>CM077004.1:106372118-108872118 GCA_039090855.1 Macrothele yani | reverse complement strand
AATACATAGGGACACAAGTGTTGGGAACAAATGGATTTTATTTTGATGAATTAGCCGTAAAAGGTAAAGTTCATCATACACATCACTGAGACTATATTTCCATCTGATTTAAAAAAAACATAGTTCCTAAATATTACTTTATGTGCTCCAGGATTTTAATCACAGAAGACTGCTATGTTCTATGGCGTTACGATTATCCATTGAATCATTTGAACAAAAGCAGTGTGGTTCCAGTACCTGAGATCAGTAATCTACATTATCGAAAACTCCTAGGAATGGCAGGCTTCGGTTTAGGTAAAATGACTTCTACATCCTTCTTCTGAGATGCCCTGACAGACTTCTAATTATCAATTATTGGTTGGTGCGAATGAAATATCCGGCAAAGCAACAGCACACGTGGACGGCGAGAATTACCCGGCAAAGGAACAGCGCGAATGAAATATCCGGCAAAGGAACAGAACACGTGGACAACTTACCTAGGCGAAATAATCCCCCTCGGCATCGACACATAGTTGCCATCTCTCCGGCAAGGCCATGATCCCGGAACGAAACAAGGCTTGTGGCTGGGACCCGAAGAAGTCATCAACTGCACGTTGAACCTCGTTGTCTGTCGTGAACTGTTTCCCGGACAGGAAGTGATCCAGGCGGCGAAACAGGTGATAGTCTGTCGGAGACAAGTCCGAGGAATAGGAAACATGAGGCAGTGCTTCATAGCTCAAAACACTAAAGCACTTGGTGTCAGCATGGGTTGTTGTGCGACATGTAGTCGGATCTTGCTCTGGAGCAGAGTAACACCATGTCTGCCGACAAAAGCCGGTTGTTTCCACAGCGATTTCCGGTGCATCTCGTGTAATTCAGCACAATAACGTTCTGCAGTGATGCTCTTGCCAAGAAACTCCGATGAATTATCCCGGATGTGGGCCACCAGACAAGGAACATAATTTTCTTGGTGTGTAGGGGTGGCTTACGATGCTGTCCAGCAGGTTGTACCTTGCTTAACCATTGTGCACATCGTTTTCGATTGTCATAAAGAACCCACTTCTCGTCTCCAGGGACGATTCGATGCAGTAGAGGTTCCTGTTTATTCCTGGCAAGCAGCGACGTGCAGACTTCCAAACGCCTAGTCTTGTTGGCAGTTGTCAACTGATGCGACAGCCACATGTCCAGCTCTTTGACCTTACCCAGTGCAGCCAGACGCCAAACAACAGCCGTGTTGTGGACACCAACCTACCTTCTTCGCCGCTATCTCGCGACACGTTTTTCGGGAGTCCGCTTCAACCACACGCAACGGAACATCGTCAGAAACAGCAACAGGTCTGTGACCACGTGCTTCGTTTTGCAGGTACGTATCTCCTCTTCGAAACTTCACAAACCATTGTCAAATTGTAACGTACCAGGAGATGTGACGTACCTGCCAGAAGGACGCACACGACATAAAGCCAGATAGGAATCAGAATAAAACGTCCGCGTAGCTCAATTGGTAGAGCAACTTATTCCGGAATGAGGGGACCAGGGTTCGAATCCTGGCGCGGATAGAAATGACGGAGAAATTTACTTCGTTATAAAATGGTTCGTTCGTTGGCTATACTCTCCCCAAACGCGTTGTTAACGTTTCGAGCGGCAATTCCTGCAGAATGGCCTAGTTTAAACTCATACAGGAAGATGACTCTCAAATATGGCGTCTGCATGTCTCCTTTGCAAGCCAAATTACGTCCAAACAAACCACGCCTGACCCTTGTTTTTCAGATCAGATCAGATCATATATAGAGGATTTTAGGAAGGGAGTGTCTGACCCCAGGTCTTAAACAACCCTTAGAAATAGGAAGCTGGGAGATTTGGGCTAGAGTGCCCGATAGGAAAGTAACACGGAAGGGAGGTAGAAAGGGAGAGGAAGGCGCCCTTATTTATTACCTGGGCTCCAGTACCCTGGGTTCGACGGCTTAACGTGGCCATTCAACGCACGGAGGACATTTAGTGGTTCGAGCGTTCGTACCTGCTTGGGATCGAACCTGAGGTTTTCCCGCGGCAGTCAGGAACGTTGACCACTAGGCCATCCGCGGCCCACCCTTGTTCTTCACACACGTACTAGCTATTTATAGTAGCTCTTTGACGTAATACCCGCAACACGTGAGGGTGGTTCCATTCCGATGTGGTGGGGGCCTGTCTTCAGTGCTCGTTCGCGCGGGACATTTCATTCGCACCAACCCAATAAACCAATTAAATCACCAGGGAAACGTTAAGGACGGTAGAGCCACCACAGACGTCTCCAGAGAAGTAAACTTCAAGTCCCCTACCATTAGGTGGCACGGCATTAAAAAATTAGCTCCTTACTCCAGTACAAAATCAACAGCTTTCCGGGAAACGACGGAGATCATCATTAGCTGTGACGCGTTGATGGACAGTGTCTGCCCAGAAATACCAAAAAATTTGTATCCCATGCTTTAATAATGATTTTTTCTCCAAAATGCTGACTACAATTGCAGAATGCTCTCTGCATTTAATCATTCTTTATGCATTTAGGCAAGTCATACTCATATTTAAAGTGTAGCATTTTAGTATTGAGTTTGTTCTCTGAAGTCAGTCTTGAAAAAGGCACACTTTGATGTGTGAGTGTTTGACAAAAATGTTTATCTTTTTAATTTATTACGCCAATAAATGGGTAGTTCTTATTTTCTGTACTTGGTGAATAACCGTTCCGTTATTTCGTTGTTGCTTTTCTCGGAGCAATGCGAAGCATCTTTAAATTTTTCTGACAGCATAGACAGTAGCTGAAGAGAGAAAGGAACATTCTAAACTTCTTAACCTCATGCAATCATTTATGAACCTAATACGAAAGGAGGTTAAACTCCTGAAAGTAAAATCCGTCGTTCTGTATAATATGAAGATATTAAGCTATGTGATTCATTTACGTTTGACAACTTAATCTTGCGTGTGGACATGCTGGTTCAAAGACTCCAAGCCACTTTATTTTCGTGACGTAGAACGAAGCTTGATTCCTCAGTGTCATCGCAAGCCACAAAGCCCATAAATATATCTATCCATTTTTCAAATATTTTCGACCATACATTTTTCAAAGAAGAAAGGAAAACCTTGAAACTGCGTCCAAAATTCTTCTTCCAAAAAAAAAAAAAATAAATACTGAAGCCGGAGAGCGACATTTCTAACCTTATGAGTATAATTCATCAGAAACACGCCAAAAACGAGTAACGTCTACTTTACTGCTCAAAATCTCCATCATATTATAAAATTTTCCATAAACCTGGTAACTTTAAAATACTAAGGTCGATATTGAAGCTCAAAAGTAACCTCTCCATAGTACTGACGCTAGCACATACATCCGGCCAGCTACGATTATGAACGCAAAGGACTACAATATCACAGACCTCATCTCAGATTCGGATTCTGCAATCCTGATGGCCAACCATCTGAAATTCTGGTCTGCCCAAGTAAAATGACTAGACGCACTTTCCGACGAACGATATCAAATTGCCAATAGCCACCTCAGATCCCTAGGCTACTCGCAACTCTGGCAATCCTTTGATTTCCCATCGTATCTAAGATGTCTGCGCCAGCCAACAACCTGGAGAAAGCCCTCTGGACTGTAGACTTTACTAAGATATTATCGGTCGTTTCGACGAAGGCTCTCTTTTTCCTTCTGTTCCTGTACCAGAGTCCATAAAAATTGAATATAGCCATATCAAATTCATCCCTTTATTCATAGGACTCTTTTCTGAGCATGTACAAATTAATGCACTTGGTCGAAAAATTAGAGTTTCTTCAGTTTCTAAAGGCTAATTGATATGCGGACTAAGGGCGAACCGATGTGGTCATTGCTTTCTCCAATCCTCATTTTGGCCGTGCGTCGCCACAGTTGGCAACATATCGTCACAAACATTAAATCAAAACCTTCCACCTGGCTACGATATGCGAATGACGTGATTTTTCACACGGCCTCGTGAAAAAGGAACTCTTCCGTTCTTCCTAGACAAAATAAACGTGATACACCCCTCGATATGCTTCACCGTGGAGATTGAAAATAATGGACCATTACTTATCTGGATGTAATGTTGACTAAGTTATTTGATAACAGCCGTCGCTCGTGAGCATATTATAAGCCCACGTCATTCCTTAACCCGATGCTCCGCAGATCATTCTACCTAACTGAATATAAGACAGTCTTTTTTCAGATCACGGGTTCGAAAAGCATTTGATTTCTCCTCTTGTGTCTTTACTAGGTTATCAGAACTAGCCACTAAAGTTAGGACTAGCTACTAAAGCAGAATAACCTTCAGTCACAATACTCAGTATCATCAATTTTCAACCACAATACTCAGTGTCATCAATCTTCAATCACAATACTCAGCATCATGAATCGCCAACCACAACACTCAGCATCATAGATTAGTGTATCTAGGTCGGAGTGTGTCCGTCGTAGAAGCAGAAATCTATCCACTTTCTCCAATACCAATATTTTGTATTCCAGGTGTTTTCAATATCAGCAAAAACGCTCTAAGAAAGGAAAGCCTCGGTGTAAGCCTAAATTCTCCTACATCCTTAGAGTCACTCTTACACGATGTTCTGACAGATCTCCAATCACCAGGAGGGCTGGTGTTTAGGCCATACCGCTCTTATAGCCTGTGGGCACTCAACGATATTATATTGTACAGTAATAGCTAAATGCTTGTTCTTTAGTGGCTTGTTTCTTTAGTGCCTCTTTTGTGTTCAGCGAACACAAAAGAGGCACTAAAGAAAGGTATAGACTCCACAGCTCTCTCCAGAGAACTGAAATTCAAGTCCGCTACCCCTATGAGGAACGTCATTAAATATTACCTCGCCACATGAATCAATACATTCCAATAAACCTTGGAGATTCCCAATAGCTGTGACGTGCTCAACGACAGCATTTATCTAGTGTTGCAAAAAGAAAATTGAATTCAATGCCTTCATAAAGTTTTTGCCTGCAAAACGCCGCGTGCCTAACCAGCATACCTTGTAATTTCAAATGCAGAACGCCCCCTGTATTTCATTATTCTGTATTTGTTTAGTAGAGCCAAACTCGTATTTAAATTATAATGTTTTGCTCTTCAATTTGTACTCTGCTGTCACCTCTAAAACAACCACACTTCATGTGCAAATGCTTGGCCAAAAGTCTTGCCTGATTATTTTCGCCAATTAGAGAACAGTTCCCTTAGTTTATTCTTATTAATAAATCTAGAAGGCTCGAGATAAATCACCACGCACGCATTAATTAGGATAACTGAAGAGAGAAGATAACTGAAACATAAGAAAGATTTTGGAAGTAGACCTTTTGATGAGATTCCTATAGAAAATGGCAATTCAATGAAATAGTACATAGTTCAGATCCTTTAGATTTCAGGACAATGGAATATGTAACACTGCGCTACAAGAGCTTACCAGTAAAAGTTTCTGAAGAATCCCCGAACTTTTGAAATATTCGTATGATAATTCTGTTGATTAGATAATGGCACTGTTTAACGAATTTCAAGAGGAAGAACGAGTTTGCAAATTTAATCACCAATTTCAACAATAGCCGAAAAGTAGAACATTTTAAAGGAGAAACAGTATTGCAAGAAAAATATTGCGATGGCCTGTCATGCAGCCACAGAAAGCAGAAGCTATTTTTTTACAGCGATATCATGAATGATCGTAATCTTGGCATCTTCCAACCAAAGATAATGAGACATTGAATAAACCATGATCTGTTTTCATGACCGGTTTTCAATCTCGGGTATTTGGTTTCTTATCACGAAGGTCTTTTTTTCCTTTGGTGATCTGGCTTAGATATACTAAAGATAGCACGATGCTGCGAGCTATGGCCAAACGGTAAATCTTAAGGAGGTTATCATGCCGTGGGAACGGCAGTATCTCCAACGTTCTTTAAACCTGATTTTCATCGTCAGAAATATTTGTGAATTGTCGTAATTCGCTAGACAGAACTGTTTAAAAATTTTCTTTACACCTAGAAAGACCAATTTATGGCGTGTAACGTACAAGTTCGTCTCCGTTGGAGTAAGGTGCACTCTCTACGGAGTAGGTCGCTCTCCCAACTGAGCTACGCAGACAGAATGTTTGCTTTTATCTCATGTGCGTCCTGCGGGGCAGGCATGTCACATAGCCGGGGTATGGCCCATGGGTCAGCCGGGACCACGTGTCGCTTTAGTCAGTCATCCCATGAAGAACGCGCATTTGAGAAATCCCAGACAATTTTTAGTGTGTGGAACGTAACATCACACTGATTTAGTTTTTTCGAAGCACTGAAGAAGGGATTCTCATGTTTCCTGTCTCGCCGTGTGGAAAAACATCACATCATTGCGAGAAACGTAACAGCCGGGTCATTCTGGAAGTTCAGGTGCCAATGCAACGTACAAGTTTTTCTGCGCCGGGCATCGAATCTGGGTCCCCTCACTCCGGAGTAAGTCGCTCTCCCAACTGAGCTACACGGACAGAATGCCTCGATTCTATCTGCCTTTATCTTATGTGCGTCTTGCGGGGCAGGCACGTCACAGGCGTCACAGTCTGCTAAACTGAAAGTGTTTCTACTATAAAGACAGTAAGAAAGAAAACAAAAGTAAAAGAAAATGAAAATTAAGCAAAAAAGCTACTCCTGTTCTTCATTGTTGCGGAATTAGTGTCATGGCAAACTTGTGTTATGGGCTCCAACTTCCGTGATTAGCTATTAAAAATGAATGAATGAAAAATAATTAAATACAACAGCAGAAGAATGAATTTTAGACTGTGTAAATGTAATTTGATTCTACGATTGACCTGATCCACACATGATTTGATCCTTATGTGCTAAACATCATGTGTTATATAACACCTTACCGTGTTAAGAAATAGAGTAGATAGACTAAAAATCCCAAATGAATATTTCAAAAATAGTTTGCCGCTCGTGTTCATCGGGATTTCCTTCTTCTTTGAAGATTTGCCAGAATAATATTAAAAAGTCATTGCTTAATTCAGTCAGATTAGTGTCTAGACATTACTGTCTGAGCCATCCTTTCTGTTTGTTTTGAGGGAGCTTTACTTTTCTCTTTCGAGACAACTTATTCTCATCTAATGTGGCAATTACACATTTCTTCGAGTTCCGTAGAAAAAACAAAGATAAGTGGTATAGATTACACGGGAAAAGAGTTCAGTGAACTCAGATGGAAAGAGATATGTCATAAAATAAAAATGCATTGATATCCACTTCTAGGATTCAGTAGTTAAGAGAATTATCTGCTTCTAAGAATCGAAACCCGAAAAATAAGAGTTACACACGCTTATAGGATTTGCAGCTGCTTATATGATCCACCCGTGCTAGTTATTAGAATCGATTTGCTTTTTACCGTAGTTCATTCATTGACAACGTTTTCTTCCTGAAGAGACAAGACGTTAATAACATGACGCATGAAGACAATCGACGTAATTTTTGTAATGCAATGTCTGGAATTATTTCATATGAGCTTCCCCTTCTGAGCTTTTGCGAAATCAGTATGCTTTCAGCAGAAACTTAAAATAAAGAATATTCAGACTGCTGTCGAGTAGCTGATATCAGTAAATCTGAGAACCGAAATTATTCAAAATATGAATTTTTAGTTAATCGCCACTACTTAAGAAAGTGATTTTGCAATGAAGTGCAGGGCAGCAAAAACTACAAAAGTGAAAAAGAAGTCTGGCCTATTATCAATCAACAAAAAGGTAGAATTATTGCAAGAACTAAACCATGTAAGTCGGCGAGGCCATATGATTGATGGTCGTCCCGGTGACGCAATGGTCTAAGCACCAGCTTCTGCCCGTTAGACCAGGAGAGTTACTCCAGGACAAGATAACAAGGGATCAACAGGCAATTGGAGAAATGAGGGCAATAGAAAAGTGAGTCGGGTAGCGAATAGAGAGGAGAGAAGGGAAGTAACAGATGAAGGGGGCGTCAAAGCGAAACCCGAAGAGGACCCCAGGAAATTAAATGCAAAAATGGGAAGAATACGGGGATCCGAGAGTAGCCAATGCGAAATTATGGAGATACCCGGAGGAGGCCAGTTAAGCATAGAAACAGAGAAAGGAATTCGGGCCGAAATAATCGTAGACAGCGGGGCCGAATTTTGTTGTGTAAAAGAGGGTAAGCTAGGGGAAGAAGATGAGGAGGAGATCGGGCGGATTAATTTGACGGGAGGACCGCCAACTTCCCCGTGAAACAACTGCAAGTTAGATTAATAGACCCAGATTTAGAAAAAGTCGGGAGAGAGATAATGGGTATGACAGAAATAATTTGTGTAATCGTACCCCAGCTCAGTAACGATGCGTTAATTACACCGTTAGATTATGCTAAGATGAAGGAAGCTAAGCAAGCGAGTCCTGAGAGGTTAGTTTCAACCTGGGGGCGTTTACAATTTCAGGAGAGGAGGACGACGAAAGTTATTTAAAAAGAAAGAAAAGTGAAAAGTGATTTAATATACCGAAAAGAAACCCAGGATATTTGCGTCGCGAGGGGAGAGCGGGAGGAGAAAGCATCTGAAGACCCGTTGTCGCCCCAGGCACCAGAGAGCGAAGTTACAGAGATAGGCGGTGGGAGCGCGCGAAAGGCAGCCAATCAGATCCGGGGACAGAAATTTTGCAGTTGACGGAGAGCGAGCCGAGCTCGGGCCGAGATAGGAGTCCCATAGGCGGGGAGTCTCATGGCTCGGACTACGGAGTTTTTAAGGACCAGCAGACACGTAACGAGACGCTGAAAGAAGCTTTTAACCAAGCCACAGAGAGGAAGGGAGGATTTCTTTTGGAGGATGGGCAACTCACGGAGAGCAGGTGTTGGGACAAACAGTCAATCAGCTAGTAGTGCCGGACTGTAGGAGTGGAGAAGTAATGAGGTTGGCGCACGACTCGGTGTTTTCGGCTCATTTAGGCCACAAGAAGACCTTAGAGCGGATACGCTACTCGTTCCATTGGCCATCCGTCAAGAAGGACGTTAGGAAATACTGTGATAACTACCAAGCTTGCCAACTTAGTAGGCCAGTCACACGGAACGACCGGGTACCCATAACCCCAGTTAGAAGGCCGGCGTTACCATTCCAGGTGGTAAACGTAGACCTTATTGGTCCCATAGAGCCCGCGTCGAGTAAAGGACACCGTTGGATTTTGGAATTGGTATACCAACATACTCGATGGCCAGAGGCGGTATGTTTAACGTCGTTAAATGCCAGGAGTACCTGCGAAGCGCTTTTGGAAATTTTCCAGAGCACAGGAATCCCGGAGGTGGTCGCAATGGACAGGGGTACCAATTTTGTGTCAAGACTGACACAGAAGATGCTAAGGAGACTGGGTTCGACTCCCAGGTTCTCAGTCCCAGGGTACCCTGCCGACAATGGCCTGGTAGAACGTTACAACAGAACCCTCAAGGGAATGCTCCACCACGTCATCAGAAAGGAGCCGAGGCAATGACACAAAGCATTATCCTATTTTCTGTGGGCGTACCGGGAGGTACCGAATGCCACCACCGGAATAGCACCCTTCCAGTTGTTATACGGTAGAGAACCGGTAGGGCCGCTAGCTATTTTAAAGAGGAATTGGATGGGCGGATGTAATTTGCCCATAGGCATATCCGCGTCGGCGACCCAATACCTCCAGGAGATGAAGAAGCGGTTGGAGAAGATGGCACAGTAGGTAGAGGAAGTAGCCGAGGAGCAACAGAGACGATACGATTCGTACTACAACCGACGGCTGAGGCCAAAAGCCTTTGAAGTAGGAGACCAAGTTATAGCATTCACCCAAGACTCTAAGAATAAAATTTATGCAAGATGGACGGGTCCGGTATTTATTTTAGAGAAGCGAGAAAGCAATAGCTACGTCATCGATTTGGGTCTGGGACACAAGCGCCACGTGCACGTAAGAAAGCTGAGGGAGTACAGGCCCAGGATCAACGTCGTAGGGGTCATCTTCGAATCGGACGATGATTTCGAGGATATACAAGAAGTACCAACAAGGAGGACGGAGGTGGAGAGGGCGTGTCCGACGGACGTACAGGTAGGAAGCCCAAAAATAACTCGTAAACAGTTGCAAGAGCTACAGGAATTAGTAAGTAGTATGAATAGATTTTTTTCCGGAGAGGTGGGAGCTACTACAGAAGGGGAGCACACAATTACCGAACCGGGAGGTTTACTGCGTACGCAGCATATGTATAAGGTGCCCCAGGAAATGCAATTGGCAGTAGAAACCCAAATTCAGGAATTGTGCGACAGAAGGATGCTAGAGAAATCTAAGGAGGAATTTAGTCATCCCATCGTCTGTATCTTAAAACGCTCGGGTGACGTCCGGATTTGCATAAACTACCGTATGTTGAACTCACACACCGTCTCCGACGCGTTCCCGATGGCGCACATTCCTGACCTGTTAGCTAGGGTAGGGGCAGAGCATTTTATTACCACGTTGGACATGCTCAAAGGGTACTATCAGATACCGATGGACCCGGAGAGCAGAAAGTACACCACGTTCGCCACCCGCCGCGGGTTATTTCAGTGGAAAGTGATGCCTTTCGGTTTGTCGGGTGCCGCTGCCACTTTCCAGAGAATCATGAACAGTGTTCTCACCCCCCACCAGGAGTATGCCGTGGCATACCTCGACGATGTGGCAATTTTTGCGAAGAGCTGGGAAGAACAGCTGCAGCATTTGAAATTGGTGATAAGGAGTCTGGAGGAAGCCGGGTTCACGGGCAACTTAAAAAAATGTTGTTTCGCCCGGGAGAGCGTTCATTATTTAGGACATGTAGTAGGGTCTGGGTGCCACCAGCCAGATCCCGATAAACTTCAGGCAGTACGGGGTTTAGAACAACCCAAGACAAAAAGGGAGGTACGGAGCTTTCTCGGACTGTGTAGTTACTACAAAGATTATGTGCCTAAATTTGCAGATATAGCTAAACCGTTAAGCGATCTGACCGGAAGGAAGGCGTCAGAGAAAGTTGTTTGGACACCAGAACTGGAGGAGGCGTTCACAATTCTAAAGGGCCTATTATGTATGTCACCCGTAATGTTTACCCCAGACTTTAGTAAACCGTTCGTATTACACACGGACGCCAGCGCATATGCAGTAGCGCGTTGTTTGGGGCAAAGAGATGAGAGGGGAAAGTCCGCCCAGTAGCGTACGCCAGTAAAAAAACTTACTAGCACGCAGGGACGCTGGGCGGCGAGCCATAAAGAAGCCTACGCGATAGTGAGGGCGTTACAAAAGTTTGAGGGGTGGATCTTCGGACATCAGATCGAGATTATGTCTGAGCATAACCCTCTAACTTATTTGACCAGCGCGGCTTCACAGAGTTCAAAGCTACAGAGGTTGAGCTTAGCTATAGCCCAGTTCAACTTAACCATATCACACATCGCAGGGAAATTAGTTCCCCATGCAGACGCTCTGTCACGATTGGCTTTTAGTGAAGAAGGAGGAGGGCTTCGCACCCTAGATAACTGAAAGGGGAGGAGTCAACACTCAGGTAGTGACCCAGCGAGGTTCTTTGGTGGTACTGCCCAGTGTGTATATGTGTATGTGTATGTCGCAACAGAAGCTTGTGGGCGTGTCTGATTAAAGAGACGCCGGAAGAATTACCGAGCGAATTTTGCTTATTTGATTTAAGACTCCACATGTGAAATATGAAATCCCACATGTTTCGTCTCAGAAGTAGGGGCCTGTAAAAACGGACACATTAACCATGTTAATTAATATTAATGATGAACATTATATTGCTTTTTCATGACGAAAGAAGCATTGCAAGCCCCAAAATGGCGAAAAAAAGTTCGTAAACATTCTTTATTTTTTTTCAGAAGTCGAGAACTGCAACAAAGGACCTCCGTTTCTCACGCCTTAGAAGGGCGAGGCCTTTTTCGACGAACTGATAGTATCGTCAAGGACACAGCGACTTTCGCTGTGCATTGTTAGTATCGGCCAGCCGCATACAAGTCTGGAAGACAGCCATCCACCTTTGTATGAACATAACAAGGTGTATTGTGTTACTATACGGATGTACTTTGGCGGTAGGATTACTTTCTCAAAGGGGGCACTCACTAATGGATGACCTGAGGAGAACCGAGAAGACATATAGGGTAGGATTAAAATCCATCAGCAAGAAACTGGGCCAAGGCCCATAGGTGTGGCCGGTGAAGGGCGCCATAGGTGACCCACGTGACCAGAGAGGCGAGCGACCTGAACAGGTTAGCGTGAGGTCAAGGTCAGCGCCGACGTCCTTGTGGCAGGCGCAGCGTGGAGGGAGAGTCTAGCAGGTCCCTTGAAGAGGATCTGTGAGTGAGTCTGTTGTCGGTCAACGGAGAGAGCAGTACTCCGATAGAAGAAGACGCGACGCGTTTGCCTTTTATTGTGTGGTGGGATAAGGGACGCCTCAGGATAGAGAGCGCTTGAAGTTCACGGGGGAGTCAGCAGGAATCTATCGTAGAAGAGATAGATTGCCGCTGCAGCGGAATAGGCACTAGTCAGGGATTCCGTTGATGTATTAGATATTTCACTACAGAGAATACGAACTTAGCACAGGCTAGGACTGGAACATCGAATAGAGAAGAATAGTTAGAATACTATTCCTTAAGAGTCGACGAGATAGAGATCTACCTAGTGTCAGGTAGGACTGTATGCTTGAACTTCAGCGCTGAGCGAGATTTCCTCAGGAAGAGATCATACAAGCTTTCGCGTTTCGCGATTCTTGTCGGGTCCAATCCTTAGTGAGGCCTGGCGTTGGAGAACAAGTAGTCCGCCGCCGTCTAACTCCTAATTGGTTATGAAATAAAAGTTTGTGTGTTGTCAAACGAGTTTCCTCTTGATATTATTATATCGAAAGGTGAATATTATTCCGTACCTTCAGCTGTTGACACTCTGTCTTCCCGAATCACAGATTTAATATTAAAGTGGGGAAGGCTTCGTTTGTCCGCTCGAACAGAGTAGGAGAGAGTGTTTCTGAAAAGCGTAAACACTTCCTCGTTGTTGTGAGAGACCATAAAGGGCGGACGCCTCAGATACATAAGTAGGAGGCGGCGCTACAACACGTGGCAGTACTTTCGCTCTTACAGTGGCACAAAGAATGCTAAGATTATAATGAATGATTTTTCTCTTTACAGGTTATAAGGGAAAGTGAGGTGTAAGTATGGACAAGTTAGAGTACAGGGCCATGAAAGAAATATTCTTCACAAATACATGGAACAACTACAGGATTTTTAAGGCGGCAAACAAAGGCTGGCAATGGATTTTCTGTTTGTCACCTTAGAAATCCTGTTAAAATCCGAAAACCGTGATCGTTCTCTTGTTTCTTCTAGTTAAAATTCTGGAGATTATTCATGAAGAAATGAGTGCGGTATATGAAACTGAGTGCCCATCCTATAGTGATGTACCGGAGTGATACAGATAATTCAATTGTGAACAAGTGAGTATCTGCATCGAAGAAAGTCCTAGCCAGCTAAAAAGTGTTGTGTCGGAGGAGACGGTGATGTAAATCTAGGCACTAATCATGAAAGATGGGTGCATAACAATCCGAGATTTGACTAATTAAGTCAAAATTAGTGTTAGTTCTGTGTAAAACATCACTCACATCCGCTTGTATATAAGTAAAGTAGTAGCCAGATGGATTCCACTCCTTGCAAAAGAGGCAAAGGTGCAGGAAGGTTCACAGCAGCTTTCTTTTGGCTAAGGCTAATGAGCTAACGATCACCCGGATGGGCTCTTTTCCCGATTAATGACGATGGACGTAAGTTGGGTTCATCATCTCGGCCGAGAATCAAAGAAAAGCTTCAAACAATAGAAGCATTAAGAATGACTGCCTCTCAAGAAGGCGCGAGTCGAAACATATGTCGGAAAGGTGATGATCAGCGGCTTTTTTCTTGATCAGCGATTTGTGCTTCTCACTGATTACCTTACAAAAGGCTCCATAATCACCGGAATACATAACGCTAACCTTCTAGGGAAATTCCGCGAATATGTGAACAGACGAGAAATTCTGATGAAAGGCATCTCGCTGCTGTAAAACAATGCACCAGCTCATGGCACCCTGGCTTCCACA
The DNA here is from genome assembly GCA_039090855.1 of Macrothele yani. Taxonomy (NCBI): domain Eukaryota; kingdom Metazoa; phylum Arthropoda; class Arachnida; order Araneae; family Macrothelidae; genus Macrothele; species Macrothele yani. Next base: position 108,858,080 of record CM077004.1, on the reverse strand, counting down.
ACAAAATGCTATGAATACTGCTTCGATAATTTTTCTATGCGCAGCCTAACCCAGCACCTTTTGATTTCTTCCTTTTTCCGTCCTTGGAGTAATATACACTGCTGGCCACCCAAAATGCAACACCAAGAAGGAAGCATCTGATTGGCCTGAAATTCGCAGCACGCGTCGCTCGCGAGAGGACATGCAAACGATTAGCATTGCCGGGCATATGCAAATCATGTGCGCCCGGCACGCCACCGAGAAGCACTACAAGAAGGGTGCACAGAAGGTGGGGTGTACGCAGTGGAAGTGTGTTGTGCTGCCGGACCTGTGCGTGGGAAGCTTCCTGACGCCTCGTCGCAGAATACGGCAGTCATTCTAGTACATTCTAGTACGTTTCGGAGTTCGACAGAGGACAAATAGTGGTTTATCGCGACAGCGGTTTATCGTACCGAGACATCGGCGCCCGTGTAGGACGACATCCAGCCACAGTGAGGCGAGTATGGAGGATTCGATGGGTGCAGGAGGGACGGGCAGACCGACGTGAGTGATTGGCGCAGCCGCGGCACACAACCGAACGAGAGGACCGGCACGTTGTGCGGTGGGCATTGACGGCTTGCACCGCCACATCACGAACGTTAGCGTAGGAATTAGAGTGTGTTGCGCAACAACCTGTGTCAGAACGTACCATCCGACGTCGTCCGCAGAAGCGGGGACTTGTCTCACGGCGCCATTGCTCCAATTAGCATTGACGTTACACCACCGGCGAGTGCGGCGGCAGTGGGCCGTTGAACACCGCACCTGGACTACGGAATGGCACGACATTGTCTTCTCCGACAAATCCCGCTTCTGCCTGCAACACCGCGATGGTCGAATCCGCGTGTGGTGGCACCGCGGCAAGAGACTGTATGACGCTTGCATTATGCAGCGCCATACCGATCCGTCGCCTGGCGTCATGGTTTGGAGAGCAATTGGATATGACACCCGCACCCCTCTGGTAAGCATCGCCGGTACACTCAACAGCCACCGCTACATCTCCGACGTTTTGGAGACTGTAGTCCTCCCTTACCTGCAGGACCTGCCAGCGGCCACGTTTCAACAGGATAATGCGCGCCCGCACGTGGTACGCATCGTGCAACAATTCTTCACGGCTCACCATGTGTCACTGCTGCCGTGGTCCGCCTGTTCTTCCGATATGTCGCCCATCGAACACGTCTGGTCGCTGATCGGCAACCGAATGGCCCGGCAAGCACCACCCGCGGCTACGCCTGATGAACTGTGGCAACGTGTGGAAGCAGCCTGGACCGACACACGCCATGCCCACATCCAAAGCCTCTTTCGTTTTATGCCGCGGCGTGTAGCGGCCGTTATTGCCAGCCATGGGGGCCACACCAACTATTGATGTCTGCGTGTTCCGCAAGTTGCACGGGCCTGTAAGCTCAATCGTTTCATCTTTGTTGTTATGTGTCCGTAAATCTGGCTCTGCCATCTCGTGTCCTTTTTGGTGTTGCATTTTGGGTAGCCAGCAGTGTATATGAGGCAAATATTTTCCTGACGATGACCCCATTGCTGCCGTTACAGGCTCTTGGTTCAAAGCGCAATATGAAACATTCACAGAAGAAGGCACTTGCAAACGCATTTATCGCTGAAGAAAAGTGTGATTTTTTAGTTGTGACTATGTAGGAAAGGTATAATCAATTTAGCAAGTTTCGGCTTTCCAGCACCATTGTACGTTGGCGAATATGGAACCTTGTTGAGATCCATTCTACATGTGATATGAGAGAATAAAATCACCCGATGGATACGTTTATACGATGATAGCTCTTCTGCTTAGTGCCCTAACTTTGAGCCCCAGATGACATGTATATGTCCTTAAGCTCTGGTGCTTTTTTTTTTCGATTCCAAAACAAGAGACATTAATCTTTGGCTAGTTTTTCGCGCGGAGGTCCTGGATGTCTTAGATGACATATGAGTACTGTTTGCTTTTGAACATCTTCCTCTCTCTTGCCGGTAGTGTGTCACATTCTATAAATGGAGTTACTTCTCTTTGGGATGCCCGTTAGTTTCTGAGCCCAAGGCTACGTGCTCGAGTCCTGCTTTCTTCTTTATTGAGAAATAGGGCTTTGGCCCCAAATGCCATGCACCCCACTGTATTTGATTCTAGTTCTGTTTCTCTGTTCGCTTCATCCATTATACCTTAATTGTTGGTTGGTGACCACGCCTGTGGGACCTAGTTTCTGATCACCAGGCTCGAGGCAAAAATCACAGGTTATTGATTTTCGCCTTGAGCCTAAATCCTGTCCATAAACTAATCAATGGCATCTCGAACAGTAATAATGCCAATGCTTGAAATACGGGATTGCGCAATTGTACTATTAAATAAACGGATTCACATGCTCCAAATCTGTATAGTAATAATGCCTATGGGAGCTAATTTCTGATCCTCAGGTTCGAGGCCTAAATTCCAGGCTATCGATTTGCGCCTCGAGGCTCACCCTAAATCAATAACCTGTTCATAAACTAATCAAGGGCATCTTGAAGAGTAATAATGCCAGTGGGACCTATTTTCTGATCACCATTTCTCCAGGCCTAAATCACAGGTTATTGATTTGCGCCTCGAGCCTGAATCAATAACCTGTCCATAAACTAATCAATGGCATCTCGAGCAGTAATAATGCCTATGGAACCTAAGTTTCTGATCATCAGGCTGGAGTGCCAAATCACAGGTTATTGATACCATGGCGTTTTGGGTAATTCTTTTATTGCTGTTCTATTGTTTCAGGGAATTTGATTGATGATCTCATCCTAAGGAATGTCGCCCAGCGGTCAAGCTGCGTTCCTTGGAGCTTATATGTCTGAATTTAGAATAGACAGCTATTCCATGCAACGGCATTGATGGGGCCGGAAAAGTCTCAGGAGAAAAAGTGTTTTCCAAGTTTCCTCGGTCATACAGATAATTAAAATACAGTATATCTTCATATCTTCGATCAGCATAGTAACTTAGCAAGGAGAAAGAGAAAATTAATAAAAAAAATATTCAAATCATCAAGCTATCATTAAGATCTTAAAGTAATAAAGTTTTTACATTTCCATGTTTACGAAAGTAAACGAACTGTAAAATATTCGCATAGTCATCGATATTCATGAGGGTGGTTAAGCTAATACTGTATTTAAAGCAAAAGTAAAACGTATTTTAAACAAAAGTAAAACAGGGTAATAAAAATCTAGATGTGCCCTTTCAAAACACGCACACATCTTTCTTACACATAGACGTTCTTTCTCGGAAAAGGATTTTTGGTATATGCGCTTCAAAATAATTTGTTTCTTTTTAAAGAAATAGCTCCTACAGCAAGTGGTATTTTTCTAAACTTGCTATTTCATTCTGTATTTTTACATTGAATTAGTTTTCTAGATTTTCCAAATAAAAACTACAGTGCATTTAGTTGGAATTAGGCCACGCCTGAACCCCAGATGGTATGCAGTTATTCCTTCTGAAAGAAATGCATAAAAAAAGCGATATTTAACCAAAATGTACTCTAACTACATATGCGTAAGTAGATGTTATCTCAGCAATTAATTTTCAAGGAAAGTATATCCTGAGAAAGTCTGCAATTCCGGCATGTTTAGGAATTTTGATTAACGATCTCTACCTAAGCGGTGGTAAAGATGTCTGATCGCACCGCTGGTCTGGATTCGAATCCCGGAACAAAACGCGGATGTTGTGTTTGTGCTTCCCGAAATGGCCCTCTCAGTTTCCCGAAACTGAAGCAGTGGCTTTAAATTGAGGATGGGTGACTGTTATACCTTAAATGCTCACAGGGTTTTAAAACCTCTAACAAAACAACAACAACAACAACAACAAAATCTTAAGAATGTAAATCAGAAAGAACACCAGTCTCAGACTAAAAAGAAATGTTTACATTGGCTAATAATCGTCAGAATAACATGCTGATGAAAAATACTGCTCATTCACTCATTTCTAAATGCTCTCTTTATTTGCCGATTGAATTTCATGATACGGTGATCATCAAATAAATTGCAGTGCAAGGATGATATTGTGGAAATTCAGTGAAACAATTGTGACATGCCTGCACCGCAGGACGCCCTTGAGATAAAGGCAGATAGCAGCGAGAGCATATGTCCTCGTAGCTCAGTTGCAAGAGCGACTTACTCCGGAGTGAGGGGGCCAGGATTCCATGGCCGGCGTGGACAAAGATGATGGAGAAATTTACTTCGTCGAATTGGCGCCCGAACTTCCCGGATGACCCGGCTGTTAGATTTCTCGCAATGGTTTGATGTTCTTTCAACACCGCGAGATAGAAAAATTGGGAATCCCTTCTTTAGTGCTACGAAAAATAATTGTGTGTGATGTTACGTTACACACACCAAATTGACTGGGATTTCTCAAATGCACGTTCTTCATGGGATGACTGCCTACAGCGACACATGGTCCCGGCAGGCCCGTGGGCCATGCCCTCGGCCCTCTTTCGGGGTGGGGAGATGTGACGTGCTTGCACCGTGAGACGCACGTAAGATAAAGGCAGATAGCAGCGAGAACATATTTCCGCGCAACTCAGTAGGGAGAGCGACGAACTCCGGAGTGAGGTGGCCCGACTTCGATTCCCGGCGTGGACACAGATGATAGAGAAATTTACTTCGTCATACAATACATATGCGAAAGTATTTCAGGCGAAATAGGTGATTGAAACTGGATTCAGAAATAAGCAAAACTCTAGTGTTCCGCTAGTGAGAATTATGAGTAGTTCTGGTAGCGAAGTAAGTATGGAGACAAAGAGGCACATTGACAATTGTACCGCACTTGCCCCGTGATATGCGCATTCACGCAGCTTAAATATTCTCAGAGTGGAAACAAATCTGTAGGTCAGGAGGACTAACTGAAACTTTTTCTTCACGAAGGCTGTATTTTGTAACACCTACTAATGTAAGCGTTTACACAGGAGAAAAATATTCCGTCTCACCATGTTTCTATGGAAACACTACAGGACTTGTTAGAATAGACGGTGAATAATATGGTGGATGTTCCGTCATGTGATTTCAGCGCTGAAATGTTCACTAGAAAAGTACTGCTAGTAAATATTTAAATAGTTATCGGTGCTGTGACGTACCCAAAACTATTTTAGCATGCCCGTAAGAGGTGCAGCTCTCTCATAGTCTGAAATATTCACGAACCTAGCCTTTGCTGTCATTCCAAGGCTGAGATAGAACCTGGATTCGTCAGTGAACAGGTTTCTGCTCCTGCATGCAGTGGCCACGACCTACACCATTCTAGATGACTGGTGCTGTGATGCAGCAGACGTAGGGATCATTGGAGTATTCTGCGGTTGTAGAAAATGCGGTCTTTAAAATAGCACAAGATCATTTGTATAAATGTGTACCGCTAGTTGCTCTGTGGTATAAATGTGTATATTAAACATAACTTTAATTTTCTGTAACAGTAAATTTATCAGGCAATATTTTTCGGGTGTGTCAGCTGTTCTCTTCACCTTTATAGTTTTGCAATTTATATGAGTGTTGTTAACTGTGTAATTCGAAATTAAACTGGTATGCAAATATCTTCCTGTTATAGCATTCCAACGTCCAGATGATATTGCCAATCCATTTCTTGCCAGTTCCCCCTCCCCTGCAACCTGATTACAGGGTTATAAAAATGATAACAACCCCTTTAAATAGCGGCAGAGCAACTCTTTAGTACCTGTCAAAATTATACTACAATTCACTTTCATTAAAAACTATTATTTTTCGAGTGATCTCAGTAGATAACACAAACACACTTTTGGATATTATCCAAAGAGTGAACATTTTTGACGCGATTTAAGAAACTCCTTCTCACATTAATTTTGAGTCATTCGTTTTTCTTTCGCTTTTCATTATCATTGTTAGTAGACGACATCTCGTGTGAACTGATTACTATGGCATTTTACTACCAATTGTTTCAGTCATTCTCATGATTCAAAGCTTAAAGTGATTCATTTCAATAAATTCCCTATTTACATAAGCGTACGACCTACATTTGTCAATGCTCAGCATCAGCACAACTCCATCTTTATGTTTTTTTGAACGACTTGGTGCCATTTATTGTTTATGCTAAAAGCAAGATGGGACATAATACAAGTTGCCTAATTCCGTGGTATTTTTTTCATCTACGCATCTCTAGGGGATATCCTAAAACCGCGCATTACATGTGAAGTAAAACTTTACTTTAACTTTCAGTACGATAATTCCAATTGCCCTTATAAACAGGAACAGAAATAGCATAACGCAAACTCATATGTAATTGTTACCTGCACAAAAGTTAGACAGATACCTCGTTGAGTAGATCGGGTCCAGGAATTGTTTCGCGGAATTCGAAATGCAACAAAGCCGCTGATAAGGAGCAGATGGCGATTTTTTTGACATAGAATAAATTGCGATGATACATCCCAGAAGCCCCAGTGGCAGAGTGTCCTAGAACAGGTTTCTGGAACCCGGTTTGATTTTTGGATGAGGCGTAAGTTGTGTGCTCGTTTTAAGGCATCCCCTTCCAGGAACCAGTGACCCCAGATTATGAACCGGCGACTGCCTCTAGCCCTATGAGATGCTCATGGTGGTCGTTGAACTCCCAAAATCAAACAACGTCGTTGCACATACGCACACACACACACACACACAGAAACGCTTGTTTCCAGAACAGAAATCCAACTGTAAAATTGCTCGAATAACATAATGTCACTTTATCCTAGTTTTACTCGAACACTGTCATTTTAAAGTCAGATCTTTTGTGATTACTAGAGTTGCATATCCTACCCTCCCCGATCTCTTAGAAGTTATGCATCCCCTAAAGGATCAGTACTGGTAATACATTGAACAAAGAAATGGAAAAATAGCAATTGAAATGAAAATATTCGAATAGTGGTATAGATATTAAACTTCTCTTAGAGCCCCATTTCTCTTGTTCGTAGCATTGAATTGTTTCTTTCATTGAAACTTAACTTTAGCGTGCAAAACATTTTCTAAAAAAGATAGCAGCTACAAATATCAAGAAATTTTCAAATTATTGGTCTGACAAGCTTAAACTATTAACTAATTACGTCGATTAAATAATAATTTTTCAGCTGCTCAACAAGACCATTTTGTGCAACTATCATGATTAAAGTGAGAAATCGAGATTAAATTATGTGTTTGTCCTTATGATGATATTCAGAGCAAATAAAACTTGCTTTATGTTTACTTCAGTAGAGTACTCATCTTCTGAAAATCTCTTATTGCATTACTAAACAGCGGACGAGTAAAGCAGCAGAAGTATTGATCGGACACAAGAGTGACATGAAAATCTTTTACCCTTTTAGAGCACTCCAAGGGGACTAATTTCTTTGTTTTTTCTTTCTTTCTCTTTCTTTTTCATTTTTAAAGGTTTAAAAGGGCCTAAGGCTGAAGCACCCGCAAAAGAAGGAAGTACGTTACATATTTAAAAAGAAGAGTCTTTTGTATTATTGAAACTGCGCGTTCTATCTATCTTTTGACTGTTATTAGTCTTTCACAGAATACTTTAAGAGGGAAAAACGTTAAAGAAAATAAGAATTAAAAAAAAAATTAAAATGACTTCTTTACTGTAATCTTTGGAATTTATTTTGGTGCCACTGCTTGAACTATAATGGCTGTCAAAAATTTAAAATGCAATATTTTTGGCACATTGGCCAAAGGGTAAAAAGTTTCATACTCTTAAGCTGATTCTCTCACCCCACACAATTATCGCCTAAGAGGCCCAGTTATTCGTAAGCAGTGATCAAGAATCCTTTCAATGAATCGCGAAGTGAATCTTTGCAGTATTTATGTTTGTACGTAACTGCTGCCAAAACAGAAACACCAGGGTATAACTTTTTGTTGAATTTGCATTAGTAGACTGCAGATGATACCTTAACATCATCTGATGTCTATAGACATCCTTACAACGTTTTCAATAAACAGGTATCCAAGAAATTTATGATCTCCGTGCAAAAAAAAAAAAAAAAATACTTTGGTGTCACATTGCTTTTAAAATTTTAGACCCTAGACTTATGTGTTGCAAAACTGAAAAGTTTAGAAAAAGCACATGTCCTGAAAGAGTCAAGTGACTTTCTGACAAACCCATATTACAAGGAAATTATTTTTTGTGAAAACATGGTGTTGCTGTTTCTTTTAAGATATGCTTTACTTGGAATTAGTTAACTTTAAAATTTGGCCGTTTTGGCTCATATTTCATGAAACTTAAAATTTGGAGATGAAAAGATATGTTTTAAATCCGACAAATGTATAGGCTTATAACTTGGTAAATTCTATGAAAACTTTCCGGCTATATAATTTAAAGTTATTTTTTGAAACTTCTGCATAGAGAGCCTAATCAAAATTAAATTTTATATTTAATCTAAAGCTCAAACCTTTATATAAAAATCTAAAGCTAAAACCTGAATTTACCTTCTATTTTTGTCCGCAAGGGAATATTTATTTGCATACAGTGTACTCTATTTCAATAATATATAATATGCTTGTTACAAACATCATAGCACCGCTCCGGTGTCCAGTCGTGGTTTCTGCCTAGCATGCGCTCTGATTTCGAACCCCGGCATTGCTTGAATACCCCTCCCATTGCGTCGATTACCCCTGCCCTTCCCATATCCAAACTATGAACGGGCAACGGCCCATAGCCCTTGGGGTCTATAATATTAGTAGATGACATTTCATCTCCCATTAATATGATGAACTTGCCCTTTGAAGACAAAATACGTAATAGAACCATTCCTTCCCAAAACTGTTACAGATGACATCTACACTGGCGGAAAGTGAAAAAAGAACACCAAGAAGGAGACGTCTGATACCAACGAAATTTATACAGTATAATAACGGAATACAGAGGATAACGTGATCAAAACATTATGGCAAAATACAGCTGTATTTGCTGGTAAACTGAAAAATAACATTTCCATGTAACATGGTTAGTACGAGGTTGAACCGCCATGAACTGCGTCACACTGTGCAATTCTGGCATGGGGTCTGTCGTACAGATGTTGGATGTAAGTTTGGGGTATTGAGTTCCAAGCATCCTCAACCTGGGCGCGTAAATCGGGGATGGTCGTGGCTGGCCGTGGAGACCGGATAAGTCGTTGTCCCATAAAATCCCACACGTGCTCAATGCGGGACAAATCCAGTGAACGTGCAGGCCATGAAAGTTGTTTCACACCCTGAAGTACATGTTGCGTTGCACGTGCCGTGTATGGGCGTGCGTTATCTTCCTGGAAAACACCACGATGCACCGACCTTACAAATGGCACAACAACGGGATGAATGATGTTGTTGATGTAGGAGGTGCTGTGTAACGTACCCGGTACAAACACTAGTTGGGTACGGGAGTGATAGCTGATCGCTCCCCACACCAGGAGACCAGGTGTAGTCCCTGTGTGTCGCTGGCGGATGCAAGAAGGGTGGAGACGCTCCCCTGTGCGTCTGCGAACACGCATACGGCCATCGGAGGCTCCCAAGCAGAATCTGCTTTCATCGCTGAACACGACATCTCTCCATTGCGTTCTCCAGTGCAGACGTTGTCGACACCACTGCAGCCGTTACTGACGGTGGGCTGGAGTCAGAGGTACACATGCCAGAGGCACACGTGCACGTAGTCCTGCATCCAGTAGACGGTTGCGATTTGTTCGCACAGGCACCTCAGGTGCAACGGCAGCTCGGATTTGCGTCGCAGTGGATGTTCTGCTTGACAACTCCGCTCTTCTTATGCGTCGATCGGTCCGCTCATCAGTCCGTCTGTGACTCCCGGTTCCACGTCTTCTCGTGTGGGAATGTTCCTCGGACCATCTACGCCACCATCGTACCACCCCCGATACTATCCAATTCGCTCCACAATACGACGATACGACTACCTGGCCTCGCGGAGTCCAACTAGACGATCTCGCTCAAAGTCCGATAACTGCTGAAATCGTACACGTCTTCCATGTCCAGGCATTGCAGCTTCTTCAGGGTCCGTACGCCGACGACGGATTACATTCACTTCGCCGTACTACTTAAATACCACCGACGATAATTTGCATATTATGCCGTGCTGTGGCGTAAGCGCTCACTGGTTGGTCCCGAAATTCACATCATACCTACGTTTACTTGACTCCATTAACATATGTAAATTTCATGATCGTCCGCCAATTCCTTCTTGGTGTTCTTTTTTCACTTTCCGGCAGTGTATATGTATTATTGTATTTTCGTCTTCGTTAAGTTCAAGTGCCACTTATTTTACCGTGTCCAGTAAATTTCACCAGAGACAATTCGATAGGAATTCGTGTGTATACTACTTCAACCACAGAAAGTACACGGTCGTATCAGAATAATATGACCATCCCCGGAATCACAGTGTACCAACACAGGCGCGTCACATATTGCACGTGACAAAGTCGACCACACGGAGATATAAGCGGGCGGCCAGGACAGAAAAGTCATAGTGCGTGAAGTGAGCACAATGGGCAGAGGTACTGATTTGAAGGACGTTCAAAAAGGAATTATCATCGGCTACCGCGCCAAGGGTGGAAGCATTTCAGAAACAGCAGATTTTGTGGGCTGTTCGCGAGGTGTTGTAGTAAGGGTGTACCGAGTATGGACCGCTGGCACACCGAGTACCTCATGATGTCATAACTGTGGAGTCCCATAGGCCATCGCTCCCAGAGGAGAACGTCACTTCTGTCGACTGGTAAAGGGCAATCGACGCGCAAAGGTGCAGCAATTGACCACGCAGATGAACGATGGCCACCCTGGTACGTGTCCCTGATAACAGTAGAGCGATCAATGTTACGCATGGTTCGTCAAATGCCAATTACTTTTAAAAGGAAAGGCACTAAGCTGAGAAAAAGGTAACGATACCGCCTCTCTCGTTTGGAACGCCAATTACGTTGGGTTGTCCATTTCGGAATTTTTAGATGAAGGAGACTTCAATTGTTGAAGGAATTCTCGATTAGAAGAACAAGAAGCATCCTAACCGAGCAGGCACTGAAACGAAATTTCAGAAGGGAGGTTCTCCTCTGTCCAACTGAAGATACGTCTATAAGGGAGCAATGGAGGACACCGTAAAGGCCACTGATGACTACCGGAGCCGAAGCATGAGATGGCAGCTGGCCCGACAGCAAAAATATCACCAGAGCAAGAAGAACTCCGCTGAACGTTTCCACGAAGTCCCGAAAGATTTAAGACGCCGTGGAGAAGAGTGGCGACCGACGGACTAATATGACGGGCCTAGTGGTGAACGTAAAGCGCAGATTTGGCACAGTTCTGTGTTTCACAAAGGAAGAAAGGATTTCAATGGAGTAGGGCACTTAAATGAATATGTCGTTCATGCCAGATGCTTGGGTCTCGGTATTCTAGCTGTGTACAAATTACCTTCTTAGTGTTTATCAGGCGCAACGTATGTTCCCCAAGTGCAGTCCCGGTGAGTGTGCAGTGCAATGGAGTCGTCCAATGATTAAATTTCCCACATGAAATTGTGTGTGTACCTTTGTTGTATTTCTGCAGATCTGTTTTGCGACGCGGAACGAACCGTTGTAACAGAAAGGGTGATATCCTCTAAAATAGAGTGCAGGAGAGTAATGACAATGGCAAAATGGAATTTAAGATTCTGTTGTGTTGAGGGTCGAAATTTCACCAAGAATGCTCAAAGTGTTGACAAAATGGTTGCTATGTAACAAGGATATACACATTCTTGTTACCTGGATGTGATATGTACGCATGTGCGTGTGTATCTATACATGTAAGTAACCTTATGTCGCTTTATTTAATTGCATTTAAACTCATTTCTTCATTGAGGATTTGTACTTAAATCTGTAGGTCCAGGTAATTGAGTACACAGCGTACCGACTCATTTAAAGATTAATGATCTAATAATTAATACACACAATTGACGTGGATTAGGAACATCAAACAGAAGTCATCGCTCTTTCCACGTTTATAAGTGATTCACGGAAAAATTTTCATCGGTCGCCTCCGGGAATCGAACCCAGGGTCTTCCAGTTACGCGCCGGACATGCTACCACTGCACCACGGTGGCCTCGAATTATCCAGACTCACATACGACTAACTGCCAAACCACTTGGCAGGTTGCTTCTTGGAGCCCCGCACAATGCTGGGGATTCACCAAAGATCATAAGCAGCAACTGAACAAATAACTAGGAGGCGAATGAATAATTAATACACACAATTGACGTGGATTACGAACATTAGACAGAAGTAATCGCTCTTTCCACGTTTATAAGTGAGTCACGGAAAAATTCTCATCGGTAGCCACCGGGAATTGAAACCAGGGTCTTCCAGTTACACGCCAGGCAGTTAGTCGTATGTGAGTCTGAAGACTTCGAGGCCGCTGTGGTGCAGTAGTAGCATGTCCGGCGCGTAATTGGAAGATACTGGGTTCGATTCCCGGTGGAGGCCGATGAGAATTTTTCCGTGACTCACTCATAAACGTGGAAAGAGCGATGACTTCTGTTCAATGATCAAATAATATCTTGAAACTCTCTGTCCAGTGATCCGAATTAATGTGCCATGTCGGAAACACTATCCTGGCTAAAAGTAAAAATAACTTGCTATTTGTTAATTTGTACTGTGGTCAAATTTCAGATGGTATCAGCATGACGTTATGTTCCAGGAGTAATTTTCTGTGTAACTGCTCTGTTGCCTACTTTTGTCCTGTTAAATTAAACTAAGTATTTAACGATGCCAAGGAATTTATAGGTGGGAAAGTGATATCCTAATGAATAAAATTATACAGTTACGCCTCTATTTTGTATCGAAACAAGATCAAAATTTCATGGAAGTTTTATCTATGTTTGTAACTACGCTATGGAAAAAGAATTTGTCTAAACCAAAGTACACAATCTGCAAGGCAGTTCTGCATTTGGAATGTGTGACTGAGATTTGTTCAGTATGGTTTATACAGGGTGTGTCATATAAAAGAGGCCCGAGTATATTGAACGACAACAGTCAGGCAATGTTACTATACATGGTGAAGAATAGTTGAAATGACAGAAAACGGGAGTAATTTGCCTGCATTAACAACAATTGCTGAAAGTAATGTTCTCCGACATCAAGACACAGCTGCACACAACGGAACATGTTCGTAACGCGCCACAACTCATCGGCAGTAATCTGGGTTATGGCATCTGTAATGTTCACTTTTAATTCATTAAGGGTGTGCGGATTAATTGCGTACACTTCCCCTTTCAATGCTCCCCACAGATAAAAGTCACAGCTATTCTTCTGTAAGTGCGGCAACAAATGGGTTGAACAGTTGCTGAACATAACGCTTCGAGTTGATGGCGTCAGTGAAAAAATGGGCCGACTATCCTCTTCGCAGACACAGCACACCAAACGCCTATCTTTTGGTCCTACAGAGGAGCCTCCATTGTCCTTCTGGGATTCGTGTCGGTTTAAATCTTGCTGTTTTGCGCATTGACATACCCGGACAGATGAAACCATGTTTCATCTGTCATGTAATAAAGTGTTGGGTCCATTTCACCGCTGACAATGATCTCCTGAAATCACTTACAATATTGCATCCGTTTTGCATAATCAGGAGTTTCAAGTTCTTGGAGCGCCATAACTTTGTACGGCCGAAAGTGCAAATCCGCCTAAGTATGCGTCGGCATGACGTGACAGATATTCTCGTTGCAGACGATAACCGGCGAATCGACTTCCGAGGGCTTTGTAACATCATTGTGCACACATCCTTGATATTGTCTTCAGTACGAATTGTCTTGAGTTTGTTTCTTTGCCTGTTGCACACCGTGCCGGTTTCACGAAATTTCCGCACTAACTTCTGTACCACTGATTTCACCGGTGCTGCACAATGTGGACATTTTTCTGTAAAGACCTCATTTAAAACCTTGTATGAGTTATTTCTGAAATATCTGTTCCACAATAAAAATCCGCTGTTCCGTACTTAAAACCATTTCCGTTGCCTTTGTTCTCTCTTCACTTACAATTATGACCGCGTACCTACACTGCTCTAGCTGTGACTAACCCCTCCGGAGAATTCCTTTGCAGCTGTGCACGCATAAACCAGTTAGAAGTGGAACAAAGCGGCTTTGACTGGAAGCGCGCCAAACAACTTTAACCCGCCTAACAACGTCTGGCCACGGGGGGCCTCTTTTACATAGCGCACCCTGTATTTTGCAAGCAGTTCTGTATCTGGAAAACATGACTGAACTATTTTTCAAGGGTTTACTTTGCAACTAGTTGTGAAAACACAAATTTTCCTGTGTCAGTGATCCAATCCCTCGGCTCCGAAGTCGAATGCTTTACCAATTAAGCTACACCGACGGAATTTATCGCAGCAACTTTACTGTCTTGACATGCGCGTCACCTCTGTAGTATGTCATATAGTTTCCTGATTAGAATGTAAGCTTGAAATGCATACTTTGTTCGAAAGCAGTTCTGTATTTGCTCAGGTGATTGAGAATTTTTCTATGAGGTTTGTTACTCTGACAGAGAGTTAGACATTTGCTTCCATAAAATTTCAACCAATCACTTCCTGATATTCTTACACACACCACACGCGTTACATTAGTCTTAGAAATCCTTCCGCATAGCTCATGCATGTGCTAAACGAAACACCAAAGTGCAACATTTTTTCATGTCTCGATTTCCTGCCAGCAAATCAGGCACTACAGCATTCAGGACAACACGTTTCTTGTAACTGAAGATGCTGCATAAAACGCATTTCCACTTTATGCAGAATCTTTAGCCATAACGCTACAATTTTTCAACTCTAGGGGGTTTAATAATCCTTTCGCCTTAACTATAGAAAGAATCGCGTCGCCAACTGGCTGATTGAACAGGATATTAGCTTCTCCTATTGAGGCCCTAGGTACGAGTTCCTGGTGTGACAGCAATTTTATATTTTTTTCTTCGGTTCTGGTTCTTATTCCGTTGCAAGAAGTAACACCTCTAAATGAGCGATGGGTGAGTTATCTAAATATTTGAGGCTCACTAGTCGTTAAACAGCTACCACACGTTCTGCATTCAGGCACTCACTAGTACGAAGAGAAGGAAAACACGAGAGTAATTATCATTTTTTTCTGGTTACGGAGAATTCTGACTGCCAAGCGGCTTAATTATTTCGAATTATGTTTTATTTCGGGAGACAGCCCAATAATTCCTCGCAGTTAAATCAGCTTAAATTAATTAACGTTTGTTTCCCCAGAAGTAATCTGGCTTATGAAACACATGAATTTAGTTTAGGTATTCGAAAATGCAGTTCCCTATCCGTATCACAGATGACATGGTCGAGCTAAAATCGACAGATGCGAATTAGATTCGCCCTTCGGAACCGTTTGGTTTCCGAAGATTCAGGGTTCTTTCTTAGGAAAAGCAATTGTTATATGCATTTTTGTGTCTAAAATACGGCATGCGCATTGGGAATTAAATCAATTAATACAGTGTTTCTCGTGTAGACTTAATTTTTGTTATATTCCATTTAGAATCCCGATATAAATAGTCCTACAAGAATAAGTTTTATTTTATTCAACAAAAAAGGAATCGCAAGAATAGATATACAATCCTGATTAATTTGTCTTTGTTCTTTTTCTGTTATACGTAGTTTATATTTATTTTCCCTTTCGACGAGTATCTGATTTGTGGTATTATAGACTGTGCGTGCGTATGAAGAAATCATGACGATATCCGACTGCAGTAAAAGCTGTTCTAATTGAACCGCAGGATATACTGATTACATTCAAGCAAGAGTAGAAAGCAAAAGTCATGGCCAAGAAAACCATGGGTAAAATCCGTGGCTGAAGGAAGTCAAGCCAACCGTCCTCTTTGTTTTTTTTTTTTTTTTGAAAAGAAATCTCGCCAGCAGTTCTTCCCGAGGAAGGTTTGAAAGCTACTCAGACCGACGTAAATAACTGGAGAGCGCGAGTTCGCTGTTTGCGCTTCTTCTTATTCAGTATTATTAGCACAGTCAAAACTATGTCCCGTTTTGAGCTATACGTTCCAAGGCGAAGAGCTCCAGAGTCGACTGGATGCCGCGATGACGTGGAACACACAATGCTGACGAAGTGAATGCGGCACAGAGCCACATTGCGTTATCATGTGAACAGAGGATGGAGGTCAATAAACGTGCTGTTTGGGTTCACCAACGCCATTACTGAAAAAAGGGTCAAACTCAGAAGCAACGAGAAAACTTTGGGCAGTTGAAAGCGAGGAAACATTGGATTGCAGCGCTGCACTAAAATGGTTCCGGAGCTTAAACGCTTGGCATACCAGTCGACAAGCCGAGTTTAGGACGTCCGACAACCAACAACATTGACACCTCATCGAAGCTGTGACAGCGAACCCCAGTAGTTTTTGCTTACAATTACACGACAATTGTAAGCTCAAATGTGGTCTAATGCAGAGCCAGTGATACAACGACAGTGGTTCAAGAGGAAAGTAATGCTGTGCATCTGCAAGAAAGTAAAGAGGAAAAAAGAAAGTAAGAGGAAAGTAATGCTATGCATTTATTTTAAGGGCTCCTCTGCACTGGGAACTTGTGTCAGATGATCAGACCGTGGACAAGAATCGATATGCTAAACAGCTGCAGAGGAGAGTCCGTGATGCTCTTTGCCAACGCTGTGCACATACACTGGTGTGCAAAAAATAAGGACGAAGAGGAGAAATTAGGATAACAGCGGAACGAGCAGGCAGAACAGACCGAAAGACCACTCAGGAGATAGACGAGGGTCCGGTGCGGTAAGGCATGCGCATATATGCAGCATGACTTAGGGGGGGGGAGTGTAAGAAGGGTATAAAGCACACAGGCGGTGTACGCTCAGCAATTCGATGAAAGCTATTGCATGGTTTAGATCGATTTGAACGACGTCGAGTTGTTGCCACCGTGTGATATGGCCAACAGGCAATCCAGTAGACGTCATCTGGATGGCTTCACCCGAGGTCGCGTCATTGGAAGTTGGAAGAAGGTCGAAGTGTGACAAGTGTGGCCGAGGAGTTCGGGATCGCTCACAGCATCATTTCACGAGCTTGGAGAGCATTTCAAACGACAGGAACAGCTGTCCGAGAGTTTAGCAGTGGTCGTCCACGAGCAACCACGGCGGCGGAGGACCGGTATATTGTCCTACAGGCGAGAAGAGACAGACGGCAGACAGCGGGAGAAATCGCGAGGCACATGCAACAGACAACTGGGCGTCCGTTATCGCGTTTACCATGGCCAGGTGGCTGCACAAAGGTGGTCTATTTGCACGACGACCAGTACTGTGTGGAACATTAACGCCTGCTCATCGGAGACGGCGGTTTCTGTGGTGCCAGGAACACAAGAACTGGACACATCAGCAATGGGGTCGAGTAGTCTTTACGGATGAGAGCCGGTTTAGTCTGACGAGTGATTCTGGACGTATACACATCTAGAGAGAGCAGGGAACACGCAATCACACCTCCAACATCATCGAAAGGGTCCGGTTTGGAGGTAGCGGAGTTCTGATTGGAAGCAGTATCATGCTTGGTAGCCGTACTGACCTCCACATCCTCCAAGGAGTTCCAGTCACTGATGTCCGCTATTGTACAGATGTTCTCCTACCTCACGTGAGTCTGTTTAGAAGTGCTGTGGGTCTTGAGTTCCTCTTCATGGACGACAACGCTACACCTCATCGTACAGTGGCTGTCGCAGAGCTGTTGGAGAGTAAAGATATGCCTCAACATTGACAACCTCGTCCTCAGCATGGACAGACGTTGTAAATCCTGCAAGGCAGTCAGGGGTGATCATATCCTCTACTAAAGACTGGATTTTTCTTGGCAGCCGCCTGTTACATGGACGTTTCTGTCTTCTGTCCAGTTGTGCTCGAAGCTACCTTTTCAATAAAGTGCCTTTGTATCCTTTGGATTCCTTGTTTGGACGGTTTTGCTCACTTGTCCCATATTATTACATCTTGGGGATCTTATGGTATGATTTAAGTCGATGTGGAGCACTTCTGCACGACGTTACATTCGAAAAACCGTCTCGTAATTAATTTTTGCACGCCAGTATATTATTTATCTATTGCAGGCGTGCGTTGCTGTGCATGGATAATGCAATAGGTCACATCTCCGTAGTGTTCCACCGTGAACTACAGGAATTGAAACGGGCTGAGAACCTAACCCGTTCCCCATACAGTTTAGACCTTGCCCCATTCGACTATCACCTGTTCCTATCCATGGCCCATTTCCTACAAGGACGGCACTTCGAATCAGTGGTGAATGCGGAATCTTGTATCAGAGAGTTTCTGTCCTCGAAACCTGCCGTGTCGTACCGCCAGGGAATCGTTATTCTGGTGGAACGTTGGCAAAGGACTATGAAAAGGAATGCCTCTATTTCGCAAAATGGGGTGAGTGTGTGTGTGGATTTCTTGCATCATTAAACATTTTAGCTGCAAACGGAACGAACTTTTGACTCACACTGGTAGTTGTACCGTTGGTTTCATAGCGTCTGAATTCCATAACAGCAATGCATCACTGTGCATAAGAAAATCGTCTGCTCCGGGCATCTGAGACAAACCTGAGGGAGATATCTTTCGTGAAGCGGTTTCGGAAAGTTGAAGTAGCTGCGGTGCAGTTAAACATGAACCTTCCCGTATTTCTGGTGTGTGTTTTGACTATTGCTTAAACATAGAACAGGAATGAAGACAAAGCTGTTCAAGTCATTTTTATAAAGAGTATTCATGACCTAAAGTGATAGATAGCCAAGCAATTACACATAAATACCTTTTATGTGTCTATTCTCTATTCTTTTATTTACTGACAAACATAAAGACATGGTGACTTCTGTTTGTAATTTTAGGGTAAAGCATGGTGTTTGTAATTTTAGGGTAAAGCATGGTGTTTTTTATGTGTGATATTATCTAACAGACTTACTGCTCCATTAAGAAACCATTATCCTACTATTATTCCCTTAGTAATATTTATCATATTCCTAGCAAAATATATTTCTTCAGTTTTCATTTTTATGACTTCGTTTTCCTGAAACTCTCTTATCTGATATCTAATGTTCTTCTTTTTAAAAAAGTGCGTACTCTGAGATATGCATAATTTCGTCCCAGTATTTTTTAATGTTCTTATTAACTTTTCATCTGTTCAGTTATATTTTAGGCTCGACACAACGCATAGAACCACATGCAAACAACTTGATTGGGGTGTTGCTTGCCTAAGTGAAGTTCAACTTCAATGTCAGATATCAGATTTTCTGTCTTTCATATGTTAGAAGTCCTGACAAATAGGCATTAACTCCCGTACTTTTACTTTACCAACTGTGCATATTTTCCCCGCACAAATTTCTTCCTCAGTAAAATGCACAAGTCCGCCCTTGATATTTTTTGTGTGCAGTCTCTAGATCTATGGACATTATTTGAAATTATGTTTATTCTTTCTAAAAAATCATGAATTGTGTCTCAAGGTAATGTGGCATGTGCTCTGCTTCTCACCGGTATGAATCCAAACTGTGATCTCTTATCTCTATCTCTTCCCTTTATCACTTACACAACGTTCCTTTCCAACCATCATGTTATGCCAGTACCATTTTTAGTCCTACATACCTCCTTTTCAGTATAAATTGGTTTGAACGATCTACATTTCCATTTCTTAGTAATATAGATCTGGAGCTGGCATATAAAAAGATAACTTTTTCATTAGATCCCATAAAGTGTATATGCAATCTACAGTTTCTTTTTCACGCTTCTTCAAGTACACTCTTTGACCTACAAGATATTACACCTTGTGTAATAAGTACAATTTCTTTCCTGGAAACTTCGAGTGTAGTTCACTTCAACATAAGAATCTTTTCAGTCTTGCTGTCAGTGAAGAGGTAAATCTCCAGATCTCAATACCGATCCGTTACTGAAGAAGTAAATCTCCAATTCTCAATACCGTGCTGTCAGCGAAGAGGTAAATCTCCATTTTCTTAATATGTTTGAAACTTCCAGCACCTTGTTGTTCCTTTATTTTGTCAAAAAATGATCTCTGCCAGAAGTGGTGAGGCGCGACCTTATCGATGCTGTTACCGCAATCGTACAGTATGAAGTAATACCATTAAACTTGTATTATGTTATCGCCCAATATTTTATTTATTTTTAAATTTATTTTTTAAAACACTAAAACCCACACTTACAGTCGTGTCTCTTGGTTTTTATTATGTAGCTTTTCTTTCAGGATCTCTTTTTGCTACTAAGCATAGATCTCCATATTTGTTTTTGTCAAAACCTCTGTCTCTAGAATATTATAGAAGGAAAAACATATTTTTAAGACCAGAGAATCTGACAATTGATAAAGGACTTAAAATGAAGGGGCACATAGAGAGAAACATTACTTTATTTCACATCATCCTTATAAATTACATCGATACGGCGAAGCACCTTTGTAGCAAACTTCTCCATAATAGAATCGTGGAAAGAAGGACCTTTGTCATTTTTTTCAATAGAAATTGGAGTTGGTGCAAAAAGTTGTTGTAACAGAAGTTACTCTTATTCTCAGAAGCTTCGGCTTCACAACGGTCTCTGTATTGAAAATATTGCTTGTCTAGAGAAGGCGGCGTTTATTTTGGTGCTGACAAATTACATTTAACTTTATCATTGTGTTTCACAATATTTTTATTGAACGCTGAGCTCAAACAAATTTTAATCTACTTTTTCCAAACTTAATCAAATAAGCTACGGAGTTAACAATCCGAGAGATATTTCATGTCGTAGTCTTAAGACTGTAGCTGTACAAACGGTGCACACATTCTTTTAGTACAAGCGTCTGTTTCTGAAAAAATAAAAGTTACACCTAACAGTAAAGTTGGTTCACTTTACGCAATCAAATAGCCAAGGATCGTGAAAAATGTATGACTACAATTTTTCCATTTTTCTTGATGGTTTTAACGAAGGAGTGTGTCTAATTTATTCTTTTATCTCCTTCGCTTCATTACAATTTCTGGTAGAAAACTGAAAATCCCTCAAACCACACAGGCAACACTTAATCATGACATAAATATTCGAAGGGTTCGGAGCAGATGTACTACTCATTTTGATTGTTTCAAAATAGAAATAAATAAAAATAATATGCTACGCAATAATAAAACATTTGTCTAAGTGCGGTTGTGAATGTATATGTATATATATGTATATATATTCACAACCTTTGTAGCATTGTTCCAATCCTCAGGAATCTTCCCTTCATTAAGGCATCGAGTGAAAATTTGGGCGAGTACTGTTTCAATTTTCAGGAGTGGCTACAGCACAATAGATCATATCCACGTACTGAGAGAACTAATTGAAAGAGCGAGGGAATATGAACTTCCATTGTGCATGGCTTTTATCGATTATGAAAAAGCCTTTGATTCGGTGAAACCATCAGCAGTTACCACGGCTCTGAAATCCTGCGGTATTGAAGATGCATACATTAATATTATTAATAACATCTATGAAAATGCAAGTGCAAAGATTCGGCTGTTTGAAAATACAACACACATAAAAATTGGAAAAGGAGTGAGACAAGGTGACACCATATCTCCGAAGCTCTTTAATGCCACATTGGAAAATGTCTTTCAATCACTGAACTGGGAAAACAAAGGGATAAAGATTAATGGAGATTATCTAACCCACCTTCGTTTTGCTGATGACGTAGTCATTTTTGCAACTACCCTATCAGAGCTGCAGAGTATGATCCAGGAACTTGCTGACAAGAGTAAAGAAGTGGGATTAAAAATGAACTTTCAGAAGACAAAAGTGATGTTCAATGCTTTTACAAGAAATGAAGATTTATCGATTGATGGAGAAAAACTGGAGATAACAGATACGTATGTTTATCTTGGACAGCAGATATCAAGTGAGGGTCACATTGATGAAGAAATTAATCGGCGTACAAAACTTGCCTGGAGAGCTTTTGGAAGAAACAGCATAATTTTCAAGAGCAATATGCCATTATGTCTTAAAAGAAAAGTGTTTGATCAATGCATCCTTCCAGTGCTTACGTATGGTGCAGAGACGTGGACCTTAACTAAAAGAGACATACAAAGGCTGCAGACAACTCAAAGAAGCATGGAGAGGTGCATGCTTGGTATAACCAGGAGAGATAAGAAGAGGAACTCGTGGATCCGAAAAATGACGAGAGTGGAAGACATCATGATCAGAGTTAAATCCTTGAAATGGCAATGGGCTGGACATACTGCCAGAAGGACAGACCATAGATGGACAGCCGAAATTTTAGATTGGATTCCAAGGGACAGGAAAAGACCCAGAAAAAGACCACATGGGAGATGGGTGGATGAAATTCGTAAATATGCGGGAGTGACATGGAGGAGACTGGCACAAGACAGACAGTTGTGGAGGAAACTTGGGGAGACCTTCGTCCAGCAGTGGATTGATAATGGTTGACAATGATGATGATGATGATATTCACAACCTAAGAAATGCCGTGCTTCCAAACTTTCGGCTGGTGGCCTCCAGAGTATGATGCGTTACTGCAGGCGCCGTTCTGGATTCTCTTCTGTTTCTTGTGCAGGCTATGTACTTCAGGGCATTTTCAATGCAGCAAAGCAAGAAAGGATTAACTTCTTAACACTGCTAGTCGAAAGAGATTAAATGCTCCTGTAGTCTTCTGAAATGGTGTAAAATCATTGTTAGAATAAACACGTGGTTTTTTTGCCTTTTAGACTTCATTGGTATCGGAAGTGCTCGAGAGGCGTCTTGAATCCACGACTTCGGCGCTTGTGTTGCTATAAGACATATTTTGTTCTGGGATACCTGGAATTAGCGCGGTGGTGGAAGACAAGCTTAATTCATGCTACGGGCAGTCTGGGTTCTTTGGAATACGAACGGGCGGAGACAGAGATGGGAGGAAATCTTATATTCACAGCCAGAACGATAAGCACGAAGACGAAGTAATATGCATTAAAAGTCTTTATCGTTACTGTTACTAAAAATATTCTGGACTTGTATTTTACGGGTACTGTTCTATGTGATGAGACATGTTTGATTCCTCAGAGGCATTGAAAGGAAAAGGGACTAACGACATCTTGTCGTAAAGGAACGGACGTGTTAAAATCAAACAAACGTGATGACCTTCACTGGATCCCATTAGTATTTAAGTAAAGCGGTGAAAATGTTCGAGGGTCGTTGCATTTAGGTTCACAAGTTCACAGCTAAACATTCAAGCTAAAGTAAACCGTATATTTACGACTATTGGAGCTACTATTACGACTACAGCTTATAGTCACTATAAAAAACCTTAAACGTAATTAATATTTCGTATCTGCGAAACATTTCGGAATGGCATATTTATGTGTGTATTGTTACAATTGCAACGCATTTTACCATAGAAAACGGGAGGCCATATCTATGCGGTAGAAAGACTGGTCACCACCTACACGAATTGTTTTCTGTCGGGCATTTGAATCCGTATAGTAAAAGCTTAAATCTGAAAAACACAGCGTCAGTTTTACTATGCTCGTATGTAATAAGCTCTCTTTTGTACTTGCAATGTTCATGAATGACAAATGAAAGTTAATGCCCATAAGATATTTTGTTAGTTTACGGTGAAATATATTTAATGAGCTTTAATGCCCAATTATAAATGTAGTGGGTTTTCAGCTGGGTGCATATCTCCCTAGGAAATTAGTTTCGCTTGAAAATCGTAAATAAGAGCGAGAATAAAGACAAATGATGTGACAAAATGTCCAGCAGCCCCCCTTTTGATCTTTATAAAAAAATTCACCGCTAGAAATAATGATCTTTTTCAAGTCTTTTGAAGCCGCAAAAGTAATTCTGTGCTTGTTTAATCACCGTGCAAGAGAGGTTTGTTTACAATGGTTGCGTGTTGGGCCGTGTAATCTGCGTTTGTATTTTATTTGTCCTTTTTTTAGTTCGCCTTTAAGTTGTCGTTGATTTTTCATACTAACTATTCATTATGTGACGCGAGAGCGCCAAATCTTGTTCGTTTGCATCACACAAACACATCATTTACATATGCGAGTCTGTTACAGGAACAGAATGCTGTGATCAAGAACTCCGCATGATTTATGAACTGCGTTCCCCACTTTTTTACCTCGTTAACAAACGCGTCTCTTTTCTTTTCCCTCTTTCGCGGAAACAAGATTTTCCGATTTCTTTAAAGTCATTTTAAGGTACTGTTCACCTTAAACAAAGTGTACAATTAGATTCTATGCTGAAACTTGGGAAATGTTAAATCTGAAGGTCTTTTTCACGCTGATTACACACTTTGCTGTTCACAGTAACAAAAATTGATGGCATCTTCATGTTGCTTCTTTTCATTCAATAATAACATGAGTCCAAATGCGTTTCTGGTGGAGTACTGGGAAGGTGTTGTCATTTAAATGAACATAAAGTAATTATTTTAAATAAAAATATTGCATAATTTTCTTTATCCTTTATGAAGCGCACATTTCTTTGGTGATTAATACAGATAACAATATATTTCTCATAACATTCTGATAGTTAACACGATGATATAAAATTAGGAAAATTCTCCTACTGTAAGTCACGTGCAAATAAAAGGAAAAGGAAAAGTGAAAACTCTTTCTATATGAAGTAAAGCTTCCGCACATAGAAATTCTTTCTCTGTTACTGATTTGAAAATTTCTTCTAACGTGCCTTGGAATAGACATATTTCCACATATCCTAGATTAAAATCGATAGGATTTCGTTCCCAGCAAAGCAATGCTCTTTATTTCAACTATCGAAACTCCGCAAGTCACAATTTCGTCCTTGAAGTACAATTTTCACTCTTGAATGTAATATAAGTCACCTAGTACTCTTTCTGAAAATACTCTTTCGTCCTTGAAGTACTATCAGTCTGAGTCACCTTGATGTTGCGCAGAAATGCTCAGTTCACTTGATTAATGACAGGACTCTTACTGATTTATTGCATTGCTATATTAGATGGCATATAACTGCAGCCCTTGACATTTACAGATGTTATTGTGGAAATTGTTCTAAGACTTGTTAGCCTTTGTTCCATTTTCTGCAGTTTTCCATCGCAATGTGTGAAATATGGTCATGCAAAATCGTATTCTCTGTAGCCGGGGAAGCTTTTACCACTTGCTTTTCAAGCTCATTGATTCCAGTTATATCACGACTTTTTTCTACCTCAATCCAGAGTTAGGAAGAATCATGAAGACGGAGCTGTCAGTTTGGCACATAGAAAATTCTGACTGATTTTTTCGGTCCTAATATTGTTTTTGCTACCACCCAGCTGAAAGAGTGTATTCTAAATCAAACTTAAGAAAAGCTTAATCATGTCCAGTTCTTTCCGATTTAAATGAACAATAATTTATCTTCTAGAAACAAATATATCGTGAAAAACAAAACTTTTTATTTACGTTATCTGCAGAAAAGGAAAAGAACCTCGTGTCGTGCAACTTCTCACTTTTAAATGAGAAAACTGCTTCACGTTGTTTTGAGCAATGAGAGATTTCATAATTCGTCTTTGAGGACTGGAGGTATCGTTTTCACAGACTAACTACACTACATAAGTAAATTATTCATTATTTTTGCATGTATATATGCCTCAAACGACATACTGAAAGTCGCAGTATGGTCATTGGCCATATTTGATTGAAACGGATTGGCAAATGTAAAGCTTTGTTTGACAGTTCTGTCTGGGAAGTGTTTTGTCAACATCTCAGAGCATTCGCTATTGCTGTCTCCATGCTATATTTATGAAGAGGCACATTTAGACCCAAATATTTTTACAAATAACATTTTCGTGAGCAATGAAGACGTGTCGGACTCGGAAAAAGCTGAAACACTGAAATTAAATGTCAGGTTTTGTTCGAACTGCCAAAATACAAAATATTTAAAGTACACTTACGTGTTTTAAATGAGAAAACTTCTCATTTCTTAATGAGAAAACTGCCTCACGTTGTTTTCTCATTTAAACTCAGTCTGGGAAACTGGCAAAATACTTCGGGCAAAAAATTTTCTACATGGTTAAATTTCACTATGCATGCAATCTGAAAAATAACTAAAGATGAGTTTTCTTATTTCGCGTAGATTTACTACGTTTTTCAATGAACCTGTTATTTTAAATATTACCAGACTTCAATGAGACTGTTAAGAACAAAAGTTTTGAGTTAAGGACTCAAACATCTTTCACTATTACTGGTCTCTGAATGTCAAACTTTAGCAGCCTTAACAGCGCGTAAGGTTGTTCCAAATGTTTGGTGCATTGCTCATGTCATTTTTTAATTACTGTTTCTATAGTGGGGAAAAGTCGATTATCTATGTCAACTTAAAATACAAGTAATAATAGATTACACTGTTTTTGACTTGTTTAAAAAAATATTCTTTTCGGAATTGACATTATGCTTCGAGAGGTCTGTAAAATTTTGCCCAGATGGTAGCACAGATGAAGAAATTCAAATATCCGATGACACTTGAAAGATCATTGTGTAACGCGCCTGCCCCGCAGGATGCACACGACATAAAGGCAGATAGCAGCGAGAACGAACGTCTGCGTAGCTCAGTTGGTAGAGCGACTTGTTCCGGAATAAGTGGACTCTAGTTCGATTCCCGACGTGGACCAAAAATGAAGGAGAAATTTTCTTCGTTATAATGGCGCCTGAACTTCCCGGATGACCTGGCCGTTAAAGATCTCGCAATGGTGTGATGTTCTTTCCACACCGCGAGATAAGAAAAATAAGAGAATCCCTTCTCCAGCGTTTCGAAAAATAAATGTGTGTGACGTTGCATTCTACACACCAGATTGACTGGGAGTTCTCAAGTGCACGTTCTACAGCGGATGGATGCCAGCAACGATTCATGGTCCCGGTTGACCCGTGGGCTATGCCCCAGCCCTCTTTCGTGGGGGGGATGTGACGTGCCTGCCCCGCAAGACGCACACGACATAAAGGCAGATAGCAGCGAGAACGAACGTCTGCGTAGCTCAGTTGGTAGAGCGACTTGTTCCGGAATAAGTGGACTCGGGTTCGATCCCCGGCGTGGACCAAAAATGACGGAGAAATTTACTTCGTTATAATTGTTATTGAACTTCATGAAGTGTCAGGCCGATAAAAGTTTACAGTATTCTAGAAAATCCTGTTTGCGATACGGGCCGATATAAGAGTGCTAAAGAGCTGGGTATAACCCTTCAGCAAAGTGATATGGATTAAACAATGAAGTTGATAAGCGTACTGAAAAGATTCGAAAACGTTACAATTGCCTCGTCTGTGGCGCAGTGGCATACATGCTGGCTTCTAATCATTCGTCCGCGCGGGTCCGGGTTCGAATCAACGGCACTGGTTTTCAAACCTCCTTGAAAAAAGTGGTCCCAAGTTACAGACAGGCGACTAGGTATAGTCCATAGAGTTGCTCATGGTAGTCGTTAAAACCTGAAAAAGAAGAGGCTTTTCAGAACCAAGAATAGTTTACTTGGTACCCTGACTTATGGTCAGATTCGTAAGTCAGGGGACTGGTTCGATGGAGGAAAGAGAGCCAGTGCCGTAGGACAGACACCACCCACACATCATCCGGAACTAGAGTCCCGACATACTTGGGAATACGGTCAGAGAAGTCAGCGCTTAAACCACCGAGCTACCGGAACGGTTAAGAAAAATCTGAATTTTGGGTATGTGATAATACCAAAGAATATTCGGATTTCTTTACTATCATGATAAAAATGTTAGTGGGTTTTGGAGTAAACTGGAAAGTCTGTAAATTTCTTCTTCAGATATCAACAAAGGAAAATAACTCGGCTTCTTTCGAAAATACTATAGAGAGGATTTTCTGTTTAAAACGGCATTGGAAGAAAAAGCTGAGTAGATGGGGGCAGTCTTTCTGTTCCTTCTTTCTTTTTGAGGGGGGGAAGGGCACAATAAAATCGAAGAATGGCATCAGTGTTCTCTTGAATATGTAGATTTCTGATGGGCCATAAGGGTAAGAGTCCTACAAAATTTTGAGAGGCAGGGCAACGAACTGGGATCACCTTGCCGAGGGATGATTCAACATCGTCGATAATTCACCACTCGCAAACTGAAAATTCTTCGGATTGACAACAAATACCGCGTTAAAATGTGCTCGCAGACAGTTGCTGAAAGCTATATGATGATGGTGATGAACAGGACCAAATTACCGAATAAAAGAAACTAAAAACAGAGGTCATCGCTGTTTCCACGTTTATAAGTGAGTCACGGAAAAATTATCATTGGCCGCCACCAGGAATCGAACTCAGGGTCTTCCAGTTACGCGCCGGATATGCTTCCGCTGCACCACAGCGACCTTGAATTCATCCAGACCCACATACACTAACTGCCAAGCCAATTTGGCAGGTTGCTTCTTGTAGTCCCGCACAATGAAGACGAATTCGCCTTCTTGACATCATTAGAAGGCGAATTCGCCTTCTTGATATTATTAGAAAGCGAATTCGCTTTCTAATTATTTGTTCAGTTGCTGCTTACCATCTTTGGTGAATCCCCAGAATTGTACGGGGCTCCAAGAAGCAACCTGCCAAATTGTCGTGGCAGTTAGCGTGTGTGAGTCTTGAGGAAGACCCTGAGTTCGATTCCCGGTGGCTGCCAATGAGAATTTTTCCGTTACTTATTTATAAACGTGGAAAGAGCGGTGGCTTCTGTTTGATGTTCCTAGTCCACGTCAAATGTCTGTATTAAAAGAAACGAAGTTGAAATTGGAGAATAAGACTAAAAGACATAACTGTGAGTTGGGCACTCGTCAAATTTACAAGTCGGAGTTGCATCAAAAGTATTGGGTAGGTGGTCATATTGTAAATTAATGCCACTGAGTATGAAATCAGCAGCTTTCTTTGCTTTTCTTTCTTTTCTTCAAAAAAAAAATGTTTCAAGAAGTATGGAAGGGTTTCTTCTAAGACGGCCATACATTTTGAAACAAACTTGTTCATTTTCAGATAATGATAAACAACCTCACTCTTTTAAAGAAGTACTGGTCATGAGGAATTCGCGTTTATTATAATGCGATGATCAAATATTCCCTGAGTGCAGCATAAAATAAAACAGTTAATCAGCACTCGGATTGAATACATACAGCTCGAATAAAATGCTGCTCACTTCAAACGACGCTTGCATACCCAAGAGCCAAAACATTATGTCCAATTGCCTAATATGATGTTGGTTCTCCACGTGCCGCTAAAATATCTCTTAGCAGCAGAGGAATCGATGCTACAAGATTTCTAAAGGTGTCACATGGTATCTGGTGCTAGCATGTTACCAGAAGATCCTTTAACTTTTGTAAGTTTCGTGGTTGAACCTCCGCAGATGGTATTTACTGTTCCGACAAAAACCACAGATGTTCGATTGGATTGATGTCTGGTGAATTTGAAAGCCAGGGAAATACCTGGGAGTCTTCCTCGTGTTCAGCCAAACATACTGGCACAATCCAGATAATGTGGCATGGCGTATTATCTTTCTGAAAGGAAGTTAGATTTAAATAAGGCTGAATGGGAATACTTTGGCTATGAAGGGAATTACCTGGTCTGCAATGATATTTAAGTAGGTGGTAGACGTCATAGTGTCCAGCACATGAATGACTGGACTCAGCATTTCCCAGCAGAACATTGCCCAAAGAAAAGAAACTGCTGGCTCGTTTTCGTTCCACAGTGCATCCTGGTGTCAACATTTCCACAACTAAACGACGCACGCGTACACGTCGTGCAACAGAAATCGAGATTCATCGGAGTAGACAGCCTTCTTCGAATCATTCAAGACCCAGTTTTGACGACGAACCGAGGTTAGCATGGAAACTCGCATAGGCTTGTGGCTACGCAGCCCCGTTTTTACCAGGGTTTAATGTACTGTGTATTGAGACACCTTACCCCCATCACCACCACCATTGAAATTACCGGCAAGTTGCAACACGGTATCCCTTCTGTGGACTCGTATCCAACGGGATAGCCTTCGCTCAACTCCAGTATCGATGAGCCTTAGTCGGCCCCCACATTGCCGGCAGTTCGTAGTTTTTCACTCCTCAGACCACTGAAGGTGCTAACGACAGCTGACCGTGAGCACTCCACAAGCCTTGTAGTATCGAAAATTCCGTCGTCTGGCCGTTACAATTTGGCTTTTGTCAAACTGGCTTCAGTCCTCTGCCTTACCCATCCGAAGAACAAGAATAAACCTGACTAACAGAGCTCAGCATTACGTGTTATTTATACCGTTTCATGACCGTCCCACGCGCAGTCGTTTTCTTTCACTTGCTTAGATTTGCACCAAGACGCGCTGGTCATAATGTTTTTGATCTTCGGTGTATAAGTGCGTTACTTGAAAAGAAAGGTAAAACTCTGTAGAAGGCAAGAAGCAACACTAAAATTTCTATACTGCAGCAACTGGTTTTCTAAGATCAGATGTCTCTTGATGCCATTTCAGTGGCCGAGTGGTCAGCAGCGTAATCTTCTGTCTAACTGTACAACCTGGGCAAAACCCTCTGAACCGGATGTGCATTTGTCCTATGACATTTTGTTCTGTTCCATCCCTGGAAGTAGCGGTCTAAATTACGGATGGGCGGATCATTTCATTGTAATTTCACATCCTCGTGTGAGTGATTACCCCCCCTCTCTCACACACACACACACAAAGAATGGGGGTATCTTTTTGATGTGAATTGATAATTATGTGATAAAGGAAAGCTTCTAAAAAGGACGTTTGTTTTTCGCGTTAGGGTATTTGTTTAGTCTAGGAAAGAAGATTTTCCTAACTAAGCTATCACGACCATAACTATCTAAATGTAAGAGAGCCGCCCCAGCGGCGCAGTGGTTTAAACGATGGATTTTGATCATTCGTCGGAAGGGTCCGGGTTCGAATCCAGTGAGGCATGGATATTGTGTTTGTCTTACGGCACTGGCTCCCTCTCTTCCCTGGAACTGGTGGCCCTAAATTAGGGACGGGCGACTGCTTATAGCCCATTGAGTTGTTCACGGAGGTCGTTAAACCCCCAATAAAAAAAATGGTAAGAGATGATTTGGGGAAATAACATAAATATTAATGAACAACTTTGGAGGTACGCCTTTCTTTTGCCAGTGGTATTTCTAGGTTTTTATGTTGCGCATTCACTTCTCAGAAGGTGTCAAGCACAGACATGTACGAAATGATATACACTATATTGACAAAAGTCACCGGACACCCCTTCAAAACAAATGAACGGATCCGCTGCGTTGTTAAGATGCGCGGTACAGCTGCAAACGGTATAAAAACAAGCCTCTGCAGCTGACCTCGATCATATCGCACTGTGAGGTTGAGTGAAGATGTCGTGGCAGGAGAGAACTTACTTTGAGAAAGGAAAGATTGTTGAGTGTTATATTGGTGGGTTGTCCATAGAGAAACGGAGAGGCGTTTAAACATACCCAAGTCAACTGTTTGTACTAAATAAGTAGAAGACACATGGCGTGCCTTAAGCAGCAAAACGTACCGGCAGACCGAAGAAAATCAGTGTTAGAAGACGTCGAAGCCTCAGGAGAGTCGTTACAGCTAATCGATGGAGTACTGCACAATACTTCAGTGTACAGCTGAGTAAAAAGTTGGAACCTCAGTATGTACACGTGCCATTCGCAGAGAACTTCATTCCATGGGTTACCGTGGTCGTGCGGCTGCTCATAAGCCTTTCATCTCCACTCGGAATGCTAATCGTCGTTTAGCATGGTGTAAAGAACATTTATCATAGACCGTAGATCAATGAAAACGGGTCCTATGAACTGATGAATCCAGATACACAAGCGATCAGTCGGATGGCCGTGTGTGAGTATGTCGGCAACCGGGGAACGCTATTTACCACAGAGTACTGTTCCTATGGTCAAATTTGAAACTGGCAGTGTACTCGTGTGTGGGTGTTTTTCGTGGTATGGTCCCGGCCTATTGGTTATCGTGGACAAACCTGTTAACCAGCACGTCTACCTCGATATTCCGGAGAATTATGCCCTACCAACTCTGTGGCAATCCTAAACAACCGAGCTTTGTTGGTACCAGCAGGATAATGCATCGAGCCATAAAGCAAGGACTGTTACGGCGTGGTTTGACGATAATTCCGTATCGTGTGTGGACTGACCGGCACAGAGCCTTGATCTTAATCCCATAGAGCACATATGGGATGCATTAGAGCGCCGCATAAGAAGTTTGGAACCAAGGCCTATTATGTACTGAATGAAAGCGCATACATATCGCTGTGTTACAAAACCTTGTAGAAAGCATGTCTCGAAGGGTCAGTGCATGCATTAAGACCAAAGGTGGACCGTGACCGTAACCGACACCGTACTGATGTATGTCAATTAATACTATGCTGTGTTTCCCTTCTAGATGTCCGGTGGCTTTTGTCAATATAGTGTAGATTTCCTAATGATTGACCCGAAAGAGCAAAGAATTTCAGGTACGTTTTGTACCCTGCTCTACAAGACAACTTTTGAAATACACGACATATCACAAACTGACTTGACAAACTGACATATCACAGACTGGCGAAAATGCTAAATCAAAAAGGCAACTATTCAAGTATTGTTTGCTTTTATAAGTAAGGAGCCAAACCTTCGTATAAAGCAAAATCATTCTGAGCAAGTGTCAATTCAAAGTGTCGGCAATGTAATTTTACTGTAAATTTCAGAATACGTCGCCAAAAATAGTCGAAGTGGCGCCTTCCTTTGCAAAGGCTTTACTTTAATGACTTTTTGATATGACAGAGAAGCATTTACAATCATGCAGCGAAACCAAATTTCCGTCCTTCAATAAATATCACTTGACGCACTTGACATCGTCGCGGAAGGAAGTTTCTGGCATCTGTTTAGTGATGGAAGAATCTCTGGCTATAATAGATGAAGTTCCATTTGCTGTATTTGAAAGTTTACATGATGACCATTTTGGTAGGTAAGCTAAATTTTGGTTTTGAGTGCGTTCTCATTACATTTTCGCATCATCTCTTACAATAAAATGTTGATATAAATCTTGAAAAGTTAAATCATTGACAAGATCGTGATTATTAATTTCACTGAAGATCTAAAATGCGGCATTAAATGTATGTATAATATGAATAACCTCTTTAAATTTACATTTCGTTTTGTTTTTTCATCCTTCTAACAACATTCTGAAATTCACGAATTTGGAACAAGCAGCGACTCGGCGAAAAATAAATTAAATTAAATTTATTTTTGTTTGAATGTCAACAGTGTGGTGAGCACACTATTTTGTTTTTTTAAGAAATTTAAGGAGGCTTTTCCAATTTCCCCGCTCTCTTTCTGTCCCATTATAATTTGTCTTTCTGAATTCTCCAAATTCTACAACAGCATGAAACCTATTCTTTTTCATATACTAATACTAGAATTGAAAGCGAATTACCATAAGGAAATAGCATTTTATTTGAACGAATTCAGAACTCAATAAAAACAATAAACGCTAAAGCTATGAAGTGTGGCAGATTGAATGGATAACAGAAAAAAAAAGGAATTATTATTTCCTTCGTGGCACTAACATAAGTTGCTTGGAAGTTTTATCTGTCCGCTTGCAAACATAATTCTGACAGTAGAAACAATCTGTCTGAATTTAAAAAAACTTTTGCTTGTAGTGACGGATAAGCTTAAGCAATGAATTGTAGAGGCGGGAATATGAGCGGAATGGCACAATCGCTTAGTAATAAATAAAAATGGTTGAAATGCGTGATCTGACTTTTTTGTAAAATTAAAGTGTTCAAGCCAAACAAATATTTATCTCCTATTTTACAGTAATATCCCCTACGATGCTACGCAACATGAGAGTAGCAGACGTGGAAGATATTGATATTTATCGGTGCTTCAAGCAAAGTGTCAAACACACCAGGTCAAGCGAAACCCAAAGCACGTAGATTTACTTTTTCCAATTAAACCAAAACAAATTTTCTTACCAAGCACTGTTACCAGTTTTACAATTTTTTTCATACAAAATTCCATTGCACAAAGCGCACACAAGCGGCATCCTCACGAATTCTGCGAAACCCTTCTACACCAGTCAGTTGAGATGATAGGCGTTTAAAAGCTGAATTATGCAGCTTACAGCCATAAATTAGGCTATAACTCCCATAAGTCTTAAGCAACTCAAAGCATCAATTCGCATATGTATTTTAATTGGTTAAGGGACAATTCTCGCTTTCCCTGTTCAGGCAGAAATGTGGTTCAGTGCTCCTTCATTTACCTCAACATAGGACTAGCATACAGTTTGAATGCCTCGTGAATTAATCATACTTTTTACCCCCACTTGTTTATCTCAATAATAAATACTCTCCCTTAACAAAATACACTGCTCAGAATAATTGGAGGGACACGTGACTTTGGGACATTATACCAGCCAATTATGAGATATCTTACCAAAACGGGGGAAAAGTAAGTCGAGTGCGACGTAGACATCCGAATCATGCATATCCTAATACACTATCTACCAACAAGTAATTGGACACCCCTGCAATCGACGATATCTGCGGTCCTGATACAGGTCACGGCCGCCGCCGTTAAATATCGTGTGGGAAACAACAACGCAACTAGTTGCGTGCAAGATGCCACGCAGTTCGGAGCTCTCTGATATCCAGAAAGGTGTAGTAGTCGGGTATCATAGTAATGGACGATCCATACGTGACATATCCAGCGAGTTGAAGTACCCAAAATCGACAGTGGCCTACGTGATTGGCAAATGGAAGATGAGAGGTGACTGTCGGAATGTGCCCCGACCCGGCAGACCCACAAAACTGGGAGTTAGAGACCGACGGGTGCTGGCCAGAGAAATTCGGAAGAACCGCACCAAATCGATGGGCCACATCCGCGAGGAATTTCAATAGGCATCCGGGAGTGTTCTTTCAATGAATACCATACGTAAAGAAGCCCATCTGCTCGGTTATCATGGACGTTCTGCCGCCCACAATACTTTGATCACCTAGTTCAATAGCGCTGCTCGGCTAACGTGGTGCAAAGAACGTCGACAGTGGACCGCTGAACAGTGGAAACAGGTTCTCTGGAGCGACGAATCAAGGTTCACTCTCTACCGTTTTGATGGCGGGGTCTGGGTTTGGCGTCTGCTGGAGAACGCCTCCTGCCGGAATGATATGCTATGGGGGTGTTTCTCCTAGTATGGCACGGGACTCTTGGTCGCAATTCCTGGTAGACTCAACGCCGAGACAGACTGCACCATTTTGGATGACCATGCGGTTCCTACGTTGTGGCAGTTTTACGGGGTGGACTCATGTTACTTTCAGGATGACAATGCCCCCTGTCATGTTGCGAGGTCCACCATGGCTTGGTATGGTGACAATGGGGTTAATCGAATAGACTGGCCTGCGCAGAGCCCGGGCCCGGCCCTTAACCCTATCGAGCATCTCTGGGACGAGTTGGCGCGTCGACTAAAGGGGTGCTCCCACGGTCCGAAATCGGTGAAGGAACTGACCTGTCTTCTCCAAGCCGAGTGGAAGAAAATACCGCTAAACGTCGTACAACGCCTGGTTGAGAGTATGCCCCGGAGGGTCGCAGCTGTAATCGCCGCTCGTGGAGGCTGCACCAACTATTGAAGGTGAATAAACTTCGTTTTCCTTTGCTATCACAGGCGTCTATTTACTTGTTGGTAGATAGTGTACAAATTAGCGCCAGAGAGATTGGAATGAATAAATCACAGATCGTGATAAAAACAAAGGTTTCCCAGAAACTCCCTTATATCACCGCGTTTATCATGATAAAAACAAAGGTTTCCCAGAAACTCCCTTATATCACCGCGTTTATCGTGATAAAAACAAAGGTTTCCCAGAAACTCCCTTATATCACCGCGTTTATCGTGACATTTCGTTTCTTGAAGTCTTTGGCTGGAACGATGTCTCAACAGCGTGATTTACCGGAATCAACGGTGTGGAGGGCTAGTGGCAGGCTGGAAGCAGGTCAAGCACAGCGGATAGTAGCAGAAGCCATTGCAGAGTCACAAAGTGTCATTTCCCGACTGCGGACACTATGACAGGATACGGGAAGTGTTCGAAGAAGTATTTATTGTTAATAGCCCGGCGGAACAGGCGACAAAATGCTACTCAGCTCAAGCGAGAGCTTCTCGTGTTAATAGGACGCACGTTGTCAACTAAAACTATCCGCAATCGCCTTCACAAAGCTGGCCTTTATGCACGTAGACCAATGGTGTGTGTCTCTTTAACCGCATGACACCGTTACGAACGTAGAAATTGGGCTCAGGAACATCGTGGTTGGGGACATGGCGAGTGGAGTCAAGTTCTCTTCTCTGACCAGTCGAGATTTAGTCTGGGGTCTGAAAATCGACGAGTTCTTATCGAGAACTCGTCGATTGCCAGTTGACAAGTTACTATCATTCGTCTGAAATGGGCTTGGGTTCGGGACCCGAACCCAGACCGATCTCAGAAGAATGGCCTGAGGCCTAGCCTCAGATCACTCTGGTACAGGGATGGCCGCGTACTTTTACTTCGACGAAGAGGAGTTAATTCTCTCCTTTTAAGGCAACAATATTTCGTAGTCATGTTTATTATCACTTATATCTGGGATAAAATGTGATTTATGTCTTGTTGGTTCACATAGTACGTACCTTAGTCTCCTTTGACAAAACTTTAGATTAAGATTATCTTCATTTCTCAGTCTTACGCTAAGGACATATTAACAGAACCTTACGGACGCTTTTGTTTGGCTGTAGAAAGAAATAGCCTGGTCGTTTCTGTGCTACATTTCATAAAATATTAAACACTTACTTTTCTCCAATTTTAAGTGTTCCACAATGAAGATTCACTTAATTTGGATTACTTTGATACCATTTTCTTTAAACGTTTTAGAGCGAAAACAAGACATTTAGATCAAGCTTTCCTTACACGCGAATAATGTACGAAAAGGAATTATGTGGCGTATTTCATTGCGGGGAATACTCTCACTTTCACGTCGCAAGAAATCTTCTCAGGGCTAAAACGTTTTCGTTATGTAATGTACAGCTCTTGCCACAAAATTAGTAACTCTAGAATAGGATAACATTCATACGATAGAGATCGACAAAGATTTTCCTCGCATTTTTTCCCCTTACATTCTCCCAAACTTTATGAGTTTGCAATCAATTTCTGTGTTGTTTCCTAGCAGTAAAAATATTGTTAAAGGTGAAAATTGCTAACACTTTTAGTGACTCTATAACAATTTCGTCATACCTACACTGCCCATGCACAGAACTCATGAATCAAAAAGCACCAAATCCTCATTTCCAAATATTTTAACGAGCCTTAAATATTTCGCCTGAGGGATTAGGCAATTTTTAGCCACAACAAAGCTCAAAACCGAGTGCATCATTAAGAAGGCGATCAGCAAAAGAACGTGGAGAAACTTAAAGCAGACAACTTATGGAAAAACGAATGCCACTACCGAGAGCACTTGATATTTGGCAAAGAGAACCACATAATATAGCATACCGACACAGTTCAGAAGCTGTAACTCGAAGATGTCACTAAACTGTCGCAGAGCCTCTTGTTGTGTTATCGAGCAGCTAACCTCAATCATAACTGTTCATGCCCGGTTCTTTTTTTTTTTTTTTTTTTTTTTTTTTTTGATTGGAGGTTTAACGACCACCGTGAGCAACTCAATGGGCTATAAGCAGTCGCCCGTCCCTAATTTGGGGTCACTGGTTCCAGAGAAGGGAGAGAACCAGTGCCGTAAGACACACACAACATCCATGCCTCACCGGGATTCGAACCCGGACCCCGTTCAGACGAATGATCAGAGGCCATCGCTTAGACCACTGCGCCACCGGGGCGGCGCCCGGTTCTGACGATGTGTTTCTTGTCATATTGCTGCGCTTGACCTTATGCTTCAGCACGTGAACTGGAACACCAAATTGCTTTTGATATTTATCGCATATAATCAGTAATACACAATCGAGTCACATTATTGTGACCACCTCCTACTTTGACGTCAACAGCGCGTAGCCAATGAAAGAAGTCATGTGTCGTGACCTGGCTTAGAGGGTATATAACAGGTGTGCTGCAGGCAATCTGTAAACATATCACTCGTTTCTGTCCTGGATCATCATCATCATCATTGTCAACCATTATCAATCCACTGCTGGACGAAGGTCTCCCCAAGTTTCCTCCACAACGGTCTGTCTTGTGCCAGTCTCCTCCATGTCACTCCCGCATATTTACGAATTTCATCCACCCATCTTCCATGTGGTCTTTTTCTGGGTCTTTTCCTGTCCCTTGGAATCCAATCTAAAATTTCGGCTGTCCATCTATGGTCTGTCCTTCTGGCAGTATGTCCAGCCCATTGCCATTTCAGGGATTTAACTCTGATCATGATGTCTTCCACTCTCGTCATTTTTCGGATCCACGAGTTCCTCTTCTTATCTCTCCTGGTTATACCAAGCATGCACCTCTCCATGCTTTTTTGAGTTGTCTGCAGCCTTTGTATGTCTCTTTTAGTTAAGGTCCACGTCTCTGCACCATACGTAAGCACTGGAAGGATGCATTGATCAAACACTTTTCTTTTAAGACATAATGGCATATTGCTCTTGAAAATTATGCTGTTTCTTCCAAAAGCTCTCCAGGCAAGTTTTGTACGCCGATTAATTTCTTCATCAATGTGACCCTCACTTGATATCTGCTGTCCAAGATAAACATATGTATCTGTTATCTCCAGTTTTTCTCCATCAATCGATAAATCTTCATTTCTTGTAAAAGCATTGAACATCACTTTTGTCTTCTGAAAATTCATTATAAAAGGAGCGATTTATCAGATTTGCAGGAAGGTATAATTATTGGCTTTCGGGCCAAGGGTGGCAGTATTTCTGAATCAGCACAGTTTGTGAACTGTTCGCGTGCTGCTGTGGTGAAAGTGTATCGTGGTTGGAGAAATGGGACCATTGCGAATAAGTGACGTGAAAACTACGGAGCACAACGTGCCATTCATGTGAGAGGTGTACGTCGGCTTCGAAGGTGCGTGAGGGCCGATCGACACGCTACAGTGGAGCAAATCACTGGCCGAATTAACCAGGGGGCTACCGGAAGCGTGTCTAAAACGACAGTTCAGCGAACCCTGCTGTATACATGGCTCCGATGGAAACGGATGGTCACTGCACCTTTGCTAACGAAGGTGCATCGGCAGAAAAGGCTTACATTTGCACGACAGTATCGGAATAAGACCTCCGCTGATTGGCAAATGATTACCTTTTCCGATGTGTCACGTTTTCTGTCTCATCGAACGGATGGACGTTGATGTATAATGCGAGAAACATCGGACAACATACAGTTTTCAACCATTGCTGGAGGAAGGGCAGCTTTATAGTATGGGGAATGTTTTCGTGGCATTCACTGGGTCCACTCATACGTGTGGAAAGCACTACGGACCGAATTTGTTATGAATACATCCTTGCAAACCAGGTACACCCATACATGCTAATTGTCTTTCCCTGGGGCGGATTGGATCTTCCAGCACGACAATTCTACGTGTAACACAGCCAGAAATGTCCGAGAGTAACGGTTGGAAGAGCACGATAATGACTTCAAAGTACTTCCTAAGCCCCTTAATTTTTCAGACTTAAATCCAATTGAGCATCTGTGTTACTACCTCAATCGTGTTGTTCGCTCAGTGGATCCTCCACCACGCACCCTTCAGTAGCTTCCAGATGCACCTGTGAACACCTTCCAGCACCTTACTGAGTCACTCTCAGCCCGTCTAGCTGCTGTCCGCGATGCACACCACGGTTACTCTGCATATTAGCTGGTGGTCCCAATAATGAGACTCGACGTCTATATTTCACTATTTTCTCTTTCTATTATTGTTGTTCGGGGGCGGGGGGTATTGACACCCATAGATCTTCTATTAAGTGATGCGTAAAACCAGGCTTTTCTCTAGTTTCTCGCAAATTCAATATGGCAGCCTAGAAGCAGAGAGATAACAATAACTTTTTTGTTTGAGGTAGTGTTGAGCAGCGGGTCGAATGGCAAGGGCGGTTTGATTCGATTTTCGTGTCTATTCCACAGTACGAGCTTTCATATTCTGTACTACTCCTATTGATCGACGCTATTTTTTATAGTGCACGAAGGATGTTGCGGATACAACTTTCATTACTTAGAGTAGTTCAGGAGCAGGGCAGTTAGATACATGATTTTTGTTTGCTTGTTTGGGAGTTTAATGACCACCGTGATAAACTCGATGGGCTATAAGCAGTTGTCAATTCCTAATTTAGGATCAGTGGCTTTAGGGAAGGGAGAGAGCCAGTGCCATAAGGCAAACATAACATCAATAGCTCGCACGGATTCGAACCCGGACCCTTCTTGGACAAATGGCCATATGCCAGCGCTTAGACCACTGCGCCGCCGGGGTAGCAGACATATAATTGCGTGTAATTAAAGCAAAATCGTCATTCGAAGCTCACAACTAATCAGCATCTGCAAAAGAATGCTGGAGAAAAGGTCTAGGCATTTACAAGACCGCGAGAGTTCCCAACTATGTTTAGTACGGATGTTTGCCTTGGCCTTCTATTGCAAAATTACTTCCTCTGAAACTAGTAATCCTAAATCAAAAAGCGGTTGATATATTTTACTTTTCATGGCCATAGTGTTCGAAAAACTGCAAAATAGGAAAAACAAGAAGGAAAGAAACAAAATAAATG
The DNA here is from genome assembly GCA_039090855.1 of Macrothele yani. NCBI lineage: Eukaryota > Metazoa > Arthropoda > Arachnida > Araneae > Macrothelidae > Macrothele > Macrothele yani. The sequence goes on along the minus strand of CM077004.1, from coordinate 108,817,516 downwards.
AAAATTCGAAGAACAATTATTAGATAGCAGTTTAATTTTAAAAAAGCTATGTTTTTGTTTCTAATACGAAAGAGAAGGCAACTTTTGTATACGATCAGGCTGAAAGTTTGTGAACTTTTTCATAACTTTCTTAGAAATGAAACTCTGAAAAGAAACTTGAAATCGATAAAAAGGTGTAACAAATATTTAGTAGGAATTAAAACAAAAACCTTCCAATGAAGCACTAATTTATTTTTTCGGTGAAGGGTATAAAAAACGAAATAGGCTATAGTCAACCTGTATTCCAGCAGTAATATGTCTTTTTTTTAATTATTGGAAGCATTATCATTGATAGGCAGCAGTTACTGTCGATTTCAAAGGCATTCCCAAATATCCTCTGTCTCAGCCAGACTGTCAGTAACCGCAGTTATATGAAAAGGTTGTTAAGTATGACTGTTAAACTTATGCAACATATTTTCATAGTTACAATCAGTCCTCACTTGCCTCTATGTCGTCGAGCGCATTTTACAAAAATCAATCTTAAATGGATTTAACTGCTAAATATCTTACGTTGGATTTGATGATTTATTTTTTCCATTCATGACTATAATTGAGAATAAATTTAGAATGGTCAACTATTTTGGACTGCAATTAAGAATCACTTTCAAGAGATTTTTAATGTTCACTGCAAAGGAAGATCAGAATGAAATTCTATATATTTTACAATTATTATAGATTATATTTATTCCTAGCCTTAAAATTAACTAAATAAACTGTTATGATCATTAGAATTTCAATTTCGGATATTTGTAAAAGATATTTATTCAATATCATTTCTTGAAGAAATAGGACTTCTCTTGTGACTTTTAAATCTTGCTTCATGTTGGTTCGAGATAGTCGATGCATAAGTGTCTAATGCAGACAAGTTTTGAGAAACGTTGAGAATACTGCTTCAAGTAATAGATCATTTAAACAAAGAAAACAGTAAAAGTTATTGTTCAATAGTTTTACTTTCACTGTTCATGTCATCACAGGATGAATTTCCAAGGAACTACGCTTTTGTTTTCTCTTCATCATCAAGATTCAAGAATAACTCGGCCTCTATTTCACCGTTTCTATTTTTGATCTGTCCTAGTGACTCTGAGAAATGTAACACATTTCAAAACAGCTATACTGGAACATTTTTCTTTTTTGTCCTCTTTATCTTTCTCTCTTAAAGTCGAAATGGCCAAATTATCCTATCTTTGCGCATTCTTCTAAGAACAGCAGCTATTCCAGCTAGTTTTTCCTTTCGTTTTCAGATAGCTGTAATGTGATATCTCAGAGAAGAAAAAGTTGAGTTTTGTTTCGGAATTTTCGCCATAAAGGAGTCATCAAAAGTGCCCAAAGACAACTAAATCACTCAAGATTTGGACGTACAGGCTCTTCAGAGGCATTTTCAGAAATATTTGAGCAGTATAATGTATATATGAAGAATTTTTACAGCCTTTTCCTATGAGAAGGAAGGGCGGAGTATTCTTCCTAAATCGCACAACTCTGAAGCAGTTCGTTTGCTGTTTTTTACTGTTCTCTGTTTCCAGACATTTGTTGAAAATAAACTTCGCTGAAAGCGTTTCTGTCCGTGCTTTGATCTTTATAATGTCTTAAGTGCATTTTTAGGAGTCCTAACATAAATCCCAAGAAGAGTTATAAAATGATTCATCTGTCTGGGACAGTTTTCAGCCACACAACTGCATTTAAACATTTTCTCTAAACGAAACGCGATACTCGGGAGAACATAACTGCCGGACTTCAGAAAGCTATAAGACTGATAGAGTATTACTAAAAAATTCATTCAAACTAACTATGTATCCATGGTTTCGATTTCAGTTTTTTTTAATGACTTTAAAAAGGAAAAGATAAAAGGGAAAAGATTTCCTTAAGATTAGTGGCTTATTTGGAAGATGTGAATTCGTTTATTGGTCTAAATATGACATGGATGTTAAATCAGATAATATCCGAAAATTTTTTAATTTCGTGGTTCTGGAGCGGGAATGGTGTAATCCCGTATTTCATTCATTGATATTCTGCGCATCTGGGCAATCACAGGAATGAACTCTAAACCCCTGATTCGCTATATTATGAATGCCGGGTGCTTCGACTAGCGAATTCTGTGATGGCTATATTCAAATTAATCGGAAACTTGGAACTTGGCCATTCAGGGTGGTGTAGTGCCATCATACTCTTGCGCTATCAGGATGACGGGGGCCGACCCGGTGGCGCAGTGGTCTAAGCGATGGCTTCTGATCATTTATTCAAAAGGGGTCCGAGTTCGAATCTCGTTGAGGCATGGATGTTGTATTTGTTTTACGGCACTGGATCTTTCTCTTCCCTAGAGCCAGTGACCCTAAATTAGGGACGAGAGGCAGCTTATAGCCCATTGAGTTGCTCACGGTGGTCGTTAAACCTCCAACCAAAAAAAAAAAAAAAAAAAAAAAAAATTCAGGAAGTCGCGGTTTCAATTTCCGCTCTAGGACGACGAAATTTTCAAGTTTTCTGATATTATTTGAATAACATCCATGTCATATTTACACAAATAAACGGATTCAGATCTTCGAAATTTGTATTGCACAGTGGTGTAATTCCGTATTTCATTCGTTGATTAATGGCCTATGTTACATGAATGTAAGTGACGTTTAGTTAACTTTTAAAGGAATTAAAATTTCGGTACTTAGCGCGCCCATTTTGGAGTACTGATAAAGAATCGTTTCAATCAGACAACCCTAAAACCTCATATCAGCAGAAAAGAAGAGTTCTGCTAAGTAAAAGTGCTGTTTCCAGTTCGCTTTACACTCAGTGCAGTGAAGCTAACTCATTAGTCATCGACACTGGACACGAGAGATAGCAATTAAAGTACCCCTTGCAAAGGACGCTCTCAGTTACATAATATCGACATTACATGCTGCCGAATAATGATATATCTTATGACGAAGTAAATTTCTCCAGCATTTTTATGCCACGAACGGGATTCGAACCCGCAACTGTTGGCGGTGTAGCTCCGTGTCCTATCCACTATGCTACACTAGCATGCGCCTCACTGCTATGTGCCTTTCTCTGATGTGCATGCTGCCAGGCAGGCACGTCACAATGTGGCACATTTTCCCTCTCCTTAGCCAACTACAGCGCCTTCTTTATATTGTCCGCCCACATGCCCAGTTTCGAGCGTACTCATTTGCTGATTATTCGTGGATCTTAATTATTTGCGTCTGAGTAAACTCAATTTAAAACACGACTTCCATTATTCTACCTGTCTTCATTTGCAGTTGTCGAAATTTCACTTTTTTTTCAGTGTGTATTTAAAAACGCAGTGGAGTTGTCTTATTCTGATTTTTCTTATTACACTACTTTCAAACTTCGCGCAAGATTTCAAGAGCCGAATTTCTGTACTTCGAGTTGTTATCAAACACTTAGAAGTCGAAGCCAGTTACAAAATATCCCCGTTCTGGGCACCACATTAGTTTTTCAGTAAATGCATTATTTCTTTAAGGTATGTTACACCTCTACAGTGTGAATGTTCACGTACAATTCTCGAAACCATACATTTCGGTGCGTGGAAAATAACTTCTCAGTTTACACATGTTTTCCTTCTGAACATCATCGAATGATACCATCCAACATGATTCCGAACTTCAAAATTAATACGTTATCAAAATCAGTGCTAAAAAATTAATTTCCTCAATCTGTTATAAGGATTTAGTAAGAAATAATAACAAGACATCTGGGAAAGTAATTTTCAACCGTGCTTTGAATCACAGCCTATATTCTTTAATAGAAATGGTTATTTGAACAAATGAAAAATCCTTATTTCCTAAATTTTGATATTTCTTTAGTCTTTAGTACATTAGATACAGCTGAGTTTGCAATCTACGCGTACCATAATGCTGTTATATCCTTCCTTCGGTTTGTTGTAATTTAATTACTGACGACAGAAGATTCAGCCTCCCACTCAACGGACGCATTCATTAATAATTTCATTGCTCTCAGTTTAAAATATTTCTTTCTTTCTCTCAAGCAGAAGTCAATTCCTTTTTTTGTCAGTTATTTCGCTGTGGTGAATACAATAATTAATTTTCCAGTTCATCTGCAGAGCAAAAGTCGACGAAGCATTTTTTTGCGGAAATCAATGAAAGTGAAATCCAAAACCGCAAATGTTATTGCTAAATATTTTCATGTTTCAAAAATGCAATGCAACTGCAGCCTCAGTGTTTGTTTCTAGACACGAACAATTATTTACGTAGTTTTAAAAGAGACTACAAGGTAATTAAGAAAATCATTGTTCTTTTCAAGATTTCTGAAATCTATATTTTACTTCCAAAGCTTTTAAAACAATAACGCAAATACAATTCCTTTAGGTTCTTGGTGAAATTGTGTTTGTAGGTGCTTTATGTAATGAAAGGCAGAACCTCACATCCAGCGGAGACCGCGTTGGTAGTCGTTTTGAAACGGATAGCACGCCAAAAGGTACAAGCGAGGTCAAAGAGGATCAAATAGAAAGTAAAGACAACAAAAAATATGCTTGATCATGTAATAAGCAATACATGATCAAACATATTTTTGATCATGTATTGCTGATCCAAAATATGTTTGATCATGTATCATTGTAAACAGCCGTGGAAGAAAAGGCCTTTTCTGTCAAGTATAGCGCTACTTTCTGAGATATATTAGAGCCAGCATGTTTCGGTATATCTCCTAGAAGTTCTTCACTTGTCTGAAATCAACCTGTTATTTATTGCCAAGTTTAATTACCAGTTGATTTGTAAAGGAAATCTGAGGTTTTATCCTCATGATACTGTGACAAAAATTTAATTACCCAGTTGAAATCGACTTCATTCGATTTTAGTCTGTAGGTGGGAAACATTTTCTAGAGTGTGTATTAGTCGGTGAGAGCCACTGTTTCCTATGCGAAAGGTAGGTTCTTTTCGTGTTCCCTAGAGATCATCTAGGAATGCTATTGTTTGCCGAGAGGCTGTGCTTTGAAGAATAAAGCATAAAGTATACACGGAATTCAGTCCGATTTAGATGGTAAACGAGTATATTAAAAGTCCACAGGATGCCTTTCAGGTACGTATGATGCTACGTTGTCTTTGCTATCTACACTGCTGGCCACGCAAAATGCAACACCAAGAAGGACGAATCCGATTGGCCTGAAATTCGCAGCATACGTCACTCGCGAGAGGACATGCAAACGATTAGCATTGCAGGGCATATGCAAATCATGTGCGCCCGGCATGCCACCGAAAAGCACTGTAAGGAGGGTGCACAGAAGGTGGGGTGTAAGTAGTGGAATTGTGTTGTGTTGCCGGACCTGTGTGTGGGAAGCTTCCTGATGCCTTGTCGTAGAATACGGCAGTCATTCCAGCACGTTTCGGAGTTCCACAGAGGACGAAAAGTGGCTTATCGCGACAGTGGTTTATCGTACCGAGACATTGGCGCCCGTGTGGGACGACATCCAGCCACAGTAAGCCGAGTATGGATTCGGTGGGCGCAGGAGGGACGGACGGTCCGACGTGAGCGATTGCCGCAGCCGCGGCACTCCACCGAACGAGAGGACCGGCATGTTATGCAGCGGGCATTGACGGCTCGCACCGCCACATCACGAACGTTAGCGCAGGAATTAGTGTGTGTTGCGCAACAGCCTGTGTCAGCACGTACCGTTCGACGTCGTCTGCAGGAGCGGGGACTTGTCACACGGCGCCCATTACTCCGATTACATTGACGTTACACCATCGGCGAGTGCGGCGGCAGTGGGCCGTTGAACGCCGCACCTGGACTGCGGAATGGCACCACATTGTCTTCTCCGACGAATGTAGCTTCTGCCTGCAACACCATAATGGTAGGATCCGCGTGTGGCGGCACCGCGGCGAGAGACTGTATGACGCCTGCATTTTGCATTTCCATTTCGGCCGTCGCCTGGCGTTATGGTTTGAGGCGCAATTGGATATGACACCCGCACCCTTCTGGTACGCATCGCCGGTACACTCAACAGCCACCGCTACATCTCCGACGTTTTAGAGCCTGTAGTCCTCCCTTACCTGCAAGACCTGCCAGCATCCACGTTCCAACAGGACAATGCACGCCCGCACGTGGCACGAATCGTGCAACAATTCTTCACGGCCCACCAGGTGTCATTGCTGCCGTGGCCCTCCTGTTCTCCTGATATTTCGCCCATCGAACACGTCTGGTCGCTGACCAGCAACCGAGTGGCTCGGAAAGCACCACCCGCGGCTACGCCTGATGAACTGTAGCAATGTGTGGAAGCAGCCTGGACCGACATACCATAAGTCCACATCCAAAGCCTCTTTCGTTCGATGCCGCGGCGTGTAGCGAAAGTTATTGCCAGCCATGGGGGCCACACGAACTATTGATGTCTGCGTGTTCCGTAAGTCGCACGGGCCTGTAAACTCAATCGTTTCATCTTTGTGTATATGTTGTTATGTGTTCAGTAAATCTGGCTTTGCTATCTCGTGTCCTTCTTGGTGTTGCAATGTGGGTGGCCAGCAGTGTATATGGGACTAAATTTCCTATCTGCAGCATTAGCTCTGCATCTACATTTCGCACAGGAAGTAGTAATTCTCACAACTGTAAAAGCAAGCACTCTTGGTAATTTAACACGACTGTCAAATGGTAACGAACAGTTCTGTTTATATGATGAACATTTCTAATCGGTTCTATATGAATATTTGTATTCGGGCAATCAGGAACAAGCATTCAAGAAATATTGGTTAGATAAAGCTTGATAATCAGAAGCCCACAGTCTCCTTTACAGGACTATTCGAATAACGAAATATAATGTTCAAAATGTCATTTACTGTATGTGGTCCGGCTGCACAATACGGATCACAGTAGTATAGCCACAGTATCTGACCTGTACAAGCCTTCTGGCGTCTTTTGCTTAAGACGCACAACAAACTGCCGCCGAAGAAAGTCTCTTAAAGCAGACCACTCTTCGAGAACGTCTTTGGAAATCCACTTTGCTAGGATGACCCAATGCGAAGACGGCATTACGACGAGAGTAGTTGGTACAACTATGTATACAAGAAGGATTGTGGCATGTATCTGTAATGTAACCTTCCCCTTGAATTTTCCATGCTACTTTTCTGTAATATATTCCTTTTGAATGACTCATTTTTTCCCGACTTCCTTTGTGCGTTTTGACAACGATGACAGTAAGTCAATGTAAATAAAACATTGGCTAAAGCAAGAAGTGGAGTGGTCAAGAGATTGTTGCGACAGTATGGAGATTGTATAGAGTGTTGGTATTATCGTCAGATGGTTTATTTATTGCTATTGTTAACTGTATACAAACAATGTATGTATTTCTACTGCGTACCATTGATGCTATATTAAGTTCCATAACAGTTTGAGTGCTACAACTTTTGAAGAATAAATATTTGGAATTATTACGTGAGTTAATCGTTTCTACAGCTCTAGTTATTTCAATGAGTTGCTTAGTTACTTAAACGTCCAACAAATGATTTTTTGGTGAAAAAACTACAAAGCCATCTACAAACTACAAAAAGCAGCACTACAGGATCGAATCCCATTTACATTTCCCCCACTTTCAGAAGCATGGTGATTTTTAAACGTTGTTTTCAAAATTACTGAGATCGATGTGGTTGAATGAATATATGCATACTTAACGTGATGTCTGTGAAATGAAGTTTTCCGTGAGCAGAACAATAAACAAGAGTTCATTAAGTGCTAAGTGCTAGTTCCACTTACCTGGCCGTTGAAATTGATGTTGAAGTAAATGTTTACGAAGTTCGCTACGAATATTAGAAGATACACGAAAACTTCTTCCATTCCTGAGGATCACAGGCTGAATGAACTCACGAGTGATGTCCTGTGCTATTCACCGACGAACCACGAGACGAAGGGATGGACGTAGGCCCTACACTAAGAGAAAAGACGAGTCATTATATATCCTCCAAGTTTTCAACAGCATGTTAACACAGATACAAATACATGTATATAGAAGGAAACATGATATAAGTCTACGTCTGTTAGCGGAAAATTTTTGCATAAGAAAAAATTTGTAAACAGGCGAAAATTATTATTCGTGGAAAAAGCTATGCTAAGAGAAAAGAACTTCTGATATACGTCCCCTGGGTGAAGAGACAGCACAAAAAAAAAAAAAAAAAAAAAATTGATCTTTACGCAGCTAGCGGGAAATCTTTGCGTTATTTAAAGAGGTTAATGCACCATATCTCTATTGTAGCGAATGGAATACAGTAAAGAAGAAATCTCTGAATAGCGTTTTTAAAAGCGGCAATATAGCTGCAGACTGATGTACACAAACACCACCTACCGATAGAACTGTGAACTACAAAATTTATCATAAACTAGCCTAAAGTGTTCTAAAAGGTAAATGACATCCGGTGTTGAAAGAATTTTGTAAATCGCACATGTAAAAGCAGTGGTATTGCGAAAAAGAGATTAAGCATTTGCTACCATAGCGGCGAAGTTACGCACTATGTTAGAAGAAACATACATACCCAGATTTTGCGTAGTTAATAGTATCTGACCAAAGAAAGAAGTTTTCCAATCGGGTTTTTAGTCTCGCAGATATTGCAGTAAATGGAAACGTGAACTTAAGCCCTCTGATGGCAGACATGTCTGCTCAGAAAAATTTGAAATCATATGAGAAACATTTCGCCGTGGAAACGCTCTCCAACAAAGAACGAATTTTTTAAATTGGACCCTTAGAAGCAGAGATATCGACAAAAATAACACATGTTTTTACGCCGCCTGGCGGAAAAACTATGCATTATTTTAGGAAGAAAGTATTCTCAAAAGGTTTTTCGATGTGAGCAGTATGAGTCCACGAAAGAAATTTTTCAATCGAGTTTTCAGGAGCTCGGATTTTGCTGCAAATGCATCAGATGAAGAAATTGACACTTACGCCCCCTGGTGGCCAAACCATTCTTTATCAACTATTGGAAATTATATGCAAAGCATTTCCCATCAGGAACTGTATCCGGTGCAGAAATAATTTTTCAAATCGGAACTTAAAAGCAAAGATAACGGGGAAAACGCAATTTACCTCTACGCCCATAAGGTGAAACACTATGCTTTACTTTAAAAAAATTGAAATTATATGAGACACATTTTACACTGGAAACGCTGTCTAGAAAAGAAGGAATTTTTCAAATCCGACTCTTAGAAGCAGAGATATTGAAAAAAATAAGATATAAATCTACGTCCCCTGGCGGAGAAACCATGCATTGTTTTAAGAAGAAAATATTCTCAAATGTTTATCGACATGAGCGGTATCGGTACACGAAAGCATTTTTCAATCGAGCTTTTAGAAGCTCAGATTTTGCTGCAAATACCTACGAAGCAGATTTAAACACTTACGACCGCTGGTAGCCAAACCATATTTAAAAAAAATCTGAAATACAATCAAAACTTTTCCCACCAGGAGCTGTATCCGGTGCAGGAAGAATTTTTCAAATCGGAGTTTTAATAGCAGAGATATCGGGGAAAACGCAATTTACTTTTACTCCCCCTAGCAGAAATTCAATGAATGACATGAAAATTTCGAAATTGCATGAAAAACATGTCGCACCAAAATCTCTATCCAACAAAGAAGAAATTTTTTAAATCGGACAATTAGAAGCAGATATATTGATAAAAATAAGATATACATCTACGCCCCCTGGCGGAGAAGCCATGCAATATTTTAAGAAGAAAATATTTCGAAAAGGTTTACGACGTGAGTAGTATCGGTCCATGTAAGAATTTTTTCAATCGAAATAATAGAAGCTCAGATTTTGCTGCAAATACATCAGGAGCATAAATTAACACTTACGCCCTCTGGTGGGCAAACCATTTTATACCAAAAATTAGGAATTACATGCAAAATATTTCCTTTCAGGAGCTGTATCCTCTGCAGATATATTTTTTAAATCGGAGTTTTAGAAGCAGATATATAGGAGGAAACGCAATTTACTTTGTACGCGCCCTAGCGGAGAATCTATACGTAACTTGAAAAAGTGACTATACTTAAAATAATCTTTGACATGAATGGAATCGAAGGTAAAATATTTTTGAATTGGATGTTTAGAAGCAAATATATGGAATACAAGTTAGTAAAATCATGCAATGCACTGATTATGATACGCTTTCCAACATGCCGGAAATCCAAGTTATGAAGATAATGGCTGTGAAATAAATATCGCTCCTGTGTCCTAACCTTTGACCCCATTTCGATTATATTAAACATAACCAATTCAGTATACCTCCGGAACAACATGATAAAGTTTTGTCGCAATCGAAGCATTTTTAGTCAAGTTATCAGGATAATGGCTGTGGAATAAATCTCGCTTCTGACCTTCGACCCCATTTCGATGATATTCCACAGAACCGGTTCAATGTACCTCTGGAACAACATGATAAAGTTTTGTCGCAATCGAAGCATTTTTACGTAAGTTATGACGCATAAGGGGCAATGGAATGGATCCAGCTCCTATGTCCTGATCTTTGACCCCATTTCGTCCATTTTCAATAATATGTGACCCCAGGTGGTCCCCTATTACATACTAAAATTTCATCGAAATCGAGCCATTTTTACGCAAGTTATGAACTATAAGGGCAATGGAATGGATCCAGCTCATATGTCATTACCTTTGACCCCATTTCGTCCATTTTCGACAAAATTTGGACACCAGGTGGTCCCCTACCACATACTAAAATTTCAGCGAAATCGAACAATTTTTACGCAAGTTATTGCGCATAAGGGCAATGGAATGGATCCCACTTCTATGTCCTGACTTTCGACCGCATTTCGTCCAATTTTAAAAGAATTCATTCCACGGTGGTCCCCTACCGCATCTTAAAATTTCATCGATATCGAACCATTTTTACGCAAGTTATGACGCATAAGGGCAATAGAATGGATCCCGCTCCTATGTTGTGACCTTTGACCCCATTTCGTCCATTTTCAATAAGGTTCGTCCCCAGGCGGTCGCCTACAACATACTAAAATTTCATCGAAATCGAACCATTTTTACGCGATCGTGCGAACGGACAAATCTGAACCATATACGCTTTTTCAACCTACGGTTGGAAAGCGTAAAACATGTATTTTGAAGTCGATATCATCTGCATTTACGCCCTCTAGCGGCAAACCTGTGCATCGTAACAAAAAATGCGATAAAGGATCATCATTCGTACATTTAAAGCTTCCTAATGCAAAAAAAAAAAAAAAAAAATTCAATTCGGACTATTAGTTGCAGAGATATGGTGTCTACAGGCGGACAGACGAACCGATATCGTGAGCAAGATCTTTTTTTTTTTACAAAATACGTGCTAACAATTAAGAGGATGTTTACAACGGTCTATGACTCTCCCTCTAGAAAAACAGACAGAAAATCTTTTTTGAGCGTCAAATGTTTTGAAATCACAGTGAACATTACATAAACAAGAAAGATGACACCGAATTTTCGGGTGTTATGAGCACGTCTTTTGAATCCGTTCGGATATGCGAATATAATTTACCAAAGCTATTCAAAGTCAATGGAACCGGTATGGAAAACAATAGTATCTGACCAAAGAAAAATTTTTTTCAATAGGATCTTTAATCCCGCAGATATTGCTGTAAACGGAAACGTCAACTTACGCTCTCTGGTGACAGACTTGTGCGTTAAGAAAAATGTGAATTTAAGTGAGAAACATTTCGCAGGGGACGCTTCCCAATAAAGAAAGAATTTTTGAAATTTGGCTATTAGAAGCAGAGATATCGGCAAATATATGATATGCATCTACGCCCCCCCCCACACCACCCCCGTGGAAAAAAAACAGGCATTATTTTAAAAAGAATGTATTTTCAAAAGATTTTTCGATATGAGCGGTATTGGTCCATGAAGGAATTCTTTCAATTGAGTTTTCAGGAGCATAGATTTTACTGCAAATGCATCAGACGCAGAAATTAACTCTTGCTCTCCCTGGTGGCCAAACCATTTTTTATCAAATATTAGAGATTATATGCTGAGAATTTCCTATCAGGAGCTGTATCCGGTGCATAAAGAATTTTTCAAATCGGAGTTTTAGAGGCAGAGATATTGAGGAAAACGCAATTTACCTTTACGCCCCCTAGTGGAAAGTCTATGAGTTACTTGAAATTTTTGAACTTATATGAGAAAAATTTTACACCGGATACGCTATCTAACAAAAAAGGAATTACAAATCCGATTTTTAGAGGCACAGATATTTTTTTTTTTTTTTTTGATTGAAGGTTTAACGACCACCGTGAGCAACTCAATGGGCTATAAGCAGTCGCCCTTCCCTAATTTAGGGTCACTGGTTCCAGGGAAGGGAGAGAGCCAGTGCCGTAAGACAAACACAACATCCATGCCTGACCGGGATTCGAACCCGGACCCCTTACGGACGAACGATCAGAGGCCAACGCCTTAGACCACTGCGCCACCGGGGCGGCACACAGATATTGACAGAAATAAGAATGATATCGACGCCCTCTGGTGGAGAAACTACATTATTTTAAGATGAAAATATTCTCAAATGTTTATCGACAGGTGCGGTATCGGTCCACGAAAGAAGTTTTTTATTCAGGCTTTTAGAACCTGCGATTTTGCAGCAAAAACTTACGAAACAGAAATTTAACCGTTACGCCCCCTGCTGGCCAAACCACATTTTATAAAAAATTGGAAATTACAATAAAAAAATTTCCCACCAGGATATCCGGTGCTGCAAGAATTTTTCAAATCGGAGTTTAAGAAGCAGAGATATCGGGGAAAGCTAAATTTACCTTTACTCCCCCTAGCGGAAAGTCAATGAATTATTTGAAAATTTTGAAATTATATTAGAAACATGTCGCACGAGAAACTCTGACCAACAAAGAAGGAATTTTTCAAATCGGATCATTAGAAGCAGAGATACTGACAAAAACAAGATAAAGATCTACGCCCCCTGGCAAAGAAACCATACATTATTTTAAGAAGAAAATATTCCGGAAAGGTTTGTCTACGTGACGAGTATCGGTCTACGAAAGAATTTTTTCAATCGGGATTTTAAAACTCAGATTTTGCTGAAAATGCATTAGAAGCAGAAATCAACACTTCTGCCCCCTGGTGGCCAAATCATTTTATACCAAAATTCAGAAATCATATGTAATATATTTCCCATCACGAGCTGTACCCGCTGAAGGAAAGATTTCTCAAATCGGAGTTTTAGGAGCTCAGATATCTGGGGAAAAACAATTTACTTTTACGCCCCCTAGAGGAAAATATATGCGTAACTTGGAAACGCGACTATGCCTAAAATAATCTTCTTCGGCTTAAATGGAATGGAAAAGTGAAATAATGTTTTCAATTGGATGTTTAGAAGCAAATATATGGATTAGAATGTGTTTTAAGTTCGATATCATCTGCATTTACACCCTCTTGAAGCGAAACTTTGCATCGCCAAAAATAAGAAAAAAAAAAAAAAGAAAAAAAAAAAGGGAAATGAAGGGGCCATCATTCGCACATTTCAAGCTTCCCAATGGAATAAAATAATTTTTCAAATCGGACTACTAGTTGCAGAGATATCGTTTTTACAGACGGACGGACAAACTGATAACATAAGCACGATCTTTTTTTACAAAAGACGTGCTAAAATGCCACATCATGAAGGAATGCACGAAATGAGACGAAACTAACCACACATATAGAAATATGGGTCAGAAAGAACTGGTATAATTTCTGAGTGATTACATGAATGCGGAATGCGAGGAGAGAGACTCATGACACATTATGGTGGGCAAGGAGGCGGTATAATGCGGCTTGAGTCATTAGGAAGTACGACTGACAGGCTGGACGATATTCATTCGGCACACAGCGTGACATCGAGTGGAAATGTTTCCGGATGGTGTCCTGAGATGTCGCTGATTATTTGTCCTTGACCTGGGTCCACAATGCATCGACACTGCAAGGGAGTCATGCAAAGGCGTTAAATCGTGTGCCAATGACATCCCACACTCAACTGAGCAAAAGGTTGGGGGTCACGCTGGCCAGGACAGCATCTTAACACCTAGTACGCACTATTTGCTAATGTTGGAAGTGTGCGGACGGGTAATATCTTGTTGGAACTGGTAATTTCATGTTGAACTTTTTTATCTACCCCACCTATCACGTGGTTGGATATCACGGGGATACAGCAACAAGACGAGATTCACCATCTCATAGATGCATCGTCCTGCTGTCATTGTATCCACTAGGCGCACTAGCGATGAACGGCTGCTGAAACTGATAGTGCCTAAAACCAGTCTGAGAAGTCGTATTACGCTCACATATGGCAACAAGATTTACCAGGTCGTCTCCAGTCTCTGAGTCGGCAAGCGTCGACGCTGAAAAAGAAGCGATACACTTATCTGAATGCATCTTGGTTTCATGGCATGGTTCCATTCGCTCCGCTACGCATGCTTGATACGGCGCCACTGCAGCATTGCTCGACGAAATGCTGCGGTGAGTAGCTGTCGTCACAATAGCTGGTGAGAGAGCAAACCTGCTACAGCCAATCTGCGATTCACAGTCCGTGTCGATACTGGGAAGTTCATAGCTGCCTATACACCACATCAAATATCGTCAGATGTGGATTGCGGGAATACTACGGCTTGCCGTCGAATGCGGAGATCGAGGGCTTTTAACGTCCCAATACGTGCACCATTTCCACTACAGTGACGCGTATTATATTTCTGTAACCACTGTCGTCACATTCCGCCTACAGTTGTTGCATCTCGATGAATTTCCGCCGTGATGAAACGCAGGGATTGACCGGCCGTTGGTATCCTCATGATTGCCCAGGCTTTCTCACATGCTTTCGCCACCGAGATCACTCCGATACACTGGTCCACACGCACAGGTGAGGACGACCAAATTTAACCACGCCGAGCCGTTTGCTTTTTTATCTATCTCACCTAACACGTGGTTCGATGTCAACCACAAACATTTACATATTCCAGTTGTCGGCACATACCCACCAATTTGCATGGCGCAAATACTTCGTGGTGTGGCATTTTCTATGTTGAGCCGGGATATGGAAGATTTTTTGTTCGAAACCATAAATGAAACTGATTCTTAGAATACCTGGAGTTATTCTTTCATAGTAATCTTTCAGCTTCTAGCATCCGTTTGTTCTCACATTACCCTGTTTATGGAATAAAACGTCTTCGTTTGCATCGACATTCATATTAAGCATTTCATTTTTACTGTCAGTTGCTGAAGGCACTGCTCACGAAACACATAGTTGTTGACGAAAATAAGGAAACGCACCCTTCATGAACAAATAATTGCTTGAGCATCCATCTCAATCTATGAAAGATTTTTCACACACATAAAGCCGAACAAAGCAGCTTGGCGTTTTTCAACTTTATATGTGGATAAGCGTGTGTAGCACAAAACAAACACGCTGCTTTTGTTTTGCGCTGCTGTAAACCTTTCCCGGGCGTTTTATGTTACATTATTTTTGTGCAAGAAACTTTCCTTGGCCCTAAACTAATTTCCCAACGGATTTTGGTGGATCAAATACTTAAATCTGTTATCAAAGAACACAGATTTACTTTCAACTGAGAAGGATTCAAAAGCGTGTGACGCAGGAGCTTTAAGCGATAAAAAAAAAATCCACCGTAAATGTTTCGAGCGTTGCCGTAAAAAGCGTAAGGGAAAAACATTAATGAAATGCATAAATCCATCTATGCTTTCTAATAAGTCATTGTTTTTTCTTTTCAGTTATACTTTGTGACAGTAAGTTAAAGATAAATTATTCCCAAAGAGATCTGGTGATGTGACAGGCGTTTCACCTGTTGTGTGAAAAACAGAACATTACCCTTGTAATCTTTAGTGGGTGTGATCACTTTCAAATTCTACCTAGCCTTCTGACTACGTGCGTAACTTAATGCTATCCGAAATGGGAGAAACTTGCTGAAACAGCGGGAACAAGAAAAAATTACATTAAAAATGCAAATAAAGTTTGGCAAAATTTTCATGTAGAAGGGAAGTATTAACGAGTAAAGGAAAATCCGTGCCGGTAGTAGTGTCGCTAGTCCACAATATTTCTGTTAACCATTTTCGAGAGTACGATTGTAATATCCCAATATTATGTTTTCTTTTAACAGTTGACTGTGAAACTTAAATCTGTTATGACCCGTTTTAAAAAGGAGAAATATTTAAATAATAACTTTATTTTTGACCTAAATGCGTAACTGTAAGGCTCAGGCAAAACCATTGCCTTAAGCTAAGGTTTCTGTGTAAGGAAAATAAATGAAGTACAGTACGATCTTTGATACCAGAACAACTGCAAGAAATACGGATTGTTTCGTATAGAATGCTGTAAAAGTGTGAGATAATGCCGAAGACAGCATCTCTGAAGGTTGAACATTTTCAAAAATTACTGATTTAATCAGAAGTTTCCTGGTTTACAAAAAGGAAAAATTCGAGAAATGATATGTGTGAATTACATAAAATAATAGTACACTTTTTGCAAAAAAAAAAAAAGCTCCCAGAAGGAATCATCCAATCAAGATGATGAAAATTGGAATGTACAATGTACATGTATAGGAAAGGAAATTATTGCAATTTCAGAGCAGTTGGGCCATTTATTTGGATAAAAAAGTCAGTACGTTGTAGCGCCACCTCTGGCTCCGATCAAGCGGTTACCCGGAGTAGAATAGATGCATACAGTGAAACGGATACTTTCCTGAGGTGTACAAATTGCAGCCAGATTGCCGACATTCCGGTATGGGCGTAAATGACGTTCCATCATGTTCGATCGGTGAGAGGTCTGGCGATCAGGCAGGAAATGGAAGAGTGTCGACATTACGGAGGCTGGCCTGGGAGAGCCGTTCCCAGTGTGGCCGGGCACTATTATGTTGAAAAATTGATCGGTGATGCTGCTACAGGAAAGACAACGCAACAGATCGCACAATGTTGTGGGCGTACCGTTGAGCCGTGAGAGTGATACGGAGGACTACCAAGGGTGTCCGACGATCGTAGGAAATGTCGCTGCGTGCGAGCTTTGCTCTTGAAGTACCCTCCTCGACGCGCGGTTCCCATGCGCTGTGGCGGGCCCGTATTTAGTCATTGGTCGTTATTTTTGTAACCATTTGCATATTCGGTCCTGAGGAACTTGCATGCGGGATTTCATCAGGATTGAACGACATTCTGGCAGTGTTTTCGCTTTTAATTTTTATTTTTTTGCAAAGATTGATAAAAAATAGTATGTTCTTCTCTAATACGGTAACAGCATTCTTATGCTAGTTAGAGAAACAATTCTAATAAAGGTAAGAGCAAGACTGTAATGATTGCGAGAACACAATTTTCTAACGATGAGCACAATGCTCTAGTATTGGGAAACTCTGCGGAAATTATGCGGATGAAATGTTACATAAACACGCCGCATGGATTCGAAGTAGAAATCTAGCTTCTTTGAAGTAGATTTTGCGATGCATGAAAAGCTAATGTTCTTTTTTTTTCTTTTTTATTCCTGGTCTGATCACGTAACGTGAATAACACAATGCGTAAATTACACCACACTCAAACATTCGATGCATTTATTTTACGAAATTCTGCCCTTAAATTTTTGAAATTGTTTTCACCTGCTTTATCCAATGTATTTTCCACAAATGTTTGCTAGAGTTACTTTGCTGCTGTAAACAATTAAAGCACTAAAAGATAGAAAAAGAAAAATCTTTTCCTGCCTCATTAAAACTAAAATTTACTTGTTAAGCAACTTTCGGCGTTGATATTCGATCCACATCATTATCCGACCCTTTTGTCTCCCGTATCCTATTACCTTCAATGCTTGTATTTTCAGAAATAACTGTAATTCTACTCCCAAAAGTTCATAAAAGTTTTTCCACGTGATGACGCGGAAAAAGAAGTGATTCAGTTAAAGCTGTTTTAAGAAAAAATCAGTAGATAATAAAAGATGCCAGTTTTTCTTCTAGGAACAAAAACAACTACTGTTATCATCTTGATATAAAATTCTATAACATGAATTAGAACTGAACCACTGAATTCAGCTGAATCAATGAATTTGCATAAACAGCTATCGATCCATATGTTGCCTTAGTTGGGCATCATCATTGCTTAGCACATGGCAATACAGAAATCTTCTCAATCTCAGTTTTACAATATCTGATGTTGCAAAGGCATTTGTTAAATTGTGTCCTCGAATGATCGAGATTCTGTTTCCAGTTGTTTCTGCTGGATACTTTGCAAGTGTTCATCACTGTGAAGCCCCTTCAATTAATGTCGATGTACTCATATCCCAGTTACTAACTCTCGTCCTCTTTTACATGAGTGATGTCCTCATTTACAACACTGCTAAGCATAACACTCTCCACATCATACTCCCAAACAAGGATTCATGAATTTAACGAGTATTAGCATAAATGTTTCTTCTTGTCTGAAATATTGGGGAAAGGGCAGTCCCTCCGAACAAAATAGTTCAAAATTCGCTTTCTTCTTATAAATACAGGCACCGCTCACTGAATTAGAAACTTCATTCAATACTAGGTTAGACCTCCTTTAACCCGAACTACAGCACGTATCCGATTTGGCATAGATTCCATAAGGCGTTGGAGTGCATCTACGTCTACAGAATATCCGGAGTCCCTCAGACAGTAAGTACATTAACCTGCTCACATTTGACTGAAGAATATTTTGCTCCCAGGTTTTTTCAAACATGTCTCATACATTCTCAATGGAATTCAGATCCGGGCTTTGTGATGGTCAGGGAAAATGGGGAAAGTCGCTGTCATGCTTCCTGACCCACTGCTGAACATGTCTTGCGCGATGGAGAGCAGCGTTATCGTCCATGAAACAGACGTCACCTTCTCGTTGAAAAGTCAGCATTGAAGAGTGGAATTGACGGGAAACAATGTTTCGATAATCTTTGGAGGGTAACCGACTTTTCAACAATATCAGGGAATCTGTTCCGTACCATCAGAACGTGCTGCACACCATGACATGACCTCCAATGGGTTGTGTTTACAAGTTAAGCTGCGTCTCCTGATTAATGGGGTTCCCACCAAACTCTCTGCCTACCGTCGCTACAGAACAAGCCGCACCATGACTTTTCTCCGGTTGCGGTGTTCCTGACACTACCCTAGAAGAACTTTCCAGTTGCTCGCAGAAATCAATGGTTTACATATTGGCGTCTGACAACCAATACCGACACTCTTTCATTTCCATAGCGCAGTTCTGTGAGATGTGGGTCGAGAACAGCCTTCATCGAACTTTGGTCAATTGCTGCATGCAGAAAGTGCTCTTTCTCCGTACAAGTCTTGTCAAACTGCAATGACCTTGTTCCTCATAGATTGTTATCGCGCCGTAGTTACGCCTCTTAGACAAGCAATGTGGGTTATTTTTCTACTGATAAAAGACCCGAGATTTCTCACCTTTTGAGAAATCAGTCAGCTCTGCTGTTTTCCACACATCCTTTACCCAGCCAAAGAGACACCCGCAATAATCTTTTCATCGAACTCCGAAAAGTCCTTCGTTTCTTCCGTTGTGATCAACACTACTGACGAGCAACCGTCTTAAATACACTACTGCTTTTAAGAATTGCAAGAACTGCTGGTATTTGCTTGAAAATTACAGGATATGTACGACAAGTTGAGACATGCAAATGATTAAAATTTCAGTGAAAATGCGCGTGCGGTTTCAAAGAAGCGCTCTCTGAACTATCGGGTTCTGGGTGTAAAGAGATGGCTCAAGCGATATGTTGCAATAAGTAAAGAGCCGATACTAGGTCGATAGCGTGTTTCACGTGCCTCACTATGCTCCGTCGACGAAGAAGGTCGTATTATGAACACCTAATGGACTTTGAGAGAGGAAATATTGTTGGGATGAGAGAAGCTTGATTTTCCTGCCGCAGAATTGTCCCTCGTAAGGAACAAGTCTTGTCAAACTCCAGTACAGCGATGCGAACGTAACGTCAGTGGACATATGAAGCTCGGACCCACAGAAATCCGCGAGCTAGACCACAAACTCGCACGACTACACAGGAGGAGAGGATACATTCTGCATGGCAATTGGAAGGTCTGGTAGAACGGAGACTGAGATGAATGGATTAACACTGGGGAGTTAGCAAACACTTACCGCCTTTGCCTTTGACGCTTTATGCCGGAGGCCTAGTAGATATACGAAATGTATTATGGAGAACAAAAATTGAAAACTAGGACATAAAATAAGAAAAATGGCACCGAATTCTCGGATGTAATAATACGCCTTTTAAATTCTTTCTGACGAGAAAAAAAAATTCAAAGCTGATTTTTAGAAAAATAATTGAAATAAGCGAAAAAGGAAATGCATTTTCGGCTCTAAAATAAAAAAAACTGGGCACCATTTAAAATACATGTTGTGCGCTGTGTTCTTTATGGTAAATGGAACGAGTTTCAAAAATTCACTAGCAGAAATAGGTACCTACGCCCATTAGCGGCAAAACTGTACAATACGAAAAATTACGAAGTACACAAATTGTTCATTATAGACGAAGATATCCGACGAAAGAGGGATTTTTCAAATCGAAGACCTAAAAGAAGAGCTACGGAAGAAATGACATATAACTGTTCATAGTAACGGGTTCCTTCCAATTTAGGATATCTTTAAGGTATTTTTAGAATCGGAGACACTCCTTGAAATGGAAAACTGCGCTGACTTCACCTGGTGGCAAAACTCTCATTGATGAAAAAATACAAAACTGCCCCAAAATATTTTTCTTATGTGACAAGGAAATATTTCAAATTTTTAAGTACGGTACAGTTTCTAGGTGCAGAGATAGCAAGAAAAAAGTATATTCCATCTATGACGCTTAGAGGGAATATTGTACATTCTTTAAAGCAAACAGTGCTCGTAATCTTTACCACTCCGAATGACGTACAGTACAAAAAGAGTTTTTTCAATAGGAATTTCAGAACTGGAAGTACATTGCAATCAGAAATGCTCATTAATGCCACTTAGCGTAAGAAATGTGCATTATAAAAATTCCAAAGTACATGCAAAACATTATCCTATGTTAGAAAGGAGCATTTTTTCTTAATCGGACTTTTAGAAACGCAGATGTCGAGGAAAACAAAATATATATTTTTTCCCCGAGTGACTAAATTTTTCATTATTTTGTGCAATAAATATACAAAAAAGGGTTTTGTGAAGAACGATATCTGATCGAAAAGGAAATATTTCAATTGGGCTTTTGTGCGCGCATATATGCTCTAAACATAGAAATCGGCGAGTACGCCCACAAGAGGGTTAAAAAAAACCCGCATAAACGTAGCGAACATTATTCGTTAAAGAAAATTATAAAAAGCAATTTTAAAACTTTTGTAAGTTTTTTAGTCAAAAAAACCGCACAACTTTAACAAATATTATTCGGTAAGAAAAATCATAAATTACATGCAAAATATTTCTTACAGTGAACGTTGACCAACACAAACATAATATTAAAATAGTATGGTCAGAAGTAGATGTATCAAGAAAAGCATGATATATATTTGAATCCCGTAGCAGAAAAATTCTACGTTATTTTGAGCAGAACATTTGAACAAAATATCTTCCGGCGTGAGTTGTGTCTGACAAAAAAGGAATTTCTTCAATCGAGTTTAATTGAGTTGGAATTTTTTCAGTTGTGTTTATGCAGTTTCCCGAAGGTACAGCGAAGGTAGGCCAAGGGCGACGCCATCCGCAGATGACCGGTATTTACGGCTTTCGGCACTGCGGAACATGACGGCTACATCGACTCAACTCAGATCTGTGCTTGCTGCAGCTCCCGGACGGACGGTAGCAACTTCGACGGTACGCAGAAGGTTACATGCAGGAGGACTGTATGCTCCGCGACCAGTATTATTTCAGTTGGGCACGAATGCATGTGAACTGGACTTAAAATCAGTGGAGGTCCGTTCTGTTCACTGATGCGTCGCGATACTGTTTAGAGAGTGATTCACGCCGAGTTTACATCTGGAGAGAGGCCAGTACTCGCTATCTTCCCTCTAATATCCAGGAAAGGGACACCTATCCTGGTGGCGGTAGTGTTCTGGTGTGGGCAGGCATAACGTTAGGTGGCCGTACCGACCTCTATGTGTTGCCACATAGAAACCTCAATGCTTAGAGGTACAGAGACGACATCCTGGACCCTATTGTTCGTCCGTATGCGGCCGCAATTGGAGATACATTTGTACTGCAGGTGGATAACGTCCGCCCTCATGCAGTTTGTCTCGTGCACCAGTACCTGGAACAGGATACTATAGTCCGTATGAATTGGCCAGCAAGCTCTTCTAATCTGAATCCCATTGAGCATGTCTGGGATGCTCTCGGGAGGCGTGTTGTTGGTTTCCAGCTCCCTCCCCGAACCCTGCAGGGGCTTCGCACTGCTTTGCTCGAGAAATGGAAGCAGCTATTCACGGAACTGCTCCACACCATAATTAACAGCATGAAACAACGCTGTCGAGCCTGTATTGCTGTTCGGGGTAACCACAATCTGTATTGAAGTACCTTTTCCTGTGACAGCGCTCGTGACTCGAGGCTGCACATTTAGGTGGAAAATCCATTCCCGAGTTTGTTTATTTATTTATTTATTCATTTTTATTAATTAGGGTAATTTTTGAGGAAAAAGTACGTTTTATTTACTTTTTATTTATTTTGCCATTAGCCCCACTTTCGGGTGATTCTTCTTTTCATTTTTCTTCCTCTCCGTCACCCTCTCCCCTCACAAGGCGTCGCATAGCGTAAGACTAGATAGACAGCGTTGGCATCACCATGGACGAACCGACATTTTATGGAGTGTTTTATGGGGCAATACAAGTGTCCTCCTTGTCTAGCATCCATAATGCGTGTTGGGGAGACCGTAGACTTTTTGGAACAGAAACTAACAGTTTTATTGGGTTAGGATTTATGGCCCGATGGTTATATCACGCGACTAACGTAACTTGAAGGGCTGTTCTCAGAATTTTCACGGGAACCGGTAGCAATTTTGAACCCCTAACGAATGAAGGAACAAAATGTTAATTCTCTGACCAGTAGGATTTAGACTTGGGAATTTAATTCAGGGAGGCTTGCGTTGGCCAGCTAGTGATTGGATGATGAGACATTTTGAGGTAATGTGGGTCTTCTTGGGGGTTGTCGAAATTTTTCCAAGGGAAGAGAAGAACTTGGTCACTTTTAATTTTTTCACGGAGTGCATCACTTTCACTTTTTTATTCCTTGTGAGTTGTCACTTGGTATTTTGCCATGAATGTTGGTGACTTTTCTTCATGACTGTCACTTAGGAGCTGCTATGTAGAGCTTTGCTTTTTGCCTGCATTTCGTTTTATTTGTGCGTGGCACAAAACTTGGTCACCGCCGTGATTTATCAGAGACTCGCAACTTAATCGCTGCCAAATATTACGGTAGGACATCCGTAACAGCGTACCATTTCCCGACATGGATGGAGGATCTCAACCGAGGTACCAAGGAAAGGAACCCTGCTAAGGACGATGAGGGCCCACACCAATTATGACAGACCGGGACATCCATCGCAGACCAGAAATCTTGGTGGAGGAACAGCGATAGTAGTGTTTTACGGACGATAAGTGATGACAAGAAAACTGGACTTTCATGTGGTTACATTTCTTCCGTGTGGTATGGGAGTCAACATCTAGAAAGATTGGGAATTTCAGGTAGGGAATCCATCCGATTCTTTCTTTTGGTGTCCCCTCATAATATGTTTATCGATCAGTGCATATGAAAGTCTTACGTTAGAATTAATGTTTTTATAAGCCAGTAGTTAATGCGCACAAGTTCCTATCAGAAAGTCGGTATCATTTTTGCTAGTATCGTGTGTTATTTTAGCGAAGTGTTTATGTAAATATAAATGGTTAAAAGGTGACTGCAAGTTTAACACCTACATATACAACTTACATACTTGAAGTAATGGACACAGGGTCCTAAGATATTGTGTGTGTATCTTTATTATTATGCTAAAACAATGCTAATAAATTGTTTTCTTTGTTAATTTGCCTAAGTACAATCATGAGTGTTTTTTTAGATGCAAATTATGTGCTCAACCCTGGATTTTTGGAGAATATGTATATTTTACGGCAGGGACTCAGAAATTCGTTCACTTATAATTTTTTAAAATTCTAGACGTTCACGAAAACATTGCGGCACACAGGAGACCCTTTGACTCCCAAAGGAAAATCTGCTGTGTGAATCACAACCCCGTCAGTGGATCCTGAAGCTGCGTAAGCCCTAAATCAGGGAATCGCAGAATCACAATCCACTCGACACCCCCATGGTTCCCAATATTACGCCAGGTGAACCCAAATCGGAACCCGCCCGATAATATTCCTATTTCATCTTGATACCTATATTTCTGTATTTTCACATTTGCATCACTCATATAAAATGTAAATGCTTTGTATCATATGTTCTTACGTATTTTTGTTGTATTTGGTCTGATAAAGCTTACCACCAAATTTCATCCGAAACGGTTGCATACTTTGAGTTATCACGAATTTTCCATTTGTAGCTTAATTTAAGGAAACCAGTGTATTTGCAACAATATGTGCGCTCCTAAAAACTCGACTGGAAAAATTCTTTCTCGTTGTGATAGATACAGCTCTCTACCAGGAGAAGCCTTTGGCGCACATTTCTTGCTCATAATAATGCATGCATAGCTTTTCCTCCCGCGATCCTGGATATGTATCATGTTTTTCTATTTATATCTGCTTCTAACACTCCGATTTGAAAAGTTCTTTCTTTTTCAGATACCATTTCGAGTGAGAAATGCTTTTCGTATAATTCCAAATATTTCTTAACAGCTAAGTTTTCATACTACTGGAACAAAATTCATGTTTCTGTTTACGGATAAATTACAGTAATATCAGCGCGCCTGAAATCCGACTGAAAAAGTCCTTCTTCGGTTAGATACCAATATTAACTCCAAATATATTTTATGCATATTTTCTGTTTTCTGCCCAAAATAATTCGTAATTTACCTGCTATAGTGTGAAAATATCTAATACATTTTCCCGATATCTCAGCATTTGAAAGTCCGATTTAAAATATTTCTTTAACATCCGATACCATTCATCTGGCGGAGATATCGCATGTATTCTTGGGTTGTTATACTACATAGTTTCAACGCTAGCTGGCGTTATTATGCATTTCTTCTTACAACCGTATCTCCTCTTCTAAAAAGTCCGACTGAAAAAAACCTTTTTGCAATGTATGTCGTTCGCTCCTGCAGTGATTGGGAACATTATCCTTCTTAAATTATGTAGATTTCTCGACCTAGCGACCGCAAATTTGAATTTTGTTTCGTTACATCTGCTTCGAGAATTCGCGCTTGAAAAAGTCTTTTCCCACCACACAACTTTTATTAAAAGCACATTTTCTTTTTTTTCGTAATTCACAACATTTTTACCGCCAGGCTTTCTTCAACGTATACTCCTATTTGAAAGAAATTCCTCGATCCTAAAAATCCCATGAAAAAGTCTCTTCTTGGTAGGATACTCTTTATTATGAAGAGCATTTTGCACCCATTTTCTATCACTAAGCAGTGCACAGTTTTTCTACTTAGTGCGTAAACTTAAATCACGTTTTCCTGCATACCTTTGTCGATTTGGAATCTCTTTTGCCACTGATATCTTCCACTATAAGAAACATTATGTACATAGTTTGTGATTTTGCTTAACACACATTTCAGACGTTGGAGCGCATGAGTAGTTTTTTCTGTTGATGGATATTTTACTATTTTAAAACTCCGATTCATTCTTTTTTTTAATCGTTTCCATTTACTTTAAAGAACACAGCTCATACTGCGTATTTTAAATTATGCGCAGTTGCTGAGAGTCATTCCCTTTTTTGATGGTTTTTTTTTATTTTTCTAAATATCTGCTTTGAAATATGATTTTTTTTGTGTGTAAAAAAGCAATCGAAAGACGTGCTACATCCGGTAATGAATTCATCTTTACGGGAAGGAAAATCATCTTTTCTGTTTTCCTTTTTTTTTTTTTTTTATTTGTTCACAAAACGTGCTAAGAAACGACGAGGTGGAAAACAGTTAGCGACAACGTTTAAGACCGCAAAATGATATTTTAAGATCTGAGTGTTACAGATGTCACTTCAGTAGAATATCACCGGGGAAAAAATTTCTAGGCGTTTACACTGGTCTGCGAAAATTAAGGACGAAGAGGAGAAATTAGCATAACAGTGGAACGAGCAGGCAGAACGGATCGAAACACCACTCAGGAGATAGACTAGGGTACGGTACGGTAGGGCATGCACATATATGCAGCATGACGTAGGGGGAGGGGAGTTTCGGAAGGGTTAAAGCACACGGGCGGTATACGCTCAGCAGTTCGGTTAAAGCTATTGCACAGTGTACATCGGTTTGAACGACGTTGAGTTGCTGCCACCGTGTGATATGACCAACAGGAAATCCAGTAGAAGACATCTGGATGACTTTACCCGAGCTCGCCTCATTGGGAAGTTGGAAGAAGGTCGAAGTGTGACTAGTGTGGCCGAGGAGTTCGGGATCGCTCACAGCATCGTTTCACGATCTTGGAGAGCATTTCAAACGACAGGAACACCTGTCCGAGAGTTTAGCAGTGGTCGTCCACGAGCAACCACAGCGGCGGACGACCGGTACATTGTCCTACAGGTGAGAAGAGACAGACTGCAGACAGCGGGAGAAATCTCAAGGCACATGCAACAGACAACTGGACGTCCGTTATCGCGTTTTACCGTGGCCAGGAGGCTGCACAAAGGTGGTCTATTTGCACGACGACCAGTACGGTGTGTGCCATTGACGCCTGCTCATAGGAGACGGCTGTTTCTGTGGTGCTAGGAACACAAGAACTGGTCGAGTTTCCTCTACGGATGAGAGCCGATTTAGTCTGACGAGCTATTCTGGACGTATATACATCTGGAAAGAGCAGGGAACACGCAATCACACCTCCAACATCATCGAAAGGGTTCGGTTTGGAGGTGGCGGAATTCTCGTTTCGGTCGGTATCATGCTTGGTAGCCGTACTGACCTCCACATCTTCCAAGGAGGTTCAGTCACTGGTGTCCGCTATTGTAACGAAGTTCTCCTGCCTCAGGTGCGTCTGTTTAGAGGTGCTGTGGGTCCTGAGATCCTCTTCATGGACGCCAACGCTACACCTCATCGTACAGTGGCTGTCGCAGAGCTGTTGGAGAGTGAAGATATTCAACGCATGGATTTGCCCGCAAGGTCCCCGGACCTAAATTCAATCGAACACGCGTGGGACCTTCTCGGGAGACGCTTGGCAGCACGTCACCAGCCGCCGGCAACGATTCTGCAGCTGCGATTGGTGCTACAAGAGGAATGGGCCGCGATGCCTCAACAGATCCTTGACAACCTCGTCCTCAGCATGGACAGACGTTGTAAATCCTGCAACGCAGTCAGGGGTGATCATATCCCCTACTAAAGACTGGATTTTTCTTGGCAGCCGCCTGTCACATGGACGTTTCTGTCTTCTGCCCAGTTGTGCTCGAAGCTACCTTTTCAATAAAGTGCCTTTTTATCCTATGGATTACTTGTTTGAACGGTTTTGCTCACTTGTCCCATATTCTTATATCTTGGGGATCTCGTGATATGATTTGAGTCGATGTGAAGCACTTCTGAACGACGCTACATTTGGAAAACCGTCTCGTCCTTAATTTTTGCACGCCAGTGTATTGTATGTATTTATGGTTTACGAGAAATGTATTTCGTAAATAACTTTTAATATTTATGGAATTTATAGTAATTTGTTACTATTGGTAACCTGAACTATTTAGCGCAACATTTTATTCGAAAGAATGCTTTGGTAGCATCTGGCCTTTAGGGTGATTTTGTGTTCAGTGCGGACGAAGAGACCCAGCGATGTCCATAAGAACAAACCCCATACTATTACAGAATATGATATCGCCATCTGCCTTTTTCCGTTCAACCGTGTATCATGACTTACTGGCCCAGTGCCGAATGGCATGTTAGAGTTGCTACCTGTATTCATCGGAGATGGCGACACTTTCCCAGTCATCCAAAGTTAAGTTATGATGCTTCCGTGCCAGGGGCAGGTGTAGATTTTCAGTATGGTCGGTCTGAATAGGCACATGAACTGACCACCGACTCATAAGGCCATCAGCAAAGCGTGCGCAGGACTGTGCGCCGCGAAACGCTTCATTGTGGGCCCTAATTGTAATCTGCCGTTATCTTAAAGATAGTGAGCCTCCTGTTGTCCCGGACTAAAGATAGTGAGCCTCCTGTTGTCCCGGACTGATATCCCCTTTTCAGCATCTTAAACGAATGTGTTTCTCTCTAAGGATCATATTCAAATTCCGACAAGTTCTTTCTTTGCTCCTTTGCACGGGCTCCGTACTAGCGAAGTGAACCACTCTGCCCGCGATCTACATAAAATCCCCGCCAGTCAGTGACGTCAATGCACGTGCTGAAGGACTTACCCAGTCGTGGGGATAGGGAAAATTATTACGGTCTGGCCTATGATTGTTTACTAGTCAAATTATAGGATTTTATTATGATGAAAAATATCAGCTCCTGTTATGTGTATACACACAATCAATATGCACAAATGTTAGAAAAATATCCCCCAATTTTTATTCTTCCTAGTACAGAAGTTATACATGACACAAAAATATTTTTTGTAACTCCTTTTCACTAAAAACTAAGACAGTATGGATTTCACCTCATATGAAAATGTAGCAGCATTTTTTGATCTTCTTTGACATTGCACCATATGTGCTATCGAGAGCTTCGAGACAGCTCCTCTTTGCAGAATTCTAGTCATTTTCAGTCGTATGTGATGTGAAAAAGGTGGAAAAGTAGACAGCCCTGATGAATTCTGTTATTGGCACGAGTTCTGAGACTTTGCAGAACAAACTCTAACTTCCGATGCAGTATCCAAGAAATGCAAGAATGTTGGACTTAAAGTTAGATGCATGAAATAATTGGTACGCATGAATGAAGGAAGAATGAAAAGACTGATATGCAGTAAATGTGTAATCAAGTTTTTTAGCAAAATGCGAGACGCGGTAAAGTAATACATATAAGTACACTCCACAGCTTAGCCTCGTAACTCTTTCTGATATTCGAATAGGATTTAGCATTAACGTGGTCAAGATAAAATGCCTTCAGTACTCCTATCTGGATGAATCTTCAGAACATTAAGTCTACGGTTAAAGCTTGGTCTGTGTATACCGAACGGAGCTGTCGTCCTCTTCCCTTCTAAAGCTTTCTTGAGAAAGACTCGGCGATTGAAGAAAAGTAATCACACGTGGCATTTTGAACAAGGGTTTAAATGGTTTTTACCCTCTGCCATGCACAGGGTAAAAAGTTTCAGGGGCCATTTTTTTGTTTCAGGGGACATTTTTTTTCAGGGGCCATGTTTTTGGTAAAGTTTCAAGGGCCATCGCACTAACTCTGATTTTTGGTTCTTTTCCAAACTATTAAACAAAAGTTTTATAACCTATCGGTATATGCATGAATGCTGAAGATTTACCGAAATCTTGAGAATTAAGGGACATAATTATTTTAGGTCTATGCCGATAAAGTATTGAGCTATCAAACTCGTGAACTGAACACCTGTTTGTACATCACCTGTGTACATCTTAAAATAATCACTCGCTTCAACAATGATTTTTCGATTACCATGAACCCGAACATGACTTCTCCAGTGGTAGATTGGTCTGAGAGCTAGCTTTTGAGAATTCGTCCTTTTTAGGACAAGGATCGAGTAACAGATGAGTATTAAGTGATCCGCTTGTTCGATGGAGCTGTCATTGTTCCTACGCTAAAACCAGTAGCCTTAAATTAGGGACGGGCGACTGCTTATAACCTGTCTCATGTGATCGTGAAACCCTGAAATAAATCATTTTATAATTCTCAAGAGACACGTATAGCGTATTAATTCCGTTTATTTTTGCGGTGTAGTAAACACAAAGATTTGCCAAGCTTTCGCGCTCCACTGGGATGCTTTTTCAAGGCAATGGTAGACATGAAAATGCAGGGAATTGAGACACGTAAGGAACAAAGATGAGTTTTGAAAATAATGTGGGTGACATTGCGAGTATATTACATCATATTTGTTCCTTATGTCTTCCCATTCCCTGCATTTTTAGCACGTCTTTTGTAAAGAAAGATCGTGCTTATGTTATCGGTTTGTCCGTCCGTCCGTCCGTCTGTAACCACGATATCTCTGCAACTATTAGTCCGATTTGGAAAATTCTTTTTGCGTTGAGAAGCTTGAAATATGCGAATGATGATCCTTCATTCCGTTTTTTTTTACGATGTGCAATTTCGCCGCAGGAGGGCGTAAACGCAGATGATGTTGAATTCAAAAATACGTTTTATTCCACATATTTGCTTCTAAACATCCGATTGAAGAAATTATTTTATCTTTCAATTCCATACATGCTGAAGAGTATTTTAGATATATTTTCCTCTAGTGGGCGAAAGAGTTCATTACATTTTTCCCGATAACTCTTCTTCTAAAACTGCAATTTGAAATTTTTTTCTTCGGCGGATACACCTCCTGATGAAAAATATGCTGCATATACTTTCTAATTTTTGGTAAATAATACTTTGGCCACCAGGGGCGTAAGTGTTACTTTTTGCTTCTGACGTAATTGCCATAAAATCTGAGCTTCTAAAATATCGATTGAAAAAAATATTTCGTGGACTGATGCCACTTACATCGATAAACCTTTTCGGAATATTTTCTTCTTAAAATATTCCACAGTTTCTCCGCCAGGGGGCGTAGATGTATATTCTATTTTTGTCAATATCTCTACTTCTAGGAGTCTGATTTAAAAAATTCCTTCTTTGTTGGATAGTGTTTTTAGTGTGACACGTTTTTCATATAATTTCAAAATTTTCAAGTGATTCATAGACTTTCCGCTAGGGGCCGTAGAGGTAAATTTGGTTTCACCCTATATCTCTGCTTCTAAACCTCCGATTTGAAAAATTCTTTCTGCACAAGATACAGCTCCTGATGGGAAATCGTTTGCACATAATTTCTAATTTTTGTAAAAAAATAGTTTGGCCGCCAGTGGGCGTAGACCTTAATTTCCGCTTCTGATGTATTTGCAGCAAATATATCAGCTTCTAAAATCTCGATTGAAAAAAAAGTCGTTTGTTGACCGATACTACTCATGT
This sequence comes from Macrothele yani, assembly GCA_039090855.1. Lineage (NCBI taxonomy): Eukaryota > Metazoa > Arthropoda > Arachnida > Araneae > Macrothelidae > Macrothele > Macrothele yani. The sequence continues at coordinate 108,786,346 of CM077004.1, read as the reverse complement.
CGACAAACCTTTTAGAAACATTTTCTTCTTGAAATAATGCATGGTTTCTACGCCAGGGGGCGAAGATGTATATCTTATTTTTGTCAATATCTCTGCTTCTAAGAGTCAGATTTTAAAAATTCCTTCTTTGTTGAATAGTGTTTCCGATGCGAAATGTTTTCCTTATAAATTCAAAATTTCCAAGTAAAACACAGACTTTCCGCTAGGGGGCACAATGTTAAATTGCGCTTTCTGCGTTATTTCTGCTCCTAAAACTCCGATTTGAAAAATGCTTCCTGTATCGCATACAAGATCTGATGGAAAATATTTTTCACATAATTTCTAATGTTTGGTAAAGAATGGTTTGGCCACCAGGGGACATAAGTGTTAATTTATGCTTCTGATGTATTTGTAGCAAAATCTGGGCTCCAGGAAACTCTACAATTTTTTTCTTGGACCAATACCGCTCATATGGATAAACCTTTTGAGAATACTTTCTTTCTAAAATAATGCATGGTTTTCTCAGCAGGAGACGTAAAGTCACATCTTATTTTTGTCGGTATCTCTGTTTCTAAGAGTCCGATTTGAAATATTATTTCTGTGTAGGAGAGCGTTTCCGGTGCGAAATGTTTCTCATATAAATTCATGTTTTTCTTAACGCACAAGTCTGCAACCAGAGGGCTCAAGCTCTCGATTCCGTTTACAGCAATATCTGAGGGATTAAAAACCAGATTAAAAAAATTTCTTTCTTCCGTCAGATACTATTGTTTTCCATAAAGGTTCCATTGACTTTGAATAGCTTTGATAACTTTAATTTGCCTCAGAACGGATTCAAAAGACGTGCTTATTACACTAGAAAATTCGGTGTCATCTTTCTTGTTATGTCTACCATTGTCTTGAAAAAGCCTCCCAGTGGAGTGTGAAAGCTGGGCGCATTTTTGTGCTTAGCTGCTTACTACACCGCAAAAGTAAACGGATTTAATACGCTATATGCGTCTCTTGAGTATTCACAGTGTGGTGTATTTATAATTACGTTACCTTTTATTATATAATTTTGCTCACATTCTTTTAAGACACAGCTGCGGCAAGTTCCTCTGCAAGAATCTTTTCTCTTTACAGCACTTTATTCAAAATCTCACACATTTTACACACATTCATCACTGAAAACAATTTTAGTTAATCTAAACTAGTATCAGACTAAAATCGATCTTGTAAGGAAAAATAAGTGCAACACCTTCCCCTAGCACTCAACCATTTCTAACACCACACCATTTCAAACACATTGACATTTTCTAACACCTTCCTCTAGCACGCACATAGCTGTTATTGATAATTTTTATGGAAATATACTTGAGTAAATCCCATCTAAACCCTGTACACTACAAATTCCATCTAAAACGCTGTTCACTACAAATTCCATCTGAAACCATGTATACTACAAATTCCATCTAAAACTCTGTTCACTACAAATTCCATCTGAAGTCCTGTACACTACAAATTCCATCTAAAACTCTGTTCACTACAAATTCCATCTGAAACGCTGTTTACTTTTAAACACCGTCAGTGATATTAACCCCAAATACCGGTTAAGAGTCATGGAATAAATGAAGTAGAATATCATGCATTGGAAAAACAACCATTAGAAAAAGTTCAGGAGATCAGTCACATTTTTAGGAACTTCTTACTTTAAAGCCCCAAAATGTCTTGATTACATACTGAGGCTTTTCTAAGAATGTAAGAGAACTTTTCTGTGCCCCCTTTCTTCATGTGATGAATCCCGTGTTCCATGAGTATATTTTGAAATCCATCCAGTACTTCAAGCCCTGGAGTAATGGAAGCTACTGGAGCAGCCGTTATAGAACTATCATTCATCATATTAAGAATGAGAAGAGAAGATCCGAAAATTAAGATCCTCCGCAGCTCAAAAACGATTGTCATTTTCAAAACTTCGACAGCGAAACGCACGGAAGGAATAGTATTACCTGCAAATCGACTGTTGAAGAGCCACGCGGAAGTTCTTTACAAATTTTCTTTTGTGTACTTGCATATATTTAACCCCCGCGTAGGTAATGCAGTGAGGTGTGAAATGAAGTGTATGATGAAGCAAAATGAAAGTAGAACGTAATCATGAAAGCAAATAAACTTTAGTCTTTTTTGAGAAGAAAAGAACGACGAATCATATAATTTCATTTTCTTTTATCAATAAGAAGAATTTCTAGACGAAAGGCAATGGCAAAGAAAAAGTTATAATGGAAAGAAAGAGGGTGGGTAGGGGGATGAAAACGTAAAAGAAAATGATTTCACGATTGGTTTCTCGTCGGAAATAAGCATCGAAATAAAGATCCATTCTTCACGGGATTGTAAGAAGCAGACATCGAATGCCAGAATGAAATTTCCGTCTCAGCCAAATATGTCGGGCAACTATTCATCATAGCAGGGAAGATGGAGTTCCCTAAGATGCAGGATACTAGGAATATGGAGATAGATGGGTTTCAGTTCTTTCTCCTCCGTTGATGTTGATCCCATTCCACCCCTGCCTTCATGCTGCAAAGAGAGAAAAGGAAGAGAATCATACCTGCAGGGGGTTTCGACTAGTGAAGCACATCGACCCAGGAGAAAAGTACAAGTGCAGATAAATTACTTAGAGAATGAACTGCGCTTCCACAAAACCTACCTTCCACTGCGACACAGAGATTTTTCTTGCTTTTTTTTTTTTTACAGAAAATATTAAATCTAGAGTGACTCTAAATCGAGTCATTATTCCCACCCGTTATGATTCTTATTCCTACAAAACTTCCGAATGAAATACGAAAGCGATAAAACACACAGCTATATGCGCATTAACATTAATGTTTATGTGCTCGATGAAAAAACATGGCTCTCAAACTGTGTCGCGTTGTGCATTTTATAGCTCAGATTTCGTGTTAAGGATTTGCAAAAGCCGTGAGTAAACACCTAGTTATGAAGGAGGCAAAAATAAACAATAAACAAACAAACTGCTTTTGAACTCCTTTGCCAATAGCTGCCTGTATCTTGCACCTGTAACTGTTTCGTCAATAAATATGGATCCGATTATACGTTTCGCATTGATTACACACCACACCGAAACTCCTCGCGAATGAACGATTATGTGTTTCGCATTGATTACACACCACACCGTAACTCCTTGCGAATGAACGATTATGCGTTTCGTATGGATTACACACCACACCGTAACTCTTCGCGAATGAAAACGCGCCACCCGTTGGACGTATGGGTTTTCACTGCCTCAGTGTTCCCCAGTTTTGTTTCTTCACGTACCCCTGGAGGTGAAAATGGGCCTCATCGCTAAAACGGATTTTCTTCCAGTCAGTTCGTCCGCTTTCCAGTTCTGTGAACATCGTATTCCCTAAGTCTAGCCTCCGATGAACATCACGTTCTCGAAATGGCTGACAGTGATAAATTTTGTATGGAAACAAATGCAGTTTCTTCTTCATGGTGGTTTGCAGATGATCTTTTGATGTCCAGATGTTGTGAGGTCTGTCTGGTTGATGTAGATGGATGTTCCTCAAACGTCCCTGACCCATTCGGGGTTCCCTGGGCTCCTCACAGTGCCTTTTTGACCCGAGTGGTATTTTCTGGCATCGTGTAATGAGTATGTCTCCTCGAATCGTTTAATTAATCTGAAAAAAAGAAAGAAAAGAAAAATGCATTAAAACATACAATAGGAATAGGAAGATTATTTTCGTGCAGTATATAGATGAATGTAGACTTTAGCCGTATTTGCACGATGACACAATAAAACCCAGTGATGAGGTAAAAACTTTAATAAGATAAAAACACATACACATAAGTTAAAATACCATAGACCTTTCAAGGCTGCATCAGCCTCATCTTCAGATGTAGTTTCTTCCATCTGAAGATGAGGCTGATGCAGCCTTGAAAGGTCTATGGTATTTAAACTTATGTGTATGTGTTTTTATCTTATTAAAGTTTTTACCTCATCACTGGGTTTTATTGTGTCATCGTGCAACTGCGGCTAAAGTCAACATGCATGTCGAAATCCTGAAAATGGACACTGTTATTTTCCGGTGAAACACTTAGCGTTTGATTGTCACTTCGGATGGCGCAGACATGGGACTAACAAGGTGAAACCACTTGAAACAAGATTAAACCACTTACAAGGTGAAAACACTTACAAGATGAAACCACTTACAAGGTGAAAACACTTACAAGATGAAACCACTTGTTGAGACAAACTCGCGTCAGCCGTTTGTCAAGTGGTTTCATCCGTTTCTTTATTCAAGTCGAGTCGAACCATGACGTTACGGCTTCCAAAACCATATAAATTTGGCACTATAAATAGTATAACGACGTAGAAGTGTTGTCTTACTTCTACGTTGTTTTAACGCATCAACATACTAAGAAATAGTTCCTAAATGAAAGAAACCTTAACGGCCAGACGAAACATGTAAATAACAGAAGTCAACTTACGGAAAGATGCTTTATTCAGGCTGTAGCACACATATCTATACATGGCATATTGTAGTGAACGCACCACACACCGCACATTATCACAACACTCCTATCAATAATCAGTTTACAACCCAACGCTCGTAATAATCGCTCTCTTACAATGCTCTCTCTTACAACGCTCTCTTACAACCCTCTCGAGCAATAGATCAGTTGTCGTTTTTATCTCTTGCTCTTATCACGATAAGGCATACGTCACGTGTATTCAACCTCAATTGTGTTGCCAAACGTATTCGTTTGAGGGAAAAGATATTTCGTTAAGCGTGAAGAGTACTGAGAATAAACTCAAGATTTACATAGGGAAAGAAACTGAAAAAAGGAAAGTTAATCTAGAATATACGTCACAATAGTCGCTGCTTCATATTGAGGGCTTCCATTTCGAAAAGGCGTTTTCAAGAAATGGGGGATTGTTTTCAAATTTCAATCTCTATACTGTGCTGCTAAAAATGCAAAAATAAGTTTGAGCGTTCAGTAAACTGAGGAGAGCACTTTACTTTTTAACATCTGTTTTGGCAACCCGGTGTGTATTTTTTTCTTTATGTTTTGTTGACTTCTCGTAAATGCTGTAGCTGACAACGTTCAACTGTTCTGGCATCCCAATGCACATGTGCCGTGATTCGGCGAATCGACCAACTAGCTTCAAGGAGGCCTACGATCATTTCTCCCTTAAAAGAGCTAACATGTAACAGGGCTGGCAACGAGCTCTACCAGAGAGCTCCGGTTCTTTCATGTACTGTAGTAGCTCGCAACATTCCGCTCTTTTATTTCGTACAACCTGGAGCATGATGCACGACATGGCTTCGGGGTTCCGTGTTCACGCTGTTATCTCTCGCACATCTCACGTGATTAGCCGCATACTTAAATGATTTATATACACCTACCGCCTGCGCATAGATACTAATTTGCATGCCGATACGCCGACTCGTTCTGGGCTAGAAAATTTCAGAGCAGTGTATATTTGATTTATATTTGCTAACCAAAAGCAAGTTCACTATACCACTACAAAAGTCCGAAAGTACCTGAATGATCAATCTCATTGCTACAACCTGATTTAAAAATTATTGCTTAGTTTGTGCGGTTGCTGTAGAGAGAGAGAGAGAGAGAGAGAGAGAGTTTGCAAACGTACTCATGGACGAAGTGATACCATAGACGGTATTTAACAAGTAAAGCTGCTCATCTTTATTATTAGCACTGACCGAAATGACAATGCTTGGTGTTGCTTAGTGGAATTTGTTTAACTGATATCGTGCAAAGACTATTTCATTTTTCATATTTTTATGTACGTACGTTTGCACGATTTAAGGAACTTGCTTTACAGCGAAAGAAAGTTTTCAATATTTTTAAGGCAAAAAAATAAAATAAAATGAAACTTATGAAGAGCGGTCATGTGGTGTTGAAAATGCTAAACGATGAATATTTATAAAAAGCAACGTTATGAAAAGTGTTTCAATTGTAGAAACGTTTTATAGACAGACGGAACTGCAGCAAGGCATCGCGAGGTAAACAATTTCACTTTATTAATGTCCTCTGCGAGAAGCACGTAATTCTGATACACGAGGTAAAAGAAAAGTTCACCAGAAGATTCAATCAAAAATCCATGAAATACGTACAGTGGAGATTGTAAACCTTCTCCTCCCTCCCTCCTTCAATGCAGATTCGTCATTAAACGGTGTTCAATACTGGCACGTTGGCAAGTTTCGCTTTCCATGTGGCCAGAACATTTTTTGGTGAAATAAAAAACACAATATTTTCTGCCTAGCCCCGTGTTTTTTTCGTCCCGCCGATTCTGTGATTCACTTCATTGTTGTCGCAAGTGCGTCATCAAGAACCCGGAATCAAGGAAGGCTCCGATGCTGGTACCAAGTATCGTAAAAGGTAGAAATAATTTTATGGAAAATAAATCAATAAGAAACCATTGTTAGCAGCATCTAGATTCGCACTTCTTCACGGGGAAGCTACAAAGTAAGTTTGGATCTCTTCTTTATTCTAATGCACTTTGCCGTGTTTTGCAGCCGCCCACCTTGTCTTTACCTGGTCGGTCTTCTCTGAAGCTAGACGGCAGCCTAATGGGTTTCTCATTTTGTTGCTTATTGGCACATGGTCGAGACTCCTCTTGAAGTAGTAGTAGTAGGATGTTGTGTTTGATTGCATCTTTCGTTTAACCGGCAGGCGTCCCGCTGCTTCAATCAATGGTCTTTGTGGCTTAGGGAAGAAATGAACAGAAAGAGAGAGAGAGAGACAGAGAGAACCAAAGGGAGAAGAAAGCATAATAAAATAACAAAAGTGAAAAAGAAGTAGCATCAGACGGTGCGATTCTAGCATTTTCACATCACCGCCTACGATCGATGGACTTGTTTGTGTGTGTGTGCGTGCAATTAAGGAAAGGGAGGAGGAGGGGAACTAGACGGTGTGGCATTCTTTGTCTTCTCCTACTTGTACAAAAGTGAAAAAGCAGTTCACCATTTTGTCTTTACGATTTCGATAGGTAAACTTTCCCGAAGTGATAATACGTGATTTCCTTTAGAAATATCGAATTTATACGTGATATGGCTCCAAAAATCATATCACACATCGTACGGCTTAGCATCTCAATCAAGCGTTTTAACGGAAATGGATCCCAAAATAGGAATCATACTTTTCATAAAACGACAAAAATTTCATTGGGGAGCTGTTGCAAAAAATTCAAAGACAGAAAACATCTGTGAAGGCTGTTTTACCCCCTGATTATTTAAATAATAGTCTAATATGGTCATCGAAAATATAATAATTCTTATATTCCTCAAACGTTTTCTGTAAGTTTCCAACATATTTGACCCTGGAGGAAGCGTAAGACTTAAATCTGTCACTGCGAAACCAATATTGCGCATTAAACAAAAAGTATTTTAGTGAATTTTTTTCAAATAAAATGTATGACTCATTATTAGAAATAAAACAGGAAAATTCTTCAAGTTCTTTCGGGTGAAAATATTCCAAATACGTGGCGACAGTTAATAAATAAATAAATACATCGCTCTTTCCACGTTCCAGAAACACACAGCATCCGAAAAATTGTTTTTCAGCCGACCGCTGTGGAATTGAACCAACAGGACTCTCGATATCGCGCCGAGTGCGTTACATTTACGCACTCGGCGCGATATCGAGAGTCCTGTTGGTTCAATTCCACAGCGGTCGGCTGAAAAACAATTTTTCGGATGCTGGGTGTTTCTGGAACGTGGAAAGAGCGATGTATTTATTTATTTATCAAGTTCTTTCATTCGCCAACATACAGAAACGTCGACTGCTCACAAACCAGAGATGAATTAATTTGGAGACTTCGGCTACAAACTTAGTAGCTGTAAGATGTTGCTCGATCATCGCTGATCCAGTAACATGTTGTTTAATTATTGCTGCCCCAGTGGGAACGACTCCCCTAAAACTGGTTTTTCTGTTAAAGTACATCACACATCGTAAATAATTAACTTCGTAAGGACTTCTTTTGTTTTCATATATTCGTCAAAATTACTATAACAGCAGATTGCTGTTATATTAAAGCTATAACAGCTGGATGCTGTTGTAGTAATGCATTTGAAATCAAAATGTCCTACATATCTTCAGGGGGAACAAAAATAGCATAATTGCTATTTGAAATACATTGCCCTACCAATAATATCCGGACACATGTGCATTGGTAGTGAATTACGTACTACGCAATCACCGCGTCACAGATTCAACAATAAATATGCTTGCAGGGCTTTGGTAACACAATAGCATGCTATCAATGCCAGATGTTTTAATCGACAGTTAACTGATTTCCAGCGCGGTTTCATACTGAAATGATACGTAAACAATCATTCCGCGCGGAGCATTTCATTGGCACTGAAGATCTGTTGGTCGACGGTTCTTGTTTCGTTATGCAAATGGCAGCGGACTGAGGATGTTAGTCCCAACAGCCTCACCTACGCAAACCCAAACCCTATGTAATACTATTAGGACTGATGCTAACACCAGTACAATGCACAGAGGTTACACGATATGAGTTACCACTGCCAAACCCTATATGAGACTATTAGGACTAGCGTTAACCCTAGTTCAGTATGCAGGACGTTACACGATCTGGGTTACCACTGTCAAGCTCTATGGGATACTTTTGGGACTGATGTTAGCACCAGTACAGTGCACACGACTATGCACGACATGGGTTACCACTGCCAAACTCTATGTGAGACTATTGGGACTGATGTTAGCAACAGTACAGTGTGCAGAGCACTGCACAACATGGGGTTACCAATATCAAACCTTATTTGAGACTATTGGGACTGATCTTAGCACCAGTACAGTGTGCAAGACGCTGCACAACATGGGGTTACCAACGTCGAAGATTATGTAAAATTATTGGGACTGATGTTAGCATCAGTACAGTGTGCAGGACACTGCATAACATGGAGTTACCAATGTCAAACCCTATGTGAGACTATTGGGACTAATGTTAGCACCAATAAAGTGTATAAGACGCTGTAGGACATGGGGTTACCAATGTCAAACCCTATGTGAGACTAGTGGGACTTATGTCAACACCAGTACAGTGTGCAAGACGCTGCATAAAATGAAGTTAACAATGTCAAAACTCTATGTGAAATTATTGGGACTGATGTTAGCACCAGTACAGTGTACCGGAGACTGCCCAACATGGGTTAACATGGTCGAGAAGCCATGTAAAACCCACTAATCCCTTCAACTAATGCCCCATGCACATTAGTATTTTGTAGAGGAGCGTCGATCTTGGACCGTAGACCAATGGAAAACTGTGCTTCCGACAAACGAATCACATTACACAATCTGGAAGTCTAATGCTTGTTCCTAGGTCTGACGAATGCCGGGTGTCATTGTGGGGGATCACTGTGATTTAGTAACGTCAGTGTAGGAGGATACCTCTCGTACTATATCATCTCCACACTGATGTTTGGTAGAAGCAGCGTGATGGCATGGGACTGATGTATGTGGTTCTGCTTGTGGCTATTAGTTTGTTGAGACAAAACTATAATGCTGAGCTCTGCCCAGACGTCCTAAACAATTATGCTCTACCTACTAATGCTACAGTAGTATATGCCGCAATTTTCGGCCATATTGCCTAAGTATGGTTTGAATTGCAAAGTTTTATACTTAAAATACTTTCGTGAAAGGCTTTTTTTCAGATATGCAGATTTTAAAAGCATCAATTTAAGTTTTCGGCTTTCGATTGTATTTTGGAATTTAATAAATTAGTAAAATTATTTTGATTGATATACAAAGAACTTTAAAGACCGTGCAACGACATCCGTGTGGGACAGATCCGCCAGCACTTTTTTTTTTTTTTTTTTTTTTTCTGAGGCTTAACGACCACCGTGAGCAACTCTATGGGCTATAAGCAGTCGCCCGTCCCTAATTTAGGGTCACTGGTTCCAGGGAAGGGAGAGAGCCAGTGCCGTAAGACAAACACAACATCCATGCCTCACCGGGATTCGAACCCGGACCCCTTCGGACGAATGATCAGAGGCCAACGCCTTAGACCACTGCGCCACCGGGGCGGCCCGCCAGCACTATACATGATGTGAAAGAAAATTTAATTGCTTGTAAAATATAATATAAGGGACACGATGAGCAATATCAAGCAACAGACGTTTCCCTTCCTCATCTTCGTCCAACGATGAACTCGTCCCGAATAGTGACTGCAGCAATGATACTGATGGTACGGGCAATGCACTTTGCGGGCAGAATGTAAAGGATAATTCTAAAGTATGACCACACAACGTGTTTCACTAGAAATCAGTTACATGAAGAATTTTGTAATAACAATTTGCATTTTGTGACGTGATAAATAATATACATGAGTTGAAAAACACCTCAAAAATGAATTAAAATATTTCAATTATTCACGTTCACTGTTCTGTTACAGAGTTTTTATATTAGGCTGCAGGATTTCATATAAAATCTAAAAATGCAACTTTTATTCCATCTCATGCTTCACTTCCTTTGTCTTCACAAAGCGTGACAGAAATTTCTCAGAGTCAGTTCCCCATTAGACACCCGATGCGCTGTTATTTACTAAGGCGACTTTTTGTCTTTGCGTAGTATTTGCACTTTGTATGTTGAATGGAGATTAACTCTATTTTGATACTTTTCGGGTTTCAATTTCAATGGTGCCGACTAATGCACTAGCCCTTACATTTTTACTTTGAAGCTTAAGATTTACCGAAAGCGGTGTGGTTCCTTCTCACGGGGAATTTTAGGATATGCTGAAGAGCATTTTTTGGAGACAAGGGAAGGAGGCGAGGGACAGTTGTCTCTAGGTTTAGGTAGCGAGCGGTCACAAAAAGTACGACGAGGTAATTAATTGCCCCAGGCAAGGCAGGGAAGGTCTTAGGTGGGCCGGGAGGACAGGGGATTTCACGACAGCGCGAGAGATGATCGAAATCGGGAGAGTTAGGAAATACAGCACAGCTAACGGACAACCTTTGCAGGCAATTAAATGAAGAAAAGAATAAAAGTTTCTTAGACATATTTACGAATCGTGAGAATTATTTGCATACAATTATTATTTTTTTTTTGGTTATTACGTGTTAATCAATGTCATCTTCAACTATATAAGACTTAGCAACTCAACCACGCAATATTTATAAAATTAACAACAAGAATAAAGATAAGAAAGAACTTGTTAACAGTTCACTACTCATAAAAACAGGTAACTGCTAAAAGAAGTGTGACAAAACTTTTGTCAAAGAAATATCTTCACGAAAAGGATGTATTGATATTTTGAGTATTTGTGGTGACATCATATCTCAGGGTGACTCTAGAATAAAGTACCTGAGGTATATGATAATCCTACAGGAACTGTTAAAAAGGCAAGCAAAGGGATGTAATCGAAAACGGGTTAAAGATCCAAGATTTCTCTCAGAATGTCTTTTCCCCATTTGCTTCTTAGTTTGAAAGAAAACAGTTGTAAGGTTTGGAAATTATCATTGAAATTTTGTTCTTACAACCAGCAAGAACGGTACTTTATTGTAGGTTCAAGAACTGTTTATCACACCGGGATGTAGGTAGTTTCTTTTATTCCAACGTACACATGGAAATGTTGAATCGCGGACTATTCCTTTAATTTTATTACTGGAATTACTCTCTAAATAGCTAATATGGAAATATCGGCCAACGTGAGAAATAAGATATACAATACAGAGAAAATAGAGCACAATTTGAAATATTGTAATTTGTTTGAAAAAAAAATACAATATTTAAAATTTTAATATAAAAATTACAGTGTTTCAGTTACAATATTTTTATATTTTATATTTTAAAACGCGGAATGTAAACAAAACTAGGAGGCGATTGAATAATTAATTCAAACATTCGACGTGGATCAGGAATACCAAACAGGTCATCGCTCTTTCCACGTTAATAAGTGACTCACGGAAAAATTCTCATCGACCGCCACCGGGAATCGAACCCAGGGTCTTCCAGTTACGCGCCGGACAAAATTATTCAATCGCCTCCTAGTTATTTGTTGAGTTGATGCTTTCCATCTTTGGTGAATCCCCGGCACTTAGCGGGGCTCCACGAAACAACCTGCCATGTGGTTTGGCAGTTAATGACTTGTGAATGCGGAGAATTCGAGGCTGCTGTGGTGCAGCGGTAGCATGGGCGGCGTGTAACCGGAAGACCCTGGGTTCGATTACCGGAGGCAGCCAATGAGAATTTTTCCGTGACTCACTTATTAACGTTGAAAGAGCGAGGACCTGTTTGGTGTAAACAAAGCATTCGTCAATTATGTTAAACAAAGTAGCTATCACTAGAGCACGCTATTAAAAAATTTCGAGAATACTGTACAAAGGTCTCACACACAAAATAAATGAAGAAAAGTCTGGTATTGCATATGCATCAAATGTAACGCAAGTAATTCAAGCCATTTCACTCGGTCTTAAAACTTTGAGAAAGGAACTAGTTAACTGTTACTAACAGAATCTCTACATAAAGACATTCGCTCTTTCTTTTGAGCAAGTTTTCGTTTCTGCTTAGCCTGATTCACTTTAAACTCTAAAGAAATCATTAGCTGCTTAGCCTGATTCACTTTAAACTCTAAAGAAATCATTAGCTATTGCACAAATAAATCAACTTAAAATATTTCTAAATAAAGGCACAATAACACGCCTGTTCTAAAACAAGCCAATAAAAATAGTTTTTTTGCCAGCGTTTTGGTAAACGGAGTCCGCCAAGATTAATCTTTCAAGAAAAATAAAAACTAAAAATAAATTTTACTAAATGCGCAATTGTATCGAAGTAGCCATTTCCAACACACACAAGAGAACTTTTAAATCATAATCATCTGCTAATGTATATTGACTGCCTGTGCCCACACCGCTCTCTGCGTTCACTACACACTTTCTAGTGATGATCACTGACAGGAAGTTCTGTTTTTCGAAAACTCATCGCAACAAAGATTCCCGGCATATGCTATACAAACGCCTTAGCGTACAAAATGGGAACGGTAGAGAACTGGTAAGAGTAAAATTATGAATATATAAAATCAAATGGCTGAACAGATTCTGTTGGTAACTTTCATTTTCTTTTTGCAGAAGAGATTTATTGACTAACAAGACGAATTTGTAACTCAAATCTTACTAGATTCTTTTTCCTTTGATGTGCAATATCGCGGGAGAGTTGCTCTTCGCCGATTTGACAGCTCTTCTCTCTCTCTCTAGGTATGATCAATACTTCTTATTCCCCCAACCCCCCACCCGCCCAATTAAATTTAATGTCTCCAAACACTAATTCCTAACGGATATTGGAAATGAAGCAAATTTTGATAAACATTTCAGGCCTGAGAATTAGTAGCCTAATATTGGGAAATTAAAAATGCCTGGTAACAGTTATGAATCGAAGGAAAGCTCTCTCCGTAACGTATAATGGTGCAGTAAATCTAACAATGTAAGAAAATAACTTCAAAAAAACTGCTTGTACACTTTTTGAGTAACACATCACAGTATCCTTTTGCTGTTCGTGAATGTCTTTCAGATTGGGTACTTGCTTTACACTCGTCTAAAAATTAATCATGTTCAAGAATATTGCTCGCCGCAACAGTGATCGAGTGTTACGAAGAGTTGGTTTCTAATCATTCTTCCAAGATCGGTCCTGGTTTGACTCCCCGGTGAGGTATGCATAGTGCGTTTGTCTTCTAGCACTCGCTCTCTGTCCCTTTCATGGAAGCAGTGCACCGAATCAGGGACGGACGACTGCTTGTAACCATTCCTCGTCTCCCCCCACCCCATCCCCCCAAAATGCGGCACAGCACTGGGCTTTAAATTTTACTGGTAAATAGAAAAATTGGCTAAAGAAACTTCTGAACTGAAATAACTGGCATACAGTATGTAGATAAAACAATGAGAAGTGCATCATAAGGAGAAGTGCCCAAACTTTTAATTCACAGAATTGTACACTGCTGAGCCATTACATTATGACCACCTATGTAGTAAGTTGTAGGACCCACTTTAGCCAGCAAAACAGCTGCCATTCGGCGAGGCATCGATTCAATGAGGTGGTGACAGGTATCCAAGGGTATCTGGCATGTCAACAGCAGGTCCTCCAGTTCCCATATATCTCGTGGTGTTGGTGATTTAGTGAGAACCCGCTTTTCCAAGTAGAACCACAAAAGTTCGATTGGATACATGCCAGGTGAATTTGGAGACCAGGGTATTAACAGAAAGTCACCAGCACGTTCCTCGAACCACTCCTTGACGATATTGGCAGTGTGGCGTGGCGCATTGTCCTGTTGGTAATAGCCATCACCAGCGGACAACACAGTTGCCATGAATGGGTGAACTTGGTCCGCAACGATGTTCAGATACCTGACAGCCGTCAGTGTGCTTTTGGGATAATCGGGTCTAAAGTGTCCCAAGAAAACATCGCCCACAGCATAATACCGCCGCCGACGACCTGTTTCAGCCCAGTAGTGCATCCAGGTGCCATAGCCTCAGTCGGTAATCGGAGTATCCGCGCTCGGTCGTCTACTTGATGCGCCAGATTGGACCAATCATCCATGGTCCAATCTCGATGATCTTGGGCCCATCTCATGCGTTGTTGGCGATGACGTGCAGTGAGCATGGGGACCCGCCTGGGTCTTCGGCTACGCAAGACCATGCGGAGAAGCCTACAACGAACTATGTGCTGTGACACATTGCCCCGATCACCATTCTTGTAGCTGCGGGTGATTTGTCGCACTGTGGCCCTGCGGTCGCTGTGAACAATGCGCGACAGTCTCCGCTTCCCTCTGGCATCAATGAGCTGTGCATGAAGCACAGCTGAGCGATGAAGCGGGGAGTCATCCGAGTGGCGCCCGAGTATGCCAACCACTACACCACTGGGAAAACTCGGAAACTTAAAACTTGGTCGTTCTGGATGGTGTAGTGGTTAGCATAATCGGGCGCAAACCTGGAGACGCGAGGTCAATCCTCGCTCCAGGACGATGAAATTTTCAAGTTTTCGGGTATTATTTGACTTACCACTCTTGCCATAATTTATACCAATAGAACGGAATCACAACTTGAAATTTCTATTAAATAATGTCGTCTTCTCCGATGAATCTCATTTCCTTTTGCACCATGTGGGCGGCCGGGTGCGAGCCCGTCGTTTACCTGGAGAAATTTTGGCACCAGGATGTACTGTGAGACACAAACTAGGCAGTCGAAGAAGTGTAATGCTTTGGCTAATGTTCTGCTGGAAAACCCTCGTTCCAGTCATTCATGCGCAGAAAACTGACGTTTACCACAACTTGAACATCATCGCAGATTAGAAACATCCTTTCGTGGTAACGATATTTCCTTCCAGTAATGCCTTCTTTCATAAGGATAACACGCCGCGCCACACTACCCAAATTGTTTGATAATGTTCACGGAGACCAGTATAGTGTAGCGAAGCCTCTAAAATGTCACGGAGTCTCTAGAATGTCGTGGAGCCTCTTACGATATTCCCCTTTAGTAGTACCTTCTTTCATAAGGCTAATAGGCCGTGCCACACTGCCCAAATTGCTAGAGAATGGTCGCGGAGCCTCTAGTAGTGTCACGGAGCCAGTAAAATGTCGCGGAGCCTGTAGAATGTTGTGGAGCCTCTAGAATGCAGCAGAACTTCTAACGATATTCCCCTCTAGTAGTACCTTTTTTTATAAGGATAATACGGCTTGCCACACTGTCCCAATTGTTCGAGAATGGTCGCAGAGTCTCTAGTAGTGTCGCGGAGCCTTTAACGATATTTCCCTCTAGTAGTGCCTTCTTTCATAAGGATAATTCGCCGTGCCACACTGCCCAAATTGTTCGAGAATAGTTGCGGAGCCTCTAAAATGTTTCAGAGCCTATAGAATGTCGCGGAGCCTCTAACGATATTTCCCTCTAGTAGTGCCTTCTTTCATGAGTATAATTTGCCGCGCCACACTACACAAATTGTTCGAGAATGGTCGCTGAGCCTCTAGTAGTGTCTCAGAGGCTCTAGTAGTGTCGCGGATCCTCTAAAATGTCGCAGAGCCTCTAGAATGTTGCTGAGCCTCTAACGATATTTCCCTCTAGAAGTGCCTTCTTTCATAAGGATAATTCGCCGTGCCACACTGCCCAAATTGTTTGAGAATGGTTGCGGAGCCTCTAAAATGTTTCAGAGCCTATAGAATGTCGCGGAGCCCTAACGATATTTCCCTCTAGTAGTGCCTTCTTTCATAAGGATAAATCGCCGTGCCACACTGCCCAAATTGTTCGAGAATAGTTGCGGAGCCTCTAAAATGTTTCAGAGCCTATAGAATGTCGCGGAGCCTCTAACGATATTTCCCTCTAGTAGTGCCTTCTCTTATGAGTATAATTTGCCGCGCCACACTACCCAAATTGTTCGAGAATGGTCGCTGAGCCTCTAGTAGTGTCTCAGAGGCTCTAGTAGTGTCGCGGATCCTCTAAAATGTCGCAGAGCCTCTAGAATGTTGCTGAGCCTCTAACGATATTTCCCTCTAGAAGTGCCTTCTTTCATAAGGATAATTCGCCGTGCCACACTGCCCAAATTGTTTGAGAATGGTTGCGGAGCCTCTAAAATGTTTCAGAGCCTATAGAATGTCGCGGAGCCTCTAACGATATTTCTCTTTAGTAGTGCCTTCTTTCATGAGTATAATTTGCCGCGCCACACTACCCAAATTGTTCGAGAATGGTCGCTGAGCCTCTAGTAGTGTCTCAGAGCCTCTAGTAGTGTCTCAGAGGCTCTAGTAGTTTCGCGGATCCTCTAAAATGTCGCAGAGCCTCTAGAATGTTGCTGAGCCTCTAACGATATTTCCCTCTAGAAGTGCCTTCTTTCGTAAGGATAATGCGCCGTGACACACTGCCCAAATTGTTCGAGAATGATCGCGGAGCATCAGAAAAATAGGTAGTGTCCAGGCTTTCGAATTTGCCAGACATGAATCCAATCGAGTATTTGTGGCTTGTGTTCGAATAGTAAATCGGATCTGCTGCGGCTCAACCACGTAACTTACAAGAATTAAAGAATCTGTTAGTAAGGTTTTAGTACAAATACCACAAGACACCTTTAAAAATCTTGTAGCTTCCATGTAATCGCCCATATTATCTTGTAGCGTCCGTATAAGAGTATTTTGGCGGCTCATGGATGATCAACACTATATGAAGCAGGTGGTCATAATATTTTGGCTCTTCGGTGTATACTACCTTCTTGAGTTTCAGTTTTTATTGACCTTTCACTTATGTAAATTTGGTATAGTTTCTTTTTATACTTCCCATTTTGAACGTTACATTTAAACTCCCATAAGTTTTTCTCCTTTTTGGGAGTGACTGGCAGTTAATCAAGTCATGCAGACTGATACAAATGCAGGAACCGTCCTAGTAAAAGAGCTCACTGATTTGGCTCCTTTGTCATGTCAGTGATTACTATCTATAAATGTGTTATAGCATATGTTGTCAGCACTTTGATAATAATTTGCTATTATTTGCTATTACGGCTTTGTTAGTAGCAATGTTTTACTTGCGACTTAACTGAAGAATAAACCCGTTACTCTGAGAATTTGGTGATAAGTGCACTTATTGTGTATGTGTGTGTAGTATATTCACACACACATACAAAAGTCGCTACATCAAACTAGTGAACCTCGGAAACATTATATCTTATACTTGCCATGAATTTTCTTTCCTCTGCGTGAGCCAGTTTGGAATTAAGGAAGATAAATGTCGTGAAAGGAACGAGCAAGTTGAGTACCTTCAACGAAGTAACCTACCTTCCACGAAAAATAAATTCCATCCCGCATATCTTTACTGCATCTTTATCATTGAAGTAGTTTCTTTTATGTTTTTGTCATTGTTCTTTTTCTAGAGCCATCTCCTCAGGTTTGAAAAAAGTAGGAACAATTTCTGAAGAGACGACTCTCCAAATGGAAAATCACTCATCCATTAGTGTGTTCCTAAATGCACTCGCGGCTGGGTCTTGAAAAGCCCATAATATTTAATCCCGTTATAACAATCTTCTTTCCCGATGGGCTCGCATCTAAGGAAACGACTTTTATCCTCATGATTCGAATTTATTGATTTTCGGTGAACATCCAACTCAGCGGTTTGTTTTAATACAGAACAAGAAAAGAAGATTCTGCATCAATCGAGTGAAAGCACCTAAAGCACCTAAGTGATGTCTACCAAAATTTAATCCTAGATCCTCATCGAGTTACTGCACAGAGAGCAAGAAAAAAAAATATCAAACTTATATTAGAACTTCTAATTTCTCTAATTTGGATATCAAGCAGAGAGCAAAAAAGAAAATTATAAATAATTATTTGCATTCAAATAAAGATCTGAAACGTTGCCATCATATCACCTAAGATGTACCTATGTGCCTGTCTTAGAAGTAATTTAGGTACTCTATGTAGTACACTTATTTGCATACACGCTCTACAGTTTCAGACTGAACTATTTCTCGAATCTCTCGGTGGATGGCAACAGCACTGCGAAGATTGTGGAACGGGAGCAGGTAGCAAGATGGAACATGAATGATGTTGTTGTTGACAATATGTCTTAGAATTTTAGAATTATGTGTCTGTGGTCGTATTTGTAATTAAATAGTTAGCTTCAAGAAATGGTGTTTGTGTTTCCTGTTGTGTACCACTGGATTATTGGTTAACAGAAGAACATTTTAGGCTAGATTACAAACTGCAACCTTTAGGATTGCCTGTTCCTCGAACATATGCCAAGGTAAGTGATCTTGCCGTAAGCGGATAGCTTCGCGCTGTGACGAAGAAGACAAGATGGATGCTCGATTCCGCGAGAATTTGCCTGGCGTGCGTAACGTCAGGCCATTGATCACGTTAGTAGGGAAGGATTAATTTGTGCCCTACACACGCATTTGATGTAAACTCTTCATATGTTGCTATTAAACATGGTTTTATTCTTCGTGTGCGCCTTTTTTTAGCACGTCTTTTGTAAAAAAGATCGTGCTTCTGTTATCGGTTTATCTGTCCGTCCGTCCGTCTGTCCGTCTGTACCCACGGTATCTCTGCAGCTATTAGTCCGATTTGAAAAATTCTTTTTGCATTCGGAAGCTTAAAATATGCGAATGATGATCCTTCATTTCGTTTTTTTTACGATGTACAATTTTGCCGCTAGAGGGCGTAAATGCAGATGATGTCGAATTCAAAATTACGTTTTGATCCACATATTTGCTTCTAAACATCCGATTGAAAAAAATATTTTATCTTTCGATTCCATTTATGTCGAAGAGTGTTTTAGTTATAGTTTCCTTTTCAAATTACGCATAGATTTTCCGCTAGGCGGCGTAAAAGTAAATAACATTTTTCCCGGTAACTCTTCTCCTAAAACTCCGATTTGAAAAAAAAATTTTCGGAGGATACATCTCCTGACGGAAAATGTTTTGCGTATAATTTCGAATTTTCGGTAAAAAATACTTTGGCCACCCGGGGGCGTAAGTGTTAATTTTTGCTTCTGATGTATTTGCCATAAAATCTGAGCTTCTAAGATATCGATTGAAAAAATTCTTTCGTAAACTGATGCCACTCACATCGATAAACCTTTTCGGAATATTTTCTTCTTTAAATATCCCACAGTTTCTCCGCCAGGGGGCGTAGATGTATATCTTATTTTTGTCAATAACTCTACTTCTAGGAGTCCGATTTGAAAAATTCCTTCTTTGTTGGATAGTGTTTTCCATTTGACATGTTTTTCATATAATTTCAAAATTTTCAAGTAATTCATAGATTTTCCGCTAGGGGGCGTAAAGGTAAATTGCCTTTCTCCCTATATCTCTGCTTCTGAATCTCCGATTTCAAAAATTCTTTCTGCACCGGATACAGCTCCTGATGGGAATTCGTTTGCACGTAATTTCTAATTTTTGTAAAAAAAAATTGTTTGGCCACCAGGGGGCGTAAACCTTAATTTCCGCTTCTAATGTATTTGCAGCAAAATATGAGCTTCTAAATTCTCGATAAAAAAAAAAAAAAACGTCGTTTGTAGACCGATACTACTCATGTCGACAAACCTTTTAGGAACATTTTCTTCTTAAAATAGTGCATGGTTTCTACGCCAGGGGTGTAGATGTATATTTTTTTTGTCAATATCTCTACTTCTAAGGGTTCGATTTGAAAAATTCCTTCTTTGTTGGATAGTGTTTCCAATGTGACATGTGCTTCATATAATTTCAAAATTTTCAAGTAATTCATAGACTTTCCGCAGGTGGCGTAATGCTAAATTGCGGTTCTTCCTACATCTCTGCTTCTAAATCTCCGATTTGAAAAAATTCTTTCTGCACCGGATACAGCTACTGATGAGAAACCGTTTGCACATAATTTCTAATTTTTGTAAAAAAATGTTTTGGCCACCAGGGGCGTAAATCTTAATTTCCGCTTCTGATATATTTGCAGCAAAATATGAGCTTCTAAAATCTCGATTGAAAAAAAAAGTATTTTGTTGGCCGATGCTATTCAAGTCGACAAACCTTTTAGGAATACTTTCTTCTTGAAATAATGCATGGTTTCTACGCCAGGGGACGAAGATGTATATCTTATTTTTGTCAATATCTCTAATTCTAAAAGTCCAATTTGAAAAATTCTTTCGTTGCTGGATAGTGTTTCCGATGCGAGATGTTTTTCCTATAAATTCAAAATTCTCACGTAAATCATTTAGACTTTCCGCTAGGGCGCATAAAGGTAAATTGCGTTTTCTGCTCCTAAAACTCCGATTTGAAAAAATTCTTCCTATATCGCATACAAGACCTGATGGAAAATATTTTTCACATAATTTCTAATGTTTGGTAAAGAATGGTTTGGCCACCAGGGGTCATAGGTGTTAATTTCTGCTTCTGATGTATTTGTAGCAAAATCTGGGGACCTGAAAACTCGACTGAATTTTTTTTTCTTGGACCGATACTACTCATATGGATAAACCTTTTGCGAATACTTTCTTCCTAAAATAATGCATGGTTTTGCCACCAGCGGACGTAAAGTCACATCTTATTTTTGTCGATAACTTTGTTTCTAAGAATTCGTAAGCTCAAGATTCCGTTTACACCAATATCTGAGGGATTAAAGATCCGACTGAAAAACTTCTTTCTTCCGTCAGATACTATTGTTTTCCATACCGGTTCCATTGCCTTTGAATAGCTTTGGTAAAATTAATTTGCGTCAGAACGGATTCAAAAGACGTGCTTATTACACCCGAAAATTCGGTGTCATCTTTCTTGTTTTAATGGTCTCTGGTGGATTTCGAATAATAATTGGAAAACCTATATTCGTTTGTTACTTAGAAAATATTAACATACTCAGAATGATGAATGTTACTGAAAAGGGATGATTTACAGGTTAACGTCTTCATTGCAGAGCAGCCATGCACAACACGACGACGAACTTGTAGCTTGAAAACACACTAAATGATTTAATAAACTTATTAGTCGAAGAAGAGAAACAATTGAAGAAGGTTATTAACACTTAACGACGAAATCTATATATTAATTCTATAAGTTTTTTTGCTGTGAGTTCTATTTTGAGAGAACGGTTGAATGTAAAGATGTGGTTGGGGTATCAAATTAAAGGTCTTACCACGTAGATGTGTCAGTCGAATAGAAAAATGAGATTAGGGCAACGGTACGGGCTTTGTAAGGGTGGCAAAGTTCCCATGTAAACTTTTTTCAGTCCGTCTGTGACTCCCGGTTAAACATACGTCATGTCGGAAACGACATGACGTATGCAGCGATCTGACAACATAAGGATTGATGCGGCGAGAATCAGTAAGAGTCGGACGCAGAATGGGTAAGACGAAGGATCTAAGTGCATTTGATCGTGGGCAAATTGTCGGGGCCCGATGAATGGGTCACTCCATCTCGGAAGTCGTGCAGGCACTGGGATTTTCACGAGCCACTGTGTCACGGGTTCACCGTGAGTACATTAAATCCGGTAAAACTATCCCTGTAAGGGCCAACTGCCATGGACAACAGCGTGTGGATGAGTGGGGTCATCGTCGGCTAGCTCGCATTGTAACAGCGGATAGACGGGCCACAGTGCAAGAAATCACTCGGCAATTTAACGCTGGTGCGCAAAAACGTGTAAGCAGCCACACCATCGAGAACCACCTCCTCGCTATGGGGTACAGAAGCCATCGTCCCACGAGAGTACCGCTGCTGACCGCACATCACGAGGTGCAAAGATTAGCATGGGCGCGGAAACATCGCCACCGGACCCTAGACATGTGGAAAAATGTTGACTGGACTGATGAGTCGAGATTCACGTTTGTACATGCAGATGGCAGGATACGAGTACGTCGCAAACCACATGAAGCGATGGATCCTTCTTTCCAGCAGGGTACTCTTCAAGCTGGTGGGGGTGGCATTCACGTCTGGGGACTGCTTACGTGGACTGAAATGGGACCCCTGGTACGTGTGACATCGTTCCTCACAGGTCAACGTTACCGAAATATCCTGGACGACCATTTGTTCCCGTTTGTGAGTCTTCAACATCCAACTGGAGACTTCATATTGCAACAAGACAATGCACCGTCCCATCGCTTCCGAATTGTATCCGAATGGTTGTATGAACACTCCACCGACGTGACCTCGCTTCCTTGCCCAACTAGGCCACCTCACCTCAATACCATCGAGCACATCTGGGATGCCATCGAGAGAGATGTTCAAGGCTCTGACTCCCCCCCCCCCATCAAATCTTCGTGAACTGTGGGAACTTATTCGTGGGTCGTGGATCCGTATGGCTTCCCAACGCTTCCGGTGTCTTGTCAAGTCCATGCCGAGACGAATCGCCGCCGTCATCAGGGCGAAAGGTGGTACAACACGTTACTAGACAGGTATATCTAATTCAATTGCTCTTCAGTGTACATATTGAGTTGAGGTATCAAAATAATGGTTTCACTATGTAGATGTGCTAGTCGAAGAGAAAACTAAGATTGGGGCAACGGTTCGGGCGTGGTGGCGCTGCATAGTTCCCATGTAAAGTCTATGGAAGAAACGTGCGGCCCTTATCTACATCAGGCGCTCAGTTCAGTGCCAGACTTGGTGTGTGCATAGTGTTCTATGATCAGTCCTAAAGTAAGTAAATACTTTATTGCATACTTACACTTAACAGAATGTCTCTCTCGCAGAAAAAAAACATAAAACGTAGGAGCCTTACTGGAAGGCGTGAGCGATCAATGGGTCGCAACAACACTGCCGGAAAGTGAAAAAAGAACACCAAGAAGGAATTGGCGGACGATCATGAAATTTACATATGTTCATGGGGTCGAGTTTACGTAGGTGATATGGTAATTTCGGGACCAACCGGTGAGCGCTTACGCTACAGCACGGCATAATATGCTAATTATCTTCGGTGGTATTTAAGGAGTACGGCGAAGTGAATGTAATCAGTCGTCGGCGTACGGACACGTGCGAAGACCCTGAAGAAGCTGCAATGCCTGGACATGGAAGACGTGTACGATTTCAGCAGTTATCGAACTTTGAGCGAGGTCGTCTAGTCTGACTCCGCGAGGCCGGGTGGTCATATCGTCGTATTGCGGAGCGAATTGGATGGGAAGTATCGGTGGTGGTACGGTGGTGGCGTAGATGGTCCGAGGAACATTCCCACACGAGAAGACGTGGAACCGGGAGTCAAAGACGGACTAATGAGCGGACCGATCGACGCATAAAAAGAGCGGCGTCGTCAAGCAGAACATCCACTGCGACGCAAATCCGAGCTGCCGTTGCACCTGAGGTGACTGTGCGAACAAATCGCAACCGTCTACTGGATGCAGGACTACGTGCACGTGTGCATCTGGCATGTGTATCTCTGACTCCAGCCCACCGTCAGGAACGGCTGCAGTGGTGGCGCCAACGTCTGCACTGGAGAACGCAATGCCGATCTGTCGTGTTCAGCGATGAAAGCAGATTCTGCTTGGGAGCCTCCGATGGCCGTATGCGTGTTCGCAGACGCACAGGGGAGCGTCACCACCCCTATTACATCCACCAGCGATACACAGGGCGTATACCTGGTCTCCTGGTGTGGGGAGCGATGAGCTATCACTCCCGTACACAACTAGTGTTTGTACCGGGTACGTTAAACAGCACCTCCTACATCAACAACATCATTCAGCCCGTTGTTGTGCCATTTGTAAGGTAAGTCCATCGTGGTGTATTCCAGCAAGATAACGCACGCCCACACACGGTACGTGCAACGCAACATGCACTTCAGGGTGTGAGACAACTTCCATGGCCTGCACGTTCACCGGATTTGTCTCCCGTTGAGGACGTGCGGGATTTTATGGGACAACGACTTATCCGGTCTCCACGGCTAGCCACGACCATCCCCGATTAACGCGTCCAGGTTGAGGATGCTTGGAACTCAATACCCCAAACTTACATCCAACATCTGTACGACAGACTTTATGCCAGAATTGCACAGTGTGACGCAGTTCATGGCGGTTCAACCTCGTACTAACCATGTTACATGGAAATGTTATTTTTCAGTTTACCAGCAAATACAGCTATATTTTGCCATAATGTTTTGATCACGTTATTCTCTGTATTCCGTTATTATGCTGTTTAAATTTCGTTGGTATCAGACGTCTCCTTCTTGGTGTTCTTTTTCCCTTTCCGCCAGTGTATATCTCTGAGACAAGAGAGAATGAAGAGTATTCGCACCGCGAATCTCATTCCAACAACATTTACAAAAACTGTTCTGACTGAAGATGAGAGTGAAAGAGTGCGCTATCCAGTTGAATTTTTGCAGACGATCGATGTGAGTGGATTTCTGCCTCACATTTCACGTCTGAAAAAGGGTGCAGTCGTGATGCTCGTCACGAACCTGGCCGCCCTGGTGGCGCATTGGTCTAGGCGCTGGCTTATGATGATTCATTCGTGAAGGGTCCGGGTTTGAATCCCGGAGAGGCATAGATGTTGTGTTTGTCTTACGGCACTGGCTCTCACCCTTCCCTCGAACCAGTGACCCTAAATTAGGTCTGGGCGACTGTTTATAGCCCATTGAGTTGGCCACGGTAGTCGTTAAACCTTCAGTCAAAAAAAAAAAAAAAAAAAAAAAATCACGAACCTGGACTATTGTCTTTACTGAAGTGGTTGAATGAATTTGTCAATCACATAAAGTTTACATTTGTTGTTTCATATGAGTTTATTATTAAAAAAAGAAAAAGAAAACTAGCCGTCGATTCCGACAGGTTTCGTCTAGTCTTGTAACGTTGACTAGTAAAGATCCCGTTGAGGTAGTAAAATACCTGGCTAAGTTAGTATCAAAGTCATTTAAGTAACAGAACAAATCATCACACACACTTAAGTATCTCGCAGTTTCTCTATACTTCAGCTGACTGATTTCCAGCGATGCAGTTTGCAGAAGAAGCTTTGGTAGTTCAGGTATGACGATAGTTCGGTAGTTCGGAAAGTATAAAGAGAGATAGCCGCCCCGGTGGCGCAGTGGTCTAAGGCGTTGGCCTCTGATCATTCGTCCGTAAAGGGTCCGGGTTCGAATCTCGGTCAGGCATGGATGTTGTTTTGTCTTACGGCACTGGCTCTCTCCCTTCCCTGGAACCAGTGACCCTAAATTAGGAACGGGCGACTGCTTATAGCCCATTGAGTTGCTCACGGTGGTCGTTAAACCTCCAATCAATAAAAAAAAAAATAAAGAGAGATAACCGAAATTTACATAAGAGACAGCGAATAAAACCGGATAGTTAAATAGGTAATGCATGTGCAGATCACAACGTATATACGGACACCTTTTTGAGTAGTGGATATGCCCATACACTTCACAGCCATGGCCCAAACAAGTATAATAAGACGCATGTAGTCTGGCAAACATCATAAACAAGCATAAAGAGTAGAATGGGCCGTACTGCAAAACTCAGTGAATTTCAACGTGGCAAGGTCATAGGATGGCATTTTAGCAACAAGTCAGTTTAGAAAATTTCTGCACTGTTATCCCGATCAATTATCCGGCTTGTTCTTTTGAAGTTTAACGACACCGTTTGCCACGCAGTGGACTATAAGCAGTCGCCCGTCTCTAATTTAGAGCAACTTGTCCCAGGGAAGGAAGAGAGCCAGTGCCGCAAGACAAACACATAATCGATGTCTCACTGGAATTCGAAACCGGGATTACTTCGGCCAACGGATGTCAGCCAGCGCTTAGGCCACTGAGCCACCGAGGCGGCACAAATCAACTATAAAGGATGTTATTGTGCAGCAAAATATCTAGGAGCTGCAACAGCGCAAACGCATTCTGATAAGACACGTGAAATGACAGAGCAAGATCGCGTAGAGCTGAAGGGGTATATGCGAAAAATCGAATGTCCTCAGTTGCAACACTCACCACCGAGTTCCAGAATGGCTCTTGAAACCGGTCTCGTTCATTTCGTCGACACTATATATGCAAACAGTCGATTCCTCAAAATTTTCATAAAATCTGCAGTTTTCAATTTTTTTTTTTTTTTTTTTATTGGAGGTTTAACGACCACCGTGAGCAACTCAATGGGCTATAAGCAGTCGCCCGTCCCTAATTTAGGGTCACTGGTTCCAGGGAAGGGAGAGAGCCAGTGCCGTAAGACAAACACAACACCCATGCCTCACCGGGATTCGAACCCGGACCCCAGACGGACGAATGATCAGAGGCCAGCGCCTTACACCACTGCGCCACCGGGGCGGCGTTTTCAATTTAGAACCACTAAATTTGGTATACTGTCTCATGGTACTCTTACACCAATTTAGACCATAGACGGAAGAGGCCGCCCCGGTGGTGCAGTAGTCTAAGCGATGGCCTCTGATCATTCGTCCGAAAGGGGTCCGGGTTCGAATCCCGGTGAGGCATGGATGTTGTGTTTGTTTTACGGCACTGGCTCACTCCCTTCTCTGGAACCAGTGACCCTAAATTAGGAACGGGCGACTGCTTATAGCCCATTGAGCTGCTCACGGTGGTCGTTAAACCTCCAATAAAAAATATATATATATACGGAAGAGTTCGAGGCCCGGGGTCATGGGGCCCCATACAACATTTTCGTAAAATCTACAGTTTTCAATTTAGAACTACCAAATTTGCTATCTCATGGTACTATAACTTACACCGTACACGGTTACTGGAAGGCGTCAGGGCCCGGGGTCAAGGGGGCCCCATACATATTTTTCATAAAATCTATAGTATTCGATTTAGAACCACCAAATTTGGTATACTATCTCACGGTACTCTAACTTAGACCGTGCACGGTTTTTGGAAAGGATCGGGGCCCGGGGTAAAGAGAGCCCCATACAAAATTTTCTCAAAAATTTCCATTTTTTACTCCATTTTTTTTACACAATTCTGCACTCTAATACCCTATCTGCCAGCTAAGTTAGAATACCATGCGATAGTATACCAAATTTGGTGGTTCTAAATTGAAAATTGTAGATTTTACGAAAATTTTGTATGGGGCCCCTTGACCCAGGGCCCCGACCCCTGCCTTCTATGGTCTAAGTTGGTGTAAGGGTACAATGAGATAGTATACAAAATTTGGAGATTCTAAATTCAAAACATGATTTTACGAAAATGTTGTATGGGGGCCCCTTGACCCTTGACCCCGGGGCCCGACCCCTTCCTTCTATGGTCTAAGGTGATGTAAGGGTACAATGAGATAGTATAAAAAATTTGGTGGTTCTAAATTGAAAACTGTAGATTTTAGGAAAATTTTGTTTGTGGTCCCCTTGACCCCGGGCCCCGACCCCTTCCTTCTATGGTCTAAGTTAGTGTAAGGGTACAATGAGATAGTAGACCAAATTTAGAGGTTCTAAATTGAAAACTGTTGATTTTACGAAGATGTTGTATGGGGCCCTCTTGACCCCGGGCCCCTACCCATTCCAAAAGCCGTGTACGGTCTAAGTTAGAGTACCATGAGATAGTATACCAAATTTGGTATTTTTAAATTGAAAACTGTTGTGTGGGACCCCTTGACCCCGACCTCTTCCGTCTGTGGTCTAAGTTGGTATAAGAGTACAATGAGATAGAATGCCAAATTTTGTGGTTCTAAATTGAAGACTGTAGATTTTACGAAAATGTTGTATGGAGCCCACTTGACCCCGGGCCCCGACCTCTTCCAAAAACCGTGTACGGTGTAAGTTAGAGTACCATGAGATAGTATACCAAATTTGGTGGTTCTAAATTGAAAACTATAGATTTTACGAAAATGTTGTATGGGCCCCCCCTGATCCCGGGTCCCGACCCCTTTCAAAAACCGTGTACGGTCTAAGTTAGAGTACCATTAAATTGTATACCAAATTTGGTTGTTCTAAATTGAAAACTATATATTTTACGAAAATGTGGTATGGGGCCCCCTTGATCCCGGGCCCCGACCCTTAAACCGTGTACGGTCTAAGTAAGAGTAGCATGAGAGAGTATACCAAATTTGGTGGTTCTAAATTGAAAACTATAGATTTTACGAAAAAATTTTATGGGGCCCCTTTCACGCCGGGTCCGACCTCTTCCAAAAACCGTCCACTATCTGAGTTACAGTACCATGAGATAGTATACTTTCACGCCGGGTCCGACCTCTTCCAAAAACCGTCTACGATCTGAGTTACAGTACCATGAGATAGTATACCAAATTTGGTGGTTCTGAACTTATTTTCGGTTTTTTAGGAATCGACTGTTTGCATATACTGTATAGTGTCGACGAAGTGAGTGTCGACGAAATGTACCTGTCGACGAAATGAGTTGTCGACGAAATGGCGTCGACGAAATGAGTTGTGAACGAAATGAGTTGTGAACGAAATGATTGCCGACGAAATGAGTTGTGAACGAAATTATTGTCGACGAAGTGAACCAGACACCTTGAAACAACGCCAGCACCACAGCGGTTGTAGATAGCTGAAGGGAACGGGTTTTCATGGCCAAGCAGCCTCACACAAACCAAACATCAGCAAGATCAACGCCAAGAGTCAGTTGGAGTGGTGTACTAGATTCTAAGTTGTGGAAACGCACGACACACTGGATGGACGGCGACAATGGATTCTACAGCTATGAAAACGCGTTCTCTGGATTGATGGGTCACGCTTCTCCATTGGGCAGTCCGACGGACGAGTCTGGTTTTGGAGTATGACAGGTGAACACTACCAGTCCGACTCTGCTGTGCCAACTTTGAGGTTTGGTAGAGGAGACGTCATGCATTGGGACTGTTTTTCGTGATTTGGGCTGGACTACCTAGTTCTTGTGCCCGAAGTCTTAACGCTGCGGCCTATAATGGCATTTTCTACAATTCCGTGCCTCCAACGATACGGCAATAGCTCGGTGAAGGCCCATTCCATTACCAAAAGAGCATAGTCCCCGTCCACAAAGCAAGGTTCGTGCAGGAATTGTTTGATGAGATGGGTGTGGAAGAACTTCAGTGTCTTGTACACAGCCCCAATCTCAACCCCATGGAACACCTTTGGGATGAATTGAAACTTCCGCTGTGAGCCTCAACAAACGGGCCAGCATCTGTGACCGACCGGACTAATTCTCTTGTGGCAGAGTTGAAGGCGACCCCCGCAGCATGACATCTATTAGAAAGCTTTTCAAGCAGAGGGGAGGCTGTGATAACAGCAAAGGATACATCAACTCGATATTAATTTCTTGCGTCTTACAGGTAATTTGTAGACAAGAAAGTGTCCGGATACTTTTGATCAGGTAGTGATATCAGTATGTAGAAAACGAACTGCACAGGAAACAAGAAAAAGAACCGTTTTTTTTTTTTGGGGGGGGGGGGGACTAATACTACTGGAATCAAAATTTCCTATTTTGTTCCATAGAAAAAATTTGTTGGGTGGCAGTTAGTCGTGATGCGGCTAAAATAAACACACATACACGTACTGCGGCAATTTTTCTTTGACCCAACGCCTACATTCCACTTAAAGTTTGGGGAGATTGCTCGTAAATTTGAAATGTTTTGTATCAATGTGAACTTCCAACAATATTTTGCGTTATTCCAGTATATGTTAAAGTAACCACAGCACTGAGAAAACCACATATTTCAAGAAAATTGTTGCTCTTCGTGTGCATGCGAAAACAGATTTTGTGATTCGTTTCATAAAATGTTCTGTCGTTTTCGACATCCAGGAGAAAGTCTCAAATTATTCTGAAAGTAACAATGATCATTTGATTAAACATATTAATAACGAAAGTGTATGTAGTTATCACAGATTTTCAAGTGTTAGATCTCAAAAATAAATAATTTTTGAATCATTACTAAATTTCCTTTTCAAAATCACTACATCCAAGAATTTTACGGCATTACTCTTATTCTATTATACCTGTTTTAGTAAAACTGTTTAACCAAAAAGCATGGAAGTATCCATTCACGTAATTGCTGATATTTATACGTTTTGTAAATGAGGTATGTTACAACAAAGCCTCACCGCCCCCAAGTTTTTTGTTTATATTTACTAATAAAACAGCACACGTTACTTCTTTACCCGTTTAAATGAAGAATTTTGATTAAATTTCAAACATTCTTACTTGCTCTTAATTAGTAGCAAGTTGAAAAGAAAAGCATCATGGTGAATTCAAAAGGCCGAACAGATCAAAAATTTATAAGTTTTCGGTTCTTAGAATACATAAAACACACACCGTCTTTACACGATTTAAAAAAGCATTTTTATGTATTCTATTTCACTACACGAAAGTCATTTTATCCTACACGTTCAACCGCTTTTCGGTTCTTCGTCAATCTCCCAATAACATAATTAATAAAGACATTCAACGTGGACCAGGAACATCAAACAAATATCTTCGCTCTTACCACGTTTATAAGTGAGTCACGGAAAAATTCTCATTGACCGCCACCGGGAGTCGAACCCAGGGTCTTCCAGTTACGCGCCGGATATACTTCTGCTACACCACAGCGGCCTCAAATTCCTCCAGACTCACACACGCTAACTGCCAAGCCAATTTCGCAGGTTGCTTCTTGGAGCCTCGCACAATGCTGGGGATTCAACAATGATGGAAAGCAGCAACTGAAGAAATAATTAGAAGGCGAATGAATAATTAATAAAGACATTCAACGTGGACCTGGAACATCAAACAAATATCTTCGCTCTTTCCACGTTTATAAGAGAGTCACGGGAAAAATTCTCATTGGCCGCCACCGGAAGTCGAACCCAGGGTCTTCCAGTTACGCGCCGGATATGCTTCTGCTACACCACAGCGGCCTCGAATTCCTCCAGACTCACACACGCTAACTGCCAAGCCAATTTGGCAGGTTGCTTCTTGGAGCCTCGCACAATGCTATGGATTCACCAAAGATGGAAAGCAGCAACTGAAGAAATAATTAGAAGGCGAATGAATAATTAATAAAGACATTCAACGTGGACCAGGAACATCAAACAAATATCTTCGCTCTTTCCACGTTTATAAGTGAGTCACGGAAAAATTCTCAGTTAGCGTGTGTGAGTCTGGAGGAATTCGAGGCCGCTGTGGTGTAGCAGAAGCATATCCGGTGCGTAACTGGAAGACTCTGGGTTCGACTCCCGGTGGCTGCCAATGAGAAATTTTCCGTGACTCACTTATAAACGTGGAAAGAGCGAAGATATTTGTTTGATGTTCCTGGTCCACGTTGAATGTCTTTATTAATTATTCATTCGCCTTCTAATTATTTCTTCAGTTGCTGCTTTCCATCTTTGGTGAATCCATAGCATTGTGCGAGGCTCCAAGAAGCAACCTGCCAAATTGGCTTGGTAGTTAGCGTGTGTGAGTCTGGAGAAATTCGAGGCCGCTGTGGTGTAGCGGAAGCATATCCAGCGCGTAACTGGAAGACCCTGGGTTCGACTCCCGGTGGTGGCCAATGAGAATTTTTTCCGTGACTCACTTATAAACGTGGAAATAGCGAAGATATTTGTTTAATGTCTCCCAATAACATCCTGAACAGATACGAGGAGATCGGCCCGTCGAAATCCCCGCAACGTTTTGCATCATTTTTGGACTGCCATGCTGATATGCGCATGAATCCTCCTCATGCGGTGATGGCATGCCCTTTCTGTTATGTATTGCTCCGTTATCGATATACGTATATCCGTAGCAACTGTCATTATATTCTGACTTGTGGGTTTTGTGTTATTCATGATTTTGTGTTTGTCACGTTGATATTTCGACACCAGTGGGGTTCTTCCGGTCAGTTCCATGTGCATCAGTTTTCGTCTTGACATGTGCCTTATTTATTTCGAAACCAGTGGGGTTCTTCCGGTCAGTTCCATGTGCATCAGTGTTCGTCTTGACACGTGCCTTATTTATTTCGACACCAGTGGGGCTCTTCCGGTCAGTTCCATGTGCATCAGTTTTCGTCTTGACACGTGCTTTATTTATTTCGACACCGGTGGTGTTCTTCTGGTCAGTTCCATGTGCATCAGGTTTGGTTTATAAGTCGGTCGCATTGATCTCATAAGAAATCCAACTTAACTGACCCAAAACCTTTCCACAACGCCACGAGGAGCAAGGGTTACCCATTTCGTTTTTCTGTTCTCATAAAGTCACCCAGAGAATTTAACAGAATGGAAAATTCAGGGGAAACATTGCTTTCTTGTAACTACTACAACTTCCAAACTCTAGATAAGCTGCAAACGTTTATTCCCGAATAGAGAACTTTTGTGCCTATACTCTCTTTGCCTGCATCGTATCATTCTCATCATACACCACTGCTTTCTACGGTTCATCATTTACCCAACAAAAATATCTTCTTAAATATTATCGACTGTGTTTTGTTTCGCTACGTCAAGGAGTAGAACGACAAAAAACATTTTGATCAGTTCTACACTTAGAAACCACTGCGGGAAGCGTTATTCCACAATGTGGCCTATTTTGTCATGTTTCATGAACATTCATTATACTCTACTCAAAATAATTAGGGAAGCATGTGGCTTTTGCGACATTATGCAAGCCAATCGTGTGGCATCTTACCCAAACGTGGAAACCGCAAGTCAAGTGTGGCGTAGAGAGCCGAATCATGCATATCATAATGCAATTTAGTGCCTGTGACGGCAGAATGTATAAATCACAGATTGGGGAAAAAAAAAGAAGGTTTTCCGGTAGCTCCCTTATTCTATCGCGTTTGTCGTGGCATTTCGTTTCTTAAAGTCTTCTGCTCAAACGGTGTCTCAACAAAAATATTTACGGGAAATCAACGGCGTGGAGAGCTATTGGAAGGCTGGAAGCAGGTAAGTCACAGCGGGTGGTAACACAAGCCATTGGAGTGTAACAAAGTGTCATTTCTCGGCTGTGAACGCGATTCCAGGATACGGGAAGTGTTTGAAGAAGACAAAGTCAAGTCTGTTCGTGAGCAACTACAGCAAGGGATGATCGTTATCTATTGCTAGCAGCCCATTGGAACACACTGCAAAATGCTACTCAGCTCCAGAGAGAGCTTCTCGTGTCAACAGGACGCCGATTTTCCACCCAAATTTTCTACAATCGTCTTCACCAATGTGTTTTTTATGTACATAGACCAATGATGTGTGTTCCTTTAACCACATGACACAGTACGACTCGTACAAACTGGGCTGAGGAGCATCGTGGTTGGGGACACAACTAGTGTAGTCAAGTTATCTCTACTGACGAGTCGAGAGTCAGTTTGGAGTCTAGAAATCGACGATTTCTTATCTGGAAGGAACCCAGCACACAAAATAACCCAAGTTTTGTGCAGGAAACATCACATTACGGCGAACATGGATTGAATGGTCTGGGCAGGACGTACAGACCTGCACATCATCGCAAACGACAGTTTGGTGGCTCAGAGATAGAGAGGCGAGATTCTCAAACCTATCCTTATGCTGCATGCCCCAGCCGTCGGTGATTTCTCCTTTTCATGGATGATAACTCTTGACCTCATAGAGCTCGGCAAGTGGACAGGTGTTGGGAAACTGCTGGCCATCAGCTGGAAGTGATGGGTCACTGCTGGCTGAAATCTACCACTAGCGATACGGTAGCGGTCCGTTGGTGGCAGCGCCATCAGTGGCCCTGCAGCATCGTCGTGAATTACGGGTCTCCAAGCAAGCGCCACTAGTGGCCCATAGCTGGCAACCAAAGCAACCCCTACACAAGGTGGAAGCGGCGGGAGAACGCATGCGCAGAAGCAATACGCGCACAGTCTCTTGTGGTACCAGTTAGTTGAAGACGACGCCATAGTAGAGAGATAAATTAATTTCCTAATGAAATGACGCGTCGGCGAAGATTACCGTCGAAGGAAAATTATATAAATAATAATTAGTGAATTGTAAGAAATAGTAAATTAATTTCATGTATTTATGGAAACTCATTTCGTAGCAAAATACCTGCACAAACTCACGAAAAATCGAGAATACAAGCAGCCATGAAACATACCCATTCCAATCCCATGAATAACAAGAAATTCCGGACTTTAAACAGAAGTCCCAGAAAGACATTAAACAAGAAAGATGACACCGAATTTTCGGGTGTAATAAGCACGTCTTTTGAATCCGTTCTGACGTAAATTAAATTTATCAAAGCTATTCAAAGTCAATGGAACCGGTATGGAAAACAATAGTATCTGACGGTAGAAAGAAGTTTGCCGCCCCGGTGGCGCAGTGGTCTAAGCGATGGCCTCTGATCATTCGTCCGAACTGGGTCCAGGTTCGAATCCCGGTGAGGCGTGGATGTTGTGTTTGTCTTACGGCACTGTCTCTCTCCCTTCCCCGGAACCAGTGACCCTAAATTAGGGACGGGCGACTGCTTATAGCCCATTGAGTTGCTCACGGTAGTCGTTAAACCTCCAATCAAAAAAAAAAAAAAGAAGTTTTTCAATCGGCTTTTTAATCCCGCACCCGAAACGCTCTCCAACACCGAAAGAATTTTTCAAATCGGACTCTTAGAAACAGAGATATCGACAAAAATAAGATGTGACTTGACGTCCCCTAGTGAGAAAACCATGCATTATTTTAGGAAGAAAGTATTCTCAAAAGGTTCTTCCATATGAGCGGTATCGGTCCAAGAACAAAAAAATTTAGTCGAGTTTTCAGGAGCCCAGATTTTGCTACAAATACATCAGAAGCAGAAATTAGCAATTATGCCCCCTGGTGGCCAAACCATTCTTTACCAAACATTAGAAATTATGTGAAAAATATTTTCCATCAGGTCTTGTGTTCGATACAGGAATAATTTTTCAAATCGGAGTTTTAGGAGCAAAAATAACGCAGAAAACGGAATTTACTGTTGTGCCCCCTAGCGGAAAGATTATGATTTACTTCAAAATTTTGAATTTATAAGAAAAACATTTCGCATCGGAAACACTATCCAAAAAAGAGGGAAATTTTCAAATCGGACTCCAAGAAGTAGAGATATTGGCAAAAATAAGATATACATCTACGCCCCCTGGCGTAGAAACCATGCTGTATTTTAAGAAGAAAATGTTCCTGAAAGGTTTGTCGACATGAGCAGTATCGGTCAACAAACGATTTTTTTTTTGCAATCGAGATTTCAGAAGCTCATATTTTGCTGCAAATACATCAGAAGCGGAAATTAAGACTTACGCCACCTGGTGGCCAAACAATTATTTACAAAAATTAGAAATTACGTGCAAAGAATTTCTCATCAGGAGCTGTATCCGGTGCAGAAAGAATTTTTCAAATCGGAGATTTAGAAGGGGAAAAGCAATTTACCTTTACGCCTCCTAGCGGAAAGTCTATGAATGTACTTGAAAATTTTGAAATTATATGAAAAACATGTCACACTGGAAACACTATCCAACAAAGAAGGAATTTTTCAAATCGGATTCCTAGAAGTAGAGATATTGACAAATATAAGATATACATCTACGCCCCCTAGCGTAGAAACCATGCATTATTTTAAGAAGAAAATATTTCTAAAAGGTTTGTCGACATGAGTAGTATCGGTCTACAAACGACGTTTTTTTCCATCGAGAATTCAGAAGCTCATATTTCGCTGCAAATACATCAGAAGCGGAAATTAAGATTTACGCCCTCTGGTGGCAAAACCATTTTTTTACAAAAATTAGAAATTATGTGCAAACGCTTTCCCATCAGGAGCTGTATCCGGTGCAGAAACATTTTTTCAAATCGAAGATTTAGGAGCAGGGATATAGGGGAAAACACAATTTACCTCTACGCCCCCTAGCAGAAAGTCTATGAATCACCTGAAAAAATTGAAATCATATGAAAAACATGTCACACTGAAAACACTATCAAACAAAGAAGGAATTTTTCAAATCGGACTTCTAGAAGTAGAGATATTGACAAAAATCAGATATATATCTACGCCCCCTGGCGGAGAAAATGTGGAATATATTTTAAGGAGAAAGTATTGCCAAAAGGTTTATCGATGTGAGTGGCATCAGTCCACGAAATAATTTTTGAATCGATATTTTACAAGCTTAGATTTTAGGGCAAATACATCAGAAGCAAAAATTAACGCTTATGCCCCTTGGTGGCCAAAGTATTCTTTTCCAAAAATTTGAAATTATATGCAAATGATTTTCCATCAGGAGTTGTATCGGTTAAAGAAAATGTTTTTCAAATCGGCGTTTTAGAAGAGAGCTATCGGGAAAAATGTAATATAATTTTACGCCCTCTAGCGGAAAATATATGCGTAATTTGAAAAAGTAACTATATCTAAAATCCTCTTCGACATAAATGGAATC
Source organism: Macrothele yani (assembly GCA_039090855.1). Lineage (NCBI taxonomy): Eukaryota > Metazoa > Arthropoda > Arachnida > Araneae > Macrothelidae > Macrothele > Macrothele yani. The sequence goes on along the minus strand of CM077004.1, from coordinate 108,749,738 downwards.
GAAAGATAAAATATTTTTTTCAATCGGATGTTTAGAAGCAAATATGTGAAATAAAACGTAATTTTGAATTCATCTGTATTTATGCCCTCTAGCGGCGAAATTGTACATCGTAAAAAAAAAAACGAAATAAAGGATCATCATTTGCATATTTCAAGCTTCCCAATGCAAAAAGAATTTTTCAAATCGGACTAATAGTTGCAGAGATGTCGTAAGGACAGGCGGACGGACGGACAAACCGGCAACATAAGCGTGATCTTTTTTTACAAAAGACGTGCTAAAAGTTGTTATATTGAAAAAAAAAAGAGTTATATGCGTAAAAAATGGGTATTTTCATTACGAAATGATAACGAATTTGAAAAAAAAAAAAAAAAAAAAATAAGCGACGCACTACGCCAATATAATGTACTCATCCATGGGTTGAATACACAAGTTGGAGGTACTCGCTGCTAAAAATAACAGGAAGTAAAATAAAATATCTTTCATATTTAGAACAAATGTAGCTCCGGACTGTGGGGGGAAAGATACAACGTTAAAAATGCAACAGAATGTGACATGAACGGGTGAATGTGTTAATTAAACAATTAAACAATCGCCTTTCGAGGCCACAAGGACAGCACAAAACTTTGGAAAATATCTTTAAGTTGGTACACACACGTTGAAAGTGAGGGAAGTTCCCTTGAGGTAAATAAAAAAAAATTGTTACGTTGAAAAAATAAAGTTATGAATTATATGAAACGGACATTTATCAAAACTAACTCGCAATACTGCAAAATTAAAAAGAGAACCCTTTGTTTCAGATCGCAAGGAAAAAGGCTTACCTTTAAGAACGCTTATGCACGTGGCAGACAAATGTAGTGGCTAAAGCGTCCGCTTCATACGCAAGATGCCATTTGTCCAATGCCAGCCGGTTCCACAGGCCATTTATTCGCACTTGTTGAGGAAATCTCCCTGTTCCATGAAGTCATGCAGATGAGTTTCGTGGGGATAGATAGAGAAGCTGTGCCTTTGGGGAACTGTTGACATCTGTTTTATTTTTTGAATGACTACTCATGGGAAATTGGCGGACAACATTCGGCAAGCCATCAGTTAAGTCACGTGATTGCCTGCTTTCGTTGCTGGGAAACTGGCGGAGCACATTAGGCTAGACATCATTTACGGCACGTGCTTGCAGGACCGCTTAAGGGCCACTTGTGGCAGCCACTGCCAGTGATGGATAACTGATGGCCCTGGTCAGGCATATGACAACTGATGCGAGTGCCGACTGTTGCCCAGCTTCTGGCCTGAACGTCTGGCCCATGTGGTGGCTGCCGGGACATTTATTTCATTGACGGTTGGGTAGCGGCAACCTAGTACTGGGCCACTGCTGGCTGCTAGTGCTGGCTTGAGTGCGGGTCCATCAACACTCTTTATGCTGGGATGCTTCAAGTGTATGGAGTGGCCAGCTTGCTCCTTTAGCTTAAATCCAATTGAGCCTGCCTGGGGTGCACTTGGTAAACTCATTGTAGCTCGGCCGGAATCTCCTTTGACTCATCGTGAACTGGAGACTTCGCTCTTTGAGAAGTGAACAAAATACCCCCACAACCTCCTCGATAACCATATCAATTCCATACAACACTGGTGTGCAGAGGTCTTAGCCGTTTGAGTGGACCACACACCACCCTACTAGAGGTCGGTTTACACCTTCAAAAAGTCATTTTTTCTTGTTGTACAGATATGCATATTGTTGTATAGCATACCGCATCATGTGCAATAAATGATTGTATTGCACAAAAATTCGCTAATGTGCTTTTTCTTACTGGTGTTGCCGAATATTGTACCATATCTTACATAAAAATAATATATTTTACGTTCAACGTCAGTCGTGCATGATTTTCCTTGTAATATCTCTTGCTTTCCTAATTCTTTTGAGCAGTGTATTATTATTTGTAAGGATAATTTCAATTTGAACGACTCCATCAAAACAGACAAAAGAAAGCATATGGTTGTTTCTTAAACCAGTCCCGATAGAAACACATAAACGACTGGGCCTTCAGATGTTTTGGAAAAAGACTCCACCGAGAAAAATTAATAACCATACTTTATATCATGATGTTCGATTGTACTTTGTGTAGCGTTTTAGCCATGCCTACTACACCACGCTGTTATGTAATACTTAAGATATCCACTCAGTGGTGCTTAAGGGGATGGTTATCAGCCCCAGTGTGAACTATGCTTATCCGCTGAGCTTATTTGCTTTTGTATTACGCAGGATTTAAAAAATTGATGCTTTCAGCGCCACCTGAAAGTCATACTTTCTTTTACTCCATGGAGTCATAAGCTCAGAAACTTGTATTTCTGCATCACTTTAATAAACCAATACCAAACTAAGTATAAATATATTTAAAGCGTTTGTGCTCATGTAAGAGGAGTTCTCAAACATTTTATGGGTGTGAAATGTTCTGATGCCTTTTATTTTGTATTTGAAGTATTGTGTTTGACAAGCGTAAGACTAATTTTCCCAAAATTTCATCGGCGACAATGTGTGAGTGTGAGACTTTGCAGTGGTACCGATATGATACCCAGTGCTGTCTGTCTCAACACCACTCAATACTTAATTGTGCTCACTCATTATCTGCAAAGTTATGATTCGAAGTGTTGCACAACGGTTGTATCATTTTAGTCTCAATATATATTATAACAATACCTACGTACTATTAAAAGTAATTATTGTACATTAAAGACATTTACAAAAATGAGCAATTTCCATTTATAAGATTTGGTAACATTCGAAATTCTGAAATATCTTTTGTTAAAGAAATCGATAACTTCGTAGGACAAGATCAGTGTCTGGTTCCAGGTAGGTTGTGAGTCACCCCACCACGGCAACAGACCAACAGCCTTCCTGGAACCAATTTATTAGAATAAGGGATAGAAAACGTCCTTTGGCCTGGAGGGGTTAACGATAAGAACTGCCGTGAACAATTCTAAGGGCTACAAGTAGTCGCCTGTCGCTTATTTATGGCTTTTGGCTCCAGAGAAGAGAGAGATCCAGTGCCGCAAGAATACCCCATGCCTCATCAGGTACTCGAACCCGTGCCTATTCGCGAGAACAGTCAAAGACTAGGATTTAGGTCACTTCTCCGTGTAGGAGTCAAGGGAGACTGCATTAAGCCCTTTGTGGGCGTTAACACCCCTTTCTCTCCACAGAAAGGTGTCTGAAACATTATTAACATATCTCTTGAAAAACCATAAATTCTCGAACTTCTCAGAATATTCAAGATTTATGAGTATCACTTAAAAATTAATGCAAGATTTGGGCTTCTCATTAGATAATTAGCCGGGAGGCGGAGGTATAAATAATTCGGAAAATAATTTTGATTAATTATGCAAATTGTCGCGAATTATTAAGAAATTAATTACTGTGAAATGAGAAATAATTTAAGGTTAGCGAGTGAAAGGCAGAACAAAAGAGAGCCCAGTGTTTTGATGGCAACAGAAGATGTACGTTTCATCGCTTGCCCATGAAAGCATTTTAGTAGGCCACACACGGAGTGATGTACTGCACCTATAGAATGCCAGGTAAACAGCAAGGTACTATTTCCAATGGACAAAAAAAATTTAACTTTCGTACTTCCCAAGATGTAGACGTCAAGAAAAAAAGGGCTTTGAGAATGTTTAGTTACGAAAATGGGGAATGGAGGATAACAAAGCCCAGGCAGCTCAAAAAATAAAAATAAATAAAAAATTAGGCAACCACACCCTTGTTCGGGAAGGGGGATGTCCGTATACCTAGCTGGATGACATATACCAGAAGAGCAGAAGGCTCTGAAAAAGGAAACACAGTGTGTAAAAAATCAAGACTCTCAGTATAATTCCCGAAAGAGAAGGGTAGCCGTGTGTGCAGGCTGAACTGAAAAATTGATCTTCCATTAAAAGAGGGCAGTCTACGTATTTGGCTTTTACAAAAAATAAATAGCCACTATACTAGAACAATAACCCTGATGAGTATTCAAAGAGCGGGATATGAATTTCCAGAAAGAAGTTCCGCTGCGAACCCCAACCGAAACGAAAGTTAGTAGAAAAGCCAGGTAACGAGGTGATGTGCAATTCCATAGCCTCAGAAATCAGAGCACCAAAAAAGAAAAGCGAAACAGAGAATTCTAACCATGCTGGGCACTAAACGTTCGTTGATAACGTCAGCCGCTTCTCATCCTCAATACCCCAGCTAAGAGGGAGAAGAGAAAAGGAAAAAATCCGTCGGACATCCCCCTTCCCGAACAACATACCAGCGGGAAAGGTTCGCAGTTCGCTCTAGTAGTGAAATCCTCAAGAAAATACAAGCGAGCGAACAAATTGCGACTTGTCATGATATATGTGGGGGTGGTAAAGGAGAAAACCCTCCTCTATCATACAGGTGTGTTACTTAACAAAAAAGTGCTGTGTGATTACAAAAAAAAAAAAAAAAAAAAAAAAAAAAAAAAAGGGAAGTGCGATAGTGGTCAATGTCCGATTCTTCAAATAGCGCACCTTTGGGTCAGGTGACGGAGCACGCACAGTGTAAGTAAAACCTCCATTTTCTATTCCTATCATGTCGCAGTCATCCCTGTATAATTAAAAGGCATGCCTGAACTCAAGATCTCGCGAGTCAGAGAACTGAGTTTGTTAGACACTGAATGAATGGCATTCCGTGCAATTAGTACCGTAGGCACTGGAGATATATGCTTTATTATTTATACGCACACAAAGCTTCAAAATAGGAGACTATAATCCAATATGTGTTAGCTGTTACTAGAGTTTTATTATTCGGAATAAATGTATGTGTGTAATTTTAAAATATTAGAATTTTCTGTTTGTCTCTGAATTTAGTAAGTCAATGCTATATCTGTTGGAAATGAATGCATTAGCGATTCTAATTAAGCCGCCCGTTATAGTTTCCGCTGATAAAGTAATAACTTCACGCCAACTCAATTATTTAATACAGGGTTATACAAAATGATTCATCTGATTTCAAAAGAGCATAATTCCATACCTATTAACAGTGTATGAACTTGGCATTCATCAAATGAAAGAAGAAATCTACGTGTTTTAGTAGATCGCCGCGAGAGGGCTCCACCGTCGTTGTGGCTTCACGACAAACAGTCTGTGTGAAAATGGTGACCGTACAGCAGGTCTTTTGTGTGCTGCAGTTTTCGAGGTGTGAATCGGTAGTCACAGTGCAGAGTGAGTTTCGTAAACGTTATGATCCACTAGGTGCTCAGAGTATCCGTCAGTGATATCGGCAGTTCGATGAAACAGGATGTTTGTGTAAAGGCAAGAGTACACAACGACCATGCGTGTAGGAGGATAACGTGCAAAGAATCAGAGAGAGTTTTCTACGTAGCCTGAGAAAGTCAAATAAACGCGCCAGTAGACAACTAGGAATTCCTCCGATGGCTTTTTGGCGTGTTTTGAGACGGCACTTGATTATGAAGCCATACAAGTTGCAAATGTTACTGACTTTAAGGCCAGGGGTTAAGTTAAAGCGACAGAACTTTTGCCAGCCCATGCTGGATGCTACGTAGGGCGACGATTTTTCTCCCAGCCTGGTGTTCAGGGATGAAGAAACTTTTCATTTAAGTGGCAAGGTGAACAGTCACCACATTCGCGTATGGGGAATGAAAACCCACTTCCAATAATCGAACACGAGCGCGACTCACCTAAAATTAACGTCTTCTGGGCCATTCCCTGAGCAAAAGTTTATGGCTCTTTCTTTTTCGTGAAAAACACAGTGACTAATAATTCATATTTGGATATGCTGCAGAACTGACTATTTTCCAACAAGATGGGGCGCCCCCTCATTGGCATTACGCTGTTCGCCGTCTTCCTCAACGAAGTTCTCTCTCGCTGTTGCATTGGTCGCAGTGGACCTCATCACCTGGTGCTCCACAGCTGGTTGCCTAGGTCACCGGATCTTACGCCGCGCAACTTCTTCTTTTGAGAGTACGTTAAGAATACGATGTACTGCCACCGTTCCCTGTAACCATGGATGAGCTCAAAAATCGCATTGTTACTAGGGTGGAGTCAGTGACAACTGACATGCTGGAGCGAGTATAAGAGGAAACAGGCTATCGTCTCGCGGAATAAAATTATTCAATGCAATTTCCTTGAAACGTAGATATTACGACCAGTACTTTCAACCTAGAAAATTATCACTTTGAAAAATTATTAGGTTATAAATCATAGAGAATGGTCATTGAAATTCAAGATTAATTTTTCCAACCCACATTCTACAAGTTGGTAGCAGTAAATAACGGAAACTCATATCTACTCCCAGTAGGGGGTAAAGAAGATTGCACGATTATCCTTAATCATGTTTAAATCTATCCGACGTACAAAGGACTTTTGTTTTATGACTTATGAATGCCGGGATATCTTCCTCAAAACTGTCAAATGGGAAGATAAAACTCGTTTTTTTACACGCACAAATTCATATCAAAAGAGGCAGAGAAATCTGTCCTTTTTTTATTTCCTTCTCTTGCTCAAAAAACAGTGCCTTAAAATTTTTGAAATCTTCGGCCTATAACAGAGGACGATAAATTCCGCGTGAAAACACTTTGCGAAATGCGGCCTTGTCCCCAAAGGAAAATAAAACATTGCTTACATATAAACAAATGTTTGGCTTAAAACCCTCGGTGAAGTTATGCACAAAGAAAGCTTCTGAAGTTATATGGCCGTTTCACCACTTAGAAAATTTTGAGTAACTTAAAAGAGCCAAAGCACAAACATTCTGCATTTAAGTACCCAAAGTAAAAGACAGGAGAAGAGAGAGAGAGAGTGAGAGAGACATAGATAGAGAGGGAGAAAGATCCAAGAAGAAACAACGCAGTTCTCCAGAAATATCAAAATAAAGATTTTTTGCAAGCAGTAAAAACATTTATAAATCGTAATCTCTGATTCGCAAATCCCCTTTTCTGGGGCTTAAAACAGGAGTAAAACGAAATGAACGAAAAAGCAAATCTTCCGGGGATGAGCGCTTCTTTAGGGGAAACGTCGCGTTAAGGGAGGGATTTAAAGCTCTCGGATTTCCCTCAGCAGTACAATCAGTTACCATAGATACCAGGAATTCTGCCAGTTTAGATTTTTACCCTAAGAAACAACGAAAGAAAAACGATCTGAGAAGGACCGAGGGACTCCTGGGAGAAAGTGCATCCCCACCTGGGGGATACCAAAAGGTGAAGCAGATAACCATGCAGGAATGTTGTGTATGGATTCCCAAAAAAGCTTATGGAGGCAGGGGGCATTCGAGCCTGGGGGTGGGTGGGTGGGGGGTGGACAACAGTGCGCTAACATCCGCAATCCGCTGTGAGTGGCGTGGACGCGAAAAGCCCTTTATGGCGGCTACGTCAGCTAACGGTTTTCTCTTGTCCCCGCTCCGGGACTAGTGATGCGCGGGATTCATGAACGCGTCTTCCGCTGCTGCAGAAGCGGCGAAGGGAAGCTTGCGATAAGTCCCCATCGCCGGGACTGCGCGCCGTCTGTCATGGTGTTAAAGAAACAAAAGAAATTTAGCGCCTCTGAGTGGCAAATGCATCCGAAGAAAAATTGCGCCTCCACAACTAGCAGAATGCGCTCTCACGTGTTTTACTAAAACCGTGCTTTCATGTTTCCCTCTTCGCGCCCGTTGATTGACAGGTCTGAAGAGTTTATTCTGTTGAATTTCCCTTATGGAACCGAAACAGGAAAATCAAGCCTCGGAAAACGCTTATATAATGGCTTTCAGCGCTTGTTTCCAATGCTAATGTGTGTATTTCTATGATCATTCCAGCATGTTTATGATTCCCCTGCAAAACCTAGATTCGGTGCAACACTTAGAAAAGTCAGTTTCTGTTTTCTAGTTCCTAAAACTCCGCCTGCTCCATCGAATACAAATTCCATTTTACAGCCAAAGAATTGACTGCTCCTCAAAAAGAACCCTTAGTCATTTTGATGACAGATAATTAGTCAGTACGCTTTAAGTAGTATTACCACCTAAAAGACTTACTGACTCTCATACTTCTTCGTTGGCTGACAGCCGAAAAAAGATGGTTGGTGCCTGCCATCCCCCGGTTGCTGTGCCATAAATTCTAGGCTTGGTTTTGAGTCCCAAGCAAAACATAGATGTTGAGGTTTCCCTTTCCTCGCCGCAACGGTGAAGAACCCCACCAGGGTCCATCCTGTCGAATGTCTTTGTCGTCCAAAGCCCCGGGACTCTAGCGATCGTTTTACTCCCGGAAGAGTTGTGTTTTTTCTATAGCGTTGGTTCATCCCTTTCTATGGAATCAATGGCGGTCTAAATCAGGGATCAGTGTCTCCTTACAGCTTTAGATGCTCACATAAGGTCGTTAAATTCTGGGGTACAAAAGCGAACAAACTTCAGAGAGTCCCCGTGAAAGGGTGCTTTGTACTCAGATCAATTTTTTAAAAATAAACGAAAGAAATAGTTTCCGATCAACATGAAAAATTACATATCCCTATCAGAAAAGGAACTAGAGGTAAATCACTCAACCAAAAATAGTAATCTGTATGTCATCTACGCATTTCTCCTTTTTTTTTTTATATGGAACTTTTGTCTGGCTCAGTAGCCAAAAGAAATATCTAGTATTCGGCTAACGACCAAAGGGACTATGCTCTATCTGAAAATGAATAATCAATTACTTATAATTATCTCTATGATCATTTACTTCGTCAGGCAGCTCAAGTGGTATTACACATTGCATTACTTATCAGCCTGATCTTTATCCATTCAGAGTTCTTAAGTCAAATCGCTAATGTCTTGCCACTAGACAAAACCAGTGATCGTAATGTTTCCCCCGATTTTTATTTTTCGATAAAACACGCGTAATTTTTGACTTCAGAAGCAGAACCAGACGTTCTGCGGATTGGATAAAGAAAAATGGTTAGTTCTTAGTTGTCATGTCGTCATAGGAGTTAAAAACGGCTTTGTCCGATGCAAGTATCCCAGGCAAGAAGTAGTCTAATCTACAACAAACCTTATTATTCAACTAGTAAAATACAGTAGGAAGACTGGAGATTACAAGTAAGTCATCATATAAATTTGTGATTTCGGATGACATAGGCCGAATTTCATTGTTGGTAGTAAAACCCAAGATGCTAAGGTAGATTTCATGATAAGATAAGTTTTTAGTAAGAACACCACCAATATGAACACTTTGTATTACCTCGGACTAGTGACTTTTCAGCCATGAGATACTAAAACTTGTCCAGGATATTTAGTCAACACAAAACTTTTCTGGGATAGAAAACCTAGTCGAGGAGATTTCCTCTTGAATGCATAATATCCTGGAAAGTGCTGGATCTTACTTTAGCACTCTGTCTGCAGTTTCCAAATTTATAAGAAGTAATGATATCTCACATGTTGCTTCTAAGTTGTGATTTTCCAACCTACATAAACGTATAAAAGTGGAAAAAGTCAAAAATTCCTAATTTAATTCCGTAGACTTGGAGGAAGGCACTGATTCAGGTCCGTAGGACAAACATAAAACCCATGTCTCACCTTTTGATCAACCTTTAAATCTTTTATATAACACTTTTTCCCTGCCTCATTTTATTTATTGTAAAGTAGTTATAGCAATGGCTATTTGTTTGCTCATGCAGTTCGAAGGTAAACGGTTCGCTCTTATCTGTTCACGCAGTAATATTGAAAACGCCCTTTGATATGAAAAGAGACTGAACACCACATTAATATTTATATCTTTCCAAGCTGATCTCTTTAAAAGACTGAATTGGGTTGCTTGTAGCTTTCGCAAGACCCTGAGTATATTTAAGAAAAAGCCATCACTCGCGGTTACTTCATTTTTGCCGGCTGATTAGGGTTTCACCGAAGCACTGGAGGATCGTAGTAAAGCCGGATGATGATTAGACTGAAAAGCAGCAAAGTGAATTTAAAAAACAGCTGTTTGTTCCCGAAAAATAGTGAAGCGTGCAAACCATTAGAGTTACCTGGATATTATCTTTCATAATTTGTCTGCATATTAGCACAAATTATTTGATAACGTGTTACTGTGTTCTTATAGTTCACTAACGAGCAAAAGAAAGTTCCTGTCGTTTGACAGCTTATAAAAAGGCAAGAAATGCTACAAGAAGCTTGATTTACAATCGAGTGTTTGCAGCTTTAGTAGTTATATCATATAACGATGTCTCCATAACCCAGCCTATCCTAAGTTTCGCTTTTCCTTCAAAGTTTTCAGAAAGCAGTTTCATGTCTCTCAAAACTTCGTCCTCATGGTTGAACTCCGTTCACAAGTAACATTCGTGTTGTCTAATGCTTTAGTAAATGCCAGAACCCTAAATTGGGTTACACATTAGAAGATAGAATTCGAATCGCAGATTTTTGTAATGATAAATTTTAGTTCTCTTCCTTCATGGACAAATGATTGACAACTAACACTTTATTAGCATAATTGCCCACAGAAAGCTTTGAGGAAGCTGCTTTCGTAGAGGCGTAAAGAACTGTGACATAAATCTCTTACCCACATAGCACCAGGCATATTCCTTGGAGGAGTCTACCCTGGACGGTTTGTTCCTTAAGAATGAATGCCTAAGCGATAACGAATGCCTAAGCGAAACACATGAAAACGAGGACCGGGTTTGATCTCGAAATTTGGAATCTTGTAATCTTATCTTATGCTTCATCATATTCCTCTTATTCTGCTTGGCTCAAAGCAGAAGATAGGTGAATCCTTAGCAGAATACAGCCGAAGGTCACGGAAGCTGTAAACAAGCCAAAAGAAATGAATAAATTGTTTTTCAACTCATGTTGCACACGAGAACTTCTGATTTTTGCAGCCCCGGTGGCGCAGTGGTCTAAGCGATGGCCTCTGATCATTCGTCCGAAAGGGGTCCGGGTTCGAATCCCGGTGAGGCATGGATGTTGTGTTTGTCTTACGGCACTGGCTCTCTCCCTTCCCTGGAGCCAGTGACCCTAAATTAGGGACGGGCGACTGCTTATAGCCCATTGAGTTTCTCACGGTGGTCGTTAAACCTTCAATAAAAAAACCCAAAAAACTTCTGATTGATCTGCTGGTTAATTAGTAGGTTATTATTGCGAGAAGAGAAAAAGCGGCCGAAGTATTCATGACATTTTTCATGGGCATAACGGGAAATAATTCGTAGCATCGCCTGCCAGACAGTCTGATGTCAGGTAAGAAATAGCATATGACGGAAAAGAATTGTGATTGGAGTGAGCAGATGTTGGGTTTGCAGCCCCGAGGCCGCAGTGGTATAAGCACTGGCTTCTGACCATTCATACGAGATGGGTCCGGATTCGAATACTGGTGGGGCATGGAGTTTGTGTTTGTTTTACGGAACTGGATGGCTCCCTTACCTGGAACCAGTGGCCATAAAATAGGGACGAGCGACTGCTGAGTTGCTCACGGTGGTCGTCGACCCGTCCCTCCCAAAAAAAGCCATTTGGTTTACTTCTAATTATCACGCTTCACGTATTACCGAGTATCACTTCGCTTTCTTTACATTAACTTGCTCACACCCAAAATAACAAGAAAAAATAGTCCAGCCGCAACATTTCATACGGAGCATTTGTTAGAATAAAAATAATTTAGGCGCTTTAGTACCACAGCGTCTACTGTGAATAAAAAGTGACTTCTTTTATACAAAAAAAGTATTAACAGAACGGCACTTTTATTCTTTTTGTTTCAGAAATTATACACTTATCTCAAAAGATTTTATATAGTTTATAATGAGAAATGATTAGGCACGATTATGTAATTTATAAATATGTAATTTTTCAAACAGACATCAGCTGAAAAAATTATTTTCTTGAAAATATATAATTTGGTATCATAGCGGGTGGTCTTCCGATTCCAAACGATTTCTCGTAGTTCCGAAGTTCATGTGTACCGCTGCGCCATGTTTACGAAATAAAAGATTGCCCTCTTATGCATGATTAGAATAACTAAAAGTTAAAAGAAACTGATGCTCCTGTACACACCAAATGTGGTGAAAATGATCTAAATAACAGGTTAAAACAAACATGAGATCTTTCAATCCCTCTTGGGATCATCCTCAGATGTGCTCACGAATTAGTGATTCCGACATTTAAATAACAGAAGGGGAAGTGTCATGATTCGAGCTGTGCGTTCACTGCGCATGCCTGGGATTGTTCACGGGAGGATCCGGGTCGCTGAGTGGGTGATTGTGTCATCTGGTGTTAAGGCACTCAAGGTGTTGTCACTTTGAGCATTATTTGATTCCCTTGGCAGGAAATTTTTTTCCAGGGATTGGGGATGTACATTGTTATATAGTCGTTACAACATTGATTGCCCTTGATGAATATTAACAAACTCTCAGCAAAAAGCAACGAGGTTTTGTTCCGTGGTGTTGTAACGATGGAAACCTCCTGCCAAGCTGGATAATAAGAACCCTTGTTGGTAAGGCGAGATAATGCAGTTTTATGGTTTCAAATCTTGATGTCATAAACATGTTCCCTCATTCTGATATCCAACTTCCTCTGGGTAGATCCTATGTAAGTGAGAGGTGGGTCATCTGGCTCAGTACTGTAAAAAGGTATGCTATATACTCCATGACAGGATCCCTGTTTGATTTGATCGCGGTCGTTGCGAATGATGGAGTAGGTATTTGATGTTCTGAGGCCAAAATCGATTTTATGACGATGACATAAGTTTTTCATAATGCGAGTAACGTGTGGGTCATAGCACATGGATCCAACAAATTTCCTATCTCTAGTTTCTCTCACGAGTGTGGACATGGTTGAGTTTCTGTGTCTTTTATAAACCGAATCCACCAAATTATCTTCATAGCCATGGTTTCGGGCGATTTCCTTAATTTTTGCAATCTCTTGTTTTTTCAGACGGCTACTGGAGGAGGGTATAATGGCTCGTTGTATCATGAAACGAATGGCTGCAAGGTTATGACATAGAGGGTGCAAAGAGTTGTAAGGGATGATGCTAAGGACAGACATAGGCTTCCTGAAAACTGAGGTTTGAATAGTATGATTTGTAATATTTCTGTTAGCAAAATGTCCAAAAACGGTAAGACACCTTCAGTTTCCAGTTCCAACGTAAAATTCATTGATGGATTTAGTGAAGACATCAAATCCCTAAAGTTCAATAATTTTTTCTCAGTACCCAACCAAAAAACCAAGACATCATCGACATACCTCAAATATAGACCCAGATCTTCAGATAAAGTGCCAAGTACTCTAGATCTTCAGATAAAGTGCCAAGTACCAATCTATGGTCACTACCTGTGTTGAACTTGTTTAGCACACTGCAGTCTTCTATGACGAATTTTTTGTTACACATAATAAAATTAAAAAAAAAATTGATTTTATTATGTGTAACAAAAAATTCGTCATAGAAGACTGCAGTGTGCTAAACAAGTTCAACACAGGTAGTGACCATAGATTGGTGAGATGTAAGATGCAGCTCAACACTAAACTTGAACGTGGCAAGCTCATAAGACAAACAAAATCTATTGACATAACCAACCTTAAAAAACACCATAATACCTTCAAGTTGGAACTGAAGAACAGGTTCTCTGCTTTAGAAGGCCTAACATCGGAAGAAGTGGACATCTCTGAAGTTAACAGAAAAGTAACCAAAAGCTCTTATGGAAACAGCAACAAAATTAGCTGGGTCTAAGAACAAGTTGCATGTAAATAAATTATCTGGAAAAACGAAAATGTTGATGCAAAAAAGAAGAGAGATGAGGACAACTAAAGAAGATGTGACTTCCAAAGTGGAATATATAGAGCTATGCAAGACAGTAAGAAAAAGTATCACTGAAGACGTAAGGAAAATTCAACTGTGAACTAGTGAGGAAAGCAATTGAAAACAACCAAAGCCTAAAGATAGCAAAGGGACATCTCAGTAAGGGAAGACAACAGATTATGGCACTGAGAAAAGAAGATGGTTCTGTAACAAGAAATAGAGGCGAAATTTTGACAAGAGTGAAATATTTCTACTCCAAATTATATGAAAGGGATGATATATGCACTCCAGACATCATGAAAGATACCAGTACCAGAGTTCCTCCAGTCCTTCCAGCAGAAGTTGCACATGCAATCAAGAACATGAAGCGGGGAAAAGCTCCAGGAGAAGATGGAATTACTGTAGACATCATACAAGAAGCAAGTGGAGAAATCGAAACAGTACTCGCCCAAATCTTCACTCGATGCCTTAATGAAGGAAAGATTCCTGAGGATTGGAACACCGCTACAATGATCCTGCTACATAAGAAAGGTGACATTGAGGATCTCGGAAACTACAGACCTATCAGCCTCCTATCAGTAGTTTATAAAATCTTCACTAAAGTTCTTTCACACCGCTTGAAGGTAACACTGGACATGGCTCAACCGAGAGAACAAGCTGGATTCAGGAGTGGCTACAGCACAATAGATCATATCCACGTGCTGAGAGAACTAATTGAAAGAGCGAGGGAATATGAACTTCCATTGTGCATGGCTTTTATCGATTATCAAAAAGCCTTTGATTCGGTGAAACCATCAGCAGTTACAATGGCTCTGAAAACCTGCGGTATTGAAGATGCATACATTAATATTATTAATAACATCTATGAAAATGCAAGTGCAAAGATTAGGCTGTTTGAAAATACAACACACATAAAAATTGGAAAGGGAGTGTGACAAGGTGACACCATATCTCCGAAGCTCTTTAATGCCACATTGGAGGGTGTTTTTCAGTCGCTGAGCTGGGAAAACAAGGGGATAAAGATTAATGGAGATTATCTAACCCACCTTCGTTTTGCTGATGACGTAGTCATTTTTGCAACTACCCCATCAGAGCTGCAGAGTATGATCCAGGAACTTGCTGACAAGAGTAAAGAAGTGGGATTAAAAATGAACTTTCAGAAGACAAAAGTGATGTTCAATGCTTTTACAAGAAATGAAGATTTATCGATTGATGGAGAAAAGCTGGAGATAACAGACACGTACGTTTATCTTGGACAGCAGATATCAAGTGAGGGTCACATTGATGAAGAAATTAATCGGCGTACAAAACTTGCCTGGAGAGCTTTTGGAAGAAACAGCATAATTTTCAAGAGCAATATGCCATTATGTCTTAAAAGAAAAGTGTTTGATTAATGCATCCTTCCAGTGCTTACGTATGGTGCAGAGACGTGGACCTTAACTAAAAGAGACATACAAAGGCTGCAGACAACTCAAAGCAGCATGGAGAGGTGCATGCTTGGTGTAACCAGGAGAGATAAGAAGAGGAACTCGTGGATCCGAAAAATGACAAGAGTGGAAGACATCATGATCAGAGTTAAATCCCTGAAATGGCAATGGGCTGGACATACTGCCAGAAGGACAGATCATCGATGGACAGCCGAAATTTTAGATTGGATTCCAAGGGACAGGAAAAGACCCAGAAGAAGACCACATGGGAGATGAGTGGATGAAATTCGAAAGTATGCAGGGGTGACATGGAGGAGACTGGCACAAGACAGACCGTTGTGGAGGAAACTTGGGGAGACCTTCGTCCAGCAGTGGATTGATAATGGTTGACAATGATGATGATGATGACTCTAGATGTTGCATTAATATCTCAGCCAAAAGTGGTGATAAAGGGGAACCCATTAGGACCCCCTCTTTTTGCCTGTAAATGATGTTGTTGAAGCAGAAGTATGATCGATTTTGAATAAGTCTTAGGGCACTAAGGATAGCGGTAATCTCAGACACAGGCTTGTCTGATTCTTTCAGTTTGTCTGCAATTAAAGAGTGAACCAGAGGTACAGAAACATTAGGGTATAAGGCCGTGACGTCCAGTGAAGCCATAATGAAGGGAGCCCCTTGACTACAGAAAGTTTGAATCCTCGATAAGGCTTCTTTCAAGCTGGAAACAGAGGAGCCTTGAGTTAGGGTTATGGGTTTAAGGAATGAGGCCAAGGTTGCTTCAAGTGGACGGGTTGGATTAGTATGACCCTATACCAATGGTCTCATGGGTTGGTGTTCTTTATGAGTCCTTAAGGTTCCGAATAATTCAGGAACTCTATAGCCATTTGGTGGGTGCATGTGAGAGGAGATGGTAGACGGGAGAGTTCCAGAATTTTTAAGTCTGCTGAGTGCTGTTACCGTGGCATTTGTTGGATCACGGGTGACAATATCATGTGGGATCTCCTGAATAGCAGTCTCCATTTCTTGGGTGTACGTAGATCTGTCTAGAATGACTGCCTGTCCTGTTTTATCGGTTGAAATTATGGCCAGGTTCGAATCCCTGCGTAATTTCCTTAACTGAGCACGTTCGACTTTAAGCGACGGATCATCCGATTGTCTTCGTCTCCGCAATGCCTTAGTAATCTCAAATCTAGCCACTTCTTGATCATTTGCAGGGAGGTGGCGAATTATATCCTCGGCCTGCGGGATAAAAGTCAGTGGGGTGGGGGTTAAGCGGATATGAATACTTCAGCCCCCTGTTCAAGGCAAGTTGTTGAATTTGGCTAAGCTGAACGCAGCTCAGATTGATGAAAGATGACTGAAATGTGACTGGATGTTGTTTTGGTCGGCTTTGGATAAAGGCCTGATTCGTCTTGTCCGCCACTAGATTCCGAAGCATGTGAATGTGAGTGCTCTGAAATTTCCCGGCTTCTTTCAGAAGATTATTATGAATCACAACAAGGTAATAGTTAAGCAAACAACTGGATGTAGTCCTGGCCAGCGAAAGGAAGGCATAGTATGAGCGTCTATTTAAGAAATCGATGTGGCCCCTCTTTAATCTGATCTTGGAAGAGAGGCGCTTTTTTTCCGCAGTTTGTAGAATATTATGATCAAGTCTCGAGCGGGGGTTGATCCTCAAAGTTAAAAATTTAGGAATGACTCCCAGACACCGGCAGTTCAACAAAAATTGAAGATGAGTCTTTTGCGCACAGAGTTTTGGACGAAATCCTGCAAAGATCTTGAAAACTCTGTCCATGTTGTTGTGGTCGAAGGAGAACACAATGTGCGAGAAAAAACAAGTATACTCACGGGACCAAACAGCAGCTTGAAGGTTAAAATAGATGAAAAGCTCGTATAACGAAGTGAATTTCTCCGTCATTTTTATCCGCGCCGGGGTTCGAACCCGGATCCACTCATTCCGGAATAAGTTGCTCTACCAATTAAGCTACGCGGACGATTATTCTGATTCCTATCTGCCTTTATGTCGTGTGCGTCCTGCTGGCAGGTACGTCACATCTCCTGGTATGTTACATCATTTCCCCCCTTTTTTTTTTTTTTTTTTTTTCGAAGTGCTGGAGAAAGGATTCTCTCATTTTTCCTGTCTCGCGGTGTGGAAATAACATCACACCAATGCGAGATTTTGAACGGCCGGGTCATCCGGATAGTTCGGGCGCCATTATAACGAATTAAATTTCTCCGTCATTTTTGGTCTACGCCGGAATTCGAACCCGGGTCCACTCATTCCGGAATAAGTTGCTCTACCAATTAAGCTACGCGGACGTTTTATTCTGATTCCTATCTGGCTTTACGTCGTGTGCGTCCTTCTGGCAGGTACGTCACATCTCCTGGTACGTTACATCATCTCCCCTTATTTTTTTTTTTTTTTTTTTTCGAAGTGCTGGAGAAAGGACTCTCTTATTTTTCCTATCTCGCGGTGTGGAAATAACATCACACCAATGCGAGATTTTGAACGGCCGGGTCATCCGGATAGTTCGGGCGCCATTATAACGAATTAAATTTCTCCGTCATTTTTGGTCTACGCCGGGATTCGAACCCGGGTCCACTCATTCCGGAATAAGTTGCTCTACCAATTAAGCTACGCGGACGTTTTATTCTGATTCCTATCTGCCTTTACGTCGTGTGCGTCCTTCTGGCAGGTACGTCACATCTCCTGGTACGTTACACTCGTGCTCAGTTAGTCATGAAATAAAAGATTGCCGTCTTATGCATGATTAGAATAACTAAAAGTTAAAAGAAACTGATGCTCCTGTACACACCAAATGTGGTGAAAATGATTTAAATGACAGGTTAAAACAAACATGAGATCTTTCAATCCCTCTTGAGATCATCCTCAGATGTGCTCACGAATTAGTGATTCCGACCTTTAAATAACAGAAGGGGGAAGTGTCATTATTCGAACTGTGCGGAACATGTTTATGACATCAAGACTCGAAACCATAAAACTGCATTATCACGCCTTACCAACAAGGGTTTTTATTATCCAGCTCGGCAGGAGGCTTCCATCGTTACAACACCACGGAACAAAACCTCGTTGCTTTTTGCTGAGAGTTTGTTAATATTCATCAAGGGCAATCAATGTTGTAACGACTATATACCAATTTATATCCCCAATCCTTGGAAAAAAATTTCCTGCCAAGGGAATCAAATAATGCTCAAAGTGACAACACCTTGAGTGCCTTAACGCCAGATGACACAATCACCCACTCAGCGACCCGGATCCTCCCGTGAACAATCCCAGGCATGCCCAGTGAACGCACAATTCGAATCATGACACTTCCCCCTTCTGTTATTTAAATGTCGGAATCACTAATTCGTGAGCACATCTGAGGATGATCCCAAAAGGGATTGAAAGATCTCATGTTTGTTTTAACCTGTTATTTAGATCATTTTCACCACAATTGGTGTGTACAGGAGCGTCAGTTTCTTTTAACTTTTAGTTATTCTAATCGTGCATAAGACGGCAATCTTTTATTTCATGACTAACTGAGCACGAGCTTTTCATTTATTTTAAGCGCCATGTTTACATACTGCCGGCTCACAACAACGATTAATGAGCAAAGAAAGTACCTACGCATAAATTGTATGCAGATAATTTTTATAAACCAAAATAATAATTTCAGCTCTATGGTAATATGAATTTCTTTTATACACAAAAATTAAACTAGATTTAAAGTAAATAAGTACAGCATATCAATGAAATGCACATTTTATTCAGTTGATCTTTACCAATGAGTCCATTCGTTCTGATCGGCTGCTGGTTCCACCTTACCTTCAGCTCCACGCAGCTGCAAACTGATGCAGAAAAGTAATTGCGCACAAGATTAATTTCGCGAAGAGCAGATCAAATCTACAAATGATTAGCAAACTGTTCTTAAATAAATGTCTTTCAAAATCATGATTAACGTTCTGTATATCGAATAACTTTGGTTAACTCCTCAAAAGGACTTAAATGGTGCTTTTGCACATACGCAAAGATCCATTCTACTATTATTCGATAAATTTCCGTCATAAAATACAGTCCCATTTTGCTTCTTTCTAAAGATCCGAGTCATTTAATCTTCTAATATATTATTATTCTGAGAAAAACTTAACATAAAAGGCAATTTGAGCAACTGGGAGTTATTAAAGTAATAGAAAAACTTATTGTTTGTGTCGAACATTTTATTAAAATATTACTTTTATCATTATTTTTGTACGTCCACTTCGGGCATATCAGAACAGGAACAATTCGACTTAGAGTAGACTTATACAAATCATGTAATATGGTAATGGAATTTGTGGCCATTCTTCTTGTAAAATATGTCCCAAGTGCCAGTGATGTTGGAGATAGAAAGTGTGATCTGATCTTTCGCTCCAGATATTCCCATAAATGTTCAATATTTTTAACTGGGGGTTTAACGACCACCCTGAGCATCTCAATGGGTTATAAGAAGTCGCCCGACCCTTATTTAGGGCCACTTGTTCCCATCCATGGCGCACCAGGATTCGATCCCGGGTCCAACTCGGACGAACGATCACAAGCCAGTGCTTACACCACTGAGCCACCGGGGCGGTTCAACAGTATTGAAGTCTGGAGATTAAGGTGAGCAACATAGCTGCTGCTTCTCACCTCATGGTCCGCAAACCACAATTTGGCACATTTTCCACAATGCATGGGTGCATTGTCTGTTTGAAACCAGAGACGGTCGTTGGAAAACAATGTTTGCAGAATTGGGTAAGAGTGGTTCCCAAGAATGAATTCGTAAGTTGCAGATGTGATATGACCCTGCAGAATAACTAATGGTCCTTAGGAATGCCATGATATGGCACCCCCACATCATCAAGATTACACCTCCATAGTTCAAAGTAGGAACCAAACAGTTGGTTTGCTGCACTTCTGCAGGTTTTTGCCAGATGTACACTCTAGCAGTGACAGGAAACAATGTGAAGCACGATTGATCAGACCAGATGACACGTTGTCAGTTTTTAGCATCCCAGTTTTTATGTGCTTTGCGCCACCTTAGACGTTTTGCTCTATTGGTGTTCGTAATCAGAAGTTTGTAGATTGCAGCACGGCCGTAAAACCAGCATGTTTCAGTTCCTCAAGAACTGTCATTACGGAAACGGGATCATTCCGATTGATGTTCAGTTATTCTGCTGTTTACGGTGCCGTAGTTTTGTGCCTCCCTTGTACAATCCATATCAGCATTCGCCTATCCCTATCTGACATCTTCGTATGGTGCCCAAAATTTGCACGTTTGGAGGAAATGTGGTGGCCTTTTTATTAAGCAGTCATAATCTTCAATATAGTTCCTCGTCCTACACCTACTGTTCCTGCCATTTTAGTTCTTGAAGCTCCTGCAAGATACGCACCAGTGATAACGCCTTTTTTGAGGTCACTGAGATCTGACATTGTCGACAATGACTCCACAACAGCTGTTTCGCCTGCGACTGTGGCAATTCTACGTTATAGTCGACATCGTACCACAGCACACCCCTTTATATACTTCATATCGAGATTGACGTTGTCGCTGCGATTTGCTTGTGTTCTAATCGCAGTCGGTGTTTCAATTGTTTTGATAAACCCCTGTAATTCCTTTGCTCGTTGATGATGAGTGGTGTATGTAAATAAACACGGTGAGCTGTTTGTAAACATGGCTCAGCGATACAAGCAAACTTGGGAACTACGTGAAAGCATTTGCAATCGGAATACCACACCCTTTACAGCTATCTAGATTATAATTAAAAGAAACAGAAACAATGGCTTTTAATCCATACCCAACATCGGGGCATTTGACTGATAAAGATTTGGAATTTTTGCTTCGACGTATTTGCAGAATGCAATGTTCAGATCTCTTTCAGGAATTAATCAAAGTAATGCAGTGGGCAGAATGGAATAAATGATTCGAGGACATTTTATTCAACCATTCAGAAGCTAATAATTAACCATCTGTGCAATATTTTCTTCAGTTCTTCCTTTACTAATCCGCGGTTTTGTGTTCTATACCGCATACAACAGTTTGTTCCCCATTTCATGTTTTAAATATTACATATTCTATTCGAAATAAAATCGCTCTAAATCGTAAGATTTCTTATTCCCTCCTACGTTTTTATTGTCCTTATTTAACCGCGAAGTAAGTTTTTTTCGCCCCGTGATAGTGAGTGTGACAAGGCTTAGGCAAACGAACCGGAGCGATACGCGGAACTACTTAAAGCGCTAATAATCAGAAGTTGATCCCAGATATTTTCTGAACCTATTTACCAACGGTCAAGACATGAGGATCTGGTGAAAAACAGCATAAAGTGTCTATAGTTTGCCTATAGTAACTTCTCAGATGCCAAGTGCTAATAAAATTCATATAAATTTTCATCAACGACCAATAAAGCTCTCAATAGCAGTCTACCAAGAAATTCTTATAGCGGAGTAAATCGGTTTATTTTTTGTGATGTATAAAGATTCACTTTCGCTCTCCACTGGGAGGCTTTTTCAAGGCAATGGTACACAAAGAAATGGAACATCCAGCTTCGATTTTGAAGTTTTTTTATAAATCAACCGCATTACAGAACCTTGTCCCTCCGATTCACACTGCCCAGCAGAGTACAAACATTCTGCATTTACATCATGGTTCTGTAGAGCGTACAACGTATGCAAATCTGACTACCTAAATAATAAGGAAATTGTTACTATTTATTGCAAAGGTCTAAAGGCTGGATATAAGAAGGATGACATAGACAGAATACATACAACTGTAAGAAATCGTATAGCGTCTGCGATAACAAAACCAACTAGTAAGACAATAAGGTACACAGGATCCATCACGTATGTCCAAGGCTTTACATATTGTTTGAGGAATTTGTTGCGTAAGTAAAACATCACAATAGCAATGAAATCACCGAAATATATACACCGGAATGGCAAAGCAATACTAGATGTGAAGAACACGTGGAAAGTGTCAACCAGACATGCAGAATACATCACTCTCCAGAGAAGTCATGCATTGCTCGGCCGTTCCTGTATGGAATAGTATTAGAGGAATTGCTCTTTACACGAACGTTAAAGAGACTGCCATCAACGAAACAGTCGAAATCCTTTCCAGAAAACTAGCATGCAATGACATTGTCTCATGGAACTACCAATGGTTTGGCATATGTTATTAAAAGATAGAAATACATCGCGGCGCACCTTATAATTGCGTGATGAAAAACTCACGTATAAAAAAACGCTCGTGATTTTACCCACGTTTTTCAAAACGTCAACTTTATTTCTTACGTGTTCTAATTCCCTGCATTACCATTGCCTTGAAAAAGCCTCCTAATGGAGAGCGAAAGCTTGGTGAATCTTTGTGCCTATTACACCAAGAAATTAAATGGAATTAATACGCTATAAGAGTTTCTTGAGTATTCACGACCTGGTGTATTTAAAATAATGTTAGCAGTCTGCCAGTTATCCAGGGCAAATCAGCCTGCGGCAAATATCCGCTACCTGCATGATATTTGTTTTTACTTCACTCGAACAATACTAATAGAAGGAAAAGCACTTACCTTGCAATGTTGACTAATGTTTCACTCGAACGATACTAATAGAAGGAAAACCACTAATAGAAGGAAAGTGAGATACTAATACGGTATACTAATAGAAGGAAAAGCACTTACCTTGCAATGTTGACTAATGGTTCACTCGAACGATATTAATAGAAGGAAAGTGAGATACTAATACGGGATACTAATAGAAGGAAAAGCATTTACCTTTCAATGTTGACTAATACAATAGTTCAGCATCAGCCTACCATCAGCGGGATCGGGCCCGTCCAGCTGTTAACATTGATGCTAAATGGCGTTTCTTTAATGTACTACTTGTTATTCGTACGGAGGAGTCCATGACAGAAAATGGCAGTAGAGTTGTTTGCTGAACAATACGCGGGAAGCGAACGTTCAACTTTTCATAATAATATTACCTAAGTCCGGTCGCGTAAGAGGGTTTTAATATGTTATGCTATTAGGATTGTCAGGCTATTTTGTGAAAGAGTAGTATCACAGTAATCTATAAACCTTGGAGTTTTTACTTATACTTTTAGTAAAGACCTACGAGGTAACAATAATGTTAGTCCTTGGAAAAGTGTATCAAATATGATTTTTATGGATATTGTTATTATGTCACTTAATTCTATCAGATTAGACTCTTCCCCATTCCCGTCATGCTTCGGATTAGGCATATTTATGAACTCTTAATGGTGAACATAAGCAAATCACGATTTTGTTCTAGACTTCCAGGATCGCAGCTGAACTCAGCACTTTAAACTGCTTACAGCTGATTTATTTTATACAACTTGATGTCGTAGTAAGAAAATACAGTATATACCAGACATTAGGAATTAGCAGAAGTAGAATGAAGAGAACTGTGCTGAATTGTATCATTATATTTCTTAATTCTAATGCAAATAATCATTGCTTACTAAGCTTTACTCACCTCACTTGTTATTTTCATCATAAACTTTCAGCAGGAATGAAACTATTTTTATTTACGCTTTCCAACCGTAGGTTGAGGAAGCGTATATGCTCCAGCTTTGTCTGTCTGATCGTCCGTCCGTCTCTCCGCACGATCCCTCGCGTAAAAATGGTTCGATTTCGATGACATTTTATAATGCGGTAGGGAACCACCTGGGGACGAACTCTATTGAAAATAGGCAAATGGGGCCAAAGGTCACGACATAGAAGCAGGATCAATTCCATCGCCTTTATGCGTCATAACTTGCGTAAATATGGTTCGATTTCAATGAAATTTTAATATGTGGTAGAGGACCATCTGGGAACGAAATGGGTGAAGTGGGTTCAAAGGTCAGGACATAGAAGCGGGATGCATTCCATTGCCCTTATGCGTCATAACTTGCGTAAAAATGGCTCGATTTCGATGAAATTTTAGTATGTCGTAAGGGACCATCTGGGGACGAACCCTATTGGAAATGGGCGAATTGAGGTCAAAGGTCAGGATATAGGAGCGGGATGCATTCCATCACGCTTGTTTCGATTGAGACAATGTTTCGATTGAGACAAAATTTTATCATGTTGTTCCGGAAGTATACTTTACTGGTTCTGTTGAATATCATCGAAATGGGGTCAAAGCTCAGGTCATAGGAGCGAGATTTATTCTACAGCAATTATCCTCATAACTTGAGTAGTAACTTGAGTAATGATTTCTGGTATGTTGGAAAGCGAATCATAATCAATGCATTGCATGATTTTACAAACTTGTTAACAGTGTTGTTTGTGCAGATACAATGCCAAGTTAGTGTATAAGTAATATAGCTATAGTTACTAACTAGTGACTACTTGAAATTGTTAGCCATTTATACGTTTTCTATGAGGGGTTGGAGGAAGCGCATTTACACTTTAGCTTGGCGTCATAGTAATTGAGAACGACATACACTCACGGACAATGAAATTTGCGCACCAAGAAGGAAGCATCGGATTGAACTGAAATTTTATGGTTTATGGACGTAATGTTACAGCTAAATGATACATATGATGACAAAAGCAGAACTGCAGGGCAATTTCAGAAGAATCTGTGGCACGCAGTCCGGTCATCTTTAATAGCGCGTCGCAATGCCTCGTGCGGTGATACATGCTGCAATACGGTCTGGCATGGAGGCGAACATACGCCTGATGTTGTCGTGCGGCAGACTGGCCCACACGTGTTGGACGGTGTGATCCAAATCTCGGATAATATGGTAAGGCGGCAGCTGGTGTTTCAACTGGTACCACACATGCTCGATAAGGGACATGTCCGGGGAGCGAGCAGGCCATGGAAGTATCTGGACTTGGCGTAGGCAGTCCTGAGCAACCCGAGCCGTGTGCGGACGGGCATTATACTGCTGGTATAGGAAACCTAGAATCCCCGCCAGGAATGGGAGCACATGGGGCCGAAGGATAGTATCCATATACCGCTGGCCCGTCAATGATCCACGTACCATTACTAGAGCTTATCGGCTATTGTAGGCTATGGCTCCCCAGACCATAATGCCTGCCGTGGGAGAGGTTTGGCGTTCGATAGTGATATTGGGATTGTGCCGTTGACCCGAGGATCTCCACACCTGGAACGCCAGTCTGTGGCGTTCCACATCGCTCTGGCCTGGCACCACTGCAAACGGAGCCGGCAGTGTTCCGGTGTTAATGGCAACACACGTAAGGGGCGCTGGGATCGCAGATTTGCTTCCGCGAGGCGTCGGAAAATGGTTCGTGAGCACATAAGAGCCGCTATATCCACCTGTATAGTGGACCGGGTCCCCGTGGGAACCGTTCGTGCCTGGCGCAGGATCTGTCTACCAGTGGTCCTCCTGGTCCGTCCGGAGCCACTCCGCCGTGTGGCAGTGCCATCCAGTGTCCACTGCTCCCAACACAGTCGGACAGTATGGTCAGAACGCTCCACGGGACCGGCTATACGGCGCTCCGACCACCCTGCGGCTTTCAGTCCGATAATCTGGCCTCTTTCAAAGTCCGTAAGTTGCGTAAATCATCGTCTCTGGCGTCTACCCGGCATTCTTGTCCCTTGGTACACTTGCTTGCATCGGCCGGTGCTTTTTGTTTTCATGGGGCATCGACTACACGTCGATTTATAAGTCTGCCGGTTCGTGCTTCCAGCGCCACCATAAGGTGTGAAATCATGCGTAATCGCACCAAATATGGATCATGTGCATACCAAAATGCACTCCAGCTATTTCCAAAGTTTTGCGGTTGTAGCATGTTGTATTCTAGGTGCGCAAATTTCATTGTCCGTGAGTGTATTTTCCCAGGATTTTTACTTGAAGTGGAATGAAAGGTCAACCACTGATCCCGTTGGAGAGCTCTCATGGCACTATGGAGTCGGTTGGTTAATTGTGTTCCACAGCAACAGAACCGGAGCAATCCAAGCGAATAGAAATAAATTTCCACTCGGAAGTGTCTTTTGTGTACTGGCTCTAAAGAAGGATGCCAGATAGCTCTGTCTATTCATTTTGTACTTTAGTGATTTATATGCAAAGGCTACGAGGAAGCTATTGTATCCAGAGGAAGAAAGCCGAATCTAACAGAAAATGCAGTAATTTCTGGCATTGGCGGCACGTTGAACAACATCCCAAATGTGTTCGATGGCGTTTAAATCCCGCGAACAAGGAGGCCAGGTGTAGATGGCAAACTCCGTGGAATGTTTCTCCAGCCATAATCGGGCGACTGTGGGCGTATTCAGTGGTCGATTTTCGTGCTGAAAAAGTCGCACCCGTCGAAGTGGCTGAATGACATGAACGGGTGCAAATGATCACCGAGGATGGTCACGTAGCCTCCACCGGTCAGAGCGGTCTGTATACATATGGAGGGTCCTAGTTCGTGCCATCTGAAAAGACCCCCACACAGTAAGAGAGCCACCGCCAGGCTGCTCCGTCCCTCGCACGCACGCGGGATCCATTGCCTCGTGTGGTTGTCGCTACGCCCGGAGTCGGCCATCTTCCCGAAATAGTTGGCACCACACTTCGTCGGACCAGGCTATACGCTTCCAGTCATCTTGCGTCCAATAGCGGTGTTATCGAGCCCAGACGAGCCGCAGAGCCTTGTGTCGTCGTATCATCAATGGCAACAGGGTATGCCGTCGGCTCCGGAACCCCATAGAACACAGGGAAAGTTACACTGTCCGAACTCAGATGCTGCTACTGGCTCCAACTTTGAATTGCGCTGCGATTTGCGACAACGTTGCACGGCTGGAAGATCTTAATATGCGTGCCAGACGCCGCTATCCAAGATCGTCCACACCGCTCTTGAAGTCTGAATTTTCCCCCTGAGTTTGTGTAGTCCAGGTACACTCTTGAAGTTGTTGACCGTGAAAATCCAAATTTCATGGTAATTTTTTAGTTGGATTTACCCATCTCTTGGGCGCTGTGATGTATATTCTAATTTAACTTTCATTTTTAGTTATTTTTTTCTAATTTAACTTTCATTTTTAGTTATTTAGCGTTCCATAGTTCTGCGTATATTATGAACTTCATGTTTTTGCACATCGTCAAACAGCCTTTGGTTTACTCGCTTAAAGAGTTGCCCAAATTTGATAAGCTGGTTGCCATCGTGAGAAACTGAAGATTCCTAGAAAAAATATTTTTCTTACGTTTGTTATTTTTAATGAAATGTCTCCTCGAAGTAAGTTCTGAACTTTCATCTCGTGTTCAAGTTCTTTGGAAGGAGTCTTTCAAGATAGTACTTTTGATTGTTATAAAAAAAGTGGATTTTTTTCAATGGATAAAATACCCTGCTGGAAAACAATAGTAATAACTGTACAGTAGCCTTTTTTTATAGAGCTGGCCTATCTTTTTCATTCAACATGTAGTGTGCAAATATGAGCAGGAAATCGTGTATGATAAACAAACGAATTATTACCGTGCATTTGCTTTCAAAGTGTTGTTGTATAAAGACCTTCATCAAGCTCTGAGGATCACAAATGTTGTTTCAGGAATTCTAAATTCCCAAACTAAGAAGCAGAAATTGTCGATCACTAAGAATAATTGTCACAGATAATCCACAGTTTATTATGCTTCAATATATTGACGTTAAAAAGTTTTGCATTTAAGTTCTAGTGATTACAACAGAAGCGATCTCAATTAACACTGCTTAGGAGTTATGCATTACAATCAACCGTGAAAACTAATTGACTAAACTTACCTTTCGAATCACAATATTACTTTATTTTCCATTAGTTTTAAATTGATCCTTTAACTTCGAACAATAGTCAAATTTTGCATCATTAATTCACCATTTAAAAGGCTTAGAGGGGTAATCTCTAGAGGTCTGCACAATGCAAGAAGGGGCGTCAAAATGTCTTGAAGCAAATATTGGTTGTTACGTAAAGTGTTCTGCAAACATTTCACTTAAAACGGTCACCGAATGTTAGCGCGTCATTAGAGGTAGTAGTCTCCAATTTAAACTAATATTTGACTGCTAGTTTCCCTATTTCAATACTTCTGGGATTTGATGTACGCGCAATATTTGATTAAAGTCGTTGCATAGGAGACTCGGGATCGAGTCCTTCTACGACTTCACATTCCATTATTATTCATGAAACGCTTGTCAACTAATTACCGTGTCCCAGCGACAACTGCAGCCTTAAATCCTCTCTGTTGGGGTCGCGTCACCACTTCCAAGTAATGGATTTTTCGTGCACTTGGTAAGCGCACCTAATTAGTCACACTTACCGGATCTCGTGATTCCAGGATACGGATTGTGAAATCCAGACGAGAACATTTCTCTATATATACCATTTGTTTTTCAGGCTTTCGTTCGATAATGAATCGTGGAGTTTTCCTTTATGTACTAAAAGTTTTCAGGAATAATATGTCTGCCATTTATATCCTTTCCATTACCAGAATAAGCGGAGAAAAGGGTACCTTCTGGGAATATAGTTTCCGTTTTACATTTCAGTGTCAGGTGGTAAACTTACTAAACGAATTATACGATAAATTATTGTGTGCATAACTACACATAAATGTTATTCGAAAACAGCACTTTATAGTAATGTCGAACCACAAGCACCAGTACATTACAGCGGAAGCACCACAAAACGATTTAAATGAATCTAAACGGGAGAACTCTATACGAGCCGTACATCACCATATTAAACATCCGGTTAATTCTACGCAACCATAATTTAATGAGATGCATATGAAGAAATTCAACGATGTGTGCTTCCATTTGGATGATATCGCAGACAAACAGTTTACAAATGAATAATGCCTATTCTAAAATTTACAGAATTCACAGTACTGTCAAAATACACAAAACGATGATAACTTATGTCGTGTAAAGTGAATTAAGAGCCTATGATTAAAGCCTACGTTTTTGCTCTCTGCATTCATTATTTGTATGCAGATTACACTGCTCAACACGTTTTTTGGCACGATGAAGGTATTTATAACATAACTTTTCACGCTGAATTCAAATATGCAAACAGAAGTTTTCTATCACTGACAGTTTTTCGATGATGAAGCATTTTATTAATAAAAAAAAGAGAGTCAAATGAAAACCTTAAGTACTTTTTTCACAATTTATTGAACAAAAGTAGTACACACCTGAATCATATTTCACTGTAATCTCCATTTTGAGCATAACAAGTCCTCCAGCGTTTACAAAGTCCATAGATTCCTGTACAAAAAATATTTCGGGCGCGTGTGCAGCCACTCATGCACCACCTGCTGCACCTCTTCGTTAAACCTGACTCCCATCGCAGCTTTGAGTGATCCAACAATGTGGTAATCACTTGGGGCAAGGTCTGGTAAATATGGCGGATGTGGGAGACGCTCGAGGTGCAGGTCTTGTATGATTGCAACGGTTGCTCTAACAGTGTGCGGCCGAGCGTTGCCATATTGAAACAAGACACCCGTACTCAGAAGTCCGCGTCGTTTGGATTTGATGGCGGTTTGGAGATGATTCCTGAGAAGATCTGCATACGTGCCACTGGTTGCAATCCCCCTGGGCAGGCATTGCTCCAAAATTTAAACCTCGTTCATCCAAAAAGAGAGCCAACATAACCTTCCCTGCAGTTGGCTGCGTGCAGAACTTTTTCGGATTTGGTGAGGAGGAATAGCGCCATTCCTTACTCACTCGTTTGGTTTCTGGCTCATGATAGTAAACCCAGGTTTCATCTCCAGTAAAAATTCTGTGTAGAAAGCCCTCACCTTCTGTTTCGAAGCGCCGTAAAAGTTCTTGAGGGGCGTTGTTGCTTCAATTCGGGAGTCGGCTGGCTTACTTTGTTAAACTGGAACACATCATGGATGATATGGTGCTCTGAACCATGACTGATGTTCAAAAGTCATGATACAGCGCAATATCCTGGAAGATGATATTATGTCCTAAAGAGACATTCACATCGCACATCATGGATGAGGTGGTGCCCTGAACCATGACTGATATAAAAGCTGTCAGTTGAGTCAGCTGGCATACACTTTGTTAAACTGGAGCACATCGTGGATGATATGGTGCTCTGAACCATGACTGACGTTCAAAAGTGCGGCTATTTCATCCACTGTCACTAGCGATTTCTCATCACAACGCCTTCAATAATTTTCTCTTGTGTAACTACTCTGTGTGCCTGACCAGGTTGAGGAGAATCTGTCACAGACCTCACGCCGATTTGGAACTTCCTAGTTCATTCGTACACATGATAGAGTGACAGGCATGCATCCCCATACTGCAACTTCATTCGACGATGAAATTCAATAGGTTTCACGCCCTTACTACTCATTAAACGAGTGACAGAACGTTGCTCCTCTTTGTTGCATGTCTCAAGCGGGAGGGCCATCTTCACACTGCTATGTGATGACACTATGCTTGTCAACATCGCGCTCCTACCTGTAAGAAAATCTTTTAATCATTGGTAACAATATTGCCAAGTTACAGGACAATGATGCTGCATTTTAAATTTTTATCTTACTTTTGACGATTTAAAAAACCCATGTTAAGATCTGATCTATTTTGTAACATTATGTTATGTAATTTTACCCCTGGTACTTTTTGTAGCAAGTCTTTTGTAAAAAAGATCGTGCTTATGTTATCGGTTTGTCCGTCCGCCTGTAGATAACATATCTCTGCAACTATTAGTCCGATTTAAAAAAGTCTTTTTGCATTAAGAAGCTTGAAATGTACGAATGATGATCCTTTGTTTCGGTTTTTTTACGATGTATAATTTCGCCGCAAGAGGGCGTAAATACAGATGATGTCGAATTCAAAATACATTTTATTCCATATATTTGCTTCTAAGCATCCGATTAAAAAAATCTTTTATCTTTCGATTCCATTTATGTCGAAGAGTATTTTAGGTATAGTTACTTCTTCATGTTTTGCATAGATTTTCCGCTAGGGGGCGTAAAAGTAAATTACGTTTTCCCCAATATCTCTTTTTCTAAAACTCCGATTTGAAAAATCTTTTCTTCAACGGATACAGCTCTTGATGGAAACTCTTTGGCATGTAATATCTAATTTTTGGTAAAGAATACTTTGGCAAACAGGAGGCGTAAGTGTCAGTTTTTGCTTCTGATTTATTTGCCATAAAATTTGAGCCTCTAAATTCTCGATTGAAAATATTCGTTCGAGGATCAATACCACTCACGTCGACAAACCTTTTCGGCATATTTTCTTTTTAAAATATTGTATGGTTTCTCCTCCAAGGGCATAGATGTATATCTTATTTTTTTTAACATCTCTGCTTTTAATGGCCCGATTTGAAAAATTCTTCCTTTATTGGATAGAGTTCTCGATGTGACATATTTTCCATATAATTTCAAAATTTTCAAGCAACTCATAAACTTTCCTTTAGGGGGCGCAAAAGTAAATTGCGTTTTACCCGATATCTCTGCTTCTAAAACTCCAATTTTAAAAATTAATTCTGCACCAAACACAGTTCCTGATGAGAAATCCTTTGCATATAATTTCTAATTTTTGGTAAAAAATGGTTTGGCCACCAGGGAGCGTAAGCCTTAATTTCCGCTTCTGGTGCATTTGCAGGAAAATCTCAGAGCCTAAAAAATCTCGTTTGAAAAAGTTCGTCCGTGGACTGATACTACTCACGTCGGTAAAACTTTTAGGGGTATTTTCTTCTTAAAATAATGAATGATTTCGACGCCAGGGGGCGTAGATGTCTATTTCTTTTGGAAATATCTCTAGTTCTAAGAGTCCAATTTGAAAAATTATTTCTTTGTTGGATAGTGTTACCGATGAGAAATGTTTTTCATATAAATTCAAAATTTTCAAGTAAATCATAGATTTTCCGTTAGGGGGCGCAAAGGTAAATTGCGTTTTCCCCGATATTTCTGCTTCTAAAACTCCGATTTGAAAAATTCTTCCGATATCGCATACAGCTCCTGATGGAAAAAGTTTTTCAGATAATTCCGAATATTTGGTAAAGAATAGTTTGGCCACCAGGGGGCATAATTGTTAGTTTCTGCTTCTCATGTATTTGCAGCAAAACTTGAGCTCCTGAAAACTCCACTAATATTTTTTTTTTCTTGGACCTATACCTCTCACATCGAAAAACCTTTTGAGAATACTTTCTTCTTAAAATACCGCATGGTTTTCCCGCTAGGGAGCGTAGATTCATGTCTTATACAGTATTTGTCCATATCTATGCTTCAAAGAGTCCGATTTGAAAAAAATCTTTCTTTGTTGGAGAGCGTTTCCGCTGCAAAATGTTTCTCATATAAATTTAAATTTTTCTTAACTAGTAAGTCTGCAACGAGAGGGTGTAAGTTCACGATTCCGCTTACAGCAATATCTGCGGGATTAAAAACCCGTACGAAAAACTTCTTTCTTCGGTCAGATACTACTGTTTACCATACCGGTTCCATTAACTTTGAATAGCTTTAATAAATTTAATTCTCGTCCGAACAGATTCAAAAGACGTGTTCATTACCCCGAAAGTTCGGTGTCATCTTTCTTGTTAGTATATACAGGCAGATGGCAGACAGACGATTTATGCAGTGTGACGCGACGTAAAAAGGTCACTAGTCTAAGCAACCTATCTTGTAGTGAGCTGACATTCACAGTGTACGCAGTGAGAAAACTTGAGTTCTCTTTGGTCGAGTGATTAGATTACTGTGCAACTGTGTTGCGGTTGGTTCATACTACGTCATTATGACGAGGAAGTGAGGTACATTTTACCCACCCCCAAACACCGCCACGGAATTTTTTAATCTTACAGACACCATTCGGTTTGTACCACGAATGAAACGGAATAAACTCCGTTTTTTCCCTTTCAACCTTTCAACCGTGATAGTTTTGGAGATATTCAAAAAACAAAGGGGGTGGGGGTTAAACGATAGCCTCTTCACCACGGAATTAAATATTTTTTTTTGGTGCCATTCGTTTATACCACGTATGAACCGGAATAAACTCCATGTTTTTCGTTTGAACAGCAATACGTTTTAAGATACTTAAAAAACAAGGGGGGGGGGGGGTTACCCCCCAACAATGAACATTTCTATGAAATTAAAAAAAAATGGAAATTTCAAATTTCAACATAGCCTTTCGTTAGTATATCGTGTGAACCGGAAATAACTCTATTTTCATCGTTTGAACCGCAATACCTTTTGAGATATTTGAAAAATAATATTGAGAATTTACATATAAAGAGAGAGACCGATCATTTCACATGCCCCCCACCATGTAAATTCAACATTTCAAAATAGCCATTCGTCACTAAATCGTATGAAACTGAATGAACTCCATTTTTATCGTTTGAACCGCAATAGATTTTGAAATATTTAAAAAAAAAGGGATTGAGAACATTGGAAACCGACCATTTCACCCCACCCCCCATGAAAATTCAAAAATTCAAAATAGCCATTCGTTAGTTAATCGTATGAACCGAAATGAACTCCATTTTTATCGTTTGAACCGCAATAGCTTTTGAGATATTTAAAAAATAGTACTGATAATTTACATATGCATATTGGAGGCCGACTATTTCACCAACCCACCCACCATCGAAATTCAAAATTTCAAAATAGCTATTCATTAGTAAATCGTATGAACGGAATGAACGGCTTTTTCATCGTTTGAACCCCAATAGTTTTTGAGATGTTTAAAAAAGAATGTTAGTGGCCCACAATTTCACCTGCTCCCTCCTCCCGGACATTTTCTGTTTCAGGATAGCTATTCGTTAGCATCGTGTGAACCGGAGAGAGTTCCATCTTCATCGTTCGAATCTCGATAGTTTTTGAGATATTTGTAAAAAGGGTAATGGTGGATAATGAAGAAGTAATTTGGTTTCAAAAAGTATTGCATTCGTTCCTGCCATTATCTTAAAGAACTCCCCGTTTCTAGCTTTGAACCGCAGAAGTTGAATAGACATTCCAAAAGCAATGTGACAGTTTAAACATTGCTTTATTAGGTCTCGAGGACTAGTACTCAGGAGAACGGCAAATACATGACATGGTAAAACAATAAGAATAACGGTACTGGACGAGCAACACAAAGCAGTCTGTAAAAGTCAGTCAGGACATACAAAGATAAAAGTAGCTGAACGGGCAGCACAAGGCAATCTGTGATAGGCGAAGTACACTGGAACAGTCATTGAGCAGAAGGAACGACGAACATGGGGATTGAGAATACATCGAACTGGAGGCCGGGGCGCAGCATGAAAAGCAGAAAACGAGGCGCAACAGATAACACTTGCAAAGATAGCAGGGTGTAGGTAACAGCACGGGGCAATCAATTACCATGAGGCAAAGCAATAACGGTAAGTATCTGACCAGACGAGGCACACTGGATGAGCAAGAAACGTAACACAACAGTAGACGGTATGCTGAGGCACATGGGCATGACATAAGACAAATACTCGACGAGACAGGGAAAATAAACTAACGGAGCACTTGAAAAACTAACTGGACGCGAACAGCAACATAGGGCAATCCAGGACAGTGACGAAAGGTATAAGAGGAGAATCGCTCATAACAATGCACTCAGGAAGAAGTGTTGTGAACAAAACGATGTGACGGGTCCACTGAAGTAGGCACCGGGCGGATGTCTGGAAGAACCGAGACGAGGTGAAAACTTGGCAGTACATAGGATACAACATAAAAAAAAAAAAAAAGGCTGGGCACAACGCATTACAGAAGCACGCAAAGGAGTAAGACGGAACAGCAGCAAGGAAAAGACGGCAGGAAGCGAAACATCATGCAAGAATTTCGATGGTGGGGGAACTGATGAAATGGTCGCTTTCTGTCTACATATGTAAATTCTGATAATTATTTTTTAAATATCTCAGAAACTATTTCAGTATGAACGATAAAAATGGAGTTCATTTGATTTGTGTTCATACGATTTACTACCAAATTAACGAATGGCTATTTTGAAATTTTGAATTTCCATGGGGGGGGGGGGGGTGAAATAGTCGCTTTCTGTCGATATGTGTAAATTCTCAATATTATTTTTTAAATATCTCAAAAACTATTGCGGTTTAAACGATAAATATGGAGTTCATTCCGGCTCATGGGATTTGCTAACGGATGGCTATTTTGAAATTTTGAATTTCCATTGTGGAAGGGCTGGTGAAATGGTCGGCTCCCAATTTTCTCAATCTTCTTCTTTTTTAAATATCTCAAAATCTGTTGCTGTTCAAACGATAAAAATGGAGTACATTCCGGTTCATACGATTTACTAAGGAATGGGTATTTTGAAATTTTGAATTTCCATGGTGGCGGGTTGGTTAAATGGTCGGCCGCCAGTTTTCTCAATCTCTTTTTTTTTTAAATATCTCAAAATATATAGCGGTTCAAACGATAAAAATGGAGTACATTCCGGTTCATAGGATTTACTAACGAATGGCTATTTTGAAATTTTGAATTTCCATGGTGGTGGTGGGGAAGGGGGGGGGGGCTGGTGAAATGGTCGCTTTCCGCCTATATATTTAAATTCTCAATATCATTTTTTAAATATCTCAAAAACTATTGCGGTTCAGACGGCAAAAATGGAGTTCATTCCGGTTCATAGGATTTACTAATGAATGGCTATTTTGAAATTTTGAATTTCCATGGTGGCGGGCTGGTGAAATGGTCGACCCCAAATTTTCTCAATCTCTTTTTTTTTAAATGTCTCAAAATCTATTGCGGTTCAAACGATAAAAATGGAGTACATTCCGGTTTATACGATTTACTAAGGAATGGGTATTTTGAAATTTTGAAATGGTCGCTCTCTCTCTATATATATACGTAAATTCTCAGTATTATTTTTTTAAATATGTCAAAAGCTATTGCCGTTCAAACGATGAAGATGCAGTTTATTCCGGTTTTTACGATTTACTAACGAATGGCTATTTCGAAATTTTGAATTTCCATGGTGAGGGTTGGGGGGGGGGGATGAAATGGTCGACCCATCAATTTTCTCAATCTTTTTTCTTTTTTTTTAAATATCTCAAAAACTATTGCGGTTCAAACGATAAAAATTCAGTTCATTCCGGTTCATACGATTTACTAACGGGTGGCTATTTTGAAATTATGAATTTCCATGGGGGGGGGTGAAATGGTCGCTTTCTGCCTATATATGTAAATTATGAATATCATTTTTTAAATATCGCAAAAACTATTGCGGTTCAGACGATAAAAATGGAGTTCCTTCCGGTTCATACGATTTACTAACGAATGGTTATTTTGAAATTTTGAATTTCCATGGTGGCGGGCTGGTGAAACGGTCCGCCCCAAATTATCTGAATCCTTTTTTTCTTAAATATCTCAAAATCTATTGCGGTTCAAACGATAAAATGGAGTACATTCGAGTCCATACGATTTACTAAGGAATGGTTATTTTGTTATTTTGAAATTTTTAATTTCCATGGGGGGGGGTTGAAATGGTCGCTCACTCTCTCTATATATAAATTCTCAATATTATTTTTTAAATATCTCCAAAACTATTGCGGTTCAAACGATAAAAATGGAGTTCTTCATTCCGGTTCATACGATTTACAACAGGGTGGCTCTTTTGAAATTATGAATTCCCATGATGGGCGGCTGGTGAAATGATCGGCCTTCTATATACAGTATATATGTAAATTATCACTATTATTTTTCAAATATCTCAAAAAGTATTGCGGTTCAAACGATGAAAATGGTGTTGTTTCCAGTTCATACGACTTACTAACGAAGGGCTATGTTGAAATTTGAAATTTCCATTTTTTGGGGGTACCATTTCACCAGCCCCTACCCCTCACTTTGTTTTCTAAATATCTCAAAAAATATTGCGGTTCAAACGAAAAAAATGGAATTCATTCTGGTTCATACGTGGTACAAACGAATGGTTACACATTTTTTTTTTAAATTCCGTGGTGTGTGTGTGTGTGGGGGGGGGATTATCGCTTCTCCACCTCCTACCCCCACCCCCACTTTGTTTTTTAAATATCTCCAAAGCTATTGCACTTCATACGAAAAAAACGGAGTTCATTCCGGTTCATACGTGGTTCAAACGAATGGTGTCTGTAAAATAAAAAAAAATCCGGGGGGGGGGCTGGTGAAATGCACCTAAGGAAGTGTAGCATTTAAAGCTCAACTGTAAAATTTCACTCGACACGTTAAAAATATTATGAGCAACAGTACATTCTAGTTGTAAAATGTGCTTTGCAGTTCCCTTGGTTTGGAGGAATCCGAAAATCATTCATTAGACTTATTTTTGTTTAACAAATATAAAAAAAATAACAAGTAAATCCAAACGCGCACTGATATACCCAAATTTGTCATCTGCTGTCCGGCCAGTTTCTTACAGTAATAACTTACTTACACCACAGCTTCCAATGCAAGCGATGCAGCTAGCCTAGTTCAACATGAAGAGCAACAACACTCTACTTTTGAAGCAAATACCTCTTCTTTTGAGTCTCATCTATTAAATCAAGGTGATTTAAAAGACCTTGTCCGGATTTTTTTAATTTGTCCGAAACACAGGCCGAACTTTTGGGGCTTCTGATCATTCGTCCGGAAAGGGGTCCGGGATCGAATCCCGTTGAAGCATGAATGTTGTGTTTGTTATACGGCACTGGCTCTCTCCCTTCCCTGGAACCAGTGACCCTAAATTAGGGACGGGCCACTGCTTATAGCCAGCCCATTGCGTTGCTCACGGGGGTCGCTAAACCTCCAATCAAAAAAAAAAAAAAAAAACAACAACAACATTGGGGGTTTTGGCTGAAAGGCTGCAATCTACTTCAGCTAGACACTGAAGTCTGTTTTTTTCGTAACCGCGAGGATGAGTTTAAAAATTTGTATTCTCAAGAAAATGATTTAGTTTATTGTAACAATATTTGCTATGTGACGGATGCTCTTGGTCATGAATATAAAACAACAGTTCAGGGATTGTTCTCTGACTGCTCTAAAACTAGTTTGGAAGGTGTCCTTTTGCACAATAGAAACAAATTTCCTTCTGTACCGTTAGCTTATGCAGCTAACATGAAAGAATCTTACGAAAATATGAAATTCCTTTTGGAAAACATTCAGCATGACAAGTAAAATTGAAACATTTGTGGTGATTTAAATGTCACTGCACTGTTACCTGGTTTGCTGCTCGGCTATACTACATTTTGTTGTTTTTTGTGCTAGTGGGACAGTCGAGACAAGAAAAGTCCTTACAACAAGAAGTAATGGTGAAAGCGTGAATCACGTAGTCCTGGACAGAAAAATACTACACATTCATCACTGGTTAACCCTGAAAATATATTTTTACCTGCAGTTCGTATAAAATTAGGGCTTTTAAAAAACTTTGTTAAGACCATGGATAAAGATGGTGCTGGGTTTGCTTATTTGAAGGAAAAGTTTCCTCGAGTAAGTGAACCTAAAATTAAAGAAAGCGTTTTGTGGGCCCTCAGATAAGAAAGAATTTTGATTCAAGACGGAAAATCCGAAGATCTATTGAGCCAAGTTGAAAAAACAACGTGAAGATCGTTCAATAGTGTTATGGAAAAGTTTTTGGGAAATTTTAAAGCACAGAACTATCGTAACATTGTGGATGAACTCTTACATTTCATTCAAAGATATGCGGTGCAATACGTCCCTTAAAATTCATTTCTTGGGCTCCCACTTGGATTTCTTTCCCGAGAATCTGGGTGAACTCAGCAATGAGCATGGTCTAAGTCATCTCGATCATGAATTTCACTAAGTCATCTCGATCATGGAAAAGAGGTACCAGAAAAACTGGAGTTCTAGCATGCTTGCTGACTATTGTTGGACACCAAGAGGAATGTTCCAGATGCTAAATACAGAAGAAAATCACCAACTGTCCCTTTTTAGGTAATGTGAATAGTTTTATAAATGTACGTAAATATGCAATAAACAACCTGCGTGCCACTAAGAATCCCTGCGTGATAGAGAAAAACTACTAACATATTTGAATTCAGCATAAAATGCATTATTAGGATAAGACAGATTGCCTCGTGTGCAAAAAATTTAGTTTTGTTTTGTAAACCAGTGTTATCAGACTTAAGAAATACTTTCACCAGAATAAAAACGTATTTGATAAATAACTTCCCTGATAGCACAGCCTTGCAATTTAACGTAAGTAGTAGAAAATGACCGATTCTGGCTAAAACCGGAGCCATAGACTTAACATTAGGTGTCGGCCGGAGCAGCCGGAGCCAGCCGGAGCAAGCTGCAGCCGAGCGAACGGAGGGGGGCGTGGTCAGTAGCAGCCTCCAATTCCCCGCTGCAATTTTTCCCCCTCCGACCGAAGGGTGTGCTTATCTCCGAAGATAATAGTATTTATTGGACTTTGTCGAATTTTGGGGGAAATCAATGAAGGCTTATTCCTTTTTTTTTTAATTTAATGAAGGTTGTTTCTTTATTTATTTTCCCCTCTCTCGACCCCATCCCCTTAGGTTATTGTTATGTAAAACGTTTTTTCCCTCGTAATTTGTTGATGTATTTTTTTCAATTAATTTTCATGAATTCCTCATGTGTCTTCCCTAATGAAAATTATGTAGGGTAAGTATTAATTAATCATTTCTCTTTTTTCTCGAATAATACGGTCATGTCCTCATCTCAAGAAATGTTATTATGATATCTTATTTTTGTTCATAAATGTTTGATTTTGAGGGATGGCAACGCCCGAGTGGGAAAGGGGTTGGATATAGGGGGATGGCAACTCGATGTGTTGCCCCCTAGCGGTGCTTCTTGGAACTTTCGATTGATCTTTGATTTTGAGGGATGGCAACGCCCGAGTGGAAAAGGGGTTGGATATAGGGGGATGGCAACTCGATGTGTTGCCCCCTAGCGGTGCTTCTTGGAACTTTCGATTGATCTTTGATTTTGAGGGATGGCAACGCCCGAGTGGGAAAGGGGTTGGATATAGGGGGATGGCAACTCGATGTGTTGCCCCCTAGCGGTGCTTCTTGGAACTTTCGATTGATCTTTGATTTTGAGGGATGGCAACGCCCGAGTGGAAAAGGGGTTGGATATAGGGGGATGGCAACTCGATGTGTTGCCCCCTAGCGGTGCTTCTTGGAACTTTCGATTGATCTTTGATTTTGAGGGATGGCAACGCCCGAGTGGGAAAGGGGTTGGATATAGGGGGATGTCAACTCGATGTGCTGCCCCCTAGCGGTGCTTATTGGAACTTTCGATTGATCTTTGATTTTGGGGGATGGCAACGACCGAGTGGGGAAAAGGCACTGCGTAGGTGTTAGATATGATGATGCTTCTTGGAACTTTCGATGGATCTTTGATTTTGAGGGATGGCAACGACTGAGTGGGGTCCGTTGGGAATTTCTGCATTTATTCCTGTGTTTTGCAAGCAAGATTTCCCCCTCTTCAATACTATTTTTCCCCCGCAGGAAATGTTTGCGTAACGATGCTGAGGAATTTTCTTTCCAAGGGAATAAAAATGCTCCTAAGGTCTTAGCGAGGTTCTAACTGACGATGATTTGGTTTCCAAAAATAGTCAGGGGGTCAAATGGTTTTCGTGTACTACGTATTCCCTATATATATATTTTTAAATTACTTTTACGTTATTTCTTCATGTGTTTTTATATATTTTTTGTATGTTTTGAGGGAGTTTTTTCGTGTAGATGTAATGAATTTTCTGGGGAACTTTTCTTTTTCCTCCATTCAATTTTATTTCAGACCATGAGACGAGGAAATGCTTCTTTAGAAATTATTTCGTTCTTGTTCGCAGTAATTACTGGACATAGACTTCATGTTAATTCTGAGTCTTTCACCCCTGCAATAATATTTTCTCGTAATTTTTTCGTATGTTCAAGAACTCTACAGATCTTTCCCAGTTAAAATTCTGCTCAAACAATATTTTCGGTCTTTATTTCCTTATAGCTTCCCAATTTCCGATATTTTTCTTCCTCTATCTTTGAAATTTCATTAAACTTCTCAATAGGTCAGGATTCTTTTTTTCTTGGACAAACTTATGAGTCCTTTTATTCACACTATCTTTTTTTCATTTCATTTCAGCAAACGATTATTTTAGATGCAACAAATCGTCAGATTTTGGTTTCCTTATATAGCATATTTTCCAACTTGCTTAAAAATATTCCTCAAAGCTTGCATGTATGTCAAATATACATTTTTTTTATTCTTTCGTAGTTAGCCATACTTTTCGTGGACTGCCTTGACAGGAAAGCATTCAATGTCAAGACATACAATCTAAAACCTTTTTTCTTTCGATAAAATTTGTATTCTTTGAGCTGAATATTAGTCCCGCGTGTTCCCTCATTAACCTAATCTCAGTCAGATGCTGAAGGATTTCTTTTTGCTTGTCAGCATATTGACATAAGATTAGTCACATTTTCCCTTTGTTCGTTGTTGTGAATAGTTAGAAAGATTACAAAGTTTAAAGTAGTCTATGACTAAAAGGATGCTATTTACAGCCTAACGTGCTGCGGTATTGACTTTAGATAATTGTCCTTCTTGTTTCTTCTGGATCTTTGATTTTGAGGGATGGCAACGACTGAGTGGGGTCCGTTGGGAGTTTTTGCATTTATTCCTGTGGTTTGCAAGCAAGATTCCCCCCACCCCCTCTTCAATACTATTTTTCCCCCGGAGGAAATTTTTACGTAACGATGCTGGGAATTTTCTTTCCAAGGGAATAAAAATGCTCCTAAGGTCTTAGCGAGGTTCTAACTCACGATGATTTGGTTTCCAAAAATAGTCAGGGGGTCAAATGGTTTTCGTGTACTACGTATTCCCTATATATATATTTTTAAATTACTTTTACGTTATTTCTTCATGTGTTTTTATATATTTTTTGTATGTTTTGAGGGAGTTTTTTCGTGTAGATGTAATGAATTTTCTGGGGAACTTTTCTTTTTCCTCCATTCAATTTTATTTCAGACCATGAGACGAGGAAATGCTTCTTTAGAAATTATTTCGTTCTTGTTCGCAGTAATTACTGGACATAGACTTCATGTTAATTCTGAGTCTTTCACCCCTGCAATAATATTTTCTCGTAATTTTTTCGTATGTTCAAGAACTCTACAGATCTTTCCCAGTTAAAATTCTGCTCAAACAATATTTTCGGTCTTTATTTCCTTATAGCTTCCCAATTTCCGATATTTTTCTTCCTCTATCTTTGAAATTTCATTAAACTTCTCAATAGGTCAGGATTCTTTTTTCTTGAACAAACTTATGAGGCCTTTTATTCAGACTATCTTTTTTTTTTCCATTTCATTTCAGCAAACGATTATTTTAGATGCAACAAATCGTCAGATTTTGGTTTCCTTATATAGCATATTTTCCAACTAGCTTAAAAATATTCCTCAAAGCTTGCATGTATGTCAAATATACATTTTTTTTATTCTTTCGTAGTTAGCCATACTTTTCGTGGACTGCCTCGACAGGAAAGCATTCAATGTCAAGACATACAATCTAAAACCTTTTTCTTTCGATAAAATTTGTATTCTTTGGGCTGAATATTTTTTCTGTCTCGTCCGAAAAAACATTCATTCTAGAGGCAAAGCGACTAATTCCGTTCTTCCCATAAACATTATTTTTTTATTATATTTGATATTCAGAGTTGTATACATTTACTATCCAAAAAAGAGATATATTTAATGTAAAGGTATATTCTTCCAAGCTGGGGAAATATATGTATATCTTAGTTCATTTCCAGTTAAAGGAAATGCATCTTTATATTTCAATATGAAAAAAGAAGCCCTATAAGTGAAAGCTCAACCTAAAGACGGATAGATTGTTCACACTCTCTCTACTCTATGACATTTCTTTACTGAATATACCATGGCCTTTTTTTTCATGAACTGCTTTAAAATCTTCGTTCTCACTTTACTATTGTCAGATTCCATGTCCCTCCAGTTCTTTACTGAGAAACAGAAGCATTTATTCAATTTTAATTTATTAAGAGAGTAGAACTCTTTTAGGCTTTCGAAGTACTTTCAAGTCTTTCATTACGAAAATTTTCATTGTCATGAAAGAAGCCATAATCGAGATGATTTACTATCGTTTCAATGAAAGTGTTTACGCATTCATTGCTATGATGTCAGATTTCATTTTCTTATACTTCGAACAGAAATGAGTTTGAATCATTCGTCGAGAAAACATTTCTTTCATATATATATATATATATATATATATATATATATATATATATATATATATATATATATATATATATATATATATATATATATATTTTTTTTGCCTCCGAATCAAACGAACTCAAAAAATAAGAGACGCACTTTAATATTTTTTTCCTCTTATGAGAGGAATACGGGAATATGATACCAAAATTAAAGAATAAAGAATATCGACTTTCCTCTCAACACCGTACATCTACGTTTTTTTTTTTTTTTTTTTTATTTTCAATAAGCTATTTCTATATTTTTACAACTGAATAGAATTATTTATTGAAAAAGTCTAAGTAAGACGAAAAATGGTTTTGTTGATTGCCTAAGAGGATGATTTTGGAAATTTTCGTTTTCTGATAATTGTAAAAATCTCATAGAATAACATGGGAAAACTAGCATGCATAAAAGACTGTTTTGGATCGAGTAAATTGAAAGAATTTTACAAAGTTCATTTCAGAAAAGTACATTCCTTCCTAGTGTCAAAAACGAATCACTTCGTTTTTTCTAAGATACACTTTGGAATCTTATAAAAGTGCATAGGGTCAAAAACGATTTTGATGATTTTACTAAGATGACAGATTTCGGATTTCTTGTGATAGAAAATACAGTGAATTTCCCATTGAATAACATGGGAAACTGCGAAATTTAAGAAGCACGTTTTCGTTCAAGTAAAATATTTTAAAGTCTTTTTCGAATCAGTTGAAAACAGACAGGGTGTGTTTCTGAACAGTTCATTATTTCCTAAAATCAAAACGAATCACTTCGTTTATTTTTTTTTTTCTAATGTGCGTTTCTGAAAGAAGTAAAAATAGTTTAGGTAGAAAATTGGAAATATATTTTTATGAATCCTAGACTGTTTATTTACGTATAGCTAGAGGGGTCTTCAGTGAGAGCACTTATTCTCTTTTCAAACTAAGAGAATGAAGTGTAGTCAGTTTGAAAAAAAATTCAAACTCCCCTAAATTTAGCCTTTTGTCCTGGTTTCGACTCAATACTGTAAAGCATTGCTCTCAGACCAGTTGAATTCCTGGCCCTTAATGAAATACATTAAGCCTTTCCCTTAAAAATAAGCAATCTCTTCTTCAATACCAGATCCCCAATAAATTTCTTTAAGAGTTATTCATTCACACTTTTACTTTTAAAAACTTGAAATTCATTATTATTTAACTCATTACAAAAAATGAAACTCATTCATACAGAAAAAATATAAATGAATAAAAATAAATAAAGCAGTCCTAAAAAGGACTGTTTTTCTGGGTCCCCTTCATACAGCTGCTCCATGGTCGGTATAAGGAATTTTTTACCTGCTAATATCTCAGCACATTGACTTCACAGTCTCTAGCAAGTTCTTTACAATTATGCTTTCCAAGAACGCTTTGGACGGGACATGGTCTCTAGTGACTGCAACAAAAGATTCTGCTAGAATCTTGGGGTTAAGCAATGCAACGGCATCATCGAAATACTTTTGCCACTTGGATTCGGGGGTGGCATATGCACAGCTGTGGGCCGTGATGTTTGCGAATATGCGATTTGGGGGTTGGTGGCACTCCATACAATAATATAAGTTATTGACATGTTCCTGAAGGCGATCCCTTACCATGTCAGCAAGCATGATGAAAAACTCTTCATCTGAGATGGAAGCAACAGGGGAAGAAGTCCTTGGATGGTGCAAAACAGCCTTTCTAAAGA
This sequence comes from Macrothele yani, assembly GCA_039090855.1. Lineage (NCBI taxonomy): Eukaryota > Metazoa > Arthropoda > Arachnida > Araneae > Macrothelidae > Macrothele > Macrothele yani. The sequence goes on along the minus strand of CM077004.1, from coordinate 108,704,817 downwards.
CAGGTCCAAATAGTAGTTGAGTAATGCTGTCCCATATTTTTCCACATTGATCAATAAGAGTTCCAAATTGTTGACAAGTCAGCTTTATCGGAACAGGATTCAATCGACGAAAACCATGAATTCTGGAAAGCACTTCTAACGTGTAACTGCCAGAAGCATCTAAGAGGGAAGGACAGCAGGAAACAATAAGTTCACGATTAATCAAGATGTCACAATTCATGCCTTGAATCCAGTGTGATTTTCCCATGAATTTTCGGAACGTTGAAGCTGACATTGTTATTCCATTCTTAGAAGGGTAGAAAGATTCCCCATCTTTCCTATAACTTCGAATATGAACTCGGACCGTGTTGTTAAAATCGCATACTTTTGCAAATGTGTTTTCACCTAAATGAAAATGATGAGGTGCAAGATTTTTCATAGAAATTCTTGGGAGGATAACTTCTCCACACGATTTGGGCTTTAAGGGAACGGACTCACATACCTTCTTAGCGAGAGTAGCAGAAATTTCAGCACTTTGCTTCATCGTGGAAATGGAATCGGTAGCACTCAAAGCAACAGACAAAAATGAAGTGACTCGTTTGAAGACTAAAGACAAACTGAAGGAACAGCTCTTATTCTAAGTCAAAACTGAGAAGAGGTTGGAGTTCGTCACTTGTTTACTGCTTGAGAGGGAAAGAGCAGAGTCATGGGGTTTAAGAACACTCGGTTATCTTCTTTCTAAAGGTCAAATTCAATCTAATGTTTGGAGCATTCTTTTGACGAGGCAGACCATGACTCCAATACGAATTAGTTGGTGGCAGGATCTGTAGTAAAGTTCCAGATCTCAAAGATAAGGAAACTGGTTTAAACCCGTTTCGCTTGAAAACAAAAGTCTCTTTCCTGTCAGAGAGATACTGATGTAATACAAGACAAAGGATCTAATTCAGCTTCGTCATCACGGTGATAACCGATTTGGTTATCACCATTTCTTATAAAAGTGCATGGGGATCAAAAAACGATTTTGATGATTTTACTAAGATGACAGATTTCGGATTTCTTATGATAGAAAATACAGTGAATTTCCCATTGAATAACATGGGAAACTACGAAATTTAAGAAGCACGTTTTCGTTCAAGTAAAATATTTTAAAAGGTAATCAGTTGAAAACAGACAGGGTGTGTTTCTGAACAGATCATTATTTCCTAAAATCAAAACGAGTCACTTCGTTTTTTCCTAACGTACGTTTCTGAAAGAAGTAAAAATAGTTTAGCTAGAAAATTGGAAAGAATTTTTTATGAATCCTAGACTGTTTATTTTTTTATAACTAGAGGGGTCGTCAGTGAGAGCACTTATTCTCTTTACAAACTAAGAGAATGAAGTGTAGTCAGTTTGAAAAAAAATTTCAAACTCCCCTAAATTTAGCCTTTTGTCCTGGTTTCGACTCAATACTGTAAAGCATTGCTCTCAGACCAGTTGAATTCCTGGCCCTTAATGAAATACATTAAGCCTTTCCCTTAAAAATAAGCAATCTCTTCTTCAATACCAGACCCCCAATAAATTTCTTTAAGAGTTATTAATTCATCCTTTTACTTTTAAAACTTGAAATTCATTATTATTTAACTCCTTATAAAAATGAAACACATTCACCCTTTTACTTTAAAAAACTTGAAATAACTTCATACAAAAATGAAACCCATTCACTTTTTTACTTTTAAAATTATAGAAAAATAGATGATACAGAACATAGGTTCACTTTCTCATTCACACTCATGCATACACTAAACAAAATTAAATAGTACTATTTGAGCTGCATGGAGGTGTCAAGATGGGTGGGAAAAACCTCCATCTATCATTCAATTGGACTAAAACTGTTGAAGGATGTGAGCTATTCTCACTAGCTCCTCCATGCAGCTCAAATAGTACTATTTAATTTTGTTTAGTGTATGCATGAGTGTGAATGAGAAAGTGAACCTATGTTCTGTATCATCTATTTTTCTATAATTTTAAAAGTAAAAAAGTGAATGGGTTTCATTTTTGTATGAAGTTATTTCAAGTTTTTTAAAGTAAAAGGGTGAATGTGTTTCATTTTTATAAGGAGTTAAATAATAATGAATTTCAAGTTTTAAAAGTAAAAGGATGAATTAATAACTCTTAAAGAAATTTATTGGGGGTCTGGTATTGAAGAAGAGATTGCTTATTTTTAAGGGAAAGGCTTAATGTATTTCATTAAGGGCCAGGAATTCAACTGGTCTGAGAGCAATGCTTTACAGTATTGAGTCGAAACCAGGACAAAAGGCTAAATTTAGGGGAGTTTGAAATTTTTTTTCAAACTGACTACACTTCATTCTCTTAGTTTGTAAAGAGAATAAGTGCTCTCACTGACGACCCCTCTAGTTATAAAAAAATAAACAGTCTAGGATTCATAAAAAATTCTTTCCAATTTTCTAGCTAAACTATTTTTACTTCTTTCAGAAACGTACGTTAGGAAAAAACGAAGTGACTCGTTTTGATTTTAGGAAATAATGATCTGTTCAGAAACACACCCTGTCTGTTTTCAACTGATTACCTTTTAAAATATTTTACTTGAACGAAAACGTGCTTCTTAAATTTCGTAGTTTCCCATGTTATTCAATGGGAAATTCACTGTATTTTCTATCATAAGAAATCCGAAATCTGTCATCTTAGTAAAATCATCAAAATCGTTTTTTGATCCCCATGCACTTTTATAAGAAATGGTGATAACCAAATCGGTTATCACCGTGATGACGAAGCTGAATTAGATCCTTTGTCTTGTATTACATCAGTATCTCTCTGACAGGAAAGAGACTTTTGTTTTCAAGCGAAACGGGTTTAAACCAGTTTCCTTATCTTTGAGATCTGGAACTTTACTACAGATCCTGCCACCAACTAATTCGTATTGGAGTCATGGTCTGCCTCGTCAAAAGAATGCTCCAAACATTAGATTGAATTTGACCTTTAGAAAGAAGATAACCGAGTGTTCTTAAACCCCATGACTCTGCTCTTTCCCTCTCAAGCAGTAAACAAGTGACGAACTCCAACCTCTTCTCAGTTTTGACTTAGAATAAGAGCTGTTCCTTCAGTTTGTCTTTAGTCTTCAAACGAGTCACTTCATTTTTGTCTGTTGCTTTGAGTGCTACCGATTCCATTTCCACGATGAAGCAAAGTGCTGAAATTTCTGCTACTCGCTAAGAAGGTATGTGAGTCCGTTCCCTTAAAGCCCAAATCGTGTGGAGAAGTTATCCTCCCAAGAATTTCTATGAAAAATCTTGCACCTCATCATTTTCATTTAGGTGAAAACACATTTGCAAAAGTATGCGATTTTAACAACACGGTCCGAGTTCATATTCGAAGTTATAGGAAAGATGGGGAATCTTTCTACCCTTCTAAGAATGGAATAACAATGTCAGCTTCAACGTTCCGAAAATTCATGGGAAAATCACACTGGATTCAAGGCATGAATTGTGACATCTTGATTAATCGTGAACTTATTGTTTCCTGCTGTCCTTCCCTCTTAGATGCTTCTGGCAGTTACACGTTAGAAGTGCTTTCCCCAGAATTCATGGTTTTCGTCGATTGAATCCTGTTCCGATAAAGCTGACTTGTCAACAATTTGGAACTCTTATTGATCAATGTGGAAAAATATGGGACAGCATTACTCAACTACTATTTGGACCTGTCTTTAGAAAGGCTGTTTTGCACCATCCAAGGACTTCTTCCCCTGTTGCTTCCATCTCAGATGAAGAGTTTTTCATCATGCTTGCTGACATGGTAAGGGATCGCCTTCAGGAACATGTCAATAACTTATATTATTGTATGGAGTGCCACCAACCCCAAATCGCATATTCGCAAACATCACGGCCCACAGCTGTGCATATGCCACCCCCGAATCCAAGTGGCAAAAGTATTTCGATGATGCCGTTGCATTGCTTAACCCCAAGATTCTAGCAGAATCTTTGTTGCAGTCACTGGAGACCATGTCCCGTCCAAAGCGTTCTTGGAAAGCATAATTGTAAAGAACTTGCTAGAGACTGTGAAGTCAATGTGCTGAGATATTAGCAGGTAAAAAAATTCCTTATACCGACCATGGAGCAGCTGTATGAAGGGGACCCAGAAAAACAGTCCTTTTTTAGGACTGCTTTATTTATTTTTATTCATTTATATTTTTTCTGTATGAATGAGTTTCATTTTTTGTAATGAGTTAAATAATAATGAATTTCAAGTTTTTAAAAGTAAAAGTGTGAATGAATAACTCTTAAAGAAATTTATTGGGGATCTGGTATTGAAGAAGAGATTGCTTATTTTTAAGGGAAAGGCTTAATGTATTTCATTAAGGGCCAGGAATTCAACTGGTCTGAGAGCAATGCTTTACAGTATTGAGTCGAAACCAGGACAAAAGGCTAAATTTAGGGGAGTTTGAATTTTTTTTTCAAACTGACTACACTTCATTCTCTTAGTTTGAAAAGAGAATAAGTGCTCTCACTGAAGACCCCTCTAGCTATACGTAAATAAACAGTCTAGGATTCATAAAAATATATTTCCAATTTTCTACCTAAACTATTTTTACTTCTTTCAGAAACGCACATTAGGAAAAAAAAAAAATAAACGAAGTGATTCGTTTTGATTTTAGGAAATAATGAACTGTTCAGAAACACACCCTGTCTGTTTTCAACTGATTCGAAAAAAGACTTTTAAAATATTTTACTTGAACGAAAACGTGCTTCTTAAATTTCGCAGTTTCCCATGTTATTCAATGGGAAATTCACTGTATTTTCTATCACAAGAAATCCGAAATCTGTCATCTTAGTAAAATCATCAAAATCGTTTTTGACCCTATGCACTTTTATAAGATTCCAAAGTGTATCTTAGAAAAAACGAAGTGATTCGTTTTTGACACTAGGAAGGAATGTACTTTTCTGAAATGAACTTTGTAAAATTCTTTCAATTTACTCGATCCAAAACAGTCTTTTATGCATGCTAGTTTTCCCATGTTATTCTATGAGATTTTTACAATTATCAGAAAACGAAAATTTCCAAAATCATCCTCTTAGGCAATCAACAAAACCATTTTTCGTCTTACTTAGACTTTTTCAATAAATAATTCTATTCAGTTGTAAAAATATAGAAATAGCTTATTGAAAATAAAAAAAAAAAAAAAAAAAACGTAGATGTACGGTGTTGAGAGGAAAGTCGATATTCTTTATTCTTTAATTTTGGTATCATATTCCCGTATTCCTCTCATAAGAGGAAAAAAAAATATTAAAGTGCGTCTCTTATTTTTTGAGTTCGTTTGATTCGGAGGCAAAAAAAAATATATATATATATATGAAAGAAATGTTTTCTCGACGAATGATTCAAACTCATTTCTGTTCGAAGTATAAGAAAATGAAATCTGACATCATAGCAATGAATGCGTAAACACTTTCATTGAAACGATAGTAAATCATCTCGATTATGGCTTCTTTCATGACAATGAAAATTTTCGTAATGAAAGACTTGAAAGTACTTCGAAAGCCTAAAAGAGTTCTACTCTCTTAATAAATTAAAATTGAATAAATGCTTCTGTTTCTCAGTAAAGAACTGGAGGGACATGGAATCTGACAATAGTAAAGTGAGAACGAAGATTTTAAAGCAGTTCATGAAAAAAAGGCCATGGTATATTCAGTAAAGAAATGTCATAGAGTAGAGAGAGTGTGAACAATCTATCCGTCTTTAGGTTGAGCTTTCACTTATAGGGCTTCTTTTTTCATATTGAAATATAAAGATGCATTTCCTTTAACTGGAAATGAACTAAGATATACATATATTTCCCCAGCTTGGAAGAATATACCTTTACATTAAATATATCTCTTTTTTGGATAGTAAATGTATACAACTCTGAATATCAAATATAATAAAAAAATAATGTTTATGGGAAGAACGGAATTAGTCGCTTTGCCTCTAGAATGAATGTTTTTTCGGACGAGACAGAAAAAATATTCAGCCCAAAGAATACAAATTTTATCGAAAGAAAAAGGTTTTAGATTGTATGTCTTGACATTGAATGCTTTCCTGTCGAGGCAGTCCACGAAAAGTATGGCTAACTACGAAAGAATAAAAAAAATGTATATTTGACATACATGCAAGCTTTGAGGAATATTTTTAAGCTAGTTGGAAAATATGCTATATAAGGAAACCAAAATCTGACGATTTGTTGCATCTAAAATAATCGTTTGCTGAAATGAAATGGAAAAAAAAAGATAGTCTGAATAAAAGGCCTCATAAGTTTGTTCAAGAAAAAAGAATCCTGACCTATTGAGAAGTTTAATGAAATTTCAAAGATAGAGGAAGAAAAATATCGGAAATTGGGAAGCTATAAGGAAATAAAGACCGAAAATATTGTTTGAGCAGAATTTTAACTGGGAAAGATCTGTAGAGTTCTTGAACATACGAAAAAATTACGAGAAAATATTATTGCAGGGGTGAAAGACTCAGAATTAACATGAAGTCTATGTCCAGTAATTACTGCGAACAAGAACGAAATAATTTCTAAAGAAGCATTTCCTCGTCTCATGGTCTGAAATAAAATTGAATGGAGGAAAAAGAAAAGTTCCCCAGAAAATTCATTACATCTACACGAAAAAACTCCCTCAAAACATACAAAAAATATATAAAAACACATGAAGAAATAACGTAAAAGTAATTTAAAAATATATATATAGGGAATACGTAGTACACGAAAACCATTTGACCCCCTGACTATTTTTGGAAACCAAATCATCGTGAGTTAGAACCTCGCTAAGACCTTAGGAGCATTTTTATTCCCTTGGAAAGAAAATTCCCAGCATCGTTACGTAAAAATTTCCTCCGGGGGAAAAATAGTATTGAAGAGGGGGGTGGTGGGAATCTTGCTTGCAAACCACAGGAATAAATGCAAAAACTCCCAACGGACCCCACTCAGTCGTTGCCATCCCTCAAAATCAAAGATCCAGAAGAAACAAGAAGGACAATTATCTAAAGTCAATACCGCAGCACGTTAGGCTGTAAATAGCATCCTTTTAGTCATAGACTACTTTAAACTTTGTAATCTTTCTAACTATTCACAACAACGAACAAAGGGAAAATGTGACTAATCTTATGTCAATATGCTGACAAGCAAAAGGAAATCCTTCAGCATCTGACTGAGATTAGGTTAATGAGGGAACACGCGGGACTAATATTCAGCTCAAAGAATACAAATTTTATCGAAAGAAAAAAGGTTTTAGATTGTATGTCTTGACATTGAATGCTTTCCTGTCAAGGCAGTCCACGAAAAGTATGGCTAACTACGAAAGAATAAAAAATGTATATTTGACATACATGCAAGCTTTGAGGAATATTTTTAAGCAAGTTGGAAAATATGCTATATAAGGAAACCAAAATCTGACGATTTGTTGCATCTAAAATAATCGTTTGCTGAAATGAAATGAAAAAAAAAAAAGATAGTGTGAATAAAAGGACTCATAAGTTTGTCCAAGAAAAAAGAATCCTGACCTATTGAGAAGTTTAATGAAATTTCAAAGATAGAGGAAGAAAAATATCGGAAATTGGGAAGCTATAAGGAAATAAAGACCGAAAATATTGTTTGAGCAGAATTTTAACTGGGAAATATCTGTAGAGTTCTTGAACATACGAAAAAATTACGAGAAAATATTATTGCAGGGGTTAAAGACTCAGAATTAACATGAAGTCTATGTCCAGTAATTACTGCGAACAAGAACGAAATAATTTCTAAAGAAGCATTTCCTCGTCTCATGGTCTGAAATAAAATTGAATGGAGGAAAAAGAAAAGTTCCCCAGAAAATTCATTACATCTACACGAAAAAACTCCCTCAAAACATACAAAAAATATATAAAAACACATGAAGAAATAACGTAAAAGTAATTTAAAAATATATATATAGGGAATACGTAGTACACGAAAACCATTTGACCCCCTGACTATTTTTGGAAACCAAATCATCGTCAGTTAGAACCTCGCTAAGACCTTAGGAGCATTTTTATTCCCTTGGAAAGAAAATTCCTCAGCATCGTTACGCAAACATTTCCTGCGGGGGAAAATAGTATTGAAGAGGGGGAAATCTTGCTTGCAAAACACAGGAATAAATGCAGAAATTCCCAACGGACCCCACTCAGTCGTTGCCATCCCTCAAAATCAAAGATCCATCGAAAGTTCCAAGAAGCATCATCATATCTAACACCTACGCAGTGCCCTTTCCCCACTCGGTCGTTGTCATCCCCCAAAATCAAAGATCAATCGAAAGTTCCAATAAGCACCGCTAGGGGCAGCACATCGAGTTGACATCCCCCTATATCCAACCCCTTTCCCACTCGGGCGTTGCCATCCCTCAAAATCAAAGATCAATCGAAAGTTCCAAGAAGCACCGCTAGGGGGCAACACATCGAGTTGCCATCCCCCTATATCCAACCCCTTTTCCACTCGGGCGTTGCCATCCCTCAAAATCAAAGATCAATCGAAAGTTCCAAGAAGCACCGCTAGGGGGCAACACATCGAGTTGCCATCCCCCTATATCCAACCCCTTTCCCACTCGGGCGTTGCCATCCCTCAAAATCAAAGATCAATCGAAAGTTCCAAGAAGCACCGCTAGGGGGCAACACATCGAGTTGCCATCCCCCTATATCCAACCCCTTTTCCACTCGGGCGTTGCCATCCCTCAAAATCAAAGATCAATCGAAAGTTCCAAGAAGCACCGCTAGGGGGCAACACATCGAGTTGCCATCCCCCTATATCCAACCCCTTTCCCACTCGGGCGTTGCCATCCCTCAAAATCAAACATTTATGAACAAAAATAAGATATCATAATAACATTTCTTGAGATGAGGACATGACCGTATTATTCGAGAAAAAAAGAGAAATGATTAATTAATACTTACCCTACATAATTTTCATTAGGGAAGACACATGAGGAATTCATGAAAATTAATTGAAAAAAATACATCAACAAATTACGAGGGAAAAAACGTTTTACATAACAATAACCTAAGGGGATGGGGTCGAGAGAGGGGAAAATAAATAAAGAAACAACCTTCATTAAATTAAAAAAAAAAAAAGGAATAAGCCTTCATTGATTTCCCCCAAAATTCGACAAAGTCCAATAAATACTATTATCTTCGGAGATAAGCACACCCTTCGGTCGGAGGGGGAAAAATTGTAGCGGGGAATTGGAGGCTGCTACTGACCACGCCCCCTCCGTTCGCTCGGCTGCAGCTTGCTCCGGCTGGCTCCGGCTGCTCCGGCCGACACCTAATGTTAAGTCTATGGCTCCGGTTTTAGCCAGAATCGGTCATTTTCTACTACTAACGTAGGCACAACACTGAGCCACCATCTTTTAGGAATGAAAGACGGTGGCTCAGTGCTATGCCTACTTTTAAATTGCAGGGCTGTACTACCTATCAAAGACGCCACTTACATTTTGATGCTGACGGAATCGGAGAAGAAAGGAAAGAAATGGTGGAAAACTGAGAGCCATCTTTCTTTGCAGGTAGACGAATCCTTTCATTCTAATACGTTGTGACATCACAGACAAGCCTGGCAAAGATCTAAAGTAATTTATTTGCATTTCGTTCTTACAATCACTATAACAATTCATTTCAGAACATCCGCACGCATAACAACGCTACCAGCCACCACCGGTATTCTCTCCAGTCCGCGCTCAGACGCATCCCAATCCAAGTCGCGATTCAAAGTCGTCTCTTTCTCTCTCGGCGCTCCAACAACAGCTCAAGGTATTTGTCGGCGCTCTTGAGCATTAAACTCCAGGATTCTACATCGTTCATGAGATCGGAAAATGTTAGGAAAGAAAACAGGCAATCGAAAAAATATTATCCAGCTACTTTTGGTCGCTCTTTGGGCCAAGCGTTAATTCTAAGTATGGCACGAGTGCTGTGTTCTAAGTATGGCACGAGTGCTGTGTTCTAAGTATGGCACGAGTGTTGTAAACAGCTATGAGTGTTGTGTTTGTAGATTATACGAGTGTTGTGTGCCGTATAACATAATAGCTGTACGATTTTTTCTTACTTGTGAATCGCTTTTATCAACTTCTGGCTGGGAAGTTACAATTCGAGTTTTTCTGGGAAGATTTGTTTCGATTTGTAACAAAAACATGGTTGTGTGTTTCTATCATTCTTCGTTTTCCCTTCCTTTCCCTTTTTTTAGTTCTCTTCCTTCCCTGGAGCCAGTTACCCAAAGTTAGGTACGGGTTATCCATTCTGGCCTTAGATCATCAATGGGCTCGTTAAATTGCAAAATAAGAAAAAACATCAGTTTCTAAATTGCTTTAATAAATAAAGAAGTATTTCTCATATAAATCTTCTTGAAATTAGTTAACTTTCCCTCTTCGAGGTGCTTTGCCTAACTTTATTTATACCAAGATAATGAATTTTGAACTCTACTGTAACAGAATTTTTGATCAGCCTGATAAATGAAAGGCTTTTCGATATGTAAAAGTAATTGCCATTCTTTCAAGAAAAGATCAGATAAGACACTGAATGTAGCCCGATAGCGTTCGATTATTTGTTCTGTTCCCGCGTTCATTTAATTTATCTGATGCAATTTTAGTTGCTTGCCGGGTAAATGAAATTTACGACGGAGTTCTTTGTCCCCGTTACAGATTTCATCTTTCTTTTTAACGAAACGCCGCACACATCTCACACGTTCTTCCCACACACACACATATCCGTTTTTTATGCAGTATCTTGTCTTTAATGGGATTTCAAACGAATTCTGTCACGAGTATTTCCACTGCGTAAACGTCAATATAAATTATTACATTTTTGGGAATACGATTCGTTTCTTAATTCCTCTACCCCTACCTTGTTCTAAAAGTCAGTCTTCATTTTTCTTCTGCGAGTGTAACCGAAGTTTATTTCGTTGAAATCGCTTCATACAATTATTTTTCTTTATTTATAAAATTCAACCCTGTGATTTATCATAATTCTTTACTTTATTATTCATACAGGAACTGCTCTTCTGGAAAACGTTACAATTTTGGTTTCGAGTGATACTCAATAAGCATTACACGGATTGATGACGTCAAAGAAAGAGATGTCACCGGCAACTTCGATAACTGGAGTGCCGGTAATGATGCATGCGTAGCGTCAGTTGTATACTGTCAGTGTGCTACTATTTAAGATCGAATAAAACAGTATTGTGTTAATTTCTTCTCGCCTATAGATTTGGAAGTAGTATAACTTGCTGTTTTAAAATTTTGCGTTTGTTTGATTGAAACAGCACCTGAAACTCGTATGTTTCAACAGACATTCGGAAACGAAGTTTTATGAAGATCTGGAATTTAAAAAATGCCGACGCTTTTGATAAAATTTACCACAACTGCGATTGAAGATTATAGGGTTGGTATATTAGCTCAAAAGATGGACATTTTCGTACGAAGTGCCCTACAAGTTTCAGAAAGAATCTGAACATGTTGCATGTGTAGTCACTCTGTTTATCTGGCTGCTGACTGTGAGGCATGAGTGGTGTTTCCATTAATGATCTACTGGTTGTTGATATATTCCACTAACGGGGTTCATTTCAGAGAGTGGACATCTGCAATTTCTGAAAAGTGCAAGCCATGATTGGATTTTCTTGAATAACCACGGCAGAAGAAATGTTGATTATTATCTTTTCTGCCCTATCAAGAGTCTGACTTCCTGAAGAGTTTCTCCCATCCTTTTTGATAGCGCAGCATGGTATGCACACGCAAGATTTATGTTCGTGCAACAGTTACTGCTGCTCTATCATCGAAAATTCTGAAAACTTTCATCACTGACTAAAGATGCGCTCAGTGAGCAAAGGACCTTGGAGCGACGGCTCCTTTACAATGTTATCAAATTTTGGTCCCTCCAAAATTATTGAACGAGTTCCTCATACTCCGCGCAGTCCGGATTTTAACACGCGTGAAGTTTCGTCATTCCCAAAAATGAAAACCAACATCCAAAATGTGTCATATTTTCATTTCAAAAGTACATGTTGAAGCTGCGGAGCACTGCGATAGGTGAATTAAATCAAGTGAAGAATGATTTGAAGGCACTCTAAACGACGAAGGCATATATACAGTGGGGTCTAAAATTAACGAGAAAAACAAAATCATGAATAACGCAAAATCCACTCGACAGATTGGTACGGACATATATACATCGATAACTCAGCAATAGAAAACAGAAAAGGAAAACCATCAACGCATGTGGTCTTAAGAAGAATGCGCATTACAGCATGACAGTTCAAAAGTGATGCAACAAGTGGCACGGATTTCGAGGGGTCAATAGGAAGTTTGATTACCCCGAAGAGCGACACAGCTCACATAACGAGCCCTGATGCTGTTTCCAAAGCCGTGAATAAGAGTTGGGGGAAACAAGGGCCACTTCTCCAGCAAGACACGTCGGAGTACTGGGAGGGTCCTGGAAGGGGACTTCCGGAGTGCGATTGCTCTTTCTCAGGGCTTCGTAGACATGTTCTATCAGGTTCAGGTCCGGAGATCAGGAGAGCCACTCCATCCTGTGAATATCTTTACTGTCCTGGAATTCGTCGACTAGCCGAACTTTATGGGGACGCCAGTTATCGTCCTTAAAAAGGGAACTGAAGGCCATCAGCGCCCGTGAAAAGCCGTTCATAGGGTTTTAGTATGTCATTCCTCTAGCGTGCAACAGTCAGGTTGCCTCCTAGAAATACGTGCAGCGACGTGAGTCCATCCAACAGGATGCCTGCTCAAACCCGAAGTCTTGAACCACCGTAATAGTCAATTTCCATAATGTAGGAGACAAGTTCTTGGCTTCCCGCCTATCTCCAAATGTACATACGGCGAGAATCCGTATTTAGGCTGTACTGCGACTTGTCGCTGAAGACAACACATGCCCGTTCATCAGCGGTCCAGGAGTGTTGTTGTCGGTTTCAGTTCAGACTAATCCTTTCGTGCGATAAGGCGAATGAGATACAGACAATTAGACTTCATACATACAGACCTATCTCGCGGAGTCTTCTGTAAACTGATTGCCTTTATATTTCGGGGTCCACGTAGCTTAGGGTAAACTCCTGCGAAAGTTGCCGGGCTGTCAACTCCTATGGCGGCGAGCTGTTAGAGAAAAATACCGATCGACTTGTGGCTCGCTGACGTCCTTCTCTCGGCCTTCTGCTTATTGTTTCTGTTTTCTGGAACTCTCTCCGGCGATTGGAGACCACTTGCTTCAACAAATTCAGCCATCTTGCCACCCCAACTTGCGACTGCCCTGATTCCCATCTACCGGTCGCTCTCCACCGTAAAGAATCTTCTAAGCGATAGCGCGGGGCTACTAACAGTCCAGCTCAAGGTTCAATTGCCGCGCGCCGCAATTGAACCTTGAGCTGGACTGTTAGTGGCCCCTAGAAGTTTTGCAAGGTAGCGTTTTGCAGCTCAAGCTTCAATTGCCGCGCGCCGCTCAGAACAAGTTTTGCAAGGTAGCGTTTTGCAGCTCAAGCTTCAATTGCCACGTCCCGCTCAGAACAAGTTTTGCAAGGTAGCGTTTTGCAGCTCAAGCTACAATTGCCACGTCCCGCTCAGAACAAGTTTTGCAAGGTAGCGTTTTGCAGCTCAAGCTTCAATTGCCGCGCGCCGCTCAGAACAAGTTTTGCAAGGTAGCGTTTTGCAGCTCAAGCTTCAATTGCCGCACGCCTCTCAGAACAAGTTTTGCAAGGTAGCGTTTTGCAGGTCAAGCTTCAATTGCCGCGTCCCGCTCAGAACAAGTTTTGCAAGGTAGCGTGCCTGACTGCTCGATGACATACGGTTGCCATTTGCATACTTCCATTCGCTTTTAACACGTCTAAAATGTTTACTTAATATTTACTCCGGGAAAAATTCGTTAAATGAATGTTTGATCTTTTCTCTATTCATGATGTACCACAGCGTAGCATTAGTGCACATCACTAGAAATTATATCAGACGTTCTTTGAGACAGGGTGGTGTGCAAGTTGGTTGATTTCACATTTTGAGAATTTTTGATTCATTTTTTTTAATTGTTTGGGACTCAACATGTACAGTATATATTCTCCACATGCACAATGTTTTATTAACTGGTTAACGTATTATTTAGTGGGACGTCATGACAAAGACTCCATTTGAATAAGTACGCCGTAGATAAAAACGGTCCTTTCGAGTTTTACTAGATGAGATTTTTCTCAATAGCTTCGTAGTTAATTTATTTTTCGCTTAAACACTATACTTGTTGATTCGGTTGTAATGAGCTTTCTGGACAGTATTCAAATCATTTGATCTGATCCTGTAATGTTCTTCGGCAAGAAATAATTTAAGAATATGAAATGGAAATCCTAAAAAAATCGTATTTTGAACCTTTATTATTATTACCATATTAAAGAATAAAGAAGTCTAAACGTTATTAAGAAAAACAGAAACAAAGATGAATATAATTTGTTTTATTTGCCTGGTAAATAGGATCCGATTTTAGATGGGAAAGAGATTTGGTTTCAAAACACTGATCTACCTCTATGCAGCATAACAATGAAGTTTCTGTAGTTATCCGAGTGAAGCAACGAGAATAGAGCATTAAAGAAATCCCATACTTAAGTTTTCAGGCTGTTATCAGTACAATTAAATAGTACGAGGGAAATTTTTCCGAAAAAACCTGAATAAAATGCAAATCAAATGGAATAAATGAAAGTCAATAATACATTTCTTCTTAGAGGCTTGATTTAACTGATAAAGAAAAAGACTTATTGCGTTCCAAGTAATGATTTGTTGATTCTCGAAGCGCATTTCATTAGCACTTGTATTTCAGGTACTTTTGCACCGTGGGATAGAGTCACCGATTGTAGGATAACATCTGCACGTAGGTTAGAATCGACGATTGTACTTCAGCACCGTAGGTTAGAATTTGTAAGTCAACTTCAGAACCGTGGAGTACTGTCACCGATTGTAAGATTTACTAGTTCGTTATAGCTCCACTGTAAAACAAAAAATTGGTAAGCCTGCATCAGAGAAATCGACGCTCCATTCGGAACATAAACACTTCAGCAATTCAGCAACACCACGGAATTACAATTACAATACACGACAGATATGGCAAAAATATTTTACTGCTTACGTTGAAATATTCAACACCTGCTTTCTATAAACAGCTGTTATTTACTTACCATCCCAGCAAATGAACTAACTACAATGTATAAGGTATTACTTGTCGTTTTGGGAGTTGGGGTTGTACCCTGGGTGAACACTGCGGTAGCATTTCTTCGCTGGTTTGGAATTACCATCTTCCTCTGGAGATAGTAACCATAAATTAAAGATTGGCTACATCTCAAAGTAACTTAGTAATTGAATAAAAGAAAACATTCATGAATTTCTGTCAAACGTTTTATCTGATCCAAATAAATTTCAAAGATAAAGAAAAATAAGTTTAAGGTACATACCGATAGAACATTATGCAATAATAAAATTTATTTTGCAGTAATTAATAGAAAAAGTAATCAAAAACGAGAGAAATGGACCATGCCTGTAAATAAAACAATTTACTTTTGAAGATCTACCAAGCTTTTCGTCAAATCAAATCTACGTCCTAATTATAGAAAGCGGTGTCAAGAAACACCAGTGAAATCTTCCAGTGAAATCTTTAACAATTCTAGCATGTAGCCTTCACCGCTCATCCTAACCGACTATTCCTTCAAGATTCCCAAATCAGTGATCTTATTCTAGAGGACGGTGTATGAAATAAAAATTAACTCTTTGACAACTTTAACACATTGCCTATACTTCTCAATTAGTCTGCATATCCTTCAATATTCCCAAATAAATGTCGTAATTCTAGAAGACTGTGTAACAAAAGGCCTGTGCACTCTTTAACAACACGATATTGCCTCCACTCTCTTCTTAACCTACTCCACTTCTCAGTTTCCCCACTTTGCCCCCAGTGGAGGGAAGGATATTTTCCCCTACATCAACACTAAAGTTGCAGAATCCCTCTTTCTGATACTGACGTCAAACATAGAAGGGAAAGCAAATGGGCTTCCCGGTGGCCGAGTAGCTTCTAAATGTAAATCCGAGATGGGTATTTGTTGAATTCTAGGTGAGGTACGGATGGTATGTAAGTCTTACGTCATTGGCTTTCTTTATCTCTTCCCTGGAACCAATGTCCCCAAATCAGGGACGTAGTCCGTGAGCCAGACATCAAAATTTTGACTTTGAGTACCAAAGAGGGGGAAAAATTCAAACAATGTTTTTTAGTTAGCTGTATGTGTGTAGTGTTAGAAAATGTGTTATGGACTTTTTAAATGTGTAGCTAAATTATTTTTGGGCCTCATTTGTTACAAATGGCTGTCCTTCTAAAACGCAATTTCTATTTGTCACAAAAGCAATTGTAGCACAAAATCTACGGACCGGAGGTAAAAATATGTAGACATAAAAGTTAATCAGCATGAAATTCTACTTTTAATAATGTATATTAGAATTGCACAATGAAGGGTATTACAAAATATGTTTGCAGAAACACATTTAAGGAGGCCAAAAACGGGTATACCTATAGCTGATAGTATGAACACTCTCTTAACTGATGACAAGATTACATAATACTCATCTCGATCACTATCACTCTCACAAACATTTTCTGCATCTTCATGTGTTTTCTTGAAAACTGACACTTTGTATATCCCAAATGAACTCATTGAGGATGCAAATTGCGATGCAATTATCCATGAGGAGAAGAATTCCGGGTTTTAAAAACAAATCATTTCGGATACTCTGTTTTACAGGTTTCAGTGAAGATTTCTCATAGACTTGATAATTCCTGTCTTTCTCACTTACTTCTTTATTATTATTTTTTGTTTGTTTTTGTTTTTTTCAGTAATAGTGTATTTTTTGTAACAAGATGTCTGATAATGAGCATCGGCAGCAACAATATCACGGTCAGTTATGGCTAGAGCTCATGCGGCCAATTGCAACGTCACGAATTTCTTTTGTCCTTCCGAAGATCGACAGCAGATGTAAGAGCCTCACGAGTATGTGTGCCTTTGATATACTTTGTTACTTGTTAGCAAAAAATGCACTTCTTTTCATACACTTGGGTTTTGCTGCAATATGTCATATCTCTGAATTTCTGAAAGAACGTCTTGGTTCAGGAGCTGGTACATCTTTAGATGTTTCACCTTTACACCTAAACTTTTCCAAAGATTTCTTGTGAGTAAAGTCAGAGCGACACGAACTGTGATTGGATACTGGTACATCAGGAAATACATCCAGATTATGCTGGGCAAGGAGATAAATTGATTGAAAATTTCGAATTTTAGCAGCTTCATATAGTTTTTCAGGAATTACCTATGAGTATGCTTAGCTCACATAGTAATGACTTCAAACAAAGGTCTTCGCTCTTTCCACGTTCATAAGTGAGTCACGGAAAAATTCTCATTGGCCGAGAACAGAATCGCCTCCCGGTGGCGGCCAATGAGAATTTTTCCGTGACTCACTTATGAACGTGGAAAGAGCGAAGACCTTTGTTTGAATTTCCTTGTCCACGTTAAATGTCTGTATTAATTAGTAATGACTTATTATTTCATGTAGCACATGTCCCGTATTCTATTTTTTTTCGTTTCACAGAACTTATTTTTACAGTTCGATATTTTTTAATTCGACGTGGCACTAACAACAATTATAAAACAATTAAATAAAGTTTTCGTGTCCAGCAGTTTTTGTGTAGTTTTGCTACCATACCATAACGAAATTTCACTTGACTAGTTCACAGTACCAACCTCAAAAAATAGAAAACGATTTATTAAAAAATCAAAATTTTAATAAACTTTAAGATGAATTTCATAACGTATATTATGACAGGATGTTATTTTACATATATAGTATATATATATGTATCATTTTTATATATGACGGCTAAATCTATTTTGAGGAAGCACACTTATAATCTTTTACAAATATTAATAAATATATTGCAATTAATTCTTTGTGTACATAATTTGTACACTGTCAAAAGTAGAATTTCATGCTGATTAACTTCTATGTGTACATATTTTTACCTCCGATCCTTAGATTTTGTGCTATAATTGTTTTTGTGACAGATATAAATTGTGTTTAAAAACAACAGCCATTTTTTTACAAATGCGGCCCCAAAAATAATTTAGCTACACATTTAAAAAGTCCATTACACATTTTCTAACACTGCACACATACAGCTAACTAGAAATCATTGTAGGGATTTTTTCCCCGATTTGGTACTCAACTTCAAACTGGTTCATGGACTAACGGGAGGTTTCTTATAGACCACTGAGTTGTTTACTCTTGGCATTAAACCCCCAAACAACAACAACAGCAAAAAAAAAAAAAAAAAAAAAAAAAACAGAAAAAAAGGGGGATGCACGCGCTATTCAAAGTACTGGACATTCCTATTGCTTTATAAGGAGAGTTGCTTATTTTGTGAATTCCGTGTCATACTATAGGAAAGGCTTGAGTGAAATTTTGATCTGCCGGTATATTCCAAAAAACTCACAGAAACAAATTGTGTAATAATAAGACAAAATACACTCACGGACAATAAAATTTGCGCACCAAGAAGGAAGAATCGGATTGAACTGAAATTTTATGGACGTAATGATACAGATGAATGATACACATGATGGCAAAAACAGAGCTGCAGGAAAATTACAGAGGAATCTGCGGCACGCAGTCCAGTCATCTTCGATATTGCGTCGCACCACCTCGTGCGGCAATACATGCTGCAATACGGTCCGGCATGTAGGCAAGCAAACGCCTGATGTTGTCTTGCGGCAGACTGGACCACACGTGTTGGACGGGGTGCTCCAAATGCGGGATAGTGCGGCACGGTGGAAGCTGGCGTTTCAACTGGTCCCACACATGCTCGATAGATTATATGTCCGGGGAGCGGACAGCCCATGGAAGTGCCTGGTCATGACGCAAGCAGACCTGGGCAACCCGAGAAGTGTGCGGGTGGGCATTATCCTGCAGGTATAGCGCACCTGGAATCCCAGCCAGGAATGGGAGCGCGTGGGCCCGTATGATCTCATCAACATACCGCTGGCCCGTCAATGATCCACGTACCTCTACTACAGCTGATCAGCTATCGTATGCAGTGCCTGCAATGGGGGAGGTGTGATGCTCGATAGCGAGGTTGGGATTGTGCCGTTGACCCTGGGACCTCCACACCCGGACACGATGATCATCTGTTCCAAAAACGAATCGGTACTCATCGCTAAACACCACACGTCGCCAGTCTGTGGCGTTCTACGTCTCTATGGCATGACACCACTGCAGACGGATCCGGCGATGTTCCGGTTTTAATGGCAGCACACGTAAGTGGCGCTGGGATCGCAGATTCGCTTCCGCGGTACTTCGGGAAATGGTTTGTGGGCACACAGGAGCGGCTACATCTACCTGCAAAGTCGACCGGGTCCACGTGGGATCCGTTCGTGGCTGGCGTACGATCCGTAGATCCTCTCTTCCGGTGGCTCTCTTGGGCAGTCCGGAGCCGCTCCTCCATGTGGTAGTGCCGCCACGTGTTCACTGCTTCCAACACAGTCTAGCGGTATGGTCAAAACGATCACCGTGGCGGGCTATACAGCGCGCCGACCACGCTGCGGTTTTCAGCCAGATGATCAGGTCTCTCTCAAAGTCCGTAAGTTGCGTAAATCGACGTCTTTGGCTTCGACCGGGTATTTCTGTCACTCTGTATTCTTGCTTGCGTCGACCGGTGCTTTCGCTTTCATGAAGCATCGACTACACGCCGGTTTATAAGGCTGCCGGTTCGTGATTCCAGCGCCACCACAGGGTGTGCAGTTATGCGCAATCGCACCAAAAGTGGGTTATTTGCATACCAGTACGCACTCTAGCTATTTGCAAAGTTTCTTCTAGGTGTGCAAATTTCATTGTCCGTGAGTGTAGTTTACATATATAAAATTTGCAGAGCACAAGTTCAATGATACAGCACCTATATACGTACTGTATATACGCCGAGTGATCCTTCAATTATGACCACCCCTATCAAAAGGGGATGGTGGCCCTTTGATCACGGGATTTCCTAAAGGGCGCGATTAGTGGACCGACGTAGCATATACACCAAACAACCATTACATTATGACCACCTAAAGTATATAATAAGCTGTCGGATCACATTTATCCAGCAAAACAGCAGGCCACTCGGCGAGGCATCGATTCGATGAAGTGGCGATAGGTACTTATCGTGGAGTACCTGGTACCATAATGTCAACAGCAGGTTCTCCAGTTCCCGTACATTTCGGAGTGGTGGTGATTTAGCTATAACCCACTTTTCCAAGTCGAACCACAAATGTTTTATTGGGTTCATGTCAGTTGAATTTGGAGTCCAGGGCATTATTAAGGAAGTCACCAGCATGTTCCTCGAACTACTCCTTGACGATTCTGGCAGTGTGCCATGGTGCATTATGCTGTTGGTAATGGCCATCACCAGCAGGGAACACAGTTACCTGAATGGGTGAATTTGGTCCGCAACGATGTTCAGATACCTGACAACTGTCAATGTGCTTTTGAGATAATTGGGCCTAAAATGTTCCAAGAAAACGTGGCCCACAGCATAATACCGCCGCCGGCGGCCTGTTTTCGCCCAGCAGGGCATCCAGGTGCCATAGCCTCCGTTGGTAATTGGGGTATCCGCGTTCGGCAGTTACGTGATGCGCCAAGAATCTTTATTTGTCAGACCAACCCACTTTCTTCCAATCATCCACGGTCCAATCTCAATGAGCTTGGGCCGATTTCATGCGTTGTTGGCGATGACGTGCAGTGAGACACGGGGACCCGGCTGAGTCTTCGGCTAATCAGACCCAAGCGCCAAAGGCTGCGATGAACTGTGTGCTGTGACACATTACCCTGATCGCCACTTTTGCAGCTGCGGGTGATTTGTCGAACTGTGACCCTGCGGTCGCTGTGTACAATGAGCGACTGTCTCCGCTCCACTCTGGCATCAATGAGCTGCGGACGACCCAGGGCTGGACGACGGTTCGTCGTTTGGCCATCTGTGTACCACTTGTGATACGTAATCACTACAGCGGCACGTGAACAACCCACAAACCGCGCCGTTTCCGAGATCGTAGTTCCGAGGCGCAGTACCATCACAATTTGTCTTTTATCAAGCTCCGATAAATCGGCAGCTTTTCCCATTCTGACTCCGAACATTTTACTAACCGAAAGTCGTCGTCGGGTTGCATATGTACGGCTCTCTGAACGTAACCTGCGCCACTGTTCGGTCTCCAGGAGTGCACATTTCTCTAGGCTGGGGTGGTCATAATGTAATGGCTCATTGGTGAATGAAGTGTGAGTTGAGCATTAGACAGTAAAATTCGTATCATGATCGGCAAACGGACGGATTTATCGGACTTTGATAAAGGACAGATTGTGGGAACCCGGAGGATGGGTGCTTCGATTTTCCAAACGGATGAACTGGTGAGCTTTCGCGAGCCGCAGTGTTGTCCTGAAAATGGTCAAACAATGACCCGGAGGCAAAACTGCACAGCACAGCGAAAGGTTGATGAGAGAGGTGAGCGCCAGCTCCTACGATTCGTACAAGCCTACAGACGCAGCGCTGTTCAACAGCTGACTACTCAATTCAAAAGTGGTCAACCCAGAACAGTAGTTGTCATGACGATGCGTCACACACTCGCACGAATGGGCTGTAACAGCAGACGACCCCGACGACATCCTCTCCTAACCATGGTTCAGCAGCGCAAAAGGCTCGTCTGGTTCAAAGCTCATGCAGGTTGCACGTCGGACGACTTAAAGAAAAGTGTGCTAGTCCGACAAGTCGCGATTTGTACTCCACTCCGTGGATGGTTGTGTACGTTTTTCGGAGCAAACAGCATGAGACACTCGATCCATCCTGCATGATCTCCACAGTGCAAGCCCATGGAGGCGGCGTATGGTGTGAGGCATGTTTTCCTGGCAAGAACTTGAATCCTGGTGCATCTGGAGCAACGTATGACTAGTGCCCAATATAGTGAATTGCTTGCTGACTCTGTACACTCAGAAATGTTGCACTTTTTCCCGAATGGCGACGGTGTCTTCCAAGACAACAATGCACGAGCCATATGTCCAACATTGTGTAGGAATGGTTTGAGGAACACAGTTCAGACTTCCAGTACAGCCATTGGCCTCCGAACGTCCATGATATCAATACCACATAGAACTTGCAGGACACTATGG
This sequence comes from Macrothele yani, assembly GCA_039090855.1. Classification (NCBI taxonomy): domain Eukaryota; kingdom Metazoa; phylum Arthropoda; class Arachnida; order Araneae; family Macrothelidae; genus Macrothele; species Macrothele yani. The sequence continues at coordinate 108,682,615 of CM077004.1, read as the reverse complement.
AGCGACATATTGGGCCTCTGGATACACTAATGACCTCCATGACTGCCTTGAAAGCCACATTTCACACAGCTTGGTTGAAATACGTCCCCACTGCTTCCGGCATCTTATTGAATCGACTCCACGTTAGATGTATCAGTTGTGCTAGTGATGCCACTGCGTCACTTGCACAACTTGTGCCTCCCTGGAGAGTTTATTTCAGCACCCCTAAGAATAATAATTTTTCCAGGATTTTGAAAACTGGGGAGGATGTGTTTCTCAGGGTGTTTGTGTTGGGAGAATGGAGATGTCAGGAAGTTAGGGAGACTCTGTAAAAGTAAACGAAGTGCCTAGAGACCTGCAGTTTGAACTTTTAAAATATTTTTTGGAACAGAAGTACATAATGCAAGGTTATCAATAAGCCAATCTGATTTAACACGGTGAGCTGACTGATGCATGATAATGAATATACATTTTATCGCACTGAAACGAATTCGGTAAAACGTATTTAAATGTTTAAGAAATATTTTATAAACTACATGACGAAATGTTTCTGTACAATTTCACATTTTCAATACATGAAAAAAGAAATCTTTACTTTTTTAAAACTTTGTAGTAAATCCGAATGTTATTTTGTTTTATTTTCATACCCTTATTGCATATTCTTCATTAGCATCGCTCTTTTCAAAGCAAATTGTTCACAAGTTGATTTCTCAATAGTATGGAGTAAAATATTCACTAATCTTTGCTTGTTTAAAATTTCTCAAGTCACAGAAAAAACATAACTGTGAACGTTATTAAGTTTTTGTTGCACCATCTGTTTCATGGCTGAACAACAACAACAACAACAACAACAACAACAACAACAACAACAAAACGTCCGCACAAAGTGAAAAAAAGCAGTAGCTTGCCTAAGGGCACGTTTTATTCATAGCAACGGTTGCGAAATTAATTTTTTCATCCAAACCGAAAGTAAACAACACACCCTTCTCTGATGGGATCAAGGTTCAACTTTGGCTGCACCAAGAAGGAACACAACAACGCTGACCGAAAGTTAAAAACATACCCTTCTCTGATGGGATCAGGGTTCAACTTTGGCTACATCAAGTACTCAGCAACGCTGTCTCGATTCTCTCAAACGTGTAATATACCTGTTACGTATGCGCAAACGAGTAAAAAAACTGCGTGTTTGTGATAATCTGAAATATTAAATTTTATGTACATCGAAAAAGCGTATAAATGAATTAATTACGTATAATCGAATTGAAAAAGCTTAGAAACTACAGTAAAATATCTGGACTAACGCAGCGTTACGTATAAATGTCAAAAAATATAACTGGAATACGTATTACCGAAGTTTCACTGAATATCCTCTCATTTCTACAAAGCAACGCTTAAGTTTAAAATTTTTGTTTAAAATGAAAACAACTAGATTAAAAAAAAACACAAAAATTCAAATTGCTTGATTTTCAGTCTGTGACTTATACCTCTAACTTAACTCTCTTTTTGAGTTGCTGCTTTCTTATAAAAATTTCGTTGTTTCTGAACTAAACATTTTTCCACTGAACAGTTCGTTACTTCTCTAAACAGCTTGTACATTTTAGCGCCACTGACAATGAGTCACAGCAAAATATGTATATACAATGTTGATTGCAAGTAATGGGGGGAGTGGTGTAGAGAGAGAGAGAGAAAGATCGCAAGTAATTGTAGAGAATTGATAAAAAGAAAGAGATTTAAGAGAATGCGTATTGTTACTATATGATTGAGATCTATGTTGATCTAAGAGCTATTTTGTGTCAAATGGCGAATCACAACGTTACGAGGTTTTATACGGATGACCTACAAACTTTCATTGAGTGGAAAATTAAAAGCAAGGGGATTTTAAACATAAATCCTTTTGCTGATTATCTCAACTTGGACGTTTGGCTACTGAGTTATTACAAGAGGGTGCTTTATATGCAACGAACTAGGAACATTAATCAAATTAGTTAACCATTTAAGCTACTGCTTCAAAAAGTAAAAATTCTGCAAGTTATTAATGCAATCATACGGGTATCTACAACTAATGGTAGGCGTTATATAATCTCAAAATGTACAAATCTGTAATTCGAAAAAATAGATAAAAGTCAGGTTCAAAAAGCTTCAGTAAGACAAAAAATTGGAAATTAAGAACTGTGATCTGCTCACATACGCTCAGAGGTCATCATATTTTTACCACTTCGGAATCTTATAAAATGATTTCTTATATTTCAAAATGGAGCAGATTTCTCGCACTTACAAAATACGACAAAATTAGTAGAAAACGTGTGTGAATTATTCGGATTTATGGAATGGTAGAAGAAATGCATGTCTGGTACTGAACTAAGACGGATGAAAAGTGTCACATCCGGTAAAGTACAAAATTTCATTTCGAGCTGGAAAAAAAATACAACGACATTTTATATTTTGGACTGCAAGTACATGTTTAGCGGTACACCAAGTAGAAAATTACTATTCTGTTGAGAAAAATAATTTTTATTTTCACAGTAGAACATAATACAAAATGTTAGTGGTGTCTATTTTCATGTTTGGAGAAACTTTTCTACGATGGCTTTCTAGGAAAACAAATGCTAGTTTGCTTAAGAGTAGTAAGTGACCGGTTCCCTTTCGGTGGTGTACGAAACCTTGTGTAGAAAATCGAACAAAAGTCGTACAACACTCTGGCAGTGTTAATTTTCGATTTTAGAAAAAGGGCAGTACAAGAGCGCGTGCCGGAGAGCCACTAAGGAGAGGTAAAAAGAACCTCCTTCTGCAGAGTACAAGTTTTCTTCAGGATGCAAACACCTTGGCAGAGTTTATCTTCGATTTTAAAAACGTGGCACTGTGAGTACGTGCTGGTGAGCCAAAAAGAACCACTTACGGTGGTGTGCAAACTTTTATTTTGGGTGTACAAAATTGTACAAAACTAGTACAACATTCTGGCAGTGTTTATTTTCGATTTTGGAAAAGTGGCACTCCAAGTACATGTTCGTGTGTCACAAAGGAGAGTAAAAAAGTACCACTTCCCGTGGTGTACACAATTTTTTTGGGGTGTACAAAACTGTAGAAAACAAGAACAACATTCTGGCAGTGTTTATTTTCGATTTTGAAAAAGTGGCACTTAGCATGTACATGGAGTTCCACTTTTAAAAAGCCTAAAAGTACACCTTCCAGTGGTGTACAAAATTTTCGTTTGGGTGTACAAAACTGTACAAAACTAGCACAAAACTCTGGCAGTATTTATTTTCTATTTTGAAAAAGTGGCACTCCAGCATGCACTTTGAGTGCCACTTTTAGAGAGCCGAAAAGTACCACTTCCGGTGGTATACAAAATTTTCTTTAGGGTATACAAAACTAGTACAAAATTTTGGCAACGCTGATTTTTTATATTGGGAAAGTGGCAATCCAAGTACATGTACCTGATTTAAAGAACGCTGGCGTGAAATGTTTCTACTTGAATAAAGTGTGAAATGTTTCCACTTGAATGAAAGGATATTGAGAATTCCTTCATAACTAGGCGTTTCCGGTTCCTAAGACAACCCGATAGCTGTTCATCTTTTAATACATCGCTCAGGGTTAAGTTGGTTCTCCATAGCTGCAATTCGTCAGCTGCTTGAGATTTTCTTTTATCTGTAGCAGACAGAGATTTCCTCAGCGCGAGTTCGTTTCACGGCTTGTCTTGCCCTGAGATACCCTAACACTTGGCAACATTTCCTTTGTTTTAAGGATAATTGTGAGGCGAGCAACGTATCTATCCGTTTGAGAGATGCATATAGTACGTATCTATCCGTTTGAGAGATGCATAGAGTACGTATCTATCCGTTTGAGAGATGCATATTTATTTCTAAATGCTTTTAGCAAAACCCTGAATTGCCTTTCTGGCGAGATTTGGCATTCCGCTAAAGGACTGCATTGAGTTACGGAGAAACCCTTTGAATCTTTGACAGGGGAAACTTCACAGCTTATGTGCTCTTTGTCTTGGTGCCCACCCACATGTAACGACAACTCAGCAGAATCTTGCCAGATGAGTTCGCAAAACGTAAGATCGTATTCACTGGTTTTGCATCTAAATTTCTATAATTCCTTACTAATTGGAGACGATTAAAATTACTATTTACACCATTCAAATTTAACAGTTTTGAATCAAATAAGCAGTAGACTAATTATAACGCACTTCCAGGTTTAGAGTTATATCGTCGCTCCTTATTGGGAAATGTATCGCACTTCCTGACTTGACACTTATCTTTACATTTCTCAAATGAGGTTGTATCAAATCGACGCTTCACTGATGTAATTACACCGCAATTCTTTACTTATCACATATTTCTAATCATCTTATTTCCTGGGATCGTATCAAACAAACACTTACATGCCATAATTAGGACGCAGTTCCAGTCTTACTTCTAGCATACTACGTCTTCAACTATTTGTTTGATTTTTTGTCCTTTTTTTACGAAAACCACAAGATTCAGTTCCCACGAAAACTAGAGTACGTAGAGGAAAAGCGATTTCAGATTTAAAATCAAGGTTGAAAAAATACCTACAAAATGTTAAAAAAAAATTCATATAAAAGAAAATAATACGAAATTTGTTCCCCAGTGTAATTTAAGGCAAAGTACATTAAAAGCAGCAAATCCATCTGTTTAGATACATTAGATCAGAATGTATTTGAGTTTTTTCTCAATTATGCCGATATTACATATTTGTTGAAATATGTTTTGTTTTGTTGTTGGCATCCGCCATACAAATGTGGTTTGCGGAATTAGATGCCTTTTTTTCTTGTGCTTGGAGAGAGAATAATTTTTAAATCATCCGGGATGATATAAAATCACACCGGGGATGTCACTCATTGCAAAAATGCGTAGTTTAAAAATAATCTTCTTTAGATTACCGGCCGCCCAACATGAAATAATCCTTTTAGCCCGGTATAGCAGATTCCAAGTCATGTGGCTTGTATTAGTTCGGAGGGATGAAGGGTTCAAGCGAAGAGCCGAAATTGTTCCTAGGGCCCTTTTCTAGAAACATAAAGTATCCACTAAAGACAACTTTCAAAATCTGACCGATTTTTATGCTCACAGTAGAGGTTTCGTACGTCGAAATATATGGAATCATATCCTCAGGTTTTTTAGACAAATGGAAACGTAAGAGATAAATAAGACCAAGCGTAAAAACATGACTGATATTCTAGCATCCTGATATTTAAGCGGTTTGCCTAAAATCAACACTTGAAAGTTCACTCGTCTGAAAAGCAGACCCAATAATCCTTTACTTCAAAACTTGTCACTTCGTTCGCACTTTGTATGCTTTTCCAAATACACTCCTATACGAATATATACCGGTAAATCCAGACATCACCATATATTCTCCGTGAAATCGGGATTGCAAGCATCCAAATGTCATTTGGACAGGCATGCAAAAGACTAAATTGTCGCCGCCAGTGAACTTCTAGGTCGTTCCCACCAGCATTGGAATCGTACATCCTTCCGTCTGGTTAAATGCTGTCGGACGGTTGCTGAAAATATTCTCTCTGTGTTTTATCGGGTGCGTGCATTTCAGTTGCCAAAATGCATGCCGAGATGTCGTCCAACAAGGCCATACAAACAGTTCTTTGCTTTGAGAGGGGTGGCATCGTATGACTATTGAAATTACGCTGATCATGTCCAGGAATCTACCCCCACCAGAACCATGATGAAGCTGCAGTGTCACAGTGTTGTCTAGTAGGTAGGTATAGGCTATCATAGATGCAGAGAAGGTTCCGTTCCGTCCAAACGGGAGGATTTCTTCAAAGCGCGACAGGCTTAATTAGCCTGCTCGGCTTCTCTTTTCTACGCCATAGGAGATACAGCGGTTTCCTAGCAGCATCCCGCAAAATCACGAACCATTGCTAAGGTAACTTCCTAGAGTAGGCTACTATTTTTGTCGTCCCTTCCGATGTATTCCAATAACCACACTAGATCGCCTGCAATTCCTTTCCGGTGAGGTGCTCAAATAATATGATATCTGATCACCGACAAGCGACTAATCAGATTTAGTGCAGAATTCAACCCTTAATTTCAATTGGATGACCACAGCAATCGTATGTGGAGGAAGAATGGAATGCGCTTCAACACTGTTAGGTAATGGAGCGGCTCTCCGCAGCCACTCGTGGTGATATATTGTGATGAGTTATCCCTTGTGTCAGTGAAAACCCGGCAGTCTTGGTAACAGTCTTTTCTAACAGTCCATTGATATTCACAATTCTTATTAGTGTTGGTAACCGCCTCTTTTAGCAGGCCATGAATTGAAAGTATTTCTAAAATCAAGCAGAGCTATCGGCGCCAGGATGGTTTATATCTGCGCAATATGGTAGGAAAATTATGGAATATTTTTGGCACCTCCTATTCTAAAAAACCTGGTCGTGGTGAATGTTGTCTGTCCCTAGAATGTGTTTTTAAATAGAGCTTCCGGAAATGCAGACATGTATGCGAATGTATCAGAAACAAAAGTTTAAACTTTCGCCCCGCAGTGGCCCAGACCATGTTTTAACTTTAAAACATTTAAAATTATATGTAAACCGTTTCTAAAGGAAAGATCTATACGCTTAGGAAAGAATTCTTTAAATAGCACTTTTAGAAGCAGTCATATCGGGGATATTCCAATTTACAGCTCTAGCGGAAAAACTATGAATTACTTAAGACAGAAAATGTACCCAAAGCAGCCTTCGTTGTAAATGGTACCGAATGGAAGAAAGATTATTTTCAAAAGAATGCTTAAACGTAATTGTATTGAACAAAATGTGCTATGAAGTCGATAGCGTCTGGTTCATGCCCTCTGGTGCCGAAGTCATGCAGTATAGATAAACTGGGAAGAAATTATCATCTTTGTCAACTTTCAAGTTTCCCAATGCAAAAAACTATTTTTCAAATCAAACAAATAGTTGAAGAGATGTAGTGTCCGCTGACAGACGTATCATCGGAGGGACAAAGTGGTAACATAAGGAATACCACTGTTTATAAAAGGTATGCCAAAAGAAAGACAGGAGCTGCGTCCTAATTATGGCATGTAAGTGCTCTTTTGACACGACCCCAGAAAGCAAGATCTTTAGAAATATATGATATGTGATAAGTCAAAAATAGGGGTGTAATTACATCAGTGAAGTGTCGATTTGGCACAACCTCAGGTGTGAAATGTAACGACAAGTAAGCAGTCATTAAGTGCTATACAATTTCCAAAAAGGAACGGCAATATAGCTCAAAGCCTGGGAGAACCTTATAATTAATAAATTGCTTATATGATTAAAAACTGCAAAATTTGAATGGTATGAATAATTTTAGTCGTTTCGAATTAGTAAGGAATTTTTAAAGTTTAGATGCAAAACCAGTGAATACGATCTTAAAGCAACCAAGATGCGATCTTGAATACGATACAAAACCAGTGAATACTCTTCTGGCAAGATTCTGCTGAGATGTCATTTCATGTGGGTGGGTGCCAAGTCAAAGAGCACATAAGCTGTGAAATTTTCCCTGTCAAAGATTAAAAGGGTTTCTCCGTAATTCAATGCAGTCCTTTAGCGGAATGCCAAACCTCGCTAGAAAGGCAATTCGGGGTTTTGCTAAAAGAATTTAGAAATAATTATGCATCTCTTAAACGGATAGATCTCTCGTTGCGCGCCTCACAATTCTCCTTAAAACAAAGAAAATTGTTGACAAGTCTTAGGTTATACCCGGGCAAGACATACCAGTCTTATGTTGTATACGAGCCGTGAAACGAACTCCCGCTGATGAAATCTCTGCCTGCTACTAAAATGAGGAAATCTCAAGCAGCTGACGAATTGCAGCTCAGGAGAACCAAATTACCTTTGAGCAACGGATGAAAAAATGACCAACGATCGGATTTCCTTACGAATCGGAAACCCTTAGTTATGAAGGGATCCGTAATATCCTTTCATTCCAGTGGACACATTTCACATAGGTGATCAAACGCCAGCGCTCTTTAAATCTTGAACGGAACATCAAATGAAAGACTATTCCAGACATTTGCGACACACTTCACTGCAGCATATCCGAGAGAAAACGTACTTCAGTTCGGCATCTCCGAGAGGAAACATACATGAGGCAGGGAACACGCAATCACACCTCCAACATCATCGAAAGGGACTAGTTTGGAGGTGGCAGAGTTCTCGTTTGAGGCGGTATCATGTTTGGTAGCCGTACTGACCTCCACATCTTTCAAGGAGGATCAGTCACTGCTGTCCGCTATTGTACCGAGGTTCTCCTGCCACACGCGCGTCTGTTTAGAGGTGCTGTGGGTCCTAAGTTCCTCTTCATGGACAACAACGCTACACTTCATCGTACAGTGGGGCTGTCGCAGAGCTGTTGGAGGGTGAAAATATTCAACGCATGGATTGGCCCGCAAGGTCCCCGGACTTAAATCCAATTGAACACAAGTAGGACCTTCTCGGGAGACTCTTGGCAGCATGTCACCAGCCGCCAGCAACGATTCCGCAGCTGCGACTGGCGCTACAAGAGGAATGGACAGACGTTGTAAATCCTGCAACGCAGTCAAGAGTGATCATATCCTTTACTAAAGACTGGGTTTTTCTTGGTAGCCGCCTGTCACATGGACGTTTCTGTCTTCCGTCCAGCTGTGCTGGAAGCTACCTTTTTAATAAAGTGCCTTTGTATCCTTTGGATTCCTTGTTTGGATGGTTTTGCTCAGTTGTCTCATATTCTTATATCTTGGGGATCTTATGGTATGATTTGAGTCGATGAGTAGCACTTCTGCACGCTGTTGCATTCGAAAAACCGTCTCGTCCTTAATTTTTGCACGCCTTGTATTTACGGGTGTCACTTTGGGGTTTTGTATATCCAGGACCGCCTTTCTTCTTGAAGGAATTTCTCTCGCTCTACGTGTACTTATGTGCGGGTGTATGCATGTGTGTACGTCTGCGTGTGTTTGTGCGTGTTTTTTTATGTTTGTGTGTGTGTGTGTGTTTCAATAGTCATAAAAATAATTTTTCTTTACATCTTTGTGAATCACATGCTCCAGTGAATGTTCTTCGGTGCAATCCCTGAGGAAAAACAAAACAAAAACAAACCAGAATGCTATTTAATTGCTTGTATTTGGGCAGTATGGTTTTTATTCGAGAACCTGTTTTCAATTTCATGATTTATAACAATTGTATTTAATACATATCTCGCTCAAGCAACTTCTATGGCACAAAGGATGTCAAATTCTTCCGAAATTCGGTGAACGAATTCCACATGCCTAAATTTCAGGAATGCTTTTGAAGTACTTAGTCAAACATCTGAAGCGTTTCCTTGATTTCAGAAGGATTTGAAAGCTGTTAAACTACACTGGTTGACAATTGCTAAAATATAACTGCATTTTAGAGTAAAACTGCAACTGAGGGGAACTGTTGTGGCAAAAATCAAAATGGAAACAATACAAAGGAAATTAATATATTACTCACGCTGAAGAACAGACAGTTAAATGAGAACAAATGTAAGAAACGCAAAATATGGGCAATATGAGTTTTCGCTGTGACGCTCTTCGCTACACCTATACCTTGAGCAACTACTGTCACTCTTTTTCTCTCCCTGAGCCGTTCAACGACCATTCCACGGTCATTAGCAGTTAAATAACAACAATCAAACTATTCGTACCCAAAGACAGAAAATCAGCTAGTCACCAACAAAATCTTGTTGCAAGAATAACATGCCGTCGTCTCGTCTTTTACGACGGTCCGATTTAGAGGGAGCATTCGACATTAAGTTTCCAGCCAGCCAGTCCATTTTTTAGGTTAGTTAAACACACTACGTTGCGCTATCTATTGATTTCCCCCGTATTTACGGTTTGCACCATTGATGTTTCACTCAAAAATGTCATTGTCCATTAGCAATTGTCAACCAGTGTATGTTTTCGGATGTGGGTGGGTTTTAACTCTGAGTTTTTGCAGAACATCTACTTTCGTGGGTACACTCTATTCAAGGATATTAACGTGCAGCGCAGAAATATTTGCCAGGTCGAGGACAAGCGCAAAATGAGATCGATATGTATACCTTATTTGGATGAAACGGCTGTCAAGGTAAATTTTAGATAGTGGGCTTAAGTAGTAGAGCTAACGTCAAAACCAATGATGCAGTTGTTTTATTTTTCCTTAGCTTTTGTAAACACATGAATCAAATGAAGAATAATGGGCATTTTATCCTGAAATTTGAAGTGTACTGTGACGTGTCTGCCCCGCAGGACGCACACGACATAAAGGCAGATAGCAGCAAGAACGGACATCTGCGTAGCTGCGTTGGTAGAGCGACTTGTTCGGGAATAAGTGGACTCGGGTTTGATTCCCGGCGTGGACCAAAAATAACGGAGAAATTTACTTCGTTATAATGGCGCACGAACTTCGCGAATGACCCGGCCGTTAACGATATTGCAATGGTGTACTGTTCTTTCCACACCGCGAGATAGGAAAATTAAGAGAATCCCTTCCTCAGCGCTTCGAAAAATAAATGTGTGTGATGTTGCATTCCACACACCAGATTGACTGGGAGGTCTCAAGTGCACGTTCTACAGTGGATGGCTGCCTGCAACGATTCATGATCACGGCAGACCCGTGGGCCATGCCCCGGCTCTCTTTCTGGAGGGGGGGGGGATGGAGGTGTGACGTGCCTGACCAGCAGGTCGCACACGACATAAAGGCGGATAGCAAAAAGGACGAACACCTGCGTAGCTCAGTTTGTAGAGCGACTTGTTCCGTTATAAGTGGACTCTAGTTCAATTCCCGACGTGGACCAAAAATGACGGAGAAATTTACTTCGTTATAGTACCTTCTGTAAAAGACGGACGTTTGTTACTAAAAATCGCGCAGGAAAGAACGCACAGACAACTTTTAGGGATGCGTCTCTTCTGACAGAAAGTTCGAGGTATTCTATGGAAATTCGAGCTATAGAATGTTTTTGCTACTATTTGAAAAGTCTTGGAACAACAGGAAGTAAACAGGCAGGAGGTATTGGCAAACCCACTTTCAATGATTTAAATTCTATATCTCGACAAAACCGGTTTTTTTAGGTATCTCTTCGAACGACAATGAGGGGGTACTTTAATTTAAAGATCAAAGTAATCGTTAACAGGAATCATTTACAATATCACGGATTCCGTTTTAAAGTGTAAATCTCACTACTAACTTCCCTCGAAGTAAAGAGGAAGATAAATGGTGTATTTGCTTCCTTGTTTTCACGTGTTATGCATTTCTCCTTGGAAATCTTTCCAGAAAGCATAACAACCCGTGTTAAGAAAACCTGGAATAAACGATATGGAAGGAAGCATTTAAATTCTTGTGATATGTTTCAAGCGTCATCACAAGAATTTTGAACAACGTTTACCAGGAGCATTGAAACACTTACAAAACAGCAGCCGCCTCACAATGGCATACGGACACGCCTTCCTGGTGGAAACCATGTCTTATGCTAGGAGGAAACATGCTCCGTCGTAATTAGTAAGTGAGATATAATTTGACAATTCTCCGTTTGTGGGAAACCGAATGGAATTTTGATCGATTACGTTAGATCATAGGGAACGTTGCTTTTGGCACCCTTGAAAAAAATTAGATATTCAAGAAATCTGTACATCTGAGACGTGCTTATGAAATCGAAGCGGACACTTTGTACCTGACTTTCAGTTGCACTGACATTTCCTTTAACACAAGGAAACATGTCTGAGTCACTTTTCTCCTCATTGTTTCAAATATTTCTTCACTGTCTCGTTCTGTAAGTCTTGCTAATAAAATTTTGAATACAATGTTTCCTAAGTACTACACTTTAATTGAAATTTCAGGTGAAAATATATTGGTCGATCTGTAGCCACCCTTTGTTCAGCACCACAAAACCGCGGACACTAAAACCTAGTATTTTACTATCAGTTAGTAATACTTCTCAAGTGTTACCGTGTAAGATAATATTTGATGTTTCACTGTTACCACTAGATTCTTCACTTAACTCATTTAAAACCGTGTTTTTTTCTTTTATGTTTCTGCTATGCTCTGATGAGACTACTTTGGGTCACCAGCAGGAAACTGTTTATATTACAGCCGAGGCCCAACCGTAAAAGGCTGCCCAACGTAGTCTTCTCTTTAGATATTTTCGGCCTCTCCTCCTGAAAGGATATTAAGCTTTTCGTTTCTCCCAAAATTTTACTCAATTATTTGTCTTATTTTACCTGGAATGTGTCCACATTTCTTTTAGTCATACCACTCCACACTACAACAGTCAACGAGACTATGCAAGGCAGAAGAACCCTTTGACGATTGCCACATACATCTGAAATCTACAAGAGTGGACGAAATACCGGGTATACGAACTATTATGACTACGTCAGGGACCCACATTCTATTTTTTCTATTTGGTTCTAAGGTATTCCTTCATCTTCTAACTTGCTGTTTACAACGACGAATTACGCCCAATGCCAGGGACTATGTTCATAAAATTCACCTGTGGATGACAGACATATATTTATTTAACCATATTTTCACGTTATTCAGTACCCCGATTGTGTCGTATTGTGTCGCGCCCGGAAATGGTAAAACATGTAAAATATTTCTACAACTCCCAAAATAAAATATCTTTTTTTCTAACTGGCAAAACGTAGAAGACATTTTAAGTGAATATCCTTTTTTCGATCTGTCTCCGAAACTGGGTGTTAAGTATAGTTGTTTTGTATTTCCGGCTGATTCTGTTGACAGAAATATTTTGTTTTAGTAATTTCCTCAACATCGATAGTCCGTTTAAAATTACTAGTTTTAACTTAGTGGACCGCGATTTTTGCAAATAGAGATTTTCACCAACATCTTGAGGGAACGTAGATTTCCCTCAAGCACTGCTTTGGCAGAAAGTGAACAAGTCGGTGATTCCCTGTCGTATCCTTTCGAATAAGGAAAAGCTAAATAAATAAAGCCGTAAAGAGAAATAAATGCCGCCGAATTCTATATCACCTTGTTTGCTTTCTTTATCAGCAAATGCGATCTCCTTGGTCCCGATTAAGCGCAAGAAGCTTTCCGGACTCATATGATCACTGAGCAGAAGATGGATTAAACAGACTCGTGATCATGGAGCAGAAGAAGGGTAGAAGACACCTTGTCGGGAAAGATCGCAACCCACACAATACAGAGCTTAGCATACGTGCGGGCACTTGCACAGAAATCCGGAGGGATTCACAGTTCTTCACTGCAAGGATAAAAATAAATCGGACGGAGAAATGTTGGTTTGACAAAGCAGGATATGATGATATAATTTTCACGTCTGGGAAACGACATATTAATTCTCATTCATCATTAGTCTGCCTGTGGACACTACATCTCTTTCACTATTCGTTTGATTTGAAAAATTGTTTTTTGCATTGGGAAACTTGAAAGGTGACAAAGATGACACGTGCTTCCCAGTTTTTCTATGCTGCATAACTTCGCCACCAGAGGGCGTAAAAACAGATGTTATCTACTTCATAGTACAATTTATTCAATACAATTACGTTTGGACATCCTTTTGAAAATATTCTTTCTTCCATTCGGTTTCATTTACAACGAAGGCTGCTTTGGGTACATTTTCTCTCTCAAGTAATTGATAGTTTTTTTGCCAGAAACGTTAATTGGGATATCACCGATATGACTGTTTCTGAAAGACCGATTTAAAGAATTCTCTCCTACGCGTATAGTTCTTCTCTTTAGAAATAATCTACATATCATTTAAAATTTTTAAAGTATTGTTGTGCCACTGCGGGGCGAAAGTTTAAACTTTTGGTTCTGATACATTCGCATAAATGCCTGCGTTTCCGGAAGCTCTATTTAGAAACATATTCTCGAGACAGACACCATTCACCACGACAAGGTTTTTAAGAATAGATTGTGCTAAAAATAATTCTATAATTTTCCCGCCATATTGCGCAGATACATACCATCCTGGTGCCGATATCTCTGCTTGATTTCAGAAATACTTTCAATCCATGGACTGCTAAAAGAGACCGTTACCAACACTAATAAGAATTATGAATATCAATGGGCTGTTAGAAAAGACTGCTACCAAGACTACTGGGTTTTTACTGACACAGGGGAAAGATAACTCATCACAATATATCACCACGAGTGGCTACGGATAGCCGCTCCATTACCTAACAGTGTTGAAGCGCATTCCATTCTTCCTCCACATACGATTGCTGTGGTCATCCAATCGAAATTAAGTGTTGAATTCTGCACTAAATCTGATAAGTCGCTTGTCGGTGATCAAATATCATATTATTCTTGAGCACCTCACCGGAAAGGAATTGCAGGCGATCTAGTGTGGTTATTGGAATACACCGGAAGGGACGACGAAAATAGTAGCCTACTCTAGGAAGTTCCCTTAGCAATGGTTCGTGATTTTGCGGGATGCTGCTACGAAGCCGCTGTATCTCCTATGGCGCAGAAAAAAGTAGTCGAACAGGCTAATTAAGCCTGTCGCGTTTTGAAGAAATCCTCCCGTTTGGACGGAACGGAACCTTCTCTGCATCTATGAATGCCTATACCTACCCACTAGACAACACTGGTTTCACTCGATGTCGAAAACAAAAGCTTTAAACAATATTGATCATCCACTGCGCATCGACAGTGATGCATATGACCTCCACGGGCAGCAATACACATATTAAACTTGCTGGGCATGCTTAGAATGAGAGTATTTAGAATTTATGTTGGGAGTTTGTCCCAATCTTATTTCAATGCCATCTTTAACTCCTGGAGACTTGAAGGTGGCCTTGATCGCATAGAAAAACGCCTTCAAACAGTGTCCCATGCATGCTCTATAGGGTTTAATTCCGGCGAGTAAGCAGGCCAGTTCATTCGGTAAGTATCCTTGCTCTCTAGTACTTCAGATAACTGGTTCTTTCTGTTAGATCAGGCGTGACGATCCATGATGATGAAGCTAGGACCCACTGCGCCACGGAACAAGCAAACATGACCTTAGAAAACGTATATACAATATCCGTCTTTTGTGACAGTTCTTCTTTTGAGAACATGTAGGGACGTTCTTCCATGATCCTTGCGCCATCCCACGCTAAGACTCCAGGCCTACCATAACTGAGCTGTTCTCTGATGTTATGGAATGGATATCGTGTTCAATGCTTTCTTCACAGCAACTGATATCTTGAGTCACTAGGTAAACTGAAACGACTCTCATCTGAGAACATCACTGTAGAATACATCCGATTGTCGCACTCTCTAAGTGCTTTACACCACCTTAACCAGTCACCACCATGCTGGATTGATAACTTGTCACATTTCAGAGGCTTCCGAGCATACAACCCAACTTATCGATAGCTCGAAATCTGGGTTCCAGTTGCAGCACGGAAGCCTGCAGCGAGCTGTGCTGGTGTAGTATTCTTATTTCATTTGGCCATGAGGGAAATATATTGGTCGTCTTTTGATGTCGTTGCACTACTACGGAATCCACCACAGATCAGTACTACTGTTTTCCAGGTTTTCCTAGTTTATTTCAAAACCTGAAGTGACGGTCTTCGCTACAACTATATCTCTAGCAACTGCTGTCAGTCTTTGTCTCTCCTCGAGCCGTTGTCATTTAACTTCTTACGACCAGTCCACAGGTCATAAGCAGTTAAATGACAACGATGAGACTATTCTTACCCATAGACTATATATAACGAAGTAAATTTCTCCGTCATTTTTGGTCTACGCCGGGATTCGAACCAGAGGCCGCTTATTCCGGAACAAGTCGCTCTACCAACTGAGCTACGCAGACGTTTATTCTGATTCCTATCTGCCTATATGTCGTGTGCATCCTGCTGGCAGGTACGTCACATCTCCCCCCCGAAAGAGGGCCGGGGGCATGGCCCACGGGTCAGCCGTGACCACGAATCGTTGCAGGCAGCCATCCACTGTAGAACGTGCACTTGAGAACTCCCAGTCAATCTGCTGTGTGGAATGCAACATCACACATTTTTTTTTCGAAGCGCTGGAGAAGGAATTCTCTGATTTTTCCTGTCTCGCGGTGTGGAAATAACATCACACCAATGCGAGATTTTGAACGGCCGGGTCATCCGGATAGTTCGGGCGCCATTATAACGAAGTAAATTTCTCCGTCATATTTGGTCTACGCCGGGAATCGAACCCGAGGCCGCTTATTCAGGAACAAGTCGCTCTACCAACTGAGCTACGCAGACGTTTATTCTGATTCCTATCTGCCTATATGTCGTGTGCATCCTGCTGGCAGGTACGTCACATCTCCCCCCCCCGAAAGAGGGCCGGGGGCATGGCCCACGGGTCAGCCGTGACCATGAATCGTTGCAGGCAGCCATCCACTGTAGAACGTGCACTTGAGAACTCCCAGTCAATCTGCTGTGTGGAATGCAACATCACACATTTTTTTTCGAAGCGCTGGAGAAGGAATTCTCTGATTTTTCCTGTCTCGCGGTGTGGAAATAACATCACACCAATCCGAGATTTTGAACGGCCGGGTCATCCGGATAGTTCGGGCGCCATTATAACGAAGTAAATTTATCCGTCATTTTTGGTCTACGCCGGGAATCGAACCCGAGGCCGCTTATTCCGGAACAAGTCGCTCTACCAACTGAGCTACGCAGACGTTTATTCTGATTCCTATCTGCCTTTATGTAGTGTGCGTCCTGCTGGCAGGTACGTCACAAGACACGAAATCAACCAGCCAACAACAAAATTTGCTTGGAGGAATAACAAGCTGTCATCAAGTCTTTTACGACGGTCTGATCTGGAGAGAGGTTTAGACCTTAAGTATCCAGCCGGCCAGTCCATTTTCGTTTGAGGTTAGTTAAACACACCAGGTAGCGACATGTATTGATTTCCCCCCGTATTTAAGGTACGCTCTATTGATGTTTCATTCCAAAAAGGCTTTGTCTCTTAGAATCAAATAAAGAATCATGGGCATTTTATCCTGAAATGTGAAATGTACCTTCTGTAAAACATCGAAGTCTGTTACAAAAAAAAAAAAAAAAAACGCGCAGGAAAGAACGCAGCAGACTGTCAACGTTCAAGGCTACGTATCTTCAGACGGAAAGTTCGAGGTATTCTCTGCAAATTCGAGATATGGAAAGTTTTTTGCTACTATTTGAAATGTCTTGGAACAACAGGAGGTCATAAGGCAGACAAAACCGTCAAACAGAAATCATTGCTCTTTCCACGTTTATAACTGAGTCACGGAAAAATTCTCGTTGGCCGCCACCGGGAATGGAACCCAAGGTCTTCCAGTCACGCGCCGGATATGCGTACACTGCACCACAGCGGCCTCGAATTTCTCCAGACTCACACACACTAACTGCCACGCCAATTAGGCAGGTTGCTTCTTGGAGCCCCGCACAATGCTGGGGATTCACCAAAGATGGTAAGCAGCAAATGAACAAATAACTAGGAGCCGAATGAATAATTAATACACACAACTGACGTGGATTAGGAATATCAAACAGAAATATTAGATCTTTCTACGTTCATAAGTGAGTCACGGAAAAATTCTCATCGGCTGCCACCGGGAATCGAACCCAGGGTCTTCCAGTTATGCGCCGGATAGGCTTCCACTGCACCACAGCGTCCTCGAATTATTCCAGACTCACACACACTAACTGCCAAGCCAATTTGGCAGTTTGCAGTGGAAGCATGTCCGGGGCGTAATTGGAAGTGAGATATGATTTGTCAATTCTCCGTTTGTGGAAAACTGAATGGAATTTTGAACTTTTCATTAGATCATAGGGCACGTTGCCTTAGTCACCTTTGAAAAAAAAAATTGATATTCAAGAAATCTGTACATCTGAGACGTGCTTATGAAATCGAAGCCAACACTGTGTACCTGCCTTTCAGTTGCAATGACATTTCCCTTAACACAATGAAATATGTCTGCGTCACTTTTCTCTTCACGGTTGTGCAAACATTAAAACGCTTTTCGTTTAAGTGCGAGTGCTCCCAAAACAATTATTGATGTTTGATTCAGACGTTACATGAAATACAACGAATAATTAAATTTCTTTATTAAAATGACCGGTTAATTAGAGACCTAAGGAAAAATTCTTAAATTTTTCTGATTTTTGTCCATTGTCTCGTTGTGTAAGTCTTGCCAATAAATGTTTGAATGCGATGTTCTCTAAGGACTACACTTTTATTTAAGTTTCAGGTGTAAATATGTTGCTCCATCGGTAGCCACTATTTGTTCAGCACCCTAAAACCGCGGACACTAAAACCTAGTATTTTACTATCAGTTAGTAATACTTCTCAAATGTTACCGTGTAAGATAATATTTGATGTTTCACTGTTATAACTAGATTCTTCACTTAACTCATTTAAAACCGTATTTTTTTTTCTTTTATGTTTCTGTTATGCTCTGATGAGACTACTTTGGGTCATCAGCAGGAAACTGTTTATATTACAGCCGAGGCCCAACCGTAAAAGGCTGCTCTACGTAGTCTTCTCTTTAGATATTTTCGGCCTCTCCTCCTGAAAGGATATTAAGCTTTTCATTTCACCCAACATTCTGCCCAATTATTTGATTTATTTTACCTGGAATGTGTCCACATTTCTTTTAGCCTTACCACTCCACACTACTACAGTCAACGAGACTAAGCAAGGCAGAAGAACACTTTGATGATTGACACATACATCTGAAATCTGCAAGAGTGGACGAAATACCGGGTTTACGAACTATTATCACTACGCCAGGGACCCACATTCTATCTTTTCTATTTTGAATTTTTTTGGTTCTAAGGTATTCCTTCATCTTCTAACTTGTGGTTTACAACGACGAATTACGCCCAATGCCAGGGACCATGTTCATAAAATTCACCTGTGGACCACAGACATATATTCCTTTATCCATATTTTCAAGTTATTCAGTACCCCGATTGTGTCGTATCGTGTCGCGCCCGGAAATGGTAGAACATGTAAAATCTTTCTACAACTCCAAAAATAAAATATGTTCTTTTCTAATTGGCAAAACGTAGAAGACATTTTAAGCTTAATATCCTTTTTTTTTTCGATCTATCTCCAAAACTGGGTGTTAAGTATAAGTGTCTTGTACTTTCGGCTGATTCTGTTGACCAAAAAACTTTATTTCAGTAATATTCTTTAGCAATGGTAGTCCGTTAAAATTACCAGTTTTAACCCAGTGGACCACGATTTTTGCAAATGGAGATTTTCACCAACATCTTGAAGGAATGCGGATTTTTCTCAAGCACACTGCTGTGGCAGAAGGTGAACAAGTCGGTGATTCCCTGTCTTACCCTTTCGAATAAGGAAAAGTAAAAGAAATCAAGCCGTAAAGAGAAACAAATGCCACAGAATTCCATATCACCTTGTTTGCTTTCTTTAACAGCAGAGGCGATCTCCTTGGTTCCGATTAAGCGCAAGAAGCTTTCCAGACTCATGTGATCACTGAGCAGAAGATGGATTAAACAGACTCGTGATCATGGAGCAGAAGAAGCGTAGAAGACACCTTATCGGGAAAGATCGCAACCCACACAATACAGAGATTAGCATACGTGCGGGCACTTGTAAGGAAATCTGCAGGGATTGACAGTTCTTCACTGCAAGGATAAAAAATAAATCGGACCGGGAAATTTTGGTTTTACAAAGCGCGATATGACATAATTTGCACTACTGGGAACGACATATTAATACTCATTCACCATAAATCTTTGACACAAAAAGACGCATTATTAGACTAATTGAAGGTTTCTTTTTTCATTCCCTTACATTCCTTCTGTTATAAAAATTATTTGTACCTATCTTTTTCGTTATTTCGTTTTATTTTGACCTCTTTCCTATGGCCACTTACCCTCCGCGGAAAAGTAATTATCAATTTACCTGTGCGATACATTTTCTAAAAAGAAAATGAACTTTGCAAAATAATTTTTGACGCCTATGTTTAAATTTAAAGAAAGAAAATATTTTGGGCTTTCGATTAACCGAAAAACAAGAAACAATACTTTATACACACTAAACGCCATTAGGCAGGCAGCTCAAAGGTATTCACTGATCTGAAAAAAAAAACAGAATCTGTTTCAGACTGCTTATATAGTTATTTGACAATACATCTCCAACGCTGTTTTTTATGCATTGTTGTGATTTACATTGTTGCGCTACTGATATGAAAATTGTTTCAGCATCTCATTTTTGCAACAAAGCACGTGGTTGAAACAATGTAGGAAAAGCGCCTACTGCTTGATCTTTGCATTAAAATATAATATCGCGATTTGATGCTTTCTTACTTATAACACTGGGAAACAAATGTTTTGTTGCATTAATACCAGCATTTGGTTCTTACCTAAATTTAAGAGTGCTGAATTCAAATCTGAAAATAGTTTTTCTCTGTAAGCTTTAGATTACTTGCTATTCAACATTTTCATTTTTCGCGGAAATTTGACCCCTCTCTTATGAAAACATTGTCTCTCTGAAGAATTTATGTTCATACAGTCTTAAAATTAGGCTTAAACAACCGTCTTGACAAATATATTTTTTACGTATTCACAAAAACGCGTAGGTGCCTCATAATATGCATTGAAGTCTGAAAAGAGGCAAAAACATCATTTGTGTGGAGTAAAATATGTAGCGCCACTTGCCAAACCTGAAATATTTATACATTATAGTCAAATATGAGTATGAACTAATGCCTTTTACTTTGAATTTATTTATATATTTCGACATAAAGATGATAGGAGATACAGAACAACTGATAAGGATGGGTTGCAAAGCTCAAATATGTCCTATTCAGGCAAAGATATGCGGTTGTATCTGTGGTGTGGTGTTCGTGGGTTTTCTCAGGCCAATGGTGCTTGATGTCGTAGCAGTAGTCTGCCATCCAAAAATTGTCCCATCGCCATTGACAGCTCTATTTCATCGTGTTTATATCATTATGTTCATCAGTAACAGCTCCAAGGTTCTCGGGGAATTTATCAAAGTAACTGTTCTGGAATGGAGCTTGACGCTCACGTTGCACCCAAGATCGCAAAATGCCAACAGCATTCTAGCAACGATAACCTCATAGTTATCTGCCTTTTCGTTATCAAGAAAAGTGTGTATAACTACCACCAAAGACAGCCATGCTGAATTCTCCTTGTCATTCTTCTTATTCAGAAGGTCCTCATCACGTACAAAGGCGCAAATTTGAGATTAATGGAACACACTTGCTTTGATTCCCTCGAAAAGGCAAAGTAGGAAAAGCAGAAACTATATGTTGAAAACATTCACAATCTGTTTTTAATGCCTTCACCAACTGTTTCATTAAGCCGAGCTTGATATGGAGTGGGAGGAAAATAATCTTCTCTCGACTGACGATTGGGTTATTCGCAATGCTTGGCGTGCCTGCTGCTAGGGTTTAACGGATTTTCCACTTGTTCTAGGTCCAGTGTATCTCTCGAGCTCGGCTGTCCCACATGCACAGATAGCATGGAAACTTAGTGAAGCCTATCGGTTGACCTATCTGTTGACCAAATTTACCATTTTCAGGTCCACACAAATGATCCAGTTGTGGTCGTGATGTTTGAGTAAGCAAGTTTTAACAACCGTCGTTTTCTTCTCGAAACATTCACCATTTTTCGAGAACATAATGACATGACTATGCTTATATCACTATGTTCTCGAAAATTCACCAAGTGTCCAACTGGAACCGTTCCATTGCCATGGTACAAGAGAAGACACTTGAGGCTGCGATTTGAGCAGTCCAGAAAGAGTCGCTATTATGTTGTACTATTCGAAGTAACACTTAATTTTCTGAGAACACCTGGGATATCGTGGCATTAAAGAAACTGCTTACCTTCTGACAAAAGTGCACAAAGATCTGGTCCCGCTTTCGGAAATAAGAAACTTTGTTGAGCAGTCAAGTAGGTTATTTTCTTGCAACCTTGAGGCTAATACCTCAGCTTGCTTTCTTGGAGAACTCCAAATCACGAACTAAGTCATTCAGTTACTATTGGCTGAACTGCTGAGGGGCTGATGACTATTTGCTATCAGGTGAGGAGTTTTCGGATTCTGAAAACACTTCTTGAAGATCGTTATCATAAGCCTGGTGCTCTTCCTGATCATGTTCACTGCCTTTATCTCCAGATGAGATAAAACCATTAAAAACTGGAACCGGGAATTCCTCATAGTGCGGAGTAGGTCGAATTGCGGAGGGAATACTGGGATAGGAGATTATATTCCGGTTTTTCTTTCCGAAACATTTGTGTTACCTTCGGGGTTTTGCTAGTTGTCAAGCTATCGATAGTGTCAATAACAATGGATGTCATTTTTTTGTGAAAATCACAAGTTTCGAATTGCATGAAAACTAGAGTATATATAGGAAAACCGATTTCAGATTTGAAATCAGCGTTGAAAAAATACTTAGAATCAATTGAAAAATTTAATGCAACAGAAAGTAAAAAGAAATTTGTTCCCGAGTGTAATTTAAGGTAAAGTACATTAAAAGCAGCAAATCCATCTGTTTGGATACATTACATCAGAATGTATTTGACTTTCTTCCTCAATTATGCGGATATTACATATTTGCTCAAACGTGCTTTGTTTTTGTTAATGGCATCCTCCATTCAAACGTGGTGTGCCGAATTAGATGCCTTTTCTTTCTTGGGTTTGGACAGAAAATCCTTTTTAAATCATCCGGGAAGCATACTCTCACACCGGGGATATCACTGAACGGAAAAATGTGTATTTTGAAAAGAATCGTCTTCAGATTACCAACCGCCCATCACGAAATAATCCTTTTAACCCTGTCTAGCACGGTTAAAAGGATTATTTCGCGGCCTGTATCAGTTCTGAGGGACGAAGGTTTCAAATGAAACTGTTCCTACGGCCCTTTTCTAGAAACAAAATATCCACTAGAGACAACTTTCCAAATTTGACCGATTTTTGTACTCACAGTAGAGGTTTCATACTTCGAAATATATGGAATTACATCTTCCAGTTTTTTAGACAAATGGAAACGTAAGAGTAAGAGCGAAATAAGACTAAGCGCAAAAACATGACTGATAGTCTAGCATAGTGATATTTAAGCGGTTCGCATAAAATCGACACTCGAAAGTTCACTTGTCAGAAAAGCAGACCCAAGAATCTTTTACGTCAACACTTTTCACTTCATTTTCCCAAATACACTCCTATACGAATATATACCGGTAAATCGAGACACCACCATGGATTTCCCGTGGAATCGGGAATGCAAGGATTCAAATGTCACATGGACAGGCATGCAAAAAAAAATCCATTTTCGTCGCCAGTGAACTTTTAGGTCGTTCCTAGACCGCATTGACATCGCGCATTATTCCTCCAGGATAAAATGCTGTGGGATGGTTGCTGACAATATTCTCTCTGTGTTTTATCCGGTGCGTGCATTTCAGTTCCCAAAATTCATGCCGAGATGTCGTCCATAAGGGCCATTCAAAGAGTTTTTTGCGTTCAGAGGGGTCGCATCATGCGACTCCTGAAATCACGCTAATCATGTCCAGGGATCTACCTCCTCCAGAACCATGATGAAGCTTCAGTGACACAGTGTTGTCTAGTGGGTAGTTATAGGCTATCATAAATGCAGAGAAGTTCCGTTCCGTCCAAACGGGAGGATATTTTCAAAACGGGAGGATATTTTCAAAACGGGACAGGCTGGAAAAGAGTGCTTGGCTTCTCTCTTCTACGTCATAGGAGATACAGCGGCCTCGTAGCATCATCCCGCAAAATCACGATCCATTGTTAAGGGAACTGCAGTGAGTAGAATACTCTTTTCTTCGTCCCTTCCGATCTATTCCATTAACCACACTAGATTGCCTGCAATACTTTTCCGGTGAAGTGTTCAAGAATAATAGGATATTTGATCACCAACAGGTGACTAATCAGATTTTGTGCGGAATTCAGCACCTGATTTCGATTGGATGACCGTATGTGGAGGAAAAATGGAAGACGCCTTAACACTGTTAGTTGATGAACGCTGGTATCAATGCAAGGAAAACTTTGTTTCCCATTGTTAGAAAAAAGAATTCCGATATTATATTTTAATATAAAGATCAAGCAGTAGTCGCGTTTCCTACATTGTTTCAACCATGTGCTTTGTTGCAACAATGAGATGTTCAAACAATTTTCACATCAGTAGCGCAACAATGAAAATCACAACGATGCAAAAAAAAAAAAAAAGAAAAAAACCCAACGTTGAAGATGTATTGCCAAAAAACTATTATAAGCATTCGTGAAACAGATTCTGCTTTTTTTTTCAGATCAGTGAATACCTCTGAGCTGCCTGCCTGTTGGCGTTCAGTGTGTATAAAGTATTACTTGTTTCTTGTTCTTCGGTTAATCGAAATCCCAAAATATTTTCTTTCTTTAAATCTTAACATAGGCGTCAAAAATGATTTTACAAAGTTAATATTCTTTTTAGAAAATGTATCGCACAGGTAAATTGATAATTACTTTTCCGGGGAGGATAAGTGGCCATAGGAAAGAAGTCAAAATAAAACGAAATAACGAAAAAGATAGGTACGAATAATTTTTATTACAGAAGGAATGTGAGGGAATGAAAACAGAAACCTTCAAATAGTCTAATAATACGTCTTTTTGTGTGAAAGATTCATGATGAGTGAGAATTAATATGTCGTTCCCAGACTTGCAAATTATGTCATATCGCGCTTCGTGAAACCAAAATTTCCCGGTCCGATTTATTTTTTATCCTTGCAGTGAAGAACTGTCAATCTCTGCAGATTTCCTTACAAGTGCCCACACGTATGCTAATCTCTGTATTGTGTGGGTAGCGATCCTTCCCGACAAGGTGTCTTCTACCCTTCTTCTGCTCCATGATCACGAGTCTGTTTAATCCATCTTCTGCTCAGTGATCATATGAGTCTGGAAAGCTTCTTGCGCTTAATCGGGACCAAGGAGATCGCCTCTGCTGTCAAAGAAAACAAACAAGGTGATATGGAATTCTGTGGCATTTGTTTCTCTTTATGGCTTGATTTCTTCTGCTTTTCCTTATTCGAAAGGGTACGTAAGAGGATCACCGACTTGTTCACTTTCTGCCACAGCAGTGCTTGAGAAAAATCCGCATTCCTTCAAGATGTTGGTGAAAATCTACATTTGCAAAAATCGCGGTCCACTGGGTTAAAACTGGTAATTTTAAACGGACTACCCTTGCTAAAAGAAATTACTGAAATAAAGTTTTTTGGTCAACAGAATCAGCCGAAAGTACAAGACAACTATGCTTAACACCGAGTTTTGGAGACAGATTGAAAAAAAGGATATTAAGCTTAAAATGTCCTACGTTTTGCCAATTAGAAACATATTTTATTTTTGGAGTTGTAGAAACATTTTACATGTTTTACCATTTCCGGGCGCGACACGATACGACACAATCGGGGTACTGAATAACTTGAAAATATGGTTAAATAAATATATATCTTTGGTCCACAGGTGAATTTTATGAACATGGTCCCTGGCATTGGGCGTAATTCGTCGTTGTAAACCACAAGTTAGAAGATGAAGGAATACCTTAGAACCAAAAAGAAATTCAAAACTGAAAAGATAGAATGTGGGTCCCTGGCGTAGTGATAATAGTTCGTAAACCCGGTATTTCGTCCACTCTTGTAGATTTCAGATATATTTTGCAATCATCAAAGGGTTCTTCTGCCTTGCATAGTCTTGTTGACTGTTGTAGTGTGTAGTGGTAATACTAAAAGAAATGTGGACCCATTCCAGGTAAAATAAATCAAATAATTGAGCAGAATTTCGGGAGAAATAAAAAGCTTAATATCCTTTCAGGAGGAGAGGCCGAAAATATCTAAAGGGAAGACTACGTAGGGCAGCCTTTTACGGTTGGGCCTCGGCTGTAATATAAACAGTTTCCTGCTGATGACCCAAAGTAGTCTCATCACAACATAGCAGAAAGAGAAAAAAACAAACACGGTTTTAAATGCGTTAAGAGAAGAATCCAGTTGTAACAGTGAAACAGCAAATATTATCTTTCACCGTAACACTTGAGAAGTATTACAAACTGATAGTAAAATACTAGGTTTTAGTGTCCGCGGTTTTGTGGTGCTGAACAAAGAGTGGCTACAGATCGAGCAGTATATTTCCACCTGAAATTTCAATTAAAGTGTAGTCCTTAGGGAACCTTGTATTCAAAAATTTATTAGCAAGACTTACAGACCGAGACAGTGGACAAAAATCTAAAACAATGAGGAGAAAAGTGACTCAGACATGTTTCCTTGTGTTAAAGGAAATGTCAGTGCAACTGAAAGGCAGGTACAAAGTGTCCGCTTCGATTTCATGAGCACGTTTCAGATGTACAGATTTCTTGAATATCTAATTTTTTTCAAGGGTGACAAAAGCAACGTTCCCTATGATCTAACGTAATCGATCAAAATTCCATTCGGTTTCCCACAAACGGAGAATTGTCAAATTATATCTCACATACTAATTACGACGGAGCATGTTTCATCCTAGCATAAGACATGGTTTCCACGAGGAAGGCGTGTCCGTAGGCCACTGTGAGGCCGATGCTATTTTGTAAGTGTTTCAATGTTCCTGGTAAACGTTGTTCAAAATTCTTGTGATGACGCATGAAGCATATCACAAGAATTTAAGTGCTTCCGTCCATATCGTTTATTCCAGGTTTTCTTAACACGGGTTGTTATGCTTCCTCGAAAGATTTCCAAGGAGAAATGCATAACACGTGAAAACAAGGAAACAAATACACCATTTATCTTCCTCTTTACTTTGAGGGAACTTAGTAGTGAGATTTACACTTTAAAACGGAATCCGTGATGTTATAAATGCTTCCTGATGAAGGTTACTTTGATCTTTAAATTAAAGTACCCCCTCATTGTCTTTCGAAGAGATACCTAAAAAAACCCGGTTTTGTCGAGTATGGAATTTAAATCATTCAAAGAGGGTTTGCCAATACCTCTTGCCTGTTTACTTCCTATTGTTCCAAGACTTTTAAAATAGTAGCAAAAACATTCTATAGCTCGAATTTCCATAGAATACCTCGAACTTTCTGTCAGAAGAGACGCATCCTTAAAAGTTGTCTGAGCGTTCTTTCCTGCGCGATTTTTAGTAACGAACATCGATCTTTTACAGAAGGTACACTTCAAATTTTAGGATAAAATGCACATGCTTATTTATTTGGTTCATGTGTTTAGGAAATGTATGGAAAAGTAAAGCACCTGCATCATTGGTTTTGACGTTAGCTCTGCTACTTAGGTCCGCTGTCTCAAATTTCACCTTGACAGCCGTTTCATCTAAATAAGGTATACATATCGATCTCATTTTGCGCTTGTCCTCGACCTGGCAAATATTTCTGCGCTTCACGTTAATATCTTTAAATAGAGTGTACCCACGAAAGTACAGGTTCTGCCAAAACTGATAAGTAAAACCCACCCACATCCAAAAACATACAATGGTTGGCAATGACATTTTGGAGTGAAACATCAATGGAGCACACCGTAAATACGGGGGAAATCAATAGATGGCGCTACGTAGTGTGTTTAACTAACCTCAAACAAAAATGGACTGGCCGGCTGGAAACTTAAGGTATAACACTCCCTCTAAATCAGACCGTCGTAGAAGACGAGACGACAGCTTGTTATTCTTGCAACGAGATTTTGTTGGTGACTGGTTGGTTTTGTGTCTTTGGGTGCGAATAGTTTGATAGTTGTTATTTAACTGCTAATGACCGTGGAATAGTCGTTGAACGGCTCAGGGAGAGACGGCTGGAAACTTAAGGTATAACACTCCCTCTAAATCAGACCGTCGTAGAAGACGAGACGACAGCTTGTTATTCTTGCAACGAGATTTTGTTGGTGACTGGTTGGTTTTGTGTCTTTGGGTGCGAATAGTTTGATAGTTGTTATTTAACTGCTAATGACCGTGGAATAGTCGTTGAACGGCTCAGGGAGAGACAAAGAGTGACAGCAGTTGTTCGAGGTATGGGTGTAACGAAGAGCGTCACATCGGGTTTGAAAAAACTGTGGAAAGCAGAGAAACAGCAGTACAGATGCGTGGTGGATGCCGCAGTAGTGCAACGAGAGCAAAAGACGACCAATATGTGTCCTTCATAACCGAATAAATTGGAGTGCAACACTAGCACAGCTCTCTGTAGGCCGCCGTACTACAATTGGAACCCAAGTGTCGAGCGAGCGATAAGTAGACGATTGAATAGGATGGGTTGTATGCCCGGAAGCCTGTGAAATGTGTCACGTTACCGTCCCATCATCGTGGTTCCCGTTAACGTGGTTAAAGCACTTAGAGAGTGGGAGAATCAGAGTTGGTTCATAGTGATTTTCTCAAATGAGAGTCGTGTCGAGCAAGGCGGGGGGAGGGTGAGGTCGCAAAACACCTCGGTGCACTCGCAGTGGCGTCACTGGCACAACTTGTGCATCTCCGGAGAGTTCATTTCAGCACCCCCAAGCATAATAATTTTTGGCACAGAAGTACATAATGCAAGGTAATCAATCAGCCAATCAGGTGTAACACGGTGAGCTAACAGATGCATGATCATGAATATACATTTTGTCGTATTGAAATGAATTCAGTAAAACGTATTTAAATGTTTAAGACAATTTTTATAAACTACATGGCGAAATGATTCTGTACAATTTCTCATTTTCAATATATGAAAAAATAAATCTTTACTTTTTTAAAACTTTGTAGTAAATCCGAATGCTATTTTGTTTTATTTTCATACCCCTATTACACATTTTTTATTAGCATCGCTCTTTTCAAAGCTAATTGTTTACAAGTTGATTTCTCAATAGCATTGAGTAAAATATTCAATAATCTTTGCTTGTTTAAAATTTCTCAGACATTGAAAACACATAACTGTGAACGTTATTAAGTTTTTAGTTGCACCATGTGTTTCATGGCTGAACAACAACAACGACAAACAACAAAACGTCCGCACCATATCAAAAGAAGCTGTAGGTTGCCTAAAGGCACGTTTTATTCAGAGCAACGATTGCGAAATTAATTTTTTATCCAAACCGATGGTAACCAACATAACCTTCTCTGATGGGATCAAGGTTCAACTTTGGCAACACCAAGAAGGAACACAACAACGCTGACAGAAAGTAAACAACATACTCTTCTCTGATAGGATCATGGTTCAAATTTGGCTACATTAGGTACTCAGCAACGCTGTCTCAATTCTCTCAAACGTGTAATATACCTGTTACGTATATGTAAACGAATCAAAGAACTGGGTGTTTGTGATAATCTGGAATTTAAAATTTTATCTACATCGAAAAAGTGTATAAATGAATTAATTACGTGTAATCGAATTGAAAAAGCTTAGAAACTACAGTAAAATATCTGGACTAACGTAGCGTTACGTACTGTATAAATGTCAAAAAATATAACTGGAATACGTATTACCGAAGTTTCACTGAATATCCTCTTATTTCTACAAAGCAACGCTTAAGTTTAAAATTTTTGTTTAAACTGAAAACAACTACATTGAAAAAACATTGCACAAAAATTCAAATTGCTTGATTTTCAGTCTGCGACGTATGCCTCTAATTCGAGTTGCTGCTTTCTTGCAGAAATTTCGTTGCTTCTGAACTGAACATTTTTCCACTGGACAGTTCGTTATTTCTCTAAACAGCTTGTACATTTTAGCGACACTGACAGTGGGTCACAGCAAAATATATAGAGACAGCGATGATTGCAAATAATGGGGGGGGGGGGGGGGGTGGAGAGAGAGAGAGATTGCAAGTAATTGTAGAGAATTGATATAAAGAAAGAGATTTAAGCAAATACGTATTGTTGCTATATGATTGAGATCTATGTTGATCTAAGAGCTATTTTGTGTCAAATGATGAAACACAACGTGACTAGTTTTTATACGGATGACCTTCGAACTTTCATTGAGTGGAAAATTAAGAGCAAGGAGATTTTAAACATAAATCCTTTTGCTGATTTTCTCAACTGGACGTTTGGCTACTGAGTTATTACAAAAGTGTGTTTTATATGCAACAAACTAGGAACATTAATCAAATTAGTTAACCATTTGAGCTACTGCTTCAAAAATTAAAACTTCTACAAGTTATTATTGCAGTCATAGGGGTATCCACAACTAAGGATAGCCGTTATGTAATCTCAAAATGTACAAATCTGTAATTCGAAAAAATAAATAAAAGTCAGGTGCAAAAAAACTTCAGTAAGACAAAAATTTGGAATTAAGAACTGTAATCTGCTCACATGCGCTCAGAGATCATCATATTTTTACCACTCAGGAATCTTATAAAATGATTTCTTATATTTTAAAATGGAGCAGATTTCTCGCACTTACAAAACACGACAAGATTAGTCGAAAACGTGTGTGAATTATTCGGATTTGTGGAATTGTACAAGAAATACATATCTGGTACTGAACTAAGACGGACGAAAAGTATCACATCCGTTAAAGTACAAAATTTCATTTCGAGCTGGAAAAAAAATACAACGACCTTTTATATTTTGGACTGCAAGTACATCTTTAGCGGTATAGCAAGTAGAAAAGTGCTATTCTGTTCAAAAAAATAATTTTAATTTTCACGGTAGAACATAATACAAAATGTTAGCGGTGTATATTTTATTTTTTGGAGAAACTTTTCTACGATGGCTTTCTAGTAAAACAAATGCTAGTTTGCTTAGGAGTAGTAACTGACCGGTTCCCTTTAGGTGGTGTACGAAACCTTGTGTACAAAATCGTACCAAAGTCGTACAACACTCTGGAAGTGCTAATGTTTGATTTTAGAAAAAGGGCAGTACAAGAGCGCATGCCGGAGAGCCACAAATTAGGTGAAAAGAACCTCCTCCTGCAGAGTGCAAATTTTCTTCAGGATGCAAACATCCTGGCAGTGTTTATTCTTGATTTTAAAAAAGTGGCACTCTGAGTACGTGCTGGTGAGCCAAAAAGAACAACTTACGGCTGGGTACAAGCTTTTCTTTTTGGTGTACAAAACTGTACAACATTAGTACACCATTCTGACAGTGTTTAGTTTTGATTTTTGGAAAAGTGGCACTCCAAGTATATGCTCGAGAGCCACAAAGGAGATTCAAAAAGTACCACTTCCGGTGGTGTACAAAATTTTCATTTGGGTGTACAAAACTATACAAAACTAGGAAAGCACTCTGGCAGTGTATATTTTCGGTTTTGGAAAAGTGGCATTCCAAATACATGTACCTGAGGTCTGTGAAGGCCAGTCCAAAACACGAACGTCATTGGCTTCAGACCACGCTTTAGTAGACCGAGAGTTGTGGATGCTGGCATTGTCCTGCTAAAAAATCCAATCTCTTGATGTCATAAGGGGAGAAACGGGTAGCAAATTATCCGCCAGCACATCTTGGTACTTGTCGGAATGAATTTTTGCGTCTATAATCACAAGTGAAGTTTTTCCAGTTTGCGCTTTGAAAAATAGGCGTTTTCTTTCCCAGATCATGCGAATATTTAGCGAAACCGTCAGGTCCATCCAAATTAAATTTCTTTTCATCGGAAAAGACCACGTCTTTCCACTTATCACCGAAAGTAATATGCCTTTTTACAAAATCAACTCGAGCACATGTATGTTTAGCATTCACGTAGGGTCTTGGCTTTAGCTTAATGTATTGGATGTTCGAATTGCCGGCTAAAACATTTCGTACCGTTTGGCCACTGCAGGACAAGCTCAGTTCACGAACAATTTCACTGGACGACTTTTTTTAGCACATGCAAATTTACAAACTCTACGTTTCAGGCGTTTTAAAATTGATTTTGGCCGACCTGTAAATTTCTTTGTCCATAAGAAGATGGATTTTGCAAATAATTGTTCACTACGGTCTTGGATTGGCCTATAGCTTTGCAATTTATGCCCTACTCTTCCCACTCGCATGTAATCCTTGTATTTTACTTCGTTCAAAATCCCCTTAAAAACTTTTTGCCCTTCGCCATAGCAATACTCTTCTCAAATCCAATACTGATCTGCTTATCAAGGCGCCTGTTCGTACACATACGTGAAACAACCTAATTTCCATACTCTATGGGAAACGTTCCTGACCTTATAATTTTTTCCAGCTGCAAATGTAGTTAATACGGTTTTCTTCTTTTTATTTTTTTCCCGTAAACATTTTCATCGCATTATTATTTTAAAAGGGTTTGAAACTTGTTTTAGCATTATTTGAACGGTTCGCTCCATTAACTTAGTGCTCTATTGTCTGCATTTTCAAATTTCTTTATACGACCTTAACATTTTATCCACCACTGTATCTGTACTAAGGCACTTGTTTCGTATTATCGACAGTTTAATCATTAATTCGGATGCTCATAGCACTTTAAATAAAACTTTTCAATTTAAGTGTCTCTGACCCTGAAAAATATTCTGATCGAAATCAACCTCAGTTAAAACAATACTCAGATGTAGCGTCATAACTATTGCTCTCCTTTGATTTCAAAGCTGATTTCTACTGTATGTAAAACGACATATAACGGGAACGCCGGTGTGAAATTAGCCGTAAGCAAACATCTTCAACGGTGGAGATGTAATTCATGTGCATTCTTCGACAATAAAATAACAAAATCCCGAAGGAATAAGAGTACAGGATACTTACAGTAATGACAGTCAATAGCGTAAAGTACATAAGCGATAAAATTTGCAGATGAAGAATTATGAATTCAGGATATTTACAGTAATGACAGCTAATAGCGTAGGTACAAGCGATAAAATTTGCAGATGCCGGTGTACACGTTTGTTAGCACAATGTGATGATTCCTATGGGCAGATCAACATAACGTAAAGCTACCTGGTTTGGGATACGTGTGCTAAGTATTTTAGCATTGAGTTGTACAGAATTCAAATAGCCTCCTGCGGTACTTTCAACCAAAACTGTTCTTGCACTTGTTTCGGAAAAATAGCCAATGTATTGATATATGCTGGCTGCAAGTGGTTCTTAGATGACGTCAAACCATGGCGTACAAGTTCTCAATCGGGAAGAAAGGCATTACGGGAAGGCACTACGTTCACTCCACGAATAAATTCAGAGGAATCACACTGAAAAGTGGAGTCAAGGACTCCAGTAAAAATGCTGGGTTCCAAAACCTTGGTACCATAATGGTGAGAACTCTGCTTCCAGTTGACGAACACCAACCATGAACGAAGAGCGTAACTGATCGCTCTACACACCACAACACCAGCAGAGAGTGCAGTATGGCAATCCACTAGGTCTTTGCGTTCTTCACGTACTCACTATTCGCCGATTATCGGGCTCCAAGGCGAAGCAGGATTCATCGCTGAAGGCTACTTGATAGCGCCTTGAATGGTTCCCCATTCGAGGCACCATTTAAGACGCTATCGACAATGATCAGAGCTCAATGATAATCGATGCTATGGCCTGTATACACACAGGCCCCTTTCGGCCAGTCGGCATGCAATGGTTCGGCAAGTCATTGGATGACAGCTAACGGAAGTCACATCTCGTTTGGTGGTGGCTAACGTGACAAGAGGTGAGATAGGAATATGTCAACGAATGATACGATCCACCTGTTCTGTGTTCGTTCCTCATGCTCCGTTACCTATACTAGGAGTACTCTTGCAGCCACTCTTCCCAACATCATTGCACTGTGCTATAGTCATGAACCACACGTTCCACTACACGACAAAGAGACCATGCAGCCTCTCGAAGGCCAATAACCCGCACTCTGTCGAGGTCGTTGAATTGTTGATATCGGGTTTGGCTTTCTCAATAATTTCTTTGAATTTTGAATAGCTTCTTGCGAGATGTAAACACCCCTGACTGACGCGTTGCTTTGAATTCCACACTTTACACATCTCTATTTAGATTCAGCAGAAGTTTCAGCTCTGTTAAATCTAAACAGCTCTATTGAATCTAAAGAAAGATGCTGAAGCTGAAGCTTCTCTTGCTTCAGATGAAGCTTCAGCTCTGCTGAACCTAAACAGAGATACGGAATTTTGTCAATTTGCGCATCTCCACACAATTAATTCTCCTGCTAATTTTCAATTTTCTCACACTTCTTTTTACTCCTCCTGGATTACTGTATATTAGTAATCCAAATTTCTCGACGTAGATTATAAATCAAAGTTTCCAAGCTTTAACACATCGACCAGATGACTTTTTCATAGAAGGTAGACAGCAAATTGCAAACTGAATAATAGAAGTCTTCAACATCTTGAACGCGGTGAACAAACAGATGCTAAGTAATTATTCATTCAACGACTCGATGTGTCATGTTCGTTTAGCACGCGGAATAATGGAAGCAAAATAAAAGGCATTCACTATTTGAAGAACTGGTTGCAAACTGGTGGCAACTCAAGCGAGACGCTGTCATTGAATAATTATCTGTTGGTGATGATCTCCAAAGTTTCTTGAATGGCAGTAGATTTTGGGGTGGAGTAGGAAGCTAATTTCTTTACGCCATCCCACATAGGAGTAGCGGACTTGAACTGGACCTCTCTGGATAGGGTCGTTGTTATTTTACCGTTCTTTATGTCCCTTTTATACTCGTTGATTCTAGTTCCAAATGAACGTTTGGTCATTCCAAAGTAGTATCGCTTGGAGCTTTCCGTATATTGTAGAGGGATGGCCTAAACACCTGCCTCATTGGAAAGCGGGGGCTTGTCCGTTTTTCCCTGAAACGTGGCGTATAAAGATGTCGAAGACCTGATGCCAACATCGAGGTTCATCTTCTTTCTTGAGCGCATTCTTGAGCTGATAAGAAACATTTGGTATGTAGGGAATTGAGGCACAGGTAGCGTAGTAATATTAATTAGGGTAATTGTTGTTGTTGTTTTTTCGTTTCGGCGTTTAACGACTACCTCGAGTAACTCTAAGTGCAAAGCAATCTTTGCTCCCTAATTTGGTGCCAATGATTCCCCAAAAGGGAGAGAGCCACTGTGCTAAGACAAATCCCCCACGCATGCTGAAATCGGGACACGGACATGGAACAACTCAGGCAAAGCATCAGGAGCCGGCGCTTAGACCACTGTTCCAAGGGGGGGGGGGTCTAAGCGTTGAATTCAGACCTCGTGACCTAAAAATGTTAACTTCTCGAACTGAGAGACTGGATCGCTAAAAAACTAATGTAAGGCAAAATGAAGGGGAAAAGGAATAAAGATATACAACTAACCACATGAAAGGACACGCGAACCGACCTCCTTAACGTCAAGGTATTTTCCCACAATAGCTCTGAAGTGCAATATCAAAATATTCAAACAGCGAAACAAATAAATAATGAACCAATAACTTATAAGCACTCTCATAAAGTATTTGAACAAATCTCATTGTTAGTATTGCATCATTGTATCTTACGCACATGACTACTTATCCGAGTGACAGCCGCAGCACAAGATTTCTTATCCAAGTGACAGCTGCAGACCATGATTACTAATCCGAGTGACAGCCGCAGCACATGATTACTTATCCGAGTGACAGCCGCAGCACATCAGAATACTCTGCAGTTCTTATTTAAAGAATTTTGTGTTCTTAAGAATTCATATGAAATACGAGCAAATACACTATCTACCAACAAGTCATTGGACACCCCTGCAATCGACGATATCTGCGGTCCTGATACACGTCACGGCCGCCGCCGTTAAATATCGTGTGGGAAACAACAACGCAACCAGTCGCATGCAAGATGCCACGCAGTTCGGAGCTCTCTGATTTCGAGAAAGGTGTAATCGTCGGGTATCATAGAAATGGCCGATCCATACGTGACATATACAGCGAGTTGAAGTACCCAAAATCGAGAGTGGCCTACGTGATTGGCAAGTGGAAGATGAGAGGTGACTGTCGGAATGTGCCCCGACCCGGCAGACCCACAAAACTGGGAGTTAGAGACCGACGGGTGCTGGCCAGAGAAATTCGAAAGAACCGCACCAATTCGATAGGCCACAACCGCAAGGAGTTTCAACAGGCATCCGGGAGTGTTCTTTCTATGAATACCATACGTAAGGAAGACCATCTGCTCGGTTATCATGAACGTGCTGCCGCCCATAAACCTTTGATCACCAAGTCCAATAGCGCTGCTCGGCTAACGTGGTGAAAAGAACGTCGACAGTGGACCGTTGAACAGTGGAAACAGGTTCTCTGGAGCGACGAATCAAGGTTCACCCTCTACTATTTGGATGGCAGGGTCTGGGTTTGGCGTCTGCGTGGAGAACGCCTCCTGCCGGAAAGTATTGTGCCAACTGTGAAGTTCGGCGGCGGTGGAATTATGCTATGGGGGTATTTCTTCTGATATGGCACAGGACCCTTGGTCGCAATTCCTGGTAGACTCAATGCCGAGACATACTGCACCATTTTGGATGACCATGCGCTTCCTACGTTGGGGCAATTTTACGGGGTGGACCCATGTTACTTTCAGGATGACAATGCCACCTGTCATGTAGCGAGGTCCACCATGGCTTTGTATGGTGACAATGGGGTATGAACCCCATTGTCACCATACGAATGAACTGGCCTGCGCAGAGCCCGGACCTTAACCATATCGAGTACCTCTGGGACGAGTTGGACCGTCGATTTAAGGGGTGCCCCCACCGTCCAAAATCGGTGAAGGTACTGACCTGTCTTATCCAAGCCGAATGGAAGAAAATACCGCTAGCCGTCGTACAATGCCTGGTTGAGAGTATGCCCCGGAGGGTTGCAGCTGTAATCGCCGCTCGTGAAGGCTCCGCCAACTATTGAAGGTGAATAAACTTCGTTTTCCTTTGCTATCACAGGTGTCCAATTATTTGTTGGTAGATAGTGTATATTTGGATATCCTTGCATCTTAAAAATTACTAGTTGTATAGGTTTTAGAAGATTTCAGCTTTATTGACCAAGAATCTAAGAAAATAAAAAAGATCTATAAAACACAAGGGGTGGTTAACGGTTAGATCTCTGCGCCTTTATTGGTTGGGTATACATTTTCTATCACTTACTGTAGTAAAACTTATAAACAAACATTACCGAAGAAAAAGAAGGAGAGCCATTTGAGAGCACATGAGTCAGTGACCAAATGATGTGGGTTATATTACATGCCACAAGAGGTGCATAACAAATACATTAAATTGGTCAAGGTAACTAGGCCAACTATATATCCTTAATGTGGTAGCAGAGACTCGACTTAAAAAGTTTCCCTTGTTTTTCTTTCGCAAACAAAATCCATCTCAAGTTTATTTTAAGCCTCGACTCTGTGACTGAGTCTCATGCAGCTGATGCATCCTTAATGGAGGATGCAAAGCATTTCCCCTGAAAGACGAGGCATTCTGATTCTCGATCCAAAACCGGGAGCTCATTATTTTATAAGAACGTAGGCTTCGACTTCAGAATATGATACAACCACAACTAAGTGCTCGTTAGATGAGCTGTTATAAATGGAGTGAACTTCTATGGAAACTTCTCACAAGTGTACTACTTCTAGTAGTACCCTTGTGAGAAGTTTCCCTTTAGAAAACTCAGACTAAAAAGGTAGCTTAGTTTTGGTGCACTGTCGAATAACCACTTTTGATTCTTCTTCCATAAACACACAAAATCGGGGTAAAAGGAACAAAACACGGGATACCACAGAACTATTGAAAAGAAGGGAAAAGTTCAGGCCTTGGACTATCCTTTCAATTATGTCTTAAAGATAATAAAATGAAAAAGAAAATTTAATAATTTTTAGATTTAAACAAAATTTCTATCTTATTTTCTCAGGACGTTGGCACATAATTTTTGAAATTCAATGGGCATCCAAATAAATGCAGATGAACAAATGAATGCATATTAATAATTCTGGTTGAAAAAAGTTTGTGTAAATAAATCTAGAAATAAAAAAATCGGTTATTTTTGAATTAATAATTTATTTTAAACGGACCTCAGTATTCGGCTAGCCAATTGATTATGAAGCACATTCGACAATAGCTTATTGTGTAATAAGATAGTGTTTCTGCCTCCAGGAGAACCCACCTAAATCTTAGAAGATTTATTACTGCTCACATCCAGAACTTTCTGAGAGACCAGCAAGAAAATCAACACCGCAAAAACATTGTTGCTGGAACTCAATTCAGTTTTAAATTCTTAAAAGCATTGCACATTAAAATGTTTATTCAATTGCAAGTCGTATGAAAGCAGTATACTGGTTAAAATTTCATTTCAGGAAAATAAAAGGTTTTGCCACCCACGTGAATATATTTACGACCTATAGGTTCAGAAATATTGTGTGACAAGCTATATGTTTCAAATCTCAGACTTATTTCACCAAATTTCATATTTCATGTATTTTTGATTTATCGTAATTTGTGTGCCTTTTCTTTGATTTACGAAAACCAGCGTAGCAAAAAAACATTTATTTTCTGCCATTCGCAATCGTATTCCTTCTATTAAAACCAGTGAGTTATTGACCTCCATTAGTGAAAACAGTCTTCACATTTCTCCTTCAACAGGAAAGCTGAAAATTTTTAACATATGAATATGTACAGCCACATATCCAGTGTCACTAACGTTCCGTCACAACTTTAACATTCTGCTTTGATCAATAACTGACAACAAATGAAGTAGGATGGTTTGACCAAGTTCATCTTTCTTCTAAACAATTGTTCGGCAAGTTTTGTATCAAATTTACCGACATAGCATGAACCTTTAGCATTAACCTATTTTTGCTACATACCTATAGCAAAATTTAATTCTGCAATAAGGAAATATTGCAGTGCTTTTCGGGGATCATTCCTTCCCCTGTATTTGGTTCGCCAGGCATTTTTCTTTGTGATCTTATTTACCAAATCTTGTCATTTCTGTGTGCTCTCTTTCGAAGGTGAAAGCAAAAAGCCATTCATTATTATGACATCTGATCATATGTAGAGGATTTTATGAAGGAAGTGTCTGACCCCAGGTCTTAAACAACCCTTAGAAATTGGAAGCTAGGAGATTTGGGCTAGAGTGCCCGATAGGAAAGTCCCACGGAAGCGAAGTAGAAAGGGCGAGGAAGACGCCCTTATTTATTACCGGAGGGCCAGTACCCGGGGTCCGACGGCTTAACGTGCCCATCCGACGCACGGCAGGATATTTAGTGGATCGAGCGTTGTACCTGCCTGGGATCGAACCTGAGGTCCTTTCCGTGGCAGCTACTAACGTTGCCCACTAGGCCTTGGTTAATCCCTCAAACACAAAAAATGAGTCTTACTAATTTTCTGTCCTGTCACGAATCTATGCTTGGCTCAGGCACGATGTTATGGGTGGGCTTATGCCGGCCCAACTTTACTTTGAGCCCACCCTTTAGCCCCCGAAAATATTTAGGCAGTCAGAACACATTTCGAGTGCGACCATCTTAGATTTTAGAGAACTCGGATAAAAGTACGGGAATCTTTTGAATTCACACAAAAAATTTTTCTTCAATTTAGCGTTTGTACTTCTGCGAAAAGGGGAGATCCTCTGAGCAAGTTTCTAAGAGAGTAGTAGAAACACACCGTTTTTGTACTTATAGTTTAAAAAGATGAGAGAGAGAGATACAGAGAGAGATTATTTGTCAATTTACAAAGTAAAATTCATAAACAGTCTTGTGACAGCAAATACTAAAACAAAAAACGGAAGAAAGAAACGACGTAAGTAAGCTAAAATTGCTACGAAAGAAATAGTACCTTGTTAAAGGCCATGGAAATTGGAAATTGGTATCTATGATTACCAGTGCTACATACCTTGAATAAATACTATGCACAACATGTACTACAAAACGTTTTTTTACATCATCAGCTTCGGGAAAAATCTACATAAAATGCATTTTTTGCCAAAATTTCTTACAAGTACTTCAAAATTTACGAACATCCCCCGTATGATGCTTAGCCCCCTGATATCTACCATCCCAAGTTCTGAGCTGCTGGCGTCGCCACTGGCTTGAGTGGAGCCAAAGTTTAATTACGAAGAAAAAAAAACTCTGAGTAAAGTTCTAAAAATAAAATGTTTGCATTTTTTTTTGTATTTATTCTCATTATTTCGTACTCTGATTCTTGTTACAAATACGCAAGCAACTTTTCAGCCTGATAAAGATAAACACCATTTATCATAATAAAAAAAAGCAGCTCCTCTTAGTGAGAAAAGATGTGCAACCGTCAGAAACGACAAAAAATAAAAAAATGAATGATGTAAACTCTGGAATACGTGCTGTACAAGTATTTCGCTGATGCGAATTAAAAAAAAGATATTGAAACATTTAGGTCGAAAGGATGCAAGAGTAGCTATTAATCAAAATCAGAACATCGTCGCCTTGCCTTTGGCTGCTTTGCCGTTGGCGACCCTTCTAGGATACTTTCCACAAGATGCCGGTAGGTGTGTCCCGGAGTTTTCTTCCATTCCTTCTGAAAAGCTTTGCCAGACCTCTCGTAAATAACAGTCTCACCAGCCGAGATCGAATTCGACGCGAGATCTGATGAAACAGGCAGAGATTTGCGTTGAAGTACTGACATAGCGCAGGTAATGCGGAATTGCTCAGAATATCTTCATACGTGGTGACTAAATGACCAAATCTTTCCCAGTAGAAACAGCCCACAAAATCGCAGATCACCTTCGAAACTTGGCTTTAGCGACAATTCAGTCTGCCTGGTAGCGTTCACCTGGCAAATGCGCCAATTTGAATGAAAGAGTGAATAGCGTGATTCATCACTCCACACGACTCTCCGACTCTCTTCCACTTTTCTACTGACCACGAATGGTGAGCGAGGTACCACTCCAATTGCCTTCTATGTAGGGCTTGTGCGCAGCTGATCTAGCATGATACCCGTGGGCATGCAGCTCCCGCGACGGTTCTGGTGCAAACAGCTGTTCTAGTGGCTTGTGCGACGTCACCGGCAAGGTCTGTGGCAGCGGACATGTGTGTCTTCTTCACATCCCACAGTAAGCTTCATTTGGTACGATCACTCAGTTTGTGCTGTGTCCAAGAGCGCAGTTTTGCTGTAGTGGTACTATCCGCTTTCCGTCAATGAAGAACATCAGCGACAGCGAATTTTGGAAATCCCACAAGGGCGGCAGTGCTCCGCACTGATTGCTTACTCAGGTGGAATCTAACCATCATGACCCTTTCACAGTCCATCAGCTTAACTTCGCGTGTCATAGTCACTTGCAATGCAGCCTAACAAGTGTATCAACTATTCTCTTTATACAGAGCAGCCAACACACCTCGTGTGGTTCTGCAAATAAACGTTTATTTGCACATGTGAAGGTGTCTGGGCACTTTTGCAGCACTATTTTCTGATGTGACGTGTGAATACTCCAAATAAATCCTCTACGAGAATCCTCCACTGAATTGTGTACAATTTCAGAGGAGGATTCTGATTCATACTCTCTTATCCAAAAGATATAAAGTGACTGTGGACTATAAGAAGTTCGTGTTTAGTTCAACAAGAATCATATTTCGTGGGAGGTTTCCGTACACTTTCTTTTCTACTTATCACTGAGTTCACGAGGAAGCTCTCATTGCGTAGTTTTCTTTCGACTCATACCCCAGATACTCTGTAACGTACCAGGAGATGTGACGTACCTGCCAGAAGGACGCACACGACATAAAGGCAGATAGGAATCAGAATAAAATGTCCGCGTAGCTCAGTTGGTAGAGCAACTTATTCCGGAATGAGGGGACCCGGGTTCGAATCCTGCCTGGCGAGGATAAAAGTAGCTCAGTTGGTAGAGCAACTTATTCCGGAATGAGGGGACCCGGGTTCGAATCCTGCCTGGCGCGGATAAAAATGACGGAGAAATTTACTTCGTTATAACTCTGTATGGAATTACCGAAGCTTTTCCAATTCCTCGTTTAAAACGACAGACCATTTTTCTAGTGATTAGCTCCTGTCTTCTGCAGCAACTGCTCGGTTTGATGAATATTCGCAAATGTAATAATAATTTGAATATTGTCATTCAGCTTATTCTTTTCATCTTGAAAGTCATCGAAATTATAATTAATGCACATAATTGACGTGGACTAGGAACATCAAATAGAAGTCATTGCTCTTTCCACGTTTATAAGTGAGTCACAGAAAACTTCTCATCGGCCGCCACGGGAATCGAACCCAGGGTTTTCCAGTTACGCGCCGGACATGCTCCACTGCACCACAGCAGCCTCAAATTTCCGAGACTCACATACGACTAACTGCCAAACCGCACGGCAGGTAGCTTCTTGGAGCTCCGCACAATGCTGGAGATTCACCAAAGATGGTAAACAGCAACTGAACAAACAACTAGAAGGCGAATGAATAATTAATAGCATGCCCGGCGCGTAACTGGAAGACCTTGGGTTCGATTCCCGGTGGCGGCCGATGAGAATTTTTCTGTGACTCACTTATAAACGTGGAAAGAGTGACGAATTCTGTTTAATGTCATCGAAACTGTCATCGAAATGGTGTAGCTGGGCTCACTGCTTCAGCTGCACACGTATTCTATAATAATATATTTGATTTTTCTCAGCTGTTTTCCCATTTAACCAAAACATTTCTCACATCTTTGTCTTAAAATAAATGAACTATTGCTTTGTTCTTCTCCTGCATGCTCTGTGAAAACAGGAATTTGCCGGTGACGTTTCGAACCCGCGTCTCTACGCTGCAGAGTGAGTTGCTGTGAACGACTAAGCTACACCGATGGCATGTATAACTGCAGGTTTTGTCGTCTTGACCCCTGTGTTCTCCTTTCTGTTACTACAGCTGTGAGCGGTTACGGTTGCTTGGAAAGTTGTTCGATGGCGCTGCAATCAGCCATGATCGCACAGAGCTATTTATATTTGCCGACGTTCTATGATAGCTTGCGGTTAGGGGCCGAGAAATAAGTTGCACACCTAATGTAAGCGGATATATCATACCTAGTGATATATGTACGCAACCTCCCCCCCCTCGACAGAGGCATAGAAATTTTAAATATAGGTATCGTTATTTTTATGGTTCTTGCTATTCGAATGCAAAAGAAATATTTTAACTCGACTGATAGGTAATGAAATATCGTGTGCCCAGATCAGTTAACAGAAGGATAGACAAAGCTTCACTTTTGGAACCTGAGTTATAATATGATAATTTCTTGGTCTCTACAGTTTATAATTGGGAAGAATGGGCGAATTATTTTTCAGTAGTCTAAGTTTTATTTTCCTCTGAAGCCAATATTAATAAACATGTTACTACTGGTGTTGTGAAAGAAGGTAGTCAGTGAGTTTTTGTACGTTGTTCTGTATAATCGCCTCTGAGGTTAACACACTCCTGACACAGATGCTCCAGTTTTTTTAAGCTTTCCAAATAAAAACATGATGGTTATATGCATGGAATCACGTGTCAGCAGCTGATGTGACATCGGAGATGTACTGAAATTTTATTCCCGACAGATTTTTTTTAATTTTAAGAACAAGTGGTAACCAGACCGTGCTTGATGTGATTTCTGAGATTAAGTACGGTCTGATTACAAATTGTTCTTAAAATTAGCAGGATGTTTCAAAACCACAAGGTGAATTTTACGTATCTTTGCCTGCGTGATGGCAAGCATTGTTCTGCAAAACAGAACCCCTTTTGACAATTTCTCTCAGCATTTTTATTTCAGTTCCAGCTTTTTTTATTGGAGGTTTAACGATCACCGTGAGCAACTCAGTGGGCTATAAGCAGTCGCCCGTCCCTAATTTAGGGAGAGAGCCGGTGCTACAAGACAAACACAACATCCATGCCTCACCGGGATTCAAGCCCGGACCGATCTCGGACGAACGATCAGAAGCCATCGCTTAGACCACTGCGCCATTCCTTCTAGACAAACTGCCAGTTCCGGCTTCCGTTTGTCTAGAAGAAATGTATAATACGTTGCTGTGATAGTGGAACCTTTTTTCGGGTAGTCCGTTAAGTGTTCCAGAACAGAAGTTAAGTGCTCCAGAGCACAAACGCCATCATGTTTGATTAAGACTTCCGTGCTGAAAT
Organism: Macrothele yani; assembly: GCA_039090855.1. NCBI lineage: Eukaryota > Metazoa > Arthropoda > Arachnida > Araneae > Macrothelidae > Macrothele > Macrothele yani. Next base: position 108,638,770 of record CM077004.1, on the reverse strand, counting down.
CGTATTTTGCCAAAGTAAGTCCGATGCGTTTTCATTCTCTGGATTTTTCCTTGAACTGTGGATCATACAGATACATCCACGTTTCACACACAGTTACTAAGCAAGCCCATAAAATGCCCACGTCTTGCTGAAAATGCTGTAATACTGTATTGCCTTAGCTGCTGCAACACGACGACTCTTCCGATCCGCAGTCACGCATTTCGGGACACATTTGACCGAGATCTTCCTCACCCGGAAGATCGTGGATGATGAATCCAATGCATTCACGGGACATCCCCAGAATCTCCGCTCCTTTTTTCTGCAAAGATTCTTTGGTCTTATATAATTACTGTGTGGACAACTTCCACATTTTGCGCAACGATGACCACAGCAGGCATTTCTTTAGGGTCTTCGTCCTCAGCGCAAAAATATCCTGTCTTAATTTAGGCAACCCAGTTTTTAACAGTGGAATAGGAAGGACACAAATTACATAATATTGCTCTGCCTTCCGTTTCAGGAACAGGAACTCCCTGTTCTCCTTCGCTGTGAACTCTGCTTAAGAAGACGCCATATTTACTTAGACTTGAAAATGTAAAAAATGATTAAAGTCAAAATAAGATTAAAATAGGTCGCAAAATATTACGAGATATATATATACTTTTATTTGACACATGTTGCATTTGTCAGGAAAATTAAGAAGGTGCGAAATGCGAAAGACTTCAGCATTTTCTCTTGCAATAAGTAATCAACTAAAGTCATTTGAATTGACAGAATGTTACTTTTACTACCACGCCATTAATAATACGTAAACTTTGAGCCAAAAACAACGTTTCTGCTTATCTAAAGCGTTTTGCCTCATACAAAAAAAAAAAAAACTCATTAGTGTCCTAGATTTAGCGCTTTCAGGATTTGAAAAGCATCACGGGTTTTCTTTCACACAGACTCTTCTCACTGGGACCACCAATATCTAAGAGATCCTTTGCCTTGACAAGTGAAACGCTGTTAAAAATTACTGAAAATAATTTTTTGTCCCGGTATATTCTATTTTAACTGTTGTGATACAGTTGTCTTACGCAATTAATGATTCTTTACTTCCTTCATGCAATCGTGTCTTTATTTTTCTGCTGCCTGCGTCTGTGTCACTCGTCTACACAAACGTGCTTTGATATCTGAGGTAATAATGGATATCCGATAAATTGTCCGTTGGGCACGAAATAATAAATCATTACTTAGAACTCCTAAAGAGAAGTTAAAAAAAGAAAAATTGCATCGGCGTGTTCTTTGATCGGCTTGGCGGTCTTATAGTTCTTTCTTTTTCGTTTTTGTTTTCAGAGATATGAAGCAACGGTATTTGTTGTTCTACACGAAATGCAAAATCGATTTAGCATATCATCCGACAAAGCATGCTCGCAAAGGCGATTTTTTCCGTCCTCATCTGAATAGGGAGTTCCGTTCCGTCGATGTCTGTCTGCTTTCTTTGAAGCTTTTGTCCCAACTTTTAACAAAAACTTTTCAATTATTTTTCCAACTAGTTTTTTTTTAATAATTCTTTTGGTTCATATCCCGAATATTTCCACTTGAAATATTAATTAACAAACTTCGGTTAGAGTCTGCTTTTTTATTTTCATATTTCAATCACTGCATTATTCTAAAGCAAGTAAAACGAAATGTTAAAAAAAAAGGAAGTGAAATCGAGGATTTCCATTTTTTTTATGCGTACTAATCAGAAGTGTCATGAATACAGCTCCAAGCACACTCATTGAAAAATTACAGGGATAGTTTTCTTTTACCGAAATGATTTTGTGGAATCCTATGCGTATGATATAGAAAGGTAATATTAAAGGGCCATACTTCTACTGTCATGATAATTTACTACCACTCACTCTTTCTATATCGTAAACACTCTGATTTGAAAGAAAACTTTTCACTCTGGTTTTGTGAATGAGAGCACCTTTCCTAACTGCACATGAATATCTCGCGGATCTGCTATATCTAAAAAAAATTTCTCAAATTCATTTTCAAAGCTTTTCCAGCACTGACTTCATCAGTAATTCTCTGAATTGTTTAATTTAAGCAGAAGGAAATAATTAGAACGAGATTTTTATTCTTAGGAGCAAAGAGGTTTCTCATGAAAACGCGTAAAGTGGATCCGCCAGCAATGAAAACAAAAATTTCCATACCTAATGAGTCATGTGGGTAGATATACACTGAATTCGCTTTGCATTATTAGCATGACATACTTAATAACGTGTTGTTCCACCTTTCTGTGCAGTCACAACTGGCGGACGCCAAGGAACAGATTCTACAAGGTGTCGAACATTCTCCATCGTAACTAAACCCATGTCATCTACAACAGCTCCCACAATTCACACTCGTTCCGAAGAGTAGGATCAGCAGTTCTCTCACCCGATTCCAGCCCATCCTACAAGTGTTCAATTGGTTTACAGTTAGGGGAGTTGGGGCTGCGGGTGGCCTAGTGGGTAACGTTCGTGACTGCCACGGAAAGGACCTCAGGTTCGATCCCAAGCAGGTACGAACGCTCGATCCACTGAATATTCGCCGTGAGTCGGATGGGCGCGTTAAGCCGTCGGACCCGAGTACTGCCCCCCGGTAATAAATAAGGGCGTCTTCCTCCCCTTTCTACTTCGCTTCCGTGTCACTTTTCTATCGGGCACTCTAGTCCAAATCTCCTAGCTTCCTATTCCTAAGAGTTGTTTAAGACCTGGGGTCAGACACTCCCTTCCTAAAATCCTCTACATATGATCTGATCTGAGTTAGGGAGTTTCGTGGCCAAGGCGAATTCGTTTTAATGCTCCTTCCACCACTAGGTAGTTATACGTGCCCGATGACCCGTTGACCTATTGAAACATTGCGCTGTGGTTCGGGTTAACTACCTGCTGACATGAATGGAGATGGTCGGCCAATGGATCCCTGTAGGGGTAACCCTTTAACGACCATAACGCCTTAGACGCCCTACGAAACAAATTGCCATAGCCGCCCGAAACGACTGTTTAGGGTGAATCAAATTTCCTACTCTTACTTGTTCTGTAACGTATAGTCTCGATTCACTTTCCTTTTTGATTTTTACTATCTCTGGTTATTTTATTTTTCTATGTAAATTATCTTCTTACTGAACGAGATGTTATTTCTCCCGCTGAATGAGATCTGGCAATGAGTGTAAGTCATGACGTGGTGGTAGCCAGTATAAATAGGCGCGTTCAACGATACTTAGAGAGAGCTTTTTGTTGATGTGTGTAGGGAGAGTGTTTGTTGTTGCACGGAGAGAGCGTTGGTTTATGTGAAGGAGAGCGTTTGTTGTTGTACGGGAAGAGCGTTTGGTGCTGTATAAAGAGAGTTCGTTTATGTGAGAGCGAGAAGTCTCAATAATAAAGAATTTGTTGTAAGTACGTTTTTCTCAGTTCATAGTTACTGTCAGACCTCTGTCTGGCTGTTAGGTTTATTTCATTTAGTGTTATTAGTAACAACCAGCATAAAACTTTATTCATCTTAATTACTACTACAACATTACTACCAGTTATAAGTTTGTTCATTACTATTACTACACTACTAGCAGGAGACTTTATTCATGATCTTAATTAACTAGTAACAACAACCATTTGAATTCACTATTAGAAGCTTAGTACAAGCATTGAATTCATCATAATATTAGCTGAGTAGAAGCTTAGCTTAGCTTAGTAGTAGTGAAAGCTATATTCACGATAATTAGCTTGGTAGCAAAAGCGTTATTCTTTATAGTTCTTCAAATTTTGTCGACCCACGAGGGATCAGAAGGAGTCACCCTCGGTCACTATTGCTGTTATTAAACACAGAAGTGAAACAACAGACAGTTTCGGACATTATAGTATTTATAGTGATACAAAATTTTGGGGTCATGGTCGTTAAAGGATTAACTGTTCAGTGTTTGTGGCATAATAACCAACGGACATAAGGCTTGCCACGAAAAAGCTCTCCAGACCAGAACACCACATCCAACGGCTGGTTGAACACCAACTGTGCAACCAGAGGATAGGGATTCAAGCTGTTTACGCCATATGCAAACCCGACCATCTGCATGGTGCAGCAGGAAACGAGACTCATCACTTCAATTGACCTTCTTCAATCTGTCGAGGGGTCCATTGCCGAAGTTCTTTGGCGCATGTGAGGCGTTTTTTGCGATGATTGTGCGTCATCATGGGTATCCTCATTGGGCTCCGGCTATGGAATTCCAAGAGAAGCAAGATATGGCGCATGATACATGCGAAAATAAGTCGAACTTCACCGTTACTGTACTAATGGGTGGGCTAGGTGACTGTTGCACGTCGTTGCTGAAACACAAGTCGTGATACCTGACGCTCACTTCTTGTATCAACCACGCGTGGCTGAACAATGTGAGCCGTTCTGCTGAATGTCTGTGCAAGGTTCATCCAGTCTCTGTACACCAATGATACAGTAGTACAAGAGCAGCCAACAAGTGTGGTTGTTTCCAAAATACTGGCACCTGCCCTCCGGCCACAACTATCTGGCCGCGGTCAGATTGGCTTAAGTCACCACGTTTGCCCATTACTGGCAAACGTTTACTGATTGCGTACAGGGATAGGTATGTACAATTTATAGTGGACGATGATATCGCGTGGTACTTCGTTATCGTTTCGAATATGTAAAACGGGAAGTATACCTAATAAGTGTACCTAAGTCTGACTAAAGTGGACGTGTGTTCCTCGTGTCCTGATTTTCCCTTGCTTTCCTGTGAGTTACCCTGCGTTTCGTCTCTCCTATTTGTGTGCCCAGTGTCTACAAAGGCACGCATTACTTATCCGTACCTTATCTTTTGCTATCATTTCTAGGTGAAACCCATTTCTGAATATCTAACCCTGTTTTTTACATTTGGGAGTCGTCAAATGGAGTTTTCCGGTGATTCCGTCTCGGCTGCCATCCGGGCAGAAGTTGCTCATAGCCGAACCTCAAACTCAATGGATATTGATGTACTCTCGCTTCCAGATTAGCTTGAACTAATATTGCGCTCCCCCCCCCCAACAGAGGTCACTCGCTCCTGATCATGTTCCTTACCATCTGCCTGTCTCTCAATCTGCAGTGTTATCCACTTTAGCATCAACCGCAGTGCAGCTGCCTTCTCCAGTTCTTCCTCCTCAAGGGACACGGTCCTTCGCGTCTGTTCTTCACCTTGATTCTGGAAACTCCACTGCTTCTGTTTCAACTGATCCTCTTCTGTCAGAATCCCAGTTTCTCAGTTCACTAACAAGATCGTCACTGCGACTGTTGCCACTCCATCCAAAATAGGCAGAGAGTTCACCTCTTTATTGGATCTATGTGTTCTCTTTCACGCCTTACCCAACATTTCATTGCCTCAATACATAAAAGCATAGTCACCACATATTCCTCTGACAGACATCACTGGTGTTACTCGAAAGTTCGATGCTGGTCCGCCGCCTTCTGTCCCAGATCCACTTCCCTTGCTGGATTCACCACACTTCTCGCTGTTCTCACAACGTCGGGTAGTGCATCCTCCACCACATCTGTTATAGACTTCTTCGACCACTGACATTTCCACGCCAGATGTGTCGGACTCTGACACGACAGGTCAGTCTACTGTGCCTCCTACCGTTAGTGCTTCGGTGCCGACATCTGTTCCGCAAGTCACAGACCCTGTTCCACTTGTTTTATTCTTACAAATACATTCTGCTACAGTCGCCGCCTTTTCTCATTTTGCATCTTTCTGCAGCTTCTGCGTCCGTTGTCTATGACTCGTCAGTTCCTCCTGCATTGCTTCTCCCTGCTTCTGAGTCCGCTGCTGATGAGTAGATGGACATTTTACCTCTTCCAAGAGATCCGTCACATAGCTACCTCTTCCCATCAGAACGGTGTTCGCTACTTGCTATAATTACCTTCCCCTGCTTATTCTGCAAGCTCAGTTGTTCCTGATGTCTCCTCTACTCCTGCTGACCGCTGTGCTGACTCGTCTCGTTCTTGCTCTGGGTCCACGATAGCGTCTCCTGCTCTGACTGCTGCCGATATTGCCGGGGCTGTGGACAATTGTTCTCATACCTCTGGGCCTTTATCGCACAAGCAACTTTTGCATCTCCTTGCTCTTACCACTAGCATACAGGTTTTATCGACGAAGTTTTGCCAGTCTCTCCAGCTCGACCTTCAAGCTGTGATACATTAGTTTGAACAATACAATAAAAATGAACAATAGTATTTTTACATCTTTTCGCCATTCTGATCTCAGATACTCTCTTCTTGTTAAAGTCTATCAAGGTCGCATGAGGCGCAATAAGGTGTTCTTCGGAAAGTCGTTCTGTGATTCTCTCCATCTGCCTCCGTTGACTCTTAGCTCTCCGATCCTTTGTGAGTTTCCACTCCGTTTCCAACTTCGCCTTTGCCACTTTCCGTATTTTACTTTGTATTCCCTAACCTTCTGCTTTTTCCTCTCTTCATTTTTGCATGCTTCCCCGTTCCTTCTCTATATGGTTTTGCTCCTTGGATTGACAGTCAGCCCGCCCAGACTCCAGGGCTGCTGGTTTGGGCACGGTTCTGCTTTCGGATGCTTTCCTCTTTTTTTTCTGAGTTTTCTTCGTGCACATCGTCTGATATTCCTTCCAGTTTGTTGTGAGAAATTTTTCTTCTCCTCTCCTCCTGTTCTCCTTTGTTGTATATCGCTTTCCCCCTCTCTCTCTCTCCCCTTTCAACAATACGCATTTTGTTTTCTTTTCCCACCTTTCGTCATCTTTTTCGGTGGGATGCGCCCGATCTCATTTTTGGGGCCTTCCCGATGTTCCAATGCATCTTCTGGATTCGTTCTTTTTCATGTTAGTTCTCTTCTATCTTGTTTGTATGTTTTCAGCTCTCTTCCTGCTCACTGCATTTTGGCTGGATTCACTTTTCTCTCATTTGTTCTCTCCATGCCATTTTGTTACGGCGATGATCTCTTCAGCTTTCCTTCTTTTAGCTTACATTTCGCTCATTTTGGCTCTCAGTGGAGTAGTCCTTCCTCCAGGGCTGCTCCTTTTGGTGTGGTTCCGGGTTTGAGTACTTCCCGCTACCTTTACCGTGTTCTTTTTGTGTTCACCGCCTCTCTGGCTTAAATCATCGTTGTACCCTTCCCTTAAGTACTTCTCTGTCGTTTTTTTTCTACTGCATCGCATATTTTGTTTTTCCTTGCTCCTCATTTTAAGGTTTTCTATGTTTAACTGTAATTCTGCGTGACTGTCGGGGCCTATATTCCCTTCTATTGTCGATTGCTCTATTTTAATATGTTTCTACGTTTGTTCCTAAATTCTTTTGTCTTGTGCTCACTTGTTCCTGTCAGGTGTTCACTTTTATTTACGTGTCTCGTGTGAACACGTTAATGCTATCTTTCGCCTGTGTTCACTTGTGGGTTTGTCTCGTGCACATTTTTTACTTTCATACCAAACACTTTTATTTACACTGAAAAAAAAACGTTTTGTTAATTCAACAAAACTTTTTGTTGATATACAGTCAACAAAAAATTTTGCTGAATTTGCAAAGCTATTTTGTTGAAAATTATTGTTGATTTAACAAAATTTATTGTTATCACGAGAAAACGTTTTGTTCATTTAACACAATGATTTGTCGACTTTGGGGAATTTGTTTGATCCAACAAAACATTGTTATCTTGACAAAATGTTTTGTTGCTGTAACAAAACATATTGTGTCACGATAACAATATCTTTTTCTGCAGCAACAAAACATTTTGTGATGATAACAGTATGTTTTGTTGGATCAAACGAATTCCCCAAAATCGGCAAATCATTGTGTTAAATGAACAAAACGTTTTGTCGAGATAACAATAAATTTTGTTAAATCAACAATAATTTTCAACAAAATAGCTTTGCAAATTCAGCAAAACAATTTGTTGACTGTATATCGACAAATTTTTTTGTTGAATTAACAAAACGTTTTTCTTAGTGTACTTGTCTCGTGTGAGTACGTTGTTCTCCTCTTTCGTCTATGTTCACTACAGCTTTTGTCTGATGCGCACTTATTTATGTCATGTTCATAGTTTTCTTTACGTGTCTCGCGTGAACACTTCATGCCATCATCAGCCTTTATTCAAACTTGTGCTACGTTTTCTTACCTTTACAGAGGAACTGCTGTTCCTTTATTATTATATCTGTATGCCTAATTGCAAATACATTGAGTACTCCTATGGGTGCTCATTAGGGTGGTCGTTAAATGGCCTTAAATATGTTTTTATTAATTTGTTTCCTCCCAACCCATAAATGTGTTCAATGTATCAAAAAAATAATTTGCTGAATTTTTTATGAATATCAAGATATTTTTAGGGGTCGCTACCACCTTTACAGTACGAGATGGGTAAGAGATGGAGTTAGTACGAAATGGAGTTTTATAAAGTTTTAAGGGTTAAAAACAGATATAAAACATGGTATTATTTTGGTTAATAATATACAGTTGTTGTTGATGTACAATTTGCTTATAATACAAAACTGCTGCATTAATTAATAACACGAACCCAAAAAACAACAGTAGTACTTCATTACTTAAATTCAACAGCAAGAAGCCCCAAACTTCATTCCTGTGTTTGTTGCTGTGGTATCAAAGCTGATACACTTCACTTTATCACAAATTTACCACTTTCCTGATGCATCATACATGGCCGATGCAATTACTTTTCCTTTTGCTGACAATAATTTTGGTACCCCTCATAACTGATCCACACCATCTCCAGTTACCAAAATAGTAACACTGTCAACAGTTTTGGATCCAACTATATCTTCAAGCAACACTTTGACGGTGTTTCGCTCTTTCACTGATAACTGAATTTACATTTACATTGTAAAGAGATGGCTCTAGTCCAAGATTTCGAATTGTAGGTGTCAGGATTAAAGCTGCCTGTCGATTGCTTACCTTTCTAACATCAAGACTAGCACATAAATTACTATCCAGTACTTGTTTTCTTCCTCTTTTAATGGGTTTCTCTCCTGAAGAGGAAGGCTTTTCAGAAACAGTACAAAGACATTCTTTTTCTTCTGAATCCGAAACAGATAAAGAAAAAAGAATAACTTTTTCCTCCCTGGATCTTATCTCTTCATATTCCATTTGTTTCCTTTTTCTGAAATGTTGTTCTCTTTTTTTCAAATTCTCTTCTTTTTTTGCTAGCACCAAGTGAAACCTTCTTAATTTTCCTCGTAGTTTTTCCTCTCGTCAAGCCATAAGAAACAATTTGTCTTCTTCAATCGTGATAATTTCTAAAGTTTTAACGTGTGCTATATGAAAAAGATCTTTCAACTTTTCTTTCCAAATATTTTCCTTCTTAATCAAAGCATTTGAATGCTTGGCTTTATTTGTTTTATTCTTTTTCAGTCCTTGCCATTCTTTAAAATAAATTTTCAACTTTCTCAACAATGTGATCTTTTCGTTTAGTATTATGTACATCTCTAAAATATCACATGCAGTTGATTCCGGAGATTTCCTTACAGTTTGTTTCGAATCAAGTTTATAATGAAAAAAATGCCATTACCTCACTAATGAACAGAAGCTTCGAATGATGAAGCAATAACAAAATTGGCCAATTAACCATACTTCTGTACTTCTTCTAGTAGAAATAAAACTTTCATAAGTTTTGCTTGTGTTTGATGCCATTTAATACTATGTTGTAAATTGCTGGAATTGCGAAAGCATTCCTACTAGAACTCTGAAAAATACATCCAGTCTGCGCAGCAGTCAGCCACTAACTGACTCAATTGGATAATATTTACAGCGCAGGCCTTGACTTCGTATTTTTTTTAGCAGTAGCAACCCTTGCTAGAGGCCTTATTTTTTACTAGCAAATTGCATAATCTACTAGCAAAAGTTTAACACTATACAAAAGAAACTTTAACACTATACAAAAGAAACTTTAACACTATACAAAAGAAACTTTAACACTATACAAAAGAAACTTTAGCATGTGCCCGTCCATTACTCAATCATCACAAATTTTGTTTTCACCCCTGTAACTGTCACATTCTAATGTTGAAAAGATTACAAATATTTAGATATAACTCACCTTTTCATGACCTGACAGATTAATTCTAACAATTAAATTGGAATGCAAATATTTAAGAAGCTTTTTTCATTATTTTACTTTATTCACAAAATTCAAGAACACTTTTCAAAATCTGAAATTATTTTCCGTTTGTTTACGATCTGGGTTTCAGGGCTTTACATCATACCACTTTAAAACAGCACGCTTGGGGGTGAAACTTGTCTTCGGATGGACCTTCAACCTCTATACTCATGAGAGCATTCAATGTTCGTAAGTTTAAACTGCCCCTCTAGGGTGATCCTTATTTTTGAAGTTTGGAATTTCGTTTCTCCCAACTGTTCAAAATGTTTCATCATGTGAGAAAAGAAATCAGTTAGTTTTTTTTTTCAAATCGGATTAGATTTAGAGGTCGCTACCAGGGTCGAAAGTATTACTATATTACTCATTACGTGAATCTGTGCGGTAATTGTATTGCACCCCAGATGGCACTGTAGTCTCCCACCAGCTGGCAATACAGTCAAAAACATGTTGCGCTAGGCGACCACAAGGTGGCACTGCTATCAAACCACCAGGTGGCGCTGTAGCAGGACTCGATTTCGACCGGTAGTTAGTAGCAAATTGCTAGCAAGCAAATGCATTTTGCTAGTGATAAAAAGTGTTTCTAGCAAAAGTTGCTAGTGGAAAATTTTTGAATGTTGAACTGTAATGCGCCACTGCATTGCGCATGTAGAAAAATTTAAACACATACAAAAATAAGCAACTGCTTTCTAGAAACGAAAATTTCTTGAGAAGTACAAACATTATAAAAACATTTTGGCCCTAGTAGAAATATCTAGAATATTTCCCTTACCTACTACTGCATGTGAGGTTGGGTTCGGTTTCATGAAGAGAATCCTGGTTTATTGGAGGGGCAACATTTTAAAGAGATAACTCAGTGCACATTTTCATGATTTGGGGAATTACTTTAGAACACGAGATTTTCGGTCACCACTTTGAAGTAAATTTTCTCAAGGCATACTCAAAATTAATTTAACAGTATCATACAAAGCGTTAAGACACGATCATTTCTCAGCTTTTGATTAACATCGTTGACCTGTGAATCAGTTTCTGAAAGTATCAGATTACAGAGCCTTCTCCCGTTATTTTTTCCTTTTGGTAAATGCATATAGAAACTTGTGTTGTGCACACTGTTAAATCTTCACAAGGCCTTTTGTTCCACTTTTCCCCTACTGTTATTCGAAGGGTTTAAACGCAGCCGCAGTAATTTAGGAAACAGTGGGCACAGAAGTAATTCAGAAGTAACGAGCCAGTGCTTTTACCAAAGTCTGAATCCTTTTGCCCTAAGGGCATTTCAGGGGACAAAGGCTGGCGGAAAAATAAAATTTCCTACCTATTTTTTTATTTAATGCGTCAGTTAAGAGTTTTAAGTCGCTATGCGCTGTGTGGGAAGCGGACGTTTCTGACGGGTGTTCGAATCCGGTCCTGCCCGCTACATACTCTGCGGTTTTTCCAGGGTTTTCCGCAGGCTCCCTGTGGTTGGGGATGCGATTGCGTAGATGGATCCGTGTGACTTCGGCCCGGACGCACTTTGTCCCGTATGCAGCAGATGAATGGCAAGACTGCTGGATTAGTTTGCTAGTAACCTTGAAGGGCGCATAGTGGTCTTTGCCGGACTCAACCCGCCATCGGCGGAAGAGATAGATGGATGGATGGATTAAGCATTACAGCTCTTACGTATTATAGATACAATTTTCTCATGTAATCTTCAGGGTCATTGAAGCATTTCTTCTATTTTGACACAGATTAAGAATCAGTCAAAATGAATTCAAGTCACCGATCATGTAACCATTAACAAACAGTATTTTGTTTCTTCTCATCATTAGTGGACGGATATCTATTCAGGTGTTCCTGAACCTGTCAGAATACATGCAATCAGATGTCGTCTTAAGTTCTTCAACTTGTATTGTATTCACTATATCGTTGATATATCTTCATCTGCGCTATTTATCATGTTGTTATGCATCAAGCCATCGCGTCATTTCTCCGTAGACAAATTTGCCGCCTATGAAAAATTCAGGTTATGGGAAAATCCATCACGTTTCCAATAAAGACATAATGACGCAGCATCCAAAACTTCTATATAACGAGCGTTGCAATATTTTAGTTCAACACAAATAAACGTAGGATATCTCAAGAAATAATTAATATCTGAAATCAGAACTTTGATTCGAAGGTATAATTTTGCAAAGAGTTGTTACGTGTGTGAATCAAATGGACAAAATTTCTTTTGTTAGAATTAGCATGGAAAGTTAAAATAAAAATGAATCTAACCCAAATTTTCAAATAATTAGCATCTCATTATAAAATTGCCCCTCAGTATTCTTGAAAACTTTTGGCTGGTTTTACAGTAATTTAATTTGTGGTATGGAAACAATAAAAGTAATAACTAATGGACTCAAAAGAGAATGTTTTAACATTTGCGAAATGAACTGGTTAAATGAAGAAGGACAAGACCAAATATTTTGAAAGATCAATCATTTCTGATGTGTATCGTATTCTAGTGTTAATTACTATGTCTATTTCTTTTATTAATTCACACGTTTTTTTAACGAATGAAGTGTGATCCCTTAGTTAACTGCAGTTTTGGTGTTGCAATACTAGTGAGAATCGTGCTCGTAGACTTTGAAGAAACTTTTGGGCTTTGTAAGACATCACTGAAACCCATAGACCTCTTTTCCTTCAGGATTTAAGTCACCCAGCATAGAATTCATAATAAGGAAAGGTGAAATTCTCAAATATTTTCATAAATTCTGTCTACGGATGACAAATCTTGAATGTATCTGAAATTTACACTATGTGATACTGTATTTTAAGAAATGTAATAAGTGATTTTAGTACTGCTTCTGGGTTAGCTCTCGACTCCTGAGATCTCTCCACATATGTATTGTAACTAATTAATAACTTTAATGTGATGCCCGGTGTGAAATTAACTGTTTCAGTTAATGTGATGCCCGGTGTGAAACAGTGATTATAATATTTAAACAGAAATCCAAACTGCGGGTATGAGTTTCACACTGCAGAGTGGTACAGAGTTCAAGTTTTCTAAGTTCTGAAATTTCGTCTCATATTGAATTATTTTTTACAATGCTTCCCTTTTTTGAAGCATAAATGTTCAAGATTATGAAAAAAACTTTATAGCATTTTTTCGGTTGATCTAAAGTAAAAAATAGAGATAAGGGTGCCACTCCCTATCTCGAGTTTAAGTCTAACCTTCGCGTAATTAGACAGCGAAATCAACGTTGTTGTATTCAGTTCATGAGAGTAAAATGATGATGAAGTAAGAAGACTTGACTTACAGCTTGTCCCCAGCAGAGGTACACTGCTGACTACCCAAAATGCAACACCAAGAAGGAAGCATCTGATTGACCTGAAATTCGCAGCTTGCGTCGCCCGCAAAAGGACATGCAAACGATTAGCATTGCAGGGCATATGCTAAACTTGTGCGCCCGGCACACCACCGAGAAGCACTGTAAGAAGGTTTCACAGAAGGCGGGGTGTAAGTAGTGGAAGTGTGTTGTGCTGCCGGACCTGTGCGTAAGAAGCTTCCTTATGCCTCGTTGCATGCAGAATACGGCAGTCATTCCAGCACGTTTCGGAGTTCGACAGAGGACGAATAGTGGCTTATCGCGACAGCGGTTTATCGTACCGAGACATCGGCGCCCGTGTGGGACGACATCCAGCCACAGTGAGGCGAGTATGGAGTCGGTGGGTGCAGGAGGGACGGACGGACCGACGTGAGCTATTGCCGCAGCGGCGGCACACCACCGAACGAGAGGACCGGCATGTTGTGTGGCGGGCATTGACGGCTCACACCGCCACATCCCGAAAGTTAGCGCAGGAATTAGGGTGTGTTGCGCAACAACCTGTGTCAGCACGTAACGTTCGACGTCGTCTGCAGGAGCGGGGACATATCGCACGGCGCCTATTGCTCCGATTACCATTGACGTTACACCACAGGCGAGTGCGGCGGCAGTGTGCTGTTGAACGCCGCACCTGGACTATGGAATGGCACGACATTGTCTTCTCCGACGAATCCCGCTTCTGCCTGCAACACCACGGTGGTCGGATCCGCGTGTGGCGGCACAGCGGCGAGATACTGTGTGACGCCTGCATTATGCATCGCCATACCGGTCCGTCGCCTGGCGTTATGGTTTGGGGTGCAATTGGATATGACACCCGCACCCCTCTGGTACACATCGCCGGTACATTAAACAGCCACCGCTACATCTCCGACGTTTTGAAACCTGTAGCCCTCCCTTACCTGTAGGACCCACCAGCGGCCACGTTTCAACAAGACAATGCGCGCCCGCACGTGGCACGCACCGTACAACAATTCTTCACGGCCCACCAGGCGTTACTGCTGCCGTGGCTCGCCTGTTCTCCCGATATGTCGCCCATCGAACACGTCTTGTCGCTGATCGGTAACCGAGTGGCACGGCAAGCACCACCCGCGGCTACGCCTGATGAACTGTGGCAACGTGTGGAAGCAGTCTGGACCGACATACCCCAAGCTCACATCCAAAGCCTCTTTCGTTCGATGCCGCGGCGTGTAGCGGCCGTTATCACCAGCCATGGGGGCCACACGAAATATTGATGCCTGCGTGTTCCGCAAGTCGCACGGGCCTGTAAGCTCTATCGTTTCATCTTTGTATCTGTTGTTATGTGTCCAGTAAATCTGGCTTTGCTATCGCGTGTCCTTCTTGGTGTTGCATTTTGGGTGGCCAGCAGTGTATTTATTTGCTCCCTTTAGGTACGCACACTACTTTTGATGAACTCATGAAGTGCAAAGTTTGAAAAAGCGCAGATGAACTTACAAAAGAAAATCTGAGACCGAACATGTAGAGATGAACTCACAAACAAAGTATGAAAATTAAAATGCGGATTAGCCGCCGAAACAATTACACCAATGTGACGTATTTAACCTTTTTTGTTATGAAAATTCTATTTAACCATTTTTTAACCTTTTTTTGTTATGAAAATTTGGTTTCTCATCGTTAAATATTACTATTTTCTAAATTTAACGCCACAAATTTTCTCTCAATGAACTTGAAGTTGGGAACAATCTGATAGAGGATCAAAAGAGCAAGCGAAGGTAAATAAAAGATAAGATTGCGTTTTTCGGCGAAAGTGGAATAGTAGATATTTTATTCGTTAGCGCACTGTTGGGGAGAGATTATTTGAGTGAGTTATATCTATGTTATACGAACGACTATTTAAGCGGATTGTATTTGATGATTAAGTTACTACGACTTGTTGAAGGTGAATATTTGAAGTAATTTATTTCCACTGATGACGTGCTGGATTCCTGAATAAAAGTGGATTTGATTCGTACTTAGTGACTTATGATTCACTCCTGCCTGTATTATCTTGGACTTTTAGATGACTAATTAAGTTTTTATCTACTACGAACGACTGAGACCCATACGGGAAAGTATAACCTTTAAATGAAAGTAACGATTTAAGTAAACAGTGAAGTTCAAAGTCGATGTTAAACTCTTAAAGTAATAATTACAGACGAACCAGTGTTTAACTATTATTTTACAACTAACTAGAACACATTAATAACGGTTACTGATCTTTATCTTGGAGAAAAACTTAACGACATTGACGAGTAGAATCTCGTTTATGTTGCAGATACCTGGCTTATTAAACACTGAAGGCACCTAACCACCTCACAAATTATTTTTATCTCAACCTGCTTGATCTGACTGACTGCTAGTGATGCCATTTGGAGCAAAAACTACTGGAAACTGAGCCATGACATTAAGGTCTGAAAATATAACTGGTGCTGGCCAAACATTTACGTATGAGGCAGTAAGAAAAACAGTAAGTTAAATAGGTAATGAACACCACAAGTCATTTTTGATACTTTTGATGCTGTTGCGTATTTTAATGGGGATAAGGATCATCATCATAGTAAATTTAGGAAGAAATGTTTTCCAAAAACGCATGGGAAGTTCATAAGTTCATTATTTACAACAATTAAACTGCGGTACTGAATTGCTTTTAGTTTACTGTTCGCTATGTGCCATCTCCTTAGAACACTGGAATTTTCGAGTGTTCTGAGCATGCTATGAGGCGTAGCCTACGGGGATAACGCTCGTGAGAGAAGCCTGCTATTTCGGAATTCAAAACCAAGAATCATTTACGCCGGAAAGCTCACCAGATGGCGCTTTTACCGAGGATAACGACAACGATTAGCCGCTGCTGGTGGCAGGTTGGTGTGCTGTCATACAGAATTAAATCGCATAAATTTCCTCCGTAGTCGCCAGAATTGTTTTATTTTTTCTTGCGAAAGCGATGAATAATATTATGACTAATAAATAACATTCATGGTATAATTTATCAGTCCTCTACCGTAATCTAGCATTCCGATATGATCAACGAAGTTACACATTTCGGGACACATTAAATACATCGATGACCTGCTATATAGAATTGTAATATACGTATATTTTTTAGTAATTCACTGTTCCTAAATCATTTTGAAAGGTGAGATTGCATATCTACCTACTTTCTTCTTTATTTGAAGGCTTTCCACACTTAAAAGGTTCGTTATAGTCATGCTTTGCTGTTTGCGCAATTTCTCGTGTGAAAATATTTATTTAGGAGGGGCGTAATGTTCTGGCTTAATTGTCCAATTTCTAATTAAATTAAATCAAGGGAATTGTCCAGAATTTGGTTAAAAATTTTACATTATAAAATGAGGCAGAAGGGTAGTAATTCTTCATATTATAATGCATGTTGTATACAAATGAATATGATTGTATGTGTCAGTCAGTTATACCCAAGGACGTTAGAATGATATATCTGGAGGCTGCCGCCATGAAACGTTCGTGAAAGTTCAAGACAAATATAGAGTTAATCGGGCAGTACTACTTGGCTTGTAGCCTACTACCGTGAGAGTAAGCCATTAAAGTGTGGGAAAGCTGGTGGTTTCCAAGGCTATTGCAATGCATGTTGTTTTCGCTGAATCACATTTTTTCGTAACAAATATTTCTAATTGTTCATCGTAATTTGCCGCCGATGTGTGAGAAAACGCTGCTGAAATTAAAAATTGGTAATTATTTTGAGTCACCTACCCATTTCTATTTGAAACTCAAATTGATGAAACGTCCGTGCAAGTTCAAAACAAATATAACGTTAAAATTAAAAACTTCACTCTTTTATGAAGCACAAATCATTCCAGTTTGATAGTAACATGATTACTGCTGTCAAAAACCAAGCAACTCGAAAATGCACACAACTGAAACTGCATGAGTATCATGTAAACAAATCAAAATTTCTACAGTTACTTGCTCTAAACTTGCTTGTAAGAATATACAAAAGGCACACAGCAATATCTCATTTCTTTTATATAAAAATAATTAAAAAAAGCGAGAAGTATGGAGTATTGTAACCAGTGGCGGCTCGTGGTGTAAAATGCTGGTGAGGCGAACGGTCTTGATGTAAATGTAAAACAGTAAAACATATGTTATTGAAAAATATATAAATTCGTATAACGTTATACGAATATTATATATATATATATATATATATATCAGTGGCGTAGCAGGGGGGAGTCGTGGTTTGCACCCTTATTAGGCGAGACAGTTAGCTTTTTCTAAGTACGTTTTATAGATAATTTCCCTATTTAAATTCTTTGATTTTTATATAACTCGGAAAGCAATGTAATTTCTTGATAATAAAAGAGAAAGTAAAGCAAAGCGGCCAAAGAAGTTGATTTATTAAATTTTTATTAAAACAACTATAATGTATTGCATTTTCTTCATTTTATTAAATTAGCTTCATTTTGTATTAATATTCAAGATGTGCGTACGTACCAATAGGAAAATATTTGTCGAAGCGCCCCCCCAAAAAAAAAATTGTTATATGCACTTATACACAGTTATACAGCAGAAGTGCAGAACCCCCGCCCTTCAAAAAGTTTCATGTCAAAGGCAGTATCCCCCATTGGATATCTTTGAAGTCCTGGGTTCGAGTCGGCTGAATCATTAAAATCCGCTGAGATTCGGAAGTCTCGTTAAGCCATTGGTCCAGGGTAGGCGGCGCCTTGTTATTAACAGCTGTAAACCCCATCCCTTAGGGCTCCATCCCATGTCATTTAGCCCTTATATATAAATATTATTCAACAGTAATGGAATAAAATTATAGAAATATATGAAACACGGCGTGGGGAGTCTTTCTTCACGAAAAAATCCAAACATTTTAGAGGGAAAATGTACATATACCTTTCTATATATGTGTGTGAACAATTTTAAATTGAAGAATTTTATGAGGAAATTTGTCATCTAAATAATAAAGGTAAGCAGCACTTGAAAATAGTTATGGGAGATTTCAATGCAAAAATAGGGCAACGGCAACAGAATGAAACTTCAGTAGGTAAATTCGGTCACGGCAACAGAAACCAGCGTGGAAATACTCTCGTTGAGTTTGCAGAGGCAGAAGGGTTTTTCATCTTGAACTCCTTCTTCAAGAAAAAGCCACACAGGAAATGGACATGGAGACATCCAAATGGGACGACAAGTGAAATTGATTTTATTATGTGTAACAAAAAATTCGTCATAGAAGACTGCAGTGTGCTAAACAAGTTCAACACAGGTAGTGACCATAGATTGGTGACATGTAAGATGCACCTCAACACTAAACTTGAACGTGGCAAGCTCATAAGACAAACAAAATCTATTGACATAACCAACCTTAAAAAACACCATAATACCTTCCAGTTGGAACTGAAGAACAGGTTCTCTGCTTTAGAAGGCCTAACATCGGAAGAAGTGGACATCTCTGAAGTTAACAGAAAAATAACCAAAGCTCTTATGGAAACAGCAACAAAATTAGCTGGGTCTAAGAACAAGTTGCATGTAAATAAATTATCAGGAAAAACGAAATGTTGATGCAAAAAGAAGAAGAGAGATGAGGACAACTAAAGAAGATGTGACTTCCAAAGTGGAATATATAGAGCTATGCAAGACAGTACGAAAAAAGTATCACTGTAGCCGTAAGAAAATTCAACTGTGAACTAGTGAGGAAAGCAATTGAAAACAACCAAAGCCTAAAGATAGCAAAGGGACATCTCAGTAAGGGAAGAAAACAGATTATGGCACTGAGAAAAGAAGATTGTTCTGTAACAAGAAATAGAGGCGAAATTTTGACAAGAGTGAAAGATTTCTACTCCAAATTATATGAAAGGGATGATACATGAACTCCAGACATCATGAAAGATACCAGTACCAAAGTTCCTCCAGTCCTTCCAGCAGAAGTTGCACATGCAATCAAGAACATGAAGCGGGGAAAAGCTCCAGGAGAAGATGGAATTACTGTAGACATCATACAAGAAGCAAGTGGAGAAATCGAAACAGTACTCGCCCAAATTTTCACTCGATGCCTTAATGAAGGAAAGATTCCTGAGGATTGGAACACCGCTACAATGATCCTGCTACATAAGAAAGGTGACATTGAGGATCTCGGAAACTACAGACCTATCAGCCTCCTATCAGTAGTTTATAAAATCTTCACTAAAGTTCTTTCACACCGCATGAAGGTAACACTGGACATGGCTCAACCGAGAGAACAAGCTGGATTCAGGAGTGGCTACAGCACAATAGATCATATCCATGTGCTGAGAGAACTAATTGAAAGAGCGAGGGAATATGAACTTCCATTGTGCATGGCTTTTATCGATTATGAAAAAGCCTTTGATTCGGTGAAACCATCAGCAGTTACAATGGCTCTGAAAACCTGCGGTATTGAAGATGCATACATTAATATTATTAATAACATCTATGAAAATGCAAGTGCAAAGATTCGGCTGTTTGAAAATACAACACACATAAAAATTGGAAAGGGAGTGAGACAAGGTGACACCATATCTCCGAAGTTCTTTAATGCCACATTGGAGGGTGTTTTTCAGTCACTGAGCTGGGAAAACAAGGGGATAAAGATTAATGGAGATTATCTAACCCACCTTCGTTTTGCTGATGACGTAGTCATTTTTGTAACTAGCCCATCAGAGCTGCAGAGTATGATCCAGGAACTTGCTGACAAGAGTAAAGAAGTGGGATTAAAAATGAACTTTCAGAAGACAAAAGTGATGTTCAATGCTTTTACAAGAAATGAAGATTTATCGATTGATGGAGAAAAGCTGGAGATAACAGATACACGTGCGTTTATCTTGGACAGCAGATATCAAGTGAGGGTCACATTGATGAAGAAATTAATCGGCGTACAAAACTTGCCTGGAGAGCTTTTGGAAGAAACAGCATAATTTTCAAGAGCAATATGCCATTATGTCTTAAAGGAAAAGTGTTTGATCAATGCATCCTTCCAGTGCTTACGTATGGTGCAGAGACGTGGACCTTAACTAAAAGAGACATACAAAGGCTGCAGACAACTCAAAGTAGCATGGAGAGGTGCATACTTGGTGTAACCAGGAGAGATAAGAAGAGGAACTCGTGGATCCGAAAAATGACAAGAGTGGAAGACATCATGATCAGAGTTAAATCCCTGAAATGGCAATGGGCTGGACATACTGCCAGAAGGACAGATCATCGATGGACAGCCGAAATTTTAGATTGGATTCCAAGGGACAGGAAAAGACCCAGAAGAAGACCGCATGGGAGATGGGTGGATGAAATTCGAAAGTATGCAGGAGTGACATGGAGGAGACTGGCACAAGACAGACCGTTGTGGAGGAAACTTGGGGAGACCTTCGTCCAGCAGTGGATTGATAATGGTTGACAATGATGATGATGATATGTGTGTGTGTAATATACGCTACTTTTGCAACAATATTTTTATGAAAACAATTATTCGATAATTTTACAACAAAGAAAGATTTCACCAGTATTCTTTTATGTATAATACACTTGAGCGAAAATACGCAATTTGCGCGGTTTCTTTAGCTAGTCAATGCGTCACTCACATCCCAACGCCAATCGGAGATCCACTTCTTAAAAAATTCAAAGTAAATCATTTGAATATAATTTTTTTTCTCACGAAGTGTTTCTTGAGCTTGAATAAAAGTCACAGTTCGATTGGCATATTAGTGAAGGTGCATTTAGCACGGGTGACAAACTGAAGTCCAGGCTCGTGATAACGATGTACAGGAGAAGTCAAGCTAAGGAAGCACATTTCTATATAAAAAAAGTATAAAATAATTTAAACCTGGAATTAAAAACAGAGGAATACGATATTAATTTGCTTTGGTCTCGAACAGAATGCTTTCAGTTTATTTTTTATAAATAAGTTCAATTCTGCGATCCTTTTTGGCTGCAAATTTGTCTATGATCAGTTCATAAAATGGTTGAGTGGACATTAGATGGTTCAGCAATTCTTTCTCGATTGAAATTTTAGCGAGTGAAGACAAACGATCTTGTGCCGTTGTATTACGGAGGTAAGTCTTAATTCTCTTCAAACAAGAAAAAAATTCCTTTCAGCAGAAGAACTTGTTGACGCCAGTGTCAATACAAGAGAAAATAATTTGTAGGCTTCTGGTAACACATCTTTCAGCTCGTTTTCTTTCATTGTTTTCTGAAAACTGAGTTCCCTGAAGTTGTGATCATTATATAAAAAATCTAATTCGTTTTTTAGTCGTTGTGTGTCTGTAAAAATGTTTGGATAAATTTTTTGAGAGCGTTAAGGGCACTGGATGGAAATGACTCTGAATAACTATGGTATTTTGAGCTGTCAACTAGCTGCAGAAACTCGAGCTTTCCCATATCTTCAAATCTGGTATTTATTTGGACTTTTATATATTCATGAATACACTCCATTAAATCATTCTGTATCGTTTTAGATTGTCCAGAAAATAAGCTTCGTATTTCTTCAAAATGTGCTTTTAATTCTGGGGTGCTCCTACGAAGTAACATTTGGAACATTTCCTTGAAATTACCTTTATTTAATGAGGAAATAGTTTCATCATGTCCTCCAAAAACCAGTTCTTGCTTGCTTAGAACGACAACTACATCGATTATATGTTCCATAAAAAGCCTATTTAGTCTGACCTTTTCATTAAACTTGACTTTATGAAGAGCAGCATTTTCTTTGAGCATATCAGAAATAGTGTTTGGTTTTTTTCCATTCGTTTTAGACCTACGTGGTTAGTAGTTCATGCTCTTTAGAGCTTTCGTGCAATTTTGCACTACGAGAAAAGTTTTTTAGATCAAAATAACCCGTTGTATTCCACACATTTTTCTTATTGCTCAAAAGTAAACATGGCCAGCAAAAGAGAGTTTGCTTGTAATAGCTACCAGAAAGCCAGGGGAAAATCTCGTACTATGATTTATTGAAAGACCTAAAAAACGATTTGCCGCACTTCTTATCTTTAGATATTGAACTTATTATAGGTGTCGGTCTTCCAGATATGAGAACATCCTTGTTATCATAATCTTTCCAGTGTTTAAAAGGAATTTCTTCCAGAACACAAATCACGTCGTTTGTTGGGCCATTCATATTTTCCAAC
The DNA here is from genome assembly GCA_039090855.1 of Macrothele yani. Taxonomy (NCBI): domain Eukaryota; kingdom Metazoa; phylum Arthropoda; class Arachnida; order Araneae; family Macrothelidae; genus Macrothele; species Macrothele yani. The sequence continues at coordinate 108,616,241 of CM077004.1, read as the reverse complement.
CAAAATCAAAATATGCTGTTTAGTAACAATAACAAAATAAAAAAAGAAAAACTCAACATTACTATGAACTAGCAAACACCCGCAGAAGAGAGGATTGAAAACACACTACAAAAAGTTAGATTCAAATACACTCTGACGAATAGTTAAAGCTACGTAGAAATCTTCGTACTCCAAAGCGTATAGAGGCGAACGGCGTCATCGCCTGTGAAACCACTTTTCACAAGGGTCATCTGCTCATTTTCCCGCGCCCATTGGATACACAATCCTTGGGTTCTCCAATAACAGCGGAGATGCGATTCCAGTTTAAGCGAAATGGAGGGTCGCCTCAGAAATTTCCTTTCTCTTACTGGAAGTCCGGCACCTCTTTGGGTAGACCTCGGACCGTGGGGGTGGGGTGGGGGTGGGTTCAGTCTGTAGGGCTCTTCTCTGATCCCCAGTTCCCAAAACCGGCTTCTCATCGAGACGATTCAGCCGGTCGCCTCTAAGCGCTTAAAACATGCAGCTGCTTTGCAAAAATAATGATTCATTCCTCTTCTCGAAAGCCTTTCTTTAAATTAATTCATGAATCACAATGTGAATTTCAGTGTTTCATTTATCCTGCAAAGTTCTTATATCTTTGTTACTGACAGAAGGTTTTTTTTTTTTGTTTCTTTCACTTCTCATTCTGCGGAATTTCAGGTGAGGCGGCGCCTCACTTGCCTCATCTGACGGGCCGCCACTGATTGTAACCTACCGCGGTATACTAACAGCACTAACGGTAAGGCAAAGTTGTCCTTGGTAAAAGCGGCCTCTGGTGGCGTTCAGGGAAATCAAAAGTGATTCTGTTTCTTTCAGGAAATTTGATCCAAAATAACAGGCTTTTTTAACGATTCTCGTAGGCTACTTATATGGTGAACAATTAATTAAAAATGCATTGCTCGACATTGAAACAGCCACACTTGGAAGTATTTGTCCGAGCATTGTGCAAATCAGAGGGTATGTGTTGATGTATGAGTAATGTAAATGATTCCAATTGCGAACCAATCACATAATAAGTGAGGGAGGTAAAAGAACAAAATGCCTCGGAATAATTAAGTTTGGGTTTCCTCACCTAGATGTGTGAACCACTGCAGCCGAATGATCTGGGTGACGAAACCACGTGTAAAGAGTGAGAATGCTTGAACGAAGTCATTGGAAGTTCTACCATCTAAACGGCACCTTTACCAGAGGTACATACAGCTGGCTGGGCCTTGAGTCGCAAAGCGGTGGAAACACATATGGATACGACAACTGTCGGCCGAATGTGGCGCAGTGGTTGAAGATAACGTGCACGCCATTGTGGAATTGGTGCACGCAGGCAGACGTACGAACGTCTCTGTCGCCGCGTTCAACGGTAAGCCCTAACATCCTTACAATCCACAGGGGACGACATTCGACGAAATGTACAGGCAGTGATGGACATCCCCGCATCGACACATATTAGGAACATCAGATTGCGTGAAGCACGGCTGGGCTCTCGCAAGCCATTACAACGACTGGCATTCACCGCCGAACATTATAGCAGAGGGCTTCAATGGTGCTGCACCAGGCATAAATTACGGGGCGAATGGAACCATGCCATTTTCAACGACAAGTATATCTTCTGCCTCAGCGCAGACGATCACCGTTGAGGTTGTAGACGAAGGGGTCACCGGAATGATCTTGCTGCCATCCGTGAGCGTCATACTGTTCCTTACCTGGTGTCAATGTTTGAGGCGCTGTCGGTTTCAACAACCATTTACTTCTCTTATACACTATCTACCAACAAGTAATTGGACACCTGTGATAGCAAAGGAAAACAAAGTTTATTCACCTTCAATAGTTGGTGGAGCCCCCACGAGCGGCAATTACAGCTGCGACCCTCCGGGGCATACTCTCAACCAGGCGTTGTACGACGGCTAGCGGTATTTTCTTCCACTCGGCTTGGATAAGACAGGTCAGTTCATTCACCGAATTCCGACGGTGGGGGCACCCCTTAAGTCGACGCTCCAACTCGTCCCAGAGGTGCTCGACAGGGTTAAGATCCGGGATCTGCGCAAGGCCAGACCATTCGATTAAACCCATCGTCACCATACCAAGCCATGGTGGACCTAGCAACACGACAGGTGGCATTGTCATCCTGAAAGTAACATGGGTCCACCCCGTAAAACTGCCACAACGTAGGAAGCGCATGGTCATCCAAAATGGTGCAGTAGGTCTCGGCGTTGAGTCTACCAGGAATTGCGACCAAGGGTTCCGTGCCATACCAGGAGAAACACCCCCATAGCATAATTCCACCGCCGCCAAACTTCACAGTTGGCACAATACATTCCGGCACGAAGCGTTCTCCAGGCAGACGACGTGTATCAGGACCACAGATGTCGTCGATTGCAGGGGTGTCCAATTACTTGTTGGTAGATAGTGTATATAATGGGCACAATAACAGACAATGATACATCGATGACGTGCTGCAGCCGTTTTGTTGCCGTATCCCCTTGATATCCATGACGCTCAGTTTCAACAAGATAATGCCGACCACGTACTGCAAATATAGGCGGAAAGTGCCAACAAGTTGTCCAGGTGCTACCCTTGCCAACGCGATCCTCAGAAGTCTCCTCACTAGATAGAGTGAGGAACATCCTTGGCAGACGACTTAACGCCTGTACACGAACTTCTCGCAATGTCGAAAACTCTTCGCATAAGTCAACGACGCATGATCAGCGATATCACAGGACACCGTAGAGACACTTATCCTTTCGATGTCCCTCCGTGTTGCAGAGTGTATAGCCCATCATGGCTGTCATACGACCTATTGACTCAGGCCACCTTATACTTTCTAGAGGAGAACAAACGACGAAAGAAGTATAGTACGGAGACGTTAATAGTTAGTTGGCAGAATTATTTGTACTTCATCTTCATGGATCATAATTTTGATATGATACATGTATATCGTGATCTGCTTCACGTGAAACTATCATAAACGATCGCAACCACCTAATGAGTGGAGGTCAGAGGTGTGAGTTTTTTATCAATCGTCCAAGTTGGGCACGGATATTTTACTTGCTGTGTGTTTGTTCTATGGCGTTGATTCTGTATTTTCCCCTGTGCCAGGAAGTTGAACTGCGAATGGGTGACTCGTCATAGCTTAAGATGAGAATAAACGGACCTCGGCATTGATGACATTACATTTTTTTTTCATTTTTCGGCCTTTTTTTCTTCTTCTAAGGTATTGTTTTACTTTTTCGAAGCAATTTTTCAGGTAATTTGTAAGCTTTTTCTGTCATTTTTTAATAAAAAATTAAAATTTCGCAAGGATTATGCTCTCAAATTGCCACGCTCAAAACTAGGATTACCAGATAACCAAAGCAAAAAAGCTTCAAAAGTAGCTTATTCTGACAACTCTGTTCAAGACACTATTTAGTGCTACCCATTTTGGGGAAACAAATTCTCCATTGTCCACTTTTGAAAGCGACTGTGCGGGAGGGTAGTGATCAGAAGAATTCTAATTCAGAGCTTCATATTTTGTACTGTTGCTGACATTCCAAACATTTTATGTACTGCCTGGCAGGTATTTGCTTGCTTTTTCTTTTCTTTTGAGGTTTTATAGTTCATTTCATAAAGAAAACAGAACATTCTACTTTATGCATTGTCTAAGATTCAAGTTATTTAATTTATAAATCTGAAAAAAATATAATATGAACTGTTTTAGGGTTGCTTCAAATTTTAAGGGCATTTTTCATTTTTAAGAGAGCATTTCTAGGAACTTTTAGGTTACCAACATCTGGGTCCTGATAATAAGGGTTAATAAAACTAAAAAAAAAAAAAGAAAAAGAAAACAAAAAACAAGTCAAGAAAAAAAGAAATACAATTACAGCACGTTTTGGTGTCATGCGTCAAACAAGCTCTTTTGCACCTAAGAAACCGATAAAGAAAATCCAAAATAAAATACATTACTAATATATGATTTTTTTTATATTATTTGTGTCCATCGGTAACTACCATCCTATTTTATGTTTCTAAATAAAATTAAGTCGTAATAAGAGCATGGAAGAAAATGTCAAAGGTAGCAAAGAAGCTTTATACTGTGAGAGCAAACAATTAGTTTACTGCAAAGCTTGAAGAGAAAAGGCTTCTTCTCACTGTCGAACCCCCACCTGGAACTAAAAAAGAAAAACATTGAGGAAAGAAAGAAACGACATGAAGAAAATACTTTTCATCAAATGTTGTCTCGTTTTTCTCTCAGGACAACTGCCTTCAAGGAGGTTTGTCATACTTAGGCGATTTTGCTCGTTATTCTATTTTCCTCTCGTTTTAGTTCGCCGTGTGACCAGGCGGAAGACAAAGCTCAAAAGAAGCTTTTAGTTGTCTTTTTCACAAACAACGGAACCGAAATTTTTCCTTCCCTTACAAGAAAAAAATTCCGCTCAGACTTATATTAAATAAAGGAGTTCGAAATGGTTCGGAAGGGTCTTCTTAAACGTTATTTTTGCATCGAGTAAAAGCTTCACTAGTTTAAGCAGGCAGTTCTACAACAGCGGGGGAATTGCAATTAAATTTCGAAGAAGTCCTGGGCTTTATATTAAACACAAGCGGCTGCAAGGTTTTCTGAAGGAGAAAAAATGTTCTGCAAAATAAAGAAGTTAGTTCATTTTGGGATGCACTGACAAATCAATCTTACTTAATGGAAATACTGTGGAGAAAAGTATTAAGCTGCACTGAAATTGAAGAAGGATTTGTCTTCGGACTAAGAAAAGCACTACAGACTTTTCTTTTATTTTTGTTTTCCCAGAATTCTAGGATCGTAAAGATAGAAGCATAACCCATCCCTAAATTAGGGTTGTTGTCTTTGTTGAAAGGAGCTACCCAAGAAAGTAGAACAAACACTGAAACATATAAACATATGTTTTCTGCTCAACAGGAAAGTAATTTTTTATAACGAAAGGGAAATATGTGGCTGCTAAAACTTTTCAACAAAAAGGGAATTATTTAATTTAGGTTACCAGCTTTCGTAAAGTTGCGCATCATTTTTGTTATCCAATATTTCGTTATATTAGCAAGTGCATTTTAGTACAATTAATTTAGTATCACGCAATCTCTGCATTTTTTTAAATATTAGTTTAAAATAAACAGGGCAGTTAATCCATACCAGCAAATTAACTGGGTTTTTACACATTATACGCAATGAAAAAATAGATGTGCAACTGCTTTTATTTATTCACTTAATCTTTCATTTCGAAGAATCACGTTGTTTGAGTTACCCCACTTGTAAGCAAATTATACATACATTTATGTGTGATCTAAGTAGTTAATCCCTGTATTGAGAAACATACTGAAATATCAGGTGAATAAGAACTCTCGCTATTAATAAGATTTAAGGTGGACGTCAAGTTATTTTGCTTCCTATACTTCCAATGGAAAAACGTTTGTGCACATGCCCTTCACAATTAGTGTGTTTCCAAGGATAAAAATTTGAACACCGACTAAAATAACTTCCTATTATAACTTGGAATACTTAATATTTTCTAAAACATAACCATAATTATATTAAAAATCATCAATTACTTTTCCTTTGGTGGTGTTGAAACCAGAAAAAAGATGGCGCGACCTGTACTTTGATCACGTCAATAGACAAACAAATGCTGGATTGCATAATTATGGTGTGACGTACCTGCCAGCAGGACGCACACGACATAAAGGCAGATAGGAATCAGAACAAATGTCTGCGTAGATCAGTTGGTAGAGCGACTTGTTCCGGAATAAGCGGCCTCGGGTTCGAATCCCGGCGTAGACCAAAAATGACGGAGAAATTTACTTCGTTATAATGGTTATGTTTTAGAAAATATTAAGTATTCCAAGTTATAAAATAAAGCTATTTTAATCGATGTTCCAATTTTCATCCTTGGGAACGCATTAATTGGGAAGAAAATGTATACAGAAGTTCTTCCATTGGAAATAAAGAAACAAAATTACTTGACGTCCACCTTAATGATTTTGTCTCATCTAAGAATTTTTCATTGACACTGTTGAGAAAATTTACAAAACAGCGAACCCCAAATATGAGGTATTTTAAGACACCAACAATAAAAAATTGAGTAAGAATGGCGAGGGAAAATTTTTCTGGAGTTGCTTAGTGTTTGTTACCTTGCAAAACATTGTTTTCGCATTGAATATCCTGTGAAATGTTTCCCAGATAACAAACTGAGAGGACAAAGTGATAAAGGTCAACAGTCATCTGTATTTTTGCAAATAATGATTCAGAACAAAAACATCATGATCGCCATCTTGGTGGCCGAATGTTAGCGCGGGATTCTGATTAGTCATCCGAGATACGCTTGAATTCCATGCAGGGAGAAGGCATGGTTGGTGCGTTTGTCGGATGGCGCTGGCGTTGTCGCTTCCCTGGAGCCAGTGGCTCTAAATCAGGGACGGGCAACTGCTTATACTTCCTAGTTTATTTTCCATAGTTGCTCATGGTGGACGTTCAACCCCGAAATAAAAACAAAATGATGATCTACAAAATTTCTAAAAAAAAAGAAAAAAATGGGAATGGTTTTGCCAACGACTGTACTCATGTTCAGCATTTTCACTAGGGAATTGATGTCGTTGGTAAACTGTTGATTAGAGTTTATTGGCGCAAAGACCTCTGGAGAGCGCCAAGCGGTTTGAAAAAGAAATCGAAAAGGAGCGACATCAAAACTCAGAAACAACAACAATAGCGAAACCTTGTACGCCACAAGATATACAAACACAACATGAGACAATATAAATTGCTGTTACAGAGAAAACGGACTAAACTAACTGAAGAGCACAGATAGAACGTGAAAAGAAAGCACAAATGGCACATCACAATGACTGTTTAAAAGGCGACGGTCCTATACATTAGGGAAAAGACGAACACGTACTTGTTCACGAACAAAACGACGACACGCGACATAACATGAAAAACAGTCAGCTGTGTATCACACGCCTGACACATATGGGCTGTGTTTCATACAGAAAATAGCGGTGAGTGATACAATGCCCAATGCGGCGTGGAAGTACAGTTTCCTCCCTACAGTTCCGTCGAAACCATGAAGACTAAAGTCTTAGAACTAGCTTTATACGATACAATGTGTTCCCTATCTATTGGTCCCACAAAGTCCACCACTTACTTCTGGGATATTCGCGAACAATTAATAAAACTCATGTCCCGGTCGTGCGCCTTCGTCTCTTGAAGACAAAGGCCCAGTAGTACAGTTAATTTAGCATTTGTCTCTTGAAGACAGGTAGTACAATTGATTTAGTCTTTGTATCTTGAAGAGAAAGGCGCGCCGGAGAGTATGACGAGAGCAGGTGTTTCATGATATCAACTCTTGGACGGAAACCACGGTGATTCAATTAAAAACTGGAATATATAGAACAGCTATATGGAGAAAAAGAAGGTGTTAAAAAAGCACCGGAGAAAACCAGACGGATAGTTCTGTTGACTAACGAAAGGGCTTTCACTGAAGTTTTGTCGTGATGTTGGGAGCACAAAATTGTAGAAAATATAAGCCGCAGGGTTAAGATTTCGGGGCAGTGGAACAAGGGATGTAGGAGCTCATCAAAGCCATGAAAAATAGTCCCAGAGCACGATGTCGCCTCTACCAAACTTCGCAAATGGCACAACACAGACGGGTAGATGGCGTTTACCTGGCATCCTCCACACCCAGACACGTTTCGGACTAAAAGATGTTAAAGCGTGGTTATTTACTTCAGAGAACACATTTCCACTGCTCCAGAGTCCACTGATTCCGAACTTTACACCACTCCTACCGACAATTTCCGTTGATCTTGCAGATGTTAGGCTTGTATGCGGCTGCTAGGCCATGGAAACCCATTCTCTTCAGCTCTCCACGAGCCGATATTGTGCTGAAGTTGCTTCCAGAGGCATTTCGGAACTCAGTGGTGAGTGTTACAACCTAGGACAAGCGACTTTATCGCGCCACCCGATTCAGCACTCGGTGGTCTCGCCATATCATTTTACATGTTTTATCAGCCTGGGACTGGGCTGTTGTTACTCCTAGGCGTTTCAACTTCCCAATAACACCACTTACAGTTGATCGAGCTGTTACAGCAGGCTAGAAATTTTCTGAACTAACTTGTTGCTAAGATAGCCTTCTATGACCGTACCACGGTGAAAGCAACTGCGCTCTTCTGAACTGCCCATTCTATTGTTCATACTTGTCTTTGATGTATGTCAGGTTATTTGTTTCTCTTTATACCTGTATAGGCCATAGCTGTGACATATATGGGCAAATCCATAACTCAAAAGGGGTGCCTGGATATTTTCGATCATACAGTATGTGATGTCACTGAGTAGTTGTGCATTCATCGGTAATCTCATATCGGCAGGAGAGAACTTGCTTTTAGCATGTTGCTTTTCCATTTAATGCGGAAGAAAGATGCCATAACTGTTTAGGATCAAATACTAAAAATCGTTGTGTAGAATTGGTTATCAGACTGTGATGTCCAGTATCCATTAAATGTTTTTTAACGGATACTACATTTGTTCTTGTGACAAATTCTGATGACCTATTCTGTGCAGCGCTTGTTCTTGTACAAAGCTGTATAAAGGTGATGCGGCTTTATGCATTTAGAAGTTTTGAAGGTGAATAAAGGAAATTGCATGAACGGGCTCAATGCGCGGATGTATAAACAAAGCAACGACTGTCTTATTAGACATCTTCAGGCATTAAGGTTGAAGTTGGAGTATCAACGGTGGTCAATGAAGAGGTGCATGTGCATCAGAAGGTGCATACTGGAGGGAAAAACGATTTCGACATCTGGCTGATCCGATCTTTAATCCGAAACGAAAAGTTTCTTAAACGGTTACTGCAACCAGGTATTTGTTCTTAAAACACCAATTGATAGTTGGATCATCCATACTCGCTTCTAAATAAAGGTGCGAGACCTGTCAACAATTTGAATATCCGATACCACATCTTCTTCTTCATTTTTCATGAATCTTCGACATCTTTTCTTTTTTTGCAAACAGACCTTTCATGCGGCTAAACAGAAAGTCATGAACAATTACAACAAATATTACTTTACTGTGCGATTTAGTAGACTATTACTTAATGGGCACTTTACTGCTGAAGAATGGATGAAGTGGTAGAGGATTTTATGAAGGGAGTGTCTGACCCAAGGTCATAAATTTCCATTCAGAGTACGAACCTGGGGTGCTTGGGCCTGTCATGCCGGGTGTAGGAGGACATGAGGATGGAGTTTAGGTTCGGTTGGCCTTTGTTGCAGGATGTGCGCAACCCAGCGGGGCATTGGTCCTCCGCTATAGGTTGGGCTCTCTGAGGTTGAACGGATGTGCGGTAGTGCTGGGTTTGATTTCTCAGCTGTTTGTTGGATGGCCTCTTGTTCTAGCAACAGGGCTTATTGAGGCCCTAATGCGAGAATTTCCAGAGTGTAATAAGGCCTATGAAAGTAAGCCTCCAACCTCCCTCCCTCTCTCTTTCTCGGTTAATGTTTCGCTAGAACTCACTAGGATATTCATGAGAAGAGACAAGTACCATTCACTCAAAAAACATCATAAGCCGTCTGAACACGAGATAAAATAATTTTATTGAGTTTTAAAACCACATGAAAAATAAAAGTGACACTAAAACCCACGAGATCTTTTGAAACTCTAAGAGCTCCTTCTTCAGATGGCGGTAGTACTGCAGCTGCATCTCAGAACGCGATAGATTATGTAGTTGATGACAAAATGTCTGGGCGGTTCTGCGCAAGCTCAGAAGACAATTTTTTTTACAAAGGTTGAAAACTAAGACGACCACACCTAATGACATATATTACAAGAAACATAAATATTAAAAAAGGTTAAAATTCCCCCCTCTCCTCCCCCAAAATATTTGAATACAGCACTCCCCCTTTCCCTCCGCCCACACACCTTCCCCCTCCCTCCAATATTATTTCCCAAAGACCGTACCCCTCACCGTACTCACCCCCTCCTCCATGACTACCTCCTCCTCCTCTCTTCTTGATTGTTCCCGTCTGGCTTGATAGTGTTCAGAAACGGAATTCAGTAATAACTTCCACGGTAGTGGGATCTACACGGGAGTGTCATCGTTACAACAGCCGTCCGCCGCCCCGGTGGCGCAGTGGTCTAAGTGATGGACTCTGATCATTCGTCCGAAGGGTGTCCGGGTTCGAATCCCGGTGAGGCATGAATGTTGTGTTTGTTTTACGGCAGTGGCTCTCTCCCTTCCCTGGAACCAGTGACCCTAAAGTAGGGACGGACGACTGCTTATTGCCCATTGAGTTGCTCACGGTGGTCGTTAAACCTTCAAAAAAAAAAAAAAAAAAAAAAAAACAGCCGTCACCTAGATTATATATGTGAAGGTTCTCTGCCATCAGAACGGCAGACTTAGTATTATGAGAGTCAAGTAATGTAATATCTTCCCACATGGGAGTGAAAGTCCCGTCGATGCAGTATCTTGACAAAGCAGTGGTCAACGAACCAGTCTTGATGTTGTACTTGTGTTCATACACACGTTTTTTAACAGTTCTAAGAGTGGATCTCAGGTAGACACTATTGTTTATTCCATGTTCTAGAGCTTGTAGAGGAATGGCATATACGCCATGTCGATCTTCAGTTGGGAGAGAGTCCCGGTCATTCAGTACGACATTCATGATATTCTGTGTTTTGATTCCGCAACTTAGATTGCATTTTTTGCAGATGTTCCACAAAAATTTGCCAAATTTGGAACGAATAGTAGTGAGCCAACAAAACGAATAGTCTTCTGCTCTCTGGGTACAGAAAGGGGGGGGTACTGTATTAAAATATTTGGGGGGATGAGAGGGGGAAGGGAGAGGAATTTTAATCTTTTTCAATGATTATATTTCTTCTAATATACGGTATGTTATTATGTGTCGTCGTCTTTGTTTTTAACCTTTGTAACAATATTTTGTCTTCTGAGCTTGCGCAGAACCGCATGGACGTTTTGTCATCAACTACATAATCCGTCGCCTTTTATGATGCAGCTGCAGTACTACCACCATCTGAAGAAGGAATTCTTGGAGTTCTGAAAGATCTCGTGGGTTTTAGTGTCACTTTTATTTTTCATGTGGTTTTAAAACTCAATAAAAATATTATATGTCGTGCTCAAACGGCTTATGATGTTTTTGCACTTGCGATGGCACGATGGTAACTTGTTGATTTACCAATCACTCTGCTGGTAAGACACCATTTTGTTGCTAAGTCCTTGGGCAGATAGCAAATTTCGGAGCGGGCAGGAATTCGGGTCTTGTGTGACACAAGAGTGAAAGGCTTTTACCTCTGTTTTTTTTTATTTCCATAAACTGGCACACTCTGACATTGGACCTCTATTACGTATCGGTCTTATGAACATCACGGCACTTTTCCCCTATCCGAAAAGAATTGTAATAACGAAAAAAAAATATGATGTACATCCCACTCCACAATCAGAAGAATTACATCTCAAAGCTTTAAAACTTTCCAGGAAGTAAAAAACTGTGTATATATATTTTTTGCCGCTTATCAATTTATTTTGGACTAGAACAGCCGCTCAAAATTTCAGTTCCTTCTTTGAATATTACAAGACTTGTCATATCAACGTGACTTTTTCATAGAAATTCTTTGAATTAGAACATCCCCCTTCCATGTGCTATTTCACTTTACTGTGTAAGCTGGAAAACTTTTCGAAATGACATTTTGAATTTTAAGCAGGCAGGGAATTGAACTTTGCTCTCTTTGAACTATTGCTGTGCCAACTGTCCCTCGGTAAGCTTGTTAAAAAGATATATGCTGTCAAAAATAAAAAAAAAAGCCTCCCGTCTGCTTTTGAAGACATGCCTTGGGAAAATTGTTCTTCTGTGTTGTCAAGGCAGGATACATTCGATCGATAGTGTTCCTTAAATACAAAGGTAGATCACTTTTGAAAAAAATGAAGCGGTGTCAGTTTGAACTCTTAAAATAAGCATGGTCGTTTCTAACAGAAACGCTGCGATTTTTTGCTTCCCTATCACTTGCTGTTCTCTCTACCAAAATGCTGAGAAAGCAAGTAGTTTTAGCTTTTGTACCGGCAGCATAAAAGAACATCGTTTACAAAAATAGTAGAACATGTCAGAAACAAATGGAAAAAAGACGTTTCCATTTATTCGTATGTAAGATAAAATCACAATGACTGCAACCTAGAAGCAACATTTTCTTGTAATTGCAAGAACTGCTGTAAAAAGAAATTTAACTTGATATAAATGCACTATTAAAAAACTCAAAATTATTTAACTATTCATAGAAATAAAACAAATATAGATAGAATATCTCACATCTGGGTACCATCACATTTTGATAAGCGTAATGAAATCTCAAATACTGAACCAGCAAATTTTCGCCAGGATTTTAATTATTTCAACTAATCTTTTTCTGTATAGATTCACATCAAGGGAAAAAATCTTTCAGTTAGAAGTGCCATAATGCCTCACTGTCAAAAACTTTCTTTATTGTCCTAGCAACTAAATGAAAACTTTCTAAATGAGATTTTTCCCGAAGTAATTGAAAAATTCATGGCTTATCAACAAAATTATCATTTCAGAAATTGCGGCATTCGATGCCAACATATGTAAAAAGGCTATCGTTGCAAGCAATATGGCCTGAGCTTTATATATTTTGGTACTTCATAGGATACACTGCTCTTGCAAGTCCTATGACATATATATATTTTGGTGGCTTGCAAGAAAGGTTACCATTGCAATGAACATGGCGCTTAAATAATTTGGTAGTTTAAAGGAAACGTTTCCATCACGGGTAATTATTTTTTCATTTTGAACATTAATTTGGATAGGGAATAATTTTTAGCTTTCTTATTACTCTAGAACTGATTTTATTGTTTAAATTAAAGCAGTAAAAACTTTGTTAGTGTCGCGTTAGTTTTCTTTCAACCTTGGCGAAAACTTTCTGTCATTTCATGAATTTATAAAAATTTGAATGTGGTAGGAGCATTGGGTTCCTCAGTTTGATTAAAATAGTTAAGTATGCAAATAATGTAAGCAAGGCAGATTTTTACTCAGGAAAACATTGCAGCACCACACTGATTTCACATTTCAATAATTTATTGGATTGACAGGAGAAAATACTGCCGAGCTGTGATATTGAGCCACAGGTACACAGAACTCGGACCTTAGTCACTAAACAAACATACTATGTATATGGACATTTTGGAAATGGAATTTATCAACTTCTATTGTGTTATAATGAAACCTCCACTGAGGTCACCAGTTATTTCATTGAAAAGAGTGTTAAACAATCCATTACAGAACTTTTCAAAAGCGGTTTATCAGTTGGACTTACGTTATATCTCAAGTTTTTTTAGAGGCAATATGCTAATACAGTCGGCGTTAGCTTTACATGCGTGCGCTATATTAAAGCGATTTTTATACCTTAAGCAAAAAGTGTGGACGCGACTGAAGAATTTGAATATCTCCCGTCATTACGACTTATTTGCGGTTCTGGGTAATATAGTAGAAACAAACTTTTGTCCCGCCGATTTATTCCCAAAGGAGAATGTGAGTGTATAAATATTCAGGAAACCCTAACAAACTTTTGGAAGGACATTATGCACGATGATTTATTGGAAAACCACACACGCACATCACATGTACACTGCCGTAGTATTAATATCCAGATCATCATTGTTAACCATTATCAATCCACTGCTGGACGAAGGTCTCCCCAAATTTCCTCCACAACGGTCTGTCTTGTGCCAGTCTCCTCCATGTCACTCCTGCATACTTTCGAATTTCATCCATCCATCTCCCATGTGGTCTTCTTCTGGGTGTTCTCCTGTCCCTTGGAATTCAATCTAAAATTTCGGCTGTCCATCGATGGTCTGTCCTTCTAGCAGTATGTCCAGCCCACTGCCATTTCAGAGATTTAACTCTGATCATGATGTCTTCCACTCTTGTCATTTTTCGGATCCACGAGTTCCTCTTCTTATCTCTCCTGGTAACACCAAGCATGCACCTCTCCATGCTACTTTGAGTTGTCTGCAGTCTTTGTATGTCTCTTTTAGTTAAGGTCCACGTCTCTGCACCATGCGTAAGCAATGGAAGGATGCATTGATCAAACACTTTTCTTTTAAGACATAATGGCATATTGCTCTTGAAAATTATGCTGTTTCTTCCAAAAGCTCTCCAGGCAAGTTTTGTACGCCGATTAATTTCTACATCAATATGACCATCACTTGATATCTGCTGTCCAAGATAAACGTACGTGTCTGTTATCTCCAGCTTTTCTCCATCAATCGATAAATCTTCATTTCTTGTTAAAGCATTGAGCATCATTTTTGTATTCTGAAAGTTCATTTTAAATCCCACTTCTTTACTCTTGTCAGCAAGTTCCTGGATCATACTCTGCAGCTGTGATTGGGTAATTGTAAAAATGACTACGTCATCAGCAAAACGAAGGTGGGTTAGATAATCTCCATTAATCTTTATCATTTTGTTATCCCAGTTCAGTGATTGAAAGACATTTTCCAATGGGGCATTAAAGAGTTTGGGAGACATGGTGTCACCTTGTCTTTACTCTCTTTCCAATTTTTATTTGTGCTGTATCCTCAAATATCCGAACCTTTACAGTTGCATTTTCATAGATGTTATTAATAATATTAATGTATGCATCTTCAACACCGCAGGTTTCAAAGCCATTGTAACTGCTGATGGTTTCACCGAATCAGAGGCTTTTTCATAATCGATAAAAGCCATGCACAATGGAAGTTCATATTCCCTCGCTCTTTCAATTAGTTCTCTCAGTACGTGGATATGATCTATTGTGCTGTAGCCACTCCTGAATCCATCTTGTGCTCTCGGTTGAGCCATGTACAGTGTTACCTTCAAGCGGTGTGAAAGAACTTTAGTGAATATTTTATAAACTACTGATAGGAGGCTGACAGGTCTGTAGTTCCTGAGATCCTCAATATCCCCTTTTTTATGTAGCAGGATCATTGTAGCGTTGTTCCAATCCTCAGGAATCTTCTCTTCATTAAGGCATCGAGTGAAAATTTGGGCGAGTACTGTTTGATTTCTCCACTTGCTTCTTGTATTATGTCTACAGTAATTCCATCTTCTCCTGGAGCTTTTCCCCGCTTCATGTTTATGATTGCATGTGCAACTTCTCCTGGGGGGACTGGAAGAACTCTGGTACTGGTACCTTTCATGATGTCTGGAGTACATGTATCATCCCTTTCATATAATTTGGAGTAGAAATCTTTCACTCTTGTCAAAATTTCGCCTCTATTTCTTGTTACAGAACCATCTTCTTTTCTCAGTGCCATAATCTGTTTTCTTCCCTTACTGAGATGTCCCTTTGCTGTCTAATTTAGGCTTTAGTTGTTTTCAATAGCTTTCTTCACTAGTTCACAGTTGAATTTCCTTACGTCTTCAGTGATACTTTATCGTACTGTCTTGCATAGCTCTATATATTCCACCTTGGAAGTCACATCTTCTTTAGTTTTCCCCATCTCTCTTCTTTTTTTGCATCAACATTTTGGTTTTTCCTGATAATTTGTTCACATGCAACTTGTTCTTAGACCCAGCTAATTTTGTTGCTGTTTCGATAAGAGCTTTGGTTACTTTTCTGTTAACTTCAGAAATATCCACTTCTTCCGATGTTAGGCCTTCTAAAGCAGAGATTCTGTTCTTCAGTTCCAATTTGAAGGTATTATGGTGTTTTTTAAGGTTGGTTATGTCAATACATTTTGTTTGTCTTACGAGCTTGCTACGTTCGAGTTTAGTGTTGAGGTGCATCTTACATCTCACCAATCTATGGTCACTGCCTGTGTTGAACTTGTTTAGCACACTGCAGTCTTCTATGACGAATTTTTTGTTACACATAATAAAATCAATTTCACTTGTCGTCCCATTTGGATGTCTCCATGTCCATTTCCTGTGTGGCTTTTTCTTGAAGAAGGAGTTCAAGATGTAAAACCCTTCTGCCTCTGCAAACTCAACGAGAGTATTTCCACGCTGGTTTCTGTTGCCGTGACCGAATTTACCTACTGAAGTTTCATTCTGTTGCTGTTGCCCTATTTTTGCATTGAAATCTCCCATAATTATCTTCACGTGCTGCTTACCTTTACTATTTAGACGGCGAATTTCCTCATAAAATTCTTCAATTTGTTTTTCAGGATGACTTGTGGTGGGTGCATAAGTTTGAATAATCTGAGCCTTGTATCTTCTTGAGAGTTCGATAACGAGTCGTGCAACTCTGTCAGAGGAACTTTCAGCTTCTACAGCTTTGCCCTTCAGTTTCTTTTTTATTATAAATCCAACACCACTAGTTCTGCCAGTATCAGTCCCACGATAGTAGAAGAGATGTCCACTTTTCAGTTTAACGAGATCTTCTCCTTTTCTCCTTACCTCACTTAGCCCGATGATGTCCCACTTGATCCTTTGTAGTTCCTCTTTCAATTCAAGAAGCCTTGAATCAGAAGACAGAGAGCGTCCATTATACGTAGCCAAGGTCAGCATCAGATGGCAGCCTAGTCCGGTCTTTCGGGGATTCTTAGCACCCTCTGCCTTCATGTCGCACTAGCCGCTGCCTTAGCCACGTACATTCCAGCTGCCGGAGACTGAGGGCCAATATTTAAGTTGTGGAGTCATTTTGGAAGTGTTTGGCCATAACTCTCCACGTTGGCCAAGGGGGTTGATGAGTGTGGGATAGCATTTCCTCTAATCCCGATGGTATAGTTATACCGCTATTGGCGGTCGTCAGAGCCCCTTTAGTGGGAACAGGATGCACCACGAGAAGGCGGGGTTGACATTTGTCAAGGAGAGGCTGTGATGTTACGCATCACCAGATACCTGGATGTATATACATAATCGCCATTTGCAAAAAAATAAAAGTTCTGCGAAACCTTTAGCCATTTTGATAGCCTTCAGTATTTAAGAATGTTCTCCGCCAGCTTTTCGTAAATATCCCTCCATGTGTTCTACCATTCGGCCTTCAAAGCAATGACCAGTTCAACTTTGTTGGATGAACGGTTCTTCTACTCACCCAATGATTCAAATGATCCTTGATATTCTCGGTAGGGTGCAGATCAGCATTCTGGGTTGTCTGCTCTAACTTTCCGACTCCATGTTCTCAAATCATTCTGCAACACTTGGAACAATCTAACTTGGGGCATAGTTCTGCAGATAGAAGTATGAGCCTTCCCTAAAGTTTTTCTGCGTCGTTGGTAAAACATAATTGCCCAGGGCATCTTGGTAAAGCTAAGCATTCACGGTTTTGTCCAAGGCGAGTAATGGGTCCAAGCCGAACTACAAAAAACAGTTCTGTAGCATCACACTGCCTCCATCAAACTTCACTGTTGGGACGATACATTCCGGAAGATCCTTTTTCTGTGCATCCGCCAAACCCAGGAACGACGATAAGACTGGTAGACTGTGCGCCGTGAGTCAGCAGTCCAAAGCAGTTTTTCGTTGGTCTTCAGCCCAAGATCGACCTTCCTTACACCAATCTAATCGGCATCTGGCATTACTCGTAGTGATTAATGACTTGTGGCTGGGTGTTAGCCCGTGGTGATCCATGTCGTGCACTGGGTGCTCTGTTAATATCCATGGTAATTGCGAAATGTTGAGTTCCTTATTTTGCTTGTGTTTCTTACATAAAGGTTCTGTGTTTGCGTTTATACTAGAAAGAGCACGGTAAGTTCTAATTTAAGCTGACCTTTTGCCTTTCACTTTCTGGCAAATCTTGCCAGCGTTGTTTACGTTTGTCGAACGCAAATGGCAACTTCAGGTGAGATGTACTCGTGGACTGCTCAACGGATATGACGTCTACTGCTCCTTCTTCAAGGTTACATGGGTCTCTCATTTCTACATGTGATACTTCTTCTTCTTCTTCAAGTCAGCTCTTGCAGACTGTGCGGGTGTTTCTGTTGCTCACACCTGTAACGCTATGGTATCGTCAGAGTCTCTTGCTGTACCTGCTTCTTCGACAGACTTTTTCTTGTGCTGTGCGCGACACGTTCTCATTATCTCCTACGTCTATCTAATGCTTAACTAATCTACCTCATGATAAAACTCAAGTTGTTGTAAACATTCCAGAAAACTATTCTGCTGTGTGCCAGACTTCTACTAGTTTGAATCGTGGCGTGTGTTACCCGCTTTGCAGGGGCACACACATTCTGGAGTGTGCCAGGGCTTTAAAGCGTCATTTTTCTTAGGAGGGAAAACTTACGTGGTGCAATGACCATAAAGAATCATTGTCTATTCCACTTCTCTTGACTTCAATGAAAGAGCTCTTGTTGAAAGCCTAAATAGCAAAGACACGCATCTTCTACAATACCCTCTTTCCAATCGCTGCCTGAGACCCGCGATAATATTTTAATCCTAGCCGTATCATACTGCGGCAAAGTCCATGATACACTTCATACCTTGTCCGCTGCTTCTCATGATAGAGAATTTCGCTCTGTTTTTGGCGTTCGTCAAGCTCACATCTTATTTGCCAAATATAATGCTGTACCAAACTGCTCTACCTCTGCGACCATTAATTGTTGTTCCACAAAATACACTTCCGATATCAAGTCCCCTCAACATTGTTATCAATGTAAAGGATGCAGCCATGTTCGGTGCCAATGTACTCGCGTACCTGGCTATATAGCGCCTCGTTCTGGCACTTTGTATTCACGTTCATCAATTGTGTCTCTGATTTGTCGTTTCCTACATGATACTTCCTCTCTTCGCCGCTCTTCAGTGACTCCGAGATCTTCTCTCGTTCTGGCTCCTACTCCCGCCTATGTTACTCCACTCCAAATCTTTAGTGCTCTGCTCCCCTGCAGGTCGTTCCGAAAGCCTTTCTATCCATGGTCTTCAACGGCTACTGCCTGATACTTCCTTGCTCTCTTTACCGCAGTATGGGCCTATAAACGCCACGGATACTTATGCCGCTGTGAATTCTTGTTACTCCAATAAGCGTCTTGCTTCTTCCTTCCTTCCATATTTCCCATTATGATCTCGGTTTATAGGAAACTCCTGTTCTCTCTACTCCTCCGTCTGCTTCTACCGGTTTACTTGCTTCTCCTTCGCCAGATGCTATTTGTGTCTCATGTGTTGCCAGCTTCTCCGCATTCCTGACCCTCTTCAGGTTTCCGAGCCTGAAGAGGGTCTGTCCCTTACGCCTATCATATATCCAACAGCACGAATAAATAAATCCATCGCTCTTTCCACGTTAAGCAACGCACAGCAAACGTAAAATTGTTATTCCGCCGTAGTCGGGGAATTGAATCCTGAATCTCTCGATATCTAGCCGAGCGCGTTAGCTTTACACCACAGCGGCCAACAATTCCCCAACGGCGTTTCCCGAATTCAATTCCCCGACGGCGGCCGAATAACAATTTTTCGGTTGCTGGGCGTTGCTTAACGTGGAAAGAGAGATGGATTTATTTATTCGACTGACGCCACGTATTTAGATGATTTTCACATTCAACAGCACTTTCTTATTTTACCTGTATTGTATTCATTTTGTATGCTTCTTATTTTTTTTGTTCTTAGTCAAGTTTAGCTTACGCCATGGACTAGTGCATTGACTTTGCTTTAAAATCTCTCCGGACTTACATCCCCCCCCACTTGTGCCTTGTGATACACTCAGTCGACAAAAACATTAGAAATAGGGGTGATGGTATCTGGCATGAGTATCTGCCGCGCAGATTATGACAGACTCAAACCAAACGCATGAGGTAAAGAGGAAGACAGCAAGGCTTCTGAACAGTGTGTCGCAATTGATGAACATCGGTAAATGTGGTAATCTCTGCGACTTTGAGCGTGGGCGCATTGTCGACGTAAAACAGATGGGTCATTCTATGTCCAAGTGGTAAGAACCCGAGGGCAACCGTATCAAGGGTGTATCGCTATATACCATCGACGGACGTATCAGAGCCCAGAGAGTAAGCGGTGGCCGACCACGCGCCATTGACGAACGTGGTCGACGTAGACTTTCCAGGGTCGTACAGACTGACCGCTTGGCAAGGGCAACGCAAATCTTATCCAGGTTCAATCTCGGGGACCCAAGCAGCGTCAGCGAGCGAATGGTATGGCGCACGCTACGTACTCTGGGTTACGGGAGCCGACACCGTACCAGGTAACGATGCACAAAAATAGGTGGGCCGATCTTGCACACCATAACTTGTAAAAGAATGATCATATACGATTTCTCATTCATATACAAGTTTTCAAAATCACCGCTTGAAAGGTCTCTTTGCACAAATACTGCAGAGGATTTTTTTAATAAAGTAAAAATATCAAAACGTTGCTTCTTTGAAATCGAGTCATATTATATTTTATAGATGAACGATGCCCACGACATTAATTCGATTTAACGCTGAGGGTACGTTGCATTTAAGCTTTGGTTCTGGTCCTCTTCCTTTCCTGGAGAGGCAATTATATACTAGGAATACATGGCTCAGACTGTCCTTCTACATTTATGACAACGGAAAAGGTAGAAACAAAAAGTGAGTGAAGAAAGAGAATTAGTAGAGATGACAGGCCGAGAACGAAGTCTTATACTAAATAATGCCGCTTTATAAAAACAGCCAAATATCCAACACAAATAATGTCTCAGCTAAAAGGCTTTACTAACTTACCAAAAAATACATGTAAATATTTGAAATAAACAGAGACGTAATATGATCTTTTGTTGATGTTCTGTTTTCATTATGGCATTTCTACGTAATACGCCACTTCGCCATGTTCGTACTCACATGAATAGAAACACATAAAGGTGAACACACATGATCAAATTCGATATTTATGGCTCAATTCAAAGCCCATGTTTTGTTTTTGAAGGCTTTATTTATATTCCAGTTTGCGGCGCAGCATCCTTTGCGGTTTTTGTTTGTAAGAAGCAGTCTTATATGTTTATTGCGTACTTCCAACATGGTTATGAAACAAAATTTCAGAAAGATTTGCGGGAACAGTTTCCGACAGAGAAAAAATACATATAAGGATGCGCACGGTTTTTGTTTTTGCTGTAGAAGAAAAAAACAAGAAAAGAAAAGAAAAAGTAGGGCAACTACACATATTTCAGCTCTGTTGTTACATTTGGCACTTCCATTTGCCATTTACGTCTTCTGCCGAGAGTGGTGAAGGCTTCTCGAGCAAGCACGCTCTAGTGAGCCCCTGCCTAGTGCCGCCAGTGTCTTGTTTTCTGAAAAGCCTTCAGGGTTTCGAGAGATACACGAACCATAAATTACCGGGACGTCTGGGAGGCACATTCACGTACGTGTACAGAAATAAGTTTGGGGGAGGGGATCCAGAAAGAGAAAGAGCGAGAAAAAAAGACGGACAGACAGAGGGTGCGGGAGGGGATTAAGAGGGAAAGAGAGAGAGAGAGAGAGAGAGGGATACAGGGTGAAAGGCTTTATGCCTCGTAAATCAGAGGCTTATTCCTTTCACTATTTTTTGGGAGACTCGTTTCCACAGCAGGTAAGAGAAAGAAAACAAATGTTCGGCTTTCGTGGCATTTATGCAGTCTTGTGTAACATCTTCAGAAGCAAACAGCAATAATAATAACAGCAATAAGTTGATAAAGACCTTGCTTTTTGAAGTTACCTGTTTGTACAAACGTAGGCGTTCCTTGAAAAGTTATAAATGTGAATGCCAAAGTCATTATAGTAATGTTATAATTCTTTAAGGAAAATTACTTGAAGTGACACTAATGCAGTCTCACTGATAAACAAGCAAAGCATGCATCAGATGCATCCTTTAGCCTCGCAAGGAGCTTATTCTTTGCATGGAAAGCCAAGAAAGGCGTTATTAATCAGGAGATGCTCGAAGTGTTACTCTTGGTTTAAATTCAGCTCTTGGAATCTCTCTTGTTATTCTAAGCTCAAGTGCATGATACCTTCAAGCTATAAGAATCTCTTATTTCTTCCTCATAAATTATTCATTGCACAGAAACGGGAGGTGTTGCATTTCTCAATATCATAAAAGAAATTGTACACATTTTTGGCATCTTCTTCTCCAAGTTGTAAATCCCTCAGACAGGGATATTTAAAAAAGGGATAAAACCAAATGGTGAATGGCAAAAGCAGTAAGCTGCTGATTTGTTTCGGAATTTTTTGTGACGAAGTTTGTCGGAAACAATCGAAATACAGTACAGTATCTGGCGATTGTGCTGTGGAAATGGCATAAGGTCAGGCTATGTTTCTCTAAAACAAGTATTGTATAGAATTGGAGCAAAGAATTTACACCGAAGAGCCAAAACATTATGACCAGCGTGTCTTTTTGCAATTCGAAGCAACTGCAGGTAAATGGCGGCACTCGTAATGGTCACGAAGTGGTATAAATAACACCTGATACTGAGCTGTATAAATCAGTGTTATTCTTGTTTTTCAGGTGGGAAAGCAGCGGACTTAAGGGAGTCCAAAGTTTAATAACCGATCGATTGGGTCTAAGCATTTCAATGATAACGAGGTTTGTGGCGGTGCTCACTGTCAGCAGTGGTTAGTATCTTTAGAAAGTGCTTCGAGGAGACGAAAACTGCGAAACCCCGGTAAAGTGTGAGCCGATCCCTGCTCATTGATGCTAGAGGAGAGTGAAGGCTATCCCTTATGGTACGAGCCAACATAAGAGACACTGTGGCACAACTTGCCAGTAATTTGAATGCTGCTGACAGGAGTAATGTGTCACAACGCACAGCACATCAAACCCTACTGAAAATAGTGTTGCGTAACCGCATACCGCTCGGAATGCTCATGCTAACCTAAGGTTAATCGTCGAAGGTGTTTATAATGTGCACGCAAGCATCAAAACTGGACCTTGATTGTCTAGAAGAAGGTCGTGTGGTCAGATGAACCTCGTATTCTGTACGGCATGGTACGTGTGCGTCGTTTACTTGGCGAAGCGTTGGTACCAGGATGCGCCGATGGACGAAAACAAGCTGGTGAAGAAAGTGTAATGTTTTTGTCAATGTTCTCCTACAAAACTCTGGGTCCAGTCATTCATGTGCGTGAAACTGTGACGCCTACCACCTACAAAAACATCGTTTCAAACCAGGCATATCCTTTCATTGTAAAGGTATTCAATTCTAGTTAAGCCTTCTTTCAGAAGGATAATGCGCCATAAAACACTGCCCGGATTGTTCGAGAACAGCTAGCGGAACATGAGGAAGACTTCCAGGTATTGCCCTTGCCTCCAAATTTTCCAGACATCAATCCAATCGAGCATCTGCGGTTTGTGTTGGAATAGCAAATCTGATTTGCAGAGTCTCAGAAATAATGTGTTGGTACCAGATGCCACAAGGTACCTTTAGAAATCTTGAGGCTTCAATGCCTCGCCGGGTAACAGCTGTTTTGCCGGTACGTGGAGGGCGAACACCATATTAGTCAGAAGACCATAATGTTTTGGCTTTTCGGAGCATATATGGCGACGAGATATTTTCATGGTGCAAATCAAAGGCTAGGAAAGGCATCTTTTTTGAAACTAGAAGAAATTTCGCCCGAGTGCATAACACATACTGTATATCTTCCGTAACAGTTGTAGCAGTGGAGCATTTATCCTTGTTCAAGGATAATAGCATAGACATCCCCAAAATTGCTACCATTATTTTTTCACACTTTCACTGATAGGAAATTTATTTGTCCTTGTTAAAAGGTGGAAATTTCATTGGGCCTATTAACGCTTCATTTCTGTGTTGATAAACACAGCCCACCTCGTCACGTTATTTTTAATACACCGCAATGTGAATAATCAAGAAACGCATATAGCGTATTAAATCCGTTTATTTTTATGGCGTAATAAGCACAAAGATTCGGCAAGCTTTCGCACTATACTGGGAGGCTTTTTCAAGGCAGTGGTAGACATAAAAATGCAGGGAATCGGAACACGTAAGGAACAAAGATGATTTTTGAAAATAACGTGGATGACATCACGATCATATTACATGAAATTTTAGTACGTAATTGCACGGCGCGTTGCGACTTGTTCCCGTCTTTTAATAACGCATGCCAAACCATTGGTAGTTCCGTAGAGATCATATCATTGCGTGCTACTTTTTTTTTTTTTTTTTTTGATTGAAGGTTTAACGACCACCGTGAGCAACTCAATGGGCTATAAGCAGTCGCCCGTCCCTAATTTAGGGTCACTGGTTCCAGGGAAGGGAGAGAGCCAGTGCCGTAAGACAAACACAACATCCATGCCTCACCGGGATTCGAACCCGGACCCCGTTCGGACGAATGATCAGAGGCCATCGCTTAGATAACTGCGCCACCGGGGCGGCCTGCTACTTTGCTGGAGAGGATTTCGACAGTTTCCCTGATGGCAGTTTCTTTAAAGTTCGTGTAAGGGGCAATTCTTCTAACACTATTCCATACTGGAGCGGCCGATGAATGCATGACTTCGGCGGCGAGGGCTGTATTCTGAATGTCCTGGTTGACACTTCGCACGACAACACGGAAAAGATATATATCGGAATGACAAAGCGATCTTTGAACACTAGATCTAAAGAACACGAGCGAAGTGTCAACCAGGATTAGCAGAATACAGCCCTTGCCAGAGAAGTCATGTATTCATCGGCCGCTCCAGTATGGAATAGTATTAGAAGAATTGCCCCTTACACGATATAACGAAGTAAATTTCTCCGTAATTTTTGTCCACGCCGGGGATCGAACTCGAGTCCTCTTATTCCTGAAAAAGTCGCTCTACCAACTGAGCTACGCAGACGTTCGTTCTCGCTGCTATCTGCCTTTATGTCCTGTGCATCCGGCGGGGCAAGCACGTCACAACGAACTTTAAAGCAACTGCAATCAAGGAAACTGTCGAAATCCTCTCCAGCAAAGTAGCATGCAATGATATGATTTCTACTGAACTACCAATGGTTTGGCATGCGTTATGAAAAGACGAGAACAAGTCGCAAAGCGCCGTGTAATTGCGTGCTAAAATTTCATGTAATATGCTCCTGATGTCACCCACGTTATTATCAGAAATCATCTTTGTTCCTTACGTGTTCCAATTCCCTGCATTTTTTATGTCTACTACTGCCTTGAAAAAGCCTCCCAGTGGAATGCGAAAGCTTGGCGAATCTTTGTGCTTATTACGCCATAACAATAAACAGATTTAAAACGCTATATGTATTTCTTGAGTGCCCACCTCGTATTCATCATCAGAAGAACGTTTCATTGCAGCAGCTCTCATTAAGAGTGTTCGACACTTTTTAAATAGTTAAATAAGTATCTAGCTACAGTCGGTTTTTTCTTGGTTCTACCTGGTTAATGTACTTAAGCCACTGATTTCTGAATTGCTCTTTTTCTCTCTCTTTCCTTCGGGCAATGTTCTATCACGTATACGAAACTTCATCTTTGTTCGTCCGAAAAGATCATTTCCCGCTCCCTTCAACAGCTAGAACACATCCTTCGTTTCTGTTTCCCTAGAAGAAGGCGCTGTGTGCTTTTTCTTCCGTACGAAAAATTAGAAATAAGGTCTATAGCAGTTTAGCTATAGACCATATCCTATTTTCCATAAGCACCGAAAAAAAATGGATGAATATAACAACAAAATGATCTGAAAAGAGAGGTATTAATTCTGCGCTGAAACTGAAACAAAGAGTCTCGAGGGAACACAACTGTCCATCATCTGTGAACTATAGTTATTGCCTCAGTCCCCGACATGTAAACCCATCACCTGCTGCATCGTAGTCTTGTTTTCAGTGCAGTAATTTACCCATTTCACGAAACTTAGACACTCAGCTGCTAATGTTTCCTTGTTGATTTCAACAGATGTTACTCTACTGAGATGCAAAGAAGGGAAAAACAGTTTGAAAGTACTTCAGATAATACCATAAAATGTTTTTAATGTAATTTGCTGTTATTTGCATTTTTCAAACAATCACTGATCTCTACATACATGTATAATAAATACCAGAAAACACTAAATGCCAGGGAACAAAAATGCTGATTAAATGACTTACAGTTTTTCGTTCTTTACTTAGTTAAAGTTCTACAATCCACTTTTCGGATGACACGACTTGAACTAGTTACGCTAAGCCGCCCCGGTGGCGCAGTGGTCTAAGCGATGGCCTCTGACCATTCGTTCGAACGGGGTGCGGGTTCGAATCCCGGTGAGGCATGGATGTTGTTTGTATTACGGCACTGACTCTCTCCCTTCCCTGGAACCAGTGACCGTAAATTAGGGACGGGCGACTGCTTATAGCCCATTGAGTTGCTCACGGTGGTAGTTAAATCTCCAATAAAAAAAAAAAACTACGCTAATTGAACTATTAAGAATCGTAACTTTATAACAACAGGTTGTACTCATTCGTCATATAATAAGAGGAGTTATTCCTCTTACAAAACTATAATGTCATCGTCATACCTTTTACAGACCATATCATTGTCTACTCTCTAGAGACCATATTGTTATCGACTCTCTACAGATTATATCGTTTTGTTGACTCGCTACACATAATATCGTAGCATCAACTTTTAGGTAGTCAAATTTCGAAAAATAAAGATACTAAAAAGGTCGATGTAGAAATACATGTCACAACGGTCTAGTGCTTTTCTGTGAAAATCCACTTCCCGTCAAAAGCGTAAGTGAATAAATTGCTAGCCAAATTAAGGATCTGATTTCGGGACACCAGTTTCCCACGAAAGATACAGAAAAATATCACGAGAAACAAAAGAAAATCGGAGACAACTTAGGTTCCTGAATATGGCATGATATGCAGGGTTTAGGAGGCAATAAGTAAAGTGCTACTGGATATCGTTTCTAAAGCAACAAACTAAAATTGTTGAACTTCGTAGAATATCGGACTGGATGACAAGAAAGGCTTCATCTCCAACAGATTCGCAAGCTTCTTGAAAAACATCGAATGGGCGCTCCAGTGGCGCAGTGGTATAAGCGCTGGCTTCTGACCATTCGTCCGAGATCGTTATTGGTTCGATTTCCGGTGAGGCATGGATGTGTGTTTGTCTTACGGCATTGGCTCTCCCCCTTTCTGGGAACTAGTGACCCTAATTTAGGGACGAGAGACTGCTTATAGCCCATCGAGTTGCTCACGGTGGTCCATAAAGCTCCAAACAAACAAGCAAAGCGCATCAAAGATGTTACAGGCTAATCGAGAGCAGTGTTACGTCACATGCTGAAAATCAACAAGTCATAGCAGCAATAACAAGTTAGTAAAATCATGCAATGCATTGATTATGATACGCTTTTCAACATACCAGAAATTATTACTCAAGTTATGAGGATAATGGCTGTGGAATAAATCTCGCTCCTGTGTCCTGCCCTTTGACCCCATTTCGATTATATTCAACGGAACTGGTTCAGTACACCTCAAGAATAACATACTAAAGTTTTGTCGCAATAGAAGCAGTTTTACGCAAGTTATGAGAATAATGGCTGTGGAATAAATCTTGCTTTTGTGCAATGACCTTTGACCCCATTTCGTTGATATTCAACAGAACCGGTTCACTATACCTCCGGAACAACATTTTTTTTTTTTGGAGGTTTAACGACCACCGTGAGCAACTGAATGGGCTATAAGCAGTCGCCCGTCAGCAGAACCAGTGACCCTAATTTAGGGTCACTGGTTCCAGGGAAGGGAGAGAGCCAGTGACCCTAATAAGCAGAACCAGTGACCCTAATAAGGAGAACCAGTGACCCTAATTTAGGGTCACTGGTTCCAGGGAAGGGAGAGAGCCAGTGCCGTAAGACAGACACAACATCCATGCCTCACGGGATTCGAACCCGGACCCCTTCGGACGAATGATCAGAGGCCAACGCCTTAGACCACTGCGCCACCAGGACGGCCCGGAACAACATGATAACGTTTTGTCGCAATCGACACATTTTTTGGTAAGTTATGATGCACAAGGGCAACTTTGACCCCATTTCGCCCATTTTCAATAGGGTTCGTCCCCAGGTGGTTCCTTACCAAATACTAAAATTTCATCGAAATCGAGCCATTTTTACGCAAGTTATGACGCATAAGGGCAATGGAATAAATACCGCTTTTATGCCCTGCCTGACCTTTGACCCAATTTCGCCCATTTTCAATAGGGTTCGTGCCCAGTGGTTCCCTACCACATACTGAAATTTCATCGAAATCGAACCATATTTACGCAAGTTATGACGCATAAAGGCAATGAAATGGATCCCTCTCTTATGGCGTGACCTTTGACCCCATTTCACCCATTTTCAATAGGGTTTGTCCCCTGGTGGTCCCCTACCACATACTAAAATTTCATCGAAATCGAACCATTTTTACGTGAGTTATCGTGCCGACAGACAGACGGACGGAAAAAGCTGGAGCATATACGCTTCTTCAACCTACGGTTGGATAGCGTAAAAAACAGCCTTTATAACACACCGGATATAATTGAGCAGGCCAACGTGTAACTATATGATCAAAATTTAACAAACAGATTATCAGAGGAGTGCTCAGTTTTTGGCTAATATTTTAAGAAAAAAGTCATATTACTTTCGGGGTAATACACTATACCATTTTCAAGTGCTATCACTGGTACCGATACAAATCACTGTCCCATGCTCCAAGATCTTCCATTACATGGAACGAAGTACAACCGTTTAATAATGTAAGCGACGTCACAATGAAAAAAAAAGAGAAAAACAACATTTTACACTCTTAATGGACATATGTATTTTCCCATATCGAGTTTTTTTAATTTGTTTACCAAGTAATAATATTCTTAAACAACGTCACGAAGAAAAAGGAAGTATTTTAAACATTTAAACTTCAAAAAAAATTTATATCCGTACTAAGCTTCAGGGTTTATACTTTACAAGAACAATTCGACATTAAAACTAAGTCTTTTTTAAAAAAATCTGAAAGAAATGGCACCTGTTAGTACGTCGCAGGTGATATGACAGAAGTTATGTTTTGCTTTTAAGAGTATCTTGGGGTATCCGGTACCGTGATGTCAACAGCAAGTCCTGCAGTTTCCGTACAATTTGGGGTGGCGGTGATTTAGGGCGAATCCACTTTTCCAAGTCGAACCACAAAAGTTCGACTGGGTTCATGTCAGATGAATTGGGAGGGCAGGGCATTAATAGAATGTCACCAGCATGTTCCTCGAACCACTCCTTGACGATTCCGGCAGTGTGGCATGGAGCATTATCCTGTTGGTAATAGCCATCACCAGCAAGGAACACAGTTGCCATGAATGGGTGAACTGCAACGATGTTCAGATACCAAGTATTGTGCTATTGGGATAATGGGGCCTAAAGTGTCCCATGAAAACATCGCCCACAGCATAACACCGCCGCCACAGACCTGTTTCTTCCCAACAGGGTATCCAGGTGCCATAGCCTCCGTTGGTAATCGGCGTATCTGCGCTCGACCGTCTACGTGATGCACCAGGAATCGTGATTTGTCAGACCAGGCCACTTTCTTCGAATCATCCACGGTCCAAACTCGATTATTTGACCCATTTCAGGCGTTGTTGGCGATGACGTGCAGTGAGCATGGGGACCCGGCTGGGTCTTCGGTTACGCAGTCCCATGACCAGAAAGCTGCGATGAACTGTGTGCTGTGGCACATTGCCCTGATCAATACTGTTTGAGCTGCGGGAGATTTGTCGCACTGTGGCCCTGCGGTCGCTGTGAACAACGCGATGTAATCTCCGCTCCCCTCGGGCATGAATGAGCTGCGGACGACACACGGCTAGACGACGATTTGTCGTTTGGCCATTTGTGCACCACTTTTGATACGTATTCACTACAGCGGCACATGAACAACCCACAAGCCGCGCCGTTTCCGAGATCGTAGTTCCCAGGCGCCGTGCCATCAAAATTTGTCCTTTATCAAACTCGATAAATTGGCAGCTTTTCTCATCCCGACTCAGAACAATCTACTAACCGAAAGCCGGTCCTGAGATTGTATATACACTAAGTGGCCACTTTATTATGACCACCTGACAGTTTTAAGCAAATGAGCTATGGCTGCACGCTGTTGCTGCCAGATGGCGAGGCTAGTGTAAAACGGGAAATCTTAGCGCTTGCGACAGTAGTAGAAGGGATTCTGGGGTGACGAGATGGGTAAAAAATACGCTTTGACGGATTTTCAACGTGGGATGATTGTAGGAGCTCGGAGCCCCATGGAGCGAGTATCACTGAAACCGCAGCATTCGTGAAATGTTCCAGAGCAGCTGTTGTTAAAGTGTTTAAAGACTGGACTGTCAGCAAAAAAACTGGGTTTCTACGTACAACGTGTGGTCGTCATCGACTAGTGACTGCTCGGGCGGAACGGAGAGTGTCCAGACTGGTAACAGACAACAGAATGTGAACAATGCAGCAAATTGCAGATCATCTTAATCAAGGATCCCATCAAATGATCTCTGCACGCACTGTTCGCCGTACACTGCATCGGATGGGATATGGCAGCCGAAGGCCAGTTCTAACACCTTTGCTGTCTGTAGTCAACAAGAGAAAACGTCTCCAGTTCGCACAGGAGCACAAGGATTGGACAGTCGATAATTGGAAAAAAATTATATGGTCCGATGAATCACGTTTTCAGTTTCACCATGCCGATGGCCGAGTGAGAATTCGGCGGAAACAGCACGAAAACATGGACCCCAGATGCATTGCTACAACCCTTCAAGCTGGTAGAGGCAACGTTATGGTTTGGAGAATGTTTTCCTGGCATGCTTTGGGCCCTTTAATTCGTGCTGATCAACGTCTGACTGGCACATCATATCTAAACATTGTTGCGGACCAAGTGCATCCTGTCATGTGGATGGTTTAACCCAATGGCGATGGCTGCTTTCAACAAGATAATGCGTCCTGCCATAGTGCTCGTATTGTACAGGATTGGTTTCAGGAACATGCCAGTGATTTTACTTTGCTCAGGTGGCCCCCACAATCTCCAGATCTCAACCCCATTGAGAATTTGTGGGATGAAGTTGAACGAGCCATCAGATAGCTGGATCCACAACCCTGCAATCTCGCACTCCTGGAAAGTGCTATTCATCAAGCATGGTCTCAGATTCCACAAACCACCTATCGATATCTCGTGGAGTCCATGCCACGAAGAATCGACGCAGTATTAAAGACAGAAGGTGGCACAACGAAGTACTGAGGGGGTGGTCATAATAAAGTGGCCACTCAGTGTATACTGCTCTGTGAACTTCACCTGCACCTCCGTTCGGTCTCCAGGCGCGCTCATTTCTCTAGGCTGCGGATGGTTATTATGTTGGGGCTCATCGGTGTTTTTCACATCATTGATTTTTCTTACTGGGCATCCTCAGATAACTTCAATGAATAATTAATCGACGTCCGAGGTAATTTCGTAGAGTAGTTTTTGTGATAAAATATTAAAGTTAATATGCCACGAATGCCTGCTTGGTGTTCTAAGATTTCTTTGTTGAACAAAGAGGAAAAATCCAAAATCAACGGACCATCTAAAAGGATACTTCACCAGCATTACGAATGATTGACTTCAGTTTTTTGCTGGTGAAAATCAAAAGAAACGCTCTTGTGTACATAAAATGTGAAATCAGGAAGCTGTCTTTCAGCCAGCATCCTGGAGAGCTTTCCACCGAAACAGAATCTAACTTTCTCTTCCACGGAAATTGTTCGACCCTTCCAGTAAAAGTGTAAGTATTTGTCTCATCCCAAAGAACAGGAGAATACGCGATACATGAGCGATACTGAATACAAGTGAACTACGAATTTTTTGAGCTCCTCACAAAATATCATCAGAGGAAACGCAAATTCAATAATGGAATAATATACTAAAATGAGAATGACGAAGAAAAATGTATGTGATTATGAATAATAAGTATTTATTATGAAGTGCCCTCATATGTACGTGTAAAAAACAGTTATAATTCAATTTACGCTTTATAATGTGTGTTGGTGTGTTCACTCATATGCATTAATCGCCAAATAACTGAATGTAAAACGTCAATACAGAAGTTAAACATGGTTATACATGTACAAATTCTTCATAAAATCTTCGAACACTTTAAAAATCTCAGCCTGGGCGAATCGTGAAAATAATTACGGCATTCTTCCCTCCTCCAACGCAGCCATCCTTTTTTTTTTTTTTTGCAGTTGTTGAAACGGTTCTTCAGTTGCCATTGGATCGTTTCAACTAGTTCATTTGTGATCAACGTTGTAAGCTCCTGTGCGCATTGTTCTTTTGCACGTTTTCTTTTTCTGGGGAGGATGGGGTATAAGGAGATGTCCATCCCTAATTTTGGGCCACTGGTTCTAGGGAAAGGAGAAAGCCAGTGCGGACATACAAATACACCACCCATGCCTCAACCAGGACTCGAACTCAGAATTGTCAGAAGCCATCGCTTTGGCTACTGCGTCACCCAATGTTTCGAAGATGAATGACCACCATGAGTAGCTCTGAGGCTTATAACTAGTCGCCTGTCCCTAATACTGGGGCCACTGATTTCAGGGAAAGGGCAAAACCAACGCCACACCATAAACACACCACTGATATCTATTTCGGCACTCAAACTGGAGCCCATCCCGGACTACTGATTCAAACCTCTGGCCTCAGACCACTCAGCCACAAGGGCAGCTCACATTTTCGTGAAGCATTTAGTTAAACTAGCACATGTTTTCCGTACTTACAGTGATGAATTTGATTGCTTTTTTGAAATCCTTTATCATCTTGGCCTGGCGATCCGTAATTTCTCAGTCATTGACGGAGATTCACCAAATTTTTCTGCTCAGTCAGAACAGTGGGGCAGGTAAGTGATAAAATCGTTCACATGTGGATACAAACACTAAAATTGGTGTGGTTATCAGTCATGATCCAATAATTTGAGAAATCACATTAGCCACTTGCGTTTCAAAGATGGCCGCCATATTCCAACATGGCTGCCATTCCAGGGTATTTCTGCCACCGAATTAAACCCACTGGACATGTTTCAACTACTTTTGTTGATTCCTTTGTTTGTCCCATACACTGAAGAGCAATTGAATTAGAGACAGCTGGCGTTATGCAAATATGGCGCTGTGGGTGGCCCTGTTAACGGAAACGACATGACGTATGCAGCGATCCGACAGTATAAGGAGTGATGAGACGGGGATCAGTAACAGTCGGACGCAGTATGGGTAAGACGAAGGATCTAAGCGCATTTAATCGTGGGAAAATTGTCGGTGCCCGACGAATGGGTCACTCTATCTCGGAAGTCGTGCAGGCACTGGGATTTTCACGAGCCATTATGTCACGGGTGCACCGTGAGTATATCGAATCCGTTAAAACCATCCCTACAAGGTCCAACTGCCGTGGACAACAGCGTGTGGATGAGCGGGGTCATCGTCGTCTAGCTCGCATTGTAGCAACGGATAGACGGGCCACAGTGCAAGAAATCACTCGGCAATTTAACGCTGGTGCACAAAAACGTGTGAGCAGCCACACCATCCAGAAACATCTCCTCGCTATGGGGTATAGAAGCCATCGTCCCACGAGGGTTCCGCTGCTGACCGCACACCACAGGATGCAAAAATTAGCATGGGCGCGGGAACATCGCCATTGGACCCTAGACATGTGGGAAAATGTTGCCTGGACTAATGAGTCGAAATTCACGTTGGTCCATGCGGATGGCAGGATACGAGTACGGTGAAAACCACATGAAGCGATGGATCCTTCTTGCCAGCAGGGTACTCTTCAAGCTAGTGGGGGTGGCATTCTCGTCTGGGGACTGTTTACGTGGACTGAAATGGGATACCTGGTACGTGTGATATCGTCTCTCACAGGTCAACGTTACCGGGATATCCTGGACTACCATTTGCTCCCGTTTGTACGTCTTCAACATCCCACTGGGGACCTTATAACGTAAAAGTCTTGTCGTACTGCTACGTTACGTTAAAACATCACCATACTATGAAATAGTTCCTAAATTAAACCCTAACGGCCAGACGAAACATTTAGAAAGCAGAAGTCAAACGTACGGAAAAGATGCTTTATTTCTCGATGTAGCACTTCCATAGCAAATCGGTATCAATATTAAACTCACCACACATCAACAACGCTACGTTCCACATTAATCGCTCTCCAACACAACACCATTTTTTCAAGCAACAGTTTACTCGTAGTTTATATCTCTCGGTCTTATCAAATCACAGGCATACATCATGTTCATTCAACCTCAAATGTGTTGCCAACAGTATTCGTTTGAGAGAAAAGATATCACGTTAAGTGTGAAACATAACTGGGAATAAACTCAAGATTTACATAGGGAAAGAAACTAAAAAGGAAAGTTAATTTATGATATACGTCACAACCTCATCCTGCAACAAGACAATGCACCGTGCCGTCGTTCCCGAATTGTATCTGGATGGTTGAATGAACACTCCACCGACGTAACCTCGCTTCCTTGGCCAGCTAGGTAACCTGAACTCAACCCCATCGAGCACATCTGGGATGCCATCGAGAGAGATGTGCGAGGCTTTGACCCTCCTCCATCAAATCTTCGTGAACTGTGGGAGCTTGTTCAGGGGTCGTGGATCCGCATGGCTTCCCAACGCTTCCGGTGTCTTGTCGAGTCCATGCCGAGACGAATCGCCGCCGTCATCAGGGCGAAAGGTGGTGCTACAAGTTACTAAACAGGTATCTCTAATTCAATTGCTCTTCAGCGTAAATTGGGAAGTTAAATGTACAACTATGTATAAAACATCTTAAGCTTCTTTGTTAAATTTTTAGCAATATACTAATTTTAGCAATGCACAAACTAATAATTACACCAAGCATGATGAAACGAAATATGTTTGGATGAGTCTAATACAAATCCAGTGGCATTTAAAGTTATGCTGTATGCAGCACTTAGTCCTCGTAGTGGCAGCTGCATAGTGATGTGCACGTAAGACCTAAGCGGTAGTATTTGCATCTTCCACGGCATTCAAACTTGCATCTGCACTTAGTAAGCTGCTGACAACTTTTTGCAATCGGTGAAAGCTCACTCCACATGTTCTGCCAGAAATCACCATTTCTGATCCATTCCCCCTTTAGTACTCTACATATCTGAATGGCGTAATATTGACTGACCCCATATCCAGCCAGCGTGGTAGACTGCAGGCTTCAGGCGCCGCAGTAGAGAAGCTCTAGTAGGTGCAATGGCTTGGTATGGTCTCTGTTTCCTTGCAAACATATCCAATCTTGCATCATTAACCAATTGAAATACACTTGACCTATCATACATCAGGACCACAAACGTCTCCAAGATCCTCATGTTATGGGCTAATGCCAGATCGCTTTTCGTGGAACCAAATGTAAGCTGAGATTTGATTCAGTCTCATGTTCAACCATGCCAACAAACTGAAGAAGAGTAGGAGGAATAGCCTCATCAACACAACCATCATGGAATGTCCCACCAAATGTAGACTTGTAGTCAAGCATGTGCCTTCGCAAAATTTTTGCAGCCTTACCCAGGGTGATGGATTCTCTGTACTCTGAGAATCGTGATAAGGCGAAACCAGCGTCTTCTGTAAAAGCCAGAAGGACATATTTTCCCTGTTTCGGATGTGCCAGCTCAGACATTGCTTCCAGCAACTTCTCCTTCAGTCTAGTGGAGTTTACACGAGGTTCCTTGACACCAAGCTGCTCTAGCCGCTGCTGGTAAAGATGAACCAGACGGAAGACTGCAGGACCCCCAGTGCTAGATTCTGTCTCCACTATGTAGGTAATTAGTTCAGAAAATGCAAGTGGGTTAGCTTTATGTTTTAATGTCTGGTCCTTTTTCTGTCTTCTGAGGTTTCTGAGGTGTGTTCTCTCTCTGTTGTACAAGTCAACTAAGCATGCAGTGTGGTACTTCAGCTCATGTGCAATGGCATCTCCACCAATCACTTTTGAGAGAAGTTTCCATCATTAAGACTGTGGGCACATTTTTTCAGTCTTTGATTAAGATGCAGTCATGGCTTGTCTTAGTTCGGATGTTGGAGCTTCTTTTTCACATAGGAAGCACTGAGATTCTTGTTCTTCATGGCTACGTCTTGGGAGCTTGCTGCTCCCTCCTTCATCCTTAGTACTGCTGTCTGCACGCATTTTTCTCTTTCTTGCTCAATCAAGTTTGGTGTTGAGCAGAAGACGGCAGCTCTGGTGGTACTGGGCTTCGTTCCTTTTGAGTGTTTCATCTATACCACCACCTTCATCCA
Source organism: Macrothele yani (assembly GCA_039090855.1). Taxonomy (NCBI): domain Eukaryota; kingdom Metazoa; phylum Arthropoda; class Arachnida; order Araneae; family Macrothelidae; genus Macrothele; species Macrothele yani. Next base: position 108,580,130 of record CM077004.1, on the reverse strand, counting down.
GTCTTCCAGGATCCAGAACAATGGGTAAATCATGTATGGCATGAAAGAGGGGAACATTTGTCGCATTCATGTTGTATCCATCATTTTCACAGTTATAACGTGTTGGCGGTGATATCAGTTGCTCGTTCTTGTCCTTTTGGCACAAACAGCATTTGGTCCGGTCAGTTCGCCATGTTGGAGGTAATGGTGAAGAATTCGCCATGTTCTTGAATTGTACGTCTTTCACTGTCGAGAATTTATTCTTTCACTACCTGGAACAGAAGATTATACTCGTTATTGAAGTTTCTAACATTATAAACAGGAAAATAATAAAAACATTTATAACGAAGTAAATTTCTCCGTCATTTTATCAGGGCCAGGATTCGAATCCGGGTCCCCTCATTCCGGAATAAGTCACTCTACCAATTGAGCTACGCGGACGTTTGTTCTGACTACTATCTGCCTTTATGTCGTGTGCGTCCTGCTGGCAGGTACGTCACATCTCCCCCCCCGAAAGAGGGCCGGGGGCATGGCCCTACGGGTCAGCCGTGACCATGAATCGTTGCAGGCAGCCATCCGCTGTAGAACGTGCACTCGATAACTCCCAGTCAATCTAGTGTGTGGAATGCAACATCACACATTTTTATTTTTCTAAGCGCTGGAGAAGGGATTCTCTGATTTTCCCTATCTCGCGGTGTGGAAAGAACATCACACCAATGCGAGATTTTGAGCGGCCGGGTCATCCGGAAAGTTCGGGCGCCATTATAGCGAAGTAAATTTCTCCGTCACTTTTGGTCTACGCCGGGAATCGAACCCGAGTCCGCTTATTCCGGAACAAGTCGCTCTACCAACTGAGCTACGCAGACGTTTGATCTGACTACTATCTGCCTTTGTGTCGTGTGCGTCCTGCTGGCAGGTACGTCACAGCACTTATCTGCTCCACTAGTTGTTTTCCTAAAATTTGCAGGGAGTTTCTGCTCACCAATTTAATTCTTCTAATGTATATATATTATACACTCAGTGACTAATTTCTTAGATTAAGTAGATCATTTTATGCAAATAGGATTGCTCGACATCCGTTGTGGTCATGTCACTGCGGCTACATGGTCAAGTGAACATTCCCAATATATGTAGTTTGGAATACACTACTGAAGATTTAATAGTAACATAACCTAATCGAACATAATTTAAGCTTGTGATGATAGTTCTTGCTTATAGTAGTGGTGCTATTGTCAGTAACATTATTATAATTCTTTGAAAGCGGAAGAGCGACGGAATATCACCTTACAGATTGTGGTGGACACAGCAAAACACCTTTGGGCGAAATGGCTACTCTGGGTCCAAGCTGAGCATCGGACAAATATACAGGCCAACAGACGCGCGGCAGTGACTAAAATAAACAATGATTTGAATCAGGTATTATACCAAACCATTGCTGTCTGCAGCAGTGGTTTGGTATAATTCCAAACCATTAACAAAATGAAATATTTCCAACGGGCTTGGAAAGAAAAGTTAGGGCATCCTAAATAATCGGAGAAGGGTCATATGGTTTGACGGTTCCATGCAAATGGGAAGTTTAGAATTTGTTGACCGCAGCGTGAGAAAGGGAAACCAACTTTCATGGTACGACACAACAAGCTTGAAGATGTAGTGAAATGGTATAAGCCAAAGTTCCTTGATTTAAGATTTTAAGTTCCTTGATTTGAGTGATTCCACTCCTGAATGCCCAAGCACATCATTTGTGATCATATTCACTCAAACGTGATCATTCTCCTCGCCCATGACAATGGATAGTTACAGCAACACAATGCTCACATTGTCTCGGGTTAGTTTCTATAGTTCCAGCAATATGCCACAATGCTCACATTGTCTCGGGTTTGTTTCAGAAACATGATGGGGATATTTTCTGCTACATTGACCACCTCAATCCCAATGGATTATTTGTGAGATGAAGTCAAATGGAGCATCAAATGTCTGAATCCACTAAAATAAAACCTGCGTGAATTAGAAGATACTTCTGGACATGAATAGGCCAATATTTCAGATTACCAAATGCCAGTCTAATAAATACCGAGACGAATTGCTGTTTTTATGAAAGCTAAATGAGGTCCAACAAATTATTAGGTAATTGGATTTAGCAGCTTATTGTACATATACGGCCTTTTTTTATTTTATTTTATTTTACATAACATTTTTTATAGTCCAGCGACTTCTGTGATCATGCGACAAAGACTAGAAAGACTCATTCATCCCTAAGACGCGGCAGATGTTACAGAAAAGCGACGACCACTGTTATCAGTATTATTATGTGATGTAGGACTCGAACCCACCTCTAACAAATGGAGGAACTAATTTTTCATCAACAGCAGAGGTGGAAATTATTCTTCTATGAGGAAAAAGACTAACGTAAACAATTTCTTCGAAAGTTGCGTGATGAACTTGACGTAATGTGGAATGTTGGTGACGATGGAGAAAACCTTGTATTACCGTCTGTCTATATTTCGAAGTAGCGAATAATTTTTTGGTAAATTTTGAAGAAAGATTTAATGAACTTCATAATTTACAGTTTTTCGCATTTCAGGACTTCCATGAGTTTGAAGAAGACGCCCGCGATTTCCCGAAAGATAATTTTCAATTACTCATGAATCCGCCTTCCGGATGTTAATACTCCAAATACGTGGCGACAGTTAATAAATAAATAAATACATCGCTCTTTCCACGTTCCAGAAACACACAGCATCCGAAAAATTGTTTTTCAGCCAACCGCTGTGGAATTGAACCAACAGAACTCTCGATATCGCGCCGAATGCGTTGCATTTATGCCACGGTGGCCAACAATCTACGGTGCTATGTGTATTTAAGTCAGCTTCTGACATCATAAATGCGTAAGATGGGCTCAGTATATATAGCTAGTGTCGTTTATGCCCACCAGATGGAGTCGACTCAGTAGCTGAGCCCATCTTACAGATTTATGATGTCAGAAGCTGACTTAAATACACATAGCACCGTAGATTGTTGGCCACCGTGGCGTAAATGTAACGCACTCGGAGCGATATCGAGAGTTCTGTTGGTTCAATTCCACAGCGGTAGGCTGAAAAACAATTTTTCGGATGCTGTGTGTTTCTGGAACGTGGAAAGAGCGATGTATTTATTTATTTATTAACTGTCGCCACGTATTTGGAGTATTTTCACCTGGATCTCGCCCGTTGGATTTAACTGCTATAATATATATAGCTAGTGCCGTTTATGCCCACCAGATGGAGACGTCTCAGTAGCTGAGCCCATCTTACGGATTTATGATGTCAGAAGCTGACTTAAATACACATAGCACCGATGATTGTTGGCCACCGTGGCGTAAATGTAACGCACTCGGCGCGATATCGAGAATTCTGTTGGTTCAATTCCACAGCGGTTGGCTGAAAAACAATTTTTCGGATGCTGTGTGTTTCTGGAACGTGGAAAGAGCGATGTATTTATTTATTTATTCCGGATGTTATTTTGATTGCCAGGGACTTAATTCAGAATTATCGTCGTCAATTCGCCGTCATTTAGATTTGAATCCTTCGTGAAACTGAACGACTACTAGTTTAACAAGTTAGTAAAATAATGCAAAGCATTGATTAGAATACGCTTTCCAACATACCAGAAATCATTACTCAAGTTATCACTCAAGTTATGGGAACAATGGCAGTGGAATAAATCTCGGTCCTGTGCCCTGACCTTTGATCCCATTTCGATGATATTCAACAGAACCGGTTTGGTATACCTCCGAAATAACATGATAACGTTTTGTCGCAATCGAAACATTTTTACGTAAGTTATGACGCATAATGACGATGGAAGTGATTCCGCTTCTATGTCCTGACCTTTGACCCCATTTCGCCCATTTTCGATAAGGTTTGTCGCCAGGTGGTCCCCTACCACATACTAAAATTTCATCGAAATCGAACCTTTTTACGTTAGTTATGACGCACAACAGCGGTGGAATGGATCCGGCTCCTATGTACTGACCTTTGACTCCATTTCGTTCACTTTAAATAGGGATTCTTCCCAGGTGATCCCCTACCAGATGCTAAAATTTCATCGAAATCGAACGATAGTTACGCGAGTAATCGTGCGAACGGACATACGCACACAACGCGTGACGTAATGAGGCAGATGGGAATCGCGACCATCTGCTCGCCTCAAGAGTATGACGTCATAAAACTTTAATAGGATCCACACACAACGCGTCACGTAATGAGACAGATGACGTGACCGCGCGCCAACATTCTCAAACGCGGGATTGTGACATCATAAGATTTCTAAGCATTGGTAACATTACTGGAACAACGCCATCACTAAAAACGTTATAATTCAGGGTGGTTATTTAACCCACTAAACAAATTCTCCTAAAGTCGAGATCAAGCTAAATCGATTTCTAGTACCAGAAAACGGTAGGTTAACGACTTTCATCAAAATTCTTAGAGCCGTTTTCAAAATAAAATGTACATACATACATACATACATACATACATACATACATATAAGAATTGTTACTTTAAGGTGGACGTCAAGTAATTTTGCTTCCTATACTTCCAATGGAAAAACTTCTGTACACATTTTCTTCACAATTAATGCGTTCCCAAGGATGAAAATTTGAACATCGATTAAAATATCTTCATTTTATAACTTGTAATACTTAATATTTTCTAAAACATAACCGTAATTATGCAATCCAACATTTTTTTGCCCCACTGACGTCATCAAAGTATAGGTCGCGCCATCTTTTCTCTATTTTCAACACCACTAAAGGAAAAGTTATTGATTTTTAATATAACTATGGTTATGTTTTAGAAAATATTAAGTTTTCCAAGTTATAATATGAAGTTATTTTAATCGATGTTCAAATTTTCATCCTTGGGAACACATTAATTGAAGGAAATGTGCACAAAAGTTTTTCCATTGGAAGTATAGGAAGCAAAATTACTTGACGTCCACATTAAAAATATGGAATAAGGGCAATGGAATTGATCGCAAACCTATGTCCTGACCTTTGACCACATTTTGTCCATTTTCAATAGGGATCGTCCCCAGGTGGTCCTCTACTACATACTGAAATTTCATCGAAATCGAAACGTTTTTACGCACGTTATGACGCATAAGGTCAATGGAATGCATCCCGATCTTATGTCCTGACCTTTGACCCCACTTCACCCATTTTGAATGGGGTTCGTCCCCAGACGGTCTGCTACTACATAGTAAACTTTCATTGAAATCGAATCATATTTACGCAAGTTATAACGCATAAGTACAATGGAATGATTCCGCTCCTACGTCGTGACCTTTGACCCCATTTGTCCCATTTTCAATAGGGTTCGTCCCTAGTTGGTCCCCTACCGCATACTAGAATTTCATCGAAATCGAACCATTTTTACGCCAGTTATCGTGCGGACGGGCGGACGCACGGACAAAGCTGGAGCATATACGCTTCTTCAACCTACGGTTGAAAAGCGTTAAAAACACCTTAGTGAAACTTTTCCGGAAGTGTTAAGATTTGTAAACTTAATTGTGAAAATCCCTGCTTCAAACGCCTTTGCAGAAAGAAGCTTCTCTGCATTAAGACCTATCAAGATCTATTGTCGAACTCAACAGCTAGTAATCCTTTCAATGGATAAGCTTCAATACTTCAAAGTCAGAGACAAAGAGAGAGATTCGATATGAGGGATAAAATATCCTGAATAGAAGGTAGAAAAGAAAAGTGACGAAATCATGAAAGTTAAACGAATAGATGAGAACACTCACAGGTGAGCTCGATGCTTTCCAGTCTCAGTACTTTCCTGTGCTTACCTAAATCAACGCCGCGGAGGGGAATAAACGCGATGATAAAGGTACAGCGGTCCAACAACAACAATAGAAGAAAAAGACTTAAGTCAATAAGTACGGCGGTCCAAGAACAACAATAGATGAAAAAGCCTGAAGTCAATAAGTACGGCGGTCCAAGAACAACAATAGATGGAATGATTCCGCTCCTACGTCGCGACCTTTGACCCCATTTGTACCATTTTCAATAGGGTTCGTCCCTAGGTGGTCCCCTACCACATACTAGAATTTCATCGAAATCGAACCATTTTTACGCCAGTTATCATGCGGACGGGCGGACGCACGGACAAAGCTGGAGCATATACGCTTCTTCAACCTACGGTTGGAAAGCATTAAAAACACCTTAGTGAAACTTTTCCGGAAGTGTGAAGATTTGTAAACTTAATTGTGAAAATCCCTGCTTCAAACGCCTTAGCAGAAAGAAGCTTCTCTGCATTAAGACCTATCAAGATCTATTGTCGAACTCAACAGCTAGTAATCCTTTCAACGGATAAGCTCCAATACTTCAGAATCAGAGACAAAGAGAGAGATTCGATATGAGGGATAAAATATCCTGAATAGAAGGTAGAAAAGAAAAGTGACGAAATCATGAAAGTTAAACGAATAGATGAGAACACTCACAGGTGAGCTCGATGCTTTCCAGTCTCAGTACTTTCCTGTGCTTAATTAAATCAACGCCGCGGAGGGGAATAAACGCGATGATAAAGGTACAGCGGTCCAAGAACAACAATAGATGAAAAAGCCTGAAGTCAATAAGTACGGCGGTCCAAGAACAACAATAGATGGAAAAGCCTTAAGTCAATAAGTACGGTGGTCCAAGAACAACAATAGATGAAATAGCCTGTATGTCAATAAGTACGGCGGTCCAAGAACAACAATAGATGAAAAAGCCTGAAGTTAATAAGTACAGCAGTCCAAGAACAACAATAAGTGAAAAAGCCTGAAATCAATAGCAATTCCTTAAGGATGTATTGTGTTGATCCATAAGTTCATGCCGTTATTTTCACCGCACTACAGGAATGCATTACGCCAGAAGGGAACAATAAAAGTATGACTTAGCGCAATACGTCAAATAAAATGAGAACCTCACCGTCTATGTACGATATTTAATAAAATACGAAAGATATTTGCAGTTAAAATACCCCACTAGCATTTTTGGGGTAACATTTACCGCATCATCAGGTGGAACAGAGGCAATGTAGTACTCTTCTTTATATAGTAGTACAACGATGCATTATGGGTATAAGTCATCAAACTTCGCATGGGTCGTAACCGTTGCCATTATAACAGTGTAACGGGTATAATTTCACAAGTTATGTGTTTAACATATCAGTACAAGGATTCGTTACAAATACAAAGTTATGATCAAGTTTATATCTTGTCGAAATTGTAAACAAATATTACTATAATTGAGGTTAGTAATACGCTCTTTCCAAATTCTTGATATGTCTACAGACAAGTAGTCATTACAGCATTTGTCCCCTAAAGCTTCGATTTCAACAAAATGCAGCGAATGTATATATGCTGGAGTGTCCAGTAGTCTAGTGTTTTCCCAGTCTGGTTGTAGAATTCCGTTTACCACATTCCTAGATAAAGCTGTATTATTGCTGTTGGTTTAGATATCGTATTTGTGTTCCTGAACACGGATACCGAAACTTCTTCGTGTCGTGCCTACGTAGTTCCTAACATGTTCTCCTGTTAAGGGGTTCAGCAGTGGAATATTATACACGCCCCATTTTTTCATAATCTCTGCTGTTGTTCGATCCTGTTTAACTGATGATAGGAGGTTCTTCGAGCGGGTGCCGAATTGTACGTTATGTTTTGAACAGATACGACGTAGTGTGTTAGTGATATGGGGGTGCTGGTCCAATGCTCCCACGAATCGTTTATTAGGCCTTGTATCTGGCTTCATATTAATAGTTTGTTCACTTGATATTCTAGTGTATAATCTATTAATCATCGTCCTGGGGTATCCATGTTTCTCCGCTAATTAAAAAATGGACTGTATCTCAGACAGGAAATGACAATCATTTGAAGAATGCGTGAATGATCTTCTAAAAAGAAAATTGATAGCAGAAAATTTTTGTGGAGTTGGATGTGAGGAGTTAAACGTAATAAGGCTGTTACAATTGGTAGGCTTTCGATAGACCCAAAAGGACAGTGAGTTAGTATTTGAATCACGAAATAAACGAAAATCCAACAAAGGCAGAGCGAAATTAGATTCAAGTTCTATCGTGAGTCCGATAGTAGGAAATACTGACGAAAGTGCATCGGCGAATTGTTTTAAATTATCCTTTTAGTGTGGCCAGAGCACAAAGATGTCGTCGACGTACCTAAGGTATAAACTGGGAACTAAAGGGAATTCATTCAGAACTTTGTTCTCAATGAATTGTTAACATGTTCTCCTGTTAAGAATTTTTTTATGTTCTCTAGTTAACTATTAATCTAAAGCCAGATACAAGGTCTAACAAGTTAGTAAAATCATGCAATGCATTGATTATAATACGCTTTCCAACATTACAGAAATCATTACTCAAGTTATCACTCAAGTTATGAGAATAATGTCTGTGGAATAATACTCGGTCTTGTGCCCTGACCTTTGATCCCATTTCAATGATATTCAACAGAACCAGCTTGGTATACCTCCGAAATAACATGATAAAGTTTTGTCGCAATCGAAGCATTTTTACGTAAGTTATGATGCATAAAGGCTATGGAATAGATCCTGCTCCTGTGTCCTAACCTTTGACCTCATTTCGCCCATTTTCAATAAGGTTTGTCGCCAGGTGGTCCCCTACCACATACTAAAATTTCATCGAAATCGAACCTTTTTTACGTTAGTTATGGCACATAATAGCAGTGGAATGGATCCCTCTCCTATGTACTGACCATTGACTCCATTTTTTTTTCTTTTTTTTTTGATTGGAGGTTTAACGACCACCGTGAGCAACTCAATGGGCTATAAGCAGTCGCCCGTCCCTAATTTAGGGTCACTGGTTCCAGGGAAGGGAGAGAGCCAGTGCCGTAAGACAAACACAACATCCATGCCTCACCGGGATTCGAACCCGGACCCTTTCGGACGAATGATCAGAGGCCAACGCCTTAGACCACTGCGCCCCCGGGGCGGCTGACCCCATTTCGTTCACTTTAAATACGGTTCCTTCCCAGGTGATCCCCTACCAGATACTAAAATTTCATCGAAATCCAACGGTTGTTACGCGAGTTATCGTGCTGACGGACATACCCACACAACGCGTGACGTAATGAGGCAGATGGGAATTGCGACCATCTGCTAGCAAGGTGTGACGTCATAAATCTTTAATAGGATCCACAAACAACGCATGACGTAATGAGATAGATGGCATGACCGCGCGCCAACATTCTCAAACGCGAGTTGTGACGTCATAAGATTTCTAAGCATTGGTAACATTAATGGAACAACGCCATCACTACAAACGTTATAATTCGGGGTGGTTATTTAACCCACTAAACAAATTCTTCTAAAGTCGAGATTAAGCTAAATCGATTTCTAGTACCAGAAAACGGTAGGTTAACGACTTTCATCAAAATTCGTAGAGCTGTTTTCAAAATAAAATGTACATACATACATACAAGAATTGTTAGTTTAAGGTGGACGTCAAGTTACTTTGCTTCCTATATTTCCAATGGAAAAACTTTTGTACACATTTCTTCACAATTAATGCGTTCCCAAGGATGAAAATTTGAACATCGGTTAAAATATCTTCATTTTATAACTTGCAATACTTAATATTTTCTAAAACATAACCATAATTATGCACTTCAACATTTGTTTGTCTACTGACGTCATGAAAATACAGGTCGCGCCATCTTTTTTCTGGACAATTAATTCGTTCACAAGGATGAAAATGTGAACATCGATTAAAATAGCTTCATTTCATAACTTGGAATACTTAATATTTTCTAAACCATAACCGTAATTATGCAATCCAACAAGAATAAAAAGGCAGCTGTCTAAGCATGTAGAAAACTCCCAAAACGTACAATTAGAATTTTACTACTAAAAGGCATATTAGGTAAAAACAAGATCTTTCGCAACAGGCGCCCTGTGCGTCATCAGGTTAAAAGAACTGGCGCTAGGAGAACACACACAGTTAATATATAGATAGTCCCGAAGACAACAGCGATTCCGGTGAGTGACATGATATCCGCGTCACAACTCGGTTACAGCGAGAAACAAAGCAAAGAAAGAAAACACCAAATAGATTACAAATACATATTCACCGAAGTGAAAAATAAGCACAGGGTCCGTATCAACACCCGCAGTAGGGTACTTCGCACGACATAAAAAATTAAATAAGCGAATCCACGGTGCATGTACATGTGCAGGTAAGTCATCGTTACAGCATACGTCCTTAAAAACGTCAATATACAAACTTTCGGCGAAGAGAGTCATATACCTACCTCTGGTCTTAAGTAATAAATAAGTCTCAGACCAAGAGGGCTGATGAGTTCCAGACTTAACCAGGCGTGCAAGGGCAGTAGTAGTAGATCCAGTCTTTACAGTGTACTGATGTTCAGTCACTCTAACTCCTAAATTACGAAGAGTGGATCCTATGTACCATGAATTAGGAGCAGAAGCAACGTCGGTCTTCAAGGGCACACAGTACACGCCCCACTGTTCTTGGATGGGTTTGGGCTCACGATCCTTCCTAAGCATGCTCCGAAGGTTAGAGGCCACACCACCAAAATCTTTTTGTGTTTTTACACACTCTCCGTAATGCATTTGTAACCGGTGGAAAGAAAGACATTGATCCCACATAAGTAATCTGCTCGCGCTCAACACACAACGAAGACGAATTACCTCTCCTATGCCGAGCACACAACTTTTTCACAATACCAACACCATACCCATGTTCCATCACAATGGTTTTAATAAAAGAAGTTCTTTATTCTGAGCAGCTATGCACGAGGAATGGGTATACGCTCTATTCACCAAAGCCCGAATAGCTGCAAGTTTATATCTAGCCGGGTGGGTCGCCCGCTCGTTTCTAGTTGTAACAGTCCTTTAAGACCATTAGAGAGGGCGTTGGCACGTTACCTTTGGCCTTTTGTCCAATCCTCACCTTATTCCATTACCAGTTCCCTCCAGGCCATTGCCCGTATTCGAGAATTCAGAGGCTTGGGCTCCTCTTTCATTTTTGGCATCATTGGATGTGGAATCGTTATATCCGAGTGTTCCATTGAACGTAGCTCACGATTTGATTATTTCTAAGTTGTCCGACTTGGGAACTATTCCCCTAATGCAAGTTCAGGCAATTTCCGATGCTTTAAATATTATTGCAAAAAGATCCTTTTTTCGCTTTAATGGGACCATTTACCGTCAGGAAGGTGGCACTCCTATGGGCTCGCCTCTCTCTGCTGTTTTCGCTGAGGTGATCATGCAAGATTTGGAGGACGATATTTTAGCCAAGGCAGAGAAGGTTCCAGCACTGTACTTGCGTTACATCGATGATGTTTTTGTCGTTTGGCCACATTCTGGTGATGCTTTGCTTTCTTTTAGAAGCGTTTTGTCGTCTAAATATCCTACTATTAACCTGACGATAGAATGGGAGGAAAATTTTAAGATCCCTTTCTTGGACCTTCTAATCACCAGACATGTTAATAAGGATTTTTTGACTTTTGAAGTGTATCGGAAGGCCGTTGGTTCTTTTGATATCATTCCACACGCCTCTTTCCACCCGGCTAGATATAAACTTGCAGCTATTCGGGCTTTGGTGAATAGAGCGTATACCCATTCCTCGTGCATAGCTGCTCAGAATAAAGAACTTCTTTTTATTAAAACCATTGTGATGGAACATGGGTATGGTGTTGGTATTGTGAAAAAGTTGTGTGCTCGGCATAGGAGAGGTAATTCGTCTTCGTTGTGTGTTGAGCGCGAGCAGATTACTTATGTGGGATCAATGTCTTTCTTTCCACCGGTTACAAATGCATTACGGAGAGTGTGTAAAAACACAAAAAAGATTTTGGTGATGTGGCCTCTAACCTTCGGAGCATGCTTAGGAAGGATCGTGAGCCCAAACCCATCCAAGAACAGTGGGGCGTGTACTGTGTGCCCTTGAAGACCGACGTTGCTGCGGCTCCTAATTCATGGTACATAGGATCCACTCTTCGTAATTTAGGAGTTAGAGTGACTGAACATCAGTACACTGTAAAGACTGGATCTACTACTACTGCCCTTGCACGTCTGGTTAAGTCTGGAACTCATCTGCCCTCTTGGTCTGAGACTTATTTATTACTTAAGACCAGAGGTAGGTATATGAATGACTCTCTTCGCCGAAAGTTTGTATATTGACGTTTTTAAGGAGGTATACTGTAACGATGACTTACCTGCACATGTACATGCACCGTGGATTCGCTTATTTAATTTTTTATGTCGTGCGAAGTACCCTACTGCGGGTGTTGATACGGACCCTGTGCTTATTTTTCACTTCGGTGAATATGTATTTGTAATCTATTTGGTGTTTTCTTTCTTTGCTTTGTTTCTCGCTGTAACCGAGTTGTGACGCGGATATCATGTCACTCACCAGGATCGCTGTTGTCTTCGGGACTATCTATATATTAAGTGTGTGTGTTCTCCTAGCGCCAGTTCTTTTAACCTGATGACGCACAGGGCGCCTGTTGCGAAAGATCTTGTTTTTACCTAATATGCCTTTTAGTAGTAAAATTCTAATTGTACGTTTTGGGTAGTTTTCTACATGCTTAGACAGCTGCCTTTTTATTCTTCTTGATATTTTTAGCATGTAACTTTTATGATTGATGATATCCAACATTTTTTTGTCCACTGACGTCATCAAAGTACAGGTCGCGCCATCTTTTCTCTGGTTTCAACACCACCTAAGGAAAAGTTATTGATTTTTAATATAATTATGGTTATGTTTTAGAAAATATTAAGTTTTCCAAGTTATAATATGAAGTTATTTTAATCGATGTTCAAATTTTCATCTTTGGGAACACATTAATTGAAGGAAATGTGCACAAAAGTGTTTCCATTGGAAGTATAGGAAGCAAAATTACTTGACGTCCACCTTAATAATATGGGATAAGGACAATGGAATGGATCACAATCATATGTCCTGACCTTTGACCACATTTCGTCCATTTTCAATACGGTTCGTCCCCAGTGTTCCCCTACTACGTACTGAAATTTAATCGAAATCGAACCATTTTTACGCACGTTATGACGCATAAGGGCAATTTTTTTTTTTTTTTTGATTGGAGGTTTAACGACCACCGTGAGCAACTCAATGGGCTATAAGCAGTCGCCCGTCCCTAATTTAGGGTCACTGGTTCCAGGGAAGGGAGAGAGCCAGTGCCGTAAGACAAACACAACATCCATGCCTCACCGGGATTCGAACCCGGACCCCTTCGGATTCGAATCCGGGTCCCTAATTTAGGGTCACTGGATCCAGGGAAGGGAGAGAGCCAGTGCCGTAAGACAAACACAACATCCATGCCTCACTGGGATTCGAACCCGGACTCCCTTCGGGCGAATGATCAGAGGCCAACGCTTTAGACCACTGCGCCACCGGGGCGGCACATAAGGGCAATGGAATGCATCCCGATTTTATGTCCTGACCTTTGACCCCACTTCACCCATTTTGAATTGGGTTCGTCTCCAAGCGGTCTCCTACCACATAGTAAACTTTCATTGAAATCGAACTATATTTACGCAAGTTATGACGCATAAAGGTAATGGAATGATGCCGCTGCTACGTCATGACCTTTGACCCCATTTGTCCCATTTTCAATAGGGTTCGTCCCCAGGCGGTCTCCTACCATATAGTAAACTTTAATTGAAATCGAACCATATTTACGCAAGTTATGACGCATAAGGGCAATGGAATGATCTCGCTCCTACGTCGTGACCTTTGACCCCATTTGTCCCATTTTCAATAGGGTTCGTCCGCGGGTGGTCCCCTACCACATACTCAAATTTCATTGAAATCGACCCATTTTTACGCCAGTTGTCGTGCGGACAGACGGACGGACAAAGCTGGAGCATATATACTTCTTCAACCTACGGTTACCTCAGGACGATGATTAATAGATTATACACTAGAATATCAAGTGAACAAACTATTAATATGAAGCCAGATACAAGGCCTAATAAACGATTCGTGGGAGCATTGGACCAGCACCCCCATATCATTAACACACTATCTCATATCTGTTCAAAACATAACATACAATTCGGCACCCGCTCGAAGAACCTCCTATTATCAGTCAAAAAGGATCGAGCAACAACAAATATTATAAACAAATGGGGTGTGTATGATATTTCCCGGCTGGACTCCTTAACAGCAGAACATGTCAAGAACTACGTAGGCTCGACACGAAGAAGTTTGGGTATCCGTGTCCAGGAACACAAATACGATATCTGAACCAACAGCAATAATACAGCTTTATCAAGGAATGTGGTAAACGGAATTCTACAACCAGACTGGGAAAACACTAGACTACTAGACACTCCAGCATATATACATTCGCTGCATTTTGTTGAAAGTATGTACATCGAAGCTTTAGGGGACAAATGCTGTAATGACTTCTTGTCTTTGGACATATCAAGAATTTGGAAAGAGCGTATTACTAACCTGAACTTTAAATTATAGTAATATATATTTACAATTCCAATAAGATATAAAATTGATCATAGCTTTGTATTTGGAACGAATCCTTGTATTGATGTGCTAAACTAATAACTTGTGAAATTATACCCGTTACACTGTTATAATGGCAACGGTCACGACCCATGCGAAGTTTGATTACTTATACCCATAATGCATCGTTGCACTACTATATAAGGGAGTACTGCATTGCCTCTGTTGCACCTGATGATGCGGTAAATGTTAACTCGAAAATGCTAGTGGGGTATTTTAACTGTAAATATCTTTCGTATTTTATTAAATGTCGTACATAGACGGTGAGGTTCTCATTTCATCAGAAGGGAAAACGAAGTCAATTCACTGTGTATCCCCTCCTCCACGCACTATGTACGATGGTGTCCCAACGTCTGGATAGTTGCCAAGTGCCATTCTTGAAAAAACGTGCAGGTTTTTTTGCGAAGAAATTATAAGGGAATTCTGGAGATCAAAATCATTGGTGAATGTTCTGCCATGGAGTGCATTCGACAGAGATCGGAACAGGTGATAGTCTGAAGGGGAGACACCTGGGGAATAGGCCGGATGTGGTAAGATCTCCCATTTCATGTCCTGAATGGCCATTTTGGTCATCTTTGCACTGTGAGTGCGTGCGTTATCATGTTGGAGAAGCACACCATGGCGCCGATGTGGCCGTTTCTGCTGAATTGCTCCCTTCACATGGCGAAGTTGCTCAAAATAGAGTGCAGCGTTGATGGCCCGATTCCTCGGCAGCATTTCTTAGTGAATAATGCCTTCTATGCCCCACCAGACACACAACATGATCGTCGCAGGATGAAGGTCATGTTCTGGACGTTGTGTGGGCGTCTTGTTTGGGCTTAACCATTTCTTCCGATGCTTGAAATTTACGTACGGACATCATTTTTTATCTCCAGTAACAATATGTGACAGAAAGGATTTGTGTTGCTGAGAACATTCGCGATAACGGGCGAGCAAGGAACAACACGCTGTTTTTTGTTGTCCTCGATGAGAGTGTGATGCACCCAAGACCCCAATTTCTGGACATTTCCCATACGTTTCAGGTGTCGCACCACGGAGGCCTAATCACAGTCTATCTCAGTGGCCAATTCGCGTGTGGTTTGTCGCGAATCCAAGTGGATGAGACGGTGTCGCACGATTAGTCGAATAACGATTGGTCGACAAAACGATTGGTCGGCAGCACGATTGGTCGGCAGCACGATTGGTCAACATAACGATCAGTCGACCGTAACGACTAGTTGACAGTAACGATTGGTCGACAGCACGATTGGTCGACATAACGATCAGTCGGCCGTAACGACTGGTCGACACAACGATTGGTCGAGATAACCATTGGTTCAGAGGATTATGGTTTACATTCGCAGCGGTACCTGTCAGAACGTATTGACCTCTCAAAACGTAACGTTCCTTTTTGGAAAATAATAACTTTTAGAATGTAGTCCTCAGAACGTACAGCATTATAACATATTTTTTTCCAAATAGGCCCTCGTGTCATCTTTTGTACTCTAAGTGAAATCTATATAGAGGGCCCTTCTGAACGATGTTATTTCCGAAAGCGCCCCGGGGCGCTTTAGCTGTAGGCATCTTGGGGAAACTGCCCCACATAATTCGGAAAATCGGAAAATTGCCCCACCGGAAAATTGCCGCACATTCAAAGCGTTCCTCGGACGAACGGCGATTTGTGCTCGTCCCCTTAATGAAAACCATTGGCAATTTTCCGATGGGGCAATTTACCACCAAACTGTTTGCACTTATTCAAATTTTGGTTTTTTGTTTTTCCAAGTTCCGTAGACCATTTTATATCGACCAATGTCGACTAATCGTTATATCGACCAGTCGTTACTGTCGACCAATCGCTATGTCGATCAATCGTACTTTCGAGCAATCGTTACAGTCGACTAATCATTACTGTCGACCAATCGTTATGTCGACTAATGATTTCTGTCGATCAATCGTTATGCCGATCAATCGTTACTGTCGACCAATCGTTATGCTGACCAATCGTTATGTCGATCAATCGTTACTGTCGACTAATCGTGTGTCGGCCAATCGTTATGTCGACCAATCGTTATGTCGACCAACCGTTTGTCGACCAATCGTTACATACCCGGATGAGTTGGTTCAAATGATCCTCATCAAAGTGAAATGGACGACCTGAGCGTGGAGAGTCGTTGATGTCAAAATTGCCTTCTCGGAACTACTTAAACCATTTGCGGGCTGTCCTCTGAGCAATAGCATCATCCCCATAAAAAGCACACATTTGTCGAATAGCCTCGGCGGCTGTGGATCCCTTGTTAAACTTATAGAGGAGCAGATGTCGGAAATGGTAATTCCTCTCTACTTGACACCTCATACTTCTGGACCTGAAAAACAAAGAATCATAAGCCACAATCACACAATGCAATATGATTTAGATACACAATATCACTGGCTACATTTTGATATACAACTCGCCATCTTCACCGTCACTACTGACCTGGGAAAACACTCGTAAAATAAAACGGGATGAACTTATTCATCAACCCAATACATAGTCTGGTAATGAACGACAGTAGCTGAGAAAGCGTGAAGGCTTTCTCAGCTACTGTCGTTTGTATAAGACTAGCCCTTCCTAAAGGATGTATAAAAGAACAGACTAGAACTACCAGACTGTATACAGTCTGGTAGTTCTTGGATGCTAGAAGTGGATCAAATTTGAAAAACTGATTATTGATTTTATTTGTACAACTGGGCGCAGTGTTTATTCTCGTTCTCGTAATCAAACAGACAAGCATAGGATATTAGATATGTTAATTTATTTTGATTTCAGGGCCAAACGGGAATTAATATAATTCCTGTACTTCGATAAATTTTGCAACACGTGTCAGCTGGAAGATTAATCACAACATTATGTAGCCACCAAACTGATGGTGCTGTCGCAGTTGAGCCTGATTACTGAGCTGCTTATTTGGAAAAATCTGAGATACAAAATTATAGGAGGTAATAATTAGAATCCTGATAATAGTGCAGAAGGGATTTGAGTGTTTGTTCTAGTGGAGCCTGTTATTATTAGACAACGTTATTATTATTAGTACGTTTTGTCTTCTAATCTGTGATTCTCAAATTGTTGTGCTTTGAATTTTGAATTCTGGAGTAAAATTTCCTATATCAGAGATTTTGAAGGACGCGGTTTATTTCGGATACAGGTCATGTCTCCATGTAATATAACAAAATTGTTTGCAGTCTACTTCGTCTTGTTTCTCTTACAAAAGCCATAGAGTTCATGCTGTTGATAATAATCTGTTCTGCGATATGGACAGGCAGAGGCGTAACTAGGCATTATTGCGGCCAGGGAAAACCAGAAAATATCGCGCCCCCATCTATCTTTCTATCTTATATATACACATATTTCTAATTTAATAGCAATAGATATATACAGTATAAAGACACTGGACAAAATATTAGTCACCTGCAGCAATATATGTAATTGTTTAATATGATAAATTTCTGAGGTTATAATTATAATTTAATTTAAATATTTCTACGTTATACAGTAATAAAATATGTGCTACTTATTCCTACAGCTTATTCCTACAGGCAAAACTTGAAGCTAAAATTTTGAAAAAATTAAA
This sequence comes from Macrothele yani, assembly GCA_039090855.1. Classification (NCBI taxonomy): domain Eukaryota; kingdom Metazoa; phylum Arthropoda; class Arachnida; order Araneae; family Macrothelidae; genus Macrothele; species Macrothele yani. The sequence continues at coordinate 108,562,000 of CM077004.1, read as the reverse complement.
ATCAAATGTTCGAAAGACAGATGTAGGTAACTCCAAAAAGATGTAATTTTTGGCCGGTCAAAAGGACACAGCATCAAGGAAGTTGGTAAATTTGCAGATGTTAGCAAAAGAACAGTTCTACGTGTTATAATTGGTGTAAGTCAAACTCCAATAAAAATAATGAAAAAAACTGTGGACGAAACATGATTTTGACAGGCTGTGACCGGTGCGGAATGTCTCACCTGGCCAATGAACACAGATTTCAAACAAAGCATGAACTGCTCCAATCTGTTAATAATTGACCTCACGCGTCTATACCTGAGAGACAATTTCGTAGGGAACTTCATCGAATGGATATCTGTAGTAGAGTTGCAAGATTGAAACCAATGTCAACTTCAGCTCACAAAAAAAACGCGATTAGCTTCGAATCCACTGGCCATGGACTGTTGATCAGTGAAAGGCTGTCATATGGTCTGATGAATCCAAATTTTGCCCATACTCATATGACGCAAGGCGTAGGGTCAACAGGAGGTCTAAAGAATCATTCAATCCAGAGTGTGTATTCAAAGAGTTCTTGCCAAAGGGAGCGGGTCTTTAACGCTGGGGGTTGTTTTAATGGTTGTCAATTAAGCTCCTAGTGGAGGTGAAGAATGCGAAGAATCAACATGCTTACAGATAAATTTTAGACAACCATGAGTTTTCTTTTGCAAAACCTTTGCAGGATTTTGATCCAGTAACTTATCCGATTTACCAAGATGACAACTGTGGAATTCATAGGGCTAAAGCCGTTATGGATTGGCGTGAGGAGCGTTATATAACTTTGAGATACATAGATTACCTAGCTCAATCGTCAGATTTTAATTCTATCGAGAATTTATGGCACCACCTTGAACAAAGTGTAAAAACCAAACTTCAGCATCCCAGGAATCTCAATGAATTGCGAAACAAACTGTTCTTAGAAAGGTAAAAATTGACTCAAGTTATTGAAATCATCTTGTTGAATCTCTTCCATCAATAATTAATGCTGTGATTTCTGACGTGGTGATGTAACAAAGTATTAAAGGTAAATTTCTGGAGGTGACTAATTTTTTTCCGGAGTCATATACGAAAAAAACAAAATTAATGTCATACCCCAATGCTATTTCTCTGCGCGAGGCATAATCAATCTGTGGCTGTTGGTTCAGCTTTACCACACCATTTCGGAGTTCGAACATTCCGCATCACATCAAATGTACCGAATGTAGCTAATGGTCGTGGCTCGCAGCCATAGCAATAATCGAATAGTCCGCAGAGTATCTTCAACAATGTAAACAACATCCTTATCTTATAACTAAATAAAAACGACATTCTTGTAGGTCCAACTAAAGAAAAACTGCCAGCTGCATTGCTGTCGACAAAGGCCATAGTTCGTTTTTATTTGGACTGACGATTCAACTGCTTGCATTTCTGAATGTAACTAGCATCCGCTGAACATCTTGAAGAAGAAATTCGAACTTTAAGTGCAACCAAAAACTGGTGTAAAAGTTTCAATTTCAATTTTAAGCAGATTGAGAGAAATGATTTTTGTGCCCTCTTTTGAGCTGTGTCAGGGTTAACCGCCCAGTGTGCCCTGCCTTAGTTACGTCTCTGTGAACAGGTATTTTTGTTAGCAAAAGCGATTTATTTGTGAGTATATAAACAGCGACACATATTCACACAAAATAGCATTTCTATTCGCTTAAAAACATGAAATAAGGAAAAACTGAAGGATATAAATTTTCGATAGTACGAAGGTCATAACAAAAGTTCTGCACACGTTAATCTAAAACGAAAGCGGATGATTCATTCAGGAAAATGATTGCGTCATGTCAAGGTCAGACTCTCAGAAACGCAAAGGTGTCAGAACGACGCGCTGTCATATGCTGTGTGAACGTGGGAGGGTTTGAAAACGGAAGCGTGCAGCTCCTCAGGTCGAGTCACGGCGTTAGACCAGCGCTCGTTACGTGAAAACAGAAACTCGGCGGGAAAAAACTCCGACACAGATCCACACTACCTTGCAAGAAGTTTGTGGGGAAGGAACTTTTGATCGAAGACCCATTTCTTTCTGAGGATAAAGTTGAGACCTAAAATTCGTCAAAATCGCCCCAACTTGTTGGAAACCGGAGCCACCTTGCTACATGACAACGCATCGTGTCATGGTGCAGCGTTGATACGGAAACTTTTGTCGAAATATGGCTGGGAAACTTTATCCTACCCACCATACATCCCTGATTTCAGTCCACCCGACCTTGATCTTTTCCCAACGTTAAAAAATCGGCTCCGTGGCATCCGCTACGAATCACTGGACGAACTTTCATTGCACGTGACCCGAGTAATACGACAGATGAACTAAGATGGCTTACTACGGGACATCCAGGACCTACCTCACCTCTGGCAAGCTGTCATTAGCAGCGGAGGAGAGTACATTGAACAGCAATAAGGTAAGTTTTCTCCGTTACTTCACACTTTTCTCAAAAACGGACAGTGTGCAGAACTTTTGTTAGGTACTCTTACAGTAAAATAACTTCCATGCTAGTTTGGTAGCGAATTTCGTAGTGGTAGCCAAACTTGAGAGAAAATTAGAGGAAGGGTAAACTATACAATGACGTCGCTACGAATATTTTTGTTATGCTGAATTAATGAACACTCATCTGCAAATAAATTTCATATTGTGTTACCAACTTAATTTTTAATTGCTGTTAATGAAGCATGTTAAGTGAAAATTTTTATTTTTTCACACTCTTAGGCAGCTTATTTGTTTCTTTCTGCACGATATTTAATACATACGGCTTTGTGCCGTCAAACTATCTATTAGCCGTAGAAATTACATAGCTCTCTCTCTCTATCCTTCTCTCTCTCTCTTCTCTGTCTCTCTCTCTTTCTCCTTCTCTCTCTCTCTCTCTCTCTCTCTCTCTCTCTCTCTCTCCCGCTTTCTACCTATAAAGTTCCTTATGTAGGGTTAGTTTTTCCAGGAGAAGAGATACCCCAACTAGAAGATGTCACTGATTCCTGATTTGGTTTGTTCTTCATTAGAGAAAGAGAGAAACATCCTGTAAACTTAAAAATATCATATTTCTGATTCTTTCTACGTATAGAATGCGCTACCATGGGAAACACATTCTAATGAACATCGATAAGTAACACGAACTGTATATTGTTAATGTGCGGTTACTCTGAATACGGAAGAAACACAGCATCCAGTTTTTGCCTTGGATATGAATCCAGGGTCCTGGGCACGAGAATTTCATCTGATCTCTCGCCTAGAGGGCATCAAAGAAAACATCTAATCACCAATTACACAGTTTTCATTGATTTCTTTTAGAGATGAAATATGGTTATGAACGTACTTATGTTGAACGACATTTTTCTTTTCAGTACACGTTTATCTTAAGATTGAAATGGCCAAACAATTCGATGCAATTTGAGATCATTTTTCCTTAGCTGTGTGCATATGAGTGCGTGGAGTAGGGTGGAGCTCGATGGTTTTATTTGCTTTACCAAAGCAAACAGTAATATCCGCTGCCTGCATGAGAGCTCTCCGCTTATCGTTGTTGTCTTTCTTTCGAAGGAAAACTACGTCAGCGCATACAGTGTTTTCTTCCGAAGGATTTCCAGTGATTCGCCCAAAATGTCATAAAGAAAAACTGTATTCTGCGTTGTTTCAGTTTTAACGCTTTCATAGAGGGAATAAAAGCAATCGACTTGATCACTGTTGCTCAATTTTATAGGCTCCTAAGCTTCATAAAATATTAAAGCAGTGCCAAAATGGGACATTAAGGATCCGAACGGAGGACAGGTACGTCGTAAATGTCTGCTTCGCGTAAAATGTATAGTGTGTGTTGTCTGATAGCCAAGAAGACGTGGAAACTCATATCGATACAGTTTGATTTAGTTTGTGACAGACCTTTATGAGAAAAAAGTACTTAATACCAGTTACATTAGAACTGTATTAAGAAAAAATTACGACGTTCTTAAATCGTCTATAAAAGCAAAAGAAGACAGCAACAAGATTCTACCTTCTGCTATGATAATAGCATAAAATGCACTCGCAGTGTTTTCATAGATTACCGATTATGTAAGTCATTGAAAAATCAGTAATTATGGCGATACCAGGTTTTCTCCCACAGTATACTAATGTTTTCTCATGCTTTCTGATAGTCCGTTGTGGCATTTACTGATTAAGACACATTTCTATATGAATAGGTGGGAAAAATATAAATAAAGACGTTGTCACTGAGCATAACTACCTAGTTGGGCAATCGCCAACGCGAAGGCTTACAAAATTCATGGGTACTGTTTAATTACCATATTTTATCAAACCATATTTACGATTATATAAATGATTTCAAAATAGAATTTTCTGGTTTAAAGCCCTAATAATACTCGTTGAAAATCGCAAATCATATTTCCTATATGCTTTCCAAGTTTTATGAACAGTGTCTTGATAGTTAGACAACGATGTGTGCCCATGTATTATGATGAGTGCCCTTATTCCTTTTTCGGCGATTAACGAGACCATGACCCAAATTTGGGTCCACTGATTCTATGGAAGGTGGAGGGCGCCCCTGCCTCGTCAGCTAAAATGACCAGTCGGACCCCTCACCTCTGGCCAATCGGCAACCGGCGTCCTTTATTTAGGAGTTCTTAGTCCCATAAATCACTTCAGTTATAAGTAGTCTGTAAGTTTTTCAAGGTTTAGTAATTACAAATCCGGTTTGAGACACCAAAAGTGCAAGTATTTTGGTTGCTAAGTACGCGGATAACTTAAAAACCTTTGCCAATTCAATTTGTATTTAAAATTGTTTTTTTTTTTTTTGTCAAGATCATTTCAGGATACAAAAATAGGATGAATACTGTAATGAGTTCCATACATTTTTCCAGTAGGTGGCAGTTATGAATACTGCCTGCTGCCTCCTGTTATGACCTTTTTCGAACAATATTATGCCTGATGTTACCACCTTTCAAATACCGTGTATCTTCACGCAAGGCCGTAGCTAGCTGGAATCCCGAGGGAGCTCAGCCATCTTCCAGAAGGGTCAAGGCAAGCATCCCCCGGAAGATGAACGTTCTTGTAAATTCTCTGAACTTTTATTTTCGTTGATTTATGAAAATTACACTTGTATTTCATTGTAGGCATAAATACCTTATTTATTCGTGTATTTAACTTCTTTTAAAAAGCAAAATTGAAATGATACAACACGAACAATGGATAACTCAGAACAAAGTGTTTCCTCGGGGTGAATCAGTAAGAACAGCTGCTCCAATGATTTGCAACCACACAGGCATAGAAGAGCATTTTTCGAGTGCAGGGAGAGGAAAGAGTGAAATATCCCCTTTTATTTAGGGGAAGGGGAGACGTAAAACATGGAAGAACGGTAAAGGAAAGAAACATAAAAAAGCAGAGGCTGAGGTAGATGCATTGCGCAAAAAATCTAAACAAGAAAGATGACACCGAATTTTCGGGTGTAATAAGCACGTCTTTTAAATCCGTTCTGACGCAAATTAAATTTATTAAAGCAATTCAAAGTCAATGGAACCGGTATGGAAGACAATAAATAGTATCTGACGGAAGAAAGAAGTTTTCAATTGGGTTTTTAATCCCTCAGATACTGCTGTAAACGGAATCCTGAGATTACGTCCTGTGGTTGCAGACTCGTGCGTTAAGAAAAATATGAATTTAAATGACAAACATTTCGCACCGGAAACATTCTCCAACGCGGAAAGAATTTTACAAATCGGACTCTTAGAAACAGAGATATCGGCAAAAATAAGATATGAATCTACGCTTCCTGGTGGGAAAAATATGCGTTTCTTTAACAAGTTAGTAAAATCATGCAATGCATTGGTTATGACACGCTTTCCAACATACCAGAAATTATTACTCAAGTTATGAGGATAATGGCTGTGGAATACATCTCGCTCCTGTGTCCTGAACTTTGACCCCATTTCGATGATATTCAACAGAACCGGTTCAGTATACCTCAAGAACAACATCCTAAAGTTTTGTCGCAATAGAAGCAGTTTTACGCAAGTTATGAGAATAAAGGCTGTGGAATAAATCTCGCTTTTGTGCAATGACCTTTGACCTCATTTCGTTGATATTCAACAGAACCGGTTCACTATACCTCCGAAACAACAAGGTAACGTTTTGTCGCAATCGAAACATTTTTTGGTAAGTTATGATGCACAAGGGCAATGGAATGGATCCAACTCCAGTGTCCTGACCTTTGACCCAATTTCGCCCATTTTAAATAGGGTTTGTGCCCAGGTGGTGCCCTACCACATACTAAGCTTTCATCGAAATCGAACCATATTTACGCATGTTTTGACGCATAAAGGCAATGGAATGGATTCCACTTTTATGCCCTGACCTTTGACCCCATTTCGCCCATTTTCAATAGGGTTCGTCCCTAGGTGGTTCATTAAGACATACCAAAATTTCATCAAAATCGAACCATTTTTACGCAAGTTATGACGCATAAGGGCAATGGAATAAATCCCGCTCTTATGCCCTGCCTGACCTTTAACCCCAATTTGCCAATTTTCAATAGGGTTCGTGCCCAGGTAGTTCTCTACCACATACTGAAATTTCATCGAAATCGAAACATATTTACACATGTTATGACGCATAAAGGCAATGAATTGGATCTCGCTCTTATGGCGTGACCTTTGACCCCACTTCACCCATTTTCAATAGGGTTGGTTCCCTGATGGTCCCCTACCACATACTGAAACTTCATCGAAATCGAACCATTTTTACGCAAGTTATGACGCATAAGGGCAATGGAATAAATACCGCTTTTATGCCCTGCCTGACCTTTGACCCCATTCACCCATTTTCAAAATGGTTCGTGCCCAGTGGTTCCCCACCACATACTAAAATTTCATCGAAATCGAACCATATTTACGCATGTTATGACGCATAAAGGTAATGAAATGGATCCCGCTTTTATGTCCTGACCTTTGACCCCATTCCACCCATTTTCAATAGGTTTCGTTCCCAGGTGGTTCCTTACCACATACCAAAATTTCATCAAAATCGAACCATTTCTACGCAAGTTATGACGCATAAGGGCAATGAAATAAATCCCGCTCTTATGCCCTGCCCGATCTTTGACCCCAATTTGCCAATTTTCAATAGGGTTCGTGCCCAGGTAGTTCCCTACCACATACTGAATTTTCATCGAAATCGAAACATATTTACGCATGTTATGACGCATAAAAGCAATGAAATGGATCCCGCTCTTATGGCGTGACCTTTGACCCCACTTCACCCATTTTCAATAGGGTTGGTCCCCTGATGGTCCCCTACCACATACTAAAATCTCATCGAAATCGAACCATATTTACGCGTTATGACGCAAAAGGGCAATTGAATGGATCCTGCTCTTATGGCGTGACCTATGACCCCACTTCACCCATTTTCAATAGGGTTGGTCCCGTGATGATCCCCTACCACATACTAAAATCTCATCGAAATCGAACCATATTTACGCGTTATGACGCAAAAGGGCAATTGAATGGATCCTGCTCTTATGGCGTGACCTATGACCCCACTTCACCCATTTTCAATAGGGTTGGTCCCCTGATGGTTCCCTACCACATACTAAAATCTCATCGAAATCGAGCCATATTTACCCGTTATGACGCAAAAGGGCAATTGATTGGATCCTGCTCTTATGGCGTGACCTTTGAGCCCACGTCACCCATTTTCAATAGGGTTCGTCTCCTTTTGGTCTCCTACCACATACTAAAATTTCATCGAAATCGAACCGTTTTTACGTGAGTTATCGTGCCGACAGACAGACAGACGGACGGAAAAACCTGGAGCGGTTGGAAAGCGTAAAAAAGAACGTATTCTCAAAAGGGTTTTTTGATTTGAGCAGTATAGGTCCACGAAAGAATGTTTTCAGTCTAGTTTTCAGGAGCCCAGATATTGCTGCAAATGCATCAGAAGCAGAAATTAACACATATGCTCTCTGGTGGCCAAACCATTCTTTACTAAACATTAGAAATTATATGAAAAAGATTTTCCATCAGGTGTTGTATGCAATACAGGAAGAATTTTTCAAATCGGAATTTTAGAAGCAGAAATAACACAGAAAACGCAATTTACCTTTGTGTCCCCTAGCGGAAAGCCTATGATTTACTTGAAAATTTTGAATTTATATGAAAAACATTTAACATTGGAAACACTATCTAACAAAGAAGGACTTTTTTCAAATCGGACTCCTAGAAGTATAGATATTGACAAAAATAAGATATACATATACGCCCCTTGGCGTAGAAACCATTTATTATTTAAAGAAGAAAATGTTCCTAAAAGGTTTGTCGACACGAGTAGTATCGGTCTACAAACGACTTTTTTCAATCGAGATTTTAGAAGCTCATATTTTGCTGCAAATACATCAGAAGCGGAAATTAAAACTTACGCCGGCTGGTAGCACTTTACCAAAAATTAGAAATTATATGCAAACGATTTTCCTTTGGGAGGTGTATCCGCTGAAGAAAAAATTTTCAAATCGGAGTTTTAGGAAAAGCGTTTCGGGGAAAATGTAATTTACTTTTACGTCCCCTAGCGAAAAATCTAAGTGTAATTTGAAAAATTTACTATATTTAAAATACTCTTCGATATAAATTGAATCTAAAGATAAAATAATTTTTTCAATCTGATGTTTAGAAGCAAATATGTGGAATAAAATGTATTTTTGAATTCGACATCATCTGCCTTTACGCCCTCTAGCGGCGAAATCGTACATCATAAAAAAAAACGAAATAAAGGATCATCATTCGCATATTTCAACCTTCCCAATGCAAAAGAAATTTTTCAAATCGGACTAAGAGTTGCAGAGATATCTTGTCTACAGACGGACGGACGGACGGACGGACAAACCGATAATATAAGCACGATCTCTTTTTACAAAAGACGTTCTAAAAATGCTAAATGCTGTTAAGAAAATTCCATGTAGTTAATTGCCTGCAAAGAAGTATTCTCGAGGAGAGGGATGTGGGGGTAGCTAAATGTGTATCCCCTTAGACGTTAGAAAATAGTTTTAAAGGAAAATCCTTGGAGGGAGGGGAGAGGAAGACCTTTCGGTTTCTTCCGATTCACTGCTTTGGAGTCACTAGGAATGGTTTTGCAAAGCACGTGTGTGGAAGAAAAGGGGTTTGTCGGCGTGAATATGAGAGCTCTTAATTTTTGAGTGAGAAAGGGAGGGGATTTGACTGTTGTTCATGGTAAGAAAATGTGGCTACCGGACTCCAGCGAAGAAGAATGCGTGATTAAATATATGTATGAGTGGAACCGAAGAAAAGGAGTAGTAAAAGTCAAAAAATGACATCAGCAACTCCTTGATGATACTGCGCGGATCCACGGAAAGGGACGAAAATAACAAAATATAAATAAATAAATAATTTATCCAACAATAAGTAACCTGTAACTCAACCATAATCAAATAAATTCGGGGAATGTAATTCGTTTTATATATCTCAGTTTTTTTTCACCCCTTGTTTTTCATATTTTGTAATTTATTTTACTATTTTCACGTTTCGGCAATTGGAAATTATTTACTAGTGAAGTGAATTAACAAAGACAGTAGTTAACAAAGACAGTAGTGAAAAGCATGCGTCTGTATTCATGGAAAACCTTAGTTTGTAGCTGAACACCGTGCTCCTAAGACGGCTCTTCAGTCAACCCAAATGGTGCTTCATCCCTCCCCCTTCGGTTCTCTGACGTAGCTACGTGCATGTCTTCACGTAAATGAAACCGGATATGCTGTGAGTTTTCTGTTATTCAGAAATCCTTCAATCTGCTGACAAACACGCATAATACCAAGTGGAATTTATCGACTGATGGCGTTTCCGCATTCAAAGTCCTGTGTGTTTACTTTGTGCCAGTTTTGTGATATCATCAAGATAACTGACGACCGACAGGTTTGGTCCAAGTCAGAAGCGAAACGTTTTTCATTTGTTCCTCTTTCGGAGAAGCGGGGATTGCCGCCCCGGTGGCGCAGTGGTCTAAGCGATGGCCTCTGATCATTCGTCTGAACAGGGTCCGGGTTCAAGTCCCGGTGAGGCATGGATGTTGTGTTTGTCTTGCGGCACTGGTTCTCTCCCTTTCCTGGAACCAGTGACCCTAAATTAAGGACGGGCGACTGCTTATGGCCCATTGAGTTGCTCACGGTGGTCGTTAAACTTCCAATAAAAAAAAATCGGGGATTTAACTGCCGCTAACTCCAGGGAAGGGAAAGAGCCAGCGCCAACGAACTAGCGCACCACCCATGCCCCACATGATACTCGAACGTTGTCCAATCTCAGACGAATGGTCATGAAGTCTGCCTTAGATTATTCGGCCACCTAAATGGCGACGCACTCTCTGAAATGGAGTGCCAGAGACAGTAGTGTTGCACCATGGGGCGGGGGAAGGGGATTGTTGAAAACACACTACATTTTTTTTTCACTTTCATATATATATTATTAAACATTCATAAGAATAAAATACATAAAAGACAAAATTGTTAACAAAACCGCTTTTGATTTACGGTCATAGTATTATTCTCATTGGTTAAGTAACATGTCAAATATTACGTACCTTGGAGAAATATTTGCTAGACACTACGCATTAAATAACTGGAACAGTGAGGGGCTCCCCACTTCAACAAAGACTGATAAACACGGCTGGAAATAATGTATTGTGTTGGTAGCACCTTTGCAATGATCACTCTATGAAGGTGGACGTCTAATGGTTTTGCTCCCCATACTTCCAATGGGAAATATTTAGACCCTATTTCCTCTGCGAAGAAAGATGTCCAATGCATCAAAACTGGCCCACCGATAAAAAAAAAAATCTAATTTAGATTGTACAATCGATGTTTTTTGCAAAAAACTTCACTAAAGCATATTAAAAATCAAGAACTTTTCTTCGATGTACTTATGATACTTGCTTACAGGTGGCGCCACTCTTCCAAAGCACTACATGAAAGTAAAGTTATTGATTTTTAACATAGTTCAGGAAAGATTTGTTTGCAAAAAACACCGATTGTACAATCTAAGTTAGGATGTTTTTTAACAATTGGCCAATTTTGATGTATAGCAAATCATTCTTCCCTGAGAAATAGGGTCGAAATATTTTCTATTGGAAGTATAGGGAGCAAAATTATTAAAAGTCCACGTGAAGGCAACTGGAAAAAACTGTTACATTTTTTTTTTTTTTTTTTTATTGAAGGTTTAACGACCACCGTGAGCAACTCAATGGGCTATAAGCAGTCGCCCGTCCCTAATTTTGGGTCACTGGTTCCAGGGAAGGGAGAGAGCCAGTGCCGTAAGACAAACACAACATCCATGCCTGACCGGGATTCGAACCCGGACCCCTTACGGACGAATGATCAGAGGCCAGCGCCTTAGACCACTGCGCCACCGGGGCGGCAAACTGTTACATATTTCATTTAAAAATGATCTGACGTAACTTTCAAAGAAAGCCCTATGTTGGTGTTTTCTGTACTCATCCTACTTGTGAAGCCAAAACCATTTCATTGATTAATTGTGAAGAATATGTGTTTAAACGAATGTCGGGTAATGTGATCGGATTCAGACATTTTTAAAATTCAAAGTAGCATTTTATTTCAATAAGAAAAAATAAATTTTTAGTTGGTTTTTTTATGAATTCTATCGGGAAAAGTAAGACATTTTCCCCATGTGAAGTGGAGTTTCACCTGTTTCGTCATTCAGTAGGCCTCAGGAAAGTTTTATTACCGGTTAAAACTGAGGAATTGGGAAACAACGGACATTCAGGGGTTTATCAAATTAATGGAATCACTTACTGCTTAAAGAGAACTTCCATTCACAAGCTGTAGATCCACCTGAGGCTTTCAGAACAGAAACAATTCTACTTGAAATAGACTTATTCGGGTCATATACAAACGACAGTGGAATTTGAGATTATTCTTCCTGTTAAATATATCCCAATTGTTCCAGTGATGTTGGAGGTAGATTGCCTTAGATGTTCCCACAAATGTTCAGTAATTTTGAGCTCTGGAGATTGAGGTGGCCCCTAATCATGATGCTCTGCAAACCACACCTTGACACGTTTCGCAAAATGCACGGGTGAATTATCTGCTTGAAACCAGGGAGGGCCATTGGGGAACAATGCCTGCAACATTGGGTGCAGGCTGTTCCTAAGAATTGACTCGTACGTTGCAGATGTGACATGGCCCTGCAGAATAACCAATGGACCTAAAGAATACCTTGATGTGGCACCAGATAACATCAGGGATCCATCTCCATGCTTCACAATCAGAAACCAGAGAACATCAGGGATCCATCTCCATGCTTCACAATCAGAAAACAAAACAGTCGGGGTAGCATGTTTTTGCCAGACGTGCACTCTACCAGTGGTGGAAATTAATGTGAAACACCATTCAATGGTCCAGATGACAAGTTACCAATTTTCATCACCAGAGTTTTTATATTCTTTGCACCATCCAACACGTTTTGTTGCATTGATATTGCTAATCAGAGGTTCGTGGATTGCAGCACAGCCATAAATAGCGGCACGATGGAATTCCCGACGGAATACTATGACGGAAACGAGATCATTGCGACCGGTGTCAAGCTCTGTTGCTATTTGCGATGCCGTGGTCTTGTACATATTATACAACTTGTGCCAACGTTCGCCATCCATATATGACATCTTCGTATGGCGTCTACAATTATTTGCAAGTTTAGGGGCAACAACTTCAATATAGTTCCTCTTGTTGCAGTTACTATCTTGGCCGTTCTGTTGGGTCGTTTCATAATTATTGGCCAATTCGGACACAAAGAAACAAACAGCAGTAACAGAAGACGAAATACATTTTATTCCGAAATATATCTGCCCTCGGCAGCAATACACTGTGCCCAACGTGTTTTCAGTGCAAAAATGCCAGGGTGGCAGAAACTGGTATCACAGTGGTCCGAGGAATCGCTAACGGCGGAAAATCACAGCATCCTTGTTAGCGAACCGTTTGCCCCTCAAGAAGTGGTCCAAATGGCGAAACATGTGAAAGACTAATGGGGCCAAGTCAGGTGAATAAAAAGGGTGAGAGAGGACCTCGTACCCCCAAGGCGTTGATTTTTCGCATGCTTCCAATAGACACATTCGGTCGTGCACCATCTTGATGCAGTATGACACCCAAACGATTGACGAGCGATGGGTGTTTGTTGCATAATTTTTGGTGACATTCGTCCAGCTGACGGCAGTACACGTCCGTTGTGATTGTTTGACCTCGCGGCAAAAACTCATAATGAACCACAGTCTTGGCAGTCCACCACACATAGATCAGAACCTTCTGTGGGTGCAACTCGGGTTTGGACATGTGTTTGGGTGGTTCCCCTCTATCGAGCCACTGCGTTGTTTTCTTACTGTTTTCATAAAGCACCCATTTTTCATCAACCGTAAGGATACGATGCAGAAAGGGAGCGCTAGCCTCACGTTTTTGGAGGTCAATGCATGTTTCCAGACATCGCATCTGCTGCTGTTCAGTGAGTTCGTGTGGAACCCAGGTATCCAGTTTTTTAACCTTGCCCATAGCTGCCAGGTGTCTGGAAACTCGCTGATCATACCACAAGTTCGGCACTAAGCTCACGTACTGTGGACGTTGGTTTTTCTTCCACTTTCCGCCTTAACTGTACCGTGTAACACACAACCGACCGGCTCCTGGCTTATGATCGATGGCAACATCACCAGCACGGAGTCTACGGACAGTTCTGTCACTCGTCGTACCGTCATTCCACGCTCTTTGACATTTACGACCGTTTCGGACACATTCCGGCCAAGTTTGAATTCGTGCAAAATCACTAATCTCACGTCGCGTTGCTCCATTGCGTCCCCACCTGCTGAGATCTGTCTGAAATACCGTTTTATATACGTGGACTAAACCGATTCACTTTGCAGGGGCGTTTGGTAGTTTCTCCTATTAGGCGCCTTGTAACCGGCTATGCAAATTCGCCTTGCCTTCATCGGCCAATAATTATGAAACGACCCAATAATTACGGAAACTCCTGCAAGATGAGCGCCAATGATCATGCCTTTTTTGAGGTCTCTGTCGGCCATTACTCCGACAATATCCCTGACCTGGATACCTGCAACTGTTGCACTGTTACGTGATAGCTGGCATCGTACAGTACCCCTTTATATACCTCATAGTGTGGATGACGTTGTACCTATGATTTGCATACGGCGCATTGCGTGTCCTTATTTTATTTCATGTGCGGCCCAATGCAAGGCCGTACATGGCCAGTTCTGTCGTTTCTTATTTGAAAAAAAGGATATAAAGTTGATGCCCAAAACTTCATATACTCATGGTGAGAAGTCTGGAGACTTGTCACCATGAGACTTCTGGTTGTCCCCCTTTTTAAAAAAAGATATTACGGGTACGACAATTTGAGACTGATCAAAAACTTATTACAACTACGCAGGAATGCTTCAACAGCATTTCAACAGAAAAGTTCCAGAAGACATTCGAAAACTGGGACACCTGTATTCAATGCAACGGACAGTATCTCGAAAAATATGACCACTTCCCTGATAATTAAGGCACGCATATTTCTTTTACGAGGGGTTTATCGAAACAACTCTTTAGGGGTTTATCAAAACAATGGAAACACGCCAGCTGGTGGTTTCATTGTATTGATAAATCCCTGTGGTTTCCGGACATGCATATTATCACATAATATCAATGTATGTGCGGATCTGCCTGCGTATGCAAAAATTATCTTTCCAGAGCAAGACAGGATATACCGAAAAGTGCAGAAATCCTGTTATACTCTGATCTGTTTATCCTGCGGTATACAAGGAAGTCATGCTTGTATACCGCAGGATAACACGTTGTTTCCATTAGTATAGCTGGAGCCGCGCCACACTATTGCGTGGTCTGCCATATCTTTGGTTTAGTTGTCCTGGCGTCATTTTCTAATGTGCAGTAACACAGCTTGTTGCAATGACGGAGACTGGAGCTACTTCACTTTGTGCCACACCATGTTATGCATTGTATTCGGAGTTTTCCCCTTTGTTGGTTCACCACGGAAAAGGATTTTGCATATTTCTGACCCTGTTCCGTATGTTTTGCCATCAAAGAGAGCATGCATCTCTATGCAAGCACCTAAATATAAATCGGATTTGCTGGCATGTGTTCGACAGCGGAAATCCGAACTCTGTCGTATATATGTAGATGTATCCAACTGAGAATGGACCTATTTGTTGGTAAAACTAGTATCACAGAAACTTGATTAACGTCAGGGTTTCTTTTATTTTATTTTCTGTGAGTTATTAGATGGAAATATCTAGCTTCATGAAATTTGGCGTTAGAAAGACGGAGCTACCTTATTGCAGGAGACGGCGACCATTCATTGTCAGAGGGAATGACATCCTTACATTAACCAATTCGTTGTTCAATGTTCAAGACCAATCAATCCGTACAGCTGCAACTTTAATGGACATTTTACTAAGTTATGTAGGCAATGTAGTGAGTAGTTCGGCCCAGCATCATTCATTACCCTCAACTGACATTATGCTGAGCAGACTCAGTGTATCTTTCGGACGCAGCTTGAAAATCATTCCTTTCCGATCAGAAAGAGTATAACACTTCACGAGCCAACTAATGCGTGTCATCACGTCTAGTCGAGCTCATCGATTGATGAATGTCGATACACCAATCAGACTGTTAACGTTCCTTTTTTTCTTTTCCAATTGTTCTGTATTTGGCATTGAAATTCCGCATTTTGCCTTATCCTTCTAAAATCCTCTATCTCACTCTTAGGATCTGTCTTCTGATGATATCAGCGAGATTAACATTTCATAAAATGGATCTCCTATTAAAATGTCGACCGACATCGATTAAACAGTACAACTTTTTGATTTGTTAGAAGAGAAGTGTTTTGATAAAACTGATGATGAATGGAAAGCGTGTGACCAAAACACTATGGGAAATTTTTCAAAGCGTAGAGCTAACAAAATGTAGATTTGTTGCTCTGATTTAAATTGCTTAAGATACGCGTACAACCTCTTGCGCCGCGTCAGTGGTGCAGTGGTCTAAGCGCTAGCTTTGTAAAGGTTGTGTTGACCTGTGCTCCGTGTTTGACCTGCGCTTATTAGTGTTATTTTGTGTGTGTGCCGTAATTTTGTGTATCTCCTGCATTGTGAACATCTCCTGTGTCGATTGAGTCCGACCTTAACGTCCTGTAAGTAACATTTTACTTGTACTAACTCTTTTCCCGTCCTGGCTTTGCCCAGGGTCAGGTTTAGCAGGCCAGCCATTGCAAATAGCGGCGACCGCACCTGATAGGCCAGGTCTAAAGCTTGATTGCAAAGCTCCGCACACACCTGGCCACGTTCGGGTTTCGTCCTTACCACACGCAGCTGGTTTCCAAGCCGCGTTATCTGATGTTACCACCTCTTCTTCCAACTCTATGGAGTTTGATTTCCCGACATTCTCCACCACAGTGACGTCATTAACTTCTTCAGTATCCCTTGCCTCTGGTACTTCATTTGCTCCTGCGAGCACTGCGTCTCAACCTTCCCCATCTCCGCCCATTCCTACGGCAACTCTTCCTTATGCTTCCGTTGTGAAGGGTACCAGTTCATCTTCCTCTACAGCGACGAATTCATATACAATGCCTCTTGATATGATTGTCACTAGAGACAACAAGAAATTACGCTTCGAAATTCCGGAAACTTCAGCTGCTGGGCAAGAGGTTTTACGCACACAGAAACTTAGCATATGTTTTAATGCCCTCCCGGACACCAGCCTTAAGAAATACTCCTTAGCCGTTCACCAAATCCTCCCAAAGGGAGCGATAACCTACATGGCGAGGAAACCAAGGACTGTTCTCATCTATTTTGCGAAGCCAGAGTTTGCGGAGCGCGTCTTATCTGACGGACTGCATGTTGGAGATCATACCTTACTAGGAATCCCGCTCATGCAGCCCCCGTACTTGTTACGTGCTACCCCGTACTACCAGAAATCAAGGACCATTACTTAATGGCGGCCCTTTCCCGGTGTGGAAAGGTAGTTGGCTCCATTTCCACTCTGTCTTCCACACCAACAGACCCACATGACAGGCAAATCTTAGGTCTGCGTCGCCAAGCAAGGATCCTGTTCCCTACTGAAGATGTCATTGCTGACTGCCCTACTGACCTCACTGTGGTTGTAGGAAAACAGATTTTCCGGATCAATATCGTTACTACCTTGCATTGTTTTAAATCCAAGGCATATGGCAACATCCAATCACGTTGTCCACATGCATCTGCTAAGCCACCTGTTCCCATACCGGCTGAAGTCAACACTTCAACTTCAACACCAGTTTCTCTGGCCACACCAAGTTCGGCTCCAAAGACGTCCTTGATACCTTCTACTGTTGTTCCAGAAGCTTCTCCCCCAGCAAATGATGATTCACAGCAGTCCCCAAATCTTCGATCTCTACTACGGGAACTTTGGCCACCTCTCCATCGTTGGACCCACTTGCTGCTGTGGTACCTCTACGTTCTTCGGAGGGTATTATCTCTTAAAAGGAATGGCAACCCCTCCGTCGTGTTACTTCATCTTCTTCCCTTGGATCCCCTAATGTGGAGTCAGATCTAACTGTTCTACACCTACCAGCTTCTCCCGGCGTTCCCCCGTTGAAACGTACTAGACAAAGTTCCATCTCGCCGATGACGTCTTTTCCACGCTGCTCTCGTTCCCGTTCGCCAATTCGACAGTCTTCCTCTCCAACTGCAGTTCCTACATCTCTTAAGTCCCCAGCTGTTCCAAAATTGTTGGATCAAAAAGCTTCCGCAGAATATCAGGAAACTTTCTCTGCATTAGACGGGCCGCTGGCGCCGTCTGATCTTGCTCTCATTATACTCAATCAACCATCACGTCCTCTAAAGCAGCTAGACTGCGTTCAATCACGTAATACTCAGCTTCCTACTATTATCATCCAACTTCAGAGTCTACTTGCTCTTTTGCCGAAAATTGACACAGTCACTAATGCGCAGACATCTAACTAAAAGAAACGTGTGACCAGTCTTCACAGAAGTGCTGATAGTAATATTTAACCACTACAACGTCTTTCACGTTAAAATTACTTTCTTTCAACTGTAAAGGAAGCTCCGTCCCTCCTACCAATGCGTTAGTGTTTGAAGATATTACACCGCATGATGCGGATATATTATTGCTACAGGAGACTAACTGTCATCCCAACACCTAATACCACCGGTGGCGAACCTGGCCATTTCAATTCTACCATGTCCATCGACTTAGTCTTCCCGCAGGACTTGCTGTGGCCATCCATTTTCGTCTTCGATCCTTCATTACTGATATCACGGTAAACCGATTTATCGCGAACTCCTGCAGCTTCTGTCCTGACTTTACAACTTCCGATACCATATCTTCAACATCTATGTTTCCGGCAATCAACAGTATGCAGACTTCCTTTTTGAGCATTTTGTTTCCTATGTTCAAGGCCTTCCGGCCACTGATATTGTCATCTTAGGTGGTGATTTTAACTGCACCCTTGACCCATCCCTCGACAGATCGGACAGTTCCACGGATACCAGGTATTTTCTTACCCGAGCACTTTCTACAACCATCAACCAGCTACAACTACAAGATTCCTCTCGACACTTGCACCCATTCTTCGTTCGTACACCTAGCGCTCCTACTTCACTTCCTCCCCTACCACTGCCCGACTTGACCGGTTTTATGTTTCTTCAATTCTTCTACCTTCAGTTCTCTCCCTTTCTCACACACCGACAGCTTCTTCCGACCACAGCTGTGTCGTAATGTGTCTTCACACCGGTCCATCTCCTCGGCAATACTACCGTACTTGGACCCTTGATGATGATCTTTTACTTGTTCCAACTTACGTAAATCTCATCCAATCGCAGCTCCAACAAACCTTATATATGCTCCCTTTTGCTTCTTGTCCCTTGCAACACTGGTTACATGTCAAATCCCAGATTCTTCTTTATACCAAACAATATTCCCACGAAAAACTTTCTACTGCCTCTATGAAGTTTGTTGCTGCACGCTCGATTTTTTCCACCCTAGATCTTGATTCTCCGCTGTTTTCTCATTACCAAGCTGAACTTCGTGCCTTGCTACTTCCTGTCTCCCAACAAGCTCTTCACCGCATCAAGCTCCTTCATCTCCAGCCAAATGACTATCTGTGTGAACAGGTTCAACAACTGGAATTCCACAAAAGTTCTGCTCCCGTAATCTGAAGTTACCCGATGGAACTGTTACTAATGACCCCACTCTCACTTGCTCCGGTGTTAGAACATAATTCCAGTCACGTTTTGCTCAGTTCCAGTCAAGTCCCCCGCATTCTGATTCGATTTTTCGCGCCTTACCACATATTCCATCGCATCTTGTTGCATCTCTTTCTATGCCTATCACCCCAGCAGAAGTAGTACAGTCGCTTGCCTTACTTAACTGTCACTCGTCACCTGGTTCTGACGGGTTGACAGTTAATTTCTTTCGCACGTTTTCCTCTTTCCTACATCCTCTCCTATTGCCTTGGTTTACAGCTGCTTTTTCCTTATCTGTTCCTTCCCCCGCTTTTACTCTAGCTCACATCATTCTTCTTCCAAAGAAGGGGTGTCTGCTGGAGTTGGATAGCTGGCGTCCTATATCTATCCTTAATGTTGACTACAAGATTTATACTAAAATACTCTCTCTTCGATTGAACCCTGTCCTTCCCACCGTCATACATCCCGACCAAACGTACGCCATCCCTGGCCGAAGCATTCATACTAATATTAATCACCTCCGTGACTCATATTGCCTTGCCCACCTTTCCTCCGAACCCTCAGCCTTCCTCAATCTTGATCAGAGGCAGGCCTTTGATAACGTGAGTCATCAGTGGCTTGTCTCTGTGCTCTCTGCCTTCGGTTTCCCATCTGTCTTCATCACAGCCCTCCTTGCCCTGTACCTGGACTCAGTTGTCCATATCCGGACGGCCTCCTTCCTTACAGCCCCCATTCCGTTTGGTAAGGGCATCCGTCAAGGATGTCCTCTTTCCGGACAACCTTTCTCTCTAGTCTTTGAGCTATTTCTTTGCTCTATCCGTTCTCTTCTACAACCTCCCGCCTGCAACATTCAGCATAGCACCAGGGACCATTATATTGTTCTTAATGCCTACGCCGATGATCTCACAGTTCTCATCCGCGAAGAATGGCAATTCACAATTATTCTTGCATGGTATCAAGTGTATGCTGCGGCTTCCGGCGCTTCGTTGAACCTTTCAAAGTGTACAGGCTTGTGGCGTGGCTCCTGGAGACATCGCCCCAATGCACCGTGGGGCGCTCATTGGACTTCCACCAGTCAAAAGATACTTGGGGTGCACATTGGACTTCCACCAGTCAAAAGATACTTGGGGTGCACATTGGACTTCCACCAGTCAAAAGATACTTGGGGTGCACATTGGCAGCCGGGTCTCAGCAGCGGCTGCCACCTGGAGACCCCTTGTCAGGAAACTACGTCACACCGCTGCTTACTGCTCCAAGCTCAAGTGTTGTTTGACCTACCACAGTCGTGCACGGCTTGCTGGCACTCACATCCTCTCGTTAGTTTATCATTCCTGGATTGCACAACCGCCACCAGCCTACGTTCAAACTGCAACAACATCAGCAATGCTCAGCATTGTTTGGTCATCCACTCATTGGTTATCTTCCTCAGTATTATCTCTACCTTCGACTTGTGGTGGCCTCAATATGCCAGAGATTACCATATGTTGTAAAGCTGTAAGAATTTTCCATTTCATCCGTTTGACAGTTCAACCAGACCTTTCCGCTTCCATTCTTCTGCTTAATGTTCTGACTTCCCCCCTTAATGCCTGCCCCACCGTCCATCTTCTTCTCAAGATGGATATTCACACTGTCATTCACCCCCGTTTTTCTCCAGTCTACCATGAAGCTGTTCAGTTCCTTTGTTCTTTACCGCTGATTCGACAACTCCCCTCTTCCACCCATGATCTTCTTTCCGAGCCTCTTTTTTTCTCCGCCGTCTTCCATTCCCCTACTGCTAACTTTTTCATTTTCTACGCATGGCTACACGCTGGTGTAATCTCCGTTTCCCAACTGGTCCTCCCCGATTTTTCATGGAAACCCGTTTCCGACCTTATTCCCACTCTTCCACCATCGCCCGAACTCTCTGATAACTTCCTCCAACTTAAACATGCTCTTCAATCACTTTTTCCTTCCCTAGTCGATTCCTTTGGCCTCATTTCCATTTCCTCTGCCTCTCTCCCTTTCCCGTTCTTCATTCCCTTTTCCGGTGACCTCCTCCCTCTCCACAGCCTTTCCATCCGCACTCTGTACCGTTTTCCCCGTTCTTCTTCTGCGGTACCTTGCCCTATCCCCTCTGTTTCTTCGTTTGCACTAACCTTGGTCTGGTCTACTACCCAACGTTCACCGGCCCTCTCCTCAGAACTTAATATGCACTGGAGGTTTTTACACAATCGACTGCCTGTCCCTTCGACTTTGTTCCGGAAAAATATAGTATCATCAGATCTCTGTCCTTTTTGTAACGTCGTTGGAGACGTCTTACACATGTTTGTTTACTGTCCGAGGCTGCTCACATTATTTCACAGTATGTTCCAACTTGCACATCCTTTCTGTACCAGTGATCTCTTCCTAGAAGATTATCGTTTCCTCTTCCACAGTTCTACAAGTTTCTCCTCTATTTTACCAGTTTGTTCGTATTTATTTATCCTAGCTAAATATATTATTTTCTCTCACCTGCTACAGTTACAAGATCCAGATCCTATAACATTCTCTACCTCCTTGGTTGCACACTACCGCAACAGGGTTAAAGCCAGACTCACCCTGGAATACTCCTTGGCGAACGATACGGCACTGTTACCTGCCTTCTTCACAACATGGTCGCCGTATCGTCTCTATTCTCGGTTTTCTAGTGCCCAGACTGTTCATCTGCTGTTTTAATACTCTTTAAACTACGTCGGAACTTTCTATTTTTACTGTTCCCTCACCATGTTTCCTCCTGGAACTGGACTGTGTTTGCTTCCTGCTGATGTCACCTTTTGTACACAGTTCTCTTCATGCTCACAGTGACTCTCTGCCACCAGTGATTCCCATGTCACTAGAACTGCGTAAATTACTTCTACAAATTGATTCGCTCCAGTGATGTTCCAAAACTTCAATGAACAATTATCCCAGAGCTACTGCTGTTTACAGCAAATAATGCAATGCCTCTCATTGCTCATTTGTATCATTACCAATTACCATTTCATTGTAAATATCTACATTTTGTTTTATTTCTCCTCTTCTCTCACACTGCGTGTGAGGGTGGGGATGTTCTGTTGTAATTCTTTTAAGTGAATAAAAGCGAATATTGAAACTAAGCTCTGGCTTCTGAACATTCGTCCGTGATGGGTCCGGGTTCGAATCCTGTTGAGGCACGGATGTTGTGTTTGTCTTACGGCACTGTCTCTCTCCGTTTCCTGGAACTAGTGTCCCTAAATTAGGGACCCGTGCCTGCTTATATCTCATTAAGTTACTGATGGTGGTGGTTAAACACTCAATCAAAAAACAAAACACAACAACTTTTGTTATAAAAATGTGTGAACTACATATACACAGATGGAATCAGAATGGTTTAAATTTTGTGTTTCCATACAAAATGTTTTCTTATGAACAATCTCAGACACCGTTTTAGCACATCTTTAGTAAAAAAAAATGCGTGCTTATACTATCCCGTTGCCCGCCCGTCTATGGACACCATATCACTGCAACTATTAGTCCGATTTCAAAAAAAAGTTTTTGCATTGGAAAGTCTGAAATCTGAGAACGACGATCCTTGCTTTCCAGTGTTTTCCGTTGCATAATTTCGTTGCTAGAGGGCGCAAATGCAGATGCTTTCGAATTCAAAATATATTTTGTTCCATACATTTGCTTTTAAATATCCGATTGAAAAAAATTCTTACACCCTTTTAATGCCATTTGAAATGAAGACTATTTTGAGAGCAGTTTCCTGTTCAAGTAATGCATAGATTTTCCGCTAGAGGGCGTAAAGGTAAACTTCAATTTCCGCAATATCTCTGCTTCCAAAAATTCTTTTTAAAACACTTTTGCACCGAATACAGCTTCTAATAAGAATTGTTCTGCGTTGTATGTACTTATTTTTGGTGAAGAATCGTTTGGTCACCAGAGACGAAACTTTTTTTCTGTTTCTGATGCATTTGCAGCAAAATCTACGCTTCTGAAACATCGACTTAAAAAAATTATTTCGCGGACCGATACCGCACACCTCGGAAAATCTTTTGAGAATGACTTCTGCTAAAAATAGTGCATAGTGCTTCCGCTAGAGACTGTAGATGTATATCTTATATATATATACGTATCTGCTTCTAAGAGTCCGAATTGAAGTATTTATTTTCTGTATCGAAGAGCATTTCGGGTGCGAAATGTTGTACATGCATTTCAAAGATTTCCAGAAATTTCTTAAAGCGCAAGTGTACCACTATATGTCGTAAAATCACGCTCCCCTTTCCACATGTTTGCACCAATATCTTAGGGACAAAAAACCCGATTGAAAAGGGTTTTTTTCAGTCAGATACTACTAGGTATGAAATATGTCGTGAATATTTCCTATCCAAAATAATGCACAGTTTTTCGCTAGGGGCGCAAATATTTTATCTCTCTTTCTAAATATTTCTGCTTCTAAATGTCAAATTTAAAAAAATACTTTCAACACTGCATTCCGTTTACCTCGTGGGACACTTTAGGCTTGTACTTGTGGAAGTTTTTGTAGTTCGCAATTCAGTAGCTAGGCGGTGTTTCTTGTACTTCTGTTGCTGCTGTATTTCCGCTTCTGAAAACCCTATCGGAAAATTTTCATTTTTTACGGTATGCCATTCGCTAAGATAAAGATAGGAAACATTATGCTCTTTAAATAATGCATAGCTTACCCGCTGGGAAGCGTAAGTGACAAAACCTTTTTCTCGATATCTCTTCTTCCGGGAGACGCATTTGAAAAATTATTTTTCCCTAACGATTGCTACGATTGCTACGAAGAATATTTTTCGCATACACTGCCTGACGGAGAAAATGCCGCACCACAAAGACATGAATGAAGCGCCATGCAAATTGCAGGGTGGGTGCACACGAGCAAGTTATGCAAATGATTACATTTGCAGGCCAATCGCACGAACGACGCGCGGGATATAAGCTGGCAACCAGCCCATGAGGCCATCAGTCGAGACGTCGTCACGGCTACGAGAAGTGAGTGGTTCTGCTGTAACTGTGTCTGGAGAACGAACAAGGGGTTCCAATGCCGTTAAGACGCCGTCGTAAGCGATTTCGTCAAACGGATGAGTTCACGAGAGGTGTCATCGTAGACCTTCGTACCGCCGGATGGTCCTTGCGTTGTATTGCGGAGAAAACGCAACGTGATGCCACAACCGTCGATCGCATTTGTAGATAGTGGTCCCAGGAGGGATCTGTGCAACGTCGTAAGGAGACTGGACTGCGGAGATGGACATCCGAGCGCACCGATCGTCGCATCCGACGTCATGCCATAACGGACCCACAGGCCACAGCAGGTGACATTTTTCGGAGTGTACGGGAAGGCTTGGATGCTCCAATATCGACGCGGAGAGAGTTGCGCCGATTGGCTGCGTCTGGTTTGCTGTCCAACTGTCCGTTGCGAAGGCTGCCCTTAACAGCAAGCCATCGTCGTCACCGCTTGGCGTGGTGTCGCTTCAGAGGTACGTGGGATGCCAAATGGAACAGTGTGGTGTTCTGCAACGAATCGCGGTTCTGTCTCCCTACGGATGATCGCCGTGTGGCCAACGGGCGGAATCCCACGCCATTGTGGGGCGCCACACGGCCCGGCAACATCGAATCATGGTATGGGGGTGCTATCAGCACCAACAGCCCATCACCGTTGGTACGCATTACGAGCCCATTGACGGCACGCCGCTATGTTGACGCGGTACTGCTGCCCGTGGCACTACCGTATCTGCAGGGCATCCCTAACGCCGTTTTTGAACAGAATAACGCCCAGCCGCATACAGACTCGATCAGCCTGAATGTTTTACATGGTGCGCGGATGCTTCCGTGGCCAGCACGATCCCCCGACCTCTCGCCCATCGAGCATCTGTGGGAAACGATTGGACGTCGGTTACTCAACCGAGGGAAAAAGAAGATGAACTGTGGACTCGGATCAACACCACATGGTCCACGGTACCCCAGGACGCTATTCGGACCCTCATTGCCTCGATGCCACGTCGGATTAAACGCTGTATCTCCCAAAATAGGGGTCAAGCATCTATTTCTATTTCTGGATGTTTTATGAATTGCAGAAATCTGGTTGATTTTATTTTCTAACCGGTTTCATTGACTGTAAATAAATTCGAAAAATATTATTCGCGTCGGAAAAGATTCAAAAGACGTGATGTAACGTATACTCTATATTCACTTTCCTTTTGATTTTACTATCTCTGGTTATTTTATTTTACTATGTAAATTATCTTCCTACTGAACGAAATATTATTTCACCCGCTGAATGAGATCTGGCAATGAGTGTAAGTCATGACGTGGTGGTAGCTAGTATATAGGCGCGTTCATCGAGACTTAGCGAGAGCGTTTTGTGTTGTTATGAGGAGAGCTTGTGGTTGTTAAGAGAGAGCGTTTGTAATACGAGGAGAGATTATTCAGTATTGTACTACAAGTGTGTGTGTGTGCCTTAGTTGACCAGGAGTCGTATAAATAAAGAAGTTTATGTAAGTTAGTCTTTCTCAATTCATAGTTTTTGTCAGACCTCTGTCTGGCTGTTAGGTTTATAACATTTATTGATTCCTATAAATAACCAGCGTTGAGACTTTGTTTACGTTCGTAATTAACTAGTAACAACACCCTTTTGAATTCATTATTTTGAAGCTTCGTACAAGTATATCATTAGCTAGCTGGTAGGAAGAGAATCATTCATATTAATTAGCTTAGCGGAAAGAAAGTAAAGCTAATTCATTATAGTGATTATTACACCCGAAAATCCAGTCTCATTTTTCTTGTTAAAGTTGTAATGCAATTAATGAGATGTCAGTATGCAAATGAATGGTTTAAATCTTATGGAGCAGGAGGAATTTATGGCACAGGAATCTTATTCGTCAGATGATCTATCCTAATATTATAAATACAAAACGTTTGTGAGTTTGTAAGTTTGTAAGAAGTAATCACGAAAACTACGAAACCGATTTGGAAAAACTCTTTCGCCATTCGAAAAATTATTTCTTCCCGATGGACATAGCCTATACATACGATATGAAAAATTGGGGATGAACATCAAACGTTATCCTATATACAGGAGATTCAGAAATGTTAGTCATAAATGAAAACACAGCTAGTACTTATCAAAACAAATAAAAAAAGTCTTAGTCAACATGAGACCGGAAACTAACCGTTTCCGAGATAATTGACATTTTATTGCAGGGTTTCCAGAGGTAATGTAAAGTTGTTTTTTCCCCAGATACCAGCTATTTCGATAGTTTTTGCCCTTCTGATGAAGAAATCGGGAGAGCTGAATTGTTTGAGGGACCGGTTAGACCGGAATTGTTTGAGATAACTGTTAGATCCCCAACTTGCCTCTCCCTGAAAGTCGAAAGTACCCTCTCGACTTCCCCCTAAGATAAAAATCAAGCCACCCCAGTTCTTGGAATAAGATACAACACACGGGGAATACTTTGAGCTCCTGGATAACAGTGAAGGGGATGATTTTTGGGAGGGTGTGTGTTGAGGGTCCCAACTTTCAGCCCAAGAACAAATGATTCTGAAATGTCTCCCGCAGGAGCTCCGCCGCAAATACAACAAATACAACACAAATAAACTGTGGGGAGAAACAAACGTTTCAACTGCGGTAACCCTGCATGATGTTAAAACGGCAAACAACACGTACAAATACGGACAGAAGTGTCATGTAGGGTTCTTACCTACACAACAAATGTTTAAAATGTCCTCCGTTTTCTTCGATGCAGGCCTCTAGGCTCCTTCTCAGCGAGACGCCCATTCGTTCAAACACGTCTGGGTTGTGCCTGATTTCTGCACATGCAGTTTTCACTCTTATCGGCAGTTCGTCGACGTTACCCACGGGGACTGTATACACTCGTCCTTTCAAATAACCCCAGATGCAGAAATCCAATGGATTGAGGTCAGGTGAGCGGAGAGGCCACGAGCGAGACCTTCCCGTACCGATTCATCACTCTCCAAACGTTGCATTGAGATGCTGCCTCACCGTGCGACAAAAATGCACTGGTGATCCATCGTGAATGAACCACATTGTCACACGTGTACGAAGGGGGACATCTTCTAGTAGTTGCGGGAGGTCATTCTGCAGAAAGTGCAGATGCAAATCACCTGTAAGCCTATTGGGAGTTATAGTCCTATGAGATTATCACCTAAAACACCAGCCCAAAAGTTAATTGCTAATCGAAATTGGTGACGTGATTGCTGGATGGCGTGGGGATTTTCGGCCGCTCACAGGTGGCGGTTATGGAAGTTGAAAACTCCATGTCTGGTGAATGAGTCATCAGTGAATAAAACATTAGCGAGAAAGCGCGCGTTTAGCGCGCGTCGATGTAGCAGCCACCGGCAGGATGCAACTTTCGGTGTAAAGTCCCTCACACCTAGGGCTTCCACTCGCTAGATATAGTAAAGTTGTAGGCGATTGTCATGCAGAACTCTACAGATGGTACTCTTCGCGAGAGCAATCCTTCTAGGGATCGTTGCCGGGTCTTGTTCTATTCTTCGTAACAGTCGCTCTTCCAATCCATGATCTCGGGCAGTTCTTGGCCTCCCCGCTGGTGCAGAAAACTAAAATGACCCATTCTCTGTTAAGCGCTGGCGAATCCACACAAATATGCGATGATCGGGATGCCTTGGGTTTGAATAGACCTCTGTGTACATACGCGCTGCGAGCGCTGCATTTCCATTTGCTCGACCATACATGAAACTCATATCATGCATTTTTGAAAGCGCTAGCCATAGCAGCCTTTAATAGTAACAGTACGGAACACACTTTAATATTGCCTGTAATGTACACGTTTCAGCCTCCACGTGCTAACTGATGCGATACAGACGTGGTGCGTTCTCCAAACTGCTATGCCGTCACGACAGCATTTGCGTGTCTTCTGTCAAGTGTTAGGAGGTGCTAGCTGTACTAATGCGGAGGTTTTTGCGTTAACCCGGTTAGTATCATACAACAGGTAGCTGTCTGTGGGTCGCCCGGCAGAGACTTCCGTGCACCTGGGTGTCCCATTGATTTGTCAAGCTCCGGCGGGAGACATCTCAGGCAGTTTTTTGTTTGTTTATCGTTTTAACATCATGCAGGGTTACCAGATGTACCGTTAGTTTCTCCCCACAGTTTAATATTTGTGTTGTATTTGTTGCACTTGAGGAGCTCCTGTGGGAGACATCTCAGAATCATTTGTCCTTGGGCTGAAAGGTGAGGCTCTTAACCCCCCCCTCCCCAAAATCATCCCTTCACTCTCCCCCAAGAGCTCACAGTATTCCCCGTGTGTTGTATCTTATTCCAAGAACTGGGGTGGCTTGATTTTTACCTTAGGTGGAAGTCGAGAGGGTACTTTCGACTTTCAGGGAGAGGCAAGTTGGGGATCGAACAGTTCTCTCAAACAATTCGGGTCTAACCGGTCCCACAAACAATTCAGCTCTCCCGATTTCTTCATCAGAAGTGCAAAAACTATCGAAATAGCTAACAGCTGGGGAAAAAACAACTTTACATTACCTCTGGAAACCCTGCAATAAAATGTCAATTATCTCGGAAACGGTTCGTTTCCGGCCCTATGTTGACCAAGACTTTTTTGTTTGTTTCGATGAGTACTACCTATATTTTCATTTATTAAATAACATTTCTGAAACAGCCTGTATATCCTATATACGATACAAAAATTGGGAATGAATAGCAAACTTTTATGTAAAATACTGCCGCGTCTCGCATTGGTGTCCTGCGGGGTGGGGGAAGAGGAGGAAGATACCCCCCCTCGGTATCAGTAGAATATCATGTCGCGCCGGTACAGCCAAGCGAACTGGCATGTAGTGCAGACGTACGGACTTATATTTGTTTTTTGATTGCTAAGGTCCTCAGTTTTAAGTGAAATTTTAGTAGGTACCTATATTATTTTTTGAGCGTTCGTATGCTTAAGTAATAATTTGTAACTAGGCAAAAATTGGTATTGATTTAGTTTGTTTACTTAGTAGGAAATCATAGGTTGGATTGTAATCTTGATTGATCAGAATTTCATTATGTAATTAAATGTATTAATTTCAATTACCATATAAGTAAACTAAGATGGGTGGCAATGCTTACCATTCCAGAATACCCCATATCCCGAAGTTGACAATGATTAAGTTGTTTGTTTCCTTAGTGGTTTAGGTTAATTATAATAGATAATATGTTCCGAGTTCCACGCCAACGAAGTCACGGGCAAAATATCGTATCATATAAATCGAAAGTGCAATGAAACATTTATCCTCAGGAAAAAGAGGGATTCTATTGCCAGTTTCGAATCTAAGGGTTCGACTACATAAGTGGCCCCATGAGGCAGACAGTAGTACCTTGTTACCAAGGCATGATATAAGTTTGAAGGAAATTGAGCGTAATCTAAGCTATTCGGGTTGTACGTCCTAGTTTTCCCCCGTTTCGGTATTGTAGTGGATTTGAAGATCAGTATCGTTTATGTAGATGCACACACCGGCAACTGAATTAGAAATTTTATGCAGATGTACGAAAACGTTATTTACGCGTATGCATAATATGGTGTAACGTGCGTCACCACATAACCTAACCAACGTGTCACATCTATACCACACGTAAGTAGTCATCATTAGTGTTGATCACAATGGGAAAAGCAAAGAAGGTTTCGAAGTCGATAAACGGCTTATTGTGGTTGCCCGTCTGGCTGGAACTACGATCTTGAATGCAGCACAGCTGACTGGTTCCTCAAAAAGTGAGATATCCTGGTTCTTTAATCAGTGGAAAAATAACATACCTTGCTTTTCTAAGAAGCTTCACTGAGGCGCGACGACAATCTGTGCCGAACGAGATCGTCGTCGTCTGAGAAGGCTTGTACGGAGAAAAGAATATTTCCTGTGTGTAACAATTGACTGAGGCATTCAATGTAGGTTGTTCCTATCCCATACTCTATATCGACAAAAATCACCGGACACCACCTTCAAACGAAAATGAATGGATCCGCTGCATTGTTAAGATGCTGCAAACGGTATAAAAACAAGCCTGTACTGACCGCGATCCTATCGCACTGTGAGGTTGAGTGAAAATGTTGAGGAGTAAGAGGACTGACTTTCAGAAAGGAAAGATTATTGGGTGTTATATTAGTGGGTTGTCCTTAAGAGAAACCGAGAGGAGTTTAAAGTACCCAAGTCAACTATTTTGGATGTACTTCATAAGTGGAAGACACATGGCGTACCTAAAGCAGCAATACGTGCCGGCAGATCAAAGAAAATCAGTGACAGAGAACGTCGAAACCTCAGGACAGTCCTCACAGCTAATCGACGGAGTACTACACAAGACCTCAGTGTACAGGTGAGTAAAAATGCTGGAACTTCGGTATGTACATGTACCATTCGCGGAGAACTTAATTCCTAAGTTTACCGTGGTCGTGCGGCTGCTCATAAGCCTTTCGTCTCCATTCGGAATGCTACTCGTCGTTTATTATGGTGTAAAGAATATCTATCGTGGACCGTAGATCAATGGCAACGAGTCCTGTGGACTGATGAATCCAGATACACGATCCATCAGTCTGGTGACCGTGTGCGGGTATGGCGACAGCCGAGGGAACGTTATTTACCAGTGTACTGTTCTTACGGTCAAGTTTGGAGCTGGAATGTGTACTTGTGGAGGGATTGTTTTCGTGGTATGGTCCCGGCCCATTGGTTATCATGGACAAACCTGTTAACCAGCACGTCTACCTCGATATTCTGGACAGTTATGCCCTAGCAACTCTGTGGCAATACTATGGAACCGAGCCTTGTTGGAACCAGGAGGATAATGCACCGAGCCATAAAGCAAGGACTGCTACGGCGTGGTTTGACGATAATTCCATATCGTGTGTGGACTGGCCAGTGCAGAGCCTTGATCTCAATCCCATACAGCACCTATGAGACGAATTAGAGCGCTGCATAAGAAGTTTGGAACCAAGGCTTACGACTAAGCAACAGTTAGCGGCAGCATTATATACTGAATGGAAGGGCATACCTATCGCTGTGTTCCAAAACCTTGTCGAAAGCATGTCTCGAAAGGTCAGTGATGCGTTAAGACCAAAGGTGGACCCACAGCGTACTAATGTATGTCAATAAATGCCATGTTGTGTTTCTCTTCTAGGTGTCCGGGGACTTTTGCCAATATAGTGTATATCAGCGAACTATGCTCAGGGAATTTAAGAGGATCGGTATTGGCAGTCTCATGCTCATGCGGAAATCATTGATTTAGGTAAAGAATCGGAATTTGTTTTCAAAGTGGTGTCAGGTACACCGTGACTGGACACTGAGAGACTGAGAAAAAGTCATGTGGTACGAAAAGATCGCGGCACACGTTGTTCTGTACCGACGGTAGGCAGAGAGTTTGGCGGCAGCAACATGAAGCAATGAACCTAGCTTGCCTTGTAAGCCCAATTCAAGGTTCTGGAGGTGGTGTTGTGATGTGGAGCACGTTCTGATGTAACGGAATGGGTCCCCCTGGAATTTCTGGAGAGTCTCTTATCCTCCAAAGATTATCTGAGCATTGTTGCCGATCAAGTCCACTCTGCATTGTTGACTTTTTACCAGAAGGTGACGGCTGTTTGATGGACGACAATGCTGCTCTCCATTGTGCAAGATGGGTTCAGTAGTGGTTCAGGGAGCATGACAGCGAATTCCCGCATCTTCCTTGGCCGCCACAAAGCCCGGATCTGAGCCCCACTGAGAATGTACGGAACATGTTAGAAAAATAAATCTGGCAGGAAAGTCCCCATCCGTCAGATCTGAACCAGTCCGTTAAATGACTGTATGGTAAACGCCTGGTTTGCTGTAGATGCACTCCAACACCTTGTGGAATCTATGCCAAACCGCATGCGTGCTGTGATTCTGGCTAAAGGAGGTGTAACCTAGTATTGAATGAAGTTTCTAATTCAGCGACCGGTATGTGCATATTATACGAAGTTTAACTTTGTTAATCTTTTGTCTGATGGTATAAGATTGCTATAGTGTTAGTTAGGGGGTCGAGTCGTCTGACACAGTTGCGAGAGACATGAAGGACAAAGCATGTTTGGCGGCAGAGTCCCCTAAGCAGGACTGGTCTTCGTGGTGTAATAGCCTAGCTAAGGGAAACACCTATGAAGAAGAAATTCAGATACAAATCCCTGATAAAGGGCATCATAACAACTAATAACTAATTTGAGGCTGATCTGCTGATAATGGATGCGCTTCTGTGCACATAATTACTAACGAATTCTTGCTGATTCTAACGGCAAAAATAAATACCCCGATGAGCAATCAGCAAATGTTGTTCGTAGTCTGTGTAAACACTTAAATAGGAACGGGGTGCTAAGAATCTGCGGAAAGTCTAATACCAGTATATGCAATATCCAAAAATTGCTTCGACCAGTAGAAATTACGGTACAAAATCAAATGAATGAAGACTTAAAATTGATCTCCTTTGAATTACTAAGTCAAGATGGATCAGTTTCAGAAAAGCAAAAGTAGCAATGGCAGCTTTTGGTACTGCGGATGTGACACAAGTCCTGAGCCGGAACAATGTTAAAAACCTAAATGTGTCAGTATAATGGAGTATTACAAAGCACAATCTGAAAAAACATTATACCAATTTTAATAACAACTAAACACAAAACTGATTGCAGTATTGGATATTACAATCTACATACCAACAGCACGTAGATTTGTTTGTTAATCAAATTACTATACAAGCAGATTAAAAAAAAATTTAGAGACAAAGAGCAGTCTCGTAGAGCACGGTAATTGAACAATTAGTTTCGTGCTTGGAAGTTTAACATAAGTCCATCACCCAAAAAACTCAATAAAATCCAAAGAATCGCATTCATCAGAACAAGATGTGTAATAAGCAAGTTCGATAACAACAACCGGCAAAGAACAACAACAAACACAAACAAACAAACAAAACTAGAGTTCACCTTCCTGGTTGGAGGCAATCAGTTTTCCCATTTCGATCCTCCATCCAACGCTAACTGACGTTTGACCAAGTGGTTTGTCCGATTAAAACAGTACACGGTGGTCACGTACGTGTTACGCGTTGGAGTGACCTATTTATATGACAAGGGCTGGGGTGTACATAATAATCTGCCATCTTAGAGTGCATATTGTAAAGGTCTCGCGCTTCCTATACCCTTGGTATTACAGCAGAGGGATATTATACATCACTGGATATCTCCTGACGAATTTTTTGGGACTTGCATCCGTGCTTCTCCCATAGCGAATGTCACTGAAATTATTCCTGAAATTTGTGCTTACAAGCCAAGGTGCTGGTTATATTATTTTGAAGATGGCTTCAATGGTCCATTTGAGAACATTATCCTATTTTTAGATTATATCTAAAGGAATCTGTTAGGTTCAGAACTAGTTTTCACTGAGCAAATTTGAGAATTAAGAAAGTGTATTTACAATTACCACGCCGTTACTTGACTGTCGGAGCGCAATGCAAATTTATGTGCATGTGTCGACAACTGGGTTACGTAAATGATTGTAATTGAGAACCAATCACGATGAGGGTGATAAAAGAACGAAACAGATCGCCGTGAGCTAAGTTTTATCATCCCTCCCTAAGAGTGTGAACCATTACATCAGAGTCATCACGGTGGTGAAAGCACGTGCAAGGAGTGAGAACGCATGAGCGACTTCATCAGGAATCCTATCATTACACGGATACCTTCACCAGAAGATTCATAATAGTGGCACGTACAGCTCGTTGGTTCCAATGTTGAATCGCTGGGCAGATGCATTGGGATACAACTGCCGTCCGAATGCAGCGACATTGGTTGGATGAAGGTAACGTGCGTCGCCGTAGTAGTGCTGGTGCTGATAGACATACGTTCGAACTCCTCGATAGCCGTATTCAACGGTAAGCCATAGCAAGCCACAACACACAGCGGGCGACATTCTATGCGGTGTACAAGCATCTATCGACATTCCTGTATCGACACGGACTGTGAATCGCAGATTGGCTGAGGCAAGTCTACGCTAACGCCAGGCATTGCGACGACTGCCCATCACCACAGCACATCGTCCCGCAAGTGTGCTGTGATGCTGTACCAGACATGCTTGGCGGGACGAATGGAACCATGCAGTATTCAGCGACGATGATCCCTGATTAAAAGTCTGGAGAAGGCGTAGTCACTGGGATAATCTTGTTGCCATCCGTAAGCATCATACGGCTCTTCAACCTGGTGTAATGGGTTTGGAGCGCTATGAGTTTCAACAACCGTTAACCGTGCGTGAGAATAGTAGATACAACGACAGAACAACGATACGACGTAACATACTGCATTTTGTTTTGCTGCCGTACCTTTGTGGTATTCTTGAGACCCAGTTTCAACAAGATAACGCTCTCCCTCACCCTGCCAACATCAGCAGGCAGTGCCCACTAGGTAACCTGGTAGTGCCCTGGCCAACGCGATACCCAGTCTCCTCCCGAATAGAGAACGCGTAGGACGTCATTGGAAGACTGCTTAACGCCTCTGAACGTTTCCCTTGCTTGTCAGTGAATTGCAAACACATGGTTAGCTATATCTTAGAACACAATGCTGGGATTTTCCCACTCGATCCCACGCCATGTAGCTGAATGCAAAGCCCAGCCTGGCAATCATACCACATGCTGACTCAGGCCACATGACACTGTCTTCTCGTCCATCGCATTTATATAATCTCTCAGAAAAGAAATAATTTCTTTTCCACCTACTTGTCTACAGGGTGTCTACAATGTCTTGTTACCCCCCCCCGTAAAAAGAAATGTAAGTGAGCTATGTATCTGTTGTATGATGTATATGTTGAGTTATGGTCTGTATTGTGTTTATTTACAGATTAGGTAACGGAACCATGTGTGATACCAGCGAACACATCCTGGAACAGCGGATTGTTGTCAGTGTCTGGGTACACGAACGTCCACACACAGGGAAGACAATGCGTGACGTGCGTGCCGATTTCCAACAATGATTCGACAAAGAGGCCCCTCCAAAACAGACTCTTCTTCCGTGGGAACATAAACTCTCCGAAGCAGGCAACATCAAGGATAAACCACGAACTGGAAGACCATCAACCAGAGTGCAACAATGTCAAGCGGTCGAGGAATCAGCTATCAGGTCATCGACGAAATCGCTCCGCAAACGATCAGCGGAGCTTGGAATACCACGGTCGACTCTGCATAAGCACATAAAGAATTACCTTAATTGGCACGTATATCGGCCATTGTTCGTTCAGGAGTTATCAACCATCGATTTAAACCGCAGACGGGATACATGTGCAATGATGCTTCAGACATTTGCCACAATCCCAAAACGTGGAAAGGTCATTTTCAGTGATGAATGTGCAATATACCGCAGCTGTCGATCACGGAACATTGTGTTCTGGTCCACGGAAAACCCACATCATGTCGAAGAATTGGAACATCATCCTCCGCATGTCATGATATGTGCTGCAATGAATAGTCGATATCTGTTTGGACCGTATTACGTTGATGGTCCAGTGAATCAGACAACTTATCTGGACATGCTGCAAACCTGATTTGTGCCACAACTTGGAAATCTTGGCATTCTGAATGACGCATGGTTCCAACAGAATGGGGCACCCGCCCATAACGCAAACGTTGTTCGGGAATACCTTGGTGAGGTCTTTCGAGATCGTTGGGTCGGCCGTGGTTCGGCAGTGCTGCCTGCTCTACTTGAATGGCCACCTCGAAGCCCAGATTTTTCAACGTGTGGTAATGCCCTTTGGGGTTTCAAAAAGGAGGTTGTTGCACAGCAGCGCTACCAAACCACTGATGAACTTAAACAAGCAGTGAGACGTGATTTCTCTCGTATCACCCCGCAACTGCTTCGGAAAATGCCCCACAGAACATGGCGAAACATTATTCTCTGTCACGAGAATGACGGAGCGCAAACGGATCCACTGGATGTTTAAGGATGCCTCAACATATAACTCAACATATACATCATACAACACATGCATAGCTCACTTACATTTCTTATTACAGGATGGTAACAAGACATTGTGGACACTCTGTACATTGGTGATATGTTCTGTCTCATTTCGTGCATGGTGTTGTTTTTTTCTTCATGGTGTTTCTTCTATGTCGAACAGTGTATATTTCTAGTTACTAATTTGCTTTGTATTAAAATAACTTATGAATATTTTTTGTTTTCACACCTTATTAAATCTTCGTATAATCAGTTTTGGTCATCAATTTCGCAAATATTAAAAAACCCTGCCATCTCAACATTCAAAGCCTGATACAACACAAGAATAAAGAATTATATTCAAAAGAATAAATGATAAAGGATTTATGAACTAATTTCGAAGTTGCTGTTCCTATTTTTCTCAGCAAATTTCTGAATTCTCCTAGTTTCTGTTCCTTATTTTCTAATCAGACACCGGGTCATTTCGTTTTTTGGGTAATAGAACTCTGCAAGTGGCATCAAGTTAGCTTACGAAGGGCAATGAGTTAACGAGCTCTGTACCAAAAATGTTCATGAAAACATATGTGGTGGAAACCAAAATTCTGCCATTGCAAAAGTCACCGTGCAACATATTTAATTTTTCAGTAATTTAGCGTGTTTTAAAAGAAATTAATTGAAGATCGTGTCCCTGGATTGATTTATAAGTAGAAATTTATCTTTCTGTTCGTAGTACATACGAGAATGTGACATAACGCGTGTTAAATTGTGGTCCAGATTTGTTTTCTTACAAATAGAAGAAGAAATAGGTGCACATTTTATTTCGTAAATAAAGAGCAATGTCTGCATATCATGATAAAGCAAAACAGATAACTTTTCTGCCAGAAGAAACCGTTTGCATCTATCTCGATAGCAGTTCAAAATGCCTTTACCAATAGCTCCCCAAGGAACACAGTATATTATCGTCTTAAATAAATTTGTGTTGTTTTTGCAAGTATCTGAAAGAAACTTCATGTGCATCCAACAAATCAATGCATTTCCTTTAGACAGAAGAGGCGAAACAAAGTGGAAATCCATTATTATAACCAGTGAAGCGGAAAACTTCCTCCCCAGTCATGACAGCTGGTTTTATATCTTTATAATAGAAACCATACCTTACAACTTCAAGAATTCTCTGTATATCACAGAATCACATCTCTATGAACTGGTGACTCTTTCCTCGTGTTTTCTGCAAACCGAATCTTTTATCGTTATTTCTTTTATCCCCCCAGATCTTCGGAACGTGCTTTATACATAAAGAGGAGCGCCTTATTTGTAAGACTGTAAGTGTATTTATGTACTAGTAGTATGACAAACAAGGTCCTTTAACCAAATCAATGGTGTGTCCATAAAAAATCTAAAGAAACTTCAGATACCTTGCCTCTTACTGTTCCAACAAATCAGTTTGTCAATATATGACAGGTGCTTAGAAGTGAGGCAGTGATGAGTAAGCGTGTGCATTTATGAAGTAATCCTTTTACGTGATGAATTAAATTACGTACAAAAGGAACATTGCGTGTGTGTGTGTGTGACCTACTCACTTTCCTTTGCATATATCTGATTTTCCTATCCACTTCAGTTAACCTTATTTCACAACTCAGTTGCTCATAGTATCTTTTATTGTTCTGATCTTGGAGTGATATGCGTACATTGAGTTAAAACAACCATGGGCAAAGGCGACATGATACTACTATTTGATAACAAAAATGAAAAAACAGGCTGTCAAAGCACGATGAATATCACGATCAGGAACACGAAGATGTCGGTTACTAAAAGATGACATTTATTTACAATTTAAAAGATGTACACCACACCAAGAGGTTAAAAATCAGTGACAAGATCTTTCGGGGTTTCTAAAGCATCCATCTTCAGGTCGAGTGACACAGAATGAAACGCTCTATAATGAAGTAAATTTCTCCGTCATTTTTATCCGCGCCAGGATTCGAACCCGGGTCCCCTCATTCCGGAACAAGTTCCTCTACCAATTGAGCTACGCGGACGTTTTATTCTGATTCCTATCTGCCTTTATGTCGTGTGCGTCCTTCTGGCAGGTACGTCACATCTCCTGGTACGTTACATAATCTCCCCCTTATTTTTTTTTTTTTTTTTTGTCGAAGTGCTGGAGAAGGGATTCTCTTATTTTACCGATCTCGCGGTGTGGAAATAACATCACACCATTGCGAGATTTTGAACGGTCGGGTCATCCGGATAGTTCGGGCGCCATTATAACGAAGTAAATTTCTCCGTCATTTTTATCCGCGCCAGGATTCGAACCCGGGTCCCCTCATTCCGGAATAAGTTGCTCTACCAATTGAGCTACGCGGACGTTTTATTCTGATTCCTATCTGCCTTTATGTCGTGTGCGTCCTTCCGGCAGGTACGTCACATCTCCTGGTACGTTACAGCTCACATGAACATTTATATACAAGTTGAAAGTAGACCATCATGCCCTGCCAGGAGGGAGTAGCGTGTTGCCAACGGATAATCTGCAATCATGTATATAAAACTAATAATAATAATTGAACAATGTGAAACTTTAGTGTTTTACAACATTAGTGATGTGGTCGAACTCGTTCATTAAGTGCAGCCAGGGTTGGGGGACGAGCACAGGGGCTCATCATTACAGCAGATCGAGGCGAATTTGTAGATACAGAAGCTTTGTGCAAATAATAAGGCCTATTTATTTGTAGCTGCTGTCGCAATAATTGTTGTTTGTGCCCAATTAGGGTTACATTCACCTTCAAGAATAGTCCTACTTAAAGCAGTTTACAGTAATCCTCGGCGTACAGTGTATTGGTGTTCTGCCATTCTTACCCCTAAGTTGCGGAGGGTAGAACCGATATAACAAGAAACTGTAAGATCTGGTACATTTGAGGAAAGCCGTACGTTGTACACACCGTATTTCTTATGCAGAGGTATTCGATCACGATCTCTGCGCACAAGTTTAAAGTTATTGACTGTACGAATGCCAAAATCAAGATCGTGCTTTCTACATAGATTGTTAAGTATGTTTACAAGGGAGGAAGAAAATCAATAGCACCACTAAACTTATGGGTGGAAATTAGACTTTGCAAAGTAGTGAAAGTCAAACGATTATAATCTTATACCAGCTTAAATACGGTTTTAGCTGAATAGCTGAACATTTGTGTAATCTCAACAAAAGCTGGGACCCCCATGGGTTCTCCACTCTCCCCCGTTCTTGCCGAATTTTTGTTGCAGTCTTTGGAACAATGTGTCATTTCCATTTCTACGTTGAAACCCGCATTTTATATTCGTTATGTCGATGATATTTTATTGTTCTGGTCTTTTACCTTCGAACAACTTACAAATTTTGCAGATCTTATGTCTTCACAATATCCTACTATTAACTTTACAGTGGAACTGTAGGAACAAGGATCGCTTCCTTTTCTTGACTTCTTACTTACCCACACATCTAGTACCTGTGGGTTAAGTTATTAAGTTTATCGGAAACCTACTTTTTGTCCCGC
The DNA here is from genome assembly GCA_039090855.1 of Macrothele yani. Lineage (NCBI taxonomy): Eukaryota > Metazoa > Arthropoda > Arachnida > Araneae > Macrothelidae > Macrothele > Macrothele yani. Next base: position 108,522,290 of record CM077004.1, on the reverse strand, counting down.
ACTTATTCCATTTGTTTCAGCACACCCTTGGTCTCATAAGCTTGCTGCTTTGCGTTTCTTGGTAAGACGCTCGTTTTCACACTCTTTCTCCAATCAACTACGGCACAAAGAACTTAATAAAATGGTTGAGATTGCACAAATGTTCGGCTATTCAGCTAAGACCGTATTTAAGCTGGTACAAGATTATAATCATTTGACTTTCACTACTTTGCAAAGTCTAATTTCCACCCATAAGTTTAGTGGTGCTATTGATTTTCTTCCTCCCTTGTAAACATACTTAACAATCTATGTAGAAAGCACGATCTTGATTTGGGCATTCGTACAGTCAATAACTTTAAACTTGTGCGCAGAGATCGTGATCGAATACCTCTGCATAAGAAATGTGGTTTGTACAACGTAAGGCTTTCCTCAAATGTACCAGATCTTACAGTTTCTTGTTATATCGGTTCTACCCTCCTCAACTTAGGGGTAAGAATGGCAGAACACCAATACACTGTACGTCGAGGATTACTGTAAACTGCTTTAAGTAGGACTATTCTTGAAGGTGAATGTAACCCTAATTGGGCACAAACAACAATTATTGCGACAGCAGCTACAAATAAATAAGCCTTATTATTTGCAGAAAGCTTCTGTATCTACAAATTCGCCTCGATCTGCTGTAATGATGATCCGCCTGTGCTCGTCCCCCAACTCTGCCTGCACTTAATGAACGAGTTCGACCACATCACTAATGTTGTAAAACACTGAAGTTTCACATTGTTCAATTATTATTATTATTTTTATATACATGATTACAGATTATCCGTTGGCAACACGTTACTCCCTCCCTGGCAGGGCATGACGGTCTACTTTCAACTTGTATATAAATGTTCATGTGAGCGTTTCATTCTGTGTCACTCGACCTGAAGATGGATGCTTTAGAAACCCCGAAAGATCTTGTCACTGATTTTTAACCTCTTAGTGTGGTGTAGATCTTTTAAATTGTAAATAAATGTCATCTTTTAGTAACCGACATCTTCGTGTTCCTGATCGTGATATTCATCGTGCTTTGACAGCCTGTTTTCTCATTTTTGTTATCAACCAGCAGGAATGTTTGGTTTCTACCATATCTGCTATTCGATGTTGAGTTGATTTATATTCGCATGCAAAAACGCAGCCTTTTCTTAGGAGCGCAGAAAGGAGTTTAAGTTTTTTTGTCCAGTAATCACATGCGACATAATTTTTCATGAAATATAAATACTTTCCATGTTTTTGCACCTGTTTTTTATCTGAATTTCTTGTTTAACAACCTACTCTTTCTGCTATAGAATCCTAGCATCCTAAAAAGCTGCCATTGGTCTTTTATGCTGTCAAAAGCCATGATTTGAACCGGATATACTGTGTTGTAAGTTACACTTTTGTAAACCCTATACCAAATTTCTTATTTCTGCGGGCGATAATTCCGAAATCAATCAAAAACGTCTTGATTTTGATTAAAAGCCAAGAAGTGCACTTTCTCATTTTCAGTTCCTTTCAAACAGACAATCAGGAAAGGACGAATACTCTTTATTATTTGCAGGAAATAGCTTCGAATCATGTTTTAAAACACGGACGATACTTACTAATGATACAGTCCCGATGAGGTACACAAGCAGAAACAGCTGTGCGAATCTTTCATAAAGAGCAATTAAGGTTGTTACTGTGAAGAGATATTAGTTCTTATCCACTTTCTGTCGTTTCAACAGTACTGAAAAATAGAATAAATCACTCAGCACACACATATTATGCCCCAACTGAAGAAGTATCATACAAATCGCTTATCTGATTTATTCTTCCTACTGAAATCAAAATCGAAGTCAAAATGAGAAATTTTCAAATAATCCTGTACTTTAAAAATTGATCATAAGTATCACGCATAAATAATGCTTGACATAAATTCGAAATTTTTGGAAAAAGCATTTGTGTTTCTAGTAACATTTAGCAAAGAAGCCCTTTTGAACGAATTTCTGACTGGCAGCTTTTAACAAATTGGCACATTTTGTCAGGAGAATCGAGGAATGGACAAGTGTGTTCCCTGTAATCATTTGACTGCCACCAATTTTGGGTATACAAGCCAGTTTGTATTTCTTATGTGCCTGTGGCATAATCTGTCATTTATGCCTGGCATGCAGTGTGTAATTTGTCTATCTTTAGGTTTTGTGGAGTTTTAGTGTTACATTAATATTGGTATTGTTACTTACTTACATTACAACTAAAACCGTAACATAACTTTACTGTAAGCACTCCTCTTCTTACTGAAATATTCCTTAATGCTTAAAGTTGTGCTCCGGATATCTAAAGTATACAACACATAAATAAATAAGCACTGAATGGAATTTACTGTCAGGTGAAAATCTACTTTCAATGTCACTCTGTTTATTTGATCCTTAGTAAGACTGATGACAATTTTTCCTTACCGCCTAATTAAAAGCACAACAGGATGAGTACGCTTCACTTAGGTTAGAAAACTTAATAACAGCAATCCCACCCACCCGAGAGGAGCCGCAGGCACGAGAAACCTCGGCACCACTCAACCTAGGAGGACAGGAAACTCATCAACCCCCGACCAGGAGATCTTCATCAGCGAGCAAACCTTGGACCAAACTTTGGTCTTTATTAAAACAAACAAGTACAAAGCTCGAGAGCACATCTTTTAAATACAATTTCTCATCACATTTAAGAACACATTTTTAAACCAAATCAACAACCAACAAGTCAATTAACAATTGATTTCACATAATGAAAAACAACGTTAAATCACATCCATTTGTATTTGAAACAATCTGTGAAGCCCAAAATAAGGCTATCTATTAAACTCTATTATTTAATACACACTATTTTGCTCTTAAAACAAATATCTAGAAGAGCAGCACAAAATTTACACTAAAGCCAACTATACCCACAGGAAAATGCAGACAATTTAAAAGGGATGAAACAATCTCAAACTTCTTTTTGTTTCTCTAAAACACGGAGAAATTTACAACGGGTCCCCGAGATTAAGGCTACAATTTTTTTTTAGGACAAGTTCAAACAACAGCAAACATCACGTCTCAAAACATCTATAAGTGACACATACAAAACAAGTGTGGGAGAATTTAAATATAGCCATGACACTTAACACTAATCTCTTGAACAGATAAGTATAATCATTATATTCACTTTAGCAGATCAACTTTTTTGTTTAAAGGCATTCATTAGCACAACTTCGTGCACCTTGAAATTTCTTTTGCAAACAAATCCTACGACGAGGGTAGATAAGAAACATGCATTCCTGTATACAATCTCGTTTATTTCTCACATTTTGTTAGGAGAATCGAGGAATGGACAAGTGTGTTCCCTGTAATGATTTGACTGACACCGATTTTGTGTATACAAGCCAATTTGTACTTCTTATGTGCCTGTGGCATAATTTGTCATCTATGCCTGGCATGTAGTGTGCAATTTGTCTATCTTTAGGTTTTGTGGAGTTTTAGTGTTACATTAATGTTGGTATTGTTACTTACTTACATTAACAACTAAAACCGTAACATAACGTCACTGTAAGTACTCTTCTTACTGAATTATTCCTTAAGGCTTAAAGTTGTGCTCCGGGTATCTAAAGTATACAACACAGAAGTAAATAAGCACTGAATGAAATTTACTGCCAGGTGAAAATCTACTTTCAATGTAACTGTTTATTTGGTCCTTAGTGAGCACGCTTAGGTTAGCACAACATCACATTCAGAAAATAATTTTAAATCGTAATTCTCCAACTATCGCTTCAATATCTGAATACCGCAAATGCACTTGACACAGCAATATCGTCAAGTGTACTAATTCGACATTAATTTGAAACTTCAATATCAAGAAAGCATAACATTCAGCGTAAATGATTCAATCAAGCTCGTAAAAAATCCAGCTCTAATCGTGCAACATCAGCTCGCATCAATTGCTCAATGAGCTCCTTGTCCAATCTCTCACGAGCTCTCTGAAACAGTTGTAAACAGCATTCTTATCACTCTGGTTTACAAACAAACATCATTCTCTTGACCGATGTCAGGTTGCCAAAACACACTCAGCTAGAGAAAAAACGTAGAGTTAAGATTAGAAAAAGATTAGCGAGAATGAACCAAAATTTACATAAGACACCAGGAACCAAAAAGGAAAGTTAAATTAGAGTATACCTCACAGGTTAGTGTCTGTTTGGGGTTTGTTTGTGGCCTTGTGCACTCAGTCTTTCTGTGGCTTATTGTGCACCATAAAATCAGTGGTTTAATAACTGCTGTCTGTATGTTTACAGCTTAGTCCGTACCATCCGTCTGCTCATTGTGAAGAGGGTACAACTTGCCTTTTTGAAGCAGCCATATGTCAATTGCACATTGCCTTACTTCTGCGTGCTTGAGGCAAGGTACTAGCTTTATTCACTGATTTAACGTCCGTTATATGTCTTCTTGTATCTTAATGTCAACAGCTAGCAGAGCAGTTTTCCATAGATAGTTGTAAGATAGCATATAATACAATTCTCAGTGGAAAAAATTGCACCACACTCTCCGGATGCAAATTTTGTCGCCAGGTTAGTTAAATGGACAGATGCACGAGCATCTTGCAAATCATTCAAGTTTCCGATAGGGCGTTAGTGGTGTACTTTTTGATGGCGCTAGCTCTGTCCCTTTTCTAGAAGCAGTGTCCCCATATAAGGGACAAGCGGCTCCTTTTATCCCTAAGAATTGCTTTTGGGGGTCGTTAAACCCCAAAACCGAAAAAAAAGGAGATGAATATTTCTCTACCGTTAATTGGATTGTAATGCAAATACTGCATCTTATTCTTCAGAACAAGTCGGAATTACAGCTTATACATTCCAAGATATTTGACTATGAAAGAAATATTCGTTAGGGCAGACAAAGTGCAAAATTTGCAAAAAGAAACCCAACTTTGTTATGAAACATAAACATAAAAAGAAGAATTATGTACACAGAAACATTAAATGTTCATTCTAAAAGAAAACTATGGTTGTCTTGAGTATGTAAGCAAATCAAAAAGTTCAGAGCATGAAATGCGAGTTTAAAATCAGGAGATTTAAATATGCAGAGCTATAATTTAAATACATTTGTTAAATTTATTTAACACAGAGAAAATTTCGTGAATTCGTAGACCCTTTAGATGAGCAGTGTATACGAAGGTAGGTCAGTTAAGAAAGCGTTCCATATTAAAAAACAACTATTTATTATTTCTTTTTCCGGAGGACCGACCCTTTCTTTTTTCTAGTAGAACAGAATAGTTATATCCAGATCTCCAGAATGTAATCAGTTCTCGGTATTTCTACTTGATCACTTTGAACAAATACGACTGCAGTATATCTACACCGGTTTTACAAATTTTGCTACAGTGCGGCTCAAAATTATTCATATTTCTTCTTTTGTCTTGCTTTAGTGGTAAAACTTATGTTTCGAAACCACTGTTGTAGAAAATATAACACCATCTACGTTAAGTAACTGTTTTCACTAAAAATTGCGAACGAGTAAGCCCGCTCTAAAATAAAGAAGCTTCTTTTATTTTAGGGAGGACGGACTGCAGATAGTGTGGTTGCATTAGTGTGCCGGATCTCCTCCGCACGTGTCTTCGTCGAGTAGCAGGATAAAGAGCGAAACGGGATTCGTCTGTGAAAAGTACGGGATTCGTCTGTGAAAGTAATATTGTACATCTAAGCTGCCTCTTTGCTCTGGGTCCGTACTCGTGAAGACGGTTCCGTACTGTTTCAGTTCGTACTGTGACAACAGAAGCAGCTCTGAGTGATTCCCGGAGTGGGCTAATGGTGATACTAGGCCTTCTCGGAGCACTTATTGTGACATAGCGATCTTGCCTCATGGTGGTTATCCTCGGACTGCCACTCCTTGGTTGATTAGCAACATTTCCATGCTGTAGAAATCTTGTGTGTAGCCGACTTACTACACTTTGCGAAACTCGTAAAGCAGCAGCCATACCGATCTGCTGTATACCTGCCTGTAACATGCCAACAGCCCCATTTCTCTTGTCAATGCTTAAACGTCGTCCAGACTTCATTTCCAGTTAATCCAACACTGAAGGCAATACATTCAGCAAACTTCTAGACCAAGAGATGAAACGACCCCTTTTTCCACTTCTCGCACGATACTTTTATGGGAACTCGCACCCCACGTGCTGGGTTCTCATGATGCTAATTTACATATGATGTAGCATCCCACGCTCCGGTAGTCGCTGAATTTGCATATCACCACGTTTTGCCTTTGAAACCGCAATATCCCTAACTTTTTGTGGCCAGTGTATCATCATCATCATCATTGTCAACCATTATCAATCCACTGCTGGACGAAGGTCTCCCCAAGTTTCCTCCACAATGGTCTGTCTTGTGCCAGTCTCCTCCATGTCACCCCTGCATACTTTCGAATTTCATCCACCCATCTCCCATGTGGTCTTCTTCTGGGTCTTTTCCTGTCCCTTGGAATCCAATCTAAAATTTCGGCTGTCCATCGATGATCTGTCCTTCTGGCAGTATGTCCAGCCCATTGCCATTTCAGGGATTTAACTCTGATCATGATGTCTTCCACTCTTGTCATTTTTCGGATCCACGAGTTCCTCTTCTTATCTCTCCTGGTTACACCAAGCATGCACCTCTCCATTCTACTTTGAGTTGTCTGCAGCCTTTGTATGTCTCTTTTAGTTAAGGTCCACGTCTCTGCACCATACGTAAGCACTGGAAGGATGCATTGATCAAACACTTTTCTTTTAAGACATAATGGCATATTGCTTTTGAAAATTATGCTGTTTCTTCCAAAAGCTCTCCAGGCAAGTTTTGTACGCCGATTAATTTCTTCATCAATGTGACCCTCACTTGATATCTGCTGTCCAAGATAAACGTACGTGTCTGTTATCTCCAGCTTTTCTCCATCAATCGATAAATCTTCATTTCTTGTAAAAGCATTGAACATCACTTTTGTCTTCTGAAAGTTCATTTTTAATCCCACTTCTTTACTCTTGTCAGCAAGTTCCTGGATCATACTCTGCAGCTCTGATGGGGTAGTTGCAAAAATGACTACGTCATCAGCAAAACGAAGGTGGGTTAGATAATCTCCATTAATCTTTATCCCCTTGTTTTCCCAGCTCAGCGACTGAAAAACACCCTCCAATGTGGCATTAAAGAGCTTCGGAGATATGGTGTCACCTTGTCTCACTCCCTTTCCAATTTTTACGTGTATTGTATTTTCAAACAGCCTAATCTTTGCACTTGCATTTTCATAGATGTTATTAATAATATTAATGTATGCATCTTCAATACCGCAGGTTTTCAGAGCCATTGTAACTGCTGATGGTTTCACCGAATCAAAGGCTTTTTCATAATCGATAAAAGCCATGCACAATGGAAGTTCATATTCCCTCGCTCTTTCAATTAGTTCGCTCAGCACGTGGATATGATCTATTGTGCTGTAGCCACTCCTGAATCCAGCTTGTTCTCTCGGTTGAGCCATGTCCAGTGTTACCTTCAAGCGGTGTGAAAGAACTTTAGTGAAGATTTTATAAATTACTGATAGGAGGCTGATAGGTCTGTAGTTTCCGAGATCCTCAATGTCACCTTTCTTATGTAGCAGGATCATTGTAGCGGTGTTCCAATCCTCAGGAATCTTTCCTTCATTAAGGCATCGAGTGAAAATTTGGGCGAGTACTGTTTCGATTTCTCCACTTGCTTCTTGTATGATGTCTACAGTAATTCCATCTTCTCCTGGAGCTTTTCCTCGCTTCATGTTCTTGATTGCATGTGCAACTTCTGCTGGAAGGACTGGAGGAACTCTGGTACTGGTATCTTTCATGATGTCTGGAGTGCATATATCATCTCTTTCATATAATTTGGAGTAGAAATCTTTCACTCTTGTCAAAATTTCGCCTCTATTTCTTGTTACAGAACCATCTTCTTTTCTCAGTGCCATGATCTGTTTTCTTCCCTTACTGAGATGTCCCTTTGCTATCTTTAGGCTTTGGTTGTTTTCAATTGCTTTCCTCACTAGTTCACAGTTGAATTTCCTTACGTCTTCAGTGATACTTTTTCTTACTGTCTTGCATAGCTCTATATATTCCACTTTGGAAGTCACATCTTCTTTAGTTGTCCTCATCTCTCTTCTTTTTGCATCAACATTTTGGTTTTTCCTGATAATTTGTTCACATGCAACTTGTTCTTAGACCCAGCTAATTTTGTTGCTGTTTCCATAAGAGCTTTGGTTACTTTTCTGTTAACTTCAGAGATGTCCACTTCTTCCGATGTTAGGCCTTCTAAAGCAGAGAACCTGTTCTTCAGTTCTAACTTGAAGGTATTATGGTGTTTTTTAAGGTTGGTTATGTCAATAGATTTTGTTTGTCTTATGAGCTTGCCACGTTCAAGTTTAGTGTTGAGGTGCATCTTACATCTCACCAATCTATGGTCACTACCTGTGTTGAACTTGTTTAGCACACTGCAGTCTTCTATGACGAATTTTTTGTTACACATAATAAAATCAATTTCACTTGTCGTCCCATTTGGATGCCTCCATGTCCATTTCCTGTGTGGCTTTTTCTTGAAGAAGGAGTTCAAGATGAAAAACCCTTCTGCCTCTGCAAACTCAACGAGAGTATTTCCACGCTGGTTTCTGTTGCCATGACCGAATTTACCTACTGAAGTTTCATTCTGTTGCCGTTGCCCTATTTTTGCATTGAAATCTCCCATAATTATTTTCAAGTGCTGCTTACCTTTATTATTTAGATGACAAATTTCCTCATAAAATTCTTCAATTTCTTCTTCAGGATGACTTGTGGTGGTAAGGGATGTCAAATATGGCATGGGATGTCAAATACGATAAGGGATGTCAAATATGGCAAAGCAACCCCACTGGGGGTGCAATACATATTGCACCACAGTGGGGTTGCTTTGCCATATTTGACATCCCTTATCTTGAAGCCTTAGGGAAAAGGACCTTTTCGTCATTCCTATGTAGACCTTCTTGGATCCATCACAGTACTTTATGGGGATGGAGCACACTCCAGTACGTTCCTACTAAGAGATACCACAGAGAGGCGTGCAACGAATTTGTAGCAACAGTTCTGCCACGTGCATGGACCTCTCTGTTGGGCTAAAACACAGCTGCACTTAAACAAAAATTAGTACAACTCGAGATATTAATTCAATGATATCTCACGCGACTATTCTTTGTATTTCCTTTAACCCTCTCTGTTCTCTTTGTGTTTTCCAGTTTTTACTCTATGTTGTTCGAGTACCTTGAAGAAGCCAACAGTTTGCGAGTCAATGCTTGGCAGATCTTGTATGACCCAGCTATAACAAACGGCTGTACCACCGAATCAGAACGCTTTCAAGTAGTTCCCGATTTCCGGTGTATCGTTCCGCTTTGTTTACATACAACCTGAAATTACCTGATCACACCCAACGTGAAAGAAAGTAGTTCACGATAATATACGGATTGTTTTTTACTCTTTTCATCGAAATAAATCTTACTGTAATGGAAATAATTATAGGCGTTTATTTTATTACGGAAAATAATATGACATTCATTTTCATATCACAGATGTATGGATCATAACTCCCATAAATCAAATACAACGCCCTTTTTACGAAATTAAGATGTCTAACATTCATTTTTCTTCCACTCCGCAGAACGAAGTACTTCAATGAACTGCTCAAATGGATCTAAATTTTGTTTTTTTTACAAAATCGTAGGAACAAATATTCCGTTAAGCTATCAGCCAATAGTTCTTCCGATTTGTTAGTATGGTTTCTGAGATTTTGCTTGAGAGCTCTCCAATTGGATTCGATACTTTGAGTATGAGCTCCACTGTCAGGATCTATAAACGTTTTTGTGTGATTATAAAATCCGAATAAATACTATCAAAAAATGTGGCGTCAGATTTAACCACTTAGACTTTCAAAACAAAAGTTGGAAATAGCTTCGCTTACGAAATACCCTGGCTCCAGATAAAAACAAAAAAAAACCGTAGTACCTTTATTCGATATACATTGCCGGAAAGTGAAAAAAAAGCACCATTAAAAATTGCAGCTACGTCTATGAGATTTATGTCGGAGCAAACAACTTGTTAAGAAAGGAAAGGGATCGCACATGTGAGGTGATTCAATGTTTATTTTACTTTTAATGCGTATTACAGTGTACAGAAGGTGCATTTTAATAAAGTGTTTGCACAGCCTGAAGAGCATGTTGGGCGGAGTGTGCGTGCGCGTTATCCTGCTGGGATATAGCATCTAGGATTCCACTCAAAAATGGCAGTACGACCGGCTGCACAATGTAGTTGACGTGCGTACTGCTATTCAGTGTACCCACATACAAACACCAGACTCGTACGAGAGTGATAGCTAATCGCTCCCGACACCATGATGCCCGGTGTGGGGCATGTGTGTCGTTGTCGGATGCATAACTCCCATAAAGCAAATGCGACGCCCTTTTCGCGAAATTAAGATGTCTAACATTCATTGTTTTACATTCCGTAGAACGAAGTACTTCAATGAACTGCTCAAATGGATCTAAGCAGATACCGCTCACCTTGTCGCCTTCTGACGCGTACACGACCGTCAGACGCACTGCTTTCATCACTGAAGATCACTAACCGCCATTCTTCCGTCCAATGAACTTGTTCTTGACACCACCACAAATGTGCTCAGCGGTGACCAGGGGTCAGTGGTGACCGTGCCAGAGACACACGTGGCCGTAGTCCTGCTTTTGGCAAATGATTGCGTATCGTTCTGGTAGAAACTCTTGGTATGACAGAGGAACGGAATTGCGACGCTGTAGCCGTCCGCTCTGCCAACGTCGCCCTCCTAATACCCCAATCCTGTGGTGCGTCTGTAACTCTATTTTGCCCGGAACTACGTCTGCGAGTGTGCGAATGCTCCTCTCACCACCGATGCCACCATCTTATCACGGACGATGCCTCTCTCTCCACTTGGTCAGCAATTTGTTGGGAAGACCAACCTCCTTTCCGCAGACCCACTATACGGCCTCGCTCGAATTCCGATAACTGAACAAATGTTGCATGCTTGCGTCGTCCAGGCATGGTAGCTTCTTCAACGAGCGCTGAACAACACAACACCAGACGAATGACTACGCTGTGCAAGCTGTATTCCTTAAATACGTGCTGCGTACATTCCATATTGTCGTCTGCGTGACGTCATTACTTCATCCAATAACATTCCAACTTGGATCACAGTTTCTGCTGCCCTTAACGATTAACATATTGCACTAAAGAGCAATTGAATTAGAGATACCTGTCTAGTAACGTGTAGCACCACCTTTCGTCTCGTCGTGGACTCGACAAGACACCGGAAGTTTTGGGAAGCCATACGGATCCACGACCCCTGAACAAGCTCCCACAGTTCACGAAGATTTGATGGAGGGGGTCACAGCCCCGAACACCTCTCTCGATGGTATCCCAGAGTGTTCTATGGGATTGAGGTCAGGTGACCTAGCTGGCCAAGGAAGCGAAGTCACGTCGGTGGAGTTTTCATCCAACCATTCGGATACAATTCGGGAGCGATGGCACGGTGTATTGCAGGATGAGGTCCCCAGCGGAATGTTGAAGACGCACAAACAGGAGCAAATGGTCGTTCAGGATATCCCGGTAACGTTGACCTGTGAGGGACGATGTCACACGTATCAGGGGTCCCATTTCAGTCCACGTAAACAGTCCCCAGATGAGAATGCCACCCCCCCCCTCCAGCTTGAAGAGTACCCTGCTGGCAAGAAGGATCAATCGCTTCATCTGGTTTGTGCCGTACTCGTATCCTGCCATCCGCATGTACCAACGTGAATCTCGACTCATCAGTCCAGGCAACAATTTTCCACATGTCTAGGGTCCACTGGCGATGTTCCTGTGCCCATGCTAATCTTTGCACCCTGTAATGAGCGGTCAGCAGCGGCACCTCGTGGGACGATGGCTTCTGTACCCAATAGCAAAGATATGGTTCTGGATGGTGTTGCTGCTTACAAGTTTTTGTGCACCAGCGTTAAATTGCCGAGTGATTTCTTGCACTGTGGCCCGTCTATCCGCTGTTACAATGCGAGCTAGCCGACGATGACCCTGCTCATCCACACGCTGTTGTCCACGGCAGTTGACCCTTGCAGGGATGGTTTTACCGGATTCGATGTACTCACGGTGCACCCGTGACACAGTGGCTCGTGAAAATCCCAGTGCCTGCACGACTTCCGAGTTGGAGTGACCCATTCGTCGGGCCCCGAAAATTTGCCCACGGTCAAATGCGCTTAGATCCTTCGTCTTACCCATACTGCGTCCGACTCTTACTTATTTCCGTCGCATCACTCCTTATATTGTCGGATCGCTGCATACTTCATGTCGTTTCCGTTTACAGGGCCGCCCACAGCCCCACGTTTGCATAACGCCAGCTGTCTTTAATTCAATTGCTCTTCAGTGTATAACATGACGTTCCTACCGGCATTCCTTCTGGGTGTTCTGTTTTCACTTTCCGGCAGTGTATTTCTTTCATAAAATGCGTTTACAAATAAAAATATAGTCTTTAAGGCGTCTATTATATCGAAATTCTAAAAAAGAAACGCGTAAAATTTATTGTGAACTACTTTCTTCCACGTTGGATGTGAACATGTTGCACGTAAACAAAAGATCAGATTGATACATGGGAAATCGGGAACTACTTGAAAGCGTTCTTATTCGGTAGTACAGCCTAACAAATAATTCACCGGTAAAAGATACGATTATCTATAGAAGTATTATACTCATTTTTTTCTAGTTAACGTACTTTGTTCATTGTACTGCTTCAAAGAATTATTTTTTAAATATCATCATGTTGAATGTGGATAGTTTTCCGGATTAAGAAAGAGAAATATTAAGTATTACGTTTGATGAAAGCCTGTTTTGAGAAAACAAAATGAAAAGCAGAGTTTGTAAATTAAGACTTTTTTTCTAATAATGACTTGTCGTCTCTGATGAAAAAAACCTCTGATGTGAAAAACATCTTATTTCTGTCGTATTTCAGTAAATCCTAGTATTTCGTGAAGTCACAATGCACTTCTAATTTCAGAGAGTCTCGAAGGCCCTTTATCTATAATTCACCTTTCGTAATATAAAGGCTGCTATTTACTGTGTGGCTAATGCCAGAGGTCATGCTATTCTTGATACGAAGTTTATTCTCAGCGGAATTTACGTTCATACATTACGATTTTTATTCCAAATTAAATGAATGGCCGAATGAATTGTTTAAGGTTTTAATACCCACGTGAATTATCATTATAAAACACCAACGCATACCGCTTCTATAGTCCTGCTGGAAAACTACTTTTACATGCATTTTTATATATTTGTGGCTCTGTAATTTAAAATAATTGTTCTTGATAAATTATTTTTGTGCTTTTCTAGAAGTATTGTAGTCTATTCACTATGAAAGTTTTTTGTTTATCGAGAAACGCCTATTATTCAACGTCATTTCTTATTCGTCCCCACAGAGTCTTAAAACTGTGATGTTTTGGTAATGTTTTAGCTTATATGCTGTCTTCTATTTGAAACTCTCTTGATCCAACTCGATAGCTCCTTTTTATTACCCTGTGTTGTGGCTCTATTTCCTCTTCCATTTTTTGAGTTCAAAATTGTTTTCTTCCTTACTGGCGTGATAGCATGATTGCGGAAGTATTGTTAACTTATCCTACTTGGGCTCAATTTTGCTGCTGGGTTCTTGTGCAGCGTTTGGCTACTATTCTTCCTGTAGGCTTAGTTTACTTTTCCATTTAAGGTTCGTTTCGTGTGAGCCATTCGCTTGTGGAGAAGGGGAATATTCTCTTTGTTTTCACGCCACTTATTTTGTTCTTTTATTTCCCTTATCCTCCGGTCATTCTGAACTTTCCTATGAATTGCTTTGCGCCACCACTCTTACAGCTTCTTTTGTGCAGAAGTTTGCTGCATACGTAGGTATCTTATGTAGTTCTTCCCGCGTTATTTGCTCTTTCGTTCACTGAAAGCAGCGTGTGTGTAAATTAAAGAATTAAACTTTCGTAGGGAATATTTCTCCTTACCGTCTGAATGTCGGGATTTTTATTTCTCATATTAACAATAGGATTTCTGTCTGGATTTTCATCCTGCCCAGATTTTCACTTGTCTAAATGTTGATCCTGTTGAAATTTTAATTGGCTGACGTCTGATCAGATTACATTTGACCGATCAATGAATTGGCATGTAATTTTACCTCTGGTTTAGAAAAAGCGCAGCAGAAGCCTACGATGTGTTCGAACCAGTATTTAGCGAAAACAATCGGTGCAGTTGGAAAAATGTTCATCATTTTTCAAAATTCAAAGGAATGTTTGACCTTAGAAAACGTTTTTCGTTTTGGCTGTCCTATAACTTCAAAAGCCATTGTGTTTTTTCACTCGTATTCTTGATTCGATAGCCATGATTGATGTTAAACTCTCTGAACCGTTGCTGTTGAAAGTTCTGTTTTTTACGAAAAGGGTCAATGAGTTGTAATATAAGATTTGGTAACGCAAAGCGTTTCATTTAAGCCTACATCTGGCATCATCCCTGATGATCTGAGGGCGAAAAGCTTTCGCCCATCAGAATTTTGTCAAGGTGCTGCTAACTTATTGAAAAATGATTTTTTTGTTTTGTTTTTTTCCGAGCATGAAATTATTTTGAAATGCTATTAAGTTGCAGCAACTGAGGAAATTAATTTTAATACGGCAGAGGAATTCCATATTAAAATATTCGACAGGGAAAGTTCCGCAAGTTAAAGAAGCATTGAATTTTATTTACATGTACCATGCACATTTATCTTAACAAGATCCCCCTTAAAATCAGGTAATTTTGTCATTTCTCATATAATTGTTCAGTTCCTAAAAAATTTTCATCAGGCATCGTAAATTTGTAAACAGTGAAGCAATGCATCTGTGCTAATACACTGGTGTGCAAAAATTAAGGACGAAGAGGAGAAATTAGCATAACAGCGGAACGAGCAGGCAGAACGGACCGAAATACCACTCAGGAGAGAGACTAGGGTCCGGTACGGGAGGGCATGCGCATATATGCAGCATGACGTAGGGAAGGGGGTCGGAAGGGTATAAAACGCACGGACGGTGTGCTAATTTCTCCTCTTCGTCCTTAATTTTTGCACACCAGTGTATTAGCACATATCCACTGCTTCACTGTTCACGAATTCACGATGCCTAATGAAATAGCGTTCACCGAATTGCTGAGCGTACACGGGCGGTGTACGCTCAGCAATTCGGTGAAAGCTATTACACTGTGTACATCGGTTTGAACGACGTCGAGTTGCTGCCACCGTGTGATATGGCCAACAGGCTATCCAGGAGACGGCATCTGGATGATTTTACCTGAGGTCGCGTCATTGGGAAGTTGGAAGAAGGTCGAAGTGTGACTAGTGTGGCCGAAGAGTTCGGGATCGCTAACAGCATCGTTTCACGAGCTTGGACAGCATTTCAAACGACAGGAACAGCTGTCCGAGAGTTCAGCAGTGGTCGTCCACGAGCAACGACGGCGGCGGACGACCGGTATATTGTCCTACAGGCGAGAAGAAGCAGACGGCAGAGAGCGGGAGAAATCGCAAGGCACATGCAACAGACAACTGGACGTCCGCTATGGCGTTTTACCGTGGCCAGGAGACTGCACACAGGTGGTCTATTTGCACGACGACCAGTACGGTGTGTGCCATTAACGCCTGTTCATCGGAGACGGCGGTTTCTGGGGTGCCAGGAACACAAGAACTGGACATATCAGCAATGGGGCCGAGTTCTCTTTACGGATGAGAGCCGATTTAGTCTGACGAGCTATTCTGGACGTATACACATCTGGAGAGAGCAAGGAACACGCAATCACATCTCCAACATCATCGAAAAGGACCGGTTTGGAGGTGGCGGAGTTCTCGTTTGGGGCGGTATCATGCTTGGTAGCCGTACTGACCTCCACATCTTCCAAGGAGGTTCAGCCACTGGTGTCCGCTATTGTACCGAGGTTCTCCTGCCTCACGTGCGTCTGTTTAGAGGTGCTGTGGGTCTTGATTTCTTCTCCATGGACGCCAACGCTACACCTCATCGTACAGTGGCTGTCGCAGAGTTGTTGGAGAGTGAAGATATTCAACGCATTGATTCGCCCGCAAGGTCGCCGGACCTAAATCCAGTTGAACACGTGCGGGACCTTCTCGGGAGACACTTGGCAACACGTCAACAGCCGCCAGCAACGATTCCGCAGCTGCGATTGGCGCTACAAGAGGAATGGGCCGCGATGCCTCAACAGAACCTTGACAACCTCGTCCTAAGCATGGACAGACGTTGTAAAACCTGCAACTCAGTCAAGGGTGATCATATCCTCTACTAAAGACTGGATGTTTCTTGGCAGCAGCCTGTCACATGGACGTTTCTGTTTTCTGTCCAGTTGTGCTCGAAGCTACCTTTTCAATAAAGTGCCTATGTATTCTTTGAATTCCTTGTTTGGACGGTTTTGCTCACTTGTCCCATATTGTTACATCTTGGGGATCTTATGGTATGATTTGAATCGATGTGGAGCACTTTTGCACGACGTTACATTTGAATTCGAAAAACATTCTCCTCCTTAATTTTTGCACGACAGTGTTATACGGTTAATCTGATTTAAACTCAAAAGAAAAGTACATTCTTTTTGGATTTTTATCTCTCAGAAATAGTTGGGAAAGGAACTTATTAAGATAACCAGACCCTCTTGATAATGGTTGCAGCTATCAAGCTTTGAGAAGTCTTTAAAGTTTTACAGATGCTGGTCATAATTTCTTTGAAAAATGTGATGGATGTTGTTTAAAAATTACTATTCACTGGGCTATATACAGTTTTATCAC
This sequence comes from Macrothele yani, assembly GCA_039090855.1. Lineage (NCBI taxonomy): Eukaryota > Metazoa > Arthropoda > Arachnida > Araneae > Macrothelidae > Macrothele > Macrothele yani. The sequence continues at coordinate 108,505,426 of CM077004.1, read as the reverse complement.
AAATGCTCTGAAATGTAATTCAAATAGGCAGTGAAAACACACTAATGGGGAAGAGGTTTTAGAGGCTATGTGGTGATATGCATTTTTAACCGTGAGCTCCAATTTCAGGTAATTTGTGTAGCGCATCCGTACATCGACCACTTCTGAAAATGCAAGACATGCGATAAGTATGAGATTTTTCGAGAATATAACACCGAAATTTGTCACATGTAAAAGCATGAATTTGTGCGTGGTGTTGATCGAAACCTCTCCTTTGCTCTGGTGAAACTTTCTCTAACCGACTAATTTACACAGAAGGAATGCATCGCTACAGATTTGTATTCTTGACACGTGCTTCACCTCTGTAGTACGTCACAAACACAGTGTAAATCATACAATGCTCGACATAGAAAATGCCACATCATGAAAGAATGCACAAAATGAGACGAAACTTACCACACATGCTGACTAGTAGGTAGGAAAGAAGAGACTTAATTTTTGAGGGAACACAAATGCGATGGCCAAGGAGAAACTGTATGCGAAGAGAGGTATCGCTGGCTACGTGTCCTTGACCTGTGTACACAATTCATTCACATATATACAGCAACAAAACGGAATGCAGCAACCTTTCATTTTTGGAGGCTTAACAGTCATCGTGAGTATGATCTTTAAGCAGTCGCCTGTTCCTAATTTAAGGTCACTAGTTCAAGGGAAGGGAGAGAGCCAGTGCCGTAAGACAAGCACAACATCCACGCCTCACCGGGACTCAAACCCAGGCCGATCTTGGACGAATGATCAGATGCAGCACCTCATCGGCGTGCTGCATCTGACCATTCGTCCGAGATGGGCCTGGCTGTCATTGTACTCACTTACTATGCGAACGAGCATTGAACGGCTATTGAAACTGATAGCACCCAAACCATGACACCAGTTTTAGGATGGGCATGACGATCACGGGCCACACTAGGATCAGCCTAGTGACCACGTCGTCCTCAGACTTTCAATCAGCGATCATCGGTGCTGAGACAAGAGCGAGACTCGTCGCTGAATGCAACATGGTTCGATTCGTCCCGCCAAGCATGCCTGGTACAGCACCAGGGCGATCTTACGCGATAATGTGTTGAAATTAGTGGAAGTCGTCGCAATGGCTGGCAAAAGCGCAAACCAGCCGAAGTCCATCTGCGATTTACAGTCCGCGACGATACCGGGATTTTCACAGCGGCCTGTACACCTAGCAGAATGTCGCCTGCTATAGATCGTGGGACTGCTATGGATCGTGGGACTGCTATGGCATGCCGTCGAATGAGGCGATTGAAGTGTTCAGATTAGAAACGAGCTCGGGCCCGGGATCGGTCGAGCTCAGAATTCATTATCTACCGAAAAACCCTGGATCGGGCTCGGAATTACAGGTCTTGCATTTCATTACTGTAATTAATTCAACACGTGTAATTCCGAGCCCAGTTGAATTACACGTGTTGAATTTCATTGTTAATTTATAACCATGGTGGAAGGATTTTCAATTTCCTAAGCTAGCTGTCATTTAAGACAAATTTTGCTTAGCAAGACTTTTATTATGCATTGCCCAAAGCTATGGCCCAAGCAAGGATTACTTTAAGGAGGTCTGGTATCGAAAAACTGGGGGAAAATCACATTCCCATTTTTCGTATTGCATTAAAAATCAAGAATCTTATCTTTAAAATGATGTATTAATTTCCAAAATTGTGCAGTTAGAAGTATTGTTATTTATTTTTTAAAATTTCCTCACTCCCGCGATTTTAGGGGTGACGTTGGTTTTTAATGCAACAGGTCGATTTTTAGAGAAAAGAAGATCAAGTTGAAGCGCTGAGGCATTAGATGAAATTCTCTCTCTCTCTCTCTTTTCATGATGAACTTGATCTGGAAACTGCACACACATATCATAATATTGTGATTATTATACTATTAAGTGCAAAGCTTTGTTCGTGTTACAAAATGCAGAATAATCTGGTCTGAAATGCTTTTACGTTCTTTTTTTAATTTTGGAAATTTCCCTACATGCTTTTTTTCATATTCTACTACATCACTCTAAACTACCTTTACCAATTAGCATATATGTAAATTATATTGCAAAGATTAGTTTTCTAGAGTCAAAATTTCAAACACTTGCAACTGTCTGTACGGCGTTGTACGTTTTATAATGCAATTTATTCAAAATAAAAGTAAATTTAGAAATCGAAAAGAAATAACGAATGGACATTTTTGTTTCTAAACGATTTTCTTTTTTCAGCTTTTACCAAAATTACTGAATCCCCTGATACGGTGGAAGGGCACGTTGATTATTTATTTATTTTCAAAATACATTTTCGAACATTTGGCTTTATGCGTAGTATTTCTAAAGACATTAATATTGTGAAGTGGATTAACTGAACTAAAGTTTTTAAACTAATGATTTTTAAACTAATCCTTGCTTGGGCCATATCTTTGGCCAGTGTATGATGCATAAATGCAAGCCTTGATAAGCAAAATTTTCCAAGAATCAGGGCCCAGGCTCAGCAAACACATGTAATCAAAGAAAGCGGGCCGAGCCCGGGCTCCTAAAATTGAGCAGTTAATCCTCCTACATGCACTAATCCGTCTACGGCGACGCACGTTAGGTTCCTCTAACCACTGTCGCCACATTCGATCGACAGTTATAGTATTCCGATGCGTTTCCGCCACGATGCGAATCAGAGACCAACCAGCAGTACGTAGCCCTATAGTGAAACATCTAATAAAGGTGCCCACGTGACGGTGGGATTCCCGATGACGTTGCTTATTCCTTTCGTTTACTTTCACCTCAGAGACAAACCTGCTGCAATGGTTAATACGCCCAGGTTGAGCTCTACGAAACTTAATTACGCCGAGCCGTTTTGCATTTTTATCTCCCTCACCTATCAAGTGATTAGTTCGTAGCTGCAATTATTTACGAAACCCAACTGTCGACACATAACCATCAATTTGCATAGAACTCCGATAAATAATTTCGGTGTATCATTTTCGATGTCAAGCCGTGCGTATTCAGCTGGAGGAATTTGCCAACACGACGTTTCAAAGACGGGACAACACATTTGTAAAGTAGCACAAATACGTAATGTGATGCGAAATCGCAGGAAAGGGATTCTTCTGGAAATAGATAGGAGGAACAGAGGCATTATCAAAATTTATTTTACGACTACTAACGCAGGAAAGGAAATAATACAACTTCTTCGGGAATTCTGACTCGCTAGTAACTACAACAAGCGATTGAAATGTCTTCAAAAATGTCCCTGTAGCGGTGATGAGTGGTTCTTTGTCTTTTACTGTTCTCTAGAGTTAATGAACTCTAAAGATCCGGCGATGCGATTAAAATGAGAGCAAATACGCTGCAGCGGCGGCTGGAATTTACGTATACAAGATCTGAGAGTTCAAAGTTTGCCACCGGTGGCATACAGAACTGATTCAAATAAAAACGAAAAAAAGATCTAATGTTTTTCGCTGCAATTTATTTGTTCTCTTATCTTATATTTACATTAAATTTACATCGTCATAATTATATCATTTCACATTTCACTTTTTTCGACGTACATACAAAGACCATTGAAAATTCTATAAAACAACATAGTTCCTCTCTCGTCTTCCTTGAAATTTTCTTCTTAACATCTTTAGTGCTACGTGCACTAGCGAATTTGAATGCAAGCCTTTTTGATATGGAGCTTTTCATAGAAACACGAAAGAGATGCGAGAAAAAAAAACTCAAAGCAATACGCCATTTCAGGGGAAGTAGGAGCGGGCGTGAAGGGTGGGTTACGATGTTTATCTGGACTCGAAGAAAGCGCAGCAAAAGGGAAACGCAAAAGGCTAGAAGCGTGGGATTAGTTTTACCGAATCTCGGGCGTCTGATAAAATATTGAAAATTCGTTCACTGCGTCTCACGCAGCTACAGAGGAACATCGGAGATGGTTGCGTAACTTTTGCCTTGGTAAGGTGGCCAGAGACCCCTATAATGGAGGTGCATTACAATCCACCGGCGGTCTTGATCTGCAATAGGAAAAGAACAACTAGAGTTGGACAATTCGATTTATTCACACTCGCCGTCTTTATTTGCTTTTTCTGCTGGTGATACGGTTACACGTTTGAGCAAACAATGAATTTCCACCGATCAGTTTATTTTAAGCTCCTATTTGTTTAATATCTGTTTGGGATTTGGTGTCATTTTTTCTCACCCAAGATGCGGGGAAGTTCTTGAGTTATTTGCTCCATTGAGTGCGCTTCATGTTATTTTATTTACTTCGTGATGACATTACAAATAAGGAATTTGACTTCAAGTGGCTCTTTTATGTTTAAGGAAGCATTGTTCTTCAACCCTACGCTGTCCTACTTTCATTTACAATATATTTAAAACATACGGGAAGATGTCAGGGGAACTAATGAGATGATTACTCAGAAAGCTTATATATACAGTGTGCTCTTCTACGTATTGTAGTTAAAGTTTATCCTAGCATCATATGAAGGCGAACGTACTAAATATCTCTACCGACCCATCTTCCTCTCTCTCTCTCTCTCTCTCTCTCTCTCTCTCTCACACACACACACACACATATACATACACGCACTACATTATGTATCTTTTTTCACAAAGTACTATATCCCTTTAACATATACACTGAAGTGCCAAAAGTCATGGGGTAGCAGTATGCAAATTTTTAGTTGGCTCTGCCGTCGTATAAAGGCTTTGATGCACGATACGAATTTTATCAGTTGCGAGATGTAATCTCGTGAGTCAGGTTGAACAACCGCCAGTAGGATTATAGCAAGCCGACGTGTTTGAACGAGGCATGGTATTGGGAGTCTTTTTCTGTCCCTTGGTACGGATGGGACATTCAATTTCCGAGGTTGTGCGAACATTCAACATTTCTCGATCCACGGTGTCATGTATGTACCGAGAATACTTCATGGAAGGCATTGCCACCTACAGTGGACAGCGCAGTGGTCCACCACTGGTGCTGAATGACCGTGACCAGCGGCGTCTGACCAGGATTGTCCATGGTAAGAAGCAAACGAAACTGGCTCAAATAACATCCACACTCGATGCAGGAGGTACCAGAGACATACATGTATCCATCAGGTCAATGCAGTGCAATTAAGCGTCCGTGGGGTATGCGAGCAGAACACCCACCAGAGTGCCTTTTTAATACCGCGACATCGGATAGAGCGCCTCACTTTGGCTCGTGAACACGGTAATTGGACCCTAGAAGACTTGCAACATGTGGCGTGGTCCAATGAGTCACGCTATCAATTGTTACTAGCTGATGATAGGGTTCGGTTGTGCCGCAGACCCCATGAGGACATGAGGACATGAACCCAAGCTGTCAACAAGGCGCTGTGCAAGCTCGTGGTGGTTCCATACATGTGTGGGGAGTCTTTACGTGACACGGTTTGGGTCCTCTGGTCCTCGTAAACACGTTATTAACCGGTAATAGGTTTTTTGCTCTGCTGGGTGATTATTTTCGGCCCTTCATGGACTTTATATACTCCAACAAGGATGGAATTTTCCAGGGGGGACAATGCATCATGTCATCGTGCCCAAGTTCCGACGGATGGTTTGGCCACCACGTTCGCCCGACGTAAACCCAATAGAAAACTTATGGGACGTGGTGGAAAGACACATTCACACCCAAGATCCTGCACATACAAATACCAGGGAAATGTTGGCGGCTATTCAGATGACATGGCTCAACATCTCTCCAAACGTTTTCTGGCCACTTGTGCCATCGATGCCACGTTGAGTTGCTGCACACCGCCGGGCTAGAGGAGGTCCTACACGATACTAGGTACGTATCCGATGACTTTTGACACTTCAGTGTGTATATATATATATATATATATATATATATATCATCATCATTGTCAACCATTATCAATCCACTGCTGGATGAAGGTCTCCCGAAGTCTCTTCAACAATTGTCTCTTTTTAGCCTGTTTCCTCCATGTTACTCCGACATGTTTTCGAATTTCATCCATTCATCTCCCATGTGCTGTGCTTCTGAGTCATTTTCTGTCCCTTGGTATCCAGTCTAAGATTTCGATTGTCCATCGGTAGTCCGTTCTCCAGACATCATGTCTAGTCCATAGCTCGTTCTTGACAGACGTTGTGTTGGTGGCTCCTACATTTTATGCATTCTAGTGTGATATACCTCGTCCCGCACTAACCTGTTGCGTATGCCTCCTGTTTAAATGTACTGTGTACATTTTAAGCTACTTTTCTGGCGATATCGTTTTTGTATTTGTTCATATTCCTCCGTTTTCCTATCGTTTGATCGTTTGTTTACGTTTGGAAGCTGACAACATGGCGGCTTCCGTTCTATCCTTATCATTTCTGGGCGAGTCGGATGCACGTCACGTCGCACTTCCTACCTCCATGGAAGTTGACGTACTCTCGTCCTCAGATGTGTCGGCTCATATGCTTTCCCAGCTGTCTGGTACTCCTGCTCCGGTCCCTTCACTTGCCCTCCTTCTTCTGCTGTTGCCGCTGCCTCGGTGACCTCCCTGGATACTGCTGGGACTACTGTCTTGCCTTCTGACTGTGCACTTCTTCCCTCACAGCCTTCTGTGTCAGCTGGTTCAGCACAGACTTCTCTACCAAGGATGTCCTTTAGCGAGGCTCTGCTTCACCACCAGCTTCTTCTCAACCTGATGGCGTCTTGCGATCAACACCTATTATTTAGGTATCCAACTACAATGTGAAGGTAACGATTGATGGAAATTCGTAGATTGGCTGTGAGTTCCATAATCTCGTGGATAGAGGTGTGCTCTTTCATGCCTTACAGAATGCTCCTCTGCCCCGCTACATGGAGGCCCTCTCAGGTCATGTGTCGTCCGCGTCTGATGCCGTTATTTCTCGTACCTTTAGGGATATTTCAGTACAGTTCCAGTGCAAGCAAGATGCTGACTTTTTTCTTGCACACGGACTTTCGATTGAAACAAATCTTCGCATCCCTTCGCCTCCTTTCAAGGGTCTAGTGAACATCACGTTCTATCCTGTTCGACAGGAAGTGCCTGATACTGCGCTTCCTTTCCTTGTCAAACATGTCTGTAAAGTTGTGGGCAACGTCCGTCGCCTTTCTGACGCTCCACGCGGAACTCGATTTGAACATGATACAGCACCTCGCCGTAAGTTGTTGGTCGTCTTTCCCACTGAGAACGCCTTGGCGAATTTTCCTTCAGAAGTTACTGTTGATTTTCCTTCAGAAGCTACGCACTTACAGTTTCAAGGTTTTCACCACTCAATATTGTACTCACTGTCTTACCCAGGATATTACCACTGCCTTCTGTGTGCACATACGCAATGGTCTTTTTCCAGCTCGCATCCTAATGCCGATCACATTGGCCATTCTACCATATTCTCTTCCAGCGTTTTGCCTGACGCGGCTTCTATTTCTCTCCGTCAGACGCACATTCCAGTCCAGGACAAGGATCCCTTTCCTCCTCTTCCGCACTGTACGGTAGTGCATCCTCTTTCTGTGTTAGCAGAAATGTCTTCCACTACTGATGTGTCTCCAGCAGAGTGTTCGACTCGGATGTGTCGAGTGGTGCTTCGGCCTTCCGGCCGAAGCACCACTCCTCCGTGTGTCTCGCATAAAGGATCTCTAACTACGACCATGTCTGCTATGTCCACCGATGCTGATCGGGTACATAATGATTCCTTGGCGCAACTTGTGCTCTCGCTTCCCCTTTCGGGTGTTCTTCCAGATCCGCCAATGGATTCATCCGCCTCAACGTTTTCTTCAAAACGGACTGGAACTTCCAAAGGTTCTGTGAAACTGAAAAAAGGTGAAACATCTTTCTGCTAATCCTTTTGTACCCTCATGTAGTATTCCCGATGTTTCCTGTTCCGATGTTTCTCCGTCTGATGACTCCTCGAACATTATGCATCTCCGTCCTAGTCATGTCAATCCCCTCTCAAATGTTGAGGTTATAAAGGCCTTGATAAATTTCCTCTAGTTCCTGGACCACTATCCAGACATCAACTCTTACGCCTCTTCCAATCTGCTCGTACAGTTGTCTGTACTGAAGAATTTCTCCGTTCATCTGATATTGATCTGTGCGCAACGGTGATGCAATTTGAAGCTTATGTGTGATTTTTCAAATCTCTGAGTGTCACAGATCCTAGGTAGTAGGTTTTAATGAGACGATACACTCGCCGACTCTCCTCCGTGAAAGACCTCGCTGAGAAACACATTTGTGATGTGATACTTTACTTCCTCAAGCCGATGAACTTTAGCACCCCTTCTCAACCCAATACTTTCCGATTTCTCCGGCGACATTTTCCACCTTGTGGTTGCCTGAAATTTTCTGGTTTCGCGTTTCTTCATCTACTGTTCCGCTAATTGTGTGTTGTATCCTTCATGTTATCAATCTCGCATTGCACTGTTGTTTCCTGATTTTGTTATAGTGGCTTGTGTTTTTCTTTTGCTCTCATGGCATGTCCTTGCTCTACTAGAGTTTTCCTCCTTCGCGGTTTATGTTAGTGCTACCATTAACTTTGTTCTCATAATTTAGTTGGTGTATTCCTGTACTGTGCCTTCCATTTTGACCCTCATTATGTTTTAATTGGTTGGTGTTTTACCATATCCTTGTACATCTGCTCATAATGTTCTACTTGTGTTACTTGGTATCGAATGATTTGCCTTTATGCTATTCCTTATTTGTGTGCATCATATTTTTAACAACTGTGCAAATACCTGATGTTATGGTCCGTCCCGTTATTGTTTATCGTTCACGCTGAACTGTTCTCTAGCATTGGTGTTATCCAACTGATTTTGCCTCTGTGATACCGATGTCACTGCGTCATGGTAATGTACTCTTTCTGTTTGCTCTCTAGTTCGTGTTGCTTTGTGGATATACCTGTATTTTCCTTTTTATATTTTGTGTACTGCAATATCCAGGGATATCTGCTATGTTTGTGATTCCATTATAGTAATAAACTGGGAGCCGCTTTGGTAGCCACAGTTATCCAACTAAAAAACCGTTTCCATTTCAACCATTGTACTCTTATCATGATGTCTTCCACTTGTGTCATTTTCTTTATCCACGAGTTCCTCACTTTATCTTTCCTGGTTATACCAAGCATGCATCTCTCCATGCTTCTTTCAGTTGTCTACAGCCTTTGTATGCCTCTTTTAATTAAGGTTCATGTCCCTGTTCCATATGTTAAAACTGGAAGGATGCACTGATTAAACACTTTTCTTTTAAGACATAATGGCATATTGCTCTTGAAAATTGTACTGTTCCTTCCTAAAGCTCTCCTGCGAAGTTTCATACGCCGATTAATTTCCTCATCAATGTGACCTTTGCTTAATATCTGTTGACAAAGGTAACCGGAGTTATCAGTTACCTCGTGCTTTTCCCATCAATCGTAAAATCTTCATTTCTTGTAAAAATATTGTACATCAGTTTTGTCTTCTGAAAGGCCATTTTTAATTCCACTTCTTTATTCTTGTTAACAAGTTCCTGGACCATACCCTGCAGTTATGAAGGGGTGGTTGCAAAAATGATTATGTCATCAGCAAAACGAAGACGAGTTAAGTAATATCCATTAATCTTAATCCCTTTGTCTTCCCAGTTCAATGATCGAAAGATACTTTGCAATGCGGCATTGAAGAGTTTGGGAGATATAGTGTCACCTTGCCTCACTCCTTTTCTAAGTCCTATTGGTGCTGTATCCTCAAATATCCGAACCCTTGCATTTGCATTTTTATAGATGTTATTAATAATGTTAATGTAAGCATCTTCAATACTGCAGGATTTCAAAGCCATTGTAACTGTTGATGGTTTTACAGAATCAAAGGCCTTTTCATAATCAATAAAAGCCATACATAATGGGAGTTCATACTCCCTCGTTCTTTCAATTAGCTCCCTCAGTGCATGGGTATGATCTATAGTGCTGTAGCCACTCCTGAATCCAGCTCGTTCCCTTGGTCGAGCTATGTCCAATGTTACCTTCAAGCGACGTGGAAGAAACTTTGTGAAGATTTTTTAAACCACTGAAAGGAGGCTGACGGGCCTGTTTTTGAAATCTTCAATGTTACTTTTTTATGTAGCAGGATCATTGCAGTATGGTTCCAATCCTCAGGAGTCTTTCCTTCATTGAGACATCCAGTGGAAACTTGGGCAAATCTAGTTTTTATTTCTACATTTGCTCCTTTTATAATGCCTACGGTAAATCCATCTTTTACTGGAGCTCTTACCGGTTTCATGATGTGCAACTTCTGCCAAGAGGTAAAGGAACTTTGGCACTGGTATCTTCTTAACGACTGGAATAGGGGTGTAGTATCTCTTGCATATAGTTTGTGTAGAAAATTTTCACTCTTGTCAAAATTTCGTTTCTATTTCTTGTTACAGAACCACCTTCTTTTCTCAATGCCATAATCAGTTTTCTTTCCTTACTGAGACATTCCTTTTTGCTTTCTTCAGGCTTAGGTTATTTTCAATTGTTTATCTCACTAGCTCACAATTGAATTTCCTTATATCTTCAGTGATACTTTTCCGAACTATCTTGCATAGCTGTATATATTTCGTTTTGGAAGTTAAATTTTCTTTATTAGCCCTCTTCTCCCTTTCCTTTTGCATCAGAATTTTTGATTTTCCTGATAGGTTCTTGATATGCACCTTATTTCTAGTACCACCTATTTTTGTTGCTGTTTCCATAAGAGCCTTGGTCATTTTTCTGTTAACTTCAGAGATGTCCAATTTTTCCGATGTTAGACCTTCTACAGCATGGAATCAGTTTCTCAGCTCCAACGTAAAGATATTATGATGATTTTTAAGGTTGGCCATATCAAGGCATTTTGTTGGATTTATCAGCTTGCCACGTTCGCATTTAGTGTTGAGGTGCATCTTGCATCTCACCATTCTATGGTCATTACCTGTGTTCAACATGTTTAGCACACTACAGTCTTCAATGCCGATTTTCTTGTTTCACATAATAAAAGCAAATTCACTTGTCGTCCCATTGGGATTTCTCCATGTCCATTTCCTATGTGACTTTTTTCTTGAAAAAGGAGTTCTCAATGAAAAATCTTTCTACCTCTGCAAACTTTGCAAGAGTATTTCCACGCTGGTTCCTGTTGCCGTGACGGAATTTAGCTACCGAAGTTTCGTTCTGATGGTTGTTGCTCAATTTTCGCTTTGAAGTCACCCATAATAATCTTCAAGTGCTGTTTGCCGTTATTATTTAGATGCCGAATTTCCTCATAAAATTCTTCAAGTTTTTTCCTCAGGATGACTTGTGGTGGGTGCGTAAGCTTGAGTAATCTGAGTCTGGTATCTTTTTGAGAATTGGATAACGAGTCCCACAGCTCTGTACGAGAAACTTTCAACTTCCATAACTTTATCCTTAACTTCTAGAACTTTATCCTTTAGTTTCTTGTTCATTATATATCCAACACTACAAGCCCTGCTAGTATTTGTCAAACGATAGTGGAAGAGATGTCCACTTTTCAGTTCAATGAGATCAATTCCCTTTCTGCTTGACTCACTTAGCCTGACAATGACCCACTTGATTCTTTATAGTTTTCCTCCTCCAATTTAAGGGGCTCTGAATCAGTAGATAGAGATCGTCCATTGAACGTAGTCAAGGTCAGCATCAGATGACAGTCTAGTCAGGTCCTCCGGGGATTCTTATGATATGATATGTATATATATATGAGAAGAGCTATCTGGTGAGTAAAATTAATGACATGAAAGCTCTCATTCAAGATCTTTGATAGTCTATATATATTCACTGGCAAGCAAAAATTAAGGACGAGACAGTTTTTCGAATGTAACGTCGTGAAGAAGTGCTCCACATCGACACAAATCATACCATAAGATCCTCAAGATGTAAGAATATCGGACAAGTGTGCAAAACCGTCCAAACAAGGAATCCAAAGTATAAAAAGGCACTTTATTGAAAAGGTAGCTTCGGGCACAACTGGACAGAAGACACAAACGTCCATGTGACAGGCGACTGCCAAGAAACATCCAGTCTTTAGTAGGGGATATGATCACCCCTGCCTGCGTTGCAGGATTTACAACGTCTGTACATGCTGAGGACGAGGTTGTCAAAGAGCTGTTGAGGCATCGCGGCCCATTCCTCTTGTAGCGTCAATCGCAGCTGCGGAATCGTTGCTGGCGGCTGGTGATGTGCTGCCAAGTGTCTCCCGAGAAAGTCCCACACGTGTTCGATTCGATTAAGGCCCGGAGAACTTGGCGGCCAATCTATGCGAGACATTGTACGATGAGGTGTAGCGTTGTCGTCCATGAAGAGGAACTCAGGACCCACAGCACCTCTAAACAGACGCACGTGAGGCAGGAGAACCTCGGTACAATAGCGGATACTAGTGGCTGAACCTTCTTGGAAGATGTGGAGGTCAGTACGGCTACCAAGCATGATACCGCCCCAAACGAGAACTTTGCCACCTCCAAACCGGTCCCTTTCGGTGATGTTGGAGGTGTGATTGCGTGTTCCTTGCTCTCTCCAGATGTGTATACGTCCAAAATCGCTCATCAGACTAAATCGGCTCTCATCCGTAAAGAGAACTGGACCACATTGCTGATGTGTTCATTTCTTGTGTTCCGGGCACCCCAGAAACTGCCGTCTCCGATGAGCAGGCGTTAATGGCACACAACGTACTGGTCGTCATGCAAATAAACCACCTTTGTGCAGCCTCCTGGCCATGGTAAAACACGATAATGGACGTCCAGTTGTCTGTTGCATATGAATTGCGATTTCTCCCGCTCTCTGCCGTCTGCTTCTTCTCGCCTGTAGGACAATATACCGGTAGTCCGCCGCCGTCGTTGCTCGTGGACGACCACTGGCAAACTCTCGGACAGCTGTTCCTGTCGTTTAAAATGCTCTCCAAGCTCGTGAAACGTTGCTGTGAGCGATCCCGAACTCTTCGCCTACACTAGTAACACTTCGACCTTCTTCCAACTTCCCAATGACGCGACCTCGGATAAAGTCAAGTCATCCAGATGTCGTCTACTGGATTGCCTGTTGGCCATATCACACGGTGGCATCAACTCGACGTCGTTAAAACCGATGTACACCGTGCAATCCCCCTTCACCGAATTGCTCAGCGTACACCGCCCGTGTGCTTTATGCCCTTCCGACCCCCACCTACGTCATGCTGCATACATGCGCATGCCCTAACGTACCGGATCCTAGTCTATCTCCTGAGTGGTCTTTCGGTCCGATCTGCCTGCTCGATCCGCAGTTATGCTAATTTCTCCTCTTCGTCCTTAATTTTTGCACACCAGTGTATATATACACTATCAAAGAATATATACATATACACGGTCGAGTCACATTATCGGGACCACCAGCTAATATCCAGAGTAACCGCCGCGTGCAGTGCGAAAAACAACTAGACGGGCTGGGAGTGACTCAATAAGGTGCTGGAAGGTGTTCACAGGCATGCGGAGCCATGCTGACTGCTCCTGGAGGGTGCGTGGTGGAGGATCCATAGAGCAAACAACACGATCAAGGTGGTCCCACAGATGCTCAATTGGGTTTAAGTCTGGGGAAATAGGGTGCCAGGAATGTACTTTGAAGTCTTCATCGTGCTGTTCCAACCACTCTCGGACATTTCTAGCTGTGTGACACGTCGCATTGTCGTGTTGGAAGATCCCATCTGCCCCATGAAAGACAATTAGCATGTATGGGTGTAGGTGGTCTGCAAGGATGATATTCGTAACGAATTCCTCCATAGTGCCTTCCACAGGTATAAGTGGACCCAGGGATTGCCACCAAAACATTTCCTAGACCATAACGCTGCACCAACCAGGTTACGTTCTTCCAGCAAAGGTTGAAGAGTATTTGTTCCCCGATGTTTCTCGCCTTATATACCAAAGTCCATCCATTCAATGAAGCAGAAAACGTGACTCATTGGAGAATGCAATCTTTTGCCAATCAGCGGAGGTCCGATTCCAATAGTGCCGTGCAAATGTAAGCCTTTTCTGTCGATGCACCTTTGTTAGCATAGGTGCAGTGACCATCTGTCTGTATCGGAGCCCCATACGCAGCAGGGTTCGCTAAGCTGTCGTTTTAGACACTCTTCCCGTAGCACTCTGGTTCATTCGGCCAGTGAGTTTCTGCACTGTAGCGCGTCGATCGACCCTCACTCACCTTCGCAGCCGACGTTCACATCTCACATCAATGGCACGTGGTGCTCTGTAGTTTACACGTCGCTTATTCGCAATAGTGGCATTTCTGCAATCACGATACACTTTAAACCCAGCAGCTCACGAACAGTTCACAAACTGCGCAGTTTCTGAAATACTGCCACCCTTGACCCGATAGCCGATAAGCATTCCTTTTTGCAAATCTCACAAATCGCTTCTTTTATACATGACAGCAGCGAGCGATATGTTTTTAGAATGCCTTCACCACACCTTATATACCCTCCACGCCAGCTCACGACACGTGCTATCATTCATTGGCTACGCAGGTGTGGTGTAGGCATTCTCAAAAGTAGGAGGTGGTCACAATAATGTGACTCGACTATGTATAGTATATACAGATACATGCCTTCCTCGTCTCTCTCTCTCCTTCTTTCGCTGTGACTGTTTTTGTCGCTTATTTTCTCTCTATTCATTTCTGTTTTTTCCCATCTTTACGTTCCTCTGCTTGCGCCTGTTTCCTTTTTACTTATTTTCTGCCTTTCTTTTCTGTTCCTACCGTACTTCTTTACTCACTGTCCTTCTCTTCCCTCTCTATTTTTTTTACCTTCCTTTTGCATTTTCCTTCCACTGTCTCTCTTTCTAGCCGTTTTTCTCTTTTTCATTTGCTACCTGCTTTTCTTTTACACACTAATACTTCTTCTTCTTACCACTCACTCTATGTAAATAAATTTCTATTATATTTATCCACTCTCACTCTTTGTGCCTCTGTTTCTTTTTTATTTTTGGATATGCGTTTGCGTATATGTGTCTGCACTATGCAAATGCATTCATAATGCACAAAACTCTGTTTTATTCTTCAGGCAAAAAAATAAAGTTCTTTCAAAGATATTATCAGTTCACGACATATGAAGTACCTGTAAATGACGTATCTGCTTTCAAATCGAATCACTTAATTTCTTCTTCAATTAGTAATGAGGTATCAATGATACCGGTTAAAAATATGAAGTAGATTCAATGGATTCTGTTAGAAAAGCACAAAGATCTGCATTTTCAGATATTTATTTTGTATTTAATGTGTGGCTGCTTAATGCAGTGCGCGTATGGTATGTTCCTTTCAAGATCCCGTGTATCTATCGTACAACTTCTAATACTTTGAGAATATCCTATGATAGTTTTAATGCTTTCCGAATAGACTGCATGTTTCAAAATTAAAACGTGAAAAGCCACTTTATAACTCTTTCATATTATGGAAAAACGTTCGATTTCTTATAAAGGTCATTTGAAATGTCTTCAGACACTCTCTTCTCTTTAAGAACATTTTTCTTCCAAGAGAATATTTGTTTAGTAGCAGCAACCGGAAGCTTATTATATAAGTTTTCTTGCACAACACTTTGGTATATCACTTTAAAGCTGATAAGCCTAGTTGCCTAGTTCCCTGCATTCCGAAGGTCGCTTCGGTGATCTTGGGGTCAACGTCAGACAACATAAATCCTCCAATTGCGCAGGAAAGTGTCGGTTTTCACTGTTCACCTCATTCAGTCTCTCCCAAAGAAACGTCTATCCGGTGGTCGACGCGTAAGGAGATTTCGTGAGGATTGTCATCAGTCGCCATTTCGTGGGATTACATCGGAATATGTGCCAGATTATCCTCCCTGGGAATGAGAAGAAGAACAGTTCAGAAGGAATTAGGGTTGGTGCAATTTTATTTCTTCTCTAGGACGATGGGAAATGATTCTAACTCTATGACCCAACTTCCGAACATCCACAACGTGCGTTCTACACAAATGATGTGTATCAATGGATTTTCAAATTTGATCTCGATTCCCAGAGAATTTTCTAGAGTTAGTTTTGAAAATATGCAATAATTTTAACCAGTTTTAAAAAAAACAATTAATTAAAGATTTTTCAGTTTATAATTTTTGGAAACTTGATGATTTATTCAGGGTCAAATATGATTCGTTTTAAGCATTTTCTATCTCCTTCCTTTAACTGTCGTGCGATGAAAAACAGACAAAAGTTTCAATAAACTTTCGTCGGAAACGTCATTAGCAAAGCAAAGTAAACAATATTATTTTTCATGTTTTGCCTGCTCTTGAATAAGATTTTCGTTAAATTTAGTTGAGTATTGTATTTCGGATTTTTTATTTGTATTGTATTTCAGATTTCATAACTATTGAAGAAGGAAGGAGTTCATGCACTTTTCAAAAAATAAGAATTTCATCCTCCACGTAATATGTTCCAACATCTTAATTTTTTTTATTATATTCTTCTATTTAAAACTTCTTTTAAATCATGAAATTCTTAATCAGTTAAAAATTAAAATTATATAAAACACACTTTAAGATACACTATATTGACAAAAGTCACCGAACACCCGTTCAAAAGCAAATGAGCGGGTCCGCTGCGTTGTTAAGATGCGAGGAACAGCTACAAACTGTATAAAAACCAGCTTACGGCTGGCCGCGATCATATCGCACTGTTAGGTTGAGTGAAAATGTTGCGGTGGGAGAGAACTGACTTTGAGAAAGGAAAGATTGTTGGGAGTTATATTAGTGGTTGTCCATAAAAAAACCGAGAAGCGTTTAAACATACCCAAACTTGGTGTGCTGTGTGTAAACATGCCAAGTTTTGGATGTACTGAATGAGTGGAAGACACATGGCGTGATTGAAGACGCCGAAGCCTCAGGAGAGTCGTTACAGCTAAACGACGGAGTATTGCAGAAGACCACAGTGTACAGGTGAGTAGAAATGCTGAAACCTCGGTATGTACACGTACCATTCGCAGAGAACTTCATTCCATGGGTTACCATGGTCGTGTGGCTGCTCATAAGCCTTTCATCTCCACTCGGAATGCCGCTCGTCGTTTAGCATGGTGTAAACAACATTTATAGCGGACCGTAGATCAATGGAAACTGGTCCTATGGACTGATGAATCCAGATATACGATTCATCAGTCTGATGGCCGTGTGTGGGTACAGCGGCAGCCGGGGGATCACTATTTACGACAGTGTACTGTTCCTACGGTTAAGTTTGGAGCTGGTAGTATACTCGTGTGGGAGGTGTTTTTCGTGGTATGGTACCGGCCCATTGGTTATCGTGGACAAGCCTGTTAACCAGCACGTCTACCTCGATATTCTGGATAATTATGCTCTACCAACTCTGTAGCAATACTTTGGAACCGAGTCGTGTTGGTACCAGCAGGATAATGCACCGAGCCATAAAGCAAGGACTGTTACGGCGTGGTTTGACGATAATTCCGTATCATGTGCGGACTGGCCAGTACAGAGCCCTGATCTTAATCCCATAGAGCACTTATGGATGAATTAAGGCTTACTACTAAGCAACAGTTAGCTCCAGCATCATGTGCTGATTGGAAGCGCATACCTACGGCTGTGTTCCATAACCTTGTCGAAAGCATGTCTCGAAGGGTCAGTGAATGCATTAAGGCCAAAGGTGGACCAACACCGTTCTAATGTATGTCAATAAATGCTATGTTGTGTTTCTCGTCTAGGTGTCGGGTGACTTTTGTCGATAGAGTGTATATGACACACTTTAAGACACACTTTTAAGATATATGTAATTAAAATTAAATTTTTATCAAACTTTTGTGAAAAAAAAGTTCGTTCTTATGTTATCACTTTGTCCGCCCACTTTGTCCGCTTGTACATAACTCTGCAACTATTGGTCCGATTTGAAAAATTATTTTTGCACTGGGAAGCCAGATATGTAAAAACGTGGATCCTTCCTTAGCGATCATTTTCCGGTAAGCAAGAATCCATCGCCAGTATAGGGCGTAAATGTAGATGCCATCGATTTCAAATTGCATTTTATTCCATTTTTGCTGCTAAATATCCGATTGGAAAAATTATTTCTTTCCCTCAATACCATTTTTTGCGAAGACAGTTTCGGGCAGCGTTTTTTCCCCCAAGTAATGCATAGTTTTTCCGCTAAGAGGCGTAAAGGTAAATTCCTATTTATCAGATATCTCTTCTTCTAAAAATCTGATTTGAAAAATCTTCCTTGCGTCTGATATAAGTTTTTGGTGTGTCATGTTCTGCATATGGTTTCAAATTTTGATGAAGAAATGTTTTGCCACTATCGGGCGTTGAAGGTATGTTTATGTTTCAGATGTATTTGCTGCAGTAGCTGCGCTTCTGAAAAGTTGATTGAAAAAGTTCTTCCGTGGGATATCGATCACCATGGAAAACCGTTTGCATATTTTATTTTATAAAATGTTCCACAGTTCTTCCGTCAGGGGCCGCAGATGTATAATTTATATTTTTCTCGTTATATCTGCTACTAACAATCCGATTTAAAAATCCTTTCTTTATCGAACAGCACATCCTATGTGGAATGTTTTGCTTATCATTTCAGATTTTTTCTTATCAAGCAAGTTTTCCAGTACAGGGACGTAAGTCACGTTTTCGTTTACATGATATTTACAGCAATATCTACACGTCTGAAACACGATTGAAAATTGTTTTAAGTCTATTTCCGCTACTGGATATAAATGTTTAATTCATTTTTATCAATATCTCTTCTTCTAAAAGTCTGATTAAAACATCATTTTAACACCGGATACCAGTCACGTGGTAGAACATTTCGCATGTATTTGTATGTATTTTTTAGTTCACAGTTCTGGTGTCAGGTGGTGTTAGTGTGCAATTCAGTTCAAAACCGCCTCTAGGCTTTTAAGAATCGTATGAAGATTTTTAATGTATGCCATTCGCTACAGCGAATATTGCGAACGTGATTCACTTTTAAAAATGCACAGTTTCCCGCTATAGGGCGTAAATTTCGAAACTTTTTTCTCGGTATCTCTGCTCAGTGAGGAGGTATTTGAAAAATTATTTTTTCTTAGCATAGCTTTTGTTGTGAAGAATAATTTTCGCATATATTCTGCTCTTGCATTCAGAATTCTGTCCTGCAGTGTACATCAGCGTGTAATTATATGTGAAAAACTTTATTCGATTCCAAAAATCTCTTAGAAAATATTTCTTGGTATTATACTCTTCATTATGAAAAGCATTTTGCACCCATTTTCTTCTTTAAGTAAAACACAGCTTTTTCGCTAGGGCGGGTACAGTTTCATAACGTTTTATCCTAGATATATTTTTCTAATTGTTCAATTTAAAAATCTTTTTTGCGTGTGATAACATCTGCTATGATAATCCTGTTACGCACAATTTGCTAATTTTCGTAAAGCGCTCTTCAACTGATAGTGGGGATAAGTAGCTATTTATACTTGTGGATGTTATATCGCTTGTAGAATTGTTGTATTTGCTTTACCGATTTCATTCACTGTGAGAAACCCCGCTCACACTGCGTATTTTAAATTATGCAAGTTTTTCCCTAGGCGGTGCAGGTGTATTCTTTTTTTATCTGAAGTTTTAGATTTTCTAAAAATCTGCTTTAAAATAATTATTTCGTGTCTGAAAGGATTCCAAAGACGTGCTCATTGCAACCGAATATTCGATGTCATATTTCTTGTTTACTATAAAGCGATTAACAGCATTATTTCTCCTCTCTTGGAACAGAAAACTGTATTAATTAATATACAGGGTGCATCTAAAGTCTTTTCCTGAATACGATAAAACCTATAAAATGAACCGAGCTAGTTAAACGTACGCGGTTTGTTGCATTGATTGGGTCATATTCTCAAGTTTTTTGTTCGTTGTACTTTTGGAACAATAGGTGCTGCTGCATGTCTGCAGTGTAGTTTGTTGTTGAAAGCTTCAGTCGGAGAAATGGCGTCTATGCAGGAGAAGGCTAATTGTGTTCTCTGTTTTCATGAAACCAAATCTGCAATTTCAGTGCAGCGGAAGTTTAGGCGTTAGTAAGATAGAGCTCCGCCTGATGTGAGCAACTGGTATCAAAAGTTTAAACATATGGGCAGTGTCGGTGATCGTGCAAGAAGTGGGAGACCTTCCATTAGTGAGGAAACTGTCGACGCCGTGCGTGATGCATTCGTACGAATCCCGAGGAAATCAATTCGCCAAGCCTCTACTGAACTGGGAATACCTATGAAGACAGTGCACTGTATTTTAAGAAAACGGCTTCGTTTTTTTTTTGCATACAAATTGAAATTGTTCAATCCTTGGAACCTAATGATGGGCCCAGACGTGCGACATTCGCTATGAATATTCTTGAACGAATAGTCGAAGATAATAATTACCTGAAGTGGATTTGTTTTACAGACAAATCAACTTTTCATACCTCAGGTAAAGTGAACACGCAGAATGCCCGTATCTGGGGTTCAGAGAACCCACATGCAGTTTTGGAGAAACAGAGGGATAGCACTAAAATTTCACAACAAAGTAATTGGACCGTTCTTTTTTTATCGAGCCCACCATTACCTCGGGTATTTACCTCGACATGATGCAGCTGTATGTTGCACCTCAATTGGAAGAGCTGCAACCATGGGTAATATTCCAGCAGGACAGTGCACTCCGGCACTTAGATGTACCTGTCCGTCAATTCTTAGATGACAAATTCCTTAAAAGATGTATAGGCAGAGATGGTCCCATACCCTGGCCCACAGGATCTCCAGACATTACGCCCCTTGAATTCTTTTTATGGGGGCTACATTAAGGATCAAGTCTATGCAACACCAGTTTCAGATATTAACACTTTGAAGGAATGAATAACTGAAGCCTTTGCGACCATCACAAATGACATATTGCAACAGACATGGTGGAAAGAGGTAGAGTACCGACTGGATGTCCTCCGCGTAACGAAAGGAACCCACGTTGAGGTGTACTGATGACCCGGAAAAAAAAACTCTGGATTTCAAGTAAGCTGTATTGGAAAACCGTATGTGTCTAACGAGCGTGGTTCATTTTATACAGTTTATTGTAATAAGGGAAAGACTTTAGACACATCCTGTATTATTTGCACGTATTTCCTTTATCTTAAGTTAGCTTCTTTCTTTCGATCTTCAGAATAAGAAAATTATGAACAAAAGAATTAAGTGTTCCATTTTTTTAATTACATGAATTTTTAAGGAAACATTCTCTTGGTATGGACTTGAAATATTTAACGTAAAGTGAAAAGGCTGAATTTTTGCCATTATCGAAAGGTATCATCATCATTGTCAACCATTATCAATCCACTGCTGGACAAAGGTCTCCCCAAGTTTCCTCCACAACGGTCTGTCTTGTGCCAGTCTCCTCCATGTCCCTCCCGCATACTTTCGAATTTTATCCACCCATCTCTCATGTGGTCTTCTTCTGGGTCTTTTGCTGTCCCTTGAAATTCAATCTAAAATTTCGGCTGTTCCATCGATGGTCTGTCCTTCTGGCAGTATGTCCAGCCCATTGCCATTTCAGGGATTTAACTCTGATCATGACGTCTTCCACTCACGTCATTTTTCGGATCCACAAGTTCCTCTTCTTATCTCTCCTGGTTATACCAAGCATGCACCTCTCCATGCTGCTTTGAGTTGTCTGCAGCCTTTGTATATCTCTTTTAGTTAAGGTCCACGTCTCTGCACCATACGTAAGCACTGGAAGGATGCATTGATCAAACACTTTTCTTTTAAGACATAATGGCATATTGCTCTTGAAAATTATGCTGTTTCTTCCAAAAGCTCTCCAGGCAAGTTTTGTACGCCGATTAATTTCTTCATCAATGTGACCCTCACTTGATATCTGCTGTCCAAGATAAACATACGTGTCTGTTATCTTCAGTTTTTCTCCATCAATTGATAAATCTTCATTTCTTGTAAAAGCATTGAACATCACTTTTGTCTTCTGAAAGTTAATTTTTAATCCCACTTCTTTACTCTTGTCAGCAAGTTCCTGGATCATACCCTGCAGTTCTGATGGGGTAGTTGCAAAAAATGACTACGTCATCAGCAAAACGAAGGTGGGTTAGATAATCTCCATTAATCTTTATCCCTTTGTTTTTCCCAGTTCAGTGATTGAAAGACATTTTCCAATGTGGCATTAAAGAGCTTCGGAGATATGGTGTTACCTTGTCTCACTCCCTTTCTAATTTTTATGTGTGTTGTATTTTCAAACAGCCGAATCTTTGCACTTGCATTTTCATAGATGTTATTAATAATATTAATGTATGCATCTTCAATACCGCAGGATTTCAGAGCCATTGTAACTGCTGATGGTTTCACCGAATCAAAGGCTTTTTGATAATCGATAAAAGCTATGCACAATGGAAGTTCATATTCCCTCGCTCTTTCAATTAGTTCTCTCAGTACGTGGATATGATCTATTGTGCTGTAGCCACTCCTCAATCCAGCTTGTTCTCTCGGTTGAGCCATGTCCAGTGTTACCTTCAAACGGTGTGAAAGAACTTTAGTGAAGATTTTATAAACCACTGATAGGAGGCTGATAGGTCTGTAGTTCTTCAGATCCTCAATGTCACCTTTTTATGTAGCAGGATCATTGTAGCATTGTTCCAATCCTCAGGAATCTTCCCTTCATTGAGGCATCGAGTGAAAATTTGGGAAAGTACTGTTTCCATTTCTCCACTTGCTTCTTGTATGATGTCTACAGTAATTCCATCTTCTCCTGGAGCTTTCCCCCGCTTCATGTTCTTGATTGCATGAGCAACTTCTGCTGGGAGGACTGGAAGAACTCTGGTACCTTTCATTAAGTCTGGAGTACATGTATCATCCCTTTCATATAATTTGGAGTAGATATCTTTCACTCTTGTCAAAATTTTGCCTCTATTTCTTGTTACAGAACCATCTTCTTTTCTCAGTGCAATAATCTGTTTTCTTCTATTACTGAGATGTCCCTTTGCTATCTTTAGGCCTTTGGTTGTTTTCAATTGCTTTCCTCACTAGCTCACAGTTGAATTTCCTTACGCCTTCAGTGACACTTTTTCGTACTGTCTTGCATAGCTCTATATATTCCACTTTGGAAGTCACATCTTCTTTAGTTGTCCTCATCTCTCTTCTTTTTGCATCAACATATTGGTTTTTCCTGATAATTTGTTCACATGCAACTTGTTCTTAGACCCAGCTAATTTTGTTGCTATTTCCATAAGAGCTTTGGTTACTTTTCTGTTAACTTCCGAAATATCCACTTCTTCCGATGTTAGGCCTTCTAAAGCAGAGAATCTGTTTTTCAGTTCCAAATTAAAAGTATTATTGTGTTTTTTAAGGTTGGTTATGTCAATACATTTTGTTTGTCTTATGAGCTTGCCACGTTCGAGTTTAGTGTTGAGGTGCATCTCACCTGTGTTGAACTTATTCAGCACACTGCATTCTTCGATGACGAATTTTTTGTTACATATAATAAAATCAATTTCACTTGTCGTCCCTATTGGATGTCTCCATGTCCATTTCCTGTGTGACTTTTTCTTGAAAAAGGAGTTCAAGATGAAAAACCCTTCTGCCTCTGCAAACTCAACGAGAGTATTTCCACGCTGGTTTCTGTTGCCGTGACCGAATTTACCTACTGAAGTTTCATTCTGTTGCCGTTGCCCTATTTTTGCATTGAAATCTCCCATAATTATCTTCAAGTGCTGCCTACCTTTATTATTTAGATGACGAATTTCCTCATAAAATTCTTCAATTTGTTCTTCAGGATGACTTGTGGTGGGTGCATAAGTTTGAATAATCTGAGCCTGGTATCTTCTCGAGAGTTGGATAACGAGTCGTGCAGCTCTGTCAGAGGAACTTTCAACTTCTACCACTTTATCCTTCAGTTTCTTGTTTATTATAAATCCAACACCACTAGTTCTGCCAGTATCTGTCCCACGATAGTAGAAGAGATGTCTACTTTTCAGTTCAATGAGATCTTCTCCTTTTCTCCTTACCTCACTTAGCCCGATGATGTCCCACTTGATCCTTTGTAGTTCCTGTTCCAATTCAAGAAGTCTTGAATCAGAAGATAGTGAGCGGCCATTATGCGTAGCCAAGGTCAGCATCAAATGGCAGCCTAGTCCGGTCCTCCGGAGATTCTTATCACCCTCTGCCTTCATGTCGTACTGGCAGCTGCCTTGGCCAGGTACTTTCCAGCTGCCGGAGACTGAGGGCCAAGATTTAAGTTGTAGAGTCATTTTGGAGGTGTTTGACCATAACTCACCACGCTGGCCAAGCGGGTTGGTGAGTGTGGGATAGCATTTACTCTGATCCCGATGGTATAGTTATACCGCTATTGGTGGTCGTCAGAGCCCCTATAGTGGGAACATGATGCACCACGAGAAGGCGGGGTTGACATTTGTCAAGGAGAGGCTGTGATTGTCAGAAACTTGTGTTTCATCCGTTGGCTTAGTAAAAGAGAAATGGAGATTACAAATGAATGTAAAGCTTGAAATGAGAGAGGCAGTCTCCACATAAAAAACAGCCTACTTTTGAAAACTTAAATATTGAAAAGAGCTGATTGCTCTTATTGAAAACAAATTTTCACTTTATTCGTTTTCCTGTAGAACATCTACGAATTTCATAAAAATTCGTCATCTTAACATTTTGCATTTAAGTTAGTACATTTCGCATTTACGTTCTTTAGTAAAACCAGTTTTTAGCGAGCCCGTATTTTGAGGGATCCCGCATTTAATGAGAAAAACGGGAATTCTGTTTGGTATAATGTTAATTCAAAGCTAATTTGATAGTTTTTAACGAAAAAAATTATTAAATTCCATATTTAACGAGGCGAAGAAAATCTTCTGCGCACTGTCCTGGAATGGAGAAATAGAAATGCTGACGAAATTGCAACAGAGCATGGGAAACTTGGTGTGTTAGTAGAAGAATATTGTTAGAAAAGCAATGGAGAAGGAGTACATCAAATAATCAACAAATGAGTTGTGTAAGAAGCCCATCCGTAACCTACTACATAGGGTTTATGTCTTCGGAGTATCTTCCAGTTTTAAAGATTTTTCCACATGATAAGTGCTTCAGGAATCGCTACTACCATGTATTCATGCAAGTGCTTATTTTATTTAAAATCTTATTACTGTAGTTAATTAATTAAATGTTTCAAGTATATCCAATTGTTATGGATATACACGGTGAGTCAAAGTCGCAGTTCACCCTTGTATTTCAGAAACGGGAGGGAAAATGAAATATCTGAATACACCAGCGAAGAATCGGTGGCTATTTCCGGAACATGGCAGCCATCTTGAAATCCGCCATATTTTGATCAAGGTCAAATTTTTTCAAACGGTGTCATGTTGCAGATCAAACAAGACCAGAATTTTCTCAGAAATTGATTGTCGTAATGAGATTTGATATATGTGTTGTGGTTCAGAAGTTGTCAACACAGAAAGTTGAAATAACAACCTCTAAAGTATCCAATGATACGCAGCTATTTGATGTGTTCAGTGTGTTGTCCCTGTTGCTGAACACAGAGCTGAAGGTTCTTGATCCAGTCGTTATGCACCTGTACGAGAATATCGGGAGAAATGCGGTTACAGGACTTCAGGATGCGTTGCTTAAGGTGGTGTTTGTCCCGGAATTTCTTCAGCATACAACAGGTGTTTCAGATGACTCCCCACATGGTGTTTGTCGCTGAGTTTACCAGCATAACCAGGTGTTTCAGATGACCCCATAGATAAAAGTCGAGTGGTGTCAGGTCGGGGATTTGGGTGGCCACTCCACAGGACCACGCTGCCCAATCCGATGACTAGGGAATTGAACATCTAGCCATTAACAAACAGTTGCTTCGTAGAGTGGTGGAGCCCCATCATGCTGGAAATAACAAGGAAAATTAGCATCTTTATTCAGAAGGGAAGGGAACACTGTATCCTGTAGCATTTCCAGGCAGCGCTCAACATTTAGGTTATTGTCGATGAAAATAGATCTGATTACACGAATGCCCCATATTCCACACCAGACCATAGCCTTTATAGTACCAACGACTTTGAATGGTTCCGTCCAGTGAGGGTTTCTATCATTCCAGTAGCTGCGGTTCTGAACGTTAACCTCACCACTGACATTAAAATTGACCTCGTCACTGAGCAAAATGCCATATGCGGATAAAGGATCCCATTGTGTTGGTCCAATGCTCAGGTGCAGAACTCGACACATCTTTCAGGGTCATTCTCTGATAGTTGCTGCTGCATCTGGACCTTGAACGCATGCCAGTGAGCTGTGTGAAGAATCCGTACAATTCCTGACTGGCTGATACTATATTCTGTTGCAAGATGTCGTGTGCTACGTTGTGGAATCTTTGCAAAGGATTCCAGGACCATTGTTGAGGTTTCCTCGTCGGTAGCAGTTTTCGGCCGACCACTCCGTGGCTTGTCGTCCACAGTGCCCAATTTCTCGGAATTTGGATATCGGGTATGCGACAGTGCTGTGTGAAAATGGTGGTCATTTCTGTGTGTCGGTTGTTCATGAAGTCTGCGGCTATGATACGGCAGCTGCGTTCCGTAGACATTAAGATCACCTCAATCCTCCCCTTTTTCGTCAATATCATCTTCAGTTACCTGCAACAAACAATGGTTATTTCAAATTTCTGTATTGATAACTAATGAGCCACAGCACATATGTCAAATCTGATTACGGCAATCAATTTCTGAGAAAATTGTCTTGTTTGATGTTCAACATGGCCCCCTTACCATTTGAAAAATTTGACCTTGATCCAATATGGCGTATTTCAAGATGGCGGCCATGTTCCGAAAATAGCCTAAAAGACAGGCTGATTATTTGCTGAACTATTCAGATATTTAATTTTCCCTCCCGTTTCTGAAATACAAGGGTGTCCTGTACGCATATATTTACATGATGGGATTTTTCACACGAAAAGGGGTTTCACGGGATTTCCGTAGGTTTGGAGCTCCTCGTTTTAAGCGTATTGTAGTGTAGGTGAAATGATCGTATGTTATATAGGTCTGCTTAGCGCTTTAGGGCACTACTGTGTTACGAAGCCTGTGAAATGCTTCTTATCAGTAAGTCTGACTTTCATTTTCTCCTTCTTAAGTAATTACTCTTATGATAGCATAGAGGTATTGGTTACGTAGTAGAGCAATTTATCGCCACTAAGAGAAAATGCATGGATTTAAATTAAAAGCTAAATATGTATCTCATAACATCAGCCCCTTTATTTTACTGACATTCCATCTGAAATGGATGTTTTCCACGTAGTACCAAGGTTTCTCGATTACTAGCACCTCTAGCGGGAAATGGGTGTTTAATTTTTATTTCTATTTTACCATACCTAACCGGTAAAATGTGGATAAACATTTTTTCACACTTATGGCAATCGTAGATAAACGTTATCCCACTCTCAAGAGTTCCGTATATTTATTTTTGGCTTATCTGACGGATATCAAAAGCTTTTCGTGCTTGGAATTCATTTCCAGATAAATTCGTTTTACAAACTGAAGCAAATCACTTGGGAATCTGGCAGGAATGTGTAGAAATCTCTGAAATTATAGAAACTTAACACGTAATGAGCTATTGTTTGGTCGTCGCCGTTGCCGAGGGGAATGACTCATTCATTCGAGATGGGTTCTGGGTTCAAATCTCGGATGAGGCATGAATGACGTATTTGTCGTGCTGCACTGGTTCTCTCTCCTCCCTGGAACCAAAGTGCCCAAATCAGGGACAGAAGATTGGTGATAGCCCATTGAGTTGCTCACGATATTTGCTAAATCTTCGAACAAACAAAATAAATATTGTTTCGTTTTCTAATGTTGAGAAAAACCTTAGAATGCGAGGAATTTATGATAAAGGAAAACTCTTTTGTTTGCATTAAAAATGGACCTGAGGGTAACTTGCATTGGCCACTGGAGAGAGCAATGGGTAAATGTTCCGACAGTTGTTGTAACCTACCTGTTCTGAAAGTAATTAAGCTTCTCTCATGGTATTCAAAATACCTGTTTTCCCAGGTCAGTAGACATACAGTGCTTGATCATTCCTGATCCACAATGAGGCGAGCACTTTGTTTAGTCTTACACGGCATTAAGTTCCTACCAAACACCACAAAAGCCGCTTTTCATCGGTGAAAACATCTTCCCACTTCTGTTCAGGTCCTAGGTATTTAAAGTGGAAAATGTTTACTCGCATTTTTCTTCGAATACTGCATTCTAAACTAGTGGTATTACACCTAGTAGTTATTTTCGCATTTTGAGCCAACATTAGCATTTGAATCAAGCAACGGTTCTTTTCGACATTTCGAATCCTTTTTGCAGCAGCAGAATAAACTCGGAAAAATTAAGAGCTGAACGCTATTATAAACCGCTTACATTTACATATCATTTACAAAGAGCGAGAGAATGTAAAAGAAGAAAATGCACCTTTCATTTGTTCCCGAATCTCTTTGAAAAGAAAATTCGAAATGTCAATTAGGTGAGTTCTTTTAATTTCTTCTGCTTCGCTTACGCTGCTTGGAGATGAAGATCAAACCTTTGCGATATAATGATAACAAAAGAAAAGAAAACTTTTTATGAATTCTGTCTAAAATTCTGCCATCATTTTCTGCCATTTGTTGCTCCTAAACTCAACCCTACTTAAGAAATGGCATCTGAAGTCTATTTACCGCACCGGTAGTAACTTGTCTTGTGTGTTTCTGTTTGTCTTTGGGTAGAAAACCTTTAGCAGAAAAGATAAAAATTCCTTGAACCCACTCGTACATAGCGCTTAATATTTTTTCTCAAGACAGCCTGTGCCCATATTCTTACATTACCGTAAAGCATGGACATAATTTCTTCCCGATATCAGTCACTGCAAGCTGTTATTTTCAAGAAATTGCTAATCCCGTTGTTCCGCCTAGTTACTGATTTACCTTAATGTCTTTTCTTCTTTCCTTTAAGGCTTTCTTTTTGCTACATTTCCTAATAGCTCAATACAAAGGAATTTTAGTAATGACACGCAGTCTCCTTTATCTTTGTTGGATCAACATTTGGAAATAACGCAGGGACCATTTTACAACTTCTATAATCACAAATTTCACGCAAATCCCTTTACCGATTTGTTCACTTACAAACGTTGAGCAGATCACTTTATGAACTGATTTCGTCATAGATGTCGTACAGACTCATATATGAAATCATTTGCAAGTAAATTTTAAGCAGATTACTTTACTAACTACTCCACATTACAACAGATCACATACCTTATTACCTTCATAATTTCTCGTTCATTCACAAATGTCCCGCACATCACTTTACCAACGAACATTACCAACACTTTATCAACTCATTCTTTCGCAAATGTCGGGTTAACTCACCAATGAAATCATTCATAAACAGCATAGTGATAACTTTAAGATCTAGTTCATTTTTAAGCAGTCGTAGGTCAATTTTCCTAAACTTTTTTCTTGTGATACCAAATTTTTTTTTATAATTTTGAACAAAGCAAGATTCTGCGAAAACAATTTTTACCATCACCTATGTATAACAACAGCGGCTAGAGAACTGCTTTTTCAACAGTTAGTTCATCAAAAATTGATTATGACGCAATGCACTATAGGTGTTAGTTTTACTCTAAATTCTGTTAAAAAAAATTAAATCAGTGGTTTTATCTGTGCGATATATTCCTGTCTTTTAAAGTTTTACATTTTTTGTGACACTGAAACGGTCAGGGGTGTCTCCATACTTTGCTGAATTTCTTTACGAAGTTTAAGACATATTTACTGTAGCAAATTCACGTATAATGTACATTAATACATGGGAATATGTTTCATGCTTCATTTACGTTTTCACTAGCAAGCAACATTCTTCAGTGTAAAGTCCAAACTACGCCTCTAAAACCTGTGTGTGTGTGTGTGTGTGTGTGCATTTTTTGAAAAGCTAAATATTTTCCATTTAAATATTATCGCCGCATTATTTTTCGTTCCGCTGCCCATTCTCCAAATTCGCCTGCTGCCAAGTTTACTTTTTAGTCTTGAAGGAACTCACTTTATATGCAAATGAAGGGCTTAGAGTGTGCTTTAGCGATCTGTGTGATAAATATTCCAGTACCTTTAGTTTTCATTCTCGCGTCGAACTATTCGTCTTAGTGGCCGATTCGCTGTTTCGAATTCAATTAACTTTGAAGTTCTATCCCCACCAAGCAGATATCTCTTGGTGATCTCCTCTGTTCGCAAGAAGTAATTGTTTTTCCACACTTTATTTCAGTCACAAATGTAGTCTTTTGGTATCGATCTTCGATATAGGGTCTGAGCAATGCGAGGTGTCTTCGGCCTAATCTTGCAATTCGGATTTCCTTAAATTTTATTTCGCCCTCGTGCAAAATACCTAGGTGGAATTGAAAGCTATATCAGGCTAAGGCAACTTCATCAACAGAAATCTGTGGTCTGTCAGTATCGCTCTTTAAAAAGAGAGAGAGAGAGAGAGAGAGAGAGAGACAGACAGAAAGGGATATACTGCTTCTGTGTTACTACCAAGTGTAAAAGATAACATTGTATTCTTCGGTCGTCAATTAATCCGCAGCCTTTTTGAAAAACCTAAAATGTATTAAACCCTGATTTTTCTTATAGAATAAGCTGGAATTGATATCTATTGAAATAAAAAAATTATTCGAAATTACATCGGAGGAAATAAGTTGATGTTTGAGGAACCTATTCTTTATTTAGAATACCAAACCACTAAAAATTACGTCTGGTCCCGCTAACTAATCAACAGCGTTAACGAAATCAGCGTGCCTAGTGATTAAATAAAATGGAGTAGGGATAGCGTACAAAACATAAAAATATCACAGTTATCAACTGTTTGAAAAACATGCAAAGTACATAAACAGTGGAGAAAATATTTTCCTTGGAATGCTGCAATGAAGAAAGTTAGCACCACGTTTTGTAAAAGCACTGATGGTCTAATACTGGAGATTCCTTAGAATGAGAAGTACTTGCAAACTCGATTAAATTAAAAGCA
This sequence comes from Macrothele yani, assembly GCA_039090855.1. Classification (NCBI taxonomy): domain Eukaryota; kingdom Metazoa; phylum Arthropoda; class Arachnida; order Araneae; family Macrothelidae; genus Macrothele; species Macrothele yani. Next base: position 108,474,508 of record CM077004.1, on the reverse strand, counting down.
ATGTGTTGATATGTGTTTAGACATCAAAAGAATTCAACTGGGAATGATTGTATTTCGTGATTTTCACGTTAATAAAATTTCAGGTAAAAACTAGACGTAAAATCTTTGATCTTCCATGTTCCGCCTATTTGCAAAGTTATACCACCCTTAATCTGAGTCTTTTCGATGAGTATCTTGAATGATTTTCTTCCTTCAGCAGAATGGTGTCGTTTGCCGATTCTGATACGGCATCTAGCAAAACTCAATCCTTTGGTTTAATGTCATGGGAAGCAGTTTTTTGTTTCTACTAAAACAACCACAGAACAAACACGTTACCATTTTCACTCGTGAGTCAAAACCGGATTTCGACGAAGAAAAGAGCGTTTTCTGAATCAACAACCCTTTGAATTTTTGACATTTCCCTGGTTTCTTTAAAAGCTAATTTATATGTTCCATAGGGCATTTTCCTTGTGTTAGGTTTAGCGGCCACCGTAAGCAACTCAAACGGCTATAAGCAGTCGCCCTTTCCTAATTTAAGGCTACGGGTTCCAAGAAAGGGAGAGCCAGTGCCGTAAGAATAACACAGTATTCATGCCTCACTGGGATTCAAAGAAGGGCCTATCTCGGATAGACGGTCAAAAGCCAGTGCTTATATCACGGCACCATCGGGAAAGCCGGCGAAGCGGTACAGAGGGGCAGACCAAAGCCGTCTAGAAAACACAAGGCCATGACAATAGACAGATCAGTTCCTTCTGTTAGTGACGTCACGCGGAAACCAAGGATTCCAATTGGTTTCCAACGCTGTCGTGCATGACGTTAAACACCACACCGACGTATCAGGCCAAGTAACATGCGAGTGACGTCACAAACGGATGGAAATCCTCTCTATAATGTCATGACTTTGTGCTTTCGAGACGGCTTTGGGCAGACGCACTATGCATGGTTGTATACGATGTGTAATAAATTGTGCTTGCAGATATTTCGTGCATTGTACAAAATTTCCGTTTCTGAAAGGTGGATTTCAAAAACTACTTTCTGAATTCATAATCAAAACTTGAAGTTAAACCTTCTATGTATTTTCAGATTTAAACGGGGAGCAGCAGTTAAACCTCTAAGTAAAGTTAATGTGCTTTTCTCCGAGAATGCGAAATATGCATATTTGCATTTCGCACAATATCTTCCTAAGTTCCACTCATAAAATTTATTTTCGTCCAGAAAGCTGCAATTACGACCAAAAATTTCCCGTGCATTTCTAGATTTTGAGGATTGAGATTTTTCCGCGAGATTACTTAAGATTTAACATTTGATATAATGAGATCTCACCTTTCATGGCGCGTATATGAAAATTTATCTTAATATCGGCAAGCTATGAGAGCTATAAATGTTATCGTCATATTTTCTACCTTCTCAGTGAAATATATTGGAGTTATGCGCCACTATATTTGCATTAATCATATTTCTACGGTCGCAAAAATTCCATCTAAATATTTTCCTCCATGAGATTACTGTATTCACATCCAGATTTTTTCATGCTTTTGTAGATGTTTTTGCGAAACATTCTTTAGACGAATATAAAACAGAGTTTTTTCTGTAAAATCCCTCGGGAAAGCTATACGGTTTATTTGAGATTTGAGATTACCTCTCAGTTCTGAGTTCTGTGCAGAGATTATGTGAAAAATTCACTGCATAAATGATGCAAGTTCCTTACTTTAGCTGTTCTTTAAGAAATGAAGCAGAATACTTTAGTCAGAATAAACACATATATATACAGTGAGCCACCATTTTATTAGGTGCACCTGCCTTTGCCACACAAATGACTCAATCCAACACATAAAACATCACTTAAGCCCAATGTGCGGTATCAAGGCAGCCCAGCTCGTCGATAATCCTTAGAATTCAACTGAGAGTCGGAATAGGAAAAAGGAATGATCTGAGCGCCTTCAAACGAGGTATGACAGTTGGCGCCATGGGTGCCGGTTCCAGCATATTCCGAACGGCTCCCCTCTTGTGAATTTTACATATAACTGTGGTAAAGCATTACCGTGAACCCCAAAAAATCTAACAATCGGTGATCCTGAGGATCAAAGCACCCTGGTGGATTAGAGGAATCAAAGGAAACGGACAAGAATTCCACAGACAAACAGATAGGCAACATCCCTAAAACTCATGATACCGCGACTGCTGCTGCTTACAATTTTTGGTTTTCATGGCGTGATTTGAATGGCAGTCAAAGATAGACAGGCGTCGGGAAAATGGAAGCGTATCAAAGTCACGGACAGGTTGCGAAATTTGTGAATGTGTTCGAAAGTGTTATATAAAGATCACGTGGCAGCTTTTCCAAGATATAATAACATTCACTACACAGGCATCTCAAAGTCGGCCACGGTTTACAACAGCTGAAAACAACTGGTATGTATACCTCGCTACAAAGCGCAAATGATGCATGCAAGCTTGTTAACTCTCCTTGAAGCTTACCTCGGAAACAGGATGATCAGTTTCAACGTAGACTGAATACAGGAGGCTTTGCAAAAGAGGACTGTATGCTGAAAAACCTAGGACCTGTATCCCCTTATCCGCAGCAGCAAAAGAGATCGATTAACATGGAGTAGGTAGCACTGCAAGTGGATACCTGAACAGTAAAGATACATACTTTTCACAGAAGAATCAAGATTTTCGTGAAGAAGTGATTCTAGTCTACAACACATCTAGAAAGAAGCAGGTGCCCGAAATTAGTCCTAGAATAGTTCTGGAGGTGGATGGGCAATGGTATGAACAGATATCACGACTGATGATCGTGCTTGTGTACATATCTTCGGTAGAGGAACTTTCTCTGGCCATAGGTATCAAAAAAAGGTACTAAAACACTTTGTACGAAAGTTTTAAAGTAATGTTGGTCCGGAAAACTTGTTTTGATGAGCAAAAATTCTCGTCCTCACAGCACATGAATTCTGGATGAATACTTGGAAAGTGAAGACATACAAAGAATGAATTGACCAGCCAGATCTCAGACCTTAATCCCATCTATCACGAAGTAAATTTCTCCATAATTTTGGTCCACGCCGGGGATCGAACCCGAGTCCTCTTATTTCGGAACAAATCGCTCTACCAACTGAGCTACGCAGACGTTCGTTCTCGCTGCTATCTGCCTTTGTGTCGTGTGCGTCCTGCGGGGCAGGCGCATCACATCTCCCCCCCCGAAATAGGGCCGGGGGCATTGCCCACGGGTCATCCGGGACCATGAATCGTTGTTGGCAGCCATCCGCTGAAGAACGTGCACTTGAGAACTCCCAGCCAATCTGGTGTGTGGAATGCAACATCACACACATTTATTTTTCGAAGCGCTGAAGAAGATATTCTCTTAGTTTTCCTGTCTCGTGGTGTGGAAAAAACATCACACCATTGCGAGATCTTTAACGGCTGGGTCTTCCGGGAAGTTCGGGCGCCATTATAACGAAGTAAATTTCTCCGTCATTTTTGGTCCACGCCGGGGATCGAACCCGAGCCTCTTATTCCGGAGAGGCTCGGGTGCTATCTGCCTTTATGTCGCGTGCGTCCTGCGGGGCAGGCACGTCACACATCTATAGTACCCATTAATCCCATGCTTTAGTACTGTATGTTTCAAGTCTTCAACTACTTCCAAGGACAACCTGTGAGCTGTAAACTGCTCTGATAGAGGAATGGAGACATCTTCCTACTTACTACCGAGCTAAAGAGCTATCTTCTTGGGAAGCATGAAGGATGGTGGTCATGCCTGTATAGCAGTTAGAGGTGACGATGCACCTTATTGACCCCTAGCGGATCCCGAAATACTAATGTCTCAAGTTGGACATTTACATGCTTACAACATTTATCATAATCAAATTGCCGATTATTTTGTGTTTTACAGAATTTGGACAAGCTATTTCCAAATATATGACCATACCAAATTTTATTGAAATATATGTACACTGCTATCCAAAACTTAAGGATGAACTTGAAATCTGACGATTACATAGCATCGTGATGGCAAAAGAGCTTGCTATAATATGAACGCAGGTGGAATGTGACTTATGAAGATATTCCATGGAGATATTCGCAGCTCCTATGCAAATCGCATATGAGCACGTGACAGCTACCACGGGTGTATACAGACAGGAGGCCCAGCCGTGTATCATACATATAAGTCCATCCAGATTTTCATCTATTTCAGCGACGGATCAAGAATCTGAATGTCCGAGGTAGCAAAATAATGTATCGCAGAAATCACATGTATGATTTTACTCGAGGCCACATTACTGATGAGGTCGAAAAAGGCCGTATTGTGACCGACGTTGTCACAGAGTTTCAGTAGCACACAGCTTGGAGTCGCGGCTTTTGTCAGTGTTCAGGAGACACAGAGCCACTGCCAGATCTTTTTTTATTGGAGGTTTAACGACCACCGTGGGTAACTCAATGGGCTATAAGCAGTCGCCCGTCCCTAATTTAGGTTCACTGGTTCCAGGGAAGCAAGAGAGCCAGTGCCGTAAGACAAACACGACATTGATGCCTCTCCGGGATTCGAACCCAGACCCCTTTCGGACGAATGATCAGAGGCCATCGCTTAGACCACTGCGCCACCGGAGAGGTCTGCCAGATGTTCTAAAGGAGGTTTTTCCTTATGTACGAACCAGCGGGACCACCGTTACATGGTTATAATTGGTAAAATGAAGTCGGAAAATTTCTGCAGGCCAGTTGGTTAATTATGTTCAAGCAAACAGAGCTGCGCAGGCTGCGGGAATTTTCACGCCAAACCGTGTCAAGGCGTATGCAGCAGGACTACATGTCAGGAAACTTGTCATTATCCAAGGAGAATCGTACAACCTGCCGACAGTGATGTGTTTCTTGCACTGACTAGTCTTAAGATCAATGGCACAAAGTAATGTTCACGGATGAAAGCCACGTTAGTCCTTCGTCGGATTCCAAGCAGAAATTGATCTAGAGGGAACACGCGATTGCATATGATGCAAGGAACATCGTTGAATGTGGCAGATGTGACGGTTCCCTTGTCGTCCTTTTCGCCGATATCATGGTCAGTGGACGTACTGAACTGCTGGTAATGGGTCAAGGGTCTATCACCGGGTGGCGATAATGCAACAATGCGAATATTCACGATGTTTATACGAATGGTTTTGTGGCGGCAGATTCTGTTTCATGTTCGATAACACCGGCCTTCACAGCATAGAAGCTGTGGACGAAGGATATCCGTCGGATGAAGATTGGCTACAGCGGATATCTGTCGGGTGAAGTCGCCAGTGAGCTCCCTTGATCTCAATCCAGTTGAACATCCAAGCAAAGCTCTGAAGAGGAGAGTTGTCAAATTAATACCTCACCAGAAACACGTCCACTCTACCAGAAAAACTAAGGCTCTCCAACAAGAGAGTGAATAATTTACCTTAGGAGCTTCTAAACCACTCGGTGCTGACATGACACTTTAGTGCCAAACATGCACTGCAGTGCCAATTGATTATATCCCCTACGGATAACTTCGCCTTGTTTTCTGGTTAAGTAGTACTAAAGGAAGAAGAGTGTCACTGGATGAAAGATAAGCCTGAACCTCCGTCGTAATAATGTTTCCTGTTTCTATATCTAATACTCATGATTTTTAATGTCATGAGTTTTATTTTACTGTTTCTATTGCCACAGATACCATTTACAGCTGTTAAACCGCTTTTTCGATTTTGACTGATCAAAATGTATCTTATAACATTTTAGGATAAGTAGTATAAAATGACCGATTCTGCGCCAAGGAGCAGCTCCTTCTAAAGACGGAGCATGAGCTTGGCTTGCGGCAGAAGGATGGGGGCGTGGTTTTCTGCAGAAGGATGGGGGCGTGGCATGTGACCGAATGATGTGGGGGCGTGGCAGATGACGCTAGTGTGTTGGGTCGATCTGCCCCCTAGCGGTGATTCTTGGAACTTTTAATGGACCTTTGAGGGATGGCAACGACCGAGAGGGAAAGGGGGTGGATGTAGGGGGATGTCAACTCGATGTGCTGCCCCCTAGCGGTGGTTCTTGGAACTTTTAATGGACCTTTGTTTTTGAGGGATGGCAACGACCGAGTGAGGGAAAGGGGATGTGTACGTTGCATCCCCCTAGCGGTGCTTTTTGGAACTTTTCTCGGGAGATTTATTGGACGTTGACAAATTTTTAAGAAGTCTTTCCAATATTTATTTATTTTTTATTAAATTTATATTTTCAGGAATTCCCTGAGGTATTATAATTTTTATAGACGTTGCATTATTTTTTTAATTTTCTCGGGAGATTTACTGGACTTTGTCAAATTTTTGAAGGAAGTTTTTTAGTTGTTTCCAATATGTTTTTTTTTATTAAATTTATATTTTCAGGAATTCCCTGAGGTGTTATAATTTTTATAGACGTTGCATTATTTTTTTAATTCTTATATTTTTCTTCCCTCCAATTTTAATTTAGACGAGAAAAGGCTTTGTTTGAAAAAATTTCGTTCCTGTTGATTCATGTTCCGCTATCTTTTGTCCGACATGTGTTTTGGGATGACTCACCATTTTCTCTTTGACTCAGAAAACTTTGTATGACACGGTTTTTGGGATGAGTGACTATGATGTGTGACGCATGTCGTGATAGCAGATATGACATCAGCCAACGCCATTTCCTCCGCGGGGTCGGCGGTTGACGTCATTTGAGATTCTGTTAGACGCCTTAAGTTCCAAGACTGATTTTTTTCAATAACTTGTTCATTTTGCAACGAATTTATTCCTTATTTTCCCCCTAATTTCCCATTTTATATTCATAATTTTTCAACGTAACGATTTTTTTATTTTCTTTGAGGAGACTTCACGCATTTTCAACGGACGTTCCAACATAAAGACGTTTTCCAAAGTTTTGTGCTGCAGACATAATCTTAAAACACGATTGTTTATTAACGTATTTACGTGTTCATGACATTTTCTGTTACATTTTTTAACGTTGTACCTTTTTCCAACGTACAAAGCCACAATTTTTTATGCATAGTTAAAATGTTTATTTTTTATTTCTTCATGATTATTCAGTGAAATGTATCTTTTAATGCATTATCTTAATCTTTTTGTTCTAAATGCTTGCATACTCGTTAAACTTCTCGATGTACCAACATTATTTTATTTTCAAACTAACAACTACTTTTATCGAGGCTTTATTTTTTCTGTCTATGAAGAATTTTTTAGTTTATTCTCTCAAGATATGAAAATTAATTATAACGAAATCCTTTCACTTTTCTACCGCTAAGAATTTTCCTTAAAATAAGTCCTGAGCTATAGTTCGCTTTGTCTGGTTAGAGGTGATTCATCAGTAGCATGTTTGTGACCAGATAAGGTTCCGTGCAGTTACTGCCTGAAGCGATGACGCATGGTGACGGGTACGTCGTGATGTCATCCTTGTGAACTTGGAATTTGTTTCCTCGAATTTGTTTTTATTAAATTTATATTTTTAGAACTCCGTGAGGTGTTATAATTTTTATAGACGCTGCATTATTTTTTTAATTCTTATATTTTTCTTCCCTACAATTTTAATTTAGACGAGGAAAGGGTTTGTTTGAAAAGATTTCGCTCCTGTTGATTCATGTTCCGCTATCTTTTGTCCGCCATGTGTTTTGGGATGACTCACAAATTTCTCTTTACCTCAGAAAATTTTGTATGACACGTGCTTTGGGATGAGTCATTACGATGGGTGACGCATGTCGTGATAGCAGACGTGACATCAGCCAACGCCATTTCCTCAGCGGGGTCGGCGGTTGACGTCATTTGAGATTCTGTAGACACATTAAGTTCCAAGACTGATTTTTTTCAATAACTTGATCATTTTGCAACGAATTTATTCCTTATTTTTTCCTTATAATTTCCCATTTTATGCTCATAATTTTTCAATGTAACGATTTTTTTATTTTCTTTCAGGAGACTTCACGCATTTTCAACCGACATACCAACATAAAAACGTTTTCCAAAGTTTTGTGCTGCAGACATAATCTTAAAACACGATTGTTTATTAACGTATTTACGTGTTCATGACATGTTCTGTTACATTTTTTTAACGTTGTACCTTTTTCCAACTTACAAAGCCACAATTTTTTATGCATAGTTAAAATATTTTTTTTTTATTTTTTCGTATTTCTTCATGATTAATCAGTGAAATGTACCTTTTAACGCATTATCTTAATCTTTTTGTTCTAAATGCTTGCGTACTCCTTAAACTTCTTGATGTACCAACATTATTTTATTTTCTAACTTTTCAAACTAACAACTACTTTTATCGAGGCTTTATTTTTTCTGATTCAAACAAGCAAACGTTTCTTCATTATTATTTCCGTTACCTATACAAACAACTTTTTGTTACTTGCTTTTAATGTATGACTTAATCTGGTTTTCTATATAGCTGTTTCATTTTTGTGCAAGAAATATACAGATCTATAGCAACTAGCTATACATAACATTCGTTCGTAACAGTATCTTTTTTTTCCAGATTTAAACCAAACACGCTTCTTAACGACTTGATATCGGTTTTCTGGGGAACTTTTCTTTTTCCTTTTTCCTTCATTCAATTTTATTCCAGATCATGAGACGAGGAAATGCTTCTTTAGAAACGATTTCGTTCCTGTTCGCAGAAATTATTGGATTTTGATAATTTTTTTGTGAAATGACTTCATGCTAATTCTGAGTCTTTCGCCTTTACAATATTATTTTCTCGTAATTTTTTCGTGTGTTCAAGAACTCTACAGGTCTTTCATAGTTAAAATTATGGTGAAACAATATTTTCTTACTTTATTTAGCAATCATTATAGCTTCCCAATTTTCGCTATTTTACTTCATCTTTTTTGAAATTTAGTAATACTTTTCAGTATGTCAGTAATTTATTTCTTACTTGGCCAAACTTATGACTCCTTTTATTTAGACTATTTTTTTTCATTTCATTTCAGCAAAATGATTATTTTAGATGTAGCAAATCATCAGGTTTTTTGTTTCCTTATATATCATATTTTCCAACTTGCTTTTAAAGTATTTCCCAAAGCTTGCATGTATGTCAAATACGCATTTTTTTAATCCTTCCCTAGTTTGCTATACTTTTTCGTGGACTGCCCCAACAGGAAAGCATTCATTGTCAAGGCATGAAATCTAAAACCTTTCTTCTTACGATAAAATTTGTATTCTTTGGGACATATTTTCTGTATATTGTTCTGTCTCGTCCGAAAAAAACATTCATTCTGGAGGCAAAGCGAGTAATTCCGTTCTTCCACTAAACATCATTTTTTTACGTTTTACTAACTCACCACCCCCATAGCGAAAATAAAGAAATATTTACTCTGTTCCCTACATATCGACTCAATCTATTTCTTTTCGAAATGCTGATCATGACATTTCAACTAAAATTTAATACTTTCACCAAAAATCATATTCTTAAACGAGCTATTTTTTACACAATTATTTCATGTATAACTAAATTTTTGTTGTTTACTCACCTCATAAAAGTCAATAAGAACTCCCTAATCTCATTCCTTTCCCTCATTTAGTTCGCTTAAATTGAGATGTTTCAAAATTTCGCGTATATTTCATTCCCTTAATATCCAGTTCTCCCGTGTCTGTCCCTTCATTTTTAACTCCTGTGCATGCTGCATTTTATCTTTAGACGTTTAGTTTCATTGACCTTTTCTTTCGTTTCAATTAGGTTTTCATTATTGTATTTTTTATTCCTTGTATCAGCAGAAAAATCTTTCATTCTGGAGACATAGCGACTAAGTCCGTACTTCCTCTAAACACTTTTTTTTTCACATTTTACTAATTGTTCAGAAAAGCAGTTGTTTCCAAACTCCCATAGTGAAAATATCGTATTCCCCTTATAGTACTTATTATATTTTTCCTTCTGTTCAGTGTTGTATGATTCTTCAAACTTTGGTTTATCTTTATGAAACTTCTTCTTTTTCTTAGTTTTTTTTCTGATTCAAACTTTCAATCTTTTCCTATCGATTTAATTACTCTTATTTTCCCATTCGACTTTACTTTTGAACAGAAATGTATCTAAAATCTTCAGATGTATTTTAGTCTACAAGGCCGATTCTTCCCTGTTTCAAATAAAGTCATTGTAGGATTTTAGTGTAAATGCTCCTAAATCTTTAGAACTTACTTTTCATAGTTAGATACAAATTCCTCGAGGTTTACATTAAAACATGAAAGAAGAGTGTTTTTACGCTCTCTCCAGTGTGTGAGCTTTCCCCAAGAAATTAACTTTGAATTCCCCCTGTTTTTGTCGGAAACTGACAATCTCCTGCGACTGTTTTCACGCTTCTCTTGCTTACAGGAAAACCTCATATGACATGAAATCACTTTGCTTGGGAGATTAAACTAAATTCTGGTTTTGAACTTTGAAAGCAAACTCAAGCTCGCAAAAACATAGTTTTCTGAGCAAACTTAAACTGTCTAAGATGACAAAAATCTAAAACTGCTGACTCAATGGGACAGAGCGTTTGAACTTTGCCGTTCATTCACCATTTAAGAGATCCGGCGTGAACCGCTAGAAGGGAAGTAAGCAGACCCTGATTTAGTCCACTGTTTCCAAGGAAGGTAGAAAGCTAGTGTCGTAATTCAAAAGCTCTTAACTCAAGCCTCCCCAGGATTCAGTTTCGGACGAACGAATACTCAGATGTCCATGCTTAGACATTGAAAAATTGCTTCAGACAAATATTTTCTTACTTAAAGTGCTTCAATTCAGAATTTGTACTATTTAAGATTTTCCTTAGTCAATATTTTTTCTATCTTAAAAACTTCTAAAGGGTTGATTTTGAAAAAAACGAGTTCTCACAAAAATGTAAAATTTCCTGAGATTGTATGAGGAACCAAAAAAAATTGATGAAGCTTGGACGTTAACCATTCCAACCATTTCTTTCTCTTCATGTTTCATTCCATAAACTTTCTTCAAATTCCTATATATCAAAGAATTTTGTTAAATGTCCAAGTTCGACTCTTCCAGAAATTTTCTGAAAATGATATTCTGGAATTTTTTTAAAAGAGAAACTAAGAATCCCTTCACTGAAACAAGAAATTCATATTCAAAGCATTACATCCCTCTTTCTACTTCAAATACTCTATTTGTAAATCTAAGGAAGTTTTTTTAATATTCATATATTTTTACCTCTAACTTTAGAAGATATTGTCCCAAAATGTATGTACATATTACGATCGTAAAATATCTTACTACTTACTGCTTGATGTTTAATTCACTTCACACCGTCTTAAGGAAATTCGTTCATTTTCTCATAACACATAGACATGTTATTTTTCTTTCCATTCACTTCAAAGACTCAATTGAGATCAACCTAATGGAGTCCTTTGAGAAAAACTTTCATAGGAAAGCATAAATTTGCCTAAAAAGTACATTAAAAATAAACAAATGTTGAGGAGACGCCGGAACGTAGCCCGAAGGAGCCGAATAACAAGGAGGCGAGACAGGGAGGGAGCTCCTTCTGGTTTCGTTCCGGCGTCTCCTGCTCCTTCTTGCTAGAACTTTTGGTGGGAAAAGGCAATCTGATTGTTTTTGCATGGCTGGGAAGAAAAAACGTGGAAGAGGCATTTTCTAAGACGGTTGTTCAAGTAAATTTCTGTTCGCATAGAAAAAAAAATGATGTCAGAGGGGGAACAGTGTATCTCCTACTACTAGCCGCGGGATAGGTTGACGTCACGTGTCGTTCTCTCTTTTGTCAGTCCAAGTATTTGTTTAATTTTTTTTTCGAGAGATTTATTGGACTTCGTTAAATTTTTTGTGGGAATGGAAGAATGGGAAATCTTTCGCCCCTCCAATATTTTTTCCTGGAATTTCTTTTTTATATAAAACTTATATTTTTTTTATGTTTTTGGGAATCCTGTTTATGCATTATTTTTTTAATTCATATATTTTTCCTCTCTCCAGTTTTAATCAATGTTGTTTGGAACCGTTGACCCCTTTCATGAGAGCTATTCCCCACTCAAAGGAATGCGTAAGTGGAGATTTCCACCATGTGTTAAATTTCACTCAGAAAAAAGTGGGTCAGGACGGCGAGATTTCGAAATCTGAAATTTTCTTGTGTGGAGAACAAAGAATTTCATAGTTCACTCGTTTTTCAAAAGCAGCGTTAATTCCAAGATGAATTCTTTGAAGGTGTCTGATTAAATTCTCACGCTTTCCGTATACCACCATCATTTTAGTGGAAATTCAGCCTTGAAGAATTTCTTTACGCTTATTATGTACTCTATGAAGATTTTTTAGTTTATTCTCTCAAGATATGAAAGTTATAATGAAATCCTTTCGTTTATCTCTCAAGCTGAAGTTAGCTTAGCCTGATTAGAATCAATAGCATGTTCGTTACGAGATGACCAGATAAGGAAACAGTCATCGTGCAGTTAGTGTGCTGACGCATCGTGACACATCAATCACCACGTGGTGATAAGGGTCATGTGTTGGTTACAGTATGCAAAGGAAACGCTGAGCGAATTTTAGTTCTGTTCTAAGTTTGAATAAAGTAAGAAGTCTTCAAGTCTTTCAAATTCTGGTTCCGGATTTTTCACTTAACAACAGGAGTTGCATTAACCAGAAAGCAGTTTAAGAAACTCCAAATTATTTTGGATGGCGTGTGGGACAGCATCCAGGAATTGTTAATGGGTTCAGAATTCCAGAAAATCGTACTCGGAGAATCCCGAAAGTTTCAAAGTACATCGATTGAGGAGTGTAAACTTAGACACAATTTAATTGAATGTTTAAAAAATTTAATCGGGGAGAGCATCCTGAAGGTATGTAGATGTCGCTAATGCATTTCTGAAGTACTTCCACCTATTCAGATGCATCCTCCATGCCTAACCACTGAGTGGAACAGGAAAGCGATTTCAAGTTTCCAGAACGCTGTGGCCTTGTTGAATCCTAAGGAAGTAGATCAAGCTTTTATGAACACATGTGGAAAAGTGAAGATTTCAGAAGAGTTCTTCTCTACAATCAGGGGAAAAGAACTATTTGGAGAAGTAATGATTTCGATTATATAAATTCAGAATTTTTTTTTTTTTTAAATGGGCAAGGTAGAGGGTGAGTTTGTGAATATTTATTATTTATTGAAATATTAAGCGTAAATATTTTTTAGTTTTAAGACATAAATTTAAAGAGTAATTATTATTTTTTAAAATAAAATTTTAAGTGAATTTTTTTAAATGGGTCAAAATTTAAGCTTTCAAGATTTTTAAAGTAAAAGTGAGAATGTAAACTTCTTTTTTGAAATGTTTAAAACAGTAACAGAATGAATCCAATTGTTTTAATGGTGAACTAGTGCTTTTTTGCTAGACTTTTCTTAAGGATATTTGGGGATTGTTATTGGAAAGGGGTCTAATGTTTTCCATTAGGCAACCAATCGGGGCGGAATTCCGACTGGTCTGAGAGCAATGCTTTACAGTATTGAGTCGAAACCAGAGTACACAGCTTAATTTTGGGGAGTTTGAAATGTTTCAAACTGACTCGCTTTCTTCTTTGAGTTGAAAAAAAGAAGCGCTCTCACTGAAGACCCCTAGCCTGGAAAAAATAAACAGTCTGTGTTATATAAAAATTTCTTTCCTTAGACATTTTTAGTACATCCAATTTTCAACTTTCAGGAACTTGCTGTGACTGTTTTTACTTCATTCCATTTTCAACTTTTTCGAAAACGAACTTCAACAGATTTTTACTCGTTTCGAAACAGTCTTTTTATGCATACTAGTTTTCCCATGTTATTCTATGGGAATTTCCCTGCTTTTAATGAAATGTGTTTTCTCAAAATTGTCTACTAAGAAAACTGAAGTGTTCAATTTTTAATCCTAGGAAAGAATGAACTGTTCCGAAAAAAAAAGAATGACACTTTTCTTCAACTAATTTTTTTTAATATGGAATCCAACGAACATTTTTACATATTTTCTTAGAATTTGTCTTTTTTCGTTTAGAAGTTACAACAGAATTTCCTTCTTGTACAGGAACTTTCAACATTTGTTTATTTTTAATGTACTTTTTAGGCAAATTTATGCTTTCCTATGAAAGTTTTTCTCAAAGGACTCCATTAGGTTGATCTCAATTGAGTCTTTGAAGTGAATGGAAAGAAAAATAACATGTCTATGTGTTATGAGAAAATGAACGAATTTCCTTAAGACGGTGTGAAGTGAATATAAACATCAAGCAGTAAGTAGTAAGATATTTTACTATCGTAATATGTACATACATTTTGGGACAATATCTTCTAAAGTTAGAGGTAAAAATATATGAATATTAAAAAAAAAACTTCCTTAGATTTACAAATAGAGTATTTGAAGTAGAAAGAGGGATGTAATGCTTTGAATATGAATTTCTTGTTTCAGTGAAGGGATTCTTAGTTTCTCTTTTAAAAAAATTCCAGAATATCATTTTCAGAAAATTTCTGGAAGAGTCGAACTTGGACATTTAACAAAATTCTTTGATATATAGGAATTTGAAGAATGTTTATGGAATGAAACATGAAGAGAAAGAAATGGTTGGAATGGTTAACGTCCAAGCTTCATCAATTTTTTTTGGTTCCTCATACAATCTCAGGAAATTTTACATTTTTGTGAGAACTCGTTTTTTTCAAAATCAACCCTTTAGAAGTTTTTAAGATAGAAAAAATATTGACTAAGGAAAATCTTAAATAGTACAAATTCTGAATTGAAGCACTTTAAGTAAGAAAATATTTGTCTGAAGCAATTTTTCAATGTCTAAGCATGGACATCTGAGTATTCGTTCGTCCGAAACTGAATCCTGGGGAGGCTTGAGTTAAGAGCTTTTGAATTACGACACTAGCTTTCTACCTTCCTTGGAAACAGTGGACTAAATCAGGGTCTGCTTACTTCCCTTCTAGCGGTTCACGCCGGATCTCTTAAATGGTGAATGAACGGCAAAGTTCAAACGCTCTGTCCCATTGAGTCAGCAGTTTTAGATTTTTGTCATCTTAGACAGTTTAAGTTTGCTCAGAAAACTATGTTTTTGCGAGCTTGAGTTTGCTTTCAAAGTTCAAAACCAGAATTTAGTTTAATCTCCCAAGCAAAGTGATTTCATGTCATATGAGGTTTTCCTGTAAGCAAGAGACGCGTGAAAACAGTCGCAGGAGATTGTCAGTTTCCGACAAAAACAGGGGGGAATTCAAAGTTAATTTCTTGGGGAAAGCTCACACACTGGAGAGAGCGTAAAAACACTCTTCTTTCATGTTTTAATGTAAACCTCGAGGAATTTGTATCTAACTATGAAAAGTAAGTTCTAAAGATTTAGGAGCATTTACACTAAAATCCTACAATGACTTTATTTGAAACAGGGAAGAATCGGCCTTGTAGACTAAAATACATCTGAAGATTTTAGATACATTTCTGTTCAAAAGTAAAGTCGAATGGGAAAATAAGAGTAATTAAATCGATAGGAAAAGATTGAAAGTTTGAATCAGAAAAAAACTAAGAAAAAGAAGAAGTTTCATAAAGATAAACCAAAGTTTGAAGAATCATACAACACTGAACAGAAGGAAAAATATAATAAGTACTATAAGGGGAATACGATATTTTCACTATGGGAGTTTGGAAACAACTGCTTTTCTGAACAATTAGTAAAATGTGAAAAAAAAAATGCTTAGAGGAAGTACGGACTTAGTCGCTATGTCTCCAGAATGAAAGATTTTTCTGCTGATACAAGGAATAAAAAATACAATAATGAAAACCTAATTAAAACGAAAGAAAAGGTCAATGAAACTAAACGTCTAAAGATAAAATGCAGCATGCACAGAAGTTAAAAATGAAGGGACAGACACGGGAGAACTGGATATTAAGGGAATGAAATATACGCGAAATTTTGAAACATCTCAATTTAAGCGAACTAAATGAGGAAAAGGAATGAGATTAGGGGAGTTCTTATTGACTTTTATGAGGTGAGTAAACAACAAAAATTTAGTTATACATGAAATAATTGTGTAAAAAATAGCTCGTTTAAGAATATGATTTTTGGTGAAAGTATGAAATTTTAGTTGAAATGTCATGATCAGCATTTCGAAAAGAAATAGATTGAGTCGATATGTAGGGAACAGAATAAGTATTTCTTTATTTTCGCTATGGGGGTGGTGAGTTAGTAAAACGTAAAAAAATGATGTTTAGTGGAAGAACGGAATTACTCGCTTTGCCTCCAGAATGAATGTTTTTTTCGGACGAGACAGAACAATATACAGAAAATATGTCCCAAAGAATACAAATTTTATCGTAAGAAAAAAGGTTTTAGATTTCATGCCTTGACAATGAATGCTTTCCTGTTGGGGCAGTCCACGAAAAAGTATAGCAAACTAGGGAAGGATTAAAAAAATGCGTATTTGACATACATGCAAGCTTTGAGAAATACTTTAAAAGCAAGTTGGAAAATATGATATATAAGGAAACAAAAAACCTGATGATTTGTTACATCTAAAATAATCATTTTGCTGAAATGAAATGAAAAAAAAAATAGTCTAAATAAAAGGAGTCATAAGTTTGGCCAAGTGAGAAATAAATTACTGACATACTGAAAAGTATTACTAAATTTCAAAAAAGATGAAGTAAAATAGCGAAAATTGGGAAGCTATAATGATATGCTAAATAAAGTAAGAAAATATTGTTTCACCATAATTTTAACTGTGAAAGACCTGTAGAGTTCTTGAACACACGAAAAAATTACGAGAAAATAATATTGTAAGGCGAAAGACTCAGAATTAGCATGAAGTCATTTCACAAAAAAATTGTCAAAATCCAATAATTTCTGCGAACAGGAACGAAATCGTTTCTAAAGAAGCATTTCCTCGTCTCATGATCTGGAATAAAATTGAATGAAGGAAAAAGGAAAAAGAAAAGTTCCCCAGAAAACCGATATCAAGTCGTTAAGAAGCGTGTGTTGGTTTAAATCTGGAAAAAACAACAACAAAGATACTGTTACGAACGAATGTTATGTATAGCTAGTTGCTATAGATCTGTATATTTCTTGCACAAACATGAAACAGCTATATGGAAAACCAGATTAAGTCATACATTAAAAGCAAGTAAGAAAAAGTTGTTTGTATAGGTAACGGAAATAATAATGAAGAAACGTTTGCTTGTTTGAATCAGAAAAAATAAAGCCTCGATAAAAGTAGTTGTTAGTTTGAAAAGTTAGAAAATAAAATAATGTTGGTACATCAAGAAGTTTAAGGAGTACGCAAGCATTTAGAACAAAAAGATTAAGATAATGCGTTAAAAGGTACATTTCACTGATTAATCATGAAGAAATACGAAAAAATAAAAAAAATAAAAATTTAACTATGCATAAAAAATTGTGGCTTTGTAAGTTGGAGAAAGGTACAACGTTAAAAAAATGTAACAGAAAATGTCATGAACACGTAAATACGTTAATAAACAATCGTGTTTTAAGATTATGTCTGCAGCACAAAACTTTGGAAAACGTTTTTATGTTGGTATGTCGGTTGAAAATGCGTGAAGTCTCCTCAAAGAAAATAAAAAAATCGTTACGTTGAAAAATTATGAACATAAAATGGGAAATTATGAGGAAAAAATAAGGAATAAATTCGTTGCAAAATGATCAAGTTATTGAAAAAAATCAGTCTTGGAACTTAATGTGTCTACAGAATCTCAAATGACGTCAACCGCCGACCCCGCGGAGGAAATGGCGTTGGCTGATGTCACGTCTGCTATCACGACATGCGTCACCCATCATAATGACTCATCCCAAAACACGTGTCATACAAAATTTTCTGAGGTAAAGAGAAAATTGTGAGTCATCCCAAAACACATGGCGGACAAAAGATAGCGGAACATGAATCAACAGGAACGAAATCTTTTCAAACAAACCCTTTCCTCGTCTAAATTAAAATTGTAGGGAAGAAAAATATAAGAATTAAAAAAATAATGCAACGTCTATAAAAATTATAACACCTCACGGAGTTCTAAAAATATAAGTTTAATAAAAACAAATTCGAGGAGACAAATTCCAAGTTCACAAGGATGACATCACGACGTACCCGTCACCATGCGTCATCGCTTCAGGCAGTAACTGCACGGAACCTTATCTGGTCACAAACATGCTACTGATGAATCACCTCTAACCAGACAAAGCGAACTATAGCTCAGGACTTATTTTAAGGAAAATTCTTAGCGATAGAAAAGTGAAAGGATTTCGTTATAATTAATTTTCATATCTTGAGAGAATAAACTAAAAAATTCTTCATAGACAGAAAAAATAAAGCCTCGATAAAAGTAGTTGTTAGTTTGAAAATAAAATAATGTTGGTACATCGAGAAGTTTAACGAGTATGCAAGTATTTAGAACAAAAAGATTAAGATAATGCATTAAAAGGTACATTTCACTGAATAATCATGAAGAAATAAAAAATAAACATTTTAACTATGCATAAAAAATTGTGGCTTTGTACGTTGGAAAAAGGTACAACGTTAAAAAATGTAACAGAAAATGTCATGAACACGTAAATACGTTAATAAACAATCGTGTTTTAAGATTATGTCTGCAGCACAAAACTTTGGAAAACGTCTTTATGTTGGAACGTCCGTTGAAAATGCGTGAAGTCTCCTCAAAGAAAATAAAAAAATCGTTACATTGAAAAATTATGAATATAAAATGGGAAATTAGGGGGAAAATAAGGAATAAATTCGTTGCAAAATGAACAAGTTATTGAAAAAAATCAGTCTTGGAACTTAAGGCGTCTAACAGAATCTCAAATGACGTCAACCGCCGACCCCGCGGAGGAAATGGCGTTGGCTGATGTCATATCTGCTATCACGACATGCGTCACACATCATAGTCACTCATCCCAAAAACTGTGTCATACAAAGTTTTCTGAGTCAAAGAGAAAATGGTGAGTCATCCCAAAACACATGTCGGACAAAAGATAGCGGAACATGAACCAACAGGAACGAAATTTTTCCAAACAAAGCCTTTTCTCATCTAAATTAAAATTGGAGGGAAGAAAAATATAAGAATTAAAAGAATAATGGAAAGTCTATAAAAATTATAACACCTCAGGGAATTCCTGAAAATATAAATTTAATAAAAAAAACATATTGGAAACAACTAAAAAACTTCCTTCAAAAATTTGACAAAGTCCAGTAAATCTCCCGAGAAAATTAAAAAAATAATGCAACGTCTATAAAAATTATAATACCTCAGGGAATTCCTGAAAATATAAATTTAATAAAAAATAAATAAATATTGGAAAGACTTCTTAAAAATTTGTCAACGTCCAATAAATCTCCCGAGAAAAGTTCCAAAAAGCACCGCTAGGGGGGCAACGTACACATCCCCTTTCCCCCACTCGGTCGTTGCCATCCCTCAAAAACAAAGGTCCATTAAAAGTTCCAAGAAGCACCGCTAGGGGGAAGCACATCTCCTTTCCCCGACTCGATCGTTGCCATCCCTCAAAGATTCATCGAAAGTTCCAAAAAGCACCGCTAGGGTGCAGCACATCGAGTTGACATCCCCTTATATCCACCCCTTTTCCCTCTCGGTCGTTGCCATCCCTCAAAGGTCCATTAAAAGTTCCAAGAATCACCGCTAGGGGGCAGCATCGACCCAACACACTAGCGTCATTTGTCACGCCCCCATCCTTCTGCACAAACCAGGACCCCCATCCTTCTGCAGCAAGCCACGCCCCTGCTCCTTGGCGCAGAATCGGTCATTTTATACTACTAGGATATCATTGTAAGTTTTACTGAATTTATGCACACATTTGAGCAAAAAGCAGGTAATAGAAAAACGTATTTCATTCTGAAGATAAGAAAATAATCCAAATATCACTCCGAGCTGTAGCCCAATTAACAGAAATAGTAAACACAATTTGATTTTATTTTAATTTTTAATGACATAATTTCCATCCTGGCTTAACGAATGTTCAACCTGTTTTTATCATTACTCTAGGTGATTTGTTATAGAAGGCAGTATGGTAGCCTTTGTTAGACATTTTTCGTGCTTCTCTATCAGTAAAAATTATTTGTCCTCCTTGCATATTGTGTTTTGTAACATAGCCTTGTCACATACGCGGCCCCCAAGTATTGTCGTTGAGCACTTAAAACAGTGTCCCTGCTTTTACCTGCAGTTACAGTCTAAATTGCAGTGTGAGAATTGTCGTTGGAATAATAATGTTGGTGACGCAGTGGTCTAAGAGCTGGTTCATGACAGTTCGTCAGAGATGGGACCGGCTTCGAATCCCGGTGAGGCATGGATGTTGTGCTGGCCTTACGGCACTGTCTTTCTCCCTCCTTGGAACCAGTGACCTTACATCAGGGACGGAGGACTGCTTATAGCCCATTATAATAGTTGCTCACGGTGGTCGTTAAACCTTCAATCAAAAAATATTAATAATAATGTAAAAAAAAAAGACTAAAACCAAAGTGTGGTATATTTAAATATGTAATAATTTTAATTTCCTTTTAAGGAACTGAAAAGTATTACACATTTAAATAGAAAGTGCTTCATGATATTCTTCGGCAGAAGTTTATTCACTTTCACTAAACAGGTGAAGTGAAGAATTACGGTGCATTCATCTCCAGTCTTTGCCCTTGTTTGATACTCATCTGAAAAAGACGTAAAACTTATTCCTAGTCGCCTGAATATACTTTAAGTCTTCAAACATATTTAAATATACCTAGTGTTTATTAAATGAACAGTAGCTGACAATTTTCAAAGTAAATATTGTACTGTTGATTCTGTGAAGCCACAAAATAAAATATAATGAACGAAACACGAGAACGACATTCTAGCTGATCTTAATGTCACTCCTGATGGGTAAAGTGGCATTTCTCTGGGAATAATAAGATTGACTATGGGCAACGAGGGGTGAAATGAAAGGATAAAGACTTAATCCCGTTTTGTTTTCATTGGTGATAGTCTACGTTTGAGCAAAAGCAAGCAGATAATGGAAAAACGTAGTTTGTTTAAAGAGCTCGAAAGTGCCTCTTCCAAACTTGGCATTTCGATCACTGAGAAACGTTTTGGCTTATCATCTTGTTTTTTTACCGAAACAAGTTTAGTGAAAAATCATTCTACTGGGAGATTTACAGACGCCCTTCATGAATTATATCCAGCGGTTCTTTGTAAATACGAAATCAAATTTGTGACGTCAAGCTGGATCTTGAGAATCACCCCCAATTGTATCAATTTGAAAAGAATAGTTTAATTCACTTTTTGGCGAATAACTTTTGTAAGAGGCTGTGAAATTTGAAATTTCATCTGATATTAGTTCACCAAAATTTACATATTCCCCACTTGATCATTAGTTCGCCATCTCAGAATAGATGCTTGCATAAGGTATTGTTTCATAAATTCTTCGGTCCACTTGTAGCTATGATATCTTCTTTTCCTAAGTCCAATTCCGTAACTTACAGTAAAATATAAGGATGTTGAAACATTTCAGTCTGTAATTCAAAGGTTTTCCGCAAGTTAGCATAAAGATTTATGTTTGTTTAGCACAATATGTATGTCTCTAAATACCAAATAAGGAAAATAATTTTTGCCTTCAAAAATTTTAACTATCAGAAAATCTTTTCCTGTTTTTTACTATGTGCGCAATGTACCGTTTTGCTGCTAGGTGGCGCAAATGCGACCTTGCATTTGACACCCTCTCCTTACTTTTATTCGATCTATGAATAAATATTTGGTGTTCCACGTAGCTGCCTGTAGAAGTGAAGCGGTTAAATTTTTGTGAAATCCGGTGCTCTGAGGTAAGGCGGCACAACTACATCGAACGGCCTACACGTGCGGTTAGTTGAGTTAGGACATGGTGACTCACAAGATGCATATTCGCTATTGTGTGTTGCTCCAGTTTAATCTTGGGAATGCTACTGCAGAATAACGTAAGTGGATGTGTTCGGCATACCAGCCGCAAGTCTAGGATGAAGGCACATGTCGCGATTAGTTTCTGAAGTTCAAAAGTGGTGACTGCAGCACACAGGACAGCCGAAGGAGATGCAAAGCCTAGATTTACAAGCTCTTCTGTAAGAAGATGCCTCCCAGTCGACTACAAAACAGGCAGTGCAGTCAGGATTTTATCAGTCCAACATGTTCGGCTTCTTCATGCCCTGAGATAGATTCAAGAAGATTCAAACGCCCATTTGACGGGAAAACGCTGGAAGCTTATATATACACCTAATAAAAGTCCAGTTTGTGAAGTTTCTTTTTAACCCATTATCTGTTATCAGAACCAAAGGTTTTTATGCTTTTTGTAACTAAACAAATGTTATTCTTTACCGAAATTAGACTTTCGAATCCACGTTGTTCAATTATCCCAAGTCTGTTCAGAGCAACTGTTTCAGTGTCAGATAGCTATCACATCTCCCTGATTTTCCGGTTTCGCTTTTTCGTTGTTAGTGGGTTAGCATATTAAATTTGTATTGTTGACAGTGCCTGAGCTTTCAAAAGTCCTATTTTCCAAGAATCTTTCTTGCAGCCAAAAACTGTGAATGGGATCAATTCTTTTCTGGATGTTGCAGGTTTTTTTTATGCAAAACTTTTTCTTTACTTGTAGGGCACTTCTAGTTTCCAAATTAACTACTTCAGGTCCAAGTCGAGAAATTATTTTCACATCGGCTAGGTGTTTTTGATGATCTCAAAATGTTCGATATCATCAAACATACCTAGCCCATGTCACCAAACCTATAAGGAGTCGTCGGTATCCATTTTACATTCCCTGGTTCCGGGAAGGGGAACGAACCAGCGCCATAAGGACAAACACGAAACCACCGTCTTTTCCCAGGATTCGAGCCGAGACCAACATTGGTAGAAGTCAGAAGCCAGCGTCTCTGGTCCCTTTCAGTCATGTTCAGTATAATTCATAGAGACATGTTCAGTATAATTCATAGTCATGTCCAGTATAATTCATACAGCCATGTTCAGTATAATTCATACAGTCATGTTTAGTATAATTCATACAGTCATGTTCAGTATAATTCATACAGTCTTGTTCAGTATAATTCATACAGCCATGTTCAGTATAATTCATACAGTCCTGTTCAGTATAATTCATACAGTCCTATTCAGTATAATTCCTACAGCCATGTTCAGTATAATTCATAGAGTCATATTCAGTATAATTCATACAGCCATGTTCTGTATAATTCATACAGCCATGTTCAGTATAATTCATACAGTCATGTTCGGTATAATTCATATACGACCTGATTTCCTATATTCGCTATTCAATGTTATCACTAGGAAAATTCATGGAATATGCCCACTTAGTGGTCGAGTGGTTTGAGGCACTGGCTTCTTTTCATTATCCAGAGGTGAAACCGAGCTGGATTCCTGGATGAGGTATGGGAGGCTCGTTGGTCTGATGACTTTGGTTCCGCCCTCTTTCTGGAAGCAGTGGTCAGAAATTAGGCCCATACATCTACAAACTGCTCGTAACGGTCATTAAACCCCGAAACAAACAAGAAATATTCGCACCATGAACTACTTGCAGAGTTGGGCAGGAATGCATTACAAAATAATGGAAGTACAGATTACAAACGTGTAATGCATTACAAGGTAATCCCAAGTATGATGTGCACAAGGTAATGGGATTACTCTGTAATGCCTTGCAATGAAGATGATATTATTTATTTTTCAATAATGCCATTCAAACGCAATGTAATTATTTCGTAATGAAATTACATAATTTGCAAAAAATAATTGCATCCCAGCAAAAACACAAGTGCTGGGAAACTGCTGGACACCAGCTGGCAGCGATGGGTCACTGCTGACTGAAATCTGCCGCTCACGGCCCGGTAGTAGTCCGTTGGTGGCAGCGCCATCAGTTGGCGAGCCATTGATGGACCTGCAGCATCGCCGCGAAATGTGGGCCTCCAAGCAAGTGACACTAGTGGCCCGTTGCTGGCAACCAATGCAACCCCAACAGCAGGTGGAAGCAACGGGACTGCGCATGCGCAGAAGCAACACTTGCTGTGTCTCTCATGGTACGAGTTAGTTGAAGACGACGCTATCGCCATCGTGTTATTTTAGTGGATATTAAGAAAAAAATCCATATGTGGGGAGGCGAATTAATTTCCTAATTAAATTTTACGTCGACGAAGATATCAGATTAAGCCGCGAAATACTAGATTACAGCCATGAAATACACCCACTCCATTCCCATGAATAATAATTCATGGAATGGAGTATGAATAACAAGAAAATATTTGAAACCGCTTGAAACAAATATCCTGAAAAACTATTAAAACAACGTTTGTTGAAAAAAAAAAAGAATTATACGTGTACAAAATTTATTAATTATTTGAAAGAAAAAAAAGTAACGCTATGTGGTGTACTCATCCATGGGTTGAATACACAAGACTATTATTAATTATTTGAAAGAAAAAAAAAGAATTATACGCGTACAAAATTTATTAGTTATTTGAAAGAAAAAAAAAGCAACGCTATGTGGTGTGCTCATGCATCCATGGGTTGAATACACAAGACTGGGAGGAATTCGCTTCTAAAAATAACGAGAAGTAAAATATATCTTTACTCTTTAAAACAAATGTAGCTTCGGACAATGGAAAGGAAAAACACAACGTTAATAATGTAACAGAATGTGACGTGAATCCGGGTAAATATACACTGCCGGACAATTGCTAAGGACGGATGACAATAGCAACGATAGCAACATAAAATGGAAGGCAGGAAAATGTGGAAATTAGCATAAGTGCAGGATACAGTAAGACGTGGTCGCCCCGGTGGCGCAGTGGTCTAAGCGATGGCCTCTGATCATTCGTCCGAACGGGGTCCGGGTTCGAATCCCGGTGAGGCATGGATGTTGTGTTTGTCTAACGGCACTGGCTCTCTCCCTTCCCTGGAACCAGTGACCCTAAATTAGGGACGGGCGACTGCTTATAGCCCATTGAGTTGCTCACGGTGGTCGTTAAAATTCCAACAAAAAAAAAAAAAAAAAAAAAAAAAAACAGTAAGACGTGTTGTGCGTATGCAAATTTTGGATTGCCGAACTTGTTCGTGACGTCATAGCGCTGATAGAGATATAAAGGATATGACACGTATTGACCGTTGTTGTTCAAACGCAAAGTTGAAAGGGAAAGAATCAATTGACGAACTTGCAATTTTCAGTATGTCTTCCCGACATCACCTAGATGATTTTACGCGTGGCCGCATTATTGGCAAGATTAAAGAAGGGAGAAAAATAACAGATGTTGCCAGGGAGTTCGACGTCAGCCACAGTGTTGTTTCAAGGCTTTGAAAATCATTTCAAACAAATCGAGAGTGTAGCAAACATCACGGGGAGGTCGTGTTCGCAGTACGACACCTGCAGAAGATCGGTACATAGTGCTATCAACAAAAAGACACCGGCGCAGCACAGCTAGTGAGGTAGCAAATCAGTGTATGGCTGCTACTGGCAAGCGGATCTCCCGAAAAACTGTCGCCAGACGTTTGCATGAAGGAGGACTATACGCCCGCCGTCCTGTTGTGTGCATCTCATTGTCCAGACGTCACCGTACCGCCCGTTTGCAATGGTGCCATCAACATCGCAATTGGACTGATAACGACTGGTCTGCTGTCCTCTTTTCAGATGAGAGTAGATACAGTCTATCGTCTGATTGTCGACGACAACTGATCTGGCGTGGTAGTGGTACTGCATATTGTCCAGCAAACATACAGGAAAGGGACCGATATCCGACATGTAGTGTCATGGTATGGGCTGGCATCATGATCAATGGCCGTACGTCCCTCTATGTGCTTCCAACTGGGACTATGACTGGCCAACGATACATTAATGATGTTCTGCTACCTCATGTTCGCATGTTCCGTGGTGCTGTCGGTGATAGATTCATTTTCATGGATGACAACGCAACATGTCATCGAACAGTCGCTGTCCAAGAGTGTTTTGAGAGCGAGGATATTCAACGCCTTGTACGGCCAGCACGTTCTCCAGATCTGAATCCCATTGAAAATGTGTGGGATGCTTTGGGGAGGAGTCTTGCTGGTCGCCAATGCCCTCCAACAAACAAGGACACCCTCATCCGTGCACTGACAGAGGAATGGGATAAATTACCCCAACAGCTGCTTGATAATGTTGTGAAAAGCATGACACGACGTGTGAAATCTTGCATCGCTCTCCATAGTAGCCATATCCCGTA
This sequence comes from Macrothele yani, assembly GCA_039090855.1. NCBI lineage: Eukaryota > Metazoa > Arthropoda > Arachnida > Araneae > Macrothelidae > Macrothele > Macrothele yani. Next base: position 108,448,389 of record CM077004.1, on the reverse strand, counting down.
TTGACATCTTACGCCGGAACGCCTGCGGACGGTAATTGCATTTTTTTCACGTTTACGTATTCTGCACAAAATGACCTGTTTGTCCCTTGAACACGTTCCAAAGCCTTCTGGATTTCAGAGCACAATAAATTGTCTTTCTTGTAATGTCCTGGCATTCTGACATTATTTTATTTCACTTGGCATCCAACCACACTTACTTTTTTATGCGCTATATAGCTGTTTATGATCCGTCCTTAGCAATTGTCCAGCAGTGTATATTTATTCAACAATCTCTTTTCAAGACGGCAAGGACAGCACAAAACTTTGGAAAGCGACTCTAAGTATGTACACTCCTTGAAAATGAGTGAAGTTCCCTTAAGGTAAAAAAACTATCGTTACGTTGAAAAAATTAATTTATCAATTATATGAAACTGACTTTTATGAAAAATACCTCGCAATATTGTAAAATGAAACAGGGAAGCATTCGATTACACAGTGCATACCATGCAGACAGCTTTAAGCGTGTCCCTGCGTGCGGCAAATTAGTCCGGTCGGTAGGGAGCTCAGCTTGCACGCAAACGGCCCTGGTTCAAATCGCCTCCGATGCAAACGGAAGTTTTTCCTGTCTGTTGAGAAAATTTCCTCAGCGCAGTGCGTTCTTTCACAAGCTTCGTAAGGGTAGAAAAAAAATTGTAGCTTTGGGAAACTGCGGTTGTTATTGCTTTTTATTATTATTATGGCTACTACTGGGAAATTGGCGGACAAGATTCGGCAAGCTACCAGTTACGTCACGTGGTTGCTGGCTGCCACTAGCGGACCACATTAGGCTAGCCATCATTTCTGGCACGTGCTTGCAGGGCCACTTGTGGCAGCGACTGCCTGTGATGGACCACTGAAGGGCCACTTATGGCAGCTACTGCCTGTGATGGACCACTGATGGCCCTGTAGTGGCATATGGCAACTGATGGGGTGCCAACTGTTGGCCTGAACTGCTGGCACTTCTGTTGGCCGCCCGGACATTTTATTGATTGTTCGGCAGCGGCAACATAGTGCTGGACCATTGCTGGCAGTGCTGGCTGCCAGCGCTGTGCCATTGCTGGCCCAGCAAGACTGTTTTTGCTGCGATACTATTAGTTTATGGAAATGTACGTTAGCCAAAAGCTATGTCTCGAAACGTCGGCCATGTAATATAGCAGACAAAGGCCGAAGTGTCGTGTAGAATGTTCTAGAAACGGCAAGAATGGGTTAGACGTTTGTAGAATGTCCCAGAATGATCGCGCTGTGGGAAGTTGGAGAGCTTTATGTAAATCAAGAATATTCCAGGAGGTTCAGGTCTTGCCGTGAAGTATATATATAGGAGTCAATCGCTCGCTACTCTAGTATTCGTATCGACAAGTAATCGCCAACAACACTTGAGAATTAGGATTCTCAAGTGTTGTTGTCCAAGTAATGGACAACACTTGATTGGAACAATTGTCAAATAACCTACACAATGTGTAAGTGTGTACTAGTTGCTGGTTTATTCACGTTGTATTGTTACCCATACGTTATTGGTTAATTACCAACATGTAGTTAACTATTAACCATTACGATTATAATGAGTAACTGTTACATGTCATTACAATTACAGTGTAATTCTAAAGACCATTTCACCATTACCATGTAATGGTAACGCTAAATTCTTGTTCCCATTACCATTACGCTGTAATGCATTACCGATTAATTTAATTACGATTTTGCCCAACTCAGACTACTCGTACTTCTGTGCATTTAAATCGTTCATTTTGCATCAGATTAATGTAGCTACAACTACAGTTTTGCATGCAGGTCCTAGCCTTTCTGATCAAGATTTACCCGCTATCTGCCGAAGATATAGATCTTCCTTTGACAATATGTCTCCTTTTACAGGTCGCAGTGTAAAATATTTCGAAACAATGGATAGTTCCAACCGTCATCAGTAAAACATTCTGGTTTTCCAGATGTATTATTTTTTATTAGGGGCGCAATAATAGAGCTACCGCTGACCCTATATTTGCAATTCTAGAAGTTCTATTTTAAACACACTCTTTGCATTTAATTCTTCTAACCCACCATTTAGCTCTAACCTTCGTTAATTTGTCATTTTTGCTAAATGAAACTTTTCCAGCTAAAGTATATAAAATTCAGTGTATGTATTTTTTGTGACTGTCCTTTAAAAGAACAAATGATTTCACACTGTAAAAGATTTTTTGAAATGCCTTTAGCTTACTGGAATGAGGCATTTGGCAGAATGATATTTTCGGCAGAGATGCAATCTGTCTATGCCTTACACTACGTTATGTTTGGTCGAGCTTTCATCGGCGTACTACAGTGTATTTAGATTTAATAGTGTTTGTGGTCTGACTCTTCTGCATATTGTGGTGTCCATCCTCATTTTTAAGACGTGAGATGTTGTTTACACGACGGCAGACTTTAGGTCACATTCTGCTGGATTTCCACTTTGGGATCAAAGAAAATCAAGTTGCTGACATTGTTGCAAGCCCAGGTTCGTCGATGAAGGCCGCAGCCTCTCCTATGTACCACCGGGACTGTTTTCTGATTTCGAATCATGAGAAACGTACGTGGCAGGCAATCTGGAACCAACAGGCAAGGAACAATCTGGAACCAACAGGTGCTTCTGTATCCAGAAAGAGGGAGCTGGGGAAAAAACGGCATCCTATTAAGCCCGTTCTTGTAATTTGGACCTCATCTTCTCTCCGCAGCAGTAGAGTGGAAGATACACTACATTGACAAAACTCACAGGACACCCTTCAAAAGCAAATGAACGGATCCGCTGCGTTGTTAAGATGCGCGGTACAGCTGCAAACGGTATAACAACCAGCCTGCAGCTGACCGCGATCATATCGCACTGTAAGGTTGACTGAAAATGTCGCGGTGGGAGAGAACTGACTTTGAGAAAGGAAAGATTGTTGGGTGTTATATTAGTGGGTTGTCCGTAAGAGAAACCGAGAGGCGTTTAAACATACCCAAGTCAACTGTTTTGGATGTACTGAATAAGTGAAAGACACATGGCGTGCCTAAAGAAGCAAAACGTACTAGCAGATCGAAGAAAATCAGTGATAGAGGACGTCGAAGCCTTAGGAGTGTCGTTACAGCTAATCGACGGAGTACCGCACAAGACCTCAGTGTACAGGTGAGTAAAAATGCTGGAACCTCAGTATGTACACGTACCATTCCCAGAGAACTTCATTCCATGCGTTACCGTGGTCGTGCGGCTGCTCATAAGCTTTTCATCTCCGCTCGGAATGCTTTTCGCCGTTTAGCATGGTGTAAACAACATTTTTCGTGGATTACAGATCAGTGGAAACGTGTCCTATGGACTAATGAATCCAAATACACAATCCATCAGTCTGATGGACGTGTATGGGTATGTCGGCAGCCGGGGGAACGCTATTTACCACAATGTACTGTTCCTACGGTAAAGTTGGAGCTCGCAGTGTACTCGTCTGGGGGTGTTTTTCGTCGTATGGTCCAGGCCCATTGGTTATCGTGGACAAACCTGTTAACTAACACGTCTACCTCAATATTCTGGACAATTATGTCCTACCAACTCTGTGGCAATACTATGGAACCGAGCCTTGTTGGTACCAGCAGGATAATGCACCGAGCCATAAAGCAAGGACTGTTACGGCGTGGTTTGACGATAAATCCATATCGTGTGTAGACTGGGCAGCACACATCCCTGATCTTAATCCCATAGAGCACCTATGAGATGAATTAGAGCGCCACATAAGAAGTTTGGAACAAAGGGCTACTATTAAGCAACAGTTAGCGGCAGCATTATGTACTGAATGGAAGCGCATTCTTAACGCTGTTTTCCAAAACCTTATCGAAAGCATGTCTCGAAGGGTCAGTGGATTCCATCAAGTGGATTAAGGTCAAAGGTGGGTGGACACCGTACTATTGTGTGTCACTAAATGCTATGTTGTGTTTCTCTTCTAGGTGTCCGGTGACTTTTGTCAGTATAATGTATATTGACACGTCTTCGCAACGGAGATTGTTGTTTCAATCAGAGCTTTCTGCTGTATGGCGACACTTCCCGTATGTGTAAGACATGCAATGAACCTCTGGCTGTTGTGCATGTTTTATGTTTGTTGTGTGGTGTTTTTTTTTTTTTTTTGGAGGGGGGGGACGTGAACACGCTGGTTTTGTACCTTTATGCAATCTACCAATCAACTCAGAAACCACGAGTTTCCTTTTAAACGACACTGTGATGAATCTCCCGTGTTCCCTTTTTTGCGTACTACCGGTGACATTCTTATTGTTTAATCCGGTGTCTTTATGTTGGGCATTAACACTTTTCTTGTGTTTTCTCTTTTGTGACATATTTTTGTTGTATTTTGTTGTTGTTTCGGTTACTCTGATTAACCATGGGATTTGACCCTCTTTGGTCAATCGACTCTGCTATGCCAATGAACTCCAATAAACCAACCAACCGTTAGAGGAGATTCATCAGAGCAAACGCGAAAGGACGCAGCATTGTCGCTCTTTACAATTCACGTGAGCAACGCAGAGGACGTTTCCATAGCAACTATATCAAACAATTTCAGATGAAGTTTGTTAGCATTGCTACCCACTCAAAGCTATTAATTTTGGTTATTCATTCGGCACTTTTAAAAAGAAAAACTATGTACGTTAAAAATATGCACGTTAAAGTGGATTCCATCAAGTACACAGGTGTCCAAATTTACGTAACAGATACAAATTAGAGAACATGTCCAAGCCGAGACGACCGATTGTATAGATCTTTCAGAGACATGTGCAAGGGGAAACGCCGTTGACGTACCTAAGCAACACTGTGCTGGCTCCTATGGAATTATGCAAATGGCGACTGTACGTCATCGAGCTGGAAGACAAGTGACTTTGGTCAACGTTGTTCTGAGCGGGATACAACTTAAGCTTGAGTTAGAGTGTTAGTGGAAGAATGAATCCACACCATCTCTTAGAAGGCTCTTTACGTTGAGTACTCTGCTGCGAGAAAAGCGATATCCAGACACAGTTTACAGAAGGCTCCATGGGAGGGGTTTGCATGCAAGAAAGCCGATGATTTGTATCCCACTCGCCGCACTGCACAGAAGTGTCCCTCTGAATTGGGCCCGTCAATATCAGCTCTAGACCCCTAATCAATGGGTTTCTGTTCTCTTCAGTGACGAGAGTACAGCCTGAACACGGATTCTCCAAATGTGTACATTTGGAGGGAGGCGAAAATCTTCTCTCCAATATTAGGAAAATTTACCACGAAGATGATGAGGAATTCCTGATTTGGACTGGCATCATGCTTGAGGGACGCACACCGCTGCACGTGTTTTCAGGAGGCACCCTGACATCTGTACGCGTGGAGCCCTGTGTACGGCTTTTCAGGGGAACTATTGGCCTACAATTCTTTTTATGGACGATAACTCCCGTCGCTGTAGGGTTAGGCTAGTTGACGAATACTTGGTGAGTGAGGATATTCACAGGATGGAATGTCCCACGAGATCTCCGGTCCTGAACCCGATAGAGCATGTCTGGGATACCCTGAAAAGAGCAGTTGTAGGCCGTCAGCTCCCACCGAAAACTCTCCCGGAACTCCAACGCGGCTTGGTGGAGGAGTGGCTTTTGTTGACCCAAACTCTCATTCACAGCCTTGTAAAAGAGAATGAGCGCTTGTTGAGCGAGCTCTATCGTTGTTCGGGGTAATCACACTCCCTATTAGGCCATGAAATATGCGCCATTTTCTGCGTCACTTTTGAACTGCCATACTGTCAGGCTCATGCTTTCTCCTCATGTGATGGTGGGATTCCTTTTTTATAGTATATTACTGCGTTATCAATATACACTAGCTACCAACAAGTAATTGGACACCTGTGATAGCAAACTAAAACGAAATTTATACACCTTCAATACTTGGTGGAGCCTCCACGAGCGGCGATTACAGCTGTGACCTTCCGGGGCATACTCTCAACCAGGCGTTGTACGACGGCTAGCGGTAATTTCTTCCATTCGGCTTGGAGAAGACAGGTCAGTTCCTTCACCGATTTCGGACGAGTTGGGGCACCCCTTAAGTCGACACTTCAACTCGTCCCAGAGGTGCTCGATAGGGTTAAGGTCCGGGCTCTGCGCAGGCCAGTCCATTCGATTAACCCCATTGTCACCATACCAAGCCATGGTGGACCTCGCAACATGACAGGTGGCATTGTCATCCTGAAAGTAACATGGGTCCACCCCGCAAAACTTCCACAACGTAGGAAGCGCATGGTCTTCCAAAATGGTGCAGTAGGTCTCGGCGTTGAGTCTACCAGGAATTGCGACCAAGAGTCCCGTGCCACACCAGGATAAACACCCCCATAGCATAATTCCACTGCCGCCAAACTTCACAGCGGGCACAATACATTCCGGCACGAGGCGTTCTCCAGGTAGACGCCAAATCCAGACCCTGCCATCCGAATGGTAGAGGGTGAACCTTGATTCGTCGCTCCAGAGAACCTGTTTCCATTGTTCAACGGTCCACTGTCGACGTCCTTTGCACCACGTTAGCTGAGTAGCGCTATTGGACTTGGTAATCAAAGGCTTGTGGGCGGCAGCACGTCCATGATAACCAAGCAGATGGGCTTTCTTACGGATGGTATTCATCGAAAGAACACTCCCAGATGCCTGTTAAACTTCTCGCGGATGTGGCTTATCGATTTGGTGCGGTTCTTCCGAATTTCTCTGGCCAGAACCCGTCGGTCTCTAACTCCCAATTTTGTGGGTCTGCCAGGTCGGGGCACATTCCGACAGTCACCTCTCATCTTCCACTTGCCAATCACGTTGGCCACTGTCGATTTTGGGTACTTCAACTCGCTGGATATGTCACGTATGGATCGGCGATTTCTGTGATACCTGACGATTACACCTTTCTCGAAAACAGAGAGCCCCGAACTGCGTGGCATCTTGCATGCGACTGGTTGCGTTGTTGTTTCCCACACGATATTTAACGGCGGCGGCCGTGACGAGTATCAGGGTCGCAGATATCGTCGATTGCAGGGGTGTCCAATTACTTGTTGGTCAACTGTCATTAAACTATGTCTTGTGGATTTTTCGTTATACTTAAGTTTGTGTTTGTCACGTTAATTTTGGACACCAGTGCAGAACAAGTACGCACCTTAAAGTAGATTCCATTAAAATTTAATGATAAAAATTCAATATTTTGCTTTACGTTTGGAAATTCGCATTACCTTACACGTTTTCCTTAGGTGCCAACAAACCTTGTACGCAAGGTAATGCTTGAATAAATATCATCCAAAACTAAAATCGCTTTTTTCTTACTTTTCCAATGTCATAATAAACTGAACAGTTCATCATACTACAGGCTGTTACGCTAGAACGATATGTAGCACTGCATCAGACAAAATATCGTGCATACACGGAAAAAGCTGATGTACGTTTATTTTTCTTCAGCTGGAAGACTCGTCTTGATGAAATCCTTTTTACTATCATTCATTGATAAAATGAGAATACTCATGGGGTAGCTCAGCTGGATTGCTTTAGGCTTGAGGCAGGTGGATTGCTTGATGTTTGAGGCAGGTTTTACCTTTCCCGTCAAGGGGAAAGGAAAAAGGCCAAATTCAATTTTTACGTTCTGGATGAAATTCAGTGATCGAGTGCTCTGAGGGGCTGACTTCTGGATATGGGTCCGTTTTATATTTTCGGATGAGACATGTGGGGTGTGCTTTTCAAATAGCGCTGGCTCCTTTCCCCTCCCTGAACAAGTGGCTCTAAATTAGGGGCCTCATATAGTGCATATAGCCCTATCTGCATATTGCGCTCAAAATTGCTCCTGTTGGTTGTTAAACCACGAAGGAAAAAGCAAAATGCCTTACAACTCTAAAAGTTGTCACAATAAGCATCCGACAATCGGACAGTTATATGGTACACTATAATTCTGATAAGAAAAAGCATCCACTCATTGTATATGATATATTAGATAGATTGGCTACATGACATTAATCAGGATAACATGACATTAATCGGCTACAAAACAAGCAATTCATTCTCCATTGGTCAACATTTGAGCTCTTTCGAGAAGTATTTGAAAATTTAACAGAAATTTTCCATTTTGTAAAAGGACCGTCTCACCACTTGCATTATTTTTCTTCCTCATTAGTAACCACAATTTCATTAACCAGTTGCTTCGTGCTACGAACAACATTACTTTTCAAAAACATATCCTGAGTTCTTAACATGTCTGCCACAGACATTAGCAGCTGCGGTGTGTTTTCGATTCCTCTTTGAACTTTGACGAGACTTTTGACAGGTCTGAAAAATTCATTCAATTCTTGCAAAACTTAGTATTCATTTGAAAACGCAACACGAGGTCGAATTTGTGTGCCGTTTTAATGCGGAGTAAATACTTGGAAAGAAGGGATCTTGGTTTGCGCCTTGTTCTTTGATGGTATTGATGTAATCTTACTGATGTCATTGCAAAATCTGTTCAAAGGAGCTGCTCATATCAGCTGACGTTTGCCTCCAGAGTAGTCTCTGAAAGCAAACAACATAAATAAGAATTTTTGAAGTATAACTATCCATCAAAAAATCCGCAGTCTTGCAATATTTCTATCACATTTATTGTGGCGAGCCCTTATCATTCATAAACGTATACTGATGCTCTTAAGGAATGAGAACCTATTTGGTTTTTATTCCTACACTTATTTTTAGCACGTCTTTTGTAAAAACGGACCGTGCTTATGTTATAGCTTTGTCTGTCCGTACGTCCGTCTGTAGACACCATATCTCTGTAACTATTAGTCCGATTTGAAAAATTCTTTTTGCATTGGGAAACTTGAAATATGCGGATGATCCTTCATGTCAGTTTTTTTTTACGATGTACAGTTTCGCCGCTAGAGGACGTAAATCCAGATGATGTCGATTTCAAAATACATTTTTATTCCATATATTTGCTTCTAAAACATCCGACTGAAAAAATTCTTTTATCTTTCGATTCGATTTATGTCGAAGAGTATTTTAGGTATAGTTACTTTTTCAAGTTACTCATAGATTTTCCGCTAGGGGACGTAAAACTAAATTACGTTTTCCCCGATATCTCTTCTTCTAAAACTCCGATTTGAAAATGTTTTTTCTTTAGCGGATACAGCTCCTATAGGAAAGTCTTTTGAATATATTTTCTAATTTTTGGTAAATAATACTTTGGCCACCAGGGGCCGCAAGTGTAAATTTTTCTTTCTGTTGTATTTGCCATAAAATCTGTGTTTCTAAAATCTCGATTGAAAAAATTCGTTCGTGGACTGATGCCACTCGCATCGATAAACCTTTCCAGAATATTTTCTTCTTAAAATATTGCATGGTTTCTCCGCCAGAGGGCGTCGATGTATATCTCATTTTTGTTAATATCTCTGCTTCTAATGGTCATATTTGAAAAGTTCCATCTTTATTAGTTAGTTTCCGGTGTGATATGTTTTTCATGTAATTTCAAAATTTTCAAGTAATTCATAGACCTTGCGCTAGGAGGCGTAAAGGTAAATTGCATCAACCCCCGATATCTCTGCTTCTAAAGCTCCGATTTGAAAAATTCTTTCTGCACCTGACACAGCTACTGAGGGAAATCCTTTGCAAATAATTTCTAAGTTTTGGTAAAAAATGGTTTGGGCCACAAGGAGGGGGCAGTCTTAATTTCCGCTTCTGATGAATTTGCAGAAAAATCTGAGCTTCTAAAATCTCAATTGAAAAAAATTCGTTTGTAGACCGGTACTACTCACGTCTACAAACCTTATAGGAATATTTTCTTCTCAAAATAATGCATGGTATCTACGCCAGGGGGAGTAGATGTATATCTTATTTTTGTCAATATCTATCCTTCTAGGTGTCCGACTTGAAAAATTATTTTTTTGTGTTATAGCGTTTCCTATGCGAAATGTTTTCTACATAAATTCAAAATTTTCATGTAAATTGTAAACTTTCCGCTAGAGTGCGCAATGGTAAATTGCGTTTTCACTGATATTTCTGCTTCTAAAACTCCGATTTGAAAAATTCTGCCTGTATCGCATACAGCTCCGGATGGAAAATGTTGTTCATATTATTTCTAATATTTGATAAAGAATAGTTTAGCCACCCAGGACATAAGAGTTAATTTCTGCTTCTGATGTAATTGCAGCAAAATTTGAGCTCCTGAAACTCAACTTTTTTTTCTTGGACAGATACTGTTCAAATCGAAAAACGTTTGAAGAATACTTTCTTCCTAAAATAATGCATGGCTTTCCCGCCAGGTGGTATAGATGCATATTTTATATTTGCCCATATCTCTGCTTCGAAGAGTCCGATTTGAAAAATTCTTTCTTTGTTGGAGAGCATTTCCGCTGCGAAATATTTCTGCTATAACTTGTACAACATTCTAGAGGATAATGCTTACCTTGGCATTCCTTACTAGTTGTGAAACACATTTCACGCACGTTTTCCGGTCTTTGTTGATGTTATTGTCCTAATGTCCGTTGTATGAGACGCATAACTTTACTTCAACACACTTTTCGCTAGGTATACTCAGTGGATCTTCACTTTAGGATTCAAAAATAGAAACTTTTACCGTTCTTTATACTCGAAATTTGTTTCATCGCTAGTAAAGAATGCGTGAAATGTGTTTTTCGCTAGTAAGGAATGCCAAGGTAAGTATTATCCTCTAGAATATTGTACAAGTTATTTTGAAATTTGCACGTAAAAGAGAATAGTAGCATGATCAGAGCTATTTAATAGTCTGAATTAGAACTACTAATAGGAATTGTTTCTGATATAAGTTCAAATTTTTCTTAAAGCTCAAGTCTGCAACCAGAGGGCGTAAGTTCATGATTCCGTTTGCAGGAATATCTGCGGGATTAAAAACCCGATTGCGAAACTTCTTTTTTCCGTCAGATACTATTGTTTTCTATACCGGTACCATTGACTTCGAACAGCTTTGATAAATTTAATTTGCGTCAGAACGGATTCAAAAGACGTGCTCATTACATCCGAAAATTCGGTGTCCTCTTTTTTGTTTTTAATTCCTTTCAGAGCGTCATCGGTTAATCTGTGCCCTGTAGTTTAGTTGGCAGAGCACGACACTCTTAATCTCGCGGTCACAGATTTAAACCTCCCGTCGGAATATTTAGATTTAGCAGTTTTGTGGCTCTTTTAGAAACTTCAGAATTCCCTACTAGAATTCGGAGCTTTAATCTGGATCATATTCTACTTAGGCCAAGAACAGAGAAATTATGTTTTTGATGCTTTAAAGAATAATGTCCAGTTGTTGCGAATGAAAAACGCTTTGAATTTCGTAATCGTTAAAGAAAAAAAAAACAAAACAAATGCGGAATCGCCTGATATTTTGAATGCGTATATTCTAAAGTATTGATCACTGCTACAACTAAATAAAATTATGACAAACGGCTGAACCCTTTTTTTATCTCAAAAAACTCCTAGAATTTGTGTTATACGAAGATAGACATCGATCAGACATTGATGTAGCATTTCTTATAATAGCAGAGGCGCAGTAACTTTTGCTTACTGTTCGTCTAGTTGTCTGATGTACTTTAAATATCACCACACAGGTGTTAGTGAAAGTAATTTTTGACACGAGATGAGAGATGTATTCGCTTAGTGCACGTATCAAACGAACTTCCAGAAGGAAAACGATTTTGAAATAATGGAAAATAAAACTTCTTTTGTCCTTTACATTCTGTCTGTAGCATTTAGAAGTAGTTTATTGGCTCGCTTTTCGAAGCCAAAACACCATTGGAAAAGCAATTCTGCGTGAATTTTTGGAAATACCAAGCTACGTTTGTTTTTATGGTTTTATTGTGTTTGTGTTCAAGAATGAAGTAAAATATTTTAATATTTTTCCGCTGAATCCTTATTTAAAAACAACTTCAGTTGTAGTCTCCATCGAACTACAAAACATATCGGAAACTTTAAAGATATCATTTATCGGAAGCTGTTCTCTGATACTATGCAATACATATTCTAGGGCTCTTTGCTATCTATTGCAGGTCTGAACGTTTCTTTTAGTTTTTCTCGGTATAGACACTATTCGTTAGGAGATCCATGTCTTTCAAGAAAGGTAGGATTACTTTTTCGAGCAACATTATAGCTTTTCTTTGAAAAGAATTTTACTGCATGGGATACTAATTTTGCATTTTTTCCGAATCTGGGGTAGTGAACCCAACGCAACCCTAAAAAGTATTGCGTAGAAAAAAGAATTGTGAATAACAATTCCGCACTCAGTGGTTCGGCAAAGATTCTATGTCCTTCGTCATTAGGATAAGACACCACCAAAGAATCTATGTCCTTCGTCAGTAGGATAAGCCCCCACTAAAGATTCTATGTCCTTCGTCATTAGGATAAGACACCACCAAAGAATCTATGTCCTTCGTCATTAGGATAAGCCACCACCAAAGATTCTATGTCCTTCGTCATTAGGATAAGACACCACCAAAGTCATAAAAGGGAAATCTATTCAAATGCGGCCAGCTAACACGAAAATCTATTCAAATGCGCCCAGGTCTGTGAAAAACAAATCAGTTAAAGCATGAAATAATATCACATAAATCAGTAAAAAGGAATTGTTACCACAGTCTTTAATATGGAATGTGATCACCATGGACTACAATGTAAGATTCATTGCACTGAACCATGTTTTGAATGAGGGTATCCACGAGAGACAGTGGGATTAAGTCCCATTCTTCCATATGAGCACACCATAAGTCCTGTAGAACTGTAGGAGCAAAGAAGAGAGCACAATTTCGTCTACCTATAGTGTCTCAAACATGTTCAATCAGATTATTTTCTGGCAACCGGTCCAGCCAATCCATAATTTCAGTATTTTCGCTTTTAAGATGTTCATTAACCAACAGAATTATGAGGTGGATGCCATCCATTAAAAATAAATCCGTATCCACTGCACCTCTAAGATGACGAACGTGAGGATCTCCAGGATCCGGCGTGATATCGGGCAGTCGTTAGTGTTTGAAAATAAAGCGTATAAGCGTCTCGCAACGTTCGTAAAGCACTACTGTAACCCGTAAAAAAAGCTTTTTCCTTTTTTACCAAATTTTCTGCGATAAAAGCTGACACGATGTCACATGATCTTAGCTCATGCACTTGTGAGAAGGAAAAGCTCCTTGTCCTGCTCCTACATACTGTTCCCAAGTGCAATGTACTTGCAAGCTGCGTAGTTTGTTGGTGCCCTATGTTTATCGTTTATTCAACTTAATACTTAAAGTATCTCCATTTCTGCTTTCAGTGTCGTATATAAAGTGTGCGTGCTTTCGTAGCAACAAGTAAATGTATTTACAAGTAGTGGATTCTTCATTTATTGAATTATGTTTATTTAAGGTGATTCAAAATCTTCTTCCATGCGAACGTTTCAAAGTAGTAAATAAAAGAATTATCCATCGGGATGGGCTCTGTTTAAAACTTATTACCGAAGGTCACGGATAAATAGTTTATAACATTTTTACAACAGTTAGACTTCGATGATTTTTCCTGGTTATTACATGAACAGACGAATAACCGCTGATACAGATTCCGGTCCAAACCATTATTCCACCAAATACGAAATGGTCACGATCTCGACTGTTCATCAGCTGATACTGTGTCCCACGCTTTCGCCAAATAAATATTCTTCAAGAATCTGGCAGCAAACAAAATCTGCTCCCACTGGTAAAGAGTAACGGTGCCCATGTTTTGTGGGTCCAATGTGTGGGTTGACTATAACATTCTAAGACTTTTTCTCTGGGATAAGTTCAAAGGAACCCACACAGCAGGCTGTCTTACATAATATATATGCAGTCTAGGGTATACCGTATGTTGGCACACAGTCCACCCAGTTCCTGCAATGTGCGTCGGTGCCAATCGATGTCTTGTTGCTTGGATTGCACCTAGGCGCTAGAACTAATAGGCGGTCTTGTCAAGTACAAGTTAACCTTCAACGTTCTTGCCTGAGTCTTCTCGAGATGTTTTCAGTGTCCTGAAATCGTCTTCAGAAGCGGCAGATAGCGGATTGGCCCATATTTAACAATCTAGCCCCTTCATCTTGAGATGGTCCTGTTTATAATCTCCCTGTACTTCTACAACGCAATGACTCATCTAAATAACTTCTCTGAGAAATAACTACGTCTTATCACTGCAGCTGACAAGGCAAACTCCAAGACTACGCGCGTATTCGACACGAATCGCATATGCAGAATCAATTTGTCTGTGGCATATCCAAATGTTGATGTCTCGTGCCTTCTTACAGCACTGTTGCTTATGTGGTTGTTTGCCATCGCATCTGCTGCTTTGCATAACATGCTTCGTCTTACCATTCAAGCGTGATTCCAGATAGGGCTCCTCTACTAACTAGGTTTTTGTGGTTGTTGCTATAATTTTGAGCACAACTGTAATTCTTCTTAGAGATGTACATAATATTTTTGGGAGGAGAAAGATGTTTAAAAACCTCCTGGGAATCTAAGGATAAAAGGAGTCACAAATCCCTAAATAAGAAACACTGTTTCTAGAGAAGGCGATGAACCAATCCCCAAAGGACAAGCACAGCGTCTAATTCTTATCCCCAGATTAGAATCCAGAAGTAGGAGAAGTCAGATTTCCGGGTCCTATACCACTCTACCATTGGTCAGCGTACACGGTCCTCAAAGTGTTTGAATTTAAATTTTCTCATACCTAGAGTTTCTTTTGATAAAAGTACAGAACTTGTGAAATCTAAACAATGATCTCGTGGTGTTCCTATTTTTGGCGGGTGTTTTCCAGTAGTGTGGAATTATTATTCACAAAACAAGCATCCGGTGTGCTATTTGACTAGGGAAACTGGATCTGACAGTTCAAGCCATTCATCTTGTTTTCGGCTCTATAGCGTAAAAATATTTTCTACTTCTACGTTGTTTTAACACATCAACATACTAAGAAATAGTTCCTAAATGAAAGAAACCTTAACGGCCAGACGAAACATGTCAACTTACGGAAAAGATGCTTTATTCAGGATGTAGCACACACATCGTAACATAGCATATTGTAGTGAACGCTTCACACACCACACATTATCACAACACTCTTATCAATAATCAGTTTACAACCCAACGCTCTCTCTTACAACGCTCTCAAGCAATAAATCAGTCGTCGTTTTTATCTCTTGTTTTTATCAAAACTCAGGCATACGTCACGTGCATTCAACCTCAATTGTGTTGCCAAACGTATTCGTTTGAGAGAAAGATATCACGTTAGGAGTGAAGAATAACAGAATAAACTCAAGATTTACATAGGGAAAGAAACTAAAAAGGAAAGTTAATTTAAAATATACGTCACATTATCTCCCACGTAATTTTTTTTTCTTTTTTTTTTGCCAAGAACCTATCAATTTTGTAGAGGTATCCTTTCAAACAATCTGATCATTCACTCAACTCTTTCAGATAAGAACTTACAAAATGGGCAAAGAGATGTGTTGATCCGTTGCTGTAACTGACTTATATCAGTACATATAGTCTCTAGACATCAATAGTTCAATAAACAGTCATAGAAAACTTTCTGTACGATATCAAATCTTTATTTTATACGTCGTGATAAATATTTTGTGAAAATACGTGTGGAGAACACTCATCAATATACGTACGTATAAGTAGCATTGCAGTAAAAAAACTGCGTACGGTAGAAAAAAAAACTACAACATTTTTAACGTGGTTAATTTACACATTAGTCCACTCCTGATAACTTCTCAAGGAAGACAAAACATTCAAACTAAGTTAATTGAATATTGTAACAGTGTAAATTTAGTTAGTTGAGAAAAAGAACTGCACTTGCAGAAAAAAATTCAACACCAAACACAACAAGTGTCAAGCACACAAAAAAGGTTAATCAGAACTATAACATAAAAACCTTTAAGTGAACGCTTGGCGGCCAGGGCCGACTTCGAACTACTCCCATGCATTCGCACATCGAATTTTGAGATGGGATAGGGGAAACCCTGGAAAATCCTATCCTGGGAGTGAAATCTTTATAGATATCAACAAAGGCAATAGCTGATATTTATGTTATGCCGAAAAGACAACATGCACAAAATGAGTTGACAAGCATTTTAGTACTAAACAAAAAATTAATGTGACGCCACACCAAAAACAAAAAACAAAAACAAAAAAAAAAACATTACATACTGACAAGGAAATAAGATATGATATATTATTGTTCTCAAAGTTTGAGAAAAAAGTTCTGTGATACTTTTTTGAGTGCAGAAAAGTTCAAATAAATAGCCTTTATAAGGCAAAGTTCTATGACATTTGTTTGTCCTCACATTTTGTGATAAAAGTTCTGTGATGATTTTTTTTTTTTTTGAGGACAGAAAAGTTCAAATAAATAGTCTTTTGATATCAAAGTTCTGTGATACATTTTGAGTATAAGGAAAGATTTAAATAGTCTTTATAGAGCAAAGCTCTGTATAGTAAAAAGTTCCTTTGAGCTTGAAGGTCCACTGTAAAAACAAAAGAGTTAACAGTACCTTTTTGTAGCAAAGAATACCCGTGTGCTGACACGCTTATGTTGTTGTCGGGGCGACAACCGAACTCTCGAAGCTTCACGCTTCACAGGCTGAGGTTGCAGGTCACTGGATCGCCGGAATGTCTCAGGATCTCTCGTGGACAGAGCAAGTTGACCAGCAGAAACAGGGTCATCAGGTTGTCGCAAGGAAGTCCCAGTCTGGAGCGAAGAGGTCTCAGGCTGGAGCGAAGAGGTCTCAGGCTGGAACGAAGAGGTCTCAGGCTGGATCAAGGAAATCCCAGGCTGGATCAAGGAAGTCTCAGGCTGGATCAAGGAAGTCCCAGGCTGGATCAAAGAAGTCCCAGGCCGGATCAAGGAAGTCACAGGCTGGATCAAGGAAATCCCAGGCTGGATCAAGGTAAGTCACAGGCTGTCTTGGAGACGAACCTGGAATCTGAGATGGGTGAAGATTCGGTCGTTTCTTTGGTGGTCGAAGAAGCGGTGTAAAACTAGAAGGGCGCTTCCGTGAATGACGAGGAACGGTGGAGGAAGGTATAGGCTCCGTCCGTCTCGAGCGAAGATTCCAAGGACGAAAACCTGGCGGATGCAAATGCTGGACTCTATGTCTGGATTGTAGCCCAACACTAGAAGTTGCACTAGGAGAGTGTGGAACAAGAGGGGAAAAATTCAGGCGGCGGACGCTTGCTAGGTTTAGATGGCACAAATGGCGAAAGAGGACGTTTTTTCCCTACTGCAGATTGATTAAATGTTCCTAAAGTAGGCAGCTGCTCAGTAGAAACAGAAGGAAATATTTTTTTACTTGGAGATGGGATAACCTCAACTATATTGTCCGATGATTAAGATTCAGCAAGAGGTACGACTCGTTTGGGCACAGGAGAGATGGAACTACCTGAAGATGAAATTTCAGTTGTTTTTCTTTTTAACTTTGGTTTAAAACCAAAGGGAGGCACTATGCGTGAAGAAGTAAATGGAGCGATTGGAATATGAGAAGCAGATGAAAAAGAACCTCGTTGCACACGACAAGAATATCCAGAGGAACTGGAAGCACTAGAACTCTCGTCTTTTGAGAAGGCAGGAGACGGAGGAGTTGAAATAATGACAGCACCCTGAGCGAATGGAATCATGTCAGAGTGTGAATCGTTAAGAGTAGAAGCAAAGACCCGCTCAGACGAAGGTAGCGAATCGGACAGGACAGAGGTGGGGTCAATAATTTCATCATCAACTGTGAAGTCCTACCCTCTTCCTGAGGATTCCTACTAGATTTAGGGTTAATAATTGCATCAGTGCTTCTAATAACCCATTTTCTACATTGCTGCACATGGGCAGAATGTAGGGAGCCATCTGGCTTCTTTAATATGACATTATTATTGTGCAATTCTACCAATTCAAAGAGGCCTTCATATAAAGGTGCAAATTTTTTCACAAAGGTGTGGGCAACGGAGGATTGGAAATGAGTTTCTAGTACGACCAGATCTCCAACTGCGAGATCTGGTTCCCTCCATTTCGCATTATAGTGCCTAACGTGGCTTAATTGAGCTCGACGGATAGCAGTCCGTGCCTTTTGCACAAGTAGTTTTACAGAATCAGGTGTTGGTCTTTGGTTGATTTCATCGATAATACCAGTTAAATTCTCAAAAGGGGTGCGGATTTTGCGCCCTAGAAAAAGTTCAGCGGGCGTAAGCCGCGTTGATTCATGAAATGATGAGCGAAGGGCGAAACAAAATATTTCAACGTGTTCGTCCCAACGCTCATGATTATTGCCAATGAAAGTTGAGATAATCTTTAGTAAGGTTAAATTTACACGCTCAGCCGGATTGGCTTGATGGTGATACGGACTGATAAATTTATGTTTTATTTGAAGCCTCGCACACATTCGCTCAAATAACTCCAAAATGAACTGAAACCCGTGGTCCAAGACTATGGTACGAGGACAGCCAAATCGAGTAAAAACATTATGTATTAGAGTATCACATATTACATCAGCCGTAGCAGCTTTAATGGGGAATGCTTCCACCCATTTATAAAAATTATCTGTAACAACTAAAATATAACGAGACTTAGTTTTAGTTGATAATGGATGAGGGCCCAATAAATTTATAGAGATGGTTTCAAATACATAATTATTTGAACTACAAATAAGGTGACCGGCCGGTCGTTTATCATCATAATTGTACTTTTGACAGTACTCACATGAGCGAATGTATGCTAGTATACTATTATACATGCCCGGCCAGTAGCTACGTCTCGAAGTTTAGTAGGAGTTTTTCGTATGCCTAAATGGCCGGCAAGAGGAATATCATGAAATTCAAATAGTAACGCCATGCGGAGAGACTGAGGTATCGCAGGGCGGTACTCAGCTCTTGAATTCAAAATTTTTTTATAATACAAAATACCATCGATGATCTCATAATTTACACTACGACCCGCTAAAAAAGGTTCACTTGGAGCAGAAGAACCAGCGAGTAATAAATTATAAATTTCCCCAAAAACTGGATCATTCAGCAATTCAGAAATTATTTGCTCCCTTGAAGTTATTTCCGAAAGAAAAAATAGGGAGGGAGGTTCAGTATCCGCCTGGGCACCAGAACTGACCGGACAGCGAGACAGTGCGTCAGGCAGTTGGTTTGACTTGCCAGGGCGATACTGAATATGAACATTATATTCCTGAAGTCGAAGTGTCCATTTTAACAATCTTCGAGACAGATTCTCTGCAGTGGTTAAATATTGTAATGCCGAATGATCCGTAATGACATTGACAGTTAAATGATTGAGATAGCATTTAAATTTGGTGACGGCAAATAAAATAGCTAAGCATTCTCGCTCAGTAGCAGAGTAATTACGTTCTGCTTTGTTAAGAGGTCGAGAGACATATGCAATAGGATGCCCTCGTTGAGATAGAACAGCTCCTAGACCAACACCTGATGCATCGGTAAAGATATTAAATACTTCTGCATTGTTAGGAAAGGCTAACACAGGTGGCAAAACCAAGGCATGTTTAAGAGCATTAAAGGCAGTCTCTGCCTCTGTGGACCAAACAAAGTGTCTATACTTTCTGTTTAACGCAAATAAAGGTTCGCATAAAGTAGCGTACCCCGGAACGAACTGTTGGTACCACCCCATCATGCTCCAAAATCGCGACAATTCTTTCGCCACGGGACCGAGCCGTGACCGATAGGGTGGAGCATTATCCTGTTGAAAGATCGGAACTTGGTTCGGACAGAGGCACGAAATGAAAGAGTGGAGTTGCACATAGCTGGAACCAGTGACGGAAGACTCTATAGGTACCAAGGGACCCAGGCCTGACCACGTGAAAGCTTTCGAAACAGTTACACCGGCTCCACCTGCTTGTAGTACCCCAACTAGGCATGCGCGGTCCATAGCCTCGTATGGTTTACGCCGCACACGCTGCCTGCCATCGACGCGATAGAGTGTGAAACAAGATTCGTCAGACCATACAGCGCGTTTCCAACCATCCATGCTCCAATTTCCATGTGCCTTCGCAAACTGCAACCGAATCATGCGATTCTGTGCTGTTAACATCAGGACACGATGTGGTCGTCGACTGCCCCAGCCGAGTTGTTGCATGTGTCGACGGATTGTCTTTGAGCATAAGCTTGTAGATGCTCCTTCATTAAATTGCGACGTGATTTGCTGCAAAAAAATTCTCCTGATTCGTCTGTACTATGTGGCCCAATCGTCGGCGCCCTCGATCACGCAATGCACTTGTACGGCCACATTTCATCCGACTGTTAGTGATTTTGCCGGATTTCACGGGCTCCTGGTACATACTAGCTACGGTTTGTCGCGGAATACCTAACAGTTTCACCGTTGCGCTGATTGAACATCCGGTCTTCCTGGCTTGCGCGTCTCGACCTCGATCCGGTCTTCCTGGCTCGCGCGTCTCGTCTTCGATCCGGTCTTCCTGGCTCGCGCGTCTCGTCTTCGATCCGGTCTTCCTGGCTCGCGCGTCTCGTCTTCGATCCGGTCTCCCTGGCTCCCGCGTCTCGTCCTGTATTCCTGTGCATACCGTCCCACTCTATTTTTAGCCCCAACCAGTTTTTCTGCACACCGTGCTTTGCTGCTGTCTTGCTGCTTTGCGTATTTTCCAAGGAGGTTAGAAGAAGAGGAGGTGAAGGGACCCGTTTTGAGTGAAGCCAAAACAGATCACAACGGAAAGTCCATGCACTGACATAAAAAAAATTTGAAGTTTCCTGTGAGTCAGCTGATCTCTTTGTGATATTTGCTGAACGCTATATGATTTGGTTATTCAAGCCAGAAGTTATGAGATAATTGATAACTTCACAACCATGGCGATTAATCATTTTTAAGATTCATCGACAGATATCTAACCATCCTCAAAGAGAAAATTATGCGGAGATTCGAAAAGCCCTGGTACTGGGTTTAAGCCACGTACGAGTGAGCCAACCTGCATTATGCACGCGGTATGAGTGGGTATGTACCTGTAGCATCGCACTTCTCAAAGCATTCTGGTAGAAAAGTAGAAAAGTACCAGTACAGTTGTACAAATAGAGTTCGGAGATTGCTCCGAATGTGTTCCTAGAATCTGCGTCTATTTTACATAATGCCTTTATACCAAGAAATAACCTAAAACTTGAATAAATGATGCGCAGTTCTGTCTCGACCATTCCGTTTGAGGCAAAACTCGGACTCGTCGAAAAACTTCATTTTATACTTATTCTGGGCTTAATGGTATTTTAGCTGGTCGCTTGTCAAGAGTGTAAGCACCTTGACAGAACTACAGGTTTTACTACATTGCTATTGTGTAAACGACATGCGATTATTTTACTAACCACAATTGCATTGTTCTATTTCCATAAATCATTATTCTGTTGTCTTTCCTGATAAATTTCTCTTCCACCGTTCACTGGATCTGTTAGTTCTATGATAATATTGTATGCTCTTACGTATGATCTTACTCAGCATAGGTATACATACGTATGCTACTTACACCGTAAGTATAATCTTACATTATACATATACACACGTATGCTCGTATTCACCAGTCTCATAAGAACTGTGTAGTCCTGAGACTGTGTTTTACCTCTGAGTAAACAGCCCTCACTGGAAGTCCTAGCAGATGAAACACGTTGATCTCGCGACTGATTGGTACTCGTCATTTGGGAGATCTTGTCATACTCTTAGGCTTTCAGCTCTTGTTCTTCCCACAGTACACACTGAACTTGAAATTTCTCTTAATACGATAGTCAGCACTTTTCGTAGATGTGCTTTTCACTTTTACCCATGGAACTACTTTTCCAAGGGATTATGAATTTGCATTTCTCTGCTACAACAGTGCTTAGTGTGATTTTAGGATATAACAATTTCATGTCACGAAATACATAAAATTGTTCTTAAGTAGAATCTGTTTCAAATACTTTTTACAGCATTCGATTAGTAGGAAGCAGCTGTGGCCAAGCTCTTAAAATGGTAGCTTCTCATGCGATGTTTGTTAGAGTTCCCTAGAACGTTTAACCCACAACATCAAAGTGGAAAAGCAGCATATAATTTGCATTACCACTGATCCGGTTTTCAATTTTTTTCTTTTCATTATGCGCGCGCATGTGTGTGTGTGTGTTTTCCTCTTTTGGAGTCAGAAAACCTGACTTTCATATGAACTTATACGAGGCTGATTCGCACTTATAGTGTCAAAGTAAAATGCGCGCCATATGCAAATAATGTGTGTCACGATTACGTAACCATGTTTATCGTGCAGTAGCAGCCTTCCGCTTTAAGAGCATTTGTAATTTTTCTTTCCTAGTGTTAAGAAGCCAACACAAATGATTTCGTTCTGGGAGGGGGTATATACCTCGTAGTTGCCCTTTCCGAAAAAGGTTATTCGTATACAGCAATCCAAAAAAAGGTGCAAAGAAACTGGTTGTGTGATTTCTAAAAATGGCGTATGTCACGTAACTAAGCCTGCAAAACAGAACTTTGCAGCTTGTTCGAGTGGAACGCAAACGACACGAACCAAAGGGCACCGCTGAGGGGTCAGAAAAGTCAGGTCTCTTGTAAAGAAAGATAATCCAGCAACGCAAAGAAGAACTGCACAATATGTAGGTGTCTCACAGGCAACTGTAAAACGCATCATCAAATCTGGGCTACACTTGGAAAAGCGGTTTAAGCCTAACGTCCACAAGCTCCTTACGCTCCACATTTCGGAGCGGATGACGAAGTGCAAGAAACTGTATGAGAGACACCCAGCAAGGGACAGGTGGAAGTTTGTGGTCACTTTGGATGAAGCATGGATATACCTTAGTGACACAAACAAAATCCGAGCAATATATTATCAAGAAAAGGGTGCCGAGCAAACCTGGAATGGGCAGGTGAATGCAAAGAAAGTTTTTCTTTATCATCAGACAAACATTGTTAACCCAATTTACAGCGAAGAAATTTCATTCTTATACGGTGCTATTCGCTTCAAATGTATGGATCCACCAAGATAAAGCTTTTTTTTTTTTTTTCTTTGATTGAAGGTTTAACGAAGATAAAGCTTTCATCCATACGGCTAAGTTCACAGTTACATACATGTGAAAGATTGAAGCTGAGACCGGGATTCACGCTATACTATTCTTCTCAATTCCTGTCAAAGCCCCAGATGCCTCTCCCATGGAATTCTGCGGCTTCGGGCTACTTAAACGAGCGCTCAAAAGTAGACGATCCAAAACAATTAACGGCCTTTAGAAACGTTGCAAAGAGGAGGTGGGAGAGAATTGATCTTGCCTGTCTGCAAATGAGCCTGCTACAGTGGAAGTTGCACTGCAGAAGGATAGTACAGGAACATGGTAAGCACATAGAACACAATGGAAGTTGGCGCGATGGTATTCATAACTGTATGATTCTGCAAACTTTGTCACTATAAACAGGAAACAACCTATGTATTTTCCTCTTTCAACGTTAATGGGGGTGTGGGAAATGCGTTAACGCTTTCCATTTGCGAATGAAATAGGCGCCATTTCCTTATGAAAGACCACTGGTGCTGTAACCAGTGGCCAAAGAACCAAAACAACATGCGTTCTTACAAGGAATGTCAACCCCGCCCAGCAATACGAAGAGCCACACGCTCATGTTCTGGACAATTTAACCAACGAATGACTTTTCAAAAGATCTGGTTTTGGCAGAGATATCAGATCTCGCACAGTAAAACTTTCATGAAAGTGGTAAAGTTCAGTTCCTGGGCTATTTACCGGCGACTATCAGTTTCGACTAGCAAAGATGCTCGAATTTGACTGGGAAATATCCAAAATTAAAAAAAAAGCCCTCCAGTGCTTGATTTATTTATGATGCTTTTAGTGCAAAGCATTTTTGTACATATTGTGTTCTATTTTGATTTGCATCCATTCGATTTTTAGCACGTTTTTTTTTTATGAAAAAATACACATGCTTGTAGTATCACTGTGCCCGTCGATCCGTCGGTTTGTGGACACCAAATTCCTACAACTACTAGTCCGATTTGAAAAATTCGTTTTACGCATTAGAAAGCGTGAAATGTGACTACAATGAACCTTGCTTTCGGGGTTTTTTTCAACGCATAATTTCGTCGCTAGATGGCATAAATACAGATGTTTTCAAATTCAAAATATTAATACATTTTATTCCATATATTTCCTTCCAACTATCCGCTTGAAAAAATGCTTCCATCCTTTTGATCTTATTTACAACGAAGACTATTTTGGAGTTCCTTTTTCAAGTACAGCATAGATTTTCCGCTAGGGACGTAAATATATTGAGATTTACCCGATATTTCAGTTTTTGAAAGACCTATTTTGAAAACTCTTTCTGCATCTGGTAGAGACAGCTTTTGCTGAGAAATGTTTTACATGTAATTTCAAATTTTATTAACGAATGGTTTGGCCACCAGGGAGCGTAAGTATATATTTCTGTTTGTCATGTATTTGCAGAGGCACTTCTGAAAATTCGATTTAAAAAATTCTTTCGTGGGTCGATAAATCGGAAACCTTTTCGAAAATGCCTTCTGTTTTATATATTGCATAGCTTTTCCGCCAGAAGGTGAAAATGCATATCTTATTTTTATCGATAACTCTGCTGCTAAGAGTCCGATTTCGAAAATCTTTCTTTACTGGAAATCATTTCCTGTTTGAAATATTCGGTTCATAATTTCAAATTTTTCTACACGCACACTTGTGCGTGTTGAAGCGTAAGCTCCCTTTTGCATTTACAGCACATTTGCATCAATATCTTCGAGTTAAAACCCCGATTGAAAAATTCTTTTACCATCAAATGCTACTAACTGTGAAACATTTTGTGGGTGTTTCCTATCCAAAATAATGCACAATTACCCGGCTAGGGGCGCAAATATTTAACCTGTTCTTTTCGATACCTCTGCTTCTTCTGAATGTCCGATTAAAGAAATTATTTTAACACCGCATACCATTTACCTCGTTGAACACTTAGTTTTCATTTGTGGATATTTTTGAAGTTCAAAGTTCTGTCGCTAGGTGGTGTTTGTGTATTTTTTGTTTGCAGCTCTATCTCAGCTTCTGAAAACCCTGTTGAATTTTTTTATTGTATGCAATTTGCTACAATAAAGATGGGCATATTATAGTCTTTAAATAATGCACAGCTTTCCTGCTAGGGGGCGTAAATGTCAAAATCGTTTTCTCGCTACCACCGCTTACATGAGACGTATTCGAAAAATTCGTTTTCCTTAGCGTAGCTTTTGCTATCAGGAGTACTTTTCCCATATTTTCAACTTTTTCATTATGCAAAAGTCTTTCGCCAGGAGGCGTAGAATTATTTCATATCTTCCACTATATTTGTTCTTCTAACTTTTCGATTGCAAAATCTCTTTGTCTCTCTGATACTTTCCTTTTGCTATTCGAGACTTTTTGTGCACTGTCTGGTAATTTTCGTAAGATATTTTTCATCAGCTGGTGGGAGTAAGTACTTGCTTCTATTTCTTTATGTTTCATGGGTGGTAGAAATGCGGTGGACGTTTTAGCACGCGTTTCCTAAAAAAGGATGTGCTTATAGATTCACTTTGTTCATCCGTCTGTACGTCCATCTGTCTGTAGACACCATATCGCAGCAACTACTAGTCCGATATCAAAAATTATTTTTGCACTGGAAAGCTTGAAATGTGAGAACGATGATCCTTGCTTTCTGTTATTGTTGTTTTTTTCGATCAATAACTGGGCCACCAGAGGACGTAAATGCAGATGCTATGGAATTCAAAATATATTTTATTCCATATATTTGCTTTTAGACAACCGATTGAAAAAAAATTCCTTTCGATGCCATTTATAACAAAGACAAGTTTGGGTACAGTTTCTTTTTCAAGTAATGTCTATATTTTCTGCTAGAGGAATAAAGGTAAATTTGGATTTACCCGAAATCTCTGCCTCTGAAAGACCTATTTTTTTTAAAAAATCTGCATCGGGTACAGCTCCAGCTGGGAAATATTCTGCATGTATTTTCACATTTTTATTAAAGAATGATTTGGCCACCAGGGGGCATAATTATGTGTTTCTCGTGTATTTTCAGCAAAATCTACGCTTCTGAAAATTCTATTTAAAAAATTCCTTTTTGGACAGATACCTCAGAAAACCTTTGAGAATGCCTTCTGTTTTGTATAGTTTTTTCGTTAGGAGGCGTAAATGTATATTTTATTTTTGACAATACATCTCCTTTAAAGAGTCCGACTTCGATAATCTTTCTTGATTGCAGATTATTTCCGGTTTGAAATGCTCGGAATGTCATTTCGAATTTTCTTAACGCACAAGTGCGCTTATGCGTTAAGCCTGTGCGCAAATTCAGTTTTCCGATTACAGCATATTTGCAGCAATATCTTCGGGACTAAAATCCTGAATTAAAAGTTCTTTTTCGATCAGATACTATCTGTGAAAACACTTTGTGTGTATTTCTTCCCAAAATAACGAACAATTTCTCCGCTAGGAGGCGCAAATATTTAATCTATTTTTCTCGATATCGGTGATTCTAAATATCCAATTGAAGAAAAAATCCTTTTCACCGGATGCCATTTCTTTGTGGAACACTATTCTTGTACTTGCTAAATTTTTTTCTAGTTCACAGTTCTCTCGGTAAGTGGTGTTTGTGTATTTGTGTTTGAAGCTGAATCTCCGCTTCTAAAACCCTTATTGAGAAATTTCTTTTTATTCTATATTGTATGCTTTTCGCTACAATAAATATCGGGACATTACCCATTTTAAAAAATGGACAGCTTTCTCGCTAGAGTGCGTAAATGTCAAAACCTTTTTTTCTCTAATCTATCCTTGCTTCCGGTAGATATATTTGAAAAATTATTCTTCCTTAGCATAGCTTTTGCTATGATGAATACTTTTGCATATTTTCAACTTTTCCATTATTTAAAGTCGCCCCGATGGCGCAGTGGTATAAACGATAGCTTCTGATCATTCGTCCGAGATGGGTCCGTGTTCGAATTCCGGTGAGGCATGGATGTTGGGTTTGTCTTACGGCACTGGCTCTCTCCCTTCCCTGGATTCAATGGCCTTAAATTAGGAACGGGAGACTGCTTATATCCCATTGAGTTGCTCATGGTGGTCGTTAAACCCCCAACAAAAAAAAAAAAAAAAAAAAAAAAAAAAGCATTATGCAAAATTCTTCCGCCAGGAGGCGTAGAGTTATTTTATGTTTCCCACCATATTTGTTGCTGTAATTTTTCTACTGGAAAATCCCTTTGTCTCTCTGATACTTTTCTTCTGCTATGAGGAACTTATTGTGCAAAAGTTGTTCATTTTGGTCACATACGTTTTAGCCGCTGGTGGTAGTAAGTAGCTGTTTCTGTTTCTGGATGTTTTATCGACTGTGGAAATCTGGTTGATTTTTTTCCTTACCGTTCTATTGACAATGAATAACTTTGAAAAATTTTATTCGCATCGGAAAGGATTCAAACGACGTGCTCATAAGAATCGAAATCCCCGTGTCATGTTTCTTGTTTTGCAGTTTTGAAGTTTGTTACACAGGACTGTGCAAGTAAAAAACAAGCATTCTCAAGATCTCTGCAAGATACTTAGGGTGGCTTTTTCTGAACCATGTCTATTGGCACGACAAATACCATGTTAAAATTAAAATGAAGTATAAATTCAAATAGAATGTAGGCAGTTTATAAGGGAGATAAAAATATTTTCCACCAAAAAGAATATGTCGAAACGGTAACTTGTGACAGTGGAAACTTTAAGTTTCTGATACCTAATCTTGTGCTGTTAAATGATTAGAATTATTTGAGTGAAGCAAGATTTCTGAGGAGCAGCAGTGTGGGAACATATTTTTTAAATTATATTGTGTAACTTAGAAAGCTTCAAAGAAAAGAGAAACACAACAGGTTTGTTTCTTTCAATGGCCGTACCAACTCTTCTTGTGCATTCGTGACTATCCACAAAGGGGATTTTGAAAAGTCATTTGTTGTTCATGTGCTTGATGAGGATTTTTGAAGAAAGCTTCGTGGTATATTTACAAATTTGACAGCGGTGTAGAATATTCAAGAAGAAACTAATTAGCCGACTGTTAGGAACTACATATCTTTCTCCACCCCCAAAACTCAGCAACTGAGAAGCAAATTTATTTGCATGTGCAATACACACTAATCGCATATTGGTGAAAGAATAACTTTTTAAACACGCCCCCTGCCGTGTTTAAAATTCCAGATTTGTAATTTGATTTTATGCAGTGGCAGCCTTCTCTCATAAACATGGAACATTTCCAAACTCAGCGCAATACCGGCAGTTCTACTTCCAAACGATCCCGAACGAGCTCGTGTAAATTCCATTTTGGGTTAGCAAAGGTAGAAAGCTGCCCCCGGTGGCGCAGTGGTTTAAGCGATGGCTTCTGATCATTCGTTCGAAAGGGGTCCGGTTTGAATCCCGGTGATGCATAGATGTTATGTTTGTCTTACGGGTACTAGCTCTCTCCCTTCCGTGGAGCCAGTGGCCCTAAATTAGGGACGGGCAACTGCTTATAAGACATTAAGTTGCTCACGGTGATCGTTAAACCCCCAATAAAAAAAAATGCAGAAATAGTTTTAATGTTGCCACTGCAGAAAAGATGCGTCGAATTCAATAAGAAAGATATATTTGTTTTTATTCGCATATCTCTTTTCTATTAATAGCAACAAGACCCTATTTATTTTCATTGAAATGCTGTTTTCATCACGTCTTCTGTAAAAAAGATGGTGATTATGCCATCGGTTTGTCCGTCCGTCCATCTGTGGACTTCACATCTCTGCAAATAATAATCCGATTTAAAAAATTCTTTTTGCATTAGGAATCAGGAAATTTGCGAATGATGATCCTTTATTTAGGTTTTTTTTTTCACGATGCACAATTTTATAGTGGAGCAAGTCATTTTGCCGCTAGGGGGCGTAAACGCAGATGATATCGACTTCAAAATACATTTTATTCCATATATTTGCTTCTAAGCACCCGATTGAAAAATTTATATTACCTTTCGATTTCATTTATGTCGAAGTCACGTTTTCAAGCTACGCATAGATTCTCCGGTAGAGGAGTAAAAGTAAATTGCGTTTCCCCCGATATCGCTGCTTTTAAATCTCTGATTTGAAAAAATATTTCTGCAGCGAATACAGCTCCTGACAGGAAATATTTTGCATATAATTTCTAATTTTTGATAAAAAACGGTTTGGCCAACAGGAGGTGTAAGTGTTAATTTCTGCTTCTGTTGCATTTGCAGCAAAATCGGAGCTTCTAAAATCTTCATTGAAAAAATTCGATCGTGGACCGACACGACTCACGTCGATAAACAATTTCGGGCTATTTTCTTCGTAAAAATAATGCATGGCTTCTCCGCCAGGGGGCATAGATGTATATTTTACTGTTATGGATATCTTTGCTTCTAAGAGACCGATTTAAAAATTTCTTCTTTGTTGGATAGTTTCCAGTGCGAAATACTTTTCATATAATTTAAAAATTTTCAAGTAATTCATAGACTTTCCGCTAGGAGGCATAAAGGTAAGTTGCGTTTTCGCCCATATCTCTGCGTCTAAAACTCCGATTTGAAAAAAATTATTTCTGCACCGGATACAGCTTCTGATGGAAAATACTTTGCATATAATTTCTAATATTTGGTAAAGAATGGTTCGGCCATCATGAAGTGTGTTTATTTCTGCTTCTGATGTATTTGCAGCAAAATCTGAGCTCTTAAAAACTCGATTGAAAAAATTCTTTAGTGGACCGATACCGCTCACATCGAAAAACCTTTTGATGATATTTTCTTTTTAAAATAATGCATGACTCTTCCTCCAGGGAGCGTAAAAATTTTCAAGTAATTCATAGACTCTCAGAAGCAGATATATTATATCTGCTTCTGAGAGTCCGATGTGATCGATTCTTTATTTGTTGGAGAACGTTTCCACTGCGAAATAATTCTCTTATAATTTCAAACTTTTCTTAACGCACACATCTGCCAGTAGAGGGCGTAAGCGCACGTTCCCGTTTACAGTAATGTCTACAGGACTAAAAATCCGATTGAAAAACGTCTTCGTTCGGTCAGATACTACTAACTATGCAAATTCTGTGTGCGTATTTTCTTCCCAGAATAATGCACAATTTCGCCGCTAGGGGGCGCAAATGCTTAATCTGCTTTTCTCAATATCTCTGCTTCTACATGAGCGATTTAAAAAATATTTTCAACACGGAATGTTATTTACCTTGTAGAACAATTAAGGCTAGTATATGAGGAATTTTGTAGTTCACAGTTCTGTCGGTAGGTGGTGTTTGTGTACTTCAGTTTGCAGCTGTATCGTCGCTTCTTGAAATACTATTGAGAAATTTCTTTTTTGCCCTATGCCATTCGCTACACTAGAAATGTGGAGCATTGTCCTCTTTAAATAGTGCACAGATTTCCCGCTAGGGGTCGAAACTTTTTTCTCAATATTTCTGTGTACGAGAGAGAGAGACACGCATTTGAAAAGTTATTTTTCCTTAGCATATGTTTTTCCCATGCAGAATATTTTTCGCCTATTTTCAACTTTTCCTAATTTATGCAAAATTCTTCCGCTAGAAGACATAGAGTTATGCACGCCCGAGTCACATTATGGTGACCAACAATTAATATCCAGAGTATCCGCAGTGTGCAGCGCGGTTTGCAGCTAGACGGGCTGGGAGTGACTCAATAAGGTGCTGAAAGGTGTTTACAGGTATGTGGAGCCATGCTGACTTTTTTTTTTTGATTGGAGGTTTAACGACCACCGTGAGCAACTCAATGGGCTATAAGCAGTCGCCCGTCACTAATTTAGGGCCACTGGTTCCAGAGAAGGGAGAGAGCCACTGCCGTAAGACAAACACAACATCCACGCCTCACCGGGATTCGAACCCGAACCCCGTTCGGACGAATGATCAGAGGTAATCGCTTAGACCACTGCGCCACCGGGGCGGTCCATGCTGACTTCAGTGCACTTGACAGCTGCTGGAGGGTGCTTGGTGGAGGATCCACAGACCGAACAACATGATCGAGGTGGTACCATAGATGCTCAATTGGGTTTAAGTCTGGGACATTAGTAAGCCAAGAAAGTACTTTGAAGTCTTCATCGTGCTCTTTCAACCACTCTCGGACATTTCTAACTGTGTGACACGTCGCATTGTCGTTTTGGAAGATCCCATCCGCCCCAGGGAAGACAATCAGCATGTATCGGTGTACGTAGTCTGCAAGGATGGATTCATAACGAATTCGGTACATAGTGCCTTCAAAAGTTATGAGTGAACCCAGGGAATGCCATGAAAACATTCCCCAAATTGTATCGCTGCCCCCACCAGCTTGTGTTCTTCCAGAAATGGTTGAAGAGTGTTTGTTCTCCGACGTTTCTAGCCTTATACGCCAACGACCATCCGTTCGATGAAACAGAAAACGTGATTCGTCGGAGAAGGCGATCCTTTGCCAATCAGCGGAGGTCCAATTCCGATACTGCCGTTCAAATGTACACCTTTTCTGCTGATGCACCTGCGTTAGCATAGGTGCAGTGACCATCAGTCTGCATAGGTGCCCCATACGCAGTAGGGTTTGCTGAACTGTCGTTTTAGACACACTTCCGGTGACACTCTGGTTCATTCGGCCAGTGAGTGGTTCCACTGTAGCGTGTCGATCGGCCCTCACGCACCTTCGAAGCGGACGTGCACCTCTCACATCAATGGCACGTGGTTCCCTGTAGTTTCCACGTGGCGTATTCGCAATGGTGCCATTTCTCCGATCACGATACACTTTAACCATAGCAGCACGCGAATAGTTCACAAACTGCGGTGTTTCAGAAATAGTGCCACCCTTGTCCCGAAAATCAAGAATCATCCCTTTTTTGAAATCTGATAAATCTCTCCTTTCATCCATGACAGCAAGAAGTGATATGTTTTCAGTTCAGAACAGATCATGTGTAGGGAATTTTAGGAAGGGAGTGTCAAACCGGAGGTTTTAAACTCCCCTTAGAAATAAGAAGCTAGGAGATTTGGGCTAGAGATTTAGCTTGATCTCGAATCTAGGACACTCCCTTCCTAAAATTCCCTACACATGATCTCACCGCGGCGAGATCATGGTTTGACACTCCCTTCCTGAAACTCCCCACACATGATCTCACCGCGGCGAGATCATGTGTAGGGAATTTTAGGAAGGGAGTGTCAAACCGGAGGTTTTAAACTACCCTTAGAAATAAGAAGCTAGGAGATTTGGGCTAGAGTGCCCGATAGGAAAATGACACAGAAGCGAGGTAGAAAGGAGAAGAAAGACGCCCTTATTTATAACCGGTGGGCCAGTACCCGGGGTTCGACGGCTTAACGTGCCCATCCGACGCACAGCGGATATTAAGTGGTTCGAGCGTTCGTACCTGCCTGGGATCGAACATGAAGTCTCTTCATGGCAGTCAGCTATGTTTTCAGAATGCCTACAGCACTTCTTATATATCCTGCAAACCAGCTCACGATACGTGCTTTCTTTCATTGGTTACGTGCTGTTGACATCAAAAGTAGGAGGTGGTCATAATAATGTGACTCGCCTGCGTATAATCTTTCCTTCGCTCGTATATTTCTTCCTTTTTACTGTTCAGTGTGAAATTTTGTTTGTCTCTGATACCTTCCTTGTGCTATGTGTAACTTTCTGTACGCTATTTGTTAATCTTCGTAACATGCTTTTTAGCCGCTTGTGGAAGTAAGCAGATGTTTCTATTTCTGGATATTTATTGATTGTTGAAATCGGTTGATTATTTTCCTAACCGGTTTCATTGACTTTGAATCGCTTCGATAAATTTAATTCGCGTCAGAACGGATTCAAAAGACGTGCTCATTACAACCGAAAATTCGGTGTCATCATTCTTGTTTAATAATGATAGCACTAGTACGACAGTGAATTTTTGTTTTTAATTTCAAAGAGAGAATAAATCTTTCTTCTCTTCCAAAATAAGACGAAAACTACACTGCTGGCTAACCAAAATGCAACACCAAGAAGGAAGCATCCGATTGGCCTGAAATTCGCAGCATGCGTCGCCTGCGAGAGGACATGCAAACGATTAGCATTGCAGGGCATATGCAAATCATGTGCGCCCGGCACGCCACCGAGAAGCCTTATAAGATGGGTGTACACAGAAGGCGGAGTGTAAGTAGTGGTGTTACCGGGGGCTTTTGGGCGGGGCAATCCAAAAGCCCCCGGTAACAGTGGAAGTGTGTTGTGCTGCCTGACCTGTACGTGGAAAGCTTCCTGATGCCTCGTCGCAGAATACGGCAGTCATTTCAGCACGTTTCGGAGTTCGACCGAGGACGAATAATGGCTAATCGCGACAGCGGTTTATCGTACCGAAACATCGGAGCCTGTGTGGGACGACATTTAGCCACAGTGAGGCGAGTACGGCTTCGGTGGGTACAGGAGGGACGGACGGACCGACGTGAGCAATTGCCGCAGCCGCGGCACACTACCGAACGAGAGCCCCGGCATGTTGTGCGGCGGGCATTGACGGCTCGCACTGCCACATCACGAACGTTATCTCAGGAATTAGGGTGTGTTGCGCAACAACCTGTGTCAGCACGTAGCGTTCGACGTCGTCTGCAGGAGCGGTGACTTGTCGCACGGCGACCATTGCTCCGATTACCATTGTCGTTACACCACCGGCGAGTGCAGCGGCAGTGGGCCGTTGAACGCCGCACCTGAACTACGGAATGGCACAACATTGTCTTCTCCGACGAATCCCGCTTCTTCCTGCAACACCACGATGGTCAGATCGGCGTGTGGCGGCACCGCGGCGAGAGACTGGATAACGCCTGCATTATGCATCGCCATACCGGTCCGTCACCTGGCGTTATCATTTGGGGCGCAATTGGATATGACACCCGCACCCCTCTGGTACGCATCGCCGGTACA
Organism: Macrothele yani; assembly: GCA_039090855.1. Lineage (NCBI taxonomy): Eukaryota > Metazoa > Arthropoda > Arachnida > Araneae > Macrothelidae > Macrothele > Macrothele yani. The sequence goes on along the minus strand of CM077004.1, from coordinate 108,414,525 downwards.
CTGAACAGCCACCGCTACATCTCCGACTTTTTGGAGCCTGTAGTCCTGTCTTACCTGGTGGACCTGACAGCGGCCACGTTTAAACAGGACAATGCACAACTGCACGTGTCACGCATCGTGCAACATTTCTTCACGGCCCACCAGGTGTCACTGCTGCCGTGGCCCGCCTTTTCTCCCGATGTGTCGCCCATCGAACACGTCGGCAACCAAGTGGCGCGGCAAGCACCACCTGCGGTAACGCCAGATGAACTGTAGCAACTGTGGCCTTGATCGACATATCCCAAGCCCACATCCAAAGTCCCTTTCGTTCGATGCCGCGGCGTGTAGCGGCCGTTATTGCCAGCCATTGTGGCCACACGAACTATTGATGTCTGCGTGTTCCGCAAGTCGCAAGGGCCTGTAAGCTCAATAGTTTCATCTTTGTATCTGTTGTTATGTGTCCGGTAAATCTGGTTTTGCTATCTCGTGTCTTTCTTGGTGTTGCATTTTGGGTGGCCAGCAGTGTATATAACTCTTTTTCTTAGTTAGTAATTTTCAGCATAAAAAAAGAAAAAAGAAAAGTTAATAAGAATAAGATGGTGGAATACTCAGTCGTCATTCGGTTAAACAGTATTCCTCGTTTGAGCTGTACACAACTAAACTGAAAAAAGATCAGTTTCTAGAAGCAGTGAAAAGAACGAAAATTTAGGTTCTATGGTAAATTTGAGATAAGTGTTCTAAGTAGAAAAAATACTCGCAAAATGCTGATCCATCCTCATACTGTTCGATAGGCGCTCGGAGATTAAGACTTCTGGGATTCTCTGTAGTTAAAGTATTAGCACGAACGCACATCTTATGAAAAATCAATATTAGGATGTATGTTACTTTTTGAAATCTGTGTCAAACAGATGCACAGTTACCAAATAGGAAGTAGGATCACGACCACGAGAGTAAAACTGCTGCTTGGTACGCCAAGCTGCTCTCGTTATGCTGACGTCACCCATCACCCACTGCTAACTCCGCTCGGGCCTTAGTCACTGCGTAACAGCATTATTGTGAGTTTCTGAATTTCTATTCGCAAGATTTTGGAAATTCAGACGAGCTCTTCTCTTAGAATTTGAAATAGAACCGTCAAAATAAATAAACTATCCCCAAATTCAAATTTTAGAGACCTTTAAGTATGGAAGAATCTTTGTTCGTTTGATTGAACGTTTAACGACCACCGTGAGCAACTCAACGCTATAAGCAGTCGCCCGTCTATAATTTAGGGTCACTGGTTCCAGGTGGAAGAATCTGTTGCCGCCCCAGTGGCACAGTGGTCTAAACACTGGCTTGTGATCTTTCGTCCGGGCAGTACTGGGTTCGAGTCCAGCATGAGACAAGTTTGTTTTTCGGCACGAGCTGTTACCTTCCCTGAAACCTTTGTCCCTAACTTAGAGATGGGAGAGAGCTTATAGCTCATTGAGTTGTTCACAGTTGTCCTCAAACTCCCAAACAGAAAACTTGACTGCAAAATGAATGCGATTACATCGAGCTCGCCTTAAGGCATCTAAGTCAATTCGAATACAAAATCGGAGTACAGCTGTATCATCAACAACATCGAGCTCGCTTGAAGATGATGAAAAATACTGAAGCGAGGGAAGATATTAAACAGACATCGACTACCACTGATTTATCATCTAGTACAACAATGTTAAAGGATTCTGGTTATCTTTTTGTTTGGGGGTTTAACAACTACCATGAGCAACTTGATGGGCTATAAGCAGTAGCCTGTTCCTAATTTAGGGCCACTGGTTCCAGAGAAGCGAGAGAGCCAGTGCTGTAAGACAATCACAACATGCCGCCCCGGTGGCGCAGTGGTCTAAGCGATGGCCTCTGATCATTCGTCCGTAAGGGGTCCGGGTTCGAATCCCGGTGAGTCATGGATGTTGGGTTTTGTCTTACGGCACTGGTTCTCTCCCTTCCCTGGAACCAGTGATCCTAAATTAGGGACGGGCGACTGCTTATAGCCCATTGAGTTGCTCACGGTGGTCGTTAAACCTCCAATAAAAAAAAAAAAAAACAATCACAACATACATTCCTCGCCGGGATTCGAACCCGGACCCATCTCGAACGAACGGTCATAAAACAGCACCGAGACCTCTGCGCCACCAGGGCGACGGTTTCTGGTCAGGTGCCGTCCACTAGCTCTGCCTCCGCACTACGTAGAAATATGCGCATGAAGTTACCCATAGAGCTAGTTTTGATTTTTGCGACGTATGCGAGATGTTACACACAACGAAACACCTTATGGGAGTACCTGGTACTCCTACTTTCTTTTTTTGGTACTCCTACTTTCTTTTTTTGTTGGGGGGAGGGGGTAGCTCAACCACTAGCATGAGCAACTGATTTTAAGAAGTTTCGTGTTCCTAATTTGTGCCCGCTGGTTCTGGTGGGGGCTAATGCCTCAGCACAAATGCACCATATATGCCTCGTTCGAAAGTCCAACTCGGCTCCATCTTCAACAACTAGCCAGAAATTAGCGCCTCTGAACTCTCGACCACCATGATGCAGTTTGGTTTTCTAAAGTGAATAAAATTGCAATTTATAAGGAATTTATTAATAAAATTTAATTAAAATTTCACTACATATTGCAGATTTTGACTTTTGAAGGTTCACTGGCTTTTAGCTCAGATACATTTTCCAAAGTTTTACCTTGCAATCAGGAAATTAATGGGAAGTATAGGTTTCCAAAATTAAACAGTTCTGAAATCCATCGAATTGGTAGGAATGATAGGCATTGCCCTCCGTACAAACGGTACCTTTATCATCCATGCCGCAGAAATATCTCTTTGCTGGTGAACAATTGTATCGTGTGTCCTCAGCAGGGAGTGGCGTTGTATGGAATCTGAATTCGATTGCATCGGTAGGAAGCCTTACTCAGTTAATGGACAATCAAGAACATATGCACTTCCTCGCTGGATGATCGGAGTTTCCAGTCACGGTCTATACGTCATTCCGCCTAACAAATCAAGAGAGGGAAATTCGCGAAATGCAGATTTGAAGGGATTGTGGATGGTCAGAGAGCAGATATCTTCCTTTCGGGAGAGGAGAGATGTACTTGAAGCGAGATTGGTGCCGAAGTTCACATGTGATATTTTCGTGAAATCAGATTCTGAGTGGGACGTGACTTCAGTGTAAATACTTCCAGTTGTAATGGTAATGCAGTTAAGCTTACGACATAAAGGATGTATTTGCAAAGCTTACGGGATAAACAGCCAACCGTAAACATCCAAGTCCTTTCGATTTACGCCCAAAAGACACCAACCATATATGCATTATGCAAATTGCTTTAATTATTTACGAAATACGTTCATAATAAGCTTTAAATCATGCCTCTGTGTTCTAGGTTTGAGTTGCCCCCATATTTTGTGTCGAAAGGTTATTCAATAAGAATTCATTTTGTATTAGCTCTGTTTATTGTGCAAACGCAGTCAAGCCATTCTCAGACACGGTAGTATTATCTCTTCTATAAATAAATGCTCATTTAAGCTGTTAAATTCAATTAGCTCTTAAAACGCATCTGTACGATCACAGTGGCTTTCCGGGTAAAATTTATACAACAGAAAGTTACAAAAACACAAAGCATGATTTTGTAATACTTTCTCAAACCACGCAACGAAATTTATACAGATAAATAATTAAATAAATGAATTTTTACTTACTTAATGTTCCCTCTCGGAAGCTCTTACACGAAACATGATCAGCATGTGTAATCATAATTTTTTGCGTTTCTTAAACACCTACTGTGACGCTTGTGGTAACGATAGAAGTAGAGGCATCTGCATTTGTCAGAGATATTAAATAAATTCAAGTCTTTTTTTCCCTCTCTATGCGTCAAACCAACAAAGCTCCCTTGGACTTTAATTGCAATGTGTAAAATCTATATCTCATCTGGCCAATAATAAACACGCAAGACCTGGATCTCGTCTTGATTTTTAGTGCAAATATAGAGACGCGGTTGAGGTAATACACGTTGGAGAAACTGGATTTGTACCGCCCCGATAGCGCAGTTGTCTAAAAACTGGCTTCTGCCTGTTCGTCCGAGATGGGTCCGGGTCTGAATCATGGTGAGGCATGGATGTTGTGTTTGTCTTATAGAACTCTCTCCCTTTACTGAAACAGTGGCACTAAATTAAGGACAGGCGACCGCTTATAACCCATTGAGGTGCTCATGGTGGGCGTTAAACCTCCAACCAAGAAAAAGAAACTGGATTTGGGTATCCGTTTAATTTTATGAAATATATATTTAGATTCAGTTCATTTTAGTTACGGAAATTTTCTGCAATAATGTAATAAACTGCCGAACAGGGAATTAAGATTTTTTTTTTTCTTTTCTTAAAATTCTGTGAATGTTCTACGATATTGATGATGCACTATAGTAAGTTTCAGCTGCACAAGAACAGTATTAGGTACTCAGATTGAAACACAATCGATACACTGAGTTTTTTATTATTTTTTTTGATTGGAGGTTTAACGACCACCGTGAGCAACTCAATGGGCTATAAGCAGTCGCCCGTCCCTAATTTAGGGTCACTGGTTCCAGGGAAGGGAGAGAACCAGTGCCGTAAGACACACACAACATCCATGCCTGACCGGGATTCGAACCCGGACCCTTTACAGACGAATGATCAGAGGCCATCGCTTAGACCACTGCGCCACCGGGGCGGCACACTGAATTTCGGAGATGGTGTGAGCTTACCATACGCACCTGGTTTCACGTGTTGTCTCAGAAACGCATTGAAGAAGATAGAACTAGGCATTTAAATCTGGGCAACAACCTCAGTTATGAATCTCCTCTCACCCAAGAGAGAAGCAATTGACACAGAGCAAAATGTACAGGTACGATGCTCTCCATTAATATCCGAACACCTACACGCTTGCATATAATATTCATTTACAGAAAATTATATACCGTGTGCTGAAACCTTCCGCCCTTATCGTGGGCCCTAATCTTCGTGGAATACTCTCCGCCAAACGTATGTAAATGTCGGGCATTATGTACCGCCATCCGGCCTTCGACACAGTGGCTCTTTCTTTTTTTTTTTTTTTTGATTGAAGGTTTAACGACCACCGTGAGCAACTCAGTGGGCTATAAGCAGTCGCCCGTCCCTAATTTAGGGCCACTGGTTCCAGGGAAGGGAGATATCCATGCCTCACCGGGATTCGAACCCAGACCCAACTCGGGAGACTGGTCACAAGTCATCACTTAGACCACTGCGCCACCGGGGCTCTTGGACGATGGTTCTTGGACGATGTCACACTGGTTCTTGGACGATGTCACACTGGTTCTTGGACGATGTCACACTGGTTCTTGGACGATGTCTTTTACACGCACCCTAGGATTCAATTTGTGCCAGAGATTCCATTTTTGTGGTTCAAGTCAGTATTCTGGGTTGGCCAGTCCAACTTTTCTACGTCCATGTCCTCAATCTAATCTGTTTGTTTGTTTAACGACCAGCGTGAGCAACTTGATGGGCACTATGGGCACGCGATAGGCACTCGCCCTTCCCTAATTTAGAGCCGCTGGTTCCAGGAAAGGCAGAGAGTCTGTGACGTAAGAGAAACACAACATCCATGCCTCACTGGGATTTGAACCCGAAACCATCTCGGACGAATGGTCAGAAACCAGCGCTTAGACCATAACTCCAACGGGGCGACAGTCCAATCTTAGACCATTACTCCAACGGGGCGGCAGTCCAATCTTAGACCATTACTCCAACGGGGCGGCAGTCCAATCTTAGAATATTACTCCAACGGGGCGGCAGTCCAATCTTAGACCATTACTCCAACGGGGCGGCAGTCAAATCTGTAACGATGCTAGCAGTGTGACAGAGAGCGTTGTACTTCTGACAGATACATGGTCTTCCCCAAAGTACTGCCACTAAATTGGTAGAGCATAATTATCTAGGACATCCAGGTTGAGCTCAGCTTTCATAGTTTTGTCCAAATCAGCCAATGGGTCTAAACCGAACCACGAAAAAACAGCTCCATACGACCACGCTGTCTTCACCAATCTTCATTTTCGGGAGGATCTAATCCGAAAGGGACCTTTTTCCTAGCATGCGCCACACTTTGGAACGATTATTATCAGTCTAATAGTCAGTGACCCTGACTCATTAGTCCAAAGCACAGTTTTTCATTGTTCTACAGTCCAACATCGACGTTCCTCACTCCAAGTTAATTGGCGTGTGACAAGTGATTAGTGATTAGCGGCTTGTAGATGGCTGTTCAATCATGGTAACCCATGATGAGAAGCATCCTACACACTCACGGTAACCCATAAGTGTAGCAGCCTACGCGCTCAGGATAACCGATAACGTGAAGCATCCTACGCCTTCACGGTAACAGATGATGTAAAGCAGCCTACGCAGTCATGGTAACCCGTGATGTGAAACAGCCTACGCACTTGTGTCAACCCACGAGTGAAGCAACCAACTCACTTGCGGTAACCCGTAAGTGAATCGTCCTACGCACTGCACGGATGCTGGCATCAGTGCCAATAGACTGCCATTAGGTTTTGTGTGATTTGAGACAAATATGATAATCATTTTTCAATCTATGATTTGTCAATGCTGCTGAAATGCCACACACACAGGAAGTACTTATATGGCACGCTATTATCAACTATCACAGAAAATCAGTTACCTCTGCCGATCGAGGTATTTTCCATTGACAGTGGTGCTATTGTCTCATAATATCCCTACGAACATGTTTATATTCAGAGCTGTTACGTGGTGCTTGCGTTGGACCTGATTCACTATCAACAGATGGTGACCGGATATTAATGGTAGGGCAGTGTACATTCCTTCACGCTCAAATACACCTAATGATCACTCAAATGGTACATTGGAATGCCTAAGAGGTCTATGGGTGCCCTAATAGCCCAAGACAAACGAAACCCAAAATGAAGCTCTGATTTTGGGTCTTTCCATAGAAGTCAGACTCAAAGCGCACTGCCTCAGTGAACCAGATCTAGGTGTACATATCAGCAGTCTACTAAAATTTAGACGTTTATCAGATAAACAGCGTTGATCAATCCAATTTTGTCGGAGGTACATCGCCTCTGGACGGATACCACAATCTGGAGCTTTTTTCGTTCTTTTCCTTGGTTTTCGCGAAACTTCAAACCTGCATGCAGATATCAAAGTTAACTCAACTAAGTATTTTATTTTTAAAGTTTAGATGTAACGTTTCCCATACGCAGAGTTTAAATGTTCCCCAATACACTAACGCATGGGTTTGTTGTATTAGTAAATACTACCCGTAGGTGTACGGAAGCTTGACCATTGTCACATCAAAAAAAGCGGCTCTTTCTGTAATAAATTTTATCGACTTGGTGTTTAACAGTGCTTCTTATTGATTTAGTTTTTCTAACAAAAGAACTTGGAACAATTTCGTGCAACGAATTACGATAACTTTTTTTTTATTTTTAATATGGAGATTTAATTCTTTGAATATTTCACAAAAATAAACAAAATGCAAACAGCCAGGAAAAAGATTATGTTATGTTAAGCACGCTTCCTCTTAATGATTCTAAAAATAAGGTAGATTTACTCATTCCTCATTTAGTGTCTCGCGATTTCCATAAATTACCAATAGGTTAGGTGCCGTAAATGAGCTGAAATAACAGTCGCATCGAGAGGTAACTGATCTTTGTTTAATTACTGATGAACTTTGTGGATTATTTCATTAAATGCTGGGAAATGTACCAGTTCTATCATCATTAGCGAATCAATTTTTGACATTCAATTAATGCATTTCCCCCATTAAACAGCTTATAAAACTCATGCAGAAAAACGGATATGAGTAGCCACTGAATACGTTGGCAGCAGTATGTGAGAAGTGGTCAACTCTCTATCTCTCTCTCTCTTCGTGTTTGTATGTCAAGGCACTATCAAAATATTAGAGAATTCGGGTTTACGGTTTCCAAACGCCGGATGTTGCATGCAACTGCACTAGTTCAGTAGTTCGCCCCATTGCTGTCTACAATAATTGTCTGAGCGGAATAACTGCAGGCATACGCGCAGACTAGGTATGTTCTCCGGAGCCCATGCACCAAGTAAAATTCCTCAATGGGTGCGCAGCACCCTTTCAGTCGCTGATAAAAATATAAAAATAAGTCCTCCTCCTTTCAAAAATATGGATTGGGCGTTTTTGAGTATGAGTTGGAGTGATACTCTGTTTTTTTTTTCCTTTCTTTAATTTCGGGATTTCAAGGCAGTCGTTAATAATTCTAAGGCCATAAGTAGTCGCTCTTCCGAATTTAGGGCCACTAGTTACAGGAAATAGAGACAGCCAGCGTCATTGGATAGGCATCTACCTATGCTGAACTCGAAACATCAGTAGCCACCGCGGCGGCCGAGGTCAGAAACTCTACTTCCCGCGCAGCTCCCTTATTTCCAGAACTTCCGTATATAAAAGGCTTTCATAAAGTATGTTGCGAACAAAGATTATATTTAAGTTTTTTGATAATCATTTAGGAGGGTGAAGGGCTATGTGGTTCATGCAGTTACGAAATATAAATTACTGCTAAAAAAACAACTATTCGTCCTAATTAAAACTTTGGAAAATCCAGTTTTAGAATTATACCTTAAGAAAGATAAAGGAAGAGGTGGAATGAACTTGATCAAAGAACTGCTTTTCAGAAACGTACTACGGTGCATATGCATACGCACTTATACATACAGAGACACACGTAAATAGAATGTAGAAAACAAAGGCACGTAAATTATATGTCTTTCGTTGGACCAAAATTAAATAATGTATAACTGTAAAAAGTGAATGAAAAAATTAAAGAAGGCATTTATTTGCATGTCATCATCATCATCATTGTCAACCATTATCAATCCACTGCTGGACGAAGGTCTCCCCAAGTTTCCTCCACAACGGTCTGTCTTGTGCCAGTCTCCTCCATGTCACTCCCGCATATTTACGAATTTCATCCACCCATCTCCCATGTGGTCTTTTTCTGGGTCTTTTCCTGTCCCTTGGAATCCAATCTAAAATTTCGGCTGTCCATCTATGGTCTGTCCTTCTGGCAGTATGTCCAGCCCATTGCCATTTCAGGGATTTAACTCTGATCATGATGTCTTCCACTCTCGTCATTTTTCGGATCCACGAGTTCCTCTTCTTATATCTCCTGGTTACACCAAGCATGCTCCTTTCCATGCTTCTTTGAGTTGTCTGCAGCCTTTGTATGTCTCTTTTAGTTAAGGTCCACGTCTCTGCACCATACGTAAGCACTGGAAGGATGCATTGATCAAACACTTTTCTTTTAAGACATAATGGCATATTGCTCTTGAAAATTATGCTGTTTCTTCCAAATGCTTTCCAGGCAAGTTTTGTACGCCGATTAATTTCTTCATCAATGTGACCCTCACTTGATATCTGCTGTCCAAGATAAACATACGTATCTGTTATCTCCAGTTTTTCTCCATCAATCGATAAATCTTCATTTCTTGTAAAAGCATTGAACATCACTTTTGTCTTCTGAAAGTTCATTTTTAATCCCACTTCTTTACTCTTGTCAGCAAGTTCCTGGATCATACTCTGCAGCTCTGATGGGGTAGTTGCAAAAATGACTACGTCATCAGCAAAACGAAGGTGGGTTAGATAATCTCCATTAATCTTTATCCCTTTGTTTTCCCAGTTCAGTGATTGAAAGACATTTTCCAATGTGGCATTAAAGAGCTTCGGAGATATGGTGTCACCTTGTCTCACTCCCTTTCCAATTTTTATGTGTGTTGTATTTTCAAACAGCCGAATCTTTGCACTTGCATTTTCATAGATGTTATTAATAATATTAATGTATGCATCTTCAATACCGCAGGATTTCAGAGCCGTGGTAACTGCTGATGGTTTCACCGAATCAAAGGCTTTTTCATAATCGATAAAAGCCATGCACAATGGAAGTTCATATTCCCTCGCTCTTTCAATTAGTTCTCTCAGTACATGGATATGATCTATTGTGCTGTAGCCACTCCTGAATCCAGCTTGTTCTCTCGGTTGAGCCATGTCCAGTGTTACCTTCAAGCGGTGTGAAAGAACTTTAGTGAAGATTTTATAAAATACTGATAGGAGGCTGATAGGTCTGTAGTTCCTGAGATCCTCAATGTCACCTTTTTTATGTAGCAGGATCATTGTAGCATTGTTCCAATCCTCAGGAATCTTCCCTTCATTAAGGCATCGAGTGAAAATTTGGGCGAGTACTGTTTCAATTTCTCCACTTGCTTCTTGTATGATGTAATTCCATCTTCTCCTGGAGCTTTCCCCCGCTTCATGTTCTTGATTGCATGAGCAACTTCTGCTGGGAGGACTGGAAGAACTCTGGTACCTTTCATGATGTCTGGAGTACATGTATCATCCCTTTCATATAATGTGGAGTAGAAATCTTTCACTCTTGTCAAAATTTCGCCTCTATTTCTTGTTATAGAACCATCTTCTTTTCTCAGAGCCATAATCTGTTTTCTTCACTTACTGAGATGTCCCTTTGCTATCTTTAGGCTTTGGTTGTTTTCAATTGCTTTCCTCACTAGCTCACAGTTGAATTTCCTTACGTCTTCAGTGATACTTTTTCGTGCTGTCTTGCATAGCTCTATATATTCCACTTTGGAAGTCACATCTTCTTTAGTTGTCCTCATCTCTCTTCTCATTTGCATGTATATCTGTCTAAGTATTAAAAACTGATCTCCCATTAAACTCTAAACCTAAATGGCGTATAATCGACGTTTCACTGCAGATTTATGTTCGTGTCTATGTCAAGAGCTCGAGCATTAACTGGACTTCACGTGCTGAGCACCAGCACCAAAGGTACTCAACCAGAGCTCAGTCACACTGTAGACCTCATATCGATTGCTCCAGAACCCTTTGGAATTTACGTTCCAATCTCGAACACATTGAATTTTTAAAAAGGTAGCTTCTAATACTGCAGGCGCACAATTCGAAAAGCAGTCAAAAGCAGTAACTTCACGAATGACATGATGGCAGACGTTCCTGCTGTAGGACGTGTTTTCTGCAGCGCATTTCAGTGACTTGCAGCGGGTTCCAAGGACCACACAGTGATCAAATATGAATCTTGTCGAGATCATGTGAAATATATATTATGGAACGATATATTTGTGTCGGACTATAACAACCTTCGAATCTGACGGATCTAGGGAGATATTCTTTGGAAAACGGAACAAGCAAAGCAGTAACACACACACACACAGATATGTGTGTATCCACACTACGTTGAATATACATGAATATATATTCACGTTCCAATCAAAAATTAATTGCAGGAGTCTCGAAATACATTGCAACCTCTTTCTAAAAAAAATCAAACCTTTCAAGCCGATCTCATCAGGGGAACACCGACTCGTGGATCATGCATGACCTTTCGAAACTCAGCAAAGGTCGGAATAATTCAAGACTCGTGAGGTGCTTTCTAGGTCATGGTAGACGGCAGACAAGGAAAAATCCGATGAAACACAATCTTTAGTATTTCATCGATGAAACACTAAAATCAACAAATCCGATGAAACACAAAAGATTGATAAAACACAATCTTTAGTATTTCATCGATGAAACACTAAAATCAACAAATCCGACGAAACACTAAAGATTGATGAAACACAATCTTTAGTATTTCAGCGATGATACACTAAAATCTTCAGTGTTTCGCCGGATTTGTCTTTGTCTTCGGTCTACTATGACCTAGGAAGCACCTCAGCGAGTCTTGGATTATTCCAACTTTTGTTGAGTTTTGAAAGGTCATGATTCACGAGTCGGTGTTCCCCTGATGAGATCGGCTTGAAAGGTTTGATTTTTCTTTAGAAAGAGATTGCAGTTTATTTCGAGACTCCTGGAATTATTTTTTTTAATTGTGGTTTGTGGTTTTTTCAAATTGTGGTTTGTAGTGCTTGCTTATGTGGTATGATTTTATTGATATTATTGTGATTTGTTAAAGATTGCTGCTTTTGCGCTTATGTACGAGTTTCACGTTTGCATGTTGTCAATTTCAACTTGCTTCAACTTTATTGGTATACCTGCCATTTCTGAAATTTGCTGCATTTTGCGTAATTTGAAGCTTCGGCTTTTAATTTCTTCCTTGGTTGCAAGTGCTAACTACACTGCTGGCCACCCAAAATGCAACACCAAGAAGGAAGCATCCGATTGGCCTGAAATTCGCAGCATGCGTCGCCCGCGAGAGGACATGCAAACGATTAGCATTGCAGGGCATGTGCATATCATGTACGCCCGGGACGCCGCAGAGAAGCACTATAAGAAGGGTGCACAGAAGGCGGGGTGTAAGTAGTGGAAGTGTGTTGTGCTGCCGATCCTGTGCGTGGGAAGCTTCTTGATGCCTCGTCGCAGAATACGGCAGTCATTCCAGTACGTTTCTGAGTTCGACAGACGACGAATAGTGGCTTATCGCGACAGCGGTTTATCGTACCGAGACATCGGCGCCCGTGTGTGACGACATCCCGCCACAATGAGCCGAGTATGGATTCGGTGGGTGCAGGACGGACGGACGGACCAACGTTAGCGATTGCCGTAGCCGCGGCACACCACTGAACGAGAGGACCGGCATGTTGTGCAGCGGGCGGCATTGACGGCTCGCACCGCCACATCACGAACGTTAACGCAGGAATTAGGATGTGTTGCGCAACAGCCTGTGCAGCACGTACCGTACGACGTCGTCTGCGGAAGCGGGGACTTGTCGCACGGCGCCCATTGCTGCGATTACCATTGACGTTACATCACCGGCGAGTGCGGCGGCAGTGGGCCGTTGAACGCCACACCTGGACTACGGAGTGGCACGACATTGTCTTCTCCGACGAATCCCGCTTCTGCCTCCAACACCACGAAGGTCGGATCCGCGTGAGGCGGCACCGCGGCGAGAGACTATGACGCCTGCTTTATGCATCGCCATACCGGTCCGTCCCCTGGTGTTATGGTTTGGGACGCAATTGGATATGACACCCGCACCCCTCTGGTACGCATCGCCGGTACACTCAACAGCCACAGCTACATCTCCAACGTTTTGGGGCCTGTAGTCCTCCCTTACTGCAGGACTTGCCAGCGGCCACGTTTCAACAGGACAATGCGCGCCCTAACGTGGCGCGCATCGTTCAACAATTCTTCACGACCCACCAGGTGTCACTGCTGCCGTAGCCCGCCTGTTCTCCCAATATGTCGCCCATCGAACACGTCTGGTGGCTGATCGGCAACCGAGTGGCCTGGCAAGCACCACCCTCGGCCACCCCTGATGAACTGTGGTAACGTGTGGAAGCAGTCTGGACCGACATACCCCAAGCTCACATCCCAAGCCTCTTTCGTTCGACGCCACGGCGTGTAGCGGCCGTTATTGCCAGCCATGGGGGCCACACGAACTATTGATGTCTGCGTGTTCCGCAAGTCGCACGGGCCTGTAAGCTCAATTGTTTCATCTTTGTAACTGTTGTAAGGTGTCCAGTAAATCAGGCTTTGCTGTTTCGTGTCCTTCTTGGTGTTGCATTTTGGATGGCCAGCAGTGTATAACTTCATTTCTTTAAAGTACATAAAGCAGATCTTATTGATGACCTACGTATGTGTATATGTCTTTTAGCATTGCTTCACTTAATGGCTACTAAGACTAATTCAAATTCTATACGTCGTGCGGCTAGAGGGAAAACAAGGTCCGCGGACGATTTTAGTGGAATCGTGCCAAACCTTTGCTACTGTTCCTAAGTCACATGTCTAAGACAGAGGGACAGCTGACGGAGAATGAATTATGGTATCCAAATGTTATTTCTTCATTTTCAGAAAATACAGAAAATATATATAAAAATAATAAAATTATTGAAATGCCAAAAAATAACGTCAGGTCTCAGAAGATAACTGCCTGTAGTGGACATGACTTACTTATGTATATTCGGGAACTAAAGTTTGATGTTTGTTCTAATTTACGATGCAAGACTTGCAAGGTAATACACCCTGATAATGTTGGTGATATAGGTAGTTCTACGACCAACTTCTGTAAGACTACTAATTTGAAATATCAAATTAGTTTTAGAAAAAGCGGTTTGAGTTGTATTGGACAAACTGCTGGACCGCTAAATATTAGAATAAATGGGCACAGGTCCGACATTAAACATTTAAAGATAAAAGATGCAGAGTTAACACGCTTTCAAAAGTACAAATTTGATGATATTTTTATCAAAATTTGGCACAGTAAGAAAATCTTGAACAACGCCTTGAACTGGAAAATGTATTATGCGTCATTTGGAGACGATATACCCGTATGGGTTCAACGAAATTTTTAACCGCGAAAATCTATCTAATGACAACAGCATTAAAAAAATCCAATATATCAACACTTTAAATTTAAAACGTTTACTACAGCTTGCAGCAAGAAGAAAAGAGGTTGTAAAAGTAAGGGGTTGCAAATACAAAATGATAAAGACAATTTGTTTATTTTCAGGGTTTTTTAGATGATATAGATAAAAACACTGACAAAATTGTACCTTATTGCATAAAGAAAAACTTGGGCTAAATACAAGAAAAATAAGAGCGCTTAGAAAATTTCATGGAAACTATAAATACTCAGACAAGCATAAAGGAGATCTTATTGAGGATCTACTACAGTCCAAGATGAATGGAAACAATTTTAAGAATAATAATAATAGTAAAAATGTGTATTGTGTTCTGCAGTTTGTGGATAGGGTGTTTGACAAAGTTGACTTCAACAGTATATTCCGAAAAGTGAATGACTGCTTTCCTGTCGATGGGGTTCATATTATTACGAGTTATAAATATGGTCCCTCACTGAGAAGAAAGTTATATAACTACAAGGAAATGGCAAGCTTAAATAAAAATTCAGAACTATTAACATCTTTACCTAGCCACTGTGAAGAAAGGGGCCTGGCAGTTTTTGTTGATGGACATCACATTCACATAGTAACAGGTAATATCGATATTGTGCAGGACAAAGGACTGGGGTCACTAATAGCACGTGTGCTAACTTTAGAATAAAAAACAGATACTTAAGAACAACTTATGGTTAGCATAAGAACAGATTTGATAAAATTTGCCATGCACAAATCTTTTAGGTTTCAGGTAACATACCCTGCATTCTTTGAATGGATTTGTAAAACACTTGAACTTATTAAAACACGAATCTCTAAACTCCAATACTTACATCAAGATAAGCCGAACAGAAGTTTTTCAAGACAAATTTAAGAACTTACTGAGAGATTTATTATGGTACCAATTGATAAAGCTAAGAATAATATAGAATTTATCTGTAAAAGTTTCTGCTTCAACATACTATGGCCTGAACTTGCAGATAGCGAAAGTTATTCACAGGTAGCTCAAAACAGTACAGAGGTTATGAAAAAAATAATGGCTTTTCACAGGAGATTAAAAACAACTTATAATCTGAATTTCCCTTTTGTGTATGCACTCCCAAAATTTCATCAATCTCCAGTTGCTTTTCGATTTATAACTTCGGCAAGGAATTGTTATTGCAGCCAAGTCAGTGCACTATTTGAAAATAAACTAAAAATAATTTTACAAAACATATCGTAATCCTGGATTAATTACCAGTAGCAACGGCCTGTCTTGGAATTCATACACTCCAAAAGGATTCTATAATAACAATAGATACTTATGATTTCCAAAGCTTATTTACTTGCATTGGCATTGATGACTTACATAAAACATTGGAAGAGCTCTTTCAGGAGTTCAATAAGGCAATCAATATGACACATAAGGATTGGCGATTTATTCAGACACTATGTCTTGATAATAATTATGTACGGAACGAATTTTCCGTCAAAAAGCAAACATCCCATGGGTTCCAAGTATTCAAGTGTTTTGGCAAACATACACTTGTATCAGTATGAAAGAAAGGCAGCTATGTACTTTGACGCTAACCATGCACGATATTTCGGTACAATGACGATGTCCTAGTTTTTGGACACGAAGATTTTGAAGAACTTGCGTCTATAACAGTAGGCAATGTAGCTTATTCACCACAGTTTTTGATAAAAGTAACTAGTATTCCTTTGAGATACATTTTTACATCAACTAGAATTAAAATATCTCCACCTCAGTATATCAAAATATTATCATTTCACTGTTCCATAGTATCTTGGATGTCTGTAATAATTCAAAAGGGTTGACCGTCGAATTGAGGAATCTCTGGAGAAAACTTTGCAAGAATGAACTACCAGTTAGGTTCATTACAAGGTTATTTATGCAGCTACTTACTGATTCTAAGGCCAGGGATTTCGTTGCATGTGAACAATTCAATTTTTGAGATATTATTTACGCTTTCCAACCGTACGCTGAAGAAGCGTATATGCTCCAGCTTTGTCCGTCCGCACGATAACTGGCGTAAAAATGGTTCGATTTTGATGAAATTTTAGTATGTGGTAGGGGGACCACCTAGGGACGAACCGTATTGAAAATGGGACAAATGGGGTCAAAGGTCACGACGTAGGAGCGGGATCATTCCATTGCCCTTATGCGTCATAACTTGCGTAAATATGGTTCGATTTCAATGAAAGTTTACTATGTGGTAGGAGACCGTCTGGGGACAAACCCTATTCAAAATGGGTGAAGTGGGGTCAAACGTCAGGACATAAGATCCAGATGCATTCCATTGCCCTTATGCGTCATAACTTGCGTAAAAATGGTTCGATTTCGATGAAATTTCAGTATGTAGTAGGGGACCACTTGGGGACGAACCCTATTGAAAATGGACGAAATGTAGTCAAAGGTCAGGACATAGGATTACGATCTTTTCCATTGCCCCTATCCCATATTATTAAGGTGGACGTCAAGTAATTTTGCTTCCTTCACTTCCAATGGAAAACGTTTTGTAAACATTTCCTGCACAATTAATGTGTTCCCAAGGATGAAAATTTGAACATCGATTAAAATAACTTTATTACAACTTGGAATACTTAATATTTTCAAAACCATAACCATAATTACATTAAAAATCAATAACTTTTTCTTTGGTGGTGTTGAAACCAGAAAAAGGATGGCGCGACCTGTACTTTGATGACGTCAGTAGACAAACAAATGTTGGATTGCATAATTATGGTTATGTTTTAGAAAATATTAAGTATTGCAAGTTTTAAAATAAAGATATTTTAATCGATGTTCAAATTTTCATCCTTGGGAACGCATTAATTGTGAATAAAATGTGTACAGAAGTTTTTCCATTGGAAGTATAGGAAGCAAAATTACTTGACGTCCACCTTAAAGTAGCAATTCTTCTATGTTTGTATGTACATTTTATTTTAAAAACAGCTCTAAGAATTTTGATGAAAGTCGTTAACCTACCGTTTTCTGGTACTAGAAATTGATTTAGTTTGATCTTGACTTTAGGAGAATTCGTTCAGTGGGTTAAATAACCACCCCGAATTATAATGTTTTTAGTGATGGCGTTGTTCCATTATTCCATTAATGTTACCAATGCTTAGGAATCTTATGACGTCACAATCTCACCGCGTTTGAGAATGTTGGCGTGCGGTCACGCCATCTGTCTCATTACGTCACGCATTGCGTGTGGATCCTATTAAAGTTTTATGACGTCACACTTGCGGCGAGCGATGGTCGCGATTCCCATCTGCCTCATCACGTCACGCGTTGTGTGATTGTGTCCGTCCGCACAATAACTCGCGTAACAATCGTTCGATCTCGATGAAATTTTAGTATCTGATAGGGAATCACATGGGAAGGTACCCTATTGAAAGTGAACGAAATGGGGTCAAAA
Organism: Macrothele yani; assembly: GCA_039090855.1. Classification (NCBI taxonomy): domain Eukaryota; kingdom Metazoa; phylum Arthropoda; class Arachnida; order Araneae; family Macrothelidae; genus Macrothele; species Macrothele yani. The sequence goes on along the minus strand of CM077004.1, from coordinate 108,396,752 downwards.
GTCAGTACACAGGAGCGGGATCCATTCCACTGCTTTTATGCGTCACAGCTAACGTAAAAGGTTCGATTTCGATGAAATTGATATTATTGTGATTAGTTACAGATTGCTGCTTTTGCGCTTCTGTGCGAGTTCCACGTTTGCGTGTTGTCTATTTCAACTTGCTTCAATTTTATCAGTATATATGCACAGTCGAGTCACACTATTGTGACCACCTCCTACTTTTGACGTCAACAGAGCGTAGCCAATGAAAGAAGGCAAGTGCCGTGAGCTGGCTTGCAAGGTATATAAAGGTGTGCTGTGGGCATTCTGAAAACGTATCACTCGTTGATGTCATGGATAAAAAGAGCAGTTTATTAGATTTGCAAAACGGGATGATGATCGGCTTTTGGGGCAAGAGTGAAAGTATTTCTGAAACAGAGCAGTTTGTAAACTGTTCGCGTGCTGCTGTGTATCGCAATTTGAGAAATGACACCATTGCGAATAAGCCAAGTGGAAACTGGGGAGCACCATGTGTCATTAACGTGAGAGGCGAACATCGGCTTCGAAGGTGCGTGACAGCCGCTCGACACGCTACAGTGGAGCAACTCACTGGCCGAATGAACCAGAGGGCTACCGGAAGTGTGTCTAGAACGACAGTTTTGCCAACCCTGCTGCGTATGGGGCTCCGATGCAGACGTATGGTCACTGCACCTGTGTTAACGAAGGTGCATCGGCAGGAAAGGCTTACATTTGAACGGCAGTATCGGAATTGGACCTCCGCTGATTGACAAAGGGTCGCCTTCTCCAACGTGTCACGTTTTTTGTTTAATCGAACGGATGGACGTTGTCGTATAAGGCGAGAAACGCAGGAGAACAAACACTCTTCAACCATTGCTGGAAGAACAAAAGCTGGTGGGGGCAGCGTTATGGTCTGTGTGATGCTTTCGTGGCTTTCCCTGGGTCCACTTATACCTGTGGAAGGCACTATGGGCCGAATTCGTTATGAATCCATTCTTGCAGACCACATATACCCATACATGCTGATTTTCTTTCCTGGGGCGGATGGGATCTTCTAGCATGGCAATGCGACGTGTCACACAGCTAGAAATAGAATTATAGAATAATAATAACAACGTTTCGCACAATAAAATGTTTATTATTCATCGACTATAGTTTCGCAGAGCTTTTGGCTCGGCTTCCTCAGGACGAATGGAGCGTAAACATGCAAATCATTGGGACATCATTAGAATTCTGACTATCAAGGGTTTTGGTGAGTTGTTTACACGCGCTTGAAAGAAATGGAGTTGACGTCATGTCGTTGACAAGCCGTAACGAGTTCCGGAATATGTGGAAAGCTTCTAATATATTAAGCTTGATAGTCGAGTCCGGTTTATCAATAAGCGTAGCGTTTCCAAACAAAAATTTATGATTATTTTCCTGACAATGTTGAGCTATAGACGACTTTTTCAGTTCATAGTTCCGTACATAGGTCTTGTGTTCCTTCACACGGAAACGTAAAGCCCTGCGGATCAGTCCTATATATGAAAGTACACATTCACAAGGTATCTGATTAAATCCCCAAGAATCTAAGTCTTCGACGTAGTTTTTTGTTCCGTAAAACTTCATCTTGTTTATGAGTTTGAAAATAACTTTGAAAAATAAAACTTTTAAGGATTTTTGAAATTCCGAAGCAAATCTGAGGAGCAAATTGGATAACTGCCCAATTCTTTCGTATTGGGAGGACCATAAGCATGAGCGCACAGACAGGCATTGCTTTCCTAAATTTTTGGACAGCTTTGTCTATAGCGGAAGAGCTGTATCCTCTGTGTGCTGCAATTCGTTTAAGAAAATCAAGCTCTTTCTGTAAGGAATCCTCTGTTGAGCAGATATGTATTGTACGATATACGTACTGTAACGTACCAGGAGATGTGACGTACCTGCCAGAAGGACGCACACGACATAAAGGCAGATAGCAATTAGAATCAATGTCCGCGTAGCTTAATTGGTAGAGCAACTTGTTCCGGAATAAGCGGCCTCGGGTTCGAATCCCGGCGTAGACCAAAAATGACGGAGAAATTCACTTCGTTATAATGGCGCCCGAACTATCCGGATGACCCGACCGTTCAAAATCTCGCATTGGTGTGATGTTATTTCCACACCGCGAGATAGGAAAAATATGAGCAGCACTTCGAAAAAAAGAAAAATAAGGGGGAGATGATGTAACGTACCAGGAGATGTGACGTACCTGCCAGAAGGACGCACACGACATAAAGGCAGATAGCAATTAGAATCAATGTCCGCGTAGCTTAATTGGTAGAGCAACTTGTTCCGGAATAAGCGGCCTCGGGTTCGAATCCCGGCGTAGACCAAAAATGACGGAGAAATTCACTTCGTTATAGTACGTATGTGAAGAAGGCACAGATCTTCTGTTTCCATGAATGATTTGATTTTGCATGAGGGGATAAGGAAACAGCAAATGGTTTTCGATAAACTGTTGTACTAAAGGATCCTTCAGAGAGGGACACAAGGACATCAAGGAACGGTAAGCAGCCATTATTTTCAGTCTCATATGGGATGTAAGGTCAGGTGATGCGTAACATCACAGCCTCTCCTTGACAAATGTCAACCCCGCCTTCTCGTGGTACATCCTGTTCCCACTAAAGGGGCTCTGACGACCGCCAATAGCGGTATAACTATACCATCAATATTAGAGGAAATTCTATCCCACACTCACCAACCCGCTTGGCCAGCGTGGCGAGTTATGGCCAAACCCCTCCAAAATGATTCCACAACTTAAATCTTGGCCCTCAGTCTCCGGCAGCTGGAATGTACCTGGCCAAGGCAGCGGCCAGTGCGACATGAAGGCAGAGGGTGCTAAGAATCCCCGGAGGACCGGACTAGGCTGCCATCTGATGCTGACCTTGGCTACGTACAACGGACGCTCCCTATCTTCTGATTCAAGGCTTCTTGAATTGGAAGAGGAACTACAAAGGATCAAGTGGGACATCGTGGGGCTAAGTGAGGTAAGGAGAAAAGGAGAAGATCTCATCGAACTGAAAAGTGGACATCTCTTCTACTATCGTGGGACAGATACTGGCAGAACTAGTGGTGTTGGATTTATAATAAACAAGAAACTGAAGGATAAAGTTGTAGAAATTGAAAGTTCCTCTGACAGAGCTGCACGACTTGTTATCCAACTCTCGAAAAGATACCAGGCTCAGATTATTCAAACTTATGCACCCACCACAAGTCATCCTGAAGAAGAAATTGAAGAATTTATGAGGAAATTTGTCATCTAAATAATAAAGGTAAGCAGCACTTGAAAATAATTATGGGAGATTTCAATGCAAAAATAGGGCAACGGCAACAGAATGAAACTTCAGTAGGTAAATTCGGTCACGGCAACAGAAACCAGCGTGGAAATACTCTCGTTGAGTTTGCAGAGGCAGAAGGGTTTTTCATTTTGAACTCCTTCTTCAAGAAAAAGCCACACAGGAAATGGACATGGAGACATCCAAATGGGACGACAAGTGAAATCGATTTTATTATGTGTAACAAAAAATTCGTCATAGAAGACTGCAGTGTGCTAAACAAGTTCAACACAGGTAGTGACCATAGATTGGTGAGATGTAAGATGCACCTCAACACCAAACTTGAACGTGGCAAGCTCATAAGACAAACAAAATCTATTGACATAACCAACCTTAAAAAACACCATAATACCTTCAAGTTGGAACTGAAGAACAGGTTGTCTGCTTTAGAAGGCCTAACATCGGAAGAAGTGGACATCTCTGAAGTTAACAGAAAAGTAACCAAAGCTCTTATGGAAACAGCAACAAAATTAGCTTGGTCTAAGAACAAGTTGCATGTAAACAAATTATCAGGAAAAACGAAAATGTTGATGCAAAAAAGAAGAGAGATGAGGACAACCAAAGAAGATGTGACTTCCAAAGTGGAATATATAGAGCTATGCAAGACAGTAAGAAAAAGTATCACTGAAGACGTAAGAAAATTCAACTGTGAACTAGTGAGGAAAGCAATTGAAAACAACCAAAGCCTAAATATAGCAAAGGGACATCTCAGTAAAGGAAAAAACAGATTATGGCACTGAGAAAAGAAGATGGTTCTGTAACAAGAAATAGAGGCGAAATTTTGACAAGTGTGACAGATTTCTACTCCAAATTATATGAAAGGGATGATACATGCACTCCAGACATCATGAAAGATACCAGTACCAGAGTTCCTCCAGTCCTTCCAGCAGAAGTTGCACATGCAATCAAGAACATGAAGCGGGGAAAAGCTCCAGGAGAAGATGGAATTACTGTAGACATCATACAAGAAGCAAGTGGAGAAATTGAAACAGTGCTCGCCCAAATTTTCACTCGATGCCTTAATGAAGGAAAGATTCCTGAGGATTGGAACACCGCTACAATGATCCTGCTACATAAGAAAGGTGACATTGAGGATCTCGGAAACTACAGACCTATCAGCCTCCTATCAGTAGTTTATAAAATCTTCACTAAAGTTCTTTCACGCCGCTTGAAGGTAACACTGGACATGGCTCAACCGAGAGAACAAGCTGGATTCAGGAGTGGCTACAGCACAATAGATCATATCCACGTACTGAAAGAACTAATTGAAAGAGCGAGGGAATATGAACTTCCATTGTGCATGGCTTTTATCGATTATGAAAAAGCCTTTGATTCGGTGAAACCATCAGCAGTTACAATGGCTCTGAAAACCTGCGGTATTGAAGATGCATACATTAATATTATTAATAACATCTATGAAAATGCAAGTGCAAAGATTCGGCTGTTTGAAAATACAACACACATAAAAATTGGAAAGGGAGTGAGACAAGGTGACACCGTATCTCCGAAGCTCTTTAATGCCATATTGGAGGGTGGTTTTCAGTCGCTGAGCTGGGAAAACAAAGGGATAAAGATTAATGGAGATTATCTAACCCACCTTCGTTATGCTGATGACGTAGTCATTTTTGCAACTACCCCATCAGAGCTGCAGAGTATGATCCAGGAACTTGCTGACAAGAGTAAAGAAGTGGGATTAAAAATGAACTTTCAGAAGACAAAAGTGATGTTCAATGCTTTTACAAGAAATGAAGATTTATTGATTGATGGAGAAAAGCTGGAGATAACAGACACGTACGTTTATCTTGGACAGCAGATATCAAGTGAGGGTCACATTGATGAAGAAATTAATCGTCGTACAAAACTTGCCTGGAGAGCTTTTGGAAGAAACAGCATAATTTTCAAGAGCAATATGCCATTATGTCTTAAAAGAAAAGTGTTTGATCAATGCATCCTACCAGTGCTTACGTATGGTGCAGAGACGTGGACCTTAACTAAAAGAGATATACAAAGACTGCAGACAACTCAAAGCAGCATGGAGAGGTGCATGCTTCGTGTAACCAGGAGAGATAAGAAGAGGAACTCGTGGATCCAAAAAATGACAAGAGTGGAAGACATCATGATCAGAGTTAAATCCCTGAAATGGCAATGGGCTGGACATACTGCCAGAAGGACAGATCATCGATGGACAGCCGAAATTTTAGATTGGTTTCCAAAGGACAGGAAAAGACCCAGAAGAAGACCACATGGGAGATGGGTGGATGAAATTCGAAAGTATGCAGGGGTGACATGGAGGAGACTGGCACAAGACAGACAGTTGTGGAGGAAACTTGGGGAGACCTTCGTCCAGCAGTGGGTTGATAATGGTTGACAATGATGATGATGATGATGTAAACTGTATATGAGGATCAATTGAATTGATAAGTTCAACTAATTTAGGTATTTCCGTGTTCATGCCATTCCAGAGAACAAAAGTGTCATCTACATATCGAATCCACAGGTCAAATGTAATAAGCTGAAATAGTTGGTCTTATATTAGAAGCTTTCCACATATACCAATATATTAGAAGCTTTCCAGATATACCAATATATTAGAAGCTTTCCACATATACCAATATATTAGAAGCTTTCCACATATACCAATATATTAGAAGCTTCCCACATGTACCAATATATTAGAAGCTTTCCACATATACCAATATATTAGAAGCTTTCCACATATAGCAATATATTAGAAGCTTTCCACATATACCAATGTATTAGGAGCTTTCCACATATACCGGAACTCGTCACGGCTTGTAAACGACATGACGTCGACTCCATTTCCTTTAACCGCGTGGAAACAACTCACCAAAATCCGTGATCGTCAGAATTCTGATGATGTCACAATGATTTGAATGTTTACGCTCCATCCGTCCTGAAGCCGAGCCAAACGCTCTGTGAAACTATAGTCGATGTATAATAAACATTTTACTGTGCGAAACGTTGTTATTATTATTTTAACACCGCAGGCTTAGTAGTCATAAATTATATATAACAGCTAGATATGTCCGAGAGTGGTTAGAAGAGCCCGATAAAGACTTCAAATGACTTCCCTGGCCCCCTAATTTCCCAGACTTAAACCCAATTGGGCAACTGTGGGACCACCTCGATCATATTGTTCGCTCTATGGATCCTCCATCACGCACCCTCCAGCAGCTGTCAGATGCACTGCAGTCAACATGACTCCACATACCTGTGAACACCTTTCAGCTTCTTATTGAGTCACTCCCAATCCGTCTAGCTGTTATCCGCGCTGCACACGGCAGTTACTCTCGATATTAACTGGTGGTCACAATAATGTGACTCGACCGTGTGTATATATATATATATATATATATATATGCCCACAGGATTGCAGCTAGAAACCGGCACGAACGGTGGACGTGATACGAAATGACGCGACTGGTGGGCCTTCCTTAATTCTTCAGCAGAAAGGTGTTCAAGCAACATCAATTGTACCAGGACGATGGAAATTTTCAAGTTTTCGGATATTATCTGACTTACGAGATGGCATTTTCTCAGAAGAATTCGTATAAAAGAAACAAAATATGAGTCATCTTTCGATATGTATTTATAGAATTTTAAGATAGACTCATCATCATGCTGTATAACAGATTGGAAAAAAAGTGTTAGAAAATTTTGGATCACAACTGCTACATTTGTAGCCAGAAAAATATTCGTTTAATACTAAATTGAAAGACTGTAAAATTAAGTTTATCCTGTTTTCTGATGTATGAAAACTTTAAGTTATTTGTATTATTAAATTTAAGCATTTTTATGACAACTACATTTATAAATTTTAATAAAAATAAATTAAAATTAGGTTCATTTGAACAATTTTGTTTATGAACTGTTTACGCATGAAATGCATTTGCTCCGAACAAATGTACATATGAAAAGGGGCAGTAGTCAGCAGATATCGTAAGCTGGCAAATATACAAAGTGCATTAATGATATAAGATCTGATTTTGGTCGCGAATCATTCACAATAGGGGGATAAAACTTAATAAGTCAGCGTATTACCATAGGATTTCTTTTGTGGCATCTTCCCTTCCGAGAAGCGAAGATGGTAGAGAAGCATTCTTTGAAAGGATATTCAGCCACTGATATTTGGAAAAAAGTGGCTATTGATCGTAAAATCTGCGTCCTCTCAGACTTGCAAAATTTGACATCTAAGACGACCGAGGTCAACTTTGTTTTGTTGGGAATAACGAAAAGTCACTTTGTTCCACGTGTAGAAAGTATGTGGATGACAATTTCTAAAGACAGTTTTATTCTTCCGAATTATTAAATATAGACAATTAATAAATAGTTATACAAGATAAAGGTAATTTTTTCTTCTAAACTTATCTTGCAGGAACATCTATCAAACTGTTTAATGAACCATTTTACTATGTTCCTTTTAAGATTTTCACGATGCACCAGATGCACAGAGGTACCGTTGTCCTTGAAGATTCATCAGGTAGCCACAAAAGTATTTGTCGTTTTCGGAGACTCAGAAAAAGTATAACACATACGTAGTAGAAAGGCAATTTATTCATCAAAGTAATTACCATGGGCATCAACAACGTTCTGCCAACATGTTAACAATTTAGAAGAAGAGCCCCTAATTTAGGTTTAGAGACCCGAACCCACAGCGCTCTGCGCCTTTTGGCAGGTGAAAGTGAAAATAAGAGAATAGGGAACAGAGGGCCCTGATAGGAAAACACGAAAGAAGAGTACAGAAAAATTAGAGCATAAGGAGTATACGGTTTCCCGTTAAGTAGTGAAGTTGTAAGCTAACCTAAATACTTACCTGCGGCAAATCACTCCGAGCAATCAGTCTTGCCGCCAACGTCCGGCAGCAAGGAACGAGGAAAGGACAGGGAAAAGGGGAACCTGAAAAGAAACTGACAGCACACACAGAAAAAAATCCCACAAAGAAACATCCAGATCTCTCACGAAACCATATTATTGAAAGGCACCTGAAAAACAAAATTTTCGTTTGCTCAGTGCACAGGTAGGAGTCGGCTATTTGCCTCTCGTCTCAGGAGCCAACCAGAGAAAATCTTTTTTCCCATTGGCTAGGGGTGGGGGGGGGGGCTTGATATTATTTTTTAACAACTGTGTTTCTTCACATGTGTGAAGAATACCCTCTATACACTAGTCCCAATAATAATTATTTTTTGCTAGTGTAGCTGTGAATTGAGTTCATTTCTGGAACTTTGTTCAAAATAGTTTTTGGCCGTTTATATCTGTCAGTATCGTTAACAGTATAATTAAGAACCTCCCTGACCAGAGGATTAGGATGAATCTTAGCTTTTTCATAGTAACTTTTAGCTAGATCATACATCGTATAATGGATAGAATTAATATTTAACATACTGCGGATAGCATGATTTGAATTTCTTCCATCAAGTCCAACCATCATACGTAGGGTTTTATTTTGATACAAGGTAATATTATTTTTTTGCTGTTTATTGCAGTTACCCCAGATAGGACAGCCATAAGTAATAGTAATAACGGGGCTGAAGCAGGCTTTCCATAGCAAAGTTTTATTTTTCCTTCTGAGCCTTTTATTTTGTATTATTGGTTGGAGTCATCCTCTGATTTTAAGAGCTTTCGACAGGGTTTCTTTGATATGTTTGTTCCAATTCAGATTGTGATCCATAATAAGGCCTAAGTATTTAACATCTTTTACCCAAGGTATTTTCTTCCATACAATTCAATTTCAATGTTAACAACTTATACATACCCCTGCAATAAAATACTGGGTAATGGGAAGAGAAAAAGTTTACGAAAGCAGTGTACAAATCATCGAAGTTGGAGAAGTCGTGTCCACGCAAATGATTGTCCAGTGAAAGAAACAAAGAATAGTCTGAAGGAAAGATATCAGGTGAGTAAGCTGGATGACATGAAAGCTCCCACCCAAGTTCTTTGATAGTGTTTCTGGTCAATGAAGCAGAGTGGGTACAAGTGTATCTTAAACAGCAGAACTAAGTTTCTGTTGACAAGTGCTGCTTCCTTCTTTTTCAGGTCCTCATGCACATGTTTTTCAGGTCCTCACGCACATGTTTTTCAGGTCATCATACACATGTTTTTCAGGTCCTCGTGCACGGGTTTTTCAGGTCCTCGTGCACATGTTTTTCAGGTCCTCGTGCACACGTTTTTCAAGTCCTCGTGCACATGTTTTTCAGGTCCTCGTGCACATGTTTTCCAGGTCCCTATGCATATGTTTTCCCTATGCACAGGTTTCAGTTGTTCACAATACACTGCAGTGGTGATCGTTTGGCAGCGTTGCAAGTGTTCATATGAACACCACCACATGCTGTGCATCATACACACAGCATAACTTTACGAGGATGCACCGCTGGCTTTGATGTGTGAGGAAATGAGTCACTGGTGGCCAACAAATGTTTGGAACGTTTTGGGGTTTTTGGGGTGCAATACTGGACCCACTTTTCATCACATGTGAGTATCCTGTCCAAAAATGGTTTTTGTCATAGCGAGACAGCAACGCAAAAAAAACTGAGACATGTTGCTTTTTGTTCACAGGTGACAATGTGTGATTACCTATTGCATGCAGATGTCTTTGGTCAGTTTCATTACTAACACCAAATGACTGGGCTAGTTCCTCGCATGTTTGGCTACTGTCCTGCTCAGTAGCAACTTTCATGGCTTCTGTGTCAAGGCTGATAGGACGTCCAGTCCGGGCCTTTACTTGAAGGGATTAATATACATCTCACGAGCATTCTCCACTGATACCGCCGTTGTAATCGCACGCCTTTCCACTATCAAACTTCTTACTCATCTGATTCCTATGTGTAGGGCATCTTGGGATTTCAGCTGACGATATACCGCGGGCGGAACGCCATCTTTCCGCAAATTCAATCATTACAAGGTGTTTCTTTTGCTTTCTCGAAAAACGAGAAATACTTTTGTGGTTACCTGATATTTTGTTCTTTTTGAGGCTTTCGTGCAGGATCAGAGGAAAAGATGCGCCAGTTATTCTTGAAGATGTCACATTTTTGACCTTTTGAGATCTAATGCAGTACCAGATGCCCACAGGTAGCAGTTATTTGTTAATATGTTGCATTTTAGTTCTTTCGAGGGTTACATGTAGAATCAGATCTACAAAGGCAGTGCTTATTCTAAAATATCAATTTTTTTTTTTTACTTTAGGTGCTCTTCTTGCAGAATCAGTTTGCACAGAGGTAGCGGTTATTGAAGATGCTCCATTTTCGTCTGTTCCAGATTTTGATATCCTTGTAAAGCTGGCCTCTGAACGATTGCCTCGTGGTCTGTCCTCGTCTTCTCGGTTCTGAAAAGTCTTGGTTTTTCACGAAACATACTCACCCAACTACGAACATTTACTATCCCCATGAGACTTCCATGGCAAAAATGTTTCCAGTGAGATAAAGAAAATGGAATGGATAATTACTCGCTGATCGTAGTGACTAAACGACGCCATTTTCACTTGGTACAAATAGAAAGAGTAGTTCTACGGTTGATATCGCACACGTTTCCTGCTTCTCTCTGAAAATGCTCGCAACAAACTGATAACGTTCGTTAGTGTGTTTGTGGGAAAAAACAAACAAACTAGAAAGGTGACACCGAATTTTCGGTTGTAATGAGAACGTATTTTAAATTATTTTTTATTGGAAAAACAATATTTCAAAGCAGATTTTTGGAAAATGTAACAATTCAACAAAAACAAAATTGCACTTACACCACTTAGGAAAAAAACTGCACAATTCAGCAAAAACGAAATTGCACTTAAACCACCTAGGAAAAAACTGCGCAGTTCAGCAAAAACAAAATTGCACTTACACCACCTAGGAAAATACTGCGCATAACTTAAAATGTGAGTGGGGATATTCATATTCAGTGGAACACTTTACAAATAATATCAACCGGATTTTTCGATCAATAAAACACCCACACAGGGAAATAGCTACTTTCTCCGACAAGCGGTTGAAAAGTATGTCACGAAAATTAATAAATTGTGGACAAAGCGTTTCTCATAGCTGAAGGTAGATATCAAAAACAAAGGGTTTTGCAAATCGAACCATTAGAAGAAGAGATATAAAAGAAAACATCATCTAACTTTACGCTGCCTAGCAGAAAAGCTGTGTGTAACAAAGAAGAAAATGGCTGCAAATTACTCTTCATAATGAAGATTATATACTACCGAAAAATCGAATAAACTCTTTTAAACACAAATATATGCTGTTGACATCCGGGAAAGAATTTCGAGTAACAAAAAAAATTGGAAATGTGGGGAAAATATTATTCATAGCAGAATCTATGCTAAGAAGACAATTTTTCCAAATACGTCTCCTGGAAGCAGAGATAGCGAGAAAAAAAGTTTTCACATATAAGTCCTCTAGCGAAAAACTGGCACTGTTTAAAAATTATACATAATAATTATATTAAAGCTATTTTTTTTATTTAAATAACTATTTAAAAACTAGGCATTATTTAAATTGCCAATGTTCCCAGTCTTTACTGTAGTGAATGGCATACAGTAAATAAAATTTCCAACAGGATTTTTAAAAGCGGAGATACAGTTGCAAATAGAAGTACACAAACACTACCTAGCGACAGAACTATGAAATACAAAAATGATACGAGTATATGCAAAATGTTCTGCAAGATAAATGCTATCATGTGTTAAAGGAATCCTTTAAATTGAACTTTTATGTGCAAAGGTTTCGAGGAAAACAGCTTAAATACAGGGTGTCCCAAAAAGGTGTAACCAATTTCAAATGATGATGACTTTTGACACAAAACTAATATTAGCGTTCTGTTCGTTGCAGGTGGAAAGAAATACCCTCAAGTTTTCTAGAAGTTTACCCAATGTATCCTGCGACGAAAGCACAGATTGTGGAGTGGTTTATTGAAACCAGATCCGAAACGCAGGTTCAGCGAATTTCAGAACAAAATATGGAAGAAAAATGCCCACACGTAACAGCATCATAAAGTGGTACAAGTCATTCAAAGAAACTTGTAGCGTCCTTACAAAGAAAAGTCCTGGACGACTATCGCTGGTTCCAGAAAAGGAGGAAGTTCTGAGGCAAACATTCCCCTCGAAAGTCAATCAGACAAGAAGCACGACAACTGGCCATCCCCAAATCGACAGTGCACAGAATGTCACGTCAGAGATTGGAAATGCACACATATAAACTGCAGACGACCCATCACATAACCCCAGATGATCATGTGAAACCTCAACAGTTTGCTGAAGGGATGTTGGAGAACATTGCAAGTGCTGAATCTTTCCTGAGACAAACCTGTTTCACGGATGAGGGCATTTTCCATGTTTCTGGAAACGTTAGTATACAGAATGCGAGCATTTGGGGAACTGAAAACCTGCATTGCACAATGGAATATGAACATGCTAGCCCAAAAGTGAACATTTGGTGTGGCATAATGGTCGACCGTGTTATTGGATCCTTTTTCTTTCAGGAAACGACCGTGAGAGCTTTTACATTGTGTCTCCCCAGTTGGAAGAACTTTCAACTCCTGCCATTTTACAACAACATGGGGTGCCACCACATTAGGCTTTGGTTGTGAGGAGGTCTCTGGATACCACATTTCCCAATCTGTCGATTGGGAGTGGTGGTCCCATTGCATGGCCCCCACGTTCGCCGAACTTAACACCCCATGACTTTTTCATGGGGATTCATCAAGGTTGAGGTTTACAGCACCCCTGTTGAAGGCATTGCTGACCTAAAGAGGAAGATTACACACGCACTGCAGAAAGTTAATACGGACATTCTTGAACGAACATGGTTGGAAATGGAATACCGTTTAGACATTGTTCGGGTGATACATGGTGCCCATGTCGAATATCTAGCCCACAAATTATTTCTACCCAAATTCATTTTCATGATCTGTTCTGTCAATTAACACAAGTTGTGCATTGAGATCCTTTATATTGAAACTTTTATGATTATTTGAAATTGGTTACATCTTTATGGGACACCCTGTATTTGCGCTTCCTATCGGGGAAATTGTGCATTATTTTGAATAGGAAATGTGCAAAAAATGTTTTCATAGTTAGCAGTATATAAAAAAAGAGGGATTTTTCAATCAGGTACATATACGCGTAGATTTTGCTGTAAATATAGCGTAAACGGAAACGTGCACTTATGCCTCCTAGTGGCAAACTTGTGCGTTGAGAAATATTTGAAATTTCATGCAAAATATTTTACACCGGGAACTGTCTCCGACAAAGGAAAAATTTTTAAAATCTGACTATTAGAACCAAAGATATCGAGAGAAGTGAAATATATGTTTACGTCCCCTGGCGAAAAAATGGCATTATTTTAAGCAGGAGGTACTGTTAAAACGCTTTTCGGTGTGAGCTGTACATGACCAGAACAGAATATTTTCAATCGATTTTTCAGAAGCGCAGTTATTGCTGCGAATGCATCAAAAACAGAAATGCACACTAACGTCTGCTAGTGGCAAAACAGTCCTTTGCCAAAAATTTGAAATATATGCAAAACATGTGGGCCAAAAACTCTATCAAATTCGAAAAAAAATTGAAATTTCAGAAGCAAATATATCGGGGAAATTACAGTTTACTTCAACGCTTTCTAGCAGAAAAACTATGCATTACTTTAGAAAGAAGCAATGATATGGAATACCATGTAGATCAAATAGAAGTCATCTCTCTTTCCACGTTTATAAGTGAGTCACGAAAAAATTCTCATCGGCCGCCACGGGAATCAACTCAAGGTCTTCCAGTTACGCGCCGGACAAGCTACCACTGCACCACAGCGGCCTCGAAATTCTCCAGACTCACAAACGACAAACTGCCAAACCAGACGACAGATTGCTTCTTTGGAGCCCCGCATAATGCTAGGGATTCACCATAGATGAACAGCAGCAACTGAACAAATAACTAGAAGGCGAATGAATGAAAAATACACAGTTGACGTGGACCAGGAACATCAAATAGATGTCATCGCTCTTTCCACGTTTATAAGTGAGTCACAGAAAAATTATCATCGACCGCCACCGGGAATCGAACCCTGGGTCTTCCAGTTACGCGCCAGATATGCTTCCACTGCACCACAGCGGCGTCGAAATTCTCCATTGTGTGGGGCTCGAAAGAAGCAACCTGTCATGTGGTTTGGCAGTTTGTCGTTTGTGAGTCTGGAGAAATTCGAGGCCCCTGTGGTGCAGTGGAAGCATATCCGGGGCGTAACTGGAAGAGCCTGGGTTCGATTCCCGGTAGTGGCCGATGATAATTTTTCCGTGACTCACTTATAAAGGTGGAAAGAGCGATGACTTCTATTTGATGTTCCTGGTCCACGTCAACTGTGTATTTAGAATAAAATGTATTTTGAATTCAATAGCACTTTGCACTTACGCTCTCTATCGGCATGGTCCCATTCTACTCTTCATGCTTGTCTATGGTATATTCTACTGTTCATATTTGTCTATGTTATATTACACTATTGATGCTTGTCTATGGTATATTCTACTATTCATGCTTGTCTATGGTATATTCTACTATTCATGCTTGTCTATGGTACATTCTACTGTTCATGCTGGTTTATGATATTTGTCAGGCCACATGTCTCATTTTATACATGCTTTGGGCCATAGCAATGACATATATATGCGCTAATCCGCTGCTCAAAAGGGGTGTCCTGATACTTTAGCACATAAAGTCTATAATGGGTCAGCTCGGGCAGTGGGGATGCAAACTTCTAAACTGGAGTTGAAATGCAAAATTCTCTGGCTGATAAATCAGAACTTTTCTATAAGAAAAGGAGACACTCTCAAAACTTAAAGGAAATAAATTAAAAGGCATTCCAAAAAATTCATATTCATTTCCCAGAGAATTTTCAGCATATTCATTCTAAAAGCCTGCTTTTCAGAATTTAATTTTCGGTGACACTAATGGTACAAATGTCGGCGAAGTGTAACGAAAACATGGGTTTAGTAATATTGCCTATAACTTCAGTGTACAGCGAAAAAAAAGGAGATAAGAAAAGAAACTATTTAAAAGAAAGAAATAACAAACCTGAATTGTTCTTATTTCTTATGATTCTCCAGAGTCTTTGACGGGCATTCGTTCGATATATTAGAAACAAGAACTATTTCCAACCTAATTTCTGATTCCCCAGCTAATAGTGACTTACTTTTGCTGTCTCTGAATATTGTAGCTCGATGCAAAAACGTCTGGAAAGGTTTCACTTCATACAAAGTTTCTAACTCCTTATTTATCACAGTTCGTTAAAATGTTTCTACATTTTTTTCAGTTTTTTGTTAAATCTTTTTCCTCTTTGTGAAACAGAGGATAAAAATTTCCCTTTGAGCCACTTTCCACATGGTTGCTTGTCACAGGAAAAATAAACATTAAATCCTCCCGCACCCCCCCCCCCCCCCCCCAAATCGTGTGGAAATCGCCTGAGTATAGGAACAACGTTTCTCTCTTCAACGCAACAACACTGAGAACATGCCATGCATTTTTGAGTAAAAGCGTGCTTCACATTTTCTTTCTCTTTTGTTTTCTTCTGCAGCCGTTTGATTTTTCCATAAGACAATGCCTACCTGCGTTTGCCTAAGGGATTTTGTAGAAATTAATAGCTAGTCCTAAGCAGTGGAAAATTTTCACCCGCTGCTTCTGGATTTTTCTTCTTTTTTACCTTACGGTTTTTTAACTGTTTCGTTGTATATTCATCGAAGTGGCAGCTAATTTTCCCTACAGATTAAAAGCAGGGAAAGGGTAAAGTAAACTGTTGTAAGCTGCAGTTCCCCACAAGTTTCTTACCATAATGTGAGTTTTTTTTTTATTGATTTCTGCCTTGGTGTTTCAGAAATCTTATGGCTTACTCTCTTGATTAGTATCCACTAACAATGGATCAATGGATACCCTCGGGCAATTTCCACTTCGACAACCAAAGGCGAGCTGATAAAGGAAACAACGCCGCAAAAAAAAGCATTACTTCTTGTTTAACAGTTTTTGATTAGCCTTTTCATTGATTTAAAAAAAACAATAACTGGGATTTCCTAATAATAACGCTGCAAAGTTCTTTGTAGTACCATGTGGTTCTTGCAGTTCACGCGGACACATTTTTAACATGCATTTGTTACCTTGGAAAGTCAAAGGCTTTACAAGAACTTTGCGAATTGTAGTTCTGTTCCTACAGGGTAGTCAGTGGGAACTTTTGTTTTAAGAGATGAAACATTTTTCACCTTATTCCTTACATTCAGGAGCAAGGCCGTAGACAGCAGAGTGCCGGAAGGCTCATTTCCTGCAAGTCAAGTAGCCCCCCCACCTGGAAGATGAACGTTGTTGTAAATTCCCTGAACTTTTGTTTTCAGTGGTTAATGAAAATGTCTTTTGTATTTCATTATAAGCATTAATGCCTTACTTATTTGTGTATTGAACTTTTTTCGAAAAAGCAAAATTGAAATGATATAGCAGGAATGATCCATAACTCAAAAGAAATTACTTACTGGGGTGAATCAGAAGGAACAGCTGCGCCGATGATTCTCAACCACTCAGACACAGGCTTGTTGGTATTAAGGGGTATAAGGTAAGAGAGAAATACCCTCCCCCATTTTTTTCAAAGAAACGTGAAATATGGAAGGACATAATCCCCCCTCCTTAAAAAAAGAAAAGAAAAAGTCGTAGTTTTGCAGGAAGGTAAAACTATGATCGCCACTTGGTAAGTAACTAACTATGAAATGCTATATGTACAAGCTATTCATAAGAAACTTCTATGTAGTTAATTGCCTACAAACAGGCAATGCCGAGGGGAGAGTATGTGGGTGTAACTAAATGTTTATCCCTCTAAGCGTTGGAAAATAGTGCTAAAGGGAAATCCTTGTGCGAGGGACATAGATAGAGCTTTCAATTTCTTCCTATTCATTGCACTTGGGGTCAGAAGGAGTGGTTTCACGATATCTACTTGGCAAAAATGCGTTTGTTGGCGTGAATCTAATGGCTTTTAATTTTTGCGTGAGAAAGGAAGGGGGTTTGGATGTTTATCACGGTAAGAAGAGAGTATCACTGAGCAACAGGAGGAGAATGCCTGATAAAAGATGAAGGAAACAGTGGAACCGAAGAAGGAGAGTAGAAAATGTTAAAATACGAGATCAATAACTCCTGGATGCTATTACGCGGAACTCTGAAAAGGGTTTAGAGCAATAAACTAAATAATTAAGTAGCTTGTCTAACAATAAGGAACCTGCATCTCAACCATAATAAAGTGCATCAAGATAATGAGATTTTTTTTATATTTCCAGAGTTCAGTTTTCTTTCGCCCCCTCTGTTTTTGATATTTTGTATTTTATTTTATTAGTTTTACTTTTTAGCGTGGAGAAATTATTTGTAAGTGAAGTAAATTAACAAAAGTAGCGAAAAAACAAAGAAAAACGTGTGACTCTGTCAGTGAAAAAAGTTAGTTTGTAGTTGAACACCGAGCTTTCCCCCTCTGATGGCCCTTCCTAGCTACGGCAGTTTTAAGGAGAAGAGAGTTGGTGTATCTTGAATAGATATTAAAAAGAGTTCAACAATAGTTTTGACAGCAATTTTTCAAAATAGCGTATGTAAAGCGAACAGCAGTTATCCAGTCTGCAATTTTGTGGTTAGCGGCAAATGCTAACTGGGAAATTGTAAGAACAAAGTTAAATAAAATTTGCTTGTGCAGAGTTATGTCTTTAATGGTTTTAGAGGTAAAATTAAAAAAAACTAATTAAAATTAAGTTCGTTGTTTAATTTTTTGTTTCACAGTGAAATAAAAGTAAAACATGGAATCAACTGAGAAGTATTGTTCTTCCAGAAGGGGTGACTTGAATTTCCCAGGCAATGTTGATGTTGCACGGTATATTACATGTCAAGAGCAAAGCGTAAAGCTAACATATCCTGAAATAGGTGGTAAGAGAGTCCGGTTTGCAGCTGACATTCGTCAAGATTGGTTGTTCAAGAGACTTAAACTCATGGGTGAGACTCCCAACTTGAAATATGCTTGCAGTAATGAGTGTTAAGGCCATACGTCATGGCTAAAACATTAGAAAGATTAAAGGAAAAGGTAGAATATGGAACAGATCAGTTGGAAGAGACTGAAGTAGAGGCAGATGTTGGGGAATTAAGGAAGACGTATAGAAAGACATAAATATCACACTCAGCACCTAAAGAGCCTATATCACCGTCAAATCCGAAATGTTTCATATGTGGCAAGCTACAATTTAGGAAGAGCAGCAACAAGTTCTGTTATATGAAGAAAACTCAGCTAAATATACAGTAAAACCTGTTTCAAAAGGAACCTGCATAAAGCAGAAGCCAGCCATATAACTTGAACTTTTGGGGAGGAGACCGAAATGAAATACAGAAATTTAAGTTCATTTCCATTTCCTCTTAGGCAGGTACCTAATTTGGAACCTGCTTAAAGTGGAAATGAAAATGGCAAGAGAGTAAATGAACTTTGTAGCAACAGAAAGTTCCCAAATGTTTCCGTGCCGTCAAGTATCTTAATTGAATACAAAATATTACACGATAAAGTTTAATGATGAATTCACACGGAACAAATTTGCTTGAGGTTGAAGATAACGTAACTGAATAGAGAGAGGTTGCTTTCGTGTTGTTTGGTTTACACAGACATACACTACAGCATATCCATTGCTTGTATTCTCGTTAAGCACTTAGAGAAACACAGGTTTAGGTCATGTGAATAGCGAATTCTCTTTGCTGGATGCAAAGTCCAAAGTATTTGCAGCTGGCTGTTTCATATGGATATCAACAAGACGCTCCGATTTAGTTCTCTACCATTTATTCATTAACATGATCATTCACGGCCTTTGCTTGTCATGAATTGCGTTCATTCGTTTGCTACTTGTTATCGCCCCAAAGAAGAACGTTCAGGGTTTGAATACAAAAGTTAAATCTATTGAAATGCAAGAAAAAGAAGGTGTGAGTGTCAAGCACTTGTCGAAAAAGTTCAATGCCAGAAAAACACAAATTGATGACATTTTAAAGCGAAAAGATGAAATAATAAAGCAGTGGCATAAAAGTAACAGCTCAACGAAGAGAAAAATTCAAAAAAACTGAAATGAAGAGTTCAATAATATTGTTTTGGGAGTGGTTTTTAAGAGCTACAAAGTTAAACTCCAATTATTTGCTGAGGAGTGCTTCAGAAGTACCGCCTCTGGTAACACTTCCAACGTCATTCTTGATAACATGATATGAGACGATGAAACAATTCATGCAGTGCTATGCAGTAGAGATAAAGACTACTCTGAAGCTGGTAAATGTTGACCTGGAAGAAGCAGATTTACGTCAAGTCAAGCACATCTACTCAGCCGCTGTAAGCGTATTTAAGAATGTTGTACTTCTTTTTAATGATACAGATGTAGTTGTGGCAGTTTTAATGTTTTGAATGCTAAACATTTAAAGGTGTCACCAGAAGGCAAGGAACATGTAGGGAGGGAGGGAGGTTTCACCTCTTAAAACGAAAATTCCTGCAATACTACACTGTAGGGAATGGACTAGTTAGTCTATATACACCTTCACTCACCAACCCGCTTGGCCAGGATGGTGAGTTATGGCCACACCTCCAAAGTGATTCCACAACTTAAATCTTGGCCCTAAGTCTCCGGCAGCTGGAATGTACCTGGCCAAGGCAGCGGCCAGTGCGACATGAAGGCAGAGGGGGCTAAGAATCTCCGGAGGACTGGACTAGGCTGCCATCTTATACTGACCTTGGCTACGTATAATGGACGCTCCCTATCTTCTGATTCAAGGCTTCTTGAATTGGAAGAGGAACTACAAAGGATTAAGTGGGACATCGTCGGGCTAAGTGAGGTAAGGAGAAAAGGAGATCTCATTGAACTGAAAAGTGGACATCTCTTCTACTATCGTGGGACAGATACTGGCAGAACTAGTGGTGTTGGATTTATAATAAACAAGAAACTGAAGGATAAAGTTGTAGAAGTTGAAAGTTCCTCTGACAGAGCTGCACGACTCGTTATCCAACTCTCGAGAAGTTACCAGGCTCAGATTATTCAAACTTATGCACCCACCACAAGTCATCCTGAAGAAGAAATTGAAGAATTTTATGAGGAAATTCGTCATCTAAATAATAAAGGTAAGCAGCACTTGAAGATAATTATGGGAGATTTTAATGTAAAAATAGGGCAACGGCAACAGAATAAAACTTCAGTAGGTAAATTCGGTCACGGCAACAGAACGCAGCGTGGAAATACTCTCGTTGAGTTTGCAGAGGCAGAACGGTTTTCATCTTGAACTCCTTTTTCAAGAAAAAGCCGCACAGGAAATGGACATGGAGACATCCAAATGGGACGACAAGTGAAATTGATGTTATAATGTGTAACAAAAAAATCGTCATAGAAGACTGCAGTGTGCTGAACAAGTTCAACACAGGTAGTGACCATAGATTGGTGAGATGTAAGATGCACCTCAACACTAAACTCGAACGTGGCAAGCTCATAAGACAAACAAAATGTATTGACATAACCAACCTTAAAAAACACCATAATACCTTCAAGTTGGAACTGAAGAACAGATTTTCTGCTTTAGAAGGCCTAACATCGGAAGAAGTGGATATTTCTGAAGTTAACAGAAAAGTAACCAAAGCTCTTATGGAAACAGCAATTAAATTAGCTGGGTCAAAGAACACGTTGCATGTGAACAAATTATCAGGAAAAACCAAAATGTTGATGCAAAATAGAAGAGAGATGAGGACAACTAAAGAAGATGTGACTTCCAAAGTGGAATACATAGAGCTATGCAAGACAGTACGAAAAAGTATCACTGAAGACGTAAGGAAATTCAACTGTGATCTAATGAGGAAAGCAATTGAAAACAACCAAAGCCTAAAGATAGCAAAGCGACATCTCAGTAAGGGAAGAAAACAGATTATGACACTGAGAAAGAAAGATGGTTCTGTAACAAGAAATAGAGGCGAAATTTTGACAAGAGTGAAAGATTCATACTCCAAATTATATGAAAGGGATAATACATGTACTCCAGACATCATTAAAGGTACCAGTACCAGAGTTCTTCCAGTCCTCCCAGCAGAAGTTGCACATGCAATCAAGAACATCAAGCGGGGAAAAGCTCCAGGAGAAGATGGAATTACTGCAGACATCATACAAGAAGCAAGTGGAGAAATCGAAACAGTACTCGCCCAAATTTTCACTCGATGCCTTAATGAAGGGAAGATTCCTGAGGATTGGAACAACGCTATAATGATCCTGCTACATAAAAAATGTGACATTGAGGATCTCAGGAACTACAGACCTATCAGCCTCCTATCAGAGGTTTATAAAATCTTCACTAAAGTTCTTTCACACCGTTTGAACGTAACACTGGACATGGCTCAACCGAGAGAACAAGCTGGATCCAGAAGTGGCTACATCACAATAGATCATATCCACGTACTGAGAGAACTACTTGAAAGAGCGAGGGAATATGAACTTCCATTGTGCATGGCTTTTATCGATTATGAAAACGCCTTTGACTCGGTGAAACCATCAGCAGTTACAATGGCTCTGAAATCCTGCGGTATTGAAGATGCGTACATTAATACTAATAATAACATCTATGAAAATGCAAGTGCAAAGATTCGGCTGTTTGAAAATACAACACACATAAAAATTGGAAAGGGAGTGAGACAAGGTGACACCATATCTGCGAAGCTCTTTAACGCCACATTGGAGAATGTCTTTCAATCACTGAACTGGGAAAACAATGGGATAAAGATTAATGGAGATTATCTAACCCACCTTCGTTTTGCTGATGACGTAGTCATTTTGGCAACTACCCCATCAGAGCTGCAGAGTATGATCCAAGAACTTGCTGACAAGAGTAAAGAAGTGGGATTAAAAATGAACTTTCAGAAGACAAAAGTGATGTTCAATGCTTTTACAAGAAATGAAGATTTATTGATTGATGGAGAAAAGCTGGAGATAACAGACACGTACGTTTATCTTGGACAGCAGATATCAAGTGAGGGTCACATTGATGAAGAAATTAATCGGCATATAAAACTTGCCTGGAGAGATTTTGGAAGAAACAGCATAATTTTCAAGAGCAATATGCCATTATGGCTTAAAAGAAAAGTGTTTGATCAATGCATCCTTCCAGTGCTTACGTATGGTGCAGAGACGTGAACCTTAACTAAAAGAGACATACAAAGGCTGCAGACAACTCAAAGTAGCATGGAGAGGTGCATGCTTGGTGTAACCAGGAGAGATAAGAAAAGGAACTCGTGGATCCGAAAAATGACAAGAGTGGAAGACATCATGATCAGAATTAAATCCCTGAAATGGCAATGGGCTGGACATACTGCCAGAAGGACAGACCATCGATTGACAGCCGAAATTTTAGATTGGATTCCAAGGGACAGGAAAAGACCCAGAAGAAGACCACGTGGGAGATGGGTGGATGAAATTCGAAAGTATGCGGGAGTGACATGGAGGAGACTGGAACAAGACAGACCGTTGTGGAGGAAACTTGGGGAGACCTTCGTCCAGCAGTGGATTGATAACGGTTGACAATGATGATACTCCTTTAAAATATAGCCTACTTTACGGGAAACTCTCAGACTTGGGAACCGGCCTGGCACACGGGTTCTAGCCTGGCATCCCACTTTCTGACTTCGTTCACGAACTGTTTCAGGCCGACTAAGTACAAAGACTGCCATTGTCTTAAGAGACTTAATTCAGGTACAATCTGCGGTAGTTATGTTTTTCATAGAAGTGTGCCATCCTGTCGTCCTTGTCGAGTGGGAGCTGAACGTTTTCTGTCTTTTGATAACTATTCTAATATTTTAGTTGTTCAACGGTGATCAGTTCTACTAAAAATATGATCAGCCCATTGCCACTTGAGGGTCTTTAATTTGATCATGATGTCATCAACTTCTGGAATTTTTCCTGATTCATGAGTTTCTCTTCCTACATTTCCTGGTTACACAGAGCATGCACCTCTCCGTACTTCATTAAGTTGTCCTCAGCTTCTGTTCGTTTTTCAGTTAAGGTCCATGTCTCTTACGCAAAAGTAGGAACTGGTGGAATGCATTTTGGTTAATCACTTTTCTCTTAAAGTATATTGGTACATTTCTCTTGAAAATTGCACTTTTTTCCGACTGCTCTCCAGTCAAGTTTCGCACGTCTTTTAATTTCTGCTTCGATGTTGTCTGAATTTTACATCTGTTGACTAAGGACATAAGTCACTCTGTATTTTCCCCATGAACCTGATGATTTTTCATGAATCACCAAATACACAACTCTTGAAATGTATATCGATTTGCATTCCGTAAATTGAACTTTGATCTCACTTCTTGCAAGCTAGTTTCCTGAATCATGTTCTGCAGCTTCGAGGAGGTTTTGCAAAAATGGCTCTGTCGTCAGTAAAATAAAATTGGGTTAAACAACTTCCATTATGCTTTATCTGCTGTTGTCCTCCTAGTTCAGTGATTGAAAGACATTCTGCAATGTGTCCTTGAACAGCTTGGGGAATATTGTGGTAACTTGTCTCGCTCTCTATGCAATGTATATGTGCTGTTTCCTCGGACAGTTGAACTTTTTCATAGATGTTATCAATAATATTAGGATGTGGATCTTCAGTACAGCAACATATCAAAGACATTATAAGATCTTGTGGTTTCAGGAAATTAAACACCTTTTCGTAATTAATAAAAGCCATTAAAATGGGACTTCATATTCATTCGGTCTTTCAGTAACTTCTGTCTGTACATGGATATGATCTACAGTACTGTAGAAACTCTTGAATCAAACTAGTTCCCTTTCATGAGCCACGTGTCGTGTTCCTTTCAAGGGACGGAATTGTACCTTAGTGAGGCTTTTGTAAACAACTGATAGGAGGCACATGTCTCTCTAATTCCTAATACCCTCAATGTCCTTAATTTTTATGAAGTAGGACCACAGAAGCATTGTTACATTCATCAGAATTCCTTTTTCATTGAGAAATGTAGTGCAAACTTTGGCCAGAATAGCTTCTATTTCATTCCTGGCCTCACTCATAATACAATGGTAATTTCATATTTCCCCAGAGCTCTTTCCCGTTTCATGTTATCAGTTGCATGGAAAACTTCAACTGGAAAATCTAGTGAAACTTTAGTGCCTGTATACAAATTTTATGTCTGTAATAGATATCATTATCATCATCATCATTGTCAACCATTATCAATCCACTGCAGGACAAAGGTCTCCCCAAGTTTCCTCCACAACGGTCTGTCTTGTGCCAGTCTCCTCCATGTCACTCCCGCATACTTTCGAATTTCATCCACCCATCTTTCATGTGGTCTTCTTCTGGGTCTTTTCCTGTCCCTTGGAATCCAATCTAAAATTTCGGCTGTCCATCGATGGTCTCTCCTGGCAGTATGTCCAGCACATTACCATTTCAGGGATTTAACTCTGATCATGATGTCTTCCACTCTTGTCATTTTTCCGATCCACGAGTTCCTCTTCTTATCTCTCCTGGTTACACCATGCATGCACCTCTCCATGCTACTTTGAGTTGTTTGCAGCCTTTGTATGTCTCTTTTAGTTAAGGTCCACGTCTCTGCACCATACGTAAGCACTGGAAGGATGCAGTGATCAAACACTTTTCTTTTAAGACATAATGGCATATTGCTGTTGAAAATTATGCTGTTTCTTCCAAAAGCTCTGCAGGCAAGTTTTGTACGCCGATTAATTTCTTCATCAATGTGACCCTCACTTGATATCTGCTGTCCAAGATAAACGTACGTGTCTGTTATCTCTAGCTTTTCTCCATCAATCGATAAATCTTCATTTCTTGTAAAAGCATTGAACATCACTTTTGTCTTCTGAAAGTTCATTTTTAATCCCACTTCTTTACTCTTGTCAGCAAGTTCCTAGATCATACTATGCAGCTCTGATGGGGTAGTTGCGAAAATGACTACGTCATCAGCAAAACGAAGTTGGGTTAGATAATCTCCATTAATCTTTATCCCTTTGTTTTCCCAGTTCAGTGATTGAAAGACATTTTCCAATGTGGCGTTAAAGAGCTTCGGAGATATGGTGTCACCTTGTCTCTCTCCTTTTCCAATTTTTATGTGTGTTGTATTTTCAAACAGCCGAATCTTTGCACTTGCATTTTCATAGATGTTATTAATAATATTAATGTATGCATCTTCAATACCGCAGGATTTCAGAGCCATTGTAACTGCTGATGGTTTCACCGAATCAAAGGCTTTTTCATAATCGATAAAAGCCATGCACAATGGAAGTTCATATTCCCTCGCTCTTTCAATTAGTTCTCTCAGTACGTGGATATGATCTATTGTGCTGTAGCCACTCCTGAATCCAGCTGGTTCTCTCGGTTGAGCCATGTCCGGTGTCACCTTCAAGCGGAGTGAAAGAACTTTAGTGAAGATTTTATAAACCACTGATAGGAGGCTGATAGGTCTGTAGTTCCTGAGATCCTCAATGTCACCTTTTTTATGTAGCAAGATCATTGTAGCGTTGTTCCAACCCTTAGGAATCTTCCCTTCATTAAGGCATCGAGTGAAAATTTGGGCGAGTACTGTTTCGATTTCTCCACTTGCTTCTTGTACGATGTCTGCAGTAATTCCATCTTCTCCTGGAGCTTTTTCCCGCTTCATGTTCTTGATTGCATGTGCAACTTCTGCTGGGAGGACTGGAAGAACTCTGGTACTGGTTCCTTTAATGATGTCTGGAGTACATGTATCATGCCTTTCATATAATTTGGAGTATAAATCTTTCACTCTTGTCAAAATTTCGCCTCTATTTCTTGTTACAGAACCATCTTCTTTTCTCAGTGCCATAATCTGTTTTCTTCCCTTACTGAGATGCCTCTTTGCTGTCTTTAGGCTTTGGTTGTTTTCAATTGCGTTCCTCACTAGTTCACAGTTGAATTTCTTTACGTCTTCAGTGATACTTTTTCGTACTGTCTTGCATAGCTCTATATATTTCACTTTGGAAGACACATATTCTTTAGTTGTCCTCATCTCTCTTCTTTTTTGCATCAATATTTTGGTTTTTCCTGATAATTTGTTCACATGCAACTTGTTCTTAGACCCAGCTAATTTTGTTGCTGTTTCCATAAGAGCTTTGGTTACTTTTCTGTTAACTTCAGAAATATCCACTTCTTCCGATGTTAGGCCTTCTAAAGCAGAGAATCTGTTCTTCAGTTCCAACTTGAAGGTATTATGGTGTTTTTTAAGGTTGGTTATGTCAATAAATTTTGTTTGTCTTATGAGCTTGCCACGTTCGAGTTTAGTGTTGAGGTGCATCTTACATCCCACCAATCTATGGACACTACCTGTGTTGAACTTGTTTAGCACACTGCAGTTTTCTATGACGAATTTTTTGTTACACATAATAAAATCAATTTCACTTGTCGTCCCATTTGGATGTCTCCATGTCTATTTCCTGTGTGACTTTTTCTTGAAAAAGAATTCAAGATGAAAAACCGTTCTGTCACTGCAAACTCTACGAGAGTATTTCCACGCTGGTTTCTGTTGCCGTGACCGAATTTACCTACTGAAGTTTCATTCTGTTGCCGTTGCCCTATTTTTGCATTGAAATCTCCCATAATTATCTTTAAGTGGTGCTTACATTTATTATTCAGATGACGAATTTCCTCACAAAATTCTTCAATTTCTTTGTCAGGATGACTTGTGGTGGGTGCATAAGTTTGAATAATCTGAGCCTGGTATCTTCTAGAGAACTGGATAACGAGTCGTGCAGCTCTGTCAGAGGAACTTTCAACTTCTACAACTTTATCCTTCAGTTTCTTGTTTATCATAAATCCAACACCACTAGTTCTGCCAGTATCAGTCCCACGATAGTAGAAGAGATGTCCACTTTTCTGTTCAATGAGATGTTCTCCTTTTCTCGGTACCTTACTTAGCCCGACGATGTCCCACTTGATCCTTTGTATTTCTTCTTCCAATTCAAGAAGCCTTGAATCAGAAGATAGGGAGCGTCCATTATACGTAGCCAAGGTCAGCATCAGATGGCAGCCTAGTCCGGTCCTCCGTAGATTCTTAGCACCCTCTGCCTTCATGTCGCACTGGCCGCTGCCTTGGCCAGGTACATTCCAGCTGCCGGAGACTGAGGGCCAAGATTTAAGCTGTGGAGTGATTTTGGAGGGGTTTGGTCATAACTCACCACGCTGGCCAAGCGGGTTGGTGAGTGTGGGATAGCGTTTCCTCTAATCCGGATGGTATTAAATCCCACTAAGGGGCTCTGACGACCGCCAATAGCGGTCGTCAGAGCCCCTTTAGTTTGAACAGGATGTACCACGAGAAGGTGGGGTTGACATTTGTCAAGGAGAGGCTGTGATGTTGCACAGATATATCATGCTTTTTATAAAATTTTGTGTAGATCTCTTTAATTTATCTACTATTTCTTGTTACAGTACCATCTGATTTCTTACTGTCTTATTCTACTTTGATCGTTACATTATTATTAATTATCTTCATCACTCTGCTTACTTGCATCAACATTTTTTCTCTGATATTTTCCTCATGAAGTTTTTGTGCTTAGTATCACTTATTTCTGCCATGGTTTTCATAAAGGTTTTGGTAACTTTTCTGTTAACTTCGGACATGTAGTTTACCTGTTGTTTTACCTTATAGTGCACATAATCAGGCTCTCAGTTCCAATCTGAGAGTTTTACGATGCTTTTGAAGATTTGTCATGTTAATATTTTCCGTTTTGTATGTGAACTCAGGTTGTTCAAATTTTGTGTTAAGAAGCATCTTTCTTTCATCTGATTATTTTGTGGTTACTTCCAGTGTTTAACCTGTTAAGCACACTGTAGTCTTCGATGAAAAATTTATTTTCACTCATAAAAAAAGTCAGTTTTACTTGTCACTCCATTTCGATGCTTCCATGTCTACATTTAGTGTGCGGAATTCCCTTGAGAAGGGAATTCATACTAAAAAAACTTTCCATTCGTGCAAACTCTACAAGGGTATTTCTATATTCGTCTCGGCGGCTGTAACAGCAGTATTTCTGTTGCCCTATTTTCTAATTGAAATCATCCGGAATAATCTTTAACTGCTGCTTACCCTTGCTATTTAGAACTCAAATTTCTTCATAGGGCTCTTCGATTTCTTCGTAATGGTGACTTGTGGTGCATGCGCACGCTTGAATGATCTGAATCTATTAGGTGTGTAACTTAATTCTCGGCCACAGGCACGACACGTTGACAGCAAATTATAGCAAATCGAATACGTTCCTAATCAGGGAAATAATCCCCGTCGTGTTGGATACATTTGTTCCATTGGTCAGGGAGCTGCCGAATGCCACTGCAAAAAAGGAGGGCTGTTTCGAGTTGATAAAGTCATCAATACTTGTGTGGACCTCCTCGACAGAATTGAAGTGCGCGTATCACTCAGGTGATGTTGCAGGGAGCGAAAGAGGTGATAATCCGACGCGGTGAAGTCTGGAGAATACGCCGGGTAGGACAATATCTCCCATTCCAGGTCGGTGATCGTGTTTAAAGTCGTTTTCGCAGTGTGAGGACGGGAGTTATCCTGAAGCAACAGGACCGACCTTCTGCCCCTGCCGCCGGAGTATGGCCTTTTCGCCTCCAGTGCATCACTTACGCGAATAAGTTGCTGAGAAAAACGCTCAACATTGACTGTTTCAACAGGTTTGAGCAACTCATAGTGTACGACACCGCTCTGATCCCATCATATGCACAGCAACAACTTCCTGGCATGCGGTTTGGCGGAACTGCTGGAATGCCGACCTGGCCTCTGATCATTCGTCCGTAAAGGGTCCGGGTTCGAATCCCGGTCAGGCATGGATGTTGTGTTTGTCTTACGGCACTGGCTCTCTCCCTTCCCTGGAACCAGTGACCCTAAATTAGGGACGGGCGACTGCTTATAGCCCATTGAGTTGCTCACGGTGGTCGTTAAACCTCCAATCAAAAAAAAAAAAAAAAAAATGCCGACCTGGATAAGCCTACGATTTGCTAAGCTTAGGATTATCGTAGAGGATCCACTTCTCATCACAGGTCAAAATCTTGTAGAGAAAATCCTTCTTCTTGAATCTGGAGAGCAAGGACACAGCAACATCGTAGCGCCTAGACATGTTTGCAGCTGTGAGTTGGTGGAGCACCCAACGGCCTTCCTTGTGAATCCGTCCAAGCTTGTGCAGGCGCTTTGCAATGGCTTGCCGTGTTACTCCGAGTTCCTAGACGAGCTTTGACTGTGTGAGACAGGGATCCGCGTCTAACAGTTGTTTCAGTTCCTCATCTTTAACTTTCTGTGGCTGTCCCGGACGTTCTGCAATCCGGGTGATCGACATTTACCTGCTTAAACAGCTGGAACCACTTCTTACACGTACTGTAGGACACAGAAGTCTCACCCAAAGCAGCACATATCATTTGCTGGGCTTCCGCGGCACTTTGTTTCAGCTGAAACGCGAACAGGAGGCAGTGCCTCAAATGTTACTTCTCGAACGACATTGCTTGCACCGTCAACTTTCGTCCCTTCTGTCACTACAGCTGTGAGCGGTTACGGTTGCCTGGAAAGCTGTTGGATGGCGCTGCAATCAGCCATTATTGCACAGAGCTATTTGCATTTTCCGATGTCTATGACCGCTTGCAGTTAGAAGCCGAGAATTAAGTTGCGCACCTAATAGTATGTTTTTAAGAGTTGAATTAGGAGTTGTGCAACTCTGTCTGAGGAACGTTCGACCGCAAGAGCATTAATTGCTCTTCAGTTTTTGTCCATTATAAATCCAACACCCCTAATTCTGCCATTATCTGTTACGTAGTAGTAGAACAACTGTCCACTTTTCACTTCTATAGGATCCCTTCTTCTGACTTCACTACTTGATCACGAGGAGTTCCTTCCGCAATTCAGAAAGCTATTAATTAAAAGATAGGATTCGTTCTTTATACGTAGCTAACGTCACCATCAGATGAAAGTCTTATCCATACCGCCAGTAATTCTTAGCACATCTTCCTTCTCATCACACTAGTCGCTGCATTGGCCAGGTGCATTCCAGCCGCCGGAGAATGAGGGGCCCATTTCTGAGTTGTGAAATTCTTTAGGGAAAGGATGGGGGCGGCCAAAGCTCAACACGCTGTCAAATCCACTTAGTAAGTGCGGAATAGCATTTTCTCCAACTCTGTTGATATAGTTATATAGCTATTGATCAGTCGTCAGAGCCCCTCTGTGATATTATGATGCACCACTCGAGGATCACATTTTTCTAGGTAAGGCCATATATTGCGCATACCTAGACCTTGCATCGCCGATACATACACACCGATGAGAGCCATAGCAATATGACTTCCTACCAAATAGCGTGCTGGAGCACATTTTGCTGTGATACGTTCTTGCCTCCGGCGTGACATCTACTACACCTTACCACGGAAGATATCCTCTATTATTCTGTAACAGCTGGACAGAATACCGTCGAGGCAAAACACTGGAGTTTAAACGAATGCTGAGGTCCACTTTACCCTAAAAATGTTCGATGGGATTCAAGTCGAAGGAATCTGGCGGCCAGCGGAGCCCACGAAATGCTTCGGCATGATACGTGAACCATTCGTGCACAACGCGGGACTTGAGACTCCGGGGGTTTCTTTCTAAAAATGTCCTCTGTTCTCAGAATATACAGTAGCCAAGTAGGAAAACACCTGGTGCAAAATAGTGCCTGGTGGTAAATGTGTCTTCATCGTTAATGTGGAATCCCAGTGATATCCATGAGAATACTCATCTTAACATAATACTGATGCGCTGGTCTGTTTTACGCTATGTGGCATGTTGGAGCAGGAACCTGAACGCGTCGGACCAGGCGATGCTTTCTAGTTGTCCAGTGTTATTTCACGGTATTATCGTACCCACTGCAGATGAAGCGTTCAATGGCGTTCGGTAAACATGGGTACATTAAAGAGCCGCCGACTATTTAGGTCATCCGTAAAGGCATCCGCTGTGTATTGTGTGCCGCAAAATGTAATGTACTATGAGTGTCCTGATTGGAATCTACCATCAACTGAAGGATCTGAGACGTTAATTGTCCCACACGGCACGTCACAACGGATGTTCATGTGGACTGTTCATTTTAAGAAGATTTCATCGCTCAGAGTAAATAGAAACCATAATGTAAAAATCACCTAACATTGAATGAACAATAAAATAACCACAGTTATGACTTAAAAGATGATCGTACAAGGAACTGATATCAGAAAACGAATAGACTCAGAGACTTTAGATGATGATCTTCGAATTACTTTGGAGGGCTCAGAATTCAACCCGCAGCCAAATATACATATTAGTATAATATACACTATCTCCCAACAAGTAATTGAACACCTGTTATAGCAAAGGAAAACGAAGTTTATTCACCTTCAATAGTTGGTGGAGCCTCCACTAGCGGCGATTAAAGCTCCGACCCTCCGGGGCATACTCTCAACCAGGCGTTGTACGACGGCTAGCGGTATTTTCTTCCACTCGGCTTAGAGAAGACAGGTCAGTTCCTTCACCGATTTCGGACGGTGGGTGCACCCCTTAAGTCGACGCTCCAACTCGTGCCAGAGGTGCTAGATAATGTTAAGGTCCGGGCTCTGGGCAGGCCAGTCCATTCGATTAACCCCATTGTCACCATACTAAGCCATGGTGGACCTCGCAACATGATAGGTGGCATTGTCATCCTGAAAGTAACACGGGTCCACCCCGTAAAACTGCCACAACGTAGGAAGCGCATGGTCATACAAAATGGTGCAGTAGGTCTCGGCGTTGAGTCTACCAGGAATTGAGACCAAGGGTCCCATGCCATACAAGGAGAAACACCCCCATGGCATAATTCCACCGCCGCCGGACTTCACAGTTGGCACAATACGTTCCGGCAGGAGGCGATTGGACACCTGTGATAGCAAAGGAAAACAAAGTTTATTCACCTTCAATAATTGCTGGAGCCTCCACGAGCGGCGATTACAGCTGCGACCCTCCGGGGCACACTCTCAACCAGGCGTTGTACGACGGCTAGCGGTATTTTCTTCCACTCGGCTTGGAGAAGACCGGTCAGTTCCTTCACCGATTTCGAACGGCTAGCGGCAGACGCCAAACCCAGACCCTGCCATCGAACGGT
Organism: Macrothele yani; assembly: GCA_039090855.1. Taxonomy (NCBI): domain Eukaryota; kingdom Metazoa; phylum Arthropoda; class Arachnida; order Araneae; family Macrothelidae; genus Macrothele; species Macrothele yani. Next base: position 108,364,275 of record CM077004.1, on the reverse strand, counting down.
AGAGGGTGAACCTTGATTAGTAGCTCCAGAGAACCTGTTTCCACTGTTGAACGGTCTGCTGTCGATGTTCTGTGCACCACGTTAGCCGAGCAGCGCTATTGGACTCGGTGATCAAAGGCTTGTGGGCGGCAGCACATCCATGATAACCAAGCAGATGTGCTTCCTTATGGATGGTATTTATCGAAAGAACACTGCCGGCTACCTGTTGAAACTCCTCGCGGATGTGGCCAATCGATTTGGTGCGGTTCTTCCGAATTTCTCTGGCCAGCACCCGTTGGTCTCTAACTCCCAGTTTTGCGGGTCTGCCGGATCGGCGCACATTCCGACACTCACCTCTTATCTTCCACTTGCCAATCACGTAGGCCACTGTCGATTTTGGGTACTTCAACTCGCTGGATATGTCACGTATGGATCGGCCATTTCTGCGATACCCGACGATTACACCTTTCTCGAAATCAGAGAGCTTCAAACTGCGTGGCATCTTGCATGCGACTAGTTGCGTTGATGTTTCCCACACGATATTTAACGGCGGTGGCCATGACGTGTATCAGGGCCGCAGATATCGTCGATCAGGGGTGTTCAATTACTTGTTGGTAGAGAGTGTATATTATGATACAGCAGAAGAAAGATAACCTGATAAGTGAGTGTTTGTACCTAAAGATGTGTAGAAATTCTGAAGCTGCTTGCATTGTTGGAATAGTGTTTATTTTTACAGCACCTTAAACCATTTTTACAACTCTTTAATTTTTCACAGATTGTATACACGACCTTGCACGAAGAATTCAACCTACTGCTGATACCTCGTGGAACTGCTTTACAGTATAGATTGAGGCTAGCCGTGGTGAGCGTGAGAAAAATTTTGTTTCCCTGATAAATTGCTACAAATCACACGCTTATAAGACATCTTCGTGCTGATATTCCCATTTTGGTTTTAACCAGTCTGCATATCAATGCAGGCTCATCAAAGGTACGGGATTATGATTGTTCGAGCTGAACTCGGGTTCGAATCCCTAATGCAGCATAGGTGATACGCTTGCCTCACGGCTCTCGCAGCATCCTACCCCTAGAACAAAATTAGGGACAGGCGACTGCTTATAGTCTTACATGCTCACGGTGGTTGCTGAACCTAGAAACAACAACAAAAAATTTAAACTTACAATACAGCTTCAAACAGCCAATCATTTGAATAGGTATATCTCTGTTTCTTTCAACTTTCCCGTTATAGTTGGTCTATAAACTTCACTCAACTGGATGGCAATAATTTCTTTTCCAAGCATAGCAAAGTCGACCATATTTCTTATCGTTTTTGCTTTCTCTATTTTTTCTTCAATGTTTGACTAGTTAAGGGAATTAAATCTGTGATCTCAGTTTTGTAGAAATTCCGGTGCCATCACTACCAAGAAACAAACGTGGAAAGGCAGGGAAACATGTTTTTCACATCACAACTACAGAACCAGACGTTCTAATGATAAATTTCTCGGTTCAGTAATTTTTCGCAACTCATTTTCCTACTCGATGCTCTTTGAACTCTTTGAAAAGATGACATGGAATTTTACATCACTCTTCACACATTCAAAGAAAAGTGAGAAAAAGTAATTTGCTGCAAAAGCAAAGATACCTTTCCTTTAGTCTTTCATGAACAAAAACCGCTTACTCAGAACTACAAAATTAGTAAACACTCATTAACAAAAACACTAAACTGGCTGTAATTCAAAAACTCTGAAAACCCATGGTACTGGGATGCTATAATTTATGTATTGGATTGGTGCGAATGAAATTTCCGGCGCGAACGAGCAGTGGAGACAGGCCCCACCACAGCGGAATGGAACCACCCACAGGTGTTGCGGGTATTACGTCACAAAGTTACTATAAATAGCTGTGAGTTGGTGGGGCACCCAACGAAGCACGTGGTAACCGACCTTTGGTTGCTTCTGACGTTGTTCTTTTAGGTGTGGTTGAGGCGCAGCCCCGAAAAACATGTCGTGTTATATCGGCAGAGGTAGGTGTCCACCGCAGCACTGTTGTTCAGTATCTGGCTGCGCTGTGTAAGGTCAACAAGCTGGACATGTAGCTTTCGCATGAGTTGATAACTGCCAACAAGACTAAAAGTTCGGAAGTCTGCACGTCGCTGCTTGCCATGAATAAACAGGAACCTCTACTGCATCACATCGTCACCTGTAACGGGAAATGTGTCATTAATGATAACTGGAAACGATCTGCACAGTGGTTAAGCAAGGCACAGCCTGCTGGACAACATCCTAAGCCACCCCTACACACCGAGATGATGATGCTCCTTGTCTGTGGCCCAAAACTGGAATAATTCATCTGAGTTTCTTGGCAAGAGGCCAAACAATCACTGTAGAACGTTATTGTGCTGTATTACACCAGATGCACCGGAAATTGCTGCAGAAACAACCGGCTTTGGTGAACAGACATGGTGTTCTTTTGCTGCAGGACAATGCCCGCCTTCATATCGCACAAGGAACGATGCTTCCGCTAAGTGCCTTGGTCTATGAAGAACTACCTCATCCTGTCTATTCCCTGGACTTTCCTCCGGCAGACTATCATCTGTTTCGTCGATTAGATCACTTCCTGTCCGGGAAACAGTTCACGACAGACAACAAGGTTCAACGTGCAGTTGATGACTTCTTTGAGTCCCAGCCACAAGACTTTTTTCCTTCCGGGATCATGGCCTTGCCGGACAGATGGCAACTATGTGTCTATGCCGAGGGGGACTATTTTGCCACTTTTCCGTTCTCCCAGTCCACGTGTGCTGGCCCTCTTCCGGATATTTCATTCACACCAAGACAGCCTTCACTCGTGAAACACTGAGACTTGACCTACCCGTGATTTGGGACACTGCCATTCCCATTATTCCCAACGCACTCTGCGATAGGCAGAGAAGAATACTTAAAAAGCATCAGTTCCTGCCGTCAGTGAAACCGCTGAGCGGAGAGCTACAGGATAAGAGGAAGTACTAATACACTAAAACAGAGGAAATAGTGTTGCGAAACAGCTTACAAAAAAATGTTTTTTTAATTTTTGGAAAAGTCGGAATATGTGCTAAAGTTTGCATATGTTGAGAAACAGCCATCACTGGTTTCTTCTCGTTCTCTTTATACGACACTATGGAACACAACTTACGCTCACATCTTGCTTCAACGGATTTCGCTTATATGGCCCTTTTCTTTACGCACGAGCTTCCAGTATACCAGTTTAAATATTTGCAATTACCATGCTGCGTAATAGCGTTCAGATGATCGTCTCGGCTCTCCCTCGAGAATATTCCTCTGAGTCTAACGGAGAAACATCTCCCAACACTCTTTTTAGCAGAGATTTGGTATTTAGGTCTCTAAGTGTTCCATATAAGCTCTCTCAGAACTCACGAATGCTTACGTTGGACATAAATATGTCGAGAAAGCGGATAGGACTAAATAAAACAAAAAAATAAAAGCCTTACAAAACGTTGCACTGACTTTATTAATTTGATTCCCTTCGGTGCATCTGAGGCACTCTTCATTATAGGAACGTCTTTATCAAATGCGTGGATGTGAGACAGTACAACTATACTAATTATCCGAATTTACTGGCGTAGATAAAATCAAGTTTTCCAAGCTTTCGCACATTAACCAGATGGCTTTCTCAAGGAAGGCAGACAGCAAACTGGGTAATAGAACGTTTCAACAATTTGAACGCGGTGACTTGACAATAAACGAAGAGTTATTGCACGCGGAATCCTTGGAGGAAAGCGAAAGACATTCATTATTTGAAGAATTGGTTCCAAATTCGTTGTAATTCTAGCGAGACGCTATCATTGTAGGCCTCATCGTTGGTAATGATCTCCAGTGTTTCCCGAATGGCTGTGGATTAAGGAGTAAAGACTTCTCTGGATAGGACCGTGGTTAATTTGCCGTTCTTTTATGTCATTCTTATTCTCGTTGACTCTGATTCTAAATGAATGTTTGGTCATCCCAATGTAGTATTGCTTGGAGCCATCCGTATATTGAAGAGGGATGGCATAAACACCTGCTTCGTTGGAAAGTGAGCTTGAAGCTTCGAGCGTGCACTTGAAGCTGTCTCTTTCTTGTGGAATGTGTAATTGAATTATTCTCTCTTTAATTTTACAATATTGTGAGGTATTTTTTGATAAATGTCAGTTTCATATAATTCATAATTTTTTTTTCAACGTACCGATAGTTTCTTTTTTACCTTAAGGGAACTTCACTCATTTTCAAGGAGTGTACCAACTTAAAGTCGCTTTCCAAAGTTTTGTGCTGTCCTTGTCGTCTTGAAAGCCGATTGTTGAATTAATACATTTACTCTGGTTCATGTCACATTCTCTTACATTTTTAACGTTGTATCTTTTTTTTTCCATTGTCCGAAGCTACATTTGTTTTAAAGGGGAAAGATATGTTATTTTACTTCTCGTTATTTTTAGAAGCTAATTCCTCCCAGTCTTGTGTATTCAACCCATAGATGAGAGTACATTATATACACATAGCGTTGCTTTTTTTTCTTTCAAATTATTGATAAATTTGGTGCCCGTACAAATCTTTTTTTTTCTTCCAGCAAACGTTTTTTTAATGTTTTACCAGGACATTTGTTTCAAGCGGTTTCAGATTATTTCTTGCTATTCATGGAAATGGAGTGGGTTAATTTCTCGGCTGTAATCTAGTATATCATGGCTTAATCTGATATCTTCGTCCACGTGGAATTTCATTAGGAAATTAATTCGCCTCTACATATGAATTTTTTTCTCAACATCCACTAAAATAACACGATGGTGATAGCGTCGTCTTCAACTAACTGGTACCACGAGAGACACAGCAAGTGTTGTTTCTGCGTATGCGCAGTCCCGTTGCTTCCACCTGCTGTTGGGGTTGCATCGGTTGCCAGCAACGGGCCACTAGTGGCACTTTCTTGGAGGCCCACAATTCACGGCGATGCTGCAGGGCCATCAATGGCTCGCCAACTGATAGCGCTGCCACCAACGAACCTCTACCGAGCCGTGAGCGGCAGATTTCAGCCAGCAATAACCAATCACTGGCAGCTGGTGGCCAGCATTTTCCCAGCACTTGTGTTTCTGCCGGGCTAGAGACCTTTTTCCTGTCAAGCCCATGGTTATCATCCCACTAACACTGAATAGTTGACGCTACAGGGACCTGTTAACCAACCATCTCCATCCATATCTGCAGGATGTTTCCCCAGACCACTGTCCCATCTTTCAGCAGGACAACACACAATGTTATTGAGCTCGTATAGCTACTGAGTGGTTAGAGGAACACGACAAAAAATTATCCACATTGCCCAGACCTCTAAACTTCCATGACTGTGACCGAACTGAACATTTGTGGGATATGGTAGAAAGGGTGTGCGAACTGCTGATTCCTCCTCCACGGAATGAGGGTAAACTGACATGTCTGCTGCACAGCTCCAGCTGCTGCACCGGACATGGGTCAAGTTACGCATGGAGGATGTTCGTCACTTTTTAGAGTCTGTTCCTAGTCGTCTGCGGGCCTGATTGCGGTGTACCAACATGTTACTAGGTAGGTGTTCCTAAGGCAAAGCTAGCTCAGTATACCATGAATGGAATACGGAATTACATCAAACAATACAAATTTTGAAGATGATAATCCGTTTTTTCTTTTGGTGTAAATATGACCAGGATGGTAAGTCGGATAATATCCGAAAACTTGAAAATTTCGTCGTCCTGGAGCGGCAATCGAACCCGTGTTTCCCATATAGCGCCAGGGTATGCTAACCACTACACCACCCAGAACGACCAAGCCTCAAGTTTTCGATTAATTTGAATACAACCATCACAAGATTCGCTAGTCGAAGCAAACGGCATTCATGTTTAGCGAATCTGGAGGTTAAGAATCTTATCCCGTGATTGCCCAGAGGAGCAGATAAATCAGGAATGTAATACGGGATTACACCAAACAATACAAATTTTGAAGATGACAATCCGTTTTTCGGTGTAAATATGACCAGGATGGTAAGTCAGATACCATCCTGGTCATATTTACACTTTAAAACTTAAGTTTTATAGTTTTCGGATATTATCTGACTTAATATCCTGGTCATATTTACACCAAAAAAGAAAAAAACGGACTGTCATCTTCGAAATTTGTAGCTCAGTGTATTTTGCACGCATTTGTGTAGAAAAACGATAGCATGTATCATTCTTGATAAACATTTATTTCAGTATTTGTACTTGATTTTAGATCACGACCTCATCAATTTAGAGCAAGGATGGGGAACCTCTTCCCACTAGTATGCCACTTAAAGTTTGCTTTACTGCTTTCAAGTATCTAATGTTCCATTTCTTGTTTGCGTTTTTTTTTTAATAATATTACGTCATGAAACTTTTTTGGGGGAATTCCATAAAAATGACATTAACAGAATAGGTAAGTAGTAAGTGAGTTTTAAGACTTAGACAATTTCAATTTGAACCTGATTTAATTTATAAGGAGATAACTGAAAAATCATACTTACATAATCCCATTTTTGTGAAATTGTTACTGAACGCTACTAGCTAAGGCATTTATATTCGTTTCATAACCTGTTGTCTTCAAGGTTACAGGCACCATCAATAGTCACAGAAACTATTTTATTTAAGTCAATCCACTACAAATTCCTGTTTTACTTAACACATTATATCTTTCCCTGTAATCGTAGTTGGCAAACTCAGCAATTTAATTAATTCCTCCCTCATTACATTTTTACAAGGAAACCTAACAAAAATATCTAACCTTGCTTGTGACGTCACATCATCAAGACATTGAAAACATATCGGCGTTGTCCAAATCAGGTTTAATTCAGTCTGAAACATCTTCACTCATTCTTGTTATTCTATCTTTGATAGTGTTCTTGGTGTCTGGCATTTCCTTAATTCTGTTTACAATTGGTCTGGTTGAGAAAATCGTCAATTAATGTGTCGGACATGGCTAAGAAAACCACCTTCAAAATTTCACCGTCCCAAGGAGGTTTCCCATGCTGTGCTATACAGTGATATAGATGAAAACTAACCGGAATTATATTATTCCTTGGCCTAAAAGAACATGCGAAACAATTTGATTGTTTTCCATATTGTTTTACATTTTGTGAAATGTACTCTCTTCTTTCTTCGTTTGACATGGAACAAACATTTTTATGATGCCTCTCAAAATGACGCTTCCCACTGAATTTGCGGGTTACTACTCTTTCCGTACGTACACAGGCAACATAAAGCTTTATTGTTTTATTCAATCCTTCCGAACTCCGATGTCCACTATCATTGAAGTACTCGACCACTATCTTTGTTAAGTTTCTGTTTTTTCGGCACCGAAAACATGTTTGCATGGTTCGGATACAAAAACACCAGCAAAGAAGCAATTCCAATACACAAGAGGATAGCAGCAGCTACAAACAAATCAACCTTCACTGACTAACTGAAGTTCTGGACTGGCGTCGTAGTGCTGACAAGTTATAAATTTGAAATCTCTCAATCCATTTATTTGTTCAAGGTTACTTTCAGTTCTCACGGGAACGGCGACGCGCTTCTTTTGTCAGGCTGGTTTTCTCCAGGGCTAGAGAATTATTCTCTAGCCCTGGGTTTTCACTCCCTCCTGCATAGGTAAGGGGGAAGCAAGAGAGAGAGAGGGGTATTTCTTGTTTCTGAACCAGGGCTCTAGATACAAGGGCTGGCTTATACGGCAGATTTCAGTTATCCCTGGAAGTTGCGGCAGGTGACGTAACTGGGATGCATCGCTGAGTGTTAGGAATCGCGTTTGCTTTGCTCTGTGCGGGGAACTCTGATAATAAATACAACTACTGAGCTGCCGAATATGAAACAAAAAGCTGAAATGATTTAAAGAAACAAACGGAGTGAAGCAGAATATATCATTGATTGTTTCCTCTTATACATATGTGTGTATTACTTCCATCAAGCGCGAAAATGATGGGTTTTTTTTAATAACAAAACCTCGGCTACTGTAATTTTTGTGAAACGTTTCGGATATTCAGATGTCCATTTAATTCGACTTTTACCCTTTACAAGAGTGTTTTTGTAAGTATGTTTCGAAAGCATTTGTCATTTTTTTTTCAATTTTTGATTATTCGTATTTTGTTTTTTTACCTTAATTTTCAGTTCACTGACTTGTTTCAATAAAAGCCGGCGAGAACGATTCCATCGTATGGCGAGCCGCGGGTGGCCTAGTGGTCAGCGTTCGTGACTGCCAAGGGGAAGACCTCGGGTTCGATCCACTGAATACCCGCCGTGCGTCGGATGGGCGCGTTAAGCCGTAGTGCCACGGGTACTCCCCCCCCGGTAATAAATAAGGGCGTCTTCCTCCCCCTTTCAACCTCACTTCCGTGTCACTTTCCTATCGGGCACCCTAGCCCAAATCTCCTAGCTTTCTATTTCTAAGGGTTGTTTAAGACCTGGGGTCAGACACTCCTTTCCTAAAATCCTCTAGATCTGATCTGATCTGATCCATCTTCTGGCTTTGCTAGAAAAGATCTTTAAAATATCCTTTTTTTTTTTTTTTCCGTTATTGACAATTTATCAATTAAAAAAAAATTTTTTTTTTTTTGGAACATATCACATTTTACGTAGAAAATTGTCTCTTCATCTGATGCAGGTTGAATTGGGGACATTTTTTTCTTCAAAAGACTTTTTTTCGGACTAGGATTTTTAAGTCTATCAAAAACACCATGCAGTATTTTTCTCTTTCTTTGTCTTTCACCTACCTCTTGCAGTGGCATTTTCAACGTTTGATGTCGGTAAATTGACTGTTGGTATAGCCGACGATTTAAATATCTTTTTCATTGGTTAACCAAGCAAGCGATTCATCATATCATCTTCTTTTTTTTTTTTTTTTTTTTTTTGATTTGAGGTTTAACGACCGCCGCGAGCAACTCAATGGGCTATAAGCAGTCGCCCGTCCCTAATTTAGGGTCACTGGTTCCAGGGAAGGGAGAGAATCAGTGCCGTAAGACACACACAACATCCATGCCTCACCGGGATTCGAACCCGGACCCCTTTCGGACGAATGATCAGAGGCCATCGCTTAGACCACTGCGCCACCGGGGCGGCCATATCATCTTCGTACTTACTATTTAAAAAGTGCTCACTGCAAATCCTGGCATTTTTCAAATAATTAGAATTAATAGAATCTGCTCTGCAACACCTGTTAACCCAGTTTTTTGTAGCAACCGGGTCGTTTCGAGGGAAACAGTGAAAAATTATGTTTCGCCCTTTCGTATTCCTGCAGGTATTTCGGCACGTAGCAACAGCGCAGGAAGCCATTGTACATTAACGATGTACTAAAGAAATTAAATAAAAAAATTCGTTGTCAGAAATACAACGAAATAAACAGCAGATAACTAATGCGAATGCAACAAAAGTAGGTTAACAGCATCTACCGAGCGCTTTACATCGCGCACTGACAAGTGGCATGCATCCCCGTGACGTCACTGAGCGGCGCAGGCATGGACCACTTCAACAACCAGAAACACAAAGCGATGAGCCAGCCCTTGGTACTAAATCCTGGGTGTGAACGTCTCGTGGTGGAAGTCTGTAGGACCGGAATGATATAAAGAAAAATAATAATCGTGTGCGCGTGACGCTGTCTTTTAGGAATTAATGAATAAGGCGATTAAATAAGGTGTGATTGATTTACTACTCGTTTGGAGGAACCTTCTAGGCTAGATTAATTTTCTTGTTAGAGCTTGATAATTTGCAAGAACACACTACAGACATGCTGTTCAAAAATTATTGTTTTAAAAAACCTAAATTTTTATTTAATGTTAATGTTTTCATATCGGTGTGCCACACAAATGGTGTTCGTGTGCCACCCAGTGACACGCGTGTCATAGGTTCGCCATCCCTGGTCTAGAGGAATAGCCTTGGATCACTTCAGCAGTTGAAATTGATCACTTATTTCGAGATGCTTTTGTCCTTGGTATTAGCAAGTAAAATGGCCTCGAAAAATTAACAGTAAACCTGAGTTAAATATCGTGTTATAATTCATACGATAAACTGATGTTTGTTTACATAATCATTATACAGAAACCTTTTTTTCCCATTTACGCAAGTAAACAAGTGCACATGCCAAATGGGAAAAGGAATAATTCAGGAAAAGTTTTGGTCCCATAAAATCTATATTTAATGAATCTGCTGATCTTAAGAAATGCATACTACTACTCACATAGGGAAGGACACTAGCAGTCAATTCGGCAAAAATTTGCAAACGAAGAAACCATGAATCTGTTTTCTATTAGCGCATCCATCGCATCTCGCATGAAAATTTTCTATGCTGCAAGATTTTTTAGCCTTTCACACGAAGTACAGGATTGTCTTGCCTAATTTTTTGAAAATAAATAAGAAGCAAATGCATAACTTTGAGAAAAAAGATTTGCAGAGTTTGAAAGGTAAGCATTTGAAGTTTTGTTCTCCATCATTACTTGTAGATGGCGCTAGTTGTTTTCCTGTTCATTGCTACAAGCTACACTGAAAAATGTGCAGACAAAAGTGATATGTGTTCAGTGGCACACCCACGGGAAAGGCCGATGGGACCCGCCCCTCCCCTCCCCCTTGGGCTTACAGAACGAAAAATTATTACGTCGAAGTTTGAAACAAAAATCACGATACGCAAATCTACATATACTTCATAATCATGTACCGTATAATTATAACATACAATAATTATACGGGAGTAGTTCTGTGAAATAAATTTAGAAAAATCTAACCAGAAAACAGTTTCCTCTACTGCTTCTTCTAATAATTTAACTTTCTTGTACTGTAACATTACAGTACAAAAAAGTTAAATGATTCTTATAGTTACTGGATAGCTATAAATGTACAAAAGTCAACCTCCCTCTTAATTATTATGGCACCTGACTATTTTTCTACTTTTCTCGGTAAAGTTAGAATTTAGGGGAACATCCCCGCCTTGGGAAACTTTTGTGCGCCATTGCGCACATACCCCCCCTCCCCTACCTGGGAAATTTCTGGCTGTAGTACCGTTTGCGCTGGCGTGTAGTTTTGAAATGAAATGAGTAATTCAAGTGCAAAGAGAAATTTTCATACACGTTTCGGCAGAAATCCTCCTCATGCTAAAAAAATTAAGCGTTGTAAAGAGATAAATTTCTAGAAACTGGGCGCGTGTTGGAAAAGCCGAGGAGTGGACGTCCAAGTGTTTCAGAAGACATCGTGGAACGAGTACGGAAAGCACTTTCCAGGAGCCCGAGGAAGTCACCCGACAAGCTGCTGCATAATCAAGATTGTCATGCAGAATTTGATGCGAATTTTGTACAAAAGACTGCGGTTATACGGACCAAAAATCCAGATTGTTCAACATGTGGAGGAGAATGTAACTTAAGATAATGTAATTGTTTCGAATTTGCATGCAGCTGAATTGATCGCCTAGATAATGATGAATACTTCCTTGAGCGTGTGCTTTTTATTGATAACTCGACAATTCACGTATCAAGAAGAGTTAACGGACATATCGTGCTCATGTGTACTTCTGAAAACCCACATGACTCGCAAACCCATATTCGTAATAGTCCCAAAGTTAATGTTTTAGTGTGGACTTATGCATAATCGCCTTATTAGTTCCTTTTTCTTTGTAGAAAAGATTTAACAACGCAAATGCCTGCTTAGATATGCTGCAAAACTTTGCTGTGCCACAAGTTGAAAACCATCAGCCAGATGTCATCTTCCAACAAGACGGAGTTCCTCCCCACTGGGGACAAGTGTTCGCGACTATTTGGACACTAAGTTTCCCAGGAAGCTGGATTATGTGGCCATCCCGTTCACTTGATATAACTCCGTTGAGGTTTTTATGGCTATTTGTCAAAGGCAGAAGATACAGAACAAAGATGAGTGATCAAAAGGACCTGAAGGAACGGATTGGGAGCGCCACTGTTGCTGTTGATATGGATTTATCACAACGGACATAGCAAGGAATTGAGTGCAGGTTGGATACCGTCCTTGTGACTAAAGGGGCACATGCAGAAGAGTATTAGTTTATATCATAAACAACTTTAGCTGCTTCCCTTTCAAATGCACATCTGGATGATAGACGGAGCGTCACGTGTCACTTGTGTTCCTTTCGTTTACATTTCCTTTTGCAGTTTTAAATGGCTAAGATGTATGCAATAACTAGTATATTGCTTTAATTAGTGTTAGCAGAACACTCACAAACGAAGACAGCTTCTGATAAGTCTTACATGCTAATAAGCCTTATAGAAGATTTACAATAGAAGTACTTACTGATTATAAGTCACTATAATGATTTCAAACGCCTTTTTAATAGAAAAAGCGTATATATATATATATATATATCATCATCATCATTGTCAACCATTATCAATCCACTGCTGGACGAAGGTCTCCCCAAGTTTCCTCCACAACGGTCTGTCTTGTGCCAGTCTCCTCCATGTCACCCCTGCATACTTTCGAATTTCATCCACCCATCTCCCATGTGGTCTATTTCTGGGTCTTTTCCTGTCCCTTGGAATCCAATCTAAAATTTCGGCTGTCCATCGATGATCTGTCCTTCTGGCAGTATGTCCAGCCCATTGCCATTTCAGGGATTTAACTCTGATCATGATGTCTTTCACTCTTGTCATTTTTCGGATCCACGAGTTCCTCTTCTTATCTCTCCTAGTTACACCAAGTATGCACCTCTCCATGCTTCTTTGAGTTGTCTGACACCTTTGTATGTCTCTTTCTGTTAAGGTCCACGTCTCTGCACCATACGTAAGCACTGGAAGGATGCATTGATCAAACACTTTTCTTTTAAGACATAATGGCATATTGCTCTTGAAAATTATGCTGTTTCTTCCAAAAGCTCTCCAGGCAAGTTTTGTACGCCGATTAATTTCTTCATCAATGTGACCCTCACTAGATATCTGCTGTCCAAGATAAACGTACGTGTCTGTTATCTCCAGCTTTTCTCCATCAATCGATAAATCTTCATTTCTTGTAAAAGCATTGAACATCACTTTTGTCTTCTGAAAGTTCATTTTTAATTCCACTTCTTTACTCTTGTCAGCAAGTTCCTGGCTCATACTCTGCAGCTCTGATGGGGTAGTTGCAAAAATGACTACGTCATCAGCAAAACGAAGGTGGGTTAGATAATCTCCATTAATCTTTATCCCATTGTTTTCCCAGCTCAGCGACTGAAAAATACCCTCCAATGTAGCATTAAAGAGCTTCGGAGATATGGTGTCACCTTGTCTCACTCCCTTTCCAATTTTTATGTGTGTTGTATTTTCAAACAGCCGAATCTTTGCACTTGCATTTTCATAGATGTTATTAATAATATTAATGTATGCATCTTCAATACCGCAGGTTTTCAGAGCCATTGTAACTGCTGATGGTTTCACCGAATCAAAGGCTTCTTCATAATCGACAAAAGCCATGCACAATGGAAGTTCATATTCCCTCGCTCTTTCAATTAGTTCTGTCAGCACGTGGATATGATCTATTGTGCTGTAGCCACTCCTGAATCCAGCTTGTTCTCTCGGTTGAGCCATGTCCAGTGTTACCTTCAAGCGGTGTGAAAGAACTTTAGTGAAGATTTTATAAACTACTGATAGGAGGCTGATAGGTCTGTAGTTTCCTAGATCCTCAATGTCACCTTTCTTATGTAGCAGGATCATTGTAGCGGTGTTCCAATCCTCAGGAATCTTTCCTTCATTAAGGCATCGAGTGAAAATTTGGGCGAGTACTGTTTCGATTTCTCCACTTGCTTCTTGTATGATGTCTACAGTAATTCCATCTCCTCCTGGAGCTTTTCCCCGCTTCATGTTCTTGATTGCATGTGCAACTTCTGCTGGAAGGACTGGAGGAACTCTGGTACTGGTATCTTTCATGATGTCTGGAGTGCATGTATCATCCCTTTCATATAATTTGGAGTAGAAATCTTTCACTCTTGTCAAAATTTCGCCTCTATTTCTTGTTACAGAACCATCTTCTTTTCTCATTGCCATAATCTGTTTTGTTCCCTTACTGATATGTCCCTTTGCTATCTTTAGGCTTTTGTTGTTTTCAATTGCTTTCCTCACTAGTTCACAGTTGAATTTCCTTACGTCTTCAGTGATACTTTTTCTTACTGTCTTGCATAGCTCTATATATTCCACTTTGGAAGTCACATCTTCTTTAGTTGTCCTCATCTCTCTTCTTTTTTGCATCAACATTTTCGTTTATCCTGATAATTTATTTACATGCAACTTGTTCTCAGACCCAGCTAATTTTGTTGCTGTTTCCATAAGAGCTTTGGTTACTTTTCTGTTAACTTCAGAGATGACCACTTCTTTTGATGTTAGGCCTTCTAAAGCAGAGAACCTGTTCTTCAGTTCCAACTTGAAGGTATTATGGTGTTTTTTAACGTTGGTTATGTCAATAGATTTTGTTTGTCTTATGAGGTTGCCACGCTCAAGTTTAGTGTTCAGGTGCATCTTACATCTCACCAATCTATGGTCACTATCTGTGTTGAACTTGTTTAGCACACTGCAGTCTTCTATGACGAATTTTTTGTTACACATAATAAAATCAATTTCACTTGTCGTCCCATTTGGATGTCTCCATGGCCATTTCCTGTGTGGCTTTTTCTTGAAGAAGGAGTTCAAGATGAAAAACCCTTCTGCCTCTGCAAACTCAACGAGAGTATTTCCACGCTGGTTTCTGTTGCCGTGACCGAATTTACCTACTGAAGTTTCATTCTGTTGCCGTTGCCCTATTTTTGCATTGAAATCTCCCATAAATATTTTCAAGCGCTGCTTGCCTTTATTATTTAGATGTCAAATTTCCTCATAAAATTCTTCAATTTCTTCTTCAGGATGACTTGTGGTGGGTGCATAAGTTTGAATAATCTGAGCCTGGTATCTTTTCGAGAGTTGGATAACAAGTCGTGCAGCTCTGTCAGAGGAACTTTCAACTTCTACAACTTTATCCTTCAGTTTCTTGTTTATTATAAATCCAACACCACTAGTTCTGCCAGTATCTGTCCCACGATAGTAGAAGAGATGTCCACTTTTCAGTTCGATGAGATCTTCTACTTTTCTCCTTACCTCACTTAGCCCCACGATGTCCCACTTGATCCTTTGTAGTTCCTCTTCCAATTCAAGAAGCCTTGAATCAGAAGATAGGGAGCGTCTATTGTACGTAGCCAAGGTCAGCATCAGATGGCAGCCTAGTCCGGTCCTCCGGGGATTCTTAGCACCCTCTGCCTTCATGTCGCACTGGCCGCTGCCTTGGCCAGGTACATTCCAGCTGCCAGAGACTGAGGGCCAAGATTTAAGTTGTGGAATCATTTTAGAGGGGTTTGGCCATAACTCACCACGCTGGCCAAGCGGGTTGGTGAGTGTGGGATAGAATTTCCTCTAATCCCGATGGTATAGTTATACCGCTATTGGCGGTCGTCTGAGCCCCTTTAGTGGGAACAGGATGTACCACGAGAAGGCGGGCTTGATATATATATATATATATATGTGGGATGTAAGGTCAGGTGATGCGTAACATCACAGCCTCTCCTTGACAAATGCCAACCCCGCCTTCTCGTGGTACATCCTGTTCCCACTAAAGGGGCTCTGACGACCGCCAATAGCGGTATAACTATACCACTATACTCAAAGTAAGTCCCTTAGATATTAATAGTTATGATTTTGAGAACCTATATACAAATCTGCCTCTATCAGATATAATCACTACCTTTAAAGAGCTGTATGCAGAATTTAAACTTAACCAATTTGTTAATGTAGGAGCCTGGAACTCTTATCTCAATTGCTGCATAAAAAATAACCATATCTTATATAATAATACTCTCTATAAGCAAGTGAACGGTATCCCCATGGGAACATCAACCTCCACGAATATTGCTAATCTATTCCTGTTCTTTAAGGAATATAAATTCATTAAAAATCACCCCACCTGCTCAGATAACTACCTTTACACATTTAGATATATTGATGATCTGCTGTGTATCAATAATTCAGAAGTTATAGAGAGTGACTTTGATAATATCTATCCTAGCTCTCTTAACTTATGTAAAACCAACCACAGTAATCAGGAACTTGAATTCCTAGACTTAAGCATTAAGCTCAATAGAGGTAACCCATCTATTAGCCTCTTTGATAAAAGAGTTAATTTTCCTTTCAAAGTAATTAAATATCTACACTGGAATAATAACATATCAACCAAAGTAATTGAGAATGTACTAATTTCTCAGGTCCTAAGAATTTCAAGAATCTGCAGCAACAATTTGGACTTCAATTACCACATTAATTTACCATTAGATAGTTTTCTAGAGAATGATATTCCTTTATCTTTCATCAAAAGAACTTTAAGAAAAATTATTCTGAATAATAGAGTAAGGTTGGCAGATCTGCTTTAATTTTCTACACAGTTAATAATATGATTCTGACCAATCAAAGCCGTAAGGAAGTTGGCTAGAGGATGCCTATTAACTACTTCAAGGAACCTTAGTGCTATGGATATGAAGGTCCTATTAAAACAAAAAATTAAATAATACAGACAAAATCACAAAAAAAGCATAAAAATATGTTTATAAAAGAAAATAAAAACAAATAAAAAAGAAAACTAGTTATTCACTCACTAGAATAGCTATACTAAAACTAGTAAAACTAACGTTAAAATTAATAAGATTCTGAATAATCTATAGAAGCTCACTAAGGTGATTTAATACATGCAAAGATTATCAAATACACCACTTGTGTATTTTATAATATTTCTCATGTATTCTGGAGAGTTAATTCTGCTCTTCCTGATCATACAGGTCCACAGTCTTAAGTATATATATTTTTTTCTCTGGATAAAATCTCCGCGAGTTGGCTTCTTTCAGTGTGAGGAGGCCATCAGCCCCACCCACACTGCCCCCAGCGACTAGGGAGTGGCAGTCGTGTTTGGAAGTTTGGGGAAAAAGCCGGCCATGTTTCTTCTTGAGTGGAGAAAGTTTAGTTGCATAAGAGGTAAGCTCTCTTCATTGTCTTTGGGTTTTAGGTTTTATAAGTTCAATGTTTGTACTTCCTGTATTTTTTTCTCTGTTGTTTTTCGCTTTTTAGCAATTAGGCACTGGCCAGACTGTTAACATTTTTGCGGGTTTTAACTCTTTCTTTTCTTGGTAACTTTGCGCGTCTTTTAGGAAACTTAGGCTCAGAAGCTGGCTAAGCATAGTTCCTTTACTTTGCGCTGTATTTTCAAAGTAGTTAAGGTCTTAATAACTACTTAACTATGCACTTAAAGCACTGCTGAAATACTTTGTACATATCGCAACTAATTGTTTATGTCATATAACTTTCACAAAGCTTTTCGTTAGTTAATTATTGTCTTTAATTTATTCTCGTTTTTGTGTTGTCAGAAGTTGCGGAGTAGGGGTTTTAGAATCAAGTTTTCTTTCAAAAATCTGAGTTTTAAAAAATTAATATTTCCTTTTTAATTGCAATGTAAAAATTTGGAATTCTTTTGTATTACTTTTCAGGTTTATATTCGCTCTCAGGCGCACTTGGCGTTTCGTTATAGCTGAAAATTATTTCTAATTATTATGTCACTCTCACAACTTGAGTTCTCTTTAATCTTCTTCTCTCTGTTTAATAGTACCAGATGAAGAGCATGGGTCGGGCCATGGAAATTATGGATGTAAGCTAAATTGTTAACTAGCGCTAGGTCATACAACTCTGCGGAGGTCATGACATATATATAAATTTTAAAACAATTTTTGGTGGGCTTATTACTTGCATCCATGGCTTTGCAGAAACCCATTTCCAACTAGGTCTTTGTGGAAGTGAGAAAATGCAGAGTTTTTGCTGGTCCTTGATAAAGCCAAGGCTCAGTATTCTCGACACTTTCTACATTCAGTTGTATTATTTTATTTTTTATATTTTCTCCTTTTACTCACACCGGTAGACATATAACCCTTTCTATGTTGTACTTGGTATGAGTCAAAAATATATATAATTTTTTTTTTTGCTTAGGTCTCTTCTTAATAGAATATATATATATATATATATATATATATATATATATATGCGGGATGTAAGGTCAGGTGATGCGTAACATCACAGCCTCTCCTTGACAAATGTCAACCCCGCCTTCTCGTGGTACATCCTGTTCCCACTAAAGGGGCTCTGACGACCGCCAATAGCGGTATAACTATACCATCGGGATTAGAGGAAATTCTATCCCACACTCACCAACCCGCTTGGCCAGCGTGGTGAGTTATGGCCAAACCCCTCCAAAATGACTCCACAACTTAAATCTTGGCCCTCAGTCTCCGGCAGCTGGAATGTACCTGGCCAAGGCAGCGGCCAGTGCGACATGAAGGCAGAGGGTGCTAAGAATCCCCGGAGGACCGGAGTAGGCTGCCATCTAATGATGACCTTGGCTACGTATAACGGACGCTCCCTATCTTCTGATTCAAGGCTTCTTGAATTGGAAGAGGAACTACAAAGGATCAAGTGGGACATCGTCGGGCTAAGTGAGGTAAGGAGAAAAGGAGAAGATCTCATTGAACTGAAAAGTGGACATCTCTTCTACCATCGTGGGACAGATACTGGCAGAACTAGTGGTGTTGGATTTATAATAAACAAGAAACTGAAGGATAAAGTTGTAGAAGTTGAAAGTTCCTCTGACAGAGCTGCACGACTTGTTATCCAACTCTCGAGAAGATACCAGGCTCAGATCATTCAAACTTATGCACCCACCACAAGTCATGCTGAAGAAGAAATTGAAGAATTTTCATCATCTAAATAATAAAGGTAAGCAGCACTTGAAGATAATTAAGGGAGATTTCAATGCAAAAATAGGGCAACGGCAACAGAATGAAACTTCAGTAGGTAAATTCGGTCACGGCAACAGAAACCAGCGTGGAAATACTCTCGTAGAGTTTGCAGAGGCAGAAGGGTTTTTCATCTTGAACTCCTTTTTCAAGAAAACGCCACACAGGAAATGGACATGGAGACATCCAAATGTGACGACAAGTGAAGTTGATTTTATTATGTGTAACAAAAAATTCGTCATAGAAGACTGCAGTGTGCTAAACAAGTTCAACACAGGCAGTGACCATAGATTGGTGAGATGTAAGATGCACCTCAACACTAAACTCGAACGTAGCAAGCTCATAAGACAAAAAAAATGAATTGACATAACCAACCTTAAAAAACACCATAATACCTTCAAGTTGGAACTGAAGAACAGATTCTCTGCTTTAGAAGGCCTAACATCAGAAGAAGTGGATATTTCTGAAGTTAACAGAAAAGTAACCAAAGCTCTTATGGAAACAGCAACAAAATTAGCTGGGTCTAAGAACAAGTTGCATGTGAACAAATTATCAGGAAAAACCAAAATGTTGATGCAAAAAGAAGAGAGATGAGGACAACTAAAGAAGATGTGACTTCCAAAGTGGAATATATAGAGCTATGCAAGACGATATGAAAAAGTATCACTTAAGACGTAAGGAAATTCAACTGTGAACTAGTAAGGAAAGCAATTGAAAACAACCAAAGCCTAAAGATAGCAAAGGAACATCTCAGTAAGGGGAAAAAACAGATTATGGCACTGAGAAAAGAAGATGGTTCTGTAACAAGAAATAGAGGCGAAATTTTGACAAGAGTGAAAGATTTCTACTCCAAATTATATGAAAGGGATGATGCATGTACTCCAGACATCATGAAAGGTACCAGTACCAGAGTTCTTCCAGTCCTTCCAGTAGATGTTGCACATGCAATCAAGAACATGAAGCGAGGAAAAGCTCCAGGAGAAGATGGAATTACTGTAGACATCATACAAGAAGCAAGTGGAGAAATCGAAACAGTACTCGCCGAAATTTTCACTCGATGCCTTAATGAAGGGAAAATTCCTGAGGATTGGAACAACGCTACAATGATCTTGCTACATAAAAAAGGTGACATTGAGGATCTCGGAAACTACAGACCTATCAGCCTCCTATCAGTGGTTTATAAAATCTTCACTAAAGTTCTTTCACACCGCTTGAAAGTGACACTGGACATGGTTCAACCGAGAGAACAAGCTGGATTCAGGAGTAGCTACAGCACAATAGATCATATCCACGTACGGAGAGAACTAATTGAAAGAGCGAGGGAATATGAACTTCCATTGTGCATGGCTTTTATCGATTATGAAAAAGCCTTTGATTCGGTGAAACCATCAGCAGTTGCAATGGCTCTGAAATCCTGCGGTATTTAAGATGCATACATTAATATTATTAATAACATCTATGAAAATGTAAGTGCAAAGATTCGGCTGTTTGAAAATACAACACACATAAAAATTGGAAAAGGAGTGAGCCACATTGGAAAATGTCTTTCAATCACTGAACTGGGAAAACAAAGGGATAAAGATTAATGGAGATTATCTAACCCACCTTAGTTTTGCTGATGACATAGTCATTTTTGCAACTACCCCATCAGAGCTACAGAGTATGATCCAGGAACTTGCTGACAAGAGTAAAGAAGTGGGAATAAAAATGAACTTTCAGAAGACAAAAGTGATGTACAATGCTTTTACAAGAAATTAAGATGTGTCGATTGATGGAGAAAGGCTGGAGATAGCAGACACGTACGTTTATCTTGGGCAGCAGATGTCAAGTGAGGGTCACATTGGTGAAGAAATTGATCGGCGTACAAAGCTTGCTTGGAGAGTTTTTGGAAGAAACAGCATAATTTTCAAGAGCAATATGTCATTATGTCTTAAAAGAAAAGTGTTTGATCAATGCATTCTTCCAGTGCTTACGTATGGTGCAGAGACGTGGACCTTAGCTAAAAGAGACATACAAAGGCTGCAGACAACTCAAAGCAGCATGGAGAGGTGCATACTTGGTGTAAACAGGAGAGATAAGAAGAGGAACTCGTGGATCCGAAAGATGACAAGAGTGGAAGACATCATGATCAGAGTTAAATCCCTGAAATGGCAATGGGCTGGACATACTGCCAGAAGGACAGATCATCGATGGACAGCCGAAATTTTAGATTGGATTCCAAGGGACAGGAAAAGACCCAGAAGAAGACCACATGGGAGATGGGTGGATGAAATTCGAAAGTATGCAGGGGTGACATGGAGGAGACTGGCACAAGACAGACCGTTGTGGAGGAAACTTGGGGAGACCTTCGTCCAGCAGTGGATTGATAATGGTTGACAATGATGATGATGATGATATAGTGATAACAAAACTGCTATTATATGTGTATAATCCGTCAACAAGTTTCAGCCCCCTCAAAATTTGGAATTGCCCCCGAAAAAACTGTCTGAATACAACGTTGGTTAAAGCCCCCCCCCACAATTATGGACGGCATTGGCCCCCGTCCGTCAATGGCGTATGGTCGGCCACCTCTTGCTGTCTTGGCTTCGACGGTATACTCGCGGTACACATTTGATACGGTTGCCCTCAGAAACCCTAGGATTCTTACTACTTGGGCGATACAGTGACCATCTGTTTTGCGCCGACAATGCGTCCATGATCAAAGTCATTCATATCACCACGTTTATCCACGTTCGTTGACTGCGATGCACTGTTGGGAAAAAGGATCATATGTAGAGGATATTAGGAAGGGAGTGTCTGACCCCAGGTCTTAAACAACCCTTAGAAATAGGACGCTAGGAGATTTGGGCTAGAGTACCCGATAGGAAAGTGACACGGAAGCGAAGTATAAAGGGGGAGGAAGAAGCCCTTATTTATTACCGGGGGCCAGTACCCGGGGTCCGACGGCTTAACGTGTCCATCCGACGCACGGCGGAGATTTAGTAGATCGAGCGTTCGTACCTGCTGGGATCGAACCTTAGGTCCTTTCCGTGGCAGTCACGAACGTTACCCACTACGCCGCCCGCGGCCCGCACTGTTGAGAAGCCCTGCTGTCCGTCTATTTGTCGCCTGCGTTCGGTTTGGATCTGCTTCTGCTTCTCAACGAAAAGGAGCCCCTACTTGATCGCGCCGTGACCTGTGACGAAAAGTGGATTCTATACGATAACGTAAGCGATCTTGACAGTAGCTGAACCATGGTCGAGGAAACTTGGGGAGACCTTCATCCAGCAGTGGATTGATAATGGTTTACAATGATGATGATGATGATGATATATATATGCAAACTGAATAAACTGATCGTGAAAGTTTTTAAAGACAGCATAAGAAAGAGGGTGAAAAGATTTCGTTGAATGCGACCACCGGCGGGAATCAGCACGGAATAGTAATAGCTACTATGCTGTCGGTTAGCTGGAAAACAGTGACGTTCGCTTAAAACGAGTTTTGTGTCTTTTCGTGAAACGAAATCATGAAATGAATGCGCAATTTTGCATTCACTGATTTCAGAAGCACGTGACATATACTCTAATTTTATCTTTCCTTTTAGGCCCTGTATTCTTATGTTAATTTGATTTATTCTTGTTAAACGGTTTTCTAACAACCGTTATCGCCACAAATTTCCTCTCGACGAATTTGAGTTTGGCAACTTTGACAACAGTTCAGAAGTCAAGGACGTATGTTCAAATTAAAGATAAGAGCTGTTGTTTTGAATGTATCTCTCTCACTATGCTTTGGACGATGTTTCCGAGTCTACTACTCTTTTGGAGTTCTAAATGTTATCACATTCAATGTTTAACTGCTTACGATTGTTGAAAATCTAGCACAGAGTTGTATACTCCTAATTGTGGAAAGGATGGTGCTACTTGGATTTTTGTTGAGGTAAAAAAAATCATATTGATTGCGTGGTGACTAAAAAGTGACATACTATTTGACTAGAGCCAACAAAGAAGTGAGCCTTGTAAGTACTGTCTTATGATTTTACCTGGACTTTATTATCCTTAAGTGCATATATTTAAATGTACATATTTAAATTAGGTCTTTCAGGACTACTTAAGACTTTTATCTAAATGATTTAGCCGGGAGCAATGAAAAAGAATCTCAAAGACGTAAGAGTGTTACAGTGAAGCTGATAGCTGACGTTAACGTAAAACTAACAAGCTCAAAATTCATGTTTGACACGTATGTAAACTTAACGTTAGGAAAATAGTTATTACGAACATATCTTAAGTTAACTATTATTCTACAAGCAAATCTACAAATCCTTGTGAATGAAGTTTTTCGTGGCACATATTTGTGAAAAGTGGAAAAGCACTTATGAAACCAGTGCCCAATGTCCATGAATAAATTTTTGACCCTAGGACTTTTACTCTCTTTTCACCCTCATCTGATTTAATACCATTTTTTATTTCGGTTTTATATGAAAAAACGATATACACGACGATCCATTGTAACTAAGTTGAAGGAATGTACATGTTGCATCGGTTTGTCTACCGATACGAACTCACTGAAATACATGCAAACCAAGAAAAATGTGGGATGAAGGAAAATATTGGAGCAGATGCATATTCTGTGACACACGGCAGCCATATTGAAAATTTGTAACTTTTTTCCGACTGGCAAAACGTTTTTGAGTACTCTCAACGTTTGCACATAATAAATAATTTCTGTTCATAGTTTTCAAGAAAAAAATATTTAAAAGTATTGTATTCATTTGAAATCATCATGTACGCCATTATAAAGGGCTTTGAAATATCTCGGCAGACAGTAATTTTAAGACAGTAATTTCCAGATACTTCTTTTTCAAAGCGGTCTTGTTCATACCTTTAAAACGGACTCAAACTCTTGCTTCCTGCACTTAGGATACTACGATTTTAGTCGCTTTGAAACTACTCAATGAAGGCCAAGCACATATAAGATGTGCGCAGTGCAATAGGCTTAACATAAGGGCAGCAGCGTTAAGCAATTCAAAACGGATGTAACAGAATTCGGAACTGAACCATGAAATGGACGAGGCATCGGCGTATTATGTGACAAGCAGATGTTCCCTTTCTGGTAAATTATACCCGATCATCTGCTGAGCGCACCTATCCACCTCTCCCATAAACAATGGTCATTGTGTCCTGAAGCACGGAGCGATTTATCGCCTGCGAATTCAATCACACAGCTCCGGCGACGTAATGGACAATTCGGCACGCGTGCATACAAGCACCGCTGGCTTGCTTTCCTAATAACACGGGCTTGTGTAACACTACCCACGTTCATTGTCCTACCTAATAAACCAAGCAGGACATAATGCTTTAAAGGATGTTAGAGGAAACGCCAGAAGCCTATCTAAAATTATCTTCCCCTTAGAGTATCTCCTATAGTCAAATATTTAAGCAACTGTAAATTGAGGTGAAAGAAAGGGGGAAGGTGCACGTTAGCGAGTAAAGGTGAATCAGTTAAAATGAGATCTGTGCTCTCTAAGTAGAGTGTACAGTACGTACATTGATCTGCGGGAGAACTCATCAGACTTCCGATCGAACTAATGCCCTACGAGGACAGCCATTCTATTAACTTTAAGCTGCAAAGAATACGACACATCAGTGCGCAGTGGTCTCATAACCAATTGAGGTCACTCCATTCGTTCGAAAAGTGTGCGTCACAGCTTAAATAATTCATGCAATCATGTGCTTTTAGTGCCTACGTTTTGACAATCTTTTCAGCAATTAATTTTTATGTTCCATTTCGGAATCACCGAATTAAACATTTAGCTGCTGTCATATATAAAGACGACTCAGTTTGCCAAACTGTTTCTCTGCTAAATCATCAGATTTATCTGATGAAAATATAATGAATACAGTATTTTACACTTGTTAAGAAATTATAAATACAAAGACGTTTTTCGATCGGCGAATAGAAGGGTAATTAGTAGAACAAAAATACGGTGCGTGATTTCATTATTTTAATCAGAAAACGAGTGTTCAATAGATGAAAGCAAATAAGGCCAAAAAAATCAACTTAATTTTTAAAAATAGAGCATTCACTTTAGTCACTGTAAAACAATTATAAATACCATTCAAAAAAACAGCGTTAAAGAACGACATACACAAATTTTGCTTACGTTACTTATACTATTCAGATCCTCCTCATTCCTCTTGTTGCAAATAAACAATCTTCTACAACATTCTGCGTTAATATGTTCAGGGGTACAAGTTATATGAGAAAGGGGACTGAAAAGTGTTATTTTATCTTGGCCAAAACAAATCGTGTAGAGAAATCGCCAAGTTAATCGGAAGATCTTTAGGAAACGCGCAGAATATTGCAAGGAGTAAGGATAAACCCAGTAAAACAAGTTAGTAAAATCATGCAATGCATTGATTATGATACGCTTTCCAACATACCAGAAATTATTACTCAAGTTATGTGGATAATGGCTGTGGAATAAGTCTCGCTCCTGTGTCCTGACCTTTGACACCATTTCGATGATATTCAACAGAACCGGTTCAGTATACCTCAGGAATAGCATACTAAAGGTTTGTCGCAATAGAAGCAGCTTTACGCAAGTTATGAGAATAATGGCTGTGAAATAAATCTTGCTTTTGTGCAATGACCTTTGACCCCATTTCGTTGATATTCAACAGAACCGGTTCACTATACCTCCGGAAAAACATGATAACGTTTTGTCGCAATCGAAGCATTTTTAGGTAAGTTATAATGCAAAAGGGCAATGGAATGGATCCTAATCCAGTGTCCTGACCTTTAACCCCATTTCGCCCATTTTCAATAGGGTTTGTGCCCAGGTGGTTCCCTACCACATCTAAAATTTCATCGAAATTGAACCATATTTACGCATGTTATGACGCATAAAGGGAATGAAATGGATCCCGCTTTTATGTCTTGACCTTTGATCTCATTTCGCCCATTTTCAATAGGGTTCATCCCCAGGTGGTTCCCT
The DNA here is from genome assembly GCA_039090855.1 of Macrothele yani. Classification (NCBI taxonomy): domain Eukaryota; kingdom Metazoa; phylum Arthropoda; class Arachnida; order Araneae; family Macrothelidae; genus Macrothele; species Macrothele yani. The sequence goes on along the minus strand of CM077004.1, from coordinate 108,338,514 downwards.
ACCTCATACTAAAACTTCATCGAAATCGAACCATTTTTACGCAAATTATGCCTCATAAAGGCAATGGAATAAATCCCGCTCTTATGTCCTGCCTGACCTTTGACCCCATTTCACCCATTTTCAATAGGGCTCGTGCCCAGGTGGTTCCCTACCACATACTAAAATTTCATCGAAATCGAACGATTGTTACGCGAGTTATCGTGTGGACAGACAAACTCACACAACGCGTGACGTAATGATACAGATGGTGTGACCGCGCGCCAACATTCTCAAACGCGAGATTGTGACGTCATAAGATTTCTAAGCATTGGTAACATTAATGGAACAATGCCTTGACACTGAAAACGTTATAATTCGGGGTGGTTATTTAGCCCACTAAACGAATTCTCCTAGAGTCGAGATCAAGCTAAATCGATTTCTAGTACCAGAAAACGGTAGGTTAAGGACTTTCATCAAAATTCTTAGAGCCGTTTTCAAAATAAAATGTATATACATACATACAAGAATTGCTACTTTAAGGTGGACGTCAAGTAATTTTGCTTCCCATACTTCCAATGAAAAAACTTCTGTACACATTTTCTTCACAATTAATGCGTTCCCAAGAATGAAAATTTAAACATCGATTAAAATAGTTTCATTTCATAATTTGGAATACTTAATATTTTCTAAACCATAACCGTAATAATATTTTCTAAACCATAGCCGTAATATTTTCTAAACCATAACCGTAATTATGCAATCCAACATTTATTTGTCCACTGACGTCATCAAAGTACAGGTCGCGCCATCTTTTTTCTGGTTTCAACACCACCTAAGGAAAATTATTGTTTTTTAATATAATTATGCTTATGTTTTAGAAAATGTTAAGTATTCCAAGTTATAGTATGAAGTTACTTTCATCGATGTTCAAATTTCCATCCTTGGGAACACAGCAATTGTGAAGGAAATGTGTACAAAAGGTTTTCCATTGGAAATATAGGAAGCAAAATTACTTGACGTCCACCTTAATAGTGTGGGATAAGGGCGATGGAATGGATCCCGATCCTATGTCCTGACCTTTGACTCCATTTGTCCCATATTCAATATGGTTCCTCTCTAGGTGGTCCACTACCACATACTAAACTTTCATCGAAATCGAACCATTTTTACGCACCTTATGACGCATAAGGGTGATGGAATACATCCCGCTCCTATGTCTTGACCTTTGACACCACTTCACCCATTTTCAAAAGGGTTCGTCCCCAGGTGGTTACTTACCACATACTAAAATTTCATCGAAATCGAACCATATTTACGCAAGTTATGACGCATAAGGGCAATTGAATGGATTCCGCTCTTATGGCGTGACCTTTGACCCCACTTCACCCATTTTTAATAGGGTTCGCCCCCTGGTGGTCCCCTACTACATACTAAAAGTTCATCGAAATCAAACCACTTTTACGTGAGTTATCGTGCGGACAGACGGACGGAAAAAGCTGGAGCATATACGTTTCTTCAGTTCAACACAATTTTATTAACAAGGTTGGGTTCAGGAGGCGAACATGGACGTCCTGATACATATATTGTACGGTAAAATATGCAAACTCTAATTCTATGTACATTATATACAGCACGATGTATTGATTCACAAAGGAGCCTCGTGGTAAGAGGTACAGGCATTTTGCACAAGAACAATAAGAGAGATTGTCGAAACATTTCGTCTCGAAGCATAAGTATGTTATAGTGCTGACAAATAACAGAACGAGAATATTATAATAAAGCACTGTACAAAAGGAGAACTGCAGATGACAAAGTAGACAATGTGAAACCTAAGGCAAACGGAATTACGATGTCTTAGTACTGGTAGAAAAAATGATAATCAAAAAGAAAACAAGTAAGACTATATACATTTGTACAGTATGGTGCATAATATATTTACATTTGTTAGAAGATATAAGCTTTATGTTGAAGTTTGATTCCGAAAACCAATGGTGAGCATGCACGTTGAACTGAAGTTCAACAGAGCTAGGAGCAACGAGGTTATAAACTACCGACAGTCAGTTGCAACGTCGCTGGCATGCCGGCGAACCAGGAAGCGGCCGGAGACCAGGTGGAACGGAAATGTTGTTCTCTCTGTTGGGCAACGGCCACAAGGTTCTCTAGACGAAGTCTTGAGAGGAGACGCTCCCGAAAGTGGCACAGTAGTTCCACAGAAGCTTGGTCAATGGTATAAGGAGATGAGATATCTCGGCAGCGCTGATGAAATACGTAAATGACGTGTTTCACCAGGATGAAAATATATGAGCAGATAGGTGGAAGCTTGACTGGCGGAGAGACCTGCAGGAGGAGTGTCTTATAGGCATCGAAAGGAAGATCAGTTGTGGCTGAACGTTGAGCAATGGAAAATGCAAGATGGAGTAGTGGAAGGAGGATGACACAATGTAGATAAACGTGAGAGACATCAGCTTCTTGAGCACAGAAGGGGCAAAGAGGTGAGTCAAGAATGGTCATGCGGTGGAGGATTAATGGAACGGGAAGACGGCGGTGGAGAAAAAGCAAGTGAGTGTTTATTTCAAGAGGAGCTGAAAGAGGAGAAAGGGTGGCAGACCAGACAGCGGTGAGAGAGGATTGGGAGACATCAGGGATGTGAAGGGGAGAAGGAGAGTGGGATTTTAAAAGTAACCGATAGAGAACTGAGGTTGAAAGAGAGGATAGTGGAAGTGTAGATCTGCCGACTGAAAGAAAGAAAGGAAGGGGAGGGAGGCGGAAGGAACAAAGGTCAGGCCGGTGGTGGTTGCGAGATGAGGAAACTTAGCAATGATGGTAGAGAGTAGGGAGTCATAGACAGAGCGAGAGGAGGGTGAAAGTAGAACGGTGGGTGGGAGGCTGGCGTAGGGTCGCCAGGACAGATCTGAGGTTACAAGATCTTTGACGGTTACAACTCCGACTCGGAGCCAAGAAGGATAGGCGAAGCATGAAAGATGAGGGGGTGAAGAAGAGAGGAGAAGAACAGAGGTTCGGCAAGGAGTTCAGTGGTGGAATCGGGTGGGGATCGAGTGAGCGGGAGAGAGCGGAGAAAGGTAAGAGTCTCCCGTAAGGCAGGAGGAAGGCGAGAGTGAGTGGTAGTACGGAGGTCCATTGGAATGAAAGAAGTGAAAGTGAAATTAGTGTTGCTCGAAGAGGTGATGACATTCCTTGCGGTAACGGCGTCGGCAACAGGTGAGGTATGAAGACGGAGGAACGAAGTAATCCTGAGAGCTTGATAGTACAGTCGTGTATCAATTAGGCCAATGCCACCTTGGTCAGGAGGAAGGCTGAGCTTGGGGGCACTGAGCCAGTGGTGTCCGGTCCAGATAACTGAGGTGAAGCAGCGAGTGATATCATTGAGACGAAGAAGTGGGGATTTAGTAGCAAGCCAGGAATGTGTGCACATGGAGAGAAGAAAGGTTTGCGCAAGACGCGCACGTTGAAAATATGAGGTGCAGAACTGCGCTTTTCGCCAAAAGGCAGTTAACCGATGAAGACGTGGCTGGATGGTATTCCACGTTGTGCTGGAGGCTTCACCTGGGACGCCAAGATGTACGCCAAGGAAACGTTGAGAGGCTGAAGACCAGTGCGCTCTCCATGGGGAATCCAAGCGGTCAACCCATGAGCCGCACCACAGGCCTGTGCTTTTGGTTGTATTAATCGCAGCTCCGGAGCAGGAGGCGTAATCAGCGAAAAGACTTTGGAGCAAAGAGAACTGTGAATCCAGGCGTATACAGAAAGTAACGTCGTCTGCATACGACGTTACCTTCTGCATACGCCTAGATTCATGGTGTCTCGTGCGGGCGATGAGTGGCGGCAGGGTGGCTTGAAAGGAGCGTTGAACGGAGCAGAGAAAAGGTTCTAAGGCTATAGCGAAAAGTTGACCGGAGAGTGGGCAGCCTTGCCTCACTCCACGGCGGAAGAGGATTGGTGCTGTAAGAAAGGTGGGCAACTTGACCTGGAAACTGGCGTCCTGGTAGAGCGAGGTGAGGAGAGAAATAAACGGAGATAGAAATCCAAATCGGAGAAGTGTGGCGGAGAGATAAGTGTGGGAGATATTATCAAAGGCGGACTAATGGTCTAAAGAGAGGAGGGCGAGGGGTTCAGAGCGGGAGCGCGCAAGGTGAATTAGGTCAGTCAGGAGATGGATGTTGTGAGATAGGGAACGGCCGGGAACTGTATAAGTCTGGTTAGGGGAGATGATGTAAGTGAGGATGGGATTTAGTCGTTGTGAAAGAAGCTAGGCATAAAGTTTGTAGTCGAGATTCAGTAGGGAAATTTGGCGCCAGTTCACCAAGTCAAGAGATCACCTTTCTTGGGGAAAAGGACAACGTATGCATTTGTGAATCCCCTCGGGAGAGGAGAGTAACTAAAGGCAGCAGAGAAAGCGGATAGGAGAAACGGAAGAAGGAGAGGCAGAAAAGTTTTATAAAAGCTAAAGGTTAGGCCGTCCGAACCCGGAGCGGCACTAGAATTCAGAGAAAAGAATGTAGTGTTTAGTTCAGAAGGCGTGGGGGAAAGGAGTAGAGAAGAAGCGAGATGGGGGGGGACCTGAGGTAGATTAGAAAGGAGAGAATCCATTGCTGCAGAGGATGGTTGAGGTGGTTCACTGAACTTCATGGAAAAGTACAGACGGACATGGGAATAAAGCGCAATCGGCTCATCTGATACCTCTCCAGAAGAAAGGCGTAGATGGTGAAGTATGGATGAAGCTCGTCGGGTGTTTTCCACCGACGTCAGGAACTCATAGTTGTGAGCATCCGGCGTCAGGTGTTGCAAACGAAGTCGGCGGAGAGCTTGTTGCGCCAGAGGAGTGAGAAGAGATCGAAGCTCTTCTTGAAAGGAGGAGAAGAGAGGATCACTGAGACTGAGCATGGATAGCATTGAACGAACATAGTCTAGGCGCATGTTCTGGAGTGTCTTTAATTGGAAAGAGTAGTTTCGGACATGCAGAACGAGCTGTTGCTTGATCTCCAACCAAGAATTTAATCCTCAGAGTGCAGATTGAAGCTGCGGTCGTCTGTCAATCAGAAATGACCGGAACGAAGAGCAGAATGCCGGGTCCGAGAGAAGTGCATCATTAAATGTCCACGGGCGAATTATCCTGGGTTTGAATGGTGCAGTATGGACTATGATGGCAATGGCGCAGTGGTCAGATGAGGCCGTGGGATACACACTCGATTCTGTCACGGCAGGAAGTAGAGTACTGGAGGCATGAAACCTGTCAAGGCGGGCTAAGAAAGGATTTTGCGCATGAGAGGAGCGCCAAGTGTAATTAGTCGACCATGGATGAATATGCCGATGTACATTATGAAGAGCGTTGTTGGTGACAACTGTCTGGAGCAGGTTCGCCAGGGCATGGCGGCGCTCTCTACTTGTAGAAGACCTATCCAGAAGATTATCCAGGGTACAGTTAAAATCCCCACCAACGAGAACATGGTCTGACGGTGGGATACGGTCGAGTGCTCTGCGAAGACGCGTGAAGAGAATTGATAAATGTGTTGTAGTGCTGGGAATATAGATATTGAATAAATGATATCTGGAAGACGCGATGGTAAAGGATGCATGCTGTAAGAGATCTCGACAAATATTTCGCACAGAGAGGGATGTGATAATAGAATTCAGAGTATGACTAATGCCGATGGCAAGACCGCTATGAGATGTTAGTCCATAGGCGTGATGAAACACAAAGTTCCACTGGCGCCATCGAGAATAGACGGTAGTTGGTTTGCAATTTGTCTCTTGAAGGAGGAGAATATCAGCCCCCAACGGGTTGAGGTCTTCATATGCCAGAGAGTTGCTGAGGGGAGAAGCGAATCCCCTGCAATTAAGTGACACGATCTTGAATTGTGGGGTTCCTTGCCTCTAGCTGAAGATCTTTCAGAGCTGGAGGAACAGACTTGAGACGATTATAGAAAATTTGTGCCCACGGATGGGTGGGAACATTCTGGCGGCAGAAATGCGACACATTGAAGATCTGCTCCGTCACAAGTTGGCGAAGCGATGGATTCTTGACTGCTAAGGCACGCGCTATTGCGTAGCTTGTCGGATTCGTTAAGTATGTATGGAGATCAATGTATGAGAGTGGTACGGGAGGTATATTGGCTGTCTAGAGAAATGCAGCGAACTCTTCGACCGTGGAAAAGCAGACTTCGGCTGGCGAGGTGTGTCGAGGAGAACTGCTGGAGAGGAAGGTTGAACGAGGTAAAGTAGAGTTTTGCTTCTTCGCTACTCGCCTGCTGCGGCCAGAGCCGCGGCGCTTCAGTTGAGGCTCGGTCGTCTCATCCTCACACTGCGTCTCTGGACCAACGGACTCCACATCAGCTGTTTCGGAGGTTCCAGTGGTTATAGCTGGTTGTAAACCTTCTGAAAGGGACTCAGTGGTGGAGCGACGACGTTGCGGGAGTGAGGAGGCAATTGTAGGAAAGTCCTCTAGTGAAAAAGAGGAAGCGGCTGTGGGAGCGTTGCGTTGACCAACGTCTGTAAGCGAACTTTTTTCATCATATCTTGGCCCCGAGGCCTGCTGTGCTGAAGTAGATGGTGTAGTACGCTTCGATTTAGGAACAGTACCTGTAGGAGCGCCAGTCGGAGTCGGTGGAACTTGATGTGGGCAGTGCACGCGAAGATGGTTTTCGCCATGGCAAAGCGTGCAGTGCAAGGAGGTAATGACGTCGATTCTCCGACGTTGCTGGCCACACCGTACGGTTAGGATCTTCGGGCACGCAAGCAGATGATCGTCCGACGGAAATATGACATGGGCACTTCGACGAAACCCTGCAATGGATTTGTCATCGGGATCTCTGGGCGCCGGCGACAGGGTCGTTATTGGTCCAACCACTCGGAAAAATTTGCTGAGTAAAGTGCATAGAGCGACATCTGAGACTTCAGGCGGGACTGGGTGGAAAGTGACCTGGATAGGTCGCTGCGCCACAGGTTCAGCCAGGAGATGCACATCTTTGATGGATAAGCCAGCAGTCATCACAAGGTCTGCATGTTCTTTACGGGCAAAATACACTAATACGGCCCGTGGTTTTCGAGCCATATGAGTGATATAAGCTCCTGTAGGAAGCATCTTCTTTAGGGCAATACTATATTCCTTGAGTTTCGTGTCTGGTAATGCATCAAAACAGACACCGAAATCCATTGTGGAGAAAAATTGTTTCCCGGCTGGGGAATCCTCTGGGAGATCGATGGTGGCAGAACTACCCTCAAAACTGATGTAAGAGTCAGGAAAAACGGGAGCAATGAACTTGGAAGGAACTCTCGCTCCGTAGGTCACTTTGGAGTAAGTGAGAGACGTAGAGTTCGCAGCGGAAGGATGCGACACAGTGCTGATTGCTGGTAGCGGCTTGGTAAACTGAGTTGAGCTAGTAGAAGGCAACGCAACCATGCAATCGGTCACATCCATAGCTTCGGCAAATGAACCAGGGACGTGCGTCAAGGTGACGTCACTCTCGTGGACAGGGATATCAGCTTGAGCTTTTGCAGAGGAGTCGCGCGTCACATCTTGTATGCGTATGACGTCTCTGACGTGCATAAATGCTGATTGGTCTCCTGAGAGTGAGGAGGAGGAGGAGGTTGAATGAGCATCACTGATGTGGGCGTGGACATCACCCTTCTCAGTGCCTGCCATTGAAAATGGCGAGGATTAACTTAAGGATCGATCAGCTTGATCGAAAATAATAAAACGCTGAATACAAACAAAATATGCAACTCCCCGACTTGGGAGCTGAGCTAAAAGAATGTATAGATCTTCTTCTTGAAGGGGAACACAAAATTAGGAACAAACACTCACTATATACTTCCAAAAACTGGGCACAAACACAGAGCTCGAAAGGAATGTGACTATATCGGTTATACGCTTCTTCAACCTACGGTTGGAAAGCGTAAACAAAAAGGACAGGATGGAAGTCATCATTGAGTGCAAGTGGTAAGCGACTAGTTGATATTAGCTACTGATGGTAATATGTTTACAAGACAAATTGCCCAATCTTTACCTAAAAATTGTCGCGTAAGACAGTCGCAAAAACTTTAAAACAAATCAAAAATTGAAGGCCAAGCCTTTACTCACTGGTGAACACAAACGCAGAAGATTGGACTGGATCAAAAAGGTAATAACATGGTCTGAAAAATAAAAAAGTGTTGTGTGCTCAAATGAGAAAAAGATTAATTTCGATGGTCCCGATGAAAAATACTACTACTCGTATGATTTACAAAAGAAACAAAAAGATTTTTTAGCAGACAAATGGGAGGAAGTGGTATGATGGTGTGGGACGCGTTCGGCTGTGGCGGTAAATCGAACATTGCCATTATCGATACTATCATTGCCATTATCGATATTATCATTGTCATTATCGATATTATTAGGTTATGCTGTACGAACATTTAATTCCATTTGGATCTTTACTAGGTGGATGCTAATAAACAAAGACATCGCCCTTTCAACGTTTTAACAATACACAGCAACCGAAAAATTGTTATTTGGCCACTGCTGGGGAATCGAATCCCAGATCTCTCAATATATAGCCGAGCGCGTTAGCCTTACACTACAGTGGCCAACAATCCACGGCGCTAATACGTGTTTTTCTGTCAGCTTCTGACATCATAAATCCGTAAGATGTGTTCAGCTACTGAGACGTCACCTTCTGGTGGGCATTAACGGCACTGGCTGTATATTAATTATAGCAGTTAAATTCAAAGGGCGAGATCCAAAGTTAAAATCATCCAAATACGTGGCGTCAGTAGCATGACGTCTCAGTAGATGAGCCCGCCTTACGGATTTATGATGTCAGAAGCTGACAGAAAAACATACATAGCGCCGTGGATTGTTGGTCACCGTAGTGTAAGGCTAACGCGCTCGGCTAGATATCGAGGGATCTGGGATTCGATTCCCCAGCAGTGGCCGAATAACAATTTTTCGGTTGCCGTATGTTGGTAAAACGTGGAAACAGTGATGTCTTTGTTTATTCACTGAAGCCACGCATTTGGAGGATTTTCACTTAGGTGGAAGCAGTTGGATTTTCCAAAAAAGATAATGCACCCTGTCATGCTTCTAATTCCAGGAAATAATGGTTTACGAATGAAAAAAATAGATGTAATGAACTGGCCGTCTTAGAGCCCAGCTTAAACCCTAAAAAATGTCTGGTCGTTACTATATGAAAAAACCCAAGCAATATTCTTTATCAAGAGAACTGCAAGTTGCACTATATCGCTGTTGGGATAAAATCAATGTTTGCACATTACAAGATTTGGTAACAACAATGCCAAACAGAATTTATTCCCTAATTAAGGCAAATAGAAATGCCGTAAATTACTAATTCATGAAAAAAGAATTTTCTGCTTTGATACCTGATGTGTGTTTATAATTTCTTTACAGCAAAATGTGCTTGTTAGCTTTGATTTTACTTACGTTTAGTGATGTAATAAACATCTTGAAATACTATATCACCTAACATTCTTCTATAATAAGAATTAATTATATTTGAGCTTTTGTGTTGCAACTATAATTTTATAGCAGATAATCAACAAATTTAGCAGAAATATTTCTGTGTATTTATAATTTTTTTGCACAGTGTAAATGATTGAATCATTATAAAATATTAAACTAAACACTTATTCTCTCACATGATGAAAAAGAAATTAAAACCGTCTAAGAAGAAGACAGTTCGATGCCGCCCGATTGTGAAGCGATCAGTTTTTGAAAACAAATGAATTGAATTTATAAGTAAACAAATCTAGTCGAGAAAACGGGGAAGTCATATCGTTACTATCTTTTCGTTCCATGCTACCAAACCATCTCTTATCTTTCTTTCGCATGACAAAACGAAAATAGGTGATTGTTCAGATTTGGGAGCAAATGATTCACTCGAGGAGGTTAAAGAATTTTATCTTTTCTCAAACGAGAAATAGTAAAATGGGCGTCCAGAAGTTTCAGAGCTGACAGAGCGTTAGATAAGCAATGGAAAACCGTAAAATGGCTTTGATGCGGCAAAAAAAAAAAAAAAAAAAAGAGGGAAAAAAGAGAAAACAAAGTATTTATTTACACCATGCAGACAATTTTTCAGAAGCAAATTACGAAAGAATTTTTTTGTTTTTTGTAAGTGAACTTTAGTAGAAGAGAAGAGAAGTCATTTAGGGTTATAAACGAACTACATAACAAATGGCATATTGTAGCTGTTATTCAACATTTCCGGATAAGAACAACTTTGGTGAGCTCACACGACTAGAGCTGCTTGCCATAAAAAAATAGAAACGTGATCAGTTATGTTGAGCAGGAGGAAAAGCTCTGCAAACAAAGAAATTGAGGGTTGTAAGTGGATTTTGTGCAATTCTTGTTATATAAGACATTTTCATAGCCGGAGAAGTCGCCGTAAATGCATCTCAAACTAACTGAATTGCGTATAAATTGAGTTTAGATGCACTCAAACGTAGTTAATTGAATTAGTCTAAAATCTTTCCCGTAACAAACGAAATCAGTTAATACGTTAAGGTGTAACCCTGAAAGCAAATTGAAGACAACTATGCATCAAGTGAAAAATAGTTAAACAAATTTACAATTTTTTTAATCAATTGGTTTATGCTTTGGCTGGACTGATTTTTATTTTGTCGTTAATACTGAGTTTATAACTTATCCAGAATAATTTGAGCTCTGCCTTGTTTTGTGCACAATGGCTTTCTTAATCCAGTCGATAAAATCTTTAAATGTATTTTGATGAAAACAACTTTGGTCATGGGGTTTAAAAATTAGTCGATGCATCTGTATGATTGACAGGACATACACCGAAGAGCCAAAATATCATGAGCAACTGCTTAATATGATGTTGGTCCTCCACGAGCAGTCAAAACAGCTCTTACTCGGTGAGACATAGACGCTACAAGATTTCGAAAAGTGTCTTCTGGTGTCTGGCACCAACAAGTAACCAGCAGGCCCTTCAACTCTTGTACATTATGTGGTTGAACAGCCGTAGAGCGGATTTGCTGTTCCTAAACAAACCACAAATGCTCGACTGGATTGAAGTATGGTTGATTTGGAGGCAAAGGCAACAACTGGAAGTCTTCCTTATTTTTCGCGAACCATTCTCAAACAATACAGGCGCATTATCCTGATTAAAGAAGGCACAAATAGAGATGAATACCGTTGCCATGAAAGGATGCACCTGTTGTAAAGTGGTGATTAGGTAGATGGCAGACATCGTAGTTTGCCTGCACATGAATGACTGGATCCAGGTATATTCGGAAGAACATTGCCCAAAGCGTTTAACTTCGTCCACGGACTTGCTTTCGTCCCACTATGCATCCTGGTGTCCACACTTCCCCAAGTAAACGACGCGCACGTACCAGTTCGTCCACATGACGCAAACAGGAAACAAGACTCCTAGGACCAGACGACCCTTTTCTAATCATTCAAGGTCCAGTTTTGATGCTTGCGTGCCAACTGTAGGCGCTTTCGACTGTGAATCGAATTTAGCATCGGCACTTGGAGTGACATGTATCTACACAGCGCCGTTTTCAGCAGGGTTCTATGTATTGTGTTGTGACACATTACTTCTGTCACCAGCATTTAAATTACTGGAGAGTTTCGACACATAATTTCTTCTGTGGGCACGCACGATACGGGATAGCCTTCGCTCACTTCTAGCATCAGTGGGTGAGCCGTGTTTGACCACACCTTACCGGTGGTTTGTGGTTTTTCAACCCTTGAACCAGTTTTTGAACGTGTCGTGCCGTTCCCGTACAAATGAATTTTTGTCCCATTTCTGTACACAGGGAGATCATATAGTGCCATTTCCGTACGCCGATGTGATGATGCGTAAGTAGTGAGGTATGGGTGCACGAAAACAGAGGACTAGATCAAAGTTATAGATGATTAAGTCAAAGATTATTAGGTCGTGCGCTCGTTCTTATTGATAGCGACGAGAACATTATGTTTTCTTCAGGGATATTTTTTCTAACTGCTAGGATCATCATTAAATGCTTTCGAGCAGCTAAAAACATTACAGTAAAACACAATGCAGCTCACATTGGTGCCCGATGCGTCCATAAAATTAATCCATGGTTTAAAACCCGAGTTGATGAAACATAACTTTGATTATGCTCAAAATACAAGTTAAAACCTGATGATAATTTAATGAAGTGTTTTTAATTATCATCAGGTTTTAACTTGTATTTTGCGCATAATTAAAGTTATGGTTCATCAACTCGGGTTTTAAACCATAGATTAATTTTATAGACGTATCGGGAACCAAGGTGAGCTGCTTTGTGTTTTACTGTAATGTGCTTGGATCATCAACAGGAGCCATTAATTAATGAAGAATCTACACGTTAGAGGTATCTTTTGCAGTCTCTTCTGCGAACTTGACTCAATTCCTGGGTGTGTGTGTGTGTGTTTCATTTTTTACTTATTTTTACAATTTTTTATTTATTAACGGATTTATTTTCACCCTTAGCATTCCCCCTATGCGTTATGTATTCACCTGCTGGTTGACGAAAACCATGAGTGGTGATCTCTTTGACTTCGAAAGAATTTGGAAAGCCGATTAGCATTTACACTGCTGGCCACCCAAAATGCATCACCAAGAAGGAAGCATCCGATTGGCCTGAAATTCGCAGCATGCGTCGCCCTCGAGAGGACATGCAAACGATTAGTATTACAGGGCATATGCAAATCATGTGCACCCGGCACGCCACCGAGAAGCACTATAAGAAGGGTGCACAGAAGGTGGGGTGTATGCAGTGGAAGTGTGTTGTGCTGCCGGACCTGTGCGTGGGAAGCTTCCTAATACCTCGTCGCAGAATACGGCAGTCATTCCAGCACCTTTCGGAGTTCGACAGAGGACGAATAGTGGCTTCTCGCGACAGCGGTTTATCGTATCGAGATATCGGCGTCCATGTGGGACGACATCCAGCCACATTGAGGCGAGTATGGATTCGGTGCGAGCAGGAGAGACTGACGGACCGACGTGAGCAATTTTTGCAGCCGCGGCACACCACCGAACGAGAGGACCGGCATGTTGTGCGGCGGGCATTGACGGCTCGCACCGCCACATCACGAACGTTAGCGCAGAAATTAGGGTGTGTTGCGCAACAACCTGTGTCAGCACGTACCGTTCAACGTCGTCGGCAGGAGCGGGGACTTGTCACACGGCGCCGATTGCTCCGATTACCATTGACGTTACACTACCGGCGAGTGCGGCGGCAATGGGCCGTTGAACGCCGCACCTGGACTACGGAATGGCACGACATTGTCTTCTCCGACGAATCCCGCTTCTGCCTGCGACACCACGATGGTTGGATCCGCGCGTGGCGGCACCGAGGCGAGAGACTGTATGACGCCTGCATTATGCATCGCCATACCGGTCCATCGCCTGGCGTTATGGTTTGGGGCGCAATTGGATATGACACCCGCACCCCTTTGGTACGCATCGTTGGCACACTCAACAGCCACTGCTTCATCTCCGGCGTTTTGGAGCCTGTAGTCCTCCCTTACCTGCAGGACCTGCCAGCGGCCACGTTTCAACAGGACAATGCGCGCCGGCAAGTGGCACGCGTCGTGCAACAATTCTTCACGGCCCACCAGGTGTCACTGCTGCCGTGGCCCGCCTGTTTTCCCGATGTGTGAGCCCATCGAACACGTCTGGTTGCTGATCGGCAACCGAGTGGCACGGCAAGCACCACCCGCGGCTACGCCTGATGAACTGTGGCAACATGTGGAAGCAGCCTGGACCGACATATCCCAAGCCTACATTCAAAGCCTCTTTCGTTCGATGCCGCGGCGTGTGGCAGCCCTTATTGTCTGCCATGGGAGCCACACGAACTATTGATGTCGGCGTGTTCCGCAAATCGCACGGGCCTGTAAGCTCAATCGTTTCATCTTTGTATCTGTTGTTATGTGTCCAGTAAATCTGGCTTCGCTATCCCGTGTCCTTCTTGGTGTTGCATTTTTTGTGGCCAGCAGTGTGTTTTCTCCTTTAGCTTCCCTCACATCTGATACCAAGTTTTACCACTATACGGAAATGGCACTAGCTGATCTGGCTATGTACGGAAATGGGACGAAATTTCCTTTGTACGGAAATGGCCCTTACGACAGTGGGCGACTATAACTTGTCAATAGCTTGGGCGACAACGTTTTTGAAGGTACTAACACGGCTGACCGTGAGTACCCGACAAGCCTTGTTATTCACGAAAAGAAAAAATAAGGCAAAGAAAGAGTGTTGATATAATTTCTTTTTGTTTTTGTAATGTACACTGAAAATATCTATCTTTAAAATAGAAAACCTGAGTAGATTCACAACCTAACAGATAGGTAAGAAATGATCACTTATTACCAAAAACGGTACGTGCATTTTTTATAAAAGAAATCTGATAACATTTTTTGTATAAGTACTAATTTTCATTTTTGAAGTTTTGTTATTTTATGATGATTGCGATTTAAATGTATTTTTTTTTCATGAAGGCGCGTTATGGCCGCAAGCGCCCCAAATTCTAGCTCTAATATATACCATATCGCAAACCATGTTTTTGTTGCTTTCTAGGATTTTTCATTTTGACTTTGGAAAACTTCCTACATTTTCAAAGACGTTAAAGGATTCTAAACATGTGGTCGTGAATACCGGCCTGTACAGCTGTACAGCTTTTTCAGTCAGTACTCAATAATTTCGGTTCCGGACAATTCGTCCAACGACGATTGGTCCAATGCCGATTCGTCCAAAGGGACAATTGGTTCAATGGACTATTCGTCCAATGTACAAATGGTCCATCGCCGATTCGTCCAATGGTATCATCCTACCAACGGTAAACTGTTTTTATTTTCCAGATAGGAATAATAATTTAAAATTTTCTCCTCTTTATATCCTTTTAAAAGATAATTTCGGTATATTTGGTGATTGTAAACATTTTACATAAACCTGGGAAAAAGCACTCAATGGAGCACTTCTCAGCTGTTTGCAAAGCACCTAGCCCCCAGGCCTTTTTGGAAGATATAAACTTACATCATAGATATTTGCTATTTGTAAACATGTTATAAAACATAATAAAAGGCACTCATCGTATCATTTCTCAGCTCTTTACAAGGCGCCTAGGCCTTTTAACACCTAATATTCTACCGATGTCATATTCTGAGGTTTACATATTAAGTAAAGTTAAAAATACTAGCACAACATTAGTAAATTAACTTGGTAGGTGAACGTTATGAATATGACATCGGTAGAATAAAAACTGTCAAAAAGGCCTAAAGCCTATGAATTAATTTTTCGTGCTTGAGTAAAAGCGCAATATTAATAACTTGATTTAATGTGTAAACGTTATGAATATGACATCGGTAGAATAAAAAGTGTTAAAAGGCCTAGGCCTAGGGCCTATGAATTAATATTTCGTGCTTGGGTAAAAGCGCAATATTTTTAACTTGATTTGATATGTAAACGTTATGAATATGACATCGGCAGAATAAAAACTGTTTAAAAGGCCTAGGCCTAGGGCCTATGAATTAATATTTCGTGCTTTAGAAAAAGCGCAATATTATTAACTTGATTTGATATGTAAACGTTATGAATGACATTGGTACAATAAAAATAGTTAAAAAGGCCTCGGTCCGAAAATCGACCAGTAGTCTCCATTGGCGAGTTGGCCCACTGCATGCTGCAAACAGAAACGGAAGACTAGTATTTTATATTATTTAATGCGAAAGAGAAACATTGAAGTTGATTGAAGAAAATGCGATCCCGAAATAAAATATCTGTAGCCACAATATTACGCATGAAATGTAACATTTATTTTTCATTCCTTGGACTACTTGTACTTTCGTATAACATCGGAGATAGAATCAGAACAGATGAGATTTGTATAGCACGAGTAGCAGCACTTCGGACAGATCGGACGGAATCGGACTAATCGTACCATTGGACCAATCGTCCCATTGAACGAATCGGCATTGGACGAATCTTACCTTTGGACCAATTGTCCCTTGGACGAATCGGCATTGGACCAATCATCGTAAGACAAATCGTACCAGACCCCAATAATTTACATCTACAGGTGAAGACATCACGAGAACATAGAAGAAACTCAATATTCTCGTAATCTGAGTGAATATTCTCATCTTTCCAAAACTTCAAGAGGACGGCACAATGATCACAAGCGCTGTGAGTACTGCATCATTCCTGTATGACGAACCGAAGTTCAGTAAAAAGCCCGATTGTAAATGAAACATGTTAATGGACTGGAGTTCATATAGAATATACCTCGGTAAAAGACAATACTAAATAAATTCAGTCTTCATAAAACTATGCTCTGTCAATAAATAAATAAATACAACGTTGTAAATAAAAATAAGGAAAAACGCAACATCAGATCAGGAAGTAGTATACAAATTTTGAAGATGTGAATCCCTATGAATTTTATAAATATGTGAATTTTGAAGATGAAACTTTGTATTGTATGGTGTAATCCCGTATTCCATTCGTGATTAGGAAGTACTGTCGCAAATGTTATGAAACTTACTGGCTAAGACGTAAGAAATGATCACACAGTTTTAGATAAAAAGAAGTGAAGTACAGTGGGAAAAAAGGTTCCCAGGCATATGCTAGTATGAAGTGAATCCTTCATCATGAGCAGAGGCGTAACTAGGGCGCTGCAGGCAGGGCGGCTGCTCCGGGCGCAACTCAAGCGGGGAGCAAAACTAACTGCTTACAGTCTGATTAAAATTAAAATTGAAGCTTTTGCACCAGTTTCTGGTACATATTATTCTGGCCATGCTTCGTCATTTCTCCATTTACAGAATTTGCGTATAACATGTTTCACCAGCTTAGTTACATTTGCGTGTCTTCCTCAAAATATTCAGGAGTTAATTGATCTTGTTAAGAAACGAAGGAGCGGTAATACGTACTTTGCAAGATGGTGTCGTTCACATTGTTGAAGATTCTGTGTGGCTATT
Source organism: Macrothele yani (assembly GCA_039090855.1). Taxonomy (NCBI): domain Eukaryota; kingdom Metazoa; phylum Arthropoda; class Arachnida; order Araneae; family Macrothelidae; genus Macrothele; species Macrothele yani. The sequence continues at coordinate 108,321,581 of CM077004.1, read as the reverse complement.
CTCTCATTACTGCGACTACAAACCAGCTGCATTCAGCCCATTTGACGTGAGTCCGAGCTAGTTGCGAAAAGCTGCACAAACAGCCATACTTTGATTGTTCTTCTTTTTGTTTATTTGTTTGGGGGGCATAACGGCTACTGTAAGAAACTCATTGAACTATAGTCCTGTCCCTAATTTAGGGCCACCGGCTCCAGTAAAGGGAGAGAGAGAGCAAGTGCAGTAGAACAAACATACCATCCATGCTTCACGTAGGATACATGGACGCCATCGCCTGTAGCACTCGGCCACCGGGATGGCACAGTTTGATTGCGTCTCCTGCATAGTGATACCATTGGGGTATGTCATGAATTTTGTTTCGTACGTTTCCGTCCGAATGGGAGCGGGTCTGAGTTCCGAATAGGGCATGGGTGGTGTGTTTGTCTTACGACGCTTGCTTTCTCTCTTCCCTGGAACCAGGTGCCCTAAATAAGAGACGGGCGACTGCTTATATCCCTTGGAGTTGCTCACGGTGGTCGTTGAATTTCGGAAACAAAAGAACAGAAGGCAGATGGGGGCGCGATAATGTATGGTTTGCCACTGTCTCAATCTATGTAATTACGTCTCTGATGAAGAGCAATGTGTTTGACCAGCTTCCACGGAACAGAGTTGCAAACGCCTTACCGGGTCCTACAGCACCACTTTTCCACCAGTTTTTGTCGCACTGCATCCATTGTCGGAGGTGGTTGACACAACGTCTGGAAGTTTCGTCCTAATCATTCTCTATGAGCGACAAATCTGAGTATCGGACTGGCCAAGTTAGCATATTGACACTTTGTAGACATTACCTCGATGCTTTTGCAGTAAAAGGACGGGAATTGTCTTTCTAAGGCAGCATAGCGATGAGCAGGCAGGGTCTTCTGTAATAAACACTAAACTGAAATGTCAATCACAGAAGATAGCTTTCTAAACGTTGATGCTAGCTAGCTGTTTGGGTGGTATGCTGTTTGATGATATTAGCTGGATTGTTGCGTTGGTCACATAAGTACCATGCGTGTATCCGACGGCTATCTTGTTGAAGGCAGAAGCGATATTCATCGCTGTACACTACATACACTACGCGAAGTCATCCTCCAACGCAGGTAGCTCGCGAGCGGTACTAGTCTGAGCGCGGTGGATGGAAGGAATCGGGGGAAGGCGATACGATGGGCGGCGTGTGTACAAGCCTTCTCTCCAAGCCCAGTTGTTGGAAAACTGCATGCAGTTTCTTGTCGTGTGATTGGCGACTGATGCTCGGCATCACCGCAGGCTGAGAACAAAGCTATTGGTTTGTTCTCAGCCTGCGGAGGCCTCTTGATCAAGAGGCCTCCTCGTCCTGTAATCGCTCCAGGCCGGCCGCTTTCAAATCGACGGCTGTGCCTGCCTTTTCTTGTACACCGCGTACAGCAACGATGGGCTGCGGCATTGTGGTGGCCAACAAGTGATGCAATACGCCGACTTGACCAGCCGACTATGCACAGGCCAATAATGCGTCATCTTTTAAAGTTCGTTAGCTGATAATTTTCATGGCGGTGATGAGTTCTCAGCATTCTACCTGTGACGAATTTTCTCCACGAGTCACAATTCGACCATTTGTGGCAATGTTACTAGGAACTGATTCCTTATTCATCAATCGCCGCGTTGACGCTGTTATAACAGCTTCATGTTTTACCGGATTGGTTTGATAGTGAAATATTGTAATATGCACATCTGCAGATGCTATCATACTTACTATTTCCGCTTTGCAGATAGCGAGAGGAAGAAAAAGTTGTACAAGCAACACAGTCAACTGACACACACTTTCTAAGGATGAAGCCTACCTAGCTTCATAACCATTTCCGTGGATGCTATGTGTTGCTAAAACGTGGAAAGAGCCATGTCTTTGTTTATTCACTGACGCCACGTATTTAGAGGATTTTCACTTTGGATCTCGGCTTTTGGATTTAACTGCTATTATTGATATATGGCCAATGCTGTCAATGCCCACCAGATGGAGACGTCTCAGTAGCTGAGCCCACCTTACGGATGTATGATGTCAGATGCTGACAGAAAAGAACACATTGCGCCGTGGATGGTTGGCCACCGTGGTGTAAGGCTAACGCGCTCAGCTAGGTATCGAGAGATCCGGGATTCAGTTCCCCGGCGGTGTCCGAATAACAATTTTTCGGTTGCTGTGTGTTGCTAAAGCGTGGAAAGAGTAATGTCCTTGTTTATGCATTTATAGGATTTTCACTCCGTAGATGAATTTGAGTTTCATCTGTTTTAAGTTTATGCAACTGACTTCTCTCCAAGCCCAGTTGTTGGGAAAAATGCATGCAGTTTCTAGTGCCTTGAGCTTAATCTCTGGGTACTTATGGCTTTCAATTTTTGACCTCCTGGGGAACTCATCTCCACTTTAAGATAATTTGAGTAAATCTTCTTTAGAGCTCCATTAACATTTCGCACGCACACAAAAGATAAAAACTGAAACGAATAGCATTTTGCCGCAGCTCACAAAAGATGGACACAAAGAAAGTAAGAATAAAATCATTACCTGCGTCTCTCAGAATCTGCTAACAATCTGCGCCGATTGTTACCATAGCTGAATTCTTGAATTTGATGTTCTTTCACGGTGACCCAACAAAGTTACCCAGACCAAAAGTAGATCCGTCAAAACAGCCCCACGACACAGCCAATACATAAAACAGCGTTTGTCATAATAGCTTCCTGTCAAAAAGCTTCGTCCATACAAAATTGTATATACAATCCCTTTTTTTTTTTCTGATTGGAAATTTGACGACCACCGTGAGCAACTCGATGGGCTGTGAGCAGTCACCCGTCCTTAATTTAGGGGAACAGGTTACATAGGGAAGGAAGGGAACCACAGCATCCTTGCCTCACCGGGAGTAGAACCCAGACCCTTCTCTGAGGAGTGGTCTTAAGCCAGATCTTAGACCATTGCACCACCGGGGCGGCGTATATATATTATGTGTTGGTACATCTACTAGATTGCTAACTGAGATAAAAAGGAAATCATTTGAACTTTTTTTCAGCAAAACTTAGAATAATATAAAAATGTTTAGTAAAAAATGCTTTTAACCAAATTAAGTTGTCACGTCATAATAAATTCCACACAGGCGGACCAAATATTAGTAGCACAATAATTCTGCACTGTTTAAAACAATTCTTTAGTGAAGGGTAATGGTTTTAAACAAGTGAAGTTATATTATCAAGTTATGAGACCAAGCAGGTACTAAACTGATAATGATAATTCTGCACAAATGTTTTAAGTCGCCGATCGAATTGCATGCAGTTTTGCTTCGATGCGTTGCCTTAACCCTGCTTGAAAACGAGCTAAATCAATATCAGTTTGATTATGAGTTTTTAGAAATTGATTTATAAGTTTATATACTGACGGGTAATGGGAATCAATCGGTTGAAAACAGCGCTGCCATCCTTCAACCGAATCATTAATGCAAAGGAAGATTATTGAGAACTCTATTGTAAACACTCAATTTGGGTATTTCAAACTGTGGTTCAATTCTACAATTCCGCCTTCGTCGGCCAATGTAATTATCTTCAATATAGTCAACGATAAAATCCATGCTGTAAGGACAAGTGTCAGCCAAATTTTCGAATGCAACAAGTATATTATCGACTGGAACGAAGCTCAAAGCTAATAGTATTTTTGCATGTATCACGGACTTAAAATTTCTTCAAATTTAAGAACACAATCTGCAAGCAAGAAAAAGGAGTCCCTATGGGTTCGCCCCTCTCCTTCCTACTATCAGAAGCAGTATTGAGACCACTTGAAACTAGAATACTTGCTTCAACAGACCCGGCCCCCAATACCTATCTGAGATATGCTAACGACATTTTTTTCGTTTGGACGGCCTCTGAAGAACAACTCCACCTTTCCACAACGCCATTAATCAGGAACACCCTAGCATACGTTTCACTATGGAAGACAAAACCGAAGCATCCCTTCCTTTTTTAGATGTACTCATCAAGAAATTTCAGACTAAACCGAAGCATTTCTTCCTGTTTTAGATGTACTTATCAAGAAATCTCAGACTAAACCGAAGCATTCCTTCCTTTTTTAGATGTACTTATCAAGAAATCTCAGACGAAACCGAAGCATTCCTTCCTTTTTTAGATGTACTTATCAAGAAATCTCAGACGAAACCTTCTCACAGAAGTCTTCTACAAGGAAACATATGTTCCAAATGTAATCCCTCCAGGCTCGTCCTGCCCCCGGCAAAGGAGGCTGGTATTTTTCCGGCACAGACTGAAGTGCGCTTATACGCACTCCACGGAGATAGCTGCAACCGAAGCTGAGCTAGATGAACTGAGAGCACTCGCAATCTCAGCGGGCTACCTAAACGGCAGGGTGGATCGCATCATACTTCTAATACAATCTAGTAGACCCAGCTATAACTACAGTGAATCCACTCGCAGCTTTACAGTACATCGGCTGCTGCCAATATATTCCAGGATTTTCTTATTTCTTCATGAACAGTCTTAGGAAGCTCGGTCTAGGAATAAGACTTCGTACTCAGAGGACACTATATCTGTGCATCTCGTCTAAGAAGCTTGACTCCGGAAACCTATATCAAGCGAGAGTCTATACTATCCCACTCCGCTATCCTGATGCGGCAACCAAATACTATATCGGAATGAAGAAAAGATCGCTTTGCGCCGACTCCGAGAGCACAAGCAGGACACCAACAAAACTAGACTTACCACGCCTCTAGCCCGTGATGTGGCCAACCTCTCCGCCACCCCCGTTTGGACAGATATTAAAAGGATAGCGCCATACACAACAGCCAGCGCAACCCTTCTTAGAGAAACCATTGAAATTGTTTCAAGAGATGACGTGTACAATACGGAAACCTCACTAGGCCTGCCGCACGCTTTGCGCACCATCCTTCATACACGCGCAGGAGCATCTGATATCTGAGACATGCGATTCATGCATTGTAATACCACACAATTTTTCCATATTTTGGCATATTTAATTTGTATCAATTAAACATTTGTCGAAAACATTACGTGGTTTCAGAAATTATGAACTATATGTCAACAAAATAGTTTCCATATCATCTACTGTTTCGCACGTTACTAGAAATTCGAGCACGGGAAAAACGTCCATATAATAAAAAAATTTTATTTCAACTTGTCACTAATATTCCTTTTTTTTCTTTTTGATGTTCCTTATAATAGTTTAGAATTTTATTATGAAGATTACAAATTTATATGAAAAAATGTTTTTATATGTGCAGTCAAATGCATCATAAGTTGTCAAAGTCCTCCAATACGTAGAGACAATATGTATTAAATGATTAATATTATTCCAGTTTTTTAACTCATGATTCACGAAATTAATACAATAGAAAAGAACTTTCGAACCTTTTGATTATGATGCGTTGAATCAGTAATAAGCCATCTTGCTATCGAAGAAGGCACGATTTTCCTTTCCTGTGGTATCAGCTTCCAAGTTGAACTTCGATCTTATAATTTCTTATTATAGATGACGGTTGCAAGTTTCATTTTCCGTGGCTCGATATCCCAAACTAGTTTCAATTCCTTCTTTTTGGAATCATCTTCAGTGGGTATTATGATCTACTTCTCATACACGTTGTGTTTCGGCCACTTACATCGATTCTACTGGCAGCGTCCGACTTTTCACGGCAGTTGTACTCTTGCGCATGCTATTTTTGGTATTAATGCACATTCTTAGTCGTGTTTTGATATAATTGGATGATATGAATTCCGATTCTAAATTAATTGGTGTTGCCATTCGTTTGTTGAAAATAATTAATAAGGTCTTTTATTATATTTTTTATCGTTAATTTCTTTTTCGATAAAATATTTCCAAGCGTACGGTAGACTCATTGGATCATTATTATTACAATTTATTTCTTTAGTTTTTTCAATCATTACTGCTTCTGAGGTTAATATTTGATTTTTAGTTTTATGTGAGGTTATTAATTTTGCATCTTTTTTTTTTTTTTTTTTTTTTTTTTGATTGGAGGTTTAACGACCACCGTGAGCAACTCAATGGGCTATAAGCAGTCGCCCGTCCCTAATTTAGGGTCACTGGTTCCAGGGAAGGGAGAGAGCCAGTGCCGTAAGACAAACACAACATCCATGCCTCACCGGGATTCGAACCCGGACCCCTTACGGACGAATGATCAGAGGCCAGCGCCTTAGACCACTGCGCCACCGGGGCGGCTAATTTTGCATCATGCCAATCAGGATAAGCTTCATTTTCAATACAATGATTTATTAATGATGTTTTGTTTTCTTTTTTATTCCAGTTCGATATATGTTCTTTTAATCTGGTCTTAAATCTTCTTTTTGTACTTCCTATGTATACTTTATTTCTTTCATTTCTTTCTATTTCTGTATAATATTTTGTTGGTATAGAATATACTCCGGCTTTATCAAGCATTGATCTTCTTTCATTTCCAGTAGTTAATATAGTTTCGTTATCTATGACGGTTTCTGCTAATATCATTTTTTCTTTAATGCATTCCTTCTTTAGGATATCTGTTATTGGAGGAATGTAGGGAATTTTACCAGCAAATTTTATTTCATTTTTTTGTTTATTTTTATTTTCATTTAAAGATTTCTTTATATTTTCAAGTATATCATCTATGATCTTTTTCTTGTATATAAATTTCATAGCAGTTCTTTTTATCCAGTTAATCTCAATATTTTCTTTGTGTTTATTATAGGAATGGGTTAATGCTCTTCTTGTGTAAAATTGAAGTGCTGCCCTTTTATATTTCCAAGGATGATTTGAATCAATCGGAATTATCGTTGGAGTATAAGTTGGTTTTCGATATACTTCGTATTCAATCATATTATTTCGCCTGAATAAAGAAATGTCTAAATAGTGTAGTTGTCTATTAACTTCTTTTTCCATAGTAACTTGTATTGTAGGATAAAAACTATTGTATTTGTTTACAAATGTTTCAAGTTCTTTTTCAGATTGCTTCCAGAAGATAAGGATATCGTCAACGTATCTTACGTATAGTATTAGTTGTTTTTGATTGAATGAATCCAAAAGTTTATTTTCTATGTCTTGTAATATTATTTCAGCAAGGAGTCCCGAAATTGGTGATCCCATTGGTGCACCTTGTTTTTGTCGGTATATTTTTTTATTATATGTGAAGTAGTTATTATCAGCTACTAGTTTCAATGCCTGAATAATACTAATTCTTTGTGCTTCAGGTATTTTTTTCATCTTTTAACTTCTGATCTAACAATTGAATTGCTTCATAAACAGGTGTATTTGGATATAGGGAAACCATATCTAGACTGATCATCAGAAAATCGGTTGTTTTTAGTTCTTTAACTTTTTTAATCACTTCAATGGAGTTGTTAATTGTATAAATATGTTGAAAGTAATACTGTTTTAAATGTTTAAATAGTTCTTTTTTAAGGAGAATTGTTGGAGCCGTTGTTTTATTTACTATTGGTCTTAATGGTTCTTCTTTTTTATGCGTTTTGATTTTGCTGAATATGCTTGGAATAGACGCTCCAACGGGCGGAATGGCTTTGTTTTTAATATTATCAGGTAAATGTTCATTAATTTAGAATCGGAATTCATATCATCCAATTATATCAAAACACGACTAAGAATGTGCATTAATACCAAAAATAGCATGCGCAAGAGTACAACTGCCGTGAAAAGTCGGACGCTGCCAGTAGAATCGATGTAAGTGGCCGAAACACAACGTGTATGAGAAGTAGATCATAATACCCACTGAAGATGATTCCAAAAAGAAGGCATTGAAACTAGTTTGGGATATCGAGCCACGGAAAATGAAACATGCAACCATCATCTATAATAAGAAATTATAAGATCGAAGTTCAACTTGGAAGCTGATACCACAGGAAAGAAAAATCGTGCCTTCTTCGATAACAAGATGGCTTATTACTGATTCAACGCATCATAATCAAAAGGTTCGAAAGTTCTTTTCTATTGTATTAATTTCGTGAATCATGAGTTAAAAAACTGGAATAATATTAATCATTTAATACATATTGTCTCTACGTATTGGAGGACTTTGACAACTTATGATGCATTTGACTGCACATATAAAAACATTTTTTCATATAAATTTGTAATCTTCATAATAAAATTCTAAACTATTATAAGGAACATCAAAAAGAAAAAAAGGAATATCAGTGACAAGTTGAAATAAAAAATGTTTATTATTGGACGTTTTTCCCGTGCTCGAATTTCTAGTAACGTGCGAAACAGTAGATGATATAGAAACTATTTTGTTGACATATAGTTAATAATATTTAATTTGATTTGGGGATCCTTTGTTTTACTTTATAACTGTCGCCTGACGATGGCAATCAGTCATTATTGAAAGCTTGCATTTCCTGCTTTTTTTACGCTTTCCAACCGTAGGTTGAAGAAGCGTATATGCTCCAGCTTTGTCCGTCCGTCTGGCGGCACGATTACTCGAGTAAAAATGGTTCGATTTCGATGAAATTTTAGTATATGGTAGGGGACCACCTGAGGACGAACCCTATTGAAAATGGATGAAATGGGGTAGAAGGTCACGGCATAGGAGCGAGATCCATTCCATTGCCCTTATGCGTCATAACTTGCGCAATAATCGTTCGATTTCGATGAACTTTTAGCATGTGGAAGGGGAAGACCTGGGAAGGATCCCTATTGAAAGTGAACGAAATGGGATCAAAGGTCAGGACATAGGAGTGGGATCCATTCCACTGCTCTTATGCATCATAACTAACGGGAAAAAGATTCGATTTCGATTAAATTTTAGTATGTGGTAGGGGACCACCTGTGGACTAACCCTACTGAAAATGGGCGAAATGGGGTCAAAGGTCAGGTGCGGAATCACTTCCATCGCCATTATGTGTCATCACGCGTAAAAATTGTTCGATTTGGATGAAATATTAGTATGTTGTAAGGGCCTACCTGGGGAAGAATCCTGTTGAAAATGGGCGAAATAGGGTCAACGGTTAGGACACAGGAGCGGGATCTATTCCATAGCCCTTATGCATCATAATATACGTAAAAATGCTTTTAATGCGACAAAACTTTATCATGTTATTTCGGAGGTATACTGAACCGGTTCTGTTGAATATCATTGAAATCAGGGCACAGGACCGAGATTTATTCCACAGCCATTATCCTCATAACTTGAGTAATGATTTCTGGTATGTTGGAAAGCGTATTATAATCAATGCATTGCATGATTTTACTAACTTGTTTACTTGTACACCTAATAAACGGATTTTATTCTTTAATGTAATCTAGGTGTATCTCTTCCTGCTCACTAATTCGTTAGTATACGTTTAAATTAAATTTTTACATGTAGTCGTAGATTTCTGTTGTTTTTTATTTCTTCTGTTAAATTCTTGAACTATTCTCCTTAAACACTTTTCGAGGTGGAATAAGCATCCCACCGCTTCAGCATCATTAAATACTTGTGACACTGTATTTTGAATAGTCTTTTCGTAATCTGGTATTACACTTATAAGGTGTATATGAAGATAAATAAACAGATGTCTTGAGTGTAAGTCCGTTTGTACACTGCTGAATATGTTTAGTAATTGCTGGATGTTTAATGCTTGTTACAGCTTTGGCTGCCTTGTTTTTGGCTTGATTTGGTGCATGATTGTGCTCTGTGACAGCTGTTGCAATTTTACTAAACACTTATAAACATCCAAGGCAAAATGTTTCGGTGCGCTTCCATGACGTTCTTCCATCTACACTACATGTATTATCGCTTTTCGATACCAATACCCATCCTTTAACAGAAATTATCTTCCTTTCTGAGATCTTTTTTTTTTCATATTTAAAGACAGTCTCCACGCGATTGAATTTTAAGTGAGGAGTAGTGTAGTTCAAAATTGTGCGGGTGAAACTTAAAATAACTGGTTGGTTTATGAAGGAAATTTCGATTTCGCTGGAAGAGTAAGAGTACGTATGTGAATATCCAATTTTTTTCAAGCAAGTGTAATTGGAAAATGTGTTGAACAAAAAATTTCACTACCCTGAATGTAAATTATTCATTTGTGGGATAACTTACATTCAGGTTAGTGAATTTTATTAGTGGTGAAATGAGAATTAAAGATGCACTGATTCACTGCGACGGTGAGTAACAAAGTAAAGAACCGAAAATTATTTACTGCGACACACTCACACACAAAACGCTCGCAAATACGCTGGTCGATCGGAAAATTAGGTTACACGTACTATAAAGTAAATGAGGGATGCACAGGTGGTGGACGAAAAAATGGAAACACCTGGTTAAAAAGTATGGGTAAAACGACCAACGTTTTCCACGTGAAAATGTAGATGGCGCCGGAGGTCTTGATAGTGAATGTGTGCTACGAACCCTGGCAAACCAGCAAACAGCCACAGTTTCTGTCTAGACATTGGTCTGCGCGTTGCAAGTGAATTATGTTGGAGCTTACAGAGTTTTAAAGAGGGCAAAATGTTGGGGCCCGTAAGATGGGTGCTTCTGTGACCAAAGTAGCAAGTTTATTCGGTGTATCGCGAGGTACTACATCGAAAGTTTTGAACGCATATTGTGCTTCTGGAAAAACATCATCCGTTAAACACCAGCGTGGACGAAAGTGTGCGTTTAATGACAGAGAAAGAAGGACATTGCGGAGGATTGTGACCACAAATAAGAAGACAACAGCTGCAAAAGTTACTGCTGAGCTGAATAACGTGATTTCAAACCCTGTCTGTACAGAAACAGTGCGAAGAGAGCTCCATAGGTAGGGAATTTATGGTCGACCTGCAATTGCTAAACAACTGGTTAATAACGTGAATGCATCACGCAGGAGAGAGTAGTGCAACACTCATAAAACGTGTACTGCTGAACAATGGAAGACTGTCATCGACCTTTATACTGTTTCCAACCTGTGGGAGAGTTTACGTGTGGCGAAAACACGCCCAAACTTACGATCCGGCTTGCCTTTTGCCGACAGTGAAGCATGGCGGCTGGTCTGTCATGGTTTGGGTAGCCATATCATGGCATTCTGTTGGCCCCATTATTACCTTGTGAGGTCGTGTCACTGCCAAGGATTATCTAAGCCTTTTGAGCGACCAAGTCCATCCCATGGTACAAACAGTGTTTCCTGCAGGCGATGCCATTTATCAAGACGATAAGATCCCAATTCATACAGCTCATACCGTTCAATAATGGTTTGCTGAGCATGCTGATGAGGTTTCCCATCTTCCCTGGCCCTCTCAGTCGCCAGACTTCAATATAATAGAGCCCCTATGGACCGTTTTGTAGAACAAGGCTCGAGCGCACTATCTCCTCCAGCATCTTTACATGAACTTGAACGTGTGTTGCCAGAAGAATGGTATAACATCCCATTATCCACCATCCGACACTTATATTTGTCCATTCCCAGAAGAATCCAGGCCGTCTTGAATGTAAAAGGCGGTCTTACATCATATTAGGTATGGAATTCCTTCTTTTACCAGGTGTTTCCATATTTTTGTCCATACCCTGTAGTACGAGTGACACAGTTGGCATGTTCGTTCGAGAGATGGTACTAGCGCTCCAGGTACTTCTGTGAACTCCTATTCTCAGCGTGAGATGTGTAGTAACATTTCAAAATGGCGACGCGGTTGGAAACGTTGTCTCAGGTCGAAGTGAGAGCAGTGATGAAGTTTTTATGGGCCATTAACGTGCCCGAAGCCGATATTCATCGACAGCTCGTCGAAGTTTATACTGACAACGTGATACCTCGACAATATGTGGGGAGATGGTCCCGTTAGTTTCGATCCGGCAAGTTTCATGTGGGGAACCGACATCGCACAAACAGTGAACGTCCAAGTTCGTCGACGACTGAGACACTCTGCATGTGGGGAACCGACATCGCACAAACAGTGAACGTCCAAGTTCGTCGATGACTGAGACACTCTGCACGTGTGGACGAAATGATTCAAGACGACCGAAGGGTAACTTTGCACCATATTGCGTCTGAGCTGAGATTGACTGCAAAACATCCACCACAAGATGATTGTTCACCATCTTGTGGTGGATGTTTTGCAGTACTCCAAGGTTTGTGCCATTTGGGTGCCACGTTCGTTATCCATCAATCACAAAACAGCACGAATGATGTCATGTTTGACGTTCCTGCAGAATTTATGTTGAAGACGGTCAGAGCTTTCTTTACCATATTGCATCTGAGCTGAGATTGAGCTATGGCGTTCTTTGACATCTTGCGGTTGATGTTTTTCAGTACTCCAAGGTTTGTGCCAGTTGCACGCCACGTTCGGTATCCGTCGATCACAAAGCAGCGCGAATGATGGCATGTTTGATGTTCCTGAAACGTTTACACTGAAGACGGTCAGAGATTTCTTAACCGTATTGTGACTGGGGACAAGACATAGGTTCGTCACTTCGCTTTCACCAGCAAGAGAGCTTTCATGCAATGGAAACACGCTGATTCACCACCGAGGAGAAAGTTTAAAGTCACACCGTTTGCTGGAGAAATCATGGCATCAGTTTTCTGGGATTCCTCGGGTGTGCTTTTGGTGGACTTCTTAGATCATGGACGTACCATCAACGCTGATCAGGATTTGGTCATGCTTAAAAAATTGCACGAAAACGACCTGGTGTTCTACGCATTGGTGTCATTCTCCTTCGCGATAACGCGAGGCCGCACACCGCCCAACACCACGTGACACTTTCTCCACAAATTCCGGTGGGAGATGTGGAAGCTCCTGGCGTACAGCCTAGACTTGGCTCCTAATGACTTCCTATTTCCTGCCATAAAACAGCACCTGTATGTTATTCGCTTCACGTGTGACGATGACGTGGAAACAGCTGCAATAAACTGGCTAGACACGAATTTTTCAGTCCGAGATGGATAATCTGGTCGTGCTGTCCGACAGATGTCTGAATCGTCACCGTGATTTCGTCGAGAAATAGTACTTCATATTCTTTGTCACATCACAAAAAACAATTCTTGCTTGGTGAATTTTCCTTTCCACTCCCCGAACATGTAACATTTTTTTTTCTGATCGACCACCGTATATTTACAGAATAAAAATTTTCATAGGATATTAAGAAATTCTTCCGAACTTGAGGTATTTGCTTGGGCACTAAAAATACCCGACCGGCGCTTTTGGATCGCAACAGACGTTTGTAAAAAGAGGTTCACAAAAGAAAGAGAAAAGGGTAGGAAACCACTTTTCTGTCCTTACCTCGACCCACACTTCAATTCGCTGCCATCAGGCGTGAGGAAAAAGGCTATTTCCTGAAAACACAGGCATACACGTATGTTTGTTGCTTGTCTATCACTAGGCAACAAAACAAGAAGTGGGAAGAGAGGCGAGATTTTCGATGAGATGAGTCCAGCCGTAGATTTTGTAAGTTGTAGGGAAATAATTTTTATCCTTGTATCGAAAAAGTGTTCTAAAAACGAAACATTTGCTTCCTGCTGAAACCAAAATAGAATGTGTGTTTCCCAGCAGATTGTTTTTCTCGAACTTTATAGGGGACTGCAAATAATATATTTTCCAGGCACAATGCAAGCGCTTTATAATACCGTTAATTTGTAATTCATTTATTTTACAAATTATGTTATTATCAAAAAGAAGAGAGTGAAGTAGCAATATCGGTCTGCGATAGGCTCTTTTGACGAAAGACTATTTTACCAAGGGCTATTTTGTGTATTGGCTGTGATGCTGGGGCTATTCTTTAAATGTTTTATGTTTTTTTAACTGAGTACAATTGTTTTTTTTTATCCCAGCTATTTATGCTTATCGCTTAATACTGTATGAATCATCGTATTATCTCTAGCATGATGCGTTGTTGGTTGGTGCGTTGTACCAGAGGTTAGGATCTGTGCATCGCCCCCTATATGCGTGTTTGTATTTCCCCGATATATCCTCTTGTAAATGTCAACCCCGCCTTCTCGTGGTGCATCCTGTTCCCACTAAAGGGGCTCTGACGACCGCCAATAGCGGTATAACTATACCATCGGGATCAGAGAAAATGCTATCCCACACTCACCAACCCGCTTGGCCAGCGTGGTGAGTTATGGCCAAACACCTCCAAAATGACTCTACAACTTAAATCTTGGCCCTCAGTCTCCGGTAGCTGGAATGTACCTGGCCAAGGCAGCGATTCGTAAATATGCGGGAGTGACATGGAGGAGACTGGCACAAGACAGACCGTTGTGGAGGAAACTTGGGGAGACCTTCGTCCAGCAGTGGATTGATAATGGTTGACAATGATGATGATGATGACAGTAGAAAAACTCTTCAAAAATTCTTTGAACTTCAAAGACGTACACCTGTCCAATATTTCCTTTATGTTTTCTACTTTTCGTGGTGCGTAATTTTCGCAAGAACCGGTCTAAATACTTAAGCTGTTCTATTTTTCATACATGTTTTACCAAGTTAAGTTGAGAATATGTTTTCGGGTCAGTCAGATATGTAGGCGTAACGATGATTTTAAATATTTTTCAGCTTTTTTCTGTAGGCAAGATTTTTCCAGCTAGAAGAAAATTAGCTTCATGTACTTCACCTCTCCGGTTTGGGAAAATTAATTTTTTTCTATGTGCGTTTGCATGCTAGATCCACTTTGCTAAATAGGGGCCCAGAGCTCACACAGCTTTGGAAGCCCCATACATAACATAACTGCTCTGATCGTATATTGATGTCAAAACAGCATACTGAGTGGATTTATATTACACACATCGGTCATTTAATTAGAAATCTTTACGCAGGTGTACATAAGGGATACTTACACAGCGTGTATGCAAATTACATGAGCATGTGCGTCACCACGTGATCTAGACAACTATTTAAGACTGTTTCTCGTGAGTGGTGTTGATCTCAATGAGAAAAACAAAGAATCTTTCGAATTTCGAAAAAGGGCTTATTGTGGGTGCCCATCTGGCTGGATCAACGATATCGAAAACTGAAGAGCTGACTAGTTTCTCAAGAGGCGAGATATCCGTGATCTTAAGTAAATGGGAAAATAACCACCTTTGCTTGTCTAAGATGCGTAACTAGGTCGCCGTCGTTTGAGAAACCTTGCACAAAGAAATAAGATTTACTGTGTGCAGCAATTGACCGAAGCATTCAACGAAAGATGTTCCCGACTCATATCTCAGCGCTGTACGTTCAGGGAATTGAAGAAGATCGGTATTGGCAATCGCACTCCTATACGGAAACCAGTGATTTCTGAGAACGGGCAAGTTCGTCTAGAGTGGTGTCAGGAACACCGCGACTGGACCCAGGAAGACTGGAAAAGGTCATGCGGTACGACGGGTCGTGGTACACCTTGTTCTGTACAGAAGGCAGGAAAACAGATTGGTAGAAGTCCCGTGAAACAAGGGACCCAGTTTACCTTGTAAACTCAACTTAAAGTTCTGGCGGTGGTGTTCTGGTGCGATGCGCGTTCCGTTGGCAAGGAACGTGTCCGCTGGTATTATTGGAAAGTGGGATGTCCTCCAGTGATTATCCTAAACATTGTTGCCGATTAATTTCATCCAGCAATATCAAATTTCTATCCATCAGAGAACGGCGGCTGTTTCATGGAAAAGTACTGTCCATCTCCAAAGATGTCTTCAGCAGTGGTTCAGCGACCATGACAGCGACTTCCATTATCTTTCCTGCCCGCCACAAATCCCGGACCTGAACCCCATTGAGAATGTATGGGACGTGCTAGAAAAACAATCCGCGAGAAAAATCCTCTTCCGTGAAATCTGAGCTAGTTAAGGGAATGTCTGGTAAACGTCTCGTATGCTATAAAAGTAGATCCACTCCAATACCTTGTGGAATCTATGCCAAACCACATTCCTGCTGAAATTCGTACTAAATGAGGTCCAACCTGTATTGAATGAAAGTTTCTAATTCAATGGCTGGTATATGTAGTTCTGAAGATTATATAACATGTAAAAGAGACCATCCTATTAAAAATAATTAGATTTTGTCATGGAGTTCATAGACAGTCGATAATATACACAGTCGAGTCACATTCGGGATCAAATTAAATATTCAAGAAACGCATATAGCGTATTTATTCCGTTTATTTCTTATGGTATAATAATCACAGGTATTTTCCAAGCTTTTGCACTCCACTGGGAGAGAAGGAATTGGAACACATAAGGAATAAAGATGATTTTTGAAAATAACGTGGGTGACATCACGAGCATATTTCGTTAATTTTTTTAGCACGTAATTACACGGCCCATGGCGACATATTCCCGTCTTTTAATAACGCATGCCAAATCATTGGTTGTTCAGTAGAGAGCATGTCATTGCATGCTACTTTGCTGGGGAGGATTTCGACAGTTTTTCTGATGGCAGTCTCTTTAAAGTTCGTGTAAGGAGCAATTCTAATATTATTAAATACTAGAGTGGCCGATGAATGCATGGCGACGGCTGTATTCTGCATGTCCTGGTTGACACTTCGCACGTGTTCTTTACATCTAGTATCCAAGGATCGCTTTGCCATTCCGATATACTGTATATCTTTTCCGTGTTGTCAGGATATACCAACGGTATAGCGTACACACCCGCCTTTTCTTTTTCACACTGTCTGTCTTTGCAGCTTGATACTATATGTGATAATGGGGTCGGGGACTTCATTAATATTAATATTTTGTATTTACGTAACAAATTATTTAACCAATATGCAAAGCCTGGGATATCTGAGATGGATCCTGCGTATTTCATAATTGTGGTGTATTAAAAATAACGTTATCAAATTAAATGTTTACCAAATTAAACTCTGATCCCCTAGCACTGTGCTCCAAGAAAAATAATGAATATCAAAATTACTTTTGAGATACCAAATGATGATAGATTGAAAAACGAAATTTGGGTCACTAAAATAATAACGGTTCCTATTGTTTTAGTAATACCTGTATCTTAAGTACTCTGGTGTGCCAAAATTAAGGACGAAGAGGAGAAATTAGCATAACAGCGGAACGAGCAGGCACAACGGACCAAAAGACCACTCAGGAGATAGACTAGGGTCCGATACGGTAGGGCATGCGCATATATGCAGCATGACGAGGGAGGAGGGGTGTCGGAAGGGTATAAAGCACACGGATGGTGTACGCTCAGCAATTAGGCCGCGGGTGGCCTAGTGGGCAACGTTCGTAACTGCCGCAGAAAGGACCTCAGGTTCGATTCCAGGCAGGTACGAACGCTCGATCCACTAAATATCCGCCGTGCGTCGGATGGGCACGTTAAGCCGTCTGACCCCGGATATTGGCCCCCCGGTAAAAAATATGGACGTCTTCCTCCCCCTTTCTACTTCGCTTCCGTGTCACTTTCCTATCGGGCACTCTAGCCCAAATCTCATAGCTTCCTATTTCTAAGGGTTGTTTAAGGCCTGGGGTCAGACACTCCCTTCCTAAAATCCTCTACATTTGATCATCATTTGCTCAGCAATTCGGTGAAAGCTATTGCACGGTGTACATCGGTTTGAACGACGTCGAGTTGCTGCCACCGTGTGATATGGCCAACAGGCAATCCAGTAGACGACATCTGGGTGACTAAACCCGAGATCGCGTCCTTGGGAAGTTGGAAGAAGGTCGAAGTGTGACTAGTGTGGCCAAGGAGTTCGGGATCGCTCACAGCACCGTTTCACGAGCTTGGAGAGGATTTCAAACGACAGGAACAGCTGTCCGAGAGTTCAGCAGTGGTCGTCCACGAGCAACCACGGCAGCGGACGACCGGTATATTGTCATACAGGCGAGAAGAGACAGACAGCAGACAGCGGGAGAAATCGCAAGTCACATGCAACAGGCAACTGGACGTTCGTTACCGCGTTTTACCGTTGCCAGAAGGCTGCACAAGGGTGGTCTATTTGCACGACGACCAGTACGGTGTGTGCCATTAACGCCTGCTCATCGGAGACTGCGGTTTCTGTGATGCCAGGAACACAAGAACTGGTCACATCAGCAATGGGGTCGAGTTCTCCTTACGGATGAGAGCCGATTTAGTCTGACGAGCGATTCTGGACGTATACACATCTGGAGAGAGCAGGGAACACGCAATCACACCTCCAATATCATCGAAAGGGACCGGTTTGGAGGGGGCAGAATTCTCGTTTGGGGCGGTATCATGCTTGGTAGCGCATCTCCACATCTTCCAAGAAGGGTCATTCACTGGTGCCCGCTAGTGTACCGAGGTTCTCCTTCCTCACGTGCGTCTCTTTAGAGGTGCTGTGGGTCCTGAGTTCCTCTTCACGGACGACAACGCTAGACCTCATCGTACAGTGGCTGTCGCAGAGCTGTTGGAGAGTGAAGATATTCAACGCATGGATTAGCCCGCAAGGTCTCCGGACCTAAATCCAATCGAACACGTGTGGTACCTTCTCGGGAGACGCTTGGCAGCACGTCACCAGCCCCCAGCAACGATTCCGCAGCTGCGATTAGCGCTGCAAGAGGAATGGGCCCCGATGCCTCAACAGCTCCTTGACAACCTCGTCCTCAGCATGGACAGACGTTGTAAATCCTGCAGCGCAGTCAGGGGTGATAATATCCCCTACTAAAAACTGGATTTTTCTTGGCAGCCGCCTGTCACATGGACGTTTCTGTCTTCTGACCAGTTGTGCTCGAAGCTACCTTTTTAATAAAGTGCCTTTGTATCCTTTGGATTCATTGTTTGGACGGTTTTGTTCAATTGTCCCATATTCTTACATCTTGGGGATCTTATGTTATGATTTGAGTCGATGTGGAGCACTTCTGCACGACATTACATTCGAAAAACCGTCTCGTCTATATTCTTTGCACGCCAGTGTACTATGGTTATATCGAATTTATTTAGTAAATGTTCACCAAATGTGTAACACTAAATTTACGTGACAATACTGCCAAAATTATTCTTTTCTTTTGCAATTATTGTAAACACTTTATTAAAAAAAAACTATCATTACGTCAAATTATTATTTAACTGGCATAATTATAAACCCAGCCCCCAACCGCTTTCGCACGGCTCGCCCTTCCTTGATGTCCCGCTTTGACAAGCATGTCGGGCCAGCAAGGTTCCCGAGGAAGAAACGGAAGTCACGTGACCCTTATCCCGGCACTCAAACCTTGCTTTCTTGTTGTGTTTGACCAGCAGTTGCTTGAGGCAATACGGCGCCGTTTATCCCGGCACTCAGCAACCTGGCTTTGCTGTCTTTGCGTCGTACTGAAGTGATTTCAAGATTAGCTCAAACGTTCGAGCCACTGTGCTCCGCCTATCTCGTACTGAAATAGGCGGAAAACTCAGCGAGGTTTCTGAATGCCGGAATAAGGGTCCGCCAAAGCTAGGCCAAAGCGAGTGCCAGCGGTGCCGGGATAAGGGTCACGCGACTTCCGTTTATTCCTCGGGAACCTTGTTGGGTTATTATAATAAAACTTTAACTCGTTAAAAGTTTAGTTTTAATTGTTTTAGCTTAACACCTATAACTATAAGTATTTGCAGGTAACTGCAAGCAGGTATATGGGTATTACTACTGTTATTTTTTGGTCAGAAAAATAACTTTAGATTTAGTCATGAATTACCAGTATTAATTTTAATTTCAGTATCAATATCATAAGAAATAACATGATTATGATTACATTTTCCCCGTTTTAAAAATATACGTTTGGTAAATATTATTTTGCTTACAAATGATAAAAGAGACTAACAAGAAGTCAGTATCTGGTTATTGACTTGAAATTAGATATCATCTAAAATTTGGTGAACATTTAGTATTTTGGGGAGACAAAAACATTTTTTTACTGTCAAATAATTTAAGAAAATGACGAGAAGTTAATATCTGGTTGCTACCTTATCATTATTATATCATCTAAAATGTGGTGAACAGTTACTACTTTTGGGAAGCAAAAAGTTTTTTCAGTGGCAAATAATATAATACAGTAACAAGAAGTAAATATCTAGTCAACACTTTAAGATTAAATATGGACTAAAATTTGGTGAACATTTACTATTTTGGGGAAACGAAATTAATTTTTTGTATGCATATTTTCATTAAATTTGGTAAGCAGTTAAACACAAGCCGTCACATTATTGTGACCACCTCCTACTTTTGATGTCAACAGCGTGTAGCCAATGAAAGAAGGCACATGTCGTGAGCTGGCTTGGAGGGTATATAAGGTGTGCTGCAGGCATTCTGAAATTATATTACTCGTTACTGACATGGATAAAAGGAGCAATTCATCAGATTTGCAAAAACGGATGATTATCGGCTTTCGGGTCAAATGTGGCAGTATTTCTGAAACAGCGCAGTTTGTAAACTGTTCGCTTGCTGATGTGGTCAAAGTGTATTGCTATTGGAAAAATGGCCCCATTGAGACTACGCGATGTGGAAACTGCGGAGCACCATGTGCCATTGATGTGAGAGGTGAATGTGGGCTTCGAAGGTGCGCGAGGGCCGATCGACACGCTTCAGTGGAGCAACTCACTGGCCGAATGAACCAGGGGTCTACCTGAACTGTGTTCAAAACGACAGTTCAGCAAGCCCTGCTGCGTATGGGGCTCCGATGCAGACGAATGGTCACTACACCTATGCTAACGAAGGTGCATCGGCAGAAAAGGCTTACATTTGCACAGCAGTATCGGAATTGGACCTCCGCTGATTGGCAAAGAGTTACCTTCTCCAATGAGTTACGTTTTCTGCTTCATCGAGTGGATGGACGTTAGCATGTAAGGCGAGAGACATCGGAAACAAACACTCTTCAACCATTGCAGGAAGAACACAAGTTGGTGGGGGCAGCCTTATGGTCTGGAGAATGTTTTCGTGGCATTCTCTGGCTCCATTCATACCTGTGGAAGACACTATGGACCGAATTCGTTATGAATTGATCCTTGCAGACCAAGTACACCCATACATGCTGATTGTCCGAGAGCGGTTGGAATGGCACGATGAAGACTTCACAGTACTTCCTTGTCCCCTAATTTCCCAGACTTAAACCCAATTCAGAACCTGTAGGACCACCTCGATCGTTTTGTTAGCTCTATGGATCATCCACCACGCACCCTCCAGAAGGTGTCAGATGCACTGCAGTCAGCATGGCTCCACATACCTGTGAACACCTTTCAGCTTCTTATTGAGTCACTCCCAGGCCGCCTAACTGCTGTCCGCGCTGCACACTGGAGTTACTCTGTATATTAGCTGGTGCTTACAATATTGTGACTCGACCGTGTATTTCCACATGCTTGTCATAGCTTGTTGGTAATTACTGGCCATATCTCTTTCATCTTGTTTTTGTTGTTTCATAGTGAAACAAAAATCTCTATTTTGTAGTGTCTTAAGTGGGAAATAAATTGTTAGTTTCTGAACAAAACAGTTGTCATTGAATAAATATGTTTAACCGAAAAGAAAAATCTTCATTCAAATAAAATGAATTATAAATATGTATATTTCAGCTTTGCTCTTAAAAAAGGGACCTGGGCCTTTTCTGTTGTCATCCGCTCTTGCTTGAACTAAAATACGAACCAGAAACGATCCAATCCATCATTACAGCCTTAAAACTAGTTCAAAACAGATCATATTTTCAATTCGACAACTTTATTTATCGCCAAACTGAGGGCGCCCCAATGGGATCACCACTATCTCCGATCCTAGCGGAAATTCTACTACAGCACATAGAAAATAAAGTGCTACAAGAATATCAACAACCTCCGTGCTTTTACATAAGATATGTTGATGATGTACTTCTCTTCTGGGATCACGAACCAGCTGACGTACGAACTTTTGCTGAACACTTATCATCCCAAATCCCGACCATAAAATTCTCCATTGAACTGGAAAGTGAAGGTAAATTGCCATTCCTGGATTTTATGCTTGAACGAGATGCTGTCACTTGCACTTTGCAACACTCTGTATATAGGAAACCCACTTCGGTACCTACGTTGATCCCGGCTTCTTCAGCACATCCAAAAAGCTATAAACTCTCTTCAATCTTTTACCTTCTACGCAGAGCCATCACGCATTCATCTAGTTTCAGCAGACGAAAATGTGAAATTAACAAAATTTTCAACATCACCCTAAACCATGGATTTCCCACCTTTATCATAAAAAAAGCTCTTAAGAAGCTCCACCAAGAAAACTCAACTACTCTCCAAAGGGACCAACAACCTCGTAGATATCTAGGTTCAATAGATTATTATCCAACCATAACACCTGTTCTCAAAGCCATTTGCAGAAACTTTCACCTGGATTTTGGAATACGTACTACAAACATTTTCCAGTTAATTAAAAAAGATCGAGACCAGGTAACAAAGCTAAACAAATTTGGCGTTTACAGCATCCCCTTAAAAAGTATTGATGATGACACTCCAGATAGTAAATATATAGGATCTACAAAACGTACACTAGCAACAAGACTGAATTAACATAAATACGCCGTAAAGAATGGACTTAAAAATTCTGCATTGTCTCGACTCGTTTGCGATGGCCTGCACTATCCAATTTGGAATGATGCTTCCATCATCGTAACACCTAGTGCTGTCTCTTCATTGCTGTTCACTGAGAGCATTGTAATTGCTAAGAGACATTTATGTTGTAATGACAATGTTCCGGTATCTGTACCTACAATCTGGAAACTATTTACAGTTCCGAATACGAGGCAAACTGAGGACGAAATCACTTAATCTCGATTTCTGCTGTAGTGCTCTTTGTTGTGGCTCCTGATGAGAACAACACAATTTATACCTACTAACCTTCCTTTATTTTTACAATGCAGTATTATATGTATACCTGCATTCTATTACCTTTATTTTCTTTATTTCATGATACATGCCACTTCGTTTGACAATTTGATGCCACGTGACATTATGTCATATTCATATCTGATATCTATATTATGTTCACGTAACACTTTATTTAAATTTATTCCTTCTCCTGTATCTGATGATGGGTTCTAGGGAAACCCGAAAGTTCTTATATACAATAAAATCTTTAAATTCAGCCAACGAATTTAAATTTGTATTGTGAGTGACTCTTGTTTTTTAAGATCGTGCATTGAAGGCAACTACCTCGATTACTTTGGGGCATAAATAACAAGTTTGTAAAATCATGCAATGCTTTTATTATAATACGCTTTCCAACATACCAGAAATCATTACTCAATTTATCGCTCAAGTTATGAGACTAATGGCTGTGGAATAAATCTCGGTCCTGTGCCCTGACCTTTGATCCCATTTCGATGATATTCAACAGAACTGGTTCAGTATACCTCCGAAATAACATGATAAAGAGTTTTGTCGCAATCGAAGCATTTTTACGTAAGTTATGATGCATAAGGTCTATAGAATAGATCCCGCTCCTGTGACCTAACCTTTGACCCCATTTCGCTCATTTTCAATAGAATTCGTCCTCAGGCAGGCCCCTACATAATACTAACATTTCATCCAAATAGAAGCATTTTTACGTAAGTTATGACGCACAAGGACAATTCACCCATTGTCAATAGGGTTCGTCCCCTGGTGGTTCCCTACCATATACTAAAATTTCATCGAAATTGTACCATTTTTACGTGAGTTATCGTGCCGACAGACAGACAGACGGACGGACGGACGGACAGCGAGACGGAAAAATCTGGAGCATATACGGTTCTTCAACCTACGGTTGGAAAGCGTATAAAACGTTTTGCCCACTTTTGCATTACTTTCGGTACAATCCTCGTATATTAATGTAAATATTTATGGTTTGATGTAAAAGATCTGCACTGATCGGACCGGGTTCGGGTTTGAAGAAACATAAGCGTAATGAACCGGGCTGAAAGTTTACAAGTTAGTAAAATCATGCAATGCATTGATTATGATACGCTTTCCCACATACTAGAAATCATTACTCATGTTATTACTCAAGTTATGAGGAAAATGGCTGTGGAATAAATCTCACTCCTGTGCCCTGACCTTTGATCCCATTTCTATGATATTCAACAGAACTGGTTCAATATACCTCCGAAATAACATGATAACGTTTTGTCGCAATCGAAGCAATTTTACATAAGTTATGATGCATAAGTGCTATGGAATAGATCCCGCTTCTTTGTCCTAATCTTTGACACCATTTCGCCCATTTTCAATAGGATTTGTCCACAGGCAGGTCCCTACAACATACTAACATTTCATCCAAATCGAAACATTTTTATGTAAGTTATGATGCATAATGGCGATGGAAATGATTCGGCTCCTATGTCCTTACCTTTGACCCCCATTTCGCCAATTTTCAATAGGATTTGTCCCCAGGTGGTCTTTTACCACATACTAAAATTTAATCGAAATCGAACCTTTTTTTACGTTAGTTATGACGCATAACAGCAGCGGAATGGATCCAGCTCCTAATTCCTGACCTTTGACCCCATTTCGTTCACTTTCAATAGGGTTCCTTCCCAGGTGTTCCCCTACCACATACCAAAATTTATCGAAATCGAACGATTTTTACACGAGTTATCGTGCGGACGAAAATACGCGCAAAACGCGTGACGTAATGAGGCAGATGGGAATCGCGACCATCTGCTCCCAAGAGGCGCGCGGTCACGCCATGACACTACAGTAAAAACGTGGTGGTTATTTAACCCACTAAACGAATTCTCTTAAAGTCGAGATCAAGCTAAATCGATTTCTAGTACCAGAAAATTGTAGGTTAACGACTTTCATCAAAATCCTTAGAGCCGTTTTCAAAATAAAATTTACATACATACAAGAATTGCTCCTTTAAGGTGAACGTCAAGTAATTTTACTTCCTCTACTTTGAATGGAGAATTTTCTATACACATTTTCTTCCCAATTAATGCATTCCCAAGGATGAAAAATTGAACATCGATTAGAATAGCTTCATTTTATAACTTGAAATACTTAATATTTTCTAAAACATAATCATAACTATGCAATCCAACATTTGTTTGTCTACTGACGTCATGAAAACACAGGTCGCGCCATCTTTTTTCTGGACAATTAATTCGTTCACAAGGATGAAAATTTGAACATCGATTAACATAGCTTCATTTTCTAACTTGAAATACCTAATATTTTCTAAAACATAACCATAATTATGCAATCCAATATTTGTTTGTCTACTGACGTCATCAAAGTACAGGTCGCGCCATGCTTTTTTTGGTTTCAACACCACCAAAGGAAAAGTTATTGATTTTTAATAAAATTATGGTTATGTTTTAGAAAATATTAAGTATTCCAAGTTATAATATGAAGTTATTTTAATCGATGTTCAAATTTTCATTCTTGGGAACACATTAATTGTGAAGGAAATGTGTACAAAAGTTTTTCCATTGGAAGTATAGGAAGCAAAATTACTTGACGTCCACCTTAATAATATGGGATATGGGCGATGGAATGGATCGCAATCCTATGTCTGACCTTTGACCCCATTTCACCCATTTTCAATAGGGTTCGTCCCCAGGTGGTATTCTACCACATACTGAAATTTCATCGAAATCGAACTATATTTACGCAAGTTATGACGCATAAGTGCAATGGAATGGATCCCGCTCCTACGTCGTGACTTTTGACCCCATTTGGCCCATTTTCAATACGGTTCGTCCCCAGGTGGTCTCCTACCACATACTAAAATTTCATCGAAGTCGAAAAGTTTTTACGCCAGTTATCGTGAGGACGGGCCGACAAAGTTGGAGCATATACGCTTCTTCAACCTACGGTTGGAAAGCGTAAAAGCTGGAAGGATGCATTGATTAAACGCTTTTCTTTTAAAACATAATGGAAAATCGTATTCTTTCTTTTAAACGCTCTCCAGCTAAGTTTCATATGTTTACCAATGTCTTTTTCGGTCCATATAAATATCTGAAAATTTAAGGCTACAGCCCTGATGCAAAGACGATTCATTCTTTCGTCGACTTTCAGTAAAAATGTTTTCTTTCCGGGTGCTGCTCATTGTAGCATTTCTCTTCAAATAGCAATATGAAGGGAAACAAGTCGCGATAGAAATCAATAAAAGGGGTGATTTTTTGGTATTGCAGACAATTTCGTCACACCGAGTTCAAAATCATTTGCCGCTGTCATTTACTTTTTCGGTACATGCCATTTTTTTAAATTAAACCGTTTTTAGCAATCAACGTGTAGTTTTGTCATGAGGAACTATTTGTTAGCATAGGCCGCCAGACAAAGCGATTAAAAGAAAGTAAGAGAAACGATTGAATCCCGCGGCTGAAGTGTTCGTCTCCTTCTATTCTTTCTTCCTTCTAGGTGTTCTTGTGGAACAAAAGAGGAGAGCCATACTCCATCGTTTGTAACCATCAGGTCCCGTCAGATAAAGAACAATCAGAAAGGTTCTCAACACAGACGGCAAATGAGCACCCGGAGAGCACCCCCACAGAGTTGAGATTTCATCACTTGCTGTGATTACATCTTCCGTAGAAAACAGCGCAAGGCTTTACTCTCGGGAGACGACATTGCGTGAAGTCTTATCCACGCAACTCAATCAGAGGCAAACAACACACGGCGGTTTGCTCTTGTTACTCCGTAGAAGTACACAAGACTAAAGCATTACCGCGCCCGTTGTTGTTGGTGGGGTGGGTCTCCCTCCTGCTTTGTAGCAGGTACCAACCCGGAGTCGGGGAGGGTCTCACTCGGGCTCTATAGCGGGAGCAACTCTTTAACTCTTCAGGTGGCCGAAATGAGTCCGCGGAAATCAATCTTTGAAGAGCACGCTTGGGAAAGAATGAGAGAAATGGAAAAAAAAAGGACAGAGACAGAGGAGAGAGAGAGAGAGAGAGAGCAGGAAACGGTAAAGCAGAGTGATGACTCCAGAAATCTGATTCTTGAGTTCATTTTCACCTTTCCGGTTTTAAGTTACTATGTCTCTTTGCGCGTTAAAACCCACTGTTTTTTTTCCTTTTTGTTTCCACGAAATCATTTTTCCCCCTGAATCGTACCTTCTCCATTTATTTGCGAAAAAAACCCGCATTATCATATATTTATGCATGCTTTTTTCATTTTTCACTTGTGCGGGAATAAATCAAAAATGCCTCCAAATGAATGAGTTTGCATGTTGCTTTCTCATTCTGTATTAAATAACAAGTTTTCCTATATTACTCATTGTAATTGCGTAATTTCGGTAAAAATAAAAGTTCTGTTAACTCCTAAAAAAATTGGTGCTTTTGATTTTAATGGATTGAACGCCCGTTTGGCATATTTGCATAATTTGTCTTGCAGTCTGTAGGTGGAAAATATGAAGGACACGCATCTCCCTTTAACCAGACGATTAATGCAAGAAGGATATTTTCACTTTTGGTGTCATCAGCACTTAGGTAATAGCACCTCCATACCCATGAACTCAGTGCTGATAATAATCAATCGTATTTCTTAGTGTTTGTATTATCATGCACGTCTCAGATGAATCAGCATAAAGAAATGCGTTTCCTTTCATTAAATTGTTTAAATAAGAGAAGAAGAGAATACATTTTTCATCATCCTATAAGGGTAGGCTCTTCTATTTCAGGCTGTACATGTAAAACTAAGAAACTGGAAGTAACACACTCAGTTTCTTAGTGACTTTCCGTAAGAACAGAAATCGCCAAAAACAAAATTGTCTTAGAAAACTTTGTTTCAAACCGAAAACCAGTTCCATCGAAACAAACTTTTACGTGGAGTGACGTACACCTCTAAATAACTTTCCTTTCGAGTTTTTGTTTTCTTATGAAAATTTAGCTACTTTTTGGTAAACGTGTTCTCACTGAAAGGCATATTACTTCACCGAAGAGCTTTTTCCATTTGGCAGCCCTGATAGTGTGCCACGTAACGGTAATGAAACGAAAACATTGAATGTAGCAGAGGGCAGATAGTATTACGAGCAGATTGAAAAGATAGCAGACTGTGGAGTTGTCGAGATCTATTCATGTGTAGTTCTGAAGATTACGAGTAGGCTGTTAAATGTTGAGATTGTAAAACATCGATCATAAAATTACTGAGTTGTACGTTATCAACTATTGCTGTAACTGGATAGAATTCTGTAACTGGATAGAATTCTTTAAGGAGTTAAGGAATAAAAGTGATGAAATAAGATTAGTCTTTTTTTTATGTTGATTCGTATTTCTAGCAATTTAGTTATTTGTTATAAAATACAATTTCTGTGCAGCACAGCTACCCAAAAACACTACCCAATTAATCATTTAACAAATTAAAATTAACGCTAAAGCTATGGAAGAATTAAAACTACACAGTGTTTACGCATAGTTTGCATTATATGTTCGCAGCTTTCAATACCGCTTTCGTAATAACTTTGGCTTTTGAATCAAAGAAAGCAAACTGCTATTTTGACACTCTAAAACGGAGACTTGTTTTTATCCTAATTATGGAAACTTCCAAATATGCATTGAAATGCTAGTTTATTAGGTACACCTACCTAGTAGCATACAGAATAGCGTAATGAAAACTTCCAAATATGCATTGAAATGCCAGTTTAGGTACACCTACCTAGTAGCATACAGAATAGCGCAATGGAAACTTCCAAATATGCATTGAAATGCCAGTTTATTAGGTACACCTGCCTAGCAGCATACAGAATAGCGTAATGGAAACTTCCAAATATGCATTGAAATGCCAGTTTATTAGGTACACCTACCTAGCAGCATACAGAATAGCGTAATGGAAACTTCCAAATATGCATTGAAATGCCAGTTTATTAGGTACACCTACCTAGTAGCATACAGAATAGCGTAATGGAAACTTCCAAATATGCATTGAAATGCCAGTTTATTAGGTACACCTACCTAGTAGCATACAGAATAGCGTAATGGAAACTTCCAAATATGCATTGAAATGCCAGTTTATTAGGTACACCTACCTAGTAGCATACAGAACAGCACAATGGAAACTTCCAAATATGCATTGAAATGCCAGTTTATTAGGTACACCTACCTAGCAGCATACAGAATAGCGTAATGGAAACTTCCAAATATGCATTGAAATGCCAGTTTATTAGGTACACCTACCTAGTAGCATACAGAATAGCGTAATGGAAACTTCCAAATATGCATTGAAATGCCAGTTTATTAGGTACACCTACCTAGTAGCATACAGAATAGCGCAATGGAAACTTCCAAATATGCATTGAAATGCCAGTTTATTAGGTACATCTATCTAGTAGCATACAGAATAGCGCAATGGAAACTTCCAAATATGCATTGAAATGCCAGTTTATTAGGTACACCTATCTAGTAGCATACAGAACAGCACAATGGAAACTTCCAAATATGCATTGAAATGCCAGTTTATTAGGTACACCTACCTAGTAGCATACAGAACAGCACAATGGAAACTTCCAAATATGCATTGAAATGCCAGTTTATTAGGTACATCTACCTAGTAGCATACAGAATAGCGCAATGGAAACTTCCAAATATGCATTGAAATGCCAGTTTATTAGGTACATCTACCTAGTAGCATACAGAATAGCGTAATGGAAACTGCCAAATATGCATTGAAATGCCAGTTTATTAGGTACATCTACCTAGTAGCATACAGAATAGCGCAATGGAAACTTCCAAATATGCATTGAAATGCCAGTTTATTAGGTACACCTATCTAGTAGCATACAGAACAGCACAATGGAAACTTCCAAATATGCATTGAAATGCCAGTTTATTAGGTACACCTACCTAGTAGCATACAGAACAGCACAATGGAAACTTCCAAATATGCATTGAAATGCCAGTTTATTAGGTACACCTACCTAAGTAGCATACAGAACAGCACAATGGAAACTTCCAAATATGCATTGAAATGCCAGTTTATTAGGTACATCTACCTAGTAGCATACAGAATAGCGCAATGGAAACTTCCAAATATGCATTGAAATGCCAGTTTATTAGGTACACCTACCTAGTAGCATACAGAATAGCGTTCCTAGTAGCATCCTTCAGAATAGCCCGAATTCGTTAGGCATGGAATATACCAGATGCTGGAGTGTTGCACAGGAATGTTGTACCACGAGGAAATGATTGAATCCCGAAGATGCTGTAAAATAGACTGCTAGTGTCTTATTGAACATCCCGTTTTAGTTTATCGCAGGATGCTCGATTATATCTCTGGCCTGTGCATGTCACTAAAACAGAGAAAACTCGTCTGCATGTTCCTGGAACCATTCGGTGATAATACGAGCTTTATGTGTGGGTGCGTTTTTCTGCTGGGTGTGTGCATCTTCTTGAGAACAAACCGTAACCGTGAAGGGATGAATTTTGTCGGCAATGATGTGCAGAGACGCTGAGGCGTTTATACACTATATTGACAAAAGTCAGCGGATATCCAGAAGAGAAAAACAGCATAGCATTTATTGACATACATTAGTACGGTGTCGGTACACCTTTGGCCTTAATGCATGCACTGACCCATCGAGACATGCTTTCGACAAGGTTTTGGAACACAGCGATAGGTATGCGGTTTTGTTCAGTACATAATGCTGCCGCTAACTATTGCTTAGTAGTAGGCCTTGGTTCCAAAATGTAGTAGTAGGCCTTGGTTCCTGTGTTGACCAGTCGGTTCACGTGATGGCTCGAGATCTGCAGGTAAGTGAAAAACGAAACTGAGCAACGGAGTGGCGTAACTCCACAACGCAGAAGGTGAAGGTGAATACATATCCCAGAAATACAAACAGAGATGCCAGTTTGGGTCTTTGCAACAGTCTTGGCCTTATAACTGTGTGCTTTCAGGAATGTTGATCCCTTGATGATAAACTTGCATTCCAGTAGTGGTGCTAAGCAACATGAGAATTTTCCTCGCTGAGAGACAATTTTTCTTGCAAAAAGTTCATGAGTATGAATTACTCATGATTTTTTTGAATTACTTATATCAGATCTTACTAACAGACAGAAAGCCGATCGAACGCTGAAACGCTATGTGCTGAACTACAAGCAAACTTAGATTCCTCTTGAGGGTACTGGAGTCGGTTTGTTTTACGTTCAAAATAAATAAATACCGGAAGCAGCGACTAAGAGTGAGACTTGGGCGCCGTATTTTGTAAGTAAAGTATACAAAAGAATTTGTTGAACGGAAGGCAGATGTAAAAACCATAGCAAATAAGGAGATCACTGCTCTCTGTAGAAAGGCCATGCTAACAGACATGAGTGCATAAGACAGGAAAGAAACCACGAAGTGGACAGAGCATGTGTCCGTTTCACGAGCTTAGTCCACTGCTGTACCTTCGAAATTACCTGCATATATATACAGTATAATACACTGAAGAGCAATTGAGTTAGAGATACCTGTCTAGTAACGTGTAGCACCACCTCTCGTCCTGATGACGGCGGCGATTCATCTCGGCATGGACTCCACAAGACACCAGAAGCGTTGGGAAGCCATACGGATCCACGACCCCTGAACAAGCACCCACAGTTCACGAAGATTTGATGGAGGGGGTCAGAGCCTCGAACATCTCTCTCGATGGCATCCCAGATGTGCTCGATGGGATTGAGGCCAGGTGACCTAGCTGGCCAAGAAAGCTAGGTCATGTCGGTGGAGTGTTCATCCAACCATTCGGATACAAATCGGGAGCGATGGCACGGTGCATTGTCTTGTTACAGGATGAGGTCCCCAGTGGGATGTTGAAGACGCACAAACGGGAGCAAATGGTCTTCCAGGATATCCCGGTAACGTTGACCTGTGAGAGACGATGTCACACGTACCAGGAGTCCCATTTCAGTCCACGTAAACGGTCCCCAGACGAGAATACACCCCCCCACCACCACCACCAGCTTGAAGAGTACCCTGCTGGCAAGAAGTATCCATCGCTTCATGTGGTTTGCACCGTACTCGTATCCTGCCATCCGCATGTACCAACGTGAATCTCGACTCATCAGTACAGGCAACATTTTTCGGTTCTACGTCAATTCGTCGCTCGCGTCAATTCGTCGCGCGCGTCAATTCGTCGCGCGCGTCAATTCGTCGACTGCGTCAATTCGTCGACTGCGACGATTCGTCGCGCGTCAATTCGTCGCCTACGTCAATTCGTCGAGCGTCAATTCGTCGACTGCGTCAATTCGTCGCGCGTTAATTCGTCGCGCGTCAATTCGTCGACTGCGTCAATTCGTCGCGGACAAATTCGTCGACTACGTCAATTCGTCGCGTTTACAGATTTTGGTTACATACAAAACGAATGCAGGAAAACGTACGATTTCGAACGTCTTGCTACAGTTTTCAATTCAGAACCACCAAATCTGGTATACTATCTCGTGGTTATTCTAACTTAGACTGTAGACGGTTTTGGGAAGAGTTTTCAATTCAGAACCAGGAAATCAGGTATTCTATCTCATAGTACTCTAACTTAGACGGTTGTCGGTTTTTAGAACGGGTCAAGGCCCGGGGAGTCAGAGCTCCCCCCCCCCGTACATACAAATTTTTCGTAAAATCTAGTTTTCATTTCAGAACCATCAAATTTGGTATCATGAAAATCTAACTTAGACGCTAGACGGTTTTTGGAAGGGGTTGGAGCCCGCGGGGTCGGAGCCTCCCCCTCATAAAAAATTTCGTAAAATCGACAGTTTTCATCTTAGAACCACCAAATTTCATATACTATCTTATGGTACTCTAACTTAGACGGCAGACTGTTTTTGGAACGGGTCAAGGCCCGGGGGTGAAAGCCCCCCACGTACAAAATTTTCTTAAAAACTACAGTTTTCAATTCAGAACCACCTAATCTGGTATACTATCTCATGGTACTCTAACTTAGACGCTAGACGGTTTTTGGAAGGGGTTGGAGCCCGGGGGTCAGACCCCCCACCGAATAAACACTTTTTCGTAAAATCTACAGTTTTCAATTTAGAACCCCCAAATTTGGTATACTATCTCATGGTACTCTAACTTAGACGCTAGACGGTTTTTGGAAGGGGTTGGATCCCGCGGGGTCGGAGCCCCCCCCCCTCATAAAAAATTTCGTAAAATCTACAGTTTTCATCTTAGAACCACCAAATTTGGTATACTATCTTATGGTACTCTAACTTAGACGGGAGACCGTTTTTTGAACGGGTCAAGGCACGGGGGTCAGAGCCCCCCACATACAAAATTTTCTTAAAAACTACAGTTTTCAATTCAGAACCACCTAATCTGGTATACTATATCATGGCACTCTAACTTAGACCCTAGACGGTTTTTGGAAGGGGTTGGATCCCGGGGTCAGACACGCCCCGACTATTTTTTTTTTTGTAAAATCAACAGTTTTCAATTTAGAACCACCAACTTTGGTATACTATCTCATGGTCCTCTAACTTAGACAGTAGACCTTTTTTTGGAACGGATCAAGGCCCGGGGGTCAGAGCCCCCACATACAAAATTTTCTTAAAATCTGCAGTTTTCAATTAAGAACCACCAAATCTGGTATACTATCGCATGGTACTCTGACTTAGACGCTCGACGATTTTTTGAAGGGGTTGCAGCCCAGGGGGTAAAGGCCCCCTTCATATAAAAATTCGCAAAATCTGCAGTTTTCAATTTAGAACCACCAAATTTGGTATACTATCTCATGGTACATTAACTTAGACGGTCGACGGTTTTTGGGACGGGCCAAGGCCCTGGGGGTCGGAGCCCTCCCCCACGCCCCGCACACGCACACAGACATACAACATTTTCTTAAAAACTACAGTTTTCAATTCAGAACCACCAAATTTGGTATCATGGAACTCTAACTTAGACGCTAGACGGTTTTTGGAAGGGGCTGGATCCCCGGGGTGAGAGCCCCTCCCCATCCTCATAAAAATTTCGTAAAATCTACAGTTTTCAATTTAGGACAACCAGATTTGGTATACTACTTATGGTTATCTAACTTAGACGGTAGACGGTTTTTGGATGGGGTCGGGGCCCGGGTCAAGGTAGCCCCATGCAAAATTTTCGTAAAAAAGTTCCGTTTTTTACTCTTAAGAATACCCTATTTACGTTCTAAGGCGCTCTTTCGCCCTTTGAGGGCCTTGCACCATAAACCATCAACCGACCAACCAACTAACCAACCTACGGTCTAAGTTAGGGACTGTAGATAACAATAAAGTGCAAAAATATGCATTTAATGGTGTATTAAAAACACAAATCTATATAGTTTAGCTTTCACTACCAACGAACGGCTTATCAGAAAAAAATATAATGTAATGTAAACAGAGATTTCCAGATATTCAAAATTCAAATCGGTAAGAAAAAGATTATCAATGCCAATGTGAAGTCGTATGCATGCGACATCACATAGGTACATTGCATTTCTGTGTCGCGGGATTCACAGAAGCACACGCCAGATGTACGGCAGTTCTATAGATGTCTCCTAGAAGGTAAGTATTCCCATTCCTTTTTCTTTCTTTTTTGTTTCGCAAAAATTAAATTAACTAAATCAAAAATTTAAAATAAATTTACTGGAAAATTGCAGGAATATCTTTTTCATTCATTAACTTTCACCCGCTGAACTTGGTGATTCCACAAATAGTAATATGTACCTGGCAAATAACTGGTATCCCTGCTAGTACAAATTATATTAATGATTTATTTGCGTCCAGTTCAATCTAGTATGTCCATAAGAGCGTTTGGGGCCGTATGAAAAATACATTTCAACGTGTGCCGCTACGGCGACGGAGTGATCTAGGTGCTGGCTTCTGACCACTTGTCGAGAAGGATCCTGGTTCAAATCCCGGTGAATCATGGACGTTGTGCTTGACTTCTGGCACTGGCTGTCCCACTTCCCAGGAACCAGTGGCCCAAAATTGGGAATGTCCGACTGCTTATAGCCCACTGAATTGATCACGGTGGTCGTTAACCCCCCCCCCCCTCCCAAAGATTGCGACGTGTCCATTGCTATTTGTTGTGGACCGTACAAAAAGTATGTTTTTGATATCAAGGTGTCCACTTCCATGTAGGCTGGCCATAAAATGTTAGGGGACCGTACAAAACTGCACTTTTGTTTTCACCTTGTCAGCGCTTCGGTATATGGTTGAAGTATACGTATACATAGTTGGGCCATTTCAGCACGTAGTTTGGTTTATATAGAAAATCAAGATAATGTTAAATTTTTACTCAGCTACAACACATTAATCCCAAAGGCTATTTGTTGAAATCTTTAATCCGCCGTGCTCATATTCACAACGTTAACATAACATGTCAAGTTATTAATGTTGCAGTTTTACCCTGTCACAAAACTTTAGTTACAAGACCTTAGGCGTAAACATTTTTTAGGAATTTTTAGTCCGACGTATTCATAAGGTTTCGATAACATGCCAAGGTTATGGTACTGCGTTTTGACTGAGGCACAAAAATTAATAAACAGGCCTTAAGCCTTTTTATCAGTTTTTAATCAACCGTGCTCATATACATAAAATTTTCAGAGAAAGTCAAGTTTACTGTGTTGCGCATTTACTCGAGTACAAAACTATAAACAGCCATTAACTTTCACCCGCTGAACTCGGTGATTCCCCAATTCATCCATTAACAAGTCTTTTAAGTGATTGTATGCTATGGTCATATTGATAATGTTTGATGACAAGTCAGGTTAATGATGTTGCACTTATTAAAGACTTAAAAAGGTGTAGAGGCTAGTAATTATTATTTGAAGTCTAAGTAAAAGCTCATTTTTAACTTGACTCGTCATGAAATCCTTGTGAATATGGCATTTATTTTATTTTGTACATTTTACAAAGCGTATGCATTTTTTTTTGGCATTTGTTTTATTTTGTGTTGTACTTGTTACATAGCGTTTCGCATTTTTCTAATGCTTGTGACTTGTGATTGCATTTTGAATTTTTATTTGTTTCAGATTTTGGATTGCATTTTGAATTTTTATATGTTTCACATTTTGGATTACTTTTTGACATTTTATGTTTTTGACATGCTATTTTGAAAATTTTGACTTTTTTAATTTTGCGTTGTGTTTTACATTCTTGCATCTTCGGCGGAATTACATTCTTGAAAAATTCAAATACAAGTTAGTAAAAGATATAAATCAATTAGTGAGAAATACCAGCACATCTTAGTAAAGGGTAGAATTATATGAAATTCCTCTTAAAATGTCCAGCATGTTAACATTGTCTCTGTGCACCAAAGAAGTTCGAATTCCTTTTTATCTTGCCAGCGTTTCTCTTCTGGGTGGATTTGTTGGAATCTGTGCTATCACTCTTTCGATTTTAGCCATAGTTGTTCTCTGCTCTTTCGCAATTTCACGAATTATTTCGTACAGTCACAGTTTTTTCTCTTCCAGAATTGTATTACAGCGTCTGTCTAATCTTTCAAGTTTGTTTTGTGTTCTGGGAAAGCCAAATAAATTGTTTTCACTAACTGACCAAATTGTTGGCGGGAACAGCGGAGGGCTTCTGCTTGGATTGTTTCTTCTGCTTCCACGAAATTTTCCAAGAACATAATTTTCCTCAAACCACTGAACTACAGAATCTGCATATTCTAGTAAAATTGATTTCACTTCTTCAAAAGCAGCTGGAATTTCATCAGATGAAAAACATGCGAGTGCTTGCAAATGTCTGACTTTGAGAGCAAACTCACTGTTTTCCTTATAATCCAAGGCTATGCCAGAGGATGGATATTCCTCAGCACATTTTTTTCCGAGATGAAACCAACAACATTTGTGTGTGCTGCTTCCAAATTCCTTTTTTAGCAGCATTATAACGGTAGCTATTTCAAAATCTATTATTATGCGTATATTGTGGTGCAAGCTGAATATCATAGTCTGATGCGTAGTCTTGTAAATCCTACAAAAATACTTTATAATAGTATTATATTATTTATACTTGCTGGAAAGTAACCCATAAAGTAGTATGACAAGTCTGTGCATCTCTGGATTCGTTTCAACCATAGCATGAATGGAACATAATTGCCTAAAAAGGGTTGGACAAGTTTCAAATGTCCCATCCATAATCCAGAGGGGTGCTTCTTTAAGCTTTCGTAAATTAATCTCTGTTAAAAATAAAATAATTCTTTGATGTCCAAATGCGCTATCTCTGCCAAGAAATTTTGCACCATCTTCTCCTGTAAATTTATTGGGGCATCGATCCGTTCTGAAGTCGTAGGCTCCGCAGGCATGTCTTCTCTTTTTTACAACTTGCCTTAGTGCATCCATATTAGGCATGTAAGCTGCATTTACTGTAGCCATTGACGTTGTCACGGTTTGAATAATTTGTGCAGCGGCTTCGTCCGTATTTCTCGCTCGTTCTTTTATTTGCGCTCTTGCAACAGCAACATCACTTTTCTCCGGTCTTGGAGCATGATTATGTGGTTTCTCATTGCGCATCCTGTGTTCATCTCCAATAAGAATAGTACTAGCAAAGCCAGTACAATTTCCATAATTTCTTTCAATACAGTGACAATACCGTAAATCACCTCGCACTCTGTTATGGCAAAATAAATACCCTTTCCATTTCAGCAAATCATTTTATTTTTTGTGAGTTAACTATTTATGTTACATTCTTCATCTGCATAGTGCCTTCGGAAAACAATGCACTTTCTCTTTCCAAAATATTTAGAATGATATATTTCCACTATTATCACTTGACAACGCACAACAAAGGTTTCAACAAGCACGTTCTCTGTTCTCCAGTCAACTACGAACTAATGAGCAACCATTCAATAAAACACTCAGAATACAGACAATCACATGAAGCTTGTTCCTCCAGTTAGGGTTTAAGCGAAGTTCAAGATTTTCGTACCTGCGGTCGCAAGAAGTGGTTAATTTTAAGGATAGGCATCTTATCTTTTGTTTTTCCAAAACGCAGAGGTACATGTATTTTACAGCTGGGACGCTCCAGGCGGATGATCAACAGATGCGAAGAACCCGGGAGCCAGGTTCAGGAGGCGGCAGCAGGCGCGGACTGGGCAGCTGTACTCTGGGCCGGTAGGCGTCATGCTAATTCTCAAAAATAAATTCAAATTTTTTGTGTTGCACCATGCGTATGAAAGAAAATTGTTATACTGAAAAGACAATTTGTTTACCCCGTAACATATTAAACGAAACCTACGTCCCTACGTGCCAAATGATCTGTAAGCCAAACACAGTTTTTCATGCAACACCTTCCCCCGACTTTCTAAGTTCAGATCTGTCTCGTTCGACTTATTTCCTGTACCGCCCCTCTCTTTCGCTAATTGCAGTTAATTGCCGTGAAATTGGTGTTTTACGTTGGGGTGTATTGCCGCCTGTCCTGAAGACTATAGTGAAAGTGGTGAACCCCAGGGGAAAAGTATTCCATCAAAAGCAACAGAAATCCAATGCGAGAGCAAAACTTTGTTCGTTGGCATTACATCCAAGCAATTTAGGCGAAGTAGGAAGTGTGTTTTTCTACTACGACACCAGAAGATTGTCGCGAATGCTCAGGCAATTACGATACAGATGTGTCCTTAAGACTTCTCTTTCAAGACGTCCAAAGGCCGGCACTAGGGGATGGGGAGGGATACAGTGCGGATGCTCTTTTTTGTTGCAGTTAGAAATTCTTAAGCTCATTCTTCCTTAAAACTTTGCCTGGTTACCAGTAAGTACTGTCTCATGCCTCAACCCTTGCACAGATTTGTTGTTTTTGTCTTCATTCTTTGAGTTAACAGCGGGAAAATATCTGAACTGCGTTGTTTCAGTTGGAAATATTTTTTTTACTTCAGCAACAGGGCTTCACGTATAATTGCAAAATATTTCGATAGAATAAACATACCTTACATAAAGAGTTTGCATGAGAAAATAGATTAATAATAAGGAAAATATTCTAAAACCAAAAAAAGAAGTTGCGGAACCGAAAAAGCTAGGTAGAGGAAACAAAAAGGCTCTAAGAAAACGTTCATATTAAAAGAAACCTGTAGTCGCTTAATGAGTAAGTGGTATAACTCAATACAAAATCATGTGCTGTATTTGAAAAAAAAATTAGAAGCAAGTAGGCATCGTGACTGTCCACAGTTTCCCCTTTTCATCCTGTCGACATTACAACCACCACAGAAAAGAAAAGAACAAAAACATAACAAAAACACCCATACAAAGTAAAATGCCAAAAACATAAAAAGAAGTAACCACACAAAGTGAAATGCCCAAAACATTAAAAAAACTGCAACCACACGAAACAAAATACCCAAAACATGGTAAGAAATTCTGTTTAAAGCACAATGAAGGTATACGACTGGAGAAATATATGTTTTTAAAACTTAATACATGTGTCAAAACTGAAATAAAAAGAAACAAAAAAGAAATATTCCAAATTTCATTGTTACTTTAGATATTTTGACCTGTTGACATTTCGTAAATTGTACTTGCACTCGGTCAAAAAATATTACTTACAAGGACTCTTTAGTAACTTTTAATCGCTGTATTCGTATTTATAAGGTTTGCATAACAAATCAAGTTAATAATGTTGCGCTTTCACTTACCGTCTCCCGCTAAGTTAGAGTTTCATGACACAAAATTTGGTGGTTCTGAATTAAAAAATAAAGATTTTAAGAAAATTTTGCATGTGGGGGGGTCTTACCCCCGGGCCTTGATCCGTTCCAAAAACCTTCTACCGTCTAAGTTAGAGTACCATGAGATAATATACAAAATTTGGTGGTTCTAAATTGAAAACTATAGATTTTACGAAAGTTTGTGTGTAGGGGGGGGGGACCACCCTTGCCCAGACCCGTTCAGAAAACCGTCTACCGTTTAATTTAGAACACCATTATATAGTATACCAAATTTGGTAGCTCTAAATTGAAAACTTTAGTTTTCACGAAAAATATTTACGGGCAGAGGGACTCTGACCCCGTGCCCGACCCGTTCCAAAAACCGTCTACCGTCTAAGTTAGAGTACCATAAGAGAGTATGCCGAATTTGGTGGTTCTAAATTGAAAACTGTAGATTTTACGCGGCATTTTTATGGGGGGCTTTACCCCCGGGCTCCAACTCCTTCCAAAAACGGTCTACTGTCTAAGTTAGAGTACCATGAGATAGTATACCAAATTTGGTGGTTCTAAATTGAAAACTGTAGATTTTACGAAAAAGTTTTTATTTGGGGGCCTCACCCCCCGGGCTCCAACCCCTTCCAAAAACCGTCTAGCGTCTAAGTTAGAGTACCATGAGATAGTATACCAGATTTGGTGGTTCTGAATTGAAAACTGTAGTTTTTAAGAAAATTTTGTATGTGGGGGCTCTGACCCCCGGACCTAGATTCGTTCCAAAAACGGTCTACTGTCTAAGTTAGAATACCATGAGATAGTATACCAAATTTGGTGGTTCTAAATTGAAAACTGTAGATTTTGCAAAAAAAAAAAATATTCGGAGGGGGGTCTGACCCCCGTGCTCCAACCCCTTCCAAAAACCGTCTAGGGTCTAAGTTAGAGTACCATGAGATAGTATACCAGATTAGGCGGTTCTGAATTGAAAACTGTAGTTTTTAAGGAAATTTTGTAATCTGGGGGGCTCTGACCCATCGGGCCTTGTTCCGTTCCAAAAACGGTCTGCCGTCTAAGTTAGAGTACCATAAGATAGTGTACCAAATTTGGCGGTTCTAAGATGAAAACTGTAGATTTTACGAAATTTTTATGAGGGGGATGACCCCCGGGCTGCAACCCCTTCAAAAAACCGTCTAGCGTCTAAGTTAGAGTACCATGAGATAGTATACCAAATTTGGTGGTTTTAAATTGAAAACTGTAGTATTTACGAAAAAGTTTTTGTTCGGGGGGGGGGGGTCTGAACCCCCGGGCTCCAAGCCCTTCCAAAAACCGTCTAGCGTCTAAGTTAGAGTACCATGAGATGGTATACCAGATTAGGTGGTTCTGAATTGAAAACTGTAGTTTTTAAGAAAATTTTGTATGTGGGGAACTCTGACCCCCCGTGCCTTGACCCGTTCTAAAAACGGTCTGCCGACTAAGTTAGAGTACCATAAAAATAGTATACCAAATTTGGTGGTTCTAAGACAAAAACTGTAGATTTTACGAAATTTTTTATGAGGGGGGACCCGACCCCGCGGGCTCCAATCCCTTCCAAAAACCGTCTAGCGTCTAGGTTAGAGTACCATGAGATAGTATACCAAATTTGGTGGTTTTAAATTGAAAACTGTAGATTTTACGAAAAAGTGTTTATTCGGGGGGTCTGACCCCCGGGCTCCAACCCCTTCCAAAAACCGTCTAGCGTCTAAGTTAGAGTACCATGAGATAGTATACCAGATTAGGTGGTTCTGAATTGAAAACTGTAGTTTTTAAGAAAATTTTGTATGTGGGGGGTTCTGACCCCCCGGGCCTTGACCCGTTCCAAAAACGGTCTGCCGTCTAAGTTAGAGTACCATAAGATAGTATACCAAATTTGGTGGTTCTAATATGAAAACTGTAGATTTTACGAAATTTTTATGAGGGGGGGGCGACCCCGCGGGCTCCAACACCTTCCAAAAACCGTCTAGCGTCTAAGTTAGAGTACCATGAGATAGTATACCAAATTTGGTGGTTCTAAATTGAAAACTGCGGTCTGCCGACTAAGTTAGAGTACCATAAGATAGTATACCAAATTTGGTGGTTCTAAGATGAAAACTGTAGATTTTACGAAATTTTTTATGGGGGGGCTCCGAACCCGCGGGCACCAACCCCTACCAAAAACCGTCTAGCGTCTAAGTTAGAGTTTTATGATACCAAATTTGATGGTTCTGAAATGAAAACTAGATTTCACGAAAATTTTGTATGTAGGGGGGGGGGCTCTGACTCCCCGGGCCTTGACCCGTTCCAAAAACTGACAACCGTCTAAGTTAGAGTACTATAAGATAGGATACCTGATTTGGTGGTTCTGAATTGAAAACTGTAGCCCAAGTCTAATTCCCTGCGAGCGGAAGCCGCAGCTTTAAAACCTCATGTCCGTCGCTCTGTTAATGAGGTTGTGCTCGAAATTCCAGTGGATTCTCCAGCAGGTACTTCTTTCACCACGGCTACTGAGTTGGGTGTGTGCTTTGAGGCGCTGCCAGACACACCACTCAAAATGTACTCTACTGCTCTGAAACAAAGTTCTCTCCGTCAGCGATACGTCATATGTCGCGCAGAGGGCCGAGTGTCGTTGTTTATTTCTTTCATGCGGCAGATGCTACCTCAGTTTTACAGACTGGGCTGATTGTTGGTGATCACCAATTATTTCCTGAGCCTGTCGCTCAGGAAATCGATGTACCCAGTACATCCTGAAGTCACAGATGCTATGCTGTGTGCTTTTCTTATGCAAATCGGTCGTGTTGTGGGTAACATTACCACACACTCCGCTGCTCCTAAGGACGAGGATGATCGTTCAATTGAAAGTGCCCGACGAGTTGCACGAGTAGTATTCTCTTCGGATGAACATGTCAAGACTTCTCCTACTCTCTTCACTGTAAAATGCGGAGACCAGATACAACGCATCGACGTTTTGACCTCCTTTCATTGTCAGACTTGTAAGGCGTATGGCCATCAACGAAGTGAGTGCTTCCGCCGCCCTGCTGTACCTCAGTCTTCGGGACCAAAAGTCACTCGTGACAACCCTGTTTTCTCCGCCCCTGCCGCTTCTAAGGAGGTGTCTTCAGAACTTCATCAACCTGCTCTACCATCGGGCCCTTCTCCACGGGGTCCTGTCCCACAATTATTGGCAGTGGACTTTCCTCCTCTGGTACCGACTGCTCCGCCCACGTTCCTTGCAGCTCCAGCTGACTTGACTGCTGACCTTCATCCTCCGTCGGACGAAGACACCCCAAGTACAATTACTGACATGGACTGCCCTACTGCTAGTGACTATTCTGGCAATGACTCTGACCCTACAACTACCAGCAAGCCTGCTCAACGGGAGTCCTGGAGTGCTCCGCGGTCTCCGCTCCCTCCTCGCACCGGTGCTGCAAGAGGTCGTTCTGTTGACTCATCTTCCCGCTCCTCCTCTCAACGACGTACTTCGCCACGAATAAGTCGACATCCTGCTGTGATTCCAGGTGCTAAGACTCCAACCCCAGTGCTTTCCCTAGATTCTTTTCTCCGATACCTAGCTGAAGCGAAGGCGGATATACCGGTAGGTCCGCTTTCTCTTCATAAAATATATGAAGTATTATGCTCTCATAAACATCCTAGATTCTTTAATCAGTTTGTTGCACGTCATATGCTTGATCTTCCTACTGTTCTAACCCAAGTTTCTAGTGTAACATCTGTGTTTCGAAATCTTGTGCTTTCCTATCCCGATCTCAAATTTAGTGTTGACAGAATGAAGAAGCAAGCGAAGAAAATAACAGATTCCAGTGCACGTGCGTGTCGACCCGGGAAGGACCTACCGATTCCAGGTGGTCACACTTAACTGCAGAGGGTTCTCTGCTTCTCCTAGAAATGCCCTAGTGTATGAGGACTTGGCGCCTCTACACGCAGATCTTCTCTTGCTCCAAGAGACCAATTGCTCTGCTACCACTTTGTTCTCTCGTTGGCGGGCTTGGCCCTACGATTTTCACCATGCTTATCGAGTTGGACGGAATGGTGGCCTTGCAATTGGGATCCATCACCGATTACTCCCTCTGATTTCGACGCCAGTGATTCGTGCATTATATGTGGACAACCTCCAGGTCGTTGTCTTTTGCATTGAAAACGTGACCTATCATGTTTTTAACATATATGTCCCCTGTGATGAGCGTCTGTTACCTGATCTTCTCTCCACACTCCGTACAGAGCTGTCATGCATTACACCGTCTGAATATATTCTCATCGGCGGAGA
Source organism: Macrothele yani (assembly GCA_039090855.1). Taxonomy (NCBI): domain Eukaryota; kingdom Metazoa; phylum Arthropoda; class Arachnida; order Araneae; family Macrothelidae; genus Macrothele; species Macrothele yani. The sequence goes on along the minus strand of CM077004.1, from coordinate 108,277,965 downwards.
TTTCAATTGTACGTTGTTGCGGGCCCTTGACCGCAATTCAACCGTTGGCGAATACCGCAGGCAACGTGTATTACAGATTTCTCCGCTAGTTGATGATTTTCAATTGGTTGATGCGTTCCGGCATCTACACCCGTCGGAAATCTCTTTTACCTGGCGCTCTTCCATCCATGGCAGCACTACGGCAGCACGGCTGGATAAATTTTATGTTTCGACTGCTCTTCTCCCGTCGATCGCAGCTGCTGCCCATCATCCTTCCGCCGCTTCAGACCACAGTATTGTCAGTCTGTCGGTGTGTGTTTCTCCTTCACCTTCGAGGACTCGACGAGTATGGACTTTTCCGGACTCGCTCCTGGATGATCAACAATTTTGTGTTGCTGTGCGTGAGTTCCTCCGTAGTCGTCAGCCCCTTCTTGATACTACGTCAGACGCGATGCAACTGTGGCTCAGTGTCAAACACGACTTGGTTCTTTTTGTACGGCGCTTCTCCCATGCCTCTCGGAATGAGAGCGATATGAAAATTGCGAATCTACGTGCTCTATTGTCGATGCTCTCTCTTGATGATCCGCAATACCCCGGCTATCTGGCAGATCTTCACGCCGTGCTTCTTCCTCGCGCATCCGATGCAGCCTGCAGGATGCATTTCTTGCATCTCTCTCCTACAGCTGATTCTCACGATTACTTAACCGCCTTGGAATCTCAACATCGCTCTGCTACATCTTTGCGTCATCTTCGCCTCCTGGATGGTTCCATCACTTCGAACCCATCGAAGCTATGCACTTTCACTAAACAGTATTTCACCGCCAAGTACAGTGCAGTAACGCAGTCTTCATTCTCATTAGCTTCTCCTCTTCTCTCCTCTCTTCCTCAGGTCCCCTCTACTTTATCTACTTCTTTACTTTCCCCTTTCTCTCTTCGCGAACTCCGTGAGGCGTTCGCTACTCTCAATCCTCATGCTGCTCCTGGACCTGACGGCCTTCCTCTGTCCTTTTACCGTGCTTTTCTACCGTGCCTTCTGCCTTTTCTGTCTGCGTGTTTCTCGTCTGCTTTTTCCTCTCCTGCGTTACCGCCCGACTTTACTTTGGCACACATCATCCTCCTTCCTAAGAAGGGTGACCTCTTGGATCTGGGAAACTGGCGCCCTATCTCCATCCTAAACACTGACTATAAGTTCTATACAAAACTCTTATCCCGTCGCCTTAATTCTGTTCTCTCTTTCGTTATTTCTCCCGACCAGACATACACTGTGCCTGGTCGGACTATTTCCACTAACGTTTCTCTTCTCCTTCATCTTCACTTCCTCGCTCGCTCTTTTGATGAACCTCTTGCCTTTCTCAATCTGGATCAAAAGTCCGCTTTTGATAACGTGTCTCACTTTTATCTCTCTGCTGTCCTTTCACGATTTGGCTTTCCTGCAGCCTTTTCTTCCGCTCTCTTGGCCCTTTATCAGGGCGCCAGTTTCCATGTTCGAGCGGCCACATTTCTAACCGCTCCAATTCCGTTTAGGCGAGGCATCCGGCAAGGATGTCCGCTCTCCGGCCAGCTATTCGCTCTCGCTTTTGAGCCTTTCCTGTTAGTAGCCCATAGATCACTCCTGGATGTCCTACGCCGACAGTGGCTAGTACTCGTCATCATCGGATAATTTTCACCGCCTATGCTGATGATGTGACCTTTTGTGTCCGGGATGAATCTCAATTTGATCGCCTGTATTCTGTATATCAACAATATGTTGCAATATCTGGAGCTGCGCTGAATGCCACTAAGAGTACTGGCTTATGGTGCGGGGCATGGGCTGTCCGCACCGATGCTCCTTGGGGTGCGCAGTGGACAGCCACTACACAGAAGATCCTCGGTGCGTATGTCGGTTTGCCCTTGGCTTCTGCATCTGCCACCTGGACTGCTCTTCTTCCCCGGATACAACGGGCTGCTGCCTACTGGAGTAAGGCGCGCCCTTTCACATCGTTCCGTCAACGAGCAGCCATTGTTCGTCGACAACTTATCTTCCTATGCGAATACTCTTGGATGTCGACGGTTGTTCCCGTGTCACAAATGATGACCATCACTCGCCTCTCAACTTCCGTCATCTGGACTTCACATCACTGGGTTAAACCTGCCGCGCTTCATCTACCAGCCTCATTAGGTGGCATCCAGCTTCCTGATCCAGCAGTCCTTTATAAAACACATCGCATTATTCATTTCATTCGCCTTGCCACTTCAACTGTTCCGTCCCTTACCGCTACCTTGAATGTTCTTGCTTCTTCTCGTGACCCATCTTTCACCTTCTTACTGTTTCTGAAGATGGATTCATACTCTCTTCTTCCGTCCCACCTCCCTTCTGTCCTGCGAGAGGGCCTTTCTCTCTTTCGTTCGCTTCCTCTTCTCCGTTCATTTCCTTCTTCAACTCTTGATCTCCTAGATGAACCTCTCTTCTTCTCTTCTCTTATTCACCCTCCTAACCTCTCTTACTTTTACTTTCCTCATTGGATCCGCTCTGGTGTGATAACTGTCCGTTCTCTCGTAACTTCTGATCTAACCTGGAGACCTCTTTCTTCCCTGTTTCTATCTCCAACCATTACTCTTGCTAACGAATATCTTCTCCTTCGCACAGCGCTTTGGAGCCTCTTTCCACTCCTCGCTTCCCCTGATGGTCTCTTCTCGGTCCCCTCCGCCCCTCTTTCTCTACCGTTCTTTCTCATTCGTAGCTCCCCGGTTCTAGTTACTTCTATCTCCTCCTCTTCTCTTTATTGGCTCCTTCTTTCCCCTCCCGCACTTCCACTTTCTGTTCATTCTGCTTCTCCTTCTCTTCTCCCCACCATCTGGACAGCCTCTACCTCTCCCCTTTCCTCCCCTCTTGAACTCAATGTTCATTGGCAATTTCTTCACCTTCGTCTCCCGCCCCATCAGTACTATTTCGCATGACCCTTCTCACCTCTCCACATTGTTCCTTTTGCCCTGAAGTCAGCGACGTCCAACATCAATACCTCTTCTGCCCCGTACTCCTGCCAGTCCTAAACACAGCATTTCGTCTTGCTAATCGAATTTGTGCTCGATCGTTACCATTTCTTGCATATGCTTGGCTACTCCAAACTAAGCATCCACCTACTCACTTGCCTCCTGTGTGCCGTTACATTTTTCTTCTTGTGAAGTTCACTGTATATGCTTTCCATCTTGAACAACGCCTCCCTGCTCTTACTCCACCTCCTCAGGAGGCAAGTGCTATCATTCGGAGACGCTTCCTAGTACGGTTAACCACTCGTCTCCGAATGGAGCACTCTCGTGCTGCCTCAACAAACACCGATAACGTTTTTCAATCCACCTGGGCCCAATCGGCTGGGTGGTTCCATATCCACAATTTGCAGCTACATCTCAACTTATAGGTGTGATTTTTGTTGTCGCCCACATTCACTGTCACAACTCATGATTTTACGTATTAATTTTGGTGGTATGAGGCTCCTAGGTGGAGTCTCCTTTTTCACCCACATGATTCGCTATTTGTGATTATTCTGTTTTATGTGCTATTGGAGATAGCTCACCATGTTTCCCATGATCTCTTCGATTATGTTGTATTTTATGTTGTATATAATTCTTTCTTCTGCACAGTTTACTGCACACGCAATGTCCCCTACATTATGTTGAATATATTTTGAAATTTTATTGTCCCTGTGTATATAATTTAATGTAAGAAGATGCTCTTCTGAGTACTTTTAGCGATTCTCCCCCTTGTCACTGAATACTTCTGTACATATGATGTAAATTTTGAGTGTAGCACCACTGTTACATTTCTGTTTTATGAGAAGCTGCCCTTCTGGGTATGCTTAGCGGCTTTCTTTTTTGTCACTGTATTGTTCTGTACATATGATATGACACTTATGAATTGAATTACTGTTCGATTTCTGTTTTTTTTGTAAAGTTGCCCTCCTGGGTCCGTTTAGCGTATTTCTCTCTTGTCACTGCATAATTCTGTGCATATAATAAGTATTTGTGCTTAATTGTTTCTACCATTTCTGTCATATTTCTAAATACTGTTGCACCTGTTAGTTCCTTCTCACCCATGGTCTTTTATGTGAATTAGTACCTTGTGCATATTTAATCTTGAGTATGGTAGTAATACTTAATTGGAATTTGTGAATAGTATAGCATCATGTCTTTTCTTGTCTACAATACTGTAGTATACATTTTCATTTGCATCGCTCGTGCTTTATTGTCTGCCTCTCCATCGCCCTTCGGGGCGAAATAATTTTATGATTTTAACAATATTTTGTTTTACGTTTCACTGGAACTTTCCAGTTGTTTTATATACCACTGTATTTATTGGCAGAATTCTACTGTCATGTACATAGAAATGCTATTTTTATTTGAAGAATAAAGACAATTTTGAAATGTAGATCTTACGAATATTTTGTGTATGGGGGGGGGGGGGGGCTCTGTCCAACCGGGCCCTGCCCCCTTCCAAAAACCGTCTACCGTCTAATATTTTTAGTGCCAAAGAAAAGCGTAATATTCCTATCCTGTCTGCGTGTCCAAACTTTATAAATTTGATCAGGGAGCAAGACGTTCGAAATCGTACGTTTTCCTGCATTCGTTTTGTATGTAACCAAAATCTGTAAACGCGACGAATTGACGTAGTCGACGAATTGACGTACTCGAAGAATTTGTCCGCGACGAATTGACGCGCGACGAATCGTCGTGGTCGACGAATTGACGCGTGACGAATTGACGCATGCGACGAATTGACGCGCGACGAATTGACGCAGGCGACGAATTGACGTAGTCGACGAATTGACGCACGCGACGAATTGACGTGACACCACATTTTTCCACATGTCTAGTATCCAGTGGCGATGTTTCCGCGCCCTTGCTAATCTTTGCACCCTGGGACGATGGCTTCTGTACCCCATAGCGAGGAGATGTTTCTGGATGGTGTGGCTGCTTACACGTTTGTGTGCACCAGCGTTAAATTGCCGAGTGATTTCTTTCACTGTGGCCCGTCTATCCGCTGTTACAATGCGAGCTAGCCGACGATCACCCCGCTCATCCACACGCTGTTGTCCACGGCAGTTGGCCCTTGCAGGGATGATTTTACCGTATTCGATGTACTCACGGTGCACCCGTGACAGAGTGGCTCGTGAAAATCCCAGTGCCTGCACGAGTTCCGAGATGGAGTGACCCATTTGTCGGGCCCCGACAATTTTCCCACGATCAAATGCGCTTAGATCCTTCGTCTTACCCATACTGCGTCCGACTCTTACTTATTTCCGTCGCATCACTCCTTATATTGTCGGATCACTGCATACGTCATGTCGTTTCCGTTTACAGGGCCGCCCACAGCGCCACATTTGTATAACGCCAGCTGTCTCTAATTCAATTGCTCTTCAGTGTATATTAATGACTAACCATGGAAACAATGATTTCAGAAATATTAATATATAGCAGCCAATATACTCCAAAGAGCTATTATATTATAACCACCCGTACCCTAGAAAAATGAGCGCGCCTGGAGGCCGAACGGTGGCGCAGTTGAAGTTTACAGAGCAGTATATATACAACCCGAGGACCGGCTTTCGGTTAGTAGAGTGTTCGGAGTCAGAATGGGAAAAGCTGCCAATTTATCGGAGTTTGATAAAGGACAAATTGTGATGGCACGGTGCCTCGGAAATACGATCTTGGAAACGGCGCGGCTGGTGGATTCTTCAAGTGCCGCTGTAGTGAGTACGTATCAAAAGTGGTGCACAGATGGCCAAATGACGAACCGTCGTTCGCAAGTAATTGATACCAGAGCGGGAGTGGAGACTGTCGCGCATTGTTTACAGCGACCATAGGACCACACTGCGAAAAATCACCCGCAGTTACAACAGTTGTGATCAGGGCAATGTGTCACAACACACAGTTTATCGCAGCCTTCTGCGCATGGGTCTACCTAGCCGAAGACCCAGCCGGGTTCCCATGCTCACTGCACGTCATCGCCAACAACGCATGAAATCGGCCCACGATCGTCGAGATTGGACCGTGGATGGCTGAGAGAAAGTGGCCTGAACTGAAGAATCAAGATTCCTAGTGCATCACGTAGACGGCCGAGCGCGGATACCCCGATTACCAACGGAGGCTATGGCACCTGGATGCACTGTTGGGCGGAAACAGGCCGCCGGCGTCGATGTTACGCTGTGGGCGATGTTGTCTTGGAACACTTTCAGCTCCATTATAACCATAGCACAATCCCTGACAGCCGTCAAGCATCTGAACATCCTTGCGGGCCAAGTTTACCCATTCATGGCAACTGTGTTCACTGCTGGTGATTAACGATTACCAACAGAATAATGCGCCCTGCCACACTGATAGAGTCGTCAAGGAGTGGCTCCAGGAACATGCTGGTTACATTCTGTTAATTCCCTGGACTCGAAATTCACCTGACAGGAACCCAATCGAACATTTGTGTTTCGACTTGAAAAAGCGGGTTCGATCTAAATCACCACCACCTAGAAATGTAGGAGAACTGGAGGACCTGCTGTTGACATTATGGTACCATATACCCCAGGATACCTATCGCCACCTCATCGAATCGACGCCTCGCCAAGTGGCTGCTGTTTTGCACCTAATGAGGGTTTTACAGCTTATTAGGTAGATAGTCATAATGTAATGGCTCATAGATGTACAAATTCTTTCATAACCTAACATACATGTACACTGAGGTGCCAGAAAATCTGGTAAAACCAGTCTAATACTTGGAAGGTCCCCCACGGGAGCGCAGGACTGAAGAAATACGACAGGGCTTGGATTCACTAGCTCCTGGAAATATGCTGTAAGCAATGCACACCATACTTCCTGCAGAGCGTTCCACAATTCAGGTGTATTCCGAGGTCTCGGATTCCTGTGATAGCGCGTTGCATGGCATCCCAAATGTGTTTATCACGTTCAGATCTGTGGACTTGGGTAAGAATGGCAACACCCCAAACTCAGATGAATGCTGCTCTAACCATAATGTGGCGTCCCGACACTTGTGTGGAGGTGCATTGTCCTGTTGGAGCAGGCGCAACCCATCAGCATGAATGCAGGACGTGAACTGGTGTACCTCGTCAGAAAGGATGCGCACATAGCTTTGGCCAGTCACAGACGTTTGTAGACGTACAAGGGGTCCGAGTGCAGTCCCCCCCCCAACAGCCGGTACAGTTACCTGTTGATAGGCGGGATCCATGGCTTCATGGGTTTGCGCCACACACGAATCCTACCATCTACCCGATACAGTTGGAAACGCGACTCGTCAGACCAGGATACTTGTTTCCAGTCATCAAGTGTCCAGTGGCGGTGTTGCCGTGCCCAAGCGAGGCGCATAGCTCTATGTCGTGCACTCATCAAGGAGACTCGAGTTGGACTTCGGCTCCCAAAGCCCATATCGTGCAGGGTACGTTGCACAGTCCGGACGCTGATGCTTGTTGAGGTTCCACCATTGAATTCCGATTATACCTGCGGGAGTGTTGCACGCCTATCGCATGAAACGATTCTTGACAGACGACGATGGTAAAGCTCACCCAATGTCTTTCTACGACCACACTGTTATCGTAGGTTGGAGGTTTTGCCCGAATTCTTGTAGTCACCGTACACCCTTGCAATGGTCGTCTGTGAAAATCCGAAATTCGTTTCTACCTCCGAAATACTATGGCCCATCTCACGAGCGCCGACTATGACACCGCGTTGAAAATCGCTTAAATCGTTATTACTTGTCATTCTCATGGCGAAAACAGCTCTGACAGCTGGCAAATGATCCTGATCATATGTAGAGGATTTCAGGAAGGGAGTGTCTGACCCCAGGTCTTAAACAACCCTTAGAAATAGTAAGCTAGAAGATTTGAGCTAGAGTGCCCGATAGGAAAGTGATACGGAAGCAAAGTAGAAAGAGGGAGGAAGACACCCTTATTTATTATCGGGGGGCCAGTACCCGGGGTCCGACGACTAAACGTGCCCATCCGACGCCCGGCAGATATTTTGTGGATCGAGTGTTCGCACCCGCCTGTGATCGAACCTGAGGTCCTTTCCGTGGCAGCCACGAACGTTGCCCACTAAGCCACCCGGGGCATAATGATAGCTGGCAATGATGTCTATCGCTTTATATACGTACTGGCGGACGCAACCGCGTACGCGCATAGGTGACGCGCATATGTATTTTGTATAAACTCGTCGTTACCAGTTTTTCTGGCACTTCAGTGTATACTGTATAACACTCTGTTTCTTCTCGAAATATTTTAAATAAAATGTGCATTACAATTATGTGTATTTCTACAGTATGCTCATTTTGTAAGAGTCTGCGTATTAAAACCAAAATTAAACATATAAATAGAATGGTACTATTATATGGAAGATTAAATAAGTGGTACTATAGTCTATGAATTATAATGTACTCTTTATAGGTGAAATTAGGATGAACAATGTTTTTCTGTTGAAAATATAAATGCTAATACTCATATACACTGCTGGACAATTGCTAAAGACGGATCATAAACGGCTAGGGTCTAATTAGGGGTGTGAGCAGTACAAATCACTGAAGCTATCTTACCTGTATTCAGATGGAACTAAATGACTTGTAAGACTGCGTCTATAAAACTGGTAGGAGTTCTTAATGAAGGCGGATCAATACCTGAACTACACTGCTGGACAATTGCTAAGGACGGATCATAAACGGCTATATAGCGCATAAAAAAGTAAGTGTGGTTGGATGCCAAGTGAAATAAAATAATGTCCGAATGCCAGGACATTACAAGAAAGACAATTTATTGTGCTCTGAAATCCAGAAGGCTTTGGAACGTGTTCAAGGGACAAACAGGCCATTTTGTGCAGAATACGAAAACGTGAAAAAAATGCAATTACCGTCCGCAGGCGTTCCGGCGTAAGATGCCAATAGGGGATATGGCTACCATGGAGGGCGATGCAAGATTCCACACGTCGTGTCATGCTTTGCACAACATTATCAAGCAGCTGTTGGGGTAATTTATCCCATTCCTCTGTCAGTGCACGGATGAGGGTGTCCTTGTTTATTGGAGGGCATTGGCGACCAGCAAGACTCCTCCCCAAAACATCCCACACATTTTTATTGGGATTCAGGTCTGGAGAACGTGCTGGCCATACGAGGCGTTGAATATCCTCGCTCTCAAGGCACTCCTGGACAGCGACTGTTCGATGACATGTTGCGTTGTCGTTCATGAAAATGAATCTATCACCGACAGCACCACGGAACATGCAAACATGAGGTAGCAGAACATCATTAATGTATCGTTGGCCAGTCATAGTCCCAGTTGGAAGCACATAGAGGGACGTACGGCCATTTATCATGATGCCAGCCCATACCATGACACTACATGTCGGATATCGGTCCCTTTCCTGTATGTTTGTTGAACAATATGCAGTACCACTATCACGCCAGATCAGTTGTCGTCGACAATCATACGATAGACTGTATCTACTCTCATCTGAGAAGAGGACAGCAGACCAGTCGTTATCAGTCCAATTGCGATGCTGATGGCACCATTGCAAACGGGCGGTACGGTGACGTCTGGATAATGGGATGCACACAACAGGACGGCGGGCGTATAGTCCTCCTTCATGCAAACGTCTGGCGACAGTTTTTCGGGAGATCCGCTTGCCAGTAGCAGCCATAAACTGATTTGCTACCTCACTAGCTGTGCTGCGCCGGTGTCTTTTTGTAGATAGCACTATGTACCGATCTTCTGCAGGTGTCGTACTGCGAACACGACCTCCCCCGTGACGTTTGCTACACTCTCCATTTGTTTGAAGTGATTTCCAAAGCCTTGAAACAACACTGTGGCTGACGTCGAACTCCCTGGCAACATCTGTTATTTTTCGCCCTTCTTCAATCTTGCCAATAATACGGCCACGCGTAAAATCATCTAGGTGATGTCGGGAAGACATACTGAAAATTGCAAGTTCGTCAATTGATTCTTTCCCTTTCAACTTTGCGTTTGAACAACAACCGTCAATATGCGTCAAATCCTTTATATCTCTTATCAGCGCTATGACGTCACGAACACGTTCGGCAATCCAAAATTTGCATACGCACAACACGTCTTTCTGTATCCCGCACTTATGCTAATTTCCACATTTTCCTGCCTTCCATTTTATGGTTGCTACCGTTGCTATTGTCATCCGTCCTTAGCAATTGTCCGGCAGTGTAATATAAATGCAATTAATCTGTTCTGGAAACCCAGAAATCAAGTTTGAAAAATACGGATGTATGGCGTCCAGGAAGTGCAGGAAATCCTAAGAACTGTGAACCAGATACCAGACAAAAAGAACTAGTCGTTACAGACAGAACGTAATTGACTGATAAAAACAAAACTATACCTAAAGTAGCAGCTAAAATAAACTAGATTTTTTGTTGAATAACAAATTTTTTGTTCAGAAAGCATCACTTATAATGGAGTCTAGCACATAGCAAAAATACAGCATGTCAGTGAAATATTCAGAATTTTATTCAAAAAACTTGCTAGAAATATTTCGTAAGACATGTCCATTGGTCATAATCTCCATTAGGAAGCATGTTTAGATTATTACATAAAAAAGCTACCTCAAAAACTATCTTATTTGAAAATGGCATTCGAACTTTTCATTTATTTATTTATTTATTTATTTTTGCAAAACATACCCAGCAAAAATCTTTTACCGAAAATTTACTTGTTTGTATGTGATTGGGAAATTGCTCTCAGAAACGGACAGGGTAGATTGTCGTATATTCTTTCTCTGATAACTTATTCGGAATATTTAATAGGAACAACATGCTTAGTAAAAAACTTATTCAAAGGTTATTTGCGGAATCATTTTCATGATATAAATATCAAATCTTTTACACAATTTTTAGCTCACTTTAAATTTAATCAACATGATAATAACGTCTTTATGAAACGTAATAATATGTTGTTTCATTTTAAAAAACCTGCTGAAAATTTTGTTTCAAAAGTGGCCCCGGAACAGCTTCTTCGGAGAATATTTTGATCTTTTGTTTTCTGAAAATGTTTTATTTTAATGTTTCCAGTATATTATTCAATAAACAGATTTAGAATGTAATGTAGTTTACAAAGCATTATCGACGAATAATCACAAAACGTTTCCAGCTAAACGTAAAAAATCTTAGGTTCTTGCCTAATAAATGCAAGTAGGATTTTATTTCGCTTTTATGAACTTATATGGAGCATGCGCTCGGTATATACCATATTCCTAAGCCGTGCTTAAAGTTTTGGTTATAAAGCATTCTCCTTGTGTATCTTTCACGCAGAAAAAGTACTTAGATAATTTTTTTAGAAAACGAAAGCAGTAACCTTTTTATAGTTCCATCCAATTTTCATACAATTGCATATAGAAGCTATACCCCCTTCCATTTATAGGAGTTTAGACTTTTTTCTTTCAAATAGCGTAAGAAATGGCTGTCTCCATACGTAATGGGTTTTTTTTTATTTTCAAGTCCTTAATCCAAGTATTTAATAAACAAAGGAATTTGTTTCCGATGGAAAATTGAATATGACAAAAATTTGTGAGTTCTACTTCGGTGAACGTTGCTGCAGGAAACGTCAGAGTGCTGGAGACACAGAAATGAGAGCATGAATACCACAATATTTTTGTTTCATTAAAGCTAATTCATTTAATTTATTGGAATCATAATTTGAAAACAAATAGCTTTTGCTTAAGTCCGTGATAAAGAATTTTTATTCATTACCGTTCACATCACTCAGAAACTACAGATCCATATTAAAAGTTTGGAATGAATGCTACAGGTGCAAACAACCCTTGGGGCTCGAAAACTAAAATAAATATTGTAAACTGAAATATGTTGAGGATAAATTCAGAGCCACGAAACTGATTTTTGTAAAAGGTTTTCAACAAATCTCCGATTTATATAATATCAAATTCAGGATTTAGACATCGTTTTGCAAATATCACTTCTGATCAAAATAAAATGACTTTGATTCGATACATTTCTAGAAAATGAATTAAAATATTATTTAAAGCACTTTGAAAGAATTTTGCGTTTCTAGAATCGTATAATTTTTTGACTTAATCTTTTGTGACAGCTGGTAGGGAGAGAAAATTCAAGCGTAAGTTCAAAATAATATTTATTAACGGTAATGAGTTGCAGCATATTTACAGCGTTTACGTGTTTTTCTAAGGTTTACAGGGCATTTAAAGAAATTAACGCAATTCAAAAAAATTCTGCATGTCTACAACACACAGATGCATTGATTTTACTTTTGACTGTTATTTTGTAAAGCCAACGTTTACCATAATTATTTCCAAAGTGAAAGATCGAGCATGATAATTCATTCAAATTCGCTTTAATTGCACTGCTGGCCACCCAAAATGCAACACCAAGAAGGACACGAGATAGCAAAGCGAGATTTACTGGACACATAACAACAGATACAAAGATGAAATGATTGAGCTTACAGGCCTGTGCGACTCGCAGAACACGCAGACATCAATAGTTGATGTGCCCCCCCCCATGGCTGGCAATAACGGCCGCTACACGCTGCGGCATCGAACGAAAGAGGCTTTGGATGTGGGCTTGGGGTATGTCGGTCCAGGCTGCTTCAACACGTTGGCACTTGCCGGGCCACTCGGTTGCCCATCAGCGACCAGACGTGTTCGATGTGCGACATATCAGGAGAACAGGTGGGCCACGGCAGCAGTGACACCTGGTGGGCCATGAAGAAATGTTGCACGATGCGTGCCACGTACGGGCGCGCATTGTCCTGTTGAAACGTGGCCGCTGGCAGGTCCTGCAGGTAAGCAGGACTACAAGCTCTAAAACGTCGGAGATGTCGCGGTGGTTGTTGAGTGTACCAGCGATGCGTACCAGAGAGGTGCGGGTGTCATATCCAATTGCGCCCCAAACCATAACGCCAGGCGACGGACCTGTATGTGATGCGTAATGCAGGCGTCATACAGTCTGACTCCGCGGAGCCGCCACAAGTGGATCCGACCATCGTGGTGTTGCAGGCAGAAGCGGGTTTCGTCGAAGAAGACATTGTCTTGCCATTCCCTAGTCCAGGTGCGGCGTTCAACGGCCCACTGCCACCGCACTCACCGGTGGTGTAACGTCAATGGAAATCGGAGCAATGGGCGCCGTACGACAAGTCACCGCTCCTGCAGACGACGTCGAATGGTACGTGCTGACACAGGTTGTTGCGCTACACACCCTAATTCCTGCGCAAACGTTCGGGATGTGGCGGTGCGAGCCGTCACTGCCCGCAGCACAACATGTCGGTCCTCTCGTCCGTTGGGGTACCGCGGCTGTGGCAATTCGCTCACGTCGGTCCGTCCGTCCCTCCTGCACCCACCGAAATCATACTTTCACCCACCGAAATCATAATCTAATTCACTGCTAAGGTCATAACAAAAGTTCTGCCTCACTGTGGCTGGATGTCGTCCTACACGGGCGCCGATGTCTCGGTACGATAAACCGCTGTCGCGATAAGCCACTATTCGTCCTCTGTCGAACTCCGAAACGTGCTGGAATGACTGCCGTATTCTGCGACGAGGCATCAGGAAGCTTCCCACGCACAGGTCCGGCAGCACAACACACTTCCTTTACTTTCCCCCGGCGTTCTGTGCACCCTTCTTAAAGTGTTTCTCGGTGGCGTGCCGGGGTCACATGATTTGCATATGCCCTGCAATGCTAATTGTTTGCATGTCCTCTCGCGGGCGACGCATGCTGCGAATTTCAGGCCAATCGGATGCTTCCTTCTTGGTGTTGCATTTTGGGTGGCCAGCAGTGTAGTTTCCAGAGGCTTTATTTATTTACTTTAGCTGCCGATAATACCATTTTTATATCTCCAGAAGTGTTATCCTTTTAACCTTGTTCGTTCGCCAGGCTTATTACCGACTGTTGTGCAATAATCGTTTCATTCTTCTCACGTCACAATTTCCGGGCGAAGGTATCCGTATAGTTACAGAAGTCCAACGCTAGAAACCCATTCTGGCGTTTTTCATTTGGTTTGTGCTGAACACAGCTTATTTGACGTGGATTTATTTCGCCGGATTTAAGAGGACCATACTATACGACGGGCACGTATGTGCCAGTTGCTATTTTCATTTTCTAGGCTCAAGTCTCAAGAATGAATTTTGCCACTTAAGCACTGTGCCCCCCACTTTCGCTCCCAGTATTCTAAAATGTCATGCTCTATAGATATTAGGAACTAGCTCCATTATGACCGTGACGAGACGAAGCCATGGAAGAAAAACAACGAGAAAAGTATCTGTTGAAGAACCGAGCACACTACAGACTACTCAAAATCAAACATGGGCTGCTCTGCAAAAAATATGCAATTTAATGTTATACGAAATCCTCTTCTTTTCAGAACTGTGCTTCGAAGAAACTAATACAGGAACAGACTAACTTTAAGAAAACCGAATGATCACCTTCAAAAAGTTCACTGCTAAGCTCATAACAAAAGTTCTGCACATGTTAATCTAAAACGGAAGCGAATGATGCAATCGGAGAAATGATTGTGTCATCTCAGCAACGCAGTGGTGTCAGAACGGCGCGCTATCAATTACTACGGGGACGTGGGAGTGTTTGAAAACGGAAGCGTGCAGCTCCTCAGATCGAGTCACGGCGTTAGACATGCGCTCGTACGTTAAATTAGAAACTCTGCGGGGGAAAACACCAACACAGATCCCCACTGCCTTGCAAGAAGTTTGTGGGGAAGGAACTTTTGATCGAAGTACGATTTCTTTCTGAGGACAAAGTTGAGACCAAGAATTCGTCAATATCTTCCCAATTTGTTGGAAGCGGGAGCAATCTTGCAGCATGACAACGCATCGTGTCATGGTGCAGCGTTGGTACGGGGACTTTTGTCGAAATATGGCTGGGAAACTTAATCGCACCCACCATACAGCCCTGATCTCAGTCCACCCTTACTTTGATCTTTTTCCAAAGTTAAATAATCGGCTCCGTGGCATTCGATATGAATCGCTGAACGAACTGTCATTGGACGTAACCTAAGTACTACGACAGCTGAACAAAGATGGCGTACTACGAGGCATCCAGGACCTACCTTGCCGCTGGCAAGCGGTCATTAGCAGCGGAGGGTAGTACATTGAACGGCAATAAGGTAAGTTTTCTCTGTTACTTCACACTTTTCTCAAAGATGGACATTGTGCAGAATTTTTGCTATGACCCCCGTACCAGCTGAAAAGAGTAAAAGATTGGTTCCAATGATATTTTGTTGCTGTTTAGAATTTTGATAGAAGGTGTGATTGTAATTTTTTCTCATAAGAACCTAACTGCTGTAAATAAAAGAATGTAGCTCATATGCCCAAATTTTCTGTGACCCTAGCTTCTTACCATTCGTCCGAGATGAACCCAGGCTTGAGTACCACATGAGGCAAAGGTAATGTACCTGTCTGATGGGGCTTGCTGTTTCTGTTCCTTAGAACTAGTAGTCACAGATTTGGGAGAGACCACTGCTTACAGCCACTTCAAATGCCCACGGCTATCGCCGAACCTGGAATAAAGAATTAAGAAGGATGGTGTCTTGAGCACGATAGCGCTAAGTATTTAAAAAAAAATAGAGAAAAGCATTTTCTCTTTTTCTTCATGTCCTAAAATGATATACAACAAAGATCTCATAAAATTCTCGGGTGTATTATGCACTCTTTTGACAAAAGTCTTGAGTTTAGTGAAAATATTATCCCAGAACTTTTGTTGGATGGATAATCAACTGCTAATTATGAAATAAAGATTTCTTTGGGATTTTGTTTCTCAACCTTTAGATATTGTACACTTACGACACATGGTGTAAATTTGTTTTATCACGGTGTCATCTAACTGTTGAGAGAAAAGTTATTCTAATTTGTCTTATACGAGCTGCATTACAGGAAAACATAAACGTATGCTTTCACCACCAAACGAGGCGAATCGTAAAGAAAATGCAATAACAATCTAATTAGAATAAAACAAACTCGACAGAAAAAGACACAAATAAAATTCCAATCATACTTCTAGAAACGAAACTGTTCTGCCGAAAACGAATACATACCAAATCCACGGTTTAGTAAACATTTTTTCTTGGAGACATCGAAGGTTATGTAACTGTTGGTCATTGACTTCATATTTACGGATGCAATATCGAGTTTTCCATTCAAATTTCACGAATCACACCAAAAACATATATGCAATTATTCCATCTGCTGAAAAAAAATAACTTTTTTTTTAGTTTAAGGACACCGTAAGAAACTCAATGGGCTATATGTAGTCGTCGGTCCTTAATTTGTGTCCACTGGGTTCAACGGAGAGAGAGGTCCAGTGCTATAAGACAAACACATCCATACGTCACCCGAGATACGAGTCCGGATTCGTCTCAAAAGAATGATTGATGCCAGCACTTCGTACTACCAGGCCATCGCGACAATCTTGACTGGAATTTCTATTATCATCTGATCTTCTAGTAATCATATTTCAGGAAAATACGAGTACTAGAAGGTCGTGTACTAAAATTTGTCCCGAAATCAATATTTGTAGAGTGAAAAGTATTGTGTAATATACAAGTGAACTGCATTTCTACAAATTAATTGCTGAAAAAATAGGAAAAAAACAGTATGTCGTCGCTGAAAGGTAAATTCATCCATAATTTCTTTTTGGGAGGTGGGGGAAGGAGTGTTGACAGTTTAACTACCACTGTGAGCTACTGGATGAGCTATAAGCTGGCGCTCGTCATGTTTCACGTGCACTGGTTCCGTGAAAGCCGTAACACAAACAAAACATCTGTGCATCACCGGAATTCGAACCCAAACCCACCTTGGACGAATGGTCATAAGCCAGCGCTTAGACCACGGCGTCACCGGAGAGGCCATCCATGATTTCAAAAACATGCTTAATCTTAGTTACTTACTTACGGTATTACTACAATTCGTAGTGAGTCAGTCCTTTTCGGCTGCAAATATTTGAAAGGAAATGCTTTGGTTTCTGGATATTGGCACAAAATCCGAATTTGCAGATTGCAATTCATTTAAGTAAATGCTAAAACCATGGAACAGTTCAGGATGAAAATTTTTTTGAAAACAAATACCTTTCTTATGTTTATTTCTTATATCTTCATGAAAATAACTGCCATATATTTTTGGTTCGTGAGACATTCTTTAGTGTTGTTCGTAGAGGAAACTGGCAGTCCACTTCAAAAAATATATCTTCTCTTTCTTTTTACTGTCGTTGCTACTAATGCAGAGATATCATGTGTTGTAAAATCATAAAATAACGTGAAATGATAAGAATTTCTTTCTTGTTGTCTGTTCCTAAATCGATTGCATTTTCCGAGATTTTTTGTTTGAAACAAGATATGGATGTGCGTAACAGTCTTTGAAAACAGTTTGCAGTTTTTATTGGAAATATTTCATGAAAGAATGAAATTCTTATAAAAATATTCTTAGAAAGTTTCAGCCATTTTCAAGTACTCTGGTTGAATAAAAATAATTGAATGGCAATGAAAAACTTATGCTGATTTCTGCATATTTCAGCAGTTATACACTGAAGTGCCAGAAAAACTGGTACAGACGAGCTAATGCAAAATACTTAGCAACGTCACCTATGCGCGTACTCGGTTGCGTCCGCCAGTGCGTATATAAAGCGATAGACATCCTTGCCAGCTGTCAGAGCTGTTTTCGGCATGAGAATGACAAGTAATAACACGATTTAAGCGATTTTCAACGCCATGTCATAGTTGGCGCTCGTGAGATGTGCCATAGTATTTCGGAGGTAGAAACGAAGTTCGGATTTTCACAGACGACCATTGCAAGGGTGTACCGTGACTACAAGAATTCCGGCAAAACCCTCCAACCTACGATACCAGTGTGGCAGTAAAAAGACATTGGGTGAACGTGACCGTCGTCGGCTGTCAAGAATCGTTTCACGCGATAGGCGTGCAACACTCTCGCAGGTATCATCGGAATTCAATGGTGGAACCTCAAGAAGCATCAGCGTCCGGACTGTGCAACGTACCCTGCACGATATGGGCTTTGGGAGCCGACGCCCAACTCGAGTCTCCTTGATGGGTGCACGACATAGAGCTATGCGCCTCGCATGGGCACGGCAATACCGCCACTGGACATTTGATGACTGGAAGCAAGTAGCCTGGTCTGACGAGTCGCGTTTCCAACTGTATCGGGCAGATCGAAGGATTCGTGTGTGGCGCAAACCACATGAAGCGATGGATCCCGCCTGTCAACAGGGAACTGTACTGGTTGACATCCTAATATTTTATTTCGTGCCTCAATGTTTACACCTCAAGATAAAACTGTCTTTGCACGATTATAAAAAAATGTTGAAAATAATGTGATACACAGTACACTCTATAAACCGGCAATGTACATTAGATATGTTGACGATGTATTGGTGTTCTGGCAACACTCTATCGAACGCTTACAACAATTTGCCGTTGCCTTATCTTTAGTTTACCCAACCATCAAATTTACTGTTGAACATGAGGAGCAATTTTCGTTACCTTTTCTGGATTTTATGCTTTTTAGAAACCCAGGCTGACAATAATACTACATATTCTGTTTATCGGAAACCTTCCCACATTCCAACCCTCATTCCTTTTTCTTCCTGCCACCCCACTGTATTTAAATTTGCTGCTTTGCGTTCTTATATCAGAAGAGCGTTTACCCACTCGTCGTAGGTACGTACGAGGCAAACTGAAATCACTTACTTTGCCTCAATTGCTACGCAATTTGGATACCCTGAGGACTGCGTTCGAAAACTGACTCAGCAAATACAACGACTTTCTTTTACAAGTTTACAACGTGATAACGTTAGTAAACGATTTGTTGGCTCAGTGAATTACTAATGGGATTTATTTTTTGAATCGAATTTGCAATAAACATCAACTGGCTTTCGGAATGCGGACATCGAATATTTTTTCAACGATAAGACAGGACCGCGACCAACTGTGTAATGAACAAAAACATGGTATATATTATATACCTCTACAAGCAGATTACCCTAACAATAAATCAATGGTGTATATCGGATTCACACTACGGACGTTAAGGGTTCGAGCGTCGGAACATGAATATGATGTCAGAACCGGAGCAACAACCACAGCACTTGCTCGATTGGTGTCTGGTGGACGATATACCCCATGTTGGGCGGACATACACCACTTGGCCTTTACCAGAAACAAAAGAGACATTTTTTTCACTGAATCAATGTTCATTATGTGGTTTGATGATTTGTGTTGTAACGAAGAATTACCCACCGCCATACCGCTATCTTGGCGCCAATATATAAAGACTCTAAAACCTCCTAGTTTATAAATAATATGTATTAATGAGTTGTTTAATTTCCGGGTACAATAACATTTGTATACATTGTTGAGTCCATGGTTACAGATGCATGACGATCGTCTTCTGTTTGTATAAGAAGTCTTGTGCACTGCACTTGGGTGGCGCTTTCAGGCTTGATAATGGATCTCTAGGGGACCCGAAAAATCTCGCCTAGTTAATTTTATGATGCTTTTATCTGTACATGTTGTTTTTAAGTGTAAATAATAAATATTTTAGCTTGTGAATGGTGGTGTACTAGATGGAGGTTTTTATAATAGTGCAAAGACAGTTTTATCTTGAGGTGTAAACTGTACTGGTTGGTGGGGGGATCCGTAATGATATTAGGTGTGTTTAGCTGGACTGCACTGGAACCCCTTGTACGTCTACAAACGTCTGTGACCGACCGAACTATGTGCGCATCCTATCTGACGAGGTACATCTGTTCATGTCTTGCATTCATGCTAATGGGTTGAGCCTGTTTTAACAGGACACTGCACATCCACACAAGTGTTGGAACGCCAAATTATGGCTAAAGGAGCATTCTCACCTAAGTCCCCATATCTGAACGTGATAGAACACATTTGGAATGCCATGCAACGCGCTATCGAGCACATGAATCCTAGACCTCGGAATACACCTGAATTGTGGAACGCTCTGCAGGAAGTATGGTGTGCATTGCCTACAGCATATTTCCAGAAGCCAGCGTAGTCTATGCCCCGTCGTATTTCTGCAGTCCTGCGCTCTCGTGGGGGACCTACCAAGTATTAGACTAATGTACCAGTTTTTCTGGCACTTCAGTGTATGTCACACATACTAAGACGATGATCACAGATCCAAGATGAAATATAATTTGACGATCACCTACGAAAGAACTTCGGAGGTTTAGAAAATTCATTCTCGTTTCGTGCAGGTTAAGAAAAAACATCGATAAGAATTGGGAAATCGTTACGTATTGAAAGAGTATACGTGTTGAGATGTGGAAGGGTATATTGGAAAATGGAACGATTGATAAGCTGGCAAAATAGTTTCAAAAATTGTTTGATCCCTTTCGAACGCTTCAGAAGGAGATAGAAGACCGATTAAGAAGAAAAAAGCTTTTAAATGTACTATTTGCTTTAAGAATTTAAAAGGAAATAAAAGAAGAGAGAGATTTGAAGCATAGGAGGATGAGTAGATAAACTGGATGCAAGAAAAAGAGAGAAAAATATACTTGAAAACTTGAACCAATGGAAATAAAAGAAGAGAGTGATTTGAAGCATAGGAGGATGAGTAGATAAACTGGATACAAAAAAGAGAGAAAAAAAGATACTTGAAAACTTGAACCAATGGAAAGAAAAGAAGTTAAATGGAAAGGTCAAAAAAGGAAAAATGGGAGAAAAACGGAAAAGAAATAGGGGAAGTGAAAGAGAGAAGGAAGTGAAAAATAAGAGTGATGAAATAAAAATGAAACATGAGGAAAATAAAAGTTTAGTCAGAACGAGAGAGTCAGGAGTGAATGGAAAAGTAGAGAAGAAATAGAAAAATCTAGATTAAGGAAGGAAAATGAAGGCTATAAAATTAGAAAGATAAGAACAAAGAGGGATAAAAGAAATTATAATAACTGATAAAGAAGAGAAATAAAGACAGAGATAGAAGGACTTAAAGCAAGAAATCAAAGGAGGGAATAACAGGTGAGATAATGAATTGTAGGAAGACAAAGACAGAGTGAGATGAAGTAAGAGAGGGGGAGGGAAAGTAAGAAATATGATTCTTAAATATTTATATAGCCAAACTTTGAGGACATGTCCTTTCCCTGATGCTGATGAAACAAAATACAGGGCTACATACCCTGTATTTTTTTACAAGAAATCTTTTTGCAAAATTGAGCATCAGCTCCTTCACTGGCGAGCGGGCTCATAACGAAATGGAACCAACGGAATCGGTGCAAGCGCCACAGAGCCAACCAATCCCATTCCAGCATTATGTTGTCGCTTCCCAATCGTCATTAAAATGTCTCGGCGGCCACCACATGGGCCAGCAGTTCAGGCTAGCAGCTGGCTAACAGTTGGAACCCAGAAGTTGTCACAGGTTATCCATCACAGGCAGTGGCTGCCACAAGCGGCCCTTAAGCGGCCCTGGAAGCACGTGCCATCAATGATGGCTAGTCTAACGTGGTCCGCTAGTTTTCCAGCAGTGGCAGCCGGCAATCACGTGACGTAACTGTTGGCTCGCCGAATCTTGTCTGCCGATTTCCCAGTAGTATCCATACAAAAAAAAAGGGTAACAGAAGTTTTCCAAAGGCACAACTACTTTTGCTTTACCCCTACAAAACTTCTCTATGACGGAACGGCGATAGGTAAATTTTCTCAACAGGTCCTAAAAAATGCCCGCTTGGCTGGGAACGAACAAACGACAGTCCGTATGCAAAGCGGGCCCTCTATTTACTATACTGGTTTGGAAAGCACAAGTCGCTGCTTGAAGCTCAGCCTCATTCCTGCGCGATGTGAAACAAATGGTTCTCTTCTTAATTTTACAATATTGCGTGGTATTTTTCGTAAATGTTCATTTCATATAATTCATAAATTTATTTTTTCAACGTAACAATTATTTTTATTTACCTTAAGGGAACTTCACTCATTATCAACGAGTGTACCAAATTAAAAATGTTTTCCAAAGTTTCGTGGTGTCTTTGTGGTCTTAAAAGGCGATTTTTTAATTAATATATTTACCCGTTCATGTCACATTCTGTTACATTTTTCACGTTGTATCTTTTCTTTACTTTGTCCGAAGCTACATTTGTTTTAAAGAAGAAACATATTTTATTTTACCTATTATTTTTCTCCAATCTTGTGTATTCAAGCCATGTATGAGTACATTATATCCACATAGCGTTGAGTTCTTTTTTTTTTTTTAATAATTGATAAATTTTGTACGCGTATAATTCCTATTTTTTTTTCAACAGAACGATTACTTAATGATTTTCGGGACTTTTGTTTGAAGCGGCTTAGTGTATGTTAAAATAAAAGATTACACAGAAATTATTTCTTGTTATTCATGGAAATGGAGTGTGTGTATTTCATGGCTGTTGGTATTCTCGACTTTTTGTATGTTAGTGCAGGCAGGAATTTTGCTACGTAATGAGTTTCTATAAATACATGAGAGTAACTGACTATTTCTTACAGTTTATTAATAATTATTAATATATTTTTCTTCCGACGGTAATCTTCGTCAACGTGGCTTTTCATTAGGAAATTGATTCGCCTCTCTACCTATGGCTTTTTCTTCTTAGCATCCACTCAAATAACACGATGGCGATGGCGTTGTCTTCAACTAACTGGTACCACGAGAGACACCGCATGTGTTGCTACTGCGCATGAACAGACCCGTTGCTTCCACCTCGTGTTGAAGTTGCTTCGGTTGCCACCTACGGGCGACTAGTGGCACTTGCTTGGATGACCGCAATTCACGGCGATGCTGCAGGGCCATCAATGCCTGCCAACTGATGGCGCTGCCACCAACGGACCGCTACCGTGCCATGAGCGGCAGATTTCAGCCAGCAGTAACCCATCACTGCCAGCTGGTGGCCAGCAGTTTCCCAACACTTGTGTTTTTGCTGGGATGAGTTAACTGCAGCGACCCTACCGGCGAATTCCCTACCTTGATTAACCTAACCTCGAAAATGTGATAGATAGGTCAAAATGTCAATTGCAATTTGAAGGGGCATCACTTGTTTGGTCATCAAAAGTGGGGGTAATAGACGAACTTAGGCTGTATACTGAGGAGGGAAAAGTATCTAAGAGCATAGCTAAGGGGTACCATATCATCGGATTGCTGCCTGGAGATGGAAAGACCTCTCAACGTACGAGGGGAATACCTCGGGATACTGGAATCCCTTTCCTCACTGTTCGTACGAAACCGCCGGGTTGCTTTTTCTTCACTTACAATTCCATCCACTCGCATGTCGTAATCACAGTTTCGTACGAATGGGCAGGGAAGGTTTCTAGTGTCACAACGCAGCCTCTCGTTTGATTAAAAGTTCTGTCAAGTCAAAAGAGCAATCCATTAATACTACACCACTTATGAATGTTCTTGTATACATTTTCCTCCTTAGTGCACAGCCGAAATTGGCCCATAAATCCTTACCTATTAAGATCTATTCGTAACAAGCAAAAGATGCTCTCTAACTTTGTAACTCTCCCTCCCCCCCCCTCTCCCACGGTGGCGCAGTAGTCGAAGCCCTGGCTTCTAGTCATTCGTTCGAGATGGCTCCTGTTTGAGTCCCGGTGAGGCATGGGTGATACGTTTGTCTCACGGCGCTGGCTCACTCGCTTCTGTAGAGTCAGTGGTCCTAAACTGGCGTCAAGAAACTGCTGATAGCCCATCGAGTTGCTCACGGTGGTCGTTAAACCCCAAAAGAAGAAGTGGAACAATTTTGTAAACGATATTTTTGTTCTATCATATTTTCGGAGTTCTAAATCCGGCAATTCGCCGTGAAAGATGGTGACGTCGAGGCGGTAGATCAGACCTCTGGCATTTACACCAATCCGATTGGTTCCACATCGTTATGAACCTCCGTTTTGATCTTAAGATGCTGGTGCGTGACTTTACTATAAAAAATATGTTTTCCATCAATATTGCCGGTAGAACAAGTTCTGAAAATTTGGGCAAGCATTTCATAAACATCCTCTATCTAAGAAAATGAATAAGGTATACAAAGTGATTCAGCTAAGCGTGTGCAAACTTCTAGGAGGGGTAGGTTGCACAAAGACAAATCGGAATCACATAACAACGCAGGGTCGGAAACGCCATCTTCATGCTGTAGATGGCGTTGTTCTGCCGCGAGACTGCTCATGCGTTCTTTCAGGATACCGCCATATTTACCCGGGAAGTTTGCTTCAATGCACATAACTAGCATGTATGGGCGGTGGAGAACCACCATGCTGTACGACCATGTGAAGCACAAAGCCGTTTTGCTGTTAATGTTTGGGCCGGCATTGTCGGGAACCACTTAATTGGCCCATACCTCATGCCTCCTCATATGGACGGAAGGAGTTACCGAATATTTCTGGAGGACGTCTTGCCAGAGCTATTGAACGAACAGCAGGTCCTCAGTCGCTGCGCCGTGCAATGTGGTTCCAGCACGATGCGGCCCGACCATTTCAGCAATGACGTTCGTCATCATTTAAACATGACATTTGGACATCAGTGGATCGGGAGTGGTGGTCCAGTTCATTGGCCTGCAAGATCGCCGGACTTAACATGCCTTGATTACTTCTTCTGGGGTTACATCAAAGGACTGGTGTACGACACCACCGTTGAAAGAGATGAGGACCTTGTAGCACGCATCTCTGTAGCTACTTCGGAAGTCCGGGACACCCCAGGAATTTTCCAAAATGTACGTGATTCCATGCGCCGACGATGTCAAGCGTGTGTTACAGCTCATGGTCGCAACTTTGAACATCTTCTGTAACCTCAATGCATTTCGCAGATGTCTTATGAGTAATAAAAAGCGTTTTGTTCTCTTACGTGCAGCTCTTTCATTTCTCGTCCTCTCTGTACACTAGCACATGAAGATGGCGTTTCCGACCCTGCATTGCTATGTGATTCCGATTTGCCTTTTAAGCAACCTACTCCTCCCAGAAGTTTGTATACACGCGTTTAGCTGAATCCCCTGTAGAATATTTCACGTTGAATGAAGAAATTTAGAGAAGCAGAGTGGATACGCTGTGACAGCTAGATGGAGGAAACGTTTCTTAAGATGCCACAAAAGTCCTTCAGATACACTACCCTTAGAATTAAACGTTTTACACACACGATAATCACTCTTTTGAATCATCATAGACAGATGAGATGCAAATCAGTAGTGTAAGATTACTATGTCATGTATTTATCGAGTTTCTGAAACATTTACAAAAACTTATCACCTTAAGTTATTGAAGTAGAAAAACACGCATCGCTTTGGTAAAAACGCTGTTGCAGATATCTTTTGTTTTCTGGGAAAGAGCTAGTCTTGATCAATTGGTAATACTGAATTGTTCAAATAGTTAATGCTGCTTAGTATCCCAAGTTACCAAAGATTTGAAATTTATTCTTTGGCGTATATATGATAAACAAGCATTCCGTGAGCTTTACTTTCCAGAAAACGATAAATGTTATCAGGTTATGTATAGTTTTCAAAGAAAATAACGTTGTTGCTTTTTGTGCCTGACATCTGTGCAGGAATATCTCCAGGGTCACTCAAAGACGGATTATATTGTTCTTCTTTTGGAAAGTAATACTAATAACTTTAGCGGTGTTAAATATACTAATAACTTTAGGTCCCAGCCAAAAAGTCGCCTATTTGTAAACCTGCTCCTGCGTGATTTATTTCAGACACCCGTCGAAATTTTAATAACCACAGTTTGTAAACATAAGATCAGTGCAGGGGTTTATTTTTTGTGTGTGTGTGAGGAGGGGGGAGATTAACGATCACTGTGTGAGCATCTCATTGGGCTATAATCAGTCGCTCATCCCTAATTTAGAGCAACTGGTTCCAGGAATAGGAGAAAACCAGTGCTGTCAGACAAACGCAACATCCATGCCTCACAGGGATTCGAACCAGGGCCAACTTGTATGAATGGCCGTAAGCCAGCGCTTAGACCACTGCTCCACCTCGGTCGGAAGAGCGTTTTTGGAAGGATTTAAAATTTGCAAACAGTGCAACGGGATTGTTACTTCCTGTAGTATATATAAAAACAAATTAATAAACGTTTAGAATATAATACATTAAAATTACAAATGTATTAAATTTATTAAGTAAATCTCCAAAACAGCAAAATTATGTAATAAAATGGAAAGTATTTTATACAAGTTACTTTAAGTTAAAACAATGGTAAAATCCAGAGGTGTTTCTGTTTTTCTATTCAGGAATAAAATACGAGACTGAAAATAAGGACTTGGTTCGTATGAATCATAAGTTACATTTTGCATACCTGGAATGAAGAGAGGAAAGCTGTATCATAATCAAAGTAAAAGATTCTCAGTGTCTGGTTTAGCAGTCAGTTTGCGTACGCAGTTGCACTTATTTATTAGGTGTGCAACTTAATTTTCGGCCACAGGCACGACACGTTGACAGCAAATTATAGCAAATCGAATACGTACCTAATCACGGAAATAATCCCTGTCGCGTTGGATACATCTGACCCATCGGTCAGGGAACTACCGAATGCCACTGCGGAAAAAGGGCTGTTTCGAGTTGATAAAGTCATCAATATTTGTGTGGACCTCCTAAACAGAGGTGAAGTGCGTATCACTCAGGTGATATTGCAGGGAGCGAAAGAAGTGATAATTCGACGGGGCGAAGTCTGGAGAATACGCCGGGTGAGACAAAATCTCCCATACCAGGTCGGTAATCGTGTTTAAAGCCGTTTTCGCGGTGTGAGGACGCGCGTTATCCTGAAGCAACAGGACCATCCTTCTAATCTTGCTGGTGTATGGCCTTTTCGCCTCCATTGCGTCACTCACACGAATGAGTTGCTGACAATAACGCTCAACACTGACCGTTGCACCAGGTTTGAGCAACTCAGAGTGTACGACACTGCGCTGATCTCACCATATGCACAGCTACAGCATCCTGGCATGGATTTTCGGTTTGGCGGCACTGGTGGTAGGCTGACCTGGATGAACCCACGATTTGCGCCGCTTAGGATTATCGTAGAGGATCCACTGCTCACCACAGGTCAAAATCTTGTGGAAGAAATCTTTCTTCTTGAATCTAGAGAGAAAGAACACAGCAACATCGTAGCGCCTCGACTTGTTCGCAGCTGTGAGTTGGTGGAGCACCCAACTGCCCTCCTTGTGAATCCGTCCAAGCTTGTGCAGGCGCTTTGCAACTGCTCGCCGTGTTTTACTCCGAGTTCCTGGGCGAGCTCTGACTGTGTGCGAAAGGGATCCGCGTCCAACAGTTGTTCCAGTTCCACATCGTCATTTTTCTGTGGCTGTTCCGGACGTTCTGCATCACGGAGATCGAAATTTATCTGCTTAAACCATTGCACCTACTCCTTACACGTACTGTAGGACACAGCAGCCTCACCCAAAGCAGCACAGATCATTTGCTGGGCTTCCGCGACACTTTTTTCAGCTGAAATGCGAACAGGAGGTAGTGCCTCAAATGTTGCTTCTCGAACGACATTGCTTTCACCGTCAACTTTCGTCTCTCTTGTCACTACATCTGTGAGCGGTTACGGCTGCCCGGAAAGCTGTTGGATGGCGCTGCAATCAGCTATTATCGCGCACAGCTATTTGCATTTGCCGACGTTCTATGATCACTTGCGGTTAGGGGCCGAGAATTAAGTTGCACACCTAATGAAATGTGTTTACTAACTGTTTCAAAATATCTTCTACAACATTCTTAGCAGTTTCTGTATATGTATACACAGTCGAGTCACATTATTGTGACCACCTCCTACTTTTGACGTCAACAGCCCGTAGCCAATGAAAGAAGGCATGTGTCGTGAGCTAGCTTGGAGGGTATATTAGGTGTGCTGTAGGCATTCTGAAAACATATCACTCGTTGCTGTCGTAGATAAAAGAAGCGATTTATCACATTTACAAAAAGGGATAAATCGCTCCAGTATTTCTGAAACAGCGGAGTTTGTGAACTGTTCGCGTGCTGCTGTGGTTAAAGTGTATCGTGATTGGAGAAATGGCACCATTGCAAATAAGCGACATGGAAACCGCGGAGCAGGACGTGCCATTGATCTGAGGCGTAAACGTCGGCTTCGAAGGTGCGTCAAGGCCGATCGATAAGCTACAGTGAAGCAACTCACTGGCCGAAAGAACCAAGGGGCTTCCGGAATTGTGTCTAAAACGACAGTTAAGCGAACCCTGCTGCGTATGGGGCTCAGATGCAGATGGATGCATCTATACTAACGAAAGTGCATCGGCAGAAAAGGCTTATATTTGCACGTCAGTATCGTAATTGTACCTCCACTGATTAGCAAAGGATTGCCTTCTCCGATGAGTCACGTTTTCTGCTTCATTGAACGGATGGACGTTGGCTTATAAGGCGAGAAACGTCGGAGAACAAACACTCTTCAACAAATTCTGGAAGAACACAAGCTGGCGGGGGCAGTGTTATGGTCTGGGGAATGTTTTCATGGCATTTTCTGGGTCCACTCATACTTGTGAATGACACAATGGACCGAATTCGTTATGAATCCATCCTTGCAGACCACGTACACCCATACATGCTGATTGTCTTCCCTGGGGCTGATGATTTCTTCCAGGACGAGAATCCGACGTGTCACACAGCTAGAAATGTCCGAGAGTTGTTGGAAGAGCACGATGACGACCTCAAAGTACTTCCCTGGTCCCCTAATTCCCCAGACTTAAACCCAATTTAATATCTGTCGGACCACATCGATCGTGTTGTTCGCTCTATGGATCTACCACCACGCACCCTGCAGCAGCTGTCAGATTCACGGCAGTCAGCATGGCTCCACATACCTGTGAACACCTTCCAGCACCTTATTGAGTCACTCCCAGCCCGTCTAGATGCTGTCCGCGCTACTCTGCATTTTAGCTGGTGGTCACAATAATGTGACTTGACCGTGTGTGTGTGTGTGTGTGTGTGTGTGTGTCATGGATAACTTTCATAAAATATCATCAAAAGGGCATTCAAAAATATCATCGATAATATTCTTAAAAGTTTCTATAGTACGCATTTACGTAGTGGAATCAAAAGTTTTGGGATTTTGAGTTAACTTATATTTTTTTAATGCATATGTTATAACAATAATAATAATAATAATAATAATAATTTTATTGTTTCATCTGTTACATCATACTTCCCATCAAGTTTATATTTACATTTGAGTGTAACAAAAGCAAATATTATATTAGCCAGGGAAATCACGGAAAATATATTTGATGACCTAACCAGAGCTCTGATCGCCCTACTTGACAGGTACAAATTATGTAAAAATTGTCAAAGGGTTAAAGTAAATAGTAGGCAGGTCCAGTAGATCAGGAGTTGTAAGTAGATGTTAGTAGCAATTAGAAAGGGATTGAAAAGTGATATAGTAAATTGAGGTTTTTTTTTTAATAAATGAAGGAAGTATTTTTTAAATCTTTTTTAAAATAAGTTATTATTGTTAATGTGTTTCAGTTCTTCAGGTAAAAGATTCCAAAAAGTTCCTGATAGTTGATATTTTGTTTCATTTGTTGTGTTCTAGGCAAGCATGGCTTTATCTAAAACCTATCTCTAGTTTCATAATTATGGATATCAAAATTTATGACTATGATATCTGTATTGATATTCTGTTTAATTCTTTTAAACATATTTAATTCAAAAGCATATTGATATAATTGTTTTATATTCAAAATATTATGTTTATTAACATCTACTCGCATGTAATAACAAATATTAAGATAAGGTGTATTATTAGTATTATTATTTAGTTTAAGGTATAATAATCTCATAAATTTATTTTCAAATACTTGGAGTTTCTTAATGTTAGTCTGTGTTTATGTCCCCAATGGGATATGTAGTAAAGTTACGAATGATTCGTCCAGACATATACACTCAATGGACAAAATATTAGAGACACATACCTAATAGCATGTTTTTCCCTCTCTACCGGGAATAACAGCTTGTACACCGAGGCATCAATTCCACCAGATTCTAAAGGATTTCCAGAAGTAAGGGCAGGCATGCCAAAAGCTGCGTTGTCCACAAGGGAGACGTCTGTCCAGGATACATGAATCTAGTGTTCGGCTCCACAGCATCCCAAAGAGCTTACACATGGTTTAAATCAGGAGGCCTTCGGGTCCATTGGTTGGTTCCAAACTCAGAGGAGTATTCCTTGAGACATGACTGGGTGGTTGTAGCCCGGTGGGGAGGCGCATTGTTCTGTGAAACAGACCATCGGCCGCAGGATGCGCAAAGACCGTGAAAGCCTGTAAGTGATCAGCCTGCACATGCTGGTAGCGCGCAGCGGTTAAGAACCTGTCTAGATACACTAAAGGACCTAATGTGTCCCACGAGAAAGCTCCCGAATACGTCACAAGGCCACAACCACTTTGAAAGGCACCAACCTGACACTGTTGTTGTTTTCTTTACAAAATAGGGGATTTCAACACGGAAAGATGTGTCTAAAGATACAGTAGCGCTCTTAAGAACAGGAAAGTGCAAGAAGTGGCAGACGACGGCGTTGTAGGAGAGCAAAGTCGCTGGCATGAAGGAAGGGAGTGTTAGGGAGGGGAGATGGGAGGTATTGTCTCTGTGTCGCACGACTTTAAATTTGGTTTAGATAAACAAAAATGACGTTTTCCTTTAAATTGTTCAAGTATAGTACTATTTTCACAATCAAAAATGCAAAATTTTGAAGCCGGCGCAGTGGTCTAAGCGATGGCTTCTGATCATTCGTCCGAGATGGATCCGGGTTCGAATCCTGATGAGACATTGATGCTGTGTTTGTCTTACGGCGCTGGTTCTCTCCCTTCCCTGGAACCAGTGGCCCTAAATTAGGGACGGGCGACTCCTTATACGTATAGCTCATTGAGCTGCTCACGGTTTTCGTTAAATCTCCAATTAAAAAAAAATTAAAAGAAATTCAAGACAATGCATTAAAAGCAAGCAAAAAGTCGAAGGCGACATTTTAGTAACACTTGTATCTTACAACAAAGGCGAAACTTGTCAGACCGTGTATGTGTGCGTGTCCAGGTAGAGAAAGGGAGGGGGGGAGGATTGCACGCATTCGTTTGTAGCCGGTAATGCAAGCATTGAGTATGAGTTCTTTCAGTGTTTCGTAAAAAAAAAAATGCTATCAAGCTTGCCACACCAAAAGTAATGCTCGCCCATCCTGATTTCGAAGTCTAGCGATGTGCCTGTGCTGCAGTGATAAGTTTTATCACGCCCATTAGTACAGCTCAGAAAGACTCGTGATGTTCAAAACAAAATACTGACCTCAAATTAAAAGTCTGCAGCGGGTGGATCAATCACATGCACATTCTATGTACCAAGTAACCTGCTCGACTTTACCTTAGTAAGTAAGGAGAGTTTGATTGAAACGTCCCAGTGAGTTTTCAGGTGCAGATAACCCGTTTTGTCACTTTTCTGTGGAAGC
Source organism: Macrothele yani (assembly GCA_039090855.1). Classification (NCBI taxonomy): domain Eukaryota; kingdom Metazoa; phylum Arthropoda; class Arachnida; order Araneae; family Macrothelidae; genus Macrothele; species Macrothele yani. The sequence goes on along the minus strand of CM077004.1, from coordinate 108,246,565 downwards.
AGACAAGACGTGGAAGGGAATAACCAAGGAGGTTATATTACTGGAGACACCACTGGCTCTGCCGCCATTAGTCACAGCTAATCTGTGGTGTGACGTCACAAGCAGGCAAAAACGAACAAAATTATACCGTTGATGAAACAGTAAGCTTGTGTATCATTGAGAAGGATTATTGAATTACTCATTTTATCTGTTTATACGCTTAGAACTTTTGTTCCATTGGTTTCCAAGCAGCTTCTCTTCTGCGGCTGTGTCGTGCCTGCTCATGACGTCATTTGCAGCACAGACTGTGACTTATGGCGGCCAATGCTGCGTGGATAGGAGTGGTGTCTCCAGTAATATAACCTCCTTGGGGATAACTATCGACAAACGCAGAGCGGCAAACAAAGAAGATAGAGACGTCGTTCATGGCTCGCATGATATGCCTTGGAGGAAGTTTCTGTGCTGTCTCGGTGGCGCAGTGATCTAAGCGTTGGCTTTTGACCAATGGTCCTACATGGGTCCTAATTTGATTCCCAATGAAGCATGCATATTGCATTTGTCTTACGGCACTGGCTGTCTCCCTTCCTTGGAACCATTGGCCCTAAATTAGGAACGGGCGACTGCTTACAGCCCATTGTTGCTCACGTGGTCGTTAAACCCAAAATAAAAAAAAAGCTTCGGGACCTTTGACGCTAAAGTTTTTAAAATTGGTTATACTGTAGCTTCAAAAAAATTAATTTCACTGGAACTGTCCGATTGAAGTCAACTTTAGAATGATTGTTTTGGTCGTTGTCACAAATCGTGCAAAAACGTAGACAAAAAGATTTCGCATTCGCTGAGTGATTTTGTTCTGAAGTTTATTGCGCTCAGGTACAACCAGTGTTATATAGATATTCCGGCCTTCTACATCCAATTTATTACGTTGTCTTGCATTTCAGAATGCATGCGTGAAAAAAAATTGGTCTAATTTCCACATGAGTTTTAGTTGAACAAGTAGAAAGGCTACCAAACATTTTCTAAATTGGGATGCTATCTTAAATTTTCAATTCTGTTGTAATCGTGTACGTACTCGTTGCGTTCCCATATCAACAAAGCGATTTGTATATTTGCAAGCTCGCATCACATCAGGGCTGCGTGTCACACATTCAGAGCTATCTCATCCTGGCATGCAGAACTGCATCGTTTTAGCAAGAAAAGGAAGACGTAATGGCACGGCTCTTCAATTTCTCAGTTTTCGCTAATAATAAACAATCTTTTGGAAACAAAGAAATTGATTTATAAATAATTAAACGATATGTTTCCTTTAATCTGTTGTGATGTACACAGTGCTCCAGGGGTGAATAAATACGCAGAATTACGTTACACTCGTCGCATTTTAAGTAATGTTATTTTGAAGTTACAACTGACTGACTGCCTTGCCCCGGACCTGTGTACATAAACGAGAGTTAGATTCTTCTTTTTGTTTTTGTTATCCGTGTATAAACACATTAGTTAACAGTCAAATTTCCTAAACATAAAATCCCTTGCGTTCCTATTAAAATGTGGTAAAACCAGAAAATACCTCCTTAGTGGCTCAGTAGCTTAGCAGGCCAGGGCGCGAGTATCAGTGAGACATCGGTGGTGCCACTACTCCACACGGCATTGCCCCACTCTCAACCAGTGTCCCCAAAATAGGGCTAGGTGACTTTTTTTTTTTATTGGAGGTTTAACGACCACCGTGAACAACTCAATGGGCTATAAGCAGTCGCCCGTCCCTAATTTAGGGTCACTGGTTCCAGGGCAGGGAGAGAGCCAGTGCCGTAAGACAAACACAACATCCATGCCTCACCGGGATTCGAACCCGGACCCCGTTCGGACGAATGATCAGAGGCCATCGGTTAGACCACTGCGCCACCGGGGCGGCGCTAGGTGACTGCCTGTAGCTCTTAGACTCAAAGTGATCGTTAAAACCCTAATAAAAAGTGAACAGGAATTTCTAAGTGTAGTTCAGTGGGGATATGCGGAGTTTTTCTCTGAACCAATTCTTATTGGTGCCTCTTTCATTAGAGTTGAGTCATCTATGAAAGAGTCACCGTTTTGCCATGATTAGTATACCATTTCTTGGGATGGATTTAGCTCTAAATGACACCTAGCGATGTTTTTGTGAATGATCGTAGACTAAACGGAAGTCCTTTCTAATTCTGCCAAGCTAGTTTTCCTGGCTGGGATTTTGTGCAGATTTTGAGAAGAGAATGAAAATAAAAATAATTAAAAATATGTAACCTCTTTGGAAAACAATTTCAATACTTTTTCGCACATTCCGTTCCGTTTAGCATTGCCTTCATCGTTGGCGAGCGGAAAGTGTACTCCCAATCTGGCTTGTGACAGTCTTCTGAACCTCATGGAAAATTGAGTAGATCTGCTTCAGATTAAATGCAAAACTTATGTGATCCTGCTTCAGGCCATTTAGAAAAATTTGTTCAGCTGGACTTGCTCATAAATGAAACTTTGATGGAGTTACCTAAATGTTTCAATATTTACAGTTTTTTTTTATGATACTTTAGTGTGAAAATATACTCTTTGAGGGGAAAAATTCCTCTTAATCTCTTCTCTTGATAGCATGATTGCTTTTCTGAAACCACAGCACGCACATTTGTTGAGTCATCACTCTATATCAGGCAGACTTAAAACGTGCAATTCTTGAAAGCTTCGGTAAAATTTATGCAGCTTTGCACCTACGTGTAATTAAAACACTTCAGAGTTTTCAAAATTCGTGAAGAACAATTCTTTAAAACTAATCTCAAATTAGATCACCTTATTTGGTCTTAACCATTAAAACCCATCATCTTGATTCTGTATCACAATAAGTTCTAAAAATACAGAGTATCCAATTACGACTCAGTATTATCCTTATGCATCTGGCGGAAATTCTGCTTCTCAGAATTTCCTCTAATGATCAGTTGTCGAGGGCCCACGGAGGAATTTGAAATAAAAGGTTTCGTTGGTTGCCGGCATGCCTCAAAGAAAATCGAACTCTCGTGTGGTTCCTCACGAAGGGTAGTGATACTCCTGTTCCCAAAAGTGTGCTTTGTTCGCTCACTACTTAAACTGGCCATACCATCGTATTAATTAGTAACTTCATCAATATCTGAAATGGAATGCTGGAGAAGGAATTTTGCCGGAAGAATGACGAAAGCTCTTAATAAAGTCCACTCTTGTTCAGACCACTTTCGATCAATATCGCCTAGGATGGCGGTTTTCGAAATCACGGTGAACTTCTCTAAGTGAGGCAAGGTAAGAACAAATGATGATAATTAAAACCCGTTTCTCATTGTTTCATATTATTTCTCCGTAAAGCAAAAGGTCTTACTATATCTTTGAGGGCAAAGTTGTTTCTAAATCCAAATAACTTTATTACACGATTTCATATCAAAAACCGCAGAGGAGAGAGCCAGATAAGGAGCTGAATATTTTTGTGATTGGAAAACATTACTTTTGTTAAAACATGTGCGTGATTTCAATTTCTTTATCCATCATTGTGTTTATGTAAATAGAAATAGCCGTACATTTTTTTCAGTTTGTACCGATTGAGAGGTACTATGAAATTTTGCCAACTTTGTAGCGTACATAGCTTTCGGAAGACTATGTAAAGTTTCTTCTTATTATTCGTTCATTTTAAGTGACACAGGAATTACTCAAATAAAGTTCAAGAAAGATTTACTTACAGTTCTTTTATTTCGTCAATATCTCATAAGTATCAGATTGTAAAGAAAGTTTCCGGGAAAAATCGTATGTGGCGTGTGTAATGCTAAATCCTGCAGTGACGTAAACATCCCAGAGTGCTGTGCGCGAAAAAAATAGATTCTAAGGACAGAACATAAGCTGTTGTGATGAAGATTAGTTGCACGTGGCAACGATATGATGGCGATTTCAAAGGAAGATGTGAGTGCAATATTGCTCTATGAGTATTTGAATGACGTGAAAAGTACAGAAGAACCTGGATGACGATATTATCGGACAGAATACTTGCTATGACTGGAACAGCAACTTCGACGTTGGTGAACGGGATCTGTCTTATACGCCCATAAGTGGCTGACCCAGTAAGGTTGACGATGATACGCTGCAACATGTGCTATCGATCAAGCCTGTTGCAACACTACAGCAACTGGCAGAGGAACTGAAGGCCTGCCATACGACCATCAACACCCGACTTCGGAAGTTAGAATGTTCATGTAAACTGTGTAAATCGGCACCCCATGCTTTGTCTGGCCAGAATCGGATGCAACACTACCCAATTATGTTGCTTTACGTGAAAGAGAAAAACAGGAGGGCTTTTTGCATCAGTTGGTCACGGATGACGAAAAATGGGTTACATACGTGAATGCTACGTGACAAAGAGCATGGACCAAGCAGAGACAACCCCCACAGAATATCGCTAAGCCAAGCCTCCATGGACGGAAGGTGATGCTGATTGTCGCGGTGCGATTCACTATGAACGCTTGCTGCGGAATAATACCATCACAGCAGAAGCTTACATCCAACAGTTGGACCGTCTCCTTGCTGCACTGCAAGAAAAGCTCCCAGCATTGATTAATCGCCATGGAGTTGCTTTTCACTAGAAAAACGTTCGCCCATATGTCGCTTTACAGACCCAGCAAATACTGCGCGAGCTGGGATGGGAACTATTTTCGCATCTTCCCTTACACTCCGGACCTTGTCCCGTCGGACTTTCATCTCTTCGGGTCTTTGTCAAATTTCCTCGCTGAGAAAAACTTTGCTAATGACGATGATGTGAAACGTTGGCATGGATGACTTCTTCACCTCCCGCTCGCCAGACTTCTATCGGAATGGGATACACTGAAGTGCCAGAAAAACTGGTACAGACGAGCTTATGCAAAATACATAGCAACGTAACCTATGCGTGTACTCGGTTGCGTCCGCCAGTTGCGTGTATAAAGCGATACACATTCTTTCCAGCTGTCAGAGCTGTTTTCGGCATGATAATAACAAGTAATAACGATTTAAGCGATTTTCAACGCGGTGTCATAGTTGGCGCTCGTGAGATGAGCCTTAGTATATCGTAGGTAGAAACGAAGTTCGGATTTTCACGGACGACCATTGCAAGGATGTACCGTGACTACAAGAATTCCGGCAAAACCTCCGACCTACGATACCAGTGTGGCCGTGAAAAGGCATTGGGTGAACGTGATCATCGTCGGCTGTCAAGAACCGTTCGTTTCACGCAATAGGAGTGCAACTCTCTCGCGGGTATAATCGGAATTCAATGCTTGAGCCTCAACAAGCATCAGCGTCCGGACTGTGCAACGTTCCCTGAACGATATGGGCTTAGCTCTGTGTCGTGCACCCCTTGATGGGTGCACGACACAGAGCTATGCGCCTCGCTTCGGCACGGCAACGCCGCCACTGGACACTTGATGACTGGAAACAAGTAGCCTGGTCTGACGAGTCGCGTTTCCAACTGTATCGGGCAGATCAAGGGATTCGTGTGTGGCGCAAACCCCATGAGGCCATGGATCCGACCTGTCAACTAGGAACTGTAGCGGTTGGTTGGGGGTCCGAAATGGTATGGGGTGTGTTTAGCTGGACTTCACTGGGACCTCTGGTACGTCTACAAACGTCTGTGATCGTCCAACGCTATGTGCGCATTCTTTTTGACGAGGTACACCTGTTCATGTCCTGCATTCATACGGATGGGTTGGGCCTGTTCCACCAGGACAATGCACCTCCACACAAGTGTCTGGACGCCACATTATGGTTAGAGGAGCGTTCATCTGAGTTTCAGCTGTTGCCATTCCCACCGGACTCCCCAGATCTGAACGTGATAGAACACATTCGGGATGCCATGCAGCGCGCTATCAAACCCAGGAATCCGAGACCTCGGAATACACTCGAATTGTGGAACGCTCTGCAGGAAGTATGCTGTGCATTGCCTACAGCATATCTCCAGAAGCTAGTGGAGTCCATGCCCCGTCGTATTTCTGCAGTCCTGCGCTCCCGTGGGGGACCTACCAAGTATTAGATTGGTGTACCAGTTTTTCTGGCACTTCAGTGTATTTCAACTCATAGATCGGTGTAACAAGGTTATCAGTTCCAATAGGGACTACCTGGACGATTAGGTTAAGTGTTTTGTATGTTTTATTAAGCTTGAAATACATACTGCTCCATTTTTCGGATACTTTCTTTACAGCTTGATACTTCACTGGAATATCCCAATACTCATGAAGAGCTAATTCACCACAGCACTAAAATAATTTATTCGGATTAACATAAGTTAGTAAACACAATAGTAGTTTAACGAGATTATATAAAGTATGTAGATGTTCTAAACGCTGTCCATACGTATATTTAAAGAATAAAGATCGTAGTTTCAGTCGCGTTTTAAAAAAAAATACAGATATTCTCGTTTTAGTGACGTCATTTTCAGAACTAGGCCATGGGCTTTTGAGAAGTAATACTGAGATTATACTTACTGCAGGTGCGAGGGTAAGGGGGCAGTTAAGTAGTTTTGGAGTAATTAAGCGTTGCTTTTTTCTTCCTGTGGGTAGGGACGAATCACTGATAGAAGGATTTACATGAAATTTCCTTTTGTTCTGCTTCCCATCACGGTCGCACACCCTCAGAATTTGTGAAACGGTCCCCGATAATTTTTTTTGTTTGGAGATTCATGACCATCATGGTTGTGAATCTCCAAATAAATAAAATGGGCATAATAAAAAAATGTTCATCTCAATAAGCTATAAGCATTAGCCTGTCCCTAATTTAAGGCTACTAGTTCTAGGGAAGGAGAGGATCTAGTGCCGTAAGACAGATACAACATCAATGCCTCACCGGGATTCGAACCAGGATCCATCACGAGTGAATGGTCAGAAACCAAAGCTCAGACCATTGCGCCAACGGGGCGACCCCAAGAAATTGCACAACATTAGTGGGGAGAAATACTGAAAAACAAGGAAGAGATAACATTTCGGTGAAAAGGCTCTGTTTGTTTCCTCGTTGTAACCAGGTCAGGTTTGCTCCTTGAGTAGAAGCTGTCACTGTCTCCTTTTCAGGTTTATGTAATTCGTGATGTCTGATGAGTCCCATATTAGTATTATTGACAAACATTGTGCACTGAAAACACGTCTTGGAATGCCAAATTTAGAAATGGAAATTCTTCATGTAATTGTGCATTACAACTGAATTTCCGTGGTATATTTTCCCCTTCTTTTTTCTTTCCTTTTCTTTTCGACTTTTGGAAGGGTAAATTTTGTCACGGAGAACACATATTCGACGATGAAAACAATTGCTAAACTAAAGGGTGATACACAAACACACCTTTCAGTAATTAGTTTATATGAACCAGCTACTGCGGTTCTCTAAGCAGTGTATGCAATTATAATTGCACACATTGCTTAGCACATGGTTACGTAGGGCAGTGGATGATATACTGTCAGACCTACTGTAACGTTATCCGAGGAATATTGCAGTGCTCATGCAAAGACACACAATAGATGCATTAATGTTGCTGACACTACTTTCTCGCAATATTGCAATTCTCCATGCAAAGACACACAATAGATGCATTAATGCTGCTGACACTACTTTCTCGCAATATCGCTCTTGTGCATGGGATTGCATGCGATTTCATGATATGAAAAACGCTCAAATGGAATAATATACCTGTACATGGAAAATTCAGTCCACCATGTTCACATCTTCTGCGAAACATGAGGGCATATTAAGTGATTAGTGGATGTAGGACTTCTGTAATACATGTGTACTTCGTTCCATAAATGTAGAAACTTGAACAGAATATGGTTTTTTTTTGTACATTTTCTTAACAGAAGATATAGTTTTTTTATTCTTACACAGTTATTTTACATGTGCTTCAAATCATTCATCTGTATTATGTAAGCATATCAAAGCCGCTGGGTACAAGGGTATGTTATAAGTAATTACAAATGGTAAGTGAATCTTTGTTGTACAGAGTTCTTTCTCATTTTCTACGGAGTGTGAGGCTAGATGGCTACCAATGTCTCGTGCTTTTAGCTATTTATAACGTATAGTTACATACAAATTGGATTGAAGAACATTTGTTTCAGTTACACTTATCCTCTCATTTCTCCCCCCTTCTAAAAAATCAACGTTTCTTCAAAATGTCGGACTGTAATTTTTTTTTTTTTTGGAAAAACAAAAGCATTTTTGTTATTATATTTTCGATGTGTCGCACCTTACATTCATGCGTTGGTCAGTCAGTCTATCTATCTGCAGAAATTATTACATATTCACTTCTAAAGGATGTATTAAAGAAAGTCTTCCTGAGTTTAATAAAGAAGGATATGGATCCAATATCATCAATATGATTCCTTTCTGATCATCTGTCAGTCCGCCTGTTCGCCCACAAAATCTGTATCTCCATCCCTTAACGATGGACTGGAAAAATTCCTTTTGCTTTCCGTTTCAGATAGAGGTATGCACGTGCACATAAAATTAGAGACTCTCCTTGTTTTCATCGGTCACTTTTTCGGTCTGTCAGTTAATGGAAATAATGTCGCCACTCCTAGAAAACAGTGGGTGATAAAGGACGAACTGCAAAGTTCACGGATGAACAGTAGGACTAGCACGAATATGTCCATTCTTTCCATTCATTTTAAAAGTAAAAAGTTCTTCCGTCGCTCACCAATTCTGTCTTCCTTTTTGTCTTCAGAAACGGTACCTCCTTTTCAGAAAGCCGAAGTGAAACAGTTCTTTCAGTGCCTGCCAGAGGAAAGCATGTGCAGAAAGCTTAAGCTATATCTATCGTGTAAGCTATATCTATCGTGTTCGGTCATGACTTAATCTATCTGTCTCTGACTGTTTGCAGAAACGACATAGCTAATTGCAAATTTTGTATTGAAATTCTTTCTGCGTTTGACACAGCTTCTCAAAACGGATAGCCTAGACAGGCTGATTGAGTAACTGACTACCAGATATATCGGTGTACACTCATGCCTCAACTTTTGAGCGTGATATTTCCGCTATCAAATGTAGAAAAAAAAATCAATATGACCTTGAGAAGCGAAGACATGGTTTCAGCAGGCAGGCAGAAAGGCATGCTTAGGATGAAAAGAAAGTGGCATCTTCCCAATATTTTGCAAGTGCTTTCCTCTTTTCAGACAGGGAAATTTGAAGCAAATTTCTACAGACAAAGACATAGAGAGAGGATTACTAAATGATAAATTAACGGAGGGAAAGATAGGTTCATAATATTGTGCACATCCTTTTTTCTATTGATCACGGGAAGAAATATTTCATGCCAACCAACTGTAATGAAGATATAGTTTCTGGCGATATAGGTGGCTGGCGGATGAACGGAAGGACAGACGCATCGAAAATCTTTTGCATAGGCTTTCCCGGGTCAAACACAAAAAAAACTTTTCAACCAACCTTTAAGAACGGAGATATAGTTTCCGAAGATGAGAAGATTGACAGACTAACAGATTAATAGAAATCCAAAAATGTCTGAAATATAGAGCACATGCTAATCCAACCTTTTGAAGCGAAGACATTATTCCTGAAGACCAGCAGACAGACAGACTGCCTAACGGTGGATAAACACAAAAAGAGATACGGTTGAAATCTTTTCCTCACTTTTCCTCTTCCTGATAGGGCAAGAAATTCCATAAGCCAGCATTTTAAAGCGGATATATCGTCTGCAATTAAGAATTTAGGTTAGCAAACATCATTTTAAATATAGTTTTGCAGCACAAATTAAGGTTGTTTACCAATGTTGTGTGAAAAGAGCAATATATAGTTACAGAGGAAGAGAACCGATGTTTCATACTACTATAAAACTGGGTAAGACCCGAAGATGGAAAATAACGCGATTTGTTCGCATTTATTCATTTTTGTGTCCATTTGTCGCAATCTTCCACTTAAACAAAACATACGTTTTCATTATTTATTTACTTGAAGGAGGAGGAGTTTGAGTATTCAGCGGAATCAGAAGAGCTGTTCTATTTTCCTCCTCTGACCTGTCTTTATAATTTAAGTAGTGAACAAATCATCTCAGCTAAGTTCAGTTGCAAAACACACTCAAACTGTCTCTTGGAAACAATGGTCACTTAGGTTTGAAATAAGTCTTGGAAAAACCTGCAAACACAAACATAAGAAAAAACACGTCTCAAAGATATCTAAGTAGAAACAATAAAAGAAGCTTAGAAGTAAGATGTGGAGTATTTTCGTGTCTGCAAGCAAACTGCTGTGTAACAGAAGGTTACGAAAGTGGACTTGGATTACACACGCCATCAAATTTCCCTTTATGCTGCCTCAAAAGCGGCGAATCTATTGTAAACCATTTTAATTGCAAGCACAATTCATTTCAGGCGCAATTAATGCTACTAAAAATTGCCATCCAACATAATTTAAACCAATTATCAGTATCATGGAATGTTTCGTTCTCCCTGATGGATTTGAATCCAAGTTAACAACTATATCTTGTTTTCATTATTAAAGCATCGATTCTTTCATCCCCACTTCACAACCAGTTACCTAAGTTAAGGACCAGGTTTCTCTTAAGCTTATCTGTCTATAGATGTTGTTAAATTACCAAACATATTGCATTTTGATTAGTTTTAACGTTTCTCAAATTTGAGAAAGCCATCCGGTGGTTTCGAGAGATGACAAGTCACGGAACTGACACATCCACCAATAACCTGAAACATGGAAAGATTTTTTCCTGTTATTTGAAACCACGTTCTGGCATGCATAGATTTTAATTACATATTTCATTTTTTGTTAGCAATTTGTTCGTTTTCATTGGTCCCCGAGCATGACTAACAAGAGTTTTAATTAAACTTAGCTCAACACACACATTTCATTTTCCATATTTCGTATAGATAAACGAACCGATATTGCTTTTCGTCGTTTTAATTCCACAGCCTTATTTTACGACCGTATTCTTCTTTTACATTGCTGAATTCATGTTCGATATTTTTTCGTGCATTCCGCAAGTACGGAAAATCTATTACTTCAAACTCGTTACTCTTCGAAGTTCTGTTCCTGCTGCGTTCTTAATGTAGGGAATTTTCTCCTTAAAGGTCTCGAGGTAAATGATATCTCGGCATATTGCTTGATAACCATTGACATGTCAAACATTGATTCCATTATTTCCCTGCGCCGTTCAAAGGTCGTAAAGTGAACCATGTAATTCCATCGTCATTTTTCATTTTTCCCATGTACTTACCGCGGTGAGTCTTGGGTTTCCCACACGGTCGAAAGCATAGAGGGATATGTAATGAGGGATGTATTCCCATGGTGATCGGTCTTTTGCGAACGTTCGCTAATCGGCGTCATATGACACAGCAGCCGCTGTCTCCTAAACATCGCTGAAAGGCTTATCATTATGGTCTCGACCAGTTTCTTCTTATTTCCTCAGCTGTTTTTGAAACCAGAGAACCAAGGAAATAATTTACTTCTCGTCGTACGTATAAATGAATTCATTACGAAATATGTTTTCAAACAAATAGGTCTTCCTTGTGAGTACATTACGGGGACTACTTTTTGTGGGAAATTAACCATATCGTAGAAGCTGTGAAAAGAAGTGGTCAATTTTCGAATTTTTTGACATGAGAATAAGAATCAAAAAAGATATCCTTGCAGAATCGCAGTACACCCTTTATAGACAAACTGTGATGCTATTCTTTTTTTCTTAACGTATGTATACCTGTGTTGTAATACATGTCTAAAGCACTGTTCGTTTTTTTCTCTGATATTTGCGATCATAAGAATAATTATTTGGGAATTTCTTCTTTTCTCAAAACAAAGTTCCGCCAAGAGATAGTGTAACTTTATATATACGTACACAGTATCATCATCATCATCATTGTCAACCATTATCAATCCACTGCTGGACGAAGGTCTCCCCAAGTTTCTTCCACAACGGTCTGTCTTGTGCCAGTCTCCTCCATGTCACTCCCGCATTCTTTCGAATTTCATCCACCCATCTCCCATGTGGTCTTCTTCTGGGTCTTTTTCTGTCCCGTGGAATCCAAGTTCTGCTGGTTTTCTTTTTTATTTGTTTTTGTTTTTAGCTTGGTTCGGAGCTTGTTTGTTTTGAAAGTTTGGGTTTTTTTTTTCTGGTTTGTTCTTGGTTTTTAATTTGTTTTTTTTTGTTTGTTTTTTTTCCTTATAATTAAAAAAATTCTTTTATTGCTTCTGGATTTGCATTTTTTAGTATATATATATATTCTTCAGGTTATTTTACAACTTTCGTTTTAAATTCTAAAGTTTTTCTTACGTTTTTCGGCTTTGCTCTTTAGTATATATTACTATATATATACTGTGTACGCTTTAGATTGGACGTACACAGTATATATATATTAATATATATATATACTAAAAAATGCAAATCCCGAAGCAATAAAAGAATTTTTTTTAATTATAAGGAAAAAAAGCAAATTAAAACCGAGAACAAACCAGAAAAAAACAAAACAAACCCCAAACTTTCAAAACAAACAAGCTCCGAACCAAGCAAGAAACAAAAACAAATAAAAAGAAAACCAGCAGAGCTTAGGATGCAGACCAATGACTGACTACCCTATGGCTTCGTCAGAGGCAAGCATGAAGAAAATCACTCACGTATCTACAAAGGCCAGAAACATGTGGCTTTCTGACCAGAAACCCACGACCAGAAACCCACTACCAGAAACGTGTGTACTCATCATCAAAAAAATAGTTGCACCCAGAAGAACGTGTCGTATTGCAATGTTATTTGGAAGGAAGGTAAAAGCTACCAGGAACAATAACTGTTTAAACATTGAGACTGATATGGGCAATATTTATTCAGCTACACGCGAACAAGTAGTGTCTCTAAGTATGGCGTCGGGCCGCCATGTTTTCCCACACAGCATGCCAGACGTCTCGGCATGGAGTTGTGCAGGTTCCTAATGGTATCCTGCGCTAAGCCATCCCATGCAACTTGAATCTTCTCACGCAGTTCCTGCCGATTGTGCGGTAGGGGCGGAGTGTGGATAGCGCGTCCAATAGCATCCTACACATTTTCAATCGGCGATAGGTCTGGCAATGCGGCTGGCCATGGAAGAGTGTCAGTGCCTTGAAGGCAAGATCTCGAGATAGCAGCAGTATGCGGACGAGCGTTGTCCTGTTGGAAAATCGCACTGGAGTGAGCGTTCAAAAAAGATAGGGCCCCTGGTTGCAGGACCTCATTAACGTAACATTTGGTGTTCATTACATACTGTCAAAGTGCATGTAATGAACACCAGAGATGATCTGGCATCGTAGACCACTGCACCCTACACCATGGCACCAGGCCTTCTGGACATGTGACGCTCGGCAACAAGCCATTCATCTTGGCGCTGACCACGGTGACTTCTCCACGTACGGATTCATTGGACGTCTACTCCAAGACAAAAGCTGGTCTCGTCACTGAACATCACCAGCTGCCGTTCTGAGTGGCTCCATGAGAGTCTGGCACGACACCATTGCAGTCTTTGGTGACCATGCAATGGTGTTAAGGACAGTCGTCGTAACGGTCTGCGTGCATGCATTCCTACTTTGTGCAGCCGTCTGCCAATGGTGCTGGCACTAATCGGACGATTCAAGGAGGGAACTACTGCTCGCTTAATATCCGCAATCGTGGCTGTTGCGTCACTCCGCGCATGTCGGATAACCCATCTGTCCTCTCACTCCGTTGGGTCTCGCAGACCCTTCCTGTCGCTGCTGCGTGCCTTCTCCTACCCACTGCCGCCAACAGCGTGCTATGGTGATATCCGCACGACCGGTATGCCGCGCAATACGGCGATAAGAAAATTCCGCTTCCTGGGGCCCGACGATGCGGCCTCTCTCCAACTGCTCGAATTGCTTCCGAAATTTTCTCCGAGGCATACTTCACTTGCAAAGGCTAAAACCAACACAACAGCGCGAGTCAGAATGGCAAGCACGCGCAACGGGACGACCTTATATAGTCGGTCAGGCACATCGCTACGACGCGACGCCGCCCAGTTGGCGCCACATGAGCTGCCTAGCATGACACTTGAATCGTTTGCATATCTCACGATGTCAAATCTACCCACCAAGTTTCATTAATGTCGGTTGCTTCCTTCTCGGTGCAACTTTTTTTGACGATGAGTGTGTGTGTTTGTGCGTGTGCGTGTGCGTGCGTGCGTGCGTGCGCGCGTGTGTGTGTGTCCAAACGTTTTCGTCAAAATTTGGGAACCTGTTCTGCTGTGCATAGCAATGACAAAAGTTCTTACGGACACTGGGAAGGGAACGTTTTGCTGCTGAGTTAATGCATTATTTGAGATGGCAGATAAAAATGTCTGTCGAGAGGTCCGAAACTAGATAAATCTGCATCATTTGATGGACTTGACATCATAGCTCATGTATGCAAATGTTGGACAAAATTCAATACGGAAATATTAGACAAAATCCAATGTCGGACAAAATCAAAGTAATGTAACTTAAAGTGAGTTGACACTTATTCTGCTAATTAGTTGTTCAAATTACGTGTAATTTAATCAGTAGTCCTGTTGTTTTTGTTGTTGGTCCACGTGTTATTTGTGGCCTTGATAATGAATAATCAGTCTTCAACGCTGAAATGGCTGACACTCTTTCTTTTTCGCTCATGGACGAGAGTGAACGGAAACAGCAGTAAAGCTCAACATCTTCACATGATAGCACAGGATAGGTTTTCTACAACGATGATGTTCAGCAAAGGATAGTTTGTAAAGCCATCCATTTGCGTCTTCTAGAGACAGAACGGTTTTGCTTGTTACTGAAGATTTGGGTACTTGTCCGAACACCTGCTTCAGAGGAACAGGTGAAGGATATAGTCCCGAACGATCTCTGAACTACCTCGAGAACAATAGGCAGACGTATTTCACATCAATCAGCTGAATGCAAAATTTGTCGTCAATAGCAACTCTACCAGTACTCCGTGCATCGAGTACAAGTTTTGACACCAGTGATATTCACCAACGAGTCGTGTTTTTGCAATAATTTCTGCACAAGTGTGTTGCTCCTGGTTTTTTCCGCAGTGTGCTTTTCACCGATGAGTCGCAGTTCACAAGAAATGAGATGGTGAATTGTCGTAACATTCATCACTCGTCACGGGAAAATACTCACACAATAACGCAGTATCAGTATCAGCAGCTGTTTGTGCTGGCATCGGGGATAACTACCTCATCATTCCATTTTTTCTTCCACAAATGCTCAATAGCCAGCGGTACTCACTTTTCTCAAAGACCAATCTAAGTGGGGAAGACATTCCATTAACAGCACGCCGTCACATGTGATTCATGTATGATGAACTCCGTCACATTTTAGCCTCACTGCTCGAGACAATTTCAATCATACGATTGATAGAGCTGAACCAACTGTATGACGTGCACACTCTCCAAATTTAAATTCACTGGGCTTCTTATAATGGGAGACACGTAAAATCTGGTGTTTACGCTACCTCAGTTCCAAACACGGGAGCTTTCCGCAAACGAATCATGTTAAGTTGTCAAACTCCGCGACTTCCGAACGTGTTAGACAATCAAGTGAACCGGTGATGCGTGTATTGCTGCTTAGGGAGGCAATTTCGAACACTTGCTCTAATGTAGACTTACATAATTCTTCTCACTGATCACCTAGTGTGCTGTAATAACTGAAATGAAAATTAATTAACTGCATAGGATTTCTTATTTACACTTCAAAATGTACTACAACTCAGAAGAAAAGTGTTTCCAGCCCAGAGTTCGTAAGAACAT
This sequence comes from Macrothele yani, assembly GCA_039090855.1. NCBI lineage: Eukaryota > Metazoa > Arthropoda > Arachnida > Araneae > Macrothelidae > Macrothele > Macrothele yani. The sequence goes on along the minus strand of CM077004.1, from coordinate 108,230,855 downwards.
TTTTCATCTCTGTACACACAGTAAAAAAACATGTTTCCTATCCCTCTCTACCGCAGGCGACGGAGTCACAGAGATTGCTACAGTTAACTCATGTGAAACACTTTCATCCTCTACAACTTTCTACTCCATCCAAATGTTTGAGAGGAGTGTTTGACATGTAAAAACTTCTTGAACTTTACGATTTTAAATTTGCGTTGGTAAGTAAATATAACTTTTTATAACTGTAAATTACTGCTAGGTAAGAAAGTATTGTTTTGTTTTAGTATAATATTGACAGTACTGTGAATGCAGATCTCAAAAGATGTGACTTCCCTCAAAGCAACATGCTATTTAAGTTTCTAAATGATTTCAGGTATCACAAAAAATACTGGAATGATATTGTAAATCAGAATGTGGCACGCTTTAATTTCCTTAATATCCTATTTTTAAGTTTCCAGCTTTATTTAATAGTATTAACAATAACTGTAATTCTGTAATGTGATATACTGCAATTTTCCGAAACCTATGTTTGGAACAAACAATATTGTTTGAATCGGTACCTGGTTTCATTGTAAAGCTTCATATATCTTGGAAGTAAACTTAATAAATTAAAAAATGAAATGAAACAGCATAACTATAGTTTATATGTTTTTAACATGCTGTCCAAAGTGGGAAAATTCTTTAGTGGAGCAATAACTCCTTTGCAGGAGACTAGACGAGGTATCGAATGCAAATATTTTCCTTTTGTATGAAGTTTGTATTAGAAGCAGAAAACTGTGTGCCGTACACCTTGGAATAGCTCTCGCTTTGCGTTCCTGGTTTCCAATTTAAATTCAGTTAGATCAACTTATTCCCAACATACTTCATAAATTTTTGGAACACATGTCCGCTTCTGAAGTCTAACTGAGGAAACGGAAAATATATAACGTTTACATCGGATACCTAACCATGATAAAAATTATCCAAATATTCTGCGATGTTTCTGAAGAATTTTTTCCCGTTAAATGGCATACGTGTGAATTTGTATCTGGAACAATATCACCAAAAATTTAAATTGCACTTGAAAACCTTTTTGCTTCAATTAGAAAAAATCATGAGCTGGGTTATTCATAAACATATTTTTGAATTATTCTAATGCTCAAATTTTTTCCAATGGATAGGTAAATGTGTGCTTTTATTAGACACGATACAGTAGGCAACAATGTAAAAAAATCCACCAGGTTTAGGACAGCGACAGTTTATATACCTTAAAATAGCACTAAACACTAAATCTGAAACATTTTGTGAAACATTCGAGGATTTTTTAGCATTCTTTTTGTTTAAATTTTAACAACTGAGGGCTGGGAGGTTCACGGGTAATAGCGAATTTGGAGTAGAACGAGCAATTGCGTGAATTTGTAGTTAAAGCTATTAAAGTTGAACTGAGTTTGGCATAGTATGGATCTTTGCTAACCACGCTTCTTGCAGTGCAGTGAAAGACTTCAGGATATGTGTCAAGTGCTGACAGCTATCTGGTACGATTCTTGTGCATGTGTCTTTAAAAGATACGCAAAGCTTCCATGGTCCGCGTCTGTGAATGGAACTGAAGTGAACTGAGTTATGCCAAGTTCTAACTGAGCTTAGCTGTTTTCTGCTCAACTTCAGTAAAGAATCATTATTATTGCCGAAACAGTAATACGGTGCCTGTGGCACTACTAAATCTTTCATAAAAACAAGATGGACGCCTAGTAACAGATAAGAAGAAATATTGTTAACTGATTGTTTTTCTTACAAGTTTTAATTAACAGAAATTTTTAACTTAGTATTTTACTTACAACAAAAGGCTAGAAGTGCCTAAAAGGGAATGCAAATTTTAAAAGCAGGGAAGAAAGTCCTTTTATTTCGGGTCCTGGATAAGTCAGTACTAGATAAGGTATTAAAATCACAACCAATAACTCCAAATCAAGGAGAGGAATCTCTTTGTAGTCTTAGATGCTCACGATGGTTTTTAAACACAAAAGAAAAAAAAAAAGAAAAGGAAGAACCAGCTAGTACATAGAACACAAGACTCTATCCAATCGCCAAATCTATGAGTAATATCTGGGTGAAGTTCAAAGTCTTGTACGAATCTATATTTAAAAATCGAAGCTGAACAGCTGAGTATCCGGATCACGGGTGAAACTAAATAGTTGTCAAAATATTTATCTGTAGCTGGCACACAGTCTCCAACGAATCATCCGAATCAGACGATTACGACCATCATTTACGCTCTTTCGGAGCAAGCTAAAGGCTGTAGATCTGCCCACTTTCCGTCTCTCCTTCCGTCACAAGAAAGAAAATGCGTGTGCAATTTTTGAGATTTCACTGAAATTTGCATAATTTATGTGATGGCTTTTGAGTAAAATTATCACCCATTGTGGTTGTAATCGGTTAAAGTATTAGTGCGGTAAACGAAATAAAATTGTCTTTTCTTTTTATAAAGTGGCATGCCCGTTCTAAGGGAATAAATGAGGAAAATATTGCACTTTTCTAGCAAACTTAGCAATCTAATGCAATGTCTTATTCCTCGTGAGGTAATAGCTAAAATTTCTGTAAATTAAGAAAACGCAAACTAATATCATCATTAAATTGAAGTGATGATTCACTTTTTATTTTTCATAAAGAAATGTAAGACGTATGTAGCTGAAAAGAAACGGTGTTGTATGTACTTTGAACCAAGTTACGAAATAAAAAAACACTGATTTTTATTTAAATCAAGCCTTAAGATCAAATGAGAGAGATGGTTTTTAATTGGAGGGTTAAACGACCCCCAGCAGGTAACTCGATGGGCTATAAGCAATCGCCCGTTCCTAATTTAGACCACTGATTCCAGGGAAGTGAAACAGCCAGTGCTGTGAGAGAAGAACAACATCGTAACTCACTCGGTTCGAACCCGGACCCATTTCTGAAGAATAGAAGCCCGCTTAGACCACTGGGCTACCAGGGCTATAACAGACCGGAGAAAGAGAACCTATGTGATAGAAATGAACCCTTACTTTATTTCCTTTATTTAAATTAAGTAGATTATTAGCCCTGTTACCATTCCAGAGAACCTTGTGATCGTAGCTGCACAAATTTCTTCTACCGTTTATTTTTCTGCCCGAATGCCGTGTGCATCTGCAGGGATGTTACAAAACTGCTAACTTTCATTTTTATATTTTTTTACTAAATTTTTCAAAATAAGGAGGAACCCCTATATGAGAGAATAGCTTTCCTTCAAAAGTTTGAGCTACCATGTCCATGCTCTTTGATAAATAAATGATGTCACACTTTTTGGGCTGTGTTAACTTCAATTTGTTTTCAGTGCATTCTTTCTTTTGAAACTATTATTAAAAATATGACATATTACAGTAAAGAGCAGTTTAACATCAGCTTTCCTCTGTTTATCGGTACATCCATTATCTTGTGGGCAAATGTTTTCGCATGCATTTACAAAACGTTCTTCCGCATAGAATGGTTTCGATCATATTATTAAAAGAATGGGTTAGACATTTGTGGAATGATCCAGAATGATCGCGCAGTGGGAAGTTGGAGAGCTTTTTGTAAATCAAGAATATTCCAGAAGGTTCCGGTCCTGTCGTAAAGTATATATAAAGGAGTCAGTCGGTCGCTAGTCCAGTGTTCGTATCGGACAAGTAATGCCCAACAACACTTAAGACGTACGGGGAAAATGTCATGAGTTCGTAAATTTCTGTAATATTTGGCAGTGCACCCTGAGTTGCCGAACTGTGAGTGTAGTGCGAATATGTGCTTGTGGCTATAGTGCGGTAATCATTGTGGACAGTGAAACGTATGTAATGGACGAGAATACTGTACTGGAGATGGACGAAATGAGTATCTCTAACCGTAATAAACATCCCATTCGTACTTACTTCATATGTATTATTTCGTTCAAATCACTTTACTTGCGGCGAAGACGGGGCAACTACTCATGTCATACACGTACAATCTCCAATACCTACGTCACGCATTTGTGGTCTGAGGGGTGGAACAATTGTCAAATAACCTACACAACGTGTAAGGGTGTACTGGTTGCTGGTTTATTCATGTTGTATTCTTACCCATAAGTTATTGATTAATTACCATCATGTAGTTAATCATTAACCATTACGATTATAATGGGTAACTGCTATATATCATTACAATTATCATGAAACTCCGTCAACATTACCATTTAATGGTAACGCTCAGTTCTTGTTCCCATTACCATTATGCTGTAATGCATTACCGATTAATTCAATTACAATTTTTCCCAACTCTGATGCACGGTCGCATTCATCACGATATCTCCGGTTCGAGATAACAAAATGAAAACAGGACTCCTCCTGCATCCAATGAATAAAATAATAATTCAGATTTTTCATGTGTTTCCACCAATTTAGGATGAACTTTCAAAGGTCGTGTTAGAACTATATGTAGTTATCGGCACCCAGTGGTAAACGAAGTCAGAACCAGAGGGGCAGACCACTCGACATCTAGGCAACGGAAATGAATTCAATGCACGTTGGCCAATGCATTGTTTCAGTCTGGCCCTCTGGTTCTGACTTCGTTTACCACTGGGTGCCGATAGAATGGCTAGCAATTATGTCAAGAACAAGGCTCTGTAAGAGAAAAATAGAAATAAGCCGGTTTTCCGATCATTATGGCTTGACGTACTAATCATCGCAGCTGTATTAGGGAAATGAACGTTGTAAGGAAATTGTATTAGGAAAATGAACGTTGTCAAGAACCAGGTTCTGTAGGAGAAAAATAAAAATAAGCCGTTTTTCCGATCATTATGGCTTGACGTACTAATCATCGCAGCTTTGTTAGGAAAATGAACGTTGAAAAGGAAAATGTATTGTATTAGGAAAATGAACGTTGAAAGCTGTATTAGGAAATGATCATCGCAGCTGTATTAGGAAAAATGAACGTTGTCAAGAACCAGGCTCTGTAGGAGAAAAATAAAAATAAGCCGTTTTTCCGATCATTATGGCTTGACGTACTAATCATCGCAGCTGTGTTAGGAAAATGAACGTTGAAAAGGAAAATGTATTGTATTAGGAAAATGAACGTTGAAAGCTGTATTAGGAAATGATCATCGCAGCTGTATTAGGAAAATGAACGTTGTCAAGAACCAGGCTCTGTAGGAGAAAAATAGAAATAAGCCGTTTTTCCGATCATTATGGCTTGACGTACTAATCATCGCAGCTTTGTTAGGAAAATGAATGTTGAAAAGGAAAATGTATTGTATTAGGAAAATGAACGTTGAAAGCTGTATTAGGAAATGATCATCGCAGCTGTATTAGGAAAATGAACGTTGTCAAGAACCAGGCTCTGTAGGAGAAAAATAAAAATAAGCCGTTTTTCCGATCATTATGGCTTGACGTACTAATCATCGCAGCTGTGTTAGGAAAATGAACGTTGAAAAGGAAAATGTATTGTATTAGGAAAATGAACGTTGAAAGCTGTATTAGGAAATGATCATCGCAGCTGTATTAGGAAAATGAACGTTGTCAAGAACCAGGCTCTGTAGGAGAAAAATAGAAATAAGCCGTTTTTCCGATCATTATGGCTTGACGTACTAATCATCGCAGCTTTGTTAGGAAAATGAACGTTGAAAAGGAAAATGTATTGTATTAGGAAAATGAACGTTGAAAGATGTATTAGGAAATGATCATCGCAGCTGTATTAGGAAAATGAACGTTGTCAAGAACCAGGCTCTGTAGGAGAAAAATAAAAATAAGCCGTTTTTCCGATCATTATGGCTTGACGTACTAATCACCGCAGCTTTGTTAGGAAAATGAACGTTGAAAAGGAAAATGTATTGTATTAGGAAAATGAACGTTGAAAGCTGTATTAGGAAATGATCATCGCAGCTGTATTAGGAAAATGAACGTTGTCAAGAACCAGGCTCTGTAGGAGAAAAATAAAAATAAGCCGTTTTTCCGATCATTATGGCTTGACGTACTAATCATCGCAGCTGTGTTAGGAAAATGAACGTTGAAAAGGAAAATGTATTGTATTAGGAAAATGAACGTTTTTTTTTTTTTTTTTTTTTTTTTGATTGGAGGTTTAACGACCACCGTGAGCAACTCAATGGGCTATAAGCAGTCGCCCGTCCCTAATTTAGGGTCACTGGTTCCAGGGAAGGGAGAGAGCCAGTGCCGTAAGACAAACATAACATCCATGCCTGACCGGGATTCGAACCCGGACCCCTTATGGACGAATGATCAGAGGCCAGCGCCTTAGACCACTGCGCCACCGGGGCGGCGAAAATGAACGTTGAAAGCTGTATTAGGAAATGATCATCGCAGCTGTATTAGGAAAATGAACGTTGTCAAGAACCAGGCTCTGTAGGAGAAAAATAAAAATAAGCCGTTTTTCCGATCATTATGGCTTGACGTACTAATCATCGCATCTTTGTTAGGAAAATGAACGTTGAAAAGGAAAATAAATGTATTGTATTAGGAAAATGAACGTTGAAAGCTGTATTAGGAAATGATCATCGCAGCTGTATTAGGAAAATGAACGTTGTCAAGAACCAGGCTCTGTAGGAGAAAAATAAAAATAAGCCGTTTTTCCGATCATTATGGCTTGACGTACTAATCATCGCAGCTTTGTTAGGAAAATGAACGTTGAAAAGGAAAATGTATTGTATTAGGAAAATGAACGTTGAAAGCTGTATTAGGAAATGATCATCGCAGCTGTATTAGGAAAATGAACGTTGTCAAGAACCAGGCTCTGTAGGAGAAAAATAAAAATAAGCCGTTTTTCCGATCATTATGGCTTGACGTACTAATCATCGCAGCTTTGTTAGGAAAATGAACGTTGAAAAGGAAAATGTATTGTATTAGGAAAATGAACGTTGAAAGCTGTATTAGGAAATGATCATCGCAGCTGTATTAGGAAAATGAACGTTGTCAAGAACCAGGCTCTGTAGGAGAAAAATAAAAATAAGCCGTTTTTCCGATCATTATGGCTTGACGTACTAATCATCGCAGCTGTGTTAGGAAAATGAACGTTGAAAAGGAAAATGTATTGTATTAGGAAAATGAACGTTGAAAGCTGTATTAGGAAATGATCATCGCAGCTGTATTAGGAAAATGAACGTTGTCAAGAACCAGGCTCTGTAGGAGAAAAATAAAAATAAGCCGTTTTTCCGATCATTATGGCTTGACGTACTAATCATCGCAGCTGTGTTAGGAAAATGAACGTTGAAAAGGAAAATGTATTGTATTAGGAAAATGAACGTTGAAAGCTGTATTAGGAAATGATCATCGCAGCTGTATTAGGAAAATGAACGTTGTCAAGAACCAGGCTCTGTAGGAGAAAAATAAAAATAAGCCGTTTTTCCGATCATTATGGCTTGACGTACTAATCATCGCAGCTGTGTTAGGAAAATGAACGTTGAAAAGGAAAATGTATTGTATTAGGAAAATGAACGTTGAAAGCTGTATTAGGAAATGATCATCGCAGCTGTATTAGGAAAATGAACGTTGTCAAGAACCAGGCTCTGTAGGAGAAAAATAAAAATAAGCCGTTTTTCCGATCATTATGGCTTGACGTACTAATCATCGCAGCTTTGTTAGGAAAATGAACGTTGAAAAGGAAAATGTATTGTATTAGGAAAATGAACGTTGAAAGCTGTATTAGGAAATGATCATCGCAGCTGTATTAGGAAAATGAACGTTGTCAAGAACCAGGCTCTGTAGGAGAAAAATAAAAATAAGCCGTTTTTCCGATCATTATGGCTTGACGTACTAATCATCGCAGCTTTGTTAGGAAAATGAACGTTGAAAAGGAAAATGTATTGTATTAGGAAAATGAACGTTGAAAGCTGTATTAGGAAATGATCATCGCAGCTGTATTAGGAAAATTAACGTTGTCAAGAACCAGGCTCTGTAGGAGAAAAATAAAAATAAGCCGTTTTTCCGATCATTATGGCTTGACGTACTAATCATCGCAGCTTTGTTAGGAAAATGAACGTTGAAAAGGAAAATGTATTGTATTAGGAAAATGAACGTTGAAAGCTGTATTAGGAAATGATCATCGCAGCTGTATTAGGAAAATGAACGTTGTCAAGAACCAGGCTCTGTAGGAGAAAAATAAAAATAAGCCGTTTTTCCGATCATTATGGCTTGACGTACTAATCATCGCAGCTGTGTTAGGAAAATGAACGTTGAAAAGGAAAATGTATTGTATTAGGAAAATGAACGTTGAAAGCTGTATTAGGAAATGATCATCGCAGCTGTATTAGGAAAATGAACGTTGTCAAGAACCAGGCTCTGTAGGAGAAAAATAAAAATAAGCCGTTTTTCCGATCATTATGGCTTGACGTACTAATCATCGCAGCTGTGTTAGGAAAATGAACGTTGAAAAGGAAAATGTATTGTATTAGGAAAATGAACGTTGAAAGCTGTATTAGGAAATGATCATCGCAGCTGTATTAGGAAAATGAACGTTGTCAAGAACCAGGCTCTGTAGGAGAAAAATAAAAATAAGCCGTTTTTCCGATCATTATGGCTTGACGTACTAATCATCGCAGCTGTGTTAGGAAAATGAACGTTGAAAAGGAAAATGTATTGTATTAGGAAAATGAACGTTGAAAGCTGTATTAGGAAATGATCATCGCAGCTGTATTAGGAAAATGAACGTTGTCAAGAACCAGGCTCTGTAGGAGAAAAATAAAAATAAGCCGTTTTTCCGATCATTATGGCTTGACGTACTAATCATCGCAGCTTTGTTAGGAAAATGAACGTTGAAAAGGAAAATGTATTGTATTAGGAAAATGAACGTTGAAAGCTGTATTAGGAAATGATCATCGCAGCTGTATTAGGAAAATGAACGTTGTCAAGAACCAGGCTCTGTAGGAGAAAAATAAAAATAAGCCGTTTTTCCGATCATTATGGCTTGACGTACTAATCATCGCAGCTGTGTTAGGAAAATGAACGTTGAAAAGGAAAATGTATTGTATTAGGAAAATGAACGTTGAAAGCTGTATTAGGAAATGATCATCGCAGCTGTATTAGGAAAATGAACGTTGTCAAGAACCAGGCTCTGTAGGAGAAAAATAGAAATAAGCCGTTTTTCCGATCATTATGGCTTGACGTACTAATCATCGCAGCTTTGTTAGGAAAATGAACGTTGAAAAGGAAAATGTATTGTATTAGGAAAATGAACGTTGAAAGCTGTATTAGGAAATGATCATCGCAGCTGTATTAGGAAAATGAACGTTGTCAAGAACCAGGCTCTGTAGGAGAAAAATAAAAATAAGCCGTTTTTCCGATCATTATGGCTTGACGTACTAATCATCGCAGCTGTGTTAGGAAAATGAACGTTGAAAAGGAAAATGTATTGTATTAGGAAAATGAACGTTGAAAGCTGTATTAGGAAATGATCATCGCAGCTGTATTAGGAAAATGAACGTTGTCAAGAACCAGGCTCTGTAGGAGAAAAATAGAAATAAGCCGTTTTTCCGATCATTATGGCTTGACGTACTAATCATCGCAGCTGTGTTAGGAAAATGAACGTTGAAAAGGAAAATGTATTGTATTAGGAAAATGAACGTTGAAAGATGTATTAGGAAATGATCATCGCAGCTGTATTAGGAAAATGAACGTTGTCAAGAACCAGGCTCTGTAGGAGAAAAATAAAAATAAGCCGTTTTTCCGATCATTATGGCTTGACGTACTAATCATCGCAGCTTTGTTAGGAAAATGAACGTTGAAAAGGAAAATGTATTGTATTAGGAAAATGAACGTTGAAAGCTGTATTAGGAAATGATCATCGCAGCTGTATTAGGAAAATGAACGTTGTCAAGAACCAGGCTCTGTAGGAGAAAAATAAAAATAAGCCGTTTTTCCGATCATTATGGCTTGACGTACTAATCATCGCAGCTTTGTTAGGAAAATGAACGTTGAAAAGGAAAATGTATTGTATTAGGAAAATGAACGTTGAAAGCTGTATTAGGAAATGATCATCGCAGCTGTATTAGGAAAATGAACGTTGTCAAGAACCAGGCTCTGTAGGAGAAAAATAAAAATAAGCCGTTTTTCCGATCATTATGGCTTGACGTACTAATCATCGCAGCTTTGTTAGGAAAATGAACGTTGAAAAGGAAAATGTATTGTATTAGGAAAATGAACGTTGAAAGCTGTATTAGGAAATGATCATCGCAGCTGTATTAGGAAAATGAACGTTGTCAAGAACCAGGCTCTGTAGGAGAAAAATAAAAATAAGCCGTTTTTCCGATCATTATGGCTTGACGTACTAATCATCGCAGCTGTGTTAGGAAAATGAACGTTGAAAAGGAAAATGTATTGTATTAGGAAAATGAACGTTGAAAGCTGTATTAGGAAATGATCATCGCAGCTGTATTAGGAAAATGAACGTTGTCAAGAACCAGGCTCTGTAGGAGAAAAATAAAAATAAGCCGTTTTTCCGATCATTATGGCTTGACGTACTAATCATCGCAGCTGTGTTAGGAAAATGAACGTTGAAAAGGAAAATGTATTGTATTAGGAAAATGAACGTTGAAAGCTGTATTAGGAAATGATCATCGCAGCTGTATTAGGAAAATGAACGTTGTCAAGAACCAGGCTCTGTAGGAGAAAAATAGAAATAACCCGTTTTTCCGATCATTATGGCTTGACGTACTAATCATCGCAGCTGTGTTAGGAAAATGAACGTTGAAAAGGAAAATGTATTGTATTAGGAAAATGAACGTTGAAAGCTGTATTAGGAAATGATCATCGCAGCTGTATTAGGAAAATGAACGTTGTCAAGAACCAGGCTCTGTAGGAGAAAAATAAAAATAAGCCGTTTTTCCGATCATTATGGCTTGACGTACTAATCATCGCAGCTTTGTTAGGAAAATGAACGTTGAAAAGGAAAATGTATTGTATTAGGAAAATGAACGTTGAAAGCTGTATTAGGAAATGATCATCGCAGCTGTATTAGGAAAATGAACGTTGTCAAGAACCAGGCTCTGTAGGAGAAAAATAGAAATAAGCCGTTTTTCCGATCATTATGGCTTGACGTACTAATCATCGCAGCTTTGTTAGGAAAATGAACGTTGAAAAGGAAAATGTATTGTATTAGGAAAATGAACGTTGAAAGCTGTATTAGGAAATGATCATCGCAGCTGTATTAGGAAAATGAACGTTGTCAAGAACCAGGCTCTGTAGGAGAAAAATAAAAATAAGCCGTTTTTCCGATCATTATGGCTTGACGTACTAATCATCGCAGCTGTGTTAGGAAAATGAACGTTGAAAAGGAAAATGTATTGTATTAGGAAAATGAACGTTGAAAGCTGTATTAGGAAATGATCATCGCAGCTGTATTAGGAAAATGAACGTTGTCAAGAACCAGGCTCTGTAGGAGAAAAATAGAAATAAGCCGTTTTTCCGATCATTATGGCTTGACGTACTAATCATCGCAGCTTTGTTAGGAAAATGAACGTTGAAAAGGAAAATGTATTGTATTAGGAAAATGAACGTTGAAAGCTGTATTAGGAAATGATCATCGCAGCTGTATTAGGAAAATGAACGTTGTCAAGAACCAGGCTCTGTAGGAGAAAAATAAAAATAAGCCGTTTTTCCGATCATTATGGCTTGACGTACTAATCACCGCAGCTGTATTAGGAAAATGAACGTTGAAAAGCTCACACGCAGCTTAGGGGAGAAAACCGATGTTGGTAATGTAAAAAACTGTTCTGATTCCACACAAGAAACGATCTGGAGTTCTACAAAGAGCAACACAGTCTCCAGTCAATTTTTGTGTCTAATCTATGTGTTGGATAAATCGCAGACATGGATTCACAGGCGACGACCTGCATCTACTCATCGGCAACAGTTCAAAGCACAGCTCCTAGCCTGTCTCTCTCTCTCTCTCTCTCTCTCTCTCTGCCTGCCAACGTACGTGGAATCCAATTACAGCATTCACTCTTCCACATATCTATGATAAGAAGCTAAAGTAAAACTGAGAAAAAAAAACACCTCTTGTCCTTGTCATTGTTGCTAATGTCATGTCTGCTGTTCTGGGTGGGCTGCGAAGGAAGCATAAACCTAAGAACTCGCTTGCTGCATCTCGTAAAGTTATGTATTGAATTGCTGGACATTATAGCCGCTAGACTCTCCACAGATATTTATTTTTCCCCGCTTCAGCGGCGAACCAGTAGAAATGTTTCGCAAACCAGCTTGGGTATGGGGTGCCATCCCTGACCTGTAGGGTCTACGTAGTACCTACAATTTATCTCGACTTGCCATATCCCCTGAATTTTCCTCTATTGAGCACATCTGGGATATCCGAGGGCGTCCGGATTCACCTCAAACACTCGACACCCAAGATGTCCAGTGGGGGGGGGGGGGGGTAGGAATGGTAGAATATGCCTCAGGGCACTCTTAGGGTTCTGAACGCATCGATATTGCGACGCCTTGTTGCGTGTATCGCTAACAATGTGGGACATAACCTTTACTGAAGAAAACTCACAGTACCCACGTCAGGGTATGTTATTGTCACCGTCGATTACTTTCTTACTATAAAAAGTTTGTAAGTCCCTTGAGAGGATATGGATGTTGCCTTTATCATTACATCCCTGGTTCTCTTCCTCCCCAGCAACTAGTGATCCCAAATTAGGGATAGGTGACTCCCTATGCCCTTAGATACTTCTGGTGGTTGCTGAATCCTGATGCAAACAAAAAATGCACCCATGAATGTATTTCCGTTAGGCTGCAGAAATGCACATTTATGTTTGGCACGAGATCAGCCCATCCAGAAATTAAGCGGGAAAAACACATTTTTCTTTGTTTGTGGGTTCAACGTCCACTGTGAAGATTTCTAAAGGCTATAAGCAGTCATCCGTCCCTAATTTAGTGCCACTGGTTCGAGAGCCAGCACCTCAGTCTACTGGACCACTAGGGCGGCAAAAATACATTTGCTTCTGATACCGGCTTCTTTGGACCAATATATCCACGTATTTTTTTCTTTTGTTACGAAATTCTTCCTACTTACGTGAATGTATATTATACTTGTGTTTAGAAGGACTTAGTACCCGGATGGAAAATAGAAAAAAATATTAGGAAAAATTTCGGTTTTAAAGAACTAACCATCACTGATCATTATGAAACAAATAAAAAACTTTAAAGAGCTAAATTTGGGGCATTATGATTTGGTTTGTTCCTTCTTGTTTTCGTTTCCAAAGTTGATAAAAAGGGAACGTTTCTATTAACTGTGAATATTTAAAACATCACTGGCGCTTCTCCCCACAAAACAAATTAGATTATTAATCACTTTTTTTAACAAACACTTCTGTCCTCCATCCTCGAAAGAAATAGTGTATGATTTTCTTTAATTCGATGAGCAGATTTCCTGGAATAAATTAATTGGAAACAAAGCCTATTGTACTCTAACCAAGTTTAAATAATCTTTGAAATAAACGTTGAAATATTTCAGTTTCAATCAAACAAAATTATGTTTACTGTGCTCACGCCACACTGAACGAAGATAATTGCAAGTGCGGTTGCATTTGTTCTGTGTCTTTATAACTTATATTTTATTCCTCTCTCACCCCCTGCAGAAACACTGAATACCATTGTTGGGAACACCTAATGTATGCACTATTAGATCTTGGAATGTCATTCTTGGTTTGCAAATCCTTGAAAGCGGTTCATTCATAGCTGCCTGCACTTTCTGTTCTTCGTTGAGAGATATTGATAACAGGTTTGGAATTCAGCCAAATAGGTTTTTACAATAAATCCACATCCCCCCACTGATCTGCTTAACGAATAGCTGATAGCTGATCAGAAGTAACAAAATAACATGTTTAAACAGCAGTCAATAAATAGGAAAAAGTATACAGTGGAAGCTTTTCCCATGTTTCCTATGTTATTCAGCGCCACGCCGTCGCTTCCTTTGTTCCCAGATGTGATGTCTGCACAGTAACCGTACATTTTTAAACAGTATAGTGCAAGTGCGGACACAGAACTGCGAAAAACTCTATCCAGTACACTAATAAGCTTCTAACGGGGTACATCATTTTTTTCAGAAAGTAAGTCTGGCATGGGTTTTAAATTTCGTCGAAATTTTGGGCAGTTCCAATTGCATGTTATGGTCATAAGCAGCTCACTCTGACCAATAGTCCCGGAAATAACAGAAATAATAAAGGAATAGTAATAAAGAATATGCACTCAGACCACCCCTTTTAAAGTGAATCAAATACTGCAATGTTATCCAACATATCGGCCCTTCTATATATAAACACACACGATCCGTGAGAACTCAGAATCTTAAATACGTTGGCCTTTGTAACTCAACTCTTAAGTAGCCGTTGATAAGCGTCCGTTAGTACAGCTCAGCACGAGACGAAATGTTAAAAGCTGAAATTGGTCTTTAAATGAGTCTTCAAAGAGCGGATGAATCAACCTCAAGTTCTATGCCCTAGGTCTAAGGATTCAAAATTTCATTTGGAAAGCTCAATTGGGTTGTAGATAAAGATTCTCGTTTAGTCTCATTTTTGTGGTAGATATTCGTTTAGTCTCCTTTTCGTAGTAGATCTACTCTTAACGTTAAATTTAAATTGCGTTCAATGAATGCAACAGCGTACTTAAATGTTGTTTCCAAAGCAATAAATTGGTTAATTTATCTACAAGCTTACATTTCATCAAAGCTGTGTTGCGTCGCACATTCAAAGTAATCTTATCCTAGCATGCAGGGGTGCGCCCCTTGCTTAGAAACTCGGAAAGGGAAACGTAACGTCACACTTCTACACAATCTAAGCTTTTGATCATAATAAACAACTCTTCGAAATAAACAAATGGATATGAAAATGATTTAACAAAAGTATTTCCTTTCGTTCGTTTCTTGCATATAAGTGTACATAAGATTGATGGAGTGAATAAACACTCAGTTTTTTTGTTTGTTTGTTTCTGGGCTTAAAGGCCACCATGGGTAACTCTTAGGACTATAAACAGTGGCCCATCCTTGACTTGGGAGCTCCTGGTGCTAAGGACAGGAGCGAGACAGGGCCGTGGGACAAACACACGGCAAGGCTAATCTGACTATGAGGTTCCAACGGCTAGCTAGAAACTAGCGTCTCTGACCATTCAGCCACCCGGGCGGCGAATACGCAGAACTATGCTACATTTGGGTTTTAAATAAAGTTTTTTTCCAAAAGGCCATTGCCAGACTGACTCACCCCAGAACTGTATTTTTTAAGTGATTTTAAACATGCAAATCCAACAGCTTCCTTTGTTTATTTATTTGTATTAATTCATTAGGAAGCAGTCGAAATCCCAGAGCAGAAAGACGTCCGCGATCTCATTACAGAACTGGTGACTCCAGAAAAGACTAAGTACAGCTCACCGGTGTAACTTAAGCTTTACTCTGCGTCATTTCTTATTGGTGCTTCTTTCATCCAGGCCTACGTCTTCTGCAAAGGAGCGCTTAACCGCCATGCAGCTTTTGTCATGGTCTATTTCTTGGCACCTATTGGGTTGAATGGGACACCTAGCGATGATTATGTGCATGACAGCTGTGTGCTTTATGCGCTCCTTTGTAGGAAGATCAGCCTCTGGTGAAAAAAGCACAGATATAAAATGGCAACAGGGTAAAAAGATCCGCTTATTCCATTTAGATGTGCTGGGTCTTTTCTGATTTTACCAGATTTTTAATGCACAATATTGAGTTGAGTTGACAAATACCAAGAGTGTATTAAATTGGTCCTCTTATTTAATAGGCACAAAATTTAATTGCTGGAATAGGCATCGTTCATGGTGAAAATTGTTTCATGATGTAAATTGATCAAAAATTCCCAAATAGGGAGAACAGCGAACTCCAGCGTTTGAGGAGATTTGGTTTGTGTGTGGAAAGGGGGGTAGGTGCTCTGTTTGTTTTAGTCGGTGTATAGATGACCAATTTTCAATGTCACAATGTTATTTTTAGTGTGCTTATTTGCTTATTTATTTATTTGGTGGGTTCGATTACCACCGAGAGCAACTCAACGGACTGTGAGCAGTTGTCTGTTCGTAATTTGCAGCCACTGGTTCCAGGAAAGAGAGGAATCCTGTGCCATAAGACAAACACACCATTGTGCCGCTCTCGGGATTCAAACCTAGACCCATCTCAGACGAACAGTCAGTAGCCAGTGCTTAAACCACTGTATCGCCGTAACGGCAGTTTGGTGTGTAACCATAATAAAGAATTATGCGTTCTTAAGCGAGAAGGGTTTTTATTTGAAAATTTTTTAAGCAACATAAAGATGTCTTAATGTAATCCATGTCATTACATTTACTGAATTGTATTGACATGGACAAAAGCATATCATGAAAAGAATGAAAAGCTCATTTTTTTCAAAGGTAAATTCTTCGAAAAGAGGCTTTCTAGGTTGTCAGTGGGCAAAGATAAGTTCAATCAATGAATGAAATATGGGAGTTCACAATTGTGCAATACGCATTTGGAAATTGCGAATCCGTTTATTAGTGTAAATATGACATGGATGTTAAGTCAGATAATAACCGACAACTTGAAGATTTCGTCGTTCCCGCTCCAGAACGACGAAATTTTTGGATATTATCTGACCTAACATCCATGTTATATTTACACCAATAAACGGATTCACATCTTCCAAATTTCTATTAGTTCAATCGTCTCGTAGATCTGAAAGTTCGGAATTCTTCCGAATTGTTAAAAAAATATTGCAGTTGTTTGAAGTTATAATTTTTTTCATTGGGATATAGCTTCAGAGCAAGAATTTTTTTCATAACCTGGGCTGTTTTTGAAGCCTCTTTTTTCTGAATTTATTTGTTTTTCGAATCATTGTCGCTTGTGCTCACATTAATTTCTAGTCAGCATAGTAATGTCTACGAATCATGCACACTCGATACTTGTTCTAACAATAATAACTGCGGAATAAGTTGATAGTGAACTCTAATTTCCAATTTTCTGTTTAGTTTCGAGCAAATATCTGCCGGATGAATCAGAACGTGGGCGGAAAAGTGAGACGGCTGGAAAGGAGACCTCCTTGTACGACAGACAGCCGGTTCTAGTCAAAAGCTGACAGTTAATTTCTGTGAGACTGGGAATAGCATTTCAGCATTGCATGAACTGCAAATCCCTAACAGTCCCTGAGATTCGGATTTTACTATATCTCGACTGCATCATTTCCTGACAATTGTTCAGTCCTCCCCGTTGCCATTCCAGAGGGAAAGGTTAAATAAACTCTGAAATCGAAAGCGAAATGGAAATCACTTGACGGCGGCTGAAACCGAAATCACGTGAACTGTTGAGGTAGAACTTCTGCACTTAGCGAGAAACTCGCGTCTCGTACATAATGCTTGTTTTATTGGAGATTCACAGACAATTTCCCCATGGAATTGATCGGTAATAGTTAATAAAGGAGGAAAATGCATGGCCACTGCAATACAGTATTAAAACCAAACCTAATTGTATATGAGAACGTTTTGCAAGACTTTTGAAACTGAACTCCAATTTATTAGCTTAATTTACAAATAAAAGATTCGATTTCGCGCAACACCAATATACAGACCAAAAGCACCAAACGCAAGGTCAGACAACAGTTTCATTACGCTACGATGATTAAAATTTCTCGTAAATTTCGTCCTCTGCTGCCAAGATGTCAGAATACTGTCTTCCTGTACCCAAATTGCGTATTCTGAAGATTGAGTGTTTCTCGTACAATTCTGGTTTCCTACTTCACGTTCTACTATAGTGCCCTAATCGGGAACACTTCTTTGCAAAAATAAACACTGGAAACTGAGAGCTACAAAAAATATTTGTGCTACGCCAATATCGCCACCCTTGTAGTTATACGAACCCTGCCATCAGTTCGTAACAACTGGTAGCGTGACTCATCGGACCACGCCACATGCTTCCAGACTTCCAGGGTCCAATCACCGTGTTCACGATCCCGGGTGAAGCGTTGTATCCGATGTCGTGGTGTAAAGAAAGGCACTCTGGTGGGTCTTCTGCTCCCATACCCCATAGACGCTAAATTACGCTGTACTGACCTGATGGATATATCTTTGGTACCTCCTGCATTGAATGTGGATGTTATTTGAGCCAGTGTCGCTTGTCTGTTAGCATAGCCAATATTGGTCGGACGCCGCTGGTCACGGTCTTTCAGCACCCATAGTCTGCCACTGCGCTGTCCACGGTGGGTGGTAACGCCTTCTATGAGGTATTCTCGGTACACACGTGACACCGTGGATAGAGGAATGTTGAATGTTCACAAAACTTCGGAAACTGAATGTCCCATCTGTCTGGCTCCCACTGCCATGCCTCGTTCAAACTCCGATAATTCACGTTGGCTTGCCATGATCCTACTGGCGGTTGTTAACCCTGACTCACAAGATTACACCTCGCAACTAATAAAAAACATGGAGTGCGGCGAAGCCCTAATAAGACGACAGCGCCAGTCAAAAATTTGCATACTGCTATACCATTGTCTTTGGCACTTCAGTGTATGTAATTGTTTAATATTGTGACGACCCCCCCCTCGCATAATTAATTGGCGAGAAGCGTGGCTAATTAACGGTAATTGAAACTTGATTGGGGGTTTTAATTAACAGAGAGTTATAATTTAAGCACTTGCGAGGGGCGGTATATTAAGAAAAGATCTGCTGGCACTTGGAATTCAAGTGAAGAGTTACAGGTGTTTGCCACGAGAACAAAGAACCCATAAACGGAAATGGGACGGGTCGGAGTTTAAAAGCTATTTCCCATGACTCAAAAATGTTTGGACGGCAAAAGCGTTGGAAGCTTTTGTCTGTGCCGCGCGCGAGACAATGGGAAAGCTCTTGGACTTGAAGAGCAGTTTATAATAAATATGTCGCGGTTTCAAATGTTAAAATTCACCGCTTTCCAATTTCTGGGAGACGGGAGATTGTTGTTGAGAGTGACAGAATCCGTTTTAAGCCGAGAGAATGAGGAAAGATTTATCCTCGCCCTAGAACAAATGCTTGCCGTCTGTGTGCTCTTGCGTTCTGAGCATAAGAAGTGAAGCCAGCTGAAAACATAAGCTGAGGAATAACAAGCGCCAGATCTGCTTGGGAACTTTCTACATCTCGCCGGACCACGGGTACCTGTCGTAAGGAGCCATTTCAGGTGAAATGCAGACAGAGAAATAATAAATACAGAATGTCCTCGCTCATCGAGAGAGAGAGAGAGAGAGAGGAGAAACGCCAGCCTCGGAACCCACGGAGGAGCCCAGCCCCCTGCAGAGAGAGCTCTGAAAAACCTGTTAGCCTCTTCGAGTCGAGTAGAGGAGAAAAATCTTGTGTGTGTGTCTGATTACGTACCTCCAGTGACCGAGGAACGACATCGCTTTAGCAACAGCAAAGAATGAGCGGTGATGGAAGTTAAGATCAAACTACCCGTAGTGCCAACATATTAGTGAATGTGAGTGAATGTTGTGTTTTTTTGGTGTCATCAATACTGTGGATACTCAAGGACCTATGTAAGTACTTCTTTTACCAGTATTTTATTTGCGGTCCATTGTGAACGAGCAGACGTTTCGTTAGGGCATATTTTCTGAAACACCGAAGAGGGCCAAAGCTGGCCCGAAATTTTAACTTTCATTATTCAATGAAGAATCCGGTGTAATTTATGCACTTATCTATTAAATCCCTGTTTTAATTGTTATACTGTGCCTCCATTGGTTTATTGGTGTACTGTGTCGGCTAATTGTCTAATAAGGTATTGGCGGATCCAGTGATTCGAATCGCAGTCCGGAATTAATTGGGCATCCTGACATCTAAGGCCCAAAGGTCGCAACAAAAGTGGTGATCAGCAGTGGGATCCGTATTGTATAGCTCAGAAACACAGTGCAACCGGAGCACAGTATTTATGACCAACTTTTGCAACTTGCATAATAAGTTGAGCTCAAAGTTTCAAGAATGGAAGGGATTACAAAAATATTAGATGAACTGAAAAATGAACTCAGAAATGGACTGAAAACTTCCAAAGAAAGTTTTGAGCAAAGCTTACAACAAGCAGAAAGTAAGTCTTTAGCAGCAGATGGGCAGCATAAATCAGCTGATAGCTAGAATTGGGGGTATGAGGAAAAATTTGATAAAAGAATAGAAGATACCAACTTGCGTATTGATCAGTTGGCAATTGGGCAGGCAAAATGCGTAGACCAAATAGAACAATGTACCCAAAATTTAGAGAGCGTTCGTAATTTATGCGAGACTCCATGTAGAAATGCAAAGAAAAACTTTCTGGAGAATTTAATGGTACTAAGTTAGAACAAACTAAATTTTATAGGGATATTGAGAAAAGGGTAAAACATTGTGAGGCAAAAATAAGTTCGTCGGAATTTAAGTCACTGGGGGTGATGAGCGAAGCTTTGAGTAGGCCGACCCGAATTAAACCAGGCGCGTTTGACGGAAAGACTAGCTGGGGAGTATACATGACCCAGTTCGAAATGGTTTCGAGTGTGAACGGCTGGAGCGAAAGGTAGAAAGCATGCGCGCTTGCGGCATCATTGAGGGATGCAGCTGCTGATATCCTACAAACTTTGTCGGAAGAGAGCCGTTCAAAATATTCCTGTCTCGTCGCTGCCCTGGAACTCAGATTTGGGGAGGAACATTTAAAGCAACTCCGTGTTCTTCAGTTGAAACATCGCAGGCAGGAGGTCAACGAGTCACTTCAAGAGCTCGCGACCGACATCGATCGGATGACAAGGCTTGCGTATGGGCAATGTACGTCGGATATACAGGACACGGTGGCGCAGCAACATTTTGTGGAGGCAATTTCTGATCCAGACATTCAGCATTCAGTGCGCATGGTGGATTGTGACTCACTTAAGTCAGCCGTCTTACATGCAATGAAATTTGACTCTTCGCGCCATTCTAGGAGTCCTAGAAAAACAGTTCGTATGGCGACTACAGCAGAAAGTCCGATCAATGCATCAGTCGAAACTAAACTCGAAGAGCTTTTGGATCTACTTAGCAGAGATGCTAAACATCGTTCTGTTACGTCTCCTGGCCGGGGAAAAAGTGATACGCCGTCTAGAAAAGTGGAGTGCTGGTATTGTAGATTAAGAGGGCATCGCATTTTTGAGTGTAAAAAACGGTTGAGAGAGGGAAAAAGTCGAAGGAATAGGCTTCGGGAAACCCTCAGAAATCAGTTTCGAGGGGCGAGAACTGACGCAGCAAGAGCAGCCCCGCACGGTGAAAGCGCACGTCACAGGTCTTTCTGGGGATTACAGTGGTTTAAGAGTTGAGGGGATGATAAATAAAACTAAATGCCAATTTGTGCTGTATACTGGGGCGGATATTACACTAGTCCGTCCGGATATTTTCGAGCAAATTAAGGAACCTGCAGTTTGTTTGAAAGGTGAGCAACGGGTTGAGATTCAAACTGTGAATGGTGGGGGTTTAGTTGCTCTTGGAACTGCAGGCGTCGACATACGAATTGGAAATAAATGCTGCAGACACACGGCAGTGATTGCTGATATCGTTGAAGAATGCATCCTGGGTCTCGATTTTCTTAGTGAGAACAGATATGTTTTGGACCTTAAAAATGGAACCCTGAAGACGGAACATGAGGAAATGGTTCACATGAGGAGTCAACATGGGCACCTGAGGTCGCAAAGGGTCACAGTTCTCGCAAAAGAAAAGTGTGTTTTACCAGCAAAAAGTGAAACAATTCTGGCAGGATGTTTGCCTGAGCTTTCACTAGAATTTCCGATGGCAGTATGCGAAATGTCCGAAATTTGCCCTTTACCGAAAAATGTACTTGTAGCGAGAGCACTGGTAAAAACAGCACATTGCATTCCCGTTAGAATAGTTAACCTGGGTTACGTCGATGTGAAAATAAAAGAAGGGTTAGCACTTTGCTTCTTGAATCCTGTAATTTCGGCGCGTAGCAGCAGAGTAAGGATCCCACCCGATTCGCGCGTGGGAGGGAGCGGCGAAGTACCCTAGCATCTGCGTGACCTCGCAAGGGAGGCCACGGCGAGCCTGAGTACGTGTCAGCTTGAACAGTGGACCGAGATGATATGCGAATTTGCCGATGTTTTTTCCGCAGGTGAGGATGATTATCGACGATCCAATGTCGTTTTCCATAAAATAGATACGGAAAATAGTGTTCCAATTAAGCAACCGCCTAGACGTTTACCTTTAGCTAAACGAGCAGAAGTGAAAGAGATGTTGAGAAATATGGAGAAGCAAGGAGTTATAGAACCTTCTTTTAGCCCGTGGGCATCACCTGTTGATTTAGTCTCTAAGCCTGACGGTGCGACTAGGTTTTGTTTAGACTACAGGAAACTCAATGAAGTAACTCGTAAGGATTCCTATCCACTACCTAGGATAGATGACACTTTAGATCGTTTGGCTGGATCTGAGTGGTTCTCCACGCTCGATCTAAAAAGCGGCTATTGGCAGATGGGTATGCATCCAGATGATAAGGAGAAAACTGCCTTCACGACAGGTAATGGTTTGTGGCAATTTCGGGTAATGCCATTTGGATTGTGTAATGCGCCCACCACATTTGAACGTTTAATGGAAACTGTTCTTCGAGGTTTACCGTTTGACATCTGCATGGTTTATCTGGATGACATAATTGTGTGTGGAACTACTTTTTCCAAAAATCTACATTTTTTCTGATTCAATTTTAATCCAGCTTCCCGGAGCCTAGTGAAAACGACTCTCAAATTATTCAAATGCTTAGCAAAAGTAGTTCCACACACAATTATGTCATCCAGATAAACCATGCAGATGTCAAACGGTAAACCTCGAAGAAAAGTTTCCATTAAACGTTCAAATGTGGCGGGCGCATTACACAATCCAAATGGCATTACCCGAAATTGCCACAAACCATTACCTGTCGTGAAGGCAGTTTTCTGCTTATCATCTGGATGCATACCCATCTGCCAATAGCCACTTTTTAGATCGAGCGTGGAGAACCACTCAGATCCAGCCAAACGATCTAAAGTGTCATCTATCCTAGGTAGTGGATAGGAATCCTTACGAGTTACTTCATTGAGTTTCCTGTAGTCTAAACAAAACCTAGTCGCACCGTCAGGCTTAGAGACTAAATCAACAGGTGATGCCCACGGGCTAAAAGAAGGTTCTATAACTCCTTGCTTCTCCATATTTTTCAACATCTCTTTCACTTCTGCTCGTTTAGCTAAAGGTAAACGTCTAGGCGGTTGCTTAATTGGAGCACTATTTTCCGTATCTATTTTATGGAAAACGACATTGGTTCGTCCATAATCATCCTCACCTGCGGAAAAAACATCGGCAAATTCACATATCATCTCGTTCCACTGTCCAAGCTGACACGTACTCAGGCTCGCCGTGGCCTCCCTTGCGAGGTCACGCAGATGCTCCGGTACTTCGCCGCTCCCTCCCACGCGCGAATCGGGTGGGATCCTTACTCTGCTGCTACGCGCCGAAATTACAGGATTCAAGAAGCAAAGTGCTAACCCTTCTTTTATTTTCACATCGACGTAACCCAGGTTAACTATGCTAACGGGGGTGCAATGTGCTGTTTTTACCAGCGCTCTCGCTACAAGTACATTTTTCGGTAACGGGCAAATTTCGGACATTTCGCATACTAGTCGTTTTCACTAGGCTCCGGGAAGCTGGATTAAAATTGAATCCGAAAAAATGTAGATTTTTGCAAAAGGAAGTGAAGTACCTAGGACATGTAATTTCTGCAGATGGCATAGGGACAGACCCTGAAAAGATTGTGGCAGTCAAAGAATGGCCACCGCTGACGAATGTTCGGGAGGTGAGAAGTTTCCTTGGGTTATGTTCCTATTACCGGAAATTTATCAGAGGTTTTTCGCAGATAGCCCGACCATTGCATCGGTTAACTGAGGCGAAAGTTCCCTTTGCGTGGAATGAAGAGTGTCAACGAGCCTTCGCGACACTAAAGGAAGCTCTGATATCAGCGCCGGTATTGGCTTATCCCAAAGCGGAATTATCATTCATCCTTGATATCGATGCTAGTGAAACTGGAGTAGGTGGAGTTTTATCTAAGGTTCAGAATGAACAGGAAAAGTCATAGCGTACTTTAGTAAATCTCTTTAAGCCGCAACAGAACTACTGTGTTACTAGAAAAGAATTATTGGCTATGGTAAAAGGTATAGAACATTTTCATCACTATTTGTTTGGCAGAAAATTCTTGTTGCGAACCGATCACGGCGCTTTGCGTTGGTTGTTTAATTTTAGAAATCCGGAGGGACAGGTAGCCAGGTGGATAGAACGTTTACAAAGTTATGATTTCCAGGTACAACATCGGAAGCGAAATGCACATAAGAATGCTGATGCTTTGTCGAGAAGACCCTGTCCGCAGCAATGCAAATCCTGCCTACGCGCAGAGAGCAATGATCTGCAGCCGGGGACCCAAGCGGTGCGCCAGGCGATAATTCCCCCTACCCCGACTGTACGAGATCCGCTGAGTCATTATGAGATGCAAAAAGCGCAGGAAGCGGACGAAGATGTTGGACGTCTGGTCCGTTGAAAGCAAGAGTCTCCTGACCGTCCTCCGTGGGCGACGGTTGCAGCGTACGGACAGATCTTGAAAAGTTATTGGGCGCAATGGGATTCTCTTGTGGTTAGAGATGGAATTTTGTACAGAGAATTGAAAAATTCTAGGAATGATTCGCGACAAATTCAGCTGGTGTTTCCAAGAACTTTGGTGAAAAGATGTGTTGAAACAAATGCATGATAGCCCGACTGGTGGACATTTTGGTGTCAGAAAAACTCCCGCGAAAGTCCGGGAACGATTTTACTGGGTAAATGGTAGGAAGGATGTAGAGGATTGGTGCAGACATTGTCACTTATGCGCGTCCAAAAAGGCCCAATGACACGATGTCGCTGCCGAATGCAAGTGTATAATGTGGGAGCACCGTTCGAAAGGGTAGCCATTGATGTAATGGGACCGTTTCCCAAGTCAGAGGATGGCAACAGATATTTGTTGGTGGCTATGGATTATTTCACCAAATGGCCGGAGGTCTTTCCTATGGAAAATCAGGAAGCAGTTGCTGTTGCCGAAATTCTTGTCAGTAGATTGGTGAGCTCTCATGGGGTTCCTCTTGAATTGCATTCCGACCAGGGGCGGAACTTTGAGTCTAAAGTGTTCTATGAAATGTGTAATTTACTCGGCATTAAAAAAGACTCGAACTACGCAACTTCATCCTCAGAGTGACGGAATGTGTGAAAGGTTCATACGCACCTTGGGACAGCAGCTTTCATTATTTGTTAGTGATAACCAGAAAGATTGGGACAGGCTTGTTCCGCTATTTTTGTTGGCGTACCGAGCTGCGGTGCATGGAACCACAGGGAATACCCCGAGTATGATGTTGTATGGGCAAGAATTACGTCTCCCTGTGATTTGGTGTTTGGACGGCCGGAACCAATTGCCCAGGATTCTAGCACGTATGTCACAGAGCTTACCAGGAGATTGGAGAAGGTACATAGTTTTGCTAGGAAGAATATTCGAATAGCTACTGAACGAATGAAGACCAGATATGACGTGCAGGCTGCGGAGAAAGTGTTTAAGGAGGAAGACTTAGTCTGGCTCTATAACCCACGAAGGCGAAAGGGAAAGTCACCCAAATTGCAGCGCCCGTGGGAAGGTCCTTATGTAGTAAAGAAAAGAATAAACGATGTTCTTTATAAAGTACAGTACAATAATAGACCAGTTAGAGTTATACACCTCGATAGGCTTAGACCGTATAGGAAAGGAAATACAGAATCATAAACGTTTGAAGGATGAGTGTCTCAGGTGATTGGTTAGTTACCCGTTGGTTGACTTGTTGATGTGAAAGGATGAGAAGTGGAGAGCCTGAGAACTTGGAATGAGTTTGTTGGTTGTAATAATTTTGTATAGTGTACTCGGTGTTGTGTTCTATTGGTGGAAATATTTTAATATTGCAATATGTCGTGTGCCGTGGTAATGGAACTGTGTAATGTAAATTAATTATGTAGTGCCGTATTTGTATACTGCCCTGGGGCGTGGAAGTGTAAATAATTATGTAGGTATGCATGGAATGTGGGCGCTCCCTAAGATTCGTTAGAAAAAGGGATGTGCCCGGGGAATGTCAAAGACCAATTCAAGGCGATTATTTAGAGAAAGGGCAGAGATGACGATGCACAAGGAAAGAGGGGTACTGGTGAGCTCTTATCTAGGGTAGGCAGTTCCGGGTGGTGGAATCGCTGCGAATCACAGGTAGCTTATATGCACTCGAGACGAGTTGCATTTTAAGAAGGGGGCGATGTGACACACACATCTCGCATAATTAATTGGCGAGAGGCGTGGCTAATTAACGGTAATTGAAACTTGATTGGGGGTTTTAATTAACAGAGAGTTATAATTTAAACACTTGCGAGGGGCGGTATATTAAGAAAAGATCTGCTGGCACTTGGAATTCAAGTGAAGAGTTACAGGTGTTTCCACGAGAACAAAGAACCCATAAACGGAAATGGGACGGGTCGGAGTTTAAAAGCTATTTCCCATGACTCAAAAATGTTTGGACGGCAAAAGCGTTTGAAGCTTTTGTCTGTGCCGCGCGCAAAACAATGGGAAAGCTCTTGGACTTGAAGAGCGGTTTATAATAAATATGTCGCGGTTTCAAGTGTTAGAATTCACCGCTTACCAATTTCTGGGAGACGGGAGATTGTTGTTGAGAGTGACAGAATCCGTTTTAAGCCGAGAGAATGAGGAAGGATTTTTCCTCGCCCTAGAACAAATGCTTGCCGTCTGTGTGCTCTTGCGTTCTGAGCATAAGAAGTGAAGCCAGCTGAAAACATAAGCTGAGGAATAACAAGCACCAGATCTGCCTGGGAACTTTCTTCACCTCGCCGGACCACGGATAACTGTCGTAAGGAGCCATTTCAGGTGAAATGCAGACAAAGAAATAATAAATACAGAATATCCTTGCTCATCGAGAGAGAGAGAGAGAGAGAAAGGAGAAACGCCAGCCTCGGGAACCACGGAGGAGCCGAGCCCCCCTGCAGAGAGAGCTGTGAAGAAACTGCTAGCCTCTTCGTGTCGAGTAGAGGAGAAAAATCTTGTGTGTGTGTCTGATTACGTACCTCCAGTGACCGAGGAATGACATCGCTTTAGCCACAGCAAAGAATGAGCGGTGATGGAAGTTAAGATCAAACTACCCGTAGTGCCAACATATTAGTGAATGTGACTGAATGTTGTGTTTTTTTGGTGTCATCAATACTGTGGATACTCAAGGACCTATGTAAGTACTTCTTTTACCAGTATTTTATTTGTGGTCCATTGTGAACGAGCAGACGTTTCGTTAGGACATATTTTCTGAAACACCGAAGAGGGCCAAAGCTGGCCGGAAATTTTAACTTTCATTATTTAATGAAGAATCCGGTGTAATTTATGCATTTATCTATTAAATCCCTGTTTTAATTGTTATACTGTGCCTCCATTGGTTTATTGGTGTACTGTGTCGGCTACTTGGCTAATGAGTTATTGGCGGATCCAGTGATTCGAATTGCAGTCCGGAATCCTGACATCTAACGCCCAAAGGTCGCAACCATGTGATATATTTTGTTGTTTTAATTAGAATTTTATTTAAATGTCTTTGGATTACATAATAATAAAATATGCGTTCCTTCTTTCTACAGGAAAATTTTCAAGCAGAAAGTTTTGAAAAATTTAAATCAATAGGTCGAAGACAGATGTAAGTAACTGGCAACAAGGTGCCACAGCTTTTGGCCGATCGAAAAGACGGAGCATCAAGGAAGTTGCTCAGTTTGCAGATGTTTGCAAAAGAACAGTTCTATGTGATTACAAAGATTAATGTAAGTGAAACTCGCCTGAAAATAAAGGGAAAAACTGTGGAACGAATACCATTTCAACATGTCGTGACCAGCACAGATTTTGTAACCTGGTTAACTAAAACAGATTTCAAACAAGGCAGAAACTCCTCTTATATGTTAATAATGGACCTCATACATTTATATCTGCGCGAAAACCGCGTAAGGAACTTTATCGAATGTATATCTGCAGTCCAGTTGCAAGACTGAAACCAAACTTAACTTCAGCTCACAAAAAAACTGAATTAGCTTGGGCCAGAGCTCACGGGACATGAACCGTTGATCAGTGGAAGGCTGTCATATAATCCTATTGTGGTGTGTTTGTTTTTCGGGTGTTCATCAGTTGTAGAGTATTTTGTATTGCAAGTTACGTAATAAATTTTTTTACGTAAGAGGATGGTGTATGAATAGATGACTTTTCCTGTGTGCTACACATTTCTTAGTAGCTGCCACCAGACCAGTTAGTGTTCTTACATGGACCGGTCACCTTACCTTCCTTAGCCATTCATCTGAGGCATGGTGAAGAATCTGTGAGTGATATCACATAGAGCTGCGAAACAATTACAATCTGTACACGGTTTTATTTACATTCTCTGGTTTGAGTGAAAATATTCAAATATTAGTACATCTTGGCTTGAGTGAGAATTTTCACTTCCGAGTATTTGTATCGTATTCTGGAGCGGATTCAACACACAGTTCCGGATGAGATTCAATCTCCAGCAACATACGTTGATTTCATTAGCAACACAACATTTAGGAAATACAAATGGAGGGTGAACTTTGATCACTCAGACCGCAGCCTGGCTTTTGATATGTCCCTAAATAACCATCAGTTATTAGAACATCATTCGTATAACCTAACCCGCAGATTGGTTCTGCTACATTGCTATTCCACCTCGGTGGAACAGCGTTATTAGCGGCTGGTTTCCATATTCCACGCCTCTATCACGGAGAAAACGAGCCGTCTTATTCGATCACGTTCAGAGACAAAAGAGAGCGAAAGTCCGTTGTAACTTTTCGCGCCTATTCGAACTTTTTCCATCCCCGGAGAGTGCCCGTCCAATGGCGTGCAAGAACGCTGAGATGCTGGGCCATGTGGTTTCTCTCTATGTCCAACGCCCAGCAAAACTTTCCGTGACATCCCAGGCTCGCGTATATGTGAAGCTTCTCTTCCCCGCAGAATTCACTGAGGAAAGGATTTTGTTTTTGTTGTTTTTTTCTTCTTCCTTCTCGCTGACACATACAACATGGCCGACCCATCGCCATCCTCCCTCTCGCTGACAAGAAATGGCGTCCTATCTCCCCACTTGTATTTATTTTTCTCCTTTCCGACCCTAAAATCTCCCAATTTTTCTCACGTCATCACACCTATGAATCCAAATTTTGCCTGTACTCAAGTGATGAAAAGCGTAGGGTCAACAGGAGGTCTAAAGAAACATTCAATCCTTAGTGTATGTTCAAAGAGTTCTTGCCAAAGGACGTGGGTCTCTCATGCTGTGGGGTTGCATTAATGGTTGTAAATTAAACCCACTAGTAGAGTATGGGGAATACTATGAATCAGCATGCGTACAGAGAAATTTTAGACAATCATGTGCTTCTTTTTGCACAACACTTTTAGGATTCTCATCAAGTGACTTATCCTATTTAGCAGGATGAAAACTGCATGATTCACAGAGCTAAAACCATTATGGATTTGTGTGAAGCATGACACAAATTTGAGATGCATGGACTGGCCAGTTGAATCGCCATATTTAAATTCCATGTAGTATTTATGGGACCACCTTGAACAAAGTATAAAAACCAAACTTTAGCATCCTAGAAATATCAATGAATAGCGAGACAAACTCTTTTTTGGGTGGTCGAAAATTGATTGAAGTTATTTAAGGTGTTTGTCTACGTTAAAATACCCATTTTGGCAAAATTTTCGAATTATTCTATTATATTACTTGAAAGAGTAGACTTTTAGGAATCCAAAACACTTTGATTTTTGTTTCTACGCTTATCAGAACAGAAGTTATAGCCAATTGAATAAACCGAACAGTAAAAAGTTAAACATTGTGATTCATAAGTGATTTTCTTCGCTTATATATTTTTAATGCTAACAGAATTTATTTGTAATGATTTTGGATTCATTTATTTACATTTAGCAACACTTAATTAATTAAATAATATATTTTGTGTTCTGTGGAATGGCAATCAGTATTATTCTGAGATTTGGTTACGTTTGCTTCGCGCTTTGTTTAGTCATAATTTCTGGTGAAATTTTGTATGTTCCGTTGCTATTTTAGTAGTGAACTTGCTTTAGATTTATTGTTTATCATTTGAAGTGAATTAAGATGCCAAAAGTATGGTCTAAGAGATCTAAAAAACGATCCTTTCACGGCAATCGCTGCACTGCCCCTAAGCCATGTGATAGTGACGATGTAATGACTGCAAGTTCAAGTAAGCTAAAAATTCCGAATATTCAAGTAAATGTATCAGACAATGAAACAGATGCGCCCAAAGGCAATAGAATATTTGATATTGAGACTTTAATATCTGTGTTGTCCAAACTATCTTGCCCAGAATGCTTTCAAACTGATTTGAAATTGGTTGAAGATTCAAAATTTGGACTGTGCTCAAACTTGTGTTTAATTTGTAAGTGTGGTTTTAAAATGGGTTTTTCTTCAACTCTCAAGGAACACAACAAAAACTTGATAAATTCAGCATTAGTTCTTGGATTACGATTAATTGGAAAGGGTTATTCTGCAGGGTTAGCTGTTATTCACTTTGAACTTGCCTTTTCTATCTAAGGCAGCTTTCAGACGGCATGAAGGCTACCTATTTGAAGCTGTACAAGCTGCAACTGAACAAAACATGCAAGAAGCAGCAACAGAAGTAAAGAATTTAAAAAGGAGTACATCTAAGAAAGCAACAAAAATCACAGCTTGTGGTGTGTCAGTCGATGGCACTTGGCAGCGGCGTGGGCATACATCCCTCAATGGTTGTGTGTCAGTAATTTCCATTGACACTGGGAAAGTTTTAGATTTGGAAGTTATGACACAATATTGTTACAAGTGTAAAAGAGACTATGATTCGAGTAAGGAGCACCTATGCTCAAATCACACAGGATCTGCATCAAGCATGGAATCAGTAGGAGTGTATAGAATATTTGAACGGTCTAAAAAAATCGACAACTGAAGTACACCAAATACTATGGAGATGGTGACTCCAAAGGCTATGGCCGCCCCGGTGGCGCATTGGTCTAAGCGATGGCCTCTGATCATTCGTCCGAACGGGGTCTGGGTTCGAATCCCGGTGAGGCATGGATGTTGTGTTTGTCTTACGGCACTGGCTCTCTCCCTTCCCTGGAACCAGTGACCCTAAATTAGGGACGGGCGACTGCTTATAGACCATTGAGTTGCTCACGGTGGTCGTTAAACCTCCAATCAAAAAAAAAAAAAGGCTATATGGAAGTAAATCACATTTATGGGCAAGACACAGTTCAAAAACTGGAGTGTATAGGCCATGTGCAGAAAAAGAGTTGGTTCTCGCTTGAGGAATTTGAAAAAAGCAAAAAAGGAATCGGAGGGAAAGTGAAATTAACCGATAAGTTTATAGGCATACTACAGAATTACTATGGCATTGCTATCCGGAGCAATGTAGGAAATTTGCAGAGTATGCAAACTGCGGTTATAGCTGCATTTTTGCACTGCTGTTCCAGCGACAAGAACATAATGCATGGACAATGCCCGACAGGATTAGACAGCTGGTGTAAATACCAGCGAGCATTATCTGCTGGTAGTCAGATTTGTGATAAATCTCCTGGTCTTCCAGATTCTGTCATAAAGGTTATAAAACCAGTGTACATGAGTCTGTGTAATCAAGCTCTACTTTCAAAATGTTTGCATGGGAAGACCCAAAACTGTAATGAAAGTTTTAACAATTTACTATGGACTGTTTTACCAAAAGAAACATTTGTTGGACTGCAGACCATGTTATTAGGAGCAAATATTGCAGTTTTGCTGTTTAATTCTGGTTATTTTGGACTGTTACCTGCGTTCAAAATATTAGGAATACCATTTGAACAAAAGATGGTTAATGATTACTTGAGACTGGTCAATGAGCGAATAATAAATTCGAGACGTCAATCCTTACCCACTGCAAAACTTGCTCGGAAAAAAAGAAGAGCTGCAAAAAAATCAAAATTGGCACAAAATGAAATCAAGGAAGGTTGTACATATAAGAGTGGTGAATTTTAAATGTGATGAACAAGTAGTACATAGAATTTTCTTCAAATCAAATCTTTTAACGCGTTTTCTGAAAAACCAAATTTTCAGCTATATTTCCGTACGAGAAATGTGATTACTCAAAAAGTTTTCAAGATATGGTATCGAAATTTTGTTCTATTGTTTCAAATATTCTCTTCTATACTTTGAACTAAAAGTTAAAGTGTACATGCATATTTGGTGATATTATAAGTGTTTAAACATGATGCGAAAAGATTTTTTAAATGAATTTTCAAAAAAATTTTGCAGTTTTTGTTCGATTTGCTATTATAATGTGAATTTAAGGAATATCACAAAGTTTTTAGTTCATTGCACAGGAAAGAGTTACAGTAATATACAGTATCAAGGAAATTGAAATATATAGAATTTAATTGACTGTACACTGTCTGGTGTCAGTATGAAATTTTACTTAATTTTTACTCACAATGACACGTTTCATAACATTTTAAAGAAATTTTGTCAAAGTTATATGTTTTTTTTCATGTTTTGCATTGCATATTAACTCGAATTGTGTGTATTTAATTAATTTTGTGTTAATTTAAAAAAAATGCTTCTAACGTAGACAAATACCTTAAATCATCTTGTTGAATCTCTTCTAGCAAGAGTTACAGTGTATTATCTGCACGTGGTGATCTAACTAAGTATTAAAAGTAAATTTATAGAGATGACTAATTATTGACAGGATTCTGTATTTGACGCATCGTTCTTTGGTTTTAATTTTCTTCGGTCTCGAGAATTTTACATTTTCTTTAACGGAAAGCAGGGAGAATCGGGAACTTATTACTATACAGTTACAGCCTGGATACTACTCTATGGATTAGAAATGTTAGTGCTAAGGTACAATGATCGTGGTTTGGATCACCCGAGAAGAAACTGAGGTTTATTTATTCAGTACGTACAGGTATCAGCATACATCACTCAACATTATTTCTTTAAAGGCATCTAATCTAATTTTGTCATCACGTTTTTAGAGATATCCATATATATGACAAAAGATGAAGTCCTGCAACAACCAGTTTTGTCCACGGACTGGTTTTGTCCGCTCCTGAAAGTAGAACTGAAAGAATGCATTTGACATCAGTTGGTATAAGCATAAACCTGATTTTCCACAGCATTTCCTGATTTTACCTGGGAAAACATTTTCCTTTGCCTAGTGCCACGAACAAATATTTGTAAAAAAAACATTTTTCATGCCGAGTGCCATGAGAAAATATTTGTAAAAAACATTTTTCTTTCTGAGTGTCATTTGTATTTGGCGCAATAACGCTGTCTGTAGAACACCGACTGGACGTTATTATTTTATTTTATTTTTGGTAGTTGTTGTCTGTCTAGTGGAGGGATCAGGAAAAAGCCTTGTCTAAGACTTTCAATTTTTCTTATATCTTTACCTTGTAGCTATATGGTGAAGATACCTATTTGTTTCTGTCAAGATACGCATATATACAGTTATATAACGAAGAACCAAACCATTATGACCACCTGCCTAATATGTTGTTGGTTCTGCCCGTGGTGCCAAAATATCTCTTACCCGGCGCGGCATAGACGCTACAAGATGTCTAAAGATATCTTGTACCAACAGATTACCAGCAGACCCTTTAACTCTTGTAAGTCACGTGGTTGAACTGCCGCCGATATCTGGGAAATTTTGAGGCCAGGGAAATACCTAGAATTCTTCTTCATGTTTCGCGAACCATTCTAGAATATTCCGGGTACTGTGACACGGCGCATTATCCTTCTGAAAAAAGGGAACTACTAGAGGGGATTTCCGTTCCCACGTAAGCATATACCTCGTCTACAGTGTTGCTTACGTCATAGTTTCCTGCATATAAATGACTTCACCCAGGGTTTGCCAGCAGAACATTGCCCAAAGCATTACATTTCCTCCACCGGCTTGTTTTAGTCTCAATGTGCATCCTAGTGCCAACATTTCCCTAGGTAGACGACGCACACGTACCCGTTCGTCCGCACGATGCAACAGGAAATGAGATTCTTCAACAACCTTCTTCCAATCATTCAAGCTCCAGTTTGGACGCTCGCTTGTCCATTGTAGGCGCTTTCGATAGTGAGCCGAGGTTAACGTGGCACTTGAGTGGCCTGCGGCTACGCAGTCATATATTCAGCAGTGCTCGATGTACTTCGTGTTGTAACACATTACTCTCGTCACCAGCACTCAAATTACCAGAGAGGTGTGACATAGTATCCTTTCTGTTGTCTCGTACCGTGCCAGACTACCTTATACTGGCCTCTAGCATCGGTGAGCGGTGGTGGGCCAACACTTTGCCTGCGGTTCGTGGTTTGCCTTTCTCGGACAACTCTTCCTCTCTCTCTCTCACCCACACATACACACACAAGAGCGCGCGCGCACCAGCGCACACATATGCTGTTTTACCATACGGAGATGATTGAGTCGTACAGTTTCTGTTGCAAATTGAACTGCGGCAAAGTCTCACAGTGAAATGGCCTTTCCATCTCATCGCGCAGATACTCCATGAGATTTAAATCTGGGGTCTATTCAGTGTTCTGCAATCATGGCGAGCATTATCCACTTGAAATAAATGCAAAGTTTTCTCGCTAAGGGTCATATGCATCAACTGCTTTCTTATCTCTTTTTAAAGTACTTGAAAAACTATTTTTCTATCGTATAGATCCCGCTATGAAGTATATACTATACGTAGATTTGCTAGTATTTCAAAATGCACAGTTGTGACGCTACGAGTGTCAGTGTATATTTCTATTTTCGAAAGAATTTCCGATTCTAAAAACCGAATGGAAAAAAAATCCATTTCGGTAGCATGCCCCTTGCTATGAACATTTTGAACTCATTCTCATCTTCAAATACCACTCCATTTACAAATTTTGAAGATGATAGTCCGTTTTCTGGTGTAAATATGACAGATTTTCCGAAAATTTTAAAATTTCGTCGTCCTGGAGCGGGAAACGGATCCGCGTCTCCCAAATAGCGCTCGGGTATGCTAACCACTACACCACCCAGAACGACTAAGTCTCAAGCTTCCGATTAATTTTATATCCTTGTCATATTTACATCAAAATATCGGATTGTTATCTTCAAAATTTGTATTATATGGTGTGATCCCGTATTTCATTCATGACCACCCCAGCAAAAACACAAGTGCTGGGAAACTGCTGGCCACCAGCTGGTGGTGATGAGTCACTTCTGGCTGAAATCTGCCGCATTTTCAGCCATTGATGGCGCTGCAGCATCGCCGTGAATTGGGGGCCTCCAAGCAAATGCCACTAGTGGCCCGTTGCTGGAAACCAATGCAACCCCAACAGCAGGTGAAAAAAACGGGACTGCGCATGCGCAGAAGCAACACTTGCTGTGTCTCTCATGGTACCAATTAGTTGAAGACGACGCTATCGCCATCGTGTTATTTTAGTGGATTTTAAGGAAAAAAATCCATATGTAGAAAAGGCGAATTAATTTCCTAATGAAATTCCACGTAAACGAAGATATCAGATTAAGCCATGAAATACACCCACTCCATTCCCATGAATAACAATTCATGGAATGGAGTGGGTGAATAACAAGAAAAAATTGAAACCGCTTGAAACAAATGTCCTGGAAAACCATTAAAAAAACGTTTGTTGAAAAAAAAAAAAAAAGAATTATACGCGTACAAAATTTATTAATTATTTGAAAGAAAAAAAAGCAACGCTATGTGGATATAATGTACTCATCCATGGGTTGAATACACAAGACTGGAAGGAATTTGCTTCTAAAAATAACGAGAAGTAAAATAAAATATCTTTCCCCTTTAAAACAAATGTAGCTTCGGACAACGGAAAGGAAAGATACAACGTTAAAAATGTAACAGAATATGACATGAACCCGGGTAAATATATATTAATTCATTATTCAACAATCTCTTTTCAAGACTGCAAGGACAGTACAAAACTTTGGAAAGCGACTCTAAGTATGTACATGAGTGAAGTTCCCTTAAGGTAAAAAAAAAAAAAAACTATCGTTACGTTGAAAAAATAAATTTATGAATTATATGAAACTGACTTTTATGAAAAATCCCTCGCAATATTGTAAAATAAAAGAGGGAACCGTTCGATTACATATTCTGCACAAAACAGACAGCTTCAAGCATATGCTCGTGCGTGGCAAATTAGTCCGGTCGGTAGAGTACCAGGACCGTTTGCTCCCACGCAAACGGTCCTGGTTCGCATTCTGTCAATGACCCGAACGGGCGTTTTCCTATTCTGCTGAGAAAATTTCCCCAGCGCAGTTCTCAAATTCACAAGTTTCTTAAGGGTAGAAAAAAAAAGTTGTGGCTTTGGAGAACTGCAGTTATCCTTGATTTTTTTTTTTTACTACTACTACTACTACTGGGAAATTGGCGGACAAGATTCGGCAAGTCACCAGTTACGTCACGTGGTTGCCGGCTGCCACTACCGGCAAACTAGCGGACCACATTAGGCTAGCCATCATTTCTGGCACATGCTTGCAGGGCCTCTGAAGGGCCACTTGTGGCAGCTACTGCCTGTGATGGACAACTGATGGGTCTGTTCTGGCATATGACAACTGATGGGGTGCCAACTGATGGCCAGCTGTTGGCCTGAACTGCTGGCCCTTTTGTTGGCCGCGCGGACATTTTATTGACCGTTTGACAGCGGCAACACAGAGCTGGACTATTGCTGGCAGTGCTGGCTGCCAGCAATGGCCCAGTGCTGGCCCAGCAAGACTGTTTTTTCTGTGACACAGTTGTATTGCTATGCTTGTGAAGTTTTATCATGGTTTCCTCCATAAGTCTGTTTCTAACAGTTTGAATTCAAAACCCCATTTGTATCAAATAGCTTCAAGTATGAGGAATATTTTGAGCATAACTTGGGACATTTTGTAATGAACATTTCTGCTCTTATTGGGCGCATCTTCATATTTCTATTTGCAAAAATTATACGAATTTCAATGGCTCGGCTGAAAATTTTATTTTTATAACCCGTGTTATTCACTGTCAAGAATATCGTCAGTATTGCGCGTTTTAATTAATGCGAAGTTTTTCTTCTGGAGGCATAAATGTATTATCTTTTTCGTTAATTTTACCCTTCTGTAATATCCGCTTTGAAAAATCCTTTTTGTATCGGAAATAACTGAAGACACGTGCACCCTACATCCAAAAACTCGATGTCAACTTTCTTACATCATTTGTATTTTTGAAATATTTGAAAAGTCATTGAAATGAAGTTCTTTCAGTTAACTTCAGTTAAAGCCAAAACAATTTATCTGTAATAAATTTTCTTTTTTTTTTTTTATTTTCCATTTACTTTCGAATTCCCCAGCTTGGGGAACTTTGTAAATTGAATGGAAAAAGTCAGAAGGACTCCATTTCCCACAAGCTGCCGTCACAGCTAATTGCTTGATGTACTTTTGAGTTAAACGGCAGTTTTCAGGAATTCGAGATGTATCATTTTTGACTGTGCGTTTAAAGGCTACAATCAAAACTCTTTTCTCACCTAACAACAGCTCTTCCAAAGAAATTAGAAACTAGATATTTTTGACAAAGTTAAATTTTCATTTGTGTTGTGAACGTGTCGTTGTTGGCTACTCTAGAAAAACTTTTAATATTTTGAAATGAGTTTGATAAGGGGTCTTTTCAGCTAGCCCAGAAAAAGTACATGGTTAAAAATGAAATATTCTTAGTTTACTTCCACTTATAATTCTGTTCAGGGTTTCCTTCATTACTTGAAAATCTTTTAAATCCTTGGCATACGGAGATTAATAGCTGACAGATGAAGATGCTCCTGCTCCAATAGCAATTGTTTAACATAAAACAACCCAATTGTTTTCTGGAGTTTTTTCTAACAGCTTCTTGAGAATTTTTGCTACAAACACTTTGATTACATCAATCAGCAGTCAAAGCACACTGTAAAAAAATGCAATGAACTGATGCGCTGTTTTGTGCTGTCAATGTTAGAATTCCCTCACGAAGGAGTGCAATCTCACTATTATCATTTCCAGGATGTCTAGAGAATATAATGGAACTTTGCGACAGAGCCAGTGAGATCACACAACGAACAGATGGACTAAATGTGTTCGTGACTGTCAGACATAATCTAAGCTGAAAGATTTGGGAGAATTTACTGCCTAGCCAAAAGTAATCAAACCTGATAAGTTTGAACAAATGTTCAAGTTGGAAGATTACTTGAAACTGAAGTCTTAGAAAAGGACGATATACGCGATTAAGTTTAAGGTCTACCTCTTGTTGTGTGGTTAACAATTCTGTGACAAGTTCCATGATGTTTAACATTCTAAAAGGAACGCACCTGCTCCTCTTCGAATTTTCAAGCGATATAAAATTAATTAATGGTCCTTGTGCATTTCAACTCATCATGTATGATCAGTAGTAAGTGAAGTAAATAAATGTGTCTGTTTATCTAGCGTGCAATTACTACTACCACTAAAGTCACTCAGTAGATGTTGCCAGTATGCAGCGGCTCATAACAAGCACATCCTTCTCTCTCTCTCTCTCTCTCTCTCTCTCTCTCTCTCAAATCAGTTAAGCACGTTGATGAAGCTACTACTAAGCTGCTAATATAGTGATTGTGAAACACATTATTCATAATCAGATTGCGCCGTTCTTGGATCCCCGATAGCTAACTCGCGTTACAAATTCAAAAATAGGAAACGAAATGTGTATAAAAAAAGCAGTAAATAATAAAGCATTTAATTTGACATGTGATTTCCATGAGCTGTAGATTTTATTAACAAGCATGACTGATGTCAAAACCTTAACGAAAGCTTGCGTAAATAGCAAAATAAAAAATAATGTAATATAATAAAAAATAAATAATGTAGTGAAATTATTTTACTGCTGGTTTTGATCATAACAACTAACAAATGCTCTTCAAAGTCCCTAAGTTCTCTCGAACTCAAGAAATTGATACATACACCTATGTACACAAGTGTTAATCATGTATAATCACTGAATCATTTAAGCTTACCAACCGTAGGTTGAAGAAGCGTATATACTCCAGCTTTGTCCGTCTGTCTGCCTGTCCGCACGATTACTCTCGTAAAAATGGTTCGATTTCGATGAAATTTGGTATGTGGTAGGGGACCACCTGGAGATGAAACCTATTGAAAATGGGCGAAATGAGGGTCAAAAGTCAGGACATAGCAGCGAGATCCATTCCATTGCCCATATGCGTCATAACTTACGTAAAAATGCTACGATTGCGACAAAACTTTATCATGTTGTTTAGGAATAACACTGAACGCATTCTGTTGAATATCATTGAAATGGGGTCCAAGGTCAGGGCACAGGAGCGAGATTTATTTCGCAGCCATTATCCTCATAACTTGACTAAAAATGCTTCTATTAAGACAAAACTTTAGTATGTTCTTCCGAATGTATACTGAACCAATTCTGTTTAATATCATCGAAATGAAGTCAAAGGTCAGGGCACAGGAGCGAGATTTATTCCGCAGCCATTATCCTCATAACTTGAGTAATAACTTGAGTAAAAGTGCTTCTATTGCAACAAAACTTTAGTATGTTGTTCCGGAGGTATACTGAACGAATCAACAGTCAGGGTTGGAAAGAGGATTTGTCTGCGCGCGATTTCTGGTATGTTGGAAAGCGTATCATAATCAATGCATTGCATGATTTTACTAACTTGTTTTACATTTACGGCAATTGTCGCTTTCAACGGCTGTAATTCATATAAAAACCTCTTTTAACAGTAAACATAAAAATGGATATATATAAATACATTCTCTATAAACTACCATGTAATTCAAATTTTAAAGACGACAATCCGATTTTTGGCGTAAATGTGACAAGGATGGTAAGTCAGATAATATCCGAAAACTTGAAAATTTTCATCGTCCTGGAGCGGGACTCGAATCCGCGTCTCCCAGAAAAACGCCCGGGTATGATAACCACTACACCACCCAGAACGTCCAAGTTTCCGATCAATTTAAGTTTAACCATCACAGGATTCGCTAATCGAAGCAACCGGCATTCATGATAAGATTCTTAAAACACAAACACGGGAGAAGATTCTTAACCTCCAGATTTGCTGAACATGAATGCCGGTTGCTTCGATTAGCGAATCCTGTGATGGTTAAATTCAAATTGATCGGAAACTTGAAATTTGGTCGTTCTGGGTGGTGTAGTGGTTAGCATACCCGGGCGTTTTCTGGGAGACACGGGTTCGAGTCCCGCTCCAGGACGATGAAAATTTTCAAGTTTTCGGATATTATCTGACTTACCATCCTTGTCACATTTACGCCAAAAATCGTATTGTCATCTTCAAAATTTGTATTATATGGCGTAATCCCGTATTTCTTTCATACCATGTAATTGTTGAGAAAAGTAATAGGATGTGGATCTTCTTTTCT
Source organism: Macrothele yani (assembly GCA_039090855.1). Classification (NCBI taxonomy): domain Eukaryota; kingdom Metazoa; phylum Arthropoda; class Arachnida; order Araneae; family Macrothelidae; genus Macrothele; species Macrothele yani. Next base: position 108,190,428 of record CM077004.1, on the reverse strand, counting down.
TCCTGCTTGAAAGGTTGCGAAGTTTTAGCAACGGCGATTGCAGACGACCGATTGCTTAGACGACTGATCGACAAGCATTGCTAAAAAACAAGAGACCATAATATCTATCAGAAGATAATTTTCTGCTGTTTCTGTGTAGTTGCTCCTTGCCGAAGTTGCTCCATGGGGTACAGTAACTTAGATTCTTTACGGTATAGCAACTCAATTTATGAAATCCCTTGCAACTCAGTTTATGAACTTCATTGGGCGGGGAACACTTTGGGGATCTATTAGAATATCTGGTACGTAATTTGCATATTTCTATCAGTCATCAATGGTTTGTGGTCATGAAAGTGGCGTTATCAGAAAATGCAAGCGTCCCCATGACAGCACACTCCTGCCGATCGCTAGATCATTAGCACAGAGGTAAGCAAAATGCGAGTTACAAAAACCTGATGACTTTGAAGATTTGTTGCAAAAGGGCCAAATTGCGCCACTGGTCCGAGATATGGTCTAAAGGGAAGGCAACTTAACGGAACATGCTTAACACGAAGAGGGCAGTGGGAACTCCTTACCTCAAGCTGTTGTACTGCTGACCCAGTGATGTACTTCTAAGTCAAGTCTGGTTGTTTTCGTTTGCTCGTACGGCATTTCCTCCTAAATTTTACACTTCTGTATACTTTAAAGCATTATCCAGATTTTTTACCTGTTTTTCTAACGTTTTCGAATTTGCGAAATTCTTACGTACTTTCAATGTACGCATATACAATTTTTGACAAATGAATAATTGCGTTCATTACGTTCGAGAAATGGAAGTAGGAGAAGAAGAAGGAAATGAGAAGGGGTGATGTGACGTGTACTTAGAACGTCGGTTTATTTTATCGTCCAATAACCTTCTTGCAGATCTTGCAGTGGCACATTCTCACACTCGTGTTACATTCACAAAAATCCCTGTGCCATGAGACGATAATTGACAAGCTGCAGCGGAAACGTCACTTGTTCAGACAGAACCCATTTGCATAATTACTCAGACTCTCCATGGGATATCGCCCTTCCTGAAATTCGCATTTCGAATTACGAAAACGCAAAACGTGTTTTCTAGAACATCAGATTTCGTGTTTATTATTAAATAACGATTCCATTATTCGCCGTACCAAGTAGCGCACTTAGACAATGCTCTGTGGCATAAAAATCAGACGAAAGAAGAACCCATCCAGCTCTGTGGTATAAAATGTAGACGAAAAAAGAACCCATTCTTCACTGTGGTATAAAAAGTAGACAAAAAAGAATTCCTCCTCTTCTGTAGCACGAAAGTCAGACGAAAAAGGAGCTTATCTTCCTCTGATAGATATCACCCACTAAAGAAATTGTGTGTATCACTGTTTCAGAATGGGTCATTTTAAACGATCGAAAATGAAAGACAAGTTTTGTGCATCAGAAATTAAAATACAAATTAGTATCCCCATGGTGCCGCTATTCAAACAAGAGCAGAAAGATAAACAAAAGAACAGGGAGTTATGCAGATTTTCTTTGGTGTTAGACATTTTATCATCTCTGCAACCCTTTTAATTTGCAAATGCAATTAATCAGTATTCTAAAATTTCACTTATTGGCAATGTTATTCATCGGTACTGTATAACACTATTAGTGTCCAAAGCTTTTTTCAGAGTCGGACCAGTTGAAACAAATGAGATTCTTAATGCTGTCGAAACACGATTAACAATGGAAATAATTGCGACTTTTAAAAAACGATACTTTTTATTTACAATCAAAACCAGCTAAAAACAAGTAGCAAGATCTTTCAGACCCACTATGGGTCCGTCTTCAGGAACAGTGAGGGTGAAGCATCGTGGTTATATAGCAGAAACAATTACCCACAATGCATCAGCATGGCAAAGTGTTGCTCCAAATTTGCACATGCGCATTTGACATGTATTCACATACAAATCCTGTAAATAAACTATAAGATTCAGTAATAATGATTTTTGATAGTGTGTATAATGATTTGATATAAAATATTTCCATGATGTCGGTAGAATTCATGACACGTCATCGTTACAACAGCGTTCAGCAAGATGTTAATGTACAAACTTTCTGTAAACAAGTCAAATTTCGTAGTAGCTGATGCAATTAAGGAAGTGTTATTCCATTCCAGGACATGAATACCTTGATTAACTAACCTAGATAAAGCTGTGGAATTCGAACAAGTTCTAACGTTGTATTTTTGCTCAGACATACACTGCTGGCCACCCAAAATGCAACACCAAGAAGGAAGCATCCGATTGGCGTGAAATTCGCAGCATGCGTCGCCCGCGAGAGGACATGCAAACGATTAACATTGCAGGACATATGCAAATCATGTGCGCCCGGCACGCCACCGAGAAGCACTATAAGAAGGGTGCACAGAAGGCGATGTGTAAGTAGTGGAAGTGTGTTGTGCTGCCGGACCTGTGCGTGGGAAGCTTCCTGATGCCTCGTCGCAGAATACAGCAGTCATTCCAGCACGTTTCGAAGTTCGACAGAGGACGAATAGTGGCTTATCGCGACAATGGTTTATCGTGCCGAGACATCGGCGCCAGTGTGGGACGACATCCAGCCACAGTGAGGAGAGTATGGATTCGGTGGGTGCAGAAAGGACGGACGGACCGACGTGAGCGATTGCCGCGGCCGCGGCACACCACCGAACGAGAGGTCCGGCATGTTGTGCGGCGGGCATTGACGGCTCGCACCGCCACATCACGAACGTTAGCGCAGGAATTAGGGTATGTTGCGAAACAACCTGTGTCAGCAACGTCATGCAAAGTTACAGAGTGGGTGCACACGCACAAGTAATGCAAATGATTGCATTTGCAGGCAAATCTAAGGAACGGCGCGCGGGATATAAGCGAACAACCATCACCGTGAGGCCATCATTCGAGACGTCGTCACTGCTGCGATAAGTGAGTTGTTCTGCTGTAACCGTGTCTGGAGAACGAACAAGAGGAGCTAATGCCGTTTAGATGCCGTCGTACATAATTGCGTCAAACGGATGAGTTCACGAGAGGTGTAATCGTACGCCTTCTTACAGTCGTGCAATCGTCGATCGCATTTGGAGTCAGTGGACCCAGGAAGGATCTATGCAACGTCGTAGGGGATCGGAGCACGGAGACGGACGTCTGAGCGCACCGATCGTCGCATCTGACGTCATGCCGTATTGGACCCCCAGGCCACAACGGGCAACATTTTGCTGAGTGTACGGGGATTTGGATGCTCCGATATCGACGCGGACAGTGTCGCTTCGATTAGCTGCGTCTGGTTTGCTGTCCAGACGTCCGTTGCGAGGCTACCCTTAACAGCTAGCCACCGTTATCAACCCTTGTCGTGATGTTGCTCAAAAGCTGAGTGGGGTGCCAAACGGAGCAGTAAGATGTTCAGCGACGAATCGCTGTTCTGTCTCACAGCGGATGATCGCGGTGTGAGAATATGAAGGCCACGTGACTAACGGGCAGATTCCTCTGCCATTCTGGGGCGCCACACGGCCCGGCAACGTAGAATTATGGTGTGAGGTGCTATCAGCGACAACAGCCGCTCACTTCTGGTACGCATTACGGGTACATTGACGGCACGCCGCTATGTTGACAAGGTGCTGCGGCCCGTGGCCCTAACGTATCTGCATGTCATCCCAAACGCCGTTTATCAACATAATAACGCCCTGCTACACATCGCTCGGATCATCCTGAATACTTTACACGGTGTGCTGATGTTCCCGTGACCAGCACGATCCCCGACCTCTCGCCCATCTAGCATCTGTGAGACACGATTGGACGTCGGTTGAGTACCCTTCCACCCCCGCAAAATGAAGATGACCTGTGGACTCGGATCAACACTACATGGTCTATGATGGGATTCTATTCGGACTCTCATTGCCTCATCGGATTCAACGCTGTATCGCCCAAAATGAGGGCCACACTCCTTATTGATCATCCTTTATATTCGGCCACAGGAGCCTAGTCTTTATGTGACAAGTAAATCATTTGTTCAGCACCTACTTGGACATATGTGTGTGTGTACAGTTTGGTGTGTTTTCGAGCATTTCTTCATGGTGTGGCATTTTCTCTGTCAGGCAGTGTACATCTTCCTATTTTCATTGTTTTCTTTTGGGAGGGGCTTAAAAAGCACGGTGAACAACGCAGTGGACTATGAGCTGTTGCTCGTCCATTATTTACGGCCACTGGCTTCAGGTAAGGGATGAAGCCAGTGTCTTAAGATAAACGCAACATCCATGCCTCATTTGCGATCCTTACCAAGAACAATCTCAGATAAATGATTAGAAGCCAAGTCTTCGTACCTCTCAGCCACCGGGAACGTTCATTCCTTGTTCTTGCCTTCCTTCAGATTATGGTGATTTTAAAGCTTTTGCATGTGTAATTTAGTTTCAAATGTACTTCTTCGTTTGATTTTTGTGCAATCTATAAGGACGGTGTTTTACACATTTGTTTTGACTTAAAGCGAAGACACTGTCCCGGTGGCCGAGTGATCTGAGACGCTGGCCTCTGACAATTCTTCCGAGATGGGCACGAAATCGGGTTCTGGATGAAGCATGAATAGTGTTCGACTGATAACCCTGACTCCGGAATCAGCGGCTTGAAATTAAGGACGAGAGACTGTTTATATCCCTTACGGTTGCTCACAGTGGTCGTTAAACCCCAAACAAGAACAAACAAAAGACGTCTGTGTAGTTAATTTTTTCATCATATCGATATTAGCAACTTTCTGTAAACAGACGTTGAGAAAGCACAAGAAATAATGTCGCCGCACTTAAAAACATTAATTGCTTTCTCCATTATTCTGCATTTTTTACGATCTGTTTCATCGTTTTGTGGTATTGGGTACACATTAATATACACTAATCGTCGAAAAAACAGTTGTACCCAGAAGGACGCAACCGACAGGAATGAAACTTCGTAGATAGGTTAGACATCGTGAGACATGCAAATGTTTCAAATATCACGCTCGTCGACGCATGTGACGCAAGCAAGGAGGGGTTGTAGGGCGTGTCTGACCGGCTATTTAAGGTCGTCCCGTTGCACGTGCTTGCTATCCTGAGTCGTGCTGTTGTGTTGGTTGCATGCTTTGCAAGTGAAGTATTTCTCGGAGAAACGTTTGGAAGCAATTCGAGCAGTAGTTCGAGAGGTGAGAATAGTTCGAGAGGTTGAGAGTAGTTCGAGAGCTGCCGCATCGTCGGGCTCCGGGAAGCGGGATGGCATTATCGCCGTATTGCGCGATATACCGGTTGTGCGGATATCACCATAGCACGCTGTTGGCAGTAGTGGATAGAAGAAGGCATGCAGTAGCGACGCAAAGGGTCTGGGAGACCTAGATGAACCACGGAGATAGAGGATCGACGGGTTGTCCGATATGCGCGAAGTGACCCAACAGCCACGATTGCGGATATTCAGTGAGCAGTGGTACCCTCCATGCATCGTCTGATTAGTGACAGCACCATTAGCAGACGGCTGCACGAAGTAGGACTGCTCTTAACACCATTACATCGTCGCCAAAGACTGCAATTGTGTCGTGCCAGACGCTCATGGAGCCACTCAGAATGGTAGCAGGTGAAGTTCAGTGACGAGCCCCGCTTTTGTCTTGGAGGAGACGACCAATGAATCCGTACGTGGAGGAGTCACCGTGGTCAGCGCCAAGATGAACGGTTTGTTGTCGAGCGTCACACGTCCAGAAGGCCTGGTGTCATGGTGTGGAGTATAGTTGCCTGCGATGAAAGATCACCTTTGGTGTTCATTACAGGCACTTTGACAGCCTGTAATGAACACCAAATGTTACGTTAATGAGGTCCTGCAACCAGTTGCCCTACCTCTTCTCAACGCTCACTCCGGTGCGATTTTCCAACAGAACAACGCTCGCCTGCATGCTGCTGCTGTCTCGAGAGCTTGCCTTCTAGGCACTGACACTGTGCCATGGCCAGCCGCATCGCCAGAGCTATCGCCGATTGAAAATGTGTGCGATACTATTGGACGCGCTATCTACACTTCATCTCTACCGCACAATCTGCAGGAACTGCGTGAGAAGATTCAAGCTGCATGGGATGGACACCAGTTGGAACCTGTACAACTCCATGCCGTGACGTCTGGCAAGCTGTGTGACCAAACATGGCGGTCCGACGCCATGCTGAGGGACACTACTTATTAGCCTGTAGCTCAATAAATATTGGCCATATCAGTCTTAATGTTTATTCATTTATTGTTCCTGCTAACTTTTACCCTCCTCTCGAATAACATTGCATTCCGAGTGTATAATTATTCGTTAACTGTATTCTGCTTTAACACATCTCAGAAATGTTGAAATCACTCGGATTTCATCAGTTATTTTTTGGAATATCTTTACATTGCTCTGAAAAATCCTGTCGATAACCTTGTACTTACAGTGTGTATTGTTTTTATAACTATCTCTTTAAACTGTTATCATTATAATTCTGCCTGCGATCTGAACATCTCGGTTTTATCATCCTTGAAGATTAAATTGCATAAGACTGAAAATGTCATTTCACCTCCAGTTCTTTTAGGAAGGAGAGGGGATTTCATCAGAAATTGGAAGCGTTATTTTGTTATTGTTTTTTCATTAATGTTTTATGTCACACATAGTTTCCAGTAGATTTCAACTGTGTCTGTGCGGCTGAAATCTGCTATTTTATTCTTTTGCTATTTTATTCTTTGAATGAGAAACCGAAATGTTCGTTTTGTGTTTTTCTTATGAGGTTAGATTTCCTTTCTTTGCCCTGGAAATCAACCTGTCGTATAGTTTTTAGAGATTTTTAAAGTACAGGGTGTCTACAAATGATTGGAGCGGTTTCGTGAGCTTTTTTCTTTTTTTTTTTTTTTTTTGTATGTGGCTGTAATATTGGCGATATGCTACTCGAGTTGGATAATACCAGCCACACATTGCTCAAAGTTTACTTTGGTCACCGCTAGTGTCCGCAAGAGGGTAGTTCTTGTCTTATAGTCGGTAAGATGGCTTCAAACAGCGAGAAAGCTTTTGCTGTCCTCGAATTTCATGCTAGTCGATCTGTGACAAAAGTGCAACGACACTTTCGAACGAAATTTGGGAAAACTCCACACATAGCCAACTCCATTCGGCGATGGAATGAACAGTTTAAAGCGACAAAATGCCTGTGTAAAGGGAAATCAATAGGTCGTCCATCAGTGCCTGAAGAAACCGTGGAACTCGTGCGGTCAAGTTTCGTGCATAGTCCACAGAATTCGATGCGCAGAGCGAGTACAGAACTGGATATTCCACGATCAGCCGTTTGGAAGATCTTACGCAAACGATTGAAGCAGAAGCCATACCGCTTGCAATTGCTGCAAGCCCTGACGCGCGATGTCAAACTGAGTCACCTTGAGTTTTGTTCGCGATTTCAAAGTTTTATGGAAGAAGACGATGCGTTTTCTGATAAACTTGTCTTCAGTGATGAAGCAACATTTTTTGTTAGTGGCAAAGTGAACAGGCACAATGTGCGAATTTGGGGCACAGAAACCCCCCACGCCTTCGCAGAGCACATTCGGGATTCTCAAAAAATCAATGTCTTCTGTGCGGTCTCAAAATTTTACGTTTACTGCTTCTTTTTCTTCTGCGAAAAGAAAGTTACCGGACACGTGTATCTAGACATTTTGGAACATTGACTCATGCCGCAGTTGGAGACCGAGATCATGATGTTCGTGAATTCTTGAACGCCAGATTGCGAACGCGATGGATCAGTCGTGCTGGGAATGATGACCACCAGCTGCTGCTATGACCTCCACGCTCCCCCGACTTAACCCCTTTGCGATTTTTTCATGAGGGGTTATGTGAAAGACTCGGTGTTTGTGTCGCCTTTACCGGCCGATTCACTATAACTGCGGGCTCGCGTCATCAATGCCTTTGCTCACATTGATAGAGACATTCCAACTCGCGTGTGGGAGGAACTTGATTACAGAGTTGATGTTTGCAGAGTCACTCAAGGAGCGCATATCGAGTACCTGTAATATGCCCCTCAAAAAGACTTTGTGCATTGTCATATGTGATTGTAAAGTTTCGTGATCACATGTCAAATAATATACCTACAATAAAATCTTGAAACCGCTCCAATCATTTGTAGACACCTTGTAGTTAATCAATTGTTAATGAAAAGTGTCAAGCTATTGCTTGTAGATCAGAATTGTGTTGTTCAGCTTGTCTACATATGGCAGACTTGTAACTGTTCGTGTATTTTTGTTTTGTTTTATTCTTTGTGCCCTTTATTTAGAGCAGTTTAGTCTCTCCTCTTTTCCCTATCTTTACTTAACATTTTAGAAGTAATTCGGAGTTAATTTGCCATTGAGTTGTGCGTATCTTAAGCGTATGCATTTTTTACAAGCATTGCATTAAAACACGTTCCTACTTTCAAAAGAATTATAATACATTAATTTCCATCATGACATTTGAGGTAATATTTTCATGTCGAAATTTTTACTTGGGCTTGATTCAACCTGACAGAAACAATGTTTTCGCATTAGGTTTACAGTTGTGAGACACTGCGTATTTGCATACTTGCTAGCTTCACACTTTCTTTCTGTTGCAACAGCTCAATGCAGACATCGCAATGAGAGTGTTCCGTACATTTTTGTTTGTTTGTTTAATCATTTGTTTTATTTGCGATCACTTTCAGCAACTCAGCGGACTAAAAGCAATCTCCCGTCTCAAAATTAGGGTCAGGTCGCTGGTTCCAAGGAAGAGAGAGAGAGAGAGAGCCAAAGTCGTAAGATAGACACAACATCTGTACCTCACTGGGATTCGAACGAGGACACATCTCGGATAAATGGTCAGAGCGTTTAAACCACTGTCCAACCGTGGCAGCCTATAAGCATCTTCATTTGAAATTTTTATTTTGTGTTTCCTGTGGATCTGGGGTGCGATATCGCTCTCTTGAATTCCAATGATAAATTCCCTTCGTTTCTGGAGAGAGCCGACATTTCTTTAACCATCGTAGTAAATGTTTTCAGTGTTTCCAAGATCTAAGGCGTTTGGATATTTTCCGTGCAGAATTTTGCTTCTCCTAACCCTTCAGTGTGTCTGAATTTTTATCTGATTGAGGAAGGAGCTGAGCAGCATTCAGGTTCAATGGGATAAAGCCTTCGTCAGCTGCATCCACCACTGTAGTGATGATGTGCTTTTTCTCGGAGAATAATCGTTTGAGTTGCTTCTCCTCTTTCCGATACAGATCTAAAACATTGATTAACCCCTTTCCACCTTCTTTTCTTTTCAGGTATAGCTTTCCAGCAGGTAAATTTGGATGCTGGCGTCTGTATGTGGTTAAAAATCTTCTGGTTAATCGGACAAGTTTTGCTAATGAGTATTGGCCAATTTAAGGATCTAAAAAGAGTACATTAATATGGGTATAGCCCAGGAGTTGACAGTAACAATTTTATTCTTGGAGTACAATTTATACTTAGAATGATTTAGGCTGTTGGTGTATTTTACTGCAAATTACTTTGTAAGTGCTCTGTGATCTACAATTTTGCTTTGATCCACTCCTAGATACTTATAAATTTGATCGTTTTTAAGGTTGTAATGTATTGATTCTCCGAGGGTGGCATTTTAAGCGAATTTCCTCCCTTGATATTTAGCATCGCGCCTTTTTTGAGGCCAAATTCCATACCTACACCATCAGTGAAAAGTTTAATTGTGCTGATAAGACTGTCAAGTTGCTTCTTGCTGTTGACGTATGATTAAAGTCGACTATGTATAACAAATGGGTCACTTTGCATTGAGGTATTTTAATATTAATGCGGTACTCACTTGGATTTTGATTCAATAAATTGAAGACATGGTTTAAAGAAACCACTCTGGTGGTTTCTTTAAATCCTGTCTCAAAAGAACAAACCCGAGTGAGCTCAGAGAGTCCCCCTGAATATTCCACGACTGATAACAGTATCTTCAATTTTCAATTCTTTTAGTACTAGACTTGTCTTCCAGTTTCACCAATAATTAAGGAGCTCAATAATCTTAGTGTGAATTTTTTACACATTCAGAACTTTAAAAATCCATACATGAGGTACAGAATCGAATACTTTACGATAGCAATGTACCAAGGTACTCAGATTTCTGGACTGCGTTTGTGCGTGCTTTAGAATTACTTGATCAAATATTAGTTGTTCTACGTTCCCAATCATCTTTTTAATGCAGCCTTTCTCTTTCCATGACAACACTTCATTCTTTTTGCAATGTTTGTTAGTTTTATCTGCAAATTTTGTATACTTCTGTTACATGTAAGGATGACAGTAATGATCCAGTCCTTTCGAACTTCCTAGTAAAAAGCTTTTTCTTCGGAAACGTAACTGCGTGTTTGTAAGTACTTTACTGGCTTTTTCGCTTCGAGAAGGCAGACAGAAAACATTTCTTTCTAATCTGATAGTTGTGGTCGTGATCAAATTTACAGTGAATTTTCTTATCACCCTGGGCAACCTTTTTCCGGTATGTGACTTAAGGTGGTTCCACCTAAAATCTTTGCCCTATGTTTCCAATGGTAAGACTTCTTTACGTATTTTCTTCGCAATTAATGTATTCCAAAGGATGAAAATTCGCACATCGATAAAACTAATTTTAAGTTATAGCATGGGATACTTAATACTTGCTAAAACATAACCATAACTAAGCAATCCAACATATGTTTGTCTACTGACGTCATCAATGTACATGTCGCGCCATCTATTAACAGTTCTGAACATTACTCAAAGAAAAATTATTGATTTTTAATATAATTATGTTTATGTTTTAGCAAGTAATAAGTATCCCATGCTATAACTTAAAGTTAGTTTTATCGATGTGCAAATTTCCATCCTTGGGAATACATTATTTGCGAAGAAAATATGTAAAAAACATTTACCAGTGGAAATATAAGGCAGAGATTTTAGGTGGAACCACCTTAAATAAATGTTTTTTGTTGAATGATGTAAACATATAATTGCATTTTTCACGGTATATCTGCAGGTGCAGAGTCTTTGGCAAAATTCTTTTTCGGGTAAGATAGCTGTAGTCATAATTACATCAATTCCTGGAGCAGACTTCTTTTCCGTTGTTGTTGTGTCTATGCTCATCAAAATATCTCGGCTTTCAGAACTAATAACTTAAAATATTTTGTTTTCTACGGGTAGCTATAAATACGGAAGTCAATCAAAACTCTATCTGCTTTTTCTGTTGAAGATATCGTGATAGCCTGAGTGTCTCTTTCTGCTTTTTCTGATGAAGATTACCATGATAGCTTGAGGGTTTCTGACACGATATATCCATCTGGTGAAGAAAGGGAAAATCCTTTTATTCTCATGGAATAGTTGTTACTGTCACCAAGATTATCAACAATTTTTCAGCTTTTCTTTTAAAAGTTCCCTTCAGATAGCGAAGGTGTGCAAATGCGCTTTATGAGCACTATATTTTCCGAAGTCAGAATAGATGTTTTTGTACAACTGTATCGAACACCAAGTAAAATATAGCTAGAAAATGGGACAATATATTAGGAATTATTTTGGATGCGTTCACAGGTCTCCGGAGCAATAACAAATAAAATAAAGGAAATTTTCATTCAGAGTCGTACTAGCAGAGATATCGTGCAAAATATAGATACATGCATTTAGCACGGGAGCGCAAAAATTAAGGACGAGACGGTTTTTCGAATGTCACGTCGTGCATAAGTGCTCCACATCGACTCAAATCATACCATAAGATCCCCAAGATGTAAGAATATGGCACCAGTGAACAAAACCGTCCAAACAACGAATCCAAAGGATACAAAGGCACTTTATTGAAAAGGTTGCTTCGAGCACAACTGGACAGAAGACAGAAACGTCCATGTGACAGGCGGCTGCCAAGATAAATCCAGTCTTTAGTAGGAGATATGATCACTCCTGACTGCGTTGCAGGATTTACAACGTCTGTCCATGCTGAGGATGAGGTTGTCAAGGAAAGGAGCTATTGAGGCATCGCGGCCCATTCCTCTTGTAGCGCCAATCGCAGCTGCGGAATCGTTGCTGGCGGCTGGTGGCGTGCTGCCAAGCGTCTCCCGAGAAGGTCCCACACGTGTTCGATTGGATGTAGGTCCGGGGACCTTGAGGGCCAATCCATGCGTTGAATATCTTCACTCACCAATAGCTCTGCGACAGCCACTGTACGATGAGATGTATCGTTGTCCATGAAGAGAAACTCAGAACCCACAGCACCTCTAAACAGACGCACGTAAGGCAGGAGAACCTCGGTACAATAGCGGACACCAATGAACGAAACGAACCTCCTTGGAAGATGCGGAGGTCAGTACGGCTACCAAGAATGATACCGCCCCAAACAAGAACTCCGCCACCTCCAAACCTGCCCCTTTCGATGATGTTGTAGGTGTGATTGCGTGTTCCCTGCTCTCTCCAGATGTGTATACGTCCAGAATCGCTCGTCTGACTAAATCGGCTCTCATCCGTAAAGAGATCTCGACCCCATTGCTCATGTGTCCAGTTCTTATGTTCCTGGCACCACAGAAACCACCGTCTCCGATGAGCAGGCGTTAATGGCACACACCGTACTGGTCGTCGTGCAAATAGACCACATTTGTGCAGCCTCCTGGCCACGGTAAAACGCGATAACGGACGTCCAGTTGTCTGTTGCATGTGCCTTGCGATTTCTCCCGCTGGCTGCCGTCTGTCTCTTCTCGCATGTAGGACAATATGCCGGTCGTCCGCTGCCGTGGTTGCTCGTGGACGACCACTGCGAAACTCTCGGATAGCTGTTCCTGTCGTCTGAAATGCTCTCCAAGCTCGTAAAACGATGCTGTGAGCGATCCCGAACTCCTCGGCCACACTAGGCACACTTCGACCTTCTTCCAACTTCCCAATGACGCGACCTCGAGTAAAGTCATCCAGATGTCGTCTACTGTATTGCTTGTTGGCCATATCACACGGTGGCAGCAACTCGACCTCTATACCCTTCCGACGCTACCCCCCCGTACGTCATGCTGCATATATGCACATACCCTACCGTACCGGACCCTAGTCTATCTCCTGAGTGGTCTTTCGGTCCGTTCTGCCTGCTCGTTCCACTATTATGCTAATTTCTCCTCTTCGTCCTCAATTTTTGTACACCAGTGTATGTGGTGATACAGTCCGGCATGGAGTCAAAGAGCCGCCGTATGTATTCCTGGGACATATTGTCCCACATTTCGTCCCATCTGGTCCCACACGTGCTCGATGGGTGAGAGATCAGGAAATCTGCCAGGCCACGGAATCGTCGTAACATGACGTAGACACTCCTGGGGAAACTCGAGCCGTGTGTGGTCGGGTGTTATCTTGTTGGAAAATGGCTCGGAGCCGCCCCACCAGGAAAGGCAGCACATGTGGCCGCAGGATCTCCTGTACGTAGTGCTGGGCTGTCAAAGTCCCTCGGATCCATGCGAGGGAAGTCCGGCTGTCATACGCGATGGCTCGTCCGACCATTACGCCTGCAGTTCGGGACGTGTGCCACCGTACAATGAAGTTGGGATTCTAGCACTCACTTGCGGTTCTCCACACTCTTACACGTTGGTCGTCCGTTCCCATTCAGAAGCGGGATTCGTCGCTGAACGCTAATAGTTTCCAGCCCGTAGCATTCCACGTTGCTCGCTGCTCACACCACTGCAATCGACGCCGACGATGATCAGGTGTTAATGGAAGGAAACGTAAGAGCCTTTGAGGGTGCAGATTCACCTCTTCCAGGCATCTGGAAACGGTTCGGACGGACACAGGCTCTTATACAGCCTCAACATATCTCTGGATATTGGACAAGGACGTCGTTTCATGTGTGCGTGTAGCTCTCACGATCCCACGGTTGTCTCTGCTGGTGGTGTGTCTGGGTCGTCCAGAGCCAGTCCGTCGTGTCTGGGTGCCTTTCCGTGTTCATTGCTCCCAACACGATCGTACGATACTGTCCGACCGGCCCAAATGTCGGCCGATTCGGCGCGCCAGCCACACTGCCTCTCTCATCCCGACGATACGGCATCGCTCAAACACCGTCAGTTGCCCAAACGCACATCTATGGCGGTTCCTCGGCATGTCTATCGTTCAGGGATCTCAACTGACTCTTACCGTGCAGTTTGGCACTAATGTGGAGTCCCCTGCGCGGCGCTTTATAAGCCCCAAGGACTGCGATTGCAGAGCCGGTCTTGGACGCGCGGTCATGCGAAATCGCACAAAACTTTAATCATTTGTATGTCTGCGCTCCGCGTAGATATTCGCCGAGTATCGCGTTAATCGCACGGTTTTTTCTCAGTGCGAGGATTTTAATGACAATGAGTATATGTACGACAGAAAAGGTAGAGAATGCAAAAATCATCTCTTCTGTTGCACTAGATACGAATGCGAAAAGTCTTTTTTTTTCTATTGTATAAAGTATAACACGCATTTTCCCGGATGCGTTGCGAAGAAATCGTGCCTGTAGATGAAAAAGCTGAAAAAATAATAGCGCATCAAATTGTTTGCAATAGCGCATCCTTTTATTTGCCAGTATTAATGTTTTAAAAGCAGTGCTAAAATACTTTTAGTATTCAAATTTCGACTTTTTTTATTAAATTTTTTGTACACTTTAAAGAAGGATACAGTATCGAGTTCTTTTTGAGACCCGGTGTCCGTTTTTAAACAAGTTGAAAATCCTCACTCAGTGTGAATAACTGCAAACGTTGAAATTTTCACCCATTATTAATAAAAGAAAATATGATGTAAAAGGCTTAGAACAAAATTAATAATGATAGCAAATATTAAGAGACTGTTTGAAAAAAGAAGTTTTCATAAAAACTTGTGCGTAACATAATTTTAAATGTCAGTAGCCGTTGGTTTTTAGGAAAAAACTCATGCTAATGAAGAGTAGGAAACTAACAAAAAAGGAAAGTAAAAATTGAGTTGATAACAGCATCAATTGATTTCCGCGGAAATTATTCTTGTTTTGCTCCTTTTATCCTATAACTCTGCGGCGTCCATCCAAATCCCGCAGCTGTGAGATGATAATTGACAAGTACCAGCAGAAACATCATTCGTTCGAGTAGAGACCATTTGCATAATTACTGAGTTATTCTGCATTCACGCAGCCTAAAGCGGAACCAGCGTTTCAGATACTCCTTGTTACATAATGAACACAAAACTGAAATTTCTCGCGTGGCAAATATCGTTCTTGCTATTGGAAATGCAATTAAATTTATTAAATCACTATTATTTTGAGCAGCCTGCTAAGGTTTAGACCGCAGAGGACAAAATGCTTGATCTGTGAAAAAATGACATCGTATTATTTGCTTGTCGTCTGGTGAATATATACATTTGACCAAATATATAATAACCTGCTGCTACCATTTTGTCCGTCCATCTGTGAGCATTGTATGTCTGTTTGAAGTTCGATCTAATACACACAAAAGCATTCATGGGTTTACATACTTATTTTTTTTTAGTTTGGTTTTTCAAGCACGAGTTTGTCCCTAGGTGGAGTACAGCGATGTTTCCATTTATCACTGCATTTTTAAATCAAAAGTCCAGGTGATTGCACTGATTTCAAACCTTCTTTCGGAATCCGACGGTCTTGACTAAAATTTTCCCTGCGTTCGTCCCTCACTTCTCTTGGCGAACGATTCCTCCTTCTCCCCTAATTATATGCATTTCTTTTTATCATGATATCTTCAGGCAGCGGCGTATATAGATTTTTTTTTTGAGGAAGGGGGTGCCGGGCCGACGAAAAATAAAAGTTTGTGAAATCCACCAGAACAAAATAAAAGTTAATGAAAAATAGAAGAAAAAATTAAAGCATTTTTTTCTCATGTAAGTTTATGCATTTATTAAATTAAGGCATTTTTTTTCTAATGTAAGTCACATTTTTACAAAAAACTTTAAAAAATTAAAAATTTTCGTGGTAGGCCAAGGCCTCCTAGGCCTTCCTTAAATACGCCCCTGTTTTCAGGGACGCATTAGAGAGAAACTCATTTCAAAATGACAGTCATCAGCAAAATCATTATTTTAAATTTTCTGTGTAGCATTTCATGTTTTGCGTTTTCCCAATAAGTGATACAAACATATCTGTAAGTCACATGATGTCTCTGTTTCCTAAATATAAATCAGGAAAACCTCCCCCCCCCCTCTTTTTTTTTTATGTGGACGGATAGAGGTCAGAGTGAACGAGATTTTTCCAGTTTTGCGTCGCTATCAGTTTTTTCCCATTGATTGAAAGCAATGTACAAAATTTGGTCGTTTCAGCATATTGAAAAAAATAAAACATCCGATGTTTTTGTGTGTGTTTGTGTGTGTGTGTGTGTGTGTGTGTGACTGCGTGTAGGTTCATTATGTTAACAAGACTTCGGATGATTTCGGAATATTTTAGGACACTCTCCAAAATTTATTTTCGTCATCAAAAGTCTAAGTGATTGCACTAATTCAAGCAGTACTCTTACCTATACAGCTTTATTACACCATTTACGGTCAGCTCGATGTTTTTCATGTATTTTCATTAAATTAACAAATCATTACATTATTTTTTTAAAACTATTTCAACATCTTTTTAAACACTTAGAGTTTAAAAAGATATAGTTTTGAGTCTACTAACAAGCTTACTGTGAGGTAACAGCACACACGACAGTGTTTGCCCATTCTTTTCTTTTTTCGTTTCTGATGACTAGAAATAGCTTTTGTCTAAGTTCTGATTTATAAAATTTTTAAAGCGCGTTATGCAGGTGCAATGCTGTTTCTACACAGAGTTAGCTTTGCATTAGAAACAACCCCCGCTTTACATATTCAGAGCAATAGCGAAGTATCACGTGATATCAACGTCACGTGCGCCTGTTATAAATAGTGCACACATATCTTCTGTACGTAATCAGTAAACGTTTGCCAATAATGGGGAAACGTTTACCAGTAATGGGGAAACACGGCGAATTTGACGGCAGCCAGATAGTTCCATTCCGTAGGCCAGCTGCCGGTATTTCGGAAACAGCCGCACTTGTTGGCTACTCCCGTACTACTGTATCAAGGGTGTACCAATATTGGATTAACCATGCACAGACATCCAGCAGAAGGACTCACATTGGTTAGACAAGCGCGGTTGATCCGGGAGGTGAGCTTCGGGTGTCGCGACTTGCATCTCAGCAACCACGTGCAACAGTCACCCAGCTCACCTACCAGTACAACAGCGCTACAGTTCGACCTATTTCCAAATGCAATACCTGGGATTCCGCAGCCAACGAGGATGCCCATAATGATACTCAGTCATCACAAACAACGCCTTGTATGGGACAACGGATATTGGTAAAATGACGTCGACAGATGGTAGAAGGTCGTCTGTAGTGAAGAGTCCCGTTTCTTGCCGCACCATGCTGATGGCCTGGTCTGCAAATGGCGTAAATAGCACAAAGCTCCTAACCCTGGTTGCATAATTGGGGTTCAATAGGCCGATTCTAGTGGTTTTCTGGTTTGGGGAGCTTTTTCCTGGAAAGCCCTAGGTCCGTTGGTTTTCATCTCACGAACACTGAATGTTGGAAATTACAGAGATCTGTTAGCCGACCATCTCCATCCATATCTAGAAGTGGCTTACCGCGACCACAGTGCCATCTTTCAACAGACAACGCACAGTGTGATCGGGGTCGTATAACTACTCAGTGGTTGGAGGAACACGACAACGAATTCGTCACATTGCCTAGGCCCACAAACTCCCCTGATCGTAACCCAACTAAACATTTGTGGGGTATGCTATCATAGAACAAGGTGAGAGGACAGTTGATTCTCCTCCACGGAATAAGCGTGAACTGGCGGCGCTGCTGCAGCGGATATGAGTCAAATTGCGCATCAAGAGCGTTCGGCACCCTGTAGAATCTGTTCCTCGGTGTCTACCAGCCGTGATTGTACAGAAAGGTGGGCCAACGCATTATTAGGTAGGTGTTTCTAATGCAAAGATAACTCAGTGTATATATATATATATATACGACTTTACATACACTGCTCAAAAGAATTAGGGGAGCAAACGGTATTGGAAGGGAAATCATGCGCAATTGATGTTGTTGAATGTAAATTATTATTTTTATTTAAGATACAGTAAAATGTTCAATAGCATGTGTAAGAAAAAGCGCATTTTCGAATGCTTATGCAATGTTATCATTTAACGTACATGATGCGATATGCCATATAAAATATATAGGTATCTGTACGACAAGAAATAAATGACTTTTTGACGGTTGTAACTGATCTCCAGTCGAGTGTGTAGTCTCCTCGAACGGCTACGACCACTGCACACATTGTGGCATGGAATTGATGAGGTTATCGAAGAGGTTTTGAGGGTATATTCATCACTCTTTAACGAGGACCGTCTCCAGTTCACGAAGAGCCAACGTAAGTGCCGGCCCAAATGCAAATGTGTCCCAAGAATGCTCGATTGGATTTATGTTAAAGAAGCATGCTGGCCACTCCATATGCTTCCTTTCCTCTTCTTGAAGCAAATTTTCCACTAGTTGAGCTCTATGAAGTTTAGCGTTACCGTCCATGAAAAGGAACGAATCACCTGCGGCTATAGCACACGGCATGAAAATAGGTCTGAAAATCTCGTCTCTATATTTCTGGGTCGTCAGACTGCCATTTCAGATGACGTACAAGTCTTTGCATCCACCGATACTTATGTCTTCCAAGGCCATTAATCCCTGTCCGCCATAATGTGGTGTTTTCTGCACAAAAGCTGGGTTACCTGGTGTGCCGGGTTGTCTCCAGATAAGAACTCGTCCATCGTCAGACTCCAGACTGAATCTCATCTGGTCAGACAAGAGAACTTGACTACACTCGTCGCGTTCCCAACTAGGTCGTCCCTTGCTGTAGTTGCTCGTGGACTGATTTTATCCCTGTCTTCTGCGAACACTTTCCATGTTCTGGAATCGTGTCCACAGTCGTTAAATAAGACTTGGTGACACTCCAATGGCTACCACGGTTGATCATCACTACGGTTGATCATTGATCATCACTACGGTTGATCATTGATCATCACTACGGTTGATCATTGATCATCACTACGGTTGATCATTGATCATCACTACGGTTGATCATTGATCATCACTACGGTTGATCATCACTACGTTTGATATTGATCATCACTACGGTTGATATTGATCATCACTACGGTTGATCATTGATCATCACTACGGTTGATCATTGATCATCACTATGGTTGATCATTGATCATCACTACGGTTGATCATTGATCATCACTACGGTTGATCATCATTGGATCATCACCACGGTTGATCATCATTGGATGGCTACCACGGTTGATCATCACTACGGGCTGTGTCTGACCTGCTTCCAGCCTGAAAGTATCTCTCCACACCGTTGATTTCGTTATGTCATGCTGATGATCGTTCGAACCGAAGAAACGAGATGTCACGATAAACGCAGTAGAATAAAAGAGTTCCCGAAAAACCTTCGTTTTTATCCAAATCTGTAATTTATTCGTTCTGGCGTCACAGACGCTAATTTGCATAAGGATATGCATGTCTACGTCAAACTCAACATGCGTTTTCCACGTTTCGGCAAAATATCACATGACTGGCTTGCATAATGTCGATAACGTCACATGCTCCCCCAATGATTTTGAGCAGTGCATATATATATGAAAAATTCCTTCAGATGTTTCTTCTTCTTTCGACATATTTAATTCATTAAACTGTAAGTTCTAAATTTCTGCGCTAAGGCAACACTTCATTTGGCAATCTAACAGAGACTTAAATAAATTTAAGTCTGTTTGATACTCAGGGACATTTTAAGAACCTCGAAAGCCCCCCGGCGTGTCGCGACACGAGACCCCCTCCCGCTTCCGTCCCGCGTGCGCACGCACACATTATTCCATTTCATCATCTAAAATCTAAAAATATTGCTAGGTATATCTTTTCGTTTTCATCTCCAGAAAATACGGCAAAAATGTCGTGCAGTGTATTTTAGGCAATACATTTCCATATGTAAATACTATTACGCTTACGTAAAAAGTCTGTCATATAAATAAGACAGGAAAGGAGAATATAATTAAGGGACATTAATCCCGGACCTTGGAAAAGTAGAGTTAAGTTGAAGCACATGGTTTATATCAAAGCCAGGTGAAATTCAAAGTATTAGTGCAATTTTCTGATTTTCAGTAGATTCACAATAAAATAATCAATATAAGTACTTATTGTAAATATCAAATAAATCAAGAAGTAAATGAATTTCTAAAAATATATTGGAAAAAAAACTGTTCTCAACAAAACGATCTGAATGTCTTCAGATATGTGGCACATTGGTGGTATGATTAATTTAGTGACACAGAATAAAGCCACGAGGTTTTTGAGAGAGGAGAATAATGTAAGGTTCAATAATGACTTTAAACTTACGTTTTTGCTCATTTGTGTTTTTCGTTTTATTGGGGTTAATAGCGCAAGAGCCAGGGTTGACCAAGGATAGCCAAGTACAGTAAAAGACACAGTTATATGGTCAGCAAGGGCCGTGGGTATGCAATCACTCAATCAGCTGGAGCTCCAACGACCCCATGTGGGTTTGCTCATTTTCCACAACAGCGCATCGGACAAAAAACTTGGTTGTCTTGCATTTTTTTTAAGGGAAAGAACAAAAAAAAAACCCCCAAGCACTGTGTTTAAATTTGCTTTAAATTGCAAATGTCCTTTGTTGTTTTTTTTTATTTCCTTTCCGTATTACCTGTCTCTCCCCCTCTCTCTTTTCAGAGCAAAGTTTTTTTAAATTTGCGTTCAACAAAATCTGTAATGATATCTGAAAAATACATTTCTTTTAAGGCGTAGCTTTCAATGCTCATCAAATACAAGTTATTCAGTCTGAGTTGCCTTTCATGCTGTTCCTTAACTCGCTCTTTATTAAACTGAGTTTGGAAAACGAACGTACTTAACTCGCGTTTGTTACCATCATGCTAAAAAATGTATGTGCTTGTATAAACTTTGGATAATAATCCTTAAACATTTTTCTGCTGCTTTATTTTCTCTGTTTCCTTCTCCATTTTCCCCTTTTCAACATTTTCTTCTTCTTTTGAAATGTTCATATTGCTTGAATTCAACACCGTATCCTTTTCTTTCACGATATATGATTTGAAATGGAGACATTCAGACGCAAGTTCATTCTTACTAAGATCCATGTACAGTAAAACCTCTTAATAACGAACACCTCCGGACCGGTTGATCTGTCCGCTATTGGGAGGTACACGCCTATCTGCCCAAGCCATCGGGCAATACGAACTTCGTGGCCGTTTTTTTTTTTTTTTTTTTTTTTGCTTTTAAAAATAACGTTACATGTATAAATATACGTACTCCATATGTATATTTTTATGCAGTAATAAATTCCGAAACCGCATTAGTAATACTGTACACGAAATTAAATATATGTACGTATTTATAATAATTTAAATACTTTGAGCTTTTCAAATATGAGGAAAAATGCAATTTACGTACTAATGTATATACGTAATTCTATGCATGTTTCTGATTAACAAATGTTCTAAAACTTTCGAAAGGTGCTTTCAGTTAATTGATCAATTTATCAGTTAGCATTCTTGCACGCAAAAAAATCGGACAAAAGCGTTTGTTTTTTCCTTTTGCCTTTTACCGCCTCTTTTTCAATATGAATTTTCAAATTCATCAAAAGTGCCAGTCTCTCAGAATTACCTTTGCTAATAAAAATATTACGAAGTTCTTCACTTTATCTCGGCGCGGCTGTGAAGTTCTTATGTCACAGACCTCTTCTGCAGCTCCGTCACTGCTTCTTCTTCAGCTCGTGCCGCTGTTCCTTTAACCATGTCATTCTTAATGGTTGTGTGTGCCAAAATGTAATCTTGTAAATCATCAGCTGTGTGTTCAAAACACAGTTCATCATCAACTGCAATAAAATCTTTTGCATTTCCCTCACAGTTTAAGCATGCCATCAGTTCAGAAGTCAAGCGCAGATCCTCTTCTACTACGTTGAAAGTGCATAACTCCATCTTCTTGGCCTACCGAAATAAACCTTGCCTTGTGGAAACAACGACTAACGCACTGCGGTTTAACGTTTCTGATTGCGGAGGTGACGGCATGGAGAGCATCAACGTGAACGAGCTGGCAAACAATTTTTGTTCAGTGCAGTGGACTTGGCATCGGGATCAAATTTCGCATTCCTTTTTCTCCAGTCTCACTTGGCTGCGTGTGGCCTAGTGGTCAACGTTCGTGTCACCATGGAGAAGACCTCGGTTCCGATTCCAAGCAGGTACGAACGCTCGAACCACTAAATATCCGCCGTGCGTCGGATGGGCACGTAAAGCCGGCGGACCCCAGGTACTGGCCCCCCAGAAATAAATAATGACGTCTTCCTTCCCCTTTCTACATCGCTTCCGTGTCACTTCCTATCGGGCACGCTAGCCCAAATTTCCTAGCTTCCTATTTCTAAGGGTTGTTTAAGAACTGGGGTTAGACACTTCTTTCCTAAAATCCTCTACTTTTGATCTGATCTGATCTCCTGTCTCCCTTCAGAGGATGCATTTTCAGCTTTTTCGACCATAATCCCTGTCCGTTATTCAGAGGTAAAAACACAGAACCGCCAATACTTTGACTGCGGATTGGAAAACTGTCCGTTAAATGGAGGGGTCGCCTATTCGGGAGTGTCCGTTAAGGAGGTTTTACTGTAGTAGATGGATGATAAATTGTTACAGTGCTTTCTGATTTCATTTAACTCAAAATCTGATAACTGCTCCAGGGAACCAAATCTTTCAAAAATTATGTTGCCCGACGCAGTCCTCGTTTTTAACCCCACACACCAGATAATCAATGAGAGGTAAAAAAGTTTCAATTTAAAATTTTGTGCTTCCTCCTGTAAATTCATCAGGTTATCTTTGCTGTCACTGCTTAAATTGTAGATGCAACTGCTAATTTTTTTACTCGCTTGTTGACATCTTTATACACAGCTGTTGAAGAATTCTCTTACGCTCGAGCTACGTATTCATCAAAAAGGCTTCTTTTGTCTTCTATGTATGATGTCAAAGACTTGATTATTTTAACAGCTACAGACGTGACCATTTTCTGGCGCTGCAAAAATTTGCTGATTGTGTTGAGACGTGACAAAATTTTGCTTCATAAAATCGTTAAAAAGTTATTTCCCAATTTATCCATCTTTTTCCGTAAACTGGTTGCAACAAGCTATATACCGCATACCGCGTATTGTCTTTAGCCAGTCTATCCAAAGTTTTTACTTGTGGGTAGCTCTCACTTAAAGCAGCAGCTGAGTTGGCATGAGCAAACTAACGAATTTTAGACATCCATTTTACAACCTTCCGCTTTGGACCTAATACTGATATCAGAACTTCCCAAAGATGTGATCTCTCTCTCTCTCTCTCTCTCTCTCTCTCTCTCTCTCTCACGTATCCTTCTGCCGCAGCTGCCGTCGGGTTTATTTAGACTTCGGACAATAGGTTTGTTTAGACTTCGTTTCTTTACTACGAACAATAAAAAAGGAGCTATTGTATTTATAGCGCGCAATAACGCACGATGAGCAAACGCTATTTATACTGCAAAAATACATTTCTTCTTGAATTCCATTTCTCCAATTTAAACTTAGCATTGTTATTCCTCCGTTTGCGCATTCTCCCACCTCATCTTTACTATTGATTTGTTTTATTCTGACGTATGTAGTGACTCGTTGTCTTGATTTGTATTTGTGTTTTTAGCACGTATTAATTACAAAGCGTAAGGTCAATCTTTAAAAGTTGTGGAACTCAACTAAATGGAAGGACACTCAACATTATTTGCCTAGAGACTTTTCAAGAAAACATGTACTTCCTTTATGGAAGAACTGTACATGTCACTGATCAGAACGCCATATAAAAATGTAAATGCTTTAAATATTTCAAATTTCCTATACTAACAGTCAATAAAGATTGCTATTTTATTCAATCATGCCGGCATCAGTATGTTGTTTTTGTTTTTTCTAATTCCTTTCTTTTGATTACTGAAACATATTTTTTATAATATTTTTTCTTGGATTCACGCATAGATGACATTTAGTTGACATTTAGATGACGTTTAGATGACATTTGATGACATGAGATGACATGTGATGACATTTTAGATGACATTTGATGAATTTAGATGGCATTTTCTTTTGATTACTGGAACATATTTTAATAATATCTTTTCTTGGATTCACCCATTAATAATTTCAGAAAAGCTCGGCAACGCTGGTCGAGAAACCGATTCATGCATTTTTTGATAAACCCGGGCAAAGCTGGGCTTCTTTGCTGTTTATAAATAAAACACTCCGGTACGTGTTCTTGAACACTAGGGAAAGTCAACTGCTGCAGCTATTTTATTTAGAACTATTACGGATAAAAGTAGTCTAGACCGTACACCCGTGGAAATGTGGACAACACTAGATGAAAAGGATGTTAACATCTTGTGGAATTTAATAAAAAAGATATTAAAGCAAGAAGTTATATGAGGTGAAAGAAAGAGTTGTATCAATGCCGATTTATAAAGTAAAAAAGGGGAACTACAATATATTTGCAACTACTGTAATGTTCACTAATTTCGAATACCATTAAGATATGGGCAAGAATACTGGATAAGTAATGAGACAACAATTGATAGAGGAATTATTTAGCGATTCCCGTATACGTATCAGAAGCAGTAGTGGTCAGACGTAAAAAATCGATAAGTGAGTTAGATTACACGAAGGATTGGCATTAAGCTAGGTCTTCTTCGATATTGTATTTTATTTGGAGAAAGCAAGATTGAGGGAAAGTAACACTCTGCACCATTTTGTTTGCAGATGTTGCGGTGTTATATACTATGAGTAAAAGAGAAACACAATATAATCTGGAAAACTGGAGAAAAACGTAAGGATACAAGATGTAAGATAAGTTGAAACAAAACAGAGGAGATGTAATGCAGAGAAGAAAGAGAAAATGAAATCGAGCGTGTCCAGGAGTGAGCGATCAAAGCAACAAAAACATTCAAATACCTGAGATTGAATAATATGATCATCGATTATCGAAGAAGATGAGGACATGAAAGAAGAAGAGAATGATAGGGTACAAGCAGGATGGAAAAACTGGAGAAGGCCTTCAGGCGTACTACAGAAGCTGAAAAATCGATGTACTAAGACCAGAAAGCCTGTACGCAGATGAAACTTGGCCAATGGCTTTAATGTTTCCGCATGATGCTAAAGACCAAAAGACTGAATTAAAAATGAGAATAAAAGGACAAGTGAGAGAGGTTTTTAAGGCCCGAGAAGAAAGATTGCGTTGGTTTGATCATGTTTTGCGAAAAGACAGAGAATGAGTGGAGAAAGCTGTTATGGGCATGGAGCTTCCCAGGAAAAGTACTAGAGGAAATCCTAAGGTATGTTGAAAGATCGTGTCACCCATGACATAAAGCAGAAGAAATTGAAGAGTTATTTAACAAAAGACAGAGTAGAGTAGACAAAGAAGATCCGCAACAGAGCGACCCTACCTAAGTGTGGTGCTAATCATGCTGTAGGGGAAACAAGAAGTCAAGTGCTTTTGGATTTTAGGTTACCATGGAAACACGAAGTTTTGTTCAAAGAGTAGCGCCTTACAACAAGTAGCGACATAGTCCTAAAACGGAATATTACAGATTTCAAAACAAAACTGGAGAACTTTGGTTTCAACTTATTATCATCGCCGGAAATATCATTATATGGTGGAATTCAGACATTTATATGCAGAACTTTCGTTTATCTTCTTTTCAAAGAGAAATTCTGAGGCTAAAACTTAAATCAAAATCTGATTGTCAGTGCTGGACTGGCGCACCATAAACAACCCAGGAAGTGATGTTTCTGAGGCTCACTACCACCCTTTGCAAATATTTATTACGGTATCTCTAACTTAATATCGATATGTCACCATCATCATTTCATGTTTAAATATGTTTTACGCACAACCCTACGAATTGCTGCAGCATTTGTATTAAGGCAATAATTTGTGAATGATATTTTACCAATTTTTCTGTACTGCAGTCTTAGCAAAATTTTATATTGGAAGAAATGATTGCTTTTGCTAATGAAATATTAACTTTTTTATTTATTTGTTTTTATTTATTTTAGGGAGAGTGGGTGTTAGTTAGCGATCGCTGTGAGCAACTCAATGGGCTATGAACAGTCTCCCATTCCTAATTTAGGTCCACTGATTCCAGGGAAGGGAGAGAGCTAGTGCCATAAGACAAACACGCCATCCATGCTTCACGGTATTCGAACCCGGACGCATCTCGGCCAACTGGTCGGAAGCCAGCGCTTAAACCACTGCGCCCCGGGGTAGCGGTGTGTTTCCTAAACAAAATTGTCGAAGATTTTATTCACTACAATTCTTAATCCAGTAGTTGGATTTAAAACCTTTCAGTAAAAGGCTTAATGGAAATAATTAGTGTTTTTATTCAAATGAATTTTCAGTGAAAACAAGAGAAATCCAAATGATCCATGTGACGTATACTCTAACATTCCTGTTTAGTTCCTTTCTTCTTTTGTAAACTTGGTTTATTCTTGTTAAACGTTTATGAGTCAACGCCAATTTTTCCCTCTCCGTGAATTTGTGTTTGGCATTCCTGACAACAGAGCAATTTTGTAAGCGAGAGATAAGAAACGATTGTATTGAGTCTTCGAAAGGCAATGTGACATGTGATTATCAGTCTTCCAGAGGCAATGTTACTTTAGTTATCGAAAAGTAATCTTAACTCAGGCAGTTTGTTATCAACCAATGTATAAGTCAAGAAATCAACATGACTACAGTAACATTGCGTTCTTTACGCAATGTTACTGAAGTTATGTTGATGATGTGATGTTAAACAGCGCTTCCGGGCGTAACCTGTGTTAGTCAACCTTTGACGCTGCGTCAATGTTGATATACGATTAATCAGCGAGTGACGCACCTGTGCTAAAATATTCAGAGGATTAGTATTCTTGAAGGTACTTTGTAGATTAAATCACGTATTTTGGTGAACTTGAATTGCATGCTCTATAACGTGCATACTTGATGACGTGCCTTTAAAATAAAGGATTGGAATATTAATGTAAGTCATCTATTTCCTTGCTGACTTTTGATCACAGTATATTGAAGTTAATTATATGCTTGGTTATGAACCTTACAGCCATTAAGTTTTAAGCGATCAAGGTCAACAAAGTTACCGAACGGTGAGCCTAACGAGCTCTAATCCTGTTGTGTTCCACATACCAACTAAAGTTACAAAATCCTAGTGTTGAAGTTAATGTTTATATAACAGTTAAATTGACTTTTACTAATTTAGCATGAAAGAATTGTCATCAAAACTCAGATTTTTTTCAAGACTGACGTATCAGTAACAAAAACAATTCCAAAATTGCTTTAGAAATTGAAAATTTTTAGAATCGCATGCATTTCATAGTAAATTTATAAAATTACAGAGTTCAAGAGAGAAAATTAGTCTTTATTTATTTACTGGAAAATGTAAACCCTTTTTTGCTACAGTTGAAACAGGTTTATCAAAGCTGCAGTTCAAGAAATCGTGCAATTGTAAGGCTCAAAAAGCAGTAAATCCAATGCAGATCTAGTAAAAACAAGAAAAATGGCATTGAATTTTTAGGTGTAATAAGCACGTTTATTGAATCCGTTCTGACGCAAATTAAATTTATCAAAGCTATTCAAAGTCAATGAAGCCGGTATGGAAAACAATAGTATCTGACGGAAGAAAAAAGTGTTTCAATCGGGTTTTTAATCCCTCCGATATTGCTGTAAACGGAATCGTGAGCTTACGCCCTCTGGTTGCAGACTTGTGCGTTAAGAAAAACATGAATTTATATGAGAAACATTTCGTACCGGAAACGATCTCCAACACAGAAAGAATTTTTCAAATCGACTCTTAGAAACAGAGATATCGACAAAAATAAGATGTGGCTTTACGTCCCCTGGTGGGAAAACCGTGCATTATTTTAGGAAGAAAGTATTCTCAAAGGTTTTTCCATATGAGCGGTATCGGTCCAAGAAAAAAAAATTAGTCGAGTGTTCAGAAGCCCAGGTTTTGCTACAAATACATCAGAAGCAGAAATTAACACTTATTCCCCCTGGTGGCCAAACCATTCTTTACCAAACATTAGAAATTACATGAAAAATATTTTCCATCAGGTGTTGTATACAGGAATGATTTTTCAAATCGGAGTTTTAGAAGCAGAAATAAGGTAGAAAACGCAATTTACCTCTGTGCGCCCTAGCGGAAAGTCTATGATTTACTTTAAAATTTTGAACTTATAGGACAAACATTTCGCATCGGAAACACAAAAAAGGAGGAATTTTTTAAATCGGGCTCCTAGAAATAGAGATATTGACAAAAATAAGATATACAACTACGCCCCTGGCATAGGAACCATGCATTATTTTAAGAAGAAAATGTTTCTAAAAGGTTTGTCGACATGAGTAGTATCGGTAAACAAATGACTTTTTTCAATCGAGATTTTTGAAGCTTATATTTTGCTGCAAATACATCAGAAGCGGAAATTAAGATTTACGCCCCCTGCTGGCCAAACCGTTTTTTTTTCAAAAATTAGAAATTATGTGCAAACAATTTCCCATTAGGAACTGTATCCGGTGCAGAAAGAATTTTTCAAATCGGAGATTTAGAAGCAGAGATATAGGGGGAAACGCAATTTACCTGTGCGCCCCCTAGCGGAAAGTCTATGAATTACTTGAAAATTTTGAAATATCATGAAAAACATGTCACACTGAAACGCTATTCAACAAAGCTGGAATTTTTCAAATCGAACTCCTTGGAAGTTGAGATATTGACAAAAATAAGATTTACATCTACGCCCCCTTTCGGAGAAACTATAGAATATTTTAAGAAGAAAATATTCCGAAAACATTTTTAGATGTGAGTGGCATCAGTCCATAAAATAATTATTTCAATCGATATTTTAGGAGCTCATATTTTATGGCAAATACATCAGAAGCAAAAATTAACGCTTACGCTCCCTGGTGGCCAAAGTATTCTCTACCAAAAATTTGGAATTATATGCAAAAGATTTTCCAACAGAAGGTGTATCCGCTGAAGAAAAAAAAATTCAAATCGGAGTTTTAGAAGCCGTGTTATCGGGGAAAATGTAATTTAATTTTACGCCCCCTAGCGGGAAATCTGCGCGTAGTTTCAAAAAGAAACTATATCTAAAATACTCTTCGACATAAATGGAATCGAAAGATAAAATACTTTTTTCAATCGTATGTTTAGATGCAAATATGTGGAATAAAACGTCTTTTTGATTTCGACATCACCTGCATTTACGCCCTCTAGAGGCAAAATTTTACATCGTAAAAGAAACGAAATGAAGGGTCATCATTCGCATATTTCAAGCTTCCCAACGCAAAAAGAATTTTTAAAATCGGACTAATAGTTGCAGAGATATGGTGTCTACAGACGGACAACCCGATAACATAAGCACGATCTTTTTTTACAAAAGACGTGCTAAAAATACACGCATACATATAGATAAAGCAAAACAGAAAATTTCCATGGGTGAACCGTAATCCTTTAACATTTCCAGTATAATTTGATTTCCTCTATTAGCATGGTAAAGTACAAAAAATAAATGCTTTTTCATTTTTTGCTCAGCATGGAACTTATCGGCAAAGAATATGGCTGCCCACCGGGAATTTTACTAGTGTCTTGGCGGCCAAGTTTGCATCTAATGATCATGCTTTGACATGATGTCATGCATTCTATGACTTTGCGCAACGCCGCAAGGCACCCAAACACGTTCTCAAGCATATGTTGTATAGAAGCAACAATTTTCCGATAAGGTTGACACCCAATAGTTTCCTTATACAGTTGCATTCCACGTATTCTTTCTGATGTCGCTGTGTGCTTTAAATTAAAAAAAATAATGTTTAGTAATGTCATAATATACACTGACGGAAAAAAAAATCCCAACACCACGAAAAAATAGTTGTAGAGGAATGAAATGGCGGCAATACATTTGTATAGGTGACATATTTAATCGATTAAAGTTTCAAGATCACAGCTTAATGTAAGCGCGAGAAGAGCCACTCTAAATGTGAAATGCTGGTACATTAATAACCGGTGTATCCGCCAGAATGTTATATGCAAGCACGCAAACGTTCATGCATTGTGTCGTACAGGTGCTGGATGTCAGTTTGTGGGATGGAGTTCCATGCCTGTTGCACTTGGTCGGTCAATACAAGGACGGTTAATGCTGGTTGGGGGTGACGCTGGAGTTGTCGTCCAATGATGCCATATATGTGCTCGATTGGTGAAAGATCTGGTGATCTAGCAGGCCACGGCAACATGTCGACATTCTGTAGAGCATGTTGGGTTACAACAGCGGTATGCGGGCGGGCGTTATCCTGTTGGAAAACACCCCCTGGAATGCTGTTCATGAATGGCAGCACAACAGGTTGAATCACCAGACCGACGTACAACTGGTGCGTGGGATAACCACGAGAGTGCTCCTGCTGTCATAGGAAATTGCTCCCCAGACCATAACTCTAGGTGTAGGTCCAGTGTGTATCGGCAGCAGACAGGTTGGTTGCAGGCGCTCACCTGTCCTCCTTCTAACCAACACACGGCCATCACTGGCACCCCGGCAGAACCGGCTTTCATCAGAAAACACAACAGATCTCCACTCCGTCCTCCAATGAGCTCTAGCTTGAAACCACTGACGTCGCAAACGGCAGTGGTTTGGAGTAAGTGGAATGCACGCTACCGGGCGTCTGGCTCGGAGCTGTCCTTCAAGTAACCGATTTGTAACAGTTTGTTGTGTCACTGTGGTGGCAACTGCAGCTCGAATTGCTCCCGCAGACGCAGTACGACGCGCCACGGCCATACGCCATACACGTCGGTCTTCCCTCTCAGTAGTCTTCTTGAGGCAGTACCTTAGAAGCTGAAAAATCGTCGGTCTTCCCTCTCCCGGTCTTCTTGAGGCAGTACCTTCCCTTGACCACCGCTGCCAACAATCATGCACCGTGGCTACATTCCTGCCAAGTCGTTCTGAAATATTGCGGAAAGAAAATCCACCTACTCGTAGCCCTATTACACGACCTCGTTCAAACTCCGTGAGCTGTTGATAATGGCTTCTTCGTCTTCTTAAAGGCATTCTTGACTAACATCAACACCCTACGTCGAATCTCAACGATAACTAACGCTCACGAACGTTACAGCGCGTATTTACAGCAAACCTGCTTTGCATGTTCCGAGGGGCGCTACTAGCGCCACACGTATGCGCCGAGCGCGAAATTTGCATAGACGTCATCTTACAGATGTACTCTCACAACCTACCAACTGTCGTTTATCTAACACAACCCCTTCTTGGTGTTGAGATTTTTTTCCGTCCGTGTATGTAACCTGTGCAAGTATTATTCTTAATAACAATAAACAGCTAACGGAGTCAGACATGCGGTAAAATACATCTGTCAGACCGTATTCTGTTTTCATGAACAATTCTTAGTAGATTTTCAAACGGCAGTCAAACGTTTTTTGTTTTCTTCAATATATTAGTTGAAAACTAAGATAAAATAGGATATGCAGTATATTATGATACGAATTAAATGAATTAAGTAATTACATTTTATATATGCTAAAGAGGTGCATAAATGTTATCCGGAATATTTAATAGATAGATGTCTGTCCAGCGCATGTGTACCTTACTTATTTCCCAACCGATGTAGGACAGTACAATATAACTATTGATTAAATAAAGTGTACATTGGGATAACAGAAAACTGAAAAGTAACAAAAAAAGTAACAGAAACACAACTAAATTGTTTTACTCTGTAGCCAATAATTCTACAACTGTAGGAAGAAGTTTGGCAATACTGAAAAGTAATAAGGAGTAAACTTCGGAACTGTGCCGAAGCGGAGAGATGCCATCACCTTCACGCACTCTTCAAGGACTAAAACAGTAAGTGTCGTTGAAAGCGATTTGCGGTTAGCAGAATGATAGCATACTGCCTATAAAACCGCTGAGCTAAAAGCACATAAGAGGAGAAAATTTCTTCCTTTCTTGTTTCATGTGTGTCCATAAATCAACAAGAACAATCAAAATATGTTTTCGGAATGTTGTTTTTTCCGATATAACACAGGAAAGAAAAGCAGATGTCTTCTGTGCTTCCACTTCTTCAGTTGCCTGTAGAGAATTCAGGAAATTTTCCATCCTTTAAACTTTTATTACCTCAACTAAAAGGCCTCAAGTCTGCGGGGAAATCATGTTCTTTTTCGGCTTTATTGTCAACCTCACTGAGTCCACAACAATGTTTTACTTCAAGACATGGGAGAGGCAAAGTGTACACACATGCACCGGTCGTACGCGAAGTAAGCTTGTACAAATACTGAACTCTCTCACTTGGCGTTGTAAAGCATATATGCACGAAGAAAATTGGAAACATCCGAAGCTTTTGTAACCAGGAATTTAAAGCACGTTCAACAGCTGCTTTATGAAGGGGGCTCTGAGTAAAGCAAAAGTAAAATAATCCGACCTTAAAGCAGATTACATTTTTCATATTTGGTTTGCCTTTCCCTATCCCAGTTTTCATTTCATTCGTCTCTTATTGTTTCTTTTCTGTGCCATCGAATCCGTTTCTGATACACAAAAAAAAATATCTATTCCAAAAATAAATAAATACATAAATACATTTCGCTTTTCATAAACCACTCTTCTCTGTGGAGCTCCTATGCATTCTCAGTAAATTCGGCATTACGAACTAAATATATGCTTATCGGATGCTAACGTTCTCGTCTTGCTACAGTGATCGTACCAAACTCCTTTCCGATTAATCCTATTTTTCCTGTAGTGATCTTCGGTATTATATATAAGTCGATATTTATAGTATTAGTGCACCCGCAGTAATCTAATTCGAAAGAACTCTTACGAAATCAAAAATACGCTGGAAAAAAATTCTAAGAAATCAGAATAAATAGCAAGAAATTACATGAGATCACAAAATAAAATACACAGACTTTTAAAGTATGAACTGGACATACAAGATACCGGGGTTGACTCAGCGTGATTGTTATACTGTATTATTACAGATATGGAATCGCACGTAATGTATTATCTTATCATCTAACACAAACACGTTGGTTGAAGTGTCAAATGCTTTAAACGGCGTACTCAAAACGAACTTATTTCACCAGAGATTTTGGGATAATGAGCATGTCTTTTGTCAAAAGAAAGAAATGTGTCCAATTCTGAATATTCCATAGTATTTCTCTATCATATGAAGCCTTGTTAAGGAAGAACCAAAGCCTGTACTAACCTACGCCACATTATACTTCCTGATATTGCATTTAAAGGACAAATTCTAGAAAAATTAATGGCATGTCACGCATTACTGTACAATTACTCGTGCCGTCACCAATGCCCATGGCATTGTACATCCATAGAACAGAGAAATCATAGCAATATTAATTCTGTAGCATACCTCTTAATGCTACATAACAAAACTAGGGAAGAGTGAAAATTATTACCTTGCTTAAATTTATCCGATCCCTCGAAATAATGTTTAATCGGTGTTCTAAAATCAGAAAAGAACACAATTATGCATTTTCGACATGTATCGAATAATTTCAACTACGAAAAACAGGAAATATACTGCCCTGCCATTAAAATCTTGACAGATGCATGTCTACAAGGAATATTTACTTACAGAAAATTTAATATTGTGTGCTGAAACCTTTTGCTCTTGTGACTACCTTTAGTCTTCGTGATTACGTCAGAAAAGCAACCATTGTTGCACAATATGGCAGATGAAACACACGAATATGCACAGAATAAAGTGATTTAATAAACTGAAAGAAGTTCCCTTGTTTTATTCTGTGAAAAATTCGTTACAGGAATTATAAAATCACATATTTTAAGGAAAAAGGGATTACTCTGTGCCCCTAGATGATTTAAACAATCTTCAGCTTGCTTCTTGATGTTCATTTTATCTCCTATCGGAGCAAAAAGCGAGAAAAAAAATATGATTACGTGACAAGTAGCGAAGTTTTTATTTCCGTTGTCATGTTACGCAGTGCTCTGGCTTATGCGTTTTTGGTCAGCTTTAGATAAATAAGCGCCCACCTCTTCTCGTATTTCTAGAAATGTAGTGGAAAATGACGGGCGTGACCCAAGAGATGGAGGTTCAAACTCCTCCCTTTTGCGACCAAAACCTGTCACCTGTCATTCGAAATGGCCATCTTTAGCCAATTTCCCCTCCGGAGAGGTTTAGAGGTGGAGGAGCGAGGGGAGGAGAAAGAATGTTGGGGTGACCATTGCCTCAGCGGGCGTCTAAAGCAAGTTTCCGGACGAAGGTAATGTGTCTCTGTTCGATCGAATCTTGGCTATCTTTAGAATAGGGTTTTACCTTTTACCTCCGCGGCGATCCGAAACCTGACGCATCTTTTGTTTCTTGCTTCCTTTTGTTTTTCTTGCATCTTCTTCCGTCTCACAGCTCTTTCCTCGCTCACACAATTGAGGGATGGACACATTGTTTACGTGTTTGCTTCTGATGCAGTGTGCGTGCTAAGCTATGTTCACCCATTCGACAAAAACCATTCTTTTCACCTGATTGAAACTTTCATTTCTAGTTCTGTTCTTTCCTGGAAGAAAAATCCTTCCTTCTAATGCTCAAAGTGCGGAATGGAAAGCAGTACGCTGCAGCGACCGGAATTTCTTATATCTCTCTTACTGAGTTGATACGGAAAGATTCGTGGGATCCAAGATAAACATTCAAGATTGGTTGGGAAGGAAACACGTATCACGGACGAGCTTAAAAGAAATGGCAAAGATTATGGTATCGGTACAGCGTCGCTGGATCTGCTGAAAATATCTTACTAAGTTGCTGTTTAAATTTTGAATCTACACATTTTTCTGTTACTCGAAACCAAGACGCGTGTAGATTTGCTTCTTGGAAAACAACATGCTGGGCAACTGCGATGCGAAAAAATAAAAAATAAACAATTCCCATTTCCAAAAAACATAGGCTTTGTTCAATGTTTTTCCAGTAAACAGGTTGTTTTTGCGAAATTCAACAGTCACATTTGCTGCTCCCTAAAACACAGACAACACCCTGATATCTACACGAAAAACATTTTATCACGCATAAATGAACAAACTAATGCCTTTCGGGCCATAGCTAGAGATAAATTCTAGGAGAGTCTACAAGTAATACAGGAGAGGCTAGAAAAATTTTAGTTACTTCGTTACATTAATTTTTATTTAATATACACTATATTGACAAAAGTCACCGGACACCTAGAAGAGAAACACAACATAGCATTTATTGACATACATTAGCACGGTGTCGGTCCACCTTTGGCCTTAATACATGCACTGGCCCTTAGAGGCATGCTTTCGACAAGGTTTTGGAACACAGCGATACGTATGCGCTTCCATTCAGTACATAATTCTGCCACTAACTGTTGCTTAGTAGTAGGACTTGGTTCCAAACTTCCTATGCGGCGCTTTAATTCATCCCATAGGTGCTCTATGGGATTTAGATCAGGGCTCTGTGCTCGCCAGTCCACACACGATACGGAATTATCGTCAAACCACGCCGCAACAGTTATTTCTTTATGGCTCGGTGCATTATCCTGCAGGTAACAACAAGGCTCGGTTCCTTAGTATAGCCACAGAGTTGGTAGGGCGTAATTGTCCAGAATATCCAGGTAGGCGCGCTGGCTAACAGGTTTGTCCACGATAACCAATATGCCGAGACCATACCACGAAAAACACCCCCACACGAGTACACTGCCAGCTCCAAACTTGACCGTAGGAACAGTGCACTGTGGTAAATAGTGTTCCCCAGGCTGCCGCTATACCCGTACACGGCCATCAGACTGCTGCATCATGTATCTGGATTCAACAAGCCATAAGACCCGTTTCAATTGATCTACGGTCCACGATAAATGTTCTTTACGCCATGATAAACGACGAGTAGCATTCCGAGTGGAGATGAAAGGCTTTTGAGCAGACGCACGACCACGGCAACTCATGGAATGAAGTTCTCTGTGATTGGTGCGTGTACATACCGAGGTTCCAGAATTTTTACTCACCTGTACACTGAGGTCTTGTGTAGTACTCCGTCGATTAGCTGCAACGACTCTCTTGAGGTTTCGACGTCCTCTGTCACTGATTTTCTTTGGTCTGCCGGTACGTTTTGCTACTTCAAGCACGCCATGTGTCTTCCACTTATTCAGTACATCCAAAACAGTTGACTTGGGTATGTTTAAACGCCTCTCGGTTTC
Source organism: Macrothele yani (assembly GCA_039090855.1). Taxonomy (NCBI): domain Eukaryota; kingdom Metazoa; phylum Arthropoda; class Arachnida; order Araneae; family Macrothelidae; genus Macrothele; species Macrothele yani. Next base: position 108,154,187 of record CM077004.1, on the reverse strand, counting down.
TCTTATGGACAACCCAGTAATATAACACCCAACAATCTTACCTTACTCAAAGTCCGTTCTGCGACATTTTCACTCAACCTCACAGTCGATATGATCGCGGTCAGCTGCAGGCTTGTTTTTATACCGTTTGCAGATGAACCGCGCATCTTAACAACGCAGCGGATCCGTTCATTAGGTTTTGAAGGGTGTGCGGTGACTTTTGTCGATATAGTGTATATCATCATCATCATTGTCAACCATTATCAATCCACTGCTAGGCGAAGGTCTCCACAAGCTTCCTCCACAACGGTCTGTCTTGTGTCAGTCTCCTCCATGTCACTCCCGCATACTTTCGAATTTCATCCACCCTTCTCCCATGTGGTCTTCTTCTTGGTCTTTTCCTGTCTCTTGGAATCCAATCTAAAATTTCGGCTGTCCATCGATGACCTGTCCTTCTGGCAGCATGCCCAGCCCATTGCCATTTCAGGGGTTTAACTCTGATCATGATGTCTTTCACTCTTGTCATTTTTCGGATCCACGAGTTCCTCTTCTTATCTCTCATGGTTACACCAAGCATGAGTTGTCTGCAGCCTTTGTATGTCTTATTTAGTTAAGGTCCACGTCTCTGCACCATACGTAAGCGCTGGAACGATGCATTGATCAAACACTTTTCTTTTAAGACATAATGGCATATTGCTCTTGAAAATTATGCTGTTTCTTCCAAAAGCTCTCCAGGCAAGTTTTGTACGCCGATTAATTTCTTCATCAATGTGATCCTCACTTGGTATCTGCTGTCCAAGATAAACGTACGTGTTTGTTATTTCCAGCTTTTCTCCATCAACCGATAAGTCTTCATTTCTTGTAAAAGCTTTGAACATCACTTTTGTCTTCTGAAAGTTCATTTTTAATCCTACTTCTTTACTCTTGTCAGCAAGTTCCTGGATCACACTCTGCAGCTCTGATGGGGTAGTTGGAAAAATGACTACGTCATCAGCAAAACCAAGGTGGGTTAGATAATCTCCATTAATCTCTATCCCTTTGTTTTCCCAGTTCAGTGATTGAAAGACATTTTCCAATGTGGCATTCAAGAGCTTCGGAGATATGGTGTCACCTTGTCTCACTCCCTTTCCAATTTTTATGTGTGTTGTATTTTCAAACAGCCGAATCTTTGCACTTGCATTTTCATACATATTATTAATAATATTAATGTATGCATCTTCAATACCGCAGGATTTCAGAGCCATTGTAACTGATGATGGTTTCACCGAATCAAAGGCTTTTTGATAATCGATAAAAGCTATGCACAATGGAAGTTCATATTCCCTCGCTCTTTCAATTAGTTCTCTCAGTACGTGGATTTGATCTATTGTGCTGTAGCCACTCCTGAATCCAGCTTGTTCTCTCGGTTGAGCCATGTACAGTGTTACTTTCAAGCGGTGTGAAAACACTTTAGTGAAGATTTTATAAACCACTGATAGGAGGCTGATAGGTCTGTAGTTCCTGAGATCCTCAATGTCACCGTTTTTATGTAGCAGGAACATTGTAGCGTTGTTCCAATCCTCAGGAATCTTTCCTTCATTAAGGCATCGAGTGAAAATTTGGACGAGTACTGTTTCGATTTCTTCACTTGCTTCTTGTATGATGTCTACTGTAATTCCATCTTCTCCCGGAGCTTTTCCCCGCTTCATGTTCTTGATTGCATGTGCAACTTCTGCTGGGAGGACTGGAAGAAATCTCGTACTGGTACCTTTCATGATGTCTGGAGTACATATATAATCCCTTTCATATAATTTGGAGTAGAAATATTTCACTCTTGTCTCTCGCTCTATTTCTTGTTACAGAACCATCTTCTTTCCTCAGTGATATAATCTGTTTTCTTCCCTTACTGAAATGCCCCTTTGCTATCTTTAGGCTTTGGTTATTTTCAATTGCTTTCCTCACTAGTTCACAGTTGAATTTCCTTACGTCTTCAGTGATACTTTTTCGTACTGTCTTGCATAGCTCTATATATTCCACTTTGGAAGTCACATCTTCTTTAGTTGTCCTCCTCTCTCTTCTTTTTTGCATCAACATTTTGGTTTTTCCTGATAATTTGTTCGCATCCAACTTGTTCTTACACCCAGCTAATTTTGTTGCTGTTTCCATAAGAGCTTTGGTTACTTTTCTGTTAACTTCAGAAATATCCACTTCTTCCGATGATAGGCCTTCTAAAGCAGAGAATCTGTTCTTCAGTTCCAACTTGAAGGTAATATGGTGTTTTTTAAGGTTGGTTATGTCAATACATTTTGTTTGTCTTATGAGCTTGCAACGTTCGAGTTTAGTGTTGAGGTGCATCTTACATCTCATCAATCTATGGTCACGACCTGTGTTGAATTTGTTTAGCACACTGCAGTCTTCTATGACGAATTTTTTGTTACACATAATAAAATCAATTTTACTTGTCGTCCCATTTGGATGTCTCCATGTCCATTTCCTGTGTGACTTTTTCTTGAAAAAGGAGTTCATGATGAAAAACCCTTCTGCCTCTGCAAACTCAACGAGAGTATTTCCACGCTGGTTTTTGTTGCGGTGACTGAATTTACCTACTGAAGTTTCATTCTGTTGCCGTTGCCCTATTTTTGCATTGAAATGTCCCATAATTATGTTCAAGTGCTGCTTACCTTTATTATTTAGATGACGAATTTCCTCATAAAATTCTTCAATTTCTTCTTCAGGATGACTTGTGGTGGGTGCATAAGTTTGAATAATCTGAAACTTGTATCTTGTTCAGAGTTGGATAACGAGTCGTGCAGCTCTGTCAGAGGAACTTTCAACTTCTACAACTTTATCCTTCAGTTTCTTGTTTATTATAAATCCAACACCACTAGTTCTGCCAGTATCTGTCCCACGATAGTAGAAGAGATGTCCACTTTTCAGTTCAGTGAGATCTTCTCCTTTTCTCCTTACCTCACTTAGTCCGACGAAGTCCCACTTCATCCTTTGTAATTCCTCTTCCAATTCAAGAAACCTTGAATCCGAAGATAGGGAGTGTCCATTATACGTAGCCAAGGTCAGCATCAGATGGCAGCCTAGTCCGGTCCTCCGGGGATTCTTAGCACCCTCTGCCTTTATGTCACACTGGCCTCTGCCTTGGCCAGGTACATTCCAGCTGCCGGAGATTGAGGGCCAAAATTTAAGTTGTGGAGTCATATTGGAGGGATTTGGCCATAACTCACCACGCTGGCCAAGCGATTTAGTGAGTGTGGGATAGCATTTCCTCTAATCCCGATGGTACAAGTATGTATATGCACTAAAAGGACAAATTATTACGTACATCCACCTAATAGCGTGTGGCACCACCTTTTGCACGCAGGACAGAATTCAAATGTCGTGGTACGGACCCAATGAGGTTCCGAAACACAGACTCAGGTATCGCTGACCAACAATCTAAGAGTGCTTGGTGTAAAGAGGGCAGAGATGTAGGTGGGGACGGTTGACCTAGGACAGTTCGTTCCAATATGTCCCATAAATTTTCTATGGGGTTGATGTCCGGTGAGCGAGAGGAGCCATGCGAATGTGGTAAGCTCACTGCTATGCTCCTGGAGCCAGTCGGGCGCTAGCCAGCGTATATGAAAAAAACTGCCAGTCAGCAGTGGCACATGAGTTTCAGTTTGACGTTCCTGACAACGCCTCGCCTGGTGCCAGAAACATCAAAACTGAATCTCTGAGAAGTGGCGCCGCGTTGTGTGGTCAAAGGAATCCCATTTTTAGTTGTACCGAGCTGACAGAATGGTGTGACGTGAACAGCATGAGGCCTTCCCCCGTCGTGCCAAGTCGGCTCTGTTTATGGCTGATGCCGTTTTGCCTTAGCTCTGTGATGGTTAATTTCATTTCATTTCATTTATTCATTTTTCTGTTGCCACATATTACAGTTCAAAATACAAACAATATAATCAATTACAAAAAATGTAGCAACCAGGAGAAGGAGGGAAAAGACCGTAAGGCCTGACATAGCCCTCCTACCCCTAGTACTAAAAAGAAAAAAAAAGGACACAAACAACAAAGAAAGATACAAAAGACAAGTCAAAGGCATATTGAATATCACTGAAAGATTAAATAAATACCTAAGTGTATATAGATGCAAGGTCTATCCATAAGCCGTGAAATTAATCCAGCGACCAGATCAGGTCAACTCAGCACTAATTGAGAGACTTGTTAATAAGGTGGTGCTTGAATGTTTTTTTAAATAAGTCAAAATTGTTAATAGATTTTATGTCACAAGGCAAGGAGTTCCAAAGTTTTGGACCCGAATAATTAATATTCATTTTAATTGTTTCTGTCCGAGGGAAATTAGGTATGAGTGTTGATCGATTCCTGGTTTTATAAGTATGAGTGCGAATATTTAATGATATTAAGTCATGGTATAAATCATTTTTAATTCTTCTGAACATTATTTAACCAAGATTATAGTCAAATAACTGTTTTATTGTAAGTATATTATATTTATTGGGATTTACTTCTGACCTAAAGGTAAGATTAGGTATAGAATTATTAAGAGTTTTTGGGTCTACTAATTTTATGTATCTATTCTGTAATACCTGCATTTTTTTTTAAGTTGTATTGTGTTGTTTTCCCCCATGTCAGTATACAGTAGTTTATATGTGTTTGTATTAGTGTGTAGTATAACAGTATCATTATTTTAGGGGACAAATTTATCATAATCTTACTAACTACCCCAATTTTTCTAGATAATATATTAGTCAGGTTGTCAATATGCATATTCCATTTTAAATTACTTCGAATCAATACTCCCAAGTAAGAATGACTATTCACAAAATCAATTTTAGCTCCATTCAAGACCACCAAGTCACTCATAGATTGTAGTATTTGTAGTTTCGAAAAGATCATAGCCTTGGTCTTGTTTACATTAATAATCAATTCATTACTATTTAACTAATTTGTCACCAACACAAGTTGTGCATTTATTCTAGATGTAAGATCTAAAGTATTGTTACCCTTGAATAAGATTGTTGCATCATAAGCAAATAAAATTAAGTCATTATCTTTTACCACTGTAAAGAGATGATTAATTTACAAATTAAATAACATAGGACCAAGGACCGAACCTTGCGGAACTCCATAAATTATATTTCCTATTGTGGATTGTGTCATATCAATCACAGTATATTGCATCCTAGCTGATAAATAACTTTTGAATAAATTATATGCAGAAAACCCCTAATTCCAATAGAAAATAATTTAGTTAGTAGAATATCATGGTTTAGCGTATCAAAAGCCTTAGATCAATCTAAGAAAATTGCAATTGTTGACTGATTTTTATAGCATTTTGTTGGATTAAATTATGTGTAAATGAAATTGCAAGCTCTGTTGATTTATTTGGCAAAAAGCCAAATTGATTTTTGTTAAATATGTTGTATTTTTGTAAAAAAGAAAGTAATCTAATGTAAATTAATTTTTCTAGCAATTTAGCAAAAATAGTCAAATTTGCAATTGGCCGATAATTATTTGCTTCGTTTACCGAACCTTTCTTGTATTTGGGAGGAATTTTAGTGTTTTTTAAAGCATCTGGGAATATGCCTGTAGTAAATATAGAGTTATAGATCCACAAATGTGGCTCCACAATAATATGAGCCACATGTTTAATAACCAATGGCGAAATTTCATCATATCCAGGTCCACTATTGACATTAATTTGCAACAACAAGTGTAAACGTTCAGATCGTGTAATTTTAAGTAAGTGAAACATGTTTGATTGGTGTGAATTCTGAAAGTACTGAAGATATTGAAATTTTGTAAGTAAAACTTGCTGTTTAAGAATTTGCGGAGCTAATATAAAGTGATTATTGATTTCATTGACTATATCTTGTTTGGATGTAATTTTTTTTGGGTTAAATTAGTTAGGTATTGTTGTGTAATTCAACCCGAAGATTTACCCAGTAATATGTTTAAATGTTTCTAAGTTAATTCAGAATCGTTTGGAGAAAAGATATTGGTATAATATTCTCTTTTAAATTTCCTAATATCCGAATTTAATTTATTTCTATATGTTTTGAATATTTGAAAATCAGTTTGTAGTTTACTTTTTATAAATTTCGAGTATAATCGATTTTTTTATTAATTCGGTTTAATAGATGTCTAGTAAGCCATGGTTTACGTTGCTTTTTAGCTTTGTTCTTGTTAAGTAAAATTGGAAAGGCTTGGATGTATAATTCATTTAGCACTGTTGCAAAGCTGTCATATAAAAGATTTGGATCAGTCATCTGTAAAACATTTTTCCATTTTATATGTTGTAATAGATTATAAAATTTATTTAACCTATTATTGTTTATTAATCGAGTTGAGTTATTAATTATTTTTTTATTTACAGCATGTGTATGTAAAAATTGGTAGATGGTCACTAATATCATAAATTATAACTCCTGAAAGAGTCAGCTCTAAAGGAGCATTCGTAAGAGATAAGTCAATGGTAGATTCAGTTTCTGGTGTTAATCTCGTTGGAGATGTAAATGTGTTGCTAAACCCGACAGCATTTAGCATTTGAATGAATTGTTGAGTTTGTAAGTTATTTTGGGAAATATCAATACTTAGGTCTCCCAACAAGAAACCCTTTTTGCCTGTCAAGTTGACATAATAAAGAATTTCAAATAGTTTATTAATAAATAAGGATGAGTTAGAACTCGGAGGGCGATCACAAACCATTATTATATAATATTCGTTTTCAATTGTTAAAATTTCAATTTAAGGGTCAATAACAGTTAAGTCTGCTATCAAAGAATAATTTTGGTGAACAGTATTTACATAAATTGCCACTTCACCTCCCTTTGTTTTAATTCTGTTATGGAAAAATATTTTATAACCAGGCATATCAATACTATAATTTTGAGTCGGAAACCATGTCTCAGTCAAGCAGAGTAAATCAATCCCCGATTTGTTCGCCTGAATCAATGCCCCAACAAGAATAACCTTAGACATAAGAGATCTAGCATTTATATGAATTAACTTCAAGGCATCATTAAAGTCGCCAGAAAACAGATTAGAAACTTGATGTAGTGTATATATGTCACTCATTATTATTGACAATCACAGGCCATACATGAAGACCAAACATCAATGAACAGAACCCCCAAGTAGAATTTATAATATACTATGTAAAAAAATAAAACACTTATTTGAATTAAACTAATTCAAAAACAAAAGACAAAATACCAAAAGCCACCACTTGCCACATTTTACTAAAATTATCACTGATCTGCAATTTTTCAACTTTTTTATGTTGTTTTCAAATGAATAAGTGTATCTGAATGGATTTTTTGCGCAGATTCCGAAAATGACCTTCAAAATTCCGTATCACGTCAGGTTTTTTCACAAATGACAGAAATGTGAAAATTTAAGAAAACGTTATTTTTTAAGGACATTGCTATATGGCAACGTTTGTAACTTGTGAAAATGTTTTCTGGAGGGGCGGAATGATTGCTTAAGGAATAGATAAACATAAATACATATTCAAAAGCAAACATACCTAACATTCGCCACTGGGCTCCCCTTCAAACTTCCTCTTTTTGGAATGTCTTCGGTGTGCGTCCGTACAGTCTCTGTTCAACATCCAACAATAGTCGGTCATCATATGTACAGTCCACTTTCTTTGGTATCTCTTTTCCATCACTTTAATATCCTGATGAAAGCGCTCGCCATGTTCTTGCGAAAAATCACCAAGATTGTTAGGAAAGTAATTTAGATGAGCATGAAGAAAGTGAACTTTGACGCTCATGTTGCAACCAAGCAGTTCATAGGATTCCAGCATGTCCTCGACTAAAGTGGTGTAATTTGAAGCCTTCGTGTTCCCCAAAAAGTTGTGTACCACATTTCTCAATGCAGTCCATGCTCGCAATTCGCACTCTCTCATGGTTTCCTCGAATATGTTGTCTGTCATTAATTTTCGTATTTGAGGGCCTATGAAAATGCCAGCTTTAATTTTTTCAGACGTGATTGATGGAAACTTACCACCAAGACACTGAAATCATTTATTGTCCCTGCGTAAAGCTGTCACGAATTGCTTCATTAAGCCAAGTTTGATGTGTAAAGGTGGCAACAGTATTTTCGAGGGATCAACCAGTGGATATGAAACAATGTTTTTTTCGCCACGTGTGAATGTACTTCTGACTGGCCACTGCTGCCAAACCTAATGTTCCGTCCTTGCTCTGGAGTCCTATTCACACAAAAAGCAAGGAAATTTGGTGTAGCCTGCTTGTTGGCCGAGCAATATTCCAATCACCTTGAAATCCCCGCACAAAGACCATTCATGAAACTTGTACTGCACACTTTCGAGCAAAAATTTAAGGTTCTCGTATGTCTCTTTCAAAGTCACAGAATGTGCTACTGGAATGGGTGGATGGATGTTGTGTAATAAAACACCTTTTAAACTGGATTTGCTGGCATCTATGAACAGCCTCCACTGTCCTGAATTGTAATTAACGTTGAAGTATTTCATGACCTCCGGAATGTCTTGACAATATACCAAATCGCCTTCCTCAGCAATAAACGGAACCAATTCTGCTTCTCGGTGTCTGTGCCAGGAGAATCTCGTATTAGGACATAGTAAATTCTTTTCCTGAAGTCGTGATCCTAAAAGCTCTGCTGCGTCTTTAGGTAAATTCAGATCACGAACCGAATCATTCAGTTCATGCTGGGTAAATGGCACTGGAGTTTCATCCTCAATGCTGTCCGGTTGGTACATTTCGTCACTTGTATCACCGTCTGAATCGGTGTCTGTTGGGGGCTAGATATTGGACGGGGATGGCACAGCGATGGATTCACTATGGGGCACTGGTCTTATGGCAGATGGGATATTGGGATACACAATGTTAAGCTTACTGGTTCTGGTATGGCCCACGATATTCACTGTGCAGAAGTAGCAGTCGTCACTGTGATTTTTGGCTCACGCCACACCATGGGTACACCAAACGGCATTGATGCCCTTTTTCTACTTTTCCAGTTCCTCAACCCCTCCACACATGCACGGCACACATTGTGAAGAGACCAAACTTCGTCCTGATTTGCAAGTTTAATGCCGAAGTATTGAAAATAAGCATTTTTCACGAAAGGCGTAATATTTTGCCTCTGTTTTTTTCCTGTCGTATAACAGCCCCATATGTAGCAAAATATGTCTGGATGATTTACACAACCACGTGAAGCCATTGCACACGCCACAAAGAAGCAACCGAACAGGACCAGTCCCTTCTTTGCACTGACTAGTGTAACTCGATCCGCCCCGAATGGTGCCACATGTGACCAATAGAAAGAAAAGAGCAGTGGCGTCAGGTATGAGTCATACTGCCGTGCCAAGATAACATTCTCTCACCTTCCGCCTTTGTGAGTGGCGCAAATCGTGACGTCATACACATAAAACAGTTGCATTTCCATTATCAGCTATATATTTATGTTCATCTATTCATTAAACAATCATTCCGCCCCTCCAGAGAACATTTTCACGCGTTACAAACGTTGCCATATAAGAATGTCATTAAAAAATAACGTTTTTTTAAATTTTCACATTTCCGTCATTTGTGAAAAAACTTGACGTGATACGGAATTTTGAAGGTCATTTTCGGAATCTGCGCAAGAAATCCATTCAGATACACCAATTCATTTCAAAACAGCAAAAACTTGCATATTAGTGTTATACATCCCAGTATCTAGCCACATCCTACTACTCACCATCTCATCATTATTAAAAATATAGGGAGTAAGATTATGAAATTCAAGGAAACAAGGTATCATCTCGTAAAATACAAACCACTTTTTAGTGAACGGGTGTCCAAACCATTTCTTAGACATCCATTCGCTATACCAGACAAAAAGTTAACATGTAATTACAAATTATGATAAATCACCAAACATAGAAATATAATAAACAGAAGATAAACATATCAATCACTGTCCAGGATTGTAGAAGAAAAAAATTGCAATCGAATCAGAGTGGGTAGTACATGACATTGAACATGATAAGCCGAAAAATACAGAAGACAAAAACTGATGACTAACAAATACCTATTAGGCAAGAGATAAACAACAAATTTGCCAAAATATAATCACCATATGAATCATGTATTAAGGATAATAAAATGTTCTTATGGAATACCTATTCATATGAGCATTCCCCTTTTCTCCCTCACTCCCCTTTCCCTCCCCTATTTTTCCCCTTTACATCATTTTGCCAGAAAGTCTTCTCATAGGACACCTTATGTCTCTCAGTGCATCTGAAGAGGCCCGTAACCACTAGACGCTACCAGCATGTTCTGGATGATCACCTACACGCTTCAATGGCCTTTGCGCATCTTGCGCCCGATAATCTGCTTTAGCAGGAGAACCCGCCGCCCCACCGACTCACAACCACCCAGTCATGGCTCGAGGAACACTCATCTGAGTTTGGAACCATCCAGTGGCCTCCAAGGTCCCCGAATTAAAACCCTGTTGAAGCTGTCTAAGATGCCGTGGAGCGGAACACCAGGTTCATGGCTCCTGGGCCTATGCTTAGGGCGTATTTCTGGACAATGCCGCAAGAGGCATGGCTTTCATTACCTCTGGGAACCCTTCGGCATCTGGTTGAGTCGATGCCTTGACGTTTACAGGCTGTTATTCGTGTTAGAAGAGAACCAACGCGCTATTAGGTCAGTAAGCATCACTAAGGTTTTGTCTTTTGAGGTTATGTACACTGGCCAAACAATTGTGAATCTTAATGACAACAGAGTCACATACAATGTCGGCCAGTATTTTTTGGCGTTACAATCATATGGGCTGATGCCGTTTTGCCTTGTGTTTTGTAAAGAGCGTACAGATTATTCAGCTGCAATAGCTCATGTAATCATTTCAGAAACTCAGGACCGCCCCGGTGGCGCAGTGGTCCAAGCGATGGCATCTTATCATTCGTCCGAAAAGGGTCCGGGTTCGAATCCCAGTGAGGCACGGATGTTTGTGTTTGTCTTTCGGCACTGGCTCTCAATGTCTTACTTGATCAACACTGGCTCTCTGTGTACATTGGTCATTTAGCATACTGTTAAATACGTGTTGGATGTATACTTGTTGACAATGTGTTAAACGATCAACACTCGCAATACCTGTGTAAACTTTATCATTTGGCATGTCGTAAACCATGTGTGATTTGTACTTGTTGCTGTGTAATATCTGTATCCTGTTCTCTGTCATGTCTCTGTACCACCAGGTCCAATAAATCATTTAAACGTCCAATCAAAAAAAAAAAAAAAAAGAAAGAAACTCAGGATTTGTGCGAATTTGAAAACGGTCTAATCACAGGCACATGACTAGCGAAACCCAGGATTAACAACTATACATTGTTTCGCACTGATGATCAGCAGAAAGTGTAGCAAGAGCCTCGTGAAACTATAACCAGCATGCCTCATGAAACTATAACCAGCATACCTCATGAAACTATAACCAGCATGCCTCATGAAACTATAACCAGCATGCCTCATGAATGCAATCTAAGCATCTGGACGTAGGTAGCATCATGCTATGGGCGATATTCTGTTGATATCGAATGGTTACTTTGACACCAATGGAAGTTAAGATGATATTCAATTATTATCTGAGTGTTGTAGCTAACCAAGAGTACACCGCAGCGTTACACTTTTCTCTTGTATATCATGGAATCTTTATGGATGACGAGGCAACAGCAAATCGTGTCAGAGTCGTGCTTGAGTGGTTTAACTAGCACAAGGAAGACCATCTTCTTCCCTAGCCTACACAAATCCCTGAGCCCAATCCTATTGAAAATTTGTGGACTAGATGGAAGAGCTGTTAGTGTCGATATCCTCTTCGGTCAACACTGACTGAGTTGCGAAATATTTTGCTACAGGAATGGCTACCTTTGAACCAAAACGAACTCAAGTGCCTCATAGATTCCGTATCATTTCGCATACTTGTTGTTATTCTCAATAAAAAAGGCCGTTCTCGATACTAAATAGAGCTTTGTATTTTTTGTCCAGTGTGTATGTGTGTGTGTGTGTGTGTGTGTGTGTATGTGTGTGTGCGCGCGCGGAGGGAAGGTGTTCATGAAACGTGATAGACTGTCCACCTGTCAGCACAAAATGTCGCTGGTCAGCGATTCCATATTTGTGGTAACAAAAGTAATGAAAAATGTAGATTCCACTTTTTTGGACAATGTACGTTTTCTCCTAAAATGTTTTGTGGAATGTAATTTGCTGTAGTGCTGTTGGGTTCTAGAGTCATATAGGTAATTTATTTCACTGATGGTCTATCGTCTGTTGACACATTTCAACATTTGCAATTTACTGTCTCGTAAAAAAACTAAAAATTAAAAAACAACTTAGCTTTGTGCTTACCTTTTGACTTTCGTCTCCTTTGTTTTAATAAACTTTAATCAGAAATTCATGTAAAAAGTAAAATCGAACTAGTGTTTTGCTCTCATGGAAACCATATTATAACAACTTAGTGTCCATAGGCTGGGCGGTTCAATCCCGAAAATTTTATGTTTTCCATAAGCAGCAATGGGAAATACAACAGAAGCATTAAAATTTCTTTTTCCATTTTTTTTTTGGGGGGGGGGGGTAGAGTAGGCTGTCCGTTGCATTTACACAAAGACACGAATTTTCTGTCGTCTTTATCTATTTTGAAAGCGATATAAGTGCGTACCTTCGAAGATTTCCTGCTCTCAGATTCATTTTCATATTCCAAAACTTCAACTCAAACGGAGGGCATCCCCCTCCGCAGAAACACATTTTTCATCTCACTCTACCATTTTATTATTAACTGACAATTAAAAACTATAAAATCCACCGTAAAATCTTGTCATATCCATAGCAGTATACCATGCTGGGAAAATTGGTAACTACAAAAATTTAAACAATACTTACACACACATACACATACGTTTAATCCACTTAGATGCACCTTCTAGATTTATTATAGTCATCATGTCCTGATGTATAACGTCAGAGTCGAATTGAAGTGTGATTTCCGCTTTTTTACAGAGAATACCATATAGTCAGCAAAAAGTGAGATATTTATGCTGATTGTCATCCGATCATTTAAACTTTCAGTTTCGCATCAAGCTTAGTTTTGTTATTAATTACCTTCGTTTTACTGAAGTATCGTTCGTAAGAACCTGTGGAAATTGGAAAAACTGATACAGTGAAAAATGTTTACTAATGACAGAAGTAGTATCTTTCACCATTTTACACTGGTACGCAAAACTTAAGGACGAAGTGGAAAAAGTAAAATAACACCGTAAAAAAAAGCACCCCCAAACACAAACTAACTCAGGATCGTGTCTAAGAGCAGGATGGAGCACGACGTGTGGTTTCCATGACACGAGAACAAAATACTCTCATGCAGTCCAACAGCATCAGTTGAAAGGAAGTCACCGGACGGTGTGCATAAATGATGCAGACATTGGATGGTGTTTGTTGTGTGCTGGAAACGATGAATAGTCCCGTTGAGAACATCTTGATAATTTTGCTCGCGGTCGAATAATTGGGAGGCTCGAAGAGGGACGAACTCTGATGCGTGTGGCCCAAGGGCTCGCTATCGCCAATAGCATCGTATCGCGTTCGTGGTTGGCTTTCGGGATTACAAGTACAGCTGTGCAAAAGACTGGTGGTCATACACCAAATGTCACTCCCAGTGAGAACCGCTATCTACGCCTTCAGGTCAAGAGGGATCGACACTAGACAGCAAGTAACCTTGAAAGAAAAAACTGGATATGAGCACAGGACGCACAATATCGCTGTTTAGAGTGGCCAGACGACTACACAAAAAAAGACTCTTTGCCCGACGAGCAGTACGCTGTGTTCCATTAAAAACTGCTCACTAGAGAACATAACGACTGGACAGCAGAACAGTGGAGTACAATACTCTTTACTGATGAGAGTATATTTAGACTCTCCAGCTATTCTGGACGTCAGCTAATATGACGTGAGGTAAGTACTCGGTATAAACTTCAATGAAAGGGATAGATATGGCAGCCCCGGTGTTCTCTATGTGGATGCATTCTGTCCTATGGACGTACCTAGCTCCAGATATTAGATGGAGTTACTAAACCAGTGGGAGCTAGTGTCGTTCCCCACGTTCGTCTGTTCTGAGTTGTAATTGGTCCACAGTTTGAGGTAATCCTTCACCATGTTCGTCTGTTCAGAGGTGCCACTGGTCCACAGCGTGTGTTAATGGACAGTAACTCTCCACCCCATCGTATGGCAGTTGTTGGTGAGCTGTTGGATGGTGAAGACATTCAGCGAATGGATTGGCTAGCGTGTTTCCTGACCTACATTCTGTAGAACACGTGTGCGAGGCTCTGGGCAGACGCGTTGAGGTACGTCAACACACCCCGGAAACTGTCCAACAGCTGAAGGCCGGGCTCACGGAAGAATGGGCGATGTTACCGCAAGAACTCATCAACGACTTCGTGAGAAGTATGGACAGACGGTGCAAATCAGGCATCGACTTTAAGGGTAATTTAACTTTCCTTTTGAGTTCCTGTATCCTTATGTAGGCAATTAGGTTAGTCTCGTTATGTACTTTTCTATGTCTAACGCCAAATTTAATTTAACTTTGGCAACCTGACATCAGTTCAGAAGGCAACTACTTACTTGAGGTACGAGATGAAAGCTGCTGTTTTAGTGTTTCTGGCACACTACGTTTTGGGGTAAACTTTTTTTTTCTTTACTCGTTGTTATCATATTCAATGTTTGATGCAATGTTTCGGGTTTTATGTTCCACGTTTGATATTCTGAGTTCTGAGACGAACTTTATATTTGTCTTGATAAAATTTACGCTTACTTAAAAGAGAGAAAAGAGGTGTATACTACTGATTGCTAAATAGCAGAGAAGATAATTCCATTTGGATGTTATTTTGAACCAGCCTTATATTGATCTGAGTGAAAATCTACAAGGGTGATGTGCTACTTGAGACAATAAAGAAGTGGATTTTGTTAGCGGCTTTGTTATTCAATCTGGTCTTTAGCTTGATGTGCCGAATTAGTTATTTCATACATAGTTAATACTTTCAGCTGCAATTAGCATTGCAGTTATACGAGTTTAACGAAAAGAAGTTCTAAGATTTAGAATAATGCAATAAGCCTACAGGGAAGCTGGTGTCAAAAGTTAACGTAAACCTAACAATCTCAGAGCTTTAGTGTTCTACACGAAAGCAAACTTGCCGTTAAAATAATAGTTGCTACTACAAACATTCATAAATTAGCTATTAATTTGCATAAGTCATCATAAGAAGAACAGCTATCGAGCCTAAACTCTGTTTTTTATGTACCGTCCTTTCCTTTCCTTTCCTTTCCTTTCCTTTCCTTTCAGCACCAGCGGAGAACTGTTTGGAATTCAGCTTTTGATTTCATCTAAATGATCATAACTTTCAGTTTTCTAACAACAATAGCGACGCGCTGTAGATCCAGATTTTACTACCGAGTGGTGATCACAATTATCTCCGTTCACATGCAACAACTCTTGACATCATTTTTTATCCGGCTGCTTTATGATCCTTCCTTGTTAAACAATTACTTTCAACCAATTAGTACTTTGTCACTTTTTTCTGAGCTGTGACAGGAATTAAAGCTTCTCTGAAGTGATTCATGTTCAAATCGTGAGGTTTCAGTTTCCCAACTTTTTTAATAAATGTCACCTAAACCCCAAATTTTTTTCTTTGCGGGTTTACGAAATTTTCTTACAAAAATATGAAAGAAAAAGAGAATATTCCAAGTTCTGCGATGTTATGATACACCATACCACGTAAAGAATAAAAACAGGCCTTAATTAACAAGTCCTGAGAAAAACCAACAAGCGGGCGCGTTTCTAAAAAGAAAATGAGAAACGGATTATAAAGAACTGGTTGAAGGCAAGCAAAAACATTGAGATAGTCTCAAAAAAGAAAGGAGGGACAAAAAAAAAGATGATGAAAAAAACAAAAATCCTGTGAACTAGTTACAAAATCCTAGAATCGTTAATATGTGGCCAAGCTGAAGTGTGTTCGCTTGGAAGTACGCGAGTACGTGTCTGAAGAGGGAATTTCCGAGGCTTCCTTGAATACCTAATGAGGTAGGGGGTTAGAAACTGCGAGAGGGAGGAAGTAGAAAAGAGGATTCAGTGCTTTCTGCACTACTGCACTTCTTTCCCTCAAAAGTTTTCCGGGATCAGGTTAATCTCGACGCCAGAAACTCATTTGCGGACGCGAAATTACCTGCTAACAACAAGTTATTAATTAGGACGTCAAATAGAGACTTACCGTAGCTTTATTCCCTTTAATTAATTGAACGGTTTGGTAGCGAGAATTTATTGTTCGCCAGTTGAGGCGTATCTGCTGGTAAAAGAGATATGTTGGCCGACGCCAAACCAAAACATGGTCGCACGGGCTTCAAGTCTGTAAAGATTCTGCACGGAATATCATCTGCTTGATGGAACTGACATTCAGAGTAGCAAAGGCGATAAATACCTTTAATTCCACTCTCCTTATTATTCAAAATAAACGTACTACTACGCACCAGGTTAAAGTGCTAGTTTTTCAAATCATAAATATGCAATTTCTATCTCAGTTTCTAGCTTAGCCTACCTTGAACACAAAACGCTTCTTTCAAAACATTTAAAAAAGTATTCCTCTAGTTGAACTTTTGTAAAAACATAATTTCGTCAGCGACGGTCATCGATCCCCGTCCCCTCGCTCCGGAGTAAGTTGCTCTCCCAACTGAGCTACGCGGACAGAATGTCTCATTGCAAATTTGTCGTCTTGACACATGTTTTCACCTCTGTAGTACGTCACACTTTCTTCTGCTCCGTAAAATAAAAATTGAGGACCTCTATTAAATACTCAATGGATGTTGGGTCGTGAATTTGTGAGTAATGAATATTAGTGTTTCTGATATTCACGTAAAAAGCGTCGTCATGATAATTACGAGGCTTTTCTCCAAGAGAACTTCAAATAACACAAATTGGTACAATGCGAAAAATTCACCCCGTGTGTGACTGTTTCAGGACTAACGCATGAAGAACGTCGTTCTTTTCAGTGTCGATCTTTGCTCCACGCCGACGAACAAGTATTCAGTGGCGCGGGTGTCTGGAAGACTTCACGAGTTAAACCCAATCTCCAGTCGCGGATGAAGCACGGCCGATGCGATATGAGTTTGCCATTCTCTTGCCATGAACTAGGGACCTTAAATCGGGATCGAGCGAACTCCTATATTTTTGGATGCATATTGCGGTCGTTAAACTCTAACACAAATGTGTGAATGTGTGTATCGTTTCCCGCTGAAAAAATAGTCAGAAGATAGTAATAAATGAAAATTTATTAAAGCCCTGGATTTCAAACTAAAACGTCCGTAAAAAAACTGAAGATTTTTTTAATCACCATTTTTTTTAAATCTCCAGACAAAGAAAAGTGCGTGCTTATGATATAACTTTGTCCGTCCGTCCGTCCGTCTGTCCATCTCTGGTAACCATATATCTGCAACCATTAGTCCTGTTTAAAAACATGTTTTTTTTTCATTGGAAAGCATGAAATGTGAGAACGATGATCCTTGCTTTCCGGTTTTTTATGGTGCATAACTTCTCGTCTAGAGGGCAAAAATTCAGATGCTGTTGAATTCAAAACACATTTTATTCCATATGGTTACTTAAATCCTTTCCGAAAAAATCCTTTCCTTCATTGCATACGATTTATAACGAAGATTATTTTAGGTACAGATTCTTTTTCAAGTAATGAACAGTTTTTCCGCTAGGGTCCGTACAGTTAAATTGAGATTTCTTCGATATATCTGCTTCTAAAAGTCCGATTTGAAAAAATATTTTTTTCATTGGACTTTTAGAAACAGAGATATCCTAGGTGCGAAATATTCCGCGTATAATTTCTAATGTTTGGTAAAGAATAGTTTGTCCACTAGATGCGTACGCATGTATTTCTGCTTCTGATGCATTTGCAGCAATATCTGTGCTTCTGAAAATTGTATTCAAAAAATTACTTTGCAGTAAGATACCATTCACCACTACAAAATATCTGGAACACTTTCTTCTTAAAATAGTGATAGTTTTTGCGTCAAAGGACGTAGATGTGTATCTTATTTTTGTCGATATCTCTGTTTCTAGCAGTTCTGTTTGAAAAATTACTTCTTTATCGCAGAGCATTTCCGATGTAAAATGTGTTGCATATGATTTCAAATTTAACTTAACGTACATCTTTGCCACTAGAGAACATAAGTTCATGTTTCCGTTTGCCGCTTATTAGCAAAAATATCTGCATGTCTCAAACAACACATTTGTTAGTTTTTGTTAAAAAAATCCTTTTCGGTCAGATGCTACTAACTGCGAAAACGTTTTGCGTACATTTATTGCCAAAAATAGTGCACAATGTGCACAATTTTCCCGCAAGGGACACAATTACCCACTAGAATTTTATCAATATCTCTCCTTCTAAAAATCTGATTTAAAAAAATTCTTTTAATACCGGATATAATTTATCCTGTGAAACAGTTTGATTGCATTTATGGTTTTTAGCACATCTTTTGTAAAAAAGATCGTGCTTATGTTATCGGTTTGTCCGTCCGTCCGTCTGTAGACACGATATCTCTGCAACTAATAGTCCGATTTGAAAAATCCTTTTTGCATTAGAAAGCTTGAAATGTGTGAATGATGACTTTTTATTTTTATTTTTTTAACGATGCACAATTTCGCCGGTAGATGGCGTAAATGCAGATGTTATCCAATTCAAAATACATTTTCTTCCATACATTTGCTTCTAAATATCCATTATTTTAATTAGAAAAGCTTTCTCAGCAAGATAAAGCATTATGCTTTATCGTGCTGAGAAGGCTTTTCTAATTAAAATAATGTTTAACGCACGAAGAATCCTTATTAAAATCTAAATATCTATTTCAAAAAAACAAAACACATTTATTCCATATAATTACTTAAATCCTTTCCGAAAAAATCCTTGCCGCGCCCCGATGACGCAGTGGTCTAAGGCGCTGGCCTCTGATCATTCGTCCGTAAGGGGTCCGGGTTTGAATCCCGGTCAGGCATGGATGTTGTGTTTGTCTTACGGCACTGGCTCTCTCCCTTCCCTGGAACCAGTGACCCTAAATTAGGGACGGGCGACTGCTTATAGCCCATTGAGTTGCTCACGGTGGTCGTTAAACCTCCAATAAAAAAATCCTTTCCTTCATTGCATACGATTTAAAAAGTAAATTGCGTTTCCCCCGATATCTCTGCTTCTAAAACTTCGACTTGAAACATTACTTCTGCCGCGGATACAACTCCGGATGGGAAAACTTTCGCTCATAATTTCTAATTTTTGGTATAAAACGGTTGGGCCACCAGGGGGCGTAAGTGTTAATTTCTGCTTCTGATGTATTTGCAACAAAATCTGAGCTTCTAAAATCTCAATTGAAAAATTCTTCCGTGGACCCATACTACTAACGTCGACAAACCATTTCGGAATATTTCCTTCTTAAAATAATGCATGGTTTCTCCGCCAGAGAGCGTAGATGTATATCCTATTTCTGTCAATATCTCTGCTTCTAAAAATTAGATTTGAAAAATGTCTTCTTTGTTGGATAGTTTCCGGTGCGACATGTTTTTCATATAATTTCAAAATTTTCAAATAACTCGTTGACTTTCCGCTAGGGGAAGTAAAGGTAAATTGCGCTTTCCCCGATATTTCTGCTTCTAAAACTCCGATTTGAAAAATTCTTCCTGCACCAGATACAGCTCCTGGTAGGAAATGTTTTTATTGTAATTCCTAATTTTTTTTGAAATGTAGTTTGACCACCAGGGGGCGTAAGCATTAATTTCAGCTTCGTAGGTATTTCAATCAAAATCTGAGCTTCTAAAATCTCGACTGAGAAAATTCTTTCGTGGACGATACCGCTCGTGTCGATAAACATTTGAGAATATTTTCTTCTTAAAATCATGTATGGTTTCTCCGCCAGGGGGCGTAGATGTATAACCTATTTCTGTCAATATCTCTGCTTCTAAGAGTCAGATTTGGAAAAACCCTTCTTTGTTATATAGCGTTTCCGGTGTGAAATGCTCTCATATAATTTCAAAATTTTCAAGTAATACATAGACTTTCTGCTAGGGGCGTTAAAGTAAATCGCCTTTTCCCCGATATCTCTGCTTCTAAAATTCCGATTAGAAAAATTCTTTCTGCACCGGATACAGCTGCTGATAAGAAATGTTTTTCCTATAATTTCTAATATTTGACAAAGAATGGTTTAGCCATCAGGGGGGTGGGGCGTAAGTGTTAATTTTTGCGTCTGATGTATTTGTAGCAAAATCTGAGCTCCTGAAAACTCGATTGAAAAACTCCTTTCGTTGACCAATACAGCTCACATCGAAAGACCTTTTGAGAATAGTTTCTTCTTAAAATGATGCATGTTTTTTTCACCAGGGGGCGTAAAGACATATCTTATTTTTGTCGATATCTCTGCTTCTAAGAGTCCGATTTGAAAAATTCTTTTTTTGTTGAAGGAAGTTTCCGTGGGGAAATGTTTCTCATATAATTTCAGATTTTTTCGTAGAGCACAAGTCTGCCATCAGAGGGCATAAGTTCACATTTACGTTTACATCAATATCTGCTTGACCAAAAACAAGATTGAAAAACTTCTTTCTTAGGTCAGATACTATTAACTATGCAAACTGTGTGTGTATTTTCTTTCCAAAATAGTGCACAATTTCGCCGCTAGGGGCGCATATGCTTAATCTGTTTTTCTCAATATCACTGCTTTTACATGTGCGATTTAAAAAATTCTTTCAACACCGTATGCCATTTACCTTGTAGAACACTTAAGGCTAGTATATGAGGAATTTCGTAGTTCGCAGTTCTGTCGGTCGGTTGTGTCTGTGTACTTCAGTTTGCAGCTGTATCGCCACGTCTAAAAACGCTATTGAGAAATTTCTTCTTCACTGTATGCCATTTTCTAGAACAGAGATGTGGACCATTATCTTCTTTAAGTAACGCAAAAATTTCTCACTTGCTGCGTAAAGGTAGCACGCTTTTTCCATAAAGAATCATTTTCGCCCATTTTGAACTTTTCCGCTATGCAAAATTCTTCCGCTAGCAGACGTAAACGTATATAATGTTTCCTTTTTTATATTTCTTCTTTTAACTGTTCGATTTGAAAATCTCTTTGTCTCTGGTACCTTTCTTGTAGTATGAGAAACTTTTTGTCCACCATTTGTTAATTTTCGTAACTTGATTTTTAGCCGCTGGTGGAACTAAGTAGATGTTTCTATTTCTGGATGTTTTATCGATTGTTGGAACCAGTTGATTGTTTTCCAAACCGGTTCCATTGACTTGGAATAGCTTTGATAAATTTAAATCGTGTCAGAATGGATTCAAAAGATGTGCTTATTACATCCCAAAATTCGGTGTCATCTTTCTTGTTCGTAGTTCCCAGTTCTGGCTCTGTACGGCGTTAGAATATATTTCTGTTTTCAGTTGTACCTTCGCTTCTAAAGATCCCATTGAAAAATGTCCTTTTTTACTATATGCCATTCGTTACAGTAAAGATGGAGAACATTATCGTCTTTAAGTAACGCACAGTTTTATCGCTAGTAGGGTAAATGTAAAAACCTTTTTCTCGCTATCTCTTCTTCCAGGGAATGTATTTGAAGGATTATTTTTCCTTAACATAGCTTTTACTGTGAAAAATATTAACTTTTCGTCTATTTTCTACTTTTCCAATATTTAAAATTCTTCCACTAGGAAACGTAAAGTTATATCATGTTTTCTTCTATATATCTCTTCTTCTGAGAGATATATAGAGGAAAACATGATATGTCAGAGGGAAAATAATTTTTCGATTTAAAACTTAATTTCCCTCTGATATTTTCTTTTAGCTATGCACCGTTTGTTAGTTTTTGTAACGTACTTTTTAGCCGCTGTTGGAAGAATGCACTTATTCCTGTTTTTAAATGTTTCATTGATTGTAGAAATGCATTTGATTATTTTTTTCTTTTCGTAAAGGATTTTATTGGCTATGAATAACTTCGAAATATTTTATTCGTGTCGAAAGGGATTCAAAAGAAATGCTCATTACAACCGAAAATTTGGTGTGATTTGCTGTTTTGTTAATTCTTTATTGCCGTCAAGAACTTTCGCATTTCAATCTAATCCATGCAATGATGGTAAAAGAAGCAAAAAAAGAACCGACTGTTTTATTGTGTACAAATGATGATGGAACGCCATTAGTGATAAAGGAGTATGCAAAATCGTATAGTTTAAAAATTATGACTTTTCTTACATACTACACTGCGAACAAAAAGGCTTGGGTAAGGAGAGATATTTTCAATGGATGATTAAAGAAACTCGACAAAAGATGCGTCATGAGAAACGTAAGATATAGTTATTATCCTTCGCATCCGCAAGACATTGATTTTTCGACTAATGCTAAAATCAGGTTTCTTTCATCAAATTGTGCAAGGGAGTTGTAGCCTTTGGACGTGGGCATATCTCAAAATTTCAAATTTTTTTCCAAAAAAAATTAGTGCAGCTGGCTGTCGACTGCCTGCATAACGATGAGCAAGAAAATCTAAAAATCGACGTTCTTCAAGCTACGATATTAATAGCAGTTGGATGGCAGCAAGTCTCATCAAACACAATGCTAAATTATTTCGCCAAAGCTATTTTTTAAATATCTCGAAATCAATAAACTTACAGATTATGCAAGAAAGTGAAGATTCTCAAGGTGATGTTCCTCTTGCCATAGAGAAATATTGGACTGAGGAAGAATGCTTTGCAAACTATGCCAGATGTGACGAAGGACCAACAACATCATGTCTTCTCACTCTTGACGGATTTATAACAGGCCGGGAGCTGGATGATGATAATAGTGCACAGGAAGATAAAGAAAGTACGAACAAAAAAATTTGCTACCAACTTTTTAGAAAAGCTACAGTTTTTTTTTTTTTGATGTAGTGAGGACATTGTTTTCAGCCGTAAATGGATGACGCAGCTAAAATTTACTGAACAGCTCTCACATTTTCTTTTTTTCCTCTGAATTCAAAAAATTTGAAGCAATTTAGTGAATACTAAATTCGGAACTAATACTAAATCAGCTAGTGGACGAACTGCATTCGCAATAGCGGTGGTTGTAAGGAAAGACTGCGTAACGGAGGTATTGAATATGAAATAAAATCCTATTCGGATTTACTACCTAGATTTTCAAACAAAAGTGTTTTTTTTTCCATGTATAATAAATATGAAATCCTACAGAATTTCTTAACCTAGTTTTCGTAATAAAATGGGAATGAAAACATTAATGCAAGAGTCAAAATAGACATATGCCTAATTTAGTAATTAAGAATTCCTGCATATATGTATGTCTTACATAAAAAAATTTGCGCAATCTAAAATTACGATTCTTTTTTTCTTTTTAGAAGCATTCAAAATTTTAGAATCTATTTAATATTCTAAAATTTCATTCACACGTTTTTAAAGTCATCCCCTAAAAAACGTAAAACCGAGGTTTCACTTTATTTTTTAATTTATCGAGTTCAATGGATTTGTCAATCTTCTGCTGGTTTTTTATATAATCTTGTGTAATGTAAATATCATTGGTGAGGCTAATCTGTTCACAACAGCGAAAATATTTCCGCTAGAGAATCTCCTCATATATATGTGTAACAAAATCTCCTTGAAAACATTATAGAAATTTAACTGTTAATTTCAGATGTTTTGATTCTTACGAACACTCACACTTTTTTAATTTTTTGATTGGGGGTTTAACGACCACCGTGAGCAACCCAATAGGTTATAAGCAGTTGCCCATCCTTAACTAAGGGCCACTGGTTCTAGGGAAGGGAGAGAGCCAGTGCCGTAAGGCAAACACAACATCCATGCCTCACAGGGATTCGAACCCGGGCCAAATCCGGACGAATGACAAGAATTCAGTGCTTCGACCACGGCGACAACGGGGTGGATAAAACTTTCTCGAGTCAGATTTCAAAGTATTCTTGGAAAAATTAAGTACTTCACATTTGTGTGATGCTAGTTATCTTTGCTTAACTTTATTTTGATATTCATGCATCTGCCGTTATCCAAAGATTGACTGTGTATCGCCCACGAAATTTTATTTTGATCTATGTCCTCCAGGATTGCAGCATTGTGATCAGTTAATACCCGAATGCAGATTTGAAGATGTACTGGAAGACATCTCTGCCTTACAAGCATATTTCTTAGCTTAAAATAATCCATCTATCAAAGTAACCAAATAAAAAGTGAAAGACCGAAGGCACTGATTTCTTCATTTAAGGAAATATCGCGAATAGAAATAGACTTGATAAATACCAGAAATGAATGAAACAACATTTAGTGCATTATTTTTCAAACTTTTCTTGCTGCGGTCCACTTAAACAAAGCGTGTGACATAGTGGCCCGCTATGCTCCATACTTTAGGGAGGAAATTATTCAGGGGAAAATTGGAATACGAATGGGATATATTGTGGATTATAAAAGAAAATGTGACACTTTCAAAGTATTTTATTCAAGGAATTAAGTACGTATAAAAAGTCTAAAATACACTGAAAAAATTAAAGGCGAGACGGTTTTTCGAATGTAACGTTGTGCAGAAGTGCTCCACATCGACTCAAATCATACCATAAGATCCCCAAGATGTACGAATATGGAACAAGTGAGCAACACCGTCCAAACAAGGAATCCAAAGGATACAAAGGCACTTTATTGAAAAGGTAGCTTCGAGCACAACTGGACAGAAGACAGAAACGTCCATGTGACAGGCAGCTACCAAGAAAACCCCAGTCTTCAGTAGGGGATATGATTACCCCTGACTGCGTTGCAGGATTTACGACGTCTGTCCATGCTGAGGACGAGGTTGTCAAGGAGTTGTTGAGGCATCGCTGCCCATTCCTCTTGTAGCGCCAATCGCAGCTGCGGAATCGTTGCTGGCGGCTTGTGACGTGCTGCCAAGCGCCTCTCGAGAAGTTCCTACACGTGTTTGATTGGATTTAGGTCCGGGGACCTTGTGAGCCAATATATGTGTTGAATATCTTCACTCTCCAACAGCTCTGCGACAGCCACTGTACGATGGGGTGTAGCGTTGTCGTCCATGAAGAGAAACGCACGACCCACAGCACCTCTAAACAGACGCACGTGAGACAGGAGAACCTCGGTACAATAGCGGACACCAGTGACTGAACCTCCTTGAAAGATGTGGAGGTCAGTACGGCTACCAAGCATGATACCGCCCCAAACGAGAACTCCACCACCTCCAAACCGGTCCATTTCGATGATGTTGGAGGTGCGATTGCGTGTTCCCTGCTCCTTCCAGATGTGTATACGTCCAGAATCCCTAGTCAAACTAAATCGGCTCTCATCCGTAAATAGAACTCGACCCCATTGCTGATGTGTCCAGTTCTTGTGTTTCTGGCACCACAGAAACCGCCGTCTCCGATGAGCACACACCGTACTGGTCGTCGTGCAAATAGACCACCTTTGTGCAGTTTCCTGTCCACGGTAAAACGCGATAACGGACGTCCAGTTGTCTGTTGCATGTGCTTTGCGATTTCTCCCGCTGTCTGCCGTCTGTCTCTTCTCGCCTGTAGGACAATACACCGGTCGTCCGCCGCCGTGGTTGCTCGTGGACGACCGCTGCTAAACTCTCGGAGAGTTGTTCCTGTCGTTTGAAATGCTCTCCAAGCTCGTGAAAAATGCTGTGAGCTATCCCGAACTCCTCGGCCACACTAGTCACACTTCGAACTTCTTTCAACTTCCCAATGACGCGACCTCGGGTAAAGTCATCCAGATGACATCTACTGGATTGCTTGTTGGACATATCACACGGTGGCAGCAACTCGACGTCGTTCAAACCGATGTACACCGTGCAATAGCTTTCACCCAATTGCTGAGCGTACACATCCCGTGTGCTTATACTCCTCCGACACTCCCCCCCCCCCCCTACGTCATGCTGCATATATGCGCATGTCCTACCGTACCGAACCCTAGTCTATCTCGTGAGTGGTCTTTCGGTCCGTTCTGCTGTTATGCTAATTTCTCCTCTTCGTCCTTAACTTTTGCACACCAGTGTATATTAAATACCGTACATGCTGGTGAGTAGGTAGGATTTTAAGGACCAAATGTTTGAACCAAAATTATGGATCGACGAGTATATGGGTAACACTTTGTGGAGGTACAAAATGATCGGTGATTGACGGTTACAGTTGCAAGTAAACTACGCCCATTGACTTTTATTAGGCTCAGATATAATGTGACTAGAGTTACGTGGCATTTTAATTGAGATCGGGTGGTCTTCGTTTTTGTTGTTTGTTTGGGGATTTAATGACCACCGTAAGCAACTCAATGGACTATGAACATTCGCCTGTCCCTAATTTAGGACCACTTGTCTCAAACAAGACAAAGACACCATTCATGCCTTACCCCTGATTCGAGTCCGGCCCGATCTCGGATGAATGATAACAATGCAACGCTTGGTGTCAGTCGGCCATTGAGCCGGTGGAGATCAGGTGTGTAACATCAAATAACGAAGATCTGTTTAACTCTTTAAGAACAAGGTGGCCGGATCGTCTTGTTGTTGTTGATTCGAGGTTTAACGACCACCTTGAGCAACTCAATGGGCTATAAGCAGTCGCCCGTCCCTAATTTAGGGCCACTGGTTCTAGAGAAGGGAAAGTGCCAGTCCCGAAAGACAAACACAACATCCATGCCTTACCGGGATTCGAACCCGTACCCCTTTCGGACGAATGATCAGAAGCCATCGCTTAGACCACTGCGCCACCGGGGCGGCCGGATCGTCTTGAAACTTTCCAGATCAAGACGACACGTAAGAATTACATTGGTGTGAACTATCATATTATTTATCAACCGGATTTTCCTACTGCCGTATCGACATAGATCATATGTATGATTGAAATGATATGCACGTAAAAGAATTGCTTTTAAATTGAGGTAAAACATATCGCATTATAAAACATATCGCTATTTTAAAACATATCGCTGAACTGTATTTTGAAATTTTACGTACTAAGATTAAAAAAAAAAAGGATTTGTTAATGCTAATGAAATTCTCCCACGGACAGCAGTTAGAGAAACGCTACATTAATCAATCATTAACACGAGCTCAACAAATAACTTCTTGTTGTAATTTTACGTATTTAAAATTTACGTTATTTGTCGTGCGCAAAACTTCTTACCTCATTAGATCCCATTTATACAAAATCTCTTGTCATTTTGATTACAAAAGTATAGTTCAAACTAGTTTCTGCTGCATAGGACACCTATCCATATTTCCAGAAAAGCATTAAAATGTTACCCTCAGGTAAAACAGGTCTCATGATTTATATACTATGGATTGCATGCATTTAATTCATACGGCTTTATTCAATCGTTCATAAGTGTTCTTAAATTTAGGCGTAAACGCAATTATAGGCAACACTGCCCATGAAAGTGATATTCGTCCAATAAGAAGTACAGTAAGAAGGCGTTCGTGATTACCTTCTGGTTTTATATTACAAATTTGTTTCAACACGTAAAAAGTCAGAGAAAGAATGACGGCGCCTATCGTTCAGAGATGGTTCGTCTAATGAAGCACGTGAGCCTGTGCTCCAAGTGATATCCACTGAGATACAAGTTTATCTGCAGAACAGCCCGAATTCATTGTGGCATGGAACATACCAGATGCTGAAAACATCTTGTGGGAATGTTGTACCAAGCGAGAATCATTGAGTCGAACAGTTACTGCAAATTGAACCGCTGCACAGTCTCGCAGCGATCAGCCTGTTCCACCTCATCAAGGTTATAATAGAAGAGATTTAAATCCGATGATTGTTAGGGTCACCGAAGTGAGCAAAGCTTTTTGGCATGTTCATGGAACTATTCCATGATTTTACGAGCCTTGTGAGCTGGTGCGTTTTCCTTTTGGACTTGTTCAGCTGCTTGAGAATTATCTCTGGCCGTAAAGGGATGAATTTCTTTGGCAAAGATGTTCAGATACGACTCGGCATTTAGATGTCCTTCCAGGGGCATCATGGGACCTAATTCTCCATACCAGCACACCGCCCTAACTGGCTTGAACTATTGACAACTGACCAGATAGCTCCATTGTCTCATGTTTCTTGCGTCAAAATCGGAACCTACCATCCGCATGATGCAGAAGTAACCTTGATTCCTCCTTCCAGGTGACCTTTTTCAACTCCTCAGCGGTCTAGCGTCGATGACCCTGCACCCACTTAGGCGCGCTTTCGTGTGTTGCGTTAATAACATCGACACTTGACATGGTCGTCAGTTGTTGCAGCCCATGTCCAACATGGTCTGACACGTGATGCATTCGAAGATTACCCTCGGTACACCAATGCTGAATTCTGCAGTAGTATGCCGAGTTGTGGCCTGTCTGTTCACTTGCACGATTCTCGCAAATTTGATTTGACCCGTCTGATCGACCCGCTGTTTTCATCCAGAGGATAACCCTTTGCTGGAATTTGATTTCTTCTACCGTAAATTCTAGCAACGGTTGTGCGTTAAAAGCCCAGAAGAACAACCGTTTGAGAGCTAGTTGAACGGGTACACCTGGCGCCAACTCTCATGACAAGTACAAAATCTCTCAGGTCACTCATTTTGCTCATTCTGATACTTAATCGAACACTATCTGATGCTCGAGCAGCTGGTCTGCCTGATTTTTACCTGACGCCGGTGTCACGTGACGTCTTACATGTTGGAGTAAGCCATTTTTATCATAAAGGCAGTGTACCTAACGAGTGTATTCAAGGGCATTTTATTAAACTGATTAAAAATTCAACATCTGTCAAAAAATTATTTCAAGATTAAAACTAATTAATGTCTTCCGTCATGCTACAAAAGCAACGGTTCATTCAGATCTGTCTAAGTACGAAAATCACTTCCGAGAGCCAAGAGTCTATGAGGAACCACTGAATCGGTCTCTGAGCATGCGCAGTTAAGAACTTTTGTTAAAGGTCAACAGCGTGTAGGTTAATAACATGCGAAACACATATTAGATTTGGCTCAAACTCATTTCTTTGCCGATAAAGGACTAGCTGGCTCTCTGTTGCGTCTTCTGTTTTTCAGTAGTACAATAAATGAAGTGTAAAGGTATATCAGAAAGGTTACTGATGCCGCTGAGGTCGATAAACCTTAGTACAGAAACTTTCAGTAAGAATGAGTGAATTTGCGGTTATGACATCAGAGATTCTCAATTTTTCTGCCGTGCGTCCTGTTCGTAGATGAAATTTTATGGTACTGCTTTTATGTTCACGTAAGTACAATATCATCCTTCATGTCACATTATACGAGTATTATTTTAGTTTGTAAATTACTTTTTATTGAATGTTTAACGACCACCGTGAGCAACTCAAAGGGCTATAAGCAGTCGCCCTTCTCTAATTTAGGGTAACTGGTTCCAGGGAAGGGAGAGAGCCAGTGTGGTAAGACAAACACAACATCCATGCCTCACCAGAATTCGAACCCGGACCCTTCACGGATGAATGGGCATAAGCCAGCGCTATTTGTAAATTATGCATCTCTTCCATGGTTTTCAAATTTCATGAAGTGTATAACGTAAACGTCTTTTCGTACTGCTATGTTATTTTAAAACATCACCATACGATGATAGATTTCTTAAATTAAATATTAGTAGCCAGACAAAACATTTAAAAACAGAAGTCAAACTTACGGAAATGATGCTTTATTCAAGATGTTTTCTCCAACACATCGTAACATAACATATAGGTATCAACACTCCACATTAAACACACCAACAACGCTCTACATTAATCGCTCCACAACGCTCCACATTAATCGCTCCACAACGCTCCACAAGCAACAGTTGTATCGTAGTTTATATCTCTGGTTCTTATCTAATAACAGGCATACGTCACGTTCATTCAACCTCATTTATGTTGCCAACAGCATTCGTTTGAGAGAAAAGATATCACGTTAAGTGTGAAGTATAACTGAGAACAAACTCAAGATTTACATAGGGAAAGAAACTAAAAAGGAAAGTTAGTTTAGGATATACGTCACAGTGTTTGCAGCTAAGAAGTTCAGCTTGTCCGGCAAAGCTTCCATTTATTGTATTTAGATCGGTCTCAGTTTTATTGCATCAAATGCATTGCATTATATTATTTCCAAAATTAATAATGCCTTTGCTGTGATATCTGAATGGCATACGTACTCCCTATGCGTCGTCGCCGCATCTGTCATGAAACAGCAAGCGTGTTGGTAATCAATATATTGACCAAAGTACCCATTCTTTTGTGAAATAATGATTGTGGTTGCCAATGACACTAATTTTCAGGTAGAATTTTCTATAAAAATTCAGTTCCTCAAAATATAGACGTTTCGAGATGCTTTTATAGTATGTGATATTATGTATTAGGCATAAAATAGTTAATGCCAGTTCTAGTCACGTGTCACATTTTAGAAGTAATGAATTCTTATTCCATGATTGCATTCTACCTGGTTGACAAACCACGAACCGCCACAGCTTTCATCACTTAATGTGCTGTTATTTGTTTCTTCGTGTGCAACAGTATGTGTGCATGCATGAGCACTTTCGAGTCTTTTCAATTCTTCAAATGATTCATCTCTGTTCCATAGCCTCTCGTGCTTCTGAGCTGAATCGCACTGGTAAAAGCGAGTACTGAAAAAAAACGAATCTCCTTTTCGTGTTGTTAATCACCCTCCTGTAATATCTTGATTTAGGTAGTCCGAAAAAATCACGTACGACTGAACAGTGTTGGCTGTTTATCGTGGGTTCATTTAGAATTAGGTGATAAGTTCATTTTTCTATATTTAAGCAAGCATCAGAGATCTTGACATACTTGGGAAATTCCTGGTCCCCCAGTTATAGCAAGTGCACCCACTTGTATTTTGCAGCCGTATGGTTCACTCCTGCACACCAAATTAAAGTTGTATTCTTGGAGAGAACTTCCCTTGTAGACAGATAGGCAGTGGCACACAAATTATATGACCCTCACTTGCCGCTGATAGCACGCTGTTGGGGTTTTTTTTCCAGAAGTTTGTTAAGGACTTATTCTCTTGAAAGATGCAGGACCTTTTCCTCCGGATATGATTGAAATATATACTTTGGTGGTGGTTATTTTACTTACTCTTTCTTAGATTCTGTTTCCTGAATTTCTGTCGATCTCACTGCAACACTTCGTACTAGAACAAACGATGGTATCAGAAATACGATGAACAGCGTATCCATGTGAGCACAAATGGACGGTCCATAAAACGCATTTGAGGTGCCCTGGTGGACATACGGAATTTCTTGAATTACATAATAAATTGGAAAATACTGTTTGTTCATTGTAACAATTTTTTAATTTGGAAAACGATTTTGTGGAAACTTAACGATGGAGGCTATGACTCTCGGAATGTCTCCAGCCGAGAGCGTAGCAATCACATAACGCAGTGTGGACAAGGAGAATGCATGGCAAAGGTAAAAAGTGTCTTCCACATTATCTTTGTTTCCCTATCCACCTTTTACACCGCAACATGTGGAGACCGTTTATCATTCCTTATATATTCTTATATGCACTATATTGAAAAAAATCACCGGACACCTAGAAGAGAAACACAACATAGCATTTATTGACATACATTAGTACGCTGTCGGTCCACCTTTGGTCTTTACGCATCACTGACCCTTCGAGGCATGCTTTCCACAAGGTTTTGGAACACAGCGATAGGTATGCCCTTCCATTCAGTACATAATGCTGCCGCTAACTGCTGCTACGTAGTAGGCCTTGGTTTCAAACATCTTATGCGGCACTCTAATTCATCCCATAGGTGCTCTATGGAATTACGATCAGGGCTCTGTATTGGCCAGTCCACACATGACTCTGAATTATCGCCAAACCATGCCGTACCAGACCTTGCTTTATGGCTCGGTGCATTATCCTACTGGTACCAACAACACTCGGTTCTATAGTATTGCCACAGAGTTGGTATGGCATAATTCTCCAGAATATCGAGGTAGACGTGCTGGTTAACAGGTTTGTCCACGATAACCAATGGACCGAGACCGTAGGAACAGCACACATGAAAACCACCCCCACAAGTACGCTGCCAGCTCCAAACTTGACCGTAGGAACAGTACACTGTGGTAAATAGCGTTCCCCCGGCTGCCGCCATACCCACACACGGCCATCAGACTGATGGATCGTGTATGTGGATTCATCAGTCCATAGAACTCGTTTCCATTTATCTACGGTCCACCATAAATGTTCTTTACACCATGCTAAACGACGAGCAGCATTCCGAGTGGAGATGAAAGGCTTATGAGCAGCCGCACGACCACGGTAACCCATTGAATGAAGTTCTCTGCTAATGGTACGTGTACATACTGAGGTTCCAGCACTTTTACTCACCTGTACACTGAGGTCTTGTGCAGTACTCCATCGATTAGCTGTAACGACTCTCCTGAGTCTTCGACGTCTTCTGTCACTGATTTTCTTTAGTCTGCAGGTACGTTTTGCTACTTCAGGCACGCCACGTGTCTTCCACTTATTCAGTACATCCAAAACAGTTGACTTGGGTATGTTTAAACGCCTCTCGGTTTCTTTTATGGACAACACATTAATATAACACCCAACAATCTTTCCTTTCTCAAAGTCAGTTCTCTTCCGCCGCGACATTTTCACTCAACCTCACAATGCGATTTGATCGCGGTCAGCTGCAGGCTTGTTTTTATACCGTTTGCAGATGTACCGTGCATCTTAACAAAGCAGCGGATCCGTTCGTTTGCGTTTGAAGTGGTGTTCGGTGACATTTGTCAATATAGTGTATCTTGATAGTGCCACTTTGTTTCAATTTTCGTGACTGACCGTGCCGTGCCGTTTGACGCTCTTTGACCCATTTGTGGCCCATTCCCCACAAAAATCCTTCCAACTAACCAAGCAATCTTCCACCTTATATTGATAAAAAAATGCAACCAAACTACTCCAGTTGAGGCGGACATTCTTTGCTATGGTTAAAAAGTCTAGAAACTGTTGTTGGTATAATTTCGCTTGACCGTTATTCTGCCTTGACCAATATGAATTTAGCTAAAAATATTATCTTCTTATACTGTGCTTAAAATGCGGAAGCTTTTTCTTATTGATGGAGGATCTTAAAAAACTTTGAAATTTTCACAAATCCCTAGCGTCATTCGTTTCGAACTCTAGATTAGAAATGCATGGTACTCACTTGTAGCTCCTTATTTTGAGTGCAGAGACTTCATCTCCATCTTCGGTACTTCCTTTTCGACTCCATCTTATATATTCCTTCGTATTTTGCACAGTAAGTAGTATTTTGAAAAGAAGTACTCAATTTTAATCGTCAGCTTCACCTTGATAGGTATGCAGATATTTCCTTGTCCCCAACTGACTTGTAGCAAATGAAGTGTTAATGATAGCGTATCTGCTCTGCTACGCATTTCATTTGAGCCAAAACGTTTTTACTGTTAATTAATGATAAGTAACAGTACAACTCAACTTCAAAGATTTCTGATGCCAAATATTTCCGATAATGCGGAACAGACTTCATTTCCAGTTGCTTCTTGAACTCAGGGCGTGGTTGATTTGAATTTATTTCGCATTCCGACTTATTCCATAAAAGTGCTGAAATGGGCCCAGCCCGAAGCCAAACCCGGGCCCGAACCGAGATCGAGCTGGCTCGGCTGCATGACATTTACTGTGGTTCGGGATAGGGCTCAGAGAGAGAAAGAGAGAGAGAGAGAGAGAGAGAGATTATCCTACTTTTCTTTTAAAATGTGATTTTATATGATTTATCATACGAGACTTTTCTTACACTTTCTAGCTGGTACATAGAATTCTTCGACAACTGGGTCTGGGTGAGGAGAGGGGAGTGGGGACTCGGGAGGGTTACTTATTCCGGACGGTAGCAAATGCAATAGACAACGCATTACATTAGTAGATTTCTGCAGAGAAGGAAAGCTTCTTTAAGAATTATAGACACAAGATGTTAGATACTACCCCGACGAATTTTTGTCCCTTACCTCTGCGTAGCAGTTTCCTTGCTAATTTTATTGAGCAACGTACGTACGCCACCCCGGTGGCGCAGTGATCTAAGAGATGGCTTCTGATCATTCGTCCGAGATGGTTCCGGGTTCGAATCACTGTGAGCCATGGATTTTATGTTTGTCTTACGGCACTGGCTCTCTCCTATCCCTGGAACCCGTGGCCCTAAATCAGGGACAGTCAACCCATTGAGTTGCTCGCGGTGATCGTTCAATCAATAAAAAAAAATAAACGTGCGTACATCACAACGCTGCCCGATTATTCGGGAATCCCGGCCACCCGAAGCATTTCAGGAGACAAAGAATGGTCAAAGAAATCCGCGACGCTATACTATAGTTAAAAACAGATGTCATTTTTCCTGTCCCCAGTTGAGAAAGTCCGGTTAATTGCAGGGGGAGGAGCGATGGACTGTCTGGAAGAGGATAAATTTTGCATTAATGCCTAAACAGGTTAGTCACAGTTTATTACAATTAAAGAAGTATTATTTTTTTGCAAGAAAAATATGAGTAACCTATTTAGGCATTAATTCAAAACGAAATACACTATCTACCAACAAGTAATTGGACACCTGTGATAGCAAGGAAAACGAAGTTTATTCACCTTCAATAGTTTAAGGTGAATAACCTTCAATAGCCTCCTCTAGCGGCGATTACAGCTGCGACCCGCAGGGGCATACTCTCAGCCAGGCGTTGTACGACGGCTAGCGGTATTTTCTTCCACTCGGCTTGGAGAAGACCGGTCAGTTCCTTCACCGATTTTGGACGGTGGGGGCACCCCTTAAGTCGACGCTCCAACTCCTCCCAGAGGTGCTCGATAGGGTTAAGGTCCGGGCTCTGCACAGGCCAGTCCATTTGATTAACCCCATTGTCACCATACCAAGCCATGGTGGACCTCGCAACATGACAGGTGGCATTGTCATCCTGAAAGTAACATGGGTCCACCCCGTAAAACAGCCACAACGTAGGAAGCGCATGGTCATCCAAAATGGTGCAGTAGGTCTCGGCGTTGAGTCTACCAGGAATTGCGACCAAGGGTCCCGTGCCATACCAGGAGAAACACCCCCATAGCATAATGCTACCGCCGCTGAACTTCACAGTTGGCACAATACATTCCGGCAGGAGGCGTTTTCCAGGCAGACGCCAAACCCAAACCCTGCCATCTGAACGGTAGAGGGTGAACTTTGATTCGTCGCTCCAGAGAACCTGTTTCCACTGTTCAACGGTCCACTGACGACGTTCTTTGCACCACGTTAGCCGAGCAGCGCTATTGGACTTGGTGATCAAAAGCTTGTGGGCGGCAGCACGTCCATGATAACCGAGCAGATGGGCTTCTTTACGGATGGTATTCATTGAAAGAACACTCCCGGATGCCTGTTAAAACTCCTCGCGGATGTGGCCCATCGATTTGGTGCGGTTCTTTCAATTTTTTCTGGCCAGCACCCGTCGGTCTCTAACTCCCAGTTTTGTGGGTCTGCCGGGTCGGGACACGTTCCGACAGTCATCCCTCATCTTCCACTTGCCAATCACGTATGCCGCTGTCGATTTTGGGTACTTCAACTCGCTGGATATGTCACGTATGGATCGGCCATTTCTGTGATGCCCGACGATTACACGTTTCTCGAAATCATAGAGCTCCGAACTGCGTGGCATCTTGCATGCGACTGGTTGCGTTGTTGTTTCCCACATGATATTTAACGGCGGCGGCCTTGACGTGTATCAGGACCGCAGATATCGTCGATTGCAGGGGTGTCCAATTACTTGTTGGTAGATAGTGTACCTACTATATTGCAAAATATGCTCGGAGCCGGGCTCTATCTTGCAACATAAAATTAGGGCTCGTGCTGACATACTTTGGGCTTGGACGGGCGCGAGCTCGTAAAATTGAGCCCGAACTCAGCAATGTTCCCTACTCTGCATCCAGCGATTCTAAAGTAAGAAGGAGCTACTTCAACTGAATTTCAGTACTCGATAGTTCGTTAAATTAACATTAGGGAATCAGTTTTCACTAATTCACGCATCTTCGGTTGTCCTAAAATGTTGAAAATTATTTGATTCCTCTTTTCGTTTCAGAGACCCTTCACTTTCTTCCATGGAAAAGCAAAGGAAAGCTGTAACATCAGAACATCTGCATAACATGAAAGCGCCTTAGGCATGCTTAAGCCTAAAGCGCAGAGTAATTATTTCTAAACATAAAAAATCTCAGCCAGAATACTTCAAACTTTTAGTGCTCTTGCTCAGATTCTTGAAAATAATAGTAATAAAGAACATTTTATCTCTCCTGATGATGTATTCATACTGTTTTTTATCCACATTATTTGATAGCGTTGATTTTTCTGAATCGATTTTGCATTTAATTATGACAAAAACAAGCAAATTAAAGAAATGTAAATTAAGGAATATGAGATTAAAGCAAGACATCAGGGGACGAGAACGAGATCCACGGAATAAGTGGTTTTTGACCAGGGCCGTGGTCACTAAGTTAACCCGAAGCGACGTCATTTATTAATACGTTGACCACAGTGACAGCGATTTTGTAGAAAGCTTCCTGAATCTCCCATAAAAGGCTTATATAGCCTTCTTTCCTACATGTGTTAGCTTAGTCTCACTACGGCGAAATATTGAACCGTGGAAATGAAAGCACGTGTTCTTATTTACATAAAGAGTTATTTTCACTAGAAAAAAATGCGGCATGTCGTATTGCTATTTTTCTGAAGGTAAAACTTTTTGTTAACTTTCCCCACGTATCTAATATCGATTTATTTATCGTAAAATTTTAGCTGGGCTTTCTGAGGCCCCTTGGAGCTTGCTGCTTGGCTTCTATGTTTCGCTAGTTGGCGTGCCTCTTTATATACACTATACTGACAAAAGTCACCGGACACCTAGAAAAGAAACACCACATAGCATTTATTGACATACATTAGTACGGTGTCGGCCCAACTTTGGCCTAAGTCACGCTTTTCTGAGCTCCGTGTTTTGTGCCTATTTGGGGTGTCACGACAATTCGTCGCGTGCGTCAATTCGTCGACTACGTCAATTCGTCGCCTGCGTCAATTCGTCGCGCGTCAATTCGTCGACTACGACAATTCGTCGCGCGTCAATTCGTCGCATGCGTCAATTCGTCGCGCGTCAATTCGTCGACCACGACGATTCGTCGCGCGTCAATTCGTCGCGGACAAATTCGTCGACTACGTCAATTCGTCGCGTTTACAGATTTTGGTTACATACAAAACGAATGAAGGAAAACGTACGATTTCGAACGTCTTGCTCCCTGATCAAATTTATAAAGTTTGGACTCGCAGACAGGATAGGAATATTACGTTTTTCTTTGGCACTAAAAATATTAAGACGATAAACGGTTTTTGGAACGGGGCTGGGCCCGGTTGGACAGAGCCCCCATATACAAAATTTTCGTAAAATCTACAGTTTTCAATTCAAAACCACCAAATCTGGTATACTATCTCGTGGAATTCTAACTTAGACTGTAGACGGTTTTGGGAAGCGGTTGGAGAGGGGGGTTAGCCCCCCCTCCCTACGGAATTGCCGTAAAATATAGTTTTCAATTTAGAACTACCAAATTTGGTATATATCTCATAGCGCTCTAACTTAAACGGTAGACGGTTTTTGGAACGGGTCAGGGGCCCGGTTGGTCAGAGCCCCCATACACAAAATATTCGTAAGATCTACAGTTTTCAATTCAGAACCACCAAATCAGGTATCCTATCTCATAGTACTCTAACTTAGACGGTTGTCGGTTTTTGGAACGGGTCAAGGCCCGGGGAGTCAGAGCCCCCTCTCCCCCATACATACAAAATTTTCGTAAAATCTAGTTTTCATTTCAGAACCATCAAATTTGGTATCATGAAACTCTAACTTAGACGCTAGACGGTTTTTGGAAGGGGTTGGAGCCCGCGGGGTCGGACCCCCCCCTCTCATTAAAAATTTCGTAAAATCTACAGTTTTCATCTTAGAACCACCAAATTTGGTATACTATCTTATGGTACTCTAACTTAGACGGCAGACCGTTTTGGGAACGGGTCAAGGCCCAGGGGTCAGAGCCCCCACATACAAAATTTTCTTAAAAACTACAGTTTTCAATTCGGAACCACCTAATCTGGTATACTATCTCATGGTACTCTAACTTAGACGCTAGACGGTTTTTGGAAGGGGTTGGAGCCCGGGGGTCAGACACCCCCCCCGAATAAAAACTTTTTCCTAAAATCTACATTTCAAAATTGCCTTTATTCTTCAGTAAAATAACATTTCTATGTACATGACAATGGAATTCTGCCAATAAATACAGCGGTATATACATCAGCTGGAAAGTTCCAGTGAAACGTAAAACAAAATATTGTTAAAATCATAAAAAAACTTATTTCGCCACGTAGGGCGAAGGAGAGGCAGACAATAAAGCACGAGCGATACAAACGAAAATGTTTACCTACAGTATTGTAGACAGGGCAAGACATGATTCTATACTATGCACAAATTCCAATTAAGCATTACTACCATACTAAAGATTAAACATTAGGTACTAATTCACAGAAATGCAACAGTGATGCTACATTCAAAATTTACAACATATGTACAGAAGTATTCAGTGACAAGGGGAAATAACGCTAAATGTACTCAGAAGGGCATCTTGTTACATTATATTATACACACAGTGACTAATATTTTAAAAAAATATTCAACATAATGAAGGGGACATTGCGTGGGCAGTAAACTGTGCAGAAGGAAGAATTATATACAACAACATAAAACCCAACATCATCGAAGAGAACATGGGAAACATGGTGAGCTATCTTCAATGGCACATTAAAACAGAAAAATCACAAATAGCGAAGCACCAAAATTAATACGTAAAAACATGATTTGTTACAGTGAACGTGGGCGACAACAAAAATCCCACTTATAGGTTGAGATGTAACTGCAAATTGTGGATATGGAACCACCCAGCCGATTGGGCCCAAGTGGATTGAAAAACGCTATCGGTGTTTGTTGAGGCAGTTTTCAATTTAGAACCACCAAACTTGGTATACTATCTCATGGTACTCTAACTTAGACACTAGACGGTTTTTGAAAGGGGTTGGAGCCCGGGGGTCAGACCCCCCCTCCAAAAAAAAAAAACTTTTTCGTAAAATCTAAAGTTTTCAATTTAGAACCACCAAATTTGGTATACTATCTCATGGTACTCTAACTTAGACGCTAGACGGTTTTTGAAAGGGATTGGAGCCCGCGGGGTCCCCCCCCCTCGCCCCCCCCCCTCATAAAAATTTCGTAAAATCTACAGTTTTCATCTTAGAACCACCAAATTTGGTATACTATCTAATGGTACTCTAACTTAGTCGGCACACCGTTTTCGGAACGGGTCAAGGCCCAGGGGTCAGAGCCCCCCACATACAAAATTTTCTTAAAAACTACAGTTTTCAATTCAGAACCACCTAATCTGGTATACTATCTCATGGTACTCTAACTTAGACGCTAGACGGTTTTTGGAAGGGGTTGGAGCCCTGGGGGTCAGACCCCCGAATAAAAACTTTTTCCTAAAATCTACAGTTTTCAATTTAGAACCACCAAATTTGGTATACTATCTCATTATACTCTAACTTAGACGCTAGACGGTTTTTGGAAGGGGTTGGAGCCCGGGGGTCAGACCCCCCCGAAAAAAAACTTTTTCGTAAAATCTACAGTTTTCAATTTAGAACCACCAAATTTGGTATACTATCTCATGGTACTCTAACTTAGACGCTAGACGGTTTTTGAAAGGGGTTGGAGCCCGCGGGGTCGCCCCCCCTCTCATAAAAAATTTCGTAAAATCTACAGTTTTCATCTTAGAACCACCAAATTTGGTATACTATCTTATGGTACTCTAACTTAGACGGCAGACCGTTTTTGGAACGGGTCAAGGCCCGGTGGGTCAGAGCCCCCCACATACAAAATTTTCTTAAAAACTACAGTTTTCAATTCAGAACCACCTAATCTGGTATACTATCTCATGGTACTCTAACTTAGACGCTAGACGGTTTTTGGAAGGGGTTGGAGCCCGGGGGGTCAGACCCCCCGAATAAAAACTTTTTCCTAAAATCTACAGTTTTCAAGTTAGAACCACCAAATTTGGTATACTATCTCATGGTACTCTAACTTAGATGGTAGACGGTTTTGGGAACGGGTCAGGCACGTGGTCAGAGCCCTCCCCATAAAAAGTTTTCGTAAAATCTACAGTTTTCAATTTAAAACCACCAAATTTGGTATACTATGTCATGGTACTCTAACTGAGAATGCAGGCGGTTTTTGGAAACGGTTGGAGCCAGGGGTTCAGAGCCCCCCCCCCCCCCCATTCCAATTTTTGTAAAACCTACAGTTTCGAATTTAGAATGACCAAATTTAGTACACTGCCTCATTGTATTGTAACTTAGACCGCAGACGGAAAGGTTCGGTGCCCGGTGTGAAGGGGGCCCATTCAAAATTTTCGTAAAAATTACAATTTTTACTCTTAAGAACTGCATCCCAATACAGCACTCCATTACCCCACCTACGGTCTAGGTTAGAGGCCGTAGATAACAATAAAGTGAAAAAATATCCGGTTCATGATGTATTAAAAACACAAATTAATAAACGTTTGCTTTCACCACCAACGGTTGCCTTATCAGGCAGAAATACAATGTACTGTAAATAATGTAAATTCTTTTTTGCTTCGTATAATTAAATTAACTAAATCAAAATATTTAAAATAAGTTTCCTGGAAATTTACGGAAATAGCTTTTTCATTCATTAACTTTCACCCGCTGAACTTGGTGATTTTAGAAATAGTAATATTTACCTGGAAAATACCGGGTACCCCTGCTAGTAAGAACTAAAGATAATGTTACACTTTTAGTCAGGTACAAAACAATGATTAGAAAACCCTAGGACTGGGCCTGTTTAGCAATTTTCAGTGTGCCGTGCTAATTTTCATAATGTTTTCATAGAAGTCCAAGATTTTTGCAATGCGCTTTTCTGAGGTTGGAACTATTAAGCAGACCCTAAGCCTAGAGATTTTTGATAGTTTTCAGTCCTCCGAGCTGATATTTATGTAGTTTTCATAGAAAATAAAATGAATTCTGTTTAAATGTTACTCGAGCACAAAGCATTAATAGATACGCCCGAGACCTAGGCATATGCATTTACAGTAATTTTTATAATGCTGTGATTATATGAGGTTTGCATGACAAATCAATTTAAGAGTGTTACGCTTATCAAAAATTATTTAAAAGGCCTAGGCCTAGCGGCCAATAATTAGCATTTGGTGCCTAAGTGAAAGCGCAACATTATTAACTTGATTTGTTATGCAAACCTTATAAATACGACCACAGCGATTAAAAGTTACTAAAGAGTCCTTGTAAGTAATATTTTTTGACCGAGTGCAAGTACAATTTACGAAATGTCAACAGGTCAAAATATCTAAAGTAACAATGAAATTTGGAATATTTCTTTTTTCTTTCTTTTTATTTCAGTTTTGACACTTGTATTAAGTTTTAAAAACATATATTTCTCCTATCGTATACCTTCATTGTGCTTTCAACAGAATTTCTTACCATGTTTTGGGTATTTTGTTTCGTGCGGTTGCAGTTTTTTTAATGTTTTGGGCATTTCATTTTGTAAAATCAATTTTACTAGAATATGCAGATTCTGTAGTTCAGTGGTTTGATGAAAATTATGTTCTTGGAAAATTTTGTGGAAGCAGAAGAAACAATCCAAGCAGAAGCCCTCCGCTGTTCCCGCCAACAATTTGATCAGTTAGTGAAAACAATTTATTTGGCTTTCCCAGAACACAAAACGAACTTGAAAGATTAGACAGACGCTGGAATACAATTCTGGGAGAGAAAAAACTGTGACTGTACGAAATAATCAGTGAAATTGCGAAAGAGCAGAGAACAACTATGGCTAAAATCGAAAGAGTGATAGCACAGTTTCCAACAAATCCACCCAGAAGAGAAACGCTGGCAAGATAAAAAGGAATTCGAACTTCTTTGGTGCACAGAGACAATGTTAACATGCTGGACATTTTAAGAGGAATTTCATATAATTCTACCCTTTACTAAAATGTGCTGGTGTTTCTCACTAATTGAATTATACCTTTTACTAACTTGTATTTGAATTTTTCAAGAATGTAATTCCGCCGAAGATGCAAGAATGTAAAACCAACGCAAAATTAAAAAAGACAAAATTTTCAAAATAGCATGTCAAAAACATAAAATGTCAAAAAGTAATCCAAAATGTGAAACATATAAAAATTCAAAATGCAATCCAAAATGTGAAACAAATAAAAATTCAAAAATGCAATCACAAGTCACAAGCATTACAAAAATGCGAAACGCTATGTAACGAGTACAACACAAAATTAAAACAAATGCCAAAAAAAAAATGCATACGCTTTGTAAAATGTACAAAATAAAATAAATGCCATATTCACAAGGATTTTCATGTTAAAAATGAGCTTTTATTTAGACTTCAAATGATAATTACTAGCCTCTACACCTTTTTAAGTTTTTAATAAGTGCAACATAATTAACCTGACTTGTCATCAAACATTATCAATATGACCATAGCATACAATCACTTAAAAGACTTGTTAATGGATGAATTGAGGAATCACCAAGTTCAGCTGGTGAAAGTTAATGGCTGTTTATAGTTTTGTACTCGAGTAAATGCGCAACACAGTAAACTTGACTTTCTCTGAAAATTTTATGTATATGAGCACGGTTGATTGAAAACTGATAAAAAGGCTTAAGGCCTGTTTATTAATTTTTGTGCCTCAGTCAAAACGCAGTATAATAACCTTGGCATGTTATCGAAACCTTATGAATACGTCGGACTAAAAATTCCTAAAAAACGTTTACGCCTAAGGTCTTGTAACTAAAGTTTTGTGACAGGGTAAAACTGCAACATTAATAACCTGACATGTTATGTTAACGTTGTGAATATGAGCACGGAGGATTAAAGATTTTAACAAATAGCCTTCGGGATTAATGTGTTGTAGCTGAGTAAAAATGTAACATTATCTTGATTTTCTATATAAACCAAACTACGTGCTGAAATGGCCCAACTATATATACGTATACTTC
Source organism: Macrothele yani (assembly GCA_039090855.1). Taxonomy (NCBI): domain Eukaryota; kingdom Metazoa; phylum Arthropoda; class Arachnida; order Araneae; family Macrothelidae; genus Macrothele; species Macrothele yani. The sequence goes on along the minus strand of CM077004.1, from coordinate 108,111,064 downwards.
AACCATATACCGAAGCGCTGACAAGGTGAAAACAAAAGTGCAATTTTGTACGGTCCCCTAACATTTTATGGCCAGCCTACATGGAAGTGGACACCTTGATATCAAAAACATACTTTTTGTACGGTCCACAACAAATAGCAATGGACACGTCGCAATCTTTGGGGGGGGGGGGGTTAACGACCACCGTGATCAATTCAGTGGGCTATAAGCAGTCGGACATTCCCAATTTTGGGCCACTGGTTCCTGGGAAGGGGGACAGCCAGTGCCAGAAGTCAAGCACAACGTCCATGATTCACCGGGACTTGAAGCAGGATCCTTCTCGACAAGTGGCCAGAAGCCAGCGCCTAGATCACTCCGCCGCCGTAGCGGCACACGTTGAAATGTATTTTTCATACGGCCCCAAACGCTCTTATGGACATACTAGATTGAACTGGACGCAAATAAATCATTAATATAATTTGTACTAGCAGGGATACCAGTTATTTTCCAGGTAAATATTACTATTTGTGGAATCACCAAGTTCAGCGGGTGAAAGTTAATGAATGAAAAAGATATTCCTGCAATTTTCCAGTAAACTTATTTTAAATTTTTTGATTTAGTTAATTTAATTTTGCGAAACAAAAAAAGAAAGAAAAAGGAATGGGAATACTTACCTTCTAGGAGACATCTATAGAACTGCCGTACATCTGGCGTGTGCTTCTGTGAATCCCGCGACACAGAAATGCAATGTACCTATGTGATGTCGCATGCATACGACTTCACATTGGCATTGATCATCTTTTTCTTACCGTTTTGAATTTTGAAAATCTGGAACTCTCTGTTTACATTACATTATATTTCTTTCTGATAAGCCGTTCGTTGGTAGTGAAAGCTAAACTATATAGATTTGTGTTTTTAATACACCATTAAACGCATATTTTTGCACTTTATTGTTATCTACAGTCCCTAACTTAGACCGTAGGTTGGTTAGTTGGTTGGTTGGTTGATGGTTTATGGTGCAAGGCCCTCAAAGGGCCAAAGAGCGCCTTAGAACGTAAATAGGGTATTCTTAAGAGTAAAAAACGGAACTTTTTACGAAAATTTTGCATGGGGCTACCTTGACCCGGGCCCCGACCCTTCCAAAAACCGTCTACCGTTTAAGTTAGATAACCATAAGTAGTATACCAAATCTGGTTGTCCTAAATTGAAAACTGTAGATTTTACGAAATTTTTATGAGGAGGGGGAGGGGCTCTCACCCCGGGGTTCCAGCCCCTTCCAAAAACCGTCTAGCGTCTAAGTTTGAGTACCATGAGATAGTATGATAAATTTGGTGGTTCTAAATTGAAAACTGTTACATAGAAATGCTATTTTTATTTGAAGAATAAAGACAATTTTGAAATGTAGATTTTACGAAAAACTGTTTATTCTGGGGGGGTCTGACCCCGGGCTCCAACCCCTTCCCAAAACCGTCTAGCGTCTAAGTTAGAGTACCATGAGATAGTATACCAGATTAGATGGTTCTGAATTGAAAACTGTAGTTTTTAAGAAAATTTTGTATGTGGGGGGGGGCTCTCACCCCCGTTCCAAAAACGGTCTGCTGTCTAAGTTAGAGTACCATAAGATAGTATACCAAATTTGGTGGTTCTAAGATGAAAACTGTCGATTTTACGAAATTTTTTATGAGGGGGGGGCTCCAACCCCTTCCAAAAACCGTCTAGCGTCTAAGTTAGAGTTTCATGATACCAAATTTGATAGTTCTGAAATGAAAACTAGATTTTACGAAAATTTTGTATGTGGGGGGGGGGGGAGCTCTGACTCCCCGGGCCTTGACCCGTTCCAAAAACCGACAACCGTCTAAGTTAGAGTACTATGAGATAGGATACCTGATTTGGTGGTTCTGAATTGAAAACTGTAGTGTGGGGGGCTCTGACCAACCGGGCCCCTGACTCTTTCCAAAAACCGTCTAAGTTAGAGTACCCTGAGATAATATACCAAATTTGGTAGTTCTAAATTGAAAACTATATCTTACGGCAATTCTGTAGGGGGGGGCTGTAACCCCCCCCTCATCTCTGCAACCGCTTCCCAAAACCGTCTACAGTCTAAGTTAGAATATAACGAAATAGTATACCAGATTTGGTGGTTCTGAATTGAAAACTGTAGATTTTAGGAAAATTTTGTATATGGGGGGCTCTGACCAACCGGGCCCTGCCCCGTTCCAAAAACCGTTTACCGTCTAATATTTTTAGTGCCAAAGAAAAACGTAATATTCCTATCCTGTCTGCGTGGCCAAACTTTATAAATTTGATCAGGGAGGAAGACGTTCGAAATCGTACGTTTTCCTGCATTCGTTTTGTATGTAACCAAAATCTGTAAACGCGACGAATTGACGTAGTCGACGAATTGACGTAGTCGACGAATTTGTCCGCGACGAATTGACGCAGTCGACGAATTGACGCAGTCGACGAATTAACGCGCGACGAATTGACGCAGTCGACGAATTGACGCGCGACGAATTGACGTAGGCGACGAATTGACGCGCGACGAATTAACGTAGGCGACGAATTGACGCAGTCGACGAATTGACGCAGTCGACGAATTGACGCAGTCGACGAATTGACGCACGCGACGAATTGACGTAGAACCCCTATTTGGTGTGTTTTATCGTGTGGCTCGTCATTTTCCTTTTGTGTTCCTTCAAGCTGAAGGTTTGTGCTGTGTTTTGGTTCATCTCCCAAGTTGGGGAGTAGTTTTTTTTTTCTGTTATCATCATTTGAATTCTCGATCGAGCTGGTCGGTTTCTCAGTTAGCCCTCGCCATTAACAATGGCGGCGGCTGCTGATAAGAGCGATGTCCACGCCCATATCAGCGAGGCATTACCTCCCTCCTTCTCCTCGATACGAGACCAATCACCTACAATGCTTGATGGAGACGTCACTCGACCACTAGGGGTGGCACGTGACTCCTCGTCTACAGCTCAATCTACACGCCATGCGATGGCCAGTGACGTCAGTTCGACGCTACCAACTGTCGTTGTAGATGAAGGAATGAATATGTCTGACAGCGCTGCTAATTTACCCTCCACTTCAACTCAGTTCAAACAGCCTCTTCCAGACAACCGCGCTGCGTCGCAGCCCTCGCACATTAGTCCTGCTCCTCGCGCGTACTCTGCTGCCCTTACTGGAGCAAAAGCTTCTTCCAAGTTTGTCGCAGAAGTCCTACCAGACTCATACGTCAGTGTAGATGGCTCTACTGCCAACATAGACATTCCAGAAGATTCCCCGGAGGGTAAAAAATTCCATTCTACCATGGACTTCGGAATGTGTTTTGACGCACTACCCGACACAAAGTTGAAAGAATATAGTCTTGCTCTCAAGAAGTTACTTCCAGCTGGAGCCAGTATTACTCATATGGCTCGTAAACCTCTAGCTGTGTTAGTATACTTTGCTCTTAAAGAGCATGCAGATCTTGTCATGATAGAGGGTTTATCCCTCAAAGACGTCCATCTACTACCAGAACCTGTCTCACAACGGCCCATTCAGGTGACCTTTTACCCGGTTCCACCTGAAGTCTCAGACGTTGCGCTGTGCACTGTTCTCAGTAAGTTCGGCCGGGTTTTGGGCCCGTGACTACTCTTTCAGCTGCACCGAGAGATCCGGACGATAAGTCAATAGGAGGATTTCGTCGAAGTGCCAGAGTACTTTTTCCATCTGATGAACACTTGCTCGCCTGCCCAAAGATTCTCAACGTTCGTTGCGGACAGCAACGGAGACGAATTGAAGTGAGCACATCCCTCCACTGCACTTATTGCCACGGGGAGAATCATTTACGTGTGCATTGCCAACATCTGGCATCACAGGCTCCTAGTAATACTTCTACAGTTTCTGGCCCTCTTCCGAGCCGATCAACATCTTCAACCACTGCACAGAAAGCTTCGGAGACGAAAATTGCAAAAAAGTCGACTGCAGGGGTTGGTCAACGCACGTCTTCGAATATTCCATCCCTGGACTTGAAACTAGAGTTTCCCTCACTCAGTTGTCCGATTCCCTTACGACGGCATTCTGCTTCAGAGTTCCTTACAGAGGGTCTTTCCCCAGCCCTCACCATCGACACCAATGAACTTGCTGATGATGAACTTTCAGGCCACACGTCGCGGTGTGATGAAAGTTTGACTGCACCTCCGTTGAAACGCCGAGGATTCTTTCGAAGACGACAATCGAAGAGGCTGACTTCTACTTCACCTAGATCCTCACCACGTACTGGCGGTGCGTCCCGTTCATACTCACCATCGAAAGCTGCTGCCTCTGCTCTTCAGGCTGATGAAGAGCCTCCCCCAATTTTGATGAACTAGTCAATTATCTTAAGGATGCCTCTGTTCCTAATGGGCCGATTTCTTTTGATGATTTTCATCAATACCTGTCACACAAGACAGACTACTCCACAGCGCATGCATTACTTACAAAGTACGCATCGTTTCTCCCTCTTGTGTTAGATCAGATTCAAAGACTGTCTCAATGTCTCTCCTACCTTCGCAAGGAACATCCGTGGGCTAAAACCTACTTCAATCGACTTAAGTCATTTCCTCCTGTTGTCAAGGATCTCCAGCAAGCACTAGCGGACTAAAGTGTTCAAGATTATATCACTTAACTGTAGGGGAGTCTCATCCCCACTCTCCAATGCCTTGGTAAATGAGGACCTCACTCCTCATGGAGCTGATATTCTCTTACTACAAGAGACAAATTGTCATTCCACTACGATTTTCTCACGATGGCGCCAATGGAACTACACGTTTCACCATGCCTTTCGATTATCACTCCATAGCGGTCTTGCTATTGGAATCCGTCATACTTTTAACTTTATTATCACTTCTCTTTCTATTCGAAACCTATGTCGAGATGTATTACAGTGTGCTTCATTCACCATTGCATCAACATGTTATCATATCTTCAACATTTATATTCCAAGCTCTTCTACCTACTTGGCAATACTCTTTACTCGCCTTCTTCGTGCCCTATCTAGCATTCCTCCCACAGATCATGTCTTAATTGTAGAGGATTTTAATTGTACTCTTAATCCTATGCTAGATCGCTCTCCTTCCATTAGAGAACGCCGCGGCAACTTGGTGAATCTCCTTCAGTCAATTGTATCCGACAACTCATTCATCGATGTGCATCGACATTTCCATCCATTGTCGACAGTACATACTTGGCGCTCGCAGCATAATCAAAATCCGTTGACAGCTCATCTGGATAGGTTCTACGCATCACCTACTCTTCTTCCAGCTGTTACTGAATCCACCATCACTCCCACAGCTTCTTCTGACCATTGTTCCATCGTTATAAGTGTTCAAGCTGCTCTAGCACAGCACCGGACGACTCGTCCATGGACATTTGACGACACTCTCCTTGTTGATCCAGACTTTTGTACTTCGGTCCGCACTTTCCTTGAAGAAAAACGACCACAAATTCAATCAGCGCCTTGTGGTCTAACTTTATGGATGGAGATTAAACAGCAACTGGTTCTCCTTGTTCGCACCCTTTCTTTCAAAGCAAAGACGCTCCAAAACATGCGTCTCAACCATGTTCGCTCTATGTTCTCCATATTAAGCCTTAGTGATCCTCTCTTCTGCCCCTATCAAGAAGAATTGCGGTCACTCATACTTCCTCTGGTTCAACAGTCACTACGACGTCTCAGGCTTCAACATCTATCGCCGGACGCTTCCAATTATGAGTTTCTAAAGTCCATGGAAAAAACAAGAACAGCATCGAATTCACAACGTCCCCTCCGCCTTCCTACTGGCGAGGTGTCTGATAATCCAATCACTCTATGTTCCCAAGTCCGAAAGTTCTTTACTGAGAAGTACTGTGAACCTCCTCCGCCATCCTCTTCCGCTATGGCTTCTCTTCTTTCTAACCGACCACAAGTTCCCTCCCATTTTGCCTCTTCCCTCCTCCTTCCTCCCACACGCTCTGAACTATCCTCTACGTTTTCATCTTTGAACTCTGGAGCCGCTCCGGGTCCAGACGGCCTCACATTCCCCTTCTATAAAACTTTTCTACCGCTCATACTACCGTTTCTCTTCTCTACTTTTTCTGCTGCTTTTAATCACTCCCCGTTACCGAGGAGATTCACAGTAGCTCATGTAGTCTTATTCCCCAAGAAGGGTGATCTGCTTAACCTGGGGAATTGGTGCCCTATCTCCCTCTTAAATTTAGATTATAAACTTTACACAAAACTGCTTTCCCGACGCCTTAATCCTATTCTTACTCACAACCTTTCTCCCAATCAAACCTATACTGTTCCCGGCCGTTCACTCTCTCATAACATCCATCTACTTAACGATCTTATCCATCTTGCCCGATCTCGCTCCGAACCCCTCGCCCTCCTTTCCCTTGACCAACATTCTGCTTTTGATAACATCTCTCACTCCTATCTTTCAGCAACTCTCCTTCATTTCGGTTTTCTTCCCCGCTTTGTTGCTCATCTTACTTCACTTTATCAAGACGCCGTTCTCCAGGTTAAGCTACCCTCCTTTCTCACAGCACCTATCCCCTTCAGCCGAGGAGTGCGGCAGGGTTGCCCCCTCTCCGGACAACTATTCGCCATTGCAATCGAACCGTTTCTCCGCTCATTACATCAATCCTTTCAAGCAGTTCTGCCACCACCTTCTGCCTGTACAAGACATCATGCCACTACCTCTGTCGCTTATACAGATGACGTTACTCTCTGCATACGTCATGACTCACAGTTTCCTTGCCTCCAACGTGTCTTCGCAGCCTACGCCTCATGTTCAGGGGCTGCGCTCAACTCCTCTAAAAGCTCTGGCTTATGTTGTGGCTCATGGACACATCGTGCAGACACCCCGTGGGGACCGAGTTGGTCTTCCATCTCCCAGCGCTTCCTTGGGGTACATCTTGGTTCCTTGCAAGCGGCACCCCTCGTAACGTGGAATGCCATCCACCCACGTTTGCTCAGGTCAACTGCCTCGTGGAGGAGAGCCTAGTTCTGCTCATCATTTTTCCAGCGAGCACGTCTTTCTCGAACGTATCTACTCTCCTTGTGTACACACTCCTGGCTTGGTGTAAAATCTCTAAAACTCTGCCTACATGAAATCACCCGTTGTCTCACCTCTGTGATATGGACCTGCCACCACTGGGTCAGCGCTACAAAGCTTTGCCTTCTTTCAGACCACGGTGGCATTGGACTCACTGATACACAGGAGTATTACAAGGCCGTCAGGATTACAACTCTTTTCTCCGCCTCTTCACTTCGCCAGTACTGTATGCCGTTGCAGCTCGGGACGTCATCGCTTCCTCTAGCAACCCTAATTTCTCCTTTCCCTCCTTTTTACTAATGGACCACCGACCCCTCACCAACATTCGACTCTTCCCTGTTTACCGCGAAGCTCTAACATTCCTTCGTTCCCTCCCTCTTTCTCGCTCCCCACCTGCTTCTACTACTGAGCTCCTCGCAGAACCTCTCTTTTATTCCTCAATTATACATCCCTCTCATCTTCCGTACTTTGCCTATCCTTCCTGGCTCCGAGCAGGGGTTGTAACAGTTAGAGACCTCACTAACCCCGACCTTTCTTGGCGACCCTTCGCCAGCCTCCCTCCCTCTCTTCTCCTCTCTTCCTCCTTTCACGATGTCTACAACACTCTTCTTTCAACTATCATTTCGCAGTTTCCAGAACTTGCTTCCCACTCAGGTCTCTCCTTGGTTCCCTCTGCTTTTCTTCCCTTTCCTTTATTCTTGCCTGCTTCTGGCTCAGTTCTTCCAATTTCTTCTCTCTCGTTATCAGCTCTCTATCGGTTCCTCGCTGAGTCCCACTCTTCTCCCCCTCTCCCCATTCCGGACGTTCCTCCCGCTTCCACCACAGCGGTTTGGTCCGCCGCCCTGTCTCCTTTTTCTGCTTCTCTAGAAGTTAACACTCACTGGCTTTTCTTCCACCGCCGTCTTCCTGTTCCCTCTGTCCTTTTCCGAATGTCTCTTCTCAATTCCCCGCTTTGTCCTTTCTGTGCTCAGGAGGCTGATGTCTCCCATACCTATCAACATTGTGGGATATTATTACCACTACTGAACTTGGCATTTACCATCGCTCAACGTTCCAGTACAGCAGATCTGACTTTTGACGCTTATCGGACTCTTCTCCTGAAGATCTCCCCCCCCAGTCAAGCTTCCATCAGTCTGTGCCTTTATTTTTGTTTTGGTGAAACATGTAAATTATGTGTTTCACCAACGTTGTCGAGACAGGCCTACCTACTCCTCTGACTGTACATGAAGCTTCTTCAGCTTTATTAAGTCACTTCCGCGACCGTCTGATATCCCGCCTTCGCCTGGAGCATTCCGTTGCAGTAGCCCAGCGTCGGGAGATCCAGTTTCTTGCCACATGGTCACTGGCTGACTCATGGTTTACCGACCCGCCAGCGTCATTGCGCATCACGGTCAGTATCTCTGATATTTGAATTTCTAGATTTTGCAGTGCTCTTGTATTCTCAACGATCTGTTTTTAAGATATTTGTTCAGCACTGAAATTAACTGCTCTTATTTTATTGGATAATTAGCGTGATGAGTGTACACAATTATTTGATACCCATTTTGTATTTTCCTTTTCATGACGTTCAAGCTTCGTTCGTCTTAAGGCCGTACTTTAATTTTTAATAATTGCAGTTTATCATAAGCATTGTACTAATATATCTGAATTGTTAATAGTAACTAATGTACTGCTCCTTGTGTTATGAGACGCTATGTGTTGTCGTCACCTAACTTTGAATAATGATAGAATTTCTATAGTATAATAAAACCGTGCAGGCTCTATTCATCAATCGTAAGTGTATTTTTTTCTTGGTATTAGTGCTCCACTTTGTCAATTACATAGTATCCCAATTTTGTAAATTAGTTCTAATTCGGTTTATAACGTGTTTGCACAGTGCTGAATATATGTACATTATTTAAGATAATTGCTGAACAAGTATTATATTTTATAGCATTCAGGATGTCCATTTTGATTCTTTTACTGAGATTCAACTTTCCTTTGATTTGTCTTAATACCAGTGTCTGAACTGCATTGTGCAGTACATCCTTGTAAATACATTGTGTGAATTTTAATGATATTTTGTACCATCCTGCAAGAGACAAGTTGTCTCATGATTATTACTTTATTATATTTTTTGTACAAGTTTGTCAATCGCATGTGTTACACTTATGAGTATCATACTTTGTGAAAATTCTATTCCTATGTTTTACGTACGTGTTCAGAGTTGCTTTGTGTTGTCAATCCCCCGTCATTGAATAATAGTAGTGTAAATATTGTAGTTTCAAGCAGTGTTATTGTAGTTTCATCGAGTGTTTTCTAATTTTACTGATATATATAATCTTGATAATAGAATTCTGTCGCATTACTGAAAATTGCTGTTTTCGATCACTAAATAGATTGCACTGTGCTGTAGATATGTACATTGATTTAAAATATTGCTGAACAAGAATTATGTTTCATTTGCTTCAGGATGCCCAAGCTTGTTCATCTTCTGAGTTCAATTTTTCATTGAATTGATTTTTTTTGCATTGTATTATAAATCAATCCTTGTAAATACCTCGTTTTAAACTCTCAGAGAGATTGTACCGTATTGCAAGAGACCAGTTGTCTCATTATTCCTACTTTATGTTCTTAATTAAGTGTGTATTAGCACGGTTATGCATTTTTGAGTAACAGGTTGTTCAAATTTTTCAAATATGTTTTTTGAGTATGTAGAAGCCCAGACATGCTTGTTTATATTCATTGTTCATGAGCAGTATGCATTGCTTCCTATTCTCCATTTTTCAATTTGTGCACTATGCTGTACATTTTGTAAATAGATTTTAGCGTTTGACGATCATAGATTGTATTTTAATGTGTTCTACCTTGAATAAAGATATTTTGAAACCACCTTTGGCCTTAATATATGCACTGATCTTTCGAGACATGCTTTCGACAAGGTTTTGGAACACAGCGATAGGTATGCCCTTTGATTCAGTACATAATGCTGCCGTTAACTGTTGCTTTGTAGTAGGCCTTGGTTCCAAACTTCTTATGCGGCGCTCTAATTCATCCCATTGGTTCTCTATGGGCTTTAAGATCAGGGCTCTGTGCTGGACAGTCCACAACCAATACGGAAATATCGTCAAACCACGCTGTAACAGTCCTTGCTTTATGGCTCTGTGCATTATCCTGCTGGTACCGAGAAGTCTCGGTTCCATAGTATTGCCACAGAGTTGGTAGGGCATAATTGTCCAGAATATCAAGGCAGACGTGCTGGTTAACAGGTTTGTCCACGATAACCAATGGGCCAGGACTACACGACGAAAATCACCCCCACACGAGTGCACTGTGAGCTCCAAACTTGACCGTAGGAACGGTACACTGTGGTAAATAGCGTTCCCTCGGCTTCCACCATACCCACACACAGAATGACGGATCGTGTATCAGAATTCATCCGTCCATAGGACTCGTTTTCATTGGTCTGCAGTCCACGATAAGTGTTCTTTACACCATGCTAAACGACGAGTGGAGATGAAAGGCTTATGAGTAGCCGCACGACAACGGTAACCCATTGGATGAAGTTCTCTGCGAATGGGACGTGTACATACTGAGGTTCCAGCATTTTCTTCTGTACACTGAGGTCTTCTGCAGTACTCGGTCGATTAGCTGCAATCCGTCTCATCTGAGGCTTCGACGTCCTTAATCACTAATTTTCTTTGGTTTGCTGGTACGTTTTGCTGCTTCAGGCCGCGCCATGTGTCTTCCACTTATTCAGTACATCCAAAACAGTTGACTTGGATATGTTTAAACGCCTCTCGGTTTCTCTTATGGACAACCCACTAATATGACATCCAACAATTTTTCCATTCTCAAAGTCAGTTCTCTCACGTCGCTACATTTTTATTCAACCTCATAGTGCGATATGATCGCGGTTAGCTGCAAGCTTGTTTTTATACCGTTTACAGCTGTACCGCGCATCTTAGCAACGCAGCGGGTCCGTTCATTTGCTTTTGACGGGGTGTCGGGTGACTTTTGTCAATATAGTGTGCATGTGTACATTTCTGCTGAAGTAATAATGACATAGACACAAATTGAACCCATTTAGAATTAATTTAAATGAACATAAACAATACGTTAATTTTTTGAGTGAGGATAGCTTCAGAGGAATACACCTTTCTTTTAAAGAAATATTTGTATCCTTAGAAACAAAATTTTGAAATGGGGTATTTAGTGCACGCTGCTTGCAAAGAGTAATTGAAGAACAGCACAGTGATATTAAAAATTAAGAATCTATGTGTCAGGTAAAAGCTGCCAGTGAGTAGTTGGTATCTCTTCAAGTGCCGTAAGAGAAGCGTCGGAAGTGGACATTTTGAGAAGGTAAATGATGAGAAAAATTGGCATGATCAGTTATTACTTGGAACAAAAATTCTGATCTGTCGGGCAGGTTTTTTTGTCACTCGTTCCAAGAATGAAAAATGAAAAAAAAAAGGAATTATGTAAACATTCTTTCGAATGATATAAAAACAATAATATTCTAGTCTTTTGTATTTAGTGCAAAATGCAATTTGCAAAAATTGTGTTTGCACGTCGAGTTTTCTCATCATGCAATGAACTAGTTGAATAACCGTAAGAACTAGCAGCTAAGTAACTCTCCATCCGACTTCAAATGCTTCAGCAGTTCCTACGTTTGCGGGGACTGTTTGGTTTTCGTTGTAATCTGCATGTTCAAGACTTAATTTATTGCATATCTCCAGTCATAGCAACCTCGGAAAGCCAGAGATTTCCCACTCGTACCTTGCTGCGAGTTCAGAATTATTATGTGGATAGATGGGCAAATAAAGATTTTTGGTAACTCTGCTTGGCTTGAGTGGTACCTAATGCTAACACAATAACAACTTGAATGCTCTATTTTAGAGCTTCATACAGGGAAAGGTCGCGTCTCCCTGGAGAAAGACAAAGTGGACAAAGTTCAGTAGTACTCCTACTTTCCAGCTCATCAGGGAAGATGAGGAGTGGTTGCCTAGCAACACGACCTTTGCGGCTACCTTGCGGCTCGCGCGAGGCAGGTGGACCCTTCACACACACACACACACACACACACACACGCATAGACACACATACGTCCTGGGTTCACAGGCGCGCTCTCTTGACGTCAAGGACCGCCGTCCAATCCGAAGCAGAAGATATTCGATATGCAACGTCTGTATCCCACTTTTAGAGCCTTGTGAAATGAATTTCAGGGGAGAAAGCAATGTTGCAAGAGTAAAAGTAAAATTTCCGAAAGGAATTCGAAGTGACATGTTTTTTCGCTGCAGCGTCTATTCCAGTAGGAAATGTGAAATCGTAAAACCAGACGTTTGTTGTATTGATTTACATGCACGAACGAGAAATTGATGAAACGTCTCCGGACTCCATGCATCAGCACCGGCTTTCAATTCTGTTGAATAATACAAGATTATCGAATGTCCTCCAACTGCCTGTTTCCCGATTTTGGATTTTGCATCGAGAGCAACCCCCCCTCCCCCCTCTATTCAAAGTACGCTCGATACGTTTGATAAAGTGGGATTTTTGGCTCCCAGCCTCGCGAGGAACTGATGCCCAACAAGAGAGACAGAAACCTTTTTTCTTTCTCTTAGAAGAGACAGTCACTCAAATCACATATTCATGAAAATTTAAATTAATTTAACAATATCATGGAACTTAAAAAGCATGCAGGAGCTTTGTATTTATTCTGCGAAAATTAGCTCCCAAATAAGAGCGAGCGAGCTAATCATTTGAACATGCGCAAAAGAAATGTTTTACCCATTACTTTTCTGCACTATTCGAACAATGTGCGATGGACATTAGAAAGTTGGAAAACGCCGGTTTAAATACGAAACAAGAAAAGGTGACACCGAATTTTCGGGTGTAATAAGCACGTCTTTTGAATACGTTCTGACGCAAATTAAATTTATCAAAGCTATTCAAAGTCAATGGAACCGGTATGGAAAACAATAGATCTGACGAAAGAAAGAAGATTTTTAATCGGGTTTTTAATCCCTCAGATATTGCTGTAAACGGAATCGTGAGCTTACGAACTCTTAGAAACAGAGATATCGACAAAAATAAGATGTGACTTTACGTCCCCCGGTGGGAAAACCATGCATTATTTTAGGAAGAAAGTATTCTCAAAAGGTTTATTTATATAAGCGGTATCTGTCCAAAAAGAAAAAAATAGTCGAGTTTTCAGGAACCCAGATTTTTCTACAAATACATCAGAAGCAGAAATTACCACTTATGCCCCCTGGTGGCCAAACCATTATTTACCAAACATTAGAAATTATGTGAAAAATATTTTCCATTAGATCTTGTATGCGATACAAGAAGAATTTTTCAGATCGGAGCTTTAGGAGCAGAAATAACGCAGAAAACGCAATTTACCAGTGTGCCCTCTAGCGGAAACTCTATGATTTACTTGTAAATTTTGAATTTGTAGAAAAAACATTTCGCATCGGAAACACTATCCAACAAAGAAGGAATTTTTCAAATCGGACTCTTAAAAGTAGAGATATTGACAAAAATAAGATATACATCTACGCCCCGTGGCGTAGAAACCGTGCGTTATTTCAAGAAGAAAATGTTCTTAAAAGGTTTGTCGACATAAGTAATATCGGTCAACAAACGACTTTTTTTTCAATCGAGAATTCAGAAGCTCATATTTTGCTGCAAATACAACAGTAGCGGAAATTAAGATTTACGCCCCATGGTGGCCAAACTATTTTTTACAAAAATTAGAAATTATATGCAATCGGTTTCCCATCAGGAGCTGTATCCGTTGCAGAAAGAATTTTTCAAATCGGAGATTCAGAAGCAGAGATATAAGGAGAAACGCAATTTACTGCTACGCCCTCTAGCGGAAAGTTTATGAATTACTTGAGAATTTTGAAATTATATGAAAAACATGTCACACAGAAAGCACTATCCAACAAAGAAGGAGTTTTTCATATTGGACTCCTAGAAGTAGAGATATTGACAAAAATAAAATGTACATCTATGCCCCCTGGCGGAGAAACTGTGGAAAATTTTAAGAACAAAATATTCCGAAAAGGTTTATCGATGTGAGTGGCATCATTCTACGAAAGAATTTTTTCAATCGATATTGTAGAAGCTCCGATCTTATGGCAAATACATCAGTAGCGAAAATTAACACTTACGCCCCCTGGTGGCCAACGTATTCTTTACCAAAATTTTGAAATTATGTGCAAAAGATTTTCCATCAGGAGATGTATCCGCAGAAGAAAAAATATTTCAAATCGGAGTTTTAGAAGAAGAGTTATGGGGAAAATGTAATTTACTTTTACGCCCCCTAGCGGAAAATCTATGCTTAATTTGAAAAAGTAACTGTATCTAAAATACTCTTCGACATAAATGTAATCGAAAGACAAAAAAAAGTTTTCCATTCGGATGTTTATAAGCAAATATGTTGAATAAAACGTATTTTTGAATTCGACATCATCTGCATTTACGCCCTCTACCGGCGAAACTGTTCATCGTAAAAAAAAACGAAATAAAGGATCAGAGGATCATCATTTGCATATTTCAGGCTTCCCGATGCAAATGTAATTTTTCAAATCGGACTAATAGTTGCAGAGATATCGTGGGTACAGACGGACAGACAGACGGACGGACAAACCGATAACAGAAGCACGATCTTTTTTTACAAAAGACGTGCTAAAAAGGTGGTAGGGAAGGAGGAAAACAAAGAAAATGCAACCCAACAGTTTATCCGGCTTCAAATACATTTCTTTTTTTAAAAAGTCTCCGATTCATAACATTACAGGAACAATAAGATTTGTATGTGTGTTGCAAGGTGTATATGTGTGCATGTATGTTTATAGCGTGTATAGAAGCCAAATAAATAGCTATCAAACAACTGAAAATTTCTTACATCTTTGTTATTACGCCATCTAGCCGAAAATGGGCATCACAAAACTTCAGTTTCAATCTAGAAGGGCGGCCATCCGGGTAAATACTAATATACGCATACGACATCTAATGTGAATTTGTTTGCTTTGTGGTTTAACGACCATCGTGAGCATCTAAAGCGACAAGTAGTTACCAGTCCCAAATTTGGGGACCATTCTTCCGGAGAGAAGGAAGGGCCAACGCCATAAGACAGGCCTCATTCGGGTCTCTCATGACTTGCCAAAAACTTACAGCTCTGACCGTTCAACCTCCGGAAATACCCCTGTGGGAAAATAATGACAGAAAAATTTGCATGGGCAAAAACAGAAATATTCTGTTGTTTCCAGATGTCGATGCAAAGTCGTAGTTTGCAATCTGACTTCAACAAACGGATACAAAAAAATATAAATATTTAGTATGCAAAAGAAATAAGATATCCGTTTATTGACGTACAAACGTTATGAATAAAGCGTAAGCTTTCAACCAACGGGTGCCTTCTTGCGACTTGTTCGTGGTTAGTAAGGCAAAAGTAACAAAGAATAGAAAATTCAACACCAACGGGTGCCTTCTTCAGACTTGTTCGTGGTTAGTAAGGCAAAAGTAACAAAGAATAGAAAAAAAATTTTCTTTGTTGCTTTTGCCTTACTAACCACGAACAAGTCTGAAGAAGGCACCCGTTGGTGTTGAAAAGCTTACGCTTTATTCATAACGTTTGTACGTCAATAAACGGATATCTTATTTCTTTTGCATACTGATTATTTGACGTAATCTACCCGAACTTTAGTTTTATCTATAAATGTTTATTTACATCATACGCAGGAAAAGTCAAGGTTTTTGTTCTCGTGGTTGCAGCTATCTAATTCAAAAATATAGAATTTTTTCTCTACGAGTTAAATGCACAGTTGCACTACTGCCACATGGTTCCTTCATAATACGAGAGTAAATAAAAAGGTAAAGGCAATTTGTAAAATAAACTAATACCGCTAGCGAAAGCTGCTGGCCAGCGTTAATACGTTACGACGGCAGTTATATAATGTGGCTGATGCATCGGACAACACTACACGTCAGTCTTGCTTCGGCAGTGAGTGTGCAATTCATTTTAATAAAAAATAA
The DNA here is from genome assembly GCA_039090855.1 of Macrothele yani. Classification (NCBI taxonomy): domain Eukaryota; kingdom Metazoa; phylum Arthropoda; class Arachnida; order Araneae; family Macrothelidae; genus Macrothele; species Macrothele yani. The sequence continues at coordinate 108,095,012 of CM077004.1, read as the reverse complement.
TTTTTCCTCTGGGATTTAAATGCGAAGCTTGCTCCGATAGTAAGTGTGCAAACATGGAAGCTCCTCCTTTCAATCGTACTGCTGGGGAAAACGTGCCGTAATAAAGTGGATTTGGACAAATGAGGTCAAGCCCGCTGAAATTTGCAGAAGAATGGTCGCACATTATGGTTATAAAGGTATTCGTCATAGAAGAGATTCCAAATGGTTGGAAAGGTTTAAAACTCGTAAGAACACGTGAGACTGACGAAGCTCCATCAGAGTTGCGAACTCAAGACCATGTGGACGTGTGAACTTTCTCATTCAAGAAGACGGATGAATATGGGTACCTGATGTGACTGATATGATAAACATAAGTTATTATTCTGCCTATGAAAAGGGCATGTTGACTTGGAACACACAAAAGTATATGCCAGGTGGATCTCGAAATAGCTGACCGATCAACACCAAAGAACAGTGTGTGGATAACTTCACCCAGTTTTTGGAAACTTATGAAAAAGATACAGGTTTTCTGCAAAGGATTGTTACAAGGGACGTGAACTGGGTGCACGCTTTTGATCCTGAAGGCAAGAGACAAGGTATAGACTGAAAACACCCTTCATCTCAGCAAAAATGAAATTCAAAAGTGTATCTCGTGTTTGGATATGCATGGGCTTATTCTGTAACATTATCCAGAACGCTGACATATGAGAAAGAGCACAACATATTCACCAATGCTTAAAGACAAGCTGAAACGAGCAACTCTCTACAAAAGAAGAGGATTGTTGTCAATGATTGCATCATGACAATTTTCGCCACCATACAGCGCCTGCAGCCATGGCGACAATTTAGTATCTTAAGGTTGAGGTTCTTTTTCATCCACCATACAACCCGGAACACGCACAATTTTTGTTTCTTCCGTCAGCTTAAAAAAGTATCACGTGTTTTGTGATTTCGTTGTGCTGAAGAAGTGAAACATACGTAGCAGTCATGGCTACAATCAAGGACAGCTACCTCTTTATTCGATGGGATCGAGAAACCTGTGAACTTCTACAAAAAGTTCATGGAAATGCATGGAGACTAGAGATTGAAACATAATGCTACACTTACGAAAGTTTCGCTTCTTTTTTTTTTTTTTTTTTGTAAATACAACTAAATTTGCCTATGCAAAGGACATGACGACTTGGAACACAAAAGTGTATGCCAGGTGAATCCCGGAATAAGTATATAAGTATACGTTTTGCTGAAAGCAATAATATTGGGTTGGTGCGAATGAAATGTCCGGCGCGAACGAGCAGTGGAGGTTAACTAAGCGTTTGGGGAGAATACAGCCAACGAACGAACCATTCGGTGATGGTTTGTGAAGTTTCGAAGCGGAGATGCGGACCTGCAAAACGAATCACGTGGTCACCGACCTGTTGCTGTTTCTGACGATGTTCCGTTACGTGTGGTTGAAGCGGAACCCCGAATACTGCTCTGGGTAAGGTCAGAAAGTTGGACATGTGGCTGCGGCGTGAGTTGATAACTTCCAACAAGACTATGTGTCTGGAAGTCTGCACGTTGCTGCTTGCCAGTAATAAACAGGAACCTCTACTGCATCGAATCGTCACCTGTGACGAGAAGTGGGTCCTCTATGATAATCGGAAACGATCTGCACAATGGTTAAGCATGGCACAGCCTGCTGGACGGCGTCCTGTGCCACCCCTGCACATCAAGAAAATGATGATCCTTGTCTGGTGGTCGACAGCCGGCCGGGATAATTCGTCGGAGTTTCTTGGCAAGAGGCCAAACCATCCCTGTTAAACGTTATTGTGCTGAATTACACCAGATGAACCGGAAATTGTTGCAGAAACAACCGGCTTTGGTCAACGGACATGGTGTTCTTCTGCTCCAGGACAACGGCCGCCCTTATGTCGTACAACAAACGATGCTGACACTAAGTGCCTTGGGCTATGAAGCTCTACCTCATCTTGCCTATTTCCCGGACTTGTCTCCGGCAGACTATCATCTGTTTCGTCGTCTGGATCACTTCCTGTCCGGGAAACAGTTCACGACAGACAACGAGGTTCAACGTGCAGTTGTTGACTTCTTCAGGTCCCATCCACAAGACCTTTTTCGTTCCGGGATCATGGCCTTGCCGGACAGATGGCAACTATGTGTCCACGCCCAGGGGGATTATTTTGCCTAGGGAAGTTGTCCTACTTTTCTGTTCTCGCCGTCCACGTGTGCCGGACATTTCATTCGCACCAGGCCAATATAAGACGTGCTGAAGATCAACAATCCCATACCCTTTCCTTTAGCTGATCCATTATCCACTCCAAGTCTTATTGTCTTATCTCCTTATCTTTAGCAGCAGTGCTACATTATATACAAACTTTCATTACTGCAATGAACTCGAAACACCGTTGGGAAAGGTTTGCGCTTCGATTTTTTGTTGGTCTTATGGGCCACGAAACAAGTTACATGCTTCTCATGTTTATTATTTTAATTTGGAGATAAAAAAATGGTGTCTTCCTGAGTGCCATGAATCATCAGTGAACTAGAAGGGAAACTCGTTTCTTTTTAATACTTTGCATTTAGTTGTGTTTGCCATAATTTCGTAAACATTAAATTTGGAATCTTAGTGATATTTCAGATGGAAACAAGATTTCCACTCTTTAGCAGATCTGTATAATTAGCCTTGTTCTGTGAAACTGGAACTAAAATTTATGGGCTGATAAGGGTTTGTAATATGTTTACACATCTTTGAGGAAATTCTACATTGCCATATTGATTTGACCTGAAAAAACTGATCTGAATCTCCTGTTGAACAGTTTCTGGTGGTACTGATGCCAAGAATCAGGGCGGAAAAAATGAGCCTGTTTCTGTTACTGAATGCAGATACTTCAAAGTGGAAGGGGGGGGGCAAAAATAGCAACAGCCTTTTATCATCATTTAACTGAAAGTCTTCTGAGAATGACAGCAACTCTCACTCAGGTCAAAAGTGAATCTACCGATACTGATTTTCTTAGTGTTCTCAGGGCGATGATTTTTTTTTTTAGGTCTTGTTCTCAGTTGGCTGAAATTCCCGCCAGGAATATGGTGAGGGAGTGACTTCTTTTCCCCTGCAATACTTGCGTTCGAATACATTATGCATGTTAGTAGTGCGTGTGTAAGTGTGGGTGGAAACTTCGTAATGTTAAAAACTGTAGCACTCTAAATTCATTGGGAGACTTCCATAAAATCGGAAGCTTACATTACGGGTATCATAAAGATCAATTTCTTAAACATGAAAACAGTAATGTGCAAAATTCGAACTTTTATTCAATTAACAATACTTCCGTCCCCGGGGATTTCGCAAAATGTGAGCTGAAAAGCCAGTAGCTGGTTTGCGTCCGAGTGCTTAGAAACGTTCAACTAACTACCGGAGATGTGGCTCTCGGAGGTGGCGGGAGATGATACGTGATCATTAACGCAAGTTACGTTAGCAGCACGTGCCAGCTGTCTGGGATGAAGCAGCATACTGACCAGAACATTCAACAAGAAAGATGACACCGAAATTTCGGGTGTAATGAGCACGTCTTTTGAATCCGTTCTGACGCAAATTAAATTTATCAAAGCTATTCAAAGTCAATGGAACCGGTATGGAAAAAATAGTATCTGACGGATGAAAAAGTTTTTCAATGGGTTTCTAATCCGTCAGATATTGCTGTAAACGGAATCGTGCGCTTACGCCCTCTGGTTGCAGACTTGTGTGCTAAGAAAAACATTTCGCACCGAAAACACTCTCCAACACAGAAAGAATTTTTCAAATCGGACTCTTAGAAACAGAGATAACGACAAATATAAGATGCAACTTTACGTCCCCTGGTGGGAAAACCATGCATTATTTTAGGAAGAAAGTATTTTCAATTTTTTTTCCATATGAGAGATATCGGCCCATGAAAAAAAAATTTATTCGAGTTTTCAGGAGCCCAGATTTTGTTACAAATACATCAGAAGCAGAAATTAACACTTATGACCCCTGGTGGCCAAACCATTCTTTACCAAACATAAGAAATCATGTGAAAAATATTCTCCATCAGGTCTTGTATGCGATATAGTAAGAATTTTTCAAATCGGAGTTTTAGAAGCAGAAATAACGCAGAAAACGCAATTTGCCATTGTGCCCCCTAGCGGAAAGTCTATGATTTACTTGAAAATTTTGAATTTATAGGAAAAACATTTCGCATTGGAAACACTATCCAACAAAGAAAGAATTTTGCAAATCGGACTCCTAGAAGTAGAGATATTGACAAAAATAAGATATGCATCTACGCTCCTGGCGTAAAAACCATGCATTATTTCAAGAAGAAAATGTTTCTAAACGGTTTGTCGACATGAGTACTATCGGTCTACAAAGGACGTTTTTTTCAGTCGAGAATTCAGAAGCTCATATTTTGCTGCAAATGCATCAGAAGCGGAAATTAAGATTTACGCCCCCTGGTGGCCAAACCATTTTTTTGCAAAAATTAGAAGTTATGTGCAACCCATTTCCCATCAGGAGCTGTATCCGGTGCTGGAAGAATTTTTCAAATCGGAGATTTAGAAGCAGAGATATAGTGGGGAGGGGGGAGCAATTTACCTTTACGCCTTCTAGTGGAAATTCTATGAAGTACTTGAAAATTTTCAAATTATATGAAAAACATGTCACACTAGAAACACTATCCAACAAAGAAGGGATTTTTGAAATCGGACTCCTAGAAGTAGAGATATTGACAAAAATACGATATATATCTACGCCCACTGGCGTAGAAACCATGCAAGTTTTTAACAAGAAAATGTTTCTAAACGGCATGAGTACTATCGGTCTACAAACGACGTTTTTTTCAATCGAGATTTTAGAAGCTCATATTTTGCTGCAAATACATCAGAAACGGAAACTAAGATTTACGCCACGTGGTGGCGAAACCATTTTTTCACAAAAATTAGAAATTATGTGCAAACGATTTCCCATCAGTAGCTGTATCCGGTGCAGAAAGAATTTTTCAAATCGGAGTTTTAGAAGAAGAGTTATCGGGAAAAATGTAATTTACTTTAACACCCATTAGCGGAAAATCTATGCGTTATTTCAAAAAGTAACTATATCTAAAATACTCTTCGACATAAATGGAATCGAAAGATAAAAGATTTTTTTCAATCGGATGTTTAGAAGCAAATATGTGGATTTTTTTTTAATTTAAGGTTTAACGACAAACGTGAGCAACTCAATGGGCTATAAGCAGTCGCCAGCCCCTAATTTAGGATCACTGGTTCCAGGGAAGGGATAGAGCCAGGGCCGTAAGACAAAACACAACATCTATGCCTCACCGGGATTCGAACCCGGACCCTTGGCGGAAGAATGATCATAAGCCAGCGCTTAGTTTCAATATTCGCTTTTATTCACGTAAAAGAATTACAACAGAACATCCCCAACCTCACACGCAGTGTGAGAGAAGGGGAGAAATAAAACAAAATGTAGATATTTACAATGAAATGATAATTGTACAGATGAGCAATGACAGGCATTGCATTATTTGCTGTAAACAGCAGTAGCTCTGGGATAAATGTTCATCAAAGTCTTGGAACATCACTGGAGTGAAAAAATTTACAGAAAAAAATCTGTGCAGTTCTAGTGACATGGGAATCACTGGTGGTAGAGAGTCACTGTGCGGATGAAGAGAACTGTGTACAAAAGGTGACATCAGCAGGAAGCAAACACAATCCAGTTCCAGGAGAAAACATGGTGAGGGAACAGTAAAAATTGAAAGTTCCGACGTAGGTTTATTAAAACAGCAGATGAACAGTCTGGGCACTAGAAAACTGAAACCAGGGACGACACGGCGACCATGTTGCGAAGAAGGCAGGTAACCGTGCCGTATCTTTCGCCAAGGAATATTCCAGGGTGAGTCTGGCTTTAACCCTGTTGCGGTAGTGTGCAACCAAGGAGGTAGAGAATGTAATAGGATCTGGATCTTGTAACTGTAGCAGGTGAGAGAAAATAATATATTTAGCTAGAATAAATAAATACGAACAAACTGGTAAAATAGAGCAGAAACTTGTAGAACTGTGGCCGAGGAAACGATAATCTTCTAGGGTGAGATCACTGGTACAAGAAGGATGTGCAAGTTGGAACATACTGTGAAATAGTGGGAGCAGCGTCGGACAGTAAACAAACATGTGTAAGACGTCTCCAACGACGTTACAAAAAGGACAGAGATCTGATGATACTATATTTCTCCGGAACAAAGTCGAAGGGACAGGCAGTCGATTGTGCAAAAACCTCCAATGCACATTAAGTTCTGAGGAGAGGGCCGGTGAATGTTGGGCAGTAGACCAGACTGAGGTTAGTGCAAAAGAAGGAACAGAGGGAATAGGGCAAGGTACCGCAGAAGAAGAACGGAGAAAACGGTACAGGGTGCGGGTGGAAAGACTGTGGAGAGGGAGGAGATCACCGGAAAAGGAAAGGAAGAACGGAAAAGGGAGAGAGGCAGAGGAAACGGAAAGGAGGCCAGAGGAATCGACTAGGGAAGGAAAAAGTGATTGAAGAGCATGTTTAATTTGGAGGAAGTTATCAGAGAGTTCGGGCGAGGGTGGTAGGGTGGGAAAAAGTTCGGAAACGGGTTTCCATGAAAAATCGGGGAGGACCAGTTGGGAAACGGAGACTACACCAGCGTGTAGCCATGCGGGGAAAAAGAAAAAGTTGGCAGTAGGGGGGTGGAGGACGGAGGAGAAAAAAAGAGGCTCGGAAAGAAGATCAAGAGTGGAAGAGGGGGGTAAACGAATGAGCGGTAAAGAACGAAGGAACTGAACAGCTTCATGGTAGACTAGAGGAAAACGGGGGGAATGACAGTGTGAATATCCATCTTGAGAAGAAGATGGACGGTGAGGCAGGGATTTAGGGGGAAGTCAGAACATTAAGCAGAAGAATGGAAGCGGAAGAGTCTGGTTGAACTGTCAAACGACGGAAATTGAAAATTCTTACAGCTTTATAACGTACGGTAATCTCTGGCATATTGAGGCCACCACAAGTCGAAGGTAGAGACAATACTGAGGAAGATAACCAATGAGTAGATGACCAAACAATGCTGAGCATTGCTGATGTTGTTGCAGTTTGAACGTAGGCTGGTGGCGGTTGTGCAATCCAGGAATGATAAACTAACAAGAGGATGTGGGTGCCAGAAAGCCGTGCACGACTGTGGTAGGTCAAACAGCACTTGAGCTTGGACCAGTAAGCAGCGGTGTGACGTAGTTTCCTGACGAGGGGTCTCCAGGTGGCAGCCGCTGCTGAGACCCGGCTGCCAATGTGCACCCCAAGTATCTTTTGACTGGTGGAAGTCCAATGAGCGCCCCACGGTGTATCTGGGCGATGTCTCCAGGAGCCACACCATAAGCCTGTACACTTTGAAAGGTTTAACGAAGCGCCGGAAGCCGCAGCATACACTTGATACCATGCAAGAACAATGGTGAATTGCCATTCTTCTCGGATGAGAACTGTGATATCATCGGCGTAGGCAGTAAGAACGATAGAATGGTGCCTGGTGCTATGCTGAATGGTGGAGGGGGAGGTTGTAGAAGAGAACGGATAGAGCAAAGAAAAGGCTCAAAGACTAGAGAGAAAAGTTGTCCGGAAAGAGGACATCCTTGACGGATGCCCTTACGAAACGGAATGGGGGCTGTAAGGAAGGAGGCCGTCCGGATATGGACAACTGAGTCCTGGTACAGGGCAAGGAGGGCTGTGATGAAGACAGATGGGAAACCGAAGGCAGAGAGCACAGAGGCAAGCCACTGATGACTCACGTTATCAAAGGCCTGCCTCTGATCAAGATTGAGGAAGGCTAAAGTTTCGGAGGAAAGGTGGGCAAGGCAATATGAGTCACGGAGGAGATTAATATTAGTATGAATGCTTCGGCCAGGGATGGTGTACGTTTGGTCGGGATGTATGACGGTGGGAAGGACAGGGTTCAATCGAAGAGAGAGTATTTTAGTATAAATCTTGTAGTCAACATTAAGGATGGATATAGGACGCCAGTTATCCAACTCCAGCAGACACCCCTTCTTTGGAAGAAGAATGATGTGAGCTAGAGTAAAAGCGGGGGGAAGAACAGATAAGGAAAAAGCAGCTGTAAAGCAAGGTAATAGGAGAGGGTGTAAGAAAGAGGAAAACGTACGAAAGAAATTAACTGTCAACCCGTCAGGACCAGGTGACGAGTGACAGTTAAGTAAGGCAAGTGACTGTACTACTTCTGCTGGGGTGATAGGCATAGAAAGAGATGTAACAAGATGCGATGGAATATGTGGTAAGGCACGAAGAATCGAATCAGCATGCGGAGAACTTGACTGGAACTGAGCAAAACGGGACTGGAAATATGTTCTAACACCGGAGCAAATGAGAGTGGGGTCATTAGTAACAGTTCCATCGGGTAACTTCAGATTACGGAGGTGATGAGCAGAACGTTTGTGGAATTCCAGTTGTTGAACCTGTTCACATAGATAGTCATTTGGCTGGAGATAGAGGAGCTTGAGGCGGTGAAGAGCTTGTTGGGAGACAGGAAGTAGCAGGGCACGAAGTTCAGCTTGGTAATGAGAAAACAGCGGAGAATCAAGATCTAGGGTGGAAAAAATCGAGCGTGCAGCATCAATCTTCATAGAGGCGGTGGTACGTTTTTCGTGGGAATATTGCTTGGTATAAAGAAGAAGTTGGGATTTGACATTTAACCAATGTTGCAAGGGACAAGAAGCAAAAGGGAGCGTATATAAGGCTTGTTGGAGCTGCGATTGGATGGAATTTACGTAAGTTGAATCAAGTAAAAGATCATCATCAAGGGTCCAAGTACGGTAGTATTGCCGAGGAGATGGACCGATGTGAAGACACATTACGACACAGCTGTGGTCGGAAGAAACTGTCGGTGTGTGAGAAAGGGAGATAACTGAAGGAAGAAGAATTGAAGAAACATAAAACCGGTCAAGTCGGGCAGTTGTAGGGGAGGAAGTGGAGTAGGAGCGCCAGGTGTACGAACGAAGAAATGGGTGCAGGTGTCGAAAAGCATCTTGGAGTTGTAGCTGGTTGATGGCTGTAGAAAGTGCTCTAATAAGAAAATACCTGGTATCCGTGGAACCGTCCGATCTGTCGAGGGATGGGTCAAGGGTGCAGTTAAAATCACCACCTAAGATGACAATATCAGAGGCCGGAAGACCTTGAACACAGGAAACAAAATGCTCAAAAAGACAGTCTGCATACTGTTGATTGCCGGAAACATAGATGTTGAAGATATGGTATCGTAAGTTGTGAAGTCGGAAAGACAGAAGCTGCAGGAGGTCACGATAAATCGGTTTGACCGTGATATCAGTAATGAAAGAACGAAGACGAAAATTGATGGCCACCGCAAGTCCTGCGTGAAGACTAAGTCGATGGGCATGGTAGAATTGAAATGGCCAGGTTCGCCACCGGTGGTATGGGGTGTTAGGATGGCAGTTAGTCTCCTGTAGCAATAATATATCCGCATCATGCGGTGTAATGTCTTCAAACACTAACGCATTGGTAGGAGGGACGGAGCATCCCTTACAGTTGAAAGAAAGTAATTTTAACTTGAAAGAGGTTGTAGTGGTTGAATATTACTATCAGCACTTTTATGAAGACTGGTTACACGTTTCTTTAAGTTAGATGTCTGCGCATTAGTGACTGTGTTAATTTTTGGCAAAAGAGCAAGTAGATTCTGAAGTTGGGTGATAATAGTGGGAAGCTGAGCATTACGTGATTGAACGCAGTCTAGCTGCTTGAGAGGACGTGACGGTTGATTGAGTATAATGAGAGCAAGATCAGAGGGCGCCAGCGGCCCGTCTAATGCAGGGAAAGTTTCCAGATATTCAGCGAAAGCTTTTTGATCCAACAATTTTGGAACAGCTGGGGACTTAAGAGATGTAGGAACTGCTGTTGGAGAGAAAGACTGTCGAATTGGCGAACGGGAACGAGAGCAGCGTGGAGAAGACGTCACTGGCGAGATGGAACTCTGTCTGGTACGTTTCAACGTGGGAACGCCGGGAGAAGCTGGTGGGTGTAGGACAGTTAGATCTGACTTCACATTAGGGGATCCAAGGGAAGAAGATGAAGCAACACGACGGAGGGGTTGCCATTCCTTTTCTGAGATAATACCCTCCGAAGAAGGTAGAGGTACCACAGCAGCAAGTGGGTCCAACGATGGAGAGGTGGCCAAAGTACCTGTAGTAGATATCGAAGACTTGGAGACTGATGATGAATCATCACTTGCTGGGGGAGAATCATCTGGAACAACAGTAGAAGGGATCAAGGACGTCTGTGGAGCCGAACTTGGTGTGGCCAGAGAAACTGGTGTTGAGGCTGGGGTGTTGACTTTGGGTGGTATGGAAATAGGGGGCTTGGCAGATACATGTGGACAACGTGATTGGATGTGGCCATATGCCTTGTATTTAAAACAATGCAAGGCAGTAACGATATCGATCCGGAAAATCTGCTTCCCTACAACCACAGTGAGGTCAGTAGGGCAATCAGCAATGGCATCTTCAGTAGGAAACAGGATCCTTGCTTGGCGACGCAGACCTAAGATGTTCCTGTCATCTGGGTCTGTTGGTGCGGAAGACAGAGTGGAAATGGATCCAACTACTTTTCCACAACGGGAAAGGGCCGCCATTAAGTAATGGTCCTTGATTTCTGGTGGTACGGGGTAGCACGTAACAAGTACGGGGCGCTGCGTGAGCGGGACTCCCAGTAAGGTATGATCCCCAACATGCAGTCCGTCAGATAAGACGCGCTCCACAAACTCTGGCTTCGCAAAATAGATGAGAACAGTCCTAGGCTTCCTCGCCATATGGGTGATCGCTCCCTTAGGGAGGATTTGGCGGACGGTTAAGGAGTATTTCTTAAGGCTGGTGTCCGGGAGGGCATCAAAACATATGCCAAGTTTCTGTGTGCGTAAAACCTCCTGCCCAGCAGCTGAAGTTTCCGGAATTTCGATGCGTAATTTCTTGTTGTCTCTAGTGACAATCATATCAAGAGGCGTTGTACATGGATTCTTCGCTGTAGAGGAAGATGAACTGGTACCCTTCACAACGGAAGCATAAGGTAGAGTTGCCGTAGGAATGGGCGGAGATGGGGAAGGTCGAGACGCAGTGCTCGCAGGAGCAGATGAAGTACCAGAGGCAACGGATACTGAAGAAGTTAATGGCGTCACGGTGGTGGAAAATGTCGGGAAATCAACATCCATAAAGTTGGAAGAAGAAGTGGTAACATCAGATAACGCGGCTTGGAAACCAGCTGCGTGTGGTAGTGACGATGACCGAACGTGGCCAGGTGGGGGCGGAGCTTCGCTATCAAGCTTCAGACCTGGCCTATCAGATGCGGTCGCCGCCATTTGCAATGGCTGGCTTGCTAAACCCGACCCTGGGCAAAGCCAGGACGGAAAAAGAGTTAGTACAAGTAAAGTTTTACTTACAGGACGTCAAAATCGGACTCAATCGACACAGGAGACGTTCACAACACAGGAGATACACAAAATGACGGCACACACACAAAAGAACACCAATAAACGCAGGTCAAACACGGAGCACAGGTCAACACAACCTTTACAAAGCCATCGCTTAGACCACTGCGCCACCGGGGCGACAAATAGGTGGATTAAAACGTATTTTTGAGTTCGACATCATCTGCATTTACGCCCTCTAGCGGCGAAATTGTTCATCGTAAAAAAAAATGAAATAAAGGATCATCATTCGCTAATTACAAGCTTCCCAATGCAAAAAGGATTTTTCAAATCCCACTAATAGTTGCAGAGATATCGTGGGTACAGACGGACGGAGGGACGGACGGACTGACGGACGGACAAACCGATAACATAAGCACGATCTTTTTTACAAAAGACGTGCTAAAAATAAGGATGAGATTTCCGTTTTGGTCGATATACCACACAGCAGTTCAATTTCTCAGATCTGTATCGGGATTCATAACAAGCGTGGATCACGTCAACACACTTTGCTCGTATCATGACCTGTTTCGTCATATATTTGGACGACGCACGTTCTGATAAGGATTACCTGAAAACGCCTTTAAGTGCATGTCTGGCCGTAATTTTATCGGACATTCAAGCAAGAATTTTACCCGAGACTAGCTGGGACTCGTCGATAAATAAACAAATCCCTCTTTTTGCACTCAAAAGTACAGTGCATCGAGTTCTACACAGTTCAGTCGCACTAGTCTTTATATATGCAACAGTGTTGAGATTTAAGTGGTCTGGGCTTCAGTTGTACTACGTGTCTGATATTATCTGTTGGCTGACTCGCCAGAGCAGATTGGTTCCGACGCATCTTTCTCAGGAGTTAGCAATTTTTGGACGTCCTGGCGAATTTGCCAGCACGTACATGCATTAGTGAGTTTTTGCGACATGGCAACGTTATCAGTGGCTCAAAATTCCAAAACCGTAGTCGATTCGTGTGATAATGGATTTGCCTGAAGCAATTTGATGATGATCGAATGTTTAGTGTTCCTTGATTAGCGATCTCCTTTATCCAAGGTGTGGCTTGCTCTTTCCGCAGTCACAAACACGTTGATCGAAGTCTTCTTATCTGAAAATTAGCCACGTCAATGTTCTTTTCATTCTACAGTATATTAAGTACTCCGTGCAAACTTAGAAGCAATATTTATTATTTTACAAACTGAATGCCGCAGTGTTTTCCACACAGAGTGATATCATCTGTAAACTTTGATAATACTGCTCTTGTCTCACATTCCGAATATATAATTTATGCTGCTGAGTATCGTTGTTTTCTGAAAAGTTCTTGTAAAACGGAAGACTTCAATGAGTAAGCAAATGGAAAAGGTTTCTTTCTCAATCTCATAAGGGTTCGATATTTCATGGTAAGATTGAAATCATGATTAATATTTCCAATTTTCAGATGTACAATGATTCGAGATCAATATAAACAACACTTGCCGTTTCTACACGATATGATAAAAGACGATGATGGTGACATTAAAAAACTTTAATTTAAAGGTTGAAAGTTTAAATACATTAGCACTTTCGGGTCAACTGCAGACCCATCATTAGATTTGAAATAATCGAACTCAGAGATCACGTATGGTTATATATCATGAACAATGCCAGATTACCACTTAAAATTTGAGAAACAAAAATGACGTAGTCAATCACAAAACCTGTGCACGAGAGTCAACGCCTTCTGGGAGGGGGCACTGTTTGTTCAAAATAAGGTTCTTCCAAACCCCAGGAATGTAATTAGGAAGATCATCGTTGTAACAAGAGTCAAAGTTCTTAAGTATAAATAAACTTTCTGTAAATAACAAAGTTGATTTACATGACAGAGATGCTAGTATTGTCATCTTGTCCCAATCTGGAAAACACTTACCACTGTTAACTGCTCTTGCCAAGGCAGTCGTTTGTGACCCATTCCGAACATTGAATTTGTGTTCTATAAGTCTGGTATGAAACTTCCTAGAAGTTGAGCCGATATATACAAAATCGTGAGTTCCTGGATCGTTTGATTTCAACGGTGTACTGTAAACACCCCATTTGTCAAGGCTTGGCACAAGATCAAGGTCGCTACGAATCGATGACAGGAAATTCATGGTTTTGACTCCAAAGTCGACTTGATAAATGTGGCAGGTATTCTTTAGGGCATGAACAATAAGTGCAACATATTGTACTGACCCCACAAATCTTGACCTCTGGTTCTCGTTAGACAAGGAAGTTAGTGTCCTATTTGCAACTTTCCCAATTATACGTTGAACTGTGTTTTCAAGGTACCCATATGTTCGTACTAAGTCGATAATTTTCTTGAACTCCTGATTACGAGTAATTGAAGAAGAAGAATGTGAGATGGCGCGATTAACCAGAAAGTGAAACTCTGACAATTTTTGATCATGTGGATGGGCAGATGCAAAAGGAATTAAAGAGGAATATGCTGAAGTTTTCCTGTAAACAGAAAAACTAACCGAATTTGAAACAGGATCACGAACAAGAAAGAGGACCAAAAAAGGTAACGAATGGTTATTCTCCAGTTCAATTGAAAACATGATAGTTAGATGAAAGGAAGAAAGAAAGTCAGCAAATCTAGGAAGGTCGCCGTTGGTAGACGGCCAGAAAACCAGGACGTCGTCAACGAAACGAATAAATAAAGACCAGTTTGTTATCGTTTTGAATACAGAAAGATAACATTACAATAATGCTCAACATTTCTCCAGTTACATTGGCTTCCAAAATTTCAGAAATAAATTAAAATAACCAGGTATCGTTAAACTCCAATGATGTAAATGCACGGAAGTCAAGTTTATTATGTGAAATACGACTCAGAATTAAAGCATTATACGCAGGCCTAACAGAGGTATGTGATGCATAGGGCGAGTCGAAATTATGCAATAAATTTGAAAAGTAGTTTTTTACGAAGAAATAATTAGTAGCAGGAAAATCTAACATGAATAATTTCAAATAGAAACTCAAAGTGTTTTATTATACGCAGCAGCAAGAATTAGCTTCTAACGATTACTGCCAGAGTAATCGACGTATTGGGATGCCGATTTAATGCTGAGAAAATTGGAGAGTGAAAAAGATGTATGTCTTAAAATGCCTTTTTCAAAAAGTCTGTTGCCTCTCTTCAACTCTCATATCTATCAAGCTGCGAAAACCCCTTTTAATGCACTAGTGTTAGCTGATGGATTTCTGAAACTTGGCCTGCAAGCCATTGTACATAACGCACCTTGATTTTTCCTCTGCTAAGAACACTCTGTGTTCTTTACGTATGTGTACTGCGATTGCCATAAAACGTGGATGACCTGAAGCATGGTATACGCAGGTCTCATTCAACGACTGAGATTCAGATGTTATTATATGTTCGACAGAAAACGGAGTATCGTTTTAACGTGTGCAGAGTGACACGTGGTGTGCACATTGAACTTTCACAAGCATTCTAAACAAAAAAGACTATTTTAGTTGCTGTCCTGGACAGTAGAAATTCTAAATTTTGCCCCTATTTTTCCCTCAAAAACTGTTTCTAATCGCTCATTTAATTTTGATTCACTCTCTATATGTCAGTCCGATACGGTTCATTAAGCATTAAAAGCAAGCTTTCCGAAACTGTTCTTCATTTTTTCTGAAAAATACGAGTAAGAGTACTCAAAATGGCAAATTTGCCAGCTATGTATGTCAGATTAGAAGAGGTGAGGTCGGGTCGAGGTAGACCAATGTCGACCTTCGTGTGAGTCGTTCTTTGGTGTTTATGGAGTTAGTAAATATTTCAATAAAAAAAGAGCGCTTCCCGAAATTTCTCGCACTAAGAATTTTAATGCAACAAAACTAAATCAGTTTTCTGATTTTCAAGACACTAACACAATTGAACATTAAACTGGTTGTTCAGTGATTTTGCTTCTTGTAGATGGAAAGGAAACTGTAACGGGTGCGACAAACACTGACAACTCCTAAAAGCAGTTGTGTAAATCAGGATTTCCCAACCTTTGACACTATGAACAAGTTAGTAAAATCATGCAGTGTATTGATAATGATACGCTTTCCAACATACCGGAAATCATTACTCAAGTTAAGAGGATAATGGCTGTGTAATAAATATCGCTCCTGTGCCCTGACGTTTTACCTCATTTCGATGATATTCAACAGAACCGGTTCAGTATACCTCCGGAACAGCATACTGAAGTTTTGTTGCAATAGAAGCATTTTTACGTACGTTATGACGCATAAGGGCAATGAATGGGTTTCGCTCCTATGTCGTGCCCTTTGACCCCCATTTCACCCATTTTCAATAGGGTTCGTCCCCAAGTGGTCCCCTACCGCATACTAAAATTTCATCGAAGTCGAACCATTTGTACGTGAGTTATCGTGCGGACGGACGGACGGACAGACAGACAGACGGTCAAAGCTGAAGCATATACGCTTCTTCAGCCTACGTTTGGAAACCGTAAAAAAAGACAATGACTGATACTGCTTTTCATCGAATAATTTCTTTAGAACGGGTGAATAATTTAGCCTACTCTCTCATTCATCCCTAAACATATGTCTATTTTTCGATCGGTTTTTTTATTGGACGTTTATTCTTTATAAAAATCGTGTAGGGAATCGCCGATGCACACATAAATACGTAGATCCAAAAAACTCAATACGTTTTCGAAGTCCTGCAAAACACAACGAAAAAGAAACAATGATGCAACATAAAGAAGTAAGTAAAGAGTTTCGGTCACACCGACTCTAGAAAAGGTAAAGCAGGAGCCCTGTGACACGTGTTCTTCTCCTGACGCTTGGCATCACTTGCGGTGAGGCCTCCGGAGGAAACAAAGGGTCTGAATGTTCTAGCTTTCTGATTCTATGCTATTCCTAGGGAAAATCGCCGGCTACACTGATTTCTCCCGCATTCATCACCATCATTTCCAACTCTAGAAATATGAAGAATATTTAGCACCTTCCCTAGTCTCGAGGAATGGAATTCGCTCAATCTTCAGAAGTGAAAGTCACCTCGTTGCCGATCCCGTTTCTAAGCAATACTGTAATGATTCATTGTGGGTTATGCGCGTGTGTATATATGTATACTGTATATATGTTGTTCATTGGATTCAAAAGTGTAATATGCGAAAAGAAAGAACAAAAATGTGATTGTCCTCTAACTGTTGTTTAATAGTTGACTTATCTTTTTGATCCAGTTTTATAAAAACTAACATTTATCAACTTCTGCCCCTCGTTAAACGAACTGTACCTTCCGATATTCTAGCTGAGCTTGAATATTTGTAATTTGGCCTGGAAAAAACTTCATAAATCTCAAATTGTAGCGTTTGAGATTTCGAAAACTTTAGATAGGATCTGACAAAAGTTTTCTAAAAAATATTCGGTTGTGTGGTCTTGCTTCTGAAAATGAAGCTTCAGCGCTTTTGTTTCCTTTCTAAAGTGCCATGCTTTGATTTTTGCAAATACGTGTTTTGCATTTCCCATTAGCTGCTTCAGAGATCGGTTCTGTGACCAACTCTTTTTCATCCTTTTTTCATATGAATAGCCCTTTTGCGTTATACCTAATCCACTTCAGTTCTACTCCCGACGACACTTTTCACGTACCTTATTCCATTCCTTCTTCACGTGGACCTTATAAACACCTGCGATTGAGCTTAAATTAATGCCCCTCCTTAACTACGAAAGATGTGGTTCGTCTATTAATGGGCTGAAAAGAATTTTAAAAAGTTTAACTCTTGTAAAACCCTGTCCTTCCTTATAAACATCCAAAGAAGAGATCAGATTGTTATTTCATTTTCATTCTATATAAACCTTTAGAAAGGTGCTCTTCTCTTAATTTTGTTGGTATGAGCATTTCGTTGTCGTTGCGTAGCTACATCTTTCAATTTTTAGGTATGTCACAATAAAACTATGATTTAATATTTTCATTTCTAAACTAGCAGTATCATCTGCACAGTTTTTGAGTGAGTCTCAAGTTTATCAGTCAAGACTTGTTGCCTTAACATTTGCGTTAGCACGCCGAGTACGACTAAAGCTTCGCGATGCTGAGAAGTAAAGGGTAGTTCATTTGATGATTGAAAACCCGATATACACTGAAGTGCCAGAAAAACTGGTACAGACGAGCTTATGCAAAATACATAGCAACGTCACTTATGCGCGTACTCGGTTGTGTCCTCCAATGCGTATATAAAGCGATAAACACCTTTGCCAGCTGTCAGAGCTGTTTTCGGCATGAGAATGACAAGTAATAACGATTTAAGCGATTTTCAACGCAGTGTCATAGTTGGCGCTCGTGAGATGAGCCATAGTATTTCGGAGGTAGAAACGAAGTTAAGATTTTCACGGACGACCATTCCAAGGGTGTACTGTGACTACAAGAATTCAGGCAAAACCTCCAATCTACGATACCAGTGTGGCCGTAAAAAGACATTGGGTGAACGTGACCATCGTCGGCTGTCAAGAATCTTTTCAAGCGATAGGCGTGCAACACTCTCGCAGGTATCATCGTAATTCAATGCTGGAGCCTCAACAAGCATCAGCGTCCGGACTGTGCGACGTACCCTGCACGATATGGGCTTTGGGAGCCGACGCCCAACTCGAGTCCCCTTGATGGGTGCACGACACAGAGCTATGCGCCTCGCTTGAGCACGGCAACACCGCCACTGGACACTTGATGACTGGAAACAAGTAGCGTGGTCTGACGAGTCGCGTTTCCAACTGTATTGGGCAGATGGAAGGATTCGTGTGTGGAGCAAACCCCATGAAGCCACGGATCCCATCTGTCAACAGGGAACTGTAGCGGCTGGTGGGGAGTCCGTAATGGTATGGGGTGTGTTTAACTGGACTTCACTGGGACCTCTGGTACGTCTACAAACGTCTGTGACCGGCCAAAGTTATGTGCGCATCCTTTCTGACGAGGTACACCCGTTCATGTCCTGCATTCATGCTGATGGGTTGGGCATGTTCCAACACGACAATGCACCTCCACACACGTGTCGGAACGCCACATTATGTTTAGAGGAGCATTCATCTGAGTTTGGGGTGTTGCGATTCCCACCCAAGTCCCCAGATCTGAACGTGATAGAACACATTTGGGATGCCATGCAACGCGCTATCGAGCACAGGAATCCGAGACCTCGGAATACACCCGATTTGTGGAACGCTCTGCAGGAAGTATGGTGTGCATTTCCTACAGCATATTTCCAGAAGCTAGTGGTGTCCATGCCCCGTCGTATTACTGCAGTCCTGAGCTCCCGTGGGGATCTACCAAGTATTAGACTGGTGTACCAGTTTTTCTGGCACTTCAGTGTATATACCAGTCCACTCCTTTTCTATGACATGTAGTGGCAGTCAAGTATACCTTTCACGGATTCCAACTCGGAGCTCTGCACTCAAGAGCTGAGAGGCCTTGTTCCACGTTCTGAAGTTTTCTGAAGCACTACGAAAAGCACAGTCCATAAGCCTTGTTCTGTGTCTAGCAAAATATGAACCGCGCCAATGGCTCTGCGTAACTGTGCAGTCCTTACACATAAAAACTTTGGATTTCATGTTTGTTTATATCTTTCTGTACACGTTAAATTCTTTGAAGTTATTAATTTACGGTAAACAAATTACTTTTAAAAGCCACGTGTTTTGCTAAAGGAAAGCAAGTTCAATAACGCTGCCATGTACTGTTCAATATATTCTTTTCGTCTTCCTAGAATCATTTCTCCGTTAAAAAATTCAACCTGTATTTAGTAGTGACTGAAATCTTCAGTTTTCAGCTTCTGATTTATTGATGATCCGGTTCTGCATAGCCCCTGCAATATCCGTGAGGCCTCCCAGCAAGGGTGCCTCAAACCTCAGAAAAAAGATTTTACAAAGCTTTTAACGGAAACTGCATATGAACTTGGTTATTTTTGAAAGAACAAACACATATGAGAATTCAAGCAAAGGTCTTCGCTCTTTCCACGTTCATAAGTGAGTCACGGAAAAATTCTCATTGGCCGCCACCGGGAGTCGAACCCAGGGTCTCCCAGTTACGCGCCGGATATGCTTCCGCTACACCACAGCGGCCTCGAATTCCTCCACTCACACACGCTAACTGCCAAGCCAAGTTGGCAGGTGTGAGTCGGGAGGAATTCGAGGCCGCTGTGGTGTAGCGGAAGCATATCCGGCGCGTAACTGGGAGACCCTGGGTTCGACTCCCGGTGGCGGCCAATGAGAATTTTTCCGTGACTCACTTATGAACGTGGAAAGAGCGAAGACCTTTGCTTGTATTTCCCGGTCCACGTTAAATGTCTGTATTAACATATGAGAATTTTTGACCGTAGCTTTGAATGAAGAAAATCAAAAAGAAATGGAATTTTCGGTATGTTTTTTTTTTTCAATAAATAAGTAAAATATTTGAAAATCATTTTCTTAGTTTTAGTTTATAAAAAGTGGAAGAAAGGAAAGCAGCTGTTCCAGAAGGCTTGAGGCCCCTTTTCGTAGTTAGAGCAAAAGTTCCTATACATGCATACTGCATTAACCAGAGAATGTGAAAGAAATACGCATCAGATCAATGAATAAAATTTTTATATTGATGAGTACAAGGTGATATGTATTAGAGTTGTTCGCTCGTAACTACGTATCCTTCAGGAGATAATGAAGCGAAAGATGTTGTTTGAGGGGACAAATAAAAGGAGGGGCCTGTGTAATTTTTTTATGAAGGAGTCAAGAGAAAACGTTTTATTTTCCTCTTGACTCTTTCATTAAAAAAATTAATACAGAGAAAAACTTTGTGGCATAATGTTAATTGTGTTTTTCATATTCAAGAGAGAAAATAGTTTATAAGTTTAAGTAGTTTTCATTTTTTGGGCCACAATTCTTAATTGTTATTTATTCATTTGTTTACATATGTTGTTTTTTTTCGTATGATACGGAGAATGTCCTTAGACACTGCTACACGATAGTTATGTGTTTCGTGCCAGTGATCGTAAGGAATTTCAAAAAGGTTGTCCTTAGTTCACTAAAAGAGTAAAATTTGCATGATAAATTAACCTTGGAGTAAATGTTTTGTAGACTTAGCATTGGTATAAAGCTAGACAATTACTTTAATTACAACGTGTACATTTGTGTAACACGGCATAAAGTACAATAATTTTGGATTTACGAAAATTACTTGGAGGTTCCAAAGAATTTCTATTATTAAAACGCCCACAAAACCTAGTTAATAATACGGAATTTAAAAGTTTCAGTAATTGGAAGCTAATAGATTTTCGCACATGAGCCTCGAAGATATTCTTTGTGGGGAGACCTAAGTTTTCCGGTACACCACTGGTTTTATGGCATGCTCACTAAACAGCTTTATAGTGTTGTTGACTATCTTAACACCGTGATGCATGTCTTTGGTTTTAAGGGTTAGCAGTTGTTATGTGATCATTCTTCTTAAGAGCTGCTTCCATTTCTCTCTGATTTACTTTTTCTGATCTAAAAGAATTCTCGCTGATGTATTCACATGTGCGAGACTGTTTCACCTGGTCAACACTTTCTGTGCCGATCCCATCTTTCGTAAAGGTAGAATGAAATTTCGTCCAACGTTTATTGCACGTTCCATTCGTCCTAATAGGGAATGGGTTCAGCCGAAGAACTGCTGAGTGTACAAGTCTTCATCTTGATATTCAGCCAACACGAGCATACTTTCCGTTGTTCTTTTTGAATTACAGTAGTAATGTTTCACATGATAGATGGTATAAAGACAAATGTGCGCATGTGACGATAGAGAGCTGTATTTAAAGATCGTGTTTCACTTCGACAAAACATGCTCGCTGATCTTCTCAATATAAAATAAAGTAAAGGAGAGAAGGAAAGAATAATGTCAGCTTTAAGAGACGGATAGAAAAATCTTGGATGTTCTTTGGCTTCTTTATCAGCATGACACAGAACTAAAATCCTGTACCACAGAACAAGCGCACCTGTTAAATAAAGAAAGGAAATTAAAAAATATATAAAGAAAGGAAATAAAAAAATAGAAAAAACGAAAGGGAGGGGGTAAACCCAAAGGCGGATGCGTAAGATAATTTGGCGAATGCGTAAAAGATAATTCCTCAGTTTGTACACAAATTGAATTGAAAAGAAAGATGCAAAAAAACTGAGGTCCGTTCTGAAGTAAGTAAAAAACCACTGAAACTCAAAAAGGTGCTATTAATCCTAACTATATAATGAAAGAATTTAACTTAAATCGGAATCAATGCAAAAAATTCAACACACAGTTTCTCTTTTCCACTTTGATAATTTTGTTTTCGTCTTCTCTAAATAAAAAAAGCGAAGAACAAAGAATAAAAAATACACCCAATTTACACGGATTTGCTTTAATTCCAGTTCTTTGTTACTGATGATCATTTAAAAAGCTGTTTCAGGAAACAGGTCTATCTTCGTTTAACAAGATACGAACTAATCTGAGAGGAGGAAAAAAGACGAGTCAAAGAGGGACTACTCTGAAAAAAAATCGAATAAGAGTCAGACAGCAAGTTTTCGCCGAAGATACAGATAACAGGATAGAGACCACAGATGTTGCCACCACAACGGAAAAGGATGCACAAAAAGTAAAACACAAAATTGAGCATTCTTGAAAAATACACGCTAATAACTTCCGATAAAATACCAAAGTGTTTTACGAAGTGAAAAGGAAAAGCGATACTCAGATACATAAAGGTTGCGGGAAAGAAAAATTAAAAATAAAATAAAATGAAGAAAGAAATGCCGGCAAGAAATAAGCTTTGTCTCTTTAAGAACGCGATTCTTAGTGACATTGTTCCAGAACTGCTGTTCACTGATGCAAGTTCCGAGTTTTGGTTTCCGTGACTTCGTTTATTATTTTTCAAGAAAACACAAAACGGATGACTCCCCCAAAAAAGTTTAATTTCTTAATCCCCAAACGTATGCAAAATTAATCCTTGTCTTGCGGGAAAGATGTGGCTGGGAAAAATTGAATAACATAGAAAGTGCAGTATTGTTTAAAGATGAAAAATCATGGACGGTGGAGCTCATGATTTTTCATCCTTAGTTTTATTTCCATGGCATTTAGAACTGTGCATACTGCGATGCTACAAGTCATTGGATTCCATAAATATTTTTGAAAATTAAATCTTGTTTTTTCTTACGTAGAAGATGTCATACAGGAGGGAAACTGAAAAACAGGAGCCCTTCCTGATTTATTCATGTTACGATGAAGGAATATCTATTTTCACGGAAAGTCTGCTCTCAAATGTGATTTCGGCAGCTTTATGTGGTTACTTCCATTGTTTTTTTTTTTAACAAAGAAAAATAGATTTTTACATGTTCGTATGTACTTCATTTCACTATTGTATACTATTGAGTTACAAAAAAGAAACCATCGCGTAATGCCACTAGAAAAGGTCAAATGCATAAGGGTGCCGTCAGTGACGTAGGTATTATTCGAGTGCGACAATATATTGTTAGGCCCGATCTATTTTTAAACACATTCTATTTATATCGTCAATACGTGTAAAAATGCATATTGTCAACATTGCCAATCGATATGAAAAAGATGGTGGAAGTTTAGATCAAAAACTATCTAGGGTGCAATGGTTTACCAAAATTCAGTTTAGACGTTTTAAACTAAATAACAAATGACACAGAAATCAAGAAAAGAATTCTTACCTTTAAAGTTTTTCCCGCCTTCCTTTCATTGAAATGAATTCGTCAATAAGCATCAATAGTTTTAAATGTCAATAATTTCCGCATTAATAGAGAGAACTGAAGAAGCATCTTAATATTTTTGTAGGGCAGAGATCGAGAGAGAGACGGTGTGTTATTTTTAATTTTAATCCACTTTCTTCCTTTCACGTCTTTTTTAGGTCTTGACAGTCCCGTTTTTGCAAATGGACCCAATGCACCGCAAATGCTGCATCGGCGTATTTACGCCATTGGTCCCCGTAATTCATCGGGATTAAGGACCATTGAATTACGGCGCAAAGTGAAACCACTGTAATTGAACATATCCCTGTAGTTATCTTTTTCGATGTACTGTATGCACAGAGGAAACGTTTTATGATATATGTTAGCAATACTTGCAAGTAAAATGCTTTAAATGTAAAAAAAGAAAGAATTAATGTTATTTCTAAAAGAACTAATCTTAGCAGAGAGTTTATACTAAATTTAAGAGCATATGAGACATACATTTTTGCTTGGCTAAAAGAACTAAGAGAAGCTTAGGTGAATAATGAAGTTGGAACTGCAAGGGGATCTAATTGCCATGCACCACTAGGTTTAGGAAGTTACGCGTAAAAAGTTATTTGCTACGTGACACGTAAAATAGAAATGAAAAAAGCGTAATTTATGACATAAATGTAAAAAATGTAAAAAATGTAAAAAATTCAAAACTTGCTCTAAATGCAATAAAACAACGAAGTGTAACACTGTTTCTCGAGTTCCCAGACTAACAACGATGCGTGCGTGGGTTACATGCGGCAAATCAAACGAGCTCTCAGTATTACATTTTTCATTTCTTCTATCCTTTTCAATGACAGGCCGACACCACACATTAGTTTCACCATGCTGCTTTGCTACTCGCCACAGGGCTGACCGCGTAAATTACTCAACATACCAGCATCATCTGCGCAGATTGAGAGGTTGTTCGCAAACTGGTCGTACATTCATAATGCAACAAGAAACCGACTAAGCTTTGAAAATTCTAAGAGACTGATGCACGCTAAAAATGAAGGATAAAAAATGGGATGATTATTAAAAAAGTGCTAACAAAAATAAGAATGAATGAAACTGGTGTAATGCAAATTGCATGTAGACAATATGTGATAATGTGACGCCAAATGTTGTTTTTGTTTGAATTTAGTTTTGATCAAATTATTAACAATGTGACATTATTAAAGTAAAAGACAAATTAAAGCAACAACGACGCCTGGACGCAGTGTAAAATTTATTAATAAATGCTATGTATAATCAAAAAGTGTATGAACAATTCACAGGTTAGTAATCTTTCAATTTTAAAAAATGACAGTGAAAAGTATTAAACTTTTTTGTCATAACGTTTTATTCTTTGTTTGTTTTCCTTAGAATAAAATCAACGTCACTATTATGCAGTATCAAAAAAGTGCAATTCTAGTTTAACTGTAAGAGACATTTGATTTTTCTGGTTACTTTGGATAAAATGAATGGTACTGAAGTTGTTAAAAGTGATATTAGCTCAGGTGGGTAATCATGAACATTAACAACAACTGCCAAATTAAAAGAAACGTTAATTTTTTTGAAAATTTTTTTTTCTATCATTCGCATTACCTATGTGTATTTTTGATATTTCACCACTGTAATTATTTTCATTTCTGTTGTTATAAACTAAGAAATTATAAATAAATGCTTTCTTCTAGTTGCGTTAACATGTTTACTTATTAATTTATTTTCACGTAAATATTGTGTTGGTGCGAATGAAATTTCCGGCACGAACGAGCAGTGGAGACAGACCCCCACCACAGCGGAATGGAACCACCCACAGGTGTTGCGGGTATTACGTCACAGAGTTAGTATAAATAGCTAGTGAGTGTGTGAAGAACAAGGTTCAGGCGTAATGTGTTTGGACGTAACGTGGCTTGCAAAGGAAACATGCAGACGCCGGATTTGAGAGTCAACTTCCTATACGAATTTAAACTGGGCCATTCTGCAGAATGTGCTGCTCGAAACGTTAACAAAGCGTTTCGGGAGAATACAGCCAACGAACGAACAATTCTGCGATGGTTTGTGAAGTTTCGAAGCTGAGATATGGACCTGCAAAACGAAGCACGTGACCTGCAAAACGAAGCACGTGGTCACTGACCTGTTGCTGTTTCTGACGATGTTTTGTTACGTGTGGTTAAAGGGGACCCCGGAAAAAGGGTCGTGAGGTAGCGGCACAGGTAGGTGTCCACCACACGACAGTTGTTCGGCTTCTGGTTGCGCTGGGTTAGGTCAAAAAGCTGGATATGTGGCTGCCGCATGAGTTGTCACCTGCCAACAAGACTAAGTGTTTGGAAGTCTTCACGTCACTGCTTGCCAGGAATAAACAGGAATTTCTACTGCATCGAATCGTCACCTGCGACGAGAAGTGGGTCATTTATGATAATAGAAAACGACCTACACAATGGTTAAGCAAGGCACAGCCTACAGGGTGGCATCCTAAGCCACCCCTACACACCAAGAATTTGATGTTCCTTGTCTGGTGGTCCACAGCCAGGATACTTCATCGGGATTTCTTGGCAAGAGACCAAACCATCACTGCAGAACGTTATTGTGCTGAATTACACCAGATGCACCGGAAATTGTTGCAGAAACAACCGGCTTTAGTCAATGGACATGGTGTTCTTCTGCTCCAGGACAACGGCCGCCCTTATATCGTACAACGAACGATGCTGACACTAAGTGCCTTGGGCTATGAAGCACTGCATCATCCTGCCTATTTCCCGGACTTGTCTCCGGCAGACTATCATCTGTTTCGTCGTCTGGATCACTTCCTGTCCGGGAAACAGATCACGACAGACAACAAGGTTCAAAGTGCGGCTGATGATTTCTTCGGGTCCCAGCCACAAGACTTTTTTCGTTCCGGGATCATGACCTTGCCGGAGAGAT
Source organism: Macrothele yani (assembly GCA_039090855.1). Taxonomy (NCBI): domain Eukaryota; kingdom Metazoa; phylum Arthropoda; class Arachnida; order Araneae; family Macrothelidae; genus Macrothele; species Macrothele yani. The sequence goes on along the minus strand of CM077004.1, from coordinate 108,068,952 downwards.
GGCAACTATGTCCCGATGCCGAGGGGGATTATTTTGCCTAGGTAACCTTCCTACTTTTCCGTTCTCGCCGTCCACGTCTGCTACTACTTTACCAGATATTTCAATTATATCAACCCTATACATTATTACGCCGCATAGAAAATTGGGTAATAAATTAGTTTTCTACGCGACCTAAAATACGTATAAATTACGCGTAATTTTTGTAAAATATGAATCATGTAATTTACGCGGACAACTCTGTGCACCACTGATACATACAAGACATTCCGTAACCACATAAGGCTGCCAAATTCTTCTTAATTTTGTGCAGCAGTGAGTACTGCTGCCAATGAGACTACGTTTTAACGAAATAATCCAGGGCAACCAGTGTCCCAGCTTGCATTTTACTTTTACTGCATTTTTCAGAAGCATGTTAAAGAATCCCCAGTGTTGCAAACTGCCATTGACAAACAATCAAAGAGACAGTTTCTGCAGCAATTTTAGCACATCTTTTGTAAAAAAAGTACGTGCTTATAGTATCACTTTCTCCTGTTTTCTGTCCGTCCATCCGTTTGTGGACACCATACCTCTGCAGCCATTTATCGGATTTGAAAAATTCCGTTTACATTGGAAAGCTTGAGATGTGAGAATTATGATACTTGCTTCCCGGTTTTGTTTTGTTTTGTTCTCGATGCACAATCCGCCACTAGAGGGCGTAAATGCAGGTGCTAGCCCTCTCTCTCCCTTCCCTTGAACCAGTGACCCTAAATTAGGGACGGGCGACTACTTATAGCCCATCGAGTTGCTCACGGCGGTCGTTAAACCCCCAATAAAGAATAAACAGTCAGGGTTAGGATTAAAGGTAGTTGCGTTATGTTTTTTTTTTTTTGTTTTTTTTTTTATTGGAGGTTTAACGACCACCGTGAGCAACTCAATGGGCTATAAGCAGTCGCCCGTCCCTAATTTAGGGTCACTGGTTCCAGGGAAGGGGGAGAACCAGTGCCGTAAGACAAACACAACATCCATGCCTCACCGGGATTCGAACCCGGACCCCTTCGGACGAATGATCAGAGGCCATCGCTGCGCCACCGGGGCGGCATTATGTTTCGTTAAGGCAGTGTTAGCACGGATGGGGTAACTCAAGCATGTGACGGCGATAGCAAAGTCACGTGGTTCTGAAAGTAAGGACATGGACTGCGGTCATGTGATTCAGAAGTTTGTGCAAGATCCATATGAACAAAAATAAACTTTAAGTAAAAGAACTTTAAGCAAAAGAACTTCAACTAAACAACAAAGTTTCTTACCATTTACCAAAAGTGTTTTTGCACTTTTCGTTTTCCATTTACCAAAAGTGCTTTTAAACTCAGCCGCGTTAAAAGTTTCGAACAGTTGCTGAAACGCAGTTAGAGCAACTCTTTTTTGAACAGCTGCTCCAACTGTTTTTTTCAACTCTTTTTTCAGCAACTCTTCAAAACCTTTGGCGTAGTTGACTAATTTTGTAAAAGCACTTTTTAGTTGAAGTTCTTTTACTTGAAGTCTATTTTTTGATCTGTTTACAGTGCTTTGCTTGCGTTTTGTCGGATGTTTGACCGGAATTATGATATTTAGAGATTAAAGCAATATTTGTGGGACGAAATTAAAAAAAGGGAATCCAAGAAAAAAATTGCTTTCAACATTTATATTGAGAAGATAGTCAAGTCCTTCTTTTGGATATCCTATTTTTTTGTGGTCCAAATCACGTGGCCATGTGCCCTCCCGTAAATCAGCGCCTGCTAATAAATGCAAACTCTTCAATGCATTTCTGTTTAAAAAGCAACTTATGTATCAGAACAAGAAATTTAGTTGCTGTAATAACAGAAACATGTATTCTTCCGGCATATTCATGAAAATTACTAATTAATTTGTTATTGCAGTACCGTTAACATATAACTTCTCGAATTCCGCATGCCGCAAATAGCATTAATTAGGATAATAAGTATGTCCTTCACTTGAAGTCTCATACACTCGTCACGAAGTAAAAACTTGAGTAATTATGTTTCTTTGCGTGAAAATTACCGATATGAAAAGAATAAATTTGGAAGATCATTATATATTTTAAGATTATCGGAGTGTTTGCTGAGAGAGACGAGAGAGGGGAGCTGAGTTTCTTTCCATGAAAGAAGTGCAACGACCACGAAAGCAATTAACACAAAGAGGAAAGAGAAATCTCAGCAAGGATATCGAAAACTCCGAGTAGAAGGTGCCTTTGGAATTTCACTTCTCTGTGTCACAAACGGTGCCTCGAGTGTTCATTAAAACACTTTCGCGGAACTGTCAGTGAGATTCAAGTATTCTGCCAAGAATCCTTCTCATGCACTCACTTCGTTATTGTTTTTACCAAAGTTAAATTTGTCTTTTGACCAATACTCAGGCTTTACTTTTTAAAAGCAGTCTAGAGTCGCCTTCACTTAAATGACTTTTTGTTTTGCATTCAGACAATCAAGTAACAAGATTTTACCATACGTTTTGGAAAAAAGTGCATCCGTTGCAATACGTATGTACGAAATCTCCACGCGTGTCTAGCAGTCGGATTCCAGGAACCGTTTTCTAATAATAAAAGCCATGAGGATGCTGACTGTGTGCACTTACGAATTTCTGTAGCGCATAGTTCCCTGTAGGCGGCTAAACGTTTTTTTTTTTTTTTCCTGTTTGTCACGATATCTACGTTTCCCAAAGTCGAACTTGGAAATAATCTTGCTTTTGTGAGTTGCAGCGCTAAAAGACGTATAGTTTTCTCATTGGAGATGAAAATTAAAGTTTATGAGCTGTGGTATAAACGAAAAGCACATTTTTGCATCTGTGTCCATGCAATTCCATTATTATCATGCTCCATGCAATTTTCATTTTTATTATGCTAACGTTTCCTGTTTGGAGAAACTCTTTGTTAGTTCAACGATATCTTTTGTCTTATTTTTTCTTTGGGAGGGGAGTCAACAACCACCATGAGGAACTGTTTGGGCCATGAGCAGCCACCTGTCCCTTTTTGGAGCCGCAGATTCCAGGAAACGGACAACCGTAAGACAAGAACAACAGCCATGCCTCATCCGGAACTCGAACCCGGGCATCATCTCGAATAAATGATCCAAAGCTATCGTCTTAGACCTCTAGTCCGCCGGATCGGCCCGACGTTTTCTCAGCTCGTACAAGTCAGATAGGAAAACTTTTCACCTGTAAGAATGGTTAACTCTAACAATGGTCAAAAGTACTAAGGTGCGTCGCATAAATATAGAGACAGTCGACTTTGCGCTGTGAACGCAATGCGAATGTAGGCAGGAAGCTGAAGTGGTACTTAATTATACATAACCCTACAACAAACGTTTCGACCTGTCGAGATGACCGGATTTTGTGAAAAGAACACCACAAAGTGAAATAGTGTAATTTTAGGTGTCTCATACATGTAAAGACAACTATGTAAAGTAGCCACATGCAAATGAGATGTACAAATTAGCATGTTGTACGCACTCGCATAGGCCGTAATTCGGTCCAGCCAACAGTCAACTTTCTGTTAAGGAGGTGCAGAAGATTTGAAGACTGGGAGCAAATGGATTGCCTGTAGCGAAAATTTGTAAAGCCATGGGGAGGAGTAGGGCAGTCATTTATAAGATTTTATCGAAACGCGGTGCGCTAACTGCCAGAAAACGACCTGGAAGGCCTCGAATAACAACCAAAATAGATGATCGTGCCATCATGAGTTTAGTTTCATCCCAAACATTATCACTACGTCAAGTTTCTCGAACTGTTGGTGTCACCGTTTCAAAGGACACAGTTCATCGACGAATCAAGAAAAGTCGCAACATTGTGCTCCGTAAAATGCGCCGTCTTCCACACCTCACGCGGCGTCACAGGGAAGTTCGATTGTTATGGGCAAGCAGCCACATGCACTGGACGGACGAGTGGATCACGACTATTTTCTCCGATGAGAAAAAGTTTACCCTGGACGGCCCTGACGATTGGAACTGCTATTGGCATGATTTACGACGCGAGCCACGCACCTTCTTCAGTAGACAGAAAGGATGGGGATCTGTGATGGTCTGGGGAGCTTTTGCGTTCAATGGGACAACGGATATCGCTTTCCTGCAAGGCAGGCAAAACTCCGAAACGTATCAGGACATACTCAGCAGCCACCTTCTACTGTTTGCCGAAACTCAAGCGGGTGTTATCTGTTCCAGCTAGACAATGCCTCTATCCATTGGTCTGCATCAACGGAAAGCTGGTTTAACACACATCATGTGACCGTAATGGATAGGCCAGCCCTCAGTCCAGATCTGAACCCTATCGAGAACCTTTGGGGTATCCTAGCTCGTGATGTCTAAGCGAAGGGACGGCAGTTCTCAAGTGTGATGGCATTGAAAGAGCAGATTGAACAAAGCTGGTACGCATTCCGTCCAGAACACTTACATCACTTGGTGGACAGCATGCCCAATCGGGTTTTCACTGTTATTCGGAACAACGGTTCCACTATTCGTACCGGAGGTGCTCATAACTAGTAACTCTTTAAATTTTTGAGACAGCTTATTTCTGTTTTTTCTTGTACTTGGCGTTGGAATTGTTATGTTTCCGTCAAACTATTGTGCAGCTGCGTGTCCTATGCTATTTTTGTTATAAATATGAGGTGTACATTTCAGCTCGTTGTTGTTTCTTTTTTATTCGAGAATTTGTTCTGTCTCTATATTTATGCGACGCACTATACTAACACATTCAAGAGGCACAATTTATTCACTAGGGCCTTAAAGAATATGTACTTGTATTCCCCAGCATATGTACGCTTCCGGAAGTCTTATTTTAAAAATTCTTCTTGAATGTGATTTTTGAAGCCACGGTCAAGAGTTTCGGTAAATTATCAAGCTTCAACAATAAAGAAATTGTGTATTTCTTTTGAAATTAAATGAAACCATTGATCTGAGTGAAAGATGCATTATATAGTAAGTATCTTATTACCTTGCTCACAATATTAATGGCAATTGCTAAGAAAGATTTAAATTATGGACTTCGTTGCTTACTAGGAACTCAGCTTTGTTTCCACTATAATTTCCAATTCATAGAAATGTTTGGCCATCTCAAGCATAGTGGACCTGGTGTCACTTCTCTGGTGCGAATTACATTTACTTTGATCACTCTTTCTGTGAAACTCTTTGATATTACGGAGGCAACATTTTTTTCTTAACATTTGTCATCTGTTCTTTGAAGTTATAAGTACCATGTGGTTGGTTTGAATTTCTTTCAAAAATGGCGTGACCTTTTGTTTATATAATTCATTATCTCGTGAGATCCAGCTTTAGTTGGGGCAACCACGAGGAATGATATGAAGAACCCGCAAGTAAAAGCCTTTCTTCTAACCTTCCGCAGTTGCTCCATCGTGGTGTTCTGTCCAACAGTTAATGATGATGGCAAAGTCCATGTATTTTCAGTCTGTGGATAATCTGAAAATCCTTAAAATTTTCCTGTTGTACTGCAGTAAAGTCATTTAAGTTCACAGTTATATTCACGTCTTCAGAAGCCACGCCAAGTTAAACCAGAACGCAAAACATTCACTCCTCGCGATGGAGGTCAGGGGAACACAAAAGAATAATCACAAAATATTCTGTCATTTTCAATTAGCTTCACTTAGAATGTATGTCATCGTTTCGGATAATTTGTTCTGAGCGCCAGGTCTAATATAGCATTCATGATTCTTATTTTTTGCTAGTGATACATGCACTTGGTCACTTGCGTTGCAGAATTAATTTCTGTTAGCATCTAAATTATCCCAAGAAAAGTATATCTGCCTCTTTCACCTGCTCATGCCTCACGAAATGTTACGAAATGCTCGGTAAATCATCATACTGTTCACTGCCTTAATTACGCAGTCATTCTACATTCATTTATGAACGCACTCGCTTTTTATTTTGCACCTCATTAGGTAGTTTGCTCCAATGCTGTTTATTAGGGATTAGTGAAGATTCGAAGCATTGTAGGAACCATAATTACCAAACTTTGTAAACTTTTGTATTGCGTATTTTTGTTTTCCTATTCAATTGAGTATCCATGTGCATCTGTAAATCAACTTATTGTTTAACAATGTGCATCAATATGTGAGTATCTTCTGAACTGGAGGTGCTAAGTGCACAAACACATTTTTCGAGCCTCCTGAACATTCTGGTGATGCATTGTTTGTAATGATCTAAATATTGGTACATAATGCAAAGATGCATCTGTATAAGTACAAGGTAATCAATGAATGAAATACGGGATTACACCACTGTACAATACAAATTTGGAAGATGTGAATCCGTTTTTTCGTGTAAATATGTATAACGAAGTAAATTTCTCCGTCATTCTGGGTCCACGCCGGGGCTCGAACCCTGGTCCCCTCATTCCGGAATAAGTCGCTCTACCAATTGAGCTACGCGGACGTTCGTTCTGACTGCTATCTGCCTTTATGTCGTGTGCGTCCTGCTGGCAGGTACGTCACAGCACTTGAGAACTCCCAGTCAATCTGGTGTGTGAAATGCAACGTCACACACATTTATTTTTCGAAGCGCTGGAGAAGGGATTCTCTTATTTTTTTCTATCTCGCGATGTGGAAAGAACATCACACCATTGCGAGATTTTGAACGGTCGGGTCATCCGGAAAGTTCGGGCGCCATTATAACGAAGTAAATTTCTCCGTCATTTTGGGTCCACGCCGGGGCTCGAACCCGGGTCCCCTCATTCCTTAATAAGTCACTCTACCAATTGAGCTACGCGGACGTTCGTTCTGACTGCTATCTGCCTTTATGCCATGTGCGTCCTGCTGGCAGGTACGTCACTTATGACATGGATGTTAAGTCAGATAATAACCGAAAACTTACAAATTTCATATTTAAATAGCATATTCGGGCGCTATCCGGGAGACGCGGATTCGTTTTCCGCTCCAGAACAAAAGAAATTTTCAAGTTTTTGTATATTATCTCACTTAACATCCAAGTCATATTTACACAAGGTCTCTTAACATCCATGTCATATTTACACTCCCCTCCTTGGAGGACACCCGATATTCCAGAAGTATCAGAGGACTCCTCTCGTACCAACAAAAGGTGCTCCACATAATGACAGTACATGTAGAACTTTGAGTTATGTTTACAATGACAAGCTGAGGTTTGAGTTTGCAAGAGCTCCATTGTTTGAAGGAGCTCCCGTCAAACTCCCTGCCTACCGTCGGTAAGAACATGGTGAACAGCGACTCGTCTGACCCGGATGAGTTTTTCTAATGTCGAGTTACGATGCTTTTGACACAACTGTAGGCTAACTTTCCGGTTCTTCTAAGAAATCAGTGGTTTCCGTTTAGTCACGTGACTGTGAACACCGATCCTATTCAATTTACTGCTCATAGTTTGCCGAGATATGGGGCGAGAACTGCTCATAGTTTGCCGAGATATGGGGCGAGAACTGCTTTCGTTGAATGCTGTGGGCAATCGCTGCACACAGGTAATCCTATTTCTCCGCACCAGTCTTCTCAGATGACAGCGATCTCGTTCCCGACAGATTGTTGTCACATCACAGTTAGGCCTCTTAGACAATCAATGTGGGTTATTTTTCCACTGGTTAAAGACAAGGGATATCTCACCTTTGGAGAAATCAGTCAGCTCTGCTGTTTTCAAAATCGTCGCTCTAGCCAGATGAGCATAAACAACAAGTCCTTCATCGAACTACGAAAAGTCCTTTATTTTTCCCGATGAGATCAACACTACTGACGTTTCTGATTTCAAGCAGTCTTCAGTAGTTGAGTTGATCACGTAACGACGCACGTGACCACGTATTTTGCATATATGCTGCGTATGAGATGTATTCGCATGTCTGCATTAAGGTTTCTAACTGTCAGGTGTGTGCAGAAATCACATATTTTCCATGCATACACAGACAAAGAAGTTATATAAAATTTCAAACGCCTCGGAATTTTTACTTGTCCTTTCTAATTTTTTCAGAGCATCTTAGCCTATGTTTTGCTGTAATTGTTGAGAGTTTTCTGTATATTTTAATCTATCTAGCTTAAAATAAAGAAAAAGACCATTTGAAAAATTGCAGCTGTTCTCTTTACATGAAATGCATCAGATCATTAATGCCTTCCTCAGCTTATTTACCTAAAGCTTCGCATCCGCACAGCACATCTATCACCAGACTAAAGTAGCAAAGATAGATGATAAAAGCAAAAGAACGAGACTCAAATCTACACTGCTGGTCACCCAAAATGCAACACCAAGAAGGAAGCATCCGATTGGCCTGAAATTCGCAGCATGCGTCGCCCGCGAGAGGACATGCTAACGATTAGCATTACAGGGCATATGCAAATCATGTGCGCCCTGCACGCCACAAAGAAGCACTATAAGAAGGGTGCACAGAAGGAGGTAACTAGTGGAAGTGTGTTGTGCTACCGGACCTGTGCGTGGGAAGCTGCCTGATGCCTCGTCGCAGAATACGGCAGTCATTCCAGCATGTTTCGGAGTTCGACAGAGGACGAATAGTGGCTTATCGCGACAGCGGTTTATCGTACAGGGACATCGGCGCCCGTGTGGGACGACATCCAGCCACGGTGAGGCGAGTATGGATTCGGTGGGTGCAGGAGGGACGGACCGACCGACGTGAGTGATTGCCACAGACGCGGCACACCACCGAACGAGAGAACCGGAATGTTGTGTGGCGGGTATTAACGGCTCGCACCGCCACATCACGAACGCTAGCGCAAGAATTAAGGTGTGTTGCGCAACAACCTGTGTCAACACGTACCGTTTGACGTCGTCTGCAGGAGCAGAGACTTGTCGCACGGCGCCCATTCCTCCGATTACCATTGACGTTACACCACCGGCGAGTGCGGTGCCAGTGGGCCGTTGAACTCCGCACCTGGACTACGGAATGGCACGACATTGCCTTCTCCGACAAATCCCGCTTCTGCCTGTAACAACACGATGGTCGGATCCGCGTGTGGCGGCACCGCGGCGAGAGATTGTATGACGTCTGCATTATGCATCGCCATACCGGTCCGTCGCCTGGCGTTATGGTTTCGGGCGCAATTGGATATGACACCCGCACTCCTTTAGTACGCATCGCCGGTACACTCAACAGCCACCGCTACATCTCCGACGTTTTGGAGCCTGTAGTCCTCCCTTACCTGCAGGACCTGCCAGCGGCCACGTTTCAACAGAACAATGCACCCCCGCACGTGGCACGCATCGTGCAACAATTCTTCAGTGCCCACCAGATGTCACTGCTGTCGTGGTTCGCCTGTTCTCCCGATGTGTGGGCCCATCGAACACGTCTGGTTGCTGATCGGCAACCGAATGGCCCGGCAAGCACCACCCGCGGCTACGCCTGATGAACTATGGCAACATGTGGAAGCAGCCTGGACCGACATACCCCAAGCCTACACTCAAAGCCTCTTTCGTTCGATTCCGCGGCATGTAGCGGCAGTTATTGTCAGCCATGGGGGCCACACGAACTATTGATGTCTGCGTGTTCCACAAGTCGCACTGGCCTGTAAGCTCAATCGTTTCATCTTTGTATCTGTTGTTATGTGTCCAGTAAATCTGGCGTTGCTATCTCGTGTCCTTTTTGGTGTTGCATTTTGGGTGACCAGCAGTGTATTTGAAATTACATACCAATGAATAAAAATTCTCACAATGGCTTTACTTTTGACTAACGCATATTCCTATTTGATTGACCTCAACTCTCTGAAACTGGGCTATAGCTAACAGTTCAAGCGAGCAGTTCGTCTTTATTTTTTAACTAATTGTATAGCATACAATGCCCACCACGTTCTTCCGATCTCAGTTATATCAAGCGTAACTGGAATGCTTTAGGGAGACAATTTATTGCACTACAACTCCTATCTCAATCGCTCTACGAGATAGCATGTCAATAATGACTAACAAATGGACATTATTGACACAGCAGCGTTTGGACAGCCTCATAAACAAAACAGCTCGCGCAATTGTTGTGAATTCTTCATTGTAATAATCACAAATCACAGCACCTCTTACTGGCTTTTACCTTCTATTTTGACAACGTATGCCGTTTTTGCGATATTTGTCATCAACGTTGATATTTGAATTAACTTTAAGTTGCACAGTAATTTCGGTTTTTTAATTCATAGTAATCATTACCTACACCGAAGGGCCAAAACATTATAAGCAGCGCGTCTTCATGAAAATCGAAGCAACTTCAGGCAAACGACTGCGCCTGTGAAAGTCAGGAAACTCTAAAAATAGCACCTGATACTGAGCTCTGTTAATCAATGTTATTCTTGTTCTTCACATAGGAAAGGCGGCGGACTTAAGTGAGTTTGACAAAGGATACATTGTAATGGCCAGACGACTGGGTCAGAGCATTTCCGAGCCGTCAAGGCTTGCGGAGTGTTCACGGTCAGCCGCGGGTAGTACTTTCAAAAAGTGGTCCGAGTATAATAAACCACGAACCGCCGGGAAGGTGTTCCCCGACCATTGCTCATCAATGCTAGAGGTGTCCGATGGCTACCCCATATCGTTCGAGCCAACAGAAGGAATTTTGTGCAGCAGTTCGACAATAATGTCGGAAGTAATGTGTCACAACGCACAGTACATCGAAACCTGCTGAAAAGGGGGCTGCGTATTCACAGGCCGCTCAGAATGCCCATGCTAACCTTGGTTCGCCGTCGAAAGCGCCTGCAATAGCCACGCGACCATCAAAACTGTACCTTGAATTATTTGAAGAAGGTCTTCCAGTCAGATGAATCACGTTTCCTGCTGCGCCATTTGGACCAGCCATGTACGTACGCGTCGTGTATCTGGGAAAGAGTTGGCACCATGATGCGCTGTGGGACGAAAACGAGCCGGTGGTGGAAGTGTAATACTTTGGGCAATGTTCTGCTGGGAAACCCTGCGTCCAGTCATCCATGTTCAAGAAACTATGGCGTCTACCGTATACCTAGACGTCATTGCAAACCAGGTAATCCTTTCGTGGCAGTGGTATTTCGCTCTTGTAGTGTCTTCTTTCAGAAGGATAATGCGATATGCCACTCTACTCGGATTTTTCGAGAATAGTTCACGGAACATGAGGACGATTTCCTGGTATTTCCCTGGCCTCCAAATTCCCCAGACGTCAATCCAATCAAGCATCAGTGGTTTGTGTTGGAACAGAAAATCCGATCAGCAGCGGCTCAACCACGTAACTTACAAGAGTTAAAGGATATGCTGGTAACTTACAAGAGTCAAAGGAAATGCTGGTAACTTACAAGAGTTAAAAGATATGCTGGTAACTTACAAGAGTTAATGGATATGCTGGTAACTTACAGGAGTTAAAGGATATGCTGGTAACTTACAAGAGTTAAAGGATATGCTGATAACTTACAAGAGATAAAGGATATGCTGGTAACTTACAAGAGTTAAAGGATATGCTGGTAACATGTTGGTACCAGGCATCGCAAGACAGCTTTAGAAATCTTGTAGAGCTATTTTGGTAGAATATGGAGGACCAACATCATATTAGGCAAGTGGCCATAATGTTTTGGCTCTTCGGTGCACCCTTAAAGGAAAATTAATTACAAACACCCACCTAAGAATATGTCGGCCAGCCTGTTGCTCTTACAACAGCAGGAGCAATTCGTGGCATGGACTCTGCCTGCTGCTGAAAACTTTCGACTGGTATTGCAGCCCATGATTCTAGCTCAGCTGTCCTTAAAGCGCCTAGAGTGGTGGATTTCTGGCTTGAATACATTCCTCCACTTAGTTTCACAAATGCTCAATTGGCTTCAGATCCGGAAAATGAGAGGGCTCGTCAAGAGTTGCGAAATCACTAGAATGGTCTTCCAATCAGTTCTTCGATAAACGTGAGCGTTGAGAAGAGCGTTGTCTTGTTGAAAAAAGACATCCTGCTGTGGGAAATGGATAAACATGAGGGGCTATAGGTTGTCGGCGTGTACGTTAACATAGGCTTGTGCGTATGTAAGTACAAGGGCCCCGAGGTCACCCATGTAAACATGCCTGAGAATGTTAGACTGCCTCCTCCACTAGCCTGGAACGTCGCTACTTGACATTTCAGGTCATGGCCACGTGTGGTTTACCCACATACGCATTCTCTCTCGTCGGCGTGTTGTAGCAGGAACCTCAATTCGTCGGACGAGGAAAACCGTTTCCAGTTACCACAGTGCAGTCTCGATTTTCCCCCTTCCCCCTATGCCTCATTACCAAGTTTGATTTGTCAGTTTTTAAATTGGCTGATAATTTCACCCATCATGTATCCCTCCAATAACGGACAGCGCCGTTTTCTTGATTTGTTTTTTTCATAGATAATCTTATGGATTATCAAACATCATGTGTACATCGTTAAAATTAAGAAAAATATAACTGTTCTAGATCTTTCTGAATTACAATACATATTGATTGAATTACATGAATATTGCTAACATCTTGGTTGCAATAAGTCAGTTTTCACAGCCTTGGAGGCAATGGCTATTCCTCCGAGCACGTTAATTTTTGGTAATTTTCTAGGAAGTAAGTGTTAGTAAAATTGGACCACTTACAGAACTGTAGCGCATTATGCGCTAATGTTAGCAACAGCGTTGTAAAGAGAGCATTGCTCTTATGTTTGAACTGGCTCAAAAGGTTTCTCCTACTTTATCTTCAGGTGCCGTGTCTCCACAAATGATGGCCGTCATCATCATCATCATCATCATGAACTGTCTCCAGCCATAATGGTGAATTTCCTTGAGATTAGATAATGAAGCGGTTTCCAGTTGCCTTCCTCGTCCCAGGATCGCACATAATATTTCAGCGATGACTACCATGGTCCAAGGAGCACCGCCAGAAATTTCTTTATACTTATAGAGCTCATATTAGGGAATCATCCACTTAACATTTGTGAAAACCCTGTACAGCAAACGAGTCCGTTTTGCTGATGGTGGATTCGAATGCACGTATTCCTACTCCTGAGCGTGATGATCTGCCGACTTAACTACGCCGGCAAAGCTTATCGCTGCCACACATCTGTACTGGCAAGAGTATCGCTTTCATTGCTGCCACAAGTCAACTTGCCAGACGCCTGTGCCTATGAACAAAAATGTATGGATTTCATCGAACAGTCGGAGCCAGTTCTTTAAACATCTGACCCTTAATCAATGGATCGCCAAAGTCAAGAGGGTTGCAAGGATGTTCGCCCTTCCATCCTTCCACCGGAGGCGCTTAGAAGAGAAGCTACTCGCTCTCTCTCTCTCTCTCTCTCTCTCTCTCTCGTCTCCTGTTTCACGGATCCCTTCGCTGTTCTTTAGGCTGAAACATCATAAGTCGGGTAATCCGTATTAGATCCATAGTCTTAAGGAGATCTGCGCTATCATTCCACCTTGAGAAGGCATTAGCTGCCTTTCTGTCTTCTTTCCTGCCCACTTCCGACAAAGTGCTTCATTCGTCTCAAGATTAAAGAGACTCCGAGTGGATCCTTATTACATTTTGGGCAGTTTTGGTGTCATATCTCTTTACAACCCTATTCCAGTTTCTGAAGCAACTGAAAATTGAATGCACTTCTTGCTGATTCTCAAGATTCGTTGCACGAAATCTTCTATGTGACAGATTCAAATTACTTTAGTTTCTAAGCTCGTACTTGCAAAAAAAAACTAAAGGGTCCCCTATAGGCTGTTCTCTATCAGCAGTTTTGGCCGAGCCTGTTATTCGTCCTCTGGAGAGCCATATCCTTAGCGCTCCAATACTGACTCCTCAAGTGTGGCTCAGATACACCGATGATTTCTTTGTATGGACCCACGGGAAACACTCTGCAGCAGTTCCTATGATCAACACATCAAACAGAGATGTTAAATTCACTCTGGAATGTAAGACAGATGGTTCGCTGCCTTTCCTGGAAGTTCCCGTTGGACAAACACACACTGGAGCTCTTCACACTCAAGTCTGTTGCAAGCTCTCCTTCCTTCCAAACGTCATTCTTCCTACATGTGCCTACCCGGATGCCCGCAAATATAATCTCTTCAGATACAGAACAAAATGGGCTTTTACATTTGCCTCTGACCAAGCCGCCCGTGATTCTGAATTGATAGTTTAAGATCTCTCTCCTCATCTGCTGGGTTTGATATGCAAATGATCAACAATAGCATCAGGAGAGCTGAGGAGGCTATCGATAGTAATCGCAAGCCTGATACCTCAAATCGTCCTTTGCAGTACAATGGGTCTTTCCCCTATATTTCTAATGTTTCGTATTTTCTTTATTAAGAAATTTGGCTGCGGCATCTGAATAAGAACGCCAAGGTCAATATAGATTTTGTTCACCGCAAATACAGACCTCCCTCGCCTATGATTACAGACGCTGATGTACACACTATTCCTTTAGAGTACTCTGATGGGTCTCCAAATTATCATGCAACCACAAAAGCTTTCGCCGTTTTCGGATACTGAGGCAAAGTATAACACACACGTAATAGAAAAGCAATTTATTCATCAAAATAATTACCATGGGCATCAACAACGTTCTGCCAACGTTTTGACAACTTATATATACCCCTGCGATAAAATACCGGGTCATGGGAACAGAAAAGGTTTTGGAGGGCGGCGTGCAACTCATAAAAGTTGGAGAAGTTGTGTCCACGCAAATAGTTGTTGAGTAAAAGAAACGAGTGATATGAGAGATATCTGGTGAGTAAGCTGGATGACACAAAAGCTCCCACCCAAGTTCTTTGATAGTATTTCTGGTCAATGAAGCGGAGTGGGCACGAGCGTTATCTTGAAAGAGCAGGTCCCCTTCTGTTGACCAGTACTGCTTCCTTCTTTTTCAGGTTCTCATGCACACGTTCCAGTTGTTCACAGTATACTTCGGCGATGATCGTTTGGCCACGTTGCAAGAGTCTATAATGAACACCACGTGCTCTCCACCATACACACAACATAACTTTACGTGGATGGAGTGCTGGTTTTTGTGTGAGAAATTGAATCACTGATCAATGGTGGACAATCAATGTCTGGAACGTTTTTGGGTGCTCTACTGGACCTGTCTTGAATGGATTCATCTGTCTCTGAACTTTCGAAATCAGTTCCGAATTGTAAGTTCCTTCACAGCATCTGTCCTGAATGCAACGCAAATGCACGAGTTGTTTCTGCAGCAGATGTACCGAGTTTAAATTCGTATAACAAACACTCACGAACAATCTCCACTGATACCGCTATTGTAATCACACGTCTTTCCACTACCAAATTGCTTACTCATCTGATTCATATGCGCATGGCATTTTGGGATTTCAGCTAATGATATACCGCGGGCGGAGAGCCACCTCTCAGTAAATTCAATCATTACAAGGTGTTTTTTTGCTCCCGCGAAAAACAGCAAATACTTTTATTATTACCTGATATTATATTGGTACAGCGGAACCTCCGAATAACGGTCACTGCTCGGACTGAGAGAAAGTGACCGTTGTTGGGAGGTGGCCGTTGTTTAGAGGTTAGGCTTAAGTTAACATGGCCAGGCCGTTTGTGTTTGTGCAAAATCCGAATAAATATACGAAGCTTGTGCACAATACACCAAACGTTGCAGTGCTTTTCTCATATGCTGACTGCTGAATGAAACTGGGTATAAAAATTAAATAAATAATTCATGCTGTAGGGAATTTTAAGAAAGTAGTGTCTGACATCAAGTGTTAAACAGCTTTTAGAAATAGCAAGATAGAAGATCAGGGTTAGGGTACGCTATAGGAAATTAAAAAAGAAAAATGTTAGATAGTAAAGTATAACGGCACAGTTAGTTGGCCGCGCGCCGTAAAGCAGGAACAGAGCCCACAGGGATCAAACCAAGAAACATCGCCCCCAACAGGCAAAATTCCGGGCCCCATGAATCACTCCCGCAGCTCCCGGGGGCCAAATGAAGCATATATGGAAGCTGCAGCTCGCTTCACGTAAAACTAAACGTTTTAACTCCTTTCTTTTCACTTAAGCGTACCACTGTACTGCCGTAATCCAACCCATCATGCATTCATTTAGCAGTAAATATTATTTGTCCCTATCTTATTCCTCTTACCGAAGTGCCAAAAGAATTACGTAAAATCCAAGGGACAGTGTTTACGTTAGATCTCCTTCGGGGCCAACTGGGCTGTCTGTTGTTAATTGGTTTCGTTGTTCGGAGGTCACCGTTAATGGAAGCCGTTCGGTACTAACCGAAACTTGCCGTTGCTCGGAGGTTACCGTTGTTCAGAGATGTCCGTTAATGGAGGTTTCGCCTTATAACCTAGCGGTGTTTCATGTTAAGGCTTCTTAACGCAAGCGTGATGTGAAACAAGGTAAACTAACCACGTCTTTAGCACGACAAGTTAAGATCCACTCTGCTATCCGTAAATGGGATGAAATCAAGATCGCTCTATTTACAAACGCAAAAGCTACGGCATATAGGGATATGGTTGAGATTCTTACCAACCCGAAGGTTTGCAACGTGGAGATTTCCATTGAACTTCGTACAATTTCGTAAGTGCTCTTAAATCAAGAACTGATGTAACCTGGCGAAGTTTGATCTAAGCATTTCTCAAGGTTTACGTTGTTTAAGTTTTGAATTTTTATTTATAACCGCTTCTCATTTACTCTAGAGTGAGCGATTTCATGATGAAGCCTGGTGTGCGAAAGCTTGCACTGTGTACGTATATCCTCGTATTTACCCCATTAAACGGATTTCCCATGCATTGCAGCCATTGGTTCACTCTCATCAAAGGTTTTTCTGTCCTAATGCCACAAATTCCTTCTCAATGAATTTAACTTTGGCAACATCTGACAGCAGGTCAAAGTGTAACTACGTAGTAGAAACGCAAGAGATCGGGTGTTGAATGTTCTGTGTGCTATCTCGTCATACCGCGTTACGCTGTAGAGGAACTCATCTTGTTTTCGACTAAGCTGTGTTACTGTATAATCTGCGAGACATGTTTGTTGAATATACTGCGTAGTGACGTTGAAATGTGGAAAGAACAAACGATATTTATGTGAATTGAAAGGCTATCATATCATCAGCGTATAATTCGATGCTCGAGTGACTACACCTATTGATTTTAATTTTCGGATGTGCTGAAAGACTGAGAGCAAACATGATTAGACTGTAAGGTATGTTGATTCATTTAAGAACCCTTGCAGTTTATTACAGAAGTGCTTTGAAAGTGCATTATTAAACTTTTAGTCACTACGACTGAGCCTGATCCAGGACAACAACATCTCAGTGAACGTAACAATTTAAATCTACAATGAAGCTTTGGGTGTAGGTGAACTTTAATAGTTAATATAATACGTAGTTACAGACATTTCTGTATTCATTTAAAATATTGATGCAAAAATCTGGTCTAAATTAATTACTATTAAAAAGGGGGACGGTCTTAATAGGCGTGGTTAAATTATGTTGATAATTAAATTAAATATTTGGCCTATTGTAAATTAAATTGGAAAACTAACTTATTTTAATTGGGGAAGTCTTGTAATTCTCTTTGTCTGAGTGAGAACAATGGAATTAGTGGATCATCGCTGGGGGTTTGTGAGCATCATGGGACCACACCAGACTGCAGTTGAGAAGCACTCGGACTCTCATAAAGACGGTTTCAAGTGTGCCATTAGTGCCAAAAATCGGTAGGGAACGCGGAAAATTATGATTATGAGGGGCAAGAGGCAACGACGCTTTGTGGGAGAGGCACGAGAGAAATCTCAAGTGTCTGGTGAAGAGAAGCATATGAGGCCCGCGTGACAGGGAATGGCTGAAAAGTAGGAAAAGGAAGACAGAGTGATCTCGGTACTCTGCCGGAGGACGAACGGAGAGAAACTCGGGAGAGATGGACGCGGGACGCCGTTGTAAGTCGGACCGAGAGATTGCCATGAGAGAAAAAGCTCGCAAGGAGGGACTACGCAGCGGTCAGCCATAGTGAGCCTGCTAGGTACGAAACCTGAAGTCCGACTCACACCGATGGTACTTCTTTTAAGCGCAGTGTAAGTCGCAAAAGTACGATGGAAAAGAGAGGGCTTAGTTAATACTTGGTGGCTGGAGGTAAGCCCGCCAGGTATGGTAAAATTCGTGAACTTAAGAGGAAGGTTCAACTACCACAGAAAAGAGCTGCGATATTTGCGTATAAAGGGCCGTACTCTGATGACAGACCGACCAGGACGTCGCGAGAGTTTCTCTTGCTAGAGATACAATTCCAGCTGATCTTCGCCCGACTGGGAAATAAGCATTGGTAAAGCCACGAAGAGCGAACCCGCAGCCTAAGACGCCGTCTCCTTCCACAATGGGAGGTCACCGACCTTTCCGGAGCATTGCTTAACGTTGTTTCTTTCCTGCACAAGAACTTTCGTGGCGGATTTCGAGGAAAAATTCTCCTGCCGCCTTCGCCAGAGTCCCCTACGCCGAGTTCGGGGGCGGAATCCGTATGGACTGAGCTCCGGTGACGAGGAGTCAATCAATCCTTGGTGTTTTTCTACGACGCGGAAAGAAAGAGGGGAAAACCAACATATTACTGATGACCCTCTGTTACACACAGGTGAAAACACCACTGTTTCGGTAGTCAAGGAAGGAAGTAAAAAGGGATCCTCCAACAAGAAAATAAAGTGTGTGAGTGAGAGTGCTACTGAAAAATAGTGCTTCGAAAAACACCTGGATATTAGCACAACAATCAATCATACGTGAGTACTTTTATTTGTCTGTGTTATCCTATCACTGAGCGGAGGAGCTGTAATCTTTAATAGATACCGGACTCTAAATTTGGAACTTTTAAACGTCCCTTTTTGAAGCGAAAAATCTGATCTCGGAATATCGAGTAGAAATTACTTCGGCTCATATTACCAGTATTTATATATCCGTGGGCCAGGCCCGGGATACAGTCTCCTCATAAAATAAAGAAATTCAATGGCTAATCTTACTCTGTTCATTCTATAGGCTCTGCTGTATTACTTACCTGTATTTCAGCAAGCATAACGTTCTCGCCCATTTATGCCAGCTCCCGAATTAAAAAGAACCAAGTCTCATTTTTATCAATAAGTGAAGCCTGTATAAATTATACCGCTCGGCACGTTTTTATATCAATATTATAGTCTATAATTAAAGTTCATATTTTCAAGGGCGCTACCGATAGGACTATTGCTTCGAATGATTTCAAGTTTGACATGAGCACTTCTGAAACGATAAAATTGTATTTGACGACAAAGCAAAAACTGCACTGCCGGAAAGTGAAAAAAGAAACACCCAGAAGGAATGCCGGTAAGAACGTCATATTATAAAATGTTATTTGTTAAGAGAAACAGAAACTGTGATCCAAGTTGGAATGTCATTGGATGAAATAATGACGTCACTGCGGACGACAACGAGGCTGACGAAAAAGACAGGCTTCGGTGCGAGAGGCAATATGTGAGATCACGTGACCAACTTAGTGCTCTTGCCTCTGATTCGGCTGCCGAGTCAGAGAGCTATTTTTTCAAACACGCAGCGAATATAAGGTGACACACCTAATCATTGCATATTAATTTCAAACTATTAGAGAATAAAACGTTTAAAAAGAACATTATTAAAATGTGAGTTCTACTGAACTCAATCGTTTAACACTACTGAATTAATTTCTTTTTCGTTTTCCGTGTAGTGTGGATTTTCGCGCGTAGCCTTTCCTTTAGCAAAGTCGTATCAAGAGACATACTCGAAAGTTTTGTTGCTCGTTTTAATAAAATTAACTATATTTTCTTCGTTGTCCGTGTAGTTCATTTTTCTCCTTTTGCCTTCATGATTTTCTAGCAACACTGAAAAGCAAATTCGTTTGATAAATAGCGTACAGAATATTAATAGCAAACGGAAAACGAAGTCGAAGAAAAAGTGTTCCCTCACATACATATCTCTATCTAAAAAGTTCCTTACTAAATTAAAAAAAGATATATTTTTTTCTTGCTCTGTAAAATATAAATTTTTGGATATTATTGCATGTATTTTGTTTAATGAAAGGGTTATTTCTAGGACAATGCTTCTGTGCACTAAAAGTACATAATTTGGAAATAATTCCTTCTTAAAAAAAGCTTAGGATCCCTTTTAATACAAATCATCTGTCCGTGCATTACAGTTTATTTTATTTATTTGTACTTAAGGGAAGCTGAAAAAGTAAATTTTGAATCCTTAAATATATACAGATCTGTATATATTTTAACACTTTAAAATTATGTGACAACACATTTGTGCACAAGCTATTTTCTTGGTAACTGAAAAAAAAAAGTCAAATGAAGGACACTGTCACAAAAAATGTTTTCATTTTTATAACGAAGAATAGTACAGCAATTAAGTAGTAAATAGTAACACTGTACTAGTGATCCGATTTATTGGCGTAGTAAATAAACACATAAGCGTTTCCAAGCTTTCGCACATCAACCAGATGGCTTTTGCAAGGAATTTAGACAGAAACTGCAAACTGAAAAATAGAACGCTTAACAATTTGAACGCGGGAACTTCAAGTAATACCTTTTCTCTACTAGGATCCCGCGTGCAACCAACGTGATGCCTCGTATCTTTAATGAATGTATCGTCGCATCTATTTATTGTCAAGTTCCCGCGTTCAAATTGTTAAGCGGTCTTTTTTCAGTTTAGAGTTTCTGTCTAAATTCCTTGAAAAAGCCATCTGGTTGATGTGCGAAAGCTTGGAAACGCTTATGTGTTTATTTACTAAGCCAATAAATCGGATCACTAGTACAGTGTTACTATTTACTACTTAATTGGTGTACTGTTCCTCGTTATAAATTTGTTTTTGCCATTCTCCGAGCAATGTGGAACACCTTCAAACATTTTTAGACGTCTTCGACTTAAACTGGAGAAGGAACGCTCCAACCTCGACTTTTTATCCGCCTGCAAAACTTCGGGCCTAATCCCAAGGTTCCTCAACTTTAAATCAACGGTTACAGGTTCCTGGTTTGAAAATAAAAAGGACAAATTTCTTCGTCAGATCCTGTCACGAATAGTGAACCTGAAAAGAAAGGACGTTATGTCATTAGAGACCAAGTGTTATACACTCTACATGAAATTGCACGGATTGTGCGACCCCATCACCTTCAACATCTTGACCCTCCGTGTAGATATGTTAGTTGATAAAATCAAACGTTACTTATTCTCCACGCATAATAAAAAACTGAATTACTTGAGATCTTCCCAGACTCCAAAGGCTAAAGATTTCGCAATTCCATTCGTCAATATTTCCAACCGGACGCTTTCCGAAGATGAAACGAAAGTTTTGGAGCTTGGACCAAACTTCTGCTTCTGAACCAGATCGAACCCAAAAAGCGTCGTTTCCGAATTCGAAAGCGTAATATCGAGAGTTCCAAACGACTCAAAAGATGAACTACGCCAGCTCTGTTCTTCTAAATTACGATCTTCGTATGATCCTACTAAAATACCTAATAAATTTATAATTCCGAGGCCAGTTTAGATCCTTAGAAATGATCCGTCCATAATATTGACTCTAACGGACAAAAATGGCCAGATAGCGATTATGGACGCAGAAGACTACAAGACGAAGATTGAAGATTTTATCACTGACTCTGGTTCTATAGCCCTTCAAAGTAACCCTATAAATTCTTGGATTGCGCAGGTACAAAGAGCAGCCCGGTTACCAGCTATTCCAGCCAAGCTTAGGAAAGCCGCCAGATTACCACCAGGACCTCAGGTCCCAAAGCTCTTCGTAAGACTTAAGCACTATAAGCCCGGAAAGCCGCTGAGACCCATCGTATCCAGGAAGTCTGCACCAACGTATCATTTAGAGAAAGCACTATCCAAATTCCTGCGTAGTTTTCTTCCTGAATCGGACTTAGTAATAAATTCCACTCTGGATTTTATAACGAAAGCCAGAAAACTCACTGTCCTGCCAAGCGACATTATCGGCAGCTTCGACGTAGTTTCCCTTTACCCCTCAATTCCCGTTCCAGAAGCCATCAGAACATTAAAGGAGGCCATATCTAATTCAACATTTTATACGCAGGAATCAAGCCTCAGCATCTTCAAATTAATAGACTTGGTCACTAATACTAGCTCCTACAGTTTCCAAGGACAAGTATATAAACAGAATAATGGCGCTCCGATGGGATCCTCTCTTTCACCCGTCCTTGCAGAAGCAATACTTCGCCCAATTGAGCGGAATATATTCTCCAGCATTACCCCACGGCCTACCACTTGGCTGCGATATGCAGACGACGCATTTTTTGTATGGACCCACGGAAAAGGGAGACTTCCAATTTTCCTTCATAAAATCAATGATATACATCCTACGATCAATTTCACGATGGAGCTTGAAAGCAACAACGCTTTACCTTATCTGTATGTTTTATTAAGGAAATCGTCTGACAACTGCCTCGGTACTCAAGTCTACTACAAACCCACGTCCGTCCCCAACCTGATGCTCCGCAGCTCTTTCTGTCCCGCAGAATACAAAGCAGCTATCTTCCGTTCTCGAATTCAAAGAGCCTTAACCGTTTCTTCTGATACCCATTATAGACAACACGAAATTGAAAGCGTCATCAAGTTAGCCACTGATGCAGGATATTTATTGAATCAGATACGTAGCTTTATCCAAAAAAGCCAGAGCCAAACATTCCAGTCTTCCAGTGCCGCAGCTACGTTATTTAGGCTCAATTCCCTACATACCAAGTGTGTCTTACAAACTCAAAAACGCTCTTAAGAAGATGAACTACGGCGTCGGCATAAGGTCCCCTGCATCTTTACATACTATACTAAAGAGAAATAGTGAAAAACCACCTCTCTCCTGCGAAGCAGGCGTTTATGCGATCCCGCTACAATATCCGAACGGCTCTAAACGATATATAACGAAGTAAATTTCTCCGTCATTTCTGTCCACGCCAGGATTCGAACCCGGATCCCATCATTCCGGAATAAGTCACTCTACCAATTGAGCTACGCGGACGTTTTATTCTGATTCCTATCTGCCTTTATGTCGTGTGCGTCCTTGTGGCAGGTACGTCACATCTCCTGGTACGTTACATCATCTCCCCCTCCCCCTTTTTTTTCCGAAGTGCAGGAGAAGGGATTCTCTTATTTTTCCTATCTCGCGGTGTGGAAATAACATCACACCATTGCGAGATTTTGAACGGTCGGGTCATCCGGATAGTTCGGGCGCCATTATAACGAAGTAAATTTCTCCGTCATTTTTATCCACGCCAGGATTCGAACCCGGATCCTCTCATTCCGGAATAAGTCACTCTACCAATTGAGCTACGCGGACGTTTTATTCTGATTCCTATCTGCCTTTATGTCGTGTGCGTCCTTCTGACAGGTACGTCACATCTCCTGGTACGTTACAGATACTACATTGGAATGACCAAGCGTTCGTTTGGAATCAAAGTCAACGAACACAAAAAGGACACATAATACGGTAAAGTAATCACGGCACTATCCAGAGAAGTCAAATTTAAGTCAGCAACTCCTATGTGGGATGATATAAAGAAATTAGCTAGCTACTCTACCCCTAAAAGTACAGCCATTCGGGAAACCTTGGAGATCATTACCAACAGCGATACTTGCAAATGATTCTGTCTCGCTCGAGTTGCCACGAATTTGGAACCAATTCTTCAAGTAATACCTTTTCTCTACTAGGATCCCGCGTGCAACCAACGTGATACCTCGTATCTTTAATGAATGTAACGTCGCATCTATTTATTGTCAAGTTCCCGCGTTCAAATTGTTAAGCGTTCTATTTTTCAGTTTGCAGTTTCTGTCTAAATTCCTTGAAAAAGCCATCTGGTTGATGTGCGAAAGCTTGGAAACGCTTATGTGTTTATTTACTACACCAATAAATCGGATCACTAGTACAGTGTTACTATTTACTAATGTTTTCCTTGTTTTGTGAAAAATTAATGCAAGAAGTTTTTTTTATAAAATTATTCATTTTTGTCACTATTAAGTTTTCCTTTCATTTGTATTTGTACATTTACAATTACTATAATTGAACACTGTTAGGTAAGCCAAAAATCGAAAAAACTATTTCCATACTAGAATTTAATTTAAACTATAGCAGTAAACAGAGTATTCTTGCTCACCATTCGCAGAAATTTAATTGCATTATGAGCCAATAAGCAATCTGAAATTGCAGATTTAATGCTGCTGACTAACTCTTTCATACCAGAAAATTTGAAAAATGCATTGCTGTGGAGCAAGAAGCGAACCTGCATCACCCGATTTCCATTCGAGAATGCTACCTTTACACCATCCAGGATGAGGAAGTCCCAAACATCCGAGTGATTTAATCTGAATAATCTCAGATTTTCGCCAGTCAAAGCGAGCCCTGCTTCATCGTAGCTCAGCTATTTAAAGTCAGGTCGATGCTTAGCAAATTCCCAGTTATTCAGGTAAACATTGTGGAAGAAATATTTCTTCTCACTATGCGTGGGAAATATATCTATAAGCAATCTGAAATTGCATATTTACTGTTACGTAACTAAAATCAAACGATCGTCCATGGAATGGAAGCATGTCACCTCTGCAACAAGGAAGACGTGAAAAGTCCAACTGCCTCTGTCTGCGGGAGAGGTCATGGCGACTGTTTTCTTTGACTGTGAATGTGTTGTTTACAAAGAATTTCTGTCAAAAGAGACGACCATCAATAGTGACTCATATTGCCGACCACTACGAAATTTGCGAAAGGCAATTAAGGACAGATGCCAGGGTAAATTGAGCGAAGGTGTCACTCTGCTGCACGACAATGTTACACAGCACGGAAAACAAAGGGAATTGCTGCAGTCATTCAAGTCGGAGTTGTGGCAACATCCACCTTACAGCCCCAGCTTATCCCCATGAGACTGCCATTTGTTCGGTAAAATGAAACAGAACCTTAGTGGACAACGATTTCCAACCGATGAGGCTGTGAAAAGTGCGGTCTTTAACTAGTTGCACCAAACTGGACTTCTTCTGTATAGGTATGGAAAAGTTAATCGCACGTTCAGATAAATGTTTACAGTCCTTAGGCGACTACGTCGAAACATGAATGAATGCTGTACCTTTAAACTAACATACATCCCCTGGGTATATCTCTTTGTTTTTGTTTGTTTATTCAACAGTGTAACTAACTTTTTGATCCACCCTCATATTATTAAAGCACTTTGCTGCAATTCCGAAATTAAATTTTTAGTTTGTGTTTTAAAAATTAGCATAAATACTACATTTGGAAAGAGTATCAACTTACCTATTGACTATCAATTTGTCTTGTATCTTCAAGCGGAACGAAGTAAAAAATGCTATTAAAAATAAACAAATGGGTCCATTTTTTTTTACATAAATGTACCTCAAATATATGTTTCAAATAGTTTGAAAGAAGGAAGTCATCACAAGCTGCAACAATATTCAGCTTCAGATTGTTTTCCCCAACTTTTCTTATGTGATAGCATCTACAACAAAGTTATAGATACATACAACAAAATAAATAAATAATTCTTGCTAACCAATGACAGAAATTAAGACATCTGTTTCAAATAGCTTGAATCATCACAAGCTACAGCAAAATTATCTCAGCTTTAGGTCCTCCAGTATGTGTTACCATCTGACTATTTTATGTATGAGTTGTGTCCATTATTTCCTTTACCAAAAATCTACTTTTGTAATGCTCATACCTAACTGCGATCTACTTTTTATAAAACATATTTGATATCACTTTTTGGATTAGACAACATTTCAACCGTATAAAAAATTATTTCCTACACATTTCTAAAGTAATCTAAAGGAATTGAGCAGAATTGGTTAGTAGTTTTTCCTAACACTAGGGAATTTATACATTTTACTAACATTCTTTACTAGAAGCCAAATTTGCTCATTATGGTAAAATTAAATTTTTACTTTCAATATACCTATTAAAATGTCAAGCTAAGCACTAGTACACACACACACGCCAGTGCTGAGACGGGCCGAGCCCGAATCGCGTAATACTGGAGTTCGGGCTTGGAGAGAGGGGGAGAATTTTCTTCCTTTTTCTGATTTTATATGATTTAGCACACGAGGCTTTTTTTTACACTTTCTAGTTGTTAAAGAGAATTCTTCAGCAACTGGGTCTAGATGAGGAGTAGGAATTCACCAGGGCTATCCATTCCGGGCTTGGATAACAAAATACCATAGGCCATGAATTACAGGGTTTCTGCCAAGGATAAGTTTCTTTAAGAAGTATAAATAGTAGATAGCAAGCTGACGGAATTTTGCTCCCTACCTCAAAGGGGCAGCTCCCTGCTAATTCTATTGAGCAACATACGACGTAGTTTGTTGTGCCACCAGATGTTTCCTGATAACCCCCCCCCCCAACATTTCAGGAAGAAATGAATGGTTAAAGAAGCTATAGAAATAGGTAGACATCCCTTCCCGACTCCGCAGTTGAGAAAGACATCGGTTAATTGCACGGGTAGGAAAGAGTGGAAGTCTGGAAGAGACTTTTTAATGCTTATACTGGTTAATCATAGTTTTCGGGCTGATATACTTCAGGCTCGGGCTCTTAAAATTGAGCCCGAACTCAGCTCTGACACGCACACACAGTAACACTTCAGTTAACTTCTCACAGGTGTTTTTATCAAATTTTTGTGGCAATGAAGTCATAGTGGCAAGTATGAATAAAAAATAAGAGAAATTTCCTGGAATTTTTTAGTACAGTATTGAAACGTAAACAAAATGCTACAATGTTACTGCTAACATTCATTTATCTGGGAATAAGTGACGTAGAACTCGTACGGGTATGGTGTCGTTGAGGGACTAGTTAGATCCCATGATGCGAAAGAGTACAAGCATCATCTTCCACGGAAAGAAAATAGCCCATAGATTTTCAAATGAATTTTGACTGATGAAATCACAACTGCTATTAAATGAGGACCTCTGGTCCATTTTGCTGTGAAATGGCTTGACAAATTAAGATACATGATGTGACGATCCCCCCCCCCCTCGCATAATTAATTGGCGAGAGGCGTGGTTAATTAACGGTAATTGAAACTTGATTAGGGGTTTTAGTCAACAGAGAGTTATAATTTAAACACTTGCGAGGGGCGGTATATTGAGAAAAGATCGTCTAGCACTTTGAATTCAAGTAGCGAGTTGCAGGTGTTTGCCACGAGAACAAAGAGCCCATAAACGGAAATGGGACGGGTCAGAGTTTAAAAGCTATTTCCCATGACTCAAAAGTGTTTGGACGGCAAAAGCGTTTGAAGCTTTTGTCTGTGCCGCGCGCGAAACAATGGAAGCTCTTAGACTTGAAGAGCGGTTTATAATAAAAATGTCGCGGTTTCAAGTGTTGGAATTCACCGCTTACCAATTTCTTGGAGAGGGGAGATTGTTGTTGAGGACAGATCCCGTTTGATATCCGAGAGAGCTGGGCCTCGATTTTTCCTCGTGCTAGAAAATGCTTGCCGTCCGTCAGGGTGCTCTTGCAATTCTGAGCATAAGAAGAGAATCCAGCTGAAAAGCATAAGCTGATGAATAAAAAGCACCACATCTGCCTGGAAACTTTCTGATCCTCGCCGGACTACGATACCTGTCCTAAATAGCGATTTCAGGTGAAATGCGGCAGAGAGAAATAATAATTACGGAATATCACCTCACTCATGCAGAGCGGAGAAGAGAAACGCCAACAAAGGGGAACCACGGAGGAGGATCCCCCTGCCGAGCCTCTTCGCAGAGAAAGCGAGGAGAGAACTTTTGTGCGTGTGTCTGAGTACGTGCGTTCAGCGACTAGGGATGATGTCGTTTTGACGAAGAGACTGTAAGCAACGCGGCCTCATCCAAAAAGGGAAAAAGAACTAACCGTAGAGCCGACATATTAGTGAATGTGAGTGAGTGTTGTGTTGTTCGTGTCATACTGTGGATACTCAAGGACCTATGTAAGTACTTTTTTACCTGTATTCTTTGCGGCTCATTGTGAACGAACAGACTTTTCGTTAGGACATGTTTTCTGAAACACCGAAGAGGGCCAAAGCTGGCCGGAAATTATAGCTTTGTAATTAGATGAAGAATCCGGTGTAATTTATGCATGTATCCATTAAATCCCTGTTTTAATTGTTATACTGTGCCTCCATTGGTTATTAGTGTACTGTGTCGGCTAATTGGCTAACGAAGTATTGCCGGATTCAGTGATTCGAATCGCCGTCCGGAAGTAATTGAGCATCCTGACAACTAAGACCCAAAAGACGCAACAAAAGTGGTGATCAGCATTGGGATCCGTATTGCATACCTCAGAAACACAGTACAACCGGAGCACAGTATTTATGCCAACTTTTGCAACTTGCATAATAAGTTGAGCTCAATGTTTCAAAAATGGAAGGGATTACAAAAATATTAGATGAACTGAAAGATGAACTCAGAAGTGGACTGAAAACTGCCAAAGAAAGTTTTGAGCAGCAGCTCAAACAACAACAAGAAAGTTTTGAGCAAAGCATACAACAGCAGAAAGAAAGTCTTGAGCAGCAGACGGGCAGCATAAATCAGCTGAAAGCTAGAATTGTGGGTTAAGAGGAAAAATTTGATAAAATAATAGAAGATACCAACTTGCGTATCGATCAGTTGGAAATTGGGCAGGTAAAATGCGTAGACCAAATGGAACAATGTACCCAAAATTTAGAGAGCGTTCGTAACTTGTGCGAGACTCAATGTAGAAATGTAAAGGAAAAAAATTTCTGGAGAATTTAATGGTACTAAGTTAGAACAAACTAAATTTTATAGGGATATTGAGAAAAGGGTACAACATTGTGAGGCAAAAATAAGTTCGTCGGAATTTAAGTCACCGGGAGTGATGAGCGAAGCTTTGAGTAGGCCGACCCGAATTAAACCAGGCGCGTTTGACGGAAAGACTAGCTGGGGAGTATACAGGACCCAGTTCGAAATGGTTTCGAGTGTGAACGGCTGGAGCGAAAGGTAGAAAGCATGCGCGCTTGCGGCATCATTGAGGGATGCAGCTGCTTATATCCTACAAACTTTGTCGGAAGAGAGCCGTTTAAAATATTCCTGTCTCGTCGCTGCCCTGGAACTCAGATTTGGGGAGGAACATTTAAAGCAACTCCGTGTTCTTCAGTTGAAAATCGCAGGCAGGAGGTCAACGGAGTCACTTCAAAAGCTCGCGACCGACATCAATCGGATGACAAGGCTTGCGTATGGGAAATGTACGTCGGATATACAGGACACGATGGCGAAGCAACATTTTGTGGAAGCGATTTCTGATCCAGACATTCAGCATTCAGTGCGAATGGCGGATTGTGACTCACTTAAGTCAGCCGTCTTGCATGCAATGAAATTTGACTCTTCGCGCCATTCTAGGAGTTCTAGAAAAACAGTTCGTATGGCGACTGTAGCAGAAAGTCCGATCAATGCATCAGTCGAAACTAAACTCGAAGAGCTTTTGAATCTCCTTCGCAGAGATGTTAAACATCGTTCTGTTACGTCTCCTGGCCGGGGAAAAAGTGATACGCCGTCTAGAAAAATGGAGTGCTGGTATTGTAGATTAATAGGGCATCGCAGTATTGAATGTAGAAAACGGTAAAGAGAGAAAAAAAGTCGAAGGAACAGGCTTCGAGAAACCCTCAGAAGTCAGTTTCGAGGGGCGAGAACTGACGCGGCAAAAGCAGCCCCGCACGGTGAAAGCGAACGTCACAGGTCTTTCTGGGGATTACAGTGGTTTAAGAGTTGAGGGGATGATAAATAAAACTAAATGCCAAATTGTGCTGGACACTGGGGCGGATATTACATTACTCCGTCCGGATTTTTTCGAGCAAATTAAGGAACCTGCAGATTGTCTGAAGAGTGAGCAACGGGTTGAGATTCAAATTGTGATTGGTGATGGTTTAGTTGCTCTTGGAACCGCAGGCGTCGATATACGAATTGGAAATGAATGCTGCAGACACACGGCAGTGATTGCTGATATCGTTGAAGAATGCATCCTGGGTCTCGATTTTCTTAGTGAGAATGGATATGTTTTGGACCTTAAGAATGGAACCCTGAAGATGGAACATGAGGAAATGGTTCTCATGAGGAGTCAACATGGGCACCTGAGGTCGCAAAGGGTCGCAGTTCTCGCAAAAGAAAAGTGTGTTTTACCAGCAAAAAGTGAAACAATTCTGGCAGGATGTTTACTTGAGCTTTCACTAGAATTTCCGATGACAGTATGCGAAATGTCCGAAATTTGCCCGTTAGCGGAAAATTAACTTGTAGCGAGAGCGCTGGTAAAAACAGCACATTGCATCCCCGTAAGAATAGTTAACCTGGGTGACATCGATGTGAAGATAAAGGAAGGGTTAGCATTTTGTTCCTTGAATCCTGTAATTTCGGCGCGTAGCTGTAGAGTGAGGATCCCACCCGACTCGAGCGTGGAAGCAAGTGGCGAGGTGCCGGAGCATTTGCGTGACCTCGCAAGGGAGGCCACGGCGAGCATGAGTACGTATCAGTTTGGAGAGTGGACCGAGATGATAAGAGAATTCGCCGATGTTTTTCCGCAGACCAGATATGACGTGCAGGCTGCAGAGAAAGTTTTTAAGGAGGAAGACTTAGTCTGGCTCTATAACCCACGAAGGCGAAAGGGAAAGTCACCCAAATTGCAGCGCCCATGGGAAGGTCCTTATGTAGTAAAGAAAAGAATAAACGATGTTCTTTACAAGGTTCAGTACAATAATAGACCAGTTAGAGTTATACACCTCGATAGGCTTAGACCGTATAGAGCAGGAAATACAGGATCATAAACATTTGAAGGGTGAGTGTCTCAGGTGATTGGTTAGTTTCCCGTTGGTTGACTTAGTGATGTGAAAGGGTGAGAAGCGGAGAGCCTGAGAACTTGGAATGAGTTTGTTGGTTGTAATAATTTTGTATAGTGTACTCGGTGTTGTGTTCTATTGGTGGAAATATTTTAATATTGCAATATGTCGTGTGACGTGGTAGTGGAACTGTATAATGTAAATTAATTATGTAGTGTCGTATTTGTGTACTGCCCTGGGGCGTGGCAGTGTGAATAATTATACAGGTATGCATGGAATGTGGGCGTTCCCTGAGACTCGTTAGAAAAGGGATGTGCCTGGGAACTCCAAAGACCAATTCAAGGCGATTGTTTTTAGTAAGAATAGAGACGATGATAGGCACCATGGAAGAGGGGTACTGTTGAGTTTTATCTAGGGTAGGCAGTTCCGGGTGGTGGAATCGCTGCGAATCACAGGTAGCTTATATGCACTCAGGACGAGTTGCATTTTAAGAAGGGGGCGATGTGACGATCCCCCCCTCGCATAATTAATTGCGAGAGGCGTGGTTAATTAACGGTAATTGAAACTTGATTGGGGGGTTTTAATTAACAGAGAGTTATAATTTAAACACTTGCGAGGGGCGGTATATTGAGAAAAGATCTTCTAGCTCTTTGAATTCAAGTGGCGAGTTGCAATTGTTTGCCACGAGAACAAAGAGCCCATAAACGGAAATGGGACGGGTCAGAGTTTAAAAGCTATTTCAAATGACTGAAAAGTGTTTGGACGGCAAAAGCGTTTGAAGCTTTTGTCTGTGCCGCGCGCGAAACAATGGAAGCTCTTAGACTTGAAGAGCGGTTTATAATAAAAATGTCGCGGTTTCAAGTGTTGGAATTCACCGCTTACCAATTTCTTGGAGAGGGGAGATTGTTGTTGAGGACAGATCCCGTTTGATATCCGAGAGAGCTGGGCCTCGATTTTTCCTCGTGCTAGAAAATGCTTGCCGTCCGTCAGGGTGCTCTTGCAATTCTGAGCATAAGAAGAGAATCCAGCTGAAAAGCATAAGCTGATGAATAAAAAGCACCACATCTGCCTGGAAACTTTCTGATCCTCGCCGGACTACGATACCTGTCCTAAATAGCGATTTCAGGTGAAATGCGGCAGAGAGAAATAATAATTACGGAATATCACCTCACTCATGCAGAGCGGAGAAGAGAAACGCCAACAAAGGGGAACCACGGAGGAGGATCCCCCTGCCGAGCCTCTTCGCAGAGAAAGCGAGGAGAGAACTTTTGTGCGTGTGTCTGAGTACGTTCATTCAGCGACTAGGGATGATGTCGTTTTGAAGAAGAGACCGTAAGCAACGCGGCCTCATCCAAAAAGGGAAAAAGAACTAACCGTAGA
Source organism: Macrothele yani (assembly GCA_039090855.1). NCBI lineage: Eukaryota > Metazoa > Arthropoda > Arachnida > Araneae > Macrothelidae > Macrothele > Macrothele yani. Next base: position 108,036,892 of record CM077004.1, on the reverse strand, counting down.
GCCGACATATTAGTGAATGTGAATGAGTGTTGTGTTGTTCGTGTCATACTGTGGATACTCAAGGACCTATGTAAGTACTTTTTACCTGTATTCTTTGCGGCTCATTGTGAACGAACAGACTTTTCGTTAGGACATGTTTTCTGAAACACCGAAGAGGGCCAAAGCTGGCCGGAAATTATAGCTTTTGTAATTAGATGAAGAATCCGGTGTAATTTATGCATGTATCCATTAAATCCCTGTTTTAATTGTTATACTGTGCCTCCATTGGTTTATTAGTGTACTGTGTCGGCTAATTGGCTAACGAGGTATTGCCGGATTCAGTGATTCGAATCGCCGTCCGGAAGTAATTGGGCATCCTGACAACTAAGACCCAAAGGACGTAACCATATCTTGGGGTAGGAGAATACAAAAAAGGTATATTACAGGCGTATTGTGTAAGACGGGCAACCCCTTCACAAACAGTATTAGTTCCAACTTAAAAAAAATAGACACCACCAAAAATTAAATACAAATCTCCAGTACATAATACCAACACCACTCAGCATCATTATGTGAATAATATGTGATGAAGCGGAATAAAGATCGGAAATGTTACGAGACACTAACTGAAGTACTGCTCCCTGGTATACAAGTTTCAAATGAAACCAAATATGACAGATCTTCACTTTCTAGTTTCAAAGATAACTTTTCAGAAAAGTTTGTTATCTTCATTTACTACAGAAGAAAAATACAATTCAATGATTTAACCAACCTGGCTATACACTTTACATGCATACAAAATATTTGATAAGTTTGAACTCTTTTTCCTATCTCAGGACTTCCTCTGTGCACACTATGTACTAAGGAGAAGCACGCAAAACTAAGCGTTCAGCCTTTCAACTTCTTAATTTTTCTTTCACGTGATTTCAAATTATTTCGGTTATCATGTTTGGCTTTTACTAAGTTGTTCAAGAATATTTTGCAGCTGAGGAGAGTTAATTTTTCCAAATTAGTTTTCACGCTACTCATACACAAACATTCAACAAAAAATTAACAAGGAAATCTGAAATCAGAACTTTGTCTGTTTAAATGCATGCAACAGATTTTGTATAAGACAGAAAGTTTGTCTTATACAAAATCTGCTGCACACATTACTTTGGTATGGCAAAAGTTGTAACAGTCTCCTTTTGACTTCTATAATTTGACTTGCAGCCACTAACACTGCAACACCGCGGCATGGCAAGTTTTGGCAATTCCTGTAAAAATAATTCTACCTTTTAATACAAGTGAAGAACTAGATATGAAATTTTTAATCGAAAGTAGGTCCCTATGTTTTGTACAGTTAGAATAAAGTTGATCATGCAGTTTTTCAACATAATCTGTCCACACTGTTCAGACAGCTTTAGTAAATTCAATCAGACAAATGCTATATCACAGTTGACATTAAGTTACGAAATTAAAAAATGTCCTCTTTAATTCAGAGACACATTACAATGCAACAGTTCAAGCATTAATTTCGTAAAGAAAGGGCTAACGATTGTTGAAGAGATGCAAATGTTATACAAATTACAAAGGCTAATTTCCTGAAAAGTTGCCTTGATTTCTGGTAATATTCAAGCTCTATGTGAATCCGCATTGGCAAAACATATTAATTATTCTATTTGAAATAAGAATTCAACACCACAGAATAACTCACTTCTTTATACCTTCACTATTCATGAGACATGAGCAGATTTCACCATATGTGAAACTAAGATCTACTCATTAAACCTATAATTATCGCTAACTTATTGCTAAAACTGAATCAAACGTTTACTAAGAATTAACCTTATCTTAGAAATATAAAAATACCTATCTTACAAAACTATACGTATATCCAAATGACAATAAACGGAACACTCACTCACTCAATACAAATAACTGTGAACCAACGATGCAATGGCTGTTCAACCGATTGACTTGGCTACAGCACTAAGTTGTGCACGTGACTATTTCGCACCGTAGCCTGTCTTTTTCGTCAACCTCAGGACGACAACCTGCAAGTGTACGCAGTGTGCATTTAAGGTCTAGGGCGTATAGAACGAAGTCATTCTCCTGGTATCGTGGTGTTCAGTGCTCATTGAAGAAGCTACAATGCCTGGACGAAGCAGGCGCGCAACATTTGTTCAGTTACCGGAGTTTGAGCGAGGCCGTATAGTGGGTCTGCGAGAAGGAGTTTGGTCCTTCCGTCAAATTGCGGACCGAGTGGAACGAGAGGCTCGAAGACGTAGTTCCGGGAAACACAGAGTTACGGGCGCACAAGAGGATCGGCGTATCAGGAGGGCAGCGTTAGCATAGAGGACGGCTACGGCGTCACAAATTCGATCCTCTGTCATACCAAGGATGTCTACCAGAACTATACGCAATCGTTTGTTGAAAGCATTACTACAGGCACACGGTCCGCTGGCATGGTTACCACTCACCCCTGGTCACGATCGAGCACGTTTGCGGTGGTGTCAAGAAGTAGTTCCTTAGAGGAAAGAATAGCCGTCAGTGGTCTTCAGTGATGAAAGCCGATTCTTCTTGGGAGCGTCTGACGGTCGTGTACGGCTCTGAAGGTGACAAGGTGAGTGGCTACTGCCATCGTGCGTCCGCCAACGACACACAGACCACACGGCGGACATCATGCCGTGGGGAGCGATTAGCTACCACTTTCGTACGAGTCTGGTGTTTGTATGGGGTACACTGAATAACAGTACTTACGTCAGCAACATCGTGCAGCCGGTCGTCCTGCCATTTCTGAGCGCGATCCCCGATGCGATATTCCAGCAGGATAACTCCCGCCCAGACTCCGCCCGGGCAACTCAAGTTCCTCTTCAGGCTGTGCATCATCTCCCTTGGCCAGCATACTCTCCGTACTTGTTTCCAATCGAGCATGTCTGGAACTGGATCGGACAAAGACTCTTCCGCGGACCCCGGCAGGCAGCGACCATCGATGAATTACGCATTCAAGTTGAAAGCGCATTCCGTGCGCTTTCAACTTGGAGCATGATATCAGCATTTGAACGACCGATTGTGATATCTATTTGTACGACGTGATATTGTGATTTCATTTGTATGATATTGATATTGTGTACAATGATATACAATACACATGATATTGTGATATCATTTGTACGACCTCCAGCGTGATATCCAGCATTTGTACGACCGATTGCATGCCAGATTGGAAGTTTGTATTGCTGCTGGAGGAGGCGCAACACCTTATTAAAATGTGCCTTATGTACACTGTAATACGCATTAAAAGGTAAAATAAACGTTGAATCACTTCACACGTGTGATCACTTTCCTTTATTAACAAGTTGTTGCTACGGCATAAATCTCATAGCTGCAATTTTTAATGGTGCTATTTTTTCACTTTTTGGCAGTGTGGTTCCAAAACTCGCTTCCAGGGGGGAAATTGGCGCCTTATTACAGTAGAGAAAAACGAAAAAAAAAAAAAAAAACGTAAAATTTACAGTACATAGAGGTGGTTACATAACATGTTCAATATGCTGTCCTGCGTTTCCTTTAGCACACTAAAATCGCAAAATAACATGCTCAAACACAGATCGAAGTAAATAGATGATGTCATCGCTCTGTTATTTTATAAACAACGCATGGCAACTGAAAAACTGTTTAGCCGGCACCGCTGGGATCGAACTCCAGATATCTCGATAACTGGCAGAAATGCGTTCGCTTTACGTTACGGTGCCAACAATTCACAGCGCTATGCATGGTTTATCAGTCAGCATCTGACTACACAATGCGTAGCTTATAAAATAACGTGGACAGAGCGATGACATCATCTATTTACATTATATCCACGTATTTGAAATATATTCAACAGATCGAAGTGCTTCACTGAAAATGTTGTGCATATAACGCGTAATGCTTGCCTTGATGTCCACCAAGTTTGCTACGTAACCACGACAGACGATGGGGTTTAGATGTCCTCAAAGCCCAAAATCGCGCGGGCTCAATCTGGTGAGCGCGCATGTTAAGTTGCAGGAATCTGGCTATTGATTATTCTGTAGTTTGTACGATAAAATGTGCCTGCAACAACTACTTGACAAGCGTTGCTTTGTGAAGAGGAGTACCATCCTGCATAAAAACTGTTGAATCGAGACACTGACGCTGTTGAAGTGTTGGAATTGCCTTATTCGCAAAAACAGATGCATAATGCAGCACACTGACAGTGCATATAACGAAACAAGCAGAACAGTGACTTATGGATAATGGAATGGAATCTCGTGCACATTGTGTGGATTTCCTGTTACCCAAATTCTACAGCTGTTCGTATTAACAGCACCCTGCAGACAGAAATGGTCTTCGTCTGTCCACAAAATATTTCATGGCCATTCGTTGTCCTTTTCAGTCCAAGCAAGAAATCGCAGTGCGAATGCTTTTCTTTCAAATCTGGTCAGGGGAAACAAGTGCTGAACATGAGAAGTTTTGTCAGGAAAACAGCAAAGTATTCCTGAGATACTTCTCCGTTGAGACCTGGAATACTTCGCTTTGAGACTCGACTGGATTACTACGCTGTTGAGAAGTAACAGTGAAGTATTCCAGTCTTGTAAGCCCAAAATCGTAAGGATAACAGCGAAGAACTTCGTGGACCTGCTTGAGGGCTTGCCTGAAGACTGAGCAATACGCCGTGCTCCACTCTTCCCAGGACATTTATCAGTCTATCTTCTTCTAACGCTGTGGCTACATTGTCCACGGTCTGTTTTTCGTCTGGCTACAGTCCTCTGCCAGGTTTAAAGTCCAAAGAACCTGTCTCTTCAAACTTCCGGTTCTATTTACCTAAACCATTTACAGTCATTGGCCCAGTTTTTAAGCTTTCAACGTTCTAAACTTGCACAGTGCTGTTAAAGCACAACTGTTATTCAGCTAAAACAACTTCACGAGAAGTTCCCGAGCTTTTGATGAAAGTGTGATTGCGCTTAAAAGCACTGATTAGTCCTCTGCAGTGATATGATGCATTCCGCTGATGCCTGCTTCTATAGCAGCTTCTTTTCAAGCATGCCGCATTGCAGGCACTTGTAATTTGTATATTTAAACAGTGCCAGCGCATATAGCTGCAGCTCGTTAATGATGCACGTGATTACAGCGCCCCTTATCCACCTGGAGGCGAGTTTTGGAACTAGTTTTTCACGTCAAACAAATTACATTTTTCTCAGGAGTCTCCAAATCAAATTGAAAGTCATTCCGAGAAGTACAAGTGGTTCATGTACGAGTATATAGTTCCACCTGTAACGTCCTTGGAAATGAGAACTTAAATTATGGACACCCGGCACAATTGAGTGTTTTACATTAGGTAGCGTGCACTCATTTTTCGTTCAAAAAAAGTCCGCTGTTATGCTTGCAGGCTCATTTCAAATGCGTATTTACTTTAGTTATGCGTTTACTACTTATCAATAGAAATTCCAGGTATGTAATTATTTTGCAGGGAGACATGAAATACTGAACGATTGATGAAACTGATATGCTGAATATTTCTTGCTACGAGTATATGCTTCGTGTTTAGAAAAACAAATATCGAATTTTAATGCACTGTGATGATAGCGGCTCTTTTCAGAGGAACGCTCTGTATTACCATTTGACACACATGGTGGCAAAATTTCGTAACCATTAAAGTAGCACCAGCAAAATGATGATAGGTCACCACTTAGTCGCATTTGTTTGAACATTTTCGCTGATCGTTTCCGTGCGTCCTCAGGAACAGAGCTAGGTCGACTGCGACCATTTCAGAAACAAAGCAACGAAAAAAGGATAATATCTTCCTCTAGGGTGAATGCAATGAAATATTCTTATCGGGAATTTGATGAAGGAGAAAAAAGCAATAATATGCAGCATTGGTGTGTCAAAACTGCTGAAGAGATATAAGCCTCGCAGGTATAAATGCGGCTTATCCGTAGCAATGGATTGGAAGACAGTTAGTTTAAACAATAGCAAGTGAAGACACATTGGTACGAAGAGAGAGAAAGAGAAAGAGTCATGACCCACAGGCACATGAAACCAGTAATTAACTCTTAAAAGTCGATGGGGATCTCATTAAAATTCCCCTCTTACAGGAAGAGAAAGTGTTGCTAGTGAGGTGGAGGGGAATTTACTTCACTGATGAGATCTTCAAAACGTCAAGAGGAAATGGCGAGTACCTGGCAACATTCAAGTAATTGTTTGTTACTCAGCTAATTAGCCTGTGTTTGTGCCCTCTCCCTCCCCAGTTCTCCCTCCCACCAGCAAGCTTCCCCCGTGAATATTCTCAGTAGCTTGTGAGCGTTAGCTGTTCAAACAGAAATGAAAATGGCGTGATGTTTAAAGTGGTCGGAGCTCTGTAAATTGCTCTGGGGTAGGTACCGTTGGGATTCCAAAGCACACCAGGCAGAAAATGTGGTTTGAAGGAATAAATAACGAAAGCTTTACAATAGGAATCCGGAGACTACGGTGTAAGTGGTTCAAACGAAGCGTTAAAAATGTTTCTAGATATTTGAGCAATAAATGAAATGAAGAAGTAAACACGCTTCTCTTTCCAGAAATTTGCAGCAATAAGGTATTTGAAACAACGTATTTCTCGCTAAGCTCTTTTGAACCAATCTGATTCATAGAAAAATAAAACATCAGATTTCGGGATATTTAGTGATGCAGAAAAATTTTGAACTTGCACTTCCCAAAAGACAAGAGGTTCTGGAAATGTCATGACTCTCAAAACGCACGATCAAAGAGCATTGAATTTTTGAGTAACATTACAGCAAAAGTAACTTTATTTTATGCCTAGAGTGTACGTCAACGTGTGAGCTCATTTCTTAACTCACGCATTTACGTGACAATGAACAACGACACCGCTTCGTAATATTATTTCGAGGTAACTTGAGTTTTTAAACGGAATTGAAAACCCACAAACATGGTAAACACTCTTGGGCTATAGAAATGTGCATAGTGTACTAATATATTTGATGCATCATATTGGCATGATTCTACACTATCTACCAACAAGTAATTGGACACCTGTGATAGCAAATGAAAACGAAGTTTATTCACCTTCAATAGTTGGTGGAGCCTCCACGAGCAGCGATTACAGCTGCGACCCTCCGGGGCATACTCTCAACCAGGCGTTGTACGACGGCTAGCGGTATTTTCTTCCACTCGGCTTGGAGAAGACAGGTCAGTTCCTTCACCGATTTCGGACGAGTGGGGGCACCCCTTAAGTCGACGCTCCAACTCGTCCCATAGGTGCTCGATAGGGTTAAGGTCCGGGCTCTGCGCAGGCCAGTCCATTCGATTAACCCCATTGTCACCATATCAAGCCATGGTGGACCTCGCAACATGACAGGTGGCATTGTCATCCTGAAAGTAACATGGGTCCACCTCGTAAAACTGCCACAACGTAGGAAGCGCATGGTCATCCAAAATGGTGCAGTAGGTCTTGGCGTTGAGTCTACCAGGATTTGTGACCAAGGGTCCCGCGCCATACCAGAAGAAACACCCCCATAGCATAATTCCACCGCCGCCGAATTTCAAAGTTGGCACAATACATTCCGGCAGGAGGCGTTCTCCGGGAAGACGCCAAACTCAGACCCTGCCATCCGAACGGTAGAGGGTGAACCTTGATTCTTCGCTCCAGAGAACTTGTTTCCACTGTTCAACGGTCCATTGTCGACGTTCTTTGCACCACGTTAGCCGAGCAGCGCTATTAGACTTGGTGATCAAAGGCTTGTGGGCAGCAGCACGTCCATGATAACCGAGCAGATCGGCTTCCTTACGGATGTTATTCATCAAAAGAACACTCCCGGGTGCCTGTTGAAACTCCTCGCGGATGTGGCTCATCGATTTGGTGCGGTTCTTCCGAATTTCTCTGGCCAGCAGCCGTCGGTATCTAACTCCCAGTTTTGTGGGTCTGCCGGGTCGGGGACCATTCCTACAGTCACCTTTCATCTTCCACTTGCCAATCACGTAGGCCACTGTCGATTTTGGGTACTTCAACTAGCTGGATATGTCACGTATGAATCTGCAATTTCTGTGATACCCGACGATTACACCTTTCTCGAAATCAGAGAGCTCCGAACTGCGTGGCATCTTGCATGCGACTGGTTGCGTTGTTGTTTCCCACATGATATTTAACGGCGGCGGCCGTGACGTATATCAGGACTGCAGATATCGTCGATTGCAGGGGTGTCCAATTACTTGTTGGTAGATAGTGTATGTACACTGCCCGACATAGAAAATGCATCACCAAGAAGTATTTTTCGAAGCGTCATACAAATTTGTTGATATGTATCGACAGTTGGGATACGTAATTTTGTTCACGAATGTGTTCGGTGGTTCCTTTTAGAAGCACGGTCAATTTTTCTGTTTTCTATCTTTTTTCTCCATATTTTGGAACACCTTTCAATTCGATGACGCCCTGCTCGCCACAGAAAATGACTCACTGTGAAGGAATACACGAAATCTGACTTAACTTACCACACATGTAGAAAAGTGGGTACCAAAGAAGTGATCTAATTTCTGTGGGATAACATTAATGCGATGCGCAAGGAGACAGTAAAATGTGGTCGGAGTCAGTACGTTGTGTGATCGCCATGCTAAGCTTTACATTCAGTAACACGGCGTGGCATCGAGTCGGAAAGTCTCCGGATGGTGTCCTCCTGTATAGCTGGACATGCGTCGTTGACCTGTGTCCATAATTCATCAATATTGCAAGGGGGCCTTGCAGAGGCGTTACGTTGTCTACCAATGGCGTCCGACACATTCTCCATTGAAGAGAAGTTTGTATACCGCGCTAGCCGGAGCGGCACCTGGACACCTAGTAGGTACCGTCTGTTGACATAGGCAGTGTGCGGGTCGGCACTATCTTGTTGAAACTGATAACGTCTCAATCCATGACACCAGGCTAAAGGGCCGTATGACGCTCAAGGATGGCGACAAGATCAATCACATGACCTTGTCGTCTTGATACCCTGCATCGGTTATCGTTGACGCTGACGCGGAACCGAGACTTTTGGGTGAATACAACAAGGTTTCATTTGCCTCTCAGCGCACATATGATACGGCACCACTGCAATCTTGTGCGACGCTGCGCTGTGGTGAGTAGCAGCCGTCGCAATAGCTATCCAAAGCGTAAGCCTGCATCGGCCAATCTTCCATTTATAGTCCGTGTCGATACAAGGATGTCCATAACTACCTCCACACCTCGTTGAAAATGTTCTGCTGTGTGTTGTGGAGCAACTACGACTAGCCGTCGAATACGGCAGTTGAGGCTTTTGGATATATGCCCATACTTTACTTGCCCCCTAACAACTGTCTCCACATTCGGCCGACAGGTTTTGCACCCCCATTCCACTGCGATGCGACGCAGGTACAAACCAGCGGTAAGCAGCCCTATGATGAAGAACTCTGGTAAAGGTGTCCTTGTAATGGTAGAATTCCCGATGATGTGGCCCAGGCGTTCTCACCCCTAACTCATTCTTTCGCCACCGAGATCACTTTGGTCCAGTGGTCCACACGGCGAGGTGAGGATGACCAAACTTAACTATGACGAGCTATTTTATCCTTTTGTCTCCACCATCTATCACGTAAGTAGTTCGCAGCTGCAATCATTTATGTAATCCATCTATCGACACATACACGCTAATTTTCGCTCCGACAAATACTTCCTCACACAAGCTATGCGGCGCTCCGACAAATACTTCTTCGTGTGGCATTCATTTTCTATGGCGAATAGTGTGTTTCTAAATTTTTTCTAATCTTGGAAAATTTTTACTAAGCGCAATGCAGGGTTTGGTGGTGAGGCTTTGAATTTGTAAGATCCAGAGATTAACGCATGTTTCCTTTGCTGTTCTTTGTTGTCGGGTTGTCATGCTGGAAGATTCCATCCACCCCAGGGAAGACAATCAGCATCTATGGGTGTACGTGGTGTGAAAAGATGGATTCATAACGAATTCAGTCCATAGTGCCTTCCACAGGTATGAGTGGACCCAGAGAATGCTACGAAAACTTTCCCCAGACCATAACGCTGCCCACACCAACTTGTGTTCTTCAAGCAATAGTTGAAGAGTGTTTGTTCTCCGATGTTTCTCGCCTTATACGCCAACGTCCATCCGTTCGATGAAGAAAAAAACGTGACTCATCAGAGAAGGAAATCCATTGCCAAATAAGCGGAGTTCCAATTCCTATACTGCCGTGCAAATGTAATCCTTTTCTGCCGATGCACCTTCGTTAGCATAGGTGCAGTGACCATCCGTCTGCATCGGAGCCCCATCCGCGGCAGGGTTTAACTGTCGTTTTAGACACACTTCCGGTAGTCCTCTGGTTCATTCGGCCAGCTCCACTGTAGCGTGTCGATCAGCCCTCACGCACATTCGAAGCCAACGTTCACCTCTCACATCAATGGCACGTGGTGCTTCGCAGTTTCCACGTCGCTTATTCGCAATGGTGCGATTTCTCCAATTACTGATACATTTTAACAACAGCAGCACACGAACAGTTCACCAACTGCTCTGTTTCAGAAATACTGCCACTCTTGGCCCAAAAGCCGATAATCATCTCTTTTTGCAAATCTGATAATCCGCTCCTTTTATCCATGACAACAACGCTTTTGGTAATAGCTTTAGGTTGCCTACAGTACACCTTATATACCCTGCAAGCCAGGTCACGACACGTGCCTTATTTTATTGGCTACGCGCTGTTGACGTCAGAAGTAGGAGGGGGTCACAATAATGTGACTCGACTGTGTATATGAAACGGCTATTAACAAAGACGTTAGAGAAGAACAACAGACTGGCAAAGGGCGTGCTACTTCTGGTATAACATTGAAAGTCGCCATGCCACGCTGGCGTATGATCATTCTTCCGAGAAGGGTCCGGGTTCGAATCCCGGTGAGGCATGGATGTTGTGTTTGTCTTACGGCACTGGCTCTGTCCCTTCCCTGGAGCCAGCGACCCTAAATTAGTGACGGCGGACTGCTTATAGCCCATTGAGTTGCTCACGGTGGTCGTTAAACCTTCAATCAAAAACAAAAAGTCCCCGCTGTAGGGAATAATTAATTTGCTGACGTGTTTTCGCGAGTATTTCAGTTCTAAATCTTGAAGATTTGGATATATCTTTAAGGTTTATGTGTATATGACACGAAATTTTTCCGTTTAGTACTTTGCTTCCTTTCTTTTTATTTCTCTGCTCTGTGTATATGGCCTTGAAATTTCCCACTTACTACTCTTGTTATATCGGATATGAGAATTTACTAATAAAATTTAGAGTAGAAAGTTCTTGGGTCGTACGCGAATATTCTACGTAATTTCTGCAACACGTAATAAATTGAATCAAACACTTTTGCTTTCCAATAGGCATCTGTTCCCGGTCAACTCACCCCCCCCTCCTCCATTCAACAGATGGCGCTGCACGTTCAGTAGATACCCGTCGTTTCAGAACCGCTAGCCTTACGTTTGCCAGTCTATCGTATTCTAATGTCGTTGGCTATTATATACGTGATCATATAGATGTTTTGAGCATATTGAATTCCCTTTTTATCTGTAACTGGCAGAATGGAAATGGCTTAGAAGTAATTTTCCGTAGTAAACTAAAAATGTATGCTGACTTGTACACTTGTAGCTTGTTTTATTTCTTTCTCGTGTGGAGGTCAGGATGGCATCAAATGTTATCACATGCTATATTGATATATGTCGTGTCTGCCTCGTTTGAAAAAATATTCATTACAGAAATATTACGGCGAGATTTGAATAATAATGAGGATGGCAATACAGCACAAATTTCGAGGCTTTGAGCAATGCTCTGTCCTCAGTCCGCTTTTGTGGAGCATCCGCGGTGTTACTTGAAGTTTGTTTAGATGTTTGTGTACAGTTGCAGCACATTTGTGTGGCTGTATCATTTCTAGTTAAAGAAAAGTATTTCAGATGCGCACGTCCTCCGCAGACCAGTCAGTCCATCAAGTATTTCCGAAGTCGTCTGTTACACCACTATGCATCTCTACGCTAGATCCCTACACGAGATATGGACGCGTCACTCACTGGATAACTCCGCCACGGAAAGATGCATAAGCGAATAAAATGCGCAGGAATGTAAGAATTATTTTGAAAACGATGATATGAAAAAGAAAATACGCTGAAAAAGTCTTTGTCACGAACAAAATAGGGATTCGAAGTTATATATTACGCTGTAAAAAATAAGTGGTGTGAATTCACAAAACATTTCTGAAAATAGCATGCAGCAAAGTTGTAGTAAGCGTCCGTCTTTTATAGAATTTCCATTTCTAAAAGTGCCCGGTTTTTTTTTAACTTCCGTATTTTCACGGATTTTCTGTAGTCAGTTATTTAATTCCAGAAAAACCAAAATGTTGATGCAAAAAAGAAGAGAGATGAGGACAACTAAAGAAGATGTTACTTCCAAAGTGGAATATATAGAGCTGTGAAAGACAGTACGAAAAAGTTTCCCTGAAGACGTAAGGAAATTCAACTGTGAACTAGTGAGGATAGCAATCGAAAACAACCAAAGCCTAAAGATAGCAAAGGGACATCTCAGTAAGGGAAGAAAACAGATTATGGCACTGAGAAAAGAAGATGGTTCTGTAACAAGAAATAGAGGTGAAATTTTGACAAGAGTGAAGTATTTCTACTTCAAATTATATGAAAGGGATGATACATGTATTCCAGACATCATGAAAGATACCAGTACCAGAGTTCCTCCAGTCCTTCCAGCAGAAGTTGCACATGCAATCAAGAACATGAAGCGGGGGAAAGCTCCAGGAGAAGATGGAATTACTGTAGACATCATACAAGAAGCAAGTGGAGAAATTGAAACAGTACTCGCCCAAGTTTTCACTCGATGCTTTAATGAAGGGAAGATTCCTGAGGATTGGAACATCCTACAGGAATGATCCTGCTACATAAAACAGGTAACATTGAGGATCTCAGGAACTACAGACTTATCAGCCTCCTATCAGTGGTTTATAAAATCTTCACTAAAGTTCTTACACACCGCTTGAAGGTAACACTGGACATGGCTCAACCGAGAGAACAAGCTGGATTCAGGAGTGGCTACAGCACTATAGATCATATCCACGTACTGAGAGAACTAATTGAAAGATCGAGGGAATATGAACTTCCATTGTGCATGGCTTTTATCGATTATGAAAAAGCCTTTGATTCGGTGAAACCATCAGCAGTTGCAATGGCCCTGAAATCCTGCGGTATTGAAGATGCATACATTAATATTATTAATAACATCTATGAAAATGCAAGTGCAAAGATTCGGCTGTTTGAAAATACAACACACATAAAAATTGGAAAAGGAGTGAGACAAGGTGACACCATATCTCCGAAGCTCTTTAATGCCACATTGGAAAATGTCTTTCAATCACTGAACTGGGAAAACAAAGGGATAAAGATTAATGGAGATTATCTAACCCACCTTCGTTTTGCTGATGACGTTGTCATTTTTGCAACTACCCCATCAGAGCTGCAGAGTATGATCCAGGAACTTGCTGTCAAGAGTAAAGAAGCGGGATTAAAAATGAATTTTCAGAAGACAAAAGTGATGTACAATGCTTTTACAAGAAATGAAGATTTTTCGATTGATGGAGAAGAGCTGGAGATAACAGATACGTACGTTTATCTTGGACAGCAGATATCAAGTGAGGGTCACATTAATGAAGAAATTAATCGGCGTATAAAACTTGCCTGGAGAGCTTTTGGCAGGAACAGCATAATTTTCAAGAGCAATATGCCATTATGTCTTAAAAGAAAAGTGTTTGATCAATGCAACTTTCCAGTGCTTACGTATGGTGCAGAGACCTGGACCTTAACTGAAAGAGACATACAAAGGCTGCAGACAACTGAAAAAAGCTTGGAGAGGTGCATGCTCGGTGTAACCAGGAGAGATAAGAAGAGAAACTCGTGGATCAGAAAAATGACAAGAGTGGAAGACATTATGATCAGAGTAAAATCCCTGAAATGGCAATCGGCTGGACATACTGCCAGAAGAATAGACCATCGATGGACAGTAGAAATTTTAGATTGGATTCCAAAGGACAGGAAAAGACCCAGAATAAGACCACATGAGAGGTGGGTGGATGAAATTCAGAAGTATGTGGGAGTAACATGGAGGAGACTGGCACAAGACAGACCGTTGTGGAAGAGGCTTGGAGAGACCTTCGTCCAGCAGTGGATAGATAATGGTTGAAAATGACGATGATGATTTCAGAAAAGACAGCTTCATGTTTTTTCCGTATTTAGACAGAAATTTCGCAAAATCCCACCTGCTGAATATTTCAGCTCTTACGCGAGAAAATCTTTTTGCGCCGTTGGTGAGGATCAAACCCAGGCCGTTGGGGTTGAAGGCGCGCGCCTTAACCACTAAGTCGGAAAGTCACAGGAATGCTGCTTACGTTCAAGATAAAAACTTATTGAGTATTGATTTTTTTCATTAATGTTAGTGATTAAGTCATATTTATTTTCTATTGGAGCTTATTACTTTTTGAGTACGCTTGTAATAATTTTATTTTTTCTGTAGCAGGTCTTATTACAAATTACGTAATGTTTTTCGTCGTGATTTTTCGAAGCAACAGACTGATTTGGAGTTTGAGATCTTTTTTCAACTGACAATAACTTCCAATTATCTTTAAGAGAAGGTGCAATGGACTGTTTTATTTCACCAAACTTCTAAATATAAAGTTTACTTTTGATAGCTATATAGCCTTTGCCTTAAGGACTACGTGGACTGATACATAGACATTGTACAATCACCTCTACCATAAATTAAGTACCCCGTTTCTTATGGTAACGCAATATACACTGCTGGCCACGCAAAATGCAACATCAAGAAGGAAGCATCCGATTGGTCTGAAATTTGCAGCATGCGTCGCCCGCGAAAGGACATGCAAACGATTAGCATTGCAGGGCATATGCAAATCATATGCGCCTGGCACGCCACTGAGAAACACTATAAGAAGGGTGCACAGAAGGCGGGGTGTAAGTAGTGGAAGTGTGTTGTGCTGCCGGACCTGTACGTGGGAAGCTTCCTGATGCCTCGTCTCAGAATACGGCAGTCATTCCAGCACGTTTCGGAAATCGACAGAAGACGAATAGTGGCTTATCGCGACAGCGGTTTATCGTACCGAGACATCGGCGCCCGTGTGGGAGACATTCAGCTACAGTGAGACGAGTATGGATTCGGTGGGTGCAGGAGGGACGGACGGACCGACGTGAGCGATTTCCGCAGCCGCGGCATACCACCGAACGAGAGGACCGGCATGTTGTGCGGCGGGCATTGACGGCTCGCACCACCACATCACGAACGTTAGCGCAGGAATTAGGGTGTGTTGCGCAACAACCTGTGTCAGCACGTACCGTTCGACGTCGTCTGCAGCAGCGGGGACTTGTCGCACGGCGCCCATTGCTCCGAATACTATTGACGTTACGCCACCGGCGAGTGCGACTGCAGTGGGCCGTTGAACGCCGCACCTGGACTACGGAATGGCACGACATTGTCTTCTCCGACAAATACCGCTTCTGCCTGCAACACTACGATGGTCGTATTCGTGTGTGGCGGCACCGCGGCGAGAGACTGTATGACGCCTGCATTATGCATCGCCATACCGGTCCGTCGCCTGGCGTTATGGTTCGGGGCGCAATTGGATCTCACACCTGCACCCTTCTGGTACGCATCGTTGGTACACTCAACAGCCACCGCTACATCTCCAACGTTTTGGAGCCTGTAGTCCTCCCTAACCTGCGGGAGCTGCCAGCGGCCACGTTTCAACAGGACAATGCGCGCCCGCACGTGGCACGCATCGTGCAACGATTCTTCAGTGCCCACCAGTGGTATCACTGCTGCCGTGGCCCGCCTGTTCTCCCGATATGTTGCCCATCGAACACGCCTGGTCGCTAATCGGCAACCGAGTGTCCCGGCAAGCACCACCCGCGGCTACGCCTTATGAACTGTAGCAACGTGTGGAAGCAGACTGGGCCGACATACCCCAAGCCCACATCCAAAGCCTCTTTCGTTCGATGCCGCGGCGTGTAGCGGCCGTTATTGCCAGATATGAGGGCCACACGAACTATTGATGTCTGCGTGTTTTGTAAGTCGCACGGGCCTGTAAGCTCAATCGTTTCATCTTTGTATCTGTTGTTATGTATCCAGTAAATATGGCTTTGCTATCTTGTGTCCTTCTTGGTGTTGCATTTTGGGTGGCCACCAGTGTATAATAGCTGGTGCACAAAGTGGTTAAGAGAAGAAGAAATATCTTGTGCCACAGCAACCAAAATCCATGCGATATACTATCCACAATATCCGATCTCTCTACAGAACTTTAATTCAAATGCTTCGAGAAACTATTGAAATTCGACAGTTAATCAAAACCCCAAGTATTCCCGTGAATCTCTCCTATTTATCATCATATGGATACGGAAAAAGAGAACGGAGTTTTCCGTTAATGAACTGCCGAAAGGTTTCTGAAAATTCAGAATTTTTCTGAGGAACGAAAGATCCGAGAAATTCATAGTTTTCTCCGTGATTTCACGGAAAAAGTTGTATCAGAAATATGTTTCGTTAATTCAAGAAAGAAGTCACGGAAAGTGGCTCGTGAATTTCAGAAAATTTTTACAGTGCAGTAGTTTTGAAAAGAATATTGATAAAAATGTATATAATTTCATTAGTCGCTTCGGAAAAGATTTGATGAACACATACAGTATACGAATTGTAAAAAAAAAAAAAAATTAGGTTCCCTTCATTTCTTCCATATTGTGGCCTGAATAATTTTGATTAATTCGGGAAAGGGAACTATGCGCAGAATCCAGCATTTGCACCTGAACAAGTATTTAATGAAGTGATCTTCAAACTGCTTGCTATCTGGGCCACGGGTGGCCTAGTGGTCAGCGTTCACGACTGCCATGGTGATAACCTCATGTTCGATCCTGAGCTGGTACGTACGTTCGAGCCACTAAATACCCGTCGTGCGTCAGATGGGCACATTAAGCCGTCGGACCCCGGTTACTGGGCCCCCGGTAATAAATAAAGGCGTCTTCCTCCTTCTTTCTACTTCGCTTCCGTGTCACTTTCCTATCGGGCACTCTAGCCCAAATATCCTAGCTTCCTATTTCTAAGGGATGTTTAAGACCTGGGTTCAGACACTCCCTTCCTAAAATCCTCTATATATGGTCTGATCTGCTTGCTATCTGCAATCTTGGCTTTTAATTTCTGTTTGAAAAAACTTCCAGCTAGCTTGAATTGTTTGTGGGTGAGCTCCAGAGTCTGGGTGTACAACGTTCTGTGAATGATTAACAGTGTCGTAGACGAAGTTAACATCAGTTCTCAGTTCGTCGTACGCTTTGTATTTGTTCGTGATAATAATGGTTCCCTTCAGCACATGTCTTTTTTTTTTATCAAGATAATTCACGCCTCGCTGACGGGCTTATTTTCTCCGATCTGAATCCTTTTTGAATCTCTTAAAATTAAACCTATGAGCAGGTGCTGACTGGGCCGCCGTATTCTGGTCGGCTGTCTTACGTTAGTTAATACTTATATTTGTACCTCACCATGCCTATAGAAGAAAACCAAGCTGTGTAGAAAAGCAAAGTCTGCTTACCACTTTGACGGCTTCGAAAAAGACTCGTAGTAAATGTTCTGTTGAGCCAAACACTGTTTCTCATACAGGCTTTCAAACTTCGTCCCTTTTGGGTGATTTCCTGCACCTCAACCCTCTTACTGTAATTGCAGTTTCAGTTGAATAATCAATATAATCAAATATACTCCCAATATAACAGCAGGAAATCAATAACTGCACTAAGTTTTCATTTAGGTGATCCCACGAATGTATTGCTTTAATCTCAAATAGAAACTCGAAATTCGTCACATTCGTTAATACACTGAGGTTCGCCTACAATGAAACGTATGGGTTGCTTTATGTACGTATGTATGTATTTACGCATATGTTGTTTTGTTATTATTGTTGTTGTTGTTTATTTGTTTGTTTTAATGGGATCTGCATCTGTTTTACTACTTTTAAAGCCTTACAGTTAAATAAATTCCTTAACTGCCGTTTTGAAAGTTTGTTCCAGCTACAACAAATAAACTTTTTTTTTTTCATTTGAAAATAATTAAATCAACATCAAATTTCTTCACTTTTTAATTTCTGTCACTTTAACAACTCACAAAAATTCCTACAATTCTCGAAATTTTCAATTTTTTCAAGAGATTTTTCGTAATTAATTTGTTTTTGCCAGGTATGTTAAAAAAAAGCTGGCACATTTTGATTTCTCTTCTCACAGAAAGAAAAGAAACTTTTACAATTCTGAATTCAGCTATAGGAATAAAATTCGTCAAAATAAAAAAACACCTTCGACAGTCCCTCTTAGAGAACGTACCATGTCTATTGCTTCGGCGACGAAAGTAATGTTTTAGTTTCTTGCATCAAATTTTACTTGAAATATTTTATGATGTAATCAGAAAAATGGGTAAAATGTTGGTAATTACTGTCTCACAAACGCTGTTGTAATTCGTAGACTTGTGTCGAAAAGACGTTTAAACAAAAACGGGGATCTTGACATACCGCTAATTTTAGAGTTGGGGTACTGTGATAATTTTTTGCGAATAGTGGGCCGTAAAGAATATTCTTTCAGGGCCGTTTTTTGATCGCCAGTCCAACGCTGTCCAGAATTCCAGTTCATTCAACAAACGAAGTTATCTCGTCTATGCTGGTGACATTCCCGAGTCGGAATTGCACTGTGAATAACGCGACCAGCGAACGGATATATAGCTGTGGAAGAGACGTCTTCTGGCTCGTTACGGAATTCCATCCTTGGGATGTTTAAGGAAACGTGTGTGCAACAACATTTTCTGTGACATTTGGAAAAAACCGTCAAGAGAGACATAAATATGTTACAGCGTTCGTGTTGAGCAGATACGGGCAAAATAGAATAGCCAGAACTAAGGGAAAAGAAGCTCAGCACTGACACACAACTGAATCAAGAAATCCTAGCTTACCTAAGAAAAATGTGTGGAGATTGTCCGCTGTGAATATTTCGAAAGTAGGTGGAGTTCTGCAAAAATCATGTGGAATGTGAAGGGCATTGCTTTGAAACAGAAACAGTTCCTAATTCTCACGAATTCTGAGATAAGAAAAGTGTTTGTAATATAAGAGCAATTATTTTTCAAACTCCTTCCTAAATCCATTCGTATTGCTTTGTTGAATTTTTGTCATCAAGGACTCCCAAGACCATCGAAAAGACTAGGAGCCAGTACCAATCTCTGAATTGTTAAACTCTCAAGCTACGTTGCTCAGTAGTGGCACAGGGATGCTAAACTACGTTTCGGTGTTCTGTTGTTTTTTTTTTTTTTTTTTTTTTTTTGATTGAAGGTTTAACGACCACCGTGAGCAACTCAATGGGCTATAAGAAGTCGCCCGTCCCTAATTTAGGGCCACTGGTTCCAGGGAAGGGGGAGAACCAATGCCGTAAGACAAACACAACATCTATGCCTCATCGGGATTCGAACCCGGACCCCGTTCGGGCGAATGATCAGAGGCCATCGCTTAGACCACTGCGCCACCGGGACGGCTCGGTGTTCTGTAAACATTGCACTCGACTTCTTGCAGAGGAAGGGGTATGGTGCAAGGGGTCGTGTGAAGAGTTCAGACTGCCTCCTAATAATTCTATTTTATTCTAAATTATTCTATGTTTCTAGCTATTTATTTTGGCCTTAAAGTGGTTCCACTTAAAATCTCTGCCTTATATTTCCAATGGTAAAACTTATTTACATATTTTCTTCGCAATTAATGTATTCCCAAGGATTAAAATTTGCACATCGATAAAACTAACTTTGGGTTATAGCATGGGATACTTAATACTCGCTGAAACACAACCATAATTATATTAAAAATCAATCATTTTCCTTTGAGTAATGTTCAGACCTATTAATAGATGGCGCGACCTGTACAATGATGACGTCAGTAGACAAACAAATGTTGGATTGCTTAATTATGGTTATGTTTTATCAAGTATTAAGTATACCATGCTATAACATAAACTTAGTTTTATCGATATACAGATTTTATCCTTGGAAATACATTAATTGCGAAGAAAATATGTAAAGAAGTTTTATCGTTGGAAACACAAGGCAGAGATTTTAAGTGGAACCACCGTAAGCAATATCGTTATGTGCCAAAAAAAAAAAAAAAAAATCTGGAGAGCACCCTTGTACTCTTTGTAAATAATTTATGCTGTGCAAATTTCTCATGCCAAGGTCTTTGTGGATGTGAAATAAAACGACTGATTCGAGATCATACATTTTTTTTACGTACAATACATTGCATTTATTCACCTTACTCACGACTAAATATATTGAATTAACAACAATAAATATGGTTTACTTCTTCCAAACATTGAGCGGTACTTAGGTAGGTGGAATAATGAATGTTATTGTCGTAAAACCAATGAAAGAAAATATGTGAGTCAAAGAGTAAATATTTATGAAACTATGGTAGCGGCAATAGTAAGAAATTGGACTGTTTAGTTTTTCAGAAACGATATTTATTTTTATTATTATACACAGTCGAGTCACATGTGAACACCTCATACTTTTGACATCAACAGCGCGTAGCCATTGAAAGAAGGCGCGTGTCGTGAGCTGGCTAGGAGGGTATGTAAGGTGTGCTGTAGGCATTCTGAAAACATATTACTCGTTGCTGTCATGGATAAAAGGAGCGATTTATCAGATTTGCAAAAAGGGATGATTATCGGCTTTCAGGACAACGGTGGCAGTATTTCTAAAACAGCGCAGTTTGTGAACTGTTCGCGTGCTGCTGTGGTTAAAGTGTATCGTGATTGGAGAAATGGCGCCATTGCGAATATGCGACGTATAAACTGCTGAGCACCACGTGTCATTGATGCGAGAGGTGAACGTTGGCTTCGAATGTGCGTGAGGGCCGATCGACACGCTGCAGTGGAGCAACTCACGGGCCGAATGAACCAGGGGGCTACCGGAAGTATGTCTAAAACGACAGTTCGGCGAACCCTACTGGGCATGGGGCTCCGATGCTCAGGGATGGTCACTGCCCCTACGCTAACGAGTCTGCATCGGTAGAAAAGGCTTATATTTGCACAGCAGTATCGGAATTGAACCTCCGCTGATTGGCAAAGGATTGCCTTCCCCGATGAGTTACGTTTTCTGCTTCATCGAACGGATAGACGTTGGCGTATAAGGCGAGAAACATCGGAGAGCAAGCTCTCTCCAACCATTGCTGGCAGAACACAAGCTGGTGGGGGCAGCGTTATGGTCTGGGGAATATTTTCGTGGTATTCCCTGGGTCCACTCATATCTGTGGAAGGCACTATCGACTGAATTCGTTATGAATCCATCCTTGCAGACCAAGTAAACCCATACGTGCTGATTGTCTTCCCTGGGATGGATGGGTTTTTCCAGCACGACAGTGCGACGTATCACACAGCTAGAAATGTCCGAGAGTGGTTGGAATGGCACGATGAAGATTTCAAAGTACTTCCCTGGCCACCTACAATAGTTCCCCAGACTTAAACCCAATTGAGCATCTGTGGGACCACTCCGATCGTTTTGTTTGCTCTATGGATCCTCCACCACGCACCCTCCAGCAGCTGTCAAATGCACTGCAGTCAGCATGGCTCCGCATACCTGTGAACACCTTCCTGCACCTTATTGACTCACTCCCAGCACGTCTAGCTGCTGTCCGCGCTGCACACTGCGGTTACTCTGGATATTAGCTGGTTGTCACAGTAATGTGACTCGACCGTGTACATTATTGAGATTTAGACGAACTTAAGAAACGACCCTAATGCCGATGAAATACACTGACGGAAAAAAATCCCAACACCACGAAAAAATAGTTGTAGAGGAATGAAATGGCGGCAATATATTTGTATAGGTAACATATTTAATCGATTAAGGTTTCAAGATCACAACTTAATGTAAGCGCGAGAAGAGCCATTTTAAATGTGAAATGCTAGAACATTAATAACCGGTGTAACCGCCAGAATGTTGAATGCAAGCACGCAAACGTTCATGCATTGTGTCGTACAGGTGCTGGATGTCAGTTTGTGGGATGGAGTTCCATGCCTGTTGCACTTGGTCGGTCAATACAGGGACGGTTAATGCTGGTTGGGGGTGACGCTGGAGTTGTCGTCCAATGATGTCCCATGCGTGCTCGATTGGTGAAAGATCTGGTGATCTAGCAGGCCACGGCAACATGTCGACACTCTGTAGAGCATGTTGGGTTACAACAGCGGTATGCGGGCGAGCGTTATACTGTTGGAAAACACCCCCTGGAATGCTGATCATGAATAGCAGCACAACAGGTTGAATCACCAGACCGACGTACAACTGTGCCGTCAGGGTGCGTGGGATAACCACGAGAGTGCTCCTGCTGTCATAGGAAATTGCTCCCCAGACCATAACTCCAGGTGTAGGTCCAGTGTGTCTCGGCCGCAGACAGGTTGGTTGCAGGCGCTCACCTGGCCTCCTTCTAACCAACACACGGCCATCACTGGCACCCAGGCAGAACCGGCTTTCATCAGAAAACACAACAGATCTCCACTCCGTCCTCCAATGAGCTTTAGCTTGACACCACTGACGTCGCAAACGGCAGTGGTTTGGAGTAATTTGAATGCACGCTACAGGGCGTCTGGCTCGGAGCTGTCCTTCAAGCAACCGATTTGTAATAGTTCGTTGTGTCACTGTGGTGGCAACTGCAGTTCGAATTGCTGCCGCAGGCGCGGTACGATGCGCCACGGCCATACGCCGTACACGGCGGTCTTCTCTCTCAGTAGTGCCACGTGGCCGGCTGGAACCCGGTCTTCTTGAGGCAGTACCTTCCCTTGACCATCGCTGCCAACAATCATGCACAGTGGCTACATTCCTGCCAAGTCGTTCTGCAATATTGCGGAAAGAAACTCCACCTTCTCGTAGCCCTATTACACGACCTCGTTCAAATTCCGTGAGCTGTTGATAATGGCTTCGTCTTCTTAAAGGCATTCTTGACTAACATCAACACCCTACGTCGAATCTCAACGATAACTAACGCTCACGAACGTTACAGCGTGTATTTACAGCAGCTTTGCATGTTCCGAGGGGCGCTACTGGCGCCACACGTATGCGCAGAGGGCGAAATTTGCATAGACGTCACCTTACAGATGTACTCTCACCGCCTACCAACTGTCGTTTATCTAACACAACCCCTTCTTGGGGTTGGGATTTTTTTTTTCCGTCAGTGTATGATGTAGCAACGAAAGTACATCTGCGCATGCGCAAGATAAAATCTGACCTCCATATTGAAAAAAGAGTTGAATCGCAAATGTGTTAGTGCGGAGGATTCGTAACTTTTGGTCTAAGATATGTACAGTTACACCCCATTGTGTCATACCTCATTTTAAAGATTTCGCCAATACCAGGTAACTCTCCTTGGGAGTTAAAATTTAGATTTCCTCTCGACCCCTTTCCAAGGGGGATCGAGCGGAAGCCTAAATCCGTTTATTTTCGTGGTATAAGGTGCATAAAGATACCCTAAGCATTCACTCTCCACTAGGATGCTTTTTGCAATGGTAATGCAGGGAATTAGAACACGTAAGAACAAAGACGATTTCTTGAAAATAACGTGGGTGACATCACGAGTAGTGTTACGAGAGTTTTTATCACGCAATTATACAGTGCTCCGCGATATGTTTTTATCTTTTAATAACGCACGCCAAACCATTGGTAGTTCGCTAGAGACATTGCATGCTAGTTTTTTGGAAAGGATTTAGTTTTTTCCCCTGACTCCAGTCAGTTCGTGTAAGGGGCAATTCTTCTACTACTATTCCAGGAGCAGCCGAGTAATGCATGACTTCGCTGGAGAGGACTGTATTCTGCATGTCGTGGTTTACACTTCGGACGTGTTCTTTACATCTATTATCCAAAGCTCGCTTTGTCATTCCGATATAAATGTTTTTCGTGTTATCGGATCTGGTGTAATTAAAATAACGTTATTTTTTAAATAACTTTTTTGTCACTTAACACGGCTCTTTTCAGAGCTTCGCATGAAAAAAAGAGCTCTGGACAAAAGAAAATACGTAGTACTATTATTCAATAAATCTTCTTCATAAAATATATTTGCAAAAAAAAAATTATTAAAGCATCTGTTACAATAAAATCTGTTCGAGGCAGAACTTGCATAAAATGGAAACCTTCCCCGAACGGAAAAATATTTTGGTCACGAAATGAAAGAAAATAACGTACTACTTCTGTCTAAAACGAACCTGCCTAACTCAGAAATGGAAATGGTAAGAGATTAAAAGGACCTCGTAACAACAGAAAGTTTCCAGACGTTCCCATGCAGTCAAGTATTTTAATTGAATACAAGACATTACACACTAAAGTGTAATGATGAATTCACTCGGAACAAATCTCCTTGAAGCTGAAGATAACATAATTAAACAGAGAAAGATTGCTTTTGGATTGTTTGCACAAACAGGCTGGGCTTCCTAATGAGAACGCTTTCATGTAGTTCCCGATTCCGAGTGAATCGTTCCGATTTGTTTACATACAGCCTGAACACACTCTACGTGAAAAAAAGTAGTTTAACAAAACTTTTATGTGCGGATAATTTTTAGAATTTCGTTATAATGTACGCCTCAATGACTATTTTATTTGTAAACACATTTTATGAAGGAAATATATCGAATAATAGGACTACGGGTTTTTTGTTTTGTTTTTTTGTTATTTTTTTTATTTTTTATTTTTTTTATTTTTTATTCGGAGCTAACGTGCTCTTTTTGAGAACCTATTTCCAACTTTTGTTCGGGAAGTCAAATTTTTTAAGATTGGCGCTTCAATTTTTGGTAGTATTTATTCGGATTTTGTAAATTATGCCGGTGTGGAATTTGTCCGATTGCTGAAAGTATCGTATCCAGTTGAACAGCTCTCAAGCAAAATCTGAAAAGCCGTACTTCCAAAGCGGAACAACTATTGGGCGATAGGTTAATGGAATGTTAGTTCGAACGATTTGTAAAACAAAAATTTACATCCATTTGAACAGTTCATTGAAGTACTTTGTTCTAATGAATGGAAAAAAGAGAATGTTAGACACATTACTTTCGTCGGAAGCGCTACATGAAAATGCATTGCATTGTGATTCTTTATGGGACTATTCTTCCACAAACGGGCACACTCCTCATTTCTCACAGCTAAGACAGCGGAGCGCCAGGACAGCTCGGCTAACAATCTACTGTTTTCGATCTGGCAACGCTCAGTAAATATTAAGTTGTCCATATTAACCTTCAACACTATTAAAATTCCCTCAAGTTGTCGTTAAATTGGTCTGTTGTATTTTACAATGTCTCAATGGAATTTGTACCGTCTCGTTAACGATGTCGTACGAGATAGAAAAAACATGCATATCATGGTGTGAAAGATATGGTTTGCTACCCACCCTCGAAATAATAGGAATAAGGAATCACGAATGGCAATAGATATAGGTGCTTTTCTTCTTAAATTGTCTTTTGCTATGTATTTCTCAGCTCGAATTACAATACTTACTGTAAATACAAAAGTATAATTTTTATCAGTCTCCTGACGTATATATAGTGGTAAGATCGTTCTTAATTTTTGTTTTTTTAGTTCTTTTCAACATCTCAGTTATTATATATAATTTGTTACTACTACGCTTGCGGTGTTAAGATAGAATAATAATAACAACATTTCGCACAATAAAATGTTTATTATACATCGACTATAGTTTTGCAGAGCGTTTGGCTCGGCCTCCTCAGGACGAATGGAGCGTAAACATTCAAATCATTGTGACATCATCAGAATTCTGACGGTCACGGGTTTTGGTGAGTTCTTTCCACGCGTTTGAAAGAAATGGAGTCGACGTCATGTCGTTGACAAGCCGTGGCGAGTTTTGGTATATGTGGAAAGCTTCTAATACATTAAGCTTGATAGTCGAGTCCGGTTTACCAATAAGCGTAGCGTTTCCAAACAAAAATGTATGGTTATTTTCGTGACAATGTTGAGCTATAGACGACTTCTTCAGTTCATAGTTCCGTACATAGGTCTTGTGTTCCTTCACACGGAAACTTAAAGCCCTGCGGGTCTGTCCTATATATGAAAGACCACATTCACAAGGTATCTGATAAATTCCCCAGGAGTTTATGTCTTCGACGTAGTCTTTTGATCCGTAAAAATTCATCTTGTTTATGGGTTTGAAAATAACTTTGAAATTAAATCTTTTAAGAATTTTTTAAATTCCGAAGCAAATCTGAGGAGCAAAAGGGATAACTGCCCAATTCTTTCGTATTGGGAGGTCTGTAGGCATGAGCGTGCAGACGGGCTTTGGTTTCCTAAATTTTTGGACAGCTTTGTCTATAACGGAAGGGCTGTATCCTCTGTGTGCTGCAATTCGTTTAAGGAAATCAAGCTCTTTCTGTAAGGAATCCTCAGTTGAGCAGATATGTATTGCACGATATGTGTTACGTATGTGAAGAAGGCGGAGATCTTTTGTTTCCATGGATGATTTGATTTTGCATGAGGGGGTAAGGAAACAGCAAATGGTTTTCTATAACCTGTTATACTAAAGGATCCTTCAGAGCGTGACACAAGGACATCAAGGAATAGTAAGCAGCCATTATTTTCAGTCTCATATGTGAACTGTATATGAGGATCAATTGAATTGATAAGTTCAACTAATTTTGGTATTTCCGAGTTCATTCCATTCCAGAGGACAAAAGTATCATCTACATATCGAATCCACAAGTCAAATGTAATAAGCTGAAATAGTTGGTCTTCAAAATGGTGCATGTAGACTTCGCATAAAATAGGTGACAGTGGGCTACCCATTGCAAGGCCTTCTGTTGGAAAAATCTTCCACGAAAAAGGAAACTGCTTTGTCTTATACAAATTTCCACTAGTCTCAAAATGTCTTCTATTTCCGGTTGGTTGAAATGATGTTCTTTGAGACTTGCTTTCAATGCTTTGAGGGTTCCATTCACTGGGATACTTGTGAACATGGATTTCACATCAAAGGATAACATGAACTGATCGTTGAATGGATGTCGCTTTAGCCGATTGACAAACACAATGGAATTTTTTACAGATGTTGTGTTCGAAAAAGCCGTTAAAGTTGATAGTTTCGAAGATAGCAATTTGGCCAACTTATGTGTAGCTGATCCTATATTGCTAACTATGGGACGAAAGGGAACACCAATCTTGTGTATCTTTGGAAGAGCATAGAAACGTGAACAACGGGAATATGAGGGCTTCAGATGATTTTTTGAGCTTTGGTCAAGGGTTACACAACTTGTTACCACTTTCCGAACTTCCTTTAATTGTTTCTCCGATGGGTCATTTTTTATTTCCTTATAGGGTCAGACCCGCAGGGCTTTAAGTTTCCGTGTGAAGGAACACAAGGCCGATGTACGGAACTATGAACTAAAGAAGTCGTCTATAGCTCAACATTGTCACGAAAATAACCATACATTTTCGTTTGGAAACGCTACGCTTATTGATAAACCGGACTCGACTATCAAGCTTAATGTATTAGAAGCGTTCCACATATACCGGAACTCGCCACGGCTTGTCAACGACATGACGTAGACTTCATTTCTTTCAAGTGCGTGGAAACAACTCACCAAACCCCGTGACCGTCAGAATTCTGATGATGTCACAATGATTTGAATGTTTACGCTCCATTCGTCCTGAGGAAGCTGAGCCAAACGGTCTGCGAAACTATAGTCGATGTATAATAAACATTTTATTGTGCTAAACGTTGTTATTATTATTCTATCTCAGTTATTGTTTTCATTTAGCACATGAAATTTTTTTGATGAAACCAACGTTACTCATCATGATGAATAAAAAAAGAAGAACAGAATGCAAAAATAACCACTTTGTCAATCCCCATAATGTTTGCATTCAAATGTAAACAACAACAGATGCGCTACCAGATCGAAAACAGTAGATTGCTCGCGGAGCTGTTCTAGCGCTCCGCTGTCTTAGCTGTGAGAAATGATGAGTGCGCCCGTTTGTGGAAGAATAGCCCTTTATGGAATTACGAATGTGTTAATCGGTTATATAAAAGAAATTGTTTTCCACAATAAAATAAATGCCTATAATTATTATCATCACTATATGATTTATTTCGATGAAAATAGTAATAAAAATTCCGTATCGTATCGTGAACTTTTTCTTTCACGTTGGGCGTGATCAGGCTGTATGTAAAAAAAAGCGTAACGATACACTATAAATCGAAAAATACTTGAAAGCGTTCTGATTCGGAAGTCAGCCAACAAACACACACTGCAGCGCACCACTGTCATGTGACCAACATCGCCTTCTTTGCTGGATGTAAAGTCCAAAGTCTTCGCAGCCGGTTGTTTCATACGAATTTCAACGAGATAATCAGATTTTATTCTCTAACGTTGTTTATTCGTTGAAATGATCATTCATAGACTTTGCTTGTTGTGAATTGAATTCATTCGTGTGCCATGGGGGCCAAAGAAGAGCCTTCTCTATGTGGATGGGTACAGAAGGAAATGCAGGAAAAACAAAGTCTGGGACTGTCATGTAGAATCTGTTTTTAACATGACAAAAATTAAAATGTTTAAATTGCAACGGCTTCCGTGGATGCATTTATATAAAACGAACCCCTGTTTAAAATAGAAAATAGTTCCAGTCCCTTATGTTCTATCTTAGTCAGGTTTCACTGTATAGCAAAATTCTAAAAAAAACAAAAAAAAAACGTATAAAATAAACGTGATCTACTTCTTTTTTGACGTCTCGTGTTCAGTGTGATCAGGTTCTGTATAAACACAGCGAAACGATACACGCAACGTCGGGAACTACTTAAAAAGCAATTTCATTCGGAAGACCACCCACAAGTAGTTGACGGACTGTTAATTATCTTAAGTCTTATTCTCACGTTTTCGGCATCATAACAACGGTTGCAGATGGAGGTATGTTATAAAAGAATGATGTCCAATACTTACAATGATAACCCTTTTTTTTAGTACATAGAAATAATTTATTAAACTGAGACCCGACATTCAAATTCGATTTCTTAACGGAAAATGGAACTGCATGGTAGATCAAGCTCTTTAGTAGTTAAGCAGCAGAAAATCAAGAAATGCATGTAGCGTCCGTTTATTTTTGTGGTGTAATAAGCACAAAGATTCACCAAGCTTTTGGGATCGATTGAGAGGCTTTTTCAAGGCAATGGTAGACATAAAATGCAGGGAATTAGAACAAGAAACAAAGATGATGTTTTGAAAAAAAACGTGGATGACATTACGAGCATATTACATGAATTTTCATCATGCAATTATACGGTGTGCCGCGATGTGTTTCCATCTTTTAATATTTTAATAACGCATGCCGAACCTTTGGTAGTTCAGTAGAAACCACATCATTGCATGCTAGTTTGCTGGAGAGGATTTCGACTGTTTCCCTGATGGCAGTCTTTGCGTTTCTTGAGTATTCACAGTCTGGTGTATTTCAAATACAGTTAGCAGAAAATCAATTTTATGCCCTGTTTTACACTGTTATTAAAACACTGATTAATCAAAGCAGCTTAGTGCCTTAATATGTCAGCAATGAAATATAAAAGAATTTTCATTTCCTTTCCGTTTACTACCTCATAACGTTCGGTAGGGATTTTAGCCCACGAAATTGGGTTTCAGATTATTTTTATGCAAGGATACACTTCCGAATCTCTACACTTTCGCATAGTCTTCGCGTGTATCAATCCGCCTTGTTTA
This sequence comes from Macrothele yani, assembly GCA_039090855.1. NCBI lineage: Eukaryota > Metazoa > Arthropoda > Arachnida > Araneae > Macrothelidae > Macrothele > Macrothele yani. Next base: position 108,007,133 of record CM077004.1, on the reverse strand, counting down.
CATACAGCCTCGTTACCACAGCACTAAGGGGCAAAGGAACTAGCTCTTCATAATTTTCATGCCGAGTATTTTTATGGAAAAATAATAATTTCAACGCTCTAATAACACCGTTTTTTTATACTCAAAAATGCGGATTATTTCGTACGAAGGATACTAATACGTAGAGCAAACGTTTTTTTTTTTCTTCTTCGAGGTACTCTTACAGTTAGCTTCAAAGGTTTAATGAGAAGTGACTGGGCAGAGTTATGTAACTTATAAATACGCTATTCATTGGTCAAATAGATACCAACTGAAACAATTGTTTTTTCTGAAATACGTAATTTCTTAATTTTAGCACTTTATATCAGTATAAAGCTTTAGCAACTTAGATTATGATTAACGGAAGCAGATGCGAAAGCTCAGAAGCCATACCTCGACGTCGGGCATTTGACTGACAAGCTCTTGGAATTTAAAAGTTATGATTAATTCGCCAAAATTGATCATTCAGACGACAAAATGGTAGAAATTATTCATAATCATTGTAATTAACCATTCAGGAACAAATAACTAACTGTGCAATAAATGAGTTCAGTCTGCGCCTCATACATCGATCTGTTCTCCATTTAATGCATTAAATATATTGCATTGAAGACAAAAAAAAAGCTTCAAATCGTAAGATTCTTTTTTTTATTTTTTATTATCTTTGTTTAGCGGTGGAGCTAGTCTTCTCGCCACTTAATGCTGAGTGTGAACAAGCTGTACTTGAAAAAGACAAACTAATGCACTCACAATCGGGAACTACTTGAAAAGGTAGATATTCCAGAGTTTACCCCTTTATGCTACTTTAACGTTATTAATTTAACACATTAATGCTCAGTGGAAGGTCTAACCGAGAAGATAGCGCTCTAAGAAATCCACAAAAAAATTGTTTCCTTGGTAGGACTCGGCAGCACTGTCCATTCTTTACTGGGCCATTCACTGGTACAAAGAATCAGACCATTTGATGTCCACGCTAACCAACGGACGGCGAGCGTTATTTTCTAGAGTGCCGCAGATGAGGAGTGGGAAATGGATCTAAAGTTGAGGCTGTCTTTGAATGAGTGTTAGGGTTCATCTTCTGCAATAGATGGCGCAAAAAATCACTCCTTGGGCGTGTGTTTTACGACTTGAGGAACTGTCCCAGAAGTTGGCGTCAGCGAATCACTGCAGACCTTACCATATTCAGAATTGAAGCGGTCTCTCTTTGGCTCCACAATGAAAAGACAAAATACGTGCAGTTACGTTTTAACCAATGACGTTATTTGGGGGTGGAGCTTAGTAGGTAGGCGTAGTATATATAAAAAATATAATAATAAGCTCCAACAGAAAATAAGATTACTAATTCATTCGAAAAAAAGGTTAACTTCAAATTTAAGTGATGCACAATCGGTAGAACAAGTGGGTTTTAGTTCCGTTTACTTTACAATAGAACATCTTACATACAATTAACCAATTAATAGAAAAAAATGAATATCAGAAAGAAGTTCACTTAGTTCTTGTAAATTATACCAAAGCTTTTGATTCTATATATCAAAAGGAAATGAGTTCTTCAATAAAAAGACAAACATTGGAAGGAAAATATGTCAGAATACATAAAACATACATCGTCTTTACGCGATTTAAAACTTGATAAAGTTCTATAACCTGCCAAGTTAAAATTTAATTTAATCCTAAAATCATAAAATTGCAAATGAACATGAAACCTTTCGAACACACATTGGGTTCATCATCAGATACGAACTAAATTACAAGGTGGACAGTAACTAGTTTATATTGCTTCGTTGAAAGTCGTTGTGATGACGTAGAAAATGGCACACGTCATCGTATGGCGTTAGTTAATAATTCTAGTTAAGACTCCTTATTAGAGGGAGGGTTTCCCAGATGATCTTGAAGAAACTTGCAAAGTAAGGATTTCCAGGGGATTGGAATGTATGAAGGAATATTGTCATTGCAAGATGTAGGCCCATAATGATAGATGTTTAGACTTTCGGTGAGTGTAAGAGAACATTATTTTGAGATGTTGCAAAGATAGAAGATTATTTCCATAGGGGAAAGTATGATCCATGAAGGTAAGTCCTGAAAGAGCAGTAAGCATGGAGGCTTTCTTTACATTATATAGATGTTTACTGTTTACCGATTCTCGTCTTTAAGTTCCGTTTTGTAGATCTTATGTATACTTTGTGTGGTTCCTCGGGATCCGCAGCTTGTAAAGAAATAATGTAGACACCACATTTAGAGTCAGGCTTCACCGGGTGGCGATCTTTTTTAATTAAAAATTAGATATTTCTGGTTTTAACTCCAAAGTCTAGATTATGTCGGTGACAAACATATTTTAGTAAAAAAGTTGATCTCTGATCAAAGTTTATGGATCCGTTAAATTTGCGGGGGTTAGAATCTCGGGTTAAGGTAGAGGAATTGAAAGACTGCGATTTTCTGCACAAACGGTTCACCACATGTGTTTCATAGCCATGGGTAAGCGATTTGTTTGATAATTTTAATTTTCTGGTTACTAGGCGAATGTTCGAAGAATGAGAAATAGCTCATTGAAGCAAGAACCGTATCGCAGCCAATTTTTAACTCACTGGATGGGGTTGGATGGGTGGAAGAATTAGGGATAAGCGAAACACTGGATGTAGGTTTGCGGTAGACAATATTGTATCGAATGATTATTGGGGTTTCTCTCCAACAAGAAATCTAGGAAAGGTAGTTTCCAATTGGTTTCAACTGCAGTGTGAACTTAATGGAGGTGAATTGTGACTGCATGCATTTTACAAAACAGTTGAGATCATCTATGTTATATTCCCAAAATATGAGAATGTCATCAACGTAACATATGTACCGGCTTGGACGTAGACGAGTCTCTTGCATGACCTTATCCTCGAGAACTTGCATACTAAGTTCAGCTGAAAGAGGGCAGAGAGTGATCCCATAGGAGCACGGCCTCTCTGGAGAAAAATCGTGTCGTTAAAGTCAAAATAGAAGATTTCTGGGTGAATTTCAATGTTCGGATTATGGCCTGAGTCTCATCAGGTGAGGTTAAGTTCTGCGATGTAAGTTTAGATTCTATAAGTTCGTGGACGATGTTCCACTGGGACGTTTGGAAAGAGCAAAACGAAGTCCAGCGAGGCCATAATAAATTATATTCGTTGTTGTTGATAAGAATGAATTTTTAGAGCTTTATTTGAACTGGAAACGGAATAACAAGACTTGGAGGTGGGGGTGGGCTAGAAATCGGGAAGAGTCTTTTCTAAAGGGCGAGACGAACTTGTATGGCCCGAAACAAGTAGTCTGAGTACATGTCCTTCTTTATGTAATTTGATTTTCCCGAGGAGTTCGGGAACTCTTAGCACCAGAGGAGGGGGTGAGCATATTTTCCACAATCACTGAAGGGAGGGTCATGGTTTTTAAGGGGACTCAGTTCTGCAACAGTAGCTGCGGAAGAGTGGAGTGAGGAATAGATTGTATGGCTTTAGACATTTTGGCAGAGAAATCAGATTTGTTGATTTGTTCATATGATTATCTGGTTGGTCTTTTCTGCAGAAACCAGTGCTAGATCTGGGTTATCACGAAGAAGCTTGAGTTGCCTACGTTCTTTCACAGCGTTTAAAGTATATTGAGTCTTCGTTCTAGAGAAGTTATTATTAACTGCTTGAACAAGTTTATGCCGAATAGGGTCCTGTTCATTCACTGGTAACGACTTGATAATTGATTCTGCTTAAGGAGTGAATGTGAAACGATTGATTCGGGTGGCCCGTTAAGCATATTTTATACCGTTTTTTAAGGCCGACTCCTGAACGGAGTTGAGTTGAGAGTTACTTAGATTCACATAGGCGGGTGTTGCAATAAATGATTCCAAAGGATCTAGGTTTAGATTTGTTGTAAAGTGTTGTGGCACAGGCTACATGATTTCTCAGTTTATGAATATAAGTTCGTATGTGACCACTAATTTCAGATAGAAAAATGGCCGTAAGAACGAATATACATCTGTCAAGAAGAATCGAGTTTGTTCGTTTGGCCATGAGTTTGTAAGCCTCGTATGAGCGCTTCTGCAGATAGTCGATGCAGCCACGTTTCAATCTAATTTCAGAGGACAAGCAGTTTAATAGAAATATGTCAGGTTAATAAATAAAACATATAGCAAGGCTTATAGCAATAATAAAGTAGGAGAGCATGGGCTCGGTTTTCGAGTGGATAGAGGGGTTAGACAAGGAGACCCACTATCTCCATATTTATTTAACTCTGTATTGGAAGATATTTTTAGAAATTTAAACTGGTATGAAAAAGGATTAAACATAAATAAAAGGTACCTAAATCACTTAAAACTTGCTGATGGCATAGTCATCATTACAACTAGCAATACTGAAATGCTAAATACACTGGCGGAAAGTGAAAAAAGAACACTAAGAAGGAATTGGCGGACGATAATGAAATCTACATATGTTCATGGGGTCGAGTTTACGTAGGTGTGATGTTAATTTCGGGACCAACCGGTGAGCTCTTACGCCATAGCACGGCATGATATGAAAATTATCGTCGGTGGTATTTAAAGAGTACGGCGAAGTGAATGTAATCAGTCGTCGGTGTACGGACACGTGCGAAGACCCTGAAGAAATTGCAATGCCTGGACATGGAAGACGTGTACGATTTCAGCAGTTATCGGACTTTGAGCGAGGTCGTCTAGTCGGACTCCGCGAGGCCGGGTGGTCGTATCGTCGTATTGCGGAGCGAATTGGACGGGAAGTATCAGTGATGGTACGATGGTGGCGTAGATGGTCCGAGGAACATTCCCACACGAGAAGACGTGGAACCGGGAGTCACAGACGGACTGATGAGCGGACCGATCGACACGTAAGAAGAGCGGCGTTGTCAAGCAGAACATCCACTGCGAAGCAAATCCGGGCTGCCGTTGCACCTGAGGTGACTGTGCAAACAATCCGCAACCGTCTACTGGATGCAGGACTACGTGAACGTGTGTCTCTGGCATGTGTACCTCTGACACCAGCCCACCGTCAGGAACGGCTGCAGTGGTGTCGCCAACGTCTGCACTGGAGAAGGCAATGGCGATCTGTAGTGTTCAGCGATGAAAGCAGATTCTGCTTGGGAGCCCCCGATGGCCGTATGTGTGTTCGCAGACGCACAGGGGAGCGTCTCCATCCTTCTTGCATCCGCCAGCGACACACAGGGCCTACACCTGGTCTCCTGGTGTGGGGAGCGATCAGCTATCACTCCCGTACACAACTAGTGTTTTTACCGGGTACGTTAAATAGCACCTCCTACATCAACAACATCATTCATCCCGTTGTTGTTCCATTTGTAAGATCGGTCCATCGTGGTCTTTTCCAGCAAGATAACGCACGCCCACACACGACACGTGCAACGCAACATGCACTTCAGGGTGTGAGACAACTTCCATGGCCTGTACGTTCACCGGATTTGTCCCCCATTGAGCACGTGTGGGATTTCATGGGACAACGACTTAACCGGTCTCCACGGCCAGCCACGACCATCCCCGATTTACGCGTCCAGGTTGAGGATGCTTGGAACTCAATACCCCAAACTTACATCCAACATCTGTACGACAGACTCCATGCCAGAATTGCACAGTGTGATGCAGTTCATGGCGGTTCAAGCTCGTACTAACCATGTTACATGGAAATGTTATTTTTCAGTTTACCAGCAAAGACAGCTGTATTTTGCCATAATGTTTTGATCACGTTATCCTGTGTATTCCGTTATTATGCTGTATAAATTTCGTTGGTATCAGACGTCTCCTTCTTGGTGTTCTTTTTTCACTTTCCGCCAGTGTATGATAGAGAATTTATGGATGAAATGTCTTAAAAAAGGTATGACTATAAATACAGCAAAAACTAAATATTAGGTGAGCAATTTAATTCTCGGCCCCTAACCGCAAGCGATCAGAGAACGTCGGCAAATGCAAATAGCTGTGTGCGATAATGGCTGATTGCAGAGCCATCCAACAGCTTTCCAGGCAACCGTAACCGCTCGCAGCTGTAGTGACAAAAGGGGCGAAAGTTGACGGTGAAAGCAATGTTGTTCGAGAAGCAACATTTGTGGCGTTGCCTCCTGTTCGCGTTTCTGCTGAAAAAAAGTGCCACGGAAGCCCAGCAAATGATCTGTGCTGCTTTGGGTGAGGCTGCTGTTTCCTACAGTACGTGTACAAAGTGGTTCCAGCGGTTTAAGCAGGGAAATTCCTATCTCCGTGATTCAGAACGTCCGGGAAAGCCACAGAAAGCTGAAGATGACGAACTGGAACAACTGTTGGACGCGGACAGTCACACACAGTCAGAGCTCACCCAGGAACTCGGAGTAGCACGGCAAGCCATTGCAAAACGCCTGCAAAAGTTTGGACGTATTCAAAAAGAGATCCGTTGTTTCCCCACCAACTCACAGCTGCGAATAAGTCTAGGCACTGCGATGTTGCTGTGTCCTTGCTCTCCAGATTCAAGAAGAAGGATTCCTCCACAAGATTTTGACCTGTGATGAGAAGTGGATCCTCTATGATAATCTTAAGCGGCGTAAATTGTGGGTTTATCCAGGTCAGTCTACCACCAATACCGCCAAACCAAATATCCATGCCAGGAAGTTGTTGCTGTGCAGATGGTGGGATCAGCGCGGTGTCGTACACTATGAGTTGCTCAAACCTGGTGAAATGGTCAATGCTGAGCATTTTGTCGGCAACGTCTGAGTGACGCAATCGATGCCAAAAGGCCATACAACGGCAAGGGCAGAAGGTCGGTCCTTCTGCCCTTGCTTCAGGATAACGCGCGTCCTCACACCGCGAAAACGACTTTAAACACGATCACCTACCTGGAGTGGGAGATTTTGTCTCACCCGGCGTATTCTCCAGACTTCGTCTCGTCGGATTATAACCTCTTTCGCTCCCTGCAACATCAGCTGAGTGATACGCACTTCACTTCTGTCGAGGAGGTCCACACAAGTATTGAAGACTTTATCAACTCGAAACAGCCCTCTTTTTTCCGCAGTGGCTTTCGGCAGCTCCCTGACCGATGGCTCAAATGTATCCAACCCGACGGGGATTATTTCCCTGATTAGGTACGTATTTGATTTGCTATAATTTGCTGTCAACGTGTCGTGCGTGTGGCCGAAAATTAAGTTGCACACCTAATACATGAACAATACAGAAAAGGATGCATAAAAGATTTTTATAGAAGGAAAAGAAATAGCAAAAGTAGATAAGTACATTTATTTGGGTCAAGTAATCAATTTTAAAGAAATACAAGAAAGAGAAATCAGTAGAAGAACTATCCAAGGTAACAGAGCCTTTTGGATACTAAAAGACTATTTAATCGGCGATCTTCCATCGTGTTTAAAAAGAAAAATTTTCAATGCATGTATTAACCCCGTAGTAACTTATGGAAGTGAAACGTGGAGTGTCACAGAACGACAATGTGAAAAAATAAGAGTATCGGTATGAAAGTTAGAGAGAAGAATTGGGAATAACAAGAGGAGACAGAGTTAGAAATGTACTTATAAGAGAAGGAACAGGAATAATAGACATTACAAAATAATAAAAGAATCAAAGTGGAGATGGGCTGGACATGTTAGAAGAGTGAAAGATGAAAGATGGACATGATCAATAACAGAATGGCAATCGAGAGATGGAAAGAGACGAAGGGGACGCCACAGAACAAGATGGAGAGATGACCTTCAGAAATCTAGAGGTGATAATTGGTGAACTGATACTAAGGATCGAGGAATTTGGAAAAGACTGGGAAATGCCTACACCCTGCAATTGGTACCAATAGTCTAAGAGGAAGAAGAAGAATTCATTCGCATTAATGAAAAAAAAATTCATCATCACGCAATTGGAGTTTTAGCTTGAACGTGACTGCGATTTCTGAGTCTTCCTGGTAAAGATGCGCGGTTTCGGTTGAGCCAACCCAAACGACCTTGGGTCTAATCCCACCTCGGCGAAGGGATTCTCTGGTGTGAGGGCTGAAAATTTCAGGATGTTCGATTTTGCAAAGCTTTTGTATAAATACGGGTAAACCTGAAATGGACTTTTCTGAAGTAAACGAAATTACTGACTACGGAAAATGTGAAAATATGGAAATCAGAAAAAAATGAGACTTTTAAAATCGTTGAAATTTCGTTAAAAGACGGACATCTACCGGCAACTCTGCTGCACGTTATTTTCAGGAATTTTCCGCGAATTCACACCACTTATCTTTTCAGTGTATTCAAATGTTTCTGTACCCTTGTGCTCTCTTGAAAAAGTGCCAAAAAATGTGATTTATTACCTATCTAAACGAAAATCTCATATTTAAAATTTCTCAAGCTTTCAACCTTTTCTCTTGAGACCAGTCAAACCTCCACAGTGATTCGTAGTGGCTTCTTCTTTTTTTTTTTTTTTTTTCGGGGTTTGACAACTACCGTGAGTAACTCTAAATTATGTAAGCAGTAGTACATCCCAAATTTAGGGCCACTGGTTCCAGGGAATGGACAGAACCAGCGCCGAAAAAAACGCACACCACCCATGCCTCATCCGGGAATGGAGCCTAGCCCACTGTCAGAAGCCAGAGCTTAGACCACTGGGGCACCGAGGACACCCCGTAGTGGTTGTCTAAGAGTTCAATTCTCATATTATTGGCATGTGTGTAGATCTGAGCGAGGCACGGCTTTTGTAAGTGAATTGGACATGATAGGAAATGAAAGGAATCTGGCCAGCGTAAATAAATTAAATTATTCATGGATAGCTTTTGAAACTGATAAGACAATAGGTTGTATTATACACTGAAGAGCAATTGAATTACAGATACCTGTGTAGTAACGTGTAGCACCACCTTTCGCCCTGATGACGGCGGCGATTCGTCTCGGCATGGACTCGACAAGACCCCGGAAGCGTTGGGAAGCCATACGGATCCACGACCCCTGAACAAGCTCCCACAGTTCACGAAGATTTGATAGAGGGGGTCAGAGCCTCGAACATCTCTCTCGATGGCATCCCAGATGTACTCGATGGGATTGAGGTCATGTGACCTAGCTGGCAAAGGAAGCGAGGTGACGTCGGTGGAGTGTTCATCCAACCATTCGGATACAATTCGGGAGTGATGGCACGGTGCATTGTCTTGTTGAGGTCCCCAGTGGGATGCTGAAGACGCACGAACGGGAGCAAATGGTCGTGCAGGATATCCCGGTAACGTTGATCTGTGGGGGACGATGTCACAAGTACCAGGGGTTCCCATTTTAGTCCACGTAAACAGTCCCCAGACGAGAATGCCAACCCCACCAGCTCGAAGAGTACCCTGCTGGCAAGAAGGATCCATCACTTCATGTGGTTTGCTCCGTACGAGTATCCTGCCTTCCGCATGTACCAACGTGAATCTCGACTCATCAGTCCAGGTAATATTTTTCCACATGTCTAGGGTCCAGTGGCGATGTTCCCGCGCCCATGCTATTCTTTGCACACTGTGATGTGCGGTCAGCAGCGGTACCCTCGTGGGACGATGGCTTCTGTACCCCATAGCGAGGAGATGGTTCTAAATGGTGTGGCTGCTTGCACGTTTTTGAGCACCAGCGTTAAATTGCCGAGTGATTTCTTGCACTGTGGCCCGTCTATCCGCTGTTACAATGCGAGCTAGCCGACGATGACCCTGCTCATCCACACGCTGTTGTCCACGGCAGTTGGCCCTTGCAGGGATGGTTTTACCGGATTCAATGTACTCACGGTGCACCCATGACACAGTGGCTCGTGAAAATCCCAGTGCCCGCACGACTTCCGAGATGGAGTGACCCGTTCGTCGGGCCCCGATAATTTAAATGGAAATGGAAATGGAAATGAAAATATTAACCCCGATAATTTGCCCACGATCAAATACGCTTAGATCCTTCGTCTTACCCGTACTGCGTCCGCCTCTTACTGATTCCCGTCGCATCACTCCTTATATTGTCGGATAGCTGCATACGTCATGTCGTTTCTGTTTACAGGACCACCCACAGCGCCACATTTACATTATGCCAGCTGTCTCTAATTCAATTGCTCTTCGGTGTAAAATCCTGTAATGTAAAGTACAGATGAACACGGATATACAGTAAAAGTAAAATAATGAAATCGGAGGGGAGTGAACAGAACCTTGTGACAATTGACAAAGTAAAAGCTTGAAAGTAAACTTTCACTAATAGCTACCCTGAAAACACCTTTCTTTCATTTTTAATTCAATGTAGCTGCAAAATCTTCACTTATATAAAGCTCAACCAGGCAGAAATGAGTTATTTTTTCATTTGCTCCCACGCTTAAAAGCACAGAGACCGGCAATTTTACACATACGAAAGTAACCAAATTCTAACGGCTCTTGTCACAAAGAGCCCTGATAAGTGCCTATTCATCTTAAAGATAATTATTATCCCTTAATAATTGCTGTTAAGAAGTAGAAAATGTTTTGAGCAAAAATATGACAAAATTCTTTTTTTCGATTTTTGAGGTTTTTTCAGTGTGGTCCAGCAAAGACTACACGCAAAATTCTACTTGGGGGGTTATCTGCATTTGCGCAGTTTCTTGCCTCTTTATCTGTAATTTTTTTTTATCCAGTCCTCTTTTTATCACCCACATTAACCAGATTTTCATACTAACATTGAAGCCGTCTTAGCACGATTCAAACTTGCGTTATATATCTTAAATTAAGAAATAACAACAACAAGTTATAAGTATATAAATAATCTTTAAGATCTTTCGGATTACACATTGAATCCATCTTCAGAAAAATATAAATTGCATAAAAGAAACGTTACAATTTTAAATAAACATAAACATCGTAGTGATAATGACATACAACGCGCAATGCACGACTTCTACCATAGCACTAATACCAGCTACCTCGCCACGCCCTTTAAAGCATAAACTTTCATCTATTTATTATCATGTTAGAAGAGCATTTACTCATTCTTCAAGTATGAAAGTACGCAGAGCAGAACTTAGACAGATAAAGGGCACAGCTAAAAACTACGGATATTCCTTGTCAACAGTTAACAACATCATTAAAAAAGTGAAGAGAACGAAAACCACTACGTTATCGAGACACCATACTTCTACAAGATATGTAGGCTCCATGGACTTTATTCCTAGAATCTCTCGTTCTCTTAACAACATTTACCGACGTCATAACCTGAACTTTGGATTAAGGACAAGTAACATTTTATCCATTATTAAAAAAGACCATGACCGTGTAGAAGAGCAAAACAAACACGGGAGTATTCCCTTAAAAGCAATAAACTCAGAACATGCAAATGCATGTTATATTGGATCAACGACTCGGACATTAAAAATAAGATTAACTGAATATAAATATAATGTTAAAAATGGTGCCATGACCACAGCTCTATCTCGCCTAATTCATGGAGGTACCCACTTCCCAAAATAGGACGATGCAACGATTCTTGCCTCTGCTTCTTTAAAATCGAGATTGCTGTTATCAGAAAGTATTTTTATCCACAAATGTGCACACAGATGCTGTAATGAAGACAGCCCAGTAAACATTCCTCAACCTTGGGAGGTTTTACTTAAGAATAATTTATCTGTATAATATCCAAACTTTTAACCCAACCTAGAAGAAGATGTAGTTCACGTGTGTGAACGTAACACGTGCATTGCGCATTTTATGTCATTATCACTACGATGTTTATGTTTACTTAAAGTTGCAACGTTTCTTTTATTAAATTTATGTTTTTCTGAAGATGGATTCAATGTGTAATCCGAAAGATCTTAAAGATTATTTATATGCTTATAACTTGTTTTTGTTATTGCTTAATTTAAGACATGTAACGCAAGTTTGAATCGTGCTAAGACGGTTTCAATGTTAATATGCATATACTTCAGCACGACAATAATATTATTTGAACCAGATTTTAATTTACAATATTATCTTTCATGCTCGAATTCTTATAGCATTTCTTCCCTAACGTATTGTAAATGAGATTAACTAGTCCACATTCTCTCAACTGCAAATGAAACTACTCAGCTTTGACCGTTAGCTTCGAAGTTGAATGAGCAAGGCATACATACAAAAAAGAATTTTGACTGATTATCTCAGTTGCTGATTGCATGTGCAGTGCACACATGAAAAAAGACATGATCAAACAGCAAACAATTGAACAATTTATTACATAACGTTATTGCAAATTACTCTTTCTCCCGAGTATCAGTTTACAGATTTCTATTTGTTTTATTATTTGCATTTAACTTGGAATGAAACCTTATAATACTGCAACATTCGTTCTTTACCTTCCGGTTAGTCTGTTCATCATGCTTCCCAATAATTTTCTTTTCTTTTCCCCTGACACAAGAGCTGTAATAACCAAATAACACCTTGCAAAGTTATAAGGGGTACACGCAAGAATCGGTGATAAATGTCAGTAAGGGCGAAATACGTAATCAATAAGCGCAGTGTCCATCCATTGGAACACACTAGATAATTTAATTCCATAACCTACTGCCTCAGTAAGTGGTCGTACAGAAAAACAAACGCAAAACATAAGTGCCTCTTAGCGAGAACAATGATACATTTACTGCAACACTTCACATAAAATGATACGAAGTAGTAAATGTCATATTCCTCGTTCACCGTGGGTGAAAAGTCAATGTTTTGTTTCGTAGTTTTTAGGTACTAACTGCTTCAGCGTTGCCTTTGACTTGTCCTAAATCACATCCAAAAAAGAACCAGTTGCTGATAAACCTGAGCAGCGACACGAGTAGAAACCTTCGCATCTTCGGAACGGAAATCCTTGTCAAATCGCACCGACTGCGAAGAATAGAAGAATGATAGACTTTTTGGTTTTGCATTAATTGAGAACAAAGATACTCGAATGTCTCAGCACATTATTTGACAACGCTGCTAGTTTTACGTCAGAATGAAGAAACATAAAAGCACAACGAAAGTGAACGTGCGCCTGAGATGTTGTACACTCAAAACATTTTGTAACCCTAACACCATCGCTCCGATCCATGTTGAATTATAAAGCCATAAGTTACAACTTCAGTTGTATCCAGGTTACTCCCGTAAAAGGTTAACTGACAAGTCCAGCTTTTCGACGACCGTATCCTCAAACCAATCTATAACAACACGAGCAGAATGACATGATGCATTGTCCTTCTGATAAAAATGTGGTCTTTACCCCCAAGTACTTGTGGAACATTGGTAGTGCAAAATTGTCCAGAACGTTTAGGTAGAGCTCAGCATTCACGGTTTTGTCCAAAACGAATAATGGACCCAAGCCAAACCACGAACAACAGCTCCATAGCATCATGCTACCTCCACCAACCTTCATTGTCGGGACGATACAATCCAGATAGTATCTTTCTCCCGGCATTTGCCACACCCTGAAACGATCATCGGACTGGTGGACTTTGTACCGTGACACGTCAGTTCAAAACAAAGCTTTCTATTCTTCTACAATTCAAAATTGATTTTCCTTACTCCACTTTAATCAGTGTGTAGCATTAGTCGAAGTGATTAGCGACTTGTGGATGGCTTCTCGACCTTGGTAACCCATTCCATTCAGCCTCCTGCTCAGTGTACTGGTGCTAACATCAGTCTCACACAAGGTTTGCGTGATTTCAATCAATGTGTATTTGCCTTTTGAGCAGGCAGTCCTTTGCAGAGCTCTCCTGTCACGTTCTGTTATCTTCGGAGGTTTACCGGCATTTTCTTGTCAGACTTAGACCCATTCCACTTTCATTGCGTGTATTTGCATGTCACATCAGCAATGTTTGCAGGTCACATCGAACATATTTATAGTTGGGTCTGTGATATAGTGCTTTCACAGGACATAAACCGTTATCAATAAAGGGTTTTCCTGTTACTAATGGTTGCGGAGTGTAGGTTATAAGCAAATTTAACAAGAAAGGTATTAATAATGGTAGGTAGAAAAATCGTTCGTAAATGCAAAATCAATTCTAGGAATACATGCATGTACATAAACACTGATTTTCAAAAATTGTGTGTTCTAACAAACCTAGAAATTCAGAAGATCAAAAAAAAACAAAGGTAGGTTCAGTTCTGATCGAGCTGCCTGTTGGAACGTAGGACTACGATTGGTGTGTTGGATTTTTGTTTGGCGGCGGCTGCTTTTAGGCGTTCTCATTACTCTGTATAGTTCGTTGGGCTGCAGTCTTCTTCGGCTTCTTACAGTCTTCATCACTTGCACTTGCCTCTCGTTTTGATTTTCTTCACTTTTGTTCATTCTGCAAATTCCGCGGCATTGTCGAAAATTTTACCCTTTCACACGAAACAGATTTTTTGTTTAAATCCCTGTGGCATGTTCTTTATATACTTGAATAGGTCTTGTAGAGAGCTTTAAAACGATACCACGCACAGTCGTTTTGTACTCACGACTGTCCAGATAAACCGCAGTATTGTCGAAAGTGTTCACCGGTTCACAAGAAAACAGGTTCTAAAATATTCAGTTCAAACCACTGCGAGGTGTTTTTGAGTAGATCTCGTCGAGAGCTTTAAACCAATGCCACGCACAGTCGTGTTGCGCTCACGGCTGCCGAGATAGACTGAGTCAAACCGAGCGGCACGTCCAGAAATATTGCATCATCTCCCCCGCCGCGCACAGGGAGCTAGGGGAGGAGTGTCGCGCGCACTATGTATTGCGCGGTACGGGAATTGGACTCCATGCTGTAGACTTATGCTAACGCGATAAGTGTGCGGCACGTATTTTTAACGCTATAATGGAATATATATTTGAATATGGACCTATTTTTGTCACCGGCGGTCGGCCGTAAGTCGCACCATACTATCCGCGGAGTTACACGTAGTCCTACGTCAAAACAGTTTTACAGGTAAGAAATCTATTTACACGAGTTAGAGAAAAAATGCAGTTTGTTCACTTGCAGGTGGTCTCATTGTGTGAATTCTATTCAGAAAATTTCCTAACAAACATGTTTCTGCGTAACAAAATGCTCAAACATTGGAAATTCATGTTTAAAAATTGTAGAAAAACATGCCCTATGAGACCAGTGAAAATTTGAAAATCTTTAGATAAAGTGATTAATTAGATCGATGCAAAATTAATCTTGCATAAAAAAAGCCTCGAGAAATAAATATTTTACAGCAGGAAATTAAAAAGAGGGTTTCCCTCACTCAATGATAAAATAAACACCACTGCAGAAATTAATGAAATGTTATTCACGTACTTTAAATTACAAGAGACCAATATATACACTGCTGGCCACCCAAAATTCAACACCAAGAAGGGCACGAGATAGCAAAGCGAGATTTACTGGACACATAACAACAGATACAAAGATGAAACGATTGAGCTTACAGGCCCGTGCGACTTGCGGAACACGCAGACATCAATGGTTCCTGTGGCCCCCATGGCTGGCAATAACGGCCGCTACACGCCGCGGCATGGAACGAACGAGGCTTTGGATGTGGGCTTGGGGTATGTCGGTCCAGGCTGCTTCCACACGTTGCCACAGTTCATCAGGCGTAGCCGCGAGTGGTGCTTGCCGGGCCACTCGGTTGCCAATCAGCGACCAGACGTGTTCGATGGGCGATATATCAAGAGAACAGTCGGGCCACGGCAGCATTGACACCTGGTGGGCCGTGAAGAATTTTTGCACGATGCGTGCCACGTGCGGGCGCGCATTGTCCTCTTGAAACGTGGCCGCTGGCAGGTCCTGCAGGTAAGGGAGGACTACAGGCTCCAAAACGTCGGAGATGGTGCGGAGGCTGTTGAGGGTACCGGAGATGCGTACCAGAGGGGTGCGGGTGTCATATCCAATTGCGCCCCAAACCATAACGCCAGGCGACGGATCGGTATGGCGATGCATAATGCAGGCGTCATAAAGTCTCTAGCCGCGGTGCCGCCACACGCGGATCCGACCATCGTGGTGTTGCGAGCAGAAGCGGGATTTGTCGGAGAAGAAAATGTCGTGCCCTTCCGTAGTCCAGGTGTGGCATTCAATGGCCCACTGCCACCGCACTCGCCGATGGTGTAACGTCAATGGTAATCGGAACAATGGGCGCCGTGCAACAAGTCCCCGCTCTTGCAGACGACGTCGAGCGGTACGTGCTGACACAGGTTGTTGCGCAACACACCCTAATTCCTGCGCTAACGTTCGTGATGTGGCGGTGCGAGCCGTCAATCCCCGCCACACAAAATCCCGGTCCTCTTGTTCGGGGGTGTGCCGCGGCTGCGGCAATCCCTCACGTCGGTTCGTCCGTCCCTCCTGCACCCACCGAGCCCAGACTTGCCTCACTGTGGCTGGATGTCGTCCCACACGGGCGCCGATGTCTCGGTACGATAAACCGCTGCCGCGATAAGCCACTATTCATCCTCTGTGGAACTCCGAAACGTGCTGGAATGACTGCCGTATTCTGCGACGAGGCATTAGGAAGCTTCCCACGTACAGGTCCGGCAGCACAACACACTTCCACTACTTACACCCCAACTTCTGTGCACCCTTCTTATAGTGCTTCTCGGTGGCGTGCCGGGCGCACATGAATTGCATATACCCTGCAACGCTAATCGTTTGCATTTCCTCTCGCGAGCGACGAATCCTGCGAATTTCAGGCCAATCGGATGCTTCCTTCTTGGTGTTACATTTTGGGTGGCCAACAGTGTATATATATATATCACCATCGTCAACCATTTTCAATTCCCTGCTAGACGAAGGTGTCCCCAAGTTTTCTCCTCAACGGTCTGTCTTGTGCCTGTCTCAACCATGTCACTTCTGCATTCTTTCGAATTTCATCCACCCATCTCCCATGTGGTCTTCTTCTGGGTCTTTTTCTGTTCCTTAAAATCCGATCTAAAATTTCGGCTGTCCATCGATGGTCTGTCCTTCTGGCAGTATCTCCAGCCCATTGCCATTTCAGGGATTTTATTCTGATCATGATGTCTTCCACTCTTGTTTTTTTAGGATCCACGAGTTCCTCTTCCTATCTCTCCTGGGTACATCAAGCATGCACATCTCCATGATTCTTTGAGGTGTCTGCAGCCTTTGTATGTCTCTTTTAGTTAAGGTCCACGTCTCTGCACCATACGTAAGCACTGGCAGGATGCATTGATCAAACACTTTTCTTTTAAGACATAATGGCATATTCTCTTGAAAATTATGCTGTTTCTTCCAAAAGCTCTTCAGGCAAGTTTTGTACGCAGATTAATTTCTTCATCAATGTGACCCTCACTTGATATCTGCTGTCCAACATAAACATACGTGTCTGTTATCTCCAGCTTTTCTCCATCAATCGATAAATCTTCATTTCTTGAAAAAGCATTGAACATCACTTTTGTCTTCTGAAAGTTCATATTTAATTCCACTTCTTTACTCTTGTCAGCAAGTTCCTGGATCATACTCTGCAGCTTTGATGGGGTAGTTGCAAAAACGACTACATCATCAGCAAAACGAAGGTGAGCTAGATAAACTCCATTAATCTTTATCCGCTTGTTTTCCCAGCTCAGCGACTGCAAGACACCCTCTAATGTAGCATTAAAGAGCTTCGGAGATATGGTGTCACCTTGTCTCACTCCCTTTCCAACTTTTATGTGTGCTGTATTCTCAAACAGCCGAATCTTTGCACTTGCATTTTCATAGATGTTATTAATAATATTAATGTATGCATGCTCAATACCGCAGGATTTCAGAGCCATTGTAACTGCTGATGGTTTCACCGAATCAAAGGCTTTTTCATAATCGATAAAAGCCTTGCACAATGGAAGTTCATATTCCCTCGCTCTTTCAATTAGTTCTCTCAGTACGTGGATATGATCTATTGTGCTGTAGCCACTCCTGAATCCAGCTCGTTCTCTCGGTTGAGCCATGTCCAGTGTTATCTTCAAGCAGTGTGAAAGAACTTTAGTGAAGATTTTATAAACCACTGATAGGAGGCTGATAGGTCTGTAGTTCCTGAGATCCTCAATGTCACCTTTTTTATGTAGCAGGATCATTGTAGCGTTGTTCCAATAGTCAGAAATCTTCCCTTCATTAAGGCATCAAGTGAAAATTTGGGCGAGTACTGTTTCAATTTCTCCACTTGCTTCTTGTATGATGTCTACAGTAATTCCATCTTCTCCTGGAGCTTTTCCCCGCTTCATGCTCTTGATTGCATGTGCAACGTCTGCTGGGAGGACTGGAAGAACTCTGGTACTAGTACCTTTCATGATGTCTGGAGTACATGTATCATCCCTTTCATATAATTTGGAGTAGAAATCTTTCACACTTGTCAAAATTTCGCCTCTATTTCTTGTTACAGAACCATCTTCTTTTCTCAGTGCCATAATCTGTTTTCTTCCCTTACTGAGATGTCCCTTTGCTATCTTTAGGCTTTGGTTGTTTTCAATTGCTTTTCTCACTAGTTCACAGTTGAATTTTCTTACGTCTTCAGTGATACTTTTTCTTACTGTCTTGCATAGCTCTATATATTCCACTTTGGAAGTCATATCTTCTTTAGTTGTTCTCACCTCTCTTCTTTTTTGCATCAACATTTCGGTTTTTCCTGATAATTTGTTCACATGCAACTTGTTCTTAGACTCAGTTAATTTTGTTGCTGTTTTCATAAGAGCTTTGGTTACTTTTCTGTTAACTTCAGAGATGTCCACTTCTTCCGATGTTAGGCGTTCTAAAGCAGAGAATCTGTTCTTCAGTTCCAACTTGAAGGTAGTATGGTGTTTTTTAAGGTTGGTTATGTCAATACATTTTGTTTGTCTTATGAGCTTGCCACGTTCAAGTTTAGTGTTGAGATGCATCTTACATCTCAATAATCTATGATCACTACCTGTGTTGAATTTGTTTAGAGACACTGCAGTCTTCTATGACGAATTTTTTGTTACACATAATAAAATCAATTTCACTTGTCGTCCCATTTGGATGTCTCCATGTCCATTTCCTGTGTGGCTTTTTCTTGAAGAAGGAGTTCAAGATGAAAAACCCTTCTGCCTCTGCAAACTCAACGAGAGTATTTCCACGCTGGTTTCTGTTGCCGTGACCGAATTTACCTACTGAAGTTTCATTCTGTTGCTGCTGCCCTATTTTTGCATTGAAATCTCCCATAATTATGTTCAAGTGCTGCTTACCTTTATTATTTAGATGACGAATTTCCTCATAAAATTCTTCAATTTCTTCTTCAGGATGACTTGTGGTGGGTGCATATGTTTGAATAATCTGAAACTTGTATCTTGTTCAGAGTTGGATAACGAGTCGTGCAGCTCTGTCAGAGGAACTTTCAACTTCTACAACTTTATCCTTCAGTTTCTTGTTTATTATAAATCCAACACCACTAGTTCTGCCAGTATCTGTCCGAGGATAGTAGAAGAGATTTCCATTTTTCAGTTCAATGAGATCTCCTTTTCTCCTTACCTCACTTAGCCCGACGATGTCCCACTTGATCCTTTGTAGTTCCTCTTCCAATTCAAGAAGCCTTGAATCAGAAGATAGGGAGCGTTCAATATACGTAGCCAAGGTCAGCATCAGATGGCAGCCTAGTCCGGTCCTCCGGGGATTCTTAGCACCTTCTGCCTTCATGCCGCACTGGCCACTGCCTTGGCCAGGTACATTCCAGCTGCCGGAGACTGAGGGCCAAGATTTAAGTTGTGGAGTCATTTTGGGGGGTTTGACCATAACTCACCACGCTGGCCAAGCGGGTTGGTGAGTGTGGGATAGCATTTCCTCTAATCCCGATGGTATAGTTATACCGCTATTGGCGGTCGATATATATATATATATATATATACGTAAATATAGATCATATCCATGTGCTGAGAGAACTAATTGAAAGAGCGAGGGAATATGAACTTCCATTGTGCATGGCTTTTATCGATTATGAAAAAGCCTTTGATTCGGTGAAACCATCAGCAGTTACAATGGCTCTGAAAACCTGCGGTATTGAAGATGCATACATTAATATTATTAATAACATCTATGAAAATGCAAGTGCAAAGATTAGGCTGTTTGAAAATACAACACACATAAAAATTGGAAAGGGAGTGAGACAAGGTGACACCATATCTCCGAAGCTCTTTAATGCCACATTGGAGGGTGTTTTTCAGTCACTGAGCTGGGAAAACAAGGGGATAAAGATTAATGGAGATTATCTAACCCACCTTCATTTTGCTGATGACGTAGTCATTTTTGCAACTAGCCCATCAGAGCTGCAGAGTATGATCCAGGAACTTGCTGACAAGAGTAAAGAAGTGGGATTAAAAATGAACTTTCAGAAGACAAAAGTGATGTTCAATGCTTTTACAAGAAATGAAGATTTATCGATTAATGGAGAAAAGCTGGAGATAACAGACACGTACGTTTATCTTGGACAGCAGATATCAAGTGAGGGTCACATTGATGAAGGAATTAATCGGCGTACAAAACTTGCCTGGAGAGCTTTTGGAAGAAACAGCATAATTTTCAAGAGCAATATGCCATTATGTCTTAAAAGAAAAGTGTTTGATCAATGCATCCTTCCAGTGCTTACGTATGGTGCAGAGACGTGGATCTTAACTAAAAGAGACATACAAAGGCTGCAGACAACTCAAAGAAGCATGGAGAGGTGCATGCTTGGTGTAACCAGGAGAGATAAAAAGAGGAACACGTGGATCCGAAAAATGACAAGAGTGGAAGACATCATGATCAGAGTTAAATCCCTGAAATGGCAATGGGCTGGACATACTGCCAGAAGAACAGACCATCGATGGACGGCCGAAATTTTAGATTGGATTCCAAGGGACAGGAAAAGACCCAGAAGAAGACCACATGGAAGATGGGTGGATGAAATTCGAAAGTATGCAGGGGTGACATGGAGGAGACTGGCACAAGACAGACCGTTGTGGAGGAAACTTGGGGAGACCTTCGTCCAGCAGTGGATTGATAATGGTTGACAATGATGATGATGATGATGATGCGTAAATAATGAACCTGTTGTGAAGAAATTCAGGGAGAAAAAAAAATTCAAGTACACGAGTTTATTAAATTAATGGAAACATTTGCTATTTGTGGATAACTTTTTTAATATGTAATAAGCTGTACACCCACCTCGGGCTTTGAGAACAGAAGTAATTTGTTTTGTAGTAGTTTTATACAAGTCATGCACATACGATAATGGAATTTTGAACAATTCTTCCTGCAAAACATATCCCAACTGCGCCTGTGACGTTAGAGGAGGAAAGTGTGATCAGGCCTTTCGCTCCAGAGATTCTTACAAATGTTCAATAGTACCGAAGTCTGGAAATCGAGTTGCAAAGGTAGCTACTATACTTCATGCTCTCCAAATAACAACTAAGCACGTTTCGCGCAACGCACGGGTGTGGGCATTATGTGCTTGAAACCAGGAACTGTCATTAGGGAACAATGCCTGTAACATTGCGTGCAGAATAATTGATTTGTACGTTGCAGATGTGATATAACCCTGAAAATTAACTAATGGCCCTAAAGATTGAATGCCATGATATGGCACCCTATACCATCAGGAATCCACTTCAATGCTTCAGAATCGGAATCAAACAGTTAGGGTGTTACGCTTCTGCAGGTTTTTGCTAGACGTACACTCTATTAGTGGTAGAAAACAATGGGAAGCACGATTCATAAGATCAGATGACACGTTACCAGTCATTACCCCCCCCCCCCCCCCCAGTTTTTATGTGCTTTACATATTTTGTTGCATTGATGTAGAGATTTGTGGATTGCAGTATGACCAGAAATACCGGCACGATGGAGTTCTTGACAAACTGTTATAACGGGAACGGGATATTCCGACTGGTGCCTTTGTTTTGTGCTTCCGTTGTACAATCCGTGCCAACATTCGCCTATCGCTATATGACATCTTCGCATGGCGTCTACAATTTACACGTCCGGAGGCAACGTCGCATCGTGTCCTTCTTAAAGGTAGTCATAATATCCGATACAGTTCTTCGTGTTACACCTATTCTTTCGGCTGTTGCAGTTACTGAAGCTCTTGCAATAGGCGCACCAGTGGTCATGCCCTTTTTGAGGAGACTGACATCTAACACTGTCAACAGTTACACCTTAACAGCTGTTTCACCCACGACTGTGGCACTGCTACGAGATAACTGACATCATTCTGCACCCCTTTATGTATACTTCACATCGCGGACGACGCCATCCTTGTGATTTGCATACAATGTATTGCGTGTACTCCAGCGGCAGTCGGTGTTTTCATTATTTTGATAAACCCCAGTATGTTGAAAACCAAGCCTTTACTGAATTTTCCAGTCTGAGCATTTCCACAAAAAATAAAATAAAATAAAACAATGAAAAATAAATAAAAACACTGAGGTAAACAAAATTTCCAAACAGCTGCTTCATTTAAGCGAAAGTGTCAGAACGTATCAGCCTTCCCCTAAAATCGGTGTCAGGTATCTACGCACTAAGGAATGCAACTGTAGTTCAAAATCAAAGAAAACTGTAGTTTCGGATATTGCCTTTTTTTTAAATGTCAGAGAGACAGCAGTTTTTAAATTTCTAGAACAGCGGTGACTCTTTACAAAAATATTAGCAAACTTTTTGACATTTTGGAAATAAAGTAAAAATTTTGACAACACACGCGCACACACACACAAACACACACAAACACACACATAGTTCTACTTTCAAATAAACAAATATTAGAAATTAAATGGTTCAGGAAACTAATTGGAATTTGTTGCGACAAGTAAATATAATACACTCTGAAATCTGGAGAACTGGAATTTGTTGCGACAAGTAAGTATAATACACTCTGAAATCTGGAGAATTGAAATATCTATCAATGATATTACTAACGTAAGGATTTGCTCTGAAGTAACAAAATTATTAGGAAGACCTACCTAAAAAACGTGTTGGTCCGCCCTTGGCCTTCAAAACAGACTCGATTCGATGTGGCATGCATTCAACAAAGTGCTGATATCAAGAACTACGCATAATTCCTGTCGTCTATACACGATAACACTTGTACATGTTCAAAATACCATAAGTTGAAAATTTGTTATGCTGACACAAATTAAAAACACTCATGAGATCTTTCGGACACTGCTGCAGGTCCACCCTCAGGTGAAAGAACCAGAGCAGAACACACCAAGCCAATAAATACAGTGATTTATGACAGAAAAAGATGCGCAGAGACCATTACGACATTGCATAATCAATGGTTAAGGTTTTGAATTAGAGTTCCTTATAGTTAATTATGAAGACACGTGTGAAAATTCACCATTTAACTTAAGTATGATAGAAGTCCAAGGCTGCGTGATACTACAAGGAAAGTCGTCATTACAACAGTATTGTCCAGACTAAACATGTGTAAGCTCTCTGTTAGATGTAATAAAGATTTGTTGCCTGGTGTTGTCAGAACAGTTGCATCGTTCCACACAGGGTAATGGGTGCCGCTACAAGCCAAACGTAATAGGGCGGTTGACGCGGAGCCAGTTCGACTGTTGTATTTATGTTCCCTCAGTCTAATGGTGAGCGAAACACACCACTAGACTGTAACTGATGTACCGAAACACACCACTAGACTGTAACCGATGTACACTTGATCTCGGTCATGATGGTTAACTGCTTTCAATGGCACACTGTGTACGTGATTTTTTTTCTCCGTGCTGATATCGTTCTATAGGTTTATTCAGACAAGCGGGTGTAACGACGTCCATCAATTGCCGAATGTTTGCTTGAGGAACATCTCTGTTAAGAATGGCTTCTATCAATCTCATTCCACAGGTATTCAATTGAATTAATATCTGGTGACTGCCTTTTTAGTTCTTTGAAGTCACTGTTGTGGTCCTGGAACCACTGTGTGACGATCCGATCCCTGTAGCGTGGCGCATTCTCCTGTTGGATGTAGCCTTCTGCATCAATGCGTATTACGGTCACACAAGAGTTCACATGCCAAACAATAAGAATTACATTAGACACTGTTTGCTTTATGAGTTCGACAAAGGCAACAATACAGCTAAAACCTACCGCAACATTTGTATGGTGTATGGCGAGGATGTTGTACATGAAAACACATGCCGCCGTTGGTTCCGGAAATTCCGTGAAGGAGACAGAAGCTGCAGAGATCAACCACCTTCTGGATGCCCATCAGAGGTTTCTGAAGAAGATCTCAACCAAGCCATATCAAATAACCAAATCTAACCGGTGAAGAATTAGCAGAAGGGTTTTCTCTGCACAGCACAACAGTAGAAATAAGGATGTGTTTATCACAAAGTTTGACCAGTGGGTACAACATGACATAAGAAATCAATCGGACAAAATGACCACCTGCCTTTCTTTGCTTGCGCGTCACAGAAACGAACCTTTCTTGGAATCATTAGTTACGGGTGATGAAAAGTGTGTCCTTTGCAGAAATGTAATGGGTCAAATGACAGTATGTCGAGTTGGAGAGCCTGCTCCATCGACTTCAAGTGGAGGACTGCATCTAAGAAAGATATTGTTAAGTGTAAGGTGGGGTGCCAAGTTGATAATTCACTGGTAGCTGCTTGCACCTGACCAAACGATAAACGCTGACCTGTACTGCCAACAAGTGGACAGGCTGAAAGCAAAATTGAAATCTTAGCTTCCAGCACTGGCTAATCGCAAAGGTTTTATCTTGCGACATGACAACACAAGACTCCATACATCTTTAGCCACTCAGAGAAAATTTCTAGACATTGGATGGGAAATGTTACCTCAAGCCCCCCCCCCCCCCCCCCCCCCCCCGTCCCTTTGCCCTTCGAATTCCCCAGATCTTGCACCTACGGACTACCACCTTTTCCGATCTCTTCAAAACAACTTTGCTGGAAAAACCATCGATGAAGTTGAAGATGTCAAAACTGCACTATAAGTGGTTTTTGACTTCAAAACAGAGGAATTATACAGAAGGGGAATTCAATTACTACCAGAAAGATGGCAAGAGGTCATGGATAATGATGGCGATTATGTAAAAGAATAAAACCTGTTATTTATTCAAAAACAATGTTTTTCTTCTCTACTAAAAAAAGGGTAAAACTTTTCCACACATACCTAATATGAGCTCAAACAGATTGTCTGAAACACCAAAGCAGTGCATACGTTCCGATTGTCGACTTTCTGCAGCTTCGAACATAGGAGGAGTGCACGTATGGTGTGGGTCACGTAGCTGTTTATATTTATACATGTATAACAATTATACGCTCACATAACGAGCTCTGTTCCCTTTTTTTACCTACCCTCGCTGACTTGACTCAGGCAATAACTCTATAATCGGGTTTCTGTCTCAGCTT
The DNA here is from genome assembly GCA_039090855.1 of Macrothele yani. Taxonomy (NCBI): domain Eukaryota; kingdom Metazoa; phylum Arthropoda; class Arachnida; order Araneae; family Macrothelidae; genus Macrothele; species Macrothele yani. Next base: position 107,981,903 of record CM077004.1, on the reverse strand, counting down.
CCAAGTCTGTCAGTCTGGAAGTGAACAAGCTTGGCGATTCGCAGAAGCACCGTGCTAAAGTGAGGAGTGCATCCTTCGTAATTTCTAGTTGATTTTGAAGTGTTTTTTATATATAATTGAATTGAAGTTTATGTGAAGTTTGTGTGAATTGTTTAAGAATGCCCCCAAAGCAGGATAAGAAGACATCAGCGCATGAAGCGTACCCGATGTTCGGCTATTTTGTGCAGAACGTGGTCTTCGAAAACGGGAGCTTCCAATTTGCGCTGAAGTGATGAGACATTATCTATTTATGCCGAAGACTAAAAATCTGAAACAATAATATAGACCCTACTGTCAGGTGCCTTAGTACTTGCTAGCGTTGCAGCTGCTAACGAGGAGAAAATGTGACAATTTGCGTCATCACCGACATTGACACAAAAGTGCATTGTGAAGATAGGGAATATACTTTTGTATCGTAGCATACCAAGACATATTTCGAGCTGTGAAAAATGCTATCTGGAAATACACGGACCAGAGAGATTAAATTTGCAGATCATGCAACAAGCACATTCTTTGACATCTGTAGTTGTAAGTACAAGACCAGGGAGTGTTGCAAGTGTCGACCACCCGGAAAGTGCTAGAATTTGAGAGGCTTTTTTTACGTCATCAACGGATAGATCAGGAGATGGTTATTATACCCAGACTACGGAGGGGCTGCAGAAAAGGTAGGAAGAAAAGATGGGAAAGGTCAGAGAAAACTGAAAGAGTGATTACTGTTAGCGAAGCAGAATTATCAAGTTCTTCGCTAACTAATGGTTGAGATGGAACAAAGGAGGGCGATTCGGAACCCGAACAGCGTTTGAAAGGTCCTCTGACAGAACGTCCCAAGTTCGGCGCTCTCGTAAAAACCTGCTTACGCTGAGGTGTGTAAGACAGCTCAGGGCTCTGATCGCTACTGCTACTACAGAAGGCTGGGGCCTGCTGAATGACGCGCATACATCCATGGCAATCGACAAGATTTCTGTTAGTAGAATAAGCAAGAAAGATGACACCGAATTTTCGATTGTAATCAGCACGTCTTTTGAATCCTTTCTGACACGAATTAAATTTATCAAAGTGATTCAAAGTCAATGCAACCAGTTAGTAAACAATCAACAGGATTTATATAATCGATAGAAACAGCTGCTTATTTCCACCAGTGGCTAAAACGTATGTTACGAAAATTAGCAAATGGCGCAAAAAAGGTTTCTCATAAAAGAAGGAATGTATCGGCGGCAAACAGATTTTCAAATCGAATAGTTAAAAGAGGGAAATATATAAGTAAAACTGATATATAACTCTACGCATTCTAGCGGAAGAATTTTGCATAATGGGAATGATGAAAATAAACGAAAAATATTTTTCACGGAAAAAAACTATGCTAAGAAAAACGAACTTTTCAAATGCGTCTCACGAAAGCAAAGACAGCGAGGAAAAGGTATTCAACATTATGCCCCCTAGCGGGAAATCAGTGCACCGCTTAAAGAGGATAATGCCCCACATCTTTATTGTAGAGAATGGTATAAAAAATAAGAAATTTCTCAATAAGGTTTTTTGAAGCGGAGATACAGCTGCAAATAAAAGTACACAAACACCAGCCAGTGACAGAGCTGTGAACTATAAAGCCCCTCTAACACTAACCTAAAGTGTTAAACAAGGGTAATAGCATCCGGTGCTGAAAGAATTTTTTTAAAGTGCACATGAAGAAGCAGAGATATTAAGATCAGATTAAACTTTGGCGTCCCCTAGCGGCGAAATTGTGAATTATTCTCAGTAGAAAATATACACAAATAGTGTTCATAGTTAATGGTATCTGACTAGAAAATAATTTTTATATCGAGTTTTTAGTCCCGCAGATATTGCTGTAAACAAAAACGTGAGCTTACACCCTCTAGTGGAACACTTGTGAGTTAAAAAAAATTTGGAATTTTATGAGAAACATTTCGCAAAAGAAACGCTCTCCTACAAAGAAAGAATTTTTCAGATCAGACCCTTACTAGCAGGGATATCGACGAAAATAAGATATACATCTGCGCCGCCTGGCGGTAAAACTATGTGTATTTTAAGCAAAAGCTGTTCTCAAAAAAGGTTTTTCGAGGTGAGCATTATCGGTCCACGAAAGAATTTTTTGAATCGAGTTTTCGGAAGCTTGGATTTGGTTGCAAAAACATTAGAAGCAGAAATGACACTTATGCCCCACATGGCTAAACCATTCTTTATCAAAAATTATAAATTATATATAAAACATTTTCCAACAGGAGTTGTATCCAATGCTGGAAGAATTTTTCAAAACGGAGTTTTAGAAGCCGAGATATCAGGGGTAAAGGCTATTTACATTTACGCCTTCAGTGGAAGTGTATGCATTTCTTGAAAAGTTTGAAACTATAACAGAAACATTCGAACAGGAAACGCTCTCCTATAAAAGAAAGAATTTTTCATATCGGACTCTCAGAAGCAGAGATATCGGCAAAAATAATATATATATATCTATGCCTCCTGGAGGGAAAACTATGCATTATTTTAAGCAGCAGGTATTCTGAAAGGTTTTTCAAGGTGAGCCGTACGGTCCACGAAAGATTTTTTCAATCGATTTTTCTGCAAATACATCAGAAGCAGAAATAAACGCTTAGATCCCTGGTGGCGAAATCCCTCCTTACCAAACATTTTATTCAAAGTCAATTCATCTGACTTTCTATGTTGATTTTCTCCGTCTTTACACGATCTTATTCAAATAACAGATTCAAAATAGCACATTTGCCTGTTTAAAAGATTTAATTTGATGAAGGTAATTATTAATTCATACAGTAAATAGTAAAACTTTCGGGCCCGCAACAGACCCATCTTCAGATGTTATTAGGAGAATGGAACTGAGTATGATCTGAATACAATAATATGTGATATTTCTTGATATTGTCAAGAAATATGACCAAAGCCATCGCTTCCTCAGCAAAAAGTAAACATTGCAATACTTCAAAGTGCAATCAAGAAGAACAAAAACAACTACGACTACTCGAACAAAACCCGAGACTTGCTATAATTACAGCGGATAAAACTACTCAAGTTATTATACTTTACAAAGTTGACTATGATGCAAAAATGAATCAGGCCATAGAAAAAACTCCATATGCAATTATACCTACTGACCCTACTGCAGCTAAAATAGCAGCATTAAGTAGGTTAAAAATTCAACATACTCTTCCACCTACCGTCGAAGATAACATGCACCCACCTTCGGGCCCTAGAGTCAATGAACTCTTTGGGAAATTAAAACTGCATAAAGAAGGACATCCTGTCAGACCACTAGTGTGTAGTTATGCCAGTCCAGCTAGGACATTGGAAGATGCTCTAGCCAAATTGCTCTCACCATTAACAAAATGTTCCAAATTCTCAGTTTCGAGTTCATGTCAAGCCCTGGCCAAAATCAAAGAATTTTTTTCTAAAGGAGCTGCTTTAATGATGGCTTCATTGGATGTCATATCCCTTTTTTCGAATGTTCCAACACACACTGTACATAATATTATTGAATCAAAACTGGAATCACAAGCAGCTTTCTCTACATCTGAGATTAAAGCCATTATTTCTGCCTTACGCTTGATACAAAACCGCTCATGTTTCCGTTTTAAAGGAAATATATATCGTCAACTTGAAGGTGCACCGATGGGCTCCCCAGTCTCGCCTATCTTAGCAGAAATTATCTTACAGGAATTGGAGAATCAGGTACTTGAATCATTTCCAACTACCCATGGACTTTATTTATGCTACGTGGATGACATTCTCGTTTTTTGGCCTTCCACTAAAGAAGAATTGAACCAATTCATAGACTGCTTATCATCTCGATATCCATCTCTTAAGTTCTCCATGGAATTTGAAAAGAATTATACCTTATCATTTCTGGATTTTTATTTAAAAAGAGGTCCTCATAGACAAACTATTCAGTATTCAGTGTATCGAAACCCCACATCCTCTACCATCATGATTCCATCTCAATCAGCTCATCCACATAACCAAAAACTCACATCCATCCAATTCCAAGTACGACGAGCATTTATTTAGCCACTCATCGACAGTAACATTGCGAAATCAAGAAATAGCCAAAATTAAAGTATCTGCATCTCATCATGGCTACTCAGATGACAACGCTAATTCTATTGTAAAGAAAATAAATCGCACATTAAATACTACTTTAATAAATGATCGTAGGCCAATTAAATATGTGGGATCACTACCATGCATTCACCAAATCATCAATATACTCAAAAACGTTTGCCATCGTCACAATGTTGGCTTCGGTATACGAACACACAATGTACTATCAGGAATAAAAAATGATAGAGATGTTGTTCCATTGGACAACCGATATGGAGTATATATCATCTCACTGAAGACTATAGACATTCAAGATGAAGATCGTATATATGTTGGATCTACACTTCGCTCATTAAAAACTCGCTTAAAAGGGCATCAATATAACATAAGGACAAACTCATCAAAGACTTCCATATCAAGGCTATCACACAACGGATCTCATTACCCATGTTGGAGCTAAGCCAACATCCTTGCCACGCCCTACTCAAAAACATCAATCCTCCTAATGGAAAGTCTGTTTATTCACAAATATGGTGAAGTGTGTTGCAATGATGATACTCCTTGTCACATTTCTTTACCTTGGAAAACGGTGCTTAATGAGCTTTAACATATAGAGACTTACACCAATTATTTCCTTCATTTATAATTTTTAATACATTGCTTGATATGTATTTATCGATGTTATCAAATCCTTCACGAGATATGATGTCCATCACGAGCATGTGACAGTATCAAGAAATATCACATATTATTGTATTCAAATCATACTCAGTTTCATTCTCCTAATAACATCTGAAGATGGGTCCGTTGGGGGCCCGAAAGTTCTAATGTTTACTGTATGAATTAATAATTACCTTCATCAAATTAAATATTTTAAACAGGCAAATGTGTTATTTTGAATCTGTTATTTGAATAAGATCGTGTAAAGACGGCGGAAATCAGCATAGAAAGTCAACGTAAAACACGACAGAACATTTAATTAGTCAGTGCATCTGGTTAGAAGAAAAAAATCAACCGGATTTCTACAATCGATAAAACATCCAGAAATAAAAACAGCAACTTTCTTCCACCAGCAGCTAAAACGTATGTTACGAAAATTAACAAAACAGGCACACAAAAAGTCTCTCATACCAGAAGGAAGGTACTGGAGGCAAAACGACTTTCAAATCGAACAGTTAAAAGAAGAAATATAGAAGTAAACATGAATATAATTCTACGCTTTCTAGCGGAAGAATTTTGCACAATGGAAAAGTTGAAAATAGGCGAAAAATATTCTTCATGAAAAAAGCTATGCTAAGGAAAAAGAACTTTTCAAATACCTCTCCGGGAAGCAAAGATAGCGAGAAAAAGGTTTTGACCTTTACTCTCCTTAGCAGGAAATCTGTGCATTATTTAAAAAGGATAATGTTCCACAACTCTACTGCAACAAATGGCATTCAGTAAAAAAGAAATTTTTCAATAGGGTTTTTAGGAGCGGAAATACAGCCGGCAACAGAAGTACACAAACACAACCTAGCCACAGAACTGTGAAATATAAAACTCCTCAAATACTAATTTAAAGTGTTCCACAAGGTAAACGGCATCTGGTGTTGAAAGAATGTTTTAAATAGCACATGTAGAAGTAGAGATATTGAGAAAAACAGATTAAGCATTGGTGCCCCTAGGGCGAAATTTTGCTTTGTTTTGGGAAGAAAATACACAGAGTTTTCATAATTAGTAGCACCTTACTGAGAAAGCATTTTTCGATCGGGTTTTCAGTCCTGCAGATATTGAAGTGAATTCAAACGTGAATTTGCGCCCTCTAGTGGCAAACTTGTGTGCTAAGAAAAATATTAAATTATATAAGAAACATTTCACAGCGGAAACGCTCTCCAACAAGGAAAACAATTTTTTTTTTTTATTGGAGGTTTAACGACCACCGTGAGCAACTCAATGGGCTATAAGCAGTCGCCCGTCCCTAATTTAGGGCCACTGGTTCCAGGGAAGGGAAAGAGCCAGTGCCGTAAGACAAACACAACATCCATGCCTCACCGGCATTCGAACCCGGACCCCTAACGGACGAATGATCAGAGGCCATCGCTTAGACCACTGCGCCACCGGGGCGGCAAAAAAAAAAACAAATTTCAAATCAGACTCTCAAAAGCAGAGATACCGACAAAAATGTGGTGCACTTCTACGACCCTGGCGGAAAAACCATGCACAATTTTAAGAAGAAAGTATTCTGAAAATGTTTCCGAGACGAGCGGTATCGGTCCACGAAAGAGTATTTTCAATCTAATTTTCAGAAGCTCAGATTTTGGTGCAAATATATCAGAAGCGGAAATAAACACTTACGCTTCCTGGTGGCCAAAACATTATTTATCAAAATTCAGAAATTTTAGTAAATATATTTCGCAATAGAAGCTACATCGACTGCGGGAAAATAAATTCAAATCGGAGTTTGAGAAGCAGAGATATCGGGAAAAACGCAATTTATCTCTACGTCCCTAGCGGAAAATCCTTGAAAATTTAGAAACTAAATAAGGAATATTTCACTCATGAAACGCTCTCCAACAAGGACATAATTTTCCAAATCCGACTGTTAGAAGCAAATACATCGGCAAAAATAAGATAAACATCTACACCCCTGGCGGCAAAACTAATAACTATATTAGGCAGGAGGTGTTCTGAAAATATTTTCCGCGGTGAGCGTATCGATCCGCGAAAACATTTTTCAATCGAATTTTGAGAAGCTCAGACTTTGCTGCAAAAAATGCATCAGAAGCAGAGCAAAGCACTTACACCCCCTGGTGGCGAAATCTTTCCTTACAAAAAATTCGTAATTATATGCAAAACATTTCACATGAGAAGCTGCGATGCAGGAAGAATTTTTTTTCAAATTGGACATTTAGAAGCCGATATATCGGGGAAAACGTAATTTACCTTTACGATCCCTAGCGGAAAATCTATGCTTTACTTCAAAAAGAAACTATGCTTAAAATAATCTTTGTAATAAATGGTATCAAGTGAAGGAAAGATTTTTTCAGTCGGATATTTAGAAGCAAATTTATGCAATAAAATATGCTTTGAATTCAATATTATCTGAAATTACGCCCTCTAGTGGCAAAGGTTTGCATCGAAAAAAAAAAGAAAAACAGGAAGACAAGGATCATCATTCGCACATTTCAAGCTTCTCAAAGCGAAAATATTTTTTTCAAATCGGACTATTAGTTCCAGAGATATGGTGTCCACAGGCGGACGGTCCGACAAACCGACAGTAGAAGCACGCTCTTTTTGTTCAAAAGACGTGCTGAAAAGAATGAGTGATCAGTCATAGAGAAGGAGCATGAAAGGCGCATTATGTTTTGATGGCCGTAAAGATGATACCTTGGGGAATGACAAGATTTGTTAAGATAGTGAAAGAACAACACATTAGTTTGGTGGAGGAACTCGGATCCAAATATTTAGGACACTTGAAGCCTGAGGGCTCAGCAGCAGAAAATATATTCTAAATAAACCATTCTACCGTTTTTGCAACAAGAGAAATCCCTTCTCTTGTACCGAAACTTTAGTTTTAACTGGATGTGATGGGACGCTTAGAAACTGGGGGCGAAGAAAGATATCACACTGAGCATTGAAAAAGCTTGTCAGAAGTCATTATACTGGAGCGTATGCATGCTACAAGGAAACGAACTGCCGTCACTTATGTCAACACACTGACGGATCAAACAGCTGCTCAAAACAGTATTGTTGCCGCATTGATAAATTGTGAAAGCATCTCAGCAGCGAAATTCAAGAAAATACAGAGTACTTTTCCGTATATTGAAAAAGAAGATTTGAGTACTGACAGATAGTATCTGCCCGATTTATGAACCGCTATCTCCATTGAAGCATTCCACACAGCCTAGCACATAGAGCACCAAGACCACTCGCCCCTCGTAGGTAGGTCACAACTGCAAGCAGAATTCTCGTTTCTGCGTATCAATAGAAAAACTCTTTAAAGGCCTTAAGATCATTTTTGAGTTTATGGGGGAAAGTGTATGGCTGTGTCGCTCAGGTTGTGTCGCTCAGAGGGTCATAATTTTTCATTTCTAGGCAGGATAAGAGGTCTCACCCACCCCAAAGTGAAATCCTCGGAAGTCGTATCACTGGCACCTGGCAAAGTAGCAGGATATTGACCACATGACCCAGTTTTTTTTACAAGTTATAAGGATTACCTAACACAACCTATTTTTTTACTAGCTGGACACAACTTCCGAAATAATGTTTTTTAAGTTTACCCCTTGTAAGAGCGAACGTGTCGTCTCGTAACTTAGCGCCGCCTCCTACTTAAGGATCCGAGGCGTCTGCGCTACGTGGGCTCTCACAACAAACAGAGAGTTGTTTACTCTTCCCAGAAACTCTTTCTCTCACTCTGTTCGATCGAACAAACGAAGCCTCCCCACTTTACTATATAAATCTGTGGACCGGGGAGGCGGAGCGACCACAGCTAATCATACAGAAATAAATTCACCTTCAGAAATAATAATTTGAAGAGAACTCTTGGTTGAAACGCATACAAAACATTTATTTCCGCATCAATAAGAATTTTGATGGCGGCGGATTACTCGCTCTCGACGTTAGGCCTCACTATGACTGACCTAGCAAAGGATTGTGGAACGCGCAAGCTAAGATGGTCGATTTCCGCAGGAATCTCACTCTGCGTTGAAGTCCTAAGTTAGAGTCTCCTTGAAGCTAGGTAGACCTATATCTCGTCTACGTTTAAGGAATAGTCTTCTATCTATCCTTCTCTAATCGATGTTTCAGTAGACTGTACTTAAGTCCGTAATTCAGTAGTATAACATCAACTACTTTACCGAAATCCCTGACACGAGCTGATTCCTTCTGTGGCGACTATACCTATCTCTTCCAGGATAGGTGCTCGCTCGTTTCCCGTAGACTTCGGGAGTCCACCGCACAATCCAGGCACGCGTCGCGCTTCCCTTTCTATCGGAGAAACTATCCCCTCCGCTTTCCGAAGACAGACTGACGAACAGATCCTCTCGGAGTGACCTCTTCGCCTCCCCTCCCCTTCACGCTCCGCCTGTTTCAAGGGCGATGGCGCTGACCTTAACCTCCATTGACCGGTTCATGCTTCTCTCTTCTCTGGTCACGTGGGTCACTTCTGGCGCCTTTCACCTGTCCCACCCCTAGTGGTTTTCTGGGTATCTGGCTAATGGACCTTTAAATCTACCTTGCGCGTCTTCGCTTATCCTCAGGTCATTCATTCGTGAGTGCCTCCTTCCAAGAAAGCAATCCTACCGCCGTAGCAATACAATACACATTGTTATAATGATACAAACGAGTATGTCTGCATTTCAGACTTGTAGGCGCCATGTTGAAATGAATAATGTATCTGTGAAAGTCACAGTGTCCTTGACGATACTCTCAGTTTGTAGAAAAAGGCCTCGCCCTTTCTAAGGCGTGAGAACCTGAAGTCTTTTGTTATACATCTCAACTTCACACACAAAAAAAGATTAAACATATTTGCGAACTTTCTGTCGCCATTTTGGGAAGTTGCGATGTTTCTTTCGTCAAAAAAAAAAACTACATAATGTTTATCATTGAAATGAATTAACATCGTTAATGTGTCCGTTCTTACACTCCTAATGCACATTTACGGGTGAGCCTGATCTGCATTATGTTAAGATATCTCGTGGAATCAAAACGTTCTTCCAGAGGAATTAAGAAACCCAATGGCCGCCTTGAAGACGGACACTAGATCACTACAATGTGTCTACTACTCCACGCAAATTTCTCGGGTTTTAACAGAGACGAGAGTGGTAATGGAAGGGAACCACTTGCACATTAACCCATTTGCGCCTATGTGTGGCAGGCTGTGCATGTTGAAATTCTTGTCTCAATAATCTCCATTGCCTGAGGCAATGGATAATCTTCAGAGATAACAGACAAGCTCCATTGCTTCAAGCAATGGTGCTCGTCTGTTATCTCATTCAATCCTTTCCAGTCGTCGTTCCCTCTAACATCAACCAGTCATTTCGGCCCACATTAAGATTACAGGCTGCTTGTTTTGTTGTTTGTGCATCACTCAATGTACACTCGATACAGCTGTTCTTGCACAGTCGCGAAGATCTGCCGTTTCTGATATGCTTGCTCCAGCCCGCCTAGAGCCCACTGTCATTGTGACGTACTACAGAGGTAAAGCACGCGTCAAGACTGCAAATCTGCAGCCATACATTCCGTCCGTGTAGCTTGGTTAGGAGAGCAACTTACTCCGAAGTGAGGGGCGCGCGGACAAATTCGTGTTCTTTTTTTTTCTTTCTTTATTGGAGTTTTAACGACCATTGTGGGCAACTCAATGGGTTATAAGCAGTCGCCGGCCCCTAATTTAAGGTCACTCGTTCCAGGGAAGGGGAGAGCCAGTGCCGTAAGACAAACATAACATCCATGCCTCACCGGGATTCGAACCCGGACCCCTTTCGGACGAATGATCAGAGACCGCCGCTTAGACCACTGCGCCACCGGGACGGCCAAATTCGTGTTTTCACATTGGCGCCCGAACGTAAAATCGACGCGCTGCCCGTTGTGTTCTTCGAAAAATGTATGATGTTTGTTCCACACATAGTCTAGAATTTATGAAAAAAATTCGTTCTTCGCTTCAAAAAGAAAAACAAAAAAGAGGGATATGATGTGACGTACTACAGAGGTAAAACACGTGTCAAGACGACAAATCTGCAGCGATACATTCCGTCCATGTAGCTAAGTTTGGAGAGCAACTTAGTCCAAAGTTAGGGGGTGCGATTCTCGTCACGGACTAATTTGTGTTTTCACATCATACCTTTTCTGAAGTAGCGTAGATCACGTCTTTTCCATATTGCCGCTCTCTACGCTTCACATAGTCTGAATCCTTTGCAGTGAGGTCTTCATAATGTCATCTCAATGTCGCAGTTGCTTACGTAAGTGACGGTGGCTCGTGTCTGATTGCTGCTGGGTGTTCTTAATAATTTGCTACCTCAGTGTATGTTAGATATATCAACTTCTGGGAACAGCACATATCCACAAGAAAAAAGTTATAAGCTCTAAAATATAAAAATTACAGAACAACAGAAGAATTTGGAATTTGAACACAAAACGGATTCAATAGTTCCACAGTAAGAACGTGCACCCTTTCTGGATAGAATTCATACTGTAATCGAAGAAAATTTTGAAAAAAATACTACTGCTCAAAAATTAACCTGAAGAAATGTGAATGGGAACAATAATGCTCCTTATGAGATTTCATATCCTCAAAGGCATTTCAGTGAATATTAAAGGAAAAAGAAAGATTTTTTAATAAAAACAAATGTAAGCGTAAGAAAGATGGCATAAGAAAAAAGATTCTGCGAATGATGATTAAAATAAATATAATTACTTACATTTCGGTAAATTCAATGTGAGTTCTTTAATAAAGTATAAAGAAATAAGATTGTTCATGAGAACGATAGCATATTTCCACCTGTAAAACCTGATGGTTAGATTTATAGTGTCATATACGTGCATTTTGGATTCCAAGGGACAGGAAAAGACCCAGAAGAAGACCACATGGAGGATGGGTGGATGAAATTCGAAAGTATGCGGGAGTGACATGGAGGAGACTGGCACAAGACAGACCGTTGTGGAGGAAACTTGGGGAGACCTTCGTCCAGCAGTGGATTGATAATGGTTGACAATGATGATGATGATGATACGTGCATCTATTAATTTCTCCAAAACGCCGACTACGACGTTGATTATGATAAAAAAAGTATATCTGCAAGAAAAGATGAGTTAAGCTTTCTCAAAAAAATTATAGTTGTAAAAAAATGAAAAAGCTACTGAACTATTTGAACTCTCATTCCTTTTATATGCAGAATTTTATGCAGTCCTTTAAATGCAAAGGAGATACGTAATGGCCAGTCACAGAACAAATAATATTCGAGTAGTTACTCTCCTGGTTTTCAGTTAATGGGTCCATTTTGTTTTCTCAGTTAAAGACGCTTATGAACCACATGAAAGACTGCAGGATCCCTACGTACTGTCAAAGAAAGCTATGTAGTTTACAAGGGTCGAACCATTCACCCTTTATTTGAGTTGTTTAACGCCTCATTTCAACCCTTTCTCTTCGGATCATCTCGGACTTACAGTAGATCAATTGGCACCGCCTGAAACAGTGGTCAGGAAGCACACAGATCTTTGTGCAATTTCGCTTCATACTGTTTGCAGTTAGGTAAAATGCCAATGTGTAAAAGCACTAAATTCAAACAAAAACGTTAAAAAACAGTTGAATTTCAAATTTCAGACATTGTATTAGTACTTCAGAAGACACACCTAAAAATCAGTATATCTGGAAACACTGCTCACGGAACACGATTATTGCAAAGAGTGACGGACGCATTGTACTTCTGCTCATATGCTAGGTGCATTACAGAGATAGCTTTTCTAGAACGCAGCGCACTTCCCCTCTTCCTCTGACTCTTAGTGTATCAAATACATTATTCCAACAACGGTAATTACCCGCAGTTGAGAAACCAAAGTATTTATTTATTTATTTTTCTATGACTTTTTACTGAATACTTCCAAGCAACACATACCTTCTGATAACGGATGAAGACACTATGATCTATTAAGGCTGTTTGCTTTTAACATAGCAACTTTGCAGTCTAATCTCGTTTAAAATTCCGTTATGAGGATTATAACATTCACCAAGTTTCGTTATGCTTCTCCCAGTACAAATTGAGCTTTGGTAAATTTGTAATCAAAGTAAGTTTTTTTTTAATTTATTTTCTTCGTTTCCTTTGGCAAACGACTCTCTCTCTCTCTCTCTCTCTCTCTCTCTCTCTCTCTTCCAGAAGACAGACATTTTAAACCTGCCTGAAGGGCACATTTGATACAGATCCACTTAAAAGCGACGGACAAAGAAGGAAGAATGTTTAATTCGAATTTCTCGCTGTAAGCTATGTCAGTTTGATTCGTTTTAATTACTTGTCCGTCGCTTTTGAATGTCAAATGAAAATAACTGCTGTAATAAGTTGCCCGATGAAGAATCTGTTTTTCCAGTTCAATCACAATTTTGATTACAAATAACGGGTTTCGTGGTTAATTACGCTGTGAGACGGTTTGTATTTTGGAACGGAGGAAGACAAGAGGAAAAGTAATTGGGATGGCGTTTATCTTATAACTGCAAGAGAAATTATTGTTATCCGTTTTCTCATTTTACGCAATGTATTCTTTCGAAACTGGTTTCCTTTAAATACGTTTTGACTCTTTTTCTTTTTTATCCTCTTCACCTTTGTCTCTCTCTCTCTCTCTCTCTCTCTCTCTCTCCCTCTCTCTCTCTCTCTCTCTCTCTCTCTCTCTCTCTCTCAGTTTTCAATAGCTAGACTCAGCCATCGTTTTTGCATTATTCTTGTTTGTTTAATCAGATTTACTAGTATACACAGTATTCATCATTCTCGAAACTCTGGTGTTTAGAGTGTTCTTTTCCATGCACTTTTGTACGCTCGAATTTTTATTTATTTGGCATCTCTAGTTTTACAAGTGGCATTACGTCTGACCAACTTTGTGATGGACGTAATAAATTTTCACTACGGCGATATTTGGTTGGATCGTTGATGGGTAGAGATGAAGATATCGTATCACACAGGCCATGGACACATCTCTTGCCCTGTAACAAAAGTATCATTCACAGCAGCAGTATACTGTGAACGTTGGGAATCTTGTATTGCGTCAGTGTTAGTGGCGTTTGATTTCTAATTGGGAACCTGCGCGGCTGAAACCTCCTCCTCTTGTGGACAGCTTAGGGATATCATCTGGGGCGCTCTTGCTGATTGGATAGTAGTTTCTCCATGGTTCAGGCTGACCAAATACATTTTATTTCTCACTTCTCATGTTTGACTCCATCTTGCTCCTGAGCCATTCAGTCCTGTAACCTATTCAGCAAACATTTTAATCAGCACCTTCAAATACACTAGCAGCAGTGGTAACCTCTCATATATGTACATGTATATAGCAGACACATTATCCTCCAACTGCTTGTTTACAAAATCTTAGTCACTACAGTACAGGCATGTCGCATGAAGGACACACTGGATATTGCTCAACCAAGAGAGCAAGTTGAATTCAGGAGTGGATTAGTGTGTAGATCAAATCTGTGTGCAGAGAGAACTAGCTGAAAGAGGGAATGAATATGAACTCCCAATATAAATGGCATTTATTGATTATGATAAAACTTTTTATTCCATGAAACCATCAGCAGTTATAATGATTTGAAATTGTACTGTCTTGAAGATTTGACGTATGAGTCAAATGTACAATGAAGCAGCTATTATCCTGCCGGCGTACTTCAATTGGGAGAATAGCCGCTCTGGAGTAGGAAGGAAGATGTGGATTTGAAATTCCACTGTCGGCAAAAAAAGATTATAAGATGCATAAGTAATATTATTGGAAACTAATATAAACATACAAGTGCAAATTTCGACTGTTCCAGGGCACAGCACATGCAAAAATTTGAATAGAAGAGAGACGAGGTACCACTATATTTCCCAATCTCTTCAGAGACACATTGCAAAATAAATCACTGAGCTGGGAAGGCAAGGTGATAAAAATTATTGTTTAACCCACCTTCGTTCTGCTGACGAAAAATTCGTTTTCCTCTTCAGAGCTGCAGAATATGATCCCGGAATTTGTTGATAAGAGAAAAGAAGTGGGATTAAAGATGAACTGACAGAAAACAAAATTGATGTACTATTCTTTTAAGGCTGACGATTTAGAGGTTGATGAGGAAAATTTAAGAGTAAAAAATGCCTAATTCTACTAGAACAACATAAATCAAGCGAGGGCCACATCGAAAAAGAAATTTGTAGGCGAATAAAATTTGCCTGCGGGAAATTTAGAGAAAATAGCAAACTTTTCTCAAGAGAATTTCACATTACGCCCTAAACGAAAAGTGTTTAATCAATACATCCTTTCAGTTTTTATTTTTGTATCAGAGATATGGGCCTTTACTAAAAACGACAAGCTGAGAACAACTCAGAGAATGGAGATGTATGCTTGATGTAACCAAGGAAAATAGAAAAAGGAGCTCATAGATCAGGAAGATGATAAGTGTTGATTACATCACGTTCAAAGTAAAGACCCTCAAGTAGCAAAGGGCTGAACATATGGCTGGAACTAACCACCATTAGACAACTGAAACACTAGGCTGAATACCAACTGACAGCAAATGACCCAGAAGAAGACCCGTGGGATATGAGAAGATTAAATACGAAATCATGTCAGAGAGACATGGAAAAGAATTGTTCGAAGTAGAGAGTTGGGGAAGAGACTTGAGGAGACCATTATCCAGCAGTGGACTGAGAAAAATTGTTTGTTGTTGATGATGATGATGAAATGTCGTTATTTTTCGATCCAGATAAACAGCTGTGCGTTTTGTGTCCAGAGAATTGCATTTTCCATGATTAAGGATGTTTTTGTTTTTGTTTTTTCATTGTTACGGCCTCTCTGAGCATCGGAATTTCAGAAAAGCCGTAAAGTCGTTTAACCACTTAAGATAATAAGGAAAATTAAAAAAACCCGGTAAAAAAAAACGCAATTGTTTTTTGCAAGGTACAAGTAGCTCGATTCCAGACAATGAACGTACGTGAAACGTAATATTACGAGCATCGTTCTGGTAGTTATAAAACAAAAGACGAAAGTTCCAGTACACATCGTGTGGAACGAAATGAAAGGACAATTATTTCAAAATTCGATATTTGTGTGACATATGCGAAAACATGGGGCACTACCTCACATCAGTGGGCCGGAAATATTACGGATCTCGATTTTCTTGCGCTATCATCCGTTAACGTAATATTACGTACCTGGATGCTAAGTGGTTAACCGAATCCTGGATTTCTGACGCCGCAAAAGGAAAAGTATGAACCAATGTTCAGGAATATTCTTAATATCGATATCACACCTGGAACTGCTCATCAAGCCATCAATGCCAAAATACAGCATAATACCGGATAGCTCTTGAAGAATCTTAAAGCTTGATGCCAACAGCGCAAGTCGATATGTGCAAATAATCAAGTTTTGATGTGCACGCACACATCGTTGTGTCTATATGTGTGTATTCAGTGGAATTTCCGGGAATGTGTGACGCGTATTGTACTGCAGTGTTGTGATTGAATTTTAAGGATAAGTCTCTGGAACCTCATCGGAATTAAATGCTAGAAAAAACCACCATTCCTGCGTTAAACGCCAGAAACGAGAATTTGCAGTTACTGTCTGCTGAGGACATGTGCACATGGAGAATGTACTGCGCTATTTTCATCCAGAGACTCAATCCCAGTCCTCGGAAAGAGACGTTCGCCATTCTAACAGTTTATTTACTATTGGGAAGAGTGGCAGTACAGAGGACAATATGGGACCTGCTTGCAATGCAAATTTGTTCTGGTAATTCGAATATTTTATTAGGGAGGTTTTAACTGAATGAGAATATACTTCCTGCCCCCCCCCCCTCCCAATATAAATATCAAATGCACATATAAATATTTAATTAAAATGTTGTATTATGCTGCGTGCACATTATACATGTCTCTATAACACACTTCAGAATGTTGCACTTTCACGAACATCATTGCAGCCTTTATGTTTTTGTTGTTCTTGTCGCTAGAAACTAGCGGGTCATCTACATAGAAAATATACGCTCATTTCCCGTTTTAAGGGTGTAAATACATGGATCCCTTTTTCTTGTTTAACCCTTCTGCTCCATTAAAATTCCACAAGAGCTTTATTACAAATCCTAGCCGAATGTATTCAAATCTTATATGCTGTTTTTCAACTACGGTCTGTTTACACTTTTCCTAGTTTTTCAAATCCCTCAGGCTGAGGCATGTCCATATATTAGATGTGCAATTTAATTATCGGCCCCTAACCGCAAGCGATCAGAGAACGTCGGCAAATGCAAATAGCTGTGTGCGATAATGGCTGATTGCAGCGCCATCCAACAGCTTTCCAGGCAACCGTAACCTGTCACAGCTGTAGTGACAGAAGGGATTAAAGTTGACGATGAAAGCAATGTCGTTCGAGAAGCAACATTTGAGATACTGCCTCCTTTTCGCGTTTCAGCTATAAAAACGTGCGGCGGAATCCCAGCAAATGATCTGTGCTGCTTTGGATGAGGCTGCTGTGTCCTACAGTACGTGTAAAAAGTGGTTCCAGCGGTTTAAGCAGAGAAATTTTGATCTCCGTGATGCAGAACGTCTGAGACAGCCACAGAAAGTTCACGATGAGGAACTGGAACAACTGTTGGACTCGAACCCCTGTTGCACACACAGTCAGAGCTTGCACAGGAACTCGGAGTAACAAGGCAAGCCATTGCAAAGCGACTGAACAAGCTTGGACGGATTCACAAGGAGGGCCGTTGGGTACCCCACGAACTCACAGCTGCCAACAAGTCTAGGCGCTACGATGTTGCTATGTCATTGCTCTCCAGATTCAAAAAGAAGGATTTCCTCCGCAAGATTTTGGCCTGTGATGAGTAGTGGATCTTCTACGATAATCCTAAGCGGCGCAAATCGTGGGTTTATCCACGTCAGCCTACCACCAGTACCGCCAAACCGAATATCCATGCCAGGAACTTGTTGCTGTGCATATGGTGGGGTCAGCGCGGTGTCGTACATTATGAGTTGCTCAAACATGGTGAAACGGCCAATGCGGAGCGTTATTGTCAGCAACTCATTCGTATGAGTGACGCAATGGAGGCGAAAAGGCCATACAATGGCAAGGGCAGAAGGTCGGTCATGTTGCTTCAGGATAACGCGTGGTCCTTACACCGCGGAAACGACTTTAAACACATCTGGGATGGGAGTTTTGTCCCACCCGGCGTATTCTCCAGACTTCGCCCCGTCGGATTATCACCTCTTTCGCTCCCTGCAACATCACCTGAGTGATACGCACTTCACTTCTGTCGAGGAGCTCCACACAAGTATTGATGACTTCATCAACTCGAAACAGCCCTCTTTTTTCCTCAGTGGCATTCGGCAGCTCCCTGACCGATGGCTCAAATGTATCCAACACGACGGGGATTATTTCCCTGATTAGGTACGTATTCGATTTGCTATAATTTGCTGTCAACGTGTCGTGACTGTGTCAGAGAATAAAGTTGCACGCCTAATAAAAGTGCAGGTTTGATGTCAAAATGGTTTACATGCATTTTTGTCCCTGCTTCTTTATTCAACGTTGTTCGAACTGAATATATATTTTTAAGCAGCACGAAAATTTGTAAAACCTGACTAGAACCTTTTGTATATTCTATGCCAAAGAGCCCAGATTAATAACTTTACTTGAATCATATTCCATCTTGTAGATCCATCCTTCGTAAGACTTTCAATCCTTTGTATAACTCATCACTTCCTATGTATACACTCAGTGGACAAAACGTTACAGATAGGGGTGATAGGAAGTTGACATGGGCATCCCACCCCCCCCCCGCGCAGAGTGGAACAGACCCAAACTTAACGAAGGCGATAAATAGGAGGACACCAGCGTCTCCCAACAGTTGTGACGTACCTGCCAGCAGGACGCACACGACATAAAGGCAGATAGGAATCAGAATAAAACGTCCGCGTAGCTCAATTGGTAGAGTGCCTTATTCCGGAATGAGGGGATCCGGGTTCGAATCCTAGCGTGAACAGAAATGATGGAGAAATTTACTTCGATATAATGGCGCCCGAACTATGCGGATGACCCGGCTGTTCAAAATCTCGCATTGGTGTGATGTTATTTCCACACCGCGAGACAGGAAAAATAAGAGAATCCCTTCTCCAGCGCTTCGAAAAATAAATGTGTGTGATGTTGCATTCCACACAGCAGATGGACTGGGAGTTCTCAAGTGCACGTTCTACAGTGGATGGCTGCCTGCAACGATTCATGGTCACGGCTGACCCGTGGGCCATGCCCCGGCCTTCTTTCGGGGGGGGGTCAGAATAAAACGTCCGCGTAGCTCAATTGGTAGAGTGCCTTATTCCGGAATGAGGGGCCTCGGGTTCGAATCCTAGCGTGAACAGAAATGATGGAGAAATTAACTTCGATATAATGGCGCCCGAACTATGCGGATGACCCGGCCGTTCAAAATCTCGCATTGGTGTGATGTTATTTCCACACCGCGAGACAGGAAAAATAAGAGAATCCCTTCTCCAGCGCTTCGAAAAATAAATGTGTGTGATGTTGCATTCCACACAGCAGATGGACTGGGAGTTCTCAAGTGCACGTTCTACAGTGGATGGCTGCCTGCAACGATTCATGGTCACGGCTGACCCGTGGGCCATGCCCCTGGCCCTCTTTCGGGTGGGGGGATCAGAATAAAACGTCCGCGTAGCTCAATTGGTAGAGTGCCTTATTCCGGAATGAGGGGATCCGGGTTCGAATCCTAGCGTGAACAGAAATGATGGAGAAATTAACTTCGATATAATGGCGCCCGAACTATCCGGATGACCCGGCCGTTCAAAATCTCGTGTTGGTGTGATGTTATTTCCACACCGCGAGACAGGAAAAATAAGAGAATCCCTTCTCCAGCGCTTCGAAAAATAAATGTGTGTGATGTTGCATTCCACACAGCAGATGGACTGGGAGTTCTCAAGTACACGTTCTTCAGTGGATGGCTGCCTGCAACGATTCATGGTCACGGCTGACCCGTGGGCCATGCCCCTGGCCCTCTTTCGGGTGGGGGGATCAGAATAAAACGTCCGCGTAGCTCAGTTGGTAGAGCGACTTGTTCCGGAATAAGCGGCCCCGGGTTCGAATCCCGGCGTAGACCAAAAATGACGGAGAAATTTACTTCGTTATACAGTGTATCGCATTCGAAGAACATGGGTGACCTTGGTGATTTGAGCGACTTTGATCGCTGACACCTTGTCGGTGCAAGAGAGTTGGGCCATTCTATCGCCAAAGTGGAAAGAACCCATTTTTCCCGAGGGCAACAGTATCAAGGGTGTACCCCGAGTATACCATCGACGGACGTACCAGTACCCAGCGAGCAAGCGGTGGCCGACCACGCGAGGCCCAAGCTTCATCAGCGAGTGAATGGTTCGCCGCACGTTTGCATTCCCTGAACTATACGAGAGCTAAAATCTTAATTGTGAGCCACTGTTGACCGCTCGTCATCGGACATAATGTTGTCGGGAATATCATAACTGGAACTCTGCAAAGTAGCACCACGTCGTGTGCTCCGATGAATCCCGTTTCGAGCTGACGAGACGGTGCGGGTGTGGCGTCAAGAGCATGAGGCCATAGCCCTGTCATGCCAGGCCTGCTTTGCTTAAGGCGGGGGTGTTTCTGTGATGGCTTGGGTTGGGAAGCTTTCTCATTAGACACATTAGATCCCTTAGCGTGCACAGAGAGGTTCTTAACCGCTGCGAACTACCAACGTGTGCTGACTCATCATCTACACGCTTTCATGGCCTTCGCGCATCGTGCCGCCGATTATCTGTTTCAGAAGGACAATGCGCCGCCCCACGGGACAGCAACCACCCAGGCATAGCTCGAGGAACACACATCTGAGTTTGAAACCATCCAGTGGCCCCCCCAAGGTCCAGGGATTTATGCCCTATGGAAGCTCTCTGAGATGCGGTGGAATGGAACATCAGATTCGTGAATGCTGGGCCGATGCCTCGCGCGGAGTTGTGGACAATGCTGCGAAAGTGGCATGTCAGGCAGCATTGTGGAAAACCATCAAACATCTGGTGTAGTCGATCCATCAGCGTGTATTCGCAGTAGAGGAGGACCAACACGCTATTAGGTGGACATCTCTAATGTTTTGTCCATTGAGTTCTCACTCGTGCTTTTGCTACCGAGATCACTCCGTTGCAAATGTCCAAACGCTCAGGTGAAAACGGTCTATCACCCATCATGTGAATGATTCTCAACTGCAATCACTTACGTAAAAAACCAACTGTCGACACATACCTAACAATTTGCATGATGCTCCGAAAATTCTTTCCTGATGTGGCATTTTCTATGTCCTGCGGTATTTTTTCATTTTATTTTGAATAAAGGTTTAACGACAACCGTGAGCAAACTGAGTGGCTCGTCCCTAATTTAGAGTCACTGGTTCCAGGAAAGGGAGACAGCCAGTGTCATAAGACAAACACAACATCCATGCCCGACGGGATTCCAACACGGACCCTTCTCGGACGAATGGTCATAAGCCAGCGCTTAGACCACTGCGCCACAGGGGCGGCTCCAGCAGTATATAAGCCATTTGCTCACTTCCTGTTTTTTTTTGCTTCATCAGCCATTCATCAAGGCGTCCACGATCTTTATTTTGTTGATCTGCCACGTTCCTCAAATGTAGTGAGTAGAATCTGTTAAATCATCATGACTGCTTTCTCATTTGATCTTCTTTAACAAATTCCAAACAATTCGATTGCATTTCTGTAGTGACGTGATGATAACGGATGACGTATACATATAACACCGGACAACAATGAAATTGCTTCTGATGGGAAAGTGCGCAATTCTGTATGAAATTAACCCACTGAACACGAATATTGCCATGAAAGACTCTCATTGGCTCTTGTTTCGGAAATACAGCTAATGGAACGTTAAAAATGTGTGATTTTTTGTAAAAAATTAGGTCTAATGAGTAATATTTTTTTTATGTTACAATAAATGTTAGTAAATGTATATTAAAATGGTACTGAAATAAAAATATAGTACGAACATCAGGTTCGTACGGCGTTTTCCGTACTCTTAGACACCGTCAGATTAGGAAGTATTGCATCATTGGGTGAGAAGTCTGGAGTTCCCGCGACATCCGGTGTGGTATTACTCAATGTGATGCAATCCTTTCAGTTTTAATGGTCCAATGGTACAGAGCTCAGTCCATTTGTTTCTTTCCCTTCATTGGTGAGTTTACTCTCGTGATAGCAGCCTGTTAAAATGATCCTTGTATTGTGACATTACGTAGCCATGCCGCTTGCATGTGTGAATAAGGCGGATAACTTTTGCTGTATATGTGGTAAAGTGACCATCACTCCGGTTGTTAAAAAGGCTTATCATTTGTATTTCGGCTGCAGGATAGGCGACGAGGATAATAACTGGGCTCCATATGTATGTTGCCGCACGTGTGCAACAAATCTGTCATAGTGGCTTAATGGCAAAAGAAAAACGATGGGTTTTGCTGTTCCCATGATTTGAAGGGAGCCCACAAATCACATAACAGACTGTTATTTCTGTATGGTGCCACCAGTGGCTGAAGGTATCACAAAGAAGAAGAAATGGACTGTAGAATATCCAAATATACCTCCTGCTGTACGAACATGTACCTTATTCTGAAGAACTCCCCATTCCCAAGCCTCCGACAAATTTTGTTATCGATTTAGATGAGGTCCAGGAAGACGATTTGTGTAATCCAAAACCGCCAACGTCACGGATTAATGAAAGCGATGACAAATATGCATCTTCTGAGTCTATGCCACATAAAATTACATCAGAGGAACTGAACGACCTTGTTCGCGATTTGAATTTAACCAAAGTTAAAGCAGAGCTACTAGCGTCAAGGCTTCGTCAATGGAATCTTCTAGAACAAAATGTTCGAGTGAGTTCGTTTCGTATTCGTCACCGACGATTCGAGCAATTCTTCCAAAAAAGTGAAAGCTTTGTGTTCTGTTGCAATATTGACTGCCTAATACAAGGACTAGGAATACAACATGTAACGCAAGAATGGCGTCTATTTATAGACTCCTCCAAGTTGAGCCTTAAGATGGTTTTACTGCATAACGGGAATCAACTACCATCCATTCCAGCTGCACATGAAAGAGACCTACAACAACCTTAAACAGCTTTTGGACAGACTTAATTACAAAAATTATGGTTGGCTTGTCTGTGCTGACCTGAAGGTAGTGTCTCTGTTGATTGGCGTTCAACAGGGATACACAAAGCACTGCTGTTTTCTTTGTCACTGGGATAGCCGAGCTACATGTCTGCACTACATCGATAGAGACTGGCCTCCTAGGACGTCTTTGACACCTGGACAAATGAATGTTCAGAACCCACCACTGACAGATCCTCAGACAATCATACTACCCCCTATGCACATAAAATTCGGTCTTGTAAAGCAATTGGTTAAAGCCATGGACAAAACTAAACCAGCGTTCAAGTGCTTGCATGCCGCCTAGGTGGCGCAGTGGTCTAAGCGATGGCCTCTGCTCATTCGTCCGAAAGGGGTCTGGGTTCGAATCCCGGTGAGGCATGGATGTTGTGTTTGTCTTACGGCACTGGTTCTCTCCCTTACCTGGAACCAGTGACTCTAAATTAGGGACGGGCGACTGCTTATAGCCCATTGAGTTGCTCACGGTGGTCGTTAAACCTCCAATCAAAAAAAAAGTACTTGCATGACAAATTTCCTCGACTGAGCGAAACAAAAATAAAAGAGGGAATTTTTGTGGGTCGGCAGATCAGACAGCTCTTTTAAGATTCGCAGTTAGAGGACATGCTTAAGTGTGATGCCTTTATAACGAAGTGAATTTCTCCGTCATTTCTGTCCACGCCAGGATTCGAACCCGGGTCCCCTCATTCCGGAATAAGTTGCTCTACCAATTGAGCTACGCGGACGATTTATTCTGATTCCTATCTGCCTCTATGTCGTGTGCGTCCTTCTGGCAGGTACGTCACATCTTCTGGTACGTTACACCTTTTGTCAAGTATCAACAAACTTCCTTGGGAATTCCAGCGCTGAAAATTACGAAGATCTCATTACCGACCTGCTTGCTCTGTATCAAAACTTTGGCTGTAATATGTCTTTAAAACTCCACTTCCTGGATTCTTACCTGGATTTCTTCCCGGATAACTGCGGAAAATTTAGTGATCATCATGGTAAATGGTTTCATCAAGATATGGCCGTAATGGAGCAACGATACCAGGGAAAGTGGACCACTTTGATGCTCGCAGACTACGTTTGGACACTCTTCAGAGCTGCCCCTCTTGTGGAATACAACCGAAAGGCAAGGAGAAGTAAAACGTCATGAACTGGTAACTGATTTCTATCTATGCATGAAAACCTCATGTACATATCTCAAAACTATACATTTAATACCAAATGTAAAAAAAAAAGAATTACACTATCTATTTTTAATTGTACTATAAACAAGAAAGATGACTCCGAATTTTCGGGTGTCTAATAAGCACGTCTGTTGATTCCTTTCTGACGCAAATTAAATTTATCAAAGCTATTCGGAGTCAATGGAACCGGCATGGAAAACAATAGTACCTGACGGAAGAAATAAGTATTTCAATCGGGTTTTTAATCCCTCAGATATTGCTATAAACTGAATAGTGAGCTTACGCCCTCTGCTTGAAGACTTGTGCGTTAAGAAAAACATGAATATATATGAGAAACATGTCGCACCAGAAACGCTCTCCAACACAGAAAGAATTTTTCAAATCGGACTCTTAGAAACAGAGTTATCGACGAAAATAAGATGTGACTTTACGTCTCCTGGTGGAAAAACCATGCATTATTTTAGGAAGAAAGTATTCTCCACGGTTTTTCCATATGAGCGGTATCGGTCCAAGAAAAAAATTTAGTCGAATTTTCAGGAACCCAGATTTTGCTACAAATACAATCAGAAGGGATAAAAATTAATTAACACTAATGCCTCCTGGTGGCCGAACTATTCTTTACCAAACATTAGAATTTATGTTACAAATATTTTCCATCAGGTCTTGTATGCGTTACAGGAAGACGTTTTCAATTCGGAGTTCTAGAAGCAGAAAACGCAATTTACCTCTGTGCCCCCTAGCGGAAAGTCTATGATTTACTTGAAAATTTTGAATTTATATGAAAAACATTTCGCATCGGAAACACTATCCAACAAAGAAGAAATTTTTCGAATCGGACTCCTAGATGTAGAGATATTGACAAAAATAAGATATACATCTACGCCCTCTGGCGTAGAAACCATGCATTATTTCAAGAAGAAAATGTTCCAAAAGGTTTGTCGACATGAGTAGTATCGGTCAACAAACGACTTTTTTTTGCAATCGGGATTTTATAAGCTCATACTTTGCTGCAAATACATCAGAAGCGGAAATTAAGACTTACGCCACCTGGTGGTCAAACAATTATTTACAAAAATTTGAAATTACGTGCAAAGGATTTCCCATCAGGAGCTATATCCGGTACAGAAAGAATTTTTCCAATCGGACATTTGCAGAGATATAGCAGATGTATAGGCGGAAACGCAATTTACCTCTACGCCCCCTAGCGCAAAGTCTTGAAATTTTTGAAATTATATGAAAAACATTTCGCATCGGAAACACTATCCAACAAGAAAGATGACACCGAATTTTCGGGTGTAATAAGCACGTCTTTTGAATCCGTTCTGACGCAAATTAAATGTGTCAAGGCTATTCAAAGTCAATGGAACCGGTATGGAAAACAATAGTATCTCACTGAAGAAAGAAGTTTTTCAATCGGGTCTTTAATCCCTCAGATATTGTTGTAAACGGAATCGTGAGCTTACGAACTCTTAGAAACAGAGTTATCGACAAAAATAAGATGTGACTTTACGTTCCTTGGTAGGAAAACCATGCATTATTTTAGGAAGAAAGTATTCACAAAAGGATAATCCATATGAGCGGTATCGGTCCAAGAAAAAAAAATTTTAGTCGAGGTTTCAGGAGCCCAGATTTTGCTACAAATACATCAGAAGTAGAAATTAACACTTATGACCAATGGTGGCCAAACCATTCTCTACCAAACATTAAAAATTACGTTAAAAATATTTTCCGTTAGGTCTTGTATGCGATACAGGAAGAATTTTTCAAATCGGAGTTTTAGGAGCAGAAAACGCAGTTTACCATTGTGCGCCCTAGAGGAAAGTCTATGATTTACTTAAAAATTTTGAATTTATAGGAAAAACATTTCGCATCGGAAACATTATCCAACAAAGAAGGAATTTTTGAAATCGGACTTTTAGGAGTCGAGATATTGACAAAAATAAGATATACATCTACGCCCCAGGCGTAGAAACCATGCATTATTTCAAGAAGAAAATGTTCCTAAAATGTTTGTCGACATGAGTAGTATCGGTCCACAAAAGACTTTTTTCAGTCGAAATTTTAGAAGCTCATATTTTGCTGCAAATACATCAGAAGCGGAAATTAAGACTGAAGCCACCTGGTGGCCAAACAATTGTTTACAAAAATTTGAAATTTCGTGCAAACGATTTCCCATCAGGGCTATATCCGGTGCAGAAAGAATTTTTCAGATCGGAGATTTAGAAACAGAGATATAGGGGGAAACGCAATTTACCTTTACGCCCCCTAGCGGAAAGTCTATGAATTACTTGAAAATTTTGAATTTATAGGAAAAACATGTCACACGGAAAACACTATCCAACAAAGAAAGAATTTTTCAAATCGGACTCCTAGAAGTCGAGACATTGACAAAAATAAGATATACATCTACGCCACCTGGCGGAGAAACTGTGGAATATTTTAAGAAGAAAATATTCCGAAAAGGTTTATCGATGTGAGTGGCATCAGTCCACGAAAGAATTTTTTCAATCAATATTTTAGAAGCTCAGATTTTATGGCAAATACATCAGAAGCGAAAATTAACACTTACGCCCCCTGGTGGCCAAAGTATTCTTTACCAAACATTCGAAATTATATGCAAAAGATTGTGCATCAGGAGATGTATCCGCTGAAAAAAAAAATTTTTTAAAGCGGAGTTTTAGAAGAAGAGTTATCGGAAAAAATGCAATTTACTTTTACGCCCCCTAGCGGAAAATCTATGCCTAATTTGAAAAAGAAACTATATTCAAAATACTCTTCGACATAAACGGAATCGAAAGATAAAAGATTTTTTTAATCGGATGTTTAGAAGCAAATATGTGGAATAAAACGTATTTTTGAATTCGACATCATCTGCATTTACGCCCTCTAGCGGCGAAATTGTACATCGTAAAAAAAAACGAAATAAAGGATCATCATTTGCATATTTCAAGCTTTCGAATGCAAAAAGAATTTTTGAAAATCGGACTAATAGTTGCAGAGATATCGTGGGTACAGGCGGACGGACGGACAAACCGATAACATAAGCACGATCTTTTTTTACAAAAGACGTGCTAAAAATTACACTTACTGTTTCGAATTGTATTTATTTCAAAAGAAGTGTAATGTAATGCATGCAATATATCATCATCATCATCATTGTCAACCATTATCAATCCACTGCTGGACGAAGGTCTCCCCAAGTTTCCTCCACAACAGTCTGTCTTGTGCCAGTCTCCTCCATGTCACCCCTGCATACTTTCGAATTTCATCCACCCATCTCCCATGTGGTCTTTTTCTGGGTCTGTTCCTGTCCCTTGGAATCCAATCTAAAATTTCGGCTGTCCATCGATGATCTGTCCTTCTGGCAGTATGTCCAGCCCATTGCCATTTCAGGGATTTAACTCTGATCATGATGTCTTCCACTCTTGTCATTTTTCGGATCCACGTGTTCCTCTTCTTATCTCTCCTGGTTACACCAAGTATGCACCTCTCCATGCTACTTTGAGTTGTCTGCAGCCTTTGTATGTCTCTTTTAGTTAAGGTCCACGTCTCTGCACCATACGTAAGCACTGGAAGGATGCATTGATCAAACACTTTTCTTTTAAGACATAATGGCATATTGCTCTTGAAAATTATGCTGTTTCTTCCAAAAGCTCTCCAGGCAAGTTTTGTACGCCGATTAATTTCTTCATCAATGTGACCCTCACTTGATATCTGCTGTCCAAGATAAACGTACGTGTCTGTTATCTCCAGCTTTTCTCCATCAATCGATAAATCTTCATTTCTTGTAAAAGCATTGAACATCACTTTTGTCTTCTGAAAGTTCATTTTCAATCCCACTTCTTTACTCTTGTCAGCAAGTTCCTGGATCATACTCTGCAGCTCTGATGGGGTAGTTGCAAAAATGACTACGTCATCAGCAAAACGAAGGTGGGTTAGATAATCTCCATTAATTTTTATCCCCTTGTTTTCCCAGCTCAGCTTCTGAAAAACACCCTCCAATGTTGCATTAAAGAGCTTCGGAGATATGGTGTCACCTTGTCTCACTCCCTTTCCAATTTTTATGTGTGTTGTATTTTCAAACAGCCGAATCTTTGCACTTGCATTTTCATAGATGTTATTAATAATATTAATGTATGCATCTTCAATACCGCAGGTTTTCAGAGCCATTGTAACTGCTGATGGTTTCACCGAATCAAAGGCTTTTTCATAATCGATAAAAGCCATGCACAATGGAAGTTCATATTCCCTCGCTCTTTCAATTAGTTCTCTCAGTACGTGGATATGATCTATTGTGCTGTAGCCACTCCTGAATCCAGCTTGTTCTCTCGGTTGAGCCATGTCCAGTGTTACCTTCAAGCGGTGTGAAAGAACTTTAGTGAAGATTTTATAAACTACTGATAGGAGGCTGATAGGTCTGTAGTTTCCGAGATCCTCAATGTCACCTTTCTTATGTAGCAGGATCATTGTAGCGGTGTTCCAATCCTCAGGAATCTTTCCTTCATTAAGGCATCGAGCGAAAATTTGGGCGAGTACTGTTTCGATTTCTCCACTTGCTTCTTGTATGATGTCTAAAGTAATTCCATCTTCTCCTGGAGCTTTTCCCCGCTTCATGTTCTTGATTGCATGTGCAACTTCTGCTGGAAGGACTGGAGGAACTCTGGTACTGGTATCTTTCATGATGTCTGGAGTGCATGTATCATCCCTTTCATATAATTTGGAGTAGAAATCTTTCACTCCAAATTATATGAAAGGGATGCCTCCAAAATTTCGCCTCTATTTCTTGTTACAGAACCATCTTCTTTTCTCAGTGCCATAATCTGTTTTCTTCCCTTACTGAGATGTCCCTTTGCTATCTTTAGGTTTTGGTTGTTTTCAATTGCTTTCCTCACTAGTTCACAGTTGAATTTTCTTACGTCTTCAGTGATACTTTTTCTTACTGTCTTGCATAGCTCTATATATTGCACTTTGGAAGTCACATCTTCTTTAGTTGTCCTCATCTCTCTTCTTTTTTGCATCAACATTTTCGTTTTTCCTGATAATTTGTTTACATGCAACTTGTTCTTAGACCCAGCTAATTTTGTTGCTGTTTCCATAAGAGCTTTGGTTACTTTTCTGTTAACTTCAGAGATGTCCACTTCTTTCCGATGTTAGGCCTTCTAAAGCAGAGAACCTGTTCTTCAGTTCCAACTTGAAGGTATTATGGTGTTTTTAAGGTTGGTTATGTCAATACATTTTGTTTGTCTTATGAGCTTGCCACGTTCAAGTTTAGTGTTGAGATGCATCTTACATCTCACCAATCTATGGTCACTACCTGTGTTGAACTTGTTTAGCACACTGCAGTCTTCTATGACGAATTTTTTGTTACACATAATAAAATCAATTTCACTTGTCGTTCCATTTGGATGTCTCCATGTCCATTTCCTGTGTGGCTTTTTCTTGAAGAAGGAGTTCAAGATGAAAAACCCTTCTGCCTCTGCAAACTCAACGAGAGTATTTCCACGCTGGTTTCTGTTGCACGGCAACAGAAACCAGCGTGGAAATACTCTCGTTGAGTTTGCAGAGGCAGAAGGGTTTTTCATCTTGAACTCCTTCTTCAAGAAAAAGCCACACAGGAAATGGACATGGAGACATCCAAATGGAACGACAAGTGAAATTGATTTTATTATGTGTAACAAAAAATTCGTCATAGAAGACTGCAGTGTGCTAAACAAGTTCAACACAGGTAGTGACCATAGATTGGTGAGATGTAAGATGCACCTCAACACTAAACTTGAACGTGGCAAGCTCATAAGACAAACAAAATCTATTGACATAACCAACCTTAAAAACATGCAATATATATATATATATATATATATATGAAGACGTACATAAACACTGGTTGCAATTGCTACGGAACACTTGCATGCTATTTCAATGAGAGAGATTTGGTATAAAGGTTATCAGACTGAAATCAAAATGTCCTAAAAACTGATTTAGAATAATAAATTTCCTCATATAAACATGGAAAATTTGTTAGAAACACATATTTTGATTATGATTTTTGATTTTGTTAAGTGTTTGAAGCTCTTTAATTAGCAGCATAAACAAATATTTATAAGGGAATCGCATCGAGAGTTGCAGGCAAATTATATGCTTCTCTCCCATTGAAATAGCATGCACGCGTTCCTGAACAATGGTCAACCAGTGTACCTGCATATTACAAACAAACCGTAGCCAATTCAACTATTTTATGGTCATATTCTGTTTCAGCACATCGAATTCATTTAGAAATGGCTATTTTTATCTCGGAAGCATGAAATTCATCAAAAATTGTTGTCCAGTGTATAATTAGTCTGTATACATTTTTTCTGTGAGGAATAATGTTTTTATTTTTCCTAACAACGCACTGGTAAAATTTTTAACAAAATATTACGTCTTTCATTCGCCATTTTGCCAACTGAAAGTAAACTGGTTTCTCACCATATGTAATAGGCCTTTCTTTTATCGTAAATTATGCTGTTGTCAACTTATTTTAAACACGACTACTTCCTATATTGGATTGTATTTTATGAACACTTGCTGCGATAATTTATCTTACTTTTTTACCAAACTGTACAAAGGTTTTATCATTTGTCATGTGAATTATAGTACCTAATCAACTGTCCTTTTACTTTATCCACGCTAGCTTTGGAGAGAAGAAAGGCATATTTGTTCACAAGTTTATAATTGATCTGGTTTATTAATGCTCTCTTTACTTTTTTGATATTGTATACCTGAAACGTCATCAGTATTTTATATTTTTTATCGCAAGAGGAGGAGTATTTCTCTTATTTTGTCTTTCTGCGCACGTCTTAATTATTGCTTGATTTAAACTATTTCGTTGTAAGATTTGGTATAGTAAGTGTTTTCTTCCTTCTTACACTCAGTTACCTTTATTGTTTCTAGACTTTAGTCATTATCTGACTAGGATACAAGAGCAGTAAGTAATTGCTTATGTGTCAGGCAGGAACTTAATAAAATAGCTCCCAGAATGTGTGTATATTTCTTCCCCTCAAAGCTCTGAATTTAACTAATTCTTCGATTATTACTTACATGTGTTTCGGAATGTTAGAGTTGCTTTCACGAAAATCCATGCTGTATAACTACCTGTACAAGTGCACGTTTTTGGGAGGTTTTCTCACTCGTGTGTGTGCTTTAGTGCCGTTTAAAAGGAGACTTATCTCCTGGAATACATGTACGATTTTTAAATCACGCAAGAGAAAAAATACACTGAAGAGCCAAAATATTACGAACACCTGCTTAATACGTATGATATTGATCGGCCACGTGCTGCCAAAATTGCTCTTACCCGGCTAGGCATGAATGCTATTCTAAAGGTGTCTTGTGGTACCTGGTGCCAACACGCTACCATCAGATCCTTTAACTCTTGCAAGTTACGTGGTTGAGCCACCGCAGATCTGATTTGCTGTTTAAACACAAGCCACAGATGCTCCATTGGATTGACATCTGGGGAATTTGGAGGCACTGGCAATACCTGGAAGCCTTTTTAATGATCCGCGAAACGTTATCGAACAATCCAGACAATGTGGCATGGTGCATTATCCTTCTGAAAGAAGGAGTTACTAGAAGGGAATACAGTTGCCACGAAAGCATGTAATGATGCTGGCCTGTAATGATGTTTTTGGTAGGTGGTAGACGTCATGGTTTCCTGCACATGTATGACAAGATCCAGGTTTTTGCAGCAGGGCGTTGCCCAAAGCATTACACTTCCTCCATTGGCTTATTTTCGTCCCACGGTGCATCCTAGTGCCAACACTTCCCTTGGTAAATGGCGCACACGTACCAACAGAAAACGAAATTATCGGATCACATGATCTTCCAATCATTCAAGACCCATTTTTGATGCTCACGTACTCATAATTCAGGAGCTTTTTTCGATGGTGAAGCGAGTCTAGCATGGGCACTCGGAGCTATCGGCGGCTGCGTAGATTTATTTTCAGCAGGGTTAAATGTACTGTGTGTTGTGACACATTTCTTCCGTCACAAGCATTCAAATTGCCGGCGAGTTACGCCATAGTATTCTTTCTGTTAGCTCATAGCATACGGGATTTCATTCGCTCACCTCTAGCATTGACGAGCTGTAATCAGCCCACACCTTGCCGGAGGTTTGGGGTTTTTCCTCCTCGGAGAGCTTTTTCTATGTACTAACCACGACTGATTTAACAATCAGTCGTAGTACATCCACGAAATTTTAAAAATCGAATCACCTTCATAGGATGACATGATTACACACGTCTGGAAATGTATGTCTGATTCAGATATCCGGTCGATTTTCATTGTTTTCCCATGGGTGACGTAAAAAAATGTGAGAGAGTGAAAGACTCTGCAGTGCCAAAACTCACTGAAGGGATAGACTGCGCCCTCTTGCGGACATATCCAGTTTCTTGTTTGCGGCAGGAATTCCAGTTTGCATTTCCATTTCTAAAACAGGGACGCATGGATTACATGAGAATAGTGAACCATTTCATTGACCGACAGAGCTCTAATTTTCGTGCTATAGAGCAGAATGATTTCATTACTGATTGATCCGTGAAAGAAGAATTTCCCAATTTTAGGTAAATATGTTGTGGCTAAAGGTGAGTAAAGAATACCCGAAATAGAACCAGAAGCCGGTCTTTTGATCTTTTGCCCTTTTTTTCAACGCATTTTTCTTCGACTCAATCTTTCACCGCCGTCGCACACTGGGGTATTTGACCCAAAAATGTGGTCAAAATTATTTTTTCGTTTCTGGCTTTACATTATGTATTTGAATCTTGTTTAGGTATATTTCAACTTCAAGAATGAAACAAGAAAGATGACACCGAAGTTTTGGGTGTAATAAGTACGTCTTTTGAACCCGCTATGATGCAAATTAAATTTATCAAAGCTATTCAAAGCCAATAGAACCAGTATGGAAAACAATAGTATCTGACGGAAGAAAGAAGTTTTTCGATCGGGTTTTTAATCCCTCAGATATTGCTGTAAACGGAATCGTGAGCTTACGCCCTCTGGTTGCAGACTTGTGCGTTAAGAAAAACATGAATTTATATGAGAAACATTTTGCACCGGAAACGCTCTCCAACACCGAAATAATTTTTCGAATCGGACTGTTAGAAACACAGATATCGATAAAAATAAGATGTGACTTTACATCCTCTGGTGGGAAAACCATGCATTATTTTAGGAAGAAAGTATTCTCAAAAGGTTTTTCCATATGAGCGGTATCGGTCCAAGCAAAAAAAATTTAGTCGAGTTTTCAGGAGCCCAGAGTTTGCTACAAATACATCAGAAGCAGAAATTAGCACATATGCCCCCTGGTGGTCAAACCATACTTTACCAAACATTAGAAATTATGTGAAAAATATTTTCCATGAGGTCTTGTATGCGATACAGGAAGAATTTTTCAAATCAGAGCTTTAGCAGCAGAAATAACGCTGAAAACGCAATTTACCTTTGTGCCCCCTAGCGGAAAGTCTATGATTTACTTGAAAATTTTAAAATTATATGAAAAACATGTCACATTGAAAACACATACAACAAAGGAGGAATTTTTCAATTCGGACTCCTAGAACTAGAGATATTGACAAAAATAAGATATACATCTACGCCCCCTAACGTAGAAACCAGGGCATTATTTCAAGAAGAAAATGCTCCTAAAGGGTTTGTCGACATGAGTAGTATCGGTGAACAAACGACTTTTTTTGCAATCGAGATTTTAGAAGCTCATATTTTGCTGCAAATACATCAGTAGCGGAAATTAAGAGTTACGCCCCCTGGTGGCCAAACCATTTTTTACAAAATTGAGAAATTATGTGCAAAGGATTTCCCATCAGGAGCTGTATCCGGTGCAGAAAGAATTTTTCAAATCGGAGATTTAGAAGCAGAGATATAGGAGGAAACGCAATTTACCTTTATGCCCCCTAGCGGAAAGCCTACGATTTACTTGAAAATTTTGAAATTATATGAAAAACATGTCACACTGGAAACACTATTCAACAAAGAAGGAATTTTTCAAATCGGACTCCTAGAAGTAGAGATATTGACAAAAATCAGATGTAAGTCTACGCCCCCTGGGTAGAAACCATGCACTATTTTAAGAAGAAAATGCTCCTTAAAGGTTTGTCGACATGAGTAGTATCGATCTACAAACGATGTTTTTTTTAATCGAGAATTTAGAAGCTCATATTTTGCTGCAAATGCATCAGAAGTGAAAATTAAGATTTACGCCCCCTGGTGGCCAAACCATTTTTACAAAAATTAGAATTTATGCGCAAACGATTTCCCATCAGGATCAATATCCGGTGCAGAAAGATTTTTTCAAATCGGAGATTTAGAAACAGAGATATAGGGGGAAACGCAATTTACCGCTACGCCCCCTAGCGGAAAGTCTATGAATTACTTGAAAATTTTGAAATCATATGAAACGCATGTCACACTGAAAACACTATCCAACAAAGAAGGAATTTTTCAAATCGGACTCCTAGAAGTAGAGATATTAACAAAAATAAGATATACATCTACGCCCCCTGGCGGAGAAATTGTTGAATATTTTAAGAAGAAAATATTCCGAAAAGGTTTATCGATGAGAGTGGCATCATTCTACGAAAGAATTTTTTCAATCGATATTTTAGAAGCTCAGATTTTATGGCAAATACATCAGAAGCAAAAATTAACACTTACGCCCTTCTGTGGCCAAAGTATTCTTTACCAAAAATTTGAAATTATATGCAAAAGATTTTCCATCAGAAGGTATATCCGCTGAAGAAAACATTTTTCAAATCAAAGTTCTAGAAGAAGAGTTATCGGGAAAAATGTAATTTACTTTTACGCCTCCTAGCGGAAAATCTATGCGTAATTTGAAAAAGTAACTATATCTAAAATGCTCTTCGACATAAATGGAATCGAAAGATAAAAGATGTTTTTGAATCGGATGTTTAGAAGCAAATATGTGGGATAAAACGTATTTTTGAATTCGACATCATCTGCATTTACGCCCTCTAGCGGCGAAATTGTACATCGAAAAAAAAACAAAATAAAGGATCATCATTCGCATATTTCAAGCTTCCCAATGCAAAAAGAATTTTTCAAATCGGACTAATAGTTGCAGAGATATCGTGGGTACAGGCTAACGGACGGATGGACAAACCGGTAACAGAAGCACGATCTTTTTTTACAAAAGACGTGCTAAAAACACATATGTAAATAACAAACAAAACAATTGTATAAGCAAATGTATGAATCAGTAGAAACACGTCATTCGAGTAAATATTACGTACTGTCCTGCGAGTCTTCGTCGGATTGAAGTTCGTCTTCTTCACCACTTTCTTCATCATCCACCCCCTGTCGCTGTTTGACCTGGTAGAAGCATATCTATTGTCTCTTTTGAAAACGTTTTCGACTTCTTTTTAAAAGTCTAACCTGACTATGGAATGGAAGCTACTGAGTATGTGCATTTCCTCTGTATCACATAGTTCCGATCTGAAAGTTCGTATTCGAGTTTGTACTGGGACATAAAAAATGCATAGTTGTTGTTTTAAATGTTGTGTGTACTTACATTTAAAAATTGAAAATCAGGGTTTCTGTCGGGTTTCTAAAAAATGCAGGCATTCGTGTTTCGGCGACGTCGTTATCATTTCTGCCAGTCGCCCATATACTCTATATTCACAAAAGTCACCGGACACCCCTTCAAAAGCAAATGAACGTATCCGCTGCATTGTTAAGATTCGCGGTACAGCTGCAAATGTATAAAAACAAGCCTACCACTGACCGCGATCATATCGCAGTGTGAGTTTAAGTAAAATGTCGCTGCGGGAGAGAACTGACTTTGAGAACGGAAAGATTGTTGGGTGTTATATTAGTGGGTTGTCCGTAAAAGAACCCGAGAGGCGTTTAAACATACCCAAGTCAACTGTTTTGGATGTACTGAATAAGTGGAAGACACATGGCGTGCCTGAAGCAGCAACTTAAGAAAATCACTGATAGACCAAAGAAAATCACTGATAGAGGACGTCGAAGCCTCAGGAGAATCGTAATGGAGAGTCAGGAGAATCAATCGACGGAGTACTGCACAAGACCACAGTGTACAGGTGAGTAAAAATGCTGGGACCTCGGTATGTAAACCTACCATTCGCAAGTAAATTCATTCCATGAGTTACCGTGGTCGTGCGGCTGCTCATAAGCCTTTCGTCTCCACTTGGAATGCTACTCGTTCTTTAGCATGGTGTAAAAAACATTTATCGTGGAACGTAGATCAATGGAAACGGGTCGTATGGACTGAATAATCCAGATACACGATCCATGAGTCTGATGGCCGTGCGTGGATATGGCGGCAGCTTGGGGAATGGTATTTACTACAGTGTACTATTCCTACGGTCAGGTTTGGAGCCGGCAGTGTACTCGTGTGGAGGTGGTTTTCGTGGTATGGTCCCGGCCTATTGGTTATCGTGGACAAACCCATTAACCAGCACGTCTACCCCGATATTCTGGACAATTATGCCGTACCAACTCTGTGGCAATACTATGGAACCGAGCCTTGTTGGTACGAGCAGGATAGTGCACCTAGCCATAAAGCGAGGACTGTTGCGGCGTGGTTTGACGATAATTCCGTATTGTGTGTGGACTGCCCAGCACAGAGCCCTGATCTTAATCCCATAGAGCACCTATGGGATGAATTAGAGCGCCGCATAAGAAGTTTTGGAACCAAAGCCTACTACTTATCAACAGTTAGCAGCAGCATTATGTACTGAATGGAAGCGCATACCTATCGCTGTGTTTCAAAACCTTGTGGAAAGCATGTCTCGAAGGATCAGTGCATGCATTAAGGCCAAAGGTCGACCGACACCGTACTAATGTATGTCAATAAATGCTATGTTGTGTTTCTCTTCTAGGTGTCCAGTGACTTTTGTCAATATAGTGTATGTTAGAGATGCCATACCAGAAGGATCTTTACTGCGTGTGGGAGGGTAAACAAACAGTCAACTTGCTTTGGGGAACTAAGCTTTGCTCCTCTCTTCCTGCGAAGGAAATCCATGATAAAAAATCAGGAGAAGTACTGTTTTGTTCAGCCCACCCTCGGGGATTGTGGGATGGTCCTCGACACTTTACACCCCGTTAATGCGGAGACATACTAAAAAACTATTATATCTTTTCGGTGAAAAGGTTCTCCTAGAGTGCACTCCATTGTCAGGTTAGGTTTGCCCTGAGTATAGGTGGGTCGTAGAACCAAGAAGTATGAAAGTTTCTTCTAAGGAATATCCTGCACGACATTTTGCGTGCAGGAGGCCTACGTAATCATGTATACACAAAAACTTAAGCTCAATTGCGTTCTCATACATCCATCAACCTCATGAGTATTCAGAAGCAATTGAGTAGTAAAAATATTTGTTCAAGAATTTGTTCAAATACGAGATCTGTGGTGATCCGTAGATCATTTAAACTGTGGCGAGTTCACTGTGTATGAAAAAGTAAGTGATCCGATTGCAACAGACTGGTTCAATTTACTTCTTTTGAAAAGCATCTCCCAACGTTTGATCCATAGAACGCCGTATTATTGTTTTCCGGAGAATGGGAAAACTGACCGAATCATTCAACTTGCAGTATGCGAGGAGCAATAGTTTTATGTAACATTGCTTCCTGTAACGTCACAGTTTTTGTCTGCTGGCTAGTGTTAGAACGCACTTTTCTGAACAAGTATCATATCATCCCCTATTTTATGCTGCTTCAGCTACTTCCTGAATGGTCATACAGTAAATATAGAAGTCATCATCATCATCATTGTCAACCATTATCAATCCACTGCTGGACGAAGGTCTCCCCAAGTTTCCTCCACAACGGTCTGTCTTGTGCCAGTCTCCTCCATGTCACTCCCGCATACTTTCGAATTTCATCCACCCATCTTCCATGTGGTCTTCTTCTGGGTCTTTTCCTGTCCCTTGGAATCCAATCTGAAATTTCGGCTGTCCATCGATGGTCTGTTCTTCTGGCAGTATGTCCAGCCCATTGCCATTTCAGGTATTTAACTCTGATCATGATGTCTTCCACTCTTGTCATTTTTCGGATCCACGTGTTCCTCTTCTTATCTCTCCTGGTTACACCAAGCCTGCACCTCTCCATGCTTTTTTGAGTTGTCTGCAGCCTTTGTATAACTCTTTTAGCTAAGGTCCACGTCTCTGCACCATACGTAAGCACTGGAAGGATGCATTGATCAAACACTTTTCTTTTAAGACATAATGGCATATTGCTCTTGAAAATTATGCTGTTTCTTCCAAAAGCTCTCCAGGCAAGTTTTGTACGCCGATTAATTTCTTCACCAATGTGACCCTCACTTGATATCTGCTGTCCAAGATAAACGTACGTGTCTGTTATCTCCAGTTTTTCTCCATCAATCGATAAATCTTCATTTCTTGTAAAAGCATTGTACATCACTTTTGTCTTCTGAAAGTTCATTTCTAATCCCACTTCTTTACTCTTGTCAGCAAGTTCCTGGATCATACTCTGTAGCTCTGATGGGGTAGTTGCAAAAATGACTATGTCATCAGCAAAACGAAGGGGGTTACATAATCTCCATTAATCTTTATCCCTTTGTTTTCCCAGTTCAGTGATTGAAAGACATTTTCCAATGTGGCATTAAAGAGCTTCGGAGATATGGTGTCACCTTGTCTCACTCCTTTTCCAATTTTTATGTGTGTTGTATTTTCAAACAGCCGAATCTTTGCACTTGCATTTTCATAGATGTTATTAATAATATTAATGTATGCATCTTCAATACCGCAGGATTTCAGAGCCATTGCAACTGCTGATTGTTTCACCGAATCAAAGGCTTTTTCATAATCGA
Organism: Macrothele yani; assembly: GCA_039090855.1. NCBI lineage: Eukaryota > Metazoa > Arthropoda > Arachnida > Araneae > Macrothelidae > Macrothele > Macrothele yani. The sequence continues at coordinate 107,942,902 of CM077004.1, read as the reverse complement.
TAAAAGCCATGCACAATGGAAGTTCATATTCCCTCGCTCTTTCAATTAGTTCTCTCAGTACGTGGATATGATCTATTGTGCTGTAGCCACTCCTGAATCCAGCTTGTTCTCTCGGGTTGAGCCATGTCCAGTGTCACCTTCAAGCGGTGTGAAAGAACTTTAGTGAAGATTTTATAAACCACTGATAGGAGGCTGATAGGTCTGTAGTTCCTGAGATCCTCAATGTCACCTTTTTTATGTAGCAAGATCATTGTAGCGTTGTTCCAATCCTCAGGAATTTTCCCTTCATTAAGGCATCGAGTGAAAATTTGGGCGAGTACTGTTTCGATTTCTCCACTTGCTTCTTGTATGATGTCTACAGTAATTCCATCTTCTCCTGGAGCTTTTCCCAGCTTCATGTTCTTGATTGCATGTGCAACTTCTGCTGGAAGGACTGGAAGAACTCTGGTACTGGTACCTTTCATGATGTCTGGAGTATATGTATCATCCCTTTCATATAATTTGGAGTAGAAATCTTTCACTCTTCTCAAAATTTCGCCTCTATTTCTTGTTACAGAACCATCTTCTTTTCTCAGTGCCATAATCTGTTTTTTCCCCTTACTGAGATGTCCCTTTGCTATATTTAGGCTTTGGTTGTTTTCAATTGCTTTCCTTACTAGTTCACAGTTGAATTTCCTTACGTCTTCAGTGATACTTTTTCGTACTGTCTTGCATAGCTCTATATATTCCACTTTGGAAGTCACATCTTCTTTAGTTGTCCTCATCACTCTTCTTTTTTGCATCAACTTTTTTGGTTTTTCCTGATAATTTGTTCACATGCAATTTGTTCTTAGACACAGCTAATTTTGTTGCTGTTTCCATAAGAGCTTTGGTTACCTTTCTGTTAACTTCAGAAATATCCACTTCTTCCGATGTTAGGCCTTCTAAAGCAGAGAATCTGTTCTTCAGTTCCAATTTGAAGGTATTATGGTGTTTTTAAGGTTGGTTATGTCAATACATTTTGTTTGTCTTATGAGCTTGCTACGTTCGAGTTTAGTGTTGAGGTGCATCTTACATCTCACCAATCTATGGTCACTGCCTGTGTTGAACTTGTTTAGCACACTGCAGTCTTCGATGACGAATTTTTTGTTACACATAATAAAATCAATTTCACTTGTCGTCCCGTTTGGATGTCTCCATGTCCATTTCCTGTGTGGCTTTTTCTTGAAAAAGGAGTTCAAGATGAAAAACCCTTCTGCCTCTGCAAACTCAATGAGAGTATTTCCACGCTGGTTTCTGTTGCCGTGACCGAATTTACCTACTGAAGTTTCATTCTGTTGCCGTTGCCCTATTTTTGCATTGAAATCTCCCATAATTATCTTCAAGTGCTGCTTACCTTTATTATTTAGACCACGAATTTCCTCATAAAATTCTTCAATTTCTTCTTCAGCATGACTTGTGGTGGGTGCATAAGTTTGAATAATCTGAGCCTGGTATCTTCTCGAGAGTTGGATAACGAGTCGTGCAGCTCTGTCACAGGAACTTTCAACTTCTACAACTTTATCCTTCAGTTTCTTGTTTATTATAAATCCAACACCACTAGTTCTGCCAGTATCTGTCCCACGATAGTAGAAGAGATGTCCACTTTTCAGTTCAATGAGATCTTCTCCTTTTCTCCTTACCTCACTTAGCCCGACGATGTCCCACTTGATCCTTTGTAGTTCCTCTTCCAATTCAAGAAGCCTTGAATCAGAAGATAGGGAGCGTCCGTTATACGTAGCCAAGGTCAGTACACGACGGTATCTGCAGTTTTTTAAATCAGTTATCCTAAAGAGTAAATAATTTGTTTCCGATTTTGTACAAGCTTTTCAGAACATCTTCAGGAACACGTGGCACGTTACGCATTACTTTTGGAGACGCTTAAGCGAAATCACAAGATAACAAGGAATTTTCGAGATTTGAATGTGGCCAAACTTTCGTAAAGGCAAAGGACATCATGAGTTTCTATATCAAAGCTTTGCTACTGACGATTTCTTGTGGTTGTAGTCACTGCATGTGATTATAGTGTCATGTATGAATATTTCCATATTCATGTATGAATATTTCCGGTGACGTTGTGTAATCAGAATGCTCTTTTGGCATGTATTTAGATGACAAGCAAGGAAAATTCTGCCACAGCAACCTACTTTCAACATTTGCGCCAATAAGATCATGTCTGTACAACGGCTAGAAATACTTTGCGGCAAAATATAACAGAGTTAGATTTCACCCTCGTGTTCCGCGTGCTGATGGTGTAAGAGCCATTTATCAGTTCATCCCTGATTACAATACTCTATCCTTTTCTCGCGAACATAAAGTAAGAGAGAGAGGGGAGATGAAGTTATCCAGATTTTTGGAAAATTTTTATTACTTTCTGCTCAAGTAATTAAAATTTCAAGGCAGATTTTTTTTTGTGCAAATCTTTAGCACAGGAGGCACTAGGAAAACTTAAAATTCCATTATCATCTTCTTTTTTTTTATACTCAGAGGTAAGCAAAATTTTGATAAATCTGTAAGTCCCGAATTGACGTTCTTCGATTAATTGCAAATATGCATGTATTTCTCTGATTTATTTTAGCTTGAAATAAATTACATAAACACAAAACTGTATTGATGAATCTTGACCTAGAGTGAAACTGTTTTTTATTTAAGAAAATTAAATCCCGAAATTCAAGAAAAACACTGAATTCTAGTTTTATTGAACATTACTTCAGCATTATTAAAATTCGAGGGTTTCGTTAATTCCACCTGTTACAGGAAAGCTGAGTACAGGTGCCTTAAAAATCCGTAATTACCAGAACTTTCTCTTGTAGGAAAACTACCTCTAAACTTAGTTTTATTTCTTGTATTTAAGATTATCTTTATTTTGACAGCCTGAAAGACCCGCCCCGTTGGCCCGGTTTCGGAAAGTGGTTCGATGGATCATGAAGAACCCAGCCCTGGTGACCAGCATGGAGAGAACAGCAGAGTCCCGAAGAGCACTAGAATTACTTCAGCAAGATGACCATCCTAAAAAGCCTCTGTACGACGAGGGATACTTCAAGAGGAAACCAAAACCCAAGCCTGGCTGGCTGTCCAATGACGTCCGCCAGTATTTAGCTAAGGACAATAAAAATAGAGCCGACGAAGAAGTTCATGCAATCGGAGAAGAACTGAAAGCTATACCACTCTTCCAGAGGATTCCTCCTTATGTACTGCCGGAACTCACCCGAAACATTACCATTTCCACTTATCGACAAGATCAAGTTATTATAAAAGAAGGGCATCCGGCTTACGCGATGTATGTGATTGTGTTCGGATCTGCATCAGTTCTTTACAGGAACATCGATAAGGAAACAGGTAAGTTATCCAACCCATCTATTGTAGCAAAAGTGAATTGTAGGCTGTTTCGCACGTTGCTTTTCCATAAGTTCAAAAGGCACATCAAGTCTTTTTTTTCTTTCTTTTTTTTTACCTGGACGTGTAACGACCACCGTGTGCAACTCAATAGGCTATAAGCAGTCGCCCACATTTAATTTGTGACCACTGGCTCCAGGAAAGGGAGAAAACCTGCGCTGTAAGACAAACGCATCATCCATGACTCACGCGGTATTCGAGCCCGGACCCATCTCGGACGAAGAAGCGAGTGCTTACGAGTATACTACTGGGTCACAGCCACGACAAAGATTTTGCTATAATTGCTCTATTTCACATAGTGTTTTGTGATTAATGCTTCAGAAGATAGTATTGAAAAAAATTAATCTTCAGTGAGTTTTCAACAGCACCTTCTTTTTTTGTTAGGTTGCTCACAGCGCTTGTTGCTCCGTCATTCCAAGGGAAGCATCTACTTTCTCCAAATCACGACACAGGAGTAAGGAAATGTCTTGGAATATCAACAATTCCATTCTGCCTTGCGTATAAAAAATAGAACAAAAATAAAATACAACAGAGCACGTTGAACTTAATCATTCCTGTGACGTGGACATGGAGAGGGAAGATCGCAAGGTTGGAATGGAATAACAGCAGGTAGAGTGCCATCAGTTCCGGAAAAAGAATCTTTAAAAGTGCACTAAAGTCATCTTCTGTTAGCAAGTTCCTAAATAATAAAATGCGTCCAATAAGAAATAAATATTTATCATGGGTGTATCAATAAAAGAGAGATTCTACCGAATTTTCAGGCATAATGATCAATCTCTTCACCCAGAAAAAATGCGTTACGGTAAAAAGCACTAACGATCAAACGTTTATTTATATAATAATTTTTACAACAAAGGGCTTACGGTAACTCATAAAGTATTTGTGACTACAGAACTTGTGGTGTTGAGATAGAATGAAAATACCAACGTTTACCATAATAAAAGGTTCATTATACATCGACTATAGTTTCGCAGAGCGTTTGGCTCGGCTTTCCTTATCGATGTTCCTGTAAAGAACTCATGCAGATCCAAACACAATCACATACATCGCGTAAGCCGGGTTCCCTTCTTTTATAATAACTTGATCTTATCGATAACTGGAAATGGTAATATTCCGGCAGTACACGAGTGGGAATCCTCCGGAAGAGTGGTACAGCTTTCAGATTCGTCCTGGTGATGCGGAGCCAAGCGCTCTGCGAAACTGTAATCGATGTATAATAAACCTTTTATTATGGTAAACGTTGGTATTTCCATTCTAGTAAGATATATCTCAATTTTCTTCATTTTTTGGGTACATGAAATTAGTCCCGATTAGAATTCTACATACACATCCCTAGACAAGGACTGTGAATCATCGGAAGCAGATAATGTATGTAAATGTCTATCACCATGACGGAAACAAATGCAAAGGAAGAACAAGAAAGGTGACACGGAATTTTCGGTTGTAATGAGCACGTCTAATGAATTCTTTCCGACGCGAATAAAATTTATCAAAGTTATTCAAACTCAATGGAATCAGTTAGGAAAAAAAACAACAAAAAAACCACTCAGATTCCTACAATAGATAAAACATCCAGAAAGAGAAACAACTACTTACTCACACCAGCAGCTAAAATTTAAGTACGTTATGAAAATTAACAAATGGCGTACAGAAAGTTTTTTATCAGAGAAAATTATATTTTCAAATCGAATAGTCAAAAGAAGAAATATAGAAGGAAACATGATATAAATCTACGCCTTCTAGTGGAAAAATTTTGCATAACGGAAAAGTTGAAAATAGGCAAAAAATTCTTCATGGCCAAAGCTATGTTATGGAAAAAGAACTTTTCAAATACGTCAACAGAGGTAGCGGAAAAAAATTTTCGACCGTTACGCCCCTAGCGCGAAATTTGTGCGTTATTAAAACAGGATGATGCTCCTCATCTCTATTGTAGTGAATGGCATACAGTAAAAAAAGAAATTTCTCAATAGGATTTTTAGAAGCGGAGATGCAGTTGTACAGAAACACCACCTAGCGACAGAACTATGAACTACAAAACTCCTAAAAATACAAACCTAAAATGTTCCACAAGGTTGTCCGGTTTGAAAAAAACAAATTTAAATTGCACATTTAGCAGCAGGAACAGTGAGAAAAACAGATTAAATATTTTCGCCCCTTGCATTATTTCGGGGGAAAAGTACACACACACCGTTTTCACAGTAATTACTATCTGCCCGAGAAACATTTTTCTTCATTCGGGTTTTTAGTCCCGCAGATATTTCTGTAAGCGCAACCGTGAACTTACACCCTGTAGTGGCAATCTTGTGGGGTAATAAAGAATTTGGAATTATATGAAAAACATTTCGCACCGGAAACGCTCTCTATAACGAAGAGGGAATTTTCCAAACCGGACTCTTTGAAGCACAGATATCGACAAAAATAGGATATATATCTACACCGCATGGCGGAAAAACCATATACTGTATAGAAAGTAATTTGAAAAGGTTTTCTGAGGTGAGCGGCATCAGTCCACGAAAGAATTTTTGAATCAAGTTTTCAGAAGCTTAGATTTTGCTGCAAATACATCATCAGAAGCAGAAATAAACACCTGTGGTGACCAAACCATTCTTTACCAAAAATTAGAAATTATATATATTTCCATCGAGAGCTGTATTTGATGCAGGGAGAATTTTTCAAATCCGGGCTTTTAGAAGCAGAGATATCGAAGGAAAAGCAATTTAATTTTACTCCCCCTAGCGTAAAATCTATGCATTACTTGAAAAAGAAACTGTACTCAAAACAGTCTTTGATATAAAGGCATCAAAAAGAAAAAGAATGTTTTCAATCGGATATTTAGATGGAAATATAGTATTCAATATCAATGTTAATATCCAGTTGAAAAAATTATTTTTAATCGGATCCATCCTCTAGCGGCGGAGTTGTGCATCGGGGGGAAAACGAATGTAAGGATCATCATTCTCACATTTCAAGCTTCCAAATTCAAAAAGAATTTTTCAAATTGAACTGATAGTTCCAGAGATATGGTGTCCACAGACAGACGGACGGACGGAAAAAGTGATAACAGAAGCACGATCTTTTTTACAAAAGACGTGCTTAAATTAATATTGGCACTATCTTAAGCTGTTCCTTAGAAGCGGAGGAACTTTTGCAAATGGAAATGCATTCTTACTCTCACTGTCAGGCCCCGCTGAGTTCAATCTGCCACTAGGCTTTACCGAATCCGAATCTCTCAAACGGGCCTGACGTAGGTTCTTTTAAGTACCGTCGAGTTGAACCCGATCGCTGAAATACTGGAACGAGTAGTCAGCAATTACTTAATATCTAAGACAACGAGTAACTCCAATAACAAGTCCTTTGTTAGACGTTACAAAATGTAAAGAGAAAATAAGCTTCGTTCGATTAGCTATCTCCACGCGCCAACAGGTTTCCAGATGGCGAACACTTTACTTTCTCTCTGATATCCCGGAAGACCCTCCGCCACGTTTAACTTGAGTCGTTCCGTACAAATTCCGGTCGATCTCTCATCGCCGAAAACCCCTGACTATTCCACCAGCCAAAACGTAAATCCCCGAAAGGTCTAACCGACACTATTCTCCAACACGACGTCCTACCACTTCGAAGGCGAAACACTAAAAGGGTTCCGAGCACGATATTTGAAGAAGTTTTAGGAAGGGAATGTCTGACCCCAGATCTAAAACTGCCCTTAGAAATAGGAAGCTAGGAGATCTGAGTAAGTGAACTCAATAGGAAAGACAAACAGAAAAATATAGTGAAAGGAGATGGTGATCCGTGACAGCTGTCCGGGGGAAAGAGGGGCAAAGGGAACGAAGCACAGCACAACATCACAGAGAACCACAACACCAGCCGGCCGCCGATGCACCAGGGAGAGACTGAAACTCAACGATACCAATCCAAGTACCCGAGCAGAATCCATTTTCATCATCTCGATGCCAATCTGAAAAAGAAGAGGCGGGGGTCTCTCTAACGCCCACCAGTGTTCATATACTTACTCTCTCTGTCAAGGGATCGCCGCCTTAGGTCTGGGATACCTAAGGAATTCGCTGGGATTATAATCAACCGCGCCACCAACAAGTTTATTAGGATGGGTTTCCGCTTTCTTGAAGAACTTTTGGCGAGTCTGGTGGAAAATTCATGTACCTTCTCGATTCCAAGTCTGTTCTTCAGGTTCCGAAATGGGGTCCAAGGGGAAGCCCCAGTGATCATTCGAAGGGCTCGGCTCTGCACCCTCTCGATTCTCTCACGCAGTTTCCTACTAATACCAATCCAGATGGAGGAGGCGTAGGTAAGCACCGGCCTGACGACCGTCTTATACAGCAGTACTTTGTGCCGTGTTGCAAGGAAGCTTCTCCGGTGGAGTAGTGGAGCTAGCTGCCCAAGGCGTTGTCTAGCTTAATTCGTGAGGTAGCTAAGCGTCCCGAGCGAACGTGTCGCTTCCTTTTATCCTTATTATCCCCCCCCCCTTCTGCCTCTGGAATCCTATTGGCCGTGGAGGTTCGCCGGTCTCTGGAAGTGGTGACCTTTGACCGATACATCAGACCCAGTCGTCCAGGTCAAGGTCAATGGATGCCGCTAGGCACGTGCCTCGCTCGGCGCTCCCTAAGCCGGCATACAAACCATATGCGCCACGTATCTTACATGTGCGTTGGAATTTACATTGCATAGCATTTGAAATGAGAAATTGTTACAGAAAATATTGCTACATGAAAATAATTATTGGGGTCTTGACTCCGTCACCTTACACTCACTATTGACAAAACAATGCATTATGAAAAGTAAAAAATATATGCGGGGCATTTCTCGAAATAAAAGCTGCCTACGCAAAAAGAAGTTTTCAAATAGGTCTTTCAGAAACAGAGATATCGAATGAAATGGAATACACGCCTACGCCTCCTAGCCGAAACACTCAGCGTTAATTGAAGTGAGAAATGTACACAAAGTGTTCATCATGATAGAAATCCGATAAAAAAAAGGATTTATCAGGAGAAGTAATATAAAAGAGATAAAAATGAAAGAGCATTTATGCCACCTAGCGGTGATGTTTATGCATCAGAAGATGTACGGATCATTGTTCTCTTAATTGAATCTACCCAAAAGAAAATTGTTTTTCAGGTCCCAAAAGAGAAGCAGAAATATCGTTGCGGACAACAATATCCTCTAGATATTAGCAGTACGAGATTTTAAATGCAGTCAGACCTCTTTAAAAAACTGCAGCTCCTTAAACTGCCCCTCCTTAACCGGCCATTCTCACTTTTCGCCTGCTGTTACCCTGGAACGTACTTTTTTGAACACCTGCACACTGGAAATCCCATTGATGAACCGCAATATCGCTGTACGCCGCGCCCCCATACACTGAGAGGAAAAGTTTTCAAAGCGTATTAAACACACGTTTTAAGCAGCCATCTGCACTGGAAAGAAGTAAAGAAGATTGTAGCATGTACGTTTCATTTGCCATTCAAAGAAGTTAATTGCTACATTTCAAATGTCAGTAGCCAAGATTTGAATAAAATAAAAATAATTAATTTGAGCCAGGAAAAATATCGTTCTTCAAAGTAGCAATTTTTTGCAAATGATTTTTCATGCTCACTTGAGAAACGTATTAGCAGGCGGACAGTGGGAGATATCCTAAATGAAAAAAGCAAGTGGATGGGCATGGAAAACCATTAGGCTCATTAAAAGATATGGAAATGGTAAATATGATAAGCTGAAGAAGCAAGCCTCAGTATTACGGATTGAACATATAAATACCAAACATGGTGTCATTACAGATGAAATTACGTATTTGGGAAAAGGATCAGGAAATTTGAAGTATGTAAAGTATTTCACTAAAAATGAACTTTTAAATTATTATTATTATAACTCACAATAGGTGGCAATAATTACTTGGACGGGGTTAGCGTTCTCGTCAAAATGTTGTTCACAAAATTCATGTCTTCTATGTTTCTCCAAATGTTCATTAAAAGAAGAAAACAAGAAAGATGGCACTGAATTTTCAGTTGCCATATGTCTTTTGAATCCTTTCTGATGAGAATTAACTTTATCAAAGTTATTCAAAGCCAATGCAACCGGTTAGAAAAAATCACAACCGGATATCTACAATCGATTAAACATCCAGAAATAGAAACAGCTACTTACTTCCACCAGCGGCTAAAAAGAATGTTACGAAAGGTCCCAAATGGCGCACGAAATGTTTTTCATAGCAGAAGAAATGTAGCGGAGACAAACAGATTTTCAAATTGAACAGTTAAAAGAAGAAATATAGAAGGAAGCGTGATATAACTCTTCTCCTTCTAGCGGAATAATTATGCATAATCGGGGAGTTGAAAATACCCGAAAAATATTCTTCATGGAAAAGCCATGCTAAGGAAAAAGAACTTTTCAAATACGTCTCCCGAAAGCAGACACAGCGAAAAACACGGTATTGACATTTACGCCTCCTAGTGGGAATCTGTACATTATTTAAAGAGCATAATGCTCCACATCTCTATTGTAGCGAATGGCATACAGTAAAAAAAAACAAGAAAGATGACACCAAATTTTCGGGTGTAATAAGCACGTCTTTTGAATCCGTTCTGACGCAAATTAAATTTATCAAAGCCATTCAAAGTCAATGGAACCGGTATGGAAAACAATAGATCTGACGAAAGAAAGATTTTCAATCAGGTTTTTAATCCCTCAGATATTGCTGTAAACGGAATCGTGAGCTTACGAACTCTTAGAAGCAGTTAAATTGACAAAAATAAGATGTGACTTTACGTCCCCTGGTGGAAAAATCATGCATTATTTTAGGAAGAAAGTATTCTTAAAAGGTTTATCCATATAAGCGGTATCGGTCCAAGAAAAAAAAAATAGTTGAGTTTTCAGGAGCCCAGATTTTGCCACAAAAACTTCAGAAGCAAAAATTAACACTTATGACCCCTGGTAGCCAAACCATTCTTTACCAAACATTAGAAATTATGTGAAAAATATTTTCCATGAGGTCTTGTATGCGATGCATGAAGAATTTTTCAAATCGGAGCTTTAGAAGTAGAAATAACGCAGAAAACGCAATTTGCCTTTGTGCCCCCTAGCGGAGAGTCTATGATTTACTTGTAAATTTTGAATTTATAGGAAAAACATTTCGCATCGGAAACACTATCCAACAAAGAAGGAATTTTTCAAATCGGACTCTTAGAAGTAAAGATATTGACAAAAATAAAATACATATACGCACCCTGGCGTAGAAACCATGCATTATTTCAAGAAGAAAATGTTCCTAAAAGGTTTGTCGACATGAGTAGTATCGGTCAACAAACGCCTTTTTTTTCAATCGAGAATTTAGAAGCTCATATTTTGCTGCAAACACATCAGAAGCGGAGATTAAGACTTACGCCACCTGGTGGCTAAACCATTTTTTACACAAATTAGAAATTATATGCAAACGATTTTCCATCAGGAGCTGTATCCGTTGCAGAAAGAATTTTTCAAATCGGAGATTTAGAAGCAGGTGTATAGGAGGAAACGCAATTTGCATTTACGCACCCTAGCGGAAAGTCTATGAATTACTTGAAAATTTTGAAATTATATGAAAAACATGTCACACTGGAAACACTATCCAACAAAGAAGGAATTTTTCAAATCGGACTCCTAGAAGTAGAGATATTGACAAAAATAAGATATATATCTACGCCCCCTGTCGTAAAAACCATGCACTATTTTAAGAAGAAAATGTTTCTAAAAGGTTTGTCGACATGAGTAGTATCGGTCAACAAACGACGCTTTTTTCAATCGAGAATTTAGAAGCTCAGATTTCATGACAAATACGTCAGAAGCAAAAATTAACACTTACGCCCCCTGGTGGCCAAAGTATTCTTTACCAAAAATTTGAAATTATATGCAAAAGATTTTCCATTAGAAGGTATATCCGCTGAAGAAAACATTTTTCAAATCGGAGTTTCAGAAGAAGAGTTATTGGATTTGAAATTATATATAATTTACTTTTACGTCCCCTAGCGGAAAATCTATGCGTAATTTGAAAAAGTAACTATACCTGAAATACTCTTCGACATAAATGGAATCGAAAGATAAAAGATGTTTTTGAATCGGATGTTTAGAAGCAAATATGTGAAATAAAACGTATTTTTGAATTCGACGTCACCTGCATTTACGCCCTCTAGCGGCAAAATTGTACATCGTAAAAAAACGAAATAAAAGATCATCATTCACATATTTCAGGCTTCCCAATGCAAAAATAATTTTTCAAATCGGACTAATAGTTGCAGAGATGTCGTGGGTACAGAAGGACGGACGGACTGACGGACGGACGGACAAACCGGTAACAGAAGCGCGATCTTTTTTTACAAAAGACGTGCTAAAAAGAGATTTCTCAATAGGTTTTTAAAGGCAGAGACACAGATGCAAGCTGAAGTACACAATGACCACCTAGCGACAGAACTGTGAACTACAAAACTTTTCAAACTCTAACCTAAAGTGTTTGGCAGGTTTAATGGCATCAGGTGTAGAAAGAATATTTTAAATCGTACATTTAAAAGCACAGATATAAAAAAAAATAGATTAAACATTGGCGCTCCCTAGCGCCGAAATTGTGAATTATTTTCGGTAGAAAATAATTCACAAATAGTTTTCACAGTTAGTAGTATCTGACGAAAAAAATTTTTATATCGGGTTTTTAGTCCCGCAGATATCGCTGTAAACGGAAACATCAGTTTACACCCTCTACTGGCAAACCCGTGAGTTGAGAAAAACTTTAAATTATTGTAAAAACAAAGGTTGGCAGTTTAATGAGGTACGACTGCACTTTTTATGTTAAATGGCATACTGAAAAGTAGAACGCGACGTGGGCCGCGGATGGTCTAGCGGTCAACGTTCGTGTCTGTCACGGAGGAACCTCAGGCTCGATCAAGGTAGTTGCGAACGCTCGAACCACTGAATATCCGCCGTGCTTTGGTTAGGCTGTAACGTACCAGGAGATATGACGTACCTGCCCGAAGGACGCACACGACATAAAGGCAGATAGGAATCAGAATAAAAAAAAACGTCCGCGTAGCTCAATTGGTAGAGCAACTTATTCCGGAATGAGGGGATCCGGGTTCGAGCTCCGACGTGGATAAAAATGACGAAGAAATTTACTTCTTTATAATGACGCCCGAACTATCCGGATGACCCCCGACCGTTCAAAATCTCGTAATGGTGTGATGTTATTTCCACACCGCGAGATAGGAAAAATCAGAGCATCCCGTCTCCAGCACTTCGAAAAAAAAAATAATAATAATAAGGGGGAGATGATGTAACGTACCAGGAGATGTGACGTACCTGCCCGAAGGACGCACACGACATAAAGGCAGATAGGAATCAGAATAAAACGTCCGCGTAGCTCAATTGGTAGAGTGACTTGTTCTGGAATGAGGGGATCCGGGTTCGAATCCTGGCGTGGACAGAAATGACGGAGAAATTTACTTCGTTATAAGGCACGTTAAGCCGTTGGCCCCCGGGTACTGTCCCCAGGTTATAAATAAAGGTGTCTTCTGCTCCCTTTCTACCTCGCTTCCGTATGACTTTCCTATCTGACACTCCAGCCTGAATCTCCTAGCTTCCTACGTCTAAGGATTGTTTAAGACCTGGGGTCAGACACTCCCTACCTAAAATCCTCTACATATGATCTGATCAGAAAAATACGTTGTGCATGAACTGCCGTGATAAACGTGATAACAATTTCGAAAAAAGTTTCGGGCAAATACTACAGCAGGAGAAGAAATGTTGAGTTAATTCAGAAACACCGACGAATCAACACTCAAGAATGGAGGAGTTCTTTTGAAGAAATCGGTAGCCAAAGTAGGGGAATTGTTTTGAGGTAGCACACTGTTCAAAATCTGGACGAGGTTTCTTGGGGGGAGGTATTGCAGTACATTTTCATGAAGTTTACAGTTCATAAATGGCAACATACAGTATATCATCATCATCATCATCATCATTGTCAACCATTATCAATCCACTGCTGGATGAAGGTCTCCCCAAGTTTCCTCCACAACGGTCTGTCTTGTGCCAGTCTCCTCCATGTCACTCCCGCATATTTACGAATTTCATCCACCCATCTCCCATGTGGTCTTTTTCTGGGTCTTTTCCTGTCCCTTGGAATCCAATCTAAAATTTCGGCTGTCCATCTATGGTCTGTCCTTCTGGCAGTATGTCCAGCCCATTGCCATTTCAGGGATTTAACTCTGATCATGATGTCTTCCACTCTCGTCATTTTTCGGATCCACGAGTTCCTCTTCTTATCTCTCCTGGTTATACCAAGCATGCACCTCTCCATACTGCTTTGAGTTGTCTGCAGCCTTTGTATGTCTCTTTTAGTTAAGGTCCACGTCTCTGCACCATACGTAAGCACTGGAAGGATGCATTGATCAAACACTTTTCTTTTAAGACATAATGGCATATTGCTCTTGAAAATTATGCTGTTTCTTCCAAAAGCTCTCCAGGCAAGTTTTGTACGCCGATTAATTTCTTCATCAATGTGACCCTCACTTGATATCTGCTGTCCAAGATAAACGTACGTATCTGTTATCTCCAGTTTTTCTCCATCAATCGATAAATCTTCATTTCTTGTAAAAGCATTGTACATCACTTTTGTCTTCTGAAAGTTCATTTTTAATCCCACTTCTTTACTCTTGTCAGCAAGTTCCTGGATCATACTCTGCAGCTCTGATGGGGTAGTTGCAAAAATGACTATGTCATCAGCAAAACGAAGGTGGGTTAGATAATCTCCATTAATCTTTATCCCTTTGTTTTCCCAGTTCAGTGATTGAAAGACATTTTCCAATGTGGCATTAAAGAGCTTCGGAGATATGGTGTCACCTTGTCTCACTCCCTTTCCAATTTTTATGTGTGTTGTATTTTCAAACAGCCGAATCTTTGCACTTGCATTTTCATAGATGTTATTAATAATATTAATGTATGCATCTTCAATACCGCAGGATTTCAGAGCCGTGGTAACTGCTGATGGTTTCACCGAATCAAAGGCTTTTTCATAATCGATAAAAGCCATGCACAATGGAAGTTCATATTCCCTCGCTCTTTCAATTAGTTCTCTCAGTACATGGATATGATCTATTGTGCTGTAGCCACTCCTGAATCCAGCTTGTTCTCTCGGTTGAGCCATGTCCAGTGTTACCTTCAAGCGGTGTGAAAGAACTTTAGTGAAGATTTTATAAACCACTGATAGGAGGCTGATAGGTCTGTAGTTCCTGAGATCCTCAATGTCACCTTTTTTATGTAGCAGGATCATTGTAGCATTGTTCCAATCCTCAGGAATCTTCCCTTCATTAAGGCATCGAGTGAAAATTTGGGCGAGTACTGTTTCAATTTCTCCACTTGCTTCTTGTATGATGTCTATAGTAATTCCATCTTCTCCTGGAGCTTTCCCCCGCTTCATGTTCTTGATTGCATGAGCAACTTCTGCTGGGAGGACTGGAAGAACTCTGGTACCTTTCATGATGTCTGGAGTACATGTATCATCCCTTTCATATAATTTGGAGTAGAAATCTTTCACTCTTGTCAAAATTTCGCCTCTATTTCTTGTTATAGAACCATCTTCTTTTCTCAGAGCCATAATCTGTTTTCTTCCCTTACTGAGATGTCCCTTTGCTATCTTAAGGCTTTGGTTGTTTTCAATTGCTTTCCTCACTAGCTCACAGTTGAATTTCCTTACGTCTTCAGTGATACTTTTTCGTGTTGTCTTGCATAGCTCTATATATTCCCCTTTGGAAGTCACATCTTCTTTAGTTGTCCTCATCTCTCTTCTTTTTTGCATCAACATTTTGGTTTTTCCTGATAATTTGTTCACATGCAACTTGTTCTTAGACCCAGCTAATTTTGTTGCTGTTTCCATAAGAGCTTTGGTTACTTTTCTGTTAACTTCCGAAATTTCCACTTCTTCCGATGTTAGGCCTTCTAAAGCAGAGAATCTGTTCTTCAGTTCCAACTTGAAAGTATTATGGTGTTTTTTAAGGTTGGTTATGTCAATACATTTTGTTTGTCTTATGAGCTTGCCACGTTCCAGTTTAGTGTTGAGGTGCATCTTACATCTCACCAATCTATGGTCACTACCTGTGTTGAACTTGTTCAGCACACTGCAGTCTTCGATGACGAATTTTTTGTTACACATAATAAAATCAATTTCACTTGTCGTCCCGTTTGGATGTCTCCATGTCCATTTCCTGTGTGGCTTTTTCTTGAAAAAGGAGTTCAAGATGAAAAATCCTTCTGCCTCTGCAAACTCAACGAGAGTATTTCCACGCTGGTTTCTGTTGCCGTGACCGAATTTACCTACTGAAGTTTCATTCTGTTGTCGTTGCCCTATTTTTGCATTGAAATCTCCCATAATTATCTTCAAGTGCTGCTTACCTTTATTATTTAGATGACGAATTTCCTCATAAAATTCTTCAATTTCTTCTTCAGGATGACTTGTGGTGGGTGCATAAGTTTGAATAATCTGAGCCTGGTATCTTCTCGATAGTTGGATAACGAGTCGTGCAGCTCTGTCAGAGGAACTTTCAACTTCTATCACTTTATCCTTCAGTTTCTTGTTTATTATAAATCCAACACCACTAGTTCTGCCAGTATCTGTCCCACGATAATAGAAGAGATGTCCACTTTTCAGTTCAATGAGATCTTCTCCTTTTCTCCTTACCTCACTTAGCCCAACAATGTCCCACTTGATCCTTTGTAGTTCCTCTTCCAATTCAAGAAGCCTTGAATCAGAAGATAGGGAGCGTCCGTTATAGGTAGCCAAGGTCAGCATCAAATGGCAGCCTAGTCCGGTCCTCCGGGGATTCTTAGCACCCTCTGCCTTCATGTCGCACTTGCCGCTGCCTTGGCCAGGTACATTCCAGCTGCCGGAGACTGAGGGCCAAGATTTAAGTTGTAGAGTCATTTTGGAGGTGTTTGGCCATAACTCACCACGCTGGCCAAGCGGGTTGGTGAGTGTGGGATAGCATTTCCTCTGATCCCGATGGTATAGTTATACCGCTATTGGCGGTCGTCAGAGCCCCTTTAGTGGGAACAGGATGCACCACGAGAAGGCGGGGTTGACATTTGTCAAGGAGAGGCTGTGATGTTACGCATCACCTGACCTTACATCCCATACAGTATATATTCAAGTAAAAAAAAAAAAGAAAAAAAATCGTAAATTTGCAATTAAATTGAAAGGGCCAAAATCAGTCACACCAGAAAAAATTAATTTAAAGCGCCAATCCAGTTAGAGCAGAAAAACATTATTTTTAAAAACATTTACAGTTCGCTGATTGTTTTGTTTGACCTAGACTTAGATAAAAACTCTTTTAATACCTTTTCTTTGAGTTCCACGTTATAAAGCTAGTTTTATAAGCAGTGTTAAAAGTTAAGACTCCACCTCATTCCCTCACCATTTATCATGGGAAATGACAGGAAGTCAAAACAGTCGAATGTTGGCATTAGCAGTACCTCCCAGCCTGAAGGACAAATTTTACTGTCTTAAGAAAGCTCTTAATACTGCAAAATCATGGACGAAACATATTTCTTCTATGATGTACAGCCGCACATTTTTACCGCTACTGTGACCCAGTGGTCTAAGAGCTGGTTTCTGGCTTTCCTTCCTAGATGGGTTTAAGTCCTGTGAGGAATGGATGCTGTGTTTGTCTTACGGCACTGGCTGTCTCTCTTCCTTAGAGCCAGTGGCCCCAAATTAGAGAGGAGTGACTGCTTACAGCCCACTGAGTTGCTCCCGGCAGTCGTTAAACCTCAAAAAAAAAAAAAAAAAAAAAAGGAGCGCATTTTTTTACTTTAATTTTTACAAATTCATTCACAAGTGTTTCATTGAGGAAACCTCCATTCCCGCTACTATTTCTTAAGGGACCGCTTTTTCCTTATTGTTCTTGCCCACTTTCACAGTTGTTGTAGAAAGTGCTGTAAGAACAAATGATATCTGTGGCTACTCAGAATTTGTGCAAGTACCAGATCCAATGTCATCTACAGGAAAACGAGATCCATCACACCCACAGGAGATCCACAGCAACGTATCGGAAGTGCTTTACGCTTCAAAAACAGCACTGCATGGAATAAATGTAGATTGTCATTGGTTTAAGCGGAAGGTCGTACCTACGTATCTAGATTCTAGAATTACGCATTTATGAAATCGGTTCTGTCGACTGTCCATAAACACAAAATTTTGCCTTGTGGAAGTAGTTTGGAGAAAAAATTATACATGGTATTTGCAAAAATTTAGATTTTTCAATTATTTTGTACCTTTTTCGAAGGGCCGTTATCGAGAACATTCGTATTTTGAAAATACGTGCTTCCGGAACATGGACTATAAAAATTATTTTTAATCACATAGAACAGAGAAGGGTTGCCCTCGTGCAGGGGACAACTGACCACAAAATTCTCTAAAAAAACAGCTTAAATTGTATACATACATTTGTTTTCTCAAAACAGTTTCGCAACCTCGTATTTCTTACCTATATCCAATCATTCTACGTTCAGTCATTTCGATGTATTACCCATCAGTGATCCTTACCTTATCCTCGTATAGACGCATGATGAAAGAGAACAACGATATGTGATACCGAACTTACCCATTTAGCGAATCCCTGAAGAAAATTTATTTGGGATCAAAAGTTTAATAAAGCAAATACTAGCTATAACTTTCAACAAGTTCATATACCATCAACTATTTTCAGGTACTTTCGTAAAAATTACTGTTGTTCTAGACTGACTGAAAAACGCTTATTTATTCGAATGAAAATATACAGACTTCACAAAAAAAAAAAAAATAACGCGAAAAAAGTCGTTCGATCCTGATGAAACTCCGCATGCAAGTACCTCAAGGCTGAATATGCAAATAATTAAAAAATAACGACCAATGACTAAGTGTCCCGCCAATGCGCATGGAAACCGCGAATCGAGGAATGTATATCAAGAGCAAATCTCACACGCAGAGGCAGTTGTGACAGCTGATTGCTGTAGCATTAACCTTTACGGACTGTGAGATTGCCTCGACGTCGGATCAGTGCGCAATACGAGCAGTTGAGCGAGTCTGAGAGAGGACATGAGAGGCCGGTTTGTCAAGTTGCTGTATTGCCAGGCATTTGGGTCGAAGTGACGCGACAATCGGACGATGTTTATTGCAGTGGGTGGAGGAGGGCATAATCCAACGACACATGGGCAGTGAACGGCTAAGGGCAACGACAGAACGCGAGGATCGAGCAATTGTGAGAGCCACACGAGCAGAACCGAATTCATCGCTCTCAACAATCCGTGGCCATGTTGCGTCGTCTAAAGGTACGGAAGTGGCCATCCGGACAGTTGCCAGACGACTTCCGGCACAGGGACTACATTCGAGGAGGCTACTCTGCTGCCTAACACTGACCAGCGAGCAACGCCGGCACCTGTTGCAATGGTGTCGAACCCTATTGACGTGGGATAATGTCCAGTGGAGTCATGTTGTCGTCAGCGATGATTCACGGTATGCACTTGACCCCAGTGACCAGCGTATACGTGTCTGGAGACGAGCCAGCCAGCGTACGGATCCTGCCTTTACAGTGGAAAGGCACACGGCTCGAATACCGGGAGTGACTGTCTGCTGAGCCATTTCCTACTATAGCCAAACACCCTTGGTAGTCCTCAGTACTACTCTCACGGCTCAACAGTAGGTCGACGATATTCTCCGACCTATTGTGTTGCCACTCCTGTCGCAGCATCACCAAGCAATTTTTAATCAGGATAATACCCGACAACACGTGGCACGGCTCTAGCAGGCATGCCTCCGTAAAGTCGGCACCCTTCCATCACAAGCCCGATCGCCCGACTTCTCACCGATCGAGCATGTTTGGGACATGATGAGAAGCCACCTGCGCCCATCTTGGAATATCGGTGAACTGGCCTGCAATTTGGACAACATATGTCATGCTATACCTCAGACAGTATCCGTTGTGAACTGTGAGTGTCTATGCCACGCCGGGTAACCGTTTGTATCCCAGCCAGAGGTGGCGCTGCAACGTACTGACTTGTTCCATTCGTGTAGCAGTTTTATCCAAATAAATAGCCCAACTGCTCTGGAATTGCAATCATTTCCTTTCCTATGTATGTACATTGCACATTCCAATTTTCATCTCGACTGAGAGATTCCTTCTGGGTGGTTTTCTTTTTTTTTTTTTCTGTTAATTTGTTAAAAGTGTATTTTCAACTATTGAGGTTATTGGGGTAAAATTCGTTTTTGCACTATGTTCTTCTACTGAGTCGCTAATTTGCATAGCTTCCGCTAAACACGTTTTCGATCGTATAAAACCTCGTAGCGTGCGAAACTGATTCGTTTACGTCACGCGTTTTTCATAATACTCAATAAACCTTCATTTAATTGTACAAAATCCTCATAGGCCATTACGAGAAGAAAGGATTTAAAAAGGCTCAAGCAATCGAAAATATAAACGAAGGTGTTGTGCCGTCCACTTCGGACGCCTAGGTGATCGCGATGGAGGATTTGGGAGTTTCCCAATCGCCATCTGTGATCGCTTGCACAAACTAAGAAAGGTCTAAAGATGATGTCGTGAGGCACTCATGAAATACCCCCGGCTCAGGCTCAACGACTGGTTGACGTCTGAAACGAACTGCTGAAGAAATTAGCGTGACACTTAATTTATCATGTAGATGATTACTGGTATGAGAAGTGAAACTACCTGTGTTGTCCAGGCATCTCCAGTCAGTAGGTAGATCGAAGTGAATCAGTTTTACGTCGTCAATCGCAGACGTTTTGTGAAAAAGGTCATGTTGTGTGTTTGGTGAAATAGTGAGGTTGTCACTTGCTTCAAAATGGCGGGCCGCGGGTGGCCTAGTGGTAAACGTTCGTGACTGCCACGGAGAAGACCTCAGATTCGATCCCAGGCAGGTACGAAGGTTCGAACCACTAAATATCCGCCGTGCGTCGGATGGGCACGTTAAGCCGTCGGACCCCGGGTACTGGCCCCCGGTAATAAAAAATGGCGTCTTCCTCCCTCTTTCTACCTCGCTTCCGTGTCACTTTCCTATCGGGCACTCTAGCCCAAATCTCCTAGCTTCCTATTTCTAAGGGTTGTTTAAGACCTGGGGTCAGACACTCCCTTCCTAAAATCTCCTACATATGATCTGATCTGATATGTTTCAAAATGGCCAGGCTATCAACAACGGACTGTATTCCGCGCACACGAATCCAATGAAAAACCAACTGATGGAACGGTAACTTGTTTTAGTCAACTGGGAGCGGATGCTCCTTCAATAGGATAATTCCAAGCATCATACCACCATTCGGACCCAGGAAAAGCTTCATGAAACTTGGCAGAATCGAGCTCTTGCCTCGCCCTGCGTGCTTGTTTCTGGAGATGACGCAATTTCTCCGTAGTGGGCACTTCTCTGATTCAGACGACGTCGAAGCGGATGTAAACACTTCAACTCTAAGAAGAATGCGTGTCACCGTGCGGGATTGAACATCCTGCCGAACGATGTGTACAAACCCTTGAAAGCTGTGATGCATATTTTGAAATACACTATCTACCAACAAGTAATTGGACACCCCTGCAATCGACGATATCTGCGGTCCTGATACACGTCACGGCCGCCGCCGTTAAATGCCGTGTGGGAAACAACAACGCAACCAGTCATGCTGCCACGCAGTTTGGAGTTCTCTCATTTCGAGAAAGGTGTAATCGTCGGGTATCACAGAAATGGCCGATCCATACATGACATATCCAGCGAGTTGAAATACCCAAAATCGACAGTGGCCTACGTGATTGGCAAGTGGAAGATGAGAGGTGACTGTCGGAATGTTTCCCGACCCGGCAGACCCACAAAACTGGGAGTTAGAGACCGACGGGTGCTGGCCAGAGAAATTCGGAAGAACCGCACCAAATCGATGGGCCACATCCGCGAGGAGTTTCAACGGGCATCCGGGAGTGTTCTTTCGATGAATACCATCCGTAAGGAAGCCCATCTGCTCGGTTATCATGGACGTGCTGCCGCCCACAAGCCTTTGATCACCAAGTCCAGTAGCGCTGCTCGGCTAACATGGTGCAAAGAACGTCGACAGTGGACCGTTGAACAGTGGAAACAGGTTCTCTGGAGCGACAAAACAAGGTTCACCCTCTACCGTTCGGATGGCAGGGTCTGGGTTTCGCGTCTGCCTGGAGAACGCCTCCTGCCGGCATGTATTGTGCCAACTGTGAAGTTCGGCGGTGGTGTAATTATGCTGTGGAGGTGTTTCTCTTGGTATGGCACGGGACCCTTGGTCGCAATTCCTGGTAGACTCAACGCCGAGACCTACTGCACCATTTTGGATGACCATGCGCTTCCTACGTTGTGGCAGTTTTGCGGGGTGGACCCATGTTGCTTTCAGGATGACAATGCCACCTGTCATGTTGCGAGGTCCACCATGGCTTGGTATGGTGACAATGGGGTTAATCGAATGGACTGGCCTGCGCAGAGCCCGGACCTTAACCCTATCGAGCACCTATGGCACGAGTTGGAGCGTCGACTTAAGGGGTGCCCCCACCGTCCGAAATCGGTGAAGGAACTGACCTGTCTTCTCCAAGCCGAATGGAAGAAATTACCGCTAGCCGTCGTACAACGCCTGGTTGAGAGTATGCCCCGGAGGGTCGTAGCTGCAATCGCCGCTCGTGCAGGCTCCACCAATGAAGTGAATAAACTTCGTTTTCCTTTGCTATCACAGGTGTCCAATTACTTTTTGGTAGATAGTGTATAAGCTTTGATTGGTACAAGATTCCCAGTAAGCGCATTTCAGTGTCAGAAACACATTTTTTCTCCGGATATCATGGCATTTTTTCTCCGGATACAACAGTATCGAAGCAAACATTTGAAATTTAACTAAGAGCATGCCACCCCAGAAATCTCAATATGAAGAAAGCTTGATCAGTGAATATTTTTCTGGTGCATTTTCCTAGTCTTTTTATTTATACTTTTTCCTGTAACGTGTGTGTGTGTGTCATTTTTCTGGTTATTTCTCTCCATGTTTTCCTAAATAATATTTCTCTAGTATGGCTACATTTTTCAAGCTATATTTGTGTGAATATTTTTAAGGTAACTTTTCTCTACGTGAGCATGCATACATAACTGTCGTCCTTTTTCAGTCTCGATAACTTCGCACTTCTTCTTTAAATCACACATTTGCGGCCTTCTTATTTGAAAGTAAAATGAAACCGATAAGTGCCAAAAGACTACACGCTCATGATATGGAGCAAAGAATGGCATTTTCCATGCATTTTCAACTTTTTCTTGGCGCGTGGTTTATTACTGGCTTACTTAAGTCCAATTTTTTAGCGCAGATGTGCGAAGGGCGCCCAAGACACCACATTTATACCCTCTTCCTATTAAAGGGATGGAAACGAGTACGAAACTCCCTCCATTGTTCGTAGAACTAGGTAACCGAAGATCGTCGAAAGGATTGGAACCTGTGGAAAATAATGCATTCCTTTAACAACCACTTTCATGGGACCTGCATTTAACTTACAGAAAAACTACTTGAAGCATCTAGCTGCAGATCCACTAGAATTTCTGTAGTTCAAAATAAGCTGTCGAACTTCTTGATGCAGTTGCAGATGACGTTCAGTAAATTGTAAGCCTCGAAATGATGCAATAGTGTATATATTTTGTCAGCGTTTGTCAACAGCGCCCCGTTATTCCCGAGTTCGATACTAGATGCCAGTTGCTGAATTTTAATAACTGATGTGTTACATAAGTTAGTAATAGCGGAAAAATTTATAAATCTAAAGCTCTGGATAGTTATTGAATTTTTAACGAAAGAAGAAATTTATCCGACCAGTGTTCACGAGCATTTGATTATTCTATTCCTAATCCATCCCAAGGCTCCTCGGTGTCTATGATAGCGTGATACACGTTCCACAAACGACGAAGAGCTCCATAAAGCCATAGTGGCTTACAGTGCATAATATAGATTTCATTGCCAAGAATAAAACAAAGACATGCTAAAAGCACTGAAGTTACAAGGGGTAGTTATACAATACATGCTAAGTGCACTGAAGTTATTAAAAGGTAATTATACGATACAGTCGGAATGCGAGGTATAGATACGCTAAACTCAGTGAACATTCCTGGCAACTGAATAATCACTTTTGCTGCAGCACTAAACCAGAACTTTTTCAATCAAGTAAGCACTAGAAATTTAAAAAAATCCGAATATTCAACTAACACCACTGATTGAAATCTAAATAACGAATCTTTGGAATTAACATCGACATAAAGAAGGCTGACTATTTTCTAGGTCTTTCTCTCGATATCCATTAAAATCCACCAAAGGATGCACGACTACTTAAGCCTAATTTCAGAGCAGTTGACAAAATCCTTTCCTTTTTTATCAGTACGTTTTGTGAAAAAAATGAAAAACGTGCTTACATGTGTAGTAACAGTTCTGTCCGTTCGTCCGTCTGTCTATCTGCCGACAAAATATCTCTGCAAGTATCTGTTCGATTTGAAAAATTATTTGTACGTTGGCAGTAGTATAAAAAGGCGGGTTCTGCCGCAAGGATGCATCCTTCTAGAGAAGGATGGGGGGCGTGGCTTGCGGCAGAAGGAAGTGGGCGTGGCGTGTGACCGAAGGATGTGGGGGCGTGGCAGAGGACGCTAGCGCGTTGGGTCGATGTGCTGCCCCTAGCGGTGCTTCTTGGAACTTTATTATTATGTTAGATCTTTGTTTTTGAGTGATGGCAACGGCCGAGTGGGGGAAAGGAAATGTGCTGCCCCTAGCGGTGCTTCTTGGAACTTTATTATTATGTTAGATCTTTGTTTTTGAGTGATGGCAACGACCGAGTCGGGGAAAGGAGATGTGCTGCCCCTAGCGATGCTTCTTGGAACTTTTAATGGACCTTTGAGTGATGGCAACGACCGAGTGGGAGAAAGGGGGTGGATATAGGGGGATGTCAACTCGATGTGCTGCCCCCTAGCGGTGCTTTTTGGAACTTTTAATGGATCTTTGAGAGATGGCAACGACCGAGTGGGGGAAAGGGGATGTGTACGTTGACCGCCTAGCGGTGCTTTTTGGAACTTTTCTCGGGAGATTTATTGGACGTTGAATAATTTTTAAGAAGTCTTTCCAATATTTATTTTTTTAATTTTCTCGGGAGATTTCCTGGACTTTGTCAAATTTTTGAAGGAAGTTTTTTTGTCGTTTCCAATTTTTTTTACTCATATTTTTTTTGTCCTATTTTTTCTCTAATTTATTTTATTAAATTTATATTTTCAGGAATTCCCTGAGGTATTATAATTTTTATAGACGTTGCAGTATTTTTTATTTTCTCGGGAGATTTATTAGACTTCGTCAAATTTTTGAAGGAAGTTTTTTCAATCGAAGCATTTCCTCAAATTTGTTTTATTAAATTTATATTTTCAGGACTTCCGTGAGGTGTTATAATTTTTGTAGACGGTGCATTATTTTTTTAATTCGTATATTTGTCCTCCCTCCAATTTTAATTTAGGCGAGGAAAGGCTTTGTTTGAAAAGATTTCGTTCCCGTTGATTCATGTTCCGCCATTTTAGTTTCACCACGTTGTCATTTTGTGAGCCATGTGTTTTGGGATGAGTCAATTTTCTCTTTGACTCAGAAAATTTTGTATGACACGTGTTTTGGGATGAGTCATTATGATGAGTGACGCATTCGTGATAGCAGACATGACATCAGCCAACGTCGTTTTCTCCTCAGCGGGGTCGGCTTTATTTATTTTTTTTATTTTCTCGGGAGATTTACTGGACTTTGTCAAATTTTTGAAGGAAGTTTTTTCAATCGAAGCATTTCCTCAAATTTGTTTTATTAAATTTATATTTTTAGAACTCCGTGAGGTGTTATAATTTTTATAGACGTTGCATTATTTTTTTCATTCTTATATTTTTCTTCCCTACAATTTTAATTTAGGCGAGGAAAGGCTTTGTTTGAAAAGATTTCGTTCCCGTTGATTCATGTTCCGCCATTTTAGTTTCACCACGTTGTCATTTTGTGAGCCATGTGTTTTGGGATGAGTCACAATTTTCTCTTTGACTAAGAAAATTTTGTATGACACGTGTTTTGGGAAGAGTGACTATGCCGGATGACGCATGTCGTGATAGCAGCCATGACATCAGCCAACGCCATTTCCTCCACGGGGTCGGCGGTTGACGTCATTTGAGATTCTGTAGCCACATTAAGTTCCAAGAATGATTTTTTTCAATAACTTGTTCATTTTGCAACGAATTTATTCCTTATTTTTTCCTCATAATTTCCCATTTTATATTCATAATTTTTCAACGTAACGATTTTTTTATTTTCTTTGAGGAGACTTCACGCATTTTCAACGGACGTTCCAACATAAAAACGTTTTCCAAAGTTTTGTGCTGCAGACATAATCTTAAAACACGATTGTTTATTAACGTATTTACGTGTTCATGACATTTTCTGTTACATTTTTTTAACGTTGTACCTTTTTCCAACGTACAAAGCCACAATTTTTTATGCATAGTTAAAATATTTTATTTTTTCGTATTTCTTCATGATTAATCAGTGAAATGTACCTTTTAACGCATTATCTTAATCTTTTTGTTCTAAATGCTTGCGTACTCCTTAAACTTTTTGATGTACCAACATTATTTTATTTTCTAACTTTTCAAACTA
Organism: Macrothele yani; assembly: GCA_039090855.1. Taxonomy (NCBI): domain Eukaryota; kingdom Metazoa; phylum Arthropoda; class Arachnida; order Araneae; family Macrothelidae; genus Macrothele; species Macrothele yani. The sequence goes on along the minus strand of CM077004.1, from coordinate 107,916,798 downwards.
AGAACTACTTTTATCGAGGCTTTATTTTTTCTGATTCAAACAAGCAAACGTTTCTTCATTATTATTTCCGTTACCTATACAAACAACTTTTCTTACTTGCTTTTAATGTATGACTTAATCTGGTTTTCTATATAGCTGTTTCATGTTTGTGCAAGAAATATACAGATCTATAGCAGCTATACATAACATTCGTTCGTAACAGTATCTTTTTTTTCCAGATTTAAACCAACACACGCTTCTTAACGACTTGATATCGGTTTTCTGGGGTATTTTTCTTTTTCCTTCATTCAATTTTATTAAAGATCATGAGACGAGGAAATGCTTCTTTAGAAACGATTTCGTTCCTGTTCGCAGTAATTATTATATTTTGACAAATTTTTTGTGAAACGACTTCATGCTAATTCTGAGTCTTTCGCCTTTACAATATTATTTTCTCGTAATTTTTTCGTGTGTTCAAGAACTCTACAGGTCTTTCACAGTTAAAATTCTGGTAAAACTATATTTTCCTACTTTATTTAGCATATCATTATAGCTTCCCAATTTTCGCTATTTTACTTCATCTTTTTTGAAATTTAGTAAAACTTTTCAGTATGTCAATAATTTATTTCTTACTTGGCCAAACTTAAGACTCCTTTTATTTAGACTATTTTTTTTTTCATTTCATTTCAGCAAAATGATTATTTTAGATGTTGCAAATCATCAGGTTTTTTTGTTTCCTTATATATCATATTTTCCAACTTGCTTTTAAAGTATTTCTCAAAGCTTGCATGTATGTCAAATACGCATTTTTTAATCCTTCCCTAGTTTGCTATACTTTTTCGTGGACTACCCCAACAGGAAAGCATTCATTGTCAAGGCATGAAATCTAAAACCTTTTTTCTTACGATAAAATTTGTATTCTTTGGGACATATTTTCTGTATATTGTTCTGTCTCGTCCGAAAAAACATTCATTCTGGAGGCAAAGCGAGTAATTCCATTCTTCCACTAAACATCATTTTTTTACGTTTTACTAACTCACCACCCCCATAGCGAAAATAAAGAAATACTTACTTTGTTCTCTACATATCGACTCAATCTATTTCTTTTCGAAATGCTGATCATGACATTTCAACTAAAATTTCATACTTTCACCAAAAATCATATTCTTAAACGAGCTATTTTTTACACAATTATTTCATGTATAACTAAATTTTTGTTGTTTACTCACCTCATAAAAGTCAATAAGAACACCCCTAATCTCATTCCTTTCCCTCATTTAGTTCGCTTAAATTGAGATGTTTCAAAATTTCGCGTATATTTCATTCCCTTAATGTCCAGTTCTCCCGTGTCTGCCCCTTCATTTTCAACTTCTGTGCATACTGCATTTTATCTTTAGACGTTTAGTTTCATTGACCTTTTCTTTCGTTTTAATTAGGTTTTCATTATCGTATTTTTTATTCATTGTCTCAGCAGAAAAATCTTTCATTCTGGAGACATAGCGACTAAGTCCGTACTTCCTCTAAACATTTTTTTCACATTTTACTAATTGTTCAGAAAAGCAGTTGTTTCCAAACTCCCATAGTGAAAATATCGTATTCCCCTTATAGTAGTTATTATATTTTTCCTTCTGTTCAGTGTTGTATGATTCTTCAAACTTTGGTTTATTTTTATGAAACTTCTTTTTTCTTAGTTTTTTTTCTGATTCAAACTTTCAATCTTTTCCTATCGATTTAATTACTCTTATTTTCCCATTCGACTTTACTTTTGAACAGAAATGTATCTAAAATCTTCAGATGTATTTTAGTCTACAAGGCCGATTCTTCCCTGTTTCAAATAAAGTCATTGTAGGATTTTAGTGTAAATGCTGCTAAATCTTTAGAACTTACTTTTCATAGTTAAATACAAATTCCTCGAGGTTTACATTAAAACATGAAAGAAGAGTGTTTTTACGCTCTCTCCAGTGTGTGAGCTTTCCCCAAGAAATTAACTTTGTCAGTTTCCGACAGAAACAGGGGGAATTCAATCTCCTGCGACTGTTTTCACGCGTCTCTTGCTTACAGGAAAACCTCATATGGCATGAAATCACTTTGCTTGGCAGATTAAACTAAATTCTGGTTTTGAACTTTGAATGCAAACTCAAGCTCGCAAAAGCATAGTTTTCTGAGCATACTTAAACTGTCTAAGATGACAAAAATCTAAAACTGCTGACTCAATGGGATAGAGCGTTTGAACTTTGCCGTTAATTCACCATTTAAGAGATCCGTCGTGAACCACTAGAAGGGAAGTAAGCAGACCCTGATTTAGTCCACTGTTTCCAAGGAAGGTAGAAAGCTAGTGTCGTAATTCAAAAGCTCTTAACTCAAGCCTCCCCAGGATTCAGTTTCGGACGAACGAATACTCAGATGTCCATGCTTAGACATTGAAAAATTGCTTCAGACAAATATTTTCTTACTTAAAGTGCTTCAATTCAGAATTTGTACTATTTAAGATTTTCCTTAGTCAATATTTTTTCTATCTTAAAAACTTCTAAAGGGTTGATTTTGAAAAAAACGAGTTCTCACAAAAATGTAAAATTTCCTCAGATTGTATGAGGAACCCCAAAAAAAATTGATGAAGCTTGGACGTTAACCATTCCAACAATTTCTTTCTCTTCATGTTTCATTCCATAAACTTTCTTCAAATTCCTATATGTCCAAGAATTTTGTTAAATGTCCAAGTTCGACTCCCCCAGAAATTTTCTGAAAATGATATTCTGGAATTTTTTTAAAAGAGAAACTAAGAATCCCTTCACTGAAACAAGAAATTCATATTCAAAGCATTACATCCCTCTTTCTACTTCAAATACTCTATTTGTAAATCTAAGGAAGTTTTTTTTTTTAATATTCATATATTTTCCCCTCTAACTTTAGAAGATATTGTCCCAAAATGTATGTACATATTACGATAGTAAAATATCTTACTACTTACTGCTTGATGTTCAATTCACTTCACACCGTCTTAAGGAAATTCGTTCATTTTCTCATAACACATAGACATGTTGTTTTTCTTTCCATTCATTTCAAAGACTCAATTGAGATCAACCTAATGGAGTCCTTTGAGAAAAACTTTCATAGGAAAGCATAAGTTTGCCTAAAAACTACATTAAAAATAAACAAATGTTGAAAGTTCCTGTACAAGAAGGAAATTCTGTTGTAACTTCTAAACGAAAAAGACAAATTCTAAGAAAATATGTAAAAATGTTCGTTGGATTCCATATTAAAAAAAATTAGTTGAAAAAAAGTGTCATTCTTTTTTTTTTTTTCGGAACAGTTCATTCTTTCCTAGGGTTAAAAATGGAACACTTCATTTTTCTTAGTAGACAATTTTGAGAAAACACATTTGATTAAAAGCAGGGAAATTCCCACAGAATAACATGGGAAAACTAGTATGCATAAAAAGACTGTTTCGAAACGAGTAAAAATCTGTTGAAGTTCGTTTTCGAAAAAGTTGGAAATGGAATGAAGTAAAAACAGTCACAGCAAGTTCCTGGAAGTTGAAAATTGGATGTACTAAAAATGTCTAAGGAAAGAAATTTTTATAAAACACAGACTGTTTAGTTTTTCCAGGCTAGGGGGTCTTCAGTGAGAGCGCTTCTTTTTTTCAACTCAAAGAATAAAACGAGTCAGTTTGAAACATTTCAAACTCCCCGAAATTAAGCTGTGTACTCTGGTTTCGACTCAATACTGTAAAGCATTGCTCTCAGACCAGTCGGAATTCCGCCCCAATTGGTTGCCAAATGGAAAACATCAGACCCCTTTCCAATAACAATCCCCAAATATCCTTAAGAAAAGTCTAGCAAAAAAGTACTATTTCACCATTAAAACAATTGGATTCATTCTGTTACTGTTTTAAACATTTCAAAAAAGAAGTTTACATTCTCACTTTTACTTTAAAAATCTTGAAAGCTTAACTTTTGACCCATTTAAAAAAATTCACCTAAAATTTAATTTAAAAAAATAATAATTACTCTTTAAATTTATGTCTTAAAACTAAAAAATATTTACGCTTAATATTTCAATAAATAATAAATATTCACAAACTCACCTTCTACCTTGCCCATTTAAAAAAAATAATTCTGAATTTATATAATCGAAATCATTACTTCTCCAAATAGTTCTTTTCCCCTGATTGTAGAGAAGAACTCTTCTGAAATCTTCACTTTTCCACATGTGTTCATAAAAGCTTGAGCTACTTCCTTAGGATTCAACAAGGCCACAGCGTTCTGGAAACTTGAAATCGCTTTCCTATTCCACTCAGTGGTTAGGCATGGAGGATGCATCTCAATAGGTGGAAGTACTTCCGAAATGCATTCGCGACATCTACATACCTTCAGGATGCTCTCCCCGATTAAATTTTTTAAACATTCAATTAAATTGTGTCTAAGTTCACACTACTCAATCGATGTACTTTGAAACTTTCAGGATTCTCCGAGTACGATTTTCTGGAATTCTGAACCCATTAACAATTCCTGGATGCTGTCCCACACGCCATCCAAAATAATTTGGAGTTTCTTAAACTGCTTTCTGGTTAATGCAACTCCTGTTGTTAAGTGAAAAATCCGGAACCAGAATTTGAAAGACTTGAAGACTTCTTACTTTATTCAAACTTAGAACAGAACTAAAATTCGCTCAGCGTTTCCTTTGCATACTGTAACCAACACATGACCCTTATCACCACGTGGTGATTGATGTGTCACGATGCATCAGCACACTAACTGCACGGTGACTGTTTCCTTATCTGGTCATCTCGCAACGAACATGCTATTGATTCTAATCAGGCTCAAAGCTAACTTCAGCTTGAGAGATAAACGAAAGGATTTCATTATAACTTTCATATCTTGAGAGAATAAACTAAAAAAATCTTCATAGAGTGCATAATAAGCGTAAAGAAATTCTTCAAGGCTGAATTTCCACTAAAATGATGGTGGTATACGGAAAGCGTGAGAATTTAATCAGAGACCTTCAAAGAATTCATCTTGGAATTAACGCTGCTTTTGAAAAACGAGTGAACTATGAAATTCTTTGTTCTCCACACAAGAAAATTTCAGATTTCGAAATCTCGCCGTCCTGACCCACTTTTTCCTGAGTGAAATTTAAAACAGGGTGGAAATCTCCACTTACACATTCCTTTGAGTGGGGAATAGCTCTCATGAAAGGGGTCAACGGTTCCAAACAACATTGATTAAAACTGGAGAGAGGAAAAATATATGAATTAAAAAAATAATGCATAAGCAGGATTCCCAAAAACATAAAAAAATATAAGTTTTATATAAAAAAGAAATTCCAGGAAAAATATTGGTGGGGCGAAAGATTTCCCATTCTTCCATTCCCACAAAAAATTTAACGAAGTCTAATAAATCTCTCGAAAAAAAATTAAACAAATACTTGGACTGACAAAAGAGAACGACACGTGACGTCAACCTATCCCACGGCTAGTAGTAGGAGATACACTGTTCCCCCTCTGACATCAATTTTTTTTCTATGCGAACAGAAATTTACTTGAACAACCGTCTTAGAAAATGCCCCTTCCACGTTTCTTCTTCCTAGCCATGCAAAAACAATCAGATTGCCTTTTCCCACCAAAAGTTCTAGCAAGAAGGAGCAGGAGACGCCGGAACGAAGCCCAAAGGAGCCGAATAACAAGGGGGCGAGACAGGTATTCGGCTCCTTCGGGTTACGTTCCGGCGTCTCCTGCTCCTTCTTGCTAGAACTTTTGGTGGGAAAAGGCAATCTGATTGTTTTTGCATGGCTGGGAAGAAAAAACGTGGAAGGGGCATTTTCTAAGACGGTTGTTCAAGTAAATTTCTGTTCGCATAGAAAAAAAAATTGATGTCAGAGGGGGAACAGTGTATCTCCTACTACTAGCCGTGGGATAGGTTGACGTCACGTGTCGTTCTCTCTTTTGTCAGTCCAAGTATTTGTTTAATTTTTTTTCGAGAGATTTATTAGACTTCGTTAAATTTTTTGTGGGAATGGAAGAATGGGAAATCTTTCGCCCCACCAATATTTTTCCTGGAATTTCTTTTTTATATAAAACTTATATTTTTTTATGTTTTTGGGAATCCTGCTTATGCATTATTTTTTTAATTCATATATTTTTCCTCTCTCCAGTTTTAATCAATGTTGTTTGGAACCGTTGACCCCTTTCATGAGAGCTATTCCCCACTCAAAGGAATGTGTAAGTGGAGATTTCCACCCTGTTTTAAATTTCACTCAGGAAAAAGTGGGTCAGGACGGCGAGATTTCGAAATCTGAAATTTTCTTGTGTGGAGAACAAAGAATTTCATAGTTCACTCGTTTTTCAAAAGCAGCGTTAATTCCAAGATGAATTCTTTGAAGGTCTCTGATTAAATTCTCACGCTTTCCGTATACCACCATCATTTTAGTGGAAATTCAGCCTTGAAGAATTTCTTTACGCTTATTATGCACTCTATGAAGATTTTTTTAGTTTATTCTCTCAAGATATTAAAGTTATAATGAAATCCTTTCGTTTATCTCTCAAGCTGAAGTTAGCTTTGCCTGATTAGAATCAATAGCATGTTCGTTGCGAGATGACCAGATAAGGAAACAGTCACCGTGCAGTTAGTGTGCTGACGCATCGTGACACATCAATCACCACGTGGTGATAAGGGTCATGTGTTGGTTACAGTATGCAAAGGAAACGCTGAGCGAATTTTAGTTCTGTTCTAAGTTTGAATAAAGTAAGAAGTCTTCAAGTCTTTCAAATTCTGGTTCCGGATTTTTCACTTAACAACAGGAGTTGCATTAACCAGAAAGCAGTTTAAGAAACTCCAAATTATTTTGGATGGCGTGTGGGACAGCATCCAGGAATTGTTAATGGGTTCAGAATTCCAGAAAATCGTACTCGGAGAATCCCGAAAGTTTCAAAGTACATCGATTGAGGAGTGTGAACTTAGACACAATTTAATTGAATGTTTAAAAAATTTAATCGGGGAGAGCATCCTGAAGGTATGTAGATGTCGCGAATGCATTTCGGAAGTACTTCCACCTATTGAGATGCATCCTCCATGCCTAACCACTGAGTGGAATAGGAAAGCGATTTCAAGTTTCCAGAACGCTGTGGCCTTGTTGAATCCTAAGGAAGTAGCTCAAGCTTTTATGAACACATGTGGAAAAGTGAAGATTTCAGAAGAGTTCTTCTCTACAATCAGGGGAAAAGAACTATTTGGAGAAGTAATGATTTCGATTATATAAATTCAGAATTATTTTTTAAATGGGCAAGGTAGAAGGTGAGTTTGTGAATATTTATTATTTATTGAAATATTAAGCGTAAATATTTTTTAGTTTTAAGACATAAATTTAAAGAGTAATTATTATTTTTTTAAATTAAATTTTAGGTGAATTTTTTTAAATGGGTCAAAAGTTAAGCTTTCAAGATTTTTAAAGTAAAAGTGAGAATGTAAACTTCTTTTTTGAAATGTTTAAAACAGTAACAGAATGAATCCAATTGTTTTAATGGTGAAATAGTGCTTTTTTGCTAGACTTTTCTTAAGGATATTTATGGATTGTTATTGGAAAGGGGTCTGATGTTTTCCATTAGGCAACCAATCGGGGCGGAATTCCGACTGGTCTGAGAGCAATGCTTTACAGTATTGAGTCGAAACCAGAGTACACAGCTTAATTTCGGGGAGTTTGAAATGTTTCAAACTGACTCGCTTTATTCTTTGAGTTGAAAAAAGAAGCGCTCTCACTGAAGACCCCCTAGCCTGGAAAAACTAAACAGTCTGTGTTTTATAAAAATTTCTTTCCTTAGCCATTTTTAGTACATCCAATTTTCAACTTTCAGGAACTTGCTGTGACTGTTTTTACTTCATTCCATTTCCAACTTTTTCGAAAACGAACTTCAACAGATTTTTACTCGTTTCGAAACAGTCTTTTTATGCATACTAGTTTTCCCATGTTATTCTGTGGGAATTTCCCTGCTTTTAATCAAATGTGTTTTCTCAAAATTGTCTACTAAGAAAAATGAAGTGTTCCATTTTTAACCCTAGGAAAGAATGAACTGTTCCGAAAAAAAAAAAAAAAAAGAATGACACTTTTTTTTCAACTAATTTTTTTAATATGGAATCCAACGAACATTTTTACATATTTTCTTAGAATTTGTCTTTTTTCGTTTAGAAGTTACAACAGAATTTCCTTCTTGTACAGGAACTTTCAACATTTGTTTATTTTTAATGTAGTTTTTAGGCAAATTTATGCTTTCCTATGAAAGTTTTTCTCAAAGGACTCCATTAGGTTGATCTCAATTGAGTCTTTGAAATGAATGGAAAGAAAAATAACATGTCTATGTGTTATGAGAAAATGAACGAATTTTCCTTAAGACGGTGTGAAGTGAATTGAACATCAAGCAGTAAGTAGTAAGATATTTTACTATCGTAATATGTACATACATTTTGGGACAATATCTTCTAAAGTTAGAGGGGAAAATATATGAATATTAAAAAAAAAAACTTCCTTAGATTTACAAATAGAGTATTTGAAGTAGAAAGAGGGATGTAATGCTTTGAATATGAATTTCTTGTTTCAGTGAAGGGATTCTTAGTTTCTCTTTTAAAAAAATTCCAGAATATCATTTTCAGAAAATTTCTGGGGGAGTCGAACTTGGACATTTAACAAAATTCTTGGACATATAGGAATTTGAAGAAAGTTTATGGAATGAAACATGAAGAGAAAGAAATGGTTGGAATGGTTAACGTCCAAGCTGCATCAATTTTTTTTTTTGGGGTTCCTCATACAATCTGAGGAAATTTTACATTTTTGTGAGAACTCGTTTTTTTCAAAATCAACCCTTTAGAAGTTTTTAAGATAGAAAAAATATTGACTAAGGGAAATCTTAAATAGTACAAATTCTGAATTGAAGCACTTTAAGTAAGAAAATATTTGTCTGAAGCAATTTTTCAATGTCTAAGCATGGACATCTGAGTATTCGTTCGTCCGAAACTGAATCCTGGGGAGGCTTGAGTTAAGAGCTTTTGAATTACGACACTAGCTTTCTACCTTCCTTGGAAACAGTGGACTAAATCAGGGTCTGCTTACTTCCCTTCTAGTGGTTCACGACGGATCTCTTAAATGGTGAATTAACGGCAAAGTTCAAACGCTCTATCCCATTGAGTCAGCAGTTTTAGATTTTTGTCATCTTAGACAGTTTAAGTTTGCTCAGAAAACTATGCTTTTGCGAGCTTGAGTTTGCATTCAAAGTTCAAAACCAGAATTTAGTTTAATCTGCCAAGCAAAGTGATTTCATGCCATATGAGGTTTTCCTGTAAGCAAGAGACGCGTGAAAACAGTCGCAGGAGATTGAATTCCCCTGTTTCTGTCGGAAACTGACAAAGTTTAAATTTCTTGGGGAAAGCTCACACACTGGAGAGAGCGTAAAAACACTCTTCTTTCATGTTTTAATGTAAACCTCGTGGAATTTGTATCTAACTATGAAAAGTAAGTTCTAAAGATTTAGCAGCATTTACACTAAAATCCTACAATGACTTTATTTGAAACAGGGAAGAATCGGCCTTGTAGACTAAAATACATCTGAAGATTTTAGATACATTTCTGTTCAAAAGTAAAGTCGAATGGGAAAATAAGAGTAATTAAATCGATAGGAAAAGATTGAAAGTTTGAATCAGAAAAACAACTAAGAAAAAAGAAGTTTCATAAAAATAAACCAAAGTTTGAAGAATCATACAACACTGAACAGAAGGAAAAATATAATAAGTACTATAAGGGGAATACGATATTTTCACTATGGGAGTTTGGAAACAACTGCTTTTCTGAACAATTAGTAAAATGTGAAAAAAAATGTTTAGAGGAAGTACGGACTTAGTCGCTATGTCTCCAGAATGAAAGATTTTTCTGCTGAGACAATGAATAAAAAATACGATAATGAAAACCTAATTAAAACGAAAGAAAAGGTCAATGAAACTAAACGTCTAAAGATAAAATGCAGTATGCACAGAAGTTGAAAATGAAGGGGCAGACACGGGAGAACTGGACATTAAGGGAATGAAATATACGCGAAATTTTGAAACATCTCAAATTTAAGCGAACTAAATGAGGGAAAGGAATGAGATTAGGGTGTTCTTATTGACTTTTATGAGGTGAGTAAACAACAAAAATTTAGTTATACATGAAATAATTGTGTAAAAAATAGCTCGTTTAAGAATATGATTTTTGGTGAAAGTATGAAATTTTAGTTGAAATGTCATGATCAGCATTTCGAAAAGAAATAGATTGAGTCGATATGTAGAGAACAGAGTAAGTATTTCTTTATTTTCGCTATGGGGGTGGTGAGTTAGTAAAATGTAAAAAAATGATGTTTAGTGGAAGAACGGAATTACTCGCTTTGCCTCCAGAATGAATGTTTTTTTCGGACGAGACAGAACAATATACAGAAAATATGTCCCAAAGAATACAAATTTTATCGTAAGAAAAAAGGTTTTAGATTTCATGCCTTGACAATGAATGCTTTCCTGTTGGGGTAGTCCACGAAAAAGTATAGCAAACTAGGGAAGGATTAAAAAAATGCGTATTTGACATACATGCAAGCTTTGAGAAATACTTTAAAAGCAAGTTGGAAAATATGATATATAAGGAAACAAAAAACCTGATGATTTGCAACATCTAAAATAATCATTTTGCTGAAATGAAATGAAAAAAAAATAGTCTAAATAAAAGGAGTCTTAAGTTTGGCCAAGTAAGAAATAAATTATTGACATACTGAAAAGTTTTACTAAATTTCAAAAAAGATGAAGTAAAATAGCGAAAATTGGGAAGCTATAATGATATGCTAAATAAAGTAGGAAAATATAGTTTTACCAGAATTTTAACTGTGAAAGACCTGTAGAGTTCTTGAACACACGAAAAAATTACGAGAAAATAATATTGTAAAGGCGAAAGACTCAGAATTAGCATGAAGTCGTTTCACAAAAAATTTGTCAAAATATAATAATTACTGCGAACAGGAACGAAATCGTTTCTAAAGAAGCATTTCCTCGTCTCATGATCTGGAATAAAATTGAATGAAGGAAAAAGAAAAGTACACCAGAAATCCGATATCAAGTCGTTAAGAAGCGTGTGTTGGTTTAAATCTGGAAAAAAAAAGATACTGTTACGAACGAATGTTATGTATAGCTGCTATAGATCTGTATATTTCTTGCACAAACATGAAACAGCTATATAGAAAACCAGATTAAGTCATACATTAAAAGCAAGTAAGAAAAGTTGTTTGTATAGGTAACGGAAATAATAATGAAGAAACGTTTGCTTGTTTGAATCAGAAAAAATAAAGCCTCGATAAAAGTAGTTCTTAGTTTGAAAAGTTAGAAAATAAAATAATGTTGGTACATCAAAAAGTTTAAGGAGTACGCAAGCATTTAGAACAAAAAGATTAAGATAATGCGTTAAAAGGTACATTTCACTGATTAATCATGAAGAAATACGAAAAAATAAAATATTTTAACTATGCATAAAAATTGTGGCTTTGTACGTTGGAAAAAGGTACAACGTTAAAAAAATGTAACAGAAAATGTCATGAACACGTAAATACGTTAATAAACAATCGTGTTTTAAGATTATGTCTGCAGCACAAAACTTTGGAAAACGTTTTTATGTTGGAACGTCCGTTGAAAATGCGTGAAGTCTCCTCAAAGAAAATAAAAAAATCGTTACGTTGAAAAATTATGAATATAAAATGGGAAATTATGAGGAAAAAATAAGGAATAAATTCGTTGCAAAATGAACAAGTTATTGAAAAAAATCAGTCTTGGAACTTAATGTGGCTACAGAATCTCAAATGACGTCAACCGCCGACCCCGTGGAGGAAATGGCGTTGGCTGATGTCATGGCTGCTATCACGACATGCGTCATCCGGCATAGTCACTCTTCCCAAAACACGTGTCATACAAAATTTTCTTAGTCAAAGAGAAAATTGTGACTCATCCCAAAACACATGTCTCACAAAATGACAACGTGGTGAAACTAAAATGGCGGAACATGAATCAACGGGAACGAAATCTTTTCAAACAAAGCCTTTCCTCGCCTAAATTAAAATTGTAGGGAAGAAAAATATAAGAATGAAAAAAATAATGCAACGTCTATAAAAATTATAACACCTCACGGAGTTCTAAAAATATAAATTTAATAAAACAAATTTGAGGAAATGCTTCGATTGAAAAAACTTCCTTCAAAAATTTGACAAAGTCCAGTAAATCTCCCGAGAAAATAAAAAAAATAAATAAAGCCGACCCCGCTGAGGAGAAAACGACGTTGGCTGATGTCATGTCTGCTATCACGAATGCGTCACTCATCATAATGACTCATCCCAAAACACGTGTCATACAAAATTTTCTGAGTCAAAGAGAAAATTGACTCATCCCAAAACACATGCCTTACAAAATGACAACGTGGTGAAACTAAAATGGCGGAATATGAATCAACGGGAACGAAATCTTTTCAAACAAAGCCTTTCCTCGCCTAAATTAAAATTGGAGGGAGGACAAATATACGAATTAAAAAAATAATGCACCGTCTACAAAAATTATAACACCTCACGGAAGTCCTGAAAATATAAATTTAATAAAACAAATTTGAGGAAATGCTTCGATTGAAAAACCTTCCTTCAAAAATTTGACGAAGTCTAATAAATCTCCCGAGAAAATAAAAAAAATACTGCAACGTCTATAAAAATTATAATACCTCAGGGAATTCCTGAAAATATAAATTTAATAAAATAAATTAGAGAAAAAATAGGACAAAAAAAATATGAGTAAAAAAATTGGAAACGACAAAAAAACTTCCTTCAAAAATTTGACAAAGTCCAGGAAATCTCCCGAGAAAATTAAAAAATAAATATTGGAAAGACTTCTTAAAAATTTGTCAACGTCCAATAAATCTCCCGAGAAAAGTTCCAAAAAGCACCGCTAGGCGGTCAACGTACACATCCCCTTTCCCCCACTCGGTCGTTGCCATCTCTCAAAGATCCATTAAAAGTTCCAAAAAGCACCGCTAGGGGGCAGCACATCGAGTTGACATCCCCCAATATATACACCCCCTTTCTCCCACTCGGTCGTTGCCATCACTCAAAGGTCCATTAAAAGTTCCAAGAAGCACCGCTAGGGGGCAGCACATCTCCTTTCCCCGACTCGGTCGTTGCCATCACTCAAAAACAAAGATCTAACATAATAATTAAGTTCCAAGAAGCACCGCTAGGGGCAGCACATTTCCTTTAACCCACTCGACCGTTGCCATCACTCAAAAACAAAGATCTAACATAATAATAAAGTTCCAAGAAGCACATCGACCCAACGCACTAGCGTCCTCTGCCACGCCCCCACATCCTTCGGTCACACGCCACGCCCCCATCCTTCTCTAGAAGGATGCATCCTTGCGGCAGAACCCGCCTTTTTATACTACTGTTGGCAAGCTTGAAATGTGAGAACGGTGATTCTTGCTTTCTAATTTTTCTCCGATGCACACCTTCACCGCTAGAGGGCGTGAATGCAGATGCTATCGAATTCACAGTATATTTTATCCGTACCATTGCTTCTAAATATACGAGTGAAAAATTAATTCTCCCTTTCGGTACTATTTATGTCCAAGACTATTTTGGATAGGGTTTCTCTTTCAAGTAATGCATAGTTTTTCCGCTAGTTGGCGTAACGGTAAATTGCAATTTCGACGATATCTCTGTTTCTAAGCAATCGATCTTAAAAATTATTTTCCAGCGGATAGACCTCTTCGCGGGAAACGCTTTGCATACAAATTTTAATTTTTGGTAAAGACCGGTTTTACCACTAGGGGGAATAAGGTATATTTCTGTTTCTACTGTATTTGCAGTAATATCTGCTCTTCTGAAAACTCGATCGAAAAAATTCTTTTGTGGTCTGACGCCACTCATTACGAATAACCTTTCCAAAATTTCTTCTGCTAAAAATAATGTACAGTTTTTCCGCCAGGGGCGTTGATGTGTGTCTTATTTTTTTCAATATCTCTGCTTCTAACAGGCCGATTTTAAAACTTCTTTCTTTGTCGGAGAGTAATCCTAATGAGAAATATTTTGCGTATAATTTCAAACTTTAGCGTACAAATTTGCCACCAGAAAGCATAAGATTATGTTTGTGTTTACAACATATTTACAGCAATATCTGTGCGTAGAAAAACCCGACTGAAAAATCCTTTTTCACTCAGATATCAGTAACTGCGCAAACTATTTGTGGGCATTTCCTTCCCAAAATAATGCACAACTACTCCCCTGGGGAGGGCGCAAATATTTAACTGTTTTTCTCAATATATCTTCCTCCAAAAAACCGCTTTAAAAATGTTGTTGTTGTTTTTTTAAATCCGTATGCCACTTACTTTATTGAACACTGTGCTGTACTCTTGAGTTTTTTGTAGTTCACAGTTCTAGCTGCAGGTGGTGTTAGTGTGCACTTCTCTTTGCACTGTACCGCTGCTTCTAAAAATTCTATTGAATTTTTTTTTACTGTATGTCATTCGCTACACTAATGGAGAACACATTATCCTCTTAAAATAATGCACAGTTTTCTCACTAGGTAGCGTCAATGTCAAAACCTTTTTCTCACTATGGAGATGTATTTAAGAAATTCATTTTCCTTTGCATAGATTTTGCTATGAATAATAATACTTTTCGCATATTTTTTACCTTTTCATTGTTCAAAATTCTTCCTCTAGGAGTCTAAAACTAATACCATGTTTCCTCTTCTATATTTGAAATCTTTTTGTCTCTGATATCTTCCTTGATCTACGAGAAACTTTTCCGGCACAGTTTATTAATTTTCGTGACATCCGTTTTAGTCGCTAGTGGGGAAAAGTAACTGTTTCTCTTTCTAGATGTTTTATCGATTGCAGAAATCCTAATAATTTTTTTAACTGATTCTGTTGACTATAAATGACTTTAATTTTTTTCATTCGCGTCAGAAACAATTCAAAATACGTGTTCATTACGACCACAAATTCGGTGTCATCTTTCTTGCTTTTCAATGTAAATTCGCTTATGAATAGTGAATGAAGCCTATTACACTATGAGCATTTTCATTTCTCTTTAATTTAAAAGAAAATTACATTTGTTATATTCATATAAAACTTTATCTGATGAGGAATTCCAAACCTTGAATAAAACAGTGATGAATGGGTAGGAAAAGCCTATGACGCCGTAATGACTGCGAAATATTATACACAGCTACCTCCGTCTGTCTATCTGCGTCAATTCTTTAGTACTAGGTGGCAAACAAAGAGAAAAGCATCTAAAATGCACTAAATTTTCTTCTTTCTTTCGATTAGTTACAAAAGAACTGCAGATATTTGTGTGTGTGTGTGTGTGTGTGTGTGTGTGTGTGTGTGTTACATACCTCCCTGGATCAATCTCAGAACTAGCGAAACTTGCTGGTTAGCACCCAAATTTTCTATACGTAGCCTACTCGTAGAAATCCAGTTATATCAGTTTTTATCCATTTCTGTCTCCTAGATTCCATCATAAAAGCTTAAGGTAGCAGTCTTAAAAGCGCGATAATTAAAACACTACGCAAGCTTCCGATGAAGTGAAGAACTTATTTATTGTATAAGTTAAAAGATTAAAAATAAAGCCATAAAAACTTTTGGTCTTCCTAAAGACCATCATCAGATGGAAGTACTAAATTAGTGCATTTTAGATGCTTCCATCTGATGATGGTCTTTAGGAAGACAGAAAGTTTTTATGGCTTTATTTTTAATCTTTTAACTTATACGATAAATAAGTTCTTCACTTCATCGGAAGCCTGCGTAGTGTTTTAATTATCGTGCTTTCAAGACTGCTGCCTTAAGCTTTTATGATTGACTCATTCCGCTCGAGTACCTGATATCTTCTCCTAGATTCCAATTTGATGTGAACTTTTGTTTGAAGCCCTCAATTTCATGTCGTAAAGTATTTTCCAGTCCCCAACTCATCTTTGTGATGAAGTACGTAGCAGTATTGGGCATCAAATGACAAGCCATTACACTCTGTGAACAAGAGGCATTTCGTATTTTTGCAACTATCATTCGCATACTGAATAGGTAAACAGCATAAAGGCTTTCTTCTCGAGGAAAATAATCTGTCTAATACACTGCCGGACAATTGCTAAGGACGGATGACAATAGCAACGATAGCAACCATAAAATGGAAGGCAGGAAAATGTGGAAATTAGCATAAGTGCGGGATACAGTAAGACGTGTTGTGCGTATGCAAATTTTGGATTGCCGAACTTGTTCGTGACGTCATAGCGCTGATAAGAGATATAAAGGATTTGACGCGTATTGACCTTTGTTGTTCAAACGCAAAGTTGAAAGGGAAAGAATCAATTGACGAACTTGCAATTTTCAGTATGTCTTCCCGACATCACCTAGATGATTTTACGCATGGCCGTATTATTGGCAAAATTGAAGAAGGGCGAAAAATAACAGGTGCTGCCAGGGAGTTCGACGTCAGCCACAGTGTTGTTTCAAGGCTTTGGAAATCATTTCAAACAAATGGAGAGTGCAGCAAACGTCACGGGGGAGGTCGTGTTCGCAGTACGACACCTGCAGAATATCGGTACATAGTGCTATCAACAAGAAGACACCGGCGCAGCACAGCTAGTGAGGTAGCAAATCAGTTTATGGCTGCTACTGGCAAGCGGATCTCCCTAAAAACTGTCGCCCGACGTTTGCATGAAGGAGGACTATACGCCCGCCGTCCTGTTGTGTGCATCCCATTGTCCAGAAGTCATCGTACCGCCCGTTTGCAATGGTGCCATAAACATCGCAATTGGACTGATAACGACTGGTCTGCTGTCCTCTTCTCAGATGAGAGTAGATACAGTCTATCGTCTGATTGTCGACGACAACTGATCTGGCGTGATAGTGGTCCTGCATATTGTCCAGCAAACAAACAGGAAAGGGACCGATATCCGACATGTAGTGTCATGGTATGGGCTGGCATCATGATCAATGGCCGTACGTCCCTCTATATGTGCTTCCAACTGGGACTATGACTGGCCAACAATACATTAATGATGTTCTTCTACCTCATGTTCGCATGTTCCGTGGTGCTGTTGGTGATAGATTCATTTTCATAGACGACAACGCAACATGTCATCGAACAGTCGCTGTCCAGGAGTGTCTTGAGACCGAGGATATTCAACGCCTCGTATGGCCAGCACGTTCTCCAGATCTGAATCCCATTGAAAATGTGTGGGATGCTTTGGGGAGGAGTCTTGCTGGTCGCCAATGCCCTCCAATAAACAAGGACACCCTCATCCGTGCACTGACAGAGGAATGGGATAAATTACCCCAACAGCTGCTTGATAATGTTGTGCAAAGCATGACACGACGTGAGGAATCTTGCATCGCCCTCCATGGTGGCCATATCCCGTATTGACATCTTACGCCGGAACGCCTGCGGACGGTAATTGCATTTTTTTTCACGTTTACGTATTCTGCACAAAATGGCCTGTTTGTCCCTTGAACACGTTCCAAAGCCTTCTGGATTTCAGAGCACAATAAATTGTCTTTCTTGTAATGTCCTGGCATTCTGACATTATTTTATTTCACTTGGCATCCAACCACACTTACTTTTTAATGCGCTATATAGCCGTTTATGATCCGTCCTTAGCAATTGTCCAACAGTGTAGTTCAGATATTGATCCGCCCTCATTAAGAACTCCGACCAGTTTTATAGACGCAGTCTTACAAGTCATTTAGTTCCATCTGAATACAGGTAAGATAGCTTCAGTGATTTGTACTGCTCACACCCCTAA
Source organism: Macrothele yani (assembly GCA_039090855.1). Lineage (NCBI taxonomy): Eukaryota > Metazoa > Arthropoda > Arachnida > Araneae > Macrothelidae > Macrothele > Macrothele yani. The sequence continues at coordinate 107,898,994 of CM077004.1, read as the reverse complement.
TTAGACCCTACACAGATGAGCTACTACATTATGACCACCTCCAGCGTAGAGAAATCAGCGCGCGTGGAGACCGAACGGTGGTGCAGGTGAATTCAGAGAGCAGTATATATACAAACCTTAGAACCGGCTTTCCGTTAGTAGAGTGTTTGGAGTCATAATGCGAAAAGCTACCGATGTATCGGAGTTTGATAAAGGACAAATTGTGATGGCACGGCGCATCGGAACTATGTTCTCGGAAACGGCGCGGCATGTGGGCTCGTCACGTGCCGCTGTAGTGAGTACGTATCAAAAGTGGCGCACCGATGGCCAAACGACGAACCGTCGCCCAGCCGCGTGTCGTCCGCAACTCATTGATGCCAGAGGGCAGCTGAGACTGTCGCGCATTATTCACAGTGACCGCACGGCCACAGTGCGACAAATCATCCGCAGCTACAACAGTGGTAATCAGAGCAATGTGTCACAGCACACAGTTCATCGCAGCCATCTGCGCATGGGCCGGAGAAGCCGAAGACCCAGATGCGTTCCCCTGCTCACTGCACGTCATCGCTAACAACGCATGAAATGGGCCCAAGATCATGGAGATTGGACCGTGGATGTTTCGGAAGAAAGTGGTCTCGTCTGACAAATCAGGAGTCCTGTATTTAGTTTGACGAATCATGATTCCCGTATTTAGTCTGACGAATCAAGATTCCTGTATTTCGCAAATTTTTTTTGACTATTTTCAGCTTGATGAAAGATCTTTCAGAAGTAGTTACTCTGACATGTAGGGTTAGACATTTAAAAAAATGCTGTACAGACATCAGGGTAACTACACGACAAATTGTTATCATTAACAATTCTGTTAGTTCGGTTTAATTTATTTTTTTATAATGTATTTAAAGCTTTTTGGAAAAGCTGAATAGAATAATTTTCATTTAGATCTTTACCATATATATTTTGCAAATTGTCTGCCTATTTTAAAATATTTTTCCTTTAGTGTAAAGAAATTTTGAGGCTCCCCAACATGCGAAATTATTCACAATTTTTTTGCATAACGATAAATCTTTCTCCAATTTGTGTCATGTATAAGTCTAAAACTCTGAACAGCACATTTACGTTGAATGCGGGGCCACAGTGCGACAAATCACCCGCAGCTGCAACAGTAGTAATCAGGGCAATGTTCATCGCAGCCTTCTGCGCATGAGCCTGGGTAGCCAAAGACCCAGGCGAGTCTCCATGCTCGCTGCACGTCATCGCCAACAACGAATGAAATGGGCCCAAGATCATCGAGATTGGACCGTGGATGTTTGGAAGAAAGTGGTCTGGTCTGACGAATCAAGATTCTTGGTGCGTCACGTAGACGGTCAAGCGCGAATACCCCGATTACCAGCGGAGGCTATGGCACCTGGATGCACTGTTGGGCGGAAACAGGCTGGCTGCGGCGGAGTTATGCTGTGGACAATGTTTTCTTGGAGCACTTTAGGCCCCATTGTCCCAATAGCACAATCCCTGACAGCTGCCAGGTATCTGAACATCGTTGAAGACCAAGTTCACCCATTTATCGCAACTGTGTTCCCTTCTGGTGATGGCTGTTACCAACAGGATTATGCGCCGTGCCACACTGCCAGAATCGTCAAGGAGTGGTTCGAAGAACATGCTAATGACTTTCTGTTAATGTCCTGGCTTCCAAATTCACCAGACATTAACCCAATCGAACATTTGGGGTTCAACTTAGAAAACCGGGTTCGACCTAAATCACCACCACCCTGAAATGTGAGGGAACTGAAGGACCTGCTGTTGACATTATGGTACGAGATACCCCATGACACCTGTCGCTACCTCATCGATTCGATGCCTCGCCGAGTGGCCGCTGTTTTGTGGGCTAAAAGGGGTCCTACAGCTTATTAAGTAGGTGGTCATATAATGTAATGGTTCATCGGTGTATGTTTTCTAACTGCATATTTTTTTATTGAAAATTTAACGACCACCATGAGCAAACTCGATGGGCTATAAGCAGTCGCCCGTCCTTAATTTAGGACCACTGGTTCCATGGAAGGGAGAGAGCGAGTGCCGTAAGACAAACACAACATCCATGACTCACCGGGATTCGAACCCAGACCCTTCTCGGACAAATGGTCATAAGCCAGCGCTTACACCACTGTGCCACCAAGACGGCAAATGCATAAATCACCCGCAGGTCATTTGAAAGTTTTATCGTGTCAAATTTCTAGGTTTCTTCATTCTTAAGCACCTTCATCCTTGGATTTTACTACCAAGACAAAATGCCTCTTTTCTCTTCTTGTTAAACTACTTTACCTACGATTGAATTGAAGCATCTCATCGTTAGCGTAAAGAAATTAATCCCTAAATCGGAAACATGCTGCAAACTAACTTTAATACAATAAGCACTGCATATCAAAATCTATAAAGTACAGAGCTCAAGAAATCGAGAAATACCTCTTCATCCGGGAAACTTCTTACCAGTCTTCCAGAGAGTTCAATTCATACTCAAAAGAAAAAAACTGAATTTTCGGCGATAATGCGCATGTCTTTTGAATGCTTTCCCACACAAAAAGAAATTTTTCAAATTTGATATTTAGGACAGATGAAACTCCGGGAGAAAGAAAAGGTATTCAAACCCCATCGCGGAAAATCTGCTCCTTATTTAAAATGCACAGCGTGCGCAGTGTCCTTCAAAGTGAATGGTAGTTGTTTAAAATGGGATTTTTTTTAACATAATATCTAGAATAGGTAAGGCCGCCCCGGTGGCGCAGTGGTCTAAGGCGTTGGCCTCTGATCATTCGTCCGTAAGGGGTCCGGGTTCGAATCCCGGTCAGGCATGGGTGTTGTGTTTGTCTTACGGCACTGGCTCTATCCCTTCCCTGGAACCAGTGACCCTAAATTAGGGACGGGCGACTGCTTATAGCCCAGTGAGTTGCTCACGGTGGTCGTTAAACCTCCCATCAAAAAAAAAAAAAACAAAAAAGAATAGGTAAGACCTTCGCAAGCAGAAATAGCTACTTTACGATCACTAGCTGCGGAAATGTGCATTACGAAAACTCTTTTTATGCACAATGTTCCTCACAGTGGAAAATATTGAAGTAAAAGGAATTTTCTAATGAAACAATTAGGACCTGAAATATGGAGGAAAATTTAATACAGTGAAATCTCCGATAACGGTCACTGTTAGGACCCGAAAAGCGACTGTTGTTGGAAAGTGGCCGTTGTTCGGAGATTAGGCTTAAGTTAACAAGGTGAATAAGTGTATGAAGTTTATAAACGAAGACGTTGGTTGCAGTGCTTTCTGCAAATCCTTAATGTTGAATAAAGCTCAACATAATAACTAAATAAATCATAGTGTTCAGGAGTGTTCAGCCCTTAGGAATAGCAAGCTAAGAGGTTAGGGTTAGAGTACGTTATAGGAAAGAAAAAACGAAAAATGTCTGACAGTGAAGTGTAACTGCTCAGTTAACTGCCAGCCCACGGGAAAGCAGGAACAGAACCCACAGGGATCAAACCAAGAGATCCAACGGGCAGCATCAGCAACCACCCAGGAATCCATCAGGGCGACTGAAGCACACACAGGAGTTAGAGCTCGCCTTAAAGTGTGTGTTTCAGTCTCCCCCTGAGAACTTAGCTTTAACTCCTTTCTTATCACTTAATAACAACTTTGTACCCGCCTTATTTCAACCCATCCTACACCAGCCCAGTTCCTTCAGCAATATTCTTTTTTTTTTCTTTTTATCTGGAGGTTTAACGACTACCGTGCGCAACTCAATAGGCTATACCGGCAGTTGCCCGTCCCTAATTTAGGGCCACTGATTCCCGGGAAGGGACAGAATAAGAAAAAAAGAACATCCATTCCTCACAGGGATTCGAACCCATTACGTATAAGGCGATCTTAGACCACTACACCACTAGGACGGCAGTAATATTCTTTGTCCTTATCTTATCCCTCTCGTCGAAGTGCGGAAGAAACTACGTAGCATCCTAAGGGACAAGGTGTCTGTGTGATCTCCTTTAGGACTCCCAGGGGTGTACGTTGACCACTGTTAAGAGGTTTCGTTGTTCGGGGGGTTATAGTTAATGTTAATCCTACCACAGAGCTGTTCTGCACCAACCGAAACTTGCCGTTGCTCGCAGGTCACCGTTAGCTGTTCGGATGTGTCCGTTAATGAAGACTTCACGATAGAACTTTACACTTCCTAGCGAGAAAACTGGGAATTATTTGAATAAAAAAAAGACGCGAATGTTCTTCAGTGCCAAGGGCATGGGACCAAAAAATATTTTTTTCCAACAGGATTTTTACAGATATTTTTTTAAATAGAAATTTGTACTGTCGCCGCTAGTGGCAGAATTGGGATTTAAGAAAAAATAGAAAATGCAGAGGAAAAAGTGTTCATAGTGGGATTGAAAAAAAAGGAAATATTTCAATTCCGACTTGTAGAAGCAGAGAGAGCAAACAACCATTTATATATATATGGCAGGAAAAAGGGTTTTCCCGTGGAAGGAAAAATGTGCGTTATTTATAGTCCATAATATTTGCAATCTTCATCAGAATGGCATACAGTCAGTGCCGGCGCGTGCTATAGGTTCAATGTTCAGTGAACCCCTAAGTGAATTTCAGTTTAGCAAAATTATTACTGTTAATATCACTTCAGGCATATTTTTATGTTTATCCTAATCCCCGGTCTCTGCTGACTCATTGCTATTCCCAGTTTTAATTCATTTTCTGCCTCTGCAGGTCATTTTTACATCGGAATCTCAGGTGTTCAAATGCAGAAAAGAATCCAACTGCCCTTCCAAATACCATAGCCTTGAAGCTGTCGCTTTGGGAGAGGGGAATAGCTTTGGCATTGTGAGAAGTCGCTGCATGACCTTGCAGCGATAAGAGTAACGTATCCAGTTGATGAGCGCGCTTGGTTTGGCGATGAGAATCTATTGCTCATGGAGGAAGTCAGGTGATTTGTTGACGTCGCCTTTCGAACGGGGTCAAGGCTGGCAGTGATTATTCTGTTAAAATCCATGCGACAGAAGAGCTGCAGATTTTTGGGTTTACGGAAGTGAAAGATTTACAATTCCTCGGGAATTGTAAAAATGTAAGTTTAGAAGTGGCGTCATTTAACTGTCTATTTAGGTTTCAGTGGGTGTAAATCAGCTATGTGTTACGTGTAAATCAGTTAATTGTTTGTTTGTTGCTCCGTGGATATAGTGTGTGAGGTTAGTCTAACTGTGCTTGTATGTTCTGCTCTAAAATTAGCAGTGTGAAGTTTCTTTTGAAAACAGACTTCTCTACGCTGCCTTTCGAAGAGAAATGCAGGATTAAAGAATTACGTAGGCCAGTCCCCACTTTAAATATTATATAGAAGCAAGGTGCGAGAAGGAAAGAATATTACCGTTCGTTTAGTACAGTGATGTACGATAGAAACAACTGGATTTGTGGTTGTGAACATAATCGATTTTATTGCTTTCCGTGTTTACTGTTTGCTAAAGGGAGAGACACCAACTGGACAAAAACAGGTGTGTCTGATTTAGGACGTTTATCCCAAAAAATAAAGAGACATGAGGTATCCGTTGCTCGCATGAACGCTTGCCTTGATCTCTCCGTTCTGGGCAAAATAGAAATTAGAGAGCAACCCAGAGAGGCTTTCAGGAGAAATATAGAACGTCATAATGATCAAGTAAGGAAAACCCGCTATGTTCTCTCAAAGGTTATTGACTGCATTAAATTTTGTGGAGAGTTCGAGTTAACTCTTAGAGGACATGATGAGACAACTGAATGGAGCAATGCAGATACATTCAGGGGTTTAATTGACTTTGCATCAGTTCTTGGCAATTTTCTGAAGGAGCATTACAGTACGGCCACTGTTTTTAAGGGTGCATCCAAAAATATACAGAACGATTTGTTAGATTGCATGTTGTGTGTATGTAGGAGAAAGATTTCGAAGGAAATATATGCTGCCGATGTCGTTTCTGTTATTGCTGATGAGACCACTGATGTTTCCTCTAAGTTTCAATTAGTAGCTGTGCTAAGATATGTGCTACCCAACGAGAAACCGGTTGAGAGATTTTGGACTTTCTTAAATTCTCGCAATCGTGATGCCTCCGCTGTGGCTACTTGCATTAAGAATGTTCTACAGGAGGTTGTTGGGGAGTAAAGAGAAAAAATAATTTTACAAAGTTACGACGGAGCCAGAGTTATGAGTGGTCGACATTCGGGAGTACAAACTATCCTAAGGAACGTTTATCCGCATGCATACTTTGTTCACTGTTAAGTTCACCAACTTAACTTAATAATGGCTCAAGCAGTAAATCAGAATAAGGAAGTTAGAGTTTTCTTTGCTAACGTTTCTGAGATCCCTAACTTTTTCGCCTATTCATCTCAGAGAACCCAAGTTCTTGATGAAATAGTTGGAAGAAGACTACCGTCAGGTTCTAATACAAGATGGAACTTCCGTTCAAGTATAATTGTAACAATTTACGAAAATAAAGACGCTTTAATTGAGTGTTTTCATAAAATTCAAGAAACTAGTAAACAAACAACAACGATAAATCAAACTCAAGGACTCCAACTAAAAATGCTGCAACCTGCATTCAACTTCAGGATTCAAATTTTTCTACAGCGTAATGCCTCATGTTGAGATCTTGTACAATACTTTACAGAAACAAGCCGTAAGCTCTCTACCAGTGAAAACTGCAATATCGCCCTTTGTTAATGAAATTGTTAAGATCAGAGAAGACGTTGACAACATTACTGTAGAAGAAGTTAGGGTGAAGAGAAGATCTGAAGAAACGAAACTTTTACGAAATGCTGCTGCAAAAGAAGTCTGCTGCTTAATTATAAATCAAGCTGAAGAAAGATTCAAGTTTTGTGGACATTTTCAAATTAATTGGATCATCACAGTTTCACCAGTTTCGGGAAGGCATTCCGGGAGCAAATTTGGAATGCATAGTGGAGTCGTATCCATTTCTTAACAAATTGAAAACAGAACTGCAGACCATCTACGGAAGAGATGATTTGCAGAATGTATAGAAAGCAACTGATCTGTTGAGATTTTTGCTTGAGAATAGCTTAAAAGAGTGCTTCGGAGAGGTAGTAAAACTCCTGAAAATAATAATTACAATTCCGATGACAACGACAGAAGCAGAAAGATGTTTTTTTGTTTAAAAAGGATTAAAACATTTCTGAGAAGTACAATGGAGGAAGACAGACTGACGACAATAGCAATACTGTCCATCGAAATAAAATTTATCAACCAGCTTGAGAATTTTAACGAATGCGCAATTGACAAATTTGCGGCGAAAAAAAATAAATATGGAATTCTTATACAAACACACAGCCACAACATCAGCAGAAGTAACAGTTGAAGTAGTATCTACTGGGCATGGAAGTTGGCAGTGCTTCTGTAGCCGGTGGGAATCAGACGCAATATTGATTCCATGCGGGTGCCAATATTATACTGTTTATCCTAGCAAATTTTCACTTTGTATTGTTGCACTATTTTTCTTAACTCACTGTACTACTGAAACTCCTTCGTATTTTCAATTAAGGTTAGCTATACCAGTAACTTTTCATTTTCACCATCAGAGCATGAATCGATTTCTTATTTTATTGTCGCCAAACTAGTCTACATGGGCCATGACACATACACAACACCACACAGACTCTCATATACGTAAGTGAGTATAGAAATGTAGTGAACCCCCACTATCTAAGCCACGAGCCGCCACTGCATACAGTGCAAATAGAATTTTTTTCAATCGGAACTTTAGAGGTGGAGATAGAAACAGAAATACACACTTACACAACCTGATGGCAGAACTGTGCACTATGCAGCTAGAACAATGCAGCTTGTCTCTCTTTGAAACTAGAGCAAAACATTTAATCCAGAGGCGTACCTAGGAGTTAGCGAAACCGGGACCCGCCAGGGGCGCCAAAAACACTCCAGAAATCTGTTTCTAGTTATCTGTGTAAGGTCATGAGTTTAGACAACAGCTGGGAGCTAAACAGTTGGAGAAATGGCAAGGCTGTATGAAGGTAGATAGCTGGAGACTATGGAGTATATGGCGTATGTGTGTGTGTGTGTGTGCGAGGCACCGCCGCTGTCGTGGTGAGATCAAACCCTTCCTTCTCGCATCTCCGCACAAAGGAGTGCGAATTTTTCGGACCTCACTCCGGAGGTGTCCAGTACTTGGGTCACGTAAAATGTAGTAATTTCTAGATCTCGCGCCGTGGTATAAAAACAACGCTCGGACAGCAATATGTTATCACTCTTCAATCAATCATTCATGCAGTGCGTGAGTTCGGATCTTTCACCAGTTCAATATACAGTGTATAAAGTGTAATAAAACAGTATAAAACAACATGGGAGCTAAACAGCCATCTGGTGGTGAGTTTAGGAAGATAAAATGAGACAGAGAAAAAAACTACCGCATCTTTATCTGGAAGGCTTATCGATTGGCTGCGCCTAAACAAAGAGCAAAACGAATTCGTTGAAAAGGAATCTGAAAGAAAAAATATGCTAGTTCTTGTAATACCGATTGCGACAGAGCTAATCGACCTCATTCGATCGAAAGAGAAGTGAGCATCTGTCAAAGCCATGAAGCTGATGATATTTTTAACAGAATTTAAAAATATGATTCCATGATTCTACAGGCCGAAGATTTCGCCGTGGCTTCTTCTTCATGTATATCTCCAGAGATAAGGAGATCCAGTAACAGGTGTGACTGATGAAGCCATGACTGATGTAATATTCGTGAAATATAGCGCTTTCGGAACACTGCACAAACCAGTTCTTGATAACTTCACTTTTAAGCGAATCAGGAGCCACTCAAATAATTTTAGAAAAGATTACTTACGGTTAGTCTTTATTCAGCTAAATATCCTTTAACACTTCAATAAGGTGGCGAACGTGAGTTAACATCAACAATAACACTTGACTAAGAAACACAACACTGACTTTAAAGTAGTACACGCAGCTTTCAAATAACTCAAACGGCAATTAAAGAATATTGTATCCACAATTAGCATTAATTTCCACCATCAATCTCAACACTGCTGCTTCTCAAAACATTCAGTTCTCATCTCAGACATCCACACGTCATTCGTTCTGATCTCAGAGTGTTGCCAACCATACTCTAGCGAGAGAGAAGATATCATGTTAGGTTTGAAAAACGCTAAGGAGAACGAACTCAAATTTGCATAGAGAAAGAAACTAAAAAGGAAAGTTAAATTAGAGTATACATCACACTGTCGAAGAACAAGATTCAAACGAATCAAATGGCAAGTGTAACCAAATACGACAAAAAAAGTGATAGCTTATGAAGGTCCTGCAAAGTAGCCGAGAATTCCCGAAATCACTGATAGCGTTCGCACACAGCTTGTTGGCCATGGCCCTGAAACAGTCGATTTATCCAGATTTGAATTTCCGACTTCAAATGATGAATAAATCTTGACCCAAATGGTTTTTCAAGATTCTGAAAAACATGGAACGTGTGAAAAGACAATGAATGATTTATAGCCAATCTAAAGATGATCCTTTTTTGTTTCCCACGTTTTATTTTTTTAAGAGCCCAAAACTCACCCCATTTTCTGATTTTCACAAAAGGTTTTCAGGATCAGAAACTCTTAAATCTCTCTATCCAAATCCATGAAAATTCATCTCATCACAGAGATTGCTACATGAGGTGGAAATACTTTGAAAGTTGATTAAGAATAAGTAAAACTCCGGATGCTGATATACAAAACAGCCTTAAAAAGAGACCGAGAAATGGAGAAACATTGTAAAGGTTGTTGTCGATGTTATCGTTTTTTTGTGCACAAAACAACTTGCACTTCGTGGAGGCAATTGGAGTGAAATCGCAGCTGAGCCTGGATACACCATATTCCTCAGTTTGGAATTGATAAGCCATTATCACCCTCAGCTTGTAGCTCACATGGCCAACGTGAAAGCAAATAAACAAGTTCTTAGTTATTTTTCCCCAAAAATTTTAAAATGAGTTGATTGAGTTGATAGCGGGAAAAGCAAAAGATGAGATATTGGGAAAAATTAAAGCAGCAAACTATTTTTCTGTCAACTTTGACTGCGCCCCAGATATTACTTGGATGAAGTAGGTGAGCCAAATTATAAGGTATGTAGATCTCTCAGATAGCCTTTGTCAAATTGAGGAAAGTTTCTTTGATTTTATTAACGCAAATGAAAAAACAGGAAAGCACCTTTCAAATGATATTTTATTAAAACTGCAGGCAAACGGACTGAAAATCGATTACTGCATTGGTCAGGCCTATGATGATGGCAGCAACAAGGCTGGAAAATATGAATATCGGCGCACATGCAAGATTGTCTCAGGTTAATGATTTGGTGAGATACGTACCGTGTGCTGCCCACAGTTTAAATCTTGTTGGCTCCTATGTTGCAAGTGTTTCACCGATGATCTAACATTTTTTGGAACTGAACAACAATTCTTCAATTTTTTCAGTGGTTCCACAGGAAGATGGCAAGTTTAATGGTCAAACATGGAGTTACTTTAAAAAGGTCACAGTAATACGAGGTCTTCGTCATAACAGAGATCAATTACCGTCTTAAAAAAGTCAGTAAATTCTGTTTTTACAGTATTGAATGGCATGACAGATCGCACAAATTATAGTGACGAAGCAGCTTCTGGAGCACAAGCTTTGATCAGAAAAATAGACACCAGATTTATCTGCCTTCTTAAAATATGGGAAAGAATACTAAGCTGCATCGACAAGGTCAGCCAGTCTCTTCAAAGCAAAAGTGTTTCTCTAGATGTAGCAAACAAAATGATAAAGGGTCTCGCAGAATCGTTGCAAAAAAAATGCGAGACGTGGGAACAGAACCAGGCATAAAGTTTACCAAAGAAAAATCTTCAGAAATGGAATTAGAGAGCTACTTTCCTGACATGAGGCTGAAACAAGTTAAAAGGTTTCATGAAAGTGCGCCCGGCGAAGGCCCCTATCTTTCTCCTGAACAAAGCTTTAGAAGAGAAATAAATACAGTTTATGACAACATTTTAACAGAAATGAAGCCACGATATGAGGCTATGTTAGCTATATCATTAGAATTCTCATTTTTGTCTGGAAATAACGGAAGAATCTGAGTATTAGTTAGCTGAAAATAAGTGCTGCTGACTTCGGACTTCACTACTCATCGGACGTCGGCATTGTGGAGCTTGTGTCCGAATTAGAAGTGTTCAAAGCACAAGGGCACGGGCTGATCAAGGGATTAGAGTCAGCAACTCCCTGGGTTTATTAAATTGCATACAAGAGTACTCTCTGGATGATATTTATCCAAACATCAAGACTGCACTCCGAATTTATTTAACCTTACCAATGACTGTGGCGTCTTGCGAATGCAGCGTTAGCAGGCTCATATTGATAAAGAATAAAGATATTATAAAGAATTGTCTCCATTCTGCGATGATCCAAGAAAGATTGACCAGTCTTGCCTTATTATCAACCGAACATGAGGTGGCTTCACATATTAATGTAAACACTATAGTAGATCAAATCGCTTCAGCCAAAGTGAGAAAAGTTAAATTATAAATTTTTCATGAACGTAAACTTCTAAGTAATGAAACATTGTTTAAACACATTAGATCAGATGGGAGTTTTTGTTTATTTTTTATCCTACATCTCCATGATATTCTACAATAAATCATATAATTTTTCAGAATAAAAATGAATAGAAAAAAGGAAAAAAAAGTTACTCAAGTCGAGTCGTAAAAAATACGATGGGTTATTAACAGCGTAAGTTTTAGTCAGGGTTAAAATCTACGGTTAAGTTAATAATTCATTTAATCCATGTATCATAGTGTACAGCTGATTTATGCCTATAGTGCATAATTGATTGCTTATAATAGTGGATATCGATTTATGCTTATTGTGTATATTGATTTGCTGCATGTAGTATATAATTGATTTATGTGCGTTATTTTTCACACCATTAAATTTCATGGAGCATTTAATCAATGAAATTAAAGCACTCACAACTAAATCAACAGCAATTAATTTAATTTTTGCAGTAATTTTTAAACAAATAATATGCATATTATGGTAAAGTAATTTTTTCTGATGGGGGCGGGGACGTCGATGCAGCTCCTTGCCAAGGGCGCAAGGGCCTCTAGGTACGCATCTGATTTAATCTCCAAATTCTCAGCAAAGTTCAATTGTTATAAAAACTTTTACGAAAAGCTGAGCACTTATTACTATAATTTTACAAAAAATGTATACAAGAGGCCATTCCATAAAAACTGAGAGTAAAACCACACAAAATGAAGAAATATGAGTACAGCAAAACATATGTCTCAAAGTATCTTTCCTCGGATAATGTGCAACAGTCCCATCGTTCAGTCCACTGTTCAAAGCACGTAGCGAAGGAATTTTGTGGAAGCTGCTTTAGCGACTCCTGCACAGCTTGAATGAAGTCAGCACCTGTGTTGAATGTTGTGCCACGGAACTTCTCCTTCATTGTTGAAAACAACCAGAAACCGCACAGGGCGAGGCCAGGACTGTAAGCTTTCTGTGGCATGATTACAATGCTGCATTTCGTAAGAAACTGTTGAACACAAGCATCCACATGTGGGCGGGCGTTATCATAGTGTTGGTTCCACTTGCCTACCAGTTCCGGTCGCTTGATCGATAGGTGTCATCGCAGGTGCTTCAAGACTGAAATGTAATACTCAGCGTTGGCAGAAATGAGAAGACGGAGAGGACCGCATTCTAGTAGACTACACCTTTATGATAAGAGAAAATTATTGTCTTCCCCTTCCCAGCTGATTTGGTTTGGCGGATTTTTTCGGAGGAGGCAAGCCTGTGTGTTTCCAGACACTCGTTGCGAACTTCGTGAGGGGATCGAAATAGTGGACCCATGTTTCATCGGCAGTTATTACTGTTTTTAGAAAGTTTGGATCCTTTGAAATCATTTGTTTCCAGTCATGACATACCTGATCTCTGGCTAATAATTGTTCTTTGGTCAGGTGATGAGATACCCATGTGGAACACACACACGATGCAGCAGTAATTAGTCGCGGTGAATGCGGAATGCCGACGTTTTGGAAATATTATTTGACGCCGCTATGTCTTCATAAGTCATTCGACGATCTTCTTGCAGGATTGCCCAAACAGTGTTAACCTTACGCTCCGTGACAACACTTTCAGGTCAACCAGGCCTAGGACCGAGTTCTGCCAACAAACGCTCTATTTTGAAATCATGGTGCCATATAAAAATCGTTGACTCACCCAAACATTTAACTTGGTAAGCTTTTTTCATTAAATCAATTGTTTCTGGAGCCGTTTTACCCAAACGATGGTAACATTTTATCTCACAACGCATTTCACTTCCTAACTCTGAATCACTCACATCCATCTCTGTATGGCGAAATGCAGACGAACCTTAAACAACTGCGCAAGAACAAAACCAGAATTGTCTGCCACGGCTAATAACTGTTGCCATATATACTTTCTTAATTCAGTTAGTCGTCTGCCTGGTTATTTTAACCCTTCGCACTGTTGCCAACTCAAAAAAATTACTCTCAGTTTTTATGGAACGGCCTTTGTACATTTATTATTTACAGTCTTGCCCATTTTGAAAGGAAAAGTCTTTTGAGTGGTTGAAACAACTTCCCGGGGCGCCCCCACCCCCACCCCCACCCCGGGATCCGCTACCGAGGGCCAGCTACAGAGAAAATTCTATTCAAATATCTATGTACAAAAGTAAGAAAGAAAAAAAAAAGATTTTCGTTTTTGCACAGTCCAAAAGTATTTTCCTAATCCGTCATCTAATTTGATGCTGAAATACCTTGACATGATTTCTTAGAGAGGAAGAGGAACATAGACTGTCGTTCTAAAGTTATTTGTTTAAAATACATATGCTAAAAAAACAGACTATTTCACTGCCTTTCAGATTAGGCACAGGTATAGTAGTTTTCTGGCCCACGCTACTGCGCATGAAAATTAAATAATACAAGTACTTTCAGAGTTCAAATATTTGAGGTGCCTTTCATGATTTAAACCTCGGCTGATTCTTAAATAAAAAGGCAATGGCCATATTAAGACGAGCAACTGATGCAGGGGTTATGTTGATTTATTAATTTACAAAGAAAAAAAGCGGAAATCTATTGCTGTAGAGGAAGAGAGACAGAGAATGGACTTGTAAGTCCTTAAGTTTTGGGATTAAATAATGCTCCAGTCTGGTAACTAAAGATAAACAAATAGGGAGATCTTTAGTTTTTCAGCAAAAAGTCAGCGAAAATTCTGAAAGTTCAGCGAAACAGTCTGACTTTTTAGCAGATGCCTTTTAATTACTTGTGCTGCTGTTATCGAGAGAAACGTTGTAGAATTTCAGTCCATTATTTTATTGTTGTTCTGTTCTGAATTTATGTATGTGCATTTACTACACATAAATTGAGATACAAAATTTTAGTAATTTTGAGTTCCTTTATCCTTGTGCAGCTGAAACTGTAGCGGAAAATAAAAAATAATGGTTATCTGAAGAACTCTATTTGGCGTTCATCTGTTTCCGTGAAATATTCAATTATGTGACTGCTAGATGGCAGCACAATCTACCACATTGAAATGATTAAAATGATTTACAGCATTTGTGTGGAACTCCTCCCAGGACGTGGGACACATTTAGTTGATAAATCCTTCAAGCAGGGAGCAGAAACACATCAAGATTCTACTTTATATTCCTTTCGGGATATAAATTCATTGGTTCTTTAATAAAATATCACCCCTTAATTATTTTTGTCTAAGTCAGATGAAAACTATTTCCATTATATTCAACATTCTAATATACGAGCACAATGTATTTGTATATACGTATATTTGTCTTGAATAGTTTCGCCGTCCCTGCTAACGTACCTCGTATTTTTGCGAATACGTTTTTCTACGAGTGATTTCTACCTATGAACTCCTAATACTTTTATTTTTGATGATATGTAGGCTCTTTCCTTCAAATAAGATTTCTTTTGAGTCAAGTTTCGTTTCATTTCTGATACAGCACTGAGATTTTAACTTTCGAAGAACTGATAATACACCAAATTACCGCCCTGTTTTTGAATTTCTTAAGATCGAAATTCGCCACTTCTGCTGTAGCTTTTTTGAGATGACGCCGTTTGAGTGATTGCTAACACTTTCCTTACGTCTTCGTTGTCCTGGTGTCCAGCTCTTTCTTCAGCGAGGGGTTTGTTTGTTTGTTTCATCATTTAACGACCAGCATGAGCAATTCTTAGGGGCGATGAGCAGTTACCCATCCTTATCTTCGAGACTCTGCCTCCAAGAAAGGGAGAGAGTAATGCTTCATGCGGGACCCCAACCAGAGCCTATCTCGGACGACTAGCCGAAAACTGACCCCTCAGACCACTCGGTCACCGGGGAGGCCTTCAAGGACAGTTGCAAATTATAGGTTTCGTACATGATTTCAACTGAAAAAATAAGTTATGTTATTCCAAAATATGGTAACAGAATCCTAATGATCAGGAGTAGAGCTCTGCATGTATGTAGCCAGTAGCGGCTCGTCCATAAGAGCACAAGAGCACGTGAACCCCCTATAAAAAAAGAAAAATAATTATACGATATAAATAATACATCTTTATTGACGCAGTACTAAATGGCTTATCTGCAGTAAGTTTAAAAGAGCGGACAATGAAAAACAGCGTAGAACGCGCAAAGTGAGGTTAAGTGTAATGACGCGCCTGTGGCTAGGAGCGGACTGAATGTGCCGCTCTCGATACTGGACACACGGGATATGCGACAGACGGGCGAGTCCATTTGCTCGCGGTAGGGGAGGAAACATGTCTACAAGCGGCTTAACGGAGAATACCGATGAGCTGCCTGTGACACAGCTCAGCTCAGTTGTTGCAAGGGCTGTAGTTGACGTCAGATGCTCCTAACCTTTGCGCGCGTGTTACATTTGTGTTTTGGAGTTTCCAGTTTCGATTATTTTTTTGGTGATAAAGTTTTAGTTGAAATTACACTTATTACAGTTTATCTATTGTAGTGTAGCTAGTGAACTGTTGTTTTTATTTACTGTACAATAATGGAAAGTACCTGTAAGTACTCAGTTAGTAATTTAAAGGAAGTAGCGTTTGGCAATTTACCCATAGAAGTTAAAATAGCAATAAAAGAGAGTGGCAGGCCAACGCCCCGACTTAATATAAGTCAAACATCGACATCAAAATCTAGAACTTTTAAAAGAGAATTTAAAGAAGAGCTATACGAAAAAATTCCTTGGCTTTGTGGTTGTGAACAAACAAACAAAATATTTTGCTTTCCTTGTTTGTTATTTTCCCATGAAAAGGGCGATCCTACTTGGGTGAAAAACGGCGTTTGTGACTTAGCCTTGACAAAAAAAATTTAAAAACACGCAAGTTCTCATGGACACATAAGTGCTACATTGTATTTCAATTTGCTGGGAAAGGTTGACGTTCGTCAGCAGCTTGACACTGCTTATCGACAAAATATTAAAAAGCACAATGAACAAGTGACTAAAAATAGGTATGTCCTTTCTAAGCTGTATTAAATTTTGCGGTGCATTTGAGTTGGTCCTTCGAGGTCATCGTGAGGATGACGATTCCTTAAATCCTGGCATATTTAAAGGGCTTGTAAACTTTTCTGCAGAACTTGACTCATCTTTGAAAGAACATTTGAGTACCGCTACTGTCTTTAAAGGTACCTCGAAAGAAATTCAAAATGAATTGTTAGACTGTATGCTTTTTGTCTGTCAAGAAAACATAATAGAAGAAATAAAAACTGCACAGTATGTTTCTTTGATTGCGAACGAAACATCAGACGTCTCGTCTGTATTTCAGTTAGTTATAGTTTTCCGCTATGTTTTAGCTAATGGCCAACCAGTTGAAAGATTTTGGAAATTTGATAACCCTGAAGGGCACGACGCAGAATCTATAGCCAAATGTATTTGTACCAGTTTAGATTGTGTTGTGCAAAATCCAGAAAAACTCGTATCTCAAAGCTATGACGGTGCAAATGTAATGAGTGGGCACCATGCTGGCGTGCAGACCATAGTGCAACAAACCTATAAACATGCTTTTTTCGTTCACTGTTACGCTCATCAGTTGAACTTGATTGTAGCTCAAGCAACAAGCCAAAACCAAGATGTCAGAATTTTTTTTTTTTTCGGACTTAAGTGATATATTCGAATTCCCCTCAGAGAGTGTCTGCTTTGGACAAGATAGTTGGCAAACGAATACCTCGGGCGTCAGCTACAAGGTGGAATTTTAAGAGCAGAACTGTTAATACTGTTTTTGAGTACAGAGAGAAATTAATTGAATGTATGGAGGAAATCCAATCAACCTCTAAAGCAACCAACCACCATAATTAAAGCTGGTGCTCTAGCTCGTCTCCTTAGAGATAATAAGTTCATATTTTGGCTTTCTGTTTTTCACAAATTGATGCCACATGTGGATATTTTGTACAACCAATTACAGCTAACTTACACTGATGCTGTGAGAACTAAAGCCAATGTTGACTACTTCGTCAAAGCCATTGATAAGGACAGAGGTAACATGGACAAAGTGACAGAGCTGGTTAATCAGTACCCAGAAAATGCACCTAAACGATCGAGGCGTGAAGAAGATTTTTACTTAAGTAGAACAGTGGCTGCCAAGGAAACCTGTGACATTATTATAACGCAAATAAAAACAAGATTTTCATTCACAACATCTTGCTCAGCTGTATCTCTTTTTGAATCACAAAAGTTTTAAGAGTTTGAACAGAAATTCCCCGAGAAATTGCTTGAAGATACAGTAAATGTGTATTCATTTCTTGAAAAAAATCGCCTCAAGACAGAGCTTGAAATCATTTACAAAAGAACTGATTTCAGAAACATGCGTGGTGCTGTTAGTCTTTTACAGTTTTTTATTGAAAACAACTTATTGTTATCATTTTCTGAAAGTTATAAACTGTTATTAATTATTGCAACAATACCAATGACTACTACTGAAGCTGAAAGGTGTTTTTCAACCCTAAAACGGATAAAGACATTTTTGCGGTCTACGATGTGTCAAGAGAGGCTTACAGCTTTAGCCATGCTTGCAATCGAGGAGGAATTGATTTCTAACATCCAAAATTTCAATGAAAGAGTTATTGATGTTTTTGTGTCAAGAAAAGATAGAAGGATTGACTTTATTTACAAAAACTGTACTTAAAGAAAATATTTGTGTAAGCTACCATCCAAGTAAATTTGTGTAAGTAAATACTAGACCTTACCATCATATGCAGCAGCTTTGATTATTTTCCTTTTTCTGTGTGTTTAATAATCTAATCTAATAATTGAGAGCATGAGGCCTTATGACTAACTATCTAAATATTTAACACTTAAAACAAGCTTTCTCTTTTGCGTTTATTTTACTATAAAATTAAATGAAAATAATTGTTTCAGTAAAAATTATCAATTAGCATATTATAACAAGTATGATCAATAAATTAATCCTTTATTATTAAGTTGTGAAACAGTTAAAGTACAGTAATATCTATAATAACATTTCGTTTCAAAATTAATACATTACATCAAGGTATAGCAGCGCCTAAATTATATGAATATTGTAAGCAACATACACAAGTGTGTGACACAGTGTATCTCAAAAACTGCAAATTATTAATTGTGAACCCCCTGTAGATGTCCTCACGAGCCGCCACTGTATGTAGCGCTGATACAGTAGCACGCTACATTTACAGTAGCGTGGCGTGTTGCATCGCTACAAACAGAAAATGTAATGGTAATAGCACTCTACAAAATAAAGTAGCTTGTAGCGAAAAAACTACAAAACAAATTGAACTACTTTCCTAAAAGAAAATTAAAAAAAATATTTAAACTGCATGACATTTCCGGATTTCCTGGAATATTATTGGCTGGAACGGGAGGGGGGAGTAAAGTGTGCCGAGCCTATAATCACGTGACTATCTTAGCTTGAACGGGGGGGCAAAGTGTGCCCAGCCTTCAATAACGTGACTGTCTTGGCTGGAACGGGGTTAAGAGTGTGCCCAGCATGCAGTCACGTGACCGTCTTGACTGGAACGATGGGGGGAAGGGGTATATGTGTGCGCAGGCTACAGTAACGTAACTGTCTTGGCTTGCGTTGTGAAAGTTAGCCAAATCACTAACCATAAAATATGGGCGCTCATGTAGGAGGCCAAGAGAGGACACTTGCCCTCCCTGGAAATCTGATATTGCCCTTTCTAGTATTTTGCTGTTTGACTTCTGGATGCGTGTGCACCTAGTAAAAATAGGGAACAGTTGGGAATTTCCAGTAGAAAAAGTGGAAATTTACAATAGAAAGTCATAATGAAATTTTCCCATTGCATGTTAGAGTTCAGCATACGAACGTACAGCATAGAAAAGTATGAAAGGCAAAGATATGAAAAATATATCATCCTCTGCATTATCATTCATTGCAGGATAATGATCTCCCAAGTTTTTTCCCGAATTTTGCATTGTGGGCATTTTTTCTTTTTGACCGACTGAGGGATCGTAGAGATTTCGTGATGCATTGGACGCAAATGGTCAAGAGGCACAAGCCTGAAACAACAACAAAGAAATTTTCTCATTGTCAACAGCTGTCTATCATTTATCTATCTCCTTTACGTAATTTTGGGTCTCATGGTTTCCAATTAAATTTCTGTGTTAAGAATGTGGTAAAAACGGCTAAATAACAAGAAGGCACAGAGGAAATTTGTATATGTCATTTGTAGTTACGATTTCTGTTCGCCCCTCCTGAAAACTAAGCTATTGGCGCCTATACCATAAAGTTCAGCATACGAACGTACAGCATAGAAAAGTATGCTGTACGTTCGGAAAAAGTAGGGTAGCTAGCTACTTTTCAGAAAAAGTAGTTGTAGTAAGCTACTTTTTACAGACTGTAGTGATAGCAGTATCTGACTACTTTTAAAAAGTAGCTTACCAGTCACTGGAGAATACTGAGATCTTTAAAATGTTAAATGAAACGTTTTCGCCTCATGAAATGCATGAAGAAAAAGGTGCATAACACAAAAAATTTAAAAAACAAAGATTACATGTGTCCACGCATGCGCGCATCTATCTCTTAGGGTGAGTAAGCAAACCTACAGTTATTACTGGCGGCTGCTAATATATGAAATATTTCTATCATTCTAGGTTTTGAAACATTATTATTATCTTACAGATTAATTAAAAAGGGAATTATTGACACTAAGATGTTGACAGTTTTCAACTAAATAAAATAAATAAAAATAAAAAAAAATGTAAGTAAGACAATTGTAATAAAGAAATATCAAGTAATTACACAAAAACGTTTTGTAAAATATTTAAATAGATTAAAAAGAAAAATTTTCTTGGAGGTGGGCACGTGCACCTCTCCTGGATCCGACAGTGCTTCTTTGTACGCAGCCTCGTCCTACTGGAATCTTATATAAAAGTCGCTTCATCAATTTCTCGTAAAATTAATACATTTCGACGACCTTGTGAATACGAGTGTTGAAGTTCTAGTTCAAATTCCGTGCGACATATTCGTTGTTTTAGGTCCTATTTCTTTCTACAGATTCTGCATCAATCACATGAGTGCTTTATTGTCAAGTCTGAACAGAAAGTGCCCAACTTAAGTCTCACTGCAGTGAGCAAGTATTTTAATAAAAACAGCAGAAATATCTTATGTTTCACAGTATTCCACAACCATGACGATCGCTCTTAAAAATTCCTCGCAAAGCAGGAATTGTATCTACAGATAGAAGATATCCGCGCAATTATTATCAACCACATGGTTCTGCCAACCTGAGAGGAGAAAATTGTATGCTAAGTTCATACTGGAAAATTCTGTTTTTAAATGAGAAAAAAGCAAATACGCTGTTTTCTAGGAATTGTTGTACCCTTACATGTTATGCTTTTCCCGCATCGAACCGAACACGGTAATTATTCACCCAAAGAACCTGGAAGATGCTATTAAACGAAACTTTCTTGAGTTAGACGATGTCGTGTCCACAAATGGAGGGTATTATACGACTTTTCAGTTGTAATGCAGCGTACTCAATGGCTGCACAGAGGAAGGAGGGCTGAGGGTGTTAACTTCCATTATTTCATCGACATTTCCAAGCCATCCTAAATAAAAACTGTGCGCTTACAGTACAAAAGTAGATTCGATAAAAAAATACCTTAGTACCTCTCCACAAATAGATTTGTCACTAAGCCCCTACCGTTTAGAAATTCTGGAGATGCCTCCGACCGTACATTCAACTACCTGGAAAACTGTGTTCGACTGTAATCTGGAAAATCTTAGGCATGTCGAGCTCGGCCGAAATTTTACAACCATGAAAAATTGCCAAATCATCTTTGAATCACCTGGCGGAAAACGGGTGCACTCCGATATCGGAAAATATGAGAAAATGTTGATCAGTTTTGCATTTTGTTAACTAAAAGTACTTTGTTTGATTGTTTTTTTTAAGTCTTCTAGAAACAACGATGTCGTTGCGTACCGAAATATGCATGTTCTCAACCAAGTTGGAAAACTGCGCATCAGAAGTCTTAATCCAGAAACTATTTTTCAATTTTGCCTTTCACAAATGTTTACATCACTCCACAAACACTGAGTGCTCAGTGAATTACAACCACCTGCCTAATATTCCGTGGGCTCTCCTTTCGCTCGAAGATCAGCCACCACCCGGCGTGGGGTCGAACTCCATAATGTGCTTGTACAGTTCGGTGGGGATCTAAACCCGAACTCTTTGTATTGCGATCCACAATTCCGGTATGGGGCAGTATAGTGTCTCCAACTGCATCACCTGGCGTTCCACAACATCCCAGTGATGTTCATTTGGGTTGAGATCAGGAGAGTTTGATCGCCATTCGAGATGACACATATCAGCTATGTGTTCGTCGAGCCAGTCCTGCACAAGGTGGGCAGATGTCATTTGGCATTACCATCCTAGAACTCATCTCTCCTTGTTGGAAGCCCAATATTGTGCGGTGTATATTGTTTGCAAGCAGTTCATGGTAGTAGCGGGTGTCCATACGTTGGCCCACTCACACCACTCCCAGTTCATGCCAGCTAAGCATGCCTAATATCGTTCAGTCATCCCCTCAAGCCTGGATAGTCGATTTTACGCGTGAAGGATCCATAGCCTCATGTCGCTAACGCCAAATACGGCCTCGATTATCAGTAGAGTGGAGTACATATCGTAATTCCTCGGACCAGCACACCTGCTTTCAATCTGTCGTCTAATTAGCATGTTGTTGGCACCAGGAATGTCGTTTCCGTTTATGTTCCCTTGTTAGAAGATGGCGGCGTATAGGGCGTATTCTCTTGTGGCTCATCTGGTCAGCGTATGACTCACAGCAGCACGGGATATTCTTTCTGTTTGACACATATTGTACTGGGTCGTCAGCTGCGAAACTGTATTGCGCCGATTGCCCTGTACAGGGCAACGCACCCGTCATTCACCTCTGAAATCCACCTTTCGCCGCTCTTTTTTACGCTTTCCAACCGTAGGTTGAAGAAGCGCATATGCTCCAGCTTTGTCCGTCCGTCTGTCTGTCAGCACTATAACTCGCGTAAAAATGGTTCGATTTCGATGAAATTTTAGTATGTGGTAGGGGACCACCTGGGGACGATCCCTATTGAAAATGGACGAAATGGGGTCAAAGGTCGCGGCATAGGAGCGGGATCCATTCCATTGGCCTTATGCGTCATAACTGGCGTAAATATGGTTCGATGTCGATGAAATTTTAGTATATTGCAGGGGACCACCTGGGAATGAACCCTATTGAAAATGGGTGAAGTGGGGTCAAAGCTGAGGACATAGGAGCGGAATGCATTTCATTGCCTTTATGCGTCATAACGTGCGTAAAAATGGTCCGATTTCGATGAAATTTTATTACGTGGTAGGGGATCACCCGGGGACGATCTTATGACCTCACAATCTCGCGCTTGATATGTTGGCGCGTGGTCACGCCATCTGTCTCATTACGTCACGCATTGTATGTGGATCGTATTAAAGTTTTATGACGTCACACTCTTGCGAGCAGATGGTCGCGATTCCCATCTGCCTCATTACGTCACGCGTTGTGTGCGCATGTCCGTCCGCACAATAACTCGCATAAAAATCGTTCGATTTCGATGAACTTTTAGTATGTGGAAGGGAATCACCTGGGAAGGAACCCTATTGAAAGTGAACGAATTGGGGTCAAAGGTTAGGACATAGGAGCGGGATCCATTCCACTGTTCTTATGCGTCATAACTAACGTAAACATGGTTCGATTTCGATGAAATTTTAGTATGTGTTAGGGGACCACCTGGGGACAAACCCTATTGAAAATGGGCGAAATGGCCTCAAAGGTCAGGACATAGGAGCGGAATCACTTCCATCGCCATTATGCGTCATAACTTACGCAAAAATTCTTCGATTTGGATGAAATGCTAGCATGTGTAGGGTCTGCCTTGGGACGAATCCTATTGAAAATGGGCGAAATGGAGTCAATGGTTAGGACACAGGAGCGGAATCTATCCCATAGCCCTTATGCATCATAACTTACGTAAAAATGCTTCCATTGCGACAAAACTTTATCATGTTATTTCAGAGGTATACTGAACCGGTTCTGTTAAATATAATCGATATAGGATCAAAGGTCAGGGCACAGGACCGAGATTTATTCCTCAGCCATTATCCTCATAACTTGAGTAATGATTTCTGGCATGTTGGAAAGCGTATTATAATCAATGCATTGCATGATTTTACTAACTTGTTACACTTGTGTCGCTGGTTCGCCATTTTGGTACCACTCCTGGTACATCTTCACCCCAGATACCCTCGAACAACACTTAAGTTCCGCCATTTTCCGAATTGAACGCATAAATTTTTGTGCGCATGCAATTTGGCCATTCCGTAAACTCCGATAAATCCTAGGTTTTACAATCACGCTCGTGCCGCCCGGTGGCTCAGTGGTCAAAGCGATGGCCTCTGATCATTCGTCCGAAAGGGGTCCGGGTTCGAATCCTGAAGAGGCATGGATGTTGTGTTTGTCTTACGGCACTGGCTTTATCCCTTCCCTGGAACCAGTGACCCTAAATTAGGGACGGGCGACTGCATATAGCCCATTGAGTTGCTCACGGTGGTCGTTAAACCTCCAATATAAAAAAAAACCAAAAAAATCACGCTCGTAATTTCGCTCTCAACTGAACTACCAACCTCTTATGTACGTATATCCCATTAGCCCTACAGGCAACGCCCTCTTCCTCGCTACGCTAGTATTGGGTGTAACTCACTTTGCATAAGGTGGTCGTAATTCAGTGAGCACTCAGTTTATATTGAAATGCGAACTTAATGTCACCTTGCAGAATGTTAGGAGAAAAAATATATGGAAAACTCATCATTGGCATCATACTGGATATTATTTTATCCAACGTTTTTTGCAAAGCTTCTATAAAAAACGTAGATTAGTCATCGTCGCCATTTTTTGATCCAAAACAACTTTTTTAAACCGATTTCTCGAAGCGAAAATATCGCTTGCAGAGGTAGGCAAAGTCACAATTGGCAGGCAAGTTCGTTAAGAGATTTTTCGTAATTATTTTATAAACGAGAGGTAATTCTTAAAGAAAGAAATCAATTTTCGACACATTTGGATATCCGTCACTAAAAGTGAATGGTGGCGCAGAAAACCCAAACGCTGCTTCCGATCATCTATCCGAGGTGCGTCCGGGTTCGAATCCCAGTGAGACATTGTTGTGTTTGTTTTACGGCGCTGTCTCTCTCCTTCCCACCAGTAACCCTACATAAGATACGACGACTGCTTATAGCCCATCACGTTCAAGACGGTGGTCGTTAAACTCCGAAACAGAAAAAAAGGGAAGAAACTATTACAAATTCTGAATGCAGTTATCGCAATAAAATTCATAAGAATGGGATAAAATCTTCGATAGTCTCTCTCAGGGAACGTGCCTTGCCTGTTGCTTCTCAGCAACGAATAATTTTGTTCTTACATTAAATTTTACTAGAGATCTGCGGTCCAGAAAAATGGATGAAATGTTGTTGATTTTTGCCTCATTACAAAAAATATATATAGTGATTCGTAGACTGGTGTTGAAAAGATGCTTATAAACAGTAAACGGTGAAGCTGACATGCCGTTTTTTTTTAAGAGGTGGCAATTTTTTACAAACTGGGCCTCACAAAATAGCTTCCAGGGCCGTTTATACTGTAGATCGCCGTCCGCCATTGCTAAGGACGCACTACTATGTATTTAGAGGGTAAGTGCGTCACGCTTAATTTTCCTAGATCTGAGAAATGTGGATGCGTACAGGAGGAAACAGCTAAATCAAAATAATTTCACGTCGCAAGTGCAAAAATGAAACGATGAGTGTAAGGATAACGGTGCTTCCTTTCAAGGTGTACGCACGACACACCTTGAAACCCAGTGTCAAGTAACCCAGAAAATAACGTGCTTCTGCTGACACCCTTTCTGCAGACATTATATAGCCGTTTTTAAAAGTCTTTGGATATCTCTACAACGTCATCTACAGTTAAAAATATCAAGATATTCCACAAATTTTCCCCTTATCCTCATTCTCATTTTTCTTGCTGAGTAGTAGATATGTATTTAGTTCCTTTGTTCCAAAAGATTCGTTCAAAATTTTAAAATTAATTCAAAATTTTAAAATTAATTCAAAATTTTAAAATTAATTCAAAATTTTAAAATTAATTCAAAATTTTAAAATTAATTCAAAATTTTGAAATTAATTAATTCTATCAAACGTAGTGTAATTTATACAACTTTAGCTATATGTTGCTTTTAAGTATTCTCCTGTCAGCAGTCATTACACTTCAAATGCTAGATGATAATAAGTGCTTCGTATCTGTTTTAGAACAAGCGTAATTTTTTAGAGGGGAGCTTCGTCTACTGCCATGAGAAACTCTTAAGACTACAGGCAGTAGCCCGTCCCTATATTAGAACCACTGGTTCCATGGAAATCAACTTCACTGGACAGCTACACCACCCATGACTTGAACTTGAGCCCAAATCCCACAAATGGTCAGAAGCCAGAGCCTCAGAACAGTCGGCCACAGAAGAGACAACATATTTTCAAATGGGAAATATCTTCACCCATTAGAAATCATTTTTAATTTTGCTGAGCAACGTTTTTTCTTCTGTGGTAGCTTTCTTAACATCAGAAAATGGAAATACACCAAAAACTGCATTTATTCGCATTTATTCTTTCCTATATAAATAAGGTCAGGTGATGGGTAACATCACAGCCTCTCCTTGACAAATGTCAACCCCGCCTTCTCGTGGTGCATTCTGTTCCCACTAAAGGGGCTCTGACGACCGCCAATAGCGGTATAACTATACCATCGGGATTAGAGGAAATTCTATCCCACACTCACCAACACGCTTGGCCAGTGTGGTGAGTTATGGCCAAACCCCTCCAAAATGATTCCACAACTTAAATCTTGGCCCTCAGTCTCCGGCAGCTGGAATGTACCTGGCCAAGGCAGCGGCCAGTGCGACATGAAGGCAGAGGGTGCTAAGAATCCCCGGAGGACCGGACTAGGCTGCCATCTGATGCTGACCTTGGCTACGTACAACGGACGCTCCTATCTTCTGATTCAAGGCTTCTTGAATTGGAAGAGGAACTACAAAGGATCAAGTGGGACATCGTGGGACTAAGTGAGGTAAGGAGAAAAGGAGAAGATCTCATCGAACTGAAAAGTGGACATCTCTTCTACTATCGTGGGACAGATACTGGCAGAACTAGTGGTGTTGGATTTATAATAAACAAGAAACTGAAGGATAAAGTTGTAGAAGTTGAAAGTTCCTCTGACAGAGCTGCACGACTTGTTATCCAACTCTCCAAAAGATACCAGGCTCAGATTATTCAAACTTATGCACCCACCACAAGTCATCCTGAAGAAGAAATTGAAGAATTTTATGAGGAAATTTGTCATCTAAATAATAAAGGTAAGCAGCACTTGAAAATAATTATGGGAGATTTCAATGCAAAAATAGGGCAACGGCAACAGAATGAAACTTCAGTAGGTAAATTCGGTCACGGCAACAGAAACCAGCGTGGAAATACTCTCGTTGAGTTTGCAGAGGCAGAAGGGTTTTTCATCTTGAACTCCTTTTTCAAGAAAAAGCCACACAGGAAATGGACATGGAGACATCCAAATGGGACGACAAGTGAAATTGATTTTATTATGTGTAACAAAAAATTCGTCATAGAAGACTGCAGTGTGCTAAACAAGTTCAACACAGGTAGTGACCATAGATTGGTGAGATGTAAGATGCACCTCAACACTAAACTTGAACGTGGCAAGCTCATAAGACAAACAAAATGTATTGACATAACCAACCTTAAAAAACACCATAATACCTTCAAGTTGGAACTGAAGAACAGGTTCTCTGCTTTAGAAGGCCTAACATCGGAAGAAGTGGACATCTCTGAAGTTAACAGAAAAGTAACCAAAGCTCTTATGGAAACAGCAACAAAATTAGCTGGGTCTAAGAACAAGTTGCATGTAAACAAATTATCAGGAAAAACGAAAATGTTGATGCAAAAAAGAAGAGAGATGAGGACAACTAAAGAAGATGTGACTTCCAAAGTGGAATATATAGAGCTATGCATGACAGTAAGAAAAAGTATCACTGAAGACGTAAGAAAATTCAACTGTGAACTAGTGAGGAAAGCAATTGAAAACAACCAAAGCCTAAAGATAGCAAAGGGACATCTCAGTAAGGGAAGAAAACAGATTATGGCACTGAGAAAAGAAGATGGTTCTGTAACAAGAAATAGAGGCGAAATTTTGACAAGAGTGAAAGATTTCTACTCCAAATTATATGAAAGGTATGATACATGCACTCCAGACATCATGAAAGATACCAGTACCAGAGTTCCTCCAGTCCTTCCAGCAGAGTTGCACATGCAATCAAGAACATGAAGCGGGGCAAAGCTCCAGGAGAAGATGGAATTACTGTAGACATCATACAAGAAGCAAGTGGAGAAATCGAAACAGTACTCGCCCAAATTTTCACTCGATGCCTTAATGAAGGAAAGATTCCTGAGGATTGGAACACCGCTACAATGATCCTGCTACATAAGAAAGGTGACATTGAGGATCTCGGAAAACTACAGACCTATCAGCCTCCTATCAGTAGTTTATAAAATCTTCACTAAAGTTCTTTCACACCGCTTGAAGGTAACACTGGACATGGCTCAACCGAGAGAACAAGCTGGATTCAGGAGTGGCTACAGCACAATAGATCATATCCACGTGCTGAGAGAACTAATTGAAAGAGCAAGGGAATATGAACTTCCATTGTGCATGGCTTTTATCGATTATGAAAAAGCCTTTGATTCGGTGAAACCATCAGCAGTTACAATGGCTCTGAAAACCTGCGGTATTGAAGATGCATACATTAATATTATTAATAACATCTATGAAAATGCAAGTGCAAAGATCAGGCTGTTTGAAAATACAACACACGTAAAAATTGGAAAGGGAGTGAGACAAGGTGACACCATATCTCCGAAGCTCTTTAATGCCACATTGGAGGGTGTTTTTCAATCACTGAACTGGGAAAACAAGGGATAAAGATTAATGGAGATTATCTAACCCACCTTCGTTTTGCTGATGACGTAGTCATTTTTGCAACTACCCCATCAGAGCTGCAGAGTATGATCCAGGAACTTGCTGACAAGAGTAAAGAAGTGGGATTAAAAATGAACTTTCAGAAGACAAAAGTGATGTTCAATGCTTTTACAAGAAATGAAGATTTATCAATTGATGGAGAAAAGCTGGAGATAACAGACACATACGTTTATCTTGGACAGCAGATATCAAGTGAGGGTCACATTGGTGAAGAAATTAATCGGCGTACAAAACTTGCCTGGAGAGCTTTTGGAAGAAACAGCATAATTTTCAAGAGCAATATGCCATTATGTCTTAAAAGAAAAGTGTTTGATCAATGCATCCTTCCAGTGCTTACATATGGTGCAGAGACGTGGACCTTAACTAAAAGAGACATACAAAGGCTGCAGACAACTCAAAGCAGCATGGAGAGGTGCATGCTTGGTGTAACCAGGAGAGATAAGAAGAGGAACACGTGGATCCAAAAAATGACAAGAGTGGAAGACATCATGATCAGATAAATCCCTGAAATGGCAATGGGCTGGACATACTGCCAGAAGAACAGACCATCGATGGACAGCTGAAATTTTAGATTGGATTCCAAGGGACAGGAAAAGACCCAGAAGAAGACCACATGGAAGATGGGTGGATGAAATTGAAAGTATGCGGGATTGACATGGATTAGAGTGGCACAAGACAGACCGTTGTGGAGGAAACTTGGGGAGACCTTCGTCCAGCAGTGGATTGATAATGGTTGACAATGATGATGATGATGATGATATAAATTCGGGCATACATCATGTTAATATGAATTGTGGTTCTGAATTTCTCTGTTATACGTGCACATTTTGACTCAGAGAAACACAAGCATTCCGGCAAATTTAGATTTATGTGCTTTTCCTTCTGAGGAAGGATTGTATGAATTAAGAAAAAATTTGTGACACTACGTACAATATACAAGGTGTCCATAAAGTCTTTACCACATTACAAAAATTAATTTAAAAATTGTATTACACGTACAAGAATGGGATTGCACGACAATGATGGTTTTTTCCAGTGTCAGTACACCTCCACATAGGCGCCATTTGTGGCCCGGAGGACATCTAAGCGATATTCAATTACACGCCATGTTTTGTTTAACAACTCAGCAGAGACAGAATCATTGACGTCCGTTATTCTGCTCTTCAACGTCTCGACATCCGAAACACTGCTAGAGTAAACTTGGTCTTTCCCATAACCACACCACAGGAAAAAGTCTAGAGGGGCTATGTCGGGCGATCGAGGCGGCCATGTCATGGGACCGTCGTGGCCAATCCATCTGTCCGGAAATGTGGCATTCAGGAATTCACGAACCATTGGGTGGTGGGGCACCGTCTTGTTGGAAAATAACCGAACGTAGGAGTGCATGCAACTGAGGTGCTACAAAACGTTCTAGCATGTCCGGGTACAAGTTACATGTTACCGTGGGCTCCGTAAAAAAGATGGGCCCTATGATTCTGTCATGCATCAGGCCGCACCGCATACGTTCACTTTCGGGCTAACCCTCTGTTGTTTAATAACACAGTGGAGATTTTCTGATCCCCAGATTCGCACATTGTGCTTATTTACTTTACTAGAGAAGTGGAATGTGGCTTCATCTGAGAAACAGACACGGTGCAGATAATCATTATCATGAGCTATGCACTGGAACATATGCAGCATGGCGAGGCCGGTCATCAGGCTGAAGAGCTCGAACGATCTGCACTTTATAAGCATACAGATGAAGACGTTTGTGTAAAATTTTGCGAACCGTTGCACGGGGAATACCAGTTTTCAGTGAAGCACGACGAATGGATTTCCTGGGGCTTCGTAGAAATGTCTCCTAAACCGCTGCAGCTGTCTCTGGTGTAACTGGTGGTCGGCCCTCTCGGGAGAGATCACCAACACTAACCGTAGCTTTAAGCTTTTCATACTAAGCTTTTATACTTTTTGGTCCGGTGGTGGTTGTCTGTACTCTTCTCTGAAATGACGGTGGACAGTAACCGCTGATTTGGTCTCATGGAGCTACAACACGCACGCCGCTTTTTCTTGCATGAAAGCCATTATCGATTAAATGCACCTCTTATTCAGCAGTAGCACTCACCTAAAGAACACAGAAAAAAACTTTATGAGTGCCGCTATATTATGTTTCTAACCATTTTATTTTAACTTACATAGATTTTTTTATATTAATTTTCGTAATGGGGGAAAGACTTTATGGGCACCCTGTATTTTTTTATTCCGCATTAGGTAATATGTTTATGAAAAATTCGTTAAGCAATTGGTAATAGTTTTTTTTTCTTTTTTCTACGGGAAGCAAAGCTGTCAATGAAAACGTGGCTTCTTACAATTTGAGGACAAACGTCAACCTTACGTTTTGTTTTCTCGAATTGCTCACATTGTGAATCCCTCCAATCTCTTTCGTAGTCTTTCAAATGATCGAAAGTTCAATTTTGTTAAATCAGATTCCTTTCCGGCTGGGATTAAAAATAGGCCTTACCGGCGACCATCATAGTTACATATCCACTCTAGGTTCTTAGAAATCGGTGGAACAGGAAAACTTCCGATGCGTGTTCCTAAATTAGGCAAAACTTACTGTCAGAGAAATGACGCACTCAGAGGGTGTGGCTCTGGGATCCGGGCCCTCCCCATGAGCATGGGTGCCCATAGCTTGGTTTTCAGGAGGGGCAAACAGAAATTGTAACGACAAAAAGCATAAACAAACACTGCATGCAAATTTCTACTGTGACTTCTTGTTATCTAATATTTTTACTACGCTCTCACCACATGAATTTAATGGGAAATCAGAGGACTCAAAGAAACACATAAAAAAAAGGTGTATAAATTAAATTATACAGGCAGGGCTTAATTTATGGGAGGGCATTCGGGACATGTGCCCAACGCCCCGGTATTTGAGGGCCCCCAAATTATAGTTATATACACCGATGAGCAATTCCATTATGACCACCTCATGCCTAGAGAAATGAGCGCTCCTGGAGACCAAACGGTGACGCAGGTGAAGCTCACAGAGCAGCATATATACAACCCGAAGACCGGCTTTCGGTTACCAGAGTGTTCGGAGTCAGAATGGGAAAAGCTGCCGATTTATCAGAATTTGATAAACGACAAATTGTGATGGCACGGCTTGTGAAATGTTCAGGTGCCGCTGTAGTAAGTACGTATCAAAAGTGGTGCACAGATGGCCAAACGACGAACGGTCGTTTATCCGTGTGTAGTCCGCAGCTCATTGATTGATGCCAGAGGGGAGCGTAGACTGTCGCACATTGTTCACATCGACCACAGGGACACAGTGCGACAAATCACCCCCAGCTACAGCAGTGGTGATGAGCGCAATGTGTCACAGCACGCAGTTCATCGTAGCCTTCTGCGCATGGTCCTGTGTAGCCGAAGGCCCAGCCAGGTCCTCATGTCTCACTCCACGTCATCGCCAACAACGCATGAAATGGGCCCAAGATAATCGAGATTGGACCGTGGATGATTCAAAGAAAGTGGCCTGGTCTGACGAATCAGGATTCCTGGTGCATTACGTAGAAACCCTAGCCTAGATACGGCGATTACCAACGGTGGCTAGAGCACTTGGATGCACTGTTGGGCCGAAACAGGCCGGCATCGGCGGTGTTTTGCTGTGGGGGATGTTTTCTTGGGACACTTTAGGCCCCATTATCCCAACAGCACAATTCCTGACAGCTGTCAGGTATCTGAACATCGTTGCGCACCAAGTTTACCCATTCATGACAATTGTGTTCCCTGGTGGTGATGGCCATTACTAACAAGATAATGCGCCATGCCACACTGCCAGAATCGTCAAGGAGTGGTTCGAGGAATTATGCTGGTGGCTTTCTGTTAAGACCTTGAACTCCAAATTCAACTGACATGAACCCAATCGAACATTTGTGGTTCGACTTGGAAAAGCGGGTTCGCGCTAAATCACCACCACCCGGAAATGTACGGGAACTGGAAAACCTGCTATGGTGCCAGATACCCCAGGATACCTATCGCCGTCTCATCGAATCGATGCCTCCCCGATTGGCCGCTGTTTTGCGAATTAAAGGGGGTTCTACAGCTTATTAGGTAGGTAGTCGTAATGTAGATCATCGGTGTATTACTTGCTTTGCATCAAACTGATTCGCAATATACATCTACTGAAGAAAGTTAAAATAGTAATTTCAGAACTGTGCGTTGAAACACATGTAAATGATAATTATAATTTCCACAAATAAATAGAACACCATATAATTGGCATATTTATGCCTTAATCTACCTGTGATAACTATGTAACTGGTCCCAGCATAAGAACGTATGATGCAATTAATTACTGTCGCTTTGTAATGCAAGGAGGGCCCCGTGAAAGCCTCTTGGTTAGGGCCCCAAACTGCCTCAGTCGGTCCCTGTAGACAGCGTGCTAGGACAATAAGGAAATATTTTGTCGTTTTTTTTTTCTTCTTTGCCCATTTGTGTCACATGCGCCACGAAACCCCAGAGAAAACTCACACTGCGGTCATCAAAAGGGAAAAGTATCCGCACGACAAATATCTGGGAAGCATGTCCAGAGATCTTTGTCTAGCACTTAACAGCTACTGCAGAGGATGATACGTTTTCATTTCTTCGCCTTTCAAACTTTTTAATTCTGTGCGTATTTATACTGTTCTTCAACACGCAATGAGAAAATTTCGTTATTGCTGTCAACTGCAAATTTGCGCTTTTTCTACTGGAAATTCCGAACATTTTCCCTATTTTTTCTGCATACATACGCATCCAGAAGTTCTAAAGAAAAATCAGGAATCTAAATTTGTGTTTCTTCGAAAATTCTATACTACCTTTTAAGAACAGAAAGGGCAAGGTTGGATTTCCAAGGGGAGCAAATGCCCCCCTCTTTCTCTCCTTATGGGAGCCCATGCCTGTGAGGTGTCACTTAGTCCTTTGTTTTTTGTTATAGGAAGTTTATTTTTAAATGTATTTGTATATATTTTAAATCTATATTTTTCGAATCATTGGATACATATTTTACATGGCGGGGATTTCTTTTTTATGGCTTTATCGCTTCTTAATGTTTTAGATGTTTTCTTCGGAATATTTTACATGCTTTCTTCAGAGTAGATCTTTAATATTTTGGGCCACCGCCATAAGAAATCCTGGTTGCGCTATTGTGTCAGAGCATTGTGCTGTGAACCCGTTTATGTTCAAGCACTCCCTTGCAAGGCATGTTTGGTGAGTTCCAAGATCTTGCACCAAATATGCAAACAGATCACTTTATTTTTATAAAATACAATAACAAAGAAAAAATACGAAGTCGAAACGAAAATTAAATAAAACCGGTGGCTTTCCAGTGGAATGAAGCATTCTATTCCTGAATAGAAGAGCGAAACAAAGAGAAAGAAAATTCGAACTTAAATTACACAGGGAAACGTTAACTGATGTAACCAACGGAATACTGAAACATGTGGCCGCACGCCTTAAACAGGCGAGTATAGGGAAAAAACTAAATATTCCTGATATGAGCAAACAAAACAACTGAGGAAGAGAAAGAGTCCAAAATGCATGGAAAACGTTCTGCATGCTTACCTCTATTATCCTGGATTCGATCCAAGAATTCTTCCAGTCCTGTTTGTAGAAAATAGATACTGTAAAAACTCGTAACAAATCTTGACGCACGATTACAGATGAAAGTAATCTTATGGTAAGATTGGTTTAATTACTAGTGTGTGTGTGTAATGCAAAAATAGAAACAGTTCTTTCAACTTGCTAATTTTATTGTATATTATGGCGATAAAATATCTGTTCTGCAACAAATCGGGAAGTAAACAACTTTCCCGAACTAAATCCCTCCCGACAAACACCCCCACAAACTTGCACAATATCAGCTTTTTAACTCTGCATGTCCTCAGTCAAATCTTCAGTCAAAAAAAAAAAAAACCTCTCAATCAAAAAAGAAATGAATTGCGCCATATAAGTATACGTTGTGGAGGACCATAATGGGGAGGAGGGTGATATTATGAGTTGCGTAGTTAACACATCACAAACAAAAGGAATTCATGAATATCAGAATGAACACCATATAGGAATTTTGGCCGGATATAGATAGATATTTGCTGTCTGCTGACTAGACAGCGATCAGCTACGACAGTGGCGAACAAATCATTAATGAGGGCTCATTGCATTTTCTTCAAAAACAAAAATATTGCGTTGTTTTTTATTGCCACTTTTTTTCTATTTTCCTCGAAACAAATTAATATCACAAGCTTAAAGACCAAATCACGGCTGCTGACACATTCGCTCCTGCTAAACTGTCAAACACACGCACAATTACCCGTCGGCAAGGAAGGGGATGAGTAAGGAAGAAAGAGACGCTAGGAGAACAAATGAGAAAGGTGGGAAAATTGGAAAGAAAATCAAAAACTGATGTGTTGTCACCATTTTCGTGAACTGCAGTGATGTTGGGTGGAGCTGCGCTCGGGGAAGATGCCTAAGTTGACGTTCTGCAATGAGCTGTCAGCATCGAGGAGGAGCTTAAGAGATATCCCAAGTTCTTCACAAAACATCCACTCACCTGGTCGACGTCACTCGAAACTCGCTAAGAAATGACAGCACATTTTCTCACTTTAAGAATGAATTTTGGGTTCCGCGGAAAGGTACGGATAAAAAAATTAATAAATAAAAATGGAATGTAAAGAAGAGGGAGGGGGAATTCGTCATGAAGAAGCATCTTGCCTGACAGTATTCAATAATTCAAGCTGCGGCGACAAAAATCATAATATATCAATATGAAAGCTTCAAAAATAAAATGAAGGTTAACCGCGGTATTCAGTCTTTCTGCAAAAATCGTATGTTGCGAAACAACGGTTGTCTGTCACGAAGTAATCAACGCAACGAAAAGTGAAGCACTTTGTTGCCTTAAAATTTATTTACATGGCAAACAGACAGAGAAAGAACTGTCAATCTTTCGTTCTTTGTGCGAATTATTTGACATACACGCTTCCGAAAACAAAATAATTTGGTTCATACAACTGCTTCACAAGTATCTGCGAAAGTCAACAAGAGTGAGAACTCGGACCTTGTAATTTTGACATAACATACAGAGCCACACGAAAGGATATTGCTCTGCTTTATTGTTCTGTACAAGGAGGTTTTAATACAACAGCTGTCACATCCTTCACCATTTATCCCTAGTCTTCTGGGTCTCTCAGAGGGAAGTAAATGGTAAAACCCTAGAGAAGTCAGAAATGTGTTCTTGATGGAGTAATTTTAGAACGGCTAAGTATTTGCGTGAATTGTGTCATTTTCCTACATAATATTTCACAATACGTCTCGTTGTTCATTCGGCCGCCTTTGTAGTAAAGATATGTATTTTTTTAAAAGAGCACATTAAAGTTGAAAACTGGAAAGAACTGCATTAATTTTTAACATGCTAAAATTTTTATTTTAATCTTTAAGATATCTGCACAGCACTCAGATAGTAAATGGATAGAAGCTTAAGAAAAGTCAAACACGATTCCCCTTCTTTTTCTTCTCTCTATATCTCCCCCCCCTCTCTCTCTCTCTCTCTCTGTCTTGAATCACGCCCTCTTAGGCCACATTCATTCTACCACCTTTCTACTTTTTTTTCTTCTACAAAAAGCATATAAAGATTGAAAACATTACAACAGCATTAATTTCTAACATCTTAGAATGCTTATTGCGACATCCAAATCTTACGGCGTTACAGCACTTACACAGTAGATGCTTACGAAAAGCTAAACACCATTTCCTTTTCTATCGATCTATTTCTTGAACCATGCCCTCTTTAGCCACGTGCCCTAAATTTAGATCCTGCAAGGCAGCTTCACACGTCGTTCATTTAGGTGCCTGCTAGCTTTAAGAACATCCATACCCACCCCCGTTATTTTTTCACTCAGTTTGATGATTGGTGGCACATCGAAAGCCAAAGTGCCACGCACGTTCTGCGAAAGAATGTCAGTTTATCGTATACTCTGCTGTAGTTGCGCAGCTATAGAGAGAGCGAGCTGGTAGGCAACTCAGAGGACTACGTGCTTTAAACGAATGCATATTGCACTTGATATAAAACTCGCGGCTGTAGGCAACTCTTAGGTGTGAAGCCGCGAATGGCTTAGTGGTTAGCGAGTCAGACTATCGATTCAAGGTCCTCAGGTTCGAACCTGGGCTGATCTTTCAGAGATGGTGTGATTTACTAACAATCGCTGAATATCCACCGTGCATCGAACGAGCACGGTAAGTGACGGCCCCCAGGCTGGACCCACTGGTTAAATGGGTAGCATTTCCTATGAAATTCTCTCGCCCCTCTGTGTGCAACATCGTACTTGTACGGTGGCGCCATCTACTGTACTCTAATCTCACTACAAACTGTTCTGTCAAAGTCGCTAGACTTGCTCTCATTCCTTCCGTTTCTGTGTGTTGCCCAAAAGACGATCTCGCGGTAGGTGGCTGGGACCTCTACTCACTGTGGACGGAAGTCCTACAAGAAAACAAAAAAAAAAAAAACTCCTAAGTGTGCTGGGTAAGACAACCACAGCTGAAGGACATTCTCTTAGTATTTTGTAAGGTTACGCCCAGCTGGAAGGAGACGGCATCACACTATACTGGGTAAGATGCGATCAGCTGGGGTCACGGTGTATTAAGAACAAACCTGTGCAGCGCATCATCTCATGGTATCTAGGTGATATACAAGGTGGCCCAAACGTTCCTTTCTCAATTGAACGGCCACCAGGAATAGCTGTAATGGATGGATGGAATGGAAATGCAGATTATGGATGTTACCTAGCCGGCGCTCGCAATGCACAAGCGAAAAAACCTGCAATCTGTCACGTTTACGGTTTCCAACTTTCATAACGACGACACCCTAATTTGCTAATGTCACTGTAACAAGCGCCATGAAAAACAGTAAATGGCGTTGAAATGGTATCACTAGACCGAAAGTGAACGAGATATCGTCAAATGAAGGAATTAGCACGACAAACGGCACTGCTGTCTTAAATATGGAATTAGCACGACAAACGGCATTGCTGTCGGATGCACACAAGAGATGATGTTAGTGTACAGCGACAAACAAATGATATTATGTCAGCGGCACGGTGGCAGCGATAAACAAATGTAATGGTGTCACATGAAACGCTGTTTAAATGCAGCGTGCTACCGACAACCAGAAGCACTCAAGATGCCACTCTCAGGAAAGCTATAGAAAGAACTCGTGAAATGTTATTACCTGAATGGTTGTAATGTTGCAGCTGCGTTGCGTGTCCTCCTTAGGTATCATCATCTTCGCCGGGGTCCGTGCTCTACTCAAGCTGTCCGTGACTTGATCCGTAAGTCTGAAGATACAGGATGCACGTGTGACATATCTCGATGTGGACGACCTGTAACTCATGTGAAAACTGTAGATGAAATCCACTACGTCATCCATGAAGATTCAGGAGCAAACGCAAGAGGTGCTGCACGTGATAAAGAGGTGTTGCACGTGATAAAGAGGTGTTACACGTGAAAGACGTGTTGCATGTGCAAACGCAAGAGGTGTTACAGTGATAAAGGTTATCCGATCAGTTCTGCACATGTTCCTATACCGGTTTCATCGCGTGCACATGTTACCAGACGGAGACACTGAACACCGTTTAGACTTCGCAAATGAATTTCTAACACGGTGTGATGCCGATGACAGCTGGCCACTGCGAATTCTTTGGACAGATAACGCGCATTTTAAATTAACAGGGCGAGTGAACTAAAGAACTGTGCGCACTGGTCGGACAACAACCCACGTGAGGTTATACCTGTTCCCGTACAAGAACAGAAAGTGACCGTATGGTGTGGAATGATGAGTGATTTTGTTTGGGGGCCTAATTTTTTTGAAGACGTTATCCCACGAGGACTACGGATATGCGCTGTAACAGGCGCCCGCTATTCCGCACTGCTGACAAACTATGCCATTCTGCATTTGCAACCATCGGAATGAATTGGAGAATATTATTTGGATGCAAGATGGTGCTCCCCCACATGTAACCACTAGCGTGAAAGGCGTGTTGCAACAGCATTTCTCTGACCGAATCATATCTCGTCACTTTCCTTTCCCATGGATTCCATACCCCTCTGATTTAACTCCGATAGACTTCTGATTCTGGGGCTATCTGAAGTCCAAAGTGGACAGAGACCAACCTTGTACACTAAGTGAACTGAAAGAAGCCATACAACGCACCATTTCTGACCCTCATCGAATATGCAACATGCTGCTGTAATGTCTGCCGTCATCCGTATGCATTGTGTCATAGTCGCTGATGGCAGACGTATTGAGCGTTTGTAATTGTCAGTAAGACATTGTGCCGTTTGTCGTGCTCATTCCGTACTTCGCTTGCCGTTGACGATATCCCGTTTACTTTTCAGTCTAGTGATACCATTTTAACGTAGTTTACCGTTTTTCATGGCGCTTGTTACAGTGACGTTAACAAATTATGTTGTTGCCATTAAAACATTCCGAAAGTCGATAACCGCAACCGTGACAGCTTGCACGATTTTTCGTTTGCGCATCGCTAGCGCATGGTGCGTAACATTGATATTCTGCATTTGCTTTCCATCCATCCACTACAGCCATCCCTAGAGTCCGTTCAGTTGGCAAAGTAACTTTTTGGCCAACCTGTATATTCGGTTGCCGAACAAATCAAGATTTTCAGCCAGTGTATCCAGCAATCATCTCTCTCCTCTTGTTCCTCGTTTCGAACTGAGCTCTTGCGAACGCCCTGCCCTTCTCGACCCATCTCATTTTTCGAACTGAGCTCTTGCGAACGCCCTGCTCTTCTCGACACATCTCATTTTTCGAACTGAGGTCTTGCGAACGCCCTGCTCTTCTCGACCCATCTCATTTTTCCAACTGAGCTCTTGTGAACGCTTCTCGACCCATCTCATTTTTCGAACTGAGCTCTTGCGAACGCCCAGCTCTTTTCGACCCATCTCATTTTTCGAACAGAGCTCTTGCGAACGCCCAGCTCTTTTCGACCCATCTCATTTTTCGAACTGAGCTCTTGCGAACGCCCAGCTCTTTTCGACCCATCTCATTTTTCGAACTGAGCTCTTGCGAACGACCTGCTCTTTTCGATCCATCTCATTTTTTGAACTGAGCTCTTGCGAACGCAATGCCCTTCTCGACCCATCTCATTTTTGGAACTGAGCTCTTGCGAACGCCCAGCTCTTCTCTACCGATCTCATTTTTTGAACTGAGCTCTTGCGAACGCCCTGCTCCTTTCGACCCATCTCATTTTTCTAACTCCAAACACCACTCAGATTTCGATGGACATGTGCAAGTTTCGCTCACTGTCTAAAAACAATGTGTTCCAGTTCTGGAACACCTATCTACCAAAAACTGAAGCCTGTTTCTGTTCGTTGGAACACAAGCAATAAAAAAAACAATTTCGGTCATAAACTTAGGCGCCTACATAAAATTCCATCAAACAATAGGGTATAACGTAACCCTTTTTCGAGTGCAAGATTGGTGTCACGCTATGTCTAAAACCATGACTAAGGAAATGTTGAACTAAATTAGAATACGATACAATAGCTGAACGAAATAGCTCTAATTAAGTTTTTACGGCCAGAAGAAACATATACAGAAGTCAAACTTACGATAACCTTTTATTGGTACAGCAATGTTTGATGAACTGCACAAATTGTAAACAGCAATATTTGATGAGTATACAAATTGTAAACTTCACATCTATCTTAACAGCGATCGAACATCTCCACACACACACACACACACACACACACCAAGCAACTGTTGTATCGTCCTTTTTATCTATCGTTCTTATCACATTCATACGACACTCTCTCTGACCTCAAAAGTGTTGCCAACCTCACTGATTTGTAGAGGTGCAACATTAAGTGTACTGAGTCCTTATGTTAGCATAAATACAGATAGTGTAAAAGCATTTGACCGCCTAGAATCCCCAGTTAAGAGATCAATGTTCATGAAGCTGTATTAACTCTTCGCAGAATTAATTGAAATGTACTTCTAGTAAAGGCATTTAAATGTGATAAAAAAGTAAGCCTATAAAAAATACTGCAGTGTCTGTACGGCACACTCGTTAGTTCTCAGACAAATGCTCTGAATTCATCCGTTGCACTGACTCAATGTTCCTAAATTTCCAAAATTCAGCGCCTGAAAATCCGATTCGCTGCCGTGAATTTTTTTTTTTTTTTTTTTTTTTGGTTGGAGGCTTAACGACCACCGTGAGCAACTCAATGGGCTATAAGCAGTCGCCCGTCCCTGATTTAGGATCACTGATTCCAGGGAAGGGAGAGAGCGGCAGTGCCGTAAGGCAAACACAACATACGTGCCTCACCGGGATTCAAACCCGGATCCCTTTCGGACGAATGATCAGAGGCCATCGCTTAGATCACTGCGCCATCGGGACGGCCGGCCGTGATATATCATCTAACAAACTCGTTCAGATAAATGGTCCTGTATATATCTACGTCGTCTCGACTTTACTGCCTGCCAGATGGGCCTAAAGAAATAATCTACTGGAAGTTTCGGCGTGGCGTTTGTTTAGTGCAGAGAAATTCAACAAGCGATGATTCAAATTTATACAAAAGAAAATAAACGAAAACGTGCACTTAAATAGGTCATGTACGTCACAAACAGTACTCGCAAGGAACTTGCAGATTGACAAAATAATTATTTCAGTTATGATTAATGGTTCAAGTTTTAATAATTGTTTCAATTTTATAAAATAATAATTGTTTCAATTTTTGTTTCGAAAGCAAGAGACGGTCAAATAAAGAGCAAATGAGAAAGATAGCGTCGAATTCTCGGGTGTAATGAACACACGTCTTTCTATTCTTTTTCCGAGTAAAAATAATTTTTCAAATCGGAATTCCTTTTTCTTAGCAGTCGCCTGTCCCTAATTTAGGGCCACTGGTTCTAGGAAAGGGAAAGAACCAGCGCCGTAAGACAATCGCAACATCCATGCCTCACGGGGATTCGAACCCGAACCCATTTTGGACGAATGATAAAAAGCCATAGCTTAGACCACTGTGCCCCGGGGTGGAGCGGCTCAGGCTTTTCAATGCAAAAATAATTTTTCAAGTGGAACTAATAGGTACAGAGATATAGCATCAACAGAGAGGGAAGGAATTACATAGTGGTAATAGAAGCACATGCTTTCTGCAAAAAAAAAAAAAAAAAAAAACTTGAGGAATGAGCATTTATTCATCGTTTCTCTTCTCTCTTCCATTTTTTTTCTCTTTTATATAAAACCACAGAATGTGATCGTTAGTGTGACATAAAACAAGAGTTCAAGAATAAACAAGAAAAGTGACACCGAATTCTCGGGTGTAATTAACACGTCTTTTGAATCTATTCCGACATGAAATATTCATTTCAAAACTGATTTTTAAAAAATCAAAAAATTAAAAAAAAAGCAAAAAATTCACTTACACCACCTAGGAAAATACCGCGCATTACTTAAAATAAGTAATATGAACGAACACGTTCATTCATAGTCAATGGAACTGGTTAAAATAATC
The DNA here is from genome assembly GCA_039090855.1 of Macrothele yani. Taxonomy (NCBI): domain Eukaryota; kingdom Metazoa; phylum Arthropoda; class Arachnida; order Araneae; family Macrothelidae; genus Macrothele; species Macrothele yani. The sequence continues at coordinate 107,856,830 of CM077004.1, read as the reverse complement.
AACTAGATTCCTACAATCGATAAAGCATCCAGAAATAGATACAATCGATAGAACATTGATTGTAAATAGCTATTTCTATTTTGTAAGAGTATTTATTTTCTATTTCTGTTTCTTTCTACAATTGATAAGAAAAACCAGAAATAGAAATAGCTGCTTGAACCTACTAGCGGCTGAAAAGTGCATGTTATGAAAAGTAACAAATTGTACGCAAAATTTCTCACAGCGAAATGAAGTTATCAGAGACAAAAGGGTTTTCAAATAGTACCGTTAGAAGAACAGATAGCCTACAGAGAGAAACATGACATAGCTCAACGTCCTCTAGCGGAAAAGTCTGCGTTACCTAAAGAAGAAAATGGGTTCAAAACACTCTTCATACTAAGGAGTATCATACAAAAAAGTGTTTTTCTAACGGATTTTTACAACCGAATTAACTTCTAAAATAGAAATATAAGCTGAGGATATGTGGCGAAAGAATTTTGAGTAATGGAAAGTAGAAAACATGCTAAAAGTATTCTTCATAGCAAACGCAAAAGAATAAGAATTTTTCAAATTTTCAAATGGGTCCCTAGGAAGTGACCTTTTATGCCCCCGATCGGGAAAACTGCCCATTGTGAGGAAAATGCTCCCCGCCTTTAGTGTAGCGAATGGCATGAAGTATAAAAAGACACTTTCCATATAGGATTTTCAGAAAAGGAGACAAAAATACACACTGGCACCGCCTAGCGGCAGTAGTGTGAACTGCAAAAACCCGCGACTACATAGAAAATGTTCCTGTGTTAAAATATATTTTTTTAAATCGGTCTTTCAGAAGCAGAGATTAACAAAAAAGTAAAAATTGGCGCCCCTAGTGGGGAAATTGTGCATTGTTTTGGGCCGCATATGAACACAAAATGTTTTCGTAGCTAGTAGTATCGGACCGAAAATAATTTTTTAAATCGGGAGTTTAGCTGCGCAGATATGGCTGTAAATATGCTGTGAATGAAAACATGGCATTATACCACCTTGTGGCAAATTTGTGCATTAAGAAAAATTTGTAATTATATGCAAAACATTTCGCACCAGATACTTTCTCCGACAATACTAAGGAGTATCATACAAAAAAAAGTGTTTTTCTAACGGACTTTTTTAAACTGGACTATTAGAAGCAGGGATATCGAGAAAAATATCATATCCACCTACGCGCCTAGATGAAAAGCTACGCATTATTTTAAGCGGGAGGTATTCTCAAAAAGTTTTCTGTGGTGAGCAGTATTTGATCATAAAATGAAATTGTCAATCGATTTTTCAAAATTGCAGATATTGCTGCAAATACATCAGAAATAAAAAATACACTTACGCCCCCTACTAGCAAAACCTTTCGACGAAAATTAGGAACCATATTCAGAAAACTTCCCGTTACGATCTTTATCCGATGCAATAAGAATTTTGCAAATCGGACTTTTAGAAGCTGAAATGTCAAGGAAATCGCCATGGAACCTTACGCCCCTAGCGGGAAAACTAGGAATTACTTGGAAAAGAAATAATACCCAAAATAATATTTGTTATAAATGGTATCGAAGGGAAGAAAGAATTTTTTCAGTCGGATATTTAGAAGCAATGAAATAGAATAAAATATATCTTGAATTCGATGGTATCTGCATTTACGCCCTCTAATTGCTAAGTTATGAATCGGAAACAAACCGAAAAGCAAGGGTCATCATTCTCACATCTTTCAATGCAAAAAGAATTTTTTCAGCCAGACTCGCCGAGGCAGCAATATGGTGTCCACGGACGGAGGGTGGTTGAAATGATAACATAAACACGTACCATTTTCACAAAAGACGTGCTAAAAATAATTGCTAAAATTCCAGTACAGGCATAAAATAGCTACGTAAATCACGATAGCGTTGCACCTCAAACCTAGACTTGATTTCGCACCTGTCGATTTGTCGTGTTTTGTAAAGAACAGTATGTGAGTTTACTACAGCAGTAGCATGCAGACTGAAACACAGATACCGACTGTGTTCTAACTTGTCTATACGGCTGGGCTTTGTAGGAATCCGAAAATCTAAAGACTGTAAGGAGTTACATGTGTTTTTCAAAAGCTCATACAAATAAACTGAAATAAGACGAGTGAATACATTCGGCTTTTGTTTTTCGTCTGGCAGTGGATTTGACTGGGTTCAGACTTGACTTTGATCTGTATATACAGAGGGTGAGTCGAACGTTTTGCAATATTTGGATCACTTTATGTCTTCATACGTACCTATACGACGAAAGCTGAGTAGCATTCAAAGTATAGGCCATTGTGTTGCTCCGTCTTTAGCCATGTGTCTGCCAGTTCTTCGATTCCGCGGCGGTACCAGTTGTCCTTCGAGGTGAAGAACTCCTTCCCCCAGCTGCCACCTCCTCTTGGTTGTTGAACTTCCACCCGCGAAGAATGTGGGCCTTGGACCAGAATAAGTAATAATCCGACGGGGCAAGATCCCGACTATATGCCGGGTGTGGCATCAGTTCGATGCCCTTAAGTTCCTGGAGTTTTGCCCGGGTCGTTTGCGCGGTATGATGCCCAACGCTGTCCTGCTGTAGGAGAGCGCGCTTTCTGTTCACCAGTGCCCGGTACTTCTCGTCTAAAATGGCACACATTCGCTCCAGCTGTTCAGAGTAGAGGTTGGCGTTGATGATCCGACCGTCTGGAACAAATTCGTCATCGATTATCCCCTCAAACTTCCACCAAATGCAGAGCATCACCTTGTGCTCGAAGCTCCTACGTTTGGCAACAGGTTCAGAAAGATGGCCCGGGCTCAACCATTGCTGTTGTGTGTTAGGATTACGGAAATAGACCCAGCTTTCATCGCACGTAACAATTCTCTTGATGAAACGTACATCTCGCGTGTTTTCTAGGAGTTTCGTGCACACTTCCGCTCGGCGGTTTGCTTCAGCTGGCGTCAGTTCGTGAGGGACAATGCGGCAGCTCCTGTAAACCTTGACCTTGCCGAGGTCCTGAAGGGGACGAACCACGGTGGTCTGTGATATGCCCAGCTCACCTGATAATCTAAGAGAGCTGGTTGTCGGATTCGCCTCTACGGCCTGGCACACGGCCTCCGAATCCACCGTTCGCGGCCTACCTGACCTTGGCTGATCGTCGAGGTTTCTGTCATTCCAGCGAAATTTCTTGAACCATCTGGTGGCGGTACTGTGATCCTCCACGGAACCTTCCCCTTTCATATGACAAATGTTTCGTGTTGTTTGAGCAGCGTTATGGCCGAGTTCAAATTCGTAAAGCAAAAGTTCCCTAATCAGCCCGTTGTGGACGTTCATCTTTTAAGCGTTCCAACCACAGACAGAACGATGACATGCGATGCTGTTCACAGAAACGACTACCACTTTATATCTTTCGACTGCAGTGCGCAACTTGAACTAGTTTAAACACGTGACATACCCGCAGCAGCACATGCGTTTATGCAAATATTGCAAAACTTTCGACTCACGCTCAGTGTATAGGCACAATCAAACTGTATGTGTGTTTTTACAGCTTTTCGCAGTTCAGACCTTTAGTATCATATCAGATGGGATGAATGTAACTTGCAGTCGTGGCTCGCAGCCACAGTAATCATCAACGAGCTCCCAGTGAATCTTCAACAATGTGAACAGCATCCTTATCTTATCTATCCAACTAAAGAAAGGCTACATCCTTATGTACAGCAAACTAAAGAAAAATGGCGTCCTTATCTTATCCATCCAGCAAAGAAAAACAACATCCTTATTCATCAAATTAAAGAAAAGCAACATCCTCTTACGTTCAACTAAAAAAAAAAAAAAAAAAAAAGAGGGCGTCCCATTATTTTCGACGAAATCCGCGGTTCTTCTTTAGTTAGACGGATTATTATACAACCGAATTCTCATTCCTGAATGTAAGGAACTAGCATCTCCTGATCATTTTGAGGAAGAAATTTGAATTTTAAGTATACAGTACTAAAAACTGGTGTAAAAGTTTTAATTAGAATTTCAAGCAGATTGCAAGCAGTGAGTTTGGTGCCCTCTCTGGTGCCTGGACAGCAGCGTCTGAAACACTCAAATCACTAAAAAATAAAAGTCACCTGCCCTTCAAAAAAACACAGGAAAAAAAATTATTTAAATTGCCCGTTTTGGATTTTTAGTGGGTATAACGAAATAAATTTCTCCGTCATTTTTCTTCATGCCGTGGCTCGAACCCGGGGCCTCTCATTCCGGAATAAGTCGCTCTACCAATTGTGCCACGTTCGATCTGACTGCTATCTGCCTTTATGTCGTGTGCGTCCTGCTGGGCAGGCACGTCACATCTCCCCCCCTTCCCCCTGAAACAGGGCCGGGGGCATGTCCCACGGGTCAGCCGTGACCATGAGTCGTCGCAGGTAGCTATCCGCTGTAGAACGTGCACCTGAGAACTCCCAGTCAATCTGGTGTGTGGAATGCAACGTCACACACATTTATTTTTTGAAGCGCTGGAGAAGGGATTCTCTGATTCTTCCTCTCTCGCGGTGTGGAAAGAACATCACACCATTGCGAGATTTTGAACGGCCGGGTCATCCGGAAAGTTCGGGAGCCATTATAACGAAGTAAATTTCTCCGTCATTTTTGTCCACGCCGGGGCTCGAACCCGGGTCCCCTCATTCCGGAATAAGTCGCTCTAACAGTTGAGCTACCAGACTTCTATCTGCCTTTATGTCGTGTGCGTCTTGCTGAGCAGGCACGTCACATGGGACAACGCATAAAAAAACGATTTAATACCCTTGTCCTGTTTTTTAGTACATACGCATATTAAACGATTTATTTCAAAACGAATGTATGTTGTGAAAGAAGCTTCTATCTAAGGGTCTCGATATTCATTTGAGGTAGCTGAAAGGCTATGTAGTCCATAAAGTTATGAGAATATACTCTACCAAGAGAACGTAAGTTCCTCGTACTCATAAGATACTTCCAAAATCTAGTTTTAGAATTTCGCATTAAGTGTTGAAGGAAGAGATGGAACTAACTTGATAAAAAATTTGTTTTTTCAGAAACGTACTCTATACATACATACACATAAGAGGCACTCGTAAATAGAGTGGCACATTGAACGTCTTTCAAGGACCAAAAAAAAAAAAAAAAAAAAAACATGTATAACTGTTAGAAGCTTATTAGAAAATTAAGGGCATGCTTAATTATACATCCGCCGGAGTGTTAAAACGTATCACCGTGCGTATAAATGGCGTATAATCGACTTTCCGCTATAGGTTCTTGCATGTATGTGTGAGGATTATGAGGAGCTCGAGTAGCTATTGGACTTCATGTCTTAAGTAGGGACTAATCAAAAAATCGATCAATCATTAGACTTTATATTTACAGATCGAGAATCCATGTGACCTCATATCCTGAGCTCCAGCGAGGGACCAGAAACGTCTCCAAAGGAATGCCAAGTGGGCTAGATCCCACCCTGAATATTTATACCCCCCATCCCCACCCCCGTTCAAGATGTGACAGTTTTAATTTCTTTTTTTACTTTAAAATCTGGACTTCGCTAAGTAATAAAAATTTTCGTATATTTCGTTGTGTAGCCATACTTATTTTCCCCTTGGAAATGCGTTGTTTACTTTTCCGTAGAAAAGTTACCAAAATAGCATCATGAAAATTCAAAAGTATCATGAAAATTCAATTGTTCTGTACTCTTCCAAACCCTTAGTTTTATCCTTTGTTCATGTCAGCATGGCCAGGGTCCCATAAGGAGGGTGGACTAATTGCTCTGTTGTTTGTTTTGGTTACTAAATACGGGATCCCAACACGGGAAGCGGAGTTTAAAGCTACACTAGCGCTCCTAAGACTGCCTTGGGACAGTGAGTTAGCAGGACGTGGCTGGCGACTGCTTTGCAGGAGAGGAGTGCAAGGCAAAGTTACTGGTTTGATGGAAGGGTGTAAATGAGGAATGGGGATTGCTTCTGCGTATCACGACGTTAAATTTGATTTAGGTAAACCAAAGTAAAAGTTTTCTTTAAAGAAATTGTTCAAATGCTGTACTATTTTCATAAGAAAATAAAACGCAAAATTTTGAAAAGCAATTAAGATAATCCATTCACAGCAAGGAAAGAGTTGAAAACGACATTTCACCAACACTTGTATCTTACACCACTAACTCACTAGTTATTATCCTGTCATCTTGTTGGTTTACCAGTCGCCTAACTAGTCAGATCTAGGTGTGTAAATGTGTGTGCATGACCGGATGGAGCTTTTGCGGGGCCCAGGGCGACTTATCCTTGCGGGGCCCCCGGAGTAAAAATTCATTTTTGGCACTAGGAAATAAATCTCATATTTTAATAAAGTTACGTGAAAAATGTCCGTATAAAACACACACGATGTGAAATTCACAAATTTGCCGGTGACGAACACGCATCCCTCTGCTCTAGAATCAAATGCTTTACCAATTAAGCTACACCGACAGAATTTGTTGCTGAAACTTTTTCATCTTGACATGTGCTTCGCCTCTGTGGTACGTCATAACGAAAACTATCATGAGGACAAAATGATTATCTCATAAATGATTATGAGAGAGAGAAAGAACGGTTGAAATCTACTATTTTCTTTCCGGGGAGATGGGGTTGAGGTTGTATTATGTGACTCTTATAAAAACTTCCTCACAAAATGACAAAAAGCTACATGGGTAGCGAATTTTTTTGGATTGCGAATATTTTGATGTAGGAATAACGTAGCGAAGCGTGGTGCTCTGTGTTGGGAAGACTAAAAAATGTTTAAAATGTATTTTCAAAGTAATGTATATATAGCACGTTATCAAAAATGCGTACTATATTCATGTAAATATTTTAGTACCAACATATAGATTTCCATTGTCATTGTTTGCTGTACTGTATCTTTGAAAAACTTTTGCTACATAAATGCAATTTTTCTTTTCATAACTTGCGAAACCTAATCACAGATCAGACTGTTAACAAATTAAACTGTTGCAAAACCGATCCTGAAAACGAAAAAAAAAAAAAAAGTAATGATTTCCATTTCATATAACTTAAGCTTAGACCCACAAAGATCGATAAACTCACATTTCTTTTCGTAAGATAAAAGACAACGGATTTTCCAGTAAATACTTAACTGGATCAGAAGAACCATAGCCTTCTTCTTCGCACATTTCTCGCTTAAAAAATAAAAATTAAACACACAAAACTGACAACACAACCATTAAAACAAACCCGTGAGTACTGGCTTGCTCTGCGCTATGGCCAAGAGCAGAGATTTCGGACCCCAATACCTCGACCAAGGAGCAACCAATCAGCGGCATCCGCTTTCGTTTGAAACTAGTCTCTGGTCCACCCCCACAGACGCCACAGAGCTATAAATAACTTTCCTTTTGCTGCAGTTGTACTTGTATGTCAATCTGTGAGACTCATGATTTCGAGTCTCACTTTTCATTCCCAGATAATACTATTGAAAGGAAATGTTGGACATAACGTAATTTTTCAAATAAATTGTCCAGCATTACTTTTAATTATGAGATTTCCTTCCATTGTATTTGTGAAAAACTAAATAAATATAATAAGTAATAACAAAAACATTTTTGACATTTTACTCTTTGGTAGACTTAGTTCAAAGTCTACTCCGACGCTTTGCCCCTGAGGAATAATAAGAAATTCGTATTCGTATTTTTTTGTCCTGATACATGTTTCAGTGATTGATTTTTCATTCCAAGTGACAAATTAGTGACTTTTTAAACTTATATACGACTTTTTAAACTTTATATTATTATTTTTAATTTCTAGTAATGTTTTTAAAGTCACTGAATAAATGGCTTCCATATGTAGCCCAAAACCAACTTTGATATCGTTCTTTTTATTTCTTTAAATTAAAGTATCTGGTTTGCACGCAAATTGTTAAATATATAAAAGGGCGACAAAATGATGAAACGTAATTTGTTCTAAGATGAATGCGGAAAATATTAAGGTAGTTACAATAGTCAATTGAAGTCTGCAAATCTCAATATTTGTACGGCGAAGGGCGATAACCTATTCCAAAACAGGGGATTTGAAGCAAAAAACAAACTTATCTTTTTAAGGTCCTCGCACCCACAAAACTTACACACAAACGGTAAATCTAATTGTAAAAAATTCTACCGAAAAATATTTTTTTCCTAGACTGTGGGACCATTTGAAGGTGCGGGGCCCGGGCGCCGCCCCGGTTGCCCCTATGGTCCAGCCTGCCCTGTGTGTCTGCGTATCGAAGGGTGGGTTGCACAAATTCCTTTGTAGCCTTTAGTAAAAAGCATAAAAAATTATTTCTTTAAGTGTTTCGTAAATATTGCTTCTATCTAACTTGCCCCGGCAAAAATAATATTCGCCCTCCTGTCGCCCACCCTGATTTCGAAGTCTAGCGAGGTCCTTTCTAGGGACCTCTTTATTCTAAGATCCAGCAAAGGACTTATCCTAAGCGCCTGCATAGGGATTTATTCAGATCTCGGTCACTTATTAGACTTCATGCCAACAGCTTGCGAGCACCGATGGTGTGATTGGACTATGATCATAACCTGTGAGCTTCACCATAAAAGTTGGCATTTAAGAACGTTTCAGAGATTTTCCTAAAAGTATCTTTCTTGAATCCATTTGAAAGAAATAAAAAGAAAAAGAGTGAGATGAAGTTAAAATACCTAACGTTAAAAGAGTGGCTTAGGACAAAAAGTACATAAAAGAGAGTAGCAAAGTAAAGTGTGATTATTTATTGTCACATTTCCTTACCGTAGTGTCCGCAAACAAAAAATGTTTGGAATAGACCCGCGCAGTATAAATCTGGAGTGCGAAATACATGTCCACACCATTCAGTGATTTCCTGTAACTTCATTTTCAACAAATGGGAGTCATAAGCAGATATTTACACGTTTAGTTTTCAGAGGTTAGCAAGTGAGAAGGAAGTTACAAAACGAAAACCAGTTACTAAGAGTACCTTGATCGTTTCCAATAGTGTTTCAGATTCACAGATGGCAGCACAGACAAGAGATATGAAAGGAATGATTCGTGAAATTAAGGCTAACCATCGGCCCTATCAGATATGCTATCTTTTCTGGGATGAAGTATTCCTGATACTGTACAAAAGTACATTTTTTGTGGTAATTTACCTTTTTCTCCATGCATATAACTTTTAAACAAAAATTTGAAATGAGGATTATTTTGTAGTCTCATAAAATTAGTAATAGTTGTGTTTAGTAATATTACTCTTCGGTAGATGGTGACACTTCCTTGAGCTTTTGGCATCGTTCTTCGTGGTCTTCGTCAGCTTGATGCGTGGTAATAATTATCATAAATGACTAAATGACAAAAACCCCAGAAGCAACACTTAAGAATTAAATTAAGAAATAATAATAATGGCAATACTATCAAATAATCTCGCAGAACAAAGTACTGCCAAAAAATGTATCAAGAGCCAGGGGCGTATTTAGAGGGAAGCCAAGGGGGCCTTGCTTCCCGAAAATATTTGTTTTTTATGTTTTTGGTTAAAATGCGACTTACAATATGATTTTTAAAAGATGCATCAGCTTACATTTTAAAAAAATGCTTTAGTTTTTTCTTCTAGTTTTCATTAACTTTTATTTTGTTCTGGCAAATTTCAAAAACTGAGGTTTCTCGTCGCCCTCCTTCCCTCGAAGAAAAATTCTATATACGCCCCTGTCAATAGCTAAACTGAAGTACAGTATAAAGCACTGTTAATGAATAATACGTCTTAGTAAAGTAGTTTTGAAATAATGGAAAATTACATGGAGTCATGAAATAATAAGAATAATGGAAAAGAACAGAAGCCCGCCCCAGTAGCGCAGTGGTCTAAGCAGAGCCGTGGAGAGCGAGCTCGGGCACTTGGGCAATAAAATCTCCGGGCCACCTCACCTCGGCTCCTCCACTAACCACATAATCCATATTTCCGTTTCCTCACCTCCCCCCCCACCACCATTCCCCTACTTCCCGACAACCCGACCGGTTGCAACTCTTCAATCATTTTTTTTTTTTTGCGATGGATATTTTTTCATATTCTCCCCACCGAAAACAAACCCTCGGGACTTCCCTTTAAAGAAAAGAGTTTTCTCAGAAAACTCTTGAACGCTATCTACCGACAAACATTCTTATTTTTCTTAGTACTTTTTCATAATCATCACATTTTTCACCTTTCATTTTTAGAGTGTAATATACGTCTAAAGATGTAGCCTCTGGCAAAGTATCCACAAAGAGTTCTCATAAGTAAACATTAAATTTTGTGTTTTATCTTTTACGTTGCCCGCTGTGAACAGGACGACTTCATCGGTCATCGGAATAAAGGAAAATAAACGAAGTCGGAATTACGCACAAATATACTTATTCATTTATCAAAAATTGCCGCAACGCGAAAATAATGAGTTGAGCATAAAATAAAAAGACAAAAGATGCCGGCTTCTGGTGGAAAACGCAAAGTGACCCAATCCACATGATGAAAATTGTCTGCAGCCTTTGATGACTAGCAATAACGTTGTATATCATACGCAATGGTCTGTGTCGGCGAGTAGCAAAGCAACACAAGGAACCCAATGTGTGGTGTCAGCGTGTCGTTGGAAAGGAAAGAAGAAATGAAAAACGTAATATGGAGAGTTCGTTTGATTTGCCGCAGGTAACCCACGCATGTGTTGCAGTTAGCCTAGGAACTCGAGTAACATTGTAACGCTTCGTTTTTTCTTTTCTATTTTTATTGTATTTAAAGCAAGTGTTGAATTTATTACATTTTTTACATTTATGACATAAATTACGCATTTTTACGCGTATTTTACGTCACGTAAAAAATATTTTTTTACTCGTAACTTCCCAACCCTGGTAATGGTATAGCTTGAAAAATATTCGGACACCATAAAATAATAATTAGAAAAAAATTACTTTAGAAACGAGCTCTGGGCCCGCTTAAGGGCCCGGGCCTCGGTGTTACAGCACCGCCTCCCCTCCCCTCTCGTCCGGCCTGGGTCTAAGCGATAGCCTCTGATCATTCATCCGCAAATGGGTCCGGCTTCTAATCCCGGTGAGGCATAGATGCTGCGTTTGTCTTAAGGCACTGGCTCTTTCCCTTCCCTGGAGCCAGTGACCCTAAATTAGAGAAGGGCGACTGCTTATAGCCCATTGAGTTGCTCATGGTGGTCGTTAAACCTCCAATCAAAAAAATAATAGAAGAAGCACCATGTGTAATAAGAAAAGAACGTATGTAATAATCATAATGATAACAAAATTAAAGACTGGAGGAGTTCCTCATGTAATATAATTAAAATAATAAAAAAAACAGAAAGGCAACAATTTTCCAGTTGCGTCCGCCGCTAAAAGCTTGACGAAAGTTTTTTAAACATTACTTTTTACAATCTTACAGATAATAGTATGGTATATTTCTTTCACATTTGATTTTTCACTAGATTTATTTTTTATCTTCGATTCAGTTTATGGATGAGTTAGACGATTAGCAGCGAGAAATTGTCAAACTTTAATCTGTGCTTGAACTCTCTGATGACAGGAGTGATTATAACTGGGAAATAAATGTAAAGGTTTTTCCAATTTTCCTCCGGGTAGTGAGGTTGTAGTAAAAGGAAACAGGGACTTGTGGAATGTAAGAGAGCTCAAATTCAATCCCTACTTTGCCCCCCCCCCCCCGAAATAAAAAAAAGAATGACCTGCCTGGCAAATTACTGACTTCAGCTGTTTTCTTACACTATGCTTCTCACCAAAATGTTGCTGTTTGACAGGTGTTCATGGAAAACAAAATGAAACAATTAAAGTTTCTGAAAAAAAAAGAAATACTGTGTACGAGTTTACGAATGCTGAAGAATATTTTTTTGCAGTTTCTATGCAAGGTGGTGTGCCATGTTATTCTCAACATCTTACGTTCAAAGAAACAGAACATAATTTTTGTTTGTATTATGTTGTCGGAAAAGTCATGACGTATTTTAGCCATGTTCTGCAAAGGCCATTTATTGATAGAAAGAACAAAGATCAATCAATGATATAATGCCCGTTTTGTTCGATAACCTTTTGCCATCTTTCAGTGAGATGCAGAATGCCTCGTTTATAGAAGGACCTATCTTTCGTGGCCAAAAACTCTACAAGGTGCTGATTTACAGCCTCATCTGAATTGAACGTTATACACCACGCAAGGACTGTAGAAGAGAGCGAAACAAGTGGAAGTCTGACGGTGCAAGGTCAGGCGAGTACGCTGAGTGTGGCAACACATCCCACCCAAGCTGCAATAATTTTTGGTGGATGATCAAACTTGTGTGTGGTCTCGCGTTGTCGTGATGGAACACACCTTTACGTTGAACGAGCTCTGGACGTTTCTGGATGATGGATTCGTTCAAACTGTCCAATTACCGACAGTACACATTCGAATTTATTGTTTGGTTCCGTGGTAGGAGCTCGAAAAACACGACACCTTTAAAATCCCACCACACTGAGACCAGAACCTTCCGCTGATGAATGTCTGCTTTGGATGTCGTTTGAGGCAAAGCAGCACGTCAGGACCAAGACCGTTTGCGCAGCACATTGTTGTACACAATCAACTTTTCGTCACCAGTTAGCAGTCGCTTCAAAAAAGGATCGTTTTCCTCACGTTTAATGAGCATATCGCAGATGTTTATACGCGCCGTCAATTGAGCTTCTTTGAGTTCATGAGGAACCCACACATCGAGCTTGCTTACGCATCCCAGCTTCTTCAGGTGGTCGTGAACGCTTGAATGATGGATGTGCATTGTACCTGCAGTATCTCGTGTCGTGTAACGTGGGTTTAACTCGATCAATGCCTTGATTTGTTCGTCATCAACCTCGGTGGGCCTTCCGGACCGAGGAGCATCTTTGAGGTCAAAATCACCAGCACGGAATTTTGCGGACGACCGCTGGCACTGACGTTCTTGTAGAGCATTATCACCGTACACTTTACGCAACTTTTCACAAGCTTGACGCGCGTTATTCCCTTTACGGAAGTAAAACAGTAAAATGTGGTGAAAATGCACAGTTTGGTTTTCCATTTTCAACTTGATGTCAAATCTCCGCAAATCAACCAAATCGCTTTTTAGACTGCAGTCAGAACTGGCACCTATCGAATGCCATAGCGATAACAGAGCTGCGCACGCCTCTAGTACTTCCACAACCGCCCAACCGCCATCGGGTGCCAAAATACGTCATGACTTTTCCGACAACCCAATAGTACAATACCAAAAAAGAGTATTTTTTTAATCATCTCACGGTAGACTGAAACTTAAGGAAAACTTTCAGCTTGCTGGCAGATCCTAAAAAATCTGTGTTTGGTGATGTAATCAATCGCACATAGACTTTCTTCACCATATACGTAGTTGCAAGTATTTCCTCGTGTAGAATGATGCACATCATAAAGTATCATGAAAAAACTGTTACTCACTTCCAGCGTTCGAATTCCTTGGTGGTCCGCTGGAAAGACACCATTAAAAATTGAGTGACACCACCAAAGTCAAAATGCCAGTGATCCAACGGATCAGTCACTTTTTTCAAGTAATGTCGCTTATTTCAGAAATAAAACGCTGCAGCATTTTTTCCCGCAAAGGAAAGACGAAAAATATTCTTTTGTTTATGGTAGATAACGAATAACTTATTAGTTATTACCATCCTTTCAACAGTGCAGTGGATGAGATTTGCGTAGTCTGTGCATGTTCTAGGGCTAAAATTAAAATGTGATAAAAAAACGGAAAGTGCAGGACAGTGAACAACATCCTTTCTTCTAATTTGTTGAGCAAATAATTGCGAAACTAAAACCAAGGTATCGCAGCATCAATTGAAATTTAATTGCAGTAAGTAAATTCTTGTCTGAATGTGACCACCGAAACCATGCCTAGTGAAATTTGGGAAATAAAGAAGGGCGCTGATTGATGAACATAATGATGTTTTGCAAAAATTTCAATAGCTAATGAAGTTGAGTAGATTTCCTTATAAAGATCATTGAATTATTTCAATATAGAACCAAATAAATTGGCATAGAAAGAGATAAATTCACCGTATCATACTGTGCATGGAAATACCTTGGTTGTGAATGATGTCTCACATTCTATTCCTTGCACATCAGCTAAGTGTGAACGCGTGTTCAAGATCATAAGGGAAATCGAAACAGACTGGTAAAACAAGCTAAACAGAAACTGTTTCAGACTTAATGAGGGTTTTATTACTCTGTATCCCAAATATAACACAATGTGAACCACTTCTGGTAGTGTAAATATGGATCCAGTTAGAAGATAAGACAAAAAATGTATCAAACTTTACATCCATATCAAAATGCTAACTAAAATTAAATGTAACTTTCACGATCATCATTTGGCATGAAATTGTAATCAGTTTGAATATATTTTTTAATATATTCATATATATTTAATTATTTGTACCACATCATTTAGTTAACGCCAAATTAAAGTTACTACTTCTTTGTACTCCAGCTTGAAGAATGGCAATAAAACTAATACATTGTGCATATTAAATGCATTAATATTTATGCCATTTGAGGACCAGTGAAAATGGGTGCGGACCACCAACTTCTAGTATACTCCAAGAAGCAGACATGTTTTTATTTTATTTTTTTCAAAATTGTACCATTATTCACAAGCCTTTAGTAACAAAAAGTAATGCATCGAAACTGACTGGCAAGGACAAAGGTTCCGCCAGGTGGCGCAGTGGTTTAAGCGCTGGCTTCTGACTATTTGTCCGAGATGGATCCAGGTTCGGATCCCGGTGAGGCATGGATGTTGTGTTTATTTTACAGCCCTGGCTCTCTTCCTTCACTGGAACTAATAGCCCTAAATTAGAGATAGGCGACTGCTTATAGCCCATTCAGTTGCTCGAGCTGGTCGTCAAACCCTCCAAATAAAAAAAAGAGGACAAGGGGCATTGAACATGGCGGACTTTAATGACGTATGCTGTAATTTAACTTTCATTTTTAGTTTGTTTTTGTTTTTTTCTCTATGTAAAATTTTAGTTCATTCTCTCTAAGCGTTTTCAACCTTGACGTTACATTTTCTCACTCGCTAAATGTATGCTGGCAACAGTATTGAGGTCAAAGTGCTTGACATGCGCGTGTTGACTGTTACGGAGATTCAATATAGGAATTTTAGACAAAAATATTAAATTTTTCTTCGTAGCATTTCTTGCCTCGTGTCCCTTTTTTCTTTGTCTTAGGGCCTGGGAAAGCTTAATTCTTGTTCCCCAGTCAGAAAATAAGGTAAAATACGGGCGCCTTCCAGATCGATTTTAGTATTTCATCTCGAAAGATGGCACAATGGTGAGAGCCATTTGCAGAATTCGCTTTTGTATTTTGTAGCCTCACCTTGGCTCGGTCAGTGCAATTAGCACTTTCCACATTTTTTATCAAAAGCTTTCGATAGAAGTACGGGCGACGTGTTTACATCAACTGTGAGGCTTTGTGAAGGCGAACCTCGCTTTTAATCCGTGGGAGTGTTTTGAGGTTCGGGTCACCTTCGCGTAAGGGAGGAGTTACCGGTGAACAAAAGATATAAATTGTTCTAAAGAGCATTTGAAGCATTTTTCATGAAATATTCTTACCTAGAATATCCGTAGAATGTAGAAAAAGAAGTACGCACGCAGCGTATTTTGACCCAGCGATCCTTCGAACACTACACTCGAGCTCTACCCACTGAGCCACGCGCTCGCTTATCATTGCGTTAACGTTTAGTGGATATAAGGCACTTGGAATTTTTCAAGGTCGATTTTCTCGAGAATGCTTGGACATCTGGCCCGATCGCTATGGGAAATTCATATTCGAGGGGGTCACCTTCACATAATATAAGTATGAAAAAATTCGGTGACCCGTCTACCTGAAGGTCTCCAGGCTAGATGGTCTCCTAGAGTCTGAACATGACGTTTTGACTGATGATCTCCTAGAGTCTGGACATGACGTTTTAACTGATGATCTCCTAGAGTCTGAAGATGACGTTTTAACTGATGATCTCCTAGAGTCTGAACATGACGTTTTTAGTCAGCGAGAGGGAGGAGCACGAATGGGTCGTGGGATGACCAGCGGTCCGTTATTTTCGGGCGCGGCGTTCTTAGGCTGGCCGGGAAAAAAGTTTAATCCCCGTGAAGTTAAAGAGAGATGGGAAGGTATTGGAAAGCAGAAGCTATAGGAAATAGAAAGATAGAGTTTGGGGAAAATAATTGTTAGGTGCCAGAAGCCCATGGATAACCTTGCTCGAAATTATAAGAAATATTTTTTAACGTACTAACCTTGCTCGAAATTTTCATGAAATATTTTTTCAACGCACTGCTCATCATTAACCACGTAGCATTTTGATCGCTACTTACAAAGTTAACCTGGAACAAACCACGTAACATGACAGATACGAACGAGCTATATAATATTGGAGCAAGGGGCAAAAAAGGGTGGTGATGTTGTGTGGAATGAATAGATTAATGTTGTGTTACGTTGTATTTTCACGACTTTCTATAAGTAGAAGATGTGGTTTTCATTAAAAAGTAGAGATACTCGTTGTTGTGCGGCTGATGATTATCGTTGATGCCTTCTTGACCTGAAATACACTGCCGGACAATTGCTAAGGACGGATGACAATAGCAACGATAGCAACCATAAAATGGAAGGCAGGAAAATGTGGAAATTAGCATAAGTGCGGGACACAGTAAGACGTGTTGTGCGTATGCAAATTTTGGATTGCCAAACTTGTTCGTGACGTCATAGCGCTGATAAGAGATATAAAGGATTTGACGCATATTGACCGTTGTTGTTCAAACGCAAAGTTGAAAGGGAAAGAATAAATTGACGAACTTGCAAGTTTCAGTATGTCTTCCCGACATCACCTAGATGATTTTACGCGTAGCCGTATTATTGGCAAGATTGAAGAAGGGCGAAAAATAACAGATGTTGCCACGGAGTTCGACGTCAGCCACAGTGTTGTTTCAAGGCTTTGGAAATCATTTCAAACAAATGGAGAGTGTAGCAAACGTCACGGGGGAGGTCGTGTTCGCAGTACGACACCTGCAGAAGATCAGTACATAGTGCTATCAACAAAAAGACACCGGCGCAGCTCAGCTAGTGTGGTAGCAAATCAGTTTATGGCTGCTACTGGCAAGCGGATCTCCCGAAAAACTGTCGCCAGACGTCTGCATGAAGGAGGACTATATGCTCGCCGTCCTGTTGTGTGCATCCCATTGTCCAGACGTCACCGTACCGCCCGTTTGCAATGGTTCCATCAACATCGCAACTGAACTGATAACGACTGGTCTGCTGTCCTCTTCTCAGATGAGAGTAGATACAGTCTATCGTCTGATTGTCGACAACTGATCTGGCGTGATAGTGGTACTGCATATTGTCCAGCAAACATACAAAAAGGTACCGATATCCGACATGTAGTGTCATGGTATGGGCTGGCATCACGTTCAATGGCCGTACGTCCCTCTATGTGCTTCCAACATGGAATATGACTGGCCAACGATACATTAATGATGTTCTGCTACCTCATGTTCGCATGTTTCGTGGTGCTGTCGGTGATAGATTCATTTTCATGGACGACAACGCAACATGTCATCGAACAGTCGCTGTCCAGGAGTGTCTTGAGAGCGAGGATATGCAACGCCTCGTATGGCCAGCACGTTCTCCAGATCTGAATCCCATTGAAAATGTGTGAGATGCTTTGGGGAGGAGTCTTGCTGGTTGCCAATGCCCTCCAATAAACAAGGACACCCTCATTCGTGCACTGACAGAGGAATGGGATAAATTACCCCAACAGCTGCTTGATTATGTTGTGTAAAGCATGACACGACGTGTGGAATCTTGCATCGCCCTCCATGGTGGCCATATCCCGTATTGACATCTTACGCCGGAACGCCTGCTGACGGTAATTGCATTTTTTTTCACGTTTACGTATCTTGTACAAAATGGCCTGTTTGTCCCTTGAACACGTTCCAAAGCCTTCTGGATTTCAGAGCACAATAAATTGTCTTTCTTGTAATGTCCTGGCATTCTAACATTATTTCATTTCACTTGGCATCCCACAACACTTACTTTTTTATGCGCTATATAGCCGTTTATGATCCGTCTTTAGCAATTGTCCAGCAGTGTATTTGGATAATAAAAGACAGTAATTTTCGTAAGTTGAAATGGACTCTTTTCTGGCCGTTAGGTCACCTAAATTAGCTCAGTGTATAATTAAAGATTGTTTTTGTACAAGCTATCCGGTGCTTAATACTTCGAAGTTACAGCACTACGAGTTCAACTGACGAGTAGTACAATAGTAATGTTTTAAGTAGTGATATTTTAAAGGAAAATCATTACATATAGATAAATGGAAACTTGTCATGCAGAGTGAGGAGTAGTACTGCATGCATTTCCAGTCTGATGGGTGTGTTTGGGTATGAAAGCATTCTTTCCAAAACTGTTATTCCATCTGTGGAATTAGGAGATCAAGCCATTTTGATGCGGACATGTTTCTTATAGTATAGACTAGTAGTGCCTTTGCAACAGTACCTGAAAAATGACTGCTTATGTTGTTCAAGAAAACGATCTGTTTCTGTAATTTAAAAGGACCAGATCTTGCACCTTCTGTAAAGGTAGTCCCTCATAGCATGCAGTGCTGACAATGTAAGGTTTGAAGAGAATAACATTGTAACGTAACTCTGAAGTTGCCTACTCTCAGATCTACAAAACGTATTTGATTGGAAAAACCACTAGATCAGGGGATGGAGGAATTGACCGTCTTTAGTGGTTGAGCTCATTGCAGCTTTAAAATAGCAATAGAGGAAAATACAAATGTACCATCTTCCTTGTATCAGAAATTAGCCGGAAATGCTTCACAATGTAGTGAAGAAGTAATTAAGATCAAAGGTGAGCTGATATAGACAGTATCTTATCTTGCCTTCCAACAGAAAATGTCTCGATATTTTAAGAAGGATTACATGTCTGCCGGAAATCTTTCACCTAATTGGAAGATGGTGGTTATCTGTACAAAATAGTCACACACAGTAAAACTTTGGCTGATTTTGTGTCACAATCGTGTTAAAATAGAATAGAATATTTTGCAGGGAGTGTGAAGTAATTCTTGTAGAACTAACCACAGTGATACCATTCCTAACCATAGTGATGAATCTAATTAACGTGACCGCTTTTTAACTTACAAGAAAAAATTTCACATGGTTTTTTGATTTCTTATTTTTACAACATTAATAAATAATCTTTCTTTAGTTATTTGTTCTGAAAATTTATTTCATTGACAGCACCTATTTTTAAGTCATTTCTCCATAAAACCTACAAACTTTGTATTCTTAAAACTTTCTTTTATAAAATCTATTGCTGTAGAAATAGGCTTCCCGAAATTGGTATTTCCTTCATTGCTATTTTCTTGAGAAATTGGTTTTGACGCGTGGAACTGTATCTTTTTGAGAGTGAAGTTCTAAATCAGTTTTTTTATAATGATCAACCAGTTACTTAGAAAAAACGATTTATTCAGTTTTACGCAAAAGTTTTCATTCCATTTGTGATAAATTCATCAAAATTAAAAAAAGCAGCATCAACATGCACCTTTCCTTTTTCTTTTGAGAAATATAAAAAATATTTTAGTGAATTAAAAGGTTTACTGAATAATCACATTCTCAAAACATGCAAAATGATCTCATTTTAAACCAAACGAGAAAATGTGAGATTAAGTTCAGAAGAAAACTTTTATACAAATTTTGGTGAGAAAATTTTTACGAATACGAAGTATTTTTTTTTTTTATGAAGAATTAATAACTTTAAAAAGTGGAGCTAAAACAAGGTAAACGGAGAACTAGAAATTAAAAGTGTTTTACGAGTACAATAAACATTAGATTATTGCAGGATTACAGAAAAGCAGTATTTGTTTTGTTCTATTTTGTAGGAGAAGAGGAATACATTGAAGTTTCTGAATTGGGCCATGGCTGTGCATTTGGAGAGGTTGCACTTATTCATAATGCCTGCAGAACTGCCACAATTAAGTGTAAAAGTAAGATTAATTTTTTTGTCCCAAAAGCATTTTTTTTGTCCTAAAATGTTTGGCAACATAACCATGCAAAGTATTAAATTATATTTTCTTCTCTGTTCAGGCTAAATACATCTAACGTTATTTTCATATGATGACTAGTGATGGCTATCGAGTTGGTGATATTTCTAAAAATGGCATCGAGAAATATAGATGGAAACATTATACCTAGTTTTTTAATAAAGATGGTTCTGAACTTTTGATGACTGTGACCATGATTTTTTGTGCCTTCAGATTATTTTGAAAACAGTGTGTTGCAGATCCTTTTTAAATAACCATTACTCATGGCACTCGTTAGTAATCCCTGTACTCTGGTGGTTAATATACTCTAATCATAATAATAAAATAAGAGTAAAACCATATACATTGTAAAACCAAATACATTCATTGATGTAAAACCAAATACATTCAATAAGAGTAAAACCATATACATTGTAAAACCAAATACATTCATTGATGTCAGTCATCAGTTCCACTGTACATGCTCTTGGGTAAAAAGCATGATCATTATACAGATAAACATACGAGGGGAGTTAAATAAAAATCCGTATTCTGCTAGAAAAAATAATAATATCATATTCAGGTTTTTTGCAGTATATAATTCATAGCCTATATGATACTGACGTAACATATGGTAAGATTGTGGTGATTCCTTTTCCACTTGCCGGGGATAGAACTTAGTAAGGTGTCAGTACGGGCAAGCACGAATACAGAGTCCTGAACAGTTTCCTATTCCCCCTATAAAAAACTCCTGCGATCATTCATGAGAAAATTAGTGCGGTATATGGGGCTTGGCGATGTGGAACAGACAATTCAGATGTGGACAAGTGAACATCTACAGCTGAGAAAGATCTTGGTTGACCATGACAGAAGAGAAAGTGATGAAAGTCCAGGCATTAACCTTAAAAAATTGGTGCATAACTATCTGAGATTTAGCTAATGATGTCAAAATTATTGTTGGTTATTTGAAAAACATCATTCATAACCACTTACATATGAGTAAAGTAGCGGTCAGATGAATTACACGCCTTCTCACAGCTGTTGCAGTCAGATAAGATGGCTACGGCTACGGCCAACGATGCTCCGAATGGTTTGTTTTCCCGATTAGTGTCGATGGACAAAAGCTTGGTTCATCATTTCGACTCAGAAACAGAGAAGAGCTTCAAACGATGAAAGATTGAAAACTCAATACTCGCCGAAAAAGCGGGTCCATACATCTGCTGGAAGAGTGAAACTCAGTTTTTTTGTTTTTTTTTTCATTAGTTAAAACTCAGCTTTTTTTTCATCAGTTAGGTGTGGTTGTCCGTGATTACCTTCTAAAATGCTCCAACATCACCGAAAAATATCACGCTAACCTTCTTGGCAGATTGCGTGAAAACTCGAAGTACAAAAGACAGTGAATGTAACTTACACATTTTCCCCCAACCTGAATTTCTCTTTCTTTCTTGAAACCATTTCCACGATGCAAGCATTTTCCTGATGTTGACGCCATCAGTTTCGCGACAAATTTGTGGTTCAAAGAGTAAAATTCTACAGAGGCATTTGCAAGTGTACGACACGTCACTTGCGAAGTGCTTCTGTACATCACTTGAAAAAATACGTTTCATTGGGTGATCACACTGTAGAAAAAGTTTAATCAACCTACAGAATTTCAGCTTTCCAGTATATCACTGAACAAGAATGAATATGGATCTTTATTGAACCCCCTCGTGCATTTTGGTTTCATATAAAGCCCAAATTCCATTATAAACTACGAAAGGAAAGTAAAATAAAGCAAAATTATTTTCATTTGAGAAAGATTTTTGCAATGCATTTGACTTGCAGCAGTAACTGCTGAACATAATTCTTAAAATAATGTTTGAACGTTATTTTAAGAATTATGTTTAAAGAGTAACATGAATGAACAGTAGTACTTCACGCTCTTTCTGTTTTGCCGGTGTAAAATGTTAAGCATGCATACTTGATTTTGGAGACAAAGTGTGTCACCCAGCCAAATAAGTTAGTGGCTGTCCTAAACACCTCTACATGTTGTGTGTCTTAAAGTTAAGTACACACAGACTGCAAAGAAGGATAGCTAGTTTTTTACATGGTAGATAAAAATTACCTAGTGATGAAACAAGCAAATTAATTTTGTAAAAAGGAAAGGAAAGAAAATACTGGGTGTCCATAAAGGCTTTCCCACATTACAAAAATTAATATTAAAAAATCTATTGAAGTTAAAATAAAATGGTTGGCAACATAACATAGCAGCACTCATAAAGTTTTCTCTGTTATTTAGGTGAGAGCTACTGCTGAGTAAGAGGAGCAATATTTAATAATGGCTTCCATGCAAGAAAAAGAGGCGTGCGCGCTGTGGTTCCATGAGACCAAATCGGCGGTTACTGTCCAGTGTCATTTCAGAAAAGCGTACGGACGTTCACCACCGGACCAAAAAAGCATAAAAGCTTGGTATTAAAAGTTTAAAACGACGGGTAGTGTTGGCGATCTCCCTCGAGCAGGCCGACCATCGGTTACACAAGAGACAGCTGCAGCTGTTCAGGAGACATTTCTGCAAAGAACCAGTAAATCCATTCGTCGTGCTTCACGGCAAGTTGGGATTCCCCGTGCAACGGTTCACAAAATTTTACACAAACGTCTTCATCTGTATGCTTATAAGTTACAGATCGTTCAAGCTCTTCAGCCAGATGGCCGGCCTCGCCGTGCTGCAATTGCGACGGAGATGTTACAACGCATTGATCATGATGCTGATTACCTGCACCGTTTCTGTTTCTCAGATGAAGCCACATTCCACGTCTACGGATATAGTAAATAGGCACAATGTGGGAATCTGGAAATCAAAAAATCCCCATTATGTCATCGAACTCATCGAACAACAGAGAGCTAGCCCAAAAGTGAACGTATGGTGCGGCCTGATGCGTGACAGAATCACTGGGCCCTTCTTTTTCACAAAGCCCATGGTAATATGTAACGTGTACCTAGACAGCCTGGAACTTTTTGTAGCACCTCAACTGCATGCACTCCAACCTTCGGTTATTTTCCAACAAGACGGTGCCCCACCTCATTGGTCAGTAATGGTTCGTGAGTTCCTGAATGCCACATTTCCGGACAGATGGATTGGCAGCGACGGTCCCATGACCTGGCCACCTCGATCGCCCGACATAACCCGTCTAGACTTTCCTGTGGGGTTATGAGAAAGACCAAGTTTTCTCTAGCAGTTTTCGGGATGTCTAGATGTTGAAGAGCAGAATAACGGACGTCATTGGTTCTGTCTCTGCTGAAATGTTACAGAAAACATGGCGTGAAATCGAATGTCGCTTAGATGTCCTCCGGACCATATGGCGCCCATGTGGAGGTGTACTAACACTGAAAAAAAAAACTTTACTTGTGCACCATCATTGTTATGCAATCCCTTTCTTGTACCTGTAATACATTTTTTACATTAACTTTTGTAATGTGAGAAAGACTTTATGGACACCCTGTACATCACTAATAGGAATTCTTATTTCCAAGTATGTAAGTATGTAAATTCATATGAAATGCTGTATGTAAATTAATGTGAAATATTGTATGTAAATTAATATGAAATGCTATAAAAGTTGCAGTAATAAAGTCTTTTTCAAAGAATTTTATTGTAAACTAACCTGCAACTACAACGATGCCAACAAGGGCTGTGGCAAACGAGCCTCCTCTCCACAGCAGTGACTCTGACTTCCATTCCAGTGCAAAAGAGTATCTTGCTACCCTTTGTGAGAGATGACTGACATCGGTTCACTTAGTACCATTGCCCCATAGTTTCTGATGAATGTTGTTAGGAACCCAGTTAATCGACTTAGAAATCCGGATTTTATTTTATAGAGTTGATATATTCAGAAAATCTCATGCAGCACTTTGTTGCAGCTGCAGGAATCCAGTAGTTTTTCTCTCGTGTCATTTGTTTCACTTGTTTTTATCTAAAACTACAGCCAGAAACTTAGCAAAGATATTTTGTTCTTAAACGAGACCTGAGTGTAAATCCATACAAGAACAATTCAAACAGTCCCCTTGCTTGTGTGAACTGCCTGTTTCGAATACCTAATTGCAAAGCAAATTTTACCTTTGAGGAGTCACTGCAACAAAATGAGAGGCGGCGAGAATATTTTTAATCCATTTATATGCACAAATAAACATACAAAGACACACAAACTTTAGTACGAAAATCACAACTTCTTATTCAACTCTCTCTTCGCAATATCTGTCTACATATATTCGCAGTTTGTCTCCTCACATGAGTCAAACCCGAAACCAAACCCATCAGCGTACCCAGGTTGCGGGTCTTACGTCATCCACTAACAGTCTCCAGTGGCTGGGCTGCCTCTGCTAAATCCAAGTCCCAACACTGCCATTTCAGCTTTTTTGACACACTTCCACGTGTACTCAGTGTTTTACACGTGAATTTTATTACATCTGGATCAACCAAGTGTACACTGATTTACAGTTTAACGTATACAACCATTCTTTTTGAGTTAATTTGACTGTGAACATGCAGCCCAGCTATCCAAAGCAAGGATGGCAGCAAAAGATATTAGTGAGATATGAGTTTGCTTCCAGAAAGTGGTCTTTGAGCAGCAATGCCTAACATCCAGTTCTCTATTACTTTGAAGAACTGAGACTAAGTATGATTCATTTGCAAAGTAATTTGCAGTTAAGAAACTCTATATATTAAGATTGGTGTCTGGCAGATATAAACCCTTTGAATTTTGTTACAAGATTCTGAGACAAAATGATTCACGGTAACTGCTGACTGTGGGTTAATTCTCTACAGTGAAGTATTTTAGAGAAGTTCATGGCTCAATCAATTAAACATATTGGGACTACCATTCCCATTATGATAGCTATCAAACCACATCTGCTTCTGTCTCTGTGACGTAGATCTGTGAATTGCAAGAAACTTATCTTGCTTTTATTGCACTGAAGACATATTATTGTGGAACACCATTTGCACTCAAGAAATCCATGTTACCAGCTAGTTGAACCAATTTTCTGTCAATTAATAACTGATGTTGAACTCTATCTTGTATAATGCACTTTTGTCTCTTATTTTTCCTTTTTCTTTTCTCTTTTTATTATTTTTTGGTTACAATCATTTTCTCTGGTTCTTCCATGGCTAGAAGTATCCCTTTCATTAGCATGATCCTTATTCTCATTGGCAGTTCTTCCTAATAATTGAAATTCCAATTTTCAGTAAATGATCTTTTCTTTCAGCAACATGTGGAGCTACTCTATCTCTTCTGTCACTTGTGCTGTTTTGCCATTTTGTACTGAGGTACCCTGAGTTTTCAGTAGCATTTCTCTTTCTGCATTTGCTTATTGTCTGCATGCTGTATCTTTGTTTCATTTATTTGAAATCCTCACTGTACTTCTTTGAATATTTCTTTCCCTTTTTACATTTACAAGCTTGGAAAAATTACTCTTACAGCCTATTTATTAGGGGTATGCAAAAGTTTCCGCCGTTTTAAGGAGATAGGAGACAGGAACAATGAGGAAACCAGTATATATTTATTCAAAGAACTATTGGCGGTTAGCATCAATGACCTTTTGTCATTTTTCAGACAACAAATGAATGCCCCTGTGATAGAAGGACTCGGGTTTTGAGATGAAGAACGCGGTGACGAAATTTTCCACCTCTGGAACTGTGATGAACCACTGTTGGGCTAGCGTATGTTGCATGGAGCGAAACAGATGAAAGTCTAAGGGTGCAATGTCCGAGGAGTAAACCGGGTGCGGTAAAACCTCCCAGTGTAACTGTTCAAGGGTTGATTTCGTGGTGGCCCCGACATGTGGTCTGGCATTATCGTGTAACAGGATGACTGGGCGGCGCCCTTTACCTGTGCATCAGCGTTTTTGATCGGTTGCGGTGTTCAGTTTCATGAACTGGTCGTTATATCGTTGTGCAGTGATTGTCTCACGCGGTTTCACCAGTTCGAAGTACAGCACTCCATGCATATCCCACCACACAAACAACAGCATCATTTTCCCGTGGATATCGTGTTTTGTGCAATGGATGCTGATGGCTGGCCTGGGTCGATCCAGGATCGCTTGCGTACGGGGTTGTCGCAATAGATCCATTTTTCATCCCTGGTGACAACCTTTCACAAGAAATTCTTCCCTTGAAACCTCTTCAGCAAGGACATGCAGATACCCAATCGTTGACCAACATTACTCTCCGTTAAAGTATGCGGAATCCACTTACCAATCTTCAGGATCTTTCCCAAGGACTTTAAACACCGTACCACCGTCGATTGAGCCCCTTTCAAACGTTTCGCCAGTTGCGTGGTCGATTGTGTGGCATCCTCTTGCAACAGCGATTCCAGCTCCTCGGCTGCGAGTTCCTGCGGTCTACCTGCATGTGGCGTGTCTTCCAAGCTTAGATCACCTTTCTTAAACCAGGAAAACCATTCTCGACACGTCCGCTCACCCATAACCGTTTCGCCATAAGCCTAACATATCGAACCGCATGCTTCACTCGCACTTTTCCCTAAATTAAACATGAATAACAAGCATATCCGAAAAAATGAACTTTATCAACCGCCATGCTTGACTTCATGTACGAACTGAGAGCACGGGTCGCCGGCCGGTTGGACCTCTACAGCGCCCGCTAGCGGGAGCGGCGGAAACTTTTGCATACCCCTAATAATTTTTCTGTTTTTCTTCAATTTTCATTTATTAAATAATTTTTATTTAAAATGAATTGTTTCTGTCTTTCTCCGAGATTGATATTTTTTCCCAAACAGCCTTTAAGTTTTGCATTTCTGAAAATTCAGAAATGAAATTAATAGTTCCAAGCGCATTGCTGAAGGGACGTAGTTCATTTGAGGGCATTTTACTGTTAAAAATACTACGTGTTGATTTTATAGTGCTACATGGCATCAAAATTCATGAAAACTGTATTCATGTGATGCCGCTTCTGTTACTTGACCTTATGAATCAGTGCTTCCAGGTTTCTGTAATTCAAGCTGTAGGTTCATTTTTTTTAAGTTTAACGACAATCGTAAGCAACTCAATGGGCTATCAGCAGTCGGCTGTCCCTAATTTAGGACCACTGGTTCCAGCGAAGGGAGAGAACTAGTGCCGTAAGACAAACACAACATCCATGCCTCACAGGGATGGTTTTCAGTTTTTTTATCGTGTAACATAAATACGATCAAAAAGTTCGGAAACTAGGCCGATATACAACAAAGTGCTTACGTTACTTAAGTCTGGCTATGATCTCCCTCAAAGTAGTCTCCTTGGGCAGCGATTCGCCGCTGCCAGCGTTTTTGCCACTGTTGGAACGCTCCCTGGAAGTCCTGTTGGCGAATCGTGTCAAGCACCGTCTGCGATTCGCGCTGGATCTCGTACACAGTTACAAAACCCCCGCACGGGGATAACTGGTTTACCAGTTATTTGGGGAGCGGCGCCCCCACGGCCCGAGCTGACCTTGTGACGGAACATCTTTCTTTTTCGTATTGTACGATTACATCACCGAAGGGACAACTGTTCATGCAGCTGATGGGGGATGGCGTCCCCACGGCCCGAGCCGACATGTACTAGATGTGAATTTTCACATTTTTTATGTTTTTTGTTTTTTTCACTTGACACGCTCCCGCCTCAGTTGTAGGTTGCTGAGGTTGTGATTATGCGCCAGCTCAGGATTATAGTTTCTCGTTTTCTTTCCTGTCTTCTCCATTTCATGTTTCTTTCTTTGTTTTTCCGAGCTGGTTAGCTAGACCTACCTGCACGTTTGCCGTGTGTGGTGACCTGTAAGGTGGAAAAGGGGATGCTGGAGGCTGAGGTTTCTGGAGGCCTGGGTGTTGTTGTCGCCAGTTGCCAACACTCCTCTTTGCCCCCTGCTTCACCCTAAACGGGCGGCTGGGAACTAACCCACTCCTAGTCAATGAGGTCTGTGGCCGAGTGGAGACCAGACCTCTAACGGCTTGTCGTCTCGTACGACAGGGTGAGTCTGGGGATAGGGTGGGCATGCCAAAGGGGTGTTCCCCAGGCATGGAAAAGTCTGGGTGCTCGCCGAGCGCATGTCTGCCCTATCAACTTGCTATATCCTCTTGCTATCCCTAGAGTCGTGTCCTGCGTCCACTTGGGCTTGCGGACCTCCGGCTCTCCCTCGTTGGGCTCGATTGTGGGTGGGAAGTCGGCGGATGAATTCTAAAAACTTTTTGTGGCTTTAAATGAAATTTCCCACGAACCTAAAACCAAAAGAGGTATTGAGGAAGGTTTAGCTCCTTCCGCTAAAAAGCATGTGCCCGATTGTTCGAATGCCAGATTCTTTTTTGTGCACTCATTGGACCCTTCAAAACCTTTGAGTGCCAAAAGTCCATTTTGGATCAACAAAGCTCTGCAATCCATAGCAAGTTCTCCCAAGAGCGTAAAGAAGCTCCAATCTGGAGATCTTCTTGTAGAGATGTCCACTGTGGCCTACAGTACCACACTTATTAACACCACCACGCTGCTGGAGACTCCGGTCACAATAACACCCCATGGATACCTAAATTCATCTCGAGGTGTTGTCTCCTCTCAGGACCTCGTTGAGTGTACTGAGGAAGAACTACTAGAAGAACTGAGGAGTCAACAAGTTACGGGTGTGCGGCGTATACTCTTTAGGCGGAATGGGCAGTCCGTCCCATCCCGCAACATCATTTTAACGTTTGATAGCCCTTCGCTGCCTACGTCCATCAAGGCAGGAGTATCTTCACCTAGAGGTACGCCCGTACATCCCTAACCCTTTGAGATGTTTTAGGTGCCAGTCTTATGGCCATTCTCAGCAGTCGTGCAGGAGCAATCCTAGGTGTGCACGCTGTGGTGCCACAGAGCATCTTTTGCAGGAATGTGTGGCCGAGGCCGAGTTTTGTGTGAACTGTAAGGGTTCACACGCGGCATCAGCCAAAGATTGTCCCAAGTGGAAGGAGGAGAAGGAAATCCAACGGATCAAAACGGTGGAAAATATTTCCTATCCTGAGGCCAGAAGAAAAGTGGTTCCTGTTACATCTGATCGGCGATCATACGCTTCAGTGGTGGTTGCCAAATCTACGGTTGCCACTCAGACCGACATTGAGATCCCCCTTAAATGTCCATTCAATGTTAACGACATCATCGCAGCCGGACTGGAGGCACTCCAGTCTCGAGCTAGGGGTCTGAAAGCGCCACCCACCACTTCGCCGAAGCAGACTCATCCCACCACCAACAAGGGAAGTCAGGCCACTTCTTCTAACAAAAAGACCAAAGCCCAGGATAGGAAAAGCATTTCTTCTCCTACAAAATCTCAGGAAACGACTCAACGTCGTGAGCCTCCCAGTAAGACACTTGGGACAAAACATGCTCCCATCTTAGCCCCTGGTCACACGCCTCCAGATCTGGGGGAACCCCCAGCAGAGGCGATGGAACCGGACTTTGTTTGATCATTTTCATTTTCATTTCACTTATAACCATGGCTTCAATCATTCAGTGGAACTGTCGGGGTTTTCGGACGAACTTTGATGAAGTGAAACATCTGCTTTCATTTTACTCTCCGGTGTGCCTTTGTCTACAGGAGACGAAGCTTAAACCATCGGACCTGCTTTCAGTTCGAGGCTACAGTGCATTTCGGACAGATAACTCGTCTGGAAATATAGCCTGTGGGGGAGTTGCCATTCTCGTCCCTCACAGGGTTCCGGTATCTTCCGTCGCGGTTTCCACAACTGTGCAGGCCGTGGCGGTTCGTATTTCTATGCCTGTACCTCTTACTGTCTGCAGTGTCTATCTGCCGCCGGACGAGAACGTGAGCGTCTCGGTACTGGAGAGATTGGTTGATCAGCTGCCTTCACCCTTTCTAATACTAGGTGACTTCAATGCCCATCATCATTTGTGGGGTAGTGTCAGCATCAGCACGAGAGGTCGTCGCATAGAGTCTCTTCTGTCCTCGGCCTCTTTGTGCCTTTTTAACACCGGTGCTGACACGTACTTCCATGAACCGACACGATCCTTCAGTGCGATCGATTTGACCTTGGGATCACCATCAATTGTTGCTGACTGGTCGTGGACGGTGTGTAACGACCTCCACGGGAGCGACCATTATCCGATTTTGCTCTCGCATCATGCCAACTTGCCAACTTCTGCCTCCCGCCCTCCTCGTTGGAGGATAGAGCGTGCGAGATGGGAGGTCTTCACGCCGTCAGCTTTGATCTCTTCTGCAATGGTGACCCAAGAGTCAATCGACGCAGCGGTTCTTGAAGTCACAAATTGTATTCTTCAGGCAGCTGATCTTTCTATCCCAAAAACTATAACGAAGTGAATTTCTCCGTCATTTCTATCCGCGCCAGGATTCGAACCCGGGTCCACTCATTCCGGAATAAGTTGCTCTACCAATTGAGCTACGCGGACATTTTATTCTGATTCCTATCTGCCTTTATGTCGTGTGCGTCCTTCTGGCAGGTACGTCACATCTCCTGGTACGTTACATCATCTCCCCCTTATTTTTTTTTTTTCGAAGTGCTGGAGAAGGGATTCTCTTATTTTTCCTATCTCGCGGTGTGGAAATAACATCACACCATTTGCGAGATTGTGAACTGTCGGGTCATCCGGATAGTTCGGGCGCCATTATAACGAAGTGAATTTCTCCGTCATTTTTATCCGCACCGGGGTTCGAACCCGGTCCACTCATTCCGGAAAAAGTTGCTCTACCAATTAAGCTACGCGGACATTGATTCTAATTGCTATCTGCCTTTATGTCGTGTGCGTCCTTCTGGCAGGTACGTCACATCTCCTGGTACGTTACAAAACATCGACGACACTCTCCAGAAGTCCGAAGCCTTGGTGGACCCCTGAATGCGCAGCGGCTAGGAGAGCTCAACATAAGGCCTGGTCTACGTTTCGGCGTTATCCGACCGATGCTAATCTCGTTAAATTCAAACGAGCAAAATCCTATGCTCGGTTGGTGCGTCGACGTAGCAAGAAGTCTTGGATCCAGTATGTGTCATCTCTCACTTCACGTGCCAGTTCGAAAAGTGTGTGGGAAAAGATCCGAAAGATCCGGGGTAACTACAGCTCTCACCAGATCTCCTTTCTTGAGAGCAACGGCTGCACATATGCTGGAGTCGGGGAGATTGCTGATTGTTTAGGGGAGGCGTTTGCCTCCGTGTCGAGTGACCTGGCGTATCCTACTTCTTTTTCAAAGAATGAAATCCACTGCGGAACGCCAGAGAATCTCCTTTGCGCCTTTTCTCGACACGGGATATAACTCCCCCTTCAGCATGGTTGAACTCAGGGTGGCTCTGCATCGGTCCGGCGCTACATCGGTCGGTCCCGATGGCATCCATTATGACATGCTCCGTCATCTCTCGCAGTCGTCTCTCGAGAATCTCTTAATCCTTTACAATCGTATTTGGTAGGAGCACAGTTTCCCGGAGTCTTGGCGAAAAGCAGTTGTTCTGCCTTTTCCCAAACCTGGCAAGGATCACAAGTCTCCCTCTAGTTATCGTCCAATTGCTCTCACTAGCTGTCTGTGTAAAGTTCTTGAACGCATGGTTAATTCCCGGTTAGTTCATTTTTTAGAATTTCATCAAGTACTTTCACCATCACAAAGCGGCTTCCGCCGTCATCGTTCACCTCACGATCATCTCCTGCACCTTGAGACATCTGTGCGCGAGGCGTTCGTGCGTAGGCAGCACCTGGTTTCTGTGTTCTTTGACATCGAGAAAGCCTATGATCGTGCGTGGCGGCATGGTATTATCCGTGACCTCCACGCATGCGGATTGCGAGGAAATCTTCCGACATTTATTTTAAATTTTCTTCGCAAGCGGGTGTTCCAGGTGCGCCTGGGTACGACGCTATCGGCAACATTCCTCAAGAACAAGGTGTTCCTCAAGGTTGCATTTTATCTGTCACATTGTTCATCCTTCGCATTAATTGTCTCCTCACAAATCTTCCTCCTGCGGTTTCAGCTACTGTCTATGTTGATGACTTGCACATTTTCTGCTCGTCATCAAGCATGCATTTTATTGAAAGGCAGTTGCAGTCTGCAATTAATCAGATCTTTAAAACGGCGAATAGCAATGGTTTCGTTCTTTCTCCCGACAAGACAGCGTGTGTCCATTTCTGCCGGATGCGTGGCCTCCATCCTGACCCAGAGCTGTTTTTAGACCGTGCAGCCATACCAGTTTTGCCGGAGACCAAGTTCCTTGGTCTGACCGTCGACCGTGCGCTTACGTTCCGTGCGCACGTTCGGCAACTCAAGATTTCCTGTCTGCGGGCTCTATCCATTCTTAAGATCCTTTCGAGAGTCTCATGGGGCGCAGACAGGGTGTCGTTGATTCGCATTTATCATTCTCTAATACGGTCGAAACTGGATTATGGTTGTATCGTGTATGGCTCTGCTCGTCGTTCCGTTCTCCGGCCTTTGGACACTATTCACCATCAAGCACTGCGTCTTTGTTCGGGAGCATTTCGAACATCTCCGATTCCCAGCCTTTACGCTGACGCGAACGAAACATCGCTTGAATTACGCCGTCTGCGGCTGTCTATTCAATTCTACTTGAAACTTAGATCTCTTCCAGACCATCCTTTATACGATGCAGTTTTTCATCCTCAGCATGCTCGTTTATTCGGGAACCGGCCCTCCTGCATTTCAACTTTCGGTCTTCGTATGGCGACCGTAGCCCGTGATGTAGGGCTCGACCTGTCACTTGTTGGAGAGACCAGGGCTTTGGGGATCCTCCATGGCACCCACTTGGTGTCATGGTTGATACCACCTTTACATCTTTCGATAAATCCTCAACCCCTGCGTCAGTGTACCAGCAGCTCTTCGCTGAGCACCGTGACCTCAATTTTGACTACACCCCCATTTTCACTGATGGCTCCAAGATGCATGGAATTGTTGGATCCGCGGCTGTCTGTGTAGATGACGTGTCAGTAGCGCGGATCCCAGCTGAGGCCGCGGTGTTTTCGGCGGAGATGCATGCTGTGTATCTTGCATTGCTTCATGTTCAGTCGGGCTCTCATCAACGGGCTGCGGTGTACACTGATTCTTTGAGTGTTGTACAGTCACTGTCATCGTTGGACTGCTGTGACCACCCCTTCCTTCTTTCCGTACGAAGGCTTCTTCGTTCCTTGCTCGAGGCCGGTGTCCAGATACAATTTTGTTGGATTCCCGGGCATGTTGGAATCTCGGGTAACGAGTGTGCTGATGCGGCTGCTAGATCTGCTTCCTCTTTGGTCGTCACACCCTTGCCACTGTTTCATCGGGATTTCCGCTTTCTGGTTCGCGACCATATCAAGCGAACGTGGCAAGGTCTGTGGGACCAACAGGTGGAAAATAAACTGCATCGTATCAAACCTAATCTTGAAGTCTGGAAATCCTCATATCGTCGGAACCGTAGGGAGGAAGTGGTGCTTGCGCGTCTCCGCATTGGGCATTGTCGTTTCACTCACCGCTTTTTGCTGTGTGGCGACACTGCGCCGATGTGTGAGACGTGCAACTGCCGACTCACTGTCACTCATCTTCTGTGTACCTGTGTTCGTTTTCGTGATGTACGTTTTCATTTCTTTCATTCTCATTTGTTGACCGAGGACGCCGCTACACTACAGCGGCTCCTCAATGACCACTGTGACTCTGTTGCCGTATTTTCATTTTTAAAGAAATTGACTATTTTAAACGTATCTAGATTTTAGCCTTATCATCATCCTCATTTCTCAGTTTTACTGAATCAGCTAGATTTTAATCATTGTATCATGTTTTTAATACTGTATGTTTCATTATCTTTTTAGCCCTTCCATCGTTCTCATTTTTCCGTTTTACATGATCAGCCAGATTTTAAGCTTTTTACCACGTTTTTATTACTGTTTGCTTGTCTGTCTTGTCTCTGGCGCTCTTTGGCCAATAATGGCCCTTGCGCCATAAAAATCAAACAACCAACCAACCAACCAACAGTTACAAAACGGTGACCCTTGAGCTTCAGCTTCATTTTCGGTAACAGAAAGAAGTCGCAGGAGGCCAAATCCGACGAGTAAGGAGGGTGAGGAAGGGTTGTCATGCTGTTGCGGTTTCAAAAGTGGCGTGTTGCTAACGCTCTATGAGCTGCTGCATTGTCATGATGGAGCAAGAAATCGCCCCTGCACCACATTTCAGATCGTTTGCGACGAATGTCCTCCCTAAGACGCCGCAGAAAATCACAGTAAAAGAGAGCAGTGACGGTCTGGCCCTGGGGGACGAATTCACGGTACACAACCCCGCGAATGTCAAAGAACGCGATGAGCATGCTTCTGGTTGCGCTACGGACCTATCGGTCCTTCTTCGGTCGTCAAGATGCCGGGTCCTTCCACTGCGACGACTGTTGTCTGGTTTCCGGGTCGTAACTGTAGACCCGAATATCGTCCCCCAGTGATTACCCGCGACAGAAATGTTGGTTCATTACCACCTGCTGACGAAGATCTTCACAGAGTTTGACACGGAACACCTTCTCTTGGGGTTCAAAATCTTTGGCACAAACTTTACAACAATGCGGTACATGTTCAAAACCGACGTCAGAATTTCTTGCACTATTCCGTATGACACATTGACGATGGTAGCAATGTCTTGAATGGTTGTCTGACGATCCTCATGCACCAGTTCCCTAATTTTGTCCACATTTTCGAGTGTTCGCCCTGACCTCTCGTTGTCTTCCAGTGCCGTTCTGCCGCTCTTGAAGCGCGAGTGCCACTCAAAACACCTCGCACGTCTCATTGCTTCATTACCGTAAGCCTGCCGCAACATTTCATGCGTCTCCGTTCCCGATTTTCCGTGTTTGACGCAGAATTTGATGTTCGCTCGGTGCTCTAGTTTGCAGTCCATACCGAAATCGCAGCTGTGTTCTGCACGTGGTCACTAAATATCGTGTAGCACAGCTCCCGATGTTCACAGAACAACACCACTCGGCACAATAACTCATGAAAGTCACTGCCCTCGACCGCTGCTCGCGCATCGGCGTGGTGTCATCTGTTGGCGCGCTACGTACCTAGTCTCGGAACTTTATGATCGCACTTCGTATTGTATCCCAAAAGGTAAATAAAGATGTAGTGGCAATGCAATTCTGTAGATAAAGAATTTTGTATGTGAAGTCATGAAATCCGCACCCTGTGAGGGTGAAGCGATGAAAACAATTACACAGTCCTGTCACCAGGTGGCAGCTGAACTGTTTTTATTTCATCATTGTTTGAGACTCATTTCGTGATGAATAATTTTGTAATTTATGTAGTCATTGTGGTGAAGTTATAAGCACTAGTTGTGGTTCTTTTCTTTTCGTGAAGCAGCAGCAAGAAAAGACATTTCGTATTCTAGAGTTGAAAGTAAGAAATATACACAGTCGGTCCATAAAGTTTCATGAATAATTCAGGGGGGAAATAATGATATCTTACCTGTTGCAAATTTGCTGATTTAATTTTCAACATAATCCCTTCCTCTTTCGATACACAACTTGGATCATTCCATAAGTCTCTCAAATTCCCTGGGGGTCATTTTCTGGGATGTTCCTCGGGTGCGTTGTCACTCTTCTTTGAATGCCTGGAATAGGCCTATATCGTCTACCCTTCATGAATGCCTTGAGTTTGGGGAAAAGAAAAAATCTGCCGGAGCTATATCCGGCGAATAGGGAGCATGCATTATCGTTGTGATCTGTTTTTCAGCGAGTAACAAGGGTCGAGGTCTGCCACGGAGCATTGTCATGGAGGAGGAACGATTCTCCACTTCGATGCAAATCCGGCTTAGCTCATCGAATTCTCTTGAAAAGGCGATCCATGACTCCCTTGTAGAATAAGTCATTAACTGTTTATCCTTCAGACACAAATTTATGGTGGATAATCCCGCGAGAATCGAAGAACACAATGAGCGCCGTTTTGATTATCGGCTTTACAGCCGTCACCTTCTTTGGTTTGACATCTCGTTTTGATTTTCGGCTTTACAGTCTTCACCTTCTTTGGTTTGACATATCGTTTTGATTTTTGACTTTGCAGCCCTCTCGTTCTTTGGTTTCTGCTTTCCCGGATTTGACCATTCACTAGTTTATCGTTTCGTGGATGGATCATACTCAAAACACCATGATTCATCACCAGTTATTATCTTGCTTAGAAAATCTGAATACTTATTCACCATTTCCACCAAATTTTGCGAAGCAATCCGTCTCAGCTTTTTTTGTTCCGGAGTGAGAAAATGTGAGACGAATTCAGAGCACATCTTCCGTTTGCCAAAAACATCACGAGGAGTAATACTGTGCTTCACAGTCTTTTCTAATATTCAGTTCTTCTGCTATCATCCTATATGTTAATCGACGATCTATTGGCAGCAATTCGCGAACAGTCTGCACATTTTCATCAGTGCTGCTTGTTGAAGGTCGTCCGCCTTTCATCATCATCCAATGACTGTCCGTCATCACGAAACCGCGCATACCATTCATATACTCTGGACTGAGATAATAGTCTTTCATTACTGTATGCTTGTTTCATCAGTTTGTACGTTTCTGATGCAGATTTGCCACATTTAAAGCAGAACTTAATGTTGACCCTTTGTTCTATCCTGTAAAGTGTTACAAGGTCAAAATTTCAGCGTGGAAAACACGTACGCTGCTCACCACAGACCAAGCAGAATTGGGTGAAAAATTACAATCGCTCAATGAGAGTTCAAGGGAAATAGTTCATGTGTTACCCAAGAGATGGAGCTCATAGTACGTCAAAAAAAAATCCTGGAACTTTTCGGACTTGCTGTGTATATGCCATGAGTAAGCATTACGTTATTTTCTTTAGCGCAACTTTAGCTGTGTATTGCGATGTTTACAGTGCCATGTCGTGAGATATGTGTTTAAGACATAGTTGTTTACAAATCTTCATTCACTTTTGTTCCTCTAGCTGTCACTCAAGTTCTTCGAATTGAGCGTGAAGATTTTGATAAGTATTTGAAGACTGTAATGAAAAGAGATGATGATGGTGCTGGAACATGCTTTGCATAATATTCCTGCCTTGAAAGAATTTCCATGGGATGAAGCTGATATTGAACTTTCTACCATGAAAGCTCATAGCAGATTACAGCGATTTCCCAAACACAAAGTTAGTTTATTTGCCGGTTTCTGTTCTGCTTTGTTTCTAATTTGCAAATATGTGCTCCATTTTTAGTCTGTTTTCTTGTACATGTATGCATAGGAAAATTTTCTGTAATACAGATATTCAATTTCTCTAATGCATCTTTTTTCAAAATCTCTACATAACATTGCAAATAAGAGAAGTCAAACAAACTTGACAGACAAATTATAGACATGGCCATGTAGACATGTCTTTTCCATGTTTGTAAACCTGGTAAGGTAAACAAGTTGACAGCAGCATCACTTTGTATTTGTCATATTTCGATGTAGCACATATCTTATAGTAACGGACTGGGGGCAGTACATTTACGGGCTCTAAACGATACATGTTCTAAATGCCCCAGCAGTAAAGTTTGAGAATTAAATTAAAGTTCTTATTTTGCATACTTAACTCCTTACAAAACTTTTAATATCATTGTTTTTTATTGTTCTTTTTAAGGATAAAAAATCCATAAGTTGTAGGGGACATCTAAAGTCTCGATCATGAGCCTACCGGAACCATCTGTCAGTGGATGTTGGCTATGGCGAATTCATGATGGGGACCTAAGAGATTTCTAAACCAGAAATACTCACAGTTGGGGTATTCAATTCTCTTTCCGTGTGTGGTGAGTGATAGACATATAAACCTTTCATGTTCCGTCAAGGATTTGAACCCAGGTTCAACAGGTACAGACCGGGGTAAATGAAATTTGTTAGTGTACAACTAATTAAAAGTTATCGATGTCCTAAAATTTAATATGTATAGATCTATTCTTGTATTTTTTATGTTATTATGTAATCACCATTAATACAATCGGATTAAATCATGTAAGAAAACTTCAACTGTAAAGCTTTTTTCATTATTCATATGCAACATTTGCCATAACTTAAAACAAAGTCTCACATACAGTATAATAAGTAAAGACAAGCATGGATTTCTGTGTTTAGATAGAAGTTGCTGGTCTAAACAACTGGTTCATTTCACAGTGAGTTTACTTTTCAGTGTTTACCACTTCTGGCGTCATTTACAACAGGGGTCAGTGTGACATTTTTTGGAGGATCAGGAAGTTAACGACCACCATGAGCAACCAATGGGTTATGAGCAGTCGCCCTTCCCTAATGTAGGGCCACTGGCTCCAGGGAAAGGAGAGAGTCAGAGGTATAAGACAAACACACCATCTACATCTCACTCAGGATTCGAACTCAGACCCAACTCTGACGAATGATCACAAGCCAGCCTTCAGACCACTGCTCCACCGGGAGCACTTTGACGTTTTGGTACTTGCATATAGAAATATTGGTTCACGGGCAAATCTTTCTGTAGTATACTTCAAGTGCGCAACTTTTTCATAATGAAAATAATCGGTAATAATGATTTAATGACTTTGTTTGTATTTGTAGTGGCATGAGATTTTTTTCGGCTCGAAGGTGGAATAAATTTTCCTTAGTGGGAAATATTGCATATATGCGCTATCTTCTAGAATTTCAGAGGTTACTTATTTTAAATGACGTACCATGAGTGTGTTGTCAGCGCTTTTAAACTTTTAATTTTTATTCCAGAAAAGTGATTATAACAGCACATAACCTACAGTATGTCACAATATGGTCAATTTCATTTCCGTTGTTAAAGTGTGGAATTGTTCAAAGAAATTTTAGTGTATATCCCTTTTTTCTAACATTTTCATTTTCAGAGAAACCGTAATTAGATTAAGAATTCCGAAGTATTAGTGTAGTAAGGAAGAATGAGCTGACCAAGCAGTTTGTGTGTTACATAACACAAGTTTAGTGACTGTGTTTCTTGCACTACAACAGAAAACTGCAGTAGATGGTACAAGTCCTTTGGGTCTACTGAAAAAAGTGCACATGATAGTACTATTAATAGATACGCTGAGCTGCAATTGCACACGTGAGGGAAAGGGATTCAGAATTGGTGGAATTACTAATCACATTATAAATAATTGTTCTTTTATGTTCCACATTAAAAAATTTTAGGGTTAATACTTTCGCAAACATGAAAGCAGTGTACCATGACTGGGGGAACTTGTGTTGTTTGCAGCTTCAAAAACTGCATTCAAAAGAAAAGTGTCTTGAAGTTCATCGTAACGTTGTGGCGCAGTGGTCTAAACGATGGCTTTGTAAAGTTGGTGTTGACCTGTACTCCGTGTTTGACCTGCGATTGTTAGTGTTCTTTTGTGTGTGTGTGCCGTACTTTTGTGTATCTCCTGCATTGTGAATATCCCCTGTGTCGATTGAGTCCGACCTAGACGTCCTGTGAGTAAAACTTTACTTGTACTAACTCTTTTTCCGTCCTGGCTTTGCCCAGGGTCGGGTTTAGCATACCAGCCATTGCAAATGGCGGAGACCGCATCTGATA
Source organism: Macrothele yani (assembly GCA_039090855.1). Taxonomy (NCBI): domain Eukaryota; kingdom Metazoa; phylum Arthropoda; class Arachnida; order Araneae; family Macrothelidae; genus Macrothele; species Macrothele yani. The sequence goes on along the minus strand of CM077004.1, from coordinate 107,817,352 downwards.
GGCTAGGTCTGAAGCTTGATAGCAAAGCTCCGCCCCCACCTGGCACGTTCGGTCTTCGTCATTACCTCACGCAGGCGGTTTCCAAGCCGCGTCATCTGATGGTACCACCTCTTCTTCCAACTCTATGGATGTTGATTTCCCGACGTTATCTACCACAGTGACGTCATTAACTTCTTCAGTATCAGTTGCCTCTGGTACTTCATTTGCTCCTGTGAGCACTGCGGCTCGACCTTCATCTTCGCCCATTCCTCCGGCAACTTTTCCTTATACTTCCGTTGTGAAGGGTACCAGTTCATCTTCCTCTACAGCAAAGAATCCATGTACAATGCCTATTGATATGATTGTCACTAGAGACAACAAGAAATTACGCATCGAAATTCCGGAAACTTCAGCTGCCGGGCAAGAGGTTTTACGCACACAGAAACTTGGCATATGTTTTGATGCCCTCCCGGACACCAGCCTTAAGAAATACTCATTAGCCGTTCGCCAAATCCTCCCTAAGAGAGCGATTACCCATATGGCGAGAAAACCTAGGACTGTTCTCATCTATTTTGCGACGCTAAAGTTTGCAGGAGCGCGTCTTATCGGACGGACTGCATGTTGGGGATCATACCTTACTGGGAGTCCCGCTCACGCAGCGCTCCGTACTTGTTACGTGCTACCCCGTACCGCCAGAAATCAAGGACCATTACTTAATGACGGCCGTTTCCCGTAGTGGAAAGGTAGTTGGTTCCATTTCGACTCTGTCTTCCGTACCAACAGACCCAGATGACAGGAACATCTTAGGTCTGCGTCGCCAAGCAAGGATCCTGTTCCCTACTGAAGATGCCATTGCTGACTGCCCTATTGACCTCACTGTGGTTGTAGAGAAGCAGATTTTCCGGATCGATATCGTTACTGCCTTGCTTTGTTTTAAATGCAAGGCATATGACCACATGGTCATATGCCTTGCATTTAAAACAATGACGTTGTTCACATGCATCTGCCAAACCACCTATTTCCATACCGGCCGAAGTCAACACCCCACCCTCAACACCAGTTTCTTTGGCCACGCCAAGTTCGGCTCCACAGACGTCTTTGATGCCTGCTACTTTTGTTCCAGAGGCTTCTCCTCTGGCAAAATGATGATTCATCAGCAGTCTCCAAGTCTTCGATCTCTACTACGGGAACTTCTCCATCGTTGGACCCACTTGCTACCTCTCCATCGTTGGACCCACTTGCTGCTGTGGTACCTCTAAGTTCTTCGGAGAGTATTATCTCCGAAAAGGAATGCCAACCCCTCCGTCGTGTTACTTCATCTTTTTCCCTTGGATCCCCTAATGTGGAGTTAGATCTAACTGTCATACACCCACTAGCCTCTCCCAGCGTTCCCACGTTGAAACGCACTAGACAAAGTTCTATCTCGCCGGTGGCGTCTTCTCCACGATGCTCTCGTTCCCGTTCGCCAATTCGACAGTCTTCCTCTCCAACTGCAGTTCCTATACCTCTCAAGTCCCCAGCTGTTCCAAAATTGTTGGATCAAAAAGCTTTCGCAGAATATCTGGAAACTTTCCCTGTATTAGACCGTTTGATCTTGCTCTGCACCTTGCTGGCACCGTTTGATCTTGCTCTTATCATACTCAATCAACCGTCACATCCTCTCAAGCAGCCAGACTGCGTTTAATCACGAAATGTTCAACTTCCTACTATTATCACCCAACTTCGGAGTCTACTTGCTCTTTTGCCGAAAATTGACACAGTCACTAATGCACAGACATCTAACTTAAGGAAACGTGCGAGCAGCCTTCACAGAAGTGCTGATAGTAATATTCAACCACTACAACCTCTTTTACGTTAAAATTACTTTCTTTCAACTGTAAGGGATGCTCCGTCCCTCCTATTAATGCGTAAGTGTTTGAAGATATCACATCTCATGATGCGGATATATTATTGCTACAGGAGACAAACTCTCATCCCAACACCCCATACCACCGGTGGCGAACCTGGCCATTTCAATTCTACCATGTCCATCGACTTAGTTTTCACGCAGGACTTACGGTATCCATCCATTTTCGTTTTCGATCCTTCATCACTGATATAACGGTCAAACCGATTTATCGTGACCTCCTGCAGCTTCTGTCCTTCCGCCTTCACAACTTCCGATACCATATCTTCAACATCTATGTTTCCGGCAATCAACAGTATGCAGATTGCCTTTTTGAGCATTTTGTTTCCCGTGTTCAAGTTCTTCGGGCCACTAATATTATCATCTTAGGTGGTGATTTTAACTGCACCCTTGAGCCATCTCTGAACAGAACGGACGGTTCCACGGATACCAGGTATTTTCTTACACGAGCACTTTCTACAGCTATCAACCAGCTACAACTCCAATATTATTTTCGACACCTGCACCCATTTCTTCGTTCGTACACTTGGCGCTCCTACTCCACTTCCTCCGCTACAACTGCCCGACTTGACCGGTTTTATGTTTCTTCGGTTCTCTCCCTTTCTCACACACCGACAGTTTCTTCCGACCACAGCTATGTCGTAATGTGTCTTCACACCGGTCCATCCCCTCGGTAATACTACCGTACTTGGACCCTTGATGATGATCTTTTACTTGATCCAACTTACATCGCTTCCATTCAATCGCAGCTCCAATAAGCCTTAAATACGCTCAATTTTGCTTCTTGTCCCTTGCAACACTGGTTACATGTCAAATCTCGGATTCTTCTTTATACCAAACAATATTCCCACGAAAAACGTACTACCACCTCTATGAAGATTAATGCTGCACGCTCAATTTTTTCACCCTAGATCTTGATTCTCCGCTGTTTTCTCATTACCAAGCTGAACTTCGTGCCTAGCTACTTCCTGTCTCCCAAAGAGCTCTTCACCGCCTCAAGCTCCTTCATCTCTAGCCAAATGACTATCTATGTGAACAGGTTCAACAACTGAAATTCCACAAACGTTCTGCTCATCACCTCCGTAATCTAAAGTTACCTGATGGAACTGTTACTAATGACCATACTCTCATTTGCTCCGGTGTTAGAACATATTTCCAGTCACGTTTTTGCTCAGTTCCAGTCAAGTTCTCCGCATGCTGATTCGATTCTTCGTGCCTTACCACATATTCCATCGCATCTTGTTGCATCTCTTTCTATGCCTATTACCCCAGCAGAAGTAGTACGGTCGCTTGCCTTACTTAACTGTCACTCGTCACCTGGTCCTGACGGGTTGACAGTTAATTTCTTTCGCACGTTTTCCTCTTTCTTACACCCTCTCCTATTGCCTTGCTTTACAGCTGCTTTTTCCTTATCTGTTCTTCCCCCACTTTTACTCTGGCTCACATCATTCTTCTTCCAAAGAAAGGGTGTCTGCTGGAGTTGGACAACTGGCGCCCTATATACTTCCTTAATGTTGACTACAAGATTTATACTAAAATACTCTCTCTTCGATTGAACCCTGTCCTTCCCACCGTCATACATCCCGATCAAACGTACACCATCCCTGGCCGAAACATTCATACTAATATTAATCTCCTCCGTGTCTCTTATTGCCTTGCCCACCTTTCCTCCGAACCCTTAGCCTTCCTCAATCTTGATCAGAGGCAGGTCTTTAATAACGTGAGTCATCAGTGGCTTGCATCTGTGCTCTCTGCCTTCGGTTTCCCATTTGTCTTCTTCACCGCCCTCCTTGCCATGTACCAGGACTCAGTTGTCCATATCCGGACGGCCTCCTTCCTTACAGCCCCCATTCCGTTTCGTAAGGGCATCCGTCAAGGATGTCCTCTTTCCGGACAACTTTTCTCTCTAGTCTTTGAGCCTTTTCTTTGCTCTATCCGTTCTCTTCTACATCCTCCTCCCTCCACCATTCAGTATAGCACCAAGCACCATTCTATCGTTCTTAATGCCTACGCCGATGATCTCACAGTTCTCATCCGAGAAGAATGGCGATTCGCAATTGTTCTTGCATGGTATCAAGTGTATGCTGCGGCTTCCGGCGCTTCGTTAAACCTTTCAAAGTGTACAGGCTTGTGGTGTGGCTCCTGGAGACATCGCCCCGATGCACCGTGGGGCGCTCATTGGACTTCCACCAGTCAAAAGATACTTGGGGTGCACATTGGCAGCCGGGTCTCAGCAGCGGCTGCCACCTGGAGACCCCTCGTCAGGAAACTACGTCATACCGCTGCTTACTGGTCCGAGCTCAAGTGTTGATTGACCTACCACAGTCGTGCACGGCTTGCTGGCACCCACATCTTCTCGCTAGTTTATCATTCCTGGATTACACAACATCCACCAGCCTACGTTCAAACTGCAACAACAGCAGCAATGATCAGCATTGTTTGGTCATCCACTCATTGGTTATCTTCCTAAGTATTATCTCTACCTTCGACTTGTGGTGGCCTGAATATGCCAGAGATTACCACACGTTATAAAGCTGTAAGAATTTTCAATTTCCTCCGTTTGACAGTTCAACCAGACTCTTAAGCTTCCATTTTTCTGCTTAATGTTCTGACTTCCTTCCTTAATCTCTGCCTCACCATTGTCCATCTTCTTCTCAAGATAGACATTCACACTGTCATTCCCCCCCCGTTTTCCTTTAGTCTACCATGAGGCTGTTCAGTTCCTTTGTTCTTTACCGCTTATTCGTCAAGCCCCTTTTCCACCCTTGATCTTCTTTTCAAGCCTCTTTTTTCTCCTCCGTCCTCCATCCCCTACTGCCAACCTTTTTCTTTTTCCCCGCATGGCTACACGCTGGTGTGGTTTCCGTTTCCCAACTGGTCCTTCCCGATTTTTCATGGAAACCCATTTCCGACCTTTTTCAGACTTTCCCACCCTCGCCCGAACTCTCTGATAACTTCCTCTAACTTAAAAATGCTCTTCAGTCACTTTTTTCTTCCCTAGTCGACTCCTCTGGTCTCCTTTCCGTTTCCTCTGTCTCCCCCCCCTTTCCCGTATTTCCGTCCCTCTTCCGACGACCTCCTCCCTCTCTACAGCTTTTCCACCCGTACCCTGTACCGTTTTCTCCGTTCTTCTTCTGCGGTACTTTGCCTTATCCCCTCTGTTCCTTCTCTTGCAGTAACGTCGGTCTGGTCTACCGCCCAACATTCACCAGCCCTCTTCCTCAGAACTTAATGTGCACTGGAGGTTTTTGCACAATCGACTGCCTGTCCCTTCGACTTTGTTCTGAAGAAATATAGTATCATCAGATCTCTGTCCTTTTTGTAACGTCGTTGGAGACGTCTTACACATGTTTGTTTACTGTCCGAGGCTGCTCACATTATTTCACAGTATGTTCCAACTTGCACATCCTTTCTGTACCAGTGATCTCATCCTAGAAGATTATCGTTTCCTCTTCCACAGTTCTACAAGTTTCTCCTCTATTTTACCAGTTTGTTCGTATTTATTTATTTATCCTAGCTAAATATATTATTTTTTCTCACCTGCTACAGTTACAAGATCCAGATCCTATCACATTCTCTACCTCCTTGGTTGCACACTACCGCAACAGGGTTAAAGCCAGACTCACTCTGAAATACTCCTTGGCGAAAGATACTGCACGGTTACCTGCCTTCTTCACACATTGGTCACCGTGTCGTCCCTGGTTTCAGTTTTCTAGTGCCCAGACTGTTCATCTGCTGTTTTAATACTCTTAAAACTACGTCGGAACTTTCTATTTTTACTGTTCCCTCGCCATGTTTCCTCCTGGAACTGGACTGTGTTTGCTTCCTGCTGATGTCACCTTTTGTACACAGTTCTCTTCGTGCTTACAGTGACTCTCTGCCACCAGTGATTTCCATGTCTCTAGAACTGCGCAAATTACTCCTATAAATTTGATTCGCTCCAGTGATGTTCCAAGAATTTAATGAACAATTATCCCAGAGCTACTGCTGTTTACAGCAAATAATGCAATGCCTGTCATTGCTCATTTGGGCAATTACCATTTCATTGTAAATATCTACATTTTGTTTTATTTCTCCCCTTCTCTCTCACTGCGTGTGAGGTTGGGGATGTTCTGTTGTAATTATTTTAAGTGAATAAAAGCGAATATTGATACTAAGCGATGGCCTCTGATCAATCGTCCGAAAGGGGTCCGGATTCGAAACCCGGAGAGGCATAGATGTTGTGTTTGTCTTAAGGCACTGGCTCTCACTCTTCCCTGAAACCAGTGACCCTAAATTAGGGGCACTGGTTTCAGGGAAGAGTGAGAGCCAGTGCCTGCTTATAGTCTATTGAGTTGCTCGTTGTTTGTGCTCCAGTTTTGTGCCTGAATTAGTGTGTTTCCAGAGCGTGTCGTCCATTTCTGTTGTGTGTCCCTTCAAGACGAAGGTGAGAGCTTTCTTTTGGTTCGTCTCACAAAGCGGTGAGTAACTTATTATTTCTGTAATCAGCATTTAAATTTTCGATCGAGCTGATCGACTCTTTCGTTAACCCTCGCTATTAACAATGGCGGCAACTGATAAGAGTGATGTTCACGCCCTTATCAGTAAGGCTCCTTTAACCTCCTCCTCAACCTCTGGAGACCAATCATCTCCAATGCTTGTCAGTGACGTAGTGCGCACACAGTATGTGGCGCGCGACTCCTCTGTAAAGGCTCAAGCTGCTCGCCCTGTCCAGGATAGTGACGTCGCCTTGACGCATGTCTCTGGTACTGCAGACGAGGCTATGGATGTGACTGAGGGCGCAGATCCGCTGCCTTCTACTTCCACTCAGTTCAAAAAGCCGCTTCCAGCAACTGGCGCTGCGTCACAGCCCTCTCTCGTCAGTTCTCCTTCTCGTACATATTCCAAGGTTACCTCCGGAGCGAAAGCTCCTTCTAAGTTTGTGGCGGCAGTCTTTCCAGACTCCTACGTCAGTGTTGACGGCAATTCCGCTACCATTGACATCCCGGAGGACTCCCCAGCAGGAAAACAATTTATGTCTACCATGGACTTCGGCGTCTGTTTCGATGCCCTACCTGACACGAAACTCAAAGAGTACAGTCTTGCACTTAAGCAGATGCTTCCCGCTGGAGTCCACATTACTCATATGGCCCGCAAACCACGGGTCGTATTGGTGTATTTTGCTCGTAAGGAACATGCCGATCTTGTAATGACTGGCGGCTTGTCCATCAAAGATGTTCCTCTTCTACCTGAGCCTGTTGCGCAGCGGCCTATCCAGGTTACTTTTCATCCAGTTCCACCTGAAATCTCTGATGTTGCACTGTGTACTTTACTTAGCAAATTTGGCCGAGTAGTGGGACCGGTGACGACTCTCTCAGCGGCGCCTAGAGATCCAGATGGACAAAACCATTGGAGGGTTTCGTCGTAGTTCCCGCGTCATTTTTCCGTCGGATGAACATCTGCTGGCGTGCCCGAAGATCCTCAATGTGCGCTGTGGACAACAGCGTCGGAGTATCTCCGTGATTACCTCCCTACACTGCACACTATGCCATAGCGAAACTCATCTTCGAGTGCATTGCCCCCATCAAGTTTCACCGGCTCCAACTAGCTCTCTATCAGCTTCTGTACCTCCCTCGAAGCAAACCCCACCATCCACCTCAGCACAGCAAGCCCTAGAGCTGAGATCTGACAAAATTCGTCGACTTACAGCCGTTGGTCAACGAGAAGCTTCCACTGCCGCTTCCTATGATTTACAAGAGGATTTTCCAACGGTTGCCTCAACACTTCCCCAACGTCGTCATTCGGCTTCTGAATCCCCCTCAGAGGGTTTTCAGTCCGCTTTTACTATTGGTACCTCCGTCGCAGCAGATAAAGAGTCCATTGGCAGAGAGTCTCAAGGTAATGATGATTCGACTGAGCCTCCGTTGAAGCGCCGTGGTTCCTCCCGTCGGCGATCAGCGAAGAAGCAGAACTCAACTTCACCCCGATCCGGCAGTTCTACCCACCATACCTCCCCATCCAAAGCTGAAGTCTCCTTCCCCACGGTTGAAGACTTTGTTGCATCTCTCCAGAAAGCCAATATACCTCCCGTATCACTCTCCTATGAAAATCTCCATGCATATTTAACGAACAAGACCGGCTACACCATCGCACATGCCTTAGCCATGAAGAATCCTTCACTTCTCCATCTCGTGCCTGATCAGATCTGTAACCTGTCACACTTTTGCTGTCCGAACATACTGGCCCATCCGTGGGCGAAAACTTTTTCAACCGACTCAAGTCTTTCCCTCCAGTTCTGAAAGATCTTCAGCAAGCATTAACTGAACCTCATATTCAGGATCGTATCACTTAATTGCAGGGGATTCGCATCCCCCTCAATAATGCCTTGGCTTATGAAGACCTCAACCCGTTAGGGGCCGATCTTCTCCTACTCCAGGAAACGAATTGCAAATCTACCACTCTCTTCTCTAGATGGCGGCCGTGGAACTATACGTTTCACCATGCATTTGGATTATCTCCTCATAGTGGCTTCACAATCGGCGTCCGCAACACCTTCAACTCTACTGTCACCTCCCTTTCAGTTCGCAACCTGTGTCGAGATCTCCTACAGTTTGCAACTTTCACTATTGAGTCAACTAGTTACCATATTTTCAATATCTACATTCCATGTCCTACAACCTTCCTGTCAATACTATTCACCCGTCTTCAACGTGCTTTATCTCACATCCCTCCTACAGATTACGTTCTCATAGGAGGTGATTTTAACTGCACCCTCAATCCTCAACTTGATCGGTCCCCTTCCATCAGAGAGCACCGAGTCTCCTTGGTGAATCTTCTACAGTCAATTGTTTCAAACAACTCACTCACTGATGTTCACCGCCACTTCCATCCGACGACGACTCTTCACACCTGGCGCTCATTCCATGACCACAGTCCTTCTACAGCCCGGCTTGACAGGTTTTACGCCTCAAGTACCCTTCTTCCAGCTGTGACTGAATCGTGCATTCATCCCACATCCTCTTCTGATCACTGCGCTATTGCTCTCACCGTCCATACTGCTCAGACAAAACTCAGGACAATTCGTCCTTGGACTTTTGATAATGCTCTTCTCTCAGACCCAGATTTCTGCTCATCAGTTCGATCATTCCTAGAGGAAAGACAACCACAACTCCAATCTGCCTCCTGTGGTCTAACTTTGTGGATGGAGATCAAACAACACCTTGTTCTTCATGTCCGCAACCTTTTCTTTCACGTCAAAGACGATTCAGAACATGCGTCTTGACCATGTTCGTTCAATGCTCTCTCTTCTTAGCCTACGTAATCCTCTCTTCTCCTCCTATCAAGCAGAACTTCGATCTCTTCTCCTTCCACTGGCTCAACAAGCTCTGTGTCGACTCCGTCTTCAACATCTGACGCCAGACGCGCATAATTATGAGTTTCTTACATCAGTGGAATGCACTCGATGAGCATCGAATGCACTTCATCACCTCCGCCTTTCTTCTGGTGAGGTGTCAGACGACCCGATCACTCTTTGTTCTCATGTCCGTAAGCAATATAATGAAAAGTTCTGTGAACCTCCTCCGCTATCCCCCACAGCTATGGCATCTCTCCTTTCTAATTTACCACAAGTTCTCCCCATCTTGCTACCACTCTCCTTCTCCCCCCCCCCACTTTTCGAACTCTCCTCCACATTCCTTTCCCTGAATTCCAGTGCCGCTCCAGGTCCGGACGGCCTAACTTTCTGCTTTTACAAAACTTTTCTACTTCTACTTCGTCCGTTTCTCTTCTCTGCTTTTTCAGCTGCCTTTACTGTCTCCCCCATCCCGAGGAGATTTACAGCCGCATATGTAATCCTTTTCCCCAAGAAAGGTGATCTCCTTGACTTGCAGAACTGGCGCCCTATTTCCCTACTAAATCTTGATTACAAACTTTACACTAAGCTTCTTTCTCAACGACTCAATCCCATCCTCACTAACATTCTCTCCCCAACCAAACTTACACAGTCCCAGGCCGCTCTCTTTCTCACAACATCCACCTCCTTAACGACCTGATCCACCTTGCTCGACTCCGCTCTGAACCCCTCGCCCTCCTCCCACTAGATCAACAGTCAGCCTTCGATAATATCTCCCATTCATATCTTTCTGACACACTCCTTTCTTTTGGGTTTCCTCCCACTTGTGTTTCCCTCCTCTCCTCCCTCTATCTGGACGCCAGTTTTCAGGTTACGTTGCCCACGTTTCTTACAGCGCCGATTCCCTTCCACCGTGGAGTGAGGCAAGGCTGCCCACTCACCAGCCAACTCTTTGCAATAGCCATCGAACCATTTCTTCGCACAGTGCACCGTTCCTTTCAAGCTACTCTGCTAACACTCATCGGCCGCACTAGACATCATGGCATCACCTCCGTTACATATGCAGATGATGTAACCATTTGCGTTCGTCTCGAATCACAGTTCACTCAACTGCAAAGTCTCTTCACAGCAGAACACGCCTCGTGCTCCGGCGCAGCGATTAATTCTTCCAAAATCACAGGCCTGTGGTGCGGCTCCTGGGTTGATCGTATGGATTCCCCTTAGGGTGCCAACTGGTCTTCCATCTCACAACGCTTCCTTGGCGTCCACCTTGGTATCTCGGGCGATGCCTCCCTTACCACGTGGAATACTATTCATCCATGCTTGCACAAGTTAACTGCGTTTTGGCGCAGAGCACAGTTATGCTCATCCTACTTCCAACGAGCACGTCTCACCCGTACTTACCTACTTTCTTTATGTATTCACTCCTGGCACGCAGTCAAAACTCCACTCCTTCGTCTTCAAGACATCACCCGTTGCTTCACTTCCGTAATCTGGACTGGCCACCACTGGATCAGCGCCCCAAAGCTCTGTCTTCCTCCAGACCACTGTGGCATCGGCCTTGTCGACACACATTTGTATTACAAGGCTTTCAAGATTACTACGTTCCTTCGCCTCATCACGTCACCTGTACCTGATGCTATTTCTGTAAGAGATGGCGTCACTAATCCTAGCAACGTCAGCTTTACTTTCCTTTCCCTACTACTCATGGACCGTCGATCTCTTGTTCTCTCTCGTTGTCCCCCTGTCTACCGAGAAGCTCTCATTTTACTCCGCTCTCTCTCTCTCTCTCTCTCTCTCTCTCGCTCTCGCTCTCTCTCTCTCTCTTTTTCTCGCTCCCCGCGTGATTCTACCACTGAACTTCTCACCGAACCCCTCTTTTTCTCGTCTGTTCTCCACCCTTCACATCTGTCGCACTTTGCCTATCCTTCCTGGCTCCGTGCAGGAGTCGTAACAGTCAGAGACCTCACTACTTCCGACCTTTTCTGGCGTCCTTATGCCAGTCTTCCCTCGACTCTTCTTCTATCCCCGTCCTCTCGCTCTGTCTGTGACTCCCTCCTTTCTACTATTATCTCTCAGTTCCCCACCTCGCCACTCCCTCTGGCCTTACCTTTGTCCTGCCTGCTTCCCTTCCTGTTCCCTTCTTTCTGCACGTCGCCGGCACAACTCTTCCACTCTCTTCCTTGTCGACGTCGGCTCTCTACCGTTTCCTTTCCATGTCCCACTCCTCTTCTCCCATCCCCATTCCTGACGTCCCCCTATCCTCCACCACCGCTGTGTGGTCCGCCGCCCTCTCTCCTCTTTCCACTCCACTAGAGATCAACGCTCATTGGCTTTTTCTTCACCGCCGTCTTCCCGTCCCCTCCATCCTCCACCGCATGACACTTCTTGATTCACCTCTTTGCCCCTTCTGTGCTCAGGAAGCTGATGTCTCTCATGTATACCTCCATTGTGTCATCTTACTGCCGCTCCTGCATTCAGCATTTTCCATCGCCCAAAGCTCAGTTACAGCTGATCTCACTTTTGACGCCTACAAGACACTCCTGCTTCAAGTTTCTCCTCCAGTCAAGCTACCATTAGTTTGTTCCTACATTTTTGTTTTAGTAAAGCACGTTATCTACGTATTTGACCAACGCTGCCGAGATATTACCACTAATTATACAGTGCCTCAAGCTTCTGAGATGTTACTGTGTCACTTTTGAGAATGCCATCTTTCTCGTCTCATCTTCGAGAACCAAGTAGCTGTTACTCAGCACTGCGAGAGTACGTTTCTCTCCACATGGTCTCCGGCTGCCTCCTGGTTCGCTGGCTCGCCGATGTCGCTACAACTGATGGTTGGCCGACCATGACTTCGACTATACTTGCTTTTGATGAGCTTTGTTTAAATCTTCATGATCACCATTACACTAGACCTTTCGTGTTGTTTCTCCTCAATTTTACGCTTATGTAATTCTTGCAATACCGTTTTTGCGTTTAATTATTGTAGTCTCTATCATCCACGTGAATCTTTCATATGTTGAGACGAACAACTCCCGTCTGTCTCATGTTTTCACATTAATGCTTTCTTTGTTCTCATAGTGATTTGCACAATGTTGTACATATATTATAAATACGTTCTGTTTTTTGTTATCACCATATTGCATCTTTCTTTTGAGACGGCCTAATTGTCCGTCTCTTTCATTTGTTCATCGATATGTGCGCCCTCTTCACTCTTTTGTTTAATTTGGCCATTGCAATGTGCTGTATATAAATTGTACAATGTTTAGAATATCGTTACTTTTTCACTGCATTTTACTTGTATTAAGTAATACTCGTCGGATTGTTTCCTATATCATACTTTAATGAAGTTGCTTTCTTATACTGAATGTATTTCTAAACTGCGCAATGCTGTACATGTGTAATTAGTTATCGTCTTCACTATTATTGATTGCGATATCTTAGTTCCGTTTTGGCTCAAGTTTTTCCACGTCTATGTAATGTGCTCATGTGTTGAGACGATCAAGTCACGTCAGTCTCATGTTTTCACATTATCGCTATCTTCATTTCAGTTGTGAATTGCACAAAGTAGTACATGTCTTGTAAATACGTTCTGTTGTTTGCTATCGCATTACTGCGCCAGTTATCATGAAATGTCATGTTCGTCCATCTCTTGTATCAGTTTATCACTATGAGTGCCTTCATCATTATTTTGCTTATTTTGACCATTGCACCGTGCTGAACATAAATTGTACAAAATTTAGAATCTTGTTACATTTTAAACTGTATTTCACTTGTATCCAGATATACTACTCAGATTGTCATCTAACTCAAACTACAATACCACGTTGATTTCTTATTACCAATGTTTTCCTCAATTGCACAATGCTGTTCATGTGTAAATAATTCTTGTCTTTTCTATGCATGATACAAAATCCCCCAGTACTGAGATATTCTAATTCCGTCTGTCTCAGATTATTACATTTTTTTCTTGTATTCTTTGTCCTCAGTAATTTCTTTTCGCACAGTGCTCAATTATTGTACACCTGCACTGTTATCTGTCAGCACTGAATTTGTACTTTTACTCTGAGACGCACTGTTACGCCAGTCTCTTATGTTCTCGTGCAAAATATGAATGCACCCTTCACCACGATGCTCCTTTGTAGATCATTGCACCGTGCTGTATTTAAATGTACATAGTTTTTAGGATTTTGCCTTTTTTTCTGTATTTAACTTGTATCAGGACGTTCTAATTAGTTCGCTTCCTGAACCCTACCTTGAAAATAAAATCGATTTGAAACCATTGAGTTGCTCACGGTGGTCGTTAAACCTCCAATAAAAAAATAGAAATGTTTCAAAACACAATTTTAAGATTATATGAAAAACTTTTAATCCGTTTAAAATATTATTCTTCGTGTTCTTTGGTGCAGTGTAGCGCAAGAAAAAATAGTGTGAATGGCTTTTTATTATCCAGGTATTCAGAAGTGTTATATTAATTTGATACTCCTTAGTACAAAAGATGTTTTGGATTATCGGAATATAAAGCACATAAGAGTACTGTAAATACACCCAGAGAGTTTTGTAGATGGTTATATTTATGAAGACATATAACGTTCAGCAAGTGCTTTGTGTGTGTGTGTGTGTGAAGGGAGGGGGAGGGACGTTGACAACTACCGTGAGCAACTCGACGGGTTATTTATAAGCAGTCGCCCGTTCCTAATTTTGGACTCCTGGTTCCACGGGAAGCAGAGAGCCAGTGCCCTAAGACAAACACAACATTCATGCCTCGCTGCAGTTTAAACACGAACCTGTCTGGGCCAAATAATCAGAAGCCAGCGCTTAAACGACTGCGCCACGGGGGGGGGGGCTGTGATCTCGTCTTTCTATGCTTTTAAAATAAAAAATAAGTGAAAGTACTGAACAAAATGTCGTTTTAATGAAATGAATTAGCATAATTTTGAAATTTCCGTCTGCTTTTTCATACGGAGTTAAGTCATTTTGTGCATGTGTATAAATAATTTTCATCTGATAGATTTGTGATCCAAGAATCAACTGATTATCAAAAATCTAATTTGTACTTTTCGTTTATTTATTTTAATGCATATTTTTTGTTTCAGATAATTATGGGAGGCAATTCAAATATGCCACCATGGGTGTATTTTGTAGTAAATGGAGAATGCTGTTTTGAGCAAGATATTAGATTCACAGTGGATTATACTGCTGGTTATAAGAAGTTGAAGCCAGTTCCTTCTTCTCGAAGTTACAACACTTCTGATGACACGAAATTTTCCAGCTCATCAAATTCCTCACAGAGAACGTCTTCAACACAAGAAGTCTCGTCACTTTTAGCCGAGAAACGGTCATCATTTTCAGCACAGGGCGCATCCTCAAGAAAGACCAGTGAAAATGTCCCTTTTCACTTGGAGAATAACGAACAAGAAAAAGCAGCAGAAAGTACGAATCAGGGCACGATTGACCTTCAGTTTCATCCTCCTAAAATTTATACAAAGAGACTCGAAATCTGTAGTTTACACTTTGGAAATTATTTTGGAGTTGGTAAGTCTGGTGGTTCTTCGTTAACGATTAATAAAATGTATATTTGTAGTGTTTGATCATGTAGGTCTTGAATCATGAGATCATGTAGGTCTTGAATCAGTGACTCCTTAATGACTCCCTCTTTTTCTTAATAAATTTCCATTCTGAAAATACCATTTTATTCATTTTTTTTTCAGTTAGGTTGTAATCTTTTCACGGAGACAAATGATTTGCCTTCTTTTTCTTTGGGGGTTTAAAAACCACCGTGAGTAACTCAATAGGCTATAAGCAGATCCCCGGGTCAAATGTGGGGAGCACTGGTTCCTGGAAAGGAAGAGATACAGTGCCGTGGGACAGCCGCACCATCTACACCTCATTAGGGAGTCGAACCTGGACACATCTTGGAGGAACGATTAGAAGACAATCTGAATTCAATTCTATTGACAACAGTGTTATAGTTTTTGTTGTTCGAAGGGTTTATTCAAATAGTATATGAATAAGAGTTTAGTTCTAGAGATTCACCATGCATTGATACATGGGAGTCTGTTTTTCTTTTCCTGAAGCGCTAGTTCTTAGCATGCTTGGAAAGGCAACCCTAAATCAGGGGCATGTGACGCTAAGTGGACTAACAGAGGACCAGGGAATTTAGATCGAAAAGCAAGGACTTTTTAATCAACATTTCATGTCAAATGGTACAAGCAAGAGCATACTCGGCCAACTGTTTGATGCTGTGCTGTTAGATATTAATTTTAAGATTTTTTTATCGTAACGAATCTGTCCATCAGAAATTTTGACAAAAATTCTGGGTGGGAAAAAACGGATTTTCTTCTCAGAAACTTTAAGTGAACACATGAAAGATATATCCATCCCTAGCGCATTCTGGTTGGTGAGTCAGCTTAAACTGTCGCATGCAAATGTGATTTCCTGGGTGCTGTAATGGCTAGCACAGTCAAATAGAAATTGGGATATTTCGGATCAGTTTCTAACGCATGACTGTAATTTCATATTTTGTGAAATGACATTCATAGGTATCATGGTTGCTTAAGTCATCGCTAGGGGAATTTTAGAGTCAAAAATTGTAAGATATTACTTGTGTGTTTGAACAAACTTTTGTTAATTAATTTTTATGATATACCTTGAACAAATTTGAGTTAAATTTATCACGTAAACCCATTAAGGTCATACTGTATAACATAATAGTTACTTACAAATGTATGCCAATTCTACTGTTTTCCTTGGGAACCTCCTGGACTTTCAATGTCATCTGATTTCCCATTTAATCTTCTTAGTCTCTCATTTCTCTTTTTTCTTTCGTTTTTAAATTTCTGTAAATAATTTTGCAAAGTACTTAAGCTTCTATGAAGTACGCCGTAAAAAAAACTCATTAACACCCTCAAGATCATGGATTTCCTTAACTTGATATAACGTTTTTGAAAGTTTGCAATAGACACGGAACAGGAAGAACAGCCGATTTTTTCCACAGTATTTTTTGTCGTGTTTTGTGAAAGTAAACATGGACATTTCTAACTTATTGTCATTGAACAAAGCCTTTTTAATGCAGATCACTTGAGATCAGTTCATTTACATTTAAAAATGTAGTTCTGAGCAGCTGAAATATTGCAGAACATTTTATTCTACAGCATTTGAGGACAAAGTGCTTGAAATTATAACCTTTCAAGAAATTAAAAATTGAAATTTCAGTAGCCAATGTGAAGGAAGTTAAGGTGCTCTTTGAAGAGTAGTTGCTCGGGATTAGCTTATGTCTTATGAAAAGAAGCGAAAAAAACAGAAGGCCTGCTTGCTGAAAGTAGATCATGACAATGTTTTTTATACAGCTGGAGCATTAGGAAAAACCCACAGAATTAGCAATTTCACTGAAATACAGGATAGTTGTTCACTACGCACACCTGAGGCAGATACCACAGAGCATCATGTGTTCGATGGCCGAGGGCTAGAAAGCCAAAGGAATGCTCGGAATAGGCCAGGCTGTACTTACAATTGGAGCAACAAAAAATGGCTTGGATGGAGTCTTGGTTTTAAAGTTATTAATTACTGCACTGAGCTAGGTGAACTACACTGCTGGCCACCCAAAATGCAACACCAAGAAGGAAGCATCCGATTGGCCTGAAATTCGCAGCATGCGTCGCCCGCAAGAGGACATGCAAACGATTAGCATTGCAGGGCATATGCAAATCATGTGCGCCCGGCACGCCACCGAGAAGCACTATAAGAAGGGTGCACAGAAGGCGGGGTGGAAGTAGTGGAAGTGTGTGCTGCCGGAACTCTGCGTGGGAAGCTTCCTGATGCCTCGCCGCAGAATACGGCAGTCATTCCAGCACGTTTTGGAGTTCGACAGAGGACGAATAGTGGCTTATCGCGACAACGGTTTATCGTACCGAGACATCGGCGCCCATGTGGGGCAACATCCATCCACAGTGAGGTGAGTATGGATTCCGTGGGTGCAGGAGCGACGGACGGACGGACCGACGTGAGTGATTGCCGCAGCCGCGGCACACGACCGAACGAGAGGACCGGCATGTTGTGCGGCGAGCATTGACGGCTCGCACCACCACATCACGAACGTTAGCGGAGGAATTAGCGTGTGTTGCGCAACGACCGTGTAAGCATGTACCGTTCGACGTCGTCTGCAGGAGCGGGGACTTGTCGCACGGCGCCCATTGCTCTGGTTACCACTGACGTTACACCACCGGCGAGTGCGGCGGCAGTGGGGCGTTGAACGCCGCACCTGTACTACGGAATGGCTCTACATTGTCTTCTCTGCCGGATCCCGCTGCTGCCTGCAACACCACGATGGTTGGATCTGTGTGTGGCGGCACCGCAGCGAGAGACTATATGACACCTGCCTTATGCATCGCCATACCGGTCCGTCGCCTGGCGTTATGGTTTGGGGCGCAATTGGATATGACACCCGCACCCCTCTGGTACGCATCGCCGGTACACTTAATAGGCACCGCTACATCTCCGACGTTTTGGAGCCTGTAGTCCTCCCTTACCTGCAGAACCTGCCAGCGGCCACGTTTCAACAGGACAATACGTGCCCGCACGTGCCACGCATCGTGCAACAATTCTTCACGGCCCGCCAGGTGTCACTGCTGCCGTGGCTCGCCTGTTCTCCCGATATATCGCCCATCGAACACGTCTGGTCCCTGATCGGCAACCGAGTGGCCCGACAAGCACCACCCGGGGCTACGCCTGATGAACTGTGGCAACGTGTGGAAGCAGCCTGGAACCGACATACCCCAAGCTCACATCCAAAGAATCTTTCGTTCGATGCCGCGGCGTGTAGCGGCCGTTATTGCCAGCCATGGGGGCCACACGAACTATTGATGCCTGCGTGTTCCGCAAGTCGCACGGGCCTGTAAGCTCAATCGTTTCATCTTTGTATCTGTTGTTATGTGTCCAGTAAATCTGGCTTTGCTATCTCGTGTCCCTCTTCGTGTTGCATTTTGGTTGGCCAGCAGTGTATATAAGTTGAAGGTATTTTTTGAAAATTGGCAAAAGAGATTTCGAAGAAATAAACTTTAAATTAATGCCAATCCTTTCCGAGAAGCAGGAAATAAATAAAAAGAATCATCATGATGAGCTCTAAAAGTACTAACTCGCTATTTTGCCACTACTTAGAGTTTCTGTATATGTGCTGTTAAAACCGCTTTAATGTATTCGAATTTTAAAGGTTATGGATTCTAACAAACTTTCGTTGCTTTGCATTTGAGTTACCCTAAGTCAGCTCATTTTGGACAAAATAATATGTTAATTTTTACTATGGAAGCTATTACAGATTTTGAAGCAGCATTATTTGAAAATAAATTGCTTGCAGTTAGTTCATTTCAGCTAAAAAACTGATTTCTGATTTCTGATAGTCGAAACAAGACAAATGTTTTATGGTATTGTTTTAACAACATTATTTGACGCTGTGACAAGTCATTGCGTGCTATCAACAATACATAAAGTTAATATTTTCAAATATAAGAAGTAGTTTAGTTCAATGAATTACATTTCAGAGATTTTTCTTTTTCTTTTTCTTTTTGTTTTTGGTCTATAAACATGAAATAATTTTTGATTACCTTAGTAATAGACTTGGGTATTCAATAAATAATATTTTGTTAATATAGTTCATAAGATTACATTATAGACTTATATATTTTATGTTATTTTGTGGGAGTTCTTTTAAGCCTATAAAATATGCTTACCGTAGATGAAAATAAGACTAAATACCAAGATTGCTAAACACAATCCTTTCTTGCTAAAAATATTATGCATCATGCATTGTTCAGTCGGTGAAACTGCCTTGTTACTTTAACAGCAACTTAATATTATCAAAACTTTACAGAAAATTATCTTTATTTTATACCATGAAATCACTTCAGGTTAGGATGATGTAATTATGGATGACTTTTTATTCAAAAGATGCCACACTTTTTCGCTGCTATGTACTATTCGTTTGTTGGTGATTTACAGAATAAATAAGGAGGTATATTTCTTTTCTTCTTCAAATGGCTTGAACTTTGCCAATCAATTTACGGATGCAGCCAAATGAAGTTCCAATTTAAAAGAAATACGGAATTGCTCGATATGAAATATCAGATCCGTTTACATGAATACAGGGCCCGACTTACGGTCAGTCAAGACCATGTGCACGTCCTGTGCCAGGGGGCCCCTCTATTTTTCCGTCAACAGTTGAAAATAATAATCTATATTATTATTTCCAAGGTAGTTCTGAGGCCCCGAAAATTATGAGGCCCTATGAACGTGCGGAAATCAAACTCTGCATGTATAGTAAGTGTAGTGACATGTTTGAAGCAACACAGAAAATCAGAGGTTATCCTGATAACTGAAGAAATGCAGATCTAAGGTACATTCAACTTGTTGTAACCTTAATGCAACTGTATCTCATATTTTAACAGTATTGTAAAATTAACTTTCAATAACTCCAGCAGCTTTAGTATCTTTTTTCAAAGTGTGTTAGTCTTTGGAATAGAAAACTTCATCCTCCTCTGCAGATCATGTTCCTGTAGTGTCTTAGACTCTTCGTCATTTCTGAAATGTGTTCTGTGTTTCTAGGCTCAGTATACTATTCTGGAAAAGCAGGGGATCATGTAACGTTTTCGCTGACTAAAACTAAAACTACTCTTGCTAAAAGTCTAATCGCTGTTTAGTGCTCTGCATTAAAAAAAAATTTCACATTATTCATTGATGTAGTAAATTATTTTGTTAAATTGCAACTGATATCCAGTAACGGCTTCATCGTACCACCAAAGGGTGATGTAGTACCGACAAGCACTGTGAGCATCCATGCTTCCATTCTTCCAGGGACACAATTCTTTTTCAAAGTCGTATGGAAACACATGTAACTCACTGGCAGATATGTTTGGTCATAGTAAAACTTGTCAGTAATGAACACTTTTCATTAATTAAAATAAATATTTATTAAAACGATTTCATTATTTAAATCAATGGTTGGAAACATGCTTTTCCCAGTAGAATTGGTAAAAAAGTACATTCAGGTTTTGTAATTTGTGGGAGAAAAAGGTTCGTAGAGTAAAATGAGAGTAGGTTAGCCTCATGCAAATTAAATTGTACGACAGTGAATTTCGGAAAATTCGGATGAGTAAAGCTACAAAGCAAAGCCAGATCTTTTTGAATCACCAAACATTGGTTTGGCTTTGGACAACATACAGTGGACAATATCCTCTCGGTGTAAGTACTTTTTCTTCTGTAATGATTTGCTAGGTTTCAGGAAGTTATGACATTTTGAACCATCACACACTGGCCATGAACCAATTTGGGTAGAGACTATTTCACCGTGTGTTTTGTAAGTTTGTGTCTGTCCAGTCATTGTGTGCGTTGGTTGTCTGCAGTTGTGAAGTGTCCAATTTTCATCAGTAATAATTAAATGAAAGAGTAGATCACAATCTTTCTCGTGATAAATAAAAATCTTATCTGCAGCTCTCCCAGCCCCTCTCAGTTTATGGGACAACCACTCTTGTCAAGCTTTTTCATCTTTCCATTTACTTCCAGAAACTGAAAAACAATTTCAATGCGTATTTCAAGCTCTTATGCAATTTCTTCACAGCTTTTCTTGAATAATTTTCGTGGGAGAGGGAAGGGTTTCACAGCAACCAACATGACAGCAGTGCTGAGGACACAAACAGTTTCCCTTCTTTAATACGATGCCACTGGTTCCAGGGAAGGGAGAGAGCCAGCGCCTTAAGGCAAGCACACCATCTATGCCTAAATTTCAGACTCGAGTCCGGGCCCACTTGGACGAACCGTGAGAAGTACCCACTGGGGGGTCGGAGGGTCTGGACTCCTCCAGATTTTTATAGTCGGGGATTCCCAATGTAAAGTACCCCCCCCCTCCAAAAAAAAAATTTCGGGTATATAATGATATAATGCACACTTTTTTATGATGTGAACCAACTAAATTTAATAATATAAAATTGTAATTTTTCGTAGAATGCAAACACGTGTATAATGTGTACTTAATAAAACAGCGATATCGATTCCCAATAAGCAAAGGCAGCTCTGCAACTTTTTAACTTACATTTCTGCCCTATCTGTCATTGTTTTACAGTTGTGTTCGCTAAGTTCCACAATTCGCCAACACAGGCGCCTATGTCGTGGCCGTTAGATCGCGCCTCAGCAACTGCTTTGCTCCAGCACGCGGGGGGGGGGGGGGTCCTAAACTATTTTATACAGTACGTATACATATAATCTGGGGGGTCCGATCACTGTGTACCTGTGATCGCACTCCCCCTTCCGATTTTGAAACATGGTTACGTCACTGCCTTATTTTCAGAATGTTTTATTCAACAGAATTAGTTTTTTTCCCTCATCATCATTACAAAACTCACTTTTATTACGTCGCACAGTTTACCACAATATCATTGCTGTCTAGATAGCTAAAAAATACAGGTTTTGCTTAAAATATCCTATTCATAGTATCTGTTAAAAGAAGATACAGATTATAGAATGGGATCTCAGAGAGAGAGAGAGAGAGAGAGAACTTTCTTATTCCCAACAATACAGTACGTATATTTACTAAATGCTCTTTGGTTGTAACAGAATGAATTCAAGACAATTGTTTCTAAGTAGTAAATTTCCTTATTCTGAGAAAATAGTCGTGTAAAATTTGTAAATACTTATGTGCCGTACCGAAATGCTTAAGCTTTTAAAACATTCGTTCTTTCCATTCTGTAATTCGACCTCTTTTTGTTGTGGGTAGAGCAGGTTATACTGTTAAAAATTAAAATGAAATTAATAATTTCCCCTTTAAATTACAGATTTTCAAAATTTATGCCATTCAGCTAGGCGTTTTGAAAAGCTTAAGTTTCAAAAATAAAATTTAAAAGTTCTGTTAGCTTATAACCTTTACAATTAAATTCTTTAGAGTTCAGAATTATTGTGGTTCCGTTGATTTAAAAGCCAGAGTATAAACTGATAATTTTTTCCTTAGCAGCATAGTATAACGAAGTAAATTTCTCCGTCATTTTTGTCCACGCTGAGGCTCGAACCCGGGTCCCCTCATTCCGGAATAAGTCACTCTACCAATTGAGCTACGCGAACGTTCGTTCTGACTGCTATCTGCCTTTCTGTCAGGGACGTCACAATATTCAGAAACTAACTTCTCTACGTTGAAGAAATGGGAGTGACATTGCATATGCCTACGCACTGGCGAAACCATGCTAGATGACTGTTCCATTTCTGCAATTCTAGGGTCTTAATTTCGGTAGAAGTTCCCAAATTTCAGTTAGAATATCTTGCTTTGCTTCTACTTTTTAAAAATGACTCTCCACACTTACTTAGCCTTTCTAATTTTATCTGTTCTTTCCCTTTTAAATATGCAGTTTCTAAATTTAGTGTGTGTGTGTGTGTGTGTGTGTGTGTGTGTGTGTGTGCGTGCGCATAAAATGTAAATGCTTTTTTTTTTAACAAGTATATGCTTTTTTTTAATTTCAGGTGAGGACTTCACAAGTTCATACATAACTACAAGAGAAACAGTGGAATGCGTATTGATCCCTCGTTTTCTCCTAAGCAAAGCAGGACCAAAATTCTTAGATAATTTGCGAAGGGATGTTGAAGAACTCTACCCCTCAGTACAAGTAATTCTTGACAGATATCTGGAATTGCAAGTGTGGGAGAAATACAAGAAAAAAGTTGTGAAAGACTTGTTTGAAAGATATGCTCCAAAACCTGACTTCAACGGAGCTGATAAAACAAAACCTATGTTTAACAAGTATTTCTAATTTAAAACTTCACGCATACGATTAGGTTTCAATTTATTTACTCTGCTTTTGCTTAGCAGCTCATTGAATTTCTCTTCTTGTCGAAATTTCATGATTTCTCATTTATACAGCGATGTAAACTTTAAAAAAAAACGTTAAAAACAGCATCTGATGGAAGCAAACTGCACGGTATTCTCAAAAGAAGTTCTTCAATATTTTATCTTTTCAACTTATTTGTCTAATACATTAATCAAACAAACAAATGAGACATTAAGCCAACCAGAATTTTTACAATGGTCATATGTGAACTGAATGTTGTGTTTCTCTTTTCCGTTCATATTTATGCTTCTCTTTTCGCATCTGAATATTAATTGCATCATAAAAACTCGCGACTCATACATAACATAAGTAAGGAAATTACATTGGGACAAATATAATCATTTACATAAAAATCGCAACTCTGAACCATTTGAAATCTGAATCTTTCAACAAAGAAAGGAATTCTGGCAAGGGGCATGAACAGGAGATGTTCCCTCGACTATTTACACAAAAGCGACTTATATTCATAATGATTGCTTTTATATATTTCAATGATTCTCTAAAGCCTTTTCTGGGATCAAAATCACCGTAGAAACGTAAGAGTTTGCACTTAACAGAGCTTCAAAGTGCAGTTATCTATGCAAAGTAGACAATAAATATCGCCATACAAAATGTTACTTTATGTTTTTGGTTGTTTGCCTTTATCTCTGAGATTTGAGTGACACAAAAATCAGCAGTAGTAGTTTTGAACCTCAAAAGGTTGTAGCTCACCTTTCTGTGTCAAAAATGAAGTAGGTGTGGTATTTGGCCCTGCCACTCTTTCACGATCTTCCAGAAATATGATTGTGCATATAACCATATAAATGTTAAAAACTTAAAGACAATCATTAGATGACCCCAAACCAAATTTTCAGTGCCAATATTTTAGCACAGGATTTTATCACTGAGAAATGATGTTATTTGCAGTTTTTTACATTGAAAATTAACCACCTAAAAAGAAATTATGGGAATCAGATGAAAATCGTTGTCAAGACGAGCTGGCGTATGATTAAGTCATAATCACAGTTCCATAACAAAGACTAATTTATTTTATACTCTTATACGTGTACACAGGAACCACATGGTTTGTAACACCAATGCCATGGCAAGAATTTAGGCATCAAACAGTGCCCTGTTTCATGGTAAACTACGCCTGTTGTCATTCAGTGTGGCTACGCTGCATCAGTCCCACATAAGTCTCCATGGGACGTCCTATCAAATCTCAAACGCTTGTACATACAAACATATTACTAAGCTGTTCTCTGAGATTCAGAGGTTAGCTCCAAAAAGAAATACAAACTACCAGATATTTTTACTTACTGTTGTCGTATCAAACTTCTCCATTTACAGCGATCTTGACATACAACTGAGAAGTCAGGCATTGCCAATAGATGTTAGTGATATATAGGGTAATTCATAAAGAAGTATACAATTTCAACGCACTATAAAACAAGAACAATGTAATATATTTTATGTTACCTGTAACAGAATTGTAGGGGAATGTTTAAAGTTTTTTTAGAGACAGTCACAGATGTCCTATGTGTGCGCCCATAGTCACACGACACACATCCAGCTGGTCAGGCATTTCCAATGGATGAGAAGTCAATCATTCCCAATAGATGTTAGTGATATACAGGGTGATTCATAAAGAAGTATACAGTTTCAACGCACTATAAAACAAGAACAATGTAATCTATTTTATGTTACCTGTAACAGAATTGTAGAGGAATGTTTAAAGTTTTTTTAGAGACAGTCACAGGTGTCCTATGTGTGCGCCCTTAGTCACACGACACACATCCAGCTGGTCAGACATTTCTGCCCAAACGCGATACACGCGGTTGTCCAGGACTTTTAAGTTTGCACAAACAACCCGCAGTTTCAAATTTTTTTATACTAATCGTAGATAGATTTTCTGGTTGGAGGTTCTTTTCCGAATCGTGATCGAAAATGCCGTTGCACAACAGTTACAGATTCCGTTTTGCTTAATTCAAGAACACAAAACACCTTCTCTACTGCAGACGCTGCCATTTTGACTGATTAGTCAGGTGAGACGAGCGCTATCGCCTACGTTACTTCCCTCAGTAGCGGAACACAAACTTTATGAGTACATCTATCTAAAGGTTCGCAGTTGTGGTCCGTGTCTTCAACTGTTACTGTTTTGCAGCATCTGGAAACTGTGTACTTCTTTATGAATCACCCTGTACTTTCCTAATTGAAGTTAGTGGTATATATACAATTAACAGAGCGCCCGTCTTGATGGGGACTCCAGTGTTCAAGGTGAAGAGGGGTTCTAATCAGGCACTAAATGTGTTATAGAAGAGGCAAACTGCAGTTTAGTGTTTGACAGAAATTTCGTAAGAAATTCGTATTATGTACAGATTTAACTTAACCCAATCCACTCTCAAAAAATAGGGGGGTGAGAGAGTCCATGAGATATGACTCTTGGTAGCCTTAATGTTTTGTAGACGTTAAAGCTTGTCTAGTGTCATTTTTTATTTTACTTTTTTTCTTATTTTTTATTTTTTCCGCTATGAGGTTGTTCATGAGTTTTAATTTGCAACTGTGGATAAGAAATGTCTATTAAAAAAAAAAGAAATAGCGTTAGCTATTAAAATTGTGCGTGTTCATCTAAATTCACGGAAATGTAAGATTGTTGCGTTCGGTATGTGTTTCAGATGTTTGAACTCTTTCAGAGGTGAAACGGCAGATTGAGAGTAAATTTGGAGGATTCGGATCCCTCCAGATCCCCTTTCCGTAGCATCACGCCTTCCTGTCATTGAAGAAAACTAATAGTTTTAAGGACTCCATTATTGTAATGTTGCATGATCTAAGATGGATGTCAATGACGATCACTATCACAAATAATCACATCTCGGGCCATGATGCTAGCTGTAAAGGCAGGGTGTCATTTGATGGTCGTAAGTGAACAGGAGCAGTTACTGCCCTATTTTACTACTGTGCATGCATTCTCTGGCAGCTAGACATAAGCAGAATTTGTTGCTGAAAATAAAGTGAGATTATTCCCTGTCACGGGTTGTAAAAGGTTAGTACCACACAGTAAGTTCTGTTGGTGATATCTGCTGGTCAATGGATGGTACGTGAAACCTCTAAATTACGATCACCTTTCAGACAAGGAAAAAGTGACTGTTGTTGGGAAGTGGCCGCTGTTCGGAAGTTAGGCCTAAATAAATATTCCTGGTCACGTCAGTTGCGTTTTGGCTGAGAAAATCCTGGGAGTCGATGGGGAATTAAGGACAGATGTGGTAAGCGATTGCAGCGGTACAAAGATCAGAATAAAGACTGCATACTGTTATCCTACAAAAAACTGAGCTTAGTTCAAGAGTGAAAATATCCATATTTTGAACAGTAAATGCAACTGATTTTTTTCGGCTGAATTTTGTAACCAGCAAAAAGCAGTTTAAATGCAATAGTTTTTCTCGTTATTTCCACCTATCTGTTCACTAGAATTGGATGACTTACAGCTAAGCTTAAACAATTACGCATGGTGTAGAGAACATCAGGAAGGCAGTGTCTGAACTCTCGTCTTAAAAAAGCCCTTAGAAATAACAAGGTAAGAGATTAGGGTTAGTTGTACCCTATGGGAAAGAACTGAACTACTCTTGACCACATGGGAGGCGCATTGGGCAGATGTGTTGCAGCTCGGCCGTCCCCTTCCACGAAGCTTCAGCAGCTGGAGCAAATGCAGCCTCGAAAAGGAGTGGCAGGATAATCCCCAAGAACTGCATGATAATCTTACCCTTTGGATGCTTCACAGATATCTCAGTATTTCAGCAGTTGCTGGTAATCATAGACTATCAAAACGTACCCATTTCTCCTAATTGTTCATGCCTGACTTCCCTATTACGTGTTGTGTATGTCCACAATATTGCCATCAGTTTGCTCAAATGACTTCTGCGTTGCCTATTTTGTTATATGTCAAGCTCCTCCTTTGTATGTCTCATATTCATGTTTTTGATACTGATCCGTCATATGTATGTCCATGCACGGTCGCTGCCATATATAGCGAAACCTCCATTAACGGACACCTTCGAACAACAGCAAGTTTTAGTTGGTACCGAATAGCTTCCGTAGGATTAACATTATCGATGACCTCCTAACAACGAAACCTCTAAACAGCGGTCAACGGACACTACAGTCAGCCCTGGAGGAGATCTAACGTACACCCTGTCCCTTGGATTTTACGTAATTCTTTTGGTACTTCGGTAAGAGGGATAAGATAGGGACAAAGAATATTTATTGCTAAGGGCATGATGGGTTGGATTACGGCTGGCACGATAGTATGCTTAAGTGAAAAGAAAACAGTTCAAAGTTTAGTTCTACGTGAGGTTATAACGAAGTAAATTTCTCCGTCATTTCTGTACACGCCGGAGCGCGAACCCGGGTCCCCTCATTCCGGAATAAGTCGCTCTACCAATTGAGCTACGCGGACGTTCGTTCTGACTGCTATCTGCCTTTATGTCGTGTGCGTCCTTCTGGCAGGTACGTCACATCTCCCCCCCCCCGGAAAGAGGGCCGGGGGTCAGCCGTGACCATGAATCGTTGCAGGCATCCGTCCGCTGTAGAACGTGCACATGAGAACTCCCAGTCAATCTGGTGTGTGGAATGCAACGTCACACACATTTATTTTTCGAAGCGCTGGAGAAGAGATTCTCTTATTTTTCCTATCTCGCAGTGTGGAAAGAACATCACACCATTGCGAGATTTTGAACGGCCGGGTAATCCGGAAAGTTCGGGTGCCATTGTAACGAAGTAAATTTCTCCGTCATTTTTGTCCACGCCGGGGCGCGAAACCGGGTCCCCTCATTCCGGAATAATTCGCTCTACCAATTGAGCTACGCGGACTTTCGTTCTGACTGCTATCTGCCTTTATGTCGTGTGCGTCCTGCTGGAAGGTACGTCACAAGGTGATCTGCAGCCTCTATGGATGTTTCAATCGGCCAAGCGGGTTGCGATGGAGGTTGATGGTGCCTGGATTTTTGCCCGTTTGAAGCGATGTTTCTTGGTTTGGTCCCTGTGGGCTGTGCTCATGTTTTACGGCACGCGGCCAACTAACTGTGCATCTTGGCTTTACTACCTATTGCTTTCTTCTTGTTCTTCTTTCCTTTAGCGTAACCTAACCCTAATCCCCCTAGGTTATTTTTCTAATGGTTGTTTAACAACAGACGTCAGACAAGGCTTTCTTAAAATCTTCTACACCAAGAATTATTTATTTAATTACATTCAGTTTTATTCAGCAGTCAGCATTTGAGAAATGCGTTGCAACGTTTTCTGTATTGTGCATAAGGTTCATATATTTATTCTGCTTTTGCAGAAACGCAGCGGCCTAGCAATGTTATCTTGTACGTGCTAATATAATTCAGAAGTTAGCTAAGATACTACACCAAGGGCTATGAAATATCGTCCAGAAATGGGAGCAAAATTTTTGACAAAACGCTTTTTATTACTGTAACCGTGACGTAGAAGCCATGCATTATTTCGAAAACAAATGAGCGAAAATCTGATCGGAGACACCCAATGACACATGGATCGTGAGAGTAAAAGAACTGTGCTGGCTATCATATTATTAGCAATGCACAAGCTATAAAAGGCTTTCGAAAAGCGTGACACAAATTATATCAGAGTGGTCTACGCAAATGAGCAACATTGCGAGATGATGATGCTTAAGAGCGAGTGCAAAAGAAATGCGTAAGCATCAACACATCGCCCTGATCTGCCTCCTGCTACCGAAGTTGTTGTACACTCGTAAAATATCGAAGCTTTTGGGCAGAGCCATTCCCATTTCAGCTCAAGCAACACAGTTCGTCATTCCTATCTCAGTACACAGTACGTTGTAAGTCTTCACTGGTTAAGCAGATACTACTTGTACATTAGCATTGTGTTCTGCCGTTTCATGTCTTTGATCAGCAAAGAACCGAACAAGGGATGATAGATTGGTGAAATTTGAAGCTTAACAAACAGGAAGTAGATTAGATTTCTTCCGAAACATCCTGCAGAGATTAATGACAGAAATTCATTTGTGATTGTTGTCTTCAACCCGTAGTGATCATCTCTGCTGGACAATGGAAAATACAGTAGACGAAATAACTGTGGCCCTTCATATTTTTGACAAATATAAGTAGACATGAAGCACAATACCTGTGTTATATGTCACATGTCCCCACTGTCACATGCAAATTTGAAATGCACTCATTGGTGCCCGTGCGCGTGCTTGGCGAAAATCAGCCTTTAAAAAAACGAAGCAATTATGACATTGCTCAGCTGAATGCTGAGCGATACGGATGCTCTTTGAGAGAAATAGGTGTTAGTGATTTCTATCAACTATCCTAAGACATAATTAACGCAAATAACTTGTTGAAAGTGTTAGGTTTAAAAACAATGCATCCCGTTCGGCTCTCGATTGTCTGATATCGAACGGGAGATAATCGATGTCTGAAGAGCACAAACTGATATGGATGCCATAGATATTTCCCGAGCTATCAATAGGAGTTTAAAAAGGCGTCCAAAATTACCTGAAAGATCCAACTGGATACCGCAAAAAGAAGAGCACCGGCATACCATCTAAAGTTACGAATCAAGAACTTCGTCTTCTGAGGCGCAAAGCATCAAACAGAATTGTAACATGTCGACAACTGCGCGAAGAATTAGATTTGCCAGTTACTGTTCGACGAACACAACTGTTGCTGAATCAATCAGGACTTCGATCGAGAAAACTCCAGAGGAAACCAATTCTGCCTTCAATCCACAAAGCCAACCGAAAAGAATTCGCTCACAGCCATGTGAGTTGGAACTCTTAAGTGGGGAATGTTTTTTTTTTTGTTTTTGTTTTTTTTTCTCTAACGAGAAAAAATTTAATCTGGATCGCGCGGATATTATGCATCGTTATTGGAAGAATGACCAAGGAGAACCGCTAATGTTTTCCGCTTGACATCAGGGAGGTGGTTTGGTCATGATATGGGGTCCAGTTGGCTGGAAACAGAACAAGAAAGATGACACCGAATTTTCGGGTGCAATGAGCACGTTTTTTGAATCCGTTCTGATGCGAAGTAAATTTACCAACGCTATTCAAAATCAATGCAACCGGTACGAAAAACACTTGTATCTGACTGAAGAAAAAAATATTCAATCGGGTTTTTAATCCCGCAGATATTACTGTAAACGGAAACGTCAACGCCCTGTGGTGGCATACTTATGCGTTAAGAAAAATTTGAATTTATTTATATGATAAACATTTCGCAGCGGAAACACGTACTCTTCAAAATAAAATAAAAAATTCAAATCGGGCTCTTAGAAGCTGAGATATCGACAAATATAATATATGCATCTACCCCCCTCCCCCACGCGGAAAAAGCATTGATTATTTTAAAAAGAAAGTATTTTCAAAAGGTTTTTCGATGTCAGCGGAATCAGTGCATGAAAGAATTTTTTCAGTCGAGTTTTCAGAAGCTCAGATTTTACTGCAAATGCATATCAGACGCAGAAATTAATCCTTACGCCCCCTGGTGGCCAAACCATTGTTTATTAAATATTAGAAATTGTATGCTGAGAATTTCCTATTAGGAGCTGTTTCCGGTGCAGAAAGAATTTTTCAAATCGGAGTTTTAGAAGCACAGATATTGAGGAAAACGCAATTTACCTAGCGGAAAGTCTATGCATTACTTGAAATTTTTGAACTTAAATAAGAAGCATTTTGCACCGGATATGCTACTTAACAAAGATGGAATTTTTCAAATCCGACTTTTAGAGGCAGAGATATTGACAGAAATCAGATAGACATCTACGCCCTCTGGTGGAGAAACCATGCTTTATTTTAAGATAGAAATATTATCAAATGTTTATCGACAGGTGCGGTATCAGTCCTCGAAAGAATTTCTTTAATCGGGCTTTCGGAAGCGGAGATTTTGCTGCATATACCTACGAAGCAGAAATTTAACTCTTACGCCCCTGGTGGCCAAACCATATTTTATAAAAAATTAGAAATTACAATAAAAAAATTTTCCACCAGGAGCTGTCTGTATCCGGTGCTGGAAGAAGTTTTCAAATAGGAGTTTTAGAAGCAGAGATATCAGGGAAAGCGCAATTTACATAAACTCCCCCTGGCGGAAAGTCAATGAATTATTTAAAAATTTTGAAATTATATTAGAAACATGTCGCACCGGAAAACCTGCCCAACAAAGAAGAATTTTTTTAAATCGGATCATTAGAAGCAGAGATATTGACAAAAACAAGATATACATCTACGCCCCCAGGCGCAGAAACCATACATGATTTTAAGAAGAAAATATTCGGAAAAGTTTGACTACGTTAATAGTATCGGTCTATGAATGATTTTTTTCAATCGAGATTTTAGAAGCTCAGTTTTTGCTGCAAATGCGTTAAAAGCAGAAATCAACACTTACGCTCCCTGGTGGTTGGATCTTTAGAAGCAAATATATGGATTAGAATGATTTTGAATTCGATATCATCTGCATTTACGCCCTCTAACGGCAAAATTTTGCATCGTAAAAAAAAAAAGAAATAAAGGATCATCATTCGCGCATTTCAAGCTTCCTAATGCAAAAGAATTTTTCAAATCGGATTATTAGTTGCAGAGATATCGTGTCTACAGACGGACGGACAAACCGATAACATAAGCACGATCTTTTTAAAAAAGACGTGCTAACAAGAAAGTTGACACCGAATTTTCGGGTGTAATAAGCACATCTTTTGAATCCGTTCTGACGCAAATTAAATTTATCAAAGCTATTCAAATTCAATGGAACCGGTATGGAAAACAATAGTATCTGACGGAAGAAAGAAGTTCTTGAATCGGGTTTTTAATCCCTCAGATATTGCTGTAAACGGAATTGTGAGCTTACGCCCTTTGGTTGCAGACTTGTGCGTTAAGAGAAACATGAATTTTTTGAGAAACATTTCGCACCGGAAACGTTCTCCAACATAGAAAGAATTTTTCAAATCGGTCTCTTAGAAACACAGATATCGACAAAAATAAGATGTGACTTTACGTCCCCTGGTGGGAAAACTATGCATTATTTTAGAAAGAAGGTATTCTCAAAAGGTTTTTCCATATGAGCACTATCGGTCCAAGAAAAAAAAATTAGTCGATTTTCAGGAACCCAGATTTTGCTACAAATACTTTAGAAGCAGAAATTAACTCTTATGCCCCCTAGTGGCCAAACCATTCTTTACCAAACATTCGAAATTATGTGAAAAATATTTTCCATCAGATCTTGTATGCGATACAGAAAGAATTTTTCAAATCGGAGTTTTAGAAGCAGAAATAACGCAGAAAACGCGATTTGTCTTTGTGCCCCCTAACGGAAAGTCTATGATTTACTTGGAAATTTTAAATTTATAGGAAAAACATTTCGCATCGGAAACACTATCCAACAAAGCAGGAATTTTTCAAATCGGACTCCTAGAAGTAGAGATATTGACAAAAATAAGATATACATCTACGGCCCCTGGCGTAGAAGCCATGCATTATTTCAAGAATAAAATGTGTTCCTAAAAGGTTTGTCGACATGAGTAGCATCGGTGAACAAAGCACTTTTTTTCAATCGAGATTTTAGAAGCTCATATTTTGCTGCAAATACATCAGAAGCGGAAATTAAGACTTACGCCACCTGGTGGCCAAACCATTTTTTCAAAAATTAGAAATTATGTGCAAAGGATGTCCCATCAGGAGCTGTATCCTGTGCAGAAAGAATTTCTAAAATCGGAGATTTAGAAGCAGAGATATACGGGGGAAAGCAATTTACCATTACGCCCCCTAGCGGAAAGTCTATGAATTAATTGAAAATTTTGAAATTACATGAAAAACATGTCACATTAGAAACACTTTCCAACAAAGAAGGAAATTTTCAATTCGGACTCCTAGAAGTAGAGATATTGACAAAAATACGATGCACATCTACGCCCCTTGGCGTAGAAACCATGCATTATTTTAAAAAGAAAATGTTTCTAAAAAGTTTCTCGTCAATGAGTACTACCAGTCTACAAACTATGAATTTTTTCAATCAAGAATTTAGAAGCTCATATTTTGCTGCAAATACCGGGTGTTTGTAATTAAACTGACACTACTCAGAGGCATTGGTAGCTCGATCGAACAACCGGAATGGCACCAAACTTGGTAGGGGGACGAATGACGACGTGGGAAGAAGAATGCCGCGAAAAAAAAATTAGTTCCAAACGTCGCCGATAGGGGGAAAGGTGGCGCTGTTGTAGTCAACATAACCGATAATTTGCATAAAGCACCGGCACGACGTCAAAATGCAAATTCACGCCTGCGTTGGCGACAACAGCGCCAGTAATGCAGGCCATAAAGACATGGGGAAAGTTCCGAAAGACATTCCGAGGACCAGCGTAGCTCACCATGCGTCTTATGTTACCACAGCGCGCGTTACTTGTGAAGTTGTTTTCCCAATCCAACGCAGCAGCCGCTCTTCGTGAGTTCAGAACCCGTCACAACCTACGTAAAGGCCCTCTCTCAATTAATGCATTAAAAGGCATGCTTCGGAAGTTTGAAGAAACAGGCTTACTAACAGTTCGGCCTGGCAGAGGACGGAAACCGGTGTCGGAAGAGACAATTTCAGATGTTGCGACTGCGATCATCGACGGCACACAGAGGAGCCTTGCTGGGAGTAGCTCGACAACTGAATTTGAATGTTACGACGGTATGGAAAGTCTTGCGGCGAGTTCTCCACTACTATCCATACAAGATCAGCCGTGTGCACCAACTCCAAAAGAACGATTATGATCAACGATTGACATTTGCTCTGACGTTTCTTGCCAGGATGGAGGTCGACGATGCTTGGCCGTGGAGAATTCTGTGGGAAGATGAGGCCCATTTTCATCTGAATGGGACTGTTAACACGCACAATTGTTGAATTTGGGCATCCGAACCACCCCACTCAATTCAGGAAATGCCGTTGCATTCACCAAAACTCACTGTTTGGTGTGGCTTCACAGCGGACTTCATCGTTGGACCATTCTTTTTCAGACCATTACTCCAACAGGACCCGTAACTTGTACCATTACCGCGCAGAGCTATCGCGATATGCTGACTAGTTTTGTCGTTCCACAACTACTTGTGAAGTTGTCAATGTCTGGATCGGTTAATCTTTATGCAGGATGGAGCACCACCACACATTGGTCAATCGGTATAGCAGCTGTTGCGGCATCACTTCACAAACGAAAGGGTCATTAGTCGCAGTTTTCCGGTTGCATGGCAGCCTCGTTCCCCGGATCTAACTCCATGCGACTTTTAGCTGTGGGGTTTTTTGAAGTCCAAGGTCTATCTTGGTGGGGTCCCGACCTTAGCTACCTTAAAGGACAACATATCACGGACTGTGATGAACATTCCTTGTGACATGTTGCGTTCGGCCGTAGAGAATGTTGTGCAGCGGATGCAAAGTGTGGTTCACGAGAACGGCGGTCACATGAATGTGGTCGTTGTCCTCGCCGGGGAAGTGAATATGCTGAATAAAAGGTAATGTTTCAATTCCGTTTCGTCTTTGTTATTGATTTGTCTGTCCATTATACCTATTTTTAACACTGCACAGAGCCACATTTTCCCCTATCTGCGACTTTTGGAACAAATTTTTTTTTTTCGAGGCATCCTTCTACCCACGTCGTCATTCGTCCCCCTGCCAAGTTTGGTGCCATTCCGGTTGTTCGATCGAGCTACCGATGCCTCTGAGTAGTGTCAGTTTAATTACAAACACCCGGTACATCAGAAGCGGAAATTAAGATTTACGCCCCTGGTGGCCAAACCATTTTTTTACAAAAATTAGAAATTATGTGCAAACGATTTCCCATCAGGAGCTGTATCCGGTGCAGAAAGAATTTTTCAAATCGGAGATTTAGAAGCAGATATATTGGGGGAAACGCAATTTACCTCTACGCCCCTAGCGGAAAGTCTATGAATTACTTGAAAATTTTGAAATTATATGAAAAACATGTCACACTGGAAACACTATCCAACAAAGAAGGAATTTTGCAAATCGGACTCCTAGAAGTTGAGATATTGACAAAAATAAAATATACATCTACGCCCCCTGGCGGAGAAACTGTGGAATATTTTTAAAAGAAAATATTCGGAAAAGGTTAATCAATGTCAGAGGCATCGGCGCACGAAAGAATTTTTGAATCGATATTTTAGGAGCTCAGATTTTATGGCAAATACATCAGAAGCAAAAATTAACATTTACGCCCCTGGTGGCTAAAGTATTTTTTACCAAAAATTTGAAATTACATGCAAAAGATTTTCCATCAGTAGATGTATCCGCTGAAGAAATTTTTTTTCGAATCGGAGTTTTAGAAGAAGAGTTATCGGGAAAAATGTAATTTACTTTTACGCCCCCTAGCGAAAAATCTATCTGTAATTTAAAAAAGTAACTATGTCTAAAATACTCTTCGACATAAATTGAATCGAAAGATAGAAGAATTTTTTCAATCGGATGTTTAGAAGCAAATATGTGGAATAAAAGTTATTTTTGAATTCGACATCATCTGCATTTACGCCCTCTAGCGGCGAAATTGTACATCGTAAAAAAAACGAAATAAAGGATCATCATTCGCATATTTCAAGCTTCCCAATGCAAAAAGAATTTTTTAAATCGGACAAATAGTTGCAGAGATATCGTGGGTACAGACGGACGGACGGACGGACGGACAAACCGGTAACATAAGCAGGATCTGGTTTTATAAAAGACGTGCTAAAAACGATATTGCATTCGTGGATGGAAAAATGAATAGTTCTGGTTACTAACATATGTTAAGCAGCGAGTATTCTCGAAATTGACTTAAAATGGCCGGTAGAAATTGGTTGTTTCAGCAGGACAATTGCAAAATCATAAGTCAAATGCGTCCCAGATTTTGTTTAAGTTGAAAAAAATAAAATTTGTCGAACCTTGGCTGGAAAAATCACCTGATATAAATATAATAAAGAATGTATGGTAAAGTCTGGCTCGGAAGGTGTATGAAAACGGCCGTCATTTCATGAATAAGGACAGTTTGAAAACATCTATTCTTGAATCATGAAATTCTATCGATATGAAATGTAATCAGGACTTGTTTGTACCTCCATGTCTAATGGTAGAGTGGTCTAAGAAGCGTTCTTTTGGCCCCTTGTAATGCAGGGTACGGATTCAAACCTCGGCTAGGCGTGGATCTTTTGCTAATTTTTACGCCGTTGGTTTTGTCGCGTCCCTGAAATCATAGGGACAAGTGGATCCTTCTATCATTGAATTCTCATATAGGTTTCTGAACAGCGGGGAAAAGTGGTCTGCACCGACCCCGGACTATCATTCGCATTAAGACATAAGATTTCGCTTCAACCACAGAAAATGTTTTTTCGTGCTTACTTGTATGTGTGTCAGTGTGTGTGTATTCGAACTGTATATTGTTAAAGTTTTGTTTGTTACGATCGTATTATTTAACTAAACAAATGAAAGACAACCGGCACAACGAATTTAGCATAGGAACTGCATGCCACACCACCTCCAGCACGTGTCTTTTAATTGTTGGAGTTTGGGTTTCATTTAAAATGACGGGATGGCAACTCTCCCCGACTTTTGGTCCATGCCGTGTCATCAGGTCTCGGTGGACATGAAGAATATCTACGTCCACCGTTTCATCAGGTCACGGTGGACATGAAGAATATCTACGTCCAATTCAGGAATTATCAGTCTTCTTATGCAAGCGTATGGTGGACAAAAGTGATATGTACGTCCATTTCGGGAAGGATCTGTGTCATTCACATTTAAGCGCATTCTGGGAAACTCTCTAGAAAATCCGAAAGCGAAATGGTAAACCGATTCATGATTGCCACTGCAGTCAAATCAAATGATGAGGGCAAAACTGAAATAAAAGAATTACTAATCATTGTTTAACAACTCCATGAAAATGTTTTATAAACATTTTCAACAAGGAAATGTTTTACACATAAATCAGGTACAGCCACAAAATTTCTTAACAAGGAGGCAAGTTAGCCCAGTGGACTAAATGGCAAACCAATCCTTTTCCGCTTTATCCGGCTTCACAATGTCAAGAGGAAACGTTCGCCTCTTTCTGTCGCCGATGGGAGACTACCTTTACCGAAAGCTGGGGGACGAGCCCAATACCGAACTAGCATGGAGTCTCATTAGAGAACACCTGGGGCGGACATTATTTGGAAATGAATATATTACCGTCCCTCTTTTGCAGTACGCCGTATTTTTCAACCAGATGTTTGCTTTTATCAAAGTCAAAAAGGTAATGCACAAAATGGGCTTTTATTGTATACTCACAATTGTCCAAAAAGATGTTTAAACCTCATTGCTCTAGGCTTTTAGGCAAGGGAAGAAGGTATCGGTTTGTATTGAAACCATTTACACTGGTAAAGCGATCTGATCTCTTGATCAGTTTAATACTGAGCCTTTCACAACAGCAGCGATTTCTGAATGTCGTCGTAAACAAATGCACAGAAATGAAATTGCCTGATTTTTTTACATCACCAGCTTTCCGAAAACATATTCTCAAAATCTCGCAATCCATCAGCTCCGTCTAACACAGGTGAGACATGCATATATGTCAGGTCCATATTAAGTGCATTATCCTCAGCTGAAAGTAAACGATATGAATAAAAAATGTGAAATCCCAGGATCTGAAACGAGTTACACAATACCATAAGGTTCCGTTGTAAGCATTCAGAGCCCACAGTGAATGAGTAGGATGGTGCTGAAGTCCAGGTTTGAAACAGTTAGCCATGCTGATTGATCCCTAGTTGTCTAACAACATATATCCAGTAACGGAAATACCGGCCACTTACTTAAATCTAGATCAAAATCTATCTCTTCGCATTATTGTTCATCTGCGGAGCCTGGCGAGACACTCGAGGACTTTAAATATGTTGACTCAGACATTGTTCCAACGTCAATTTGATTATTGACGTATGGTCTTCTCTGAGTGATGCAGATGGCCTGTTGTCATTACTGTTGGATCTTACCTTTACAGGCTGATGTGGCCGCGGCACCAGGTGAAGTATCGCCTGCAGTGAAGCACCCGATATCTCCACCGAAAAAAAAATAAACATCTAAATAAAAATAAAAAAACACTAAAGAAAATTTTGTCAAAAATTTTGCTCTCCTCCTCTGCTGCTAGGGGCTAGCAAGGAGTTTTCCTACTTGCGTTGACAACCGAAAATTATGCAACAACAAATTAATTATCTGATTCCAATAATTAATAATGACCTCCCATAATTAATTATAACAAATTAATTATTAACTTCCCGCAAAACCCGTACCGCGATTGGGCGTGGATGCCTGGATTTAACTCCAGCACGTTCCAATCTACCGAAAATCACAGCAACGCACACACACACTCAAAAAGATACCCAACGCTCATTTCACGTACGCTTGACATTTAATATCCAACGTTATATTATATACAATGCCACCTTTATCCATGAAGTGACACAAAAATCTGCTGAGATGAATGTATGGTGGGCTGCTCTATCGGCAGCTTAATTATGCGCAATGATTTAAACACTTTATCACTGATTAAACGATACCACTGATTTATCTCACTCTGATTTAACAATTAACACTGATTCAAACACTGTTCACTGATGAAATTCTAGCATGCACAATAAACAAATAGAGCGAAGGAAACATATGTGAGAGATTACCCAAAACATTTGAATACACACTTTAGAAAACGATAATTGAGTACGAGCGTGGGTACCAGCAATTAAAATGATACAGTAATTATCATGACTGCCGCAGTTTAATTATAAGCTATATATATATATATCTATACCATTACACACACCTGCATAGGCTTGATGCCAAATTAGCAGGGAAGAGCTCTTAAGACTTATGGCCATAACACAAATAAAAATCACGAATAAAATGTGTTGGAGGCCTCCGCTGTCGTGCGTACTCCCTTTCACAGGGGACAGAGTTCTATATGCTGTTCACTGTCCGACGGCACTTGTACGTCGTGAGCAAATGTTCATATGAAGACCACATACCTTGGCAACCGTTGTCTGAGGTCCTCAGCGCAGAGAAGTGGCAAGAAATATCCTGCCTGTTTTCGTATGTAGACCGTCTAGGCAAAAGTGCACTAATGTCGACCTAGTATCGGTCGAGAAGTCCAAAGGACTGAGATGTCCTCGTTTTAAGAGGGGATCATTCATAGCCCTCCTTACTTGCTTCTCTGCTTCTTTTTCCGAGCTCTCCCAGCGGTCATCTCTCCGGCCTTGGTTCCATGCCCCTCGCTGGTGCTGGTCTCGTGCGTGTCTTTTCGAATCCGCCCTCCGAATGAATCGCCGCTTGTTTTTCTCTTCTTTGTCCTGTCACAGGGCTTCTCTTAGCCACTTGAAAAGGGATTTATCACCTTGTTTTCAACTGTGGGTGGTAGTCGGTTCTCCCTTATCCCGTTCAGTTCGGAGAAACATGCAACCACCAGAATGTCTCTTGGCTTCCAGAGGGAATTTTGGGGTGAGTTTTGCAGACTTTCGTTAGAGTTGAAAATGCACAAGACTGTTGCTATGAGTCCGAAATAGAGATGGTCTGTCGCCATGTGCCTTTCACTATTCTCGTTTGCCAGAAGGCTCCGAATTATGCACTTATCAAATAATGAACAAATTTTAACAATGGCAGTGATGAACAAATTAGAGGATCAATTACCGTAATTAATTATAACTATGAGTGCCGCCTTGCAGTTACATCGAAACACAAATTTACCGCATAAATAAAATATAAAAATTTTCCACAAGTTAGGCTGCACCCTATAACAATCCTTCTACCTTCCAAAGAAAAAAAATATGAATGTATTTTTTTTTCATTGAAGAATGGAAAATTTTGAATATGGACATCTTCCTCTTTCTTTCTTTCCCATATTCCATGACATGTCTAATTCCGGATTTTAAACATATCAGGGGTAATGGGAAAGTCTCGATAACATCTCTGATCCATTCATCATTGCCCATAACAAGAAAAGAATATAAACATAAGTTACACAGGTGAGAGCCAATGTGCGTCCGACCAAAACCCTTTTGGACTCAACGTGCCTTTCCTCTTATCTAGGTCTGCACTTCTGCGCGGTCCTGAGTTTGGCTCGCGAAATCTTCTTCCTCCTCACAACTGTATATTTCTGTGCTATCACTATCCTCCTCGTCTGCAACCATTTCTTCGCTGGATTTTTCCTCTTCAGCCTGATGTCCAAAGCTGAGAGGTTTCCCCACTCTCCCGTGCTCGTCTAGGGGTCTCAACGACGCTCTCGTTATGATGGGGGGACTTTTTTCTTTGCTCCCCTCTGCGTCTCCTCCGTGAGCTGCTGCGTCCTCCAACATGGGAGCAGGCTGGGCCGCCGTCCCTGTCTCTTCCAACCCCTGACGTGTTTCCGATTCATGCGGCTGAAAACAGCGCATATCCCTTGCGATCACCGGCCAAGCGGGCGTCACCCAGTCATCATCCTGCTCTGAGAACTATTCTTCATGATGCCTTTCGCGTCCGACCAAAACCCTTTTGGACTCAACGTGCCTTTCCTCTTATCTAGGTCTGCACTTCTGCGCGGTCCTGAGTTTGGCTCGCGAAATCTTCTTCCTCCTCACAACTGTATATTTCTGTGCTATCACTATCCTCCTCGTCTGCAACCATTTCTTCGCTGGATTTTTCCTCTTCAGCCTGATGTCCAAAGCTGAGAGGTTTCCCCACTCTCCCGTGCTCGTCTCGGGGTCTCAACGACGCTCTCGTTATGATGGGAGGACTTTTTTCTTTGCTCCCCTCTGCGTCTCCTCCAACCCCTGACGTGTTTCTGATTCATGCGGCTGAAAACAGCGCATATCCCTTGCGATCACCGGCCAAGCGGGCGTCACCCAGTCATCATCCTGCTCTGAGAACTCTTCTTCATGATACCTTTCGTCTGCGGTTGGCATACCTATGCTCAACGAAATTTCCTCATCCCCCTTTTCATCTTGATATTGCCCTGTGTCAAACACCCTTCTCTGTGGTGGTTTGAAAATCCTGTCTACGTGTGTGAGTCGAGTTCGTCTCATATCATTTACTGGGGCGATTTTAAAGTTCACTGGGGATGTTTTCTCAATTACTCTGAAAGGTCCTATAGAAGGTTTTGCCAACTTTCGCGACCT
Source organism: Macrothele yani (assembly GCA_039090855.1). Lineage (NCBI taxonomy): Eukaryota > Metazoa > Arthropoda > Arachnida > Araneae > Macrothelidae > Macrothele > Macrothele yani. The sequence continues at coordinate 107,776,148 of CM077004.1, read as the reverse complement.
TGTTTTGGATGCTGATGGGTCGTGCTGGTACACTATGTCCCCAATCTTGATCTGTTTGTCTACAGCCGACTTTGCTCGATATTCCCTGGAAGTTTGGGCTGCCTCTTCCAGATTATCCTTGACAATATTATACGCTTCTTGCATCCTCGTGACTAAGCTCTCGGCGTATCTCTGGGATTCAGCGTAGTTAAAAGGGATTTCCTCATTCAACAACTGTCCTGGCATGTTCAGATCTCTTCCGAACATGAGAAAGTTGGGTGTTTCTTTAGTAGCACTGTGTGTCGCGCTTCTGTAGGACATGGCCACAAATTCTGTGTACTTGTCCCAATCCTTTCCCTTAGGGGAACAATAAATTGCTAGAGAGTGCATTATTGTCTGAATCTGTCTTTCGGCTTGTCCGTCTGTCTGTGCATGGTGTGGAGATGTATTCAGTTTTTTGATGCCAAACTTACGGTACAACTCGGTCATTAAATCGGACAAAAAATTTGTTCCTCTGTCCGTGAGTAACAGATGTGGGACACCGTGACGCGCTATCACGTTAGAAGCAAATTTTTCGGCAATTTCTGCAGATCGCATAGTCTTTAATGGAACCAGCTCGATGTACTTAGTGAATGAGTCGGTGACAACCAATAAATATTTATTTCCATCCTCTGTCAGTGGAAGAGGTCCAACGATATCCATCAAAATTTTGGACCATGGGACAGATACAATTTCCGGGGTAATTAGACCCGCTTTTTGCTTCTTTTGAAACCACGACGTTTCAGGCATTGTTCGTAACTCGCCGTGTAGTTCTTGATGTCTGAGAACATGTTAATCCAAAAGTATTTCTGTTTAATTCTCCCAAGGGTCTTTTCAAAACCGAAGTGACCGGCGCATAGTCCGTCATGTTCTGATTTCATCACTTCTGATTTTAACTTATCAGGTATCACTAACTGTTCTGCGATCAATTTCCGTGGGCTGTTTTTTGCTGGTAAGGCAAAATGAAATAAAAGGTCGTCCCTCATAAAATAGGTGTCAGTAATTTTGTCGACTGCTGAATAATCACGCCCTTCAAGACAATCAATTACTTCAGCTAATTTAGGATCTGTTCTTTGTGCTGATTTCAGAGTTTTGTTATTAAGTGGTACAACTGCGACTGTATCATTGGCTTCCACTGCTGCAATGTGCCTAGATAGCACGTCGGCGTTTGTGTTTTTCTTTCCTGGTCGATATTGCACATCGAAGTTTTACTCCGACAGACTAAGATTCCATCTGACCAGTCTAGAATTAGGAGTTTTCAAATTCATAAGCCACTTTAGAGGTCTATGGTCGGTAATAACCGTAAACTGCTGACCTACCAAATATTCGCGCCAACAGGTGATGGATGATACTATTGCCAGTGCTTCCTGTTCTGTCGTGCTGTAATTTTTCTCAGCTGGATTAAGTTTCCTGCTAAAGTAAGCGATGGGATGTCTGTGTCCTTCGTCATCCTCCTGCTCGAGAATACCGGCAATCGCTACTTTGGAGGCGTCTGTGGTGACGAAAAATTTCTTGCTGAAATCAGGAAATATTAATAGTGGCTCACTCACTAGTGCATGTTTCAGCTCTTGAAAAGATTTCTCGCAGTGTTCGTCCCAAATGAATTTCACGTTTCTCCTAGTAAGGTTTGTTAGCGGTAAGGCAATGGACGAAAAATCTTTGATGTGGCGCCTATAATATCCTGCCATTCCAAGGAATGCTCGAACATGTTTCACTTTCTGTGGAGTAGGGAATTCCCGAACAGCTTCCACGTTCTGTGGGTTAGGTCTAATGCCCTGACGATCTAAAAGGTGCCCTAGGTATGTCACTTCTTCCGCCAAAAATTCACACTTTACTGGGCTTAATTTTTAGATGGTGCTTCCTTAATCTCTGGAAAATTAATTCCAATTTCTCAAGGTGTTCAGATAATGTCCTGGAGGCACACAAGATGTCATCCACATATACCAAAATGCCATCATCTCGTTTGTCCATAAATAGAGAATCAAGTGCTCTTTCAAATGTTGCCGGACTGTTGCAAAGTCCAAAAGGCAAGCGATTCCACTGGAAATGTCCGAATTCGCATGAGAAAGCAGTTTTATGCCTATCCTGTTCTCTAACTTTAATTTGGTGATAACCAGCCAAAAGGTCAATTTTTGAAAAATACTTGCATCCATGCAGTAAGGATAAAGTTTGCTGGATTCGGGGAACAGGGTAGCTATCCTTTCGAGTAATTTCATTTAATTTTCGAAAATCAATACAGAAACGATAAGAGTTTCCGCGTCTCACGAGAACAATAGGAAAGCTGTAGGGACTATCTGATTTTGATATGATTCCTGCGTCAAGTAATTCGTTTACCTGAGCTTTTACTTCGGGTCTTAGGGCATGTGGTACAGTATACTGACGCAACTTAATAGGTTTATCATCCGTGAGATGAATTTCATGCTCTGTAAGATCCGTACCTTCTAAGTCTAAAGAATTCCGTGCAAAAACATCAGAATATTTCTGCAATAACTTTAGCATCTTCTCTCGCTCGCTAAATTCCAGGTGGTCTAATTTAAAATCTTCCATTGAGATTGGTTGAGATTTTCGGGATGTTCCTTGCGAACAACGCTTAACTTCCACTGGTTCTGCCTGAAAGAGTTTCGTATGTTTCTTTAACCAAATTGGTGAATCACTGTGGTTAGCCGCTCTTACATCATACAGTCCGCTTGCCGAAACATTATTAACTGACCGTGCTAAAAGTAACCTATTTCTGCGTGCTCTCGGTAATGGCTCGAACATAATACTTCCTTCTGTTTTCCCCACTGAGGGTTTACTAAGCGCCACTTGGAGAAAAGTTTCGCTGTTGGGGGAATGCAAGTTTTACGAGTCAGTGCTGCTATCCTGGGGTGTCTGTTGGAAACATCATTACCTCTCCGCTCCTGTGGGGTGGGTGGCTGAGATGGGGGTCAGGGAAGTGAAGTTGGTTTGTATCTGCTTCGAACGTAAGACGGTGGTTTCGTAAAGCATCTATTCCCAACAAAGCTGAGTAATTTTGACTCAGGGGATTTTTTGTCACAAATGCCTTGACCCATATGTCTCTTCCCTTAATTCGCAGATTTACCTCGTAGCAACCCAGCGTTTGAATCACTTCTCCTGTGATGCTTTTGATTTTTACATTTAAATCAACAGATTTTAACTTTCTGCGAAATTTTAATCTACGATAAGCATCGTTAGCTAATAAAGTGACTGATGACCCTGTGTCAATTAGCACTTTAATTTTATCCCCATCCAGATCCGCATTAATGATTGGTAAATCATTCCCATTTTTCATAGACGCGTACCGCACTTTAGAGGGTTTTAAATATTTCTGAGCCGCACTACCTCTCACAGTTCGACTCCGATTCAGTTTAACTGTTTGTTCTTACGCTCGAGTCCTTGAGCACTAAACTTTCCTGTTGATTGATAATGAGTATCTCTGTCGTTGTTATTCCTAAACCTCTGTTTCGGTGTTGTTTCTGCCCTATCCCTATTTCGACCGTTATTCGGGCATAGCCTGATCACATGACCTTCCTGTCTGCATCCGTAGCACATAATCCTGTTACTCCTGTACTGCGCTTGCTGGTTCTCAGCGCGCGAGCGATTTCGAGTACCCGATCCTCTGCGTTCAATATTATTTTCCCCATACTGTCGAACGAGTTCGAGTCCAGATGACTGAAACCTGGGTAACTGCAAACTTTCTTCCTCTCTGAAGTTTCTTTCTCGTCTCCGATTTTCGCTTTCCTGAAAATTTACGGCTAACTGACCCACTGATCTTTCCGTCGCTTCCATTCGTGCCATCATCTCTTCCAAAGTAAGCGCTAATAAATCAGATCCTGGGTTTGTTTCCGATCTCTCTACTGCATTTACTGATGCTTTCTTACTCATGAGCGCCAAATTATCTTCTTCCTGAATTGCTGTGAGAATAGCAGCGTCTAGAGTTTCTGGGCACTTCGTTAAAACCCAGCGCCTGATAGATTCGGATAAACCAGATACAAACTGACACATCACTGTCTGATCCCTATGCTGCCTGATGTCTTCTGACATATCAGTTGTATGACCAAAATATTTTGCCGCTGCACTTTTGAGTCGCGTTGCATACTGTCTTACATCTTGTCCCGGCATTTGAACACAACTCATGAATTGTTTCATACGGGTAATAAGAGGTTCTTCCGCTTGGAAACGATCGATCACTAGACGTTTAAAATTTTCATAATTTCCTTCTAATCTCAGCTCATCACTATCTGACAAAAATTCTGCAGCCCTTTCCCTGAATTTCGACTTTACTACTGCCAATTTTGTTTGTTCGCTCCATCTCCCTACTGTAGCTACATTTTCTACATCTTGAAAAAAATGTTTGGCACGATATAGAGGATCTGTGCCTGTAAAATATCTGAGCATATTAATGCATCCTGCTATCTGTTCACCGCCGTACATTAACATACCTGGAGCTGTCATTCTAGTCTCTGACACTCCTGCGATACTTGTTACTGAATTACTAGTTACCAGATCGGTTGATTCTCCTGTGGGAATGCTATGTTCCTCCCCATCATGATGATCAGAATCATCTGAGTCAGTAGGTTTGGTGTTCGGCTTCTCTCCTTTATTTGCCATATTTAAATACACTTAACCTAAGGCAGTCTTTTACACAAAAATGCTTAAGGCTTACAATACTTATGATATGCTAAAATATGCTCGTACTGAAATAAATTTGATATGGCAGTCAATTCGCAATATTCCGAACGTTTGTGTGTGTTGCTCTGCTTTGGAGGTACAAACAAGTAAGAATCCTGGTCATCGGAACCAATTGTTGGATCTTACCTTTACAGGCTGATGTGGCCGCGGCACCAGGTGAAGTATCGCCTGCAGTGAAGCACCCGATATCTCCACCGAAAAAAAAATAAACATCTAAATAAAAATAAAAAAACACTAAAGAAAATTTTGTCAAAAATTTTGCTCTCCTCCTCTGCTGCTAGGGGCTAGCAAGGAGTTTTCTTACTTGCGTTGACAACCGAAAATTATGCAACAACAAATTAATTATCTGATTCCAATAATTAATAATGACCTCCCATAATTAATTATAACAAATTAATTATTAACTTCCCGCAAAACCCGTACCGCGATTGGGCGTGGATGCCTGGATTTAACTCCAGCACGTTCCAATCTACCGAAAATCACAGCAACGCACACACACACTCAAAAAGATACCCAACGCTCATTTCACGTACGCTTGACATTTAATATCCAACGTTATATTATATACAATGCCACCTTTATCCATGAAGTGACACAAAAATCTGCTGAGATGAATGTATGGTGGGCTGCTCTATCGGCAGCTTAATTATGCACAATGATTTAAACACTTTATCACTGATTAAACGATACCACTGATTTATCTCACTCTGATTTAACAATTAACACTGATTCAAACACTGTTCACTGATGAAATTCTAGCATGCACAATAAACAAATAGAGCGAAGGAAACATATGTGAGAGATTACCCAAAACATTTGAATACACACTTTAGAAAACGATAATTGAGTACGAGCGTGGGTACCAGCAATTAAAATGATACAGTAATTATCATGACTGCCGCAGTTTAATTATAAGCTATATATATATATATATATACCATTACACACACCTGCATAGGCTTGATGCCAAATTAGCAGGGAAGAGCTCTTAAGACTTATGGCCATAACACAAATAAAAATCACGAATAAAATGTGTTGGAGGCCTCCGCTGTCGTGCGTACTCCCTTTCACAGGGGACAGAGTTCTATATGCTGTTCACTGTCCGACGGCACTTGTACGTCGTGAGCAAATGTTCATATAAAGACCACATACCTTGGCAACCGTTGTCTGAGGTCCTCAGCGCAGAGAAGTGGCAAGAAATATCCTGCCTGTTTTCGTATGTAGACCGTCTAGGCAAAAGTGCACTAATGTCGACCTAGTATCGGTCGAGAAGTCCAAAGGACTGAGATGTCCTCGTTTTAAGAGGGGATCATTCATAGCCCTCCTTACTTGCTTCTCTGCTTCTTTTTCCGAGCTCTCCCAGCAGTCATCTCTCCGGCCTTGGTTCCATGCCCCTCGCTGGTGCTGGTCTCGTGCGTGTCTTTTCGAATCCGCCCTCCGAATGAATCGCCGCTTGTTTTTCTCTTCTTTGTCCTGTCACAGGGCTTCTCTTAGCCACTTGAAAAGGGATTTATCACCTTGTTTTCAACTGTGGGTGGTAGTCGGTTCTCCCTTATCCCGTTCAGTTCGGAGAAACATGCAACCACCAGAATGTCTCTTGGCTTCCAGAGGGAATTTTGGGGTGAGTTTTGCAGACTTTCGTTAGAGTTGAAAATGCACAAGACTGTTGCTATGAGTCCGAAATAGAGATGGTCTGTCGCCATGTGCCTTTCACTATTCTCGTTTGCCAGAAGGCTCCGAATTATGCACTTATCAAATAATGAACAAATTTTAACAATGGCAGTGATGAACAAATTAGAGGATCAATTACCGTAATTAATTATAACTATGAGTGCCGCCTTGCAGTTACATCGAAACACAAATTTACCGCATAAATAAAATATAAAAATTTTCCACAAGTTAGGCTGCACCCTATAACATTACATACGTAGAATTCAGGGGTGAAAAAAATCACAAGGCGTTTAAGCAAGAACGCTGCAACGGCATTTAAAAAGCATTAAACAATTTGGCAATTTTCTTTTAATTTGAAAATGTTAACTTAATGACATAACTACGTACAACCAGATGTTTGCTTTTATTGGAGTTTGGGTTTCATTTAAAATGACGGGATGGCAACTCTCCTCGACTTTTGTTTCACACCGAAGTACGAAATAAGCTTAAAAAAAGTGTATGCTTCTTGCATTATTCAGAGCTTTAAAAGTATAATAAATGGCAATTTTCGACGTTCATTACCGAAAATATTTAATAAAAAATTAAATCTAATTGCGCACAAGGAAATCACGAAGTCATGTAATACATGCATTCATAAGATTTTTTCGAGTATTTTGTTTTTCTCCCGTTCTGTAAATGTTTGGACTGGGGAGAAAAAAGCAAAGCACTTTTTCCTTGGGTTGTTTGACATAAGTATGTATGCTCGGTTTGACTGAGCAGTCTATTTTATCGAAGTATTTTAGCCTGATGATGTACTACTTAGCAGCACCAGTGATGTAGAAGAGCCATAGCAACGCTAAGGTACTTTTCGTGGTTAGGTGGACAGAAAACAGGTAAAAGGACTTTTGTTAGATTATCATGTTCGAAAAAATAGGAAGTACTGTATTTTTTATGGAAGCATGCTCATGTATTAACCGAATGTTAACATTGTAGAAATGAGAACAAAAGTAAGACCACACAGCAAGATTTCTCACGAATCTCAAGAGTTCTAGTGTAAAGAGAATGGGAAATTCTTTGCCAAGGCGACAGCCGTCCAAATTAAATTATAGCAGCTGACTTCTCTTCACGGCTAGGAGGGAAATCAACACAAAAGGACTGAATAGACATAGGCTGAGTGACAAGTGTTTTTATGCTATCGAAGGGTATTTCTGCTAAATTCGCCACCGACTTCGATAAAGTAATCATTTGAGATTAGCCAAATCTCTGATTCCCTATGGCTAACACAAAAGGAATCCCCAGTGTCAGTGGTCAGAGACTAATCGTTCGAGCCCCGGATCAGGCATGGGCGATATAGCATTAAGGCGGTGCTCCCGCCCTAATGCCCTGGCCCTTTTACCTCCCGGGAATCAGTGGCTTCAAATCTAAGATGAAGGACTGCCTACGCCCCTAGATACTCAGAATGGCTTAAAACCCTAAATAAACAGGCAAACAGAAAGAAACACGAAATATATCTCCCACCCCTTAATCTTAGGAAAAGTGGTAAGTCACATACATTTTTATTTGTTTAGGAGTTTAACTACTACTGTGAGCAACTCTGTGGGATATAAGTAATCCCCCGTTCCCAGTTTGGGGCCACTGGTTAAAGGAGAGGGAGAGAGTTTCCATGATTCGATTATTTGAATTTGACTCCTGATACCTATCCACATTGGAATACAGCAACGCTCAACTGACCAGGATTACAAATATGTTTTTTGGTCGATAAGATTCATTCGGTCAGAAATGGCTTTTTGATCTTCATGAAAAGCGTTAAACCACCAGGAATTGAAACAAAACGGTGACTCGGGTCCGTCTGTGGTGTTTTGAGTGGTACGAAAAATAAAAAAAAAATGTATTGCATTTAATGTTCTTGAATAATATGACAGTAGAGTTCCATTCTTCCTTACTTTTGTGTGTGTGATAAACGAAGTACCGCTGTAAAGACCGTCATCTATGAGCTTTAAATTTTGCGCTTTTAGACTTATGAATATTCCTGGAGGCCTGATATTCCAGCAAAATGGAATCACTGTCATCTGGCTGACAATGTAGAAACGTAGAATCATTGTCAGTCCAGCTGATAATGCAGCATTATGAAATCACTATCAGAAACGGCTCTCAGTCTTGCGTTTCGCGAAGTCTCTTCATCGGGTATTTGCTAAAGAAACTGGTAATTTATTCAGTTTAATTCTTCATTTACGGGCGTCAAATGGATTCCTTCAAGCAGTAATTCTACTGTCATCTGATCTCCGTAAACAGTGATAACTAAATCGTCAGCACACGATATGTTAGAACTTATCATTTTACTCGTGCACAGTATGTATCTAGGACGTAATAAATATCTGTCTTAAGCACGATTACAAAGATACTCTACAACTACACAAACCCGTCCTCAACGAACAAACACTTTTATTCGAAATTAAAAACATCTATGTACAACTAAGGACATATTAAAAGTTTAAAAGTTAAAAGGCGAGCACTTTCGGTCCCCCCAAGGAGCCATTATCAAACCAACAAGTGAGCTCAAATCTCCTGTGAGTGGGACTATAATGCATACAGGGTTAGTCACGTGTAGTTATCATAGCAACGGAAAGTAGCAATAACAACGTGGTAAAACATATATAATGTTATTTCTTAAAGTCTTTAGGTTAAGTTAAGTGTTCTTAGGTGGTCTAAGTGTTCGAATGTATTGTCGCCATGGGTTTGGCACATAACATGGTAAATCTTCGTTACAGCATGAATTATCGTACCATAGAATAAATAAGGCTTCATTGAAAAAGGTATCAGTCTTGTTTCCAGTATATGCCAAATGTCTCATTTGTTCCCAAGCTGGAACAAAATGTTCCACTGTAACTTTTTTAACTTTCCTGGTTAAGGAGGTCGACATCGCTTTCTAGAAATATCGTATTTATGTTCAGACGTTCTCAAACCCAACATCCTGAGGGTGGAGCCTATATAATAACAAGGTTGAACTTCATGTTTAGAAGACTGAAGCGGTATACAGTATATTCCATATTTGTCATTTATTTTTACTTGATCACGATTACAACGAACCATATTGAAAATATTTGTTGTTCGTAGTCCAAATTGTACATGGTGTTTATTACAGAAGAGCATTTTTAATGTTAGGGTTATAATCCAACGATCCAACAAATGTTTTATTTACTATTTCTTTTGTCAGCGTAGTATGTTGCAAGCGTTGTTGTTTCCCAATCAGTTGTGAGATATATTTTTCTGGGTACCCGAGTTGTTCCGTGGTCCGCAGAACATAATTAAGTTATTTTTGTCTTGACTGTATGGATGAGGAATGTGTAAACGCTCTTGCGATATGTGACCGCACTCCTGCTAGTTTGTGTTGTAATGGGTGGTTGGATGCAAAAGGAATATAAGTCGGAATATCTGTAGGTTTACGATAAACTTCAAATGAAATATCATTGGTTTTTGAGTGCCTAAACAGAAGGACATCCAAAAAAGGTAGTGATAAATGTTCTTCAAATTCTATTGTAAAATTAATGGTTGGGAATACTGATGACAATTCCAAGGTAAAAGATCGAAGTAATTCAATGGTGTGCGGCCATAAGACAAGAACGTCGTCGACATATCTCATATACAGAGGTTTGTACATACATTGATCAAGTACTGTGTTCTCTACTTTCTACATGACCACCTCTGCCAAAAATGGAGAGAGGGGTGATCCCATAGAGGTTCCATTCCATCTAACTGTTGGTAGATAATATTGTCAAAAGTGAAAAAAGTTCGCCGTGCAATGAGCTGTAATGCTTTGACAATATCCCAAACTTCAGAGTGTTGGACATCAGGTATTGAAGTCAATTTCTCTTCTATAATAATATGAGCCTCACGAACAGGGACATTTGGAAAGAGTGCTGTTACCTCCAAGGCCCCACCCTCAGGACGTTGGGTTTGAGAACGTCTGAACATAAATATGATATTTCTAGAAAGGCAATGTCGACCTCCTTAGCCAGGAAAGTTAAAGTGGAACATTTTGTTCCAGCTTGGGAACAAATGAGACATTTGGCATATACTGGAAACAAGACTGATACCTTTTTCAATGAAGCCTTATTTATTCTATGGTACGATAATTCATGCTGTAACGAAGATTTACCATGTTATGTGCCAAACCCATGGCGACAATACATTCGAACACTTAGACCACCTAAGAACACTTAACTTAGCCTAAAGATTTTAAGATACACTGACGGAAAAAATCCCAACACCAAGAAGGGGTTGTATTAGATAAACGACAGTTGGTAGGCGGTGAGAGTACATCTGTAAGGTGACGTCTATGCAAATTTCGCGCTCGGCGCATACGTGTGGCGCTAGTAGCGCCCCTCGGAACATGCAAAGCAGGTTTGCTGTAAATACGCGCTGTAACGTTCGTGAGCGTTAGTTATCGTTGGGATTCGACGTAGGGTGTTGATGTTAGTCAAGAATGCCTTTACGAAGACGAAGAAGCCATTATCAACAGCTCACGGAGTTTAAACGAGGTCGTGTAATAGGGCTACGAGAAGGTGGATTTTCTTTCCGCAATATTGCAGAACGACTTGGCAGGAATGTAGCCACTGTGTATGATTGTTGGCAGCGGTGGTCAAGGGAAGGTACTGCCTCAAGAAGACCGGGTTCCGGCCGGCCACGTGGCACTACTGAGAGGGAAGACCGCCCAGTACGGCGTATGGCCGTGGCGCATCGTACCGCGTCTGCGGCAGCAATTCGAGCTGCAGTTGCCACCACAGTGACACAACGAACTGTTACAAATCGGTTACTTGAAGGACAGATCCAAGCCAGACGCTCTGTAGCGTGCATTCCACTTACTCCAAATCACTGCCGTTTGCGACGTCAGTGGTGTCAAGCTAGAGCTCATTGGAGGACGGAGTGGAGATCTGTTGTGTTTTCTGATGAAAGCCGGTTCTTCCTGGGTGCCAGTGATGGCCGTGTGTTGGTTAGAAGGAGGCCAGGTGAGCGCCTGCAACCAACCTGTCTGCGATCGAGACACACTGGACCTACACCTGGAGTTATGGTCTGGGGAGCAATTTCCTATGACAGCAGGAGCACTCTCGTGGTTATCCCACGCACCCTGACGGCACAGTTGTACGCCGGTCTGGTGATTCAACCTGTTGTGCTACCATTCATGAACAGCATTCCAGGGGGTGTTTTCCAACAGGATAACGCTCGCCCGCATACCGCTGTTGTAACCCAACATGCTCTACAGAGGGTCGACATGTTGCCGTGGCCTGCTAGATCACCAGATCTTTCACCAATCGAGCACGTATGGGACATCATTGGACGACAACTCCAGCGTCACCCCGAACCAGCATTAACCGTCCCTGTATTGACCGACCAAGTGCAACAGGCATGGAACTCCATCCCACAAACTGACATCCAGCACCTGTACGACACAATGCATGAACGTTTGCGTGCTTGCATTCAACATTCTGGCGGTTACACTGGTTATTAATGTACCAGCATTTCACATTTAAAATGGCTCTTCTCGCGCTTACAATAAGCTGTGATCTTGTAACCTTAATCGATTAAATATGTTACCTATACAAATGTATTGCCGCCATTTCATTCCTCTACAACTATTTTTTCATGGTGTTGGGATTTTTTTCCGTCAGTGTATAAAACTATATATGTTTTACCACGTTGTTATTGCTACTTTGCTTTGCTATGGTAACTACACGTGACTAACCCTGTATGTATTATAGTCCTACTCACAGGAAATCTGAGCTCACTTGTTGGCTTGATAATGGCCCCTTGGGGGGACCGAAAGTGCTCGCCTTTTAACTTTTAAACTTTTAATATGCTCTTAGCTGTACATAGAGGTTTTTAATTTCGAATAAAAGTGTTTGTTCATTGAGGACGGGTTTGTGCACTTGTAGAGTATCTTTGTAATCGTGCTTAAGACAGATATTTATTACGTCCTAGATACACGATATGTTCTAGGTTACTTTTAACTTATTTATGACTCCGTTACTCGCGCAGAGTAACCATTCATTGAATCGTACAGCATTTGCTAGCATGTTACATGTAAGATCGAATGAGTACGGCGAACAGATAATGATTGTATATTTGTTAACGTCCTAACTTCTTCACTACGGTCAGCACTTTAGAAAAGTTACCTTCAAACCGTAAATATTTACTTTCAATGGGTACTTCATGCTATGGCAAACCTAAAAGAATCGCCCCCGAGTGGTGACCCGTCTCTTACTAGTTAACGGTTCAAATTGCTTTCCCGTTAGTGCGACAACAAAAGCCAGAATACAAATGCACGCGGTGTTTCACGGATGCATTCGCGCTACATTTACAATAACGTTTAAATGATTCAAACGAATTTTTCGTGCTCTGCTGGCATGCATATTCACCTCACAGATGCTGGCTCATTTTTTTATGATTTGTATCTTAGCGACACGCCCAACAGAAATGTATTTAGCAGCAATTCATTCCGTAAACAGTAGGAAGATTCATCCAGTACAAATTCAGGGACTCACTTCTTCCATCCAAATTTGGGCTCATGTTTTACGATGTATATAAGGGACTTTCCACGGTTAAAGTTATCTATTATTTATTGTAATTATTCATTACCTAATGATGGATTCAGGTAATTAATAACGAGAAACTGCACACCAACTGTACTTAAAATAGTAAAACTGTGCTAGTAATCCGAATTCATTGGCGTAAAATAGAAATCAAAGTTTCCAAGCTTTCGCGCATCAGTCAAATGACTTTTTCGTGGAAAGTAGAGAGTCAAAAAAATTGGATTACTAGTATAATTTTACTATTTAAAGATGGACTCAGGTATTTAGCACATGTTTCGTAGATTTTTGTTTTCGCGAATCTGTCATTTTAAAAGTTATTTCAGATATTTGTAACGTACTACAGAGATGAAGCACGTGTCAAGACGAATTACGAATCTGCAGCGATACATTCCGTCGGTGTAGCTTAGTCTGTTAGAGCAACTCCCTCCGTAGCGAAGAGACGCGGAATTGAGCTATGTCACCGAAAAATTCCTGTTCTCACACATTGAGCAACCACGGAAAATTTGTGGTTCCGTTACTTGTGACAAATATGTGTAAAAGTTCCTTGGCAGCCTGGAGTAGCGGTAAACTAGTAGGCCGCATCGGTGGCGCAGTGGTCTAAGAGATATCTTCTGATCGTTCGTCTGAGATGGGCCCGGATTCGACTCCCGGTGAAGCAGGGATGTTGTGCTTGTCTTACGGTACTGGCTCTCTCCCTTCCCTGGAACCAATAGCCCTAAATTAGGGATGGCGACTGCTCATAGCCCACTGAGTTGCTCACGGTGGTCGTTAAACCTCCAATCGAAAAAAAAAAGGTCCAGTAGTCACAGTAACCAGCTGAAAATTTTGATTTCGTGTCCATTCGTTTCCTGAGTGCGGCGTTCAATATTTTATATTCGCACTGAGACCACTGATTTCTCCATTGCCTGGTTGCTGCTTGGTCGAGGTTCGAATTCCGATGAAAGAAACGATTGTTGTGTTTGTACATCCGGCGCTGGTTTTCTCTCTATCCTGGAACCAGTGACTCAAAATTAGAGATTTTGTTTTTGGTTGAGAGTTTAACGACCACCGTGAGCAACTCAATGGGCTATAAGCAGTCCCTAATTTAGGACCACTGACTCCAGGAAAGGGAGAGAGCCAGTACCGTAATACAAACACAACATCCATGCTTCACCGGGATTCGAACCCGGACTCCATCTGGGACGAATGATCCGTAGCCATCGCTTAGACCACTGCGCCACCGGGGCGGCAACTTAGAGATGGGCGGATCCTTATTATCTTAGCGCATTTAGGGGTATTGAACGTTGAAGAAATATTTCTCGTTAGTAACGGCTTTGAAGAATAGGATATGAATGTAACTATTCCTTGTCGATGCTATGTAGGTTCGCAGTGCTGAATAGTTTTCCCTTTTGCCATGGCGCCAGCATTCGAGTGCACTGAGTCATCCACTTAACGACGAACTGTCGCAACGTTTTCTAATTCACCCCAAACGCGACTACATTTTAGCTGGAATGCAGATGAATGCTTTAAAACTAAAACTGATAGAGGTTGAACTGAAAGGCACATTTAAGTTCTAACTACAATGTGACCAGAAGTTGATTCATGTGAAAGTAACTTTATTTTGTCCATTTTCGAAGTAGCTGAGACTTGACACTACGACAGAGAAAGTCTTTGGGAAAAAGAGAAACCAAACTTTGGCTTAAAATCAAACGGAAGTCAAATGAAAATTTGGCGAACACCATTTGTTTGTAAGTCGAAACTGCGCAAACGTTCGTCTGTAATGTCTGGATGAGGTGACACGAGAAATATTTCGAATCTGTTTACTTCGATATTTGCGGATAGGTACTTTGTTCATTTCAAAGGGGTGCACAGAAACTCTGCGTTCTTGATCAAGAGTCAGACCAGATATCTCAAGAGACCATTTGTGACTCTACTGTCACTTTGCTATCCTAATAGTATTGTTAATTGAAAAAGTGTCGCAAACATATTTCTTTCAAGTTCGAACGCAGAATTTTTATTTTAACTGACATACTTAAGGACAATTTGTGACGTACCTGCCAGCAGGACGCACATGACATAAAGGCAGATAGGAAGCAGAATAAACGTCTGCGTAGCTCAGTTGGTAGAGCGACTTGTTCCGGAATAAGCGGCCTCGGGTTCGAATCCCGGCGTAGACCAAAAACGACGGAGAAATTTATTTCGTTATAATGGCGCCCGAACTATCCGGATGACCCGACCGTTCAAAATCTCGCAATGGTGTGATGTTATTTCCACACCGCGAGATAGGAAAAATCAGAGAATCCCTTCTCCAGCGCTTCGAAAAAATAAATGTGTGTGACGTTGCAGTCCACACACCAGATTGACTGGGAGTTCTCAAGTGCACGTTCTACAGTGGATGGCTGCCTGCAACGACTCATGGTCACGGCTGACCCGTGGGCCATGCCCCCGGCTCTCTTTCGGGGGGGAGATTAGACGTACCTGCCAGCAGGACGCACATGACATAAAGGCAGATAGGAAGCAGAATAAACGTCTGCGTAGCTCAGTTGGTAGAGCAACTTGTTCCGGAATAAGCGGCCTCGGGTTCGAATCCCGGCGTAGACCCAAAAATGACGGAGAAATTTACTTCGTTATAAATTAAAGAAACGAAAGTCAATCAACTTAAGAACTAGAAAAATCCTTTAACTGACTGTCCGAAGTTTGCTGACCGGTTCATTAACTGAACTTTCATATCCATGCAGTTTATGACACACACCTCTCTGTGATGCGTACTCTGTTCAACACAATTTGAAGTGCTTCTTCCATTTTAGCTTTTGCGTGAGCTTTATCGGCTTTTCTGGTTTGAGAGTCATCTCCTTTAGCTTTCTTTTGACTGGATAGCATGGGGTTTGTCAGAGTAGGAGTCTGATTTACAGTTCAATTTTTCATATTGCTTTTGTTGCTTTCTTAATTTGGACTCTAATTTTTATATTTTTGCACAAAAGGGGTAAAGAATTTTTAATATCAATGCTATATCACATTAGCTTATTATTGGTAGCTTACTACAGCGTTCTAAACATCAACTTTTATATTTAATACTGAATTTAGACCTTTACGTTTCTTTGCATTCCTTCTGTTGTTGAAGAGGTATAAACAAAAACTAAAATTTATGAGAGAAGCGTCTTACATGAAAACACTCTCGGTTATATCATGGATTCTTCCTCTTCAATCCCTTGGTAAAGCCAAAACTTTTATTTAGGTCACATACTATACTTTCCCCGGGATCAGAAAATCCACTTACTTTACCAAGACAGCGAATAAACCTGCGGTTGGTTTTTCCTGTGCACTGATAGAAAGTGTGTGCATTGAGTCATAGGCATGTTAGATTACAACTTGGAATGTGTGTAGAACATTTAAATTTCCTTCGGAATAGAAACAGCATCTTCTGAAATAGAATGATCGAATTATTATTTTATAATAAAGTTCTTTTAAGTGATTATATCTTTTTTCAGTTTATCACTTAAGATTAATTAAAACAAAGTAAGGAAATAAAAAATCCCAGTAAGTTCAATAATGATTCCATGTTGTTGTTTTTTTTACCTAGTTGTACATTTTCCATCCATATCATTGTTTTTATACTGGAATAAATTTTAGGGATGTGCTCTAAAGAAAGTTGGCTGACCCGGTGGACGAATAGTCAGAAGCCGCCCCGGTGGCGCAGGCCTCTGAGCATTCGTCCGTAAGGGTTCCGGGTTCGAATCCCGGTCAGGCATGGGTGTTGTGTTTGTCTTACGGCACTGGCTCTCTCCCTTCCCTGGAACCAGTGACCCTAACTTAGGGACGGGCGACTGATTATAGCCCATTGAGTTGCTCACGGTGGTCGTTAAACCTCCAATCAAAAAAAAAAAGAATAGTCAGAAGCGTTTGTTTCTGGCTAGTCATCCTCTGGCTTGAAGCATGTGTGATATGTTTATCTTTCGGTGTGGTATATTTGTCTTTCATGTGTGGTATTTTTGGCTTTCTCCTTTCCTTTCCTTGGAACCAATGGCCCTAAACTAGAGACTGGGCGACATCTCATAGTACCTAGCGTTGTTCATCGTGATCTTTAAACCCCGAAACAAAAGAGAGTAAAGTTGCATTTTGATGGAGCTGTCTGTACTTCTTAAGTGTGGAGAAATAAATATAACAACATTGGGTCGTTAAAATCCTGCCTTCTTCAAACAATCAAGT
Source organism: Macrothele yani (assembly GCA_039090855.1). Lineage (NCBI taxonomy): Eukaryota > Metazoa > Arthropoda > Arachnida > Araneae > Macrothelidae > Macrothele > Macrothele yani. The sequence goes on along the minus strand of CM077004.1, from coordinate 107,759,016 downwards.
GGGTAAATTAACTGATGAAGCCAAGCAAATACTGAATACAATAAACGGTGTATATCTTGTGTATTTTTTACGCTTGATCTGGTTTAATAATTCTGATAACAGTATCAAAAGAAAGCAGAAATAAAAGCTTGTAGGGTTTTCATTAGTAGAACGTTACTTTTAGTTCAAATCAATTAATGTCTTTAACTAAACTTGCTGATGAATTAATAAAATTAATGTCCTAAATTAATTCGTTGAACATATATTTCACACTCTATGAATAACAACGTGAATAAAAAAAATGGCCAGGTTGAAAGAATCGGAAAAATGTACGTAACATCAATTGTTATTTATTGAAGTTTAGGAGGTCTCCAATAAATTATGAGCTTGTTGTTAACCGTTTGTCGTACCACTGGTGCTTAATAACAAGCTCTTGAATCAGTATTTAAATTTCAGTCAAAATAGCTACAACACTTCTTCGCCAATTCACATAAATTTACAACCTCTTCCGCTATTCAAAGTATACCGCTAACATATCCACTACATTCACTATCTCCACCATCTCCATCCACCTTTTGCATTCAACGTTGTCTACTATTTTTTTTCCTGATTCCATGTCATCGTTGCCAAAATATAGAACCTGTTCGGGAAAGTAACATGCCATTCAGTGAGAAAATCTTTAACGAGAAGTAACGAAATTTGCATAAGAAAACAGAAACTCAAAACGAGTTTCTGTTGAACATGTATTTTACTGAAACTCAAAACGAGTTTCAAAACGAGGGTTAAATAGAGGTATACGTTATGAACTTTCTTATTTCTATTTTTACGAGCTATAACACACGGGGCACTAATTTTAAAGCGCAATCTTAAAATTCCAGTTGAGTTTTGCTTTATAATTTTCATTTTAATATTAATAAAATACGAAAATTCAGTGCGCAACAAACCTAAATACGATTTATAATGATTGAAGTTCCATACATTCTCTATTCTACAGGCATTTCCTCCTTTATCCAACGAAAAGTTCTTTAACCTATGATTACAATAGACTCCAAGATGTTCACTTTCAAATTCTACAGTGGTGTGAGGATTACACATACTTAGAATTTCTTTCCAGATCTTCACAACATTGATTCATAAGTACACAGCTTTGAAGTGTCAAATAATTATTTCAAATTGTACTGGAGATCGGTGGTTTCTGTGCAGTGGCCCTCGTAAAAATAAAATAACATCTGTTATTTTAGATGCATCGTTTTATATATAAATGGTGTTACAACAGCGGATATAGAAGTTTCTACTGATGCTTTAGTTAAGAAGGGATGATGAAGTTACCTTTCGAGTAAACAACAGAGTTTCTGGTGTACGTATCCATTCATAATCTTCATTAGACACATTTCTGATTCGATGGCGCGCACGTCTACGTGATTCCTCGTCTTCATACTCTGTGACATTTTCTAGTTCTTTTCCGTCTTCATCAATTGAATTCATATTGTACTTCTTCCTTGATCACATGCATTTACCATAAATACGCTCTACATATTGCACTAATGTTCTCTATCTCACATAAAGTGAGCTGGCAGAGTTGCCAGTTAGTTTTCCACGTCTTGAGCGTTCCTGTTTCTTATTATTTTCGGCGTCTTACGAATAAACCTATAAAACTTAAAAAACTCCGCAACAGAAAATGCTCAAACAAAAAAGGGAAACGAAATGAATATAATTTCACAACATAACAGCAGCAATACGTCATTCCATTATACAAATGTGTCCGACGTAACATCATTGCATACAGTAAACAATGACTCCACTGACAATAGCATCCTTAGTTATCTATCTCCTGGCTGGCGAGTAATGTAAGACGTTAGGTTCGAATCCCAGGTAAGATGTGGATGGTATGTATGGTTTTACAGGACTTGTTACCTCCCTTCCCCTTGGGCCTGGAGTCAGTTAAACTCAGTTATATACAGAATGCTCTATCCAGCTATTTGTTACGGAGGTTTGTAAACTCTGAAACTATAAAGGAAAAAAAAAAAGAAAAAAGAATAGAAATGCTATTCGTTGTTCACTTTAAAAAAGTCGTTAAGAACAATTAGTAGATGTCATTTTATTAAAAATTTCATGCATTTCTCCAAAGTTTCATAATCTAAATATTATAGTAAATTTGCAAAATTATTTAACATTCAAGGCGAATGTGTCATTTTTCTCAAGCATAAATAGGTAAATGGCTGGAACTACGCCTGAAATAAGCTGGAGAACAAAAACACAGTTATGCGGAGAAGAGTGTGACACTATTACGAAAGCTCTTGACATAACTGAGAGTGAGTTTGCTGAAAAATTTTCTCTAGCTACATCTTCTGCCACTTCGTCTTTTTTGAGTGTTTAGTACCTAATTTTACTTTCTCAGTTCTTCTTGACGCAGAAAAAGTGATTTTACTGCAGAGTAGCTTTCTGTCCATTATATTGTTAATCAAAATGTTAGCATGATTTCTCATCTCATCACACCCAGCAGAAAATAAAGCGTTAAGCGGGACTTCATGGGAAAATCTATCCAATATCTGCAATGCTAATTCGTTCTACACTCATTTGTTCAAAGACTATTTCCTTCTGGTCTTCAACATTTTGAGCACAACTAAATAAAGTTCTTAGCTAATATACACCCTAGTTGCGATTTCGAAAAATGTGTTAGATTTTTTTTTTAATTCGATTCATCTGAATCGGGAAATATTCCGATTTGGCACCGACCGAGATAAATTGATTTTTGAAAAACAAAATCTGACAAAATTTTGGAAATCACAACTGAGGCATATACTGTATTAACTAAAAACTTGATTTTTTTTTTTTTTGCTCTCAAAATTTTGAAGACCAGAACGAAATAGTCTTGGAGAAGATGCGTATAAAACGAATTAAAATTTTAATTTTAATTCGTTTATAGGAGTGACTTTTCCCTTGAGGATTCCCTTTAGGATCACGAGGGAGATCGTAATACCCGCGCTGCAAATGCGGAAACTAATTTATAGTCCCATATACTTCATTATTCCCTGTCTTAGGAAGAACTGACACTGCACGAATGCTCAACGCCCACAGGGTTCTCAAATCAAGAAATTTGGAACTCAGAATTATTTTCTGAATTAAATCAAGTCAGAGCACACTCCATTTACATTCCTTACAATGAGGGGATATATTTTATAGAAAGTCCTAAAATTCACAAGCAGATTCCTTTATAACTGCCCCGCATTGCTTTGTTCTCCGTCCAATACCTCGCACGTCACTTTAGTAAGGTTTCATTCCTGTAACCGTCTTCATACTTTTGTTCATTACTAGATTTCAGACCCTCAGGAACTTCTACGCTTCTGTAAACTTCTAGGGTTCTGTTTGTTCTTCGCGAGCATGTCGCTGCTTCATTTCCATTATCTTCAGGAAAGTCGATAATTTTCTGCACTGCTTCTTAATGGTTGAAATATCGAAAACATTTTGATACGCAAATTTTTTTGAAACTTCTATTTTGTTCAGAATAAACGGTCTTTACACTTCATACTTTGTCTTTCTCTTTCAGGGTCCAAATTTTGCTCCTACGTCTCGTCCCCAGTGATAATTCTTTCCAGTAAGCCTGGATCTTCTCCGTAATGCTGTGAAATCTGAGTGGAAATCTCCATATGCTGTTGTTTATGTTGACCAGTCAGCTGTTTGAAATCCTCTAGGAACACAGTTTCCTGTATTCAATGTTGTCCAGCACCACTGTTTAAGCACAGCCATAATTTATGTCTAAAACATAAGCCTCAGCAAACACAATAATCCGTCGGTCCTCTTGAATGAGAGAGTTCACATGATCGACATGGTCTTGAGGTCGTAACGTTGATGCTTTTCAGGATTCAGCTTTATCAGCCACTTGTTCTTGCGTGATTTAAACTTTTCTACCCATTCGTAAACTTTACTCTGTTCTAATGGCACGCATATAGGGGGGAAAGAGGGGTAATTTGCCCTCTCCTGGAAATCGTATTATTCCTTTTCTGTTCTTGGAAGGTACTACATACAGTAGGTTTTTGCGATAACACTAATTCTGATATCAAACAGAAGTCATCGCTCTTTCCACGCTTTATAAGTGGGCCACGGAAAAATTCCCATTGGCCGCCACCGGGAATCGAACCCAGGGTTTTCCAGTTACGCGCCGGACATGCTTCCACGACACCACAGTGGCCTCGAATTCCTCCAAACTCACATACAACTAACTGCCAAACCACTTGGCAGGTTGTTTCTTGGAACCCCGCGTAATGCTGGGGATTCACCAAAGATGGTAAGCTGCAACTGAACAAATCACTAGAAGGCGAATGAATAATTAATTCAGACATTTGACGTGAACTAGGAACATCAGACAGAAGTCATCGCTCTTTCCACGTTTTATAAGTGAGTCATGGAAAAGTTCTCATTGGCCGCCACCGGGAATCGAACCCAGGGTCTTCCAGTTACGCGCCGGACATGCTTCCACGGCACCACTGCGGCCTCGAATTCCTCCAGACTCACATACAATTAACTGCCAAGCCACTTGGCAGGTTGTTTCTTGGAACCCCGCGTAATGCTGGGGATTAACCAAAGATGGTAAGCAGCAACTTAACAAATCACTACAAGGCGATTGAATAATTAAACAGACATTTGACGTGAACTAGGAACATCAAACCGAAGTCATCGCTCTTTCCACGTTTTATATGTGTCACGGAAAAGTTCTCATTGGCCGCCACCGGGAATCGAACCCAGGGTCTTCCAGTTGCGCGCCGGACATGCTTCTGATGCACCACAGCGGCCTCGTGGCTTGGCAGTTAGTCGTATGTGAATCTGGAGGAATTCGAGGCCGCCACTACCTGCCAAATGGCTTAGCAGTTAGTCGTATGTGAGTCTGGAGGAACTCGAGGCCACTGTGGTGCCGTGGAAGCATGCCCGGCGCGTAACTGGAAGACCCTGGGTTCGATTCCCGGTGGCGGCCAATGGGAATTTTTCAGTGACTCACTGCTAAAACGTGGAAAGAGCGATGACTTCTGTTTGATGTTCCTAGTTCACGTCAAATGTCTGTATTGATTATTGATTCTGATTGCTAATTTTTCTGTAGAACGTCTGGATGCGTATGTATGCAGTAAAAATAGGAAAATGTTTGAGAATTTTCACTAGAAAAATCGAAAATTTACAGTAGAAAGTTATAGTGAAGTTTTTCATTGCATGTTGGAGAACAACGTACATAAGTACAGCATGGAAAAGTATAAAAAGCAAAGAAATTAAATATATATCATCCTCTGCACTAGCTCTTCATTGCATAACAAAGATCTCTCGAAATTTTCCCCAGAAATTTGCCTTCTAGGTATTATTTTATTTTTGGTGACCAATTGAGTGATCTTTACAGTTTGGTGGCACATGTGGCCAAAATGATCAAAAGAATGACAAAGAAATTCGTTTATTGTCCTAAAATTCTTTCAAATTTAATGTATTCATTTTTATATGTAGCTTTAGTCTTTTGGTTTTCAATTAAGTTTATGTGTCGATTGTGTGTGTGTGTGTGTGTGTGTGTGTGAAAATAAGCCCTATTTTCCGGTGATGGGATACGAACCCACAGTTGCCTTCTCCGGAGTCAACCGTTCTACCAATTGAACTGCACCGATGAAGTCTTATCTCCGCAACTTTGCCGTCTTAGCATGTTTCTTCTACCATTCTTCTGTAAATTTCAGCTGGCTTGACCCCTTGTTCTCAAAGAAACCCTATTACTGCACTCTACTCAGCAGCGGGGCAATCGGAAAGATAAGCTTCCATGCTTACACACTCACTGCCTAAACCAAACTGACATGTAGCGTTGCGCGATGCAGGTGCCACCTCACCTAATTGTTTTTATAAAGTGTTAACCCTGGTCAACTGGTTTCACTTGCAATATCAGTATAATTCACTAATTACCTTTACTTTTTGATTTACTCATGTATGTAAGTCAATACTGTTGACTTTATACACATGTTTAAGGACGCATTATGCACGAAAGTAGTGGATTGGCGTTATTCGGAATTGGTTTCAGAATAGCGTGTTCATATTGTTAACTCTTAAACTTTCGGAGCTTATGTTAGCACAAAAAGGATCACTATTTTTACACAGAAATACAGCAAATGTCATCAATGAGAAAAACGTCTCACTGCTAGAACAGTCAATGGTACTGGAGCTGTAACCGAACCCTCGTGTCCCGATTTCCACTGAATATGTTAATCATTGCACTTCCTAAAGCAGTGTGGTCGCTCAGCAATGTATTATAAATGGGGGTAGAAGGGATAGCAAGCACTCTCGGGAGGTAAAGTTGTTCTGTAAAAAAGCCTGAGGTGCTCTTTACGTGAACGTAAACCATTAAGTGCATATTTGTGCTGGAATTCGGTTCCAAAAAAAACCCAGGTTTCAAATATGAACCATTACGTGTCACAAACAAATATTATTCGTTAATGATCACGCTAGTTAAAGTTCGATCATGTGCTCTCGGCATTTTAGCCATAATAAGGTTAATTAATTGTCTACTGCAGTTTCGACCTAACCTAGCTTCTTCAGGATAGTTGGAATAATTCATGCTCCCGTCCGTTCGATGGTGTCTTAACAGACAACAAAAATTGAACCTATGGTCTTCGTGAAGACGAGCAACGAACTCGCAAAACTGCAGTAGACAGTTATCTACATCATAGCTAAAATATTTAAAGCAAACGTCTGTTAATTTCGAAGAAACTTGTATAATTCGAGTGCAGTTGGTTTAATTAATTATGTTTTAGTAAAATATTTGGTATCCAGTCTACATAAATAGGAAGGAAAAGCAAGAGTGCACCTTATTAGGAGGTTGAATAACTTTCTGGTTTTTGAATCAGCCAGCAAGTTTGTTGTAGAACTTTGATCGGAAGTTCGAGGGGAAAACTGCGTTTCCAAACTTTTCTCGTTTGCTTTCTCTATTCTCCTACATCTTCATTTTGTCATGATTAAGCGCATATGTTTAAAAAAATTAACGCATAGTTGCTTTCAAATTTCGTGCTATATCCTTCTTCAGTTTGCTAAGGATGCAACACTTTAGTTCGTGAGACAGAGCAGTTTATGTGAATAAAATATTTCAAAACTCTGATAAAAAAAAATTATTTCTTCTCACCACAGTTATTCAAGGTAAGACACGTACATTTGAATTTGGTAATTTTAGAGTGTAATTTGCATAATAAAACAACCCATGCTTTGACAATGCGTAAAAAGAACTTTTGAATTCTTTCTTCTTGTTTCTTTGATAAGACAGAAATTCTGAAACGTTTGTAGGAATACAATTTCCAAGTGAGAAGTTAATTTTTTGTGTTTTGGTTTGTAGTTCATGGAAAAGATCGGTTTGGGTAAACCAACATACAAAATCGTCGGCAACTTGGACACACTCCGCGATCACGAACGCTCTCCTTGGTCTCCGGAGTTCGATTTTTCGTCGTGGGACGTGGCCGACAGAAGTCGTGTAAGTTTGACTCGATTATCTTTGCTCTAACTTCCATAAGTAACATTTAAAACTTACATTTCTTAAAAGTGTCGTGATAGACCATGATGTGATTTGATCAAGATAAGGTTTATAATAATTCGAAAATTTACCCGGATAAAAAACATTTTACTTGGTTCAACAAATTGTTTTGTAAATTGGCGTCCTCCTTGTTGATAATTGTTCGATAAAATCTTCTGGCAACATACTTGGATTTGTTGTGAACTGACGCTTGCTGACATCATGAAATACTGGTACATGCTTTCGAGGCAAATGAAATTAAAGGGAAAATGACAATGCGCTTTATGCAGCCAGAATATTTTATCCAACAAATACTATCGACATGAAAGATAACATTCTTCAAAATATTGAACCTAGCGGAAGCACCCGCGGTTTCTCAAGACATCTACTGATGTTTCGCTTTAACACTTAATTAGATTGAAATTGAAGACGCCCAATTAAATAGCTAAACCTTGTGCAGAGATAATAAAGTATGTTTGCTTTGTTGAACCAGCAGCAATAATTTCCTCGCTCAAAATAAACGATTTTTTTTTCTTTAAATTATATCCAGCAGAGTTTCTCCTCATTTGTTCAAAACAGCGTGAATGCACAGTAAATTCAATTTAAAAAAGACAATTTTTTCTTATTTAACACATTTTTCAGATTTTAACAGTTTTTTTTATTTCTTTAAAAACAATACTTTTTCTTTATTTTTTGTTATTTGCAAGCAATAGTCACATTTCCATCAAATATACAAAATTGAAATATGTACTTAAAACCCGTATCTTGAAATTCGTAGCCAATCAAGCATTTTTGTTGTCATTTTTGTGTTTGGCACTTCGATTTACATAAGAAACGGCTGCTTGCACTTTCGAAACTCATCGAAAGTCAAAATGTGTTATTCAGTGTAATTGTTCCAACACAGTATAAAGAAATATAAATTCTGCGCCAGCGATAAATTGTAGAGTAAATTTCTTTTCAAGAAAGAATATTGCAACGACTAAATACTGTGTTTAACATCATTTCTGCATTACGAAGAGCGAAGAAGGTGAACCAGTCAACCCTTTTGACAGACGGGCAGCGTCTACATAACACAGCTAACCTACACGTGCTTTCCAAAGATGAGACCTACCAATTTGCAGAGACCAGCCCTAAGGACGATTTGCATATCAGATGTTTTGTAGCTATCGTTCTCCGAGCCCAGGTGTTGGAGAAAAACGCATCTATCTTCCAATGTGCTCATCCCAGATTTCCGCAAAGTAGAAATAATGGCAAATATAGTGTTTGGTAGCTGATCTGCCACTTGAAGAGAGAATCGGAGAAAAATTTGTTGAGCTTCATCAAACTTTGCACACTCGTAAAAGAAAAACACAGAAGCAATTTTCACCTTCGCAGTAACTCGGAATAGATGGATACATAGAAAGACAAATGAAATCAAAAGAATATGAAATTCAATATTCTAAAGGTATTAAACTAAGCTCTGGAATCAACTGTCTAAAACGTGGAAGTTACTTATAGGCATTTCTGCACGTTTCTTTAGGAAGCTATCCTTTCGCATAAAAACTGGCACTTAGGTCACCTAGAACAAACATTGTACATCGACAAAAAACTGGACAGTGCTTGGAAAATTTTAGTTATGGTCACAGCTGTAAGAGGGCTGTGTTCATTTATTACAAGCCCCCTTCGGGTCTGATATTTAAGCCTAATTGCAGTGTTGCAGCGCTCGTGAGCGAACGTGCACCTTTTCCCTGTATTGGAAGTTGAGAATTAATCGGAGAAGCGAAAAAGAAATGGGGTTTTAAAATTAATCAAATGAATGGGAGAGATTTGGGGGAGCAGGTGTAAGAATTAATAAATTTAGGATTTTATAAACTTCACGCTCCTCAGGTGCTCTACATTTCGCGATTTAATTTTTCCTTAGATTTTCTTTCGTGGATTCGCGCCGAGGCAGGTTCGGGATAGTACCGCTCTCCCCCCTCTCTCTCTCTCTCTCTCTCTCCGAGTCGAAGGGCTTCCAGTCGGCCGCTTGCTGTGGCGTGGAACCGCGGGGCATCCCTTCCCATCGCCTAGGAGCCAGAAAAATTAAGTAAGGTGAACTAATTCTACAGGAGGATGTATAGCTGGTAGACATTTTATTGGAGCTCGGCGCCGGTCGTCTTGAGAATTGCTGCACCAAGTCTGGTAGAAAGAATAGCGTGGCGCCAGGCAAAGGAAAAATCTTAGCAGTTTTATGGTAGGAAAATTTACGACCCAGAAGATCCACGGGCACGGAATTTCCTAGAATTCAGGGGCGGACGCAGATTTTGGACGGGGCGAAGGATGGCAAGTCAGAGTATTGGCGGGAAACCCAGAACAAATAAGATCGGGAAATGATAATTGTTTGACCAATCTGAAAATTGGTGGGAGGATCCGAGAAGAACAAAATTTTCGTAGGACTGGAAGAGGAGCGAAAAAAATAAAGTATAGCATGGTGAAAAAAGTTGAGGAAAAACTACCGATACGAGGATCGGGGTTTTAAGAAAAAAAAGACGAGTGACACGGGAGGTCGTATCCAGCCTCGCTCTGGCTAGTGGGAGATAGAACTATCCCCGAGGATCGAGCATGTGCCCAACAGGGAGAGATGTTCTACATTAACGAACAAAGTGGACTCTGAAATCGTGACCGTGATATATAAGATCCAGGACGGCAGGCTATGTACAAATAAGGAATCTGCATGGAAACTTCGGGAGGAGAATGATACGCCAGCCCTTATCGTGGGATAGAAGGTAGGACATTTCCGACCATAACGGTTTCCTCTATTTTTATATATTTCGTATGTTGAACCGAAAGTTAAAGAAGATCATAGTAGAACCTAAGTCAGGGTTGAAAATAAAACCAACTCTAAATTAATGCTGAGAAAAGTAGGGCAGAAATAGAAGAAATGAAATGGTTGAGTAAAGTAAATACATTGATCAGAGCAGGAAATTGAGTAGGATAGGGAATCATTTTAAGTAAATTATGTTTCGAAATATTTCAGATTTATATTAAATTAAAATAAGAAATTAAAGTAACCTTTAAATAAATAATTTTGATAAAAGGGTCTTCAAGCATATTCATATGACTGAGTGTACTTTTTCTAAATTTCAAGCCTTCATCAGGCAAAATAAACATATTTTATTTTCAAGTTATATTGAGTCGGCTAAATTTCGTTTGAGTGTACAATTTTGTAAAGTAAAAATGTTAATCACGATTGAGAATTGGATGTGTGAGTAAATGATTTGGAATGAATGTTCAGAAAAGTCCTCCAGTTCAATACTGAGTAACTTTCATATCAGTGCTAGTAAAAATTCAAAATTTGTAAGTAAACGAAATATTCGCGAGAAATGAAAAGCTAGACGATTACTTTTAAACATTGCGGCACTCAGCGGACCCCGATACACGGAACGTCGGCTGGGTGAAACACAACGCCCATCCTCAAGTAGCCAGCCTGTGTTTTCTCTAATACTGGGAAAACATAGTTTTTGAAATTCAAGTGATTACCCTTAATGCTAATAGTTATCGCCAGTGCACACACCAGCAGGCATTGGAGACCGATAACAGCAGGTCGTTGTGGAAAACATATAGCAAAAGAAATAGTTGAGAAAATTGTAGTTTCAAAATATATTACTTGCTTTAAGCTTATATGTGCAGGTTGTTCTTGAATTATTTTACTAAATTACTTGAATCGCACAATTTGTTACTTATTCTGTTTCCTAATTATTCGCTTTTCCGTACTTGCTCTATAATTCTACGCAAGTTTTCGTCCTTTTTCGCCATCCTATTTCGGAAGCCCGAAGTGTTCCTCATTCTCACATCATCACATTGCTATCCCCACTCGCAACTTCTGCTTTTTTATCAGACTCTCATGTCCGTTACAGCCTCTTTCCTTAGCTTGAAGGTGACAGCGTTTCTTAGACATCTTCTAAGCAATAAACTAATTTAGCTGTCTGGATGCTGTTCGCAGATCCCAATGCACATGAATGCAACGCAGGCCAATAAAACGATTAAAAAAGCAATTTAGGTTTTGGAACTGTCTCTTCAATGCAAAGAACGACTGCCTGGGAACACTTTTTTACGACTCTAATTACCCTTGCCGCCTTAGAACATCTAACATTCCCTTGCTAACTGAAAAGGATGTACTACTAAATATTTGTTACCTGAAAAAGTATTAATTCTAAAATCTTATAAAATCTAATCTCTTAAACCCAAGTAACACATTGTACATCAGCAAAAGCCTGGAAAATGCTTGAAAAATTTTGGTTATGATCACAAAATACATTTACACCATCTACTAAAGAACTAAATCAGAAGAAAAAAACAGATAATCGAAAGCCTTAGGCCATAGTCGCAGTTAACGGGTGTAAAAAGATTTCATTTTTTTTTAAATCTGACTCTCAGGAGAAGAAATATCTAGAATTGTAAACACACACTTACTCTCCAACTATGAGAAAAGGTCTACATAATTTTAGTCATGATGAAAGCATGATTTAAATCCCTTTGCAGCACTAAGCCTAAGTAATAATACAGACCTGGGAATATGGAATTTTCCAGATAGTATTATTGCATTCTATGAAACTCAGATTCGTCTAAACCATCGTACATTTAAAACCATTGTAACAAAAGCAATTACAGTTGTTATCTGCCTTCCAGCAATGAATGCGTTTATACCCTCGTTCGTTTCTGCGTTCTCAAAATATTCAAGTCATCTCAACGTAAGATTCAGTTTAATGCTTTATTACTGTAACATTGTTATTGTAATTATCATTTTCTTTATTATTTTTTCTGCAAATGACTTCTTTATCTGGTTTTTAGTTCAACAGCGATTTTCGATATCGGGTAAGATCGCAAGGCCAAAGCATCGTGAAATCTGTTGACGTGATTATTAAACATTCCCACGCCCGAACATCATCTGCGCCAGTGATGAACTCAACTGTCCTTAACGCAGCCATCATACCAGGTTAGTAGGATAAACTCCCACTACACTCATAATCTACGATGCAGAGCATTTGCTTCGAACTAAATCAAAAACAATCACCTATTATTGCAGAAAGGAAATTAAATATGTTTTCATCAACAGAAAACGCGTGTTATGTTTGTTCAATTATATGTGCTCGTGTTTAATATTAGATAATCATACACATCTAATGGATTACTGTCGCTTTCTTAAATCTCTCCAACCCAACCCATGAATTCTGAAAAATTTGTCTATTTGTCAGTTAAAAAAAGAAAAGCTGTGCAACGGTGTCTTTAGGTAACACATCAAATCACTGTTAGACTCAGATGTTGGCTGTCCCGTTGGCGGAATGGTAAGTGACGTGGGTTTCTTACTAGACATACGAGATGCGCTCGGGTTCGAGTCCCAGATGGGTCATATGTTATGTGCTTGTCTTACGACAATGACTCTTACCCTTCCAGGGAACCAGTGGCTCCAAATTATGGACAGGCGATAGTTTATAGTCCTTACAGGTGATCGTGTTGGTCATACATCGCCCCCCACTCGTTTCCAACAAAATAACTGCTATAAATGCGTAGAATCAGTTTCTCCTATCATTAGTGGTTAAAACTATGATAATTATAATACGCTAATTAGCATATTTTTAACCACAAATGATATTATTTCTGTGCTGATAAAAGACAGGTGGATTGCCCTTTCTCAGAATTATAGGGCAAAATTTCCTCGCATTCTCTACTGGCAAGTTAGAGTTAAGTTTCCTTTGTTGAAGACTACAGTTCTTGTCCATCACGATAGGAGTATTTGTATGTACTTTTTGTTCTCTGGGCTAGAATAGCAATCTGAAAAAGGAATATATACACACTCATCGCCAAAAAAATAGTTGCAACCAGAAGAAAGCAACCGACAGCAATGAAACTTGACGGGTAGGTTTGACATCGTGAGACATGCAAATGATTCAAGTATCATGCTTGACAACGCACGTGACGCAAGCAATTAGGGGTCGTAGCGCTGTGCCTGCCCGGCTATATAAGATCGTTCCTTTGCGCGTGCTTGCCATTCTGGCTCGTGCTGTCGTGTTGGTTGCATCCTTTGCAAGGGAAGTATGCCTCGGAGAAAAGTTCCGAAAATTCGAGCAGTTAGAGGAGTTCGAGAGGGGCCGCATCTTCGGACTCCGGGAAGCGGGATGGTCTTATCGCCATATTGCACGTCATACCGGTCGTGCGGATATCACCATAGCACGCTGTTGGCGGCAGTGGATAGAACAAGGCACGCAGCAGCGACAGGAAGGATCTGGGAGACCAAGACGAAACACGGAGAGAGAGGACCAACGAGTTGTCCGACATGTGCGCAGTTGCCCAACAGCCACGATTGCGTATATTCAGCAAGCAGTGGTGCCTTACGTGCGTCGTCCACCATTTGCAAACGGCCGCACAAGCGACGTAGAACTACATGCACGCAGACGTTGAACTACATATTAAGACCACTGCCCTTAACACTATTGCATCGTCGCCAAAAACTGCAATGGTGTCGTGCCAGGCTGTCATGAAGCCACAGAATGGCAGCGGTTGATCTTCAGTAATGAGTCCCGCTTTTGTCTTGGAGAATAAGACCAACGAATCCGTGTGTGGGGGCACCGTAGTCAACGCCAAGATGAACGGTTTGTTGTCGAGCGTAACACGTCCAGAAAGCCTCGTGTCATGGTGTGGGGTGCAATTGCCTACGATGTGAGATCACCTTTGGTGTTCATTACAGGCACTTTGACAGCCCAACGTTTCGTTAATGAGGCCCTGCAACCAGTGGCCCTACCTTTTCTGAACGCTCACTCCTGTGCGATTTTCCTACAGGACAACGCTCGTTCGCATACTGCTTCTGTCTCGAGAGCTTGCCTTCTAGGCACTGACACTCTGTCGCATCGCCAGACCTATCGCCGATTGAAAAATGTGTGGGGGATACTAATGGACGGCCTATCCACACTTCACCCCTACCGCACAATCTGCAAGAACTGCGTGAGAAGATTCAAGCTGCATGGGATGTCGTATCACAAGACACCATGAGGAACCTGAACAACTGCATGCCGAGACATCTGGCATGCTGTGTAGACAAACATGGCAACCCGACGCTATACTGAGAGACACTACGTATTGGCGTGTTGCTCAATAAATATTGCCCATATCAGTCTCAATGTTTAATCATTTATTGTCCCTGGTAACATTTACCTTCCGCTCGAATAGCATTGCAATCCGACACGTCCTTCTGGGTGCAACTATTTTTTAGCGATGAGTGTATATTTCACTTTTTCTGTACTTCTCTCTGTGAATCGGGGCATTATAATCTTGAAAGATGCAATCCCCTGACGGAAACAATGTCTGGGCCACTGAATGCACATGATCGGCCAAAAGGGTGACATAGTCACTGCTAGTGATCCGTCCGTGTAAGGTGATAATGGGACCTCCTGCAAACTACGAGATCATTGCCCAAACCATTACGGAACCGCCCCCATGCTTCACTGTAGGAAGGAGACAGTCTGGGTTGTAAGCTTCTGCGGGGGTTCTCCACACATAAACCCGTCCTGTGGTGGGGAATAGTGAGAAACTTGATTCATCAGAAAACAAGACATGTTTCCATTGATCCGCAGTCCACGTTTTATTTTCCTGGCACCACTGTAGTCTCCGTTTCATATTCACCTGTGACACCAGGGATTTTACAATCACAGCTCTACCGCAAATACTGTTTTTATGCAATTTCCTTCGCAAGGTATGGGTTGGCACTGGGTTTTCGAGATGTGCATTAAACTCAGCAGTCACTTTCGTTGCCGTGGTCTTCCTCCTTGCGGTCACAATCTTCGCAAGGTATGGGTTGACACGGTGACGGATCACTTTGTCCGTGTTCATTTCGTCCACGTTCATTTGGTCCAGTTCATTTCGTCCAAAGCTCACTTTGTCCACTGTTCACTTCGTCCGCTGTTCACTTAGTCCAATGTTCACTTCGTTCACTGTTCATTCCGTTCGCTTTGTCCACATTCATTTCGTCCTCAGAATGAATGGATACCGTAGGAATTTTCTGTTTTCATGGAATTTTTGTTATAGGCAGAAGAACAGGTCAGCAGACATTACTTGCATGCGATTCTTTTTCCTGTCTAAGTTTCTCGATTAAAACGACGATTTTTAATGTTATTTAAAGTAAACCGAGGAACTGAATTTTGAAGAGCTTTTCAACTCTTTTGTGCCGTACGATGTCAATCACTACAGCATGAATTACACTATGTTCGGAAAAGGACTATAGGGGGGATTTTTTAATAACGCTACACTTTTACTTGGGCACTAAATATTTACATAATATGTAAAGTTATTAATATTTCTCTTTTACCTACTTAGGCACTGAGTATTAATTACTATGCCTCATGCGTAGGCCCTTTTGACAGTTTTTATTCTGCCGATGTCATATTCATAATGTTTACGTATCAAGTCAAGATAATATTTTTGTGCGTTTACTGAGGCACGAAATATTAATTCACAATCCCTAGGCTTAAGCCTTTTTTACAGTTTTTATTCTACCGATGTCATATTCACAACGTTTACGTATCAAGACAAGATAATATTATTGCGCTTTTTCTCAAGCACTAAATATTGTTTCATAGGCCCTAGGCCTAAGCCTTTTTTACAGTTTTTATTCTGTCGATGTCAT
Organism: Macrothele yani; assembly: GCA_039090855.1. Taxonomy (NCBI): domain Eukaryota; kingdom Metazoa; phylum Arthropoda; class Arachnida; order Araneae; family Macrothelidae; genus Macrothele; species Macrothele yani. The sequence continues at coordinate 107,742,889 of CM077004.1, read as the reverse complement.
ATTCGTACGTTTACATATCACGTCAAGTTAATAATATTGCGTTTTTACTTAGGTACTCAAAATTAATTCATAGGCCCCAGGCCTAAGCCTTTTGAATAGTTTTTACTCTACCGATATCATATTCCTAACTTTATAAAGAAGGTCAAGTCAATATTATTGCGCCTTTAGTTTGGAACCAAATATTAATTAATAGTCCTAAGCATAGGCGCAAAGCCTATGAATAAATACTTAATGCCTAAGTGAAAGCGCATTATCAACCAGAACACTTATTATGTAAACGTTCTGAATTATTATGTGTGGTGGATTTAAAACTGGTAAGAAGGCCTGGGCTTAGGCCTATTATTCAATGTTTTGTGCCCAAGTAAATCTCAATATAATTAATTTGATTTGATATGTAAACGATATGAATATGACATCGGTAGAATAAAAGTTGTAAAAAAAGGCCTAGACCTAGGGATTGTGGATTAATATTTCGTGCCTCAGTAAAAGCATAATAATATTACCTTGACTTGATACTTAAACATTATGAATATGACATCGGTAGAATAAAAACTGTCAAAAGGGTCTACGAATGAGGTATAGTAATTAATATTTAGTGCCTAAGTAAGTAAAAGAGAAATATTAATAACTTGACATATTATGTAAATATTTAGTGCCTAAGTAAAAGTGCAGCGTTATTAAAAAATTCCACCTTACAATGGTTTTCCGAACATAGCGTGAGTCATGCTATTGTGATTCTCATCGTACCACACAAAATAGTTAAAAAGCTCTTCAAAGTTCAGTTCCTCGTTTTACTTTAAATAACATTTAAATTCGTTACGTTTTAATCGAGAAACTTCGACAGGAAGAAGCATCGCATGCAAGCAATGTTCGCTGACCTTTTCTTCTGCCTATAACAAAATTTCCATGAAAACAGAAAATTCCCACGGTATTCCATTCATTCTGAGAACGAAATGAATGTGTACAAAGTAAACAGTGGACCAAATGAACAGTGGATGAAGTGAAAATTGGACCAAGTGAACAGCGGACGAAGTGAACAGTGGACAAAGGGAACGTCGGACGAAATGAACTGGACCAAGTGAACGCGGACGAAATGAACACGGACAAAGTGATAGGGAACCGGTTGACACTGGATTTGGGAGATGTGCTTTTAGCTCAGCAGTCACTTTCGTTGCCGTGGTCTTTCTCCTTGCGGTCACAAGGAGATGTGCATTTAGCTCAGCAGTCACTTTCGTTGCCGTGGTCTTCCTCCTTGCGGTCACAATCTTCGCAAGGTATGGGTTGACACTGGGTTTTGGAGATGTGTATTTATCTCAGCATTCACTTTCGTTGCCATGGTCTTCCTTTTTGTGGTCACAATCTTCGCAAGGTATGTGTTGACACTGGGTTTTGGAGATGTGCATTTAGCTTAGCAGTCACTTTCGTTGCCATGGTCTTCCTCCTTGCGGTCACAATCTTCGCAAGGTATGGGTTGACACTGGGTTTTTGGAGATGTGTATTTATCTCAGCATTCACTTTCGTTGCCATGGTCTTCCTTTTTGTGGTCACAATCTTCGCAAGGTATGTGTTGACACTGGGTTTTGGAGATGTGCATTTAGCTTAGCAGTCACTTTCGTTGCCATGGTCTTCCTCCTTGCGGTCACAATCTTTGCAAGGTATGGGTTGACACTGGGTTTTGGAGATGTGTATTTATCTCAGCATTCACTTTCGTTGCCATGGTCTTCCTTTTTGTGGTCACAATCTTCGCAAGGTATGGGTTGACACTGGGTTTTGGAGATGTGCATTTAGCTCAGCAGTCACTTTCGTTGCCGTGGTCTTCCACTTTGCGGTCACAATCTTCGCTAGATATGGGTTGACACTGGGTTTTGGAGATGTGCATTAAGCTCAGCAGTCACTTTTGTCGCCGTGGTCTTCCTCCTTGCGGTCACAATCCTCTTTTATATCCTCCTGTCTCTCACAGTGAGTTTGGTTTTCCTTCCACAGTTGTGTCTCGCAGATGATGTTGTGCCGTGAACACCGTAAGCTGTCATGACCTTCGACATGGTACCTCTCGATACCCCCAATACCTGTGCCACTGTGGTTACCGACGCACCAACCGGACAAACTCCTACAATCTGCCCGCTTTGGAACTCCGACAGGTCAGTCATTGTGCTTTCACCTGGAACGAAATTATGCAAACACCGATTTACAATCAATCACACAGATCCTTGTGACTATAAGAAACACTTTTTTTACAAAAAAAACATTGTAGCTACATGTTCGTTTCACTCAAAAAGCAACACATACCAAAGTCACTGTTTTCAGCGTGGTGTTTCCATTATTTTGGACAACCTCAGTAACTGTTTGACGAATTACAAGCACTCCGTGACAATGATCATGATATTTTAATGTTAATACATTACGTAGCTTTAAAAGGATGAGTAGCAACAACCTGAAATGTAACCTGAAGTAAATTTATGCAGAGCAAAACTTTTGCTGAAGAAAACCTAAATACACGAGCAATTCCTCTTTTTTTAATTATGTGAAATTTATTTTTCCCAAATTAATTTGGTCTGTTTCATTTTTAAGAATTCATCTCCAACAATGCGAAGTCTTTCCACTTGACAGATATAAAAACATTTGTGTTTGAAAGAGTTTATCATTAACATAACTGGTTTGAGGTCAAAACTGTAACGTCAAACAGTAACAGTAACGTTAAATAATATCATCAGCTGCTCTCACGACAAACTTCCTTGAGAATTTCAATGAAGGTAATTTTGACATAAACAACCATTTGAAAACATACTTTAGTAAAATTAGATGAAATCTGAGTAATATTTTGCATTTTTCAAATTTTAGCTGATTTCACACATATTTAAGGTGGACGTCAAGTAATTTTGCTTCCTATACTTCCAATGGAAAAACTTTTGTACACATTTCCTTCACAGTTAGTGTGTTCTCAAGGATGAAAATTTGAACATCGATTAAAATAACTTCATGTTATAACTTGGAATACTTAATATTTTCTAAAACATAACCATAATTATATTAAAAATCAATTACTTTTCCTTTGGTGGTGTTGAAACCAGAAAAAAGATGGCGCGACCTTTACTTTGATGACGTCAGTACACAAACAAATGTTGGATTGCGTAATTTATGTTTCAGAAAATATTGAGTATTCCAAGTTATAAAATGAAGCTATTTTAATCGATGTTCAACTTTTCATCCTTGGGAACGCATTAATTGGGAAGAAAATGTGTACAGAAGTTTTTCCATTGTAAGTATAGGAAGCAAAATTACTTGACGTCCACCTTAACTGAACGCTATTCTCGAATTTCCCTTAAGTGAGTTTGTTAATGTCTTCTTTTTTCCTGCTGGTAAAATCGAGTCATTAAACTTGTATTTGCGGTATCGTACCTCTGAATGAAATTTTTTATTACGGCAAGCCCAATAGTTTCACAAATATTCTGTGCTAAAAAACGTGGCAGAATTCCAGCAGGTGCAATTCTCATTTAACTCTTGTCCTATTTTTCCTTTTCAGTAGCAAAGCTCATGATTTTATAATCAAAATTTCTAACTTAAAAGCACTTGGTAATAATTTTTCAGTCGATTTCGTAAATCTAAAAATTATTACATTTTTCAATAGTAAATCAAATATTTTAAAATATACAAATAAGTTGCATTTTTTTCTGCAATAGTGCTGTTCCATTTTAATTCAAAGTTTTTGTGCCATGATAAACATTGGTTTGGTCTACAGCAATAAACCCAATGGCGAACTATTTTTCTTTTACGAATTATAAAATTTTCCCTCCGCAATACTATATATAGTTAACGACGTTGTAATTTATTAGTGCGTCACAAAACGGCAATAAAATTTTCCCTCCGCAATACTATAGTTAACGACGTTGTAATTTATTAGTGCGTCACAAAACGGCAACTTTGAGATCGAGCGTTGTACACGAAATTGTGATTTTTATAAAAATAGTAAATCAAATATTTTAAAATATACAAATAAGTTGCATTTTTTTCTGCAACAGTGCTGTTCCATTTTAATTCAAAGTTTTTGTGCCATGATAAACATTGGTTTGGTCTACAGCAATAAGCCCAATGGCGAACTATTTTTCTTTTACGAATTATAAAATTTTCCCTCCGCAATACTATAGTTAACGACGTTGTAATTTATTAGTGCGTCACAAAACGGCAACTTTGAGATCGAGTGTTGTACACGAAATTGTGATTTTTATCAAACTAGCTTTTATGTTATAGCTTGGGCCATATAAATTATGCGAAAATGAGGAATTTCGCATAATTTTACATATTCTCGCTGCTCCACAATTCACACATACGGCAATGATGCGTCTTTATCTACTGAACAGAGTTCATCTTGAAACTATCCAATCGACAACAGTCTCTCAGGCCGTCTTGCAATGCCTTACAAACATGGAGATTGATTTCAACAAAGGGTCAGCATCTTAATCAACAATGTGACCTAATAACGCGAACTTACAAGGAAGTGCCACGTACTCTAATGCCTAATTTGGGGCACATGACTTGCAATACTCATATTGTAAACCTAGCTTCTGACCAATGGCGTGTGCATTTTGCTGAAGTAAACAAGTTTACCAGATGCTTTAAGAAGTTGTTCAAGCATTGTCCTGCAAGAAAGCGGCGTTATATACAGTTTTTAACAGAAAAGAAACAAGATAAACTATGCCCAGTACCTCTGATAACACGCTGGAATTCCTAGTTAGAAACAGTGCAGTACCATGCTATACCCTGAAGAGCAATTGAATTAGAGACAGCTGACGTTATGCAAATATGGCGCTGTGGGCGGCCCTGTAAACTGAAACGACATGAAGTATGCAGCTATCCGACAATATAAGGAGTGATGCGACGGCCATCAGTAAGAGTCGGACGCAGTATGGGTAAGACAAAGGATCTAAGCGCATTTGATCGTGGGCAAATTATCGAGGCCCGACGAATGGGTCACTCCATCTCGGAAGTCGTGCAGGCACTGGGAATTTCACGAGCCACTGTGTCACGGGTGCATCGTGAGTACATCGAATCCGGTAAAACCATCCCTGCAAGGGCCAACTGCCGTGGACAACAGCGTGTGGATGAGCCGGGTCATCGTCGGCTAGCTCGCATTGTAACAGCGGATAGACGGGACACAGTGCAAGAAATCACTCGGCAATTTAACGCTGGTGCTCAAAAACGTGTAAGCAGCCACACCATCCAGAACCATCTCCTCGCTATGGGGTACAGAAGCCATCGTCCCACGAGGGTACCGCTGCTGACCGCAGATCACAGGGTGCAGAGATTAGCATGGGCGCGGGAACCTCACCACTGGACCCTAGACATGTGGAAAAATGTTGCCTGGACTGATGAGTCAAGATTCACGTTGGTACATGCGGATGGCAGGATACGAGTATGGCGCAATTCACATGAAGCGATGGATCTTTGTTGCCAGCAAGGTACTCTTCTAGCTGGTGGGGTTGGCATTCTCGTCTGGGGACTGTTTACGTGGACTGAAATGGGACCCCTGGTACGTGTGACATCGTCCCTCACAGGTCAACGTTACTGGAATATCCTGGACGACCATTTGCTCCCGTGTGTGCGTCTTCAACATCCCACTGGGGACCTCATCCCGCAACAAGACAATGCACCGTGCCATCGCTCCTTAATTGTATCCGAATGGTTGGATGAACACTCCACCGACGTGACCTTGCTTCCTTGGCCAGCTAGGTCACCTGACCTTAATCACATCGAGCACATCTGGGATGCCATCGAGAGAGATGTTCGAGGCTCTGACCCCCTCCATCAAATCTTCGTGAACTGTGGGAGCTTGTTCAGGGGTCGTGGATCCGTATGGCTTCCCAACGCTTCCGGTGTCTTGTCGAGTCCATGCCGAGACGAATCGTCGCCGTCATCAGGGCGAAAGGTGGTGCTACACGTTACTAGACAGGTATCTCTAATTCAATTGCTCCTCAGTGTACATTGCGGCGTAACAGACCTCTTCGACACTGAAATAGAACTTACTCCTGATGCTGCCAGTGTCAATGCATGCAAGTTCTTGGTGGAAAGTAAATACATCTGTAAAAACTTTCAGCTCATTGCGAAACACGCCCAAATCCTGATGGACACGCTGCTCTTTTTCGAAGCATGCGTAGTGTATTCACACGGCGTATAACAAGGTACTCGATCTGCGATCTAAATTACTGCTAAAGTTGGAGGTAACCTGTTCTCGAAAAGCTGCACGTAATTTGTTTCTGTAAGAAGTGTTTTACAAAACCGTAGCAAAGTTGGACATTTACTACTGACAAGAACTGACCATCTCCAAAAATAGAGGATACAAAATTGGCCAACTGGTTTGAAATTCATGAAGGCTTCTCGAGTGTTTGACCCAGATCAAATGGCCAAACTGGATATTGATCACAACGTTCAAAAGTATTCCAGGAATTGATGGCCCGTCAGTAAGACTTGAGTTTGCTGCATACAAGGAGTATGTAAAGGGATGTATACGGTTCCTGATGTAATCAAATTCTGTAATTCAGAGGCAGTTTCAGAGACATTTCCAGGACTAACACGAAAATCAAGGCGAGATCTATCGGTGCGAAAGAAGGATGTCATGTTACGTCCAAATATCTACAAAACAAAGACAGATTTTACAGGAATTTTCGGCTTCTTTACTAACATCTCTTTATTTTAACAAACTGTAATCATCGCTGTGGCAATGATGACTGTAATAACGGAAATATTCTATTACTAAAATAGTCTATTTGTTTTTCCAACCATAATAAGGAAGTAAATAAAAAGTTTGTCAAATGGATATTCTATTCAAAGTGGAGTTTTTCAGTATGCATGTATACTAGTACAGTACTTTTCCTAGTCTGCATATCGTCCGCATAATTTCAATAAGTTGCCATATCAATGCCGCATAATTTCAATAAGTTGCCATATCAATGCCGCATAATTTCAAAAATATTGCCGCATAATTTGTAGGACCTTAGTTATAGCAATAAATTGTATAACGAAATATCTCTGTAGTAAATCAGTTGGCCTCCTAATATTCTAAGGCATCACAATTTTGACTGCAAAATGTGCGATTCGGTAAAAATTCAAATTTCCTGACATACCAATGATTTACAATTTCATCCACAGCAGCTTATGTCTGTAGTAAATCATCGATTTTGGTAATTGCAAACAAATTTTGTATTTTCTTCTACGACAGACAATCTAAATGGTAAATCAAGTGTTTTTTTCATGCTGAAATGGTAAACTAGAATTTTATTTACAGAATTGAAGAAAACGAACAGAATCTATGTAATTACTGATGTAGTTTTTGCCTCCTACGTTCTCTTCAGAGTGAGAATTCAAGATCGTGTTTCGTACGTCATCTACAACCGGGATGTCCCAATTGCAATGAAATACTGTAAATATAAAGTGAGTGCGGATGGCACATTCATTAAACAGGTAGGTTAGTTATTCGATGTTTCACTTGCAGACATCACTTGCTTACAAGTTTTTTGGTTTTTTTAAGTAGATGATATTAGTTGTCGTAATGAATATTCACGTTTTCAAAAGAGAAAAGCAAATTATGACGTACTACAAAGGTGAAGCACATGACAAGATAGCAAAGTTGCAGCGATAAGTTCTGTTGGTGTAGCTTAATTGATAAAGCAATCGGCTCCGGAGCTGGCAAATTTGTTAATTTTTTTCACAAAATAAAAATAACAATGAAATTTAATATACAAAGCATTCCCAATTCGAGTAAATTAATCACTCGACCTAAAGCTTGACATTGCTGTTCTGGTACTACAGCGGGAAACTGATGCTGCCATGGTAATTTTCACGAGCAGAAAACATTTGCCCCATATGGTGGAAAAGAATCGACATATTATGACGCGTGTAATATTGGTTTTCAGAGAAAATTTGTCACTTGTTGGATTCTAATTTTGTGTTATGAGGGCGAGTGTAAGCCTAAAGCACTGTGAAACCTTTTTGCTGATGAAATTAGCATGCTGTTTCACTTTCAAGCTATTAGGCTGAGGATAATTCCTTGAGTTTCTGTGGCTATAATAAACTTTTGTCGGAGCAGCAAAACTTACCTAACCGATGTTTTGGAAACATGCACTGGTTGTGCTCTTCCAGATTTGAGTAATATTTTCTCCTTCCTCAAAGTTGCACCCCAGAACATGAAGAATATGCGAATGTTCTCTCAGAGCCGACTTCCAGGGGCGTATTTAAACGGGTAGCTAGGAAGGCCTTGGCCCCCTCCGAAAGTGTTTCATTTTTTGAAGTTTTTTAATAAAAATGCGACTGACATTAAAAAAAATGCCGTAATTTAATAAAAATGCATCAATTTACATTAGAAAAAAAATGCTTTAATTTTTTCTTCTATTTTTCATTAACTTTCATTTTGTTCAGGTGGATTTCAAAAACTTCCATTTTTCGTCGCCACACCCGAAAAAAAAATTCTGTATGTGCCTCTATCGACTTCCATGTTAAATTAATATTGTTTCCTCCTCATGGGTTGCTGCCAGTCTTTTATTATTATTATTTGTTTCCCAGTTTGAACACCACCCTGAGCAATTCTAAAGCCATAAACAGTCGCCCGTCCTTAATTTGGGGTCACGGGCTTCAAGTGAGGGAGAGATCCAGCGCCATGGGACAAACACATCACCCATGCTTCATCTGGGACTCGAACTCTAGCCCATTCCGGACGAATGATCCGAAGCCAGCGCCTCAGACCATTCGGCAACCAGGCATGTCCTTCCAGTTTGTTAAGGATACAAGCGAAAGATTCAAGCTCCTTATATGTATATAGTAATAATGCTCACTCATTTTAGATAAATGCGACTCACTTCGTGATAAAATGTACCTTTGGTCTAGACACCAGAATGTAATTCTGCAGAAGATGGCCTCAAAATGTCCCGTTTTACGACTTATCGTTTACTTTATAAATTCAAATTCATTTAATAAGGTCATAACTGATCTAATGAGCGGCTTCTTGCAGTGCTTGTTTACCACCAACACAGAAGAAGACAACTGCACTAATGAGCTGTATTCTGTAATTCAGTCATTTGGATCCAGTATGTTTTTCGGCAGCGAGAAACATTTCATCAAAGCAATGCCTTCAGCTTTTTCAAACAAGCAAAAACTAGTGAAACAAACGTTTTTTTTAGTAAACTTGTGAGAAAATATTACAATCTTTTTACGAAATGCTACAAAAACTTTTCTGAGATCGGACCATCGGTAAAGTACAGAATCTTTATGGTAGACTAAATATTTTCAACTAGGTAGGAAGCAGATACGTGGAAAATGAGGAAAGAGACATACACTCCACTTCGTTAAAATAGGATTCAGATGCGTAAAATGCTACTCAAACAGTGAGGAATTAAAGTCGACGTATAAGTTCTGAATTTAGGCAGAACTGAACATAAATACAGACTAATACAGACTAATGCTCCGGACAAAAAATTATCATAATGCATTTTCTCACCCAGCTCCACCAATGCGGAATTTTGAGGGGAAAATAAAAGAAAGGGGAGATATATAAAGGGAGTAAGAGAAAGTACACTGCTTGGCATTGAAATTGCTGCACCCAGAGTGAGTTAGCGCATGCATATTGGCGGATGTGCGCAAGCTGGCGGTATATGCAAATCATTCCAGTATGCAACCAAACACGTGAGATGTGCAAGAGTTAAAAGAGGCCGCCCCAGTGGCGCAGTGTTCTTAGCCCTGGCTTCTGATTATTCGTCCGAGGGGACTCCGGTGAGGCCATGGATGTGGTTTTTGACTTTTGACTTACGGCACTGGCTCTCTCTCTCTCTCTCTCTCTCTCTCTCTCTCCATCTCCCTCTGTTTTTCCTGGAACCAGAGGCCCTCAATTAAATTTGGAATGGGCGACTGCTTATAGCCCATCGATTTGCTCACGTTGGGCGTTTAACCCGCCAAACAAAAGGGGAGAACACGTGCCACAGAAGCCATATCGCACCCCGTGATCCAGGCCGTAAGGAACAAAACAACGGAGTTCTGAGACCAACCGCAGGATACTAAAGGATAGGTGATATCTGGTGTCTGTCATCGCCAACCCTATTACCAGCTTGACGCGTTTGAAAGAGGAAGACTCATAGGTCTCAGTGAAGCTGACTATAGTCTATTCCATGTTTATGAGGAATCCAAAACAGATAGACACTGTTAGCAACATTGGTTGTAAGTAGGCACTGCCAAATGCCGAGGTGGAACCAGTGCAGCCAGCCAGACTTCGAAGGCTTTATTCTTCACCCAGCAATTGCGGAGCCACAAGCTACTGCAGAGAACATTCGACGGGCTGTAACGGAGACTATGGACATCTCTGTCACTACATGGACGGTGAACTGAAGATCATAAGCGGCAGGTGAGCACCCCGGCAGCCATTGCGTCGACTTCCATCGACCGCAGGGCATGACGGAGCTCAGCTTCAGCAGTGGACACAGGAATAGCACCATATCGTTTTCAGAGATGGCTTCCAATTCTGTCCGGGCGCCTATCATCGTTGAATCCGCGTCTGCCTATGTGTCCACGGGAGGGGCTCAGCTATTGTCCGCGAGCAGCACACTGCTAGCCACCCAGGCATCCTCGTATGGGGTGCCATTAGTTGTAATAGCCAGTGACTGCTGATACGCATAATGGACTCTGTGATAACTTGGCAGTACGTGGATAATGTTTTACATGCCGTGTTGTTGAAACTTCTGAGTGGTATCCAGGAGGTCGTTTTCCAGCTAGATAATTCTCGGCCACATTCCTGAGCGAACATCTCCCGAGCGTTCTTGCAAGAAGTCCATATGATCTCCACGCACAACTGCTTTCTTAAGCGAGTACCTGTGTACAAAATGGTAGAAATTGGTAATGGGTAACACCCCTGCTGGGTATTTCTCATTTTGCCTAATCCCATTTTCCCTAATAATGGGAATTCATTAGTGACTGCAAACCGGGGACACGAAATTTCAGTCAGAATTCCACTTCCCCTTTTACCTAATCCCATTCTGCCTAGTATTGCGGCCATAAAGCGGTAAAAGCATACCTGCCTTTTGAAAGAATGTTTACCCTTTCTGAGAATAAATCACCTGCTCCGGAGGATTTTTTTTTGCCGCTCTTTCAATTTGTTGTACTTCTGTGTTCTAGTTGTTATGTTTCTATATTCTAAATAAACACGCCGCCCCGGTGGCGCCGTGGTCTAAGCGATGGCCTCTGATCATTCGTCCGAACGGGGTCCGGGTTCGAATCCCGGTGAGGCATGGATGTTGTGTTTGTCTTACGGCACTGGCTCTCTCCCTTCCCTGGAACCAGTGACCCTAAATTAGGGACGGGCGACTGCTTATAGCCCATTGAGTTGCTCACGGTGGTCGTTAAACCTCCAATCAAAAAAAAAAAAAAAATAAACACGGGTTTTTACATGACACGGAAAAACAAATGTTTATCTAGAAATAAGATTTCACCGGAAGTGTCTCTTCCGGAGCTGGTGAATTGTCCTTAGGAACGGGTGAATGCTCTATTGGGGCAAGCACGCTTTCTCCAGCTTCATGGCGACAATATTAGGAAGAATGAGATAAAACAAAATAGGAGGTGGCGTTCCGCCTGGAATTTATTACCCCCTGTAAACATGGAATTAAGAAGTGAATGCACTTCTTAATTATCTGTTTATAGCCACTAATTATGACCAATATTAGGCAAAATGGGAGGGCACCCCGCCAGTTCCGCTTTCACGAATTGTGGTTTATTAGCATTAATCCGTCAATTCCCAGACACAGATGCTTTCTATCGATAGCTTAGTGTAGCTATTTTTTGATATTTCGGTAGTACATTTAGACTGGGCAGCCCTGGTGGCACAGTGCTCTAAGCGTTGGCTTCTGACCATTGTTTCGAGATGCAGTTGTTATGCCCCCAAATAAAAACAAATTCGACCGTCCAAACTCACCGGGATCAAAGACTAACTCATTCACGGTTATTGTATGCCAGACAGTATTGACCAATATCCAGTGCTAGAAGATACTCATTCTGCAATTAGATATGATCTCGTTTGAAGCAGTTTAAAAGTGCTTAGGATTTAGATTTGTTCACCTGCATGCCGTGTAGATGAAACTTCTTCCGGAAATAAACCAATCTCACCATCAGTTCCCTTGAACCTACACAGTGAACATAGCTGTATGATACAAACTTCTCAAATATGTACTCCAGTACGGATGAGACATAGGTGTCATGCTTGTATTCTGATTCGTTGCCTTTCCTGGAATAAGTGAACCGAAATTAGGACTGTAACAACCCTTGTACTAAAACTGTTTCTAGGAATTTCAAGTCATTCGTCTAAAAGGAGTCCGGGTTCGAATCCCGGTAAAGCATGAATGTTGTGTTTGTCTTACGGCGCTGGCTCTCTCTCTCTTCCCTGGAGCCAGTGGCCCTAATTTAGGGACGGGCGACTGCTTATAGCCCATTGAGTTGCTCACGGTGGTCGTTAAACCTCCAATCAAAAAAATTTTTCAAGAGTGTCCTGGATCACTTTTACCATCTAAAATAATATTCATGTCCATTTGAATGCATGGTTGTTGTTTTTTTTATTGAAGGTTTAACGACGCCCGCGAGCAACTTAATGGGCTATAAGCAGTCGCCCGTCCCTAATTTAGGGCCCCTGGTTCCAGGGAAGGGAGAGAGCCAGTGCCGTAAAACAAAACCAATATCCATTCCTTAATGGGATTCGAAACCAGACCCTTCTCGGACGAATGGTCATAAGCCAGTGCTTAGACCACTCCGTCACCGAGGCGCCGAATGTATTGTTAACCGTAAAAATTGAACATAAATTCCAGATCTGTTGACTTGCGCCAATAAATTTACTCAAAACATTTTTTTTTCTTTCCTCGGATTCCTAGCTTGGTAGTGAGTTGAAATTTAACGACATGGAGTGCAAATGGTTGAAGCCCACAATGCAGATCTATCCACGGGCCTGGAGTGTTCGTCAAAAAATGAAAAGGGACACAACCAATGGCCATGGGAACAGGAGAAATCCTCGAAACCCTCACACAGTCCTTGTGCCGCCTATAAATGAACGAAGTGGTAAGTAAATTTTGTAGGACAATCATTTTTGCATGAAAATAAAAGTGAATTGTTTTGTGCGTAGTAATTCAACTTCTAGACAATCACTTCCGCGGAACGATCAGATTAAACTGGCGTCAGCATGCAAAAAAAGTTTTGGAAAAAATATAATAGTAGAAGGCAAAATTTCAAGCCTGGCTGCATTGAAATTGGAGCTAATATTAAAAAAAAAGTATTTCTTAGGCAATTATTTACAAATAATCTGGCCAGAGCCAATTTTAGGAATACATTCATACGTTTACGTTAAATTTGCGAAAGCTCTGGAAAACAGCGAACTGGATGGTCGGCCGTGCGATTGAAGCCCCTAACAGCCTCCTACCACTCAGAAACGGGCTGACGATTAACTACCTGCACTACGCTGATGGTTCTTCAAAAATTAGAATATTTTTTCTCCTTGAGGAATGGTAAACCCTTTCTAAACGTAAAGAAACTTCTGATAAAAAAAGACTCCTTCCATGTATATTGCTACATGAGTACTCACTCTTATAGATACCATCCCAATATTTAAAGAAACAAAATAATGTCGAATGTAATTCTTTACTAGAAATTTATGAAGATAATATGATCAAAGTTGAGACTCTGGCTTTGAGATGTGAATGTTCTATACCCATAATGATTTCACTACAAGAAATTTTACATTCCGCTTCTGAGAACTGCCTTTAAAAGATTATTTTAATGATTTCTGTACTGCCTCGTAACTTTATTAGGACCATTCTTGTACCCAGTCGAGTCACATTATTGTGAACACCTACTACTTTTGACGTCAACAGCTCGTAGCCAATGAAAGAAGGCACGTGTCGTGAGGTGACTTGGAGGGTATATAAGGTGTGCTGTAGGCATTCTGAAAACATATCACTCGTTGCTGTCATGGATAAAAGGAGCAATTTATCAGCTTTGCAAAAAGGGATGATTATCTGCTTTCGCGCCAAGGGTGGCAGTATTTATGAAACAGAGCAGTTTGTGAACTGTTCGCGTGCTGCTGTGGTTAAAGTGCATCGTGATTGGAGAAATGGCACCATTGCGAATAAGCGACGTGGAACCTGCGGAGCACCACGTGCCATTGATGTGACATGTGAACGTAGGTTGCGAAGGTGCGTGCGGGCCGATCGACACGCTACAGTTGAGCAACTCACTGGCCGAATAAGCCAGGGGGACTACCGGAAGTGTGTCTAAAATGACAGTTCAGCGAATCCTGCTGCGTTTGGGGCTCCGATATAGGGATGGTCAGTGGTCACTGCACCTATGCTAACGAAGGGGCATCGGCAGAAAAGGATTACATTTGCACCGCTGTATCGGAATTGGACTTCCGCTGATTGGCAAAGTATTGCCTTCTCCAATGTCATGTTTTCTGCTTCATCGAACGGATGGACGTTGGCGTGTAAGGCGAGAAACATCGGAGAACAAACCCTCTTCAACAATTGCTGGAAGAACACAAGTTGGTAGAGGCAGCGTTATGGTCTGGGAAATGTTTTCGCGGCATTGTGGGTCTACTCATACCTTATAAAATAGATTTATAAAATAAGCAAATAGTAGATAGATAGATAGATAGATAGATAGATAGATAGATAGATAGATAGATAGATAGATAGATAGAGGGTGAGGGAGGGAGGGAGGGAGGGAAAAAGAAAGAGAGATTTATAAAATAGTTTTACTTTTTTCTCTTATGATTTCCACTTGGTCAGAAACAGAAGCTGGAAGATGAACAGATTTCAATGCAATTACTCATCAAGGGTAAAGGTTTCATATCGCTATGCATAGGTGGGTGGGTGAGAGAGCTTCAGCTTTTTCACGTAATCCACCCACACCTCCCAATTTGCTGTTGCAACCGTTAATAGTCGAAGTTCCCTGTGGCTTCACATTACATTACAAAAAAATATGCACCAAGAAAAGTATAGAATGCTACACTGTTAAAAATTTCAGTTCAACGTTTCTCCATAATATGGTTTAATTGAATGAGTTTCACCAAAAATTGGTTATTTCAAAATTAAGGAAGCAGACACTTAAACCAATATTTGGTGCAACCCGCAGCAACATTGTTTTTTTAGCGATTTGGTTCAACCTCTCAACCAATAGCACGGCTGGAAATCATATGCAATGGCGGAGATAGCCGGAGAATAGCAATTAGCAACGAACAGTGGCGTAGCCAGATGGGGGGTTCGGGATTTGAATTCCTCTCTTGAGGGGAGTCTGAGCACGAATTTAAAGCGATATATACGTGTATACGAGGCTTTCAATAATGAACCAAACCCATGGAATCCCCCCTTAAGGAATTTCTGGCTATATGCCACTGGCAACCGCGACCGTGGTTTGGTCGTTCCCAACGGTCGTTGCAGTTCGTTGTCTATCGTCTATGATATTTGATCCTACACACTCTACTCGATGTGTGTAAAAAAACGTGAGTAGTTACTTTTTAAAATTACGTTTATTATAATAATAAAAATAACGACATCGGTTACTCATGTTTGTTATTAGGCTGACGAATTGTGTACATGTATGTATTAGAGCCAACCAAAATAGCGCAAGCAAAAGCATGCGATTTGAAATAAAGCCTAGTTTTAATCACGTTTGTGAACAGCGTTTGTTCTCTGTTTTAATAGGTTTATCTCACGACAAACCACTTAATGCTAGTCGAATAGCTTTGCCACGGGCAAATCAATGTAGTGGGGGGTTGCATTGTTAAAGATTCCTTTGACTTTGGGGTGGGTATATTATTATAAAATATGCATATGTTTTACTATCAAATGTGATACAGTGCTTTAATTTTCTGTGCAAGCCAGGTATATACCTGCTTTACTTTTCTTCGTAGTGGAACTTTCCATTTTGCCATATAATAACACGCATGTATTGATTTACATTTTTGTGGGTTTTTTTTCGTGTGGTCTAAGATGGGGTCTGATCATGATTTTGAGTGAATTCAGCAAATTCAATCTAGATATGTTGAGTGGGAAATTAACATATAATTTTTTCTCTTAGTAGTAATTCTCCCATGTAGTTTAAAACCACTGCATAGTGCACCCAGGAATTCTTGTTGGAGGGGGCTGTTTATATAAATATACTGTATACGTACACAATGTGTGTACATATATATGTAGTGTACGCCTATAGTTTATATACGGTTGTGGCGTACGTCGCTCTTAATCTCTTTGGGGCTTTGGGAAGAAGACACTATGTAATGTTTTGAACATGTAAAATAATATTTTTGAATGTTTCTTACATTAGAAAAAATGCTTTAAATTTTTTCATCAACTTTTATTTTGTTCTGGTGGATTACAAAAACTTCCATTTTTCGTCAAAGAACCTCCCCTTCCCCGAAAAAAAATTCAATATACGCCCCTGTATTCAGCCCTGACTGAATCCTACTGGCACTTATCAACTTGTTATCCTGAGATTAGGGAGGCATTCACTTCTGCTTTATAGAACAGCAGCTAGATTTGACAGCTTTCTTTTTCTTTTCTTTTTGTTTTTTTCGCATTCGGAATTTGTCTACGTAAAGCAACTGCGCGAAGGCACCACAATTTGTGGTGTACGTCGCTCTTAATCTTTTGGGAAAAAGACACTATGTAATTTTTTGAACATGTAAAATACAGGGTGTTTCAGAAAATTTGATATCATTTGAGATGTAAATATCTGAGTAACTAATCGTCTAGGCAAATGAAACCAAACAGGCTTAGTGTTGAGCAAAATAAAATTTATTCGTCAAAATTTGAATGAAAAATTCATAGGTATGTGGTTTCATGAACGATTTCACAAGTTTTCAATATGCGCACCGCCTGTGACACGGCACATGTCAAGTCGGTAGTCCAGCTTCTGCCAAACACAATGCAGCATGTCCCTGATGTGCTCAGTAGCGGAAGAGATTGTCGTGCAGGTTTGGGAAACATTTCTGCGAAGCCCCATGAAATCTATAAGAAGAGCAAGTCTGGAAACCCAGATTCCTCCAACGACAGTTTGGCGTGTCGCAAGGTTACGCTTTCGAATGACACCCTACAAGCAAAGGCGTAAGCAATTCTGTGTCAGAGAAACTTGAAAAAGAGGAGTTTGAAAATCGTGGTTTTCAGTGAGGAAACCACATTTCATACGGATGGCAAAATCAACAAGCATATTCCTCTCATTTGGGGTGAAGAAAATCCCCATGCTACATTTGAGCACATGAGGGACATGCTGCATTGTGCTTGGCAGGCGTGTGACAGGGACATGCTGCATCGTGCTTGCAGGAGTGTAGCAGTGTCACAGGCCATATTGAAAACTTTCGAAATAACTGTGAATTTAACTCTTGCCGATAACTACATACATGAAAAACTACCGAAATGACACGATAACTATTTTAACTCCAATGTTAAAATATTTCATATATACATTTAAAAAGATTATATAATAAAATATGTGCACACATGAGATCTTTCGGTACCCAAAGTGGGTACCATCTTCAGATGCTGTTAAAATTCACCAAACGAACGTGACAAGCACTGTGATATTTATATAAGACACACAGTCGTAATGACGTAACTAGTATGAAATGGGCTTAACCAGTGAGAGTGGGACAACATTTGTTACTGGTCAAACATAATAGTAATAGGTTAATTCTATTGATTTATTAATACCTAACCCGACAAACCCAAGTATGTTTTCCACGGTATAGGTACAAAATCTGGTAAATTATCATAACATGCTGTATTCCCATATTTCATAATATACAAACTCTCAACAAATTTTAAAGTTTATCTAGATTTTGGTGTGTTGAGAATTTTAGTCTCATCCCAGGCAGGAAGGTAATTCTACACCAGGATTTATGGCACTACAGGAGGCTCCAGCAAAGTTGCTGAGATAAGGCACGTACAGTCTGAGGATTGCGGCATTTTTCAAATTCTCAGCCAATGGAAGCAAGCTAATATTTTCAGGGTTATGTAAACAAAGTCTGTTTTATTAAACCGTTGGAATTAAAATTAGGTACCAAAGCATAACCTTGGTTTTAAAGTCGTGCTAAAGCTGTGGTTGTATCTATTTTTAACATCATATTTATGTTCTTTTAAACTAGCTGATATTGAACGAAAAGTGGAGTTTATGTACACTTTTTGTTGTTCATTTTCTTCTATGCTGCTAAGAGGGATAATATATACTCCATGTTTCATATCAAAAGGCAAGGGTCTCCTCTGTCTTTCAGAGTAAGGACCTAATGTTATTTGTGTTTATTCCAATATCAAAATCATATTTATGACATATCGTTTTCATGGAATAGCACAATTTCGGTACAAAGGGAAGAGAACCAATGTATTTTCTTTGTTTCGATTCATATATAGATGATAATGTTGTAGTCCTGTTCCTTTTAATCTTGGCTACTATCCTATGTATGGTTTCATCTGGATATCCATGATTACGGGTGATATTATAAATGGTATCCATTTCTTGCTTTTGAATCTGTGGTGGACGAATGAGTGAAAGCTCTTCTTATAAGAAAAGATGTCGATGATTCTTTGTAGCTCCATGGGTGTGCTGATGCCCAAGGTATTAGTATCGTATCTGATTCTGGTTTTCTATATACTGAATGATTAATAGTTGATTTAGATGGGTTTCTAGTGAGCATGATATCTAGAAATGGTAAATTATAATTACTTTCATATTCTGCAGTAAACTTTAGTGTTAAATACATTTGATAACTCGGATACAAATGTTGATAGGTATTCCAAAGGATGGTTCCAGAGTACCAAAATATCATCTACATATCTGAGATATAATATAGGTCTGTAACTAGTTCACTGAAGAACTTTGTTTTTCGATTCTTGCAAGCAGATTTCTGCAATGGTGGGGAAAAGGGGAGATCCTATTGGTGTCCTTTCACATTGCTGATATATTATCTCATCGAACTTAAAGTAAGATCTCTTGTAAACTAGAGATAGTGCTTGTAATGCAGCTTCCACCCCAGGAGATGGGGAGCCCAATGTCAAAAGAGAGGATTTTATGATGTCATGTACCTGTTGTACTGGAACAATCGGGAAAATAGATACAACATCTATGGAAAGCATGGTAAAGGGTTGTGTAATTGGAGAAATTGATTTAATACGATCCAGTGCTTGAGTGGAATTGGTAACAGAAAAAGTTGAGTTATTAATGAGAGTTCGAAAATATTGAGCTAAGGCTTTTTCCAGTGAGCGGGTAGGGCTATTTACTGCTTGAGCAGCAACTAATAATCTAAGGGGGTGTCCAGTTATATAACTTTAGTTTTTCAATTAATTCCGGGTCCTGATGGGTTAAACAATTTTGAAGTAATGGAAGTGGGAAGTAGTGAATGATTTTTTTAATCTGTTAATAGCTGTAATTGTAGCAGGATAGCGTGCCTAAAGTTTGCTTACCTACAAGAGAAATAAAAAGACTTCAATATTGTGCATCAACTAGAGAAAATTGTTGGAACCTTTCCACCTGCAATTCAACAACAGACCAGGTATGAACTTTTAAAAACTTTGAACTCTAAGAACTATGGTATTCATAATGAAGAAACTTTAAACAATAGAGAAGAAATCAAACAGTTAAGAACATTACACAACCAGGTAGAACTTTCGATATTTTCTGCGGACCAGTCCCCACAAATAGTTATTATGAATAGAGGTTAATTTGTTGGCCATCAAATTAAATGCTTACTATAAAGATTGGTTGGTTTTGAAGAGACTGTTAGAAATATGCATTTCGTTAGGAAAAATTCTTAGAAAATATCGAGTCTCTCTTTTTCACTAATCACAAGATACTAAGAACAAAAAATAAGAATATAATCAAAGTGAAATGAGGGGGGAAACAAACAACAACAAAAAAGATTATGTAGCTTGGTAAGTAAATTTCAAAATTCTGAAAATCACGAAGCATTATCATCCATGCTTAAAACAATAATTTTTGGACTACAATCAAATTGAATGGTGGAGTTTGTTTTTGTGAAGCAGCAAAATACTGGATGGTACAAAAGAAAAGATTAATTTAATGGTTTTATCTCGGTTACCAGTGAATTCAACTCCAGTTTGAAATCAAAGGGTAATATGTTGACAAAATGAAACTTTCTATTGAATCCATACCACACTGTGTTATCCCTAAAGACCCAGTCTCTGCTACAATTACAGCTGTTAACAGATTAAAAAAATCATTCACTACTTCCCACTTCCATTACTTCAAAATTGTTTAACCCATCAGGACCTAGAGTCTCAGAATTATTTGGAAAACTAAAGTTACATAAGACTAGACACCCCTTTAGATTATTAGTTGCTGCTCAACATAGCATCCCACCCGCCACTGGAAAAAGCCTTAGCTCAGTATTTTCGACCTCTCATTAATAACTCAACTTTTTCTGTTACCAATTCCACTCAAGTACTGGATCGAATTAAATCAATTTCTCCAATTACATAACCTTTTACCATTCTTTCCTTAGATGTTGTATCTCTGTTCCCGAGTGTTCCAGTACAACAGGTACATGAATCCTCTCTTTGGGTACCTAAAGATCTCGTGTGTACATATCTTATTATATCATCTTTTTAAATATATTAAATATTTTAACATTGGAGTTAAAATAGTTATTGTGTCATTTCGGTAGTTTTTCATGTATGTACTTGTGAAATCATTCATGAAATCCACATACCTTTGAATTTCTCATTAAAATTTGGATGAATAAATCTTATTTTACTCAATATCAAGCCTGTTTAGTTTTATTTGCGTAGACTATTTAGTTACTCAGATATTTACATCTCAAATGATATCAAATTTTCTGAAACACCCCGTAATATTTTTAATGTTTAATTTGTGACGTACGTTGCTTTTAATCTTTTTGGGACTTTGGGAAGAATGAGAGATGTGAGACACTATGTAATTTTTTGAACATGTAAAATAATAATTTTGAATGTTTAATTTGTGACGTACATCGTTCTTAAGCTCCTTGGAGTGGGCTTAAGCAACCTCCGTGGGTGCGCCAATGATTTGCACGGTTGAATACAAAGGTTAACTATGGAGTACAGATATGTACAGACATATTCTTTTATTTATGTTATATTAATGAAGAAGAAATAGTCAAACAGCTTATGAACTGGCATCTGAGTACATTGTGTCTATAACAGTGGTTCTCAAACTTTTTTCTTAAAGTACCCCTTGGGAATATTTTAGCTAAAAAAACTGCGTCCGCTTGTGCATTAGGGAGATACCTTATTACTAAATGAAAAGTTTATTCCACTGCATTTATATGTGTATGTATGTGGGTATAAAAAATACAAATGCACATGTATATTTGCAAAAATTGCATACATTGATGTTACAGAAATTGCATGAATGGCTAGAAAAATCAAATAAAACTGATAAAGTCTCATTTAGTATCAATGAGATGTATGAGCTTTGCAAAGTTTATCAACATTTGGAGTTATCTGTAGAAACATGCGACTCAAAACATTTTCTATATTAGGTTCGTAGCCCTTTCAGCAGGCAATCAGTCAAAGAGAACTGTTGTCTATTTTATCCTCCTAATGAGCACTTTGAATAACAAGGCTAATTACAAATGCCTCCTAATCATCCCCCTGAATGATTGCTTAAAATCAACTCTTTCTGATATGCAGGCCCAATTGTCTCAACATTCTTTGGCCCACTTTTGAGACGGCGAACCAGGGTTGGGGTTTTAGTGATTTTAACATGAGCATTTAAAACTGGTTTAAACCGTCAAAAACTGTCAGAAACATATAACATGCTTTTAAACAATTTGTAAGCATTAATAGATATATTAAATAGTAAGAAACTTGCCTTCAAGCAAACTCCAGTATTTGTCTTCATTTTTATAATTATTTTATTACAATTATTAAGAGTGGAAAAGTGTCAAAAAATTTTATTCGTTAAGATTTTTGTTTTGTACAGAATTGATTTCATTGATCTAAAATTATGCAACTGCCACTGAATTGCAGAACCAGTAGTCTAGTTCATTTTCCCATCGTAGCATCCGATAGCACATTTGTTGACACCTAAAGGATTCCTGAGCTTAGAGTGTATAAATCCATAGAAAAAGCTTTCAACTGAAGCTGAGCTGGCAGGACTTGGCAGCAAAAGCATTGCTAGTTCAGAGGCAGGCTCAGTTGTAAAGCCATTAAATTTAGAAATTCCTTTCCACCAAATCATGGGATTCGTATGGATGAATAAAGTCGAGGTAAATGTGTACTTTAGCGTCCTAAATTATTTCATCGGAAAAATTTAACTGTGTGGGAAAAGTGCGACGTACAATTTTTTAAGCATGCAAAATAATGGAGAAAGGCGCAAAAATATAGTATTTGTGGAGAAAAGGAAATAATTTCATTGAAGTATTTACCTGGGAGTGTGATGGTTTGGAAGAGTACGTGCGGTAGGCCTAGGACAACAGAGCGGCGACAGCGTCAAGGTGTAAACCGGTGAATGGAGGCTTTGTTGAGAAGGACAAGTTACGGGCGGAAGAATACAACAGGAAGTGGTTGAGCAGTACGTAGTCATACAAGCGTCTTGTATGAATACATTGAAGGAAAGAGGTCCGCTTTACGCAACATTGTTAGTGGTGTTAGAAGCTTTTTCAACCACGTTGGTGGCTCTTTCCAAAGTCATGAGTCTCCATACTTCATTTCAGATTTCGTTAGGGCTTAAAATTTCATTTTCCGGCACAATATGACAACAAGCTCTTGGGCTCCCTGCCATACTACGATTTTTGAATTAAAGAAACTCCTTCATTCTCAAAAATTTCTGTTTCAGGAGGGGAAAATGTGAGCTACGATGTACGGAATAAAAGCACAAATTCAAATGAATTGGTTGAACAAATCTACGACCCTGTACATCTTCGAAACCATAATCAAAACTTGCCATTCAACCGGAACCTAAAATTCATACTGGACACTTCTGTGGTACATGAAAACATTTACATTTCTTCATTTCTTTGCGTTCGGAAAGATTGTGAAACTAATAATGACATTTCGCACATTTCTTTCTTAAAAATTAATAAAATATCTGAACTACTTCTTTCTTCTTGCACACAATTACACGATGCATCACACTCCTCCAAGAAATACCCGCCACTCTTGTATTCTTCAGCGCATTCACTACTCACTGTTACTCCCTTCCGACGCACGGAACCTTGACGTCGTGTCCGTTAGCATCGCTTCACATTCCCGCACGAACTGCTGCAAACCATCGTACTGACAGGTAAATACTTCGGAAAAATTCTTTCCTTTTGTCTAAAAGTTCTATTTTTTTCTCACCTTTCCCCATTATTTTGCATGCTTAAAAAATTGTACGTCACACTTTTCCCACACAGTTAAATTTTTCCGATGAAATAATTTAGGACGCTAACACATTAACCAAAGTCGGTATCCCTTCTTTGGATGGTAGAATTTCTGTTTTATTTTCAGATTGTCAATGTTTCTACACTAGTGTGTTGCAGTTACAGTGGCAAGCTATTTTGCGGATTGTTTTGGAAACAGACTTGAAATTCTATTTTGCTTGGTTAACAAAATATGTGAAGGAGATCATACTCTGCTCTTTAGGTCCAAAAAAAATGCCCCCCCCACTGAATAAACTTCTGGAGGGAAAAGCCTTGGGACTGAGATCAAGTGATTATTCGAGGTCCTTGTATGCTCTCACTCCTGAAAATAAAACAAAAAGACTAAGGAGGCCTAAATACTACCAAAAGGTGAAAGAGATCATACACTACATTTTTTGTGCAAGAAAAGCCTCAACACCCCCAAATAAACTCCTTGAGGGGCCCTTGGCGGTGAAAACCTTGAAAATCAGATCAAGTGATCCAAGGTGCTGGTGTGGTTCTCAATCTCCTGGAAAAAACGAATGGAGCTAAGTTTACCTAAATACTGCTAAAAGGTGAAGGTGATCATACACTACATTTTTGGTCCAAAAAAGTCTCACCCCCTCCCCCAAAAAACAACCCTGGAGGTAGCACGGAGCAAGAAAAACTTAAAATAAATAATGCAAGCGGTAAATAACACGATCGCTCTACTTAAAAATAGAAATGATCCTGAAATACAAGAAACGGAGATTTGGGTGATAAATACCATGAAGAAAAGGCTGCAAAAATAAAAAAAAAAAACACTGAAATATAACTAGACGCTAAAGAGCAAATATTAAGTGAAAAACTACAAAACTATGTAAGAACGATAAATAATGTAATAGCTTTAGTTAAAATAGAAAGGATGCTGACGTATAAGAAATGGTGATTTAGGTGATAAATACCATGTTGAAAAGACTGCAGAAATAAAAGTAAAAACCAACACCAAAATCTCCACATGAATTCAGCGAGATATGAATCCGTTCCTCTTTGTTTTTTATTTCGCCATTTGCATGAACTCCACCGTCTCGGTGATGATGACCCATGCATTGGGCACCCCACTATGAACGCTCTTTTTCATGATGTTTATCCTTAGTGATATCATATTACCATCAATATGAGTGCACTGATGCCCTACCAAGCGGTGGTTTGTTTACTAGCAAGAGGGGTGACAGCATCGTGTTTCCTCAATATGTATGCACACACTGGTAGCTTTAAAATAATTACATATCACTCTTCTTAAAATAACTATATAACCAAAAGGGGAAGATTAGTATGTAGATTCTCAAAGTTGTAGCTATTTATATCTATGGGACTGAGGCTAAGCACTGCAGAAATCGCTTAGGGATTGTTAATAATCAGGGCTTGAAAAATACCGTGCCTGAGATGCCCGGGGCATATAAATTATTAAGTGAAGCTGGTTGTATGTGTGTGCCCAGGAAAATTTTTCTTTTAAGATAACAAATCAGAACCCTCACTTTTTTTACATATTTTGCATTTTCGTTTTAAGGGTCTATACTCAAAATGTTCAGTGCATAAATGCGTGATGATGATGATGAGATTAGTATTTGAGAAATGTAGTAATCTGCCATGTTCCTTTTGTGGAAGTTTTCACCCTTTGTCAATAAACACAGGCGGCTAGCTCCATCAGAGTCATGCATTCAGTCACTGACTTTAAACAACATTTGGAGCAAAATTATATATGCTTCCAATTTCTGGACCTAAAGCATAATATAATTAAAGAAGGGATATTCTTCTTTTCTTGGCACTCCGTAACAATAATAAAACTTCCAGTGATTGGCAGTGAAAAGCAGCATGACATGAGATGACTGTCTTTTTTTCTTGTAGTAGAAAATTCTATTCTGAACTTCATTTTAAAATTTAATTGCCCAGTCTGGGCAACTAGATTTTTTGTTTACCAGTCTAGGCCAATGATTCACATGCCCCGGGCATCTCGGGCATGATACCCTGATACATATAAGTAAAAATATGTATACTACATAATTTCATACGTATAGATTAATTAAAACATATATTTCTTTATTACTACTTTTTAGCAAAAATTTCCTATTACAAAAAAATTACCTTTGCTTGTCTCTATGGGCACTATTTCGCAATTACAGCGTTGCAATTTTATGAGTAACGAAAATTTCTGTAGTACATACCAACTTTTTAATGAAAATTTCGTAATGTTTTAAGGAAAATATATTGCTGTAGAATTTTTTCTGTCCCCCTTGAATTTTGTTATAACGAGCTTCTACTGTTACTCTTTTTTTACTGAATCTGGTAAAAGCTGGCCATGAAAATGACAGGAAACTATATCATGTACAGTTTCTTTTCTTTATAAATGTAATTAATTTACATTTACAAAGAAAAGAAGCAGTGGGAGAAATTAAAAAAAAGTGATCTGTGTATACCAAAAGTTGGTAGTTCCCTTATTTTTATTGCTCCAGAAATTGCACAAAATATACTAATACATACTTGCCAACTTTTACGGTTTATCTGTAAAATTTATGGATTTCTGCTTGATTTTACAGATTTATGGATACATGTCTTTTTTGTACGGATTTTTTAATATTTCGATTGCTCAATCAAAATGATTGTAATGAAATTATCAATGAAAACTCAATCAAAATTATGTGCAATGATTGCTCAATTGCTAATCATTGCACATATTGCAATAAGAAAGGTCACACTAAAAATGAATGCTGGCATACTTACACCTAAATATACCTATTTATTTTAAATATAATAGTATTTGATTTTATATTTGACAGTAGCTTACTTGCACTCTAATAAATCATTTGATATGATCTTTATTTACAGCACATTTTATATAAATAAGGATCAGTACATGTTGTGAGGTTGAACTGAACATGTACTGATCCTTATTTATATAAAATGTGCTGTAAATAAAGAGCATATCAAATGAACCAAAATTCGGCGTCAGGTTGAACCGTTATTTGGCGTTATGTTGAACCATAATTTGGCCTAAAGGTTGAACCATAACTTGGTGTAAAGGTTGCCCCAAGTTATGGTTGCAGCAAATTTTTCCTTACTTACTCCATATTTTGGTACAACCTTTCACCAAATTTTTAACAGTGTAAATCATTAGAAAATCCAAGACAAAATCTAGGAATCTTAAGCTTTTATCTCATCTTCTTATGAGAACAATGGAAAATACAGTGATTTATTATGAAAACTCTGCAGATAATTTATTAGTTTGAAGAATGCAAGATATATTAATTATCACAATCATATTGCTACAGTTTCGTGTTTTAACGGACTCCAGAATGATTTCCGCCATAATTCTTTGAGGGCCCATTCAGATGTCTTAGCCTTGGGCCCCACTAAAATGGCTTGGCCTAGAGGCCCACTAAGCCTTAATCCGGCCCTAATGAAATCCAAAAATGAATGTTCACACCGAGCAAAGTCTGTGTCTTTTTCTCACTGCAAATGCAATGAGAAACAAAAAAGTATTTCGTCTGTGCTTCGCATCATGCTTTACTATTCTCTCTTAATCTTTTGCAAATTTCATTAAACATATTTGTTTATACATTGATGCTCAAAATTAAAGGATAACTTGCAAAGACACATACAGCTGCTGATGTATTGTGCCGTGCCTGCCCCGCAGGACGCACATGAGATAAAGGCAGATAGCAGCGAGAACATACGTCTGCGTAGCTCAGTTGGTAGAGCGACTTATTCCGGAATACGGGGACTCGGGTTCGATGCCCGGCGTGGACAAAAATTAAGGAGAAATTTACTTCATTATAATAGCGCCCGAACTTCCCGGATGACCCGACCGTTAAAGTTCTCGCAATGGTGTGATGTTCTTTCCACACCGCGAAACAGGAAAAATAAGAGAATCCCTTCTTCAGCTCTTCGAAAAATAAATGTGTGTGATGTTGCGTTCCACACACCAGATTGACTGGGATTTCTCCGATGTACGTTCAACAGCGGATGACTGCCTACAGCGATACATGGTCCCGGCTGAAGCGTGGGCCATGCCCCGGCCCTCTTTCGGGGGAAGGGGGAGATGTCACGTGCCTGCCCCGCAAGACGCACATGAGATAAAGGCATGTGCGTCTTGCGGGGCAGGCACGTGACATAAATATTTAAGTATGCCTGCCCCGCAAGACGCACATGAGATAAAGGCAGATAGCGTAGCTCAGTTGGTAGAGCGACTTATTCCGGAAAAAGGGGATTCGGGTTCGATAAGTGAACGTCGATTAAAATTAACAGGGCAAACAAAAAATTTTAATATTTTTGAAATTATCTCCTCAGTTCTTTAATAGTAACCGGCAAACTAATGAATGATTTTACTGTATGTAACGCTTCCGAAGTAAAAGAAAAATGACTGTGCTCTAACTGATGATGACATCACAGGGCAAGGCAATGCAGGTGTGATTGCGTGTTCCCTGCTCTCTCCAGATGTGTATACGTCCAGAATCGCTCGTCAGACTAAATCGGCTCTCATCCGTAAGGAGAGCTCGACCCCATTGCTGATGAGTCCAGTTCTTGTGTTTCTGGCACCACAGAAACGGCCGTCCCCGATGAGCAGGTGTTAATGGCACACACCGTACTGGTCGTCGTGCAAATAAACCACCTTTGTGCAGCCTCCTGGCCACGGTAAAACGCGATAACGGACGTCCAGTTGTCTATTGCATGTGCCTTGCGATTTCTCCCGCTGTCTGCCGTCTGCCTATTCTCGCGTGTAGGACAATATACCGGTCGTCCGCCGCCGTGGTTGCTCGTGAACGACCATTGCTAAACTCTCGGACAGCTGTTTCTGTAGTTTGAAATGCTCTCCAAGCTCGTGAAACGATGCTGTGAGCGATCCCGAACTCCTCGGCCACACTAGTCACACTTTGACCTTCTTCGAACTTCCCAATGACGCGACCTCGGGTAAAGTCATCCAGATGTCGTCTACTGGATTGCCTGTTGGCCATGTCACACGGTAGCAGCAACTCGACGTCGTTCAAACCGATGTACACCGTGAAATAGCTGTCACAGAATTGCTGAGCGTACACCGCCCGTGTGATTTATACCCTTCCGACCCCCCCACGTCATGCTGCATATATGCAAATGCCCTACCGTACCGGACCCTAGTCTATCTCCTGAGTGGTCTTTCGGTCCGTTCTGCCTGCTCGTTCCGCTGTAATGCTAATTTCTCCTCTTTGTCCTTCATTTTTGCACACCAGTGTAATTAGGAAGGTGGGGTACAAACCACATCCCACACCCCGAATTTCTCGCTTGCTTGGCTGCCTTATTTCTTAAGTGTTTATTCGGTATCAGTGGTTAAAATAGGATTTCTTGAAGATATTGATTTTTTTATAGAAACTAAATATTAGCGCTGTATTCCGATTATCTTATTTAATTTTATGCAAAGTGGGACTGAATATTTAAGTATGAATCCAGTACATATGACAAAAATTCGGAGGGGTGCGGAGCATCCCTCAAATGATTTCAAGGGCCCGTAGTTGGCGCCAGTGAATCGGAGTATAGGATCAACCGCTCGTGGCTGACCAATGTGAGCCCTGCTGTCTGTGCCAGGCTAATCCAGTCCTGGTACACCTTAGTACAATAACACGGGACCAGCCAACAAGTGCTGCTGTTTCCGAAATGCCCCAACTATCTGACGGCAGCCAACTTGCCTTAAGTCTCCAAGTTTTTCCATAACTGACAAACGTTTAGGACATGGGCGTCGACAGAGGGGTCACTTGACCCACCCACCCTGTAGAATTATGTTTCCCTTTATTTTATTTTATTTTATTTATTACTTTTTTTTTAACACTTATAGAACTGGACCACAAGGAAAGATGGAGTTTGGGACGTTTAATTTATTATCCCAATTTTATTGGAAATTTGGAATTGGAAAACGATAACGTGAAAGCGGAAAACTTAGGAAACCGTAAGGTGTGAACGCCGAAACAAGTTCCGCTCAGGGTGGTGTGTGCTGAACTTAAAAGGCTTGGCGTGGCCCTGCTCGACACTGTTCATTATTTTGAAAACAGTTACCAATGTACATGATAATACATGACTAATACTAACATACACTTTCTTCAAGAGCAGCATCAATTAGTAATAATAATAGTAGTCATAGGCGCCGACTTGAAAAATTATTAGGGGTTCCGGAAATTTTTAATCGAATTACCCATGCATTTTTCAAAGTATTTAAGTCTAATTTAAATTTCATTCAGTCAGATTATCTGACACAATAAGACGCCTGAAATGCTAAAATGAAGCAAATTATAGTTAATTACAGATTTTTTTCTCTCTAGATAATTATTTATTTCATTTATTTTGCGTTTGTAGGCGAGACATTATTATATACAATACACAGATACTGTGTGAATTTCCAACTGAATTGTCTTATAAAAGTAACAAAAACATGTAAAATTTATTGTAAATGTTTTTTTTTTTACCAATTTTAAAAATACCAATAATTTTTTTTCTTCAAATGATTTCTGAGTTAAAATAGGAGGTTTGAAGCGAGAGGACATCAGCCTCACGCTCTGCGTTTTCCGTGGGCTCTACTTCGTATCAGCTGTGTATGGCCAGTATGCCCAACTTGGGCTGCTTCTGTACTTTTCAATGGGGAAATCGTTGACTTTGAGAGTTTTTAGAGACACTTGTGCAGCATGTACAGTCAGGAAAAAATGAGACCGAAATAAACATGCACATAACTAAAAATTTGCAGAAAGTTACGGAAATACTGTTTGGTATTTTCTAAAAAAATTAAACAAAATTATGCTTCGTCGACCGGAAGTGCATATTGCGTATTAACCAATCACGACCTTGCTGAAGCTGCGGTCGCCTTGTTGACCTTCAGTGACTGCTGCAGAGAGTAAGAAACGGCCGCTACCAACCTGTACTCCAGCACAGGTCTGCAGTAAGTGACATCACGTCACTGAACCCTCCCCACCCGGAGGGCACAAGAAACCAGATGATCAGATTTGGCTTCACCAGAGGCTGCTGATGCCATCTTCTCTCTCTTCTAACCTTCTTGGTCCCCGACTGCCCGAAGATAGGGTGGGTCAGCTGACTGTACAACATATTTCCGCCTTTATCACTATGACCTCGAATAGGTTCTCGTCTCCGAATGTAGAGCTAGACTTTTGTATTTTGTGGGAACCCAGACAAACCGAAGAATTTTCTTTTATAAAGAAGGCAGTTTTAAATGCTCTTAAACAACGGTACTTGAGGTATTGTCTGTCGCGTCAAATTTGATGAGCACGAACAAACACTAATTGTTTTTTGAGGCACATTAAACAGTCTGAGGGGTAAATTTCTATACACACTTTCTATATATAGTATACGGGGAATGAATAATAAAAACTTGAAGAATTGATAACGAAAAACAAAATTTTTGCCTGTATGCGTACGTGTATTTTTTCCACGAAATACGAACAAAAATATTAGGGGTTCGAGGAACCCTCAACAAAATCGGTTCAAAAAGTGTCTTGATCCCACGAAATCGGCGCCTATGGTAGTAGTAGTAGTAGTAGTAGTAGTGTTCTACTGTAGTAAGTAAGTAGTAGTAATAGTAATAGTATTAATCTTTCATTTTCACGAATTACTGTTTTCTACATATTAGCCAAACCTTAATTAATTACACTTGACCCCCCTTGAAAAATTTCCTGCAGGCGCCCATGGTTTAGGAGCTTCAAATTCGTGCAGAAATAATTATTAAAAAAATGGGTGGAGGGCGGGTCTGTTCCTAATGCAAAGCTAACTCATTGTATAAGCATAGCGCAACTGATTTTTTTTTAACACGCGAATCCAAAATTGCTCTTTTTCCTGTTGCGAATGTTTTCCGTGCTTCAAAAACTGGCACGTAAAAATATCATGATTTATCGTCCTTGTCATATTTACACCAAAAAATGGATTCTCGTCTTCAAAATTTGTATGTAAAAATATATTTGTGATCAGTATTTGTAATAAAAAAACTGAGGACCCTGGTGTAACTGCATCAATGCTTATGGTATATTTCCTGCTTCTCCAGCACAACTTGCGTGCAATCTCATTCTTGTAGAGCTCTTTATTTTTTCACTAATTACCTAGCACCTAAATCCGGCACTATATTATGTATAATGGTTATTTCAAGATGCGTTCTGTAGCGTTACTCGTGTGCATCACATCACATCTGTTCGTGGACATATTACAACTCTATTTCTCATGTGTGTGTCTTTTTAACAGGCAGCGATCCTATGTCATCCTTGGAAAGAGGATCTGACTTTTCTGTAGGGAGTTTATTCCCGGCAAATGTGGGTCAAGTTAGGCTGATACCACAGGATGGTGTTCAAGAAATGAATGAGGAGCAAGCCTTGGAAGTAAATAATGAAACGGTAGCTTGGGTGGCAGCTTGGGTAGACGACGGATTTGGAGCTCTAGAGCAAGTTGTTGCTCCCCCCATTCCCGAAATCATTGGAAATCTGCAAGAGCCTGGATTTGATCATGATGAAGACAATAATGACGATGATGACTATGACGATGATGATCAAAACTCGGGCATTGCTGATCACGATCGAGACACTCTCCTTAATGTATCACCTTGCAGTTCTCAGTAATTTTATCTTGGAATGCACCATACAATGGTGCTGATAGAGTAGTACGAGATGTAACGATATTGCCAGTATTTTAAAGCAATTGTTTGAATCTCTCGAATTACGTTGAAGAACGAGTATACGTTTGAATAAATTTGTGTTTCAAAAGAAGAAATAGAAACACTTTAATGTTTCCTTACGCATCTAGAAATGAGATTTGATCATATTTATACGTATATGGAAAATCAGTATGTAATTACTTTCTTTTCAAAATCTCCGTTATCTACTTATTATGAACATTATTTTCTGTTCAGTAACACAGCGCAGAGAAGAAATTAAAACAGGGTGAAGCATGCTTCACGTTCTATTTCATTCCTTCTTTGAATGCAACGTTTAGTATCTCGACAGTCAATCGCACACATCTGATCGGAATTTACCCGGCTACATGGTTTTTTAAAACAAAAGAGGATTTACACGAAGATTGAAGTTTGGGAAGTTGAAGCACGGTTTATCTTACTGCACAATTTTAGATAAGCGTTTCCTAGATCTGTCTGTCTGTCATATTTTCTATTCTATGTTCCACGTAGTTGGTATACATAATGATTTGCGTTCCCTGTTCATCCGGTAAATTTTCCTTGTCTGCGTACTCGTTCAAGTTCAAGCTGTTCGACCGCCATAATTTCAGATCGACGGTGAGCACCCTCTTATTAATGATTTCTGTGTTCGTTTCGGGGCTTTTAACTCTTTTAAGTGGCTGATGTATCCAGGGCCGGCCCGTGATATTGTTCATGCGTGGGCAAGGTGGAGGTCTGGCCGCCTTTAGATGAAATTAAGATGTTTTGTTACACACATACCACCCCCACCCCCTCCTCCCTATGCACTTTTCTTGAGGCACGCAGTCCACATAGTGATAGCATCATTTATGGAAATACCTTCCAAAAATTCAATGAAAACCTGCACAAATTGCCAGTTTGTATTTCGAGGGAGAATCCTGTAAGAATACACATCAGGAAAAAAAATTTCCTATGGAAATACTTCCAAAAACTTTCAGAACAGGCAACAGAAAAATGAAATATTAAAACCGACTGTGGAATGTATTATATATATATCAAAAATGACGACGGGGTATGTTTCCTTCATACAGCCGGGGAGGGGGTCAAACTAACTTACACGGAAAATTCCCAAATACTGATTTTACACTTTAAAGTTCTCAGGAAATTTCTTTTTCTTTTCGATTAAAACATTAAGTTGGAGTCCCTTGATTAATGCGAGCCTCGAAACCAACCCATTAATATAGCACTGTATGTACGAAGGTATCTAAAGAAAAACAGGGATTGAGGAGTTACCTGAATTTTGTAGTGTATACGCATTTTTATTTAGTTTCTCTTTTTATTATATTAGCAATCTGGATTTCATTAGCAATTACGTTAAAAGAAATAATTCAAAATCCTTCAAAAATGAAAAAAAAAAAAAAAAAAACGTGTTTCCTTCCCCACTGAAATCCTAATTTTCTTTTTACCTCTAAATATATAGAGTATTTTGCCTGTATTCAGTCTCTTTACCTCATACGGGTAAAATGAGAATTGCTAAATCACATGCTGTACCAAACAAACATGCCGATTTCCTACTCGGTCCTAGGAAGACAAATACTCACTCTGAAAACAAATATTCCCATCGTAGCGGCCCTACCGTCCTTCCTTTTATGGTGTAATTAGTTTAAATTGCGAATGCGGTCACTTTGAAAATGATACTGCGCTATAGTAGTAGGGTAACGGGGAGAGCACCTAGAGTTGTTTCCGTCCTGCTCCTGGCCTCCTGCTTTGCAAAAGAAGGGGTTGGTCAAGAAGCGAGTGACAATCGTACTTTGGAGATAGTTTCATGACTGTAGTCCAGTGGCGGCTTTTCAGGTGAAGTCGGTGAAGTGCCTCATCACCTATTTCATTTGAAATAAGGTTTTATTTAATAGTTTCGTATAATATATTCTTTTTTTGCCTTTATTGAGTGCCAAAATACCCAAAATTTTGATTAGATATCAATTTACAATGCGCGTTCAATACGGAAAACAAGTCCTTATACGCAAAACAGTTCAAGTGAAGAGCTAAAATGAGAATGCTTGGAAGTCTGCAGTTTTCGTCCGAGTTGCCATGGTAACTGTGACGTCACTCTCCCCTATCTGCCGGGCAAGTGAAGTGTTTTAGGCTTGAGACGCAAAGGCTCTGCACCTGGAGTCGTGACCTACCGAAGAGATCGCAGGGGAACGGGACGGATTGCCTAAGGTTCTTTGCAGTCCACTAGGGCTTTTTCCTTGCGGTGTTTTGTTACATACTTTCCGAAAGAGTTTTGTTTTTTCGTGTTTTGGGATTGATTCTTAAAAACTTCATTAGTTACTTTAGTTTCGTGTACAGTTTAACTGATAGTGATAGTTTTAGTTTTCAGTATGAATCCTGTGAACGACATTGTCTGTAATTTATTGCAAACTCCGTTCAATCGGTGGAAAGATGAAAATAAAAGACATTTTACTTTAAGGACGACCGACGGATTCACTGAGAATTGTCGCCAAGATAGAAATCAAGAAGAGCGGTAAATCTTACAATATTAATTTTAAAAATTGTTGGTTTACTGAATATAAATGGCTTTGTAGCCCTTCTGTGTTACAAAAATTATTTTGTTGGCCCTGCTTATTTTTTAGTAATAAAATTCGGCGTGGAATACAGACAATTTTCAGATTTCTTAAATATAAAACGGTCACTTCACAAATATGGAGATTATAGCGAACACCTGCAATGCGAATTAATGTTAAATAATTTTGAAAGGAATTAGAACACCATTGCAGATGCCCTGAGGGAGAATGCTAGGCTTTTGAAAATACATTTCAACGAAAGCGTTCGTTTAAATAGACTTTTCCTGCACACAATGATTGATGCAGTACTGAATTTCAGTAAACAAGAACTAGCATTCCGCGACCATGACAAAGGCATTGACTCGATAAATCGTAGAAATTCAAGGAATTGCTTTCACTGTTGATATCAAGAAGTCCTTTAAAAATTCAAAATCAATACGAAACGATAAAAAATGTCTTCACAGGTGACTCAAAAACTATTCAAAACTAATTAATTGAATGTATTTCTGAATATATATATAAACGATCACGTCAAAAATGTAATAAATGAAGTTCAAGGCTTTTATATTCAAGTAGATGGGAAGACATAACCAGACTTCCGAGTGCTCTTTAATAATGAGATCTGTTGATTCGGAAGGTGTATTGGTTGAACGATTTTTGGGTTTCCATGGTGTGAGTGAAGATAGAACGTCAGAAGCTTTATACAAAATGCTAGACAAAATTTTGAAACAGTTTGACTATCAACACAAGTCAATAGGACAATGTTACGATGGGGCAAGCGTAATGTCTGGAAACTTGACTGGGCTCCAGAAAAAAATGAAGCATAAAGCTTTTTAAGCTGTTTTTATTATTGCTTAGTACATCGTTTGAACCTTGTATTACAGCAGAATTTTTCTAAAATTTCTAAGTGTCGAATATTTTTTGCAAGCCTCAGTGCAATTCCTTTGTTTTTTCACCACTCAGCGAAGCGATCGCTTCGCTGAGTGGTAAGAAAACAATACACTCATATCAACAACCGCAAGATGAATGCCAACCATAACAGAAATTCGATGATCCTTCCACTTCGAAGTTAGTAAGTGTAATAGTTGAAGATTGGGATAAATTGAAGGAAGTATTCGAATTCATCACAAATAGTGACTAATCAGACAAAAAATCAATTCAACTTGCCCAAGGGTTTTTAAGTGATATAAACACTTTTGAATTTACATTTTTGGCAATAGTATTTAATGAAATATTTGGCTTCCCCGATTTATTATTCGAAATTTTGCAGAAAAAATCACTAGACATAAACTACTGTGTTACTCAAATTAAAAAAAGTTATGAAATTTTGAGCCATGAAAGGACCGATGAGTTATTTGAAACACTGTTTGGAAAAGCTAGCAAAATCACAGAAATAAGCAGATCTAAACGGGAATATGCTGCTCTTACACAAGAATTTTTTTTTTAATTATAGACAATTTTATTTTGAAATTTTGTACCACATTCTTATGGAAATGGATATAAGATTTCAAGACTGTGAAAAACTTAAACTACAATTTGCCTGTCTTGCTGACACAACGAAATTCGACCAATTTAATTCATGCTTTCCCTCTCACGCATTTGAAAACCTACAACATTTTTACGGAAAAATATTTACTAAACACCAGTGCCTTAAAAATGAACTGAGTCTTGTATATGCTGATAAAAAATTAAGGAATATATCGACTCATGAACTTCTTCGAGTGCTTCATGGAGATAAAGACATTTTTACAGAAGCTTATAAATTGGTTTCCCTGATTTTAACAACTGCATCTGCAAGTGTTTCAGTGGAAAAAGGTTTTTCTTGCCTTAAAAGAATACAAACTTACTCAAGAAACACTATTTATCCAGATAAACTTGCTTCTTTCGCAAAGATTTCTATTCAGAAAGTCATTTTCTTGATGTCAGCCATTTTATGACGACATAATCGACAAATTTCCAGCTTTAAAGGGAAGAATAATTGATCTAATATATAAAAAAATAGGTAAGTTCTCATTAACTGATTTTCATTGAAGACAGTAGATATCTTTTCATATTGCTCTTGTGGCTCTTCACCTATTTTTCCTACCACGAGCCGCCACTGCTGTAGCCTCAAAGCGAGTAATGTTGTCTCAGGTCCAGGAAGAGACACAAAGATACAGACTTCAGAAAAAGAAAGGCTAAATATACTGTCTTAGAAGAACGGCAGAGAATGGGAACTGCTATAAAATATTACACTTAGGAATTCGCTTTTATGTAATAATACGGATGAAACAAACGCGATTAATTCACAATGAAAATATGGCAAATAATATGTATCGTATGAAACAGTATATTTCAGATTATTATCATATAAACATAATATATATATTTATATGAAAAAGCTAAAGCAAAATAAGGGCAGTCAACTGGCCAGCCTCCCTCCATATGACCGCTGACGTGGGCTTATGCCCACGTCGCCCACGCCTAGGGCCGGCCCTGGATGTATCTGAACCAAATACTGCCCAAAGTTTTTTGCCCACCTCAAATTGAAATGTTCACACAACCGCTAGGTTTTACGAAAACTACTGAAAATCAATTGCTCCCCCCCCCCTCACCTCACAAGTACCGACTATAAACCTGTCAACCGCCACGGTGGCGCAGTGGTCTAAGCGCTGACTTATCACCGTTCACCCAAGTGGGTCTGGGTTCGAAACCCGGTGAGGCATGGATGTTTTGTTTGTCTTATGGCACTGGCTTTCTCCCTTTCCTGGATCCGGTGGCTCTAAATTAGGGACGGGCAACTGCTGAGTCAGTTACTCACGGTGTTCGTTAGATCCACAAATAAAAATAAAAAAAATAAAAACTGTCAGTGGTTATAACCTCTCTCTTCTAGTTCTTCGTTCTCTGGAAGCTAGCCTTTCCCCATGATGGCGAAAGGCTAGTCTTCTGACATGGAAACCATGTCAGTGGGTGGAAATAAGTTACTCAAGCGCCTTCTTTCTGCTTTCTGATATTTTTTTTGTTTGATTGGAGGTTTAACGACCACCGTGAGCAACTCAATGGGCTATAAGAAGCCGCCCGTCCCTAATTTAGGGTCACTGGTTCCAGGGAAGGGAGAGAGCCAGTGCCGTAAGACAAACACAACATCCATGCCTCACCGGGATTCGAACCAGGAACCCGTTTGGACGAATGATCAGAGGCCATCGCTTAGACCACTGCGCCACCGGGACGGCGCTTTCTTAGGTTCGTCTACATTGTTATTAGACCTTTTAACAGGTAATTAGTCGGAAAATTTAGTGCCAATCATTACCCTAAATGGCAAGTTTGAACAATCCAGCTGAGAGGCAACAATGCTTTTTGACGATCAGGTTCACTCGTTCCCGCTGCGTTTGGTCCACTTCTTAGACAGCGAATATATACGTTCGAGCTGATTCAGCCCACTTTGCTAAACTCGAGTTAATTCGTTTTAGCTAATTAAAGCGTTAATGACCACCACGAGCAACTCTATGATCTATAAGCAGCTCCCTGTCCCTAATTCAGCGTCACTGGTACAAGGGAGGGGGTCAGAGTCAGCGCCATCCGACAAGTGCATCACTCCTGCTTTCTCCGGAACTGTAACCGGAGCCCACCTTGGACTACTGATCCAAAGCACTCATTTCAGACCACTCAGCAGCTGGGGCCGTTGGTCGTGGTTAAAAGGGACTCAGTGAGACTATAAGAAGTCTCCCGCTCCTAATTTAAGATTACTAACTCCAATCTGAACAAAATAACTTCCGTTTTTGCACGATATTCAATAAGACATTATTCAAAACCATTGACTTATTAAAATCTTTATTTTACAATTAAAAGACATAATAATATCGTAGTTTAAAACCATAAGACCTTTCAAGCACGCTACGAGCTATAACTCCAGTTAAGGGAATAATCAGATCCTCTGGACGCTGGCCTTATGCCTCATGAGCCACTTGAAATCTATCCCAACACAAGCAATTAGCCAGAATCCCACGCTTTTGACTAACTCGGTCTCTCCGCTGGTTCATACACTGTAAAAAAAAATTTGAAATTCATGAGCCACTTTTCGTGATTCCTTTCGTGAATTTACGAAGTATATTTCTGATACAACCTTTTCCGTGAAATGACGGAAAGAAACCTGAATTCCACGGATTTTTTGTTTTCCACAAAACTTCTGAATTTTCAGAACCTTCTCCGCAATTACTTTCTTACACTGACGGTAAAGTGGCGTTTTTAAGATGTGTAAACGGAAAATTCCGTGGAATTAACTTTTTTACGGGTCTTATAGAGGTTATTATTCAAAAACGTTGGTGGTCAAATTTTCGAACTAAAGCGTAGTTCGTCATCAGGACTACGTCTAAATTTGACCACCAACGTTTTGAATAATAACCTCTATAAGACCCGTAAAAAAGTTAATTCCACAGTACAATATAAATAGAGGTGCCATAAATTCATTTACAACTAGGATTAAAACCACATACGTGCTGGATATATGGCGAAGACGTAGTCCTGATGACGAACTAGGCTTTAGTTCGAAAATTTGACCACCAACTTTTTTGAATAATAACCTCTATAAGACCCGTAAAAAAGTTAATTCCACAGTACAATATGAATAGAGGTGCCATAAATTCATTTACAACCAGAAAAATTCTGTATTTTAAGAAACCTTTCCACAATTCTTTTCTTGTATTAACGAAAAAACTCCGTTCTCACTTTTTCCGTATCGATATGACGAAAACTTTCCAGTAACTGGAGAGATTCGCGAAAATACTTGAGGTTCGATTAATTGCTAAATTTTCATAGTCTATCGAAGAATCTGATTTTCCAGTTCTGCAGTGAGGTCGGATATTATGGATAGCATATCGCATGAATTTTGGTTATTGTGGCATAAGATTTTTCTTCTCCTGTCCCCCATTTTGTTCACCAGCTATTATATATTGTGTTAGCGTAAGAAACCGGGTACTTAAATTATTGTACTGGTGATTTGCACGATGTCTATGTATTGGTCTGCGGAGTCCTTAAAACAAAAGCTATGATAGCTAGCAAGAGTAAATTTTACATTTAGAAGTTTTGTGAAATAATATATAAAACAGTACATTTTACCTTTTCTTAAAGATAATTGGAAGTTATTGTCAGCTGAAAAAAGAATCTCAAACTACAAATCATTCTGTTGTTTTGAAAAATCACGATGAAAAAAAGTGCTTAATTTGTGATAAATCCTCCTACAGAAAAAATAAATTATTACAAACGTATTCAACAAATAATAAACTCCAACAGAAAATAAAATGACTAAATCACTCGCATTAATAAGGGGGAAAATCATCATCGCGCAATCAGTTTTACCTTGAGCGTGAGTCCAATTCCGAGGATATTCTGGCTCAGTGGTTAAGATGCGCGGTTGCTTACTCAAAAGACCTCAGTTCGATTCCCACTACCGGTGTCGTAAACAGGGCCCGACTTAAGTCAGTCGAGGCCCTGTGCATGCACGTCCTATGTCTGAGGCCCCCTCGATTAAAATTTTCAGTCAAACAGACGAAAAGAATATTTACTGGTAAATATTTTTGCAAGCAGTTTTTCTAGCAGTAAAAACATTAAAACACATCTCACATGCTAGTCAATTTTATAGCCAATGTGGCTTGTAATAGACTAGCATTCACACCGCTTGCACTTCCCCACACCTGCAGAGCTGTAACATTAAATACTCTGGAATTATTTCTTTGTTTTATAGTATCATTTTCGGAAACAAATAACTATCCTTCCAGAGATATAATTTAAAACACCTAGCTTACCATAAATTTAATGGAAATGATGAACCAGTGGTAGCTTAAGCTGTAAGAAGTAATCCCTCACAAAGTCTTACAGCTGACCACACACATTGTGGAATAAATTATTGCAACACTCTGTGTAAATTATTACAAAAAGTCTTTAAATAAAGTAGTGTCGATTGAACTTTTTTTGTATTTTTATTTATGTAAAAATAAACCCTACATAATTATGAATATTTATTCACAATTTTTGTTCTCACAAGACTAATATTAATAATAAAAATATTTTTTAGTAAATTCTACATGTTTGCTGAAATGATATTCATGTATAATATACCGTATTGCTCCGAATATAAACTGTTGCCATTGCATTTTGATTGTTACAAATAAGGGTGAGATTAAGATGTTGCGCTGGCCAATCACAGCTCAGCACAGCGCAACGCTTGAGCTTTATTATACGAAATAATAATAATTTGGTTTCCAAAATCTCATCCTAAATTTTGATACCGAAACTTATACTAATTTCGTGCTACAATGGAAAATATATTTTGGTTCTAAAAATTTATATTACTGTTAAGTTGGTTGGGAGGCCCCTTCAAATTCTGAGGCCCTGTGCACGTGCAGAAATCAGACGCTGGTCGTAAGGATTTTCCGGCGTACGCGCTAAAAAATTCAGTGTCTTTAATTTTGCGAATTTTCTGTATAAGTGCGGAAAAACTTGAAACGAACTTTTCTGAAATAAACGGAATTGCTGACTACGGAAAATCTGTGAAAATACGGAATTTAGGAAAACACGGGCAGTTTTAAGAACGGAAATTTCGTTAAAAGACAGACACTTACCGGCAACTTTGCTGCACGTTATTTTCAGAAGTTTTCCGTGAATTCACAACACTTATTTTTTAGAGTGTATCTTCTACGAACAACAAAGGTATAATCCCAAGGCGATGTCATAAACGTCAGAGCGGAAAATTCGTCGTGGGTGGATACTGTGGTGACAGGAAACTCAAGGTGCATCTTCTTCATGTACCCTTTATGCATGCGGATCTTCTCGGTGCTCAAATAGTCAGAGAGAGGTGTTGGATTCTGAGAAATCGTCGGAGTTGGACACTGATTTGACTCTCACGT
The DNA here is from genome assembly GCA_039090855.1 of Macrothele yani. NCBI lineage: Eukaryota > Metazoa > Arthropoda > Arachnida > Araneae > Macrothelidae > Macrothele > Macrothele yani. The sequence goes on along the minus strand of CM077004.1, from coordinate 107,701,429 downwards.
AATGCACGGGTGGTACTGTTATCCTACGGCGCTGACTTTATTACTTTTCTGAAACCAGTGGCCGTTAATCAGGGACAGGGCACTCCTCATACTCTTAGATGCTTCCTATGGCGGTAATTTAGAAAAATGTAGAAGGAAGCTTAAGAATGCGACTTCATGTGTTTTAAAAGTTACCTGTGTGTCATTGCTTATATCAATCTAATTTTAAGACAACTAATTAACTCTTTCTTCTTTTTCTTCCTGCGTCTCTCTTATACCAGGATCATTCCTTTTACAAAATCTTGATTTACAGAAACGGTTAAAAACCTAAATGTTCGACACATTTTTTCCGGCCATTGGAAACCATGTAAATCGCTTCCAACAAACAAATCTTTTGGCGATTTCTGATGCCGATCTCTCATCTGCATCGATTGCGCCCGTAATTTTTTTCTCGCTTTCTCTCGGCAATGCCTTAAAAAGATCTTGAATGTCTCTTCGTCGTGTGTCTGGATAACCATCGTTGTGTTTTGACGGCAAGAAGACTAGTTTCATATCAATCACCTACACTTTGATAAGACCTGAAGAGCTGTCTAACACCAACACGACATTTTCTTTCTGCAATTCCTTATCCAACTTCAAAAGACAGTCAGTGAAAATTTTACTTGTCATCCATGCACTGTTTATAATTCATAATCTTCAGGGAGACGTTCTTAATACCTTTAAGACATCTTCGGCTCTAGGATTTTCCAGTTTCGAATGGTGACTTGTTAACAAATTTTGTCATGTTATTGGTAAAATGAACTCATTCGCGTTATTTTTAGCACATCTTTGGTAAACAAAGATCGTGCTTATTTTATGTTATCACTATGTCCATCAGTCAGCTCATCTGTTCGTCCGTCCCTCTGCTGGTGGACACCGTGCTTATGTTATAATTTTGCTACTATTTAATGATTGTGTTTATGTTATTACTTTGTCCATCAGTCAGCCCGTCTGTTGGTCCGTCCCTCTGCCCGTGGACACCATGTCTCTGCAACTATTAGTCCGATTTGAAAAATTCATTTTGCGCTGGAAAGCTTGAAATGTGAGAATCCTTGCTTTTCGGCTTTGTTAGGATGCACAATTTCACAGCTAGATGGCGTTAATGCAGATGATATCAAGTTCAAAATACATTTTATTCCATATATTTGATTCTAAATATCCGATTGAAAAAATCTTTTACCTTTCAATCCCATTTATATAGATAACTGTTTTAGGTACAGTCACTTTTTCAAGTTACGCATAGATTTTCCGTTAAGGGGCGTAAAGGTTAATTGCATTTCCCTCGATATCTCTGCTTCCAAAACTCCGATTTGAAAAATTGTTCCTGCACCGGATATAACTCCTCATGTGAAATGTTTTGCATATATTTTTTTCATTTTTGGTACAGAACGGTTTGGTCACCAGGAGGCGTAAGCGTTCATTTCTGCTGCTGATGTGTTTGCTGCAAAATCTGAGTTTCTAAAAATTCAATTGAAAAAGTCAATCGTGGACCGATACAATTCACCTTCAAAAACCTTTCGGAATATTTTCTTCTTAAAATACTACACAATTTCTCCTCCAGGGGGCGTTGATGTATATCTTATTTTTGTTGACATCTCTGCTTCTAAGAGCCCCGAAATTGTTTCTTTCTTGGAGAGCATTTCTGGGGCGAAATGTTTCTCACTGTTTCTAGGGAAGGGAGAAAGCCGGTGCTATGGGACTTGTACACTATCCATGCTTTATTTATTCGGAACTCGATCCCGGGCTTACTGGGGCTAACTGTGGCCACGGACGAACCGTCAGAGGCCAGCGATTATATCCAAGAAGGTTTAATAATGAGGATATGGCAGGCACGTGACTCTCGGCATGGCAACGAGCCTTAGTACGTAAGTGAAGGACAACCATCTCCGTTGAAATGATGGCGTCTTACTTTGAAACTTTAACTTCCGAGTACAAAATGCGGTATTTGGAAAACATTAAAGAGCTTGAAAGAAAAGATCCTTATGTGCTGAATACAAGTATCTTCGAAGGTGATGCGAAAAGTTTTCCGAAAGTGCAAATAGTAAATATTTTCAATTACTTCGTCTTTGGTCGAAGTGCCTTTACCGCAGAACTGTTCGATGCATATAAAAGTTTCGAAGCATATAACAATTTCTCGTCGTCGGTATTCTTTTACAGGGTAATTTAGTACGATCACAAATTCGTGAGTAATCTGTAATTTATGGAGAAAATAGGTACGCTGCCTTAGTAATTAAGGTTCTCTTCCCTCCCAGGTGCGGAAACCTGACTAAAAAAATGATAGGTTTTATTTCTTTCCAGGAATCGCTGATTTTGGATAAAACTCACCCTTGAAGGATTCTATGCCTTTTTGAGAGTTTAACTCTTCAACAAAAAATGCCTTTCTAAGCAGTGGGAGGTGATTTCCAAGCCTTAAAAAAGTGAGAAAAATCTTTTTTTTTTTTTTTTTTCGTAAAATTGCGGTGAAAAAACAAAATAATTTTGCTGGTATTTGGCTCTGTAATCTATTTATCCGTAAATAAATGTAGCAACATAACATCGACCTGTAAACAGACCTAGACACCAAAAAATATTTTATTTGGACAATAATTTTAGCCATTATTTTCATTTTCCCGCAAAAATGTTCTTCAGCTCTAGGTAAAAATCCAGCTGTACTAAAAATAAAATCAACAGTAGTTTGGGGAGTAAATATCATATAGAACAAAGTGTAGCAAACTATAAACCCCCAGCACCAACAGCCAAATAACCTTAAAAGTGAAAAGCCGAAAACTCGCAAAAAAGAGTGAGTCAGGGGAACGGTGTGCTCGAGATCTAAAAAATACAGAAGAGCCAGAGATTTGATTCTGACTTGCTAAAAAATTAACTTTTAACCCTATAAAATTTAACTTTTAACCCGGCCTAATTTTAATTCAGCGCATGTACCTAAGGTAAAGCATTTCACTTTTGCTAATATGTTCTCGCCATCATAGTTCTGCTTTGTCAATACAAATTACCTACATAGTACAAGAAATATCCTTTTAAGACACAGAGTTTAATGTGTAATATCACACTTATTGAAGCAATGCAGTTTTGTGACAAAAAGATTTGCATATTTATTTTGAGTACGTATGTGCCTCCAAATGAACTACTGATTTGGGGACGCCACGCCCTTTTGTCCTCAAATCGGTGTCCCAATATCTGATCACCTTAATGTTAAAGCGTGTTAAGGTGGATCCACCTAAAATCTTTGCCTTGTATTTTCAAAGGGCAAACTTCTGTAGCCATTTTATTCACAATTAATGCGTTCCCAAGAATGAAAATTCGAACATCAATAAAAATAACTACATATTATAGCCTAGTATACTTAATATGTTGTACAATTTAACCATAATTAAGCAATCCAACCTTTGTTTGTAGACTGTCGTCATCAATATATAGGTCGCGCCATCTATTTTCTGGTCTCAACACCACAAAAAAAAGTTATTGATTTTTAATATAATTATGATTAAGTTTTAGAAAATATTAAATATGCTTGGCTATAATATGTAGCTATTTTTATCGACGTTTAAATTTTCATTCTTGGGAACGCATTACTTGTGAAGAAAATGGCTATAGATGTTCGCGCATTATAAATACAAGGCAAATATTTTATATGGATCCACCTTAATATCAAACGGGAATGAATCATACTCGGGCACTATCCGGGAGACGCAAGTTCGGTTTCCGTTCCAGGAATATTCAAGTTTTTGGATATTATCTGACTGAACATGCATGTCATATTTGCATCAATAAACGGATCACATCTTCCAAATTTGTATGTGGCGCAGTGGTCTAAGCCATGGCTTCTGATCATTCGTCCGAAAGGGGTCCGGATTCGAATCCCGGTGAGGCATGGATGTTGTGTTTGTCTTACGGCACTGGCTCTCTCCCTTCCCTGGAACCAGTGACCCTAAATTAGGGACGGGCGACTTCTTATAGCCCATTGAGTTGCTCACGGTGGTCGTTAAACCTCCAATAAAAAAAAGAAAAAAAAAGAACGTTATCAACTTTAAGGAAATAACAATCGAAATGTTTATTCGACATCATGTGATGCTAGATATTAATTCGAATACACGTGACTAGGGTTGGACTTCACTAGTTTTTCTTTGAAGCTCCGCCCACAGCAAAGTACGCATGTTAAGTCGACAGTGGCAATAAGAATTTTGGGCAAATAAGTGTCCGTCTTCTGGCGTCATCTAGGGAGCGGGAAAGACAACTTTGTAACGTATCCCATGATTCTCCATGCCTTGCCACTTTAATTTGTTACAGCATGGCGTCGGAGCTGGAGGTCGGTGATCTAGTATGGTAAGCAACTATTTTGTATGTTATTTATTGTTCATTAAATGTCATTTTTAATGTGTGTTGGTTTTCTTAATATCTTCTCTTATATTTTTTCTGTCACAGGGCCAAGATGAAAGGATTTTCTACGTGGCCTGCTAGGGTAAGTTGCTTTGTTCTGTTGTGCTGTAGTATATCAACACCACATCTTTTACAGTGTAGTTGAATTTGCACCCCTTGTCTACTCTTAACATGATTCATTTCGTGCTTGAAAAGTGTTTTGCCTTATTCGTGTTTGATAGCGAACGACCCTTATTGTGTCGTGGTGCTTAATTAATTTGATATTATGTCTGAAGTTTTAGTTCTAACGTCTGGAAACCCTGAATCATCTTGGAGGGAGATCCCGATTGTTCTGTACTACATGGTTTCCGTTCATGATGATCCACTGAGATGCCGGGCAGCTAATCATATGTTATGTTGTTGTTTTGGGGAAGGGGGGAGGACGACGTGTCATCAATAGAAGTTGTGAAATTATGAATTATATGTGGTACAATGGATTTAAAAGAATAGGCGGTAATTTCAAACTTGCAATAATTCGTAATAATAACAATAATTCGTGGGTATGTTAATATGGATTTAATTTCAAGTCCACGAATGTAATTTTGTTCTGTTAGCAGATGTTACGGGTATGCGCGCGCGATAATTTACTTCAATGCTTATAAGTGTTAAAATAAAATGTGGTGTAGTGCTGTATTCAGGGACGGCGCCAGGAATTTTTCAAGGGGGGGGGGGGTCGAAATATATATATATATATATATTCTCATCTCTCTCTCCCTAGGGAATGAGAAATATATATATTTTTCTAGGGAATATATATATAACTTAAATCAAACTTGAGCTAAAACTATATATATATATCATCATCATCATCATTGTCAACCATTATCAATCTACTGCTGGACGAAGGTCTCCCCAAGTTTCCTCCACAACGGTCTGTCTTGTGCCAGTCTCCTCCATGTCACTCCTGCATACTTTCGAATTTCATCCACCCATCTCCCATGTGGTCTTCTGGGTCTTTTCCTGTTCCTTGGAATCCAATCTAAAATTTCGGCTGTCCATCGAAGACCTGTCCTGGCAGTATGTCCAGCCCATTGCCAATTCAGGGATTTAACTCTGATCATGATGTCTTCCACTCTTGTCATTTTTTGGATCCACAAGTTCCTCTTCTTATCTCTCCTAGTTACACCAAGCATGCACCTCTCCATACTTCCTTGAGTTGTCTGCAGCCTTTGTATGTCTCTTTTAGTTAATGTCCATGTCTCTGCACCATACGTAAGCACTGGAAGGATGCACTGATCAAACACTTTTCTTTTAAGACATAATGGCATATTGCTCTTGAAAATTATGCTGTTTCTTCCAAAAGCCCTCTAAGCAAGTTTCGTACGCCGATTAATTTCTTCATCAATGTGACCCTCACTTGATATCTGCTGTCCAAGATAAACGTACGTGTCTGTTATCTTCAGCTTTTCTCCATCAATCGATAAATCTTCATTTCTTGTAAAAGCATTGAACATCACTTTTGTCTCATTTTTAATCCCACTTCTTTACTCTTGTCAGCAAGTTCCTGGATCATACTCTGCAGCTCTGATAACTAAATGTGAAATAATTGCCAAAAATAATAGACATGAAATAAATGCCAAAAATGTTTGTATGTTATAACCGAAGGGATCAAATGAAATATTACTATACCGGCCCCTGAAGGGGCCAGTCTCTTCTCTGCATATGAGGAAATGAAGAATAAATTCACAATTTTGAGTCGAGAATCAAAAGTACTAATAAAAAACAATACTAATTAAAGCTGAGTCTATTTTTCTCAAGTGTAGAGAAGAGAAAATAGAAGTAACCAGTTCAAGGAACAGTAAATGCATTTGCTCATTCTTCGCCCAGCGAGATTCAGAAACCTCTTCCTGGCTGGGCGGGAAATGAGCTCTGGTTTGTGCAAATGCATTTACTGTTTCGCGTTAATTCATCTGCTACAAAATAAAAAGAAACTACTAAATGCATCTACTACACTCAACTTGCTTCAAAATTAGATATTCTAATTATTTACATACATATGCGTGCATGTGTGTACTTGCATTACTTAGTTTTAAAGTAAATACATTTCTCTGACAATACAGACTAGAACTATAAAACTTTTAGTAAATTACAAGAAAATTACTTTTAAATTACCCCTGTGAATAAAATATGTCCTGTAATAGTATTAAGGTTTTGATTGTAATGCATATAGTCTGCCTTTCTGTTCTCTATTAATATTAAGAGATTTCTGGAATGAGGTGTAATATAAAATATTTACCTTCAACAACTGAGCATCCGATTTCATTCACAATTTATTTTCGAAATGTCTCAGTGCATTTGGCATGTTTAACAGTAATAATAAAGGCAGAGAATCCCATGTGTAAAGTCTATAGGCGGGTATCCATATCGTGCGACAAAATGTATCTGAAATCTGATGATCAAAATCAACTAATATTTCATGCAAAAGTGAAATGAATATAAGAATTTTCTTTCAGTGCAGATTAATACATAGATTTTTATGGGTTGCGTCAAACCAATCAACGACTTCGCTTAAATCAATTCGTTTTGCAATTGTCGACTCTGTAGCTAAGACAGCAAGATTATGCAAATGACCGTTAGCCATTCGATTTCCGAGATAGGATTTCAACCTCATGCATGAGAATGTTCTTTCACAGGATGCACTAGTCACTGGTATGGTTAGTGTAATAACTGCAAGCTTATATGCAGCTCACAAAAAGCTAATTAGTATTCCCCAAAACTTCAGTTAACTTACTGAGAGTTCCCACAATGCATTTTCTTTCTTTTTCATAACGCTTTATCATTCTGGGTAACAAGGTGACCTCCGATTCCACTATGTGGCATTTATAGTGCTCAGCAAGAGGCCTTAGATCATCGATAAATAATTTCTCATTTCTGGGGTCGAAAGAACTGAAGCCACGAATGAGTGTAGGTTGTAAAACGTTCTTTTGAGTTCTTCATTGATTGTGTCTGAAACAGTGATATAAAAGTGCAATCGAAAATCTTCTTTAGTTAACAGGATATTCTGAGTCAACTTCAGTAACAAACTTCGCCAGATGTGGTGCGAGTTTTCTTCTTGATTTCTGTTCACCGAACTCTTCCAAACCGTTTGCGTCTGCGATATCTGTTGCCTCATCAAAAAGTGTTGCAAACTCGACCTCCGAATCACGCAGGGTAGAAAAAGATGCACTATTGTTTCTGTTGTCTCAAAGGCTTTGTTTGTTTCACAGGCTTTGTTTTGCAGATAATTTGAAACTAATGCCAATATATTCAAAATGCAGGAGAAAACACGAAGTTGGATAACAAAATCTCTACTCTACCCAGTTGCCCCAAAAGATCGCGAGCTTCAGCTGCCCGACCAGTACAGTCTTCCGACAGCGATGTTAGCAAAACGATAATAACCGGAAAAAAATTTTTAACTGCCGAACAGGCTGCGAAATGGCATGCTCATCTGGTATCACTAAGGTATTGCAATTCCACAACAGTCAAACCCATTTCACGCTGCACCGAAACAAATTTAGCATGTGTTGCCGAATCAGAGATGAAACCATAAAACTTTTCTAATATTGCAAAGAAAACTCTAACTGCTTTAATGTTTTTGCATGAATCTACAATAACCAAATTCAGTCTATGATTCATACAGTGAACATACACCACTTGCGGTACTTCTTCCTGAAAGAGAGCTGGAGCTCCATTTAATCGCCCACTCATGACATTTGCACCATCGTATCTCTGCCCAATGCAGTCATGTCGATTGATGCCCCATCTTCCCAAAAGTTCTTTTATGTATTTAAATAGAGATCTTGCATCAAGTTCGTCAGCATTATGAAATCTCAAAAATCTTTCATAAAGTGTGCCACACAAATAATACCTAACCACCACAGAAATTTTTTCAACTTTACTAATGTCCTTCGACTCGTCGACTATAAGAGCAAAATACTTGGCAGTGTCGACTGTTCTTTTTATGGTTTCTAACGTGATTTCTGTGAATACACTAAGTATTTCATTTTGAACTGAGTGGTGAGTGTACTTTGCATTTCTGGGGCCAATATTCAGCTTTCGTTTCAGGATGGGGTCATTTTTCACCATGAGTTCTAGAAGTTCTACAAAATTTCCTTTATTGGTGCTATTCGAAGTTTCGACATACCCACATTGTGCTATCCCTTGAACAGATGTATATCTTAATGCATCCACTATTTTTTAGATATACTCTATTTTCCTTGACTTCCGCAGCATATGCAGCACTTTGAAGTGTGGCAACTGATGACTCTGCCCTTCTTGATTTCATTTTCTTATAAGAGTTCCATGACACCAACAAGTTTTGTGGGTCAAGCTGTCCTGGTGTTTTTTAATTCTGATACTTGTTAAATATCTTCGGGAATGTTTCTTGGGTGTTGAGAATGTCATGTCGTTTTCCATTTCCTCCTGTGAAATTTTTTCGACTGTCTCCCCCCCCCCCCCCCCTTTTCTCTCTCTCTCTCTTTGCCCGATTATATTTTTATCTTTGATATTTTCTTGTCATATTCCTTGTTTTTAATATCTTCGGTAATAGTGAAAAGGAGTGACTTCGTTTTTTTAAGATTTTTTTCTAATGAAATGCACGTTATCCTATTTCTAATACATACTTCTTCAAAACTAATCAATAGAGAGCAATCATTTTTGCCCCTTTCCCTTTTATTAAATGAAATAAATTTTCTAGATTAGTATTTAATCCGTTCGTGGTGGAATCCGCGTCGTTTCTGTGTCCCGTAAAATTGTTTCACGGCAGAGTGAGCACCGCAGTATCGATTTTTTCACTTTCATTTTCCATAAAATTAAAAATTCACCAGGCTCAGATTATTCAAACTTATGCACCCACCACAAGTCATGCTGAAGAAGAAATTGAAGAATTTTATGAGGAAATTCGTCATCTAAATAATAAAGGTAAGCAGCACTTGAAGATAATTATGGGAGATTTCAATGCAAAAATAGGGCAACGGCAACAGAATGAAACTTCAGTAGGTAAATTCGGTCACGGCAACAGAAACCAGCGTGGAAATACTCTCGTTGAGTTTGCAGAGGCAGAAGGATTTTTCATCTTGAACTCCTTTTCAAGAAAAAGCCACACAGGAAATGGACATGGAGACATCCAATTGGGACGACAAGTGAAATTGATTTTATTATGTGTAACAAAAATTCGTCATCGAAGACTGCAGTGTGCTGAACAAGTTCAACACAGGTAGTGACCATAGATTGGTGAGATGTAAGATGCACCTCAACACTAAACTGGAACGTGGCAAGCTCATAAGACAAACAAAATGTATTGACATAACCAACCTTAAAAAACACCATAATACTTTCAAGTTGGAACTGAAGAACAGATTCTCTGCTTTAGAAGGCCTAACATCGGAAGAAGTGGATATTTCGGAAGTTAACAGAAAAGTAACCAAAGCTCTAATGGAAACAGCAACAAAATTAGCTGGATCTAAGAACAAGTTGCATGTGAACAAATTATCAGGAAAAACCAAAATGTTGATGCAAAAGAAGAGAGATGAGGACAACTAAAGTAGATGTGACTTCCAAAGTGGAATATATAGAGCTATGCAAGACAACACGAAAAAGTATCACTGAAGACGTAAGGAAATTCAACTGTGAGCTAGTGAGGAAAGCAATTGAAAACAACCAAAGCCTTAAGATAGCAAAGGGACATCTCAGTAAGGGAAGAAAACAGATTATGGCTCTGAGAAAAGAAGATGGTTCTATAACAAGAAATAGAGGCAGAAATTTTGACAAGAGTGAAAGATTTCTACTCCAAACTATATGAAAGGGATGATACATGTACTCCAGACATCATGAAAGGTACCAGAGTTCTTCCAGTCCTCCCAGCAGAAGTTGCTCATGCAATCAAGAACATGAAGCGAGGGAAAGCTCCAGGAGAAGATGGAATTACTATAGACATCATACAAGAAGCAAGTGGAGAAATTGAAACAGTACTCGCCCAAATTTTCACTCGATGCCTTAATGAAGGGAAGATTCCTGAGGATTGGAACAATGCTACAATGATCCTGCTACATAAAAAAGGTGACATTGAGGATCTCAGGAACTACAGACCTATCAGCCTCCTATCAGTGGTTTATAAAATCTTCACTAAAGTTCTTTCACACCGCTTGAAGGTAACACTGGACATGGCTCAACCGAGAGAACAAGCTGGATTCAGGAGTGGCTACAGCACAATAGATCATATCCACGTACTGAGAGAACTGATTGAAAGAGCGAGGGAATATGAACTTCCATTGTGCATGGCTTTTATCGATTATGAAAAAGCCTTTGATTCGGTGAAACCATCAGCAGTTACCACGGCTCTGAAATCCTGCGGTATTGAAGATGCATACATTAATATTATTAATAACATCTATGAAAATGCAAGTGCAAAGATTCGGCTGTTTGAAAATACAACACACATAAAAATTGGAAAGGGAGTGAGACAAGGTGACACCATATCTCCGAAGCTCTTTAATGCCACATTGGAAAATGTCTTTCAATCACTGAACTGGGAAAACAAAGGGATAAAGATTAATGGAGATTATCTAACCCACCTTCGTTTTGCTGATGACGTAGTCATTTTTGCAACTACCCCATCAGAGCTGCAGAGTATGATCCAGGAACTTGCTGACAAGAGTAAAGAAGTGGGATTAAAAATGAACTTTCAGAAGACAAAAGTGATGTTCAATGCTTTTACAAGAAATGAAGATTTATCGATTGATGGAGAAAAACTGGAGATAACAGATACGTATGTTTATCTTGGACAGCAGATATCAAGTGAGGGTCACATTGATGAAGAAATTAATCGGCGTACAAAACTTGCCTGGAGAGCTTTTGGAAGAAACAGCATAATTTTCAAGAGCAATATGCCATTATGTCTTAAAAGAAAAGTGTTTGATCAATGCATCCTTCCAGTGCTTACGTATGGTGCAGAGACGTGGACCTTAACTAAAAGAGACATACAAAAGCTGCAGACAACTCAAAGGAACTTGCTGACAAGAGTAAAGAAGTGGGATTAAAAATGAACTTTCAGAAGACAAAAGTGATGTTCAATGCTTTTACAAGAAATGAAGATTTATCGATTGATGGAGAAAAACTGGAGATAACAGATACGTATGTTTATCTTGGACAGCAGATATCAAGTGAGGGTCACATTGATGAAGAAATTAATCGGCGTACAAAACTTGCCTGGAGAGCTTTTGGAAGAAACAGCATAATTTTCAAGAGCAATATGCCATTATGTCTTAAAAGAAAAGTGTTTGATCAATGCATCCTTCCAGTGCTTACGTATGGTGCAGAGACGTGGACCTTAACTAAAGAGACATACAAAAGCTGCAGACAACTCAAAGAGGCATGGAGAGGTGCATGCTTGGTATAACCAGGAGAGATAAGAAGAGGAACTCGTGGATCCGAAAAATGACGAGAGTGGAAGACATCATGATCAGAGTTAAATCCCTGAAATGGCAATGGGCTGGACATACTGCCAGAAGGACAGACCATAGATGGACAGCCGAAATTTTAGATTGGATTCCAAGGGACAGGAAAAGACCCAGAAAAAGACCACATGGGAGATGGGTGGATGAAATTCGTAAATATGCGGGAGTGACATGGAGGAGACTGGCACAAGACAGACCGTCGTGGAGGAAACTTGGGGAGACCTTCGTCCAGCAGTGGATTGATAATGGTTGACAATGATGATGATGATGATATGATATTATTTCGTGGATTCGCGGAATTCAACTTTTTCTGTCATCATTTGGTCCAGTCTCGAGATTGATGTAAAACTGAAAAGAAGCTGTTGGGGGGGGGGGGACTTTTCCATCTGGGGATGGTATTTCATCTTTCAAAACTTTAGAAAACTGAAGTTAAACGGAGTCTAACAATAATAATCCTAATTTATTTTTCTTGCGATGTTTCGATAAATGTGTAGATTAGCGTCCTTAAATTATTTTGTCGGAAAAATATTACTACCTGGAAAAAGTGCGACGTGCAGATTTTAGAGTATAGAAATTAATGGCAAATGGTGCAGAAATTTAATATTTTGAATGTGTTTTAAAGATTTTTATCATAATATTGACCTGTAAGCAGGGTATGAACTGGCTTTTGAAAACCTTTATCAAAAATGGCTAAAATCTCCAGAAACATTTTAGCATTTTGAAATTTCTTTTAGCATTTTTTATAAACAATTCAGCATTTATTTAGAAAGATTTATTTAGAGACCAATAAAAACACTTGTTTAAAATAAAATTCAAATTTTTTCATTAATTTGCAATGTGATGTTTTTTATTTAACCATTTTTCATATGCAATTCTAAAATCAAATTCCTTATAACCTGGCCCTTCTATGTTTAATGGTTAATATGTGTTTTACATTTTCTGTTGATAAAAATATTTCTAATAAGAAAATTTTGTATGAAAAACAGTGGAAATATAAAAACAAAAAATAAAAATAAAATCACTTTGCATGCAAACAACGAAAACCAAAAGCTTAACATGTTCGCTGCTGCCTTACTGTATCAGCAGCAAGCACGCTCTGCCGGTATGAAACCCGTGCAAATCTTCCAAGGCGTCACGCGGCACCACGATTGAGCTTTTATGTGTTTGGACCAACCAGCCGTGTGTTCGCATCTCATAGCTTTGCATGACTTAGTAATTCTAAAATATGAGAAAATTTATCCATAATACTTGATATTCGTGATTATAATTCTGCCATCAATAAAATATTATTCCAATATTGAAGTAGACATTTACTGGATACATATTTTGAACATTGTTGCATATAAAACAAGAGAAATAATACTTACAAATGCCAAAGAATTCCATAAATAGTGCCATGGTGCATAACTGGATAAATACAAAATCCATACATTTTGATTTCGGTAGGGTAAAAAATCCCTCACACACAAACTTGTAGTTTGACTTGGAACGATACTTCTTTTTAGCAAAATAGGAAGACAAAATATTTATCCCTTATCTACGATGATATAATTTGAAGCATGGCTGAAAGCACAGTGCAGGATTTCCTGGGCACTGGGCACAATAATAGAGAGTGTCCCTGCTAATCCCTTTGGCAGAGCACATTTTGCATCGTGTCCTCAAAAAACGTCCCTTTTTTTTTTTTTTTTTTTTACTGGAAGATGGCCACATACTTTTAATGATTTAGATATCTTCGCTCGGGAAGTTGATGGCTCTTGATTCAAAAGTTGCCGTACAATGGATAGCCTAAAATCGTAGAGGCGTATCTTCTTCCCTGATAATTAACTATACAAGTTGTGGAAAGTGATTATCTTCATATGAAATATATGTATTCCTTGCTTCTTATACCATCTTATGATTTTCCTTTCACAAGAATAGTACGCTAGCATTTGATCTTGACGATCTACCCCTGACATAAATTCATTATAGTTGATAACAGCCTTTGGTGTTTCTTTTATCTGTCCCCTTTTATTTACAGTTTGAACTAAATCGTCCTCAAACTCCGTGGTAATGAAGTGAACATCCCTTTTACCTTTCCACTTGCACACTGCAAGAGCATTAGAATATTGGCATTTCCGTTCCCCCTTCAAAAGTTTAGCTTTCGTGACATCCTTAGGAAGATCTCGTCGGTCTGCACGGAGAGTTCCAGTGCAATAAGTGTCATTGTTCAACAACTGCAATGCAAGATTGTAACTATTATAAAAATTATCCATTTAAATAGCATGACCAACATTTAGCTTCCCTTCCATCAATTTTTAAACTACATTAGCAGCATGACCTTTTTCCCCTAGGGAGTCCAGTTGCCCTGTGTAAACCAAAGCTTTTAGAATCATACCATTTGGTTCCGTTAGCATATAAAGTTTCACTCCATATTTATGACGTTTTCCTTTCATGTGCTGTTTGAATATCAAATGACCTCTGCATAAAACCATTTATTCATCAACCGTAAGTTCTTTTCCAAGGTAGTATATGCTCTTTATGGTATCATTAAATAAATCCAGTAAATGCATTATTTTTGCAAGGCGTTTGGCTGTTATCGCTTCGTCAGGTTGAGGATTTTCTTGCAAAATGAAGGCACCGCATGATCAGAAAGAAACAATTCCTGCTCATATTTGAAGAAAAGCAGTCCATTTTGAATAATGGATCTGTTTTCTATTAATCTTGGAGATGGGGCATTTGTACAATGCCCATATGAAACAGAAGGCCCAGAAAAACTTTCATTTCATCTACCGACACATCCTTCCATTCATTTATTCGTGATCCTTCAGTAACTCCCGAGATAAACACTTCTACAGCATACGCATTACTTTCCCTAACTAATGGATCGTAAAATTCCTCATTTGCAAAAAGATTTAAAAAATCGATTGGCTCAGTACCTATCATATTAATTTTCAGTCCTGGTACACCAGTGAGCGGAATTCTTCTCATGATGTTGGGACCATCACACCAATGTGTAGCCAAAATCTGTTGAGGCGGAGTATGAGAAAGAACGTGGCATTCTTCATTCTCACTTTCACTGCTGGTTGTACTACAGCTATAGTGTTCTCCCTAGAGCCTTTTTACTGGGCGGCCCACCCAGCTAATTTTCTCTGCTACCCAGCTAAATTTTCTTCAATGAATGTTTTCACAACACACATAATAGTAAGAGTGAAAAACTTACTCCCACATACACCATAAATATTGGCGAAAACGACTGAAATCTTTGTTGAACATGATTTATCAGTAAATATTTAATACGTACAATCATGTTAAGCAAAACAACATCCTTTCTTTTCTTTTTTTAAAGTAACATCCAGCTAAAATTTCTTGCCACCCAGCTGTAAAAAAGCTCTAGGGAGAACACTAAGCTAGTACAGAGTCGCAGAATATAGCCGTACGTGGGTAGTTTCCAAATTATTAGCAGATTTTGCAGATAGTTTTGGCTTGTAGATTAAAAAAATAAAAATGTTATTTACAGCAATTAAAACACTTACTCAAGGCTTTACTCAGATTAATATATTTAATTCTGTCTTAACGGGAGAATGTTCAACTAGTTTTCACATCTTCCGATAGTGAGTTCTTTTGTTTTTACAGACGTTTCTGGCCTCTTGATTTTAT
The DNA here is from genome assembly GCA_039090855.1 of Macrothele yani. Lineage (NCBI taxonomy): Eukaryota > Metazoa > Arthropoda > Arachnida > Araneae > Macrothelidae > Macrothele > Macrothele yani. The sequence continues at coordinate 107,685,929 of CM077004.1, read as the reverse complement.
CAAGGCCTGTTCTCAATATATAGGAACTGTAACAAAAGTTCCATTTACACAGAATGAATTAAAATTTTTTTGCCAGGTTTCTCTTGCAGTTGCCAGTTATAAAATTAAAATCTTTTCCTTTTGTATTTTATGTCTACTATTTTTGAATTAAGTTGTTGAAAATGGTATTTATAATTTTCGAAGGTTCATTAATGAAACTGCTTTTCTAGATATAAAAACTTTCTTTAATTAGTATCTTGTTTTTATGAGGTTCATAGTTCAATATTTTAAACTTTTGGCCTTAAGGTCGGTCCATCCACTTTACACACATTTCTACGCATTCAGTCGTAATGTACTTTTGTCTTCTCTGGAATCTGTAATGTTCTAATAATTATCTATTGTTATATTAATTTTTCTTTAAATTATCTTATTCTACTGTTATCATGATTTGCGGGTTTGCAGCAAGTTTTCTGTTTTAATGGTTGTGTACGCAGACACATTTTATTTTTATACAACTCTGAGCTAGTAAAAAAATACGTTTTTGTACTTGATGACAGATTATCGGCATCATCTCCTATTTTCACGGAAGAATGTGCCCGCCGAGGAACTTTTGGTTGAGAGGAACCGGCGATAGCGCATCCGAATATATCCATTGTTTCCGCAAAACTAAGTATTGAAGTGAATATGGGTTTCTTTGAAATGCCTTTAGCCTCCATTTAAAAGTATAAACTCTGAGTAGCAAATGTTTTTTATTGCCACTAAAGCATTTATTTATTGATAGTTCCCTTCACCGCAAAACCAGTGACATTCAAAGGAAAATAAACATTGCAGTGAAAAGCATGCGCTGTGTTAAGTCTATGGGAAGTCAACTTACTTTCCCTTTCCTAAACCATGTGGGAAAAAATCCACTATCCCAAAACCGCAGTCACTTTTAGACAATTGGAGACTCATTTTCAGTGCCAGTAACAAAATGGACAACTCTTCAAATGCCGAAGGTTTTAGGAAGCGAAATATGAAGCCATGCTCATGACGCCGTTCGGTGGTGTCAGCACCTGGGCTAAGTATTGTATGGCGCCGTTCGGCGTCGTACTGCAGTGAAAGTGTTAATCCGTTCTGAAAATGTCAAATATAAAATTCTCATCTTCGCACACAAAAACTGAAAAAGAAACAAAAGTAAACTATTATGCATTAAATGTTTGAAATACAAAAAGTAAAAACACGAATCTTAAAAAGTGAGGAACTGTAAAAAAAAATGCAACTTTCCTCTGATGAGCAGCAAAAAAAAAAAAAAAAAAATGCGAAAAAGTACTTCACGGATCTTTTGAAGTAACACAAGCAAACACACTCTAGCGAAGCTCGGATCTTTCGAAGTAACATAAACAACACACCCCGAGCTTCACTAGTGTGTTTGTTTATGTTACGGAGCGTGAAAAAATGTATCATTACAGCTGGCACGCAAGTGCAGTAATGACAGGCGGGAGGAAGACTTGGGAACTCGCGCAGGTTTTCTTTGCTAATCTTTGCAAACAAAACAGTATAAAAAAGAAAGGAAGTCACTACCCTGGGCTTTTTTAACTGAAAGAAAAGAAGACACGTAATATGCATTATCTACCAACAAGTAATTGGACACCTGTGATTGCAAAGGAAAACGAAGTTTATTCACCTTTAATAGTTGGAGCCTCCATGAGCGGCGATTACAGCTGCGACCCTCCGGGGCATACTCTCAACCAGGCGTTGTGCGGCGGCTAGCGGTATTTTCTTCCACTCGGCTTGGAAAAGACAGGTCAGTTCCTTCACTGATTTTGGACGGTGGGGGCACCCCTTAAGTCGACGCTCCAACTCGTCCCAGAGGTGCTCGATAGGGTTAAGGCCCGGGCTCTGCGCAGGCCAGTCCATTCGATTAACCCCATTGTCGCCATACCAAGCCATGGTGGACCTCGCAACATAACAGGTGGCATTGCTATACGAGGAGAAACGCGCCCCCCCCCCCCATAGCATAATACCACCACCGCCGAACTTCACAGTTGGCACAATACATTCCGGCAGGAGGCGTTCTCCAGGCAGACGCCAAACCCAGACCCTGCCATCCGAACGGTAGAAGGTGAACCTTAATTCGTCGCTCCAGAGAACCTGTTTCCACTGATCAACGGTCCACTGTCGACGTTCTTTGCACCACGTTAGCCGAGCAGCCCTATTGGACTTGGTGATCAAAATCTTGTGGGCGGCAGCACGTCCATTATAACCGAGCAGATGGGCTTCTTTACGGATGGTATTCATCGAAAGAACACTCCCAGATGCCTGTTGAAACTCCTCGCGGATGTGGCCCATCGATTTGGTGCGGTTCTTCCAAATTTCTCTGGCCAGCACCCATCGGTTTCTAACTCCCAGTTTTGTGGGTCTGCCGGGTCGGAGCATATTCTGACAGTCACCTCTCATCTTCCAATTGCCAATCAGGTAGGCCACTGCTGATTTTGGGTACTTCAACTCGCTGGATATGTCACGTATGGATCGCCCATTTCTGTGATACCCGACGATTACACCTTTCTCTATGTCAGAGAGTTCCGAACTGCGTGGCATCTTGCATGCGACTCGTTGCGTTGTTGTTTCCCACACGATATTTAACGGCGGTGGCCGTGACGTGTGTCAGGACCGCAGATATCGTCGATTTCGGGGTGTCTAATTACTTGTTGGTAGATAGTGTATATATATCAGCCATGAGAACACTCACAGATGTTTTCTCAACAAACATTTTGTTAAGTCAGCAGAAAATAAGTGCGCACAGCACTCGTAAGGTCCAGTAGACCTAAGTAGATGGTTGCAGGAGATTGAAATATTTTAATTGAGCAATCGAAATATTAAAAATTCCGTAAGAAAAGACTATAAAATTAAGCAGAAATTGTAAATTTTATGGATAATCTGTAAAAGTTGGCAAGTATGTTAAGTGTACGTCTCACTTTTTCAAAATCCTTCAACTTTTGCGGCGAAATAATTTAGGATGCTAAACTACACATTTACACCAAAGGTTAAGCTACGATTGCTATTTTCACAAAATGCGATGAATTAAGCTAAAACGCGCGAGAAAATTAGCGTCCCATCGCAAAATGGCGCCAGACATTTAAATATCACAGAGGTGATTGTGTTCAGAAAATTTGAACTGCCGTAGTCCAGGGGGAAAATTAAAATTCCACCGCTAATTCGTGGGTAAAAGTACTCCGTCATACAATGGAAATTCCGTCATCCATTGTTCTGTCTGATGGTGTCGCGCGTCAGTTCGTTCACTACAACGATTCGTCGCGCGTCAGTTCGTTCACTACGGCGATTCGTCGCGCTTCAGTTCGTTCACTACGACGATTCGTCGCGCGCGTCAGTTCGTTCGCTATGACGATTCGTCACACTTCAGTTCGTTCACTACGACGATTCGTGATTCGTCGCGCTTCAGTTTGTCCACTACGACGCTTTGTCATGCGTCATTTCGTTCACTATGACAATTCGTCGCGCTTCAGTTCAACAAAAGAGGTTAAAGTTCTTTAGCATTTTGCTACAACTTTTTCCTTCATTTTAGCATTTTTGCTGCAGCATTTTTTGAGCCAGCTTAAACTCTGATTTACACTATGTAAACAAAAAATAATAATTCAGATTTGAAACTAAATTTGTGGAATTTATTCCAAAATTTGTAAACATGGTGATGTTTTGAAATTTGTCTTCGTAGATTGATTGCCAAATGCGATTGCTCATCTTGGACACACTGTTTTTGAACGCCGATCAAGCGTGACAGAAAAAAAAAAAAAAAAAATTAACCAAAAGAAAAAAGTAAATAAATAGGAAAAAAACTTACCTTTAGCAGTTGCAAATATGTTTTCTTCTTGGATTTCTGGCATAGCTCACACAAAATGTAAGGTTGACCATCATGCCATCTTACTTTGGCCCACTTATAAAGTGAAAGCCACCTCTCCACTAAAGATTTGGATACCTTAGGTTTTTTTAGCTGGTTGTTGTGTAGTAGTAACACTTTCAATATCGTTTTTTGTTTGGAACTTATTCCTAACAATTTATCCACATTTTGACTACGGAAAAATGTTCAACACACACGAATAAGGCCGTGTGAAAAAAAGACTACTGCGAAAGTGAACACGTGAGAGAGAGATGACCACGGTTGGCGACTAGGTGTTGCCAATTTTCAAAAACCATTCGTCGGATATACTTTCCATATCCAGGAAAGTATATCCGACGAATGGCAACAAGGAGTATCGGACTCTTAGCGCGAAGTTAACCACGAACATCGGTGGTAAAGTCGCCACGCTCCTGAAGATGCCCAGAGTATGGGCGAAAATTTCGAGTATAAAGAACGGTAAAAATTGATGTTTGAATCCTAAGGCAAAGATCCAATGAGTATACCCAGCGAAAAGTGTGAGAAGTAAAGCCAGTCATCGCATACAACGGACTTTAGGACAATAACATCAACAAAGACCGGAAAACAAGTGCGTGAAATGTTCCCATCGCTAGAAAGGAATGCCAAGGTAAGCATTATCCACTAGAATTTTGTACAAGTTAGTTTTATAGCAATTCACCCAAAAGACTGAAACAATTAAGCCAAGTAGCAAAACTTTTGGAATCAAAGATTTTGAAATTCCAGTATTTTCATAAAGTTCACTGGGTTTCTAGCAAAGTTGGAGCTCTTACAGCATTAATAAAAAATTTCAATGTAGTTGTCACTCACTTGGAGGAAGTTTCAAAGAAAGGGGATGATGCTGCTGTTGCCAAAGGCATTTGAAAAAAATGACAAGTTTTCGATTTGTGATTACTCTTCATTTTCTGCTTGATTTTTTGAGTATTTTTAAGGAAGTTTTCTTTAATATTTCAAAGAGAACAGTTGCTTTTAACACAAATTGCAATACACATCAAAAGAGGTATAAATGAACTACAAAACTTAGAGATTTGTTCTGGCTCATATGAAAGTTTGCTTGTAAATTCGACCACTATTGCTGGTATGTACAAGAAAATCCAACTTTCCAAAATTGATCACAAAGTATTAGAGTTGGATAAAAAGAAAATGATCGGTGATGGAGTGAACTATCTTCAAGTAAGGTTTTTAGAGTCTGACAATCAGGTCGTAAGAGCTACTGCTGTATTTGATACCTTTTCCTGACCTCAAGAAAATCTAGAAAGTTTTGGTAATGAGGAAATAAAAATTCTTTCACAGAACTTTTTTCCCATTGTAGTGAAATTCATGGGAGAGGGATATGAAGTCCCTGATGAATGTGTGGTACCAGTTCAAAGTTGTCGGAAAAAACTCAGATTGCTGATTTACTCAAAAAGGTATTATCTAACCGGTACAAATTTCCACTTCTTAGCCATTTAATGGAAATTGTATCTGTTTTACCTACATCTACCTCATCATGCGAATGTGTTCAGCCACATGAACTTAATTAAAAGCACAAACAGAACATGCATAGGAGAATCGGCGTTAAATGATCTGATGATGATTCATCTAAATGGACCAGAGAGAGCCGTTGATAGCTGGTACTTTTCATCCAAAATAATGAAACACACAGAAGGGCACATGTCAATCAAAAGAAAATTATCTCGAACAAAATTTGATGAGTCACATCAGAAACACTGTTGAGCATTTTTTTCCAAAGAGAAATCATGTAGAAGATAGTTATTATTTTGCAGCAAATTTCTTGGATACAAGGAATTAACAATTTTTATTTATTATTTTTCTATTTACATTTTTGCATTTATGATGAGACTTAACCTACCAAGTTTTTCCCCTAAGCCCTGGACTGTTTTTTATGTTGCCAAAATGCAAGCTCTAGGATCATCAAACATTCAAGTGTATAATAATTTCGTTTACTTCTTGGACTAATTCTTGACTTGTTTCCTCACATGCACAATTTTTGAAAGAAAATAGATAAATACGTGAACTCTTTTTGCTGTTTGTTAGATAATTCAGTATGAGGAAAAACACTAATATAGAGCATCTCAGTTTAAGTATGCAATGATATTTGCCATACTAATGGGAAATCGTCTTTCAGAATCCACAGCTAGGTTATCTAAAGTATGCTTTTTTCATGGTATGTACCAAGTAACATAGTATTTTTACTCAATTATCTGAAATTTCTATCTATAATTATCATCAAGCTATCAGCTGTATACATGTCACAATTCAATTTTTCGACTAAAGCTTATCAGTAGATAAACTGAATCAGTCATCTATATAATTGATGCACAATGGTCATTAATCATTACATTAATTAATTATAAAATCTATTTTAATAAACTTATACCTAAGTATATTAATTTAATTAATAAGGTGATTATGAAAACTGGTGACGTATATATATACTATTTAAGAAGATACAAAAGCAATAACAATTTTACAACCAATATTCCTAAAACAACATAGTAAAACTCATATACTGACGGGTATCAGTAAAAAGAGGATAAAAAATAGCAAACAATGTAGAAAGTGTCGAGAATGTCGAGTCTTGGATTTATCAAGGACCAGCAAAACTTTGCATTTGCTGCGTTGCGCATCTTGATCTTTAGGTTTTTTGCAAATTTATTCTTAAATTCTTATGTAATATCTTTGATTTTGTCTCTCTCCCCCCTCTCTCTCTCTCTCTCTCTATATATATATATATACCCAAGGGGATGTAAGGTCAGGTGATGCGTAACATCACAGCCTCTCCTTGACAAATGTCAACCCCGCCTTCTCGTGGTGCATCCTGTTCCCACTAAAGGGGCTCTGACGACCGCAAATAGCGGTATAACTATACCATCGGGATCAGAGGAAATGCTATCCCACACTCACCAACCCGCTTGGCCAGCGTGGTGAGTTATGGCCAAACACCTCCAAAATGACTCTACAACTTAAATCTTGGCCCTCAGTCTCCGGCAGCTGGAATGTACCTGGCCAAGGCAGCGGCCAGTGCGACATGAAGGCAGAGGGTGCTAAGAATCCCCGGAGGACCGGACTAGGCTGCCATTTGATGCTGACCTTGGCTACCTACAACGGACGCTCCCTATCTTCTGATTCAAGGCTTCTTGAATTGGAAGAGGAACTACAAAGGATCAAGTGGGACATCGTCGGGCTGAGTGAGGTAAGGAGAAAAGGAGAAGATCTCATTGAACTGAAAAGTGGACATCTCTTCTATTATCGTGGGTCCGATACTGGCAGAACTAGTGGTGTTGGATTTATAATAAACAAGAAACTGAAGGATAAAGTGGTAGAAGTTGAAAGTTCCTCTGACAGAGCTGCACGACTCGTTATCCAACTATCGAGAAGATACCAGGCTCAGATTATTCAAACTTATGCACCCACCACAAGTCATCCTGAAGAAGAAATTGAAGAATTTTATGAGGAAATTCGTCATCTAAATAATAAAGGTAAGCAGCACTTGAAGATAATTATGGGAGATTTCAATGCAAAAATAGGGCACCGGCAACAGAATGAAACTTCAGTAGGTAAATTCGGTCACGGCAACAGAAACCAGGCGTGGAAATACTCTCGTTGAGTTTGCAGAGGCAGAAGGATTTTTCATCTTGAATTCCTTTTTCAAGAAAAAGCCACACAGGAAATGGACATGGAGACATCCGATTGGGACGACAAGTGAAATTGATTTTATTATGTGTAACAAAAAATTCGTCATCGAAGACTGCAGTGTGCTAAACAAGTTCAACACAGGTAGTGACCATAGATTGGTGAGATGTAAGATGCACCTCAACACTAAACTGGAACGTGGCAAGCTCATAAGACAAACAAAATGTATTGACATAACCAACCTTAAAAAACACCATAATACTTTCAAGTTGGAACTGAAGAACAGATTCTCTGCTTTAGAAGGCCTAACATCGGAAGAAGTGGATATTTCGGAAGTTAACAGAAAAGTAACCAAAGCTCTTATGGAAACAGCAACAAAATTAGCTGGGTCTAAGAACAAGTTGCATGTAAACAAATTATCAGGAAAAACCAAAATGTTGATGCAAAAAAGAAGAGAGATGAGGACAACTAAAGAAGATGTGACTTCCAAAGTGGAATATATAGAGCTGTGCAAGACAGCACGAAAAAGTATCACTGAAGACGTAAGGAAATTCAACTGTGAGCTAGTGAGGAAAGCAATTGAAAACAACCAAAGCCTAAAGATAGCAAAGGGACATCTCAGTAAGGGAAGAAAACAGATTATGGCTCTGAGAAAAGAAGATGGTTCTATAACAAGAAATAGAGGCGAAATTTTGACAAGAGTGAAAGATTTCTACTCCAAATTATATGAAAGGGATGATACATGTACTCCAGACATCATGAAAGGTACCAGAGTTCTTCCAGTCCTCCCAGCAGAAGTTGCTCATGCAATCAAGAACATGAAGCGGGGGAAAGCTCCAGGAGAAGATGGAATTACTATAGACATCATACAAGAAGCAAGTGGAGAAATTGAAACAGTACTCGCCCAAATTTTCACTCGATGCCTTAATGAAGGGAAGATTCCTGAGGATTGGAACAATGCTACAATGATCCTGCTACATAAAAAAGGTGACATTGAGGATCTCAGGAACTACAGACCTATCAGCCTCCTATCAGTGGTTTATAAAATCTTCACTAAAGTTCTTTCACACCGCTTGAAGGTAACACTGGACATGGCTCAACCGAGAGAACAAGCTGGATTCAGGAGTGGCTACAGCACAATAGATCATATCCATGTACTGAGAGAACTAATTGAAAGAGCGAGGGAATATGAACTTCCATTGTGCATGGCTTTTATCGATTATGAAAAAGCCTTTGATTCGGTGAAACCATCAGCAGTTACCACGGTTCTGAAATCCTGCGGTATTGAAGATGCATACATTAATATTATTAATAACATCTATGAAAATGCAAGTGCAAAGATTCGACTGTTTGAAAATACAATACACATAAAAATTGGAAAGGGAGTGAGACAAGGTGACACCATATCTCCGAAGCTCTTTAATGCCACATTGGAAAATGTCTTTCAATCACTGAACTGGGAAAACAAAGGGATAAAGATTAATGGAGATTATCTAACCCACCTTCGTTTTGCTGATGACGTAGTCATTTTTGCAACTACCCCATCAGAGCTGCAGAGTATGATCCAGGAACTTGCTGACAAGAGTAAAGAAGTGGGATTAAAAATGAACTTTCAGAAGACAAAAGTGATGTTTAATGCTTTTACAAGAAATGAAGATTTATCGATTGATATAGAAAAACTGGAGATAACAGATACGTATGTTTATCTTGGACAGCAGATATCAAGTGAGGGTCACATTGATGAAGAAATTAATCGGCGTACAAAACTTGCCTGGAGAGCTTTTGGAAGAAACAGCAAAATTTTCAAGAGCAATATGCCATTATGTCTTAAAAGAAAAGTGTTTGATCAATGCATCCTTCCAGTGCTTACGTATGGTGCAGAGACGTGGACCTTAACTAAAAGAGACATACAAAGGCTGCAGACAACTCAAAGAGGCATGGAGAGGTGCATGCTTGGTATAACCAGGAGAGATAAGAAGAGGAACTCGTGGATCCGAAAAATGACAAGAGTGGAAGACATCATGATCAGAGTTAAATCCCTGAAATGGCAATGGGCTGGACATACTGCCAGAAGGACAGACCATAGATGGACAGCCGAAATTTTAGATTGGATTCCAAGGGACAGGAAAAGACCCAGAAAAAGACCACATGGGAGATGGGTGGATGAAATTCGTAAATATGCGGGAGTGACATGGAGGAGACTGGCACAAGACAGACCGTTGTGGAGGAAACTTGGGGAGACCTTCGTCCAGCAGTGGATTGATAATGGTTGACAATGATGATGATGATGATATACCCAAGAGCATAGTCAAAGAAAAATTTTTACCTACCCATATAGTGGTCAGGTGATGCGTAACATCACAGCCTCTCCTTGACAAATGTCAACCCCGCCTTCTCGTTGTGCATCCTGTTCCCACTAAAGGGGCTCTGACGACCGCCAATAGAGGTATAACTAAACCATCGGGATTAGAGGAAATGCTATCCCACACTCACTAACCCGCTTGGCCAGCGTGGTGAGTTATGGCCCAACCCCTCCAAAATGACTCCACAACTTAAATCTTGGCCCTCAGTCTCCGGCAGCTGGAATGTACCTGGCCAAGGCAGAGGGTGCTAAGAATCAACGGAGGACCGGACTAGGCTGCCATCTGATGCTGACCTTGGCTACGTATAATGGATGCTCACTCTCTTCTGATTCAAGGCTTCTTGAATTGGAAGAGGAACTACAAAGGATCAAGTGGGACATCGTCGGGCTCAGTGAGGTAAGGAGAAAAGGAGAAGATCTCATTGAACTGAAAAGTGGACATCTCTTCTACTATCATGGGACAGATACTGGCAGAACTAGTGGTGTTGGATTTATAATAAACAAGAAACTGAAGAATAAAGTTGTAGAAGTTGAAAGTTCCTCTGACAGAGCTGCAAGACTCGTTATCCAACTCTCGAGAAGATACCAGGCTCAGATTATTAAAACTTATGCACCCACCACAAGTCATCCTGAAGAAGAAATTGAAGAATTTTATGAGGAAATTCGTCATCTAAATAATAAAGGTAAGCAGCACTTGAAGATAATTATGGGAGATTTCAATGCAAAAATAGGGCAACAGCAACAGAATGAAACTTCAGTAGGTAAATTCGGTCACGGCAACAGAAACCAGCGTGGAAATACTCTCGTTGAGTTTGCAGAGGCAGAAGGGTTTTTCATCTTGAACTCCTTTTTCAAGAAAAAGCCGCACAGGAAATGGACATAAAGACATCCAAATGGGACGACAAATGAAATTGATTTTATTATGTGTAACAAAAAATTTGTCATAGAAGACTGCAGTGTGCTAAACAAGTCCAACACAGGTAGTGACCATAGATTGGTAAGATGTAAGATGCACCTCAACACTAAACTCGAACGTGGCAAGCTCATAAGACAAACAAAATGTATTGACATAACCAACCTTAAAAAACACCATAATACCTTCAAGTTGGAACTGAAGAACAGATTCTCTGCTTTAGAAGGCCTAACATCGGATGAAGTGGATATTTCTGAAGTTAACAGAAAAGTAACCAAAGCTTTTATGGAAACAGCAACAAAATTAGCTGGGTCTAAGAACGCGTTGCATGTGAACAAATTATCAGGAAAAACCAAAATGTTGATGCAAAAAAGAAGAGAGATGAGGACAACTAAAGAAGATGTTACTTCCAAAGTGACATAGAGCTATGCAAGACAGTACGAAAAAGTATCACTGAAGACGTAAGGAAATTCAACTGTGAACTAGTGAGGAAAGCAACTGAAAACAACCAAAGCCTAAAGATAGCAAAGGGACATCTCAGTAAGGGAAGAAAACAGATTATGGCACTGAGAAAAGAAGATGGTTCTGTAACAAGAAATAGAGGCAAAATTTTGACAAGAGTGAAAGATTTCTACTGCAAGTTATATGAAAGGGTTGATGCATGTACTCCAGACATCATGGAAGGTACCAGTACCAGAGTTCTTCCAGTCCTCCCAGCAGAAGTTGCACATGCAATCAAGAACATGAAGCGGGGAAAAGCTCCAGGAGAAGATGGAATTACTGTAGACATCATACAAGAAGCAAGTGGAGAAATCGAAACAGTACTCGCCCAAATTTTCACTCAATGCCTTAATGAAGGGAAGATTCCTGAGGATTGGAACAACACTATAATGATCCTGCTACATAAAAAAGGTGACATTGAGGATCTCAAAAACTAGAGACCTATCAGCCTCTTATCAGTGGTTTATAAAATCTTCACTAAAGTTCTTTCACACCGTTTGAAGGTAACACTGGACATGGCTCAACTGAGAGAACAAGCTGGATTCAGGAGTGGCTACAGCACAATAGATCGTATCCACGTACTGAGAGAACTAATTGAAAGAGCGAGGGAATATGAACTTCCATTGTGCATGGCTTTTATCGATTATGTAAAAGCCTTTGATTCGGTGAAACCATCAGCAATTACAATGGCTCTGAAATCCTGCGGTATTGAAGATGCATACATTAATATTATTAATAACATCTATGAAAATGCAAGTGCAAAGATTCAGCTGTTTGAAAATACAACACACATAAAAATTGGAAAGAGAGTGAGACAAGGTGACACCATATCTCCAAAGCTCTTTAACGCCACATTGGAAAATGTCTTTCAATCACTGAACTGGGAAAACAAAGGGATAAAGATTAATGGAGATTATCTAACCCACCTTCGTTTTGCTGATGACATAGTCATTTTTGCAACTACCCCATCAGAGCTGCAGAGTATGATCCAAGAACTTGCGGACAAGAGTAAAGAAGTGGGATTAAAAATGAACTTTCAGAAGACAAAAGTGATGTTCAATGCTTTTACAAGAAATGAAGATTTATCGATTGATGGAGAAAAGCTGGAGATAACAGACACGTACGTTTATCTTGGACAGCAGATATCAAGTGAGGGTCACATTGATGAAGAAATTAATCAGCGTACAAAACTTGCCTGGAGAGCTTTTGGAAGAAACAGCATATTTTTCAAGAGCAATATGCCATTATGTCTTAAAAGAAAAGTGTTTGATCAATGCATCCTTCCTGTGCTTACGTATGGTGCAGAGACGTGGAACTGAACTAAGAGACATACAAAGGCTGCAGACAACTCAAAAAAGCATGGAGAGGTGCATGCTTGGTGTAGCCAGGAGAGATAAGAAGAGGAACTCGTGGATCCGAAAAATGACAAGAGTGGAAGACATCATGATCAGAGTTAAATCCCTGAAATGGCAATGGGCTGGACATACTGCCAGAAGGACAGACCATCGATGGACAGCCGAAATTTTAGATTGGATTCCAAGGGACAGGAAAAGACCCAGAAGAAGACCACATGGGAGATGGGTGGATGAAATTCGAAAGTATGCAGAGTGACATGGAGGAGACTGGCACAAGACAAACCGTTGTGGAGGAAACTTGGGGAGACCTTCGTCCAGCAGTGGACTGATAATGGTTGACAATGATGATGATGATATATAGTAATTTGTTTCTTTCAGTTTCCATTTTTTAGCTGGCTACTAGAAAATCAGGCCAGCTACCAATTTTTAAAAAAAATTTGGAGCCCTGGCCATAATGATGCACATTTGATTTGTTATGTGAGGTTTATACGTAGATGATGACGATGACAAATTTCACAAAGATCTTTTCTGCAGAAGTATAACATCTCATACAAAAGCAGTAGACTTGCTTCAGATAATAATTCTTTTATGGCAGAAAATAGTGTAAATTGGGAAAATTGTGTAGCCACACATGTGCACAGAGTATTTGAACTTAGGAGGCAACTTCATTCTTATCTTCTTGACCAGAAATATTCCCATAAGTAAGTAAGACAGTGTGTGAAAAGCTAAATTCATTAAATGTATCTCTACAAGGTAATGAGGTCCACATTTTGCTGCTAATGGACAAAATTTCTGCCTTCGAAGGAAAATTAGCCCTGTGGAAGAAAATAATGAAAGATGGAGTTCTAAAGGACTGCTTTTCTACATTGCACACATTTTTAAATGAAAGTGATTTAAAATTGAATGAAACCAAGAAGTTAGTGTTTCTGGATCATTTGTTTGCATCTCATTGATCATTTTAAGAAGTACTTTCCAGAAGGTGTTCAACAGCAGAATTGGAATGATCCCTCAGCGCTGATCCTCCCTTAACGAGAGCAACTGCAGAAAAAGAACAATTTATTGGTATCTCATCAAACTCCACATTGAAACCCAAGTTTATGTCATCTTCCCTACCAGAATTTTGACCATCAATGAAGCAAGAGTACTCTGAAGTAGCTAACAAGGCTTTTAAGAATTTTGATTCCCTTTGTATCACTGTATTTATGTGAAATGGGATTTTCAGCAGTGGCTCTCATTAAAACCGAGTACAGGTCCACAGTGAATGTCGAGAAGGAGATGAGAATTGCAGTTTCCAAACTTGTCTCGAGATTCAAGCATCTAATGAAGAAAACACGAGCTCATTCTTCCCACTGACACTGCTTGATTTAATATAGAAATGTAAGTTGATTAAGTTTAAGATGTTTTTTGTAGAAAATATTGTTTTCATTTAAAAATTTAGGATTACCTTCCTATTTCAATTAATAATAACTAGACAAAACCCATCAGAATGGATGGTTTGGATTTTTTGTTTTTTTAAGAATAAACTAATATAAAACAACAAATGTAAACTTTATTTGATTGACAAATTCATTCAACCACTTCAGTGAAGACAATAGTCCAGGTTCATGATTTTTTTTTTTTTTTTTTTTTTTTTTTTTTTTTTTGGCTGAAGGTTTAACGACCACTGAGCAACTCAGTGGGCTATAAGCAGTCACCCATCCCTAATTTAGGGTCACTGGTTCCAGGGAAGGGAGAGAGCCAGCACCTTAAGACAAACAACATCCATGTCTCACCATGATTCAAACCCGGACCGTTCACGAACGAATCATCCTAAGCCAGCACTAAGACTACTGCGCCACCGGGAAAGCCAGGTTCGGGATGAGGATCATGACTGCATCCTTTTTCAGTCGCAAAAAGGTGTGGTGGAAGTCCACTCATCTCGATCGTGTGCAAAAATTCAACTGGATAGCCCACTCTTTCACTCTCATCTTTAGTCACAGCTGGGTGTGTAAATGTTGTTAGAATGAGATTTGCATTGCGAAATACTCTTCATTCTCTCTTGTCTGAGACATATAGTTGTGACCCATTGATCACTCACACCTTCCAGTAAGGCTCTTACGTTTTTTGTTCTTTTTCTGTGGGAGAGACATTCTGTTAAGAGTAAGTATGCAATAAAGTATTTACTTATTTTAGGACTGATCATAGAACACCATGCACACACCAAGTCTGACACTGAACTGAGCGCCTGATGTAGATAAGGGCCACATGCTTCTCCCATAGAGTTTACATGAGAACTTTGCCGCCCCACAACACCCAAATCGTTTCCCCAATCTCAGTTTCCTCTTTGACTGTCATATGTACATGGTAAGACCTCTATTTTGATACCTAAATCATATTTTTATGTTCAGCCATTTTCTCAAAATAGGTCTCGCAGTAAAAAGCCTTATAGAATGAAGATATAAATGGCACATCTCAATATGTACATTCTAAATATCTTCACTAACAATGGTCAACAGAATGTTTATTTACATCTTTACATAATGGGAAACGTCTTACCTACGTGAATAAAGTGGATTGAATGCATATTAAATTGTATATATACATCACACAGTCCAACGGCATAATGCAATCAGGTCTTCGAGAGTGTTTGTTGTTCCGATGAGACGAACTTTGATACGAATGCCTGCTAGCGTTGGTTTGCACAGTGGATCGCTCAGAAAAGAGAAGAGTTCGGACTTTGGACAATTTCAGTCCCGTGCTTCCACCTTCAACTGCGTGTAAGTCAACTGCACGCTTCTCCCATAGACTTTACATGGGAACTTTGCCCCCACAACACCTGAACCGTTGCCCCAATCTCATTTCTCGTTGATTGGCACATCTACAATGTAAAACCTTTATTTTGATACCTCAACCATATCTTTATGTTCAGCCGTTCTCTCAAAATAGGACTCACAGTTAAAAACCTTTTAGAATTAACATATAGATGATATTTAAGTTAATATTTAATTTTTAAAAAATTATATTTAAAGGTGAGCTTTTCCCACATTTTTGATCAACAACAAATGTAAAATTATTTATGAAAACATGCATATATGAATTTGTAAGATGGTTTGTATATTTTTGTATATTTAGGAGCTGTCGCAAATTTATATAGAGTGAAGGGAGCCGTGGAACAAAAAAGTTTGACAACCCCCGAGTTATAAAGTGAATAAACTTCTAGCCACATTTAAATTTTATTTGTAAAATGTGGCCAATAAGCAGAAGAAACACTTGCTATTTGAGGGTATTCATGAATATGTTCCATTTAGCTGCACCTTTTTAGCTTAAAATGCAAGTTAATTACATTGCTTTCCAAAACTCTCAAGAACAGACATGAAATCTAATGATTATAGAACATTATGGGGCTAAAAGAGCTTGCTAATATAAGCAGGAGTGCAGTGTGATGTTTGAAGACATTTCATGATGCACAACCCACATGCAAATTTACTGTAAGCACATGACAGCTACCACAGGCATATGTAGGTAGGAGGCAAAGCCATATGTTTCATATGAGATCTTTCTGTTTTTCATGTTTTTTCGTGAAAACACGAGAAATTGCATGTCTGAGGCAACAAGGATGTCTTGCAGACATATGGTTAGTTTTACCGGAGGCCAAATTATTATCAGCAAGCTTGAAAAAGGCTGGACTGACCAATGTCGCCAGAGAGTTTGGACTAGTGCACAGACAGCACTGCTTTGGTCAGCATTTGGGGGACATGAAACCACTCCCAAATGTTTTGCTGCGAGCCAGCAGCATGATCGTGAATGGCAAAACAGTCAGAAAAGTACTGTGTGCCAGTTGGTTAATTGTCATTAAGCAAGTACAGGTGTCCAGGTTTTGTAATAAAGTGTATACAGATGTTTAAATGCAGCCAGACAATGTGCCCACAAACTTGCACACCATCTACTATTATCCAAGGCACATTGTACAGCCCACCATCAGTGGTGTAAGTCTTGCATTGACTGGTCTTCAGATCAGTGGGCTAAAGTAATGTTTACAGATGAAAGCCATTTTAACCTTTCATTAGTTTCCATGCAGCAATGATCTGGAGGAACTGTGGAGCCATGTAATATGCCATGAACAATGTTGATTTGATAGTCATGGTGTGGGCTAGTATGATGGTCAATGGGTGTACCAAACTGTAGGTAATGGATCAAGGGACAATCACAGGGCAGCAGTTCTGTAGTGATGTGATTCTAGGCCACATTCATCTGTGATGTGGGTGCAGATTTCATATTTATGGGCAAAAATGGTTATCTTCACTGCACAGCAGCTGTAGACAGAACATTCAGAAGACATGGAATCACTGCCAAATGTTTTGCTGGATGTTGTTCCTGCTGTATGAGCAAGCAAGATGAATGACAGTGAATGGCAAAATGGAGTCAGGTAGTGAGAATATCCATTAGATGGGGTGGCCAGCTAACTCCTCTGATCACAATCCAATCAAATCTGCATGGGACACAGTGGAGAGACATTTTACACAAAGGAGTCCCCTCGAAAAACCATTCCAGCACTTATCAGGGCTCTCAAGGAGTAGTGGGACAATTTACCCCAAGAGCTCAAACCACTTAGCTAAAAGCATGACACACTCGTGTCAAATGTCCATTTCAGTGCAGGGTGGATATATCCCTTACTGAGGCCTCACTTTGCCTTGTCTGTTCATGTAGTCTTTTGATGTGTGTCAGTAGATGACAGGTGAAACTGTATCTCCTTTGTAACATTGTGTTTTGTTTTGATCTCTGGTACATGTTTGTTACTCATTATTTTTGGTGTCATGCATTTTATTTTCCTGTTGCTATTACCATCAATACCACTTACAGCTGTAAAACTGGTTTCTCAGATATATACATACAGCGTTCGAATTACCCAGTGGTCCACTGGCCAGTAAAACTTTCGTCGGACCACTGAACTATTGATTTTACTGGCCCAGATGGCCACTAATTTTTTTTTTTTTTTTTTTTTCCTAATTTGTCACAAGTTGAAAAACAAATTTCTGTTTCTTTTACCTTGCTGTATGGTTTTCTTTTTAGACTACAAACTAATGATAGGTTTAAAAACAAATATTGGAGATAATTCCATTGAAATGATGTTATTTTCAACATATATTGTAAATGCCTTTTAAGTGTTTTTTTTTAATTATTATTATTAATAATAATATTTTACGGACTATTTGGCATTTTGGTGGACCAGTGGTTTGCAAATTCTAGTGGCCCGCTGGGGCAATAGAAGTTTTATTTCTAATTCTAACACTGCCCTGTATACACTGAAGAGCAATTGAATTAGAGATACCTGTCTAGTAACGTGTCGCACCACCTTTCGCCCCGGCATAAACTTGGCAAGACACCGGAAGAGTTGGGAAGCCATACGGATCCACGACCCCTGAACAAGCTCCCACAGTTAACGAAGATTTGATGGAGGGGGGGGGGTCAGAGCCTCGAACATCTCTCTCAATGCCATCCCAAATGTGCTCGATGGGATTGAGGTCAGGTGACCTAGCTGGTCAAGGAAGCGAGGTCACATCGGTGAAGTGTTCATCCAGCCATTCGGATACAATTCGGGAGCAATGGCACTGTGCATTGTCTTGTTGCGGGATGAGGTCCCTAGTGGGATGTTGAAGATGCACAAAGGGGAGCAAATGGTCATCCAGGATATCCCGGTAATGTTGACCTGTGAGAGACGATGCCACACATACCAAGGGTCCCATTTCAATCCACGTAAACAGTCCCCAGACGAGAATGCCACCCCCACCAGCTTGAAGATTACCCTGCTGGCAAGAAGGATCCTTCGCTTCATGTGGTTTGTGCCATATTCGTATCCTGCCATCTGCATGTACCACCGTGAATCTCGACTCATCAGTCTAGGCAACATTTTTCCACATGTCTAGGGTCCAGTGGTGATGTTCCCGCGCCCATGCAAATCTTTGCATTCTGTGATGTGCGGTCAGCAGGAGTACCCTCGTGGAACGATGGCTTCTGTACCCCATTGAGAGGAGATGGTTCTGGATGGTGTGGCTGCTACACGTTTTTGTGCGCCAGTATTAAATTGCAGAGTGATTTCTTGCACTGTGTCCCGTCTATCCGCTGTTACAATGCGAGCTAGCCGACGATGACCCCGCTCATCCACACGCTGTTGGCCCTTGCAGGGATGGTTTTACCGTATTCGATATACTCACGGTGCACCCGTGACACAGTGGCTCGTGAAAATCCCAGTGCCTGCACGACTTCCGAGATAGAGTAACCCATTCGTCGAGCCCCGACAATTTGCCCACGATCAAATGCGCTTAGATCCTTCGTCTTACCCATACTGTGTTCGACTCTTACTGATTTCCGTCGGATCGCTTCATACGTCATGTCGTTTCCTTTTACTGGGCCGTCCACAGCGCCACATTTGCATAATGCCAGCTGTCTCTAATTCAGTTGCTCTTCAGTGTATATATATATTTGTGACTGGGCAAAATGTATCTCATGGTTAAGTTTTGGACAGCAGTGTACCATAAAACAAAGTGAAAAATAGTTACAGAAGTAACTATTTTTCTTTTGTCTTGTACTGTAAGATAATCATAATTTTGTGTTTGTCATTTTCTTATTTCAGATTGCAGAACCAATAAAAGAAGTGAAAAAGCCCAATTTGAAAAAGCCACAGCATTATGTATATTTCTTTGGAACAAATAATCAGTAAGTTTTTAAAATGTATTGAAATGTAATTTTTTCCCTGCAGGTGGATTCCAGGAAAAAGTGGACATGACACTTAAATTTTAAAATTAGTTTTTGTTAATAGTGTTATGTATAATTCTATTCAGAAAAATATAGATTTTTTATATCTGCCAATAATTTTGATGAATAATACAATGACCTTGATAAAAGTAAGGTCAAAGTCGCTCGTTCTTTTCATGCGGCTGCATCATTGAAAAACACTAATTTTGACCATAGCAGAAATTGGGTTAATTAATATTTTAATATACCTGTTACTAATATGTTAACTTTTAACATTTAATGTTGTAATTAACCTGTTTATTAGCTAATTTGTGCAGATAGCTTTTATGACTATCAAAGGGACTGCTTAATAACATAATTAATGAATGTCCTTCTGTTACCAAAATACTACATATCAACTGTATCAACAATAAACCATTAAGGCTAGAACTTCATTATTTATTTATTTTTTTATTTTATCTTTTACAAAGCTGGTTTTTGGCCCTTTTTAGGTAGAAACAATTACATTTTAATTTATCTTTGATTCAGATAGTTTTTTGGTGGTAACGAAAGGACATCAAATACGGTAACGGAAGGACACTAAATATGGTAACGGAAGGGCAATTCAGAATCAACTCATTTTGACTTAAGATTACAGATGCACAAAGATTAGGTTCTATTTTAAACTAAAACAAATGATTAAGTTTACAAATTTAACATATATATATCATCGTCATCGTCAACCATTATCAATCCACTGCTGGACGAAGGTCTCCCCAAGTTTCCTCCACAACGGTCTGTCTTGTGCCAGTCTCCTCCATGTCACTCCCGCATACTTTCTAATTTCATCCACCCATCTTCCATGTGGTCTTCTTCTGGGTCTTTTCCTGTCCCTTGGAATCCAATCTAAAATTTCGGCTGTCCATCGATGGTCTGTCCTTCTGGCAGTATGTCCAGCCCATTGCCATTTCAGGGATTTAACTCTGATCATGATGTCTTCCACTCTTGTCATTTTTCGGATCCACGAGTTCCTCTTCTTATCTCTCCTGGTTACACCAAGCATGCACCTCTCCATGCTTTTTTGAGTTGTCTGCAGCCTTTGTATGTCTCTTTTAGTTAAGGTCCACATCTCTGCACCATACATAAGCACTGGAAGGATGCATTGATCAAACACTTTTCTTTTAAGACATAATGGTATATTGCTCTTGAAAATTATGCTGTTTCTTCCAAAAGCTCTCCAGGCAAGTTTTGTACGCCGATTAATTTCTTCATCAATGTGACCCTCACTTGATATCTGCTGTCCAAGATAAACGTACGTGTCTGTTATCTCCAGCTTTTCTCCATCAATCGATAAATCTTCATTTCTTGTTAAAGCATTGAACATCACTTTTGTCTTCTGAAAGTTCATTTTTAATCCCACTTCTTTACTCTTGTCAGCAAGTTCTTGGGTCATACTCTGCAGCTCTGATGGGGTAGTTGCAAAAATGACTCATCAGCAAAACGAAGGTGGGTTAGATAATCTCCATTAATCTTTATCCCTTTGTTTTCCCAGTTCAGTGATTGAAAGACATTTTCCAATGTAGCATTAAAGAGCTTCAGAGATATGGTGTCACCTTGTCTCACTCCCTTTCCAATTTTTATGTGTGTTGTATTTTCAAACAGCCGAATCTTTGCACTTGCATTTTTGCACTTGCATTTTCATATATGTTATTAATGATATTAATTTATGCATCTTCAATACCGCAGGATTTCAGGGCCATTGTAACTGCTGATGGTTTCACCGAATCAAAGGCTTTTACATAATCGATAAAAGCCATGCACAATGGAAGTTCATATTCCCTCGCTCTTTCAATTAGTTCTCTCAGTACGTGAATATGATCTATTGTGCTGTAGCCACTCCTGAATCCAGCTTGTTCTCTCGGTTGAGCCATGTCCAGTGTCACCTTTAAGTGGTGTGAAAGAACTTTAGTGAAGATTTTATAAACCACTGATAGGAAGCTGATAGGTCTGTAGTTCCGGAGATCCTCAATGTCACCTTTTTTATGTAGCAAGATCATTGTAGCGTTGTTCCAATCCTCAGGAATCTTCCCTTCATTAAGGCATCGAGTGAAAATTTGGGCGAGTACTGTTTCGATTTCTCCACTTGCTTCTTGTATGATGTCTACAGTAATTCCATCTTCTCCTGGAGCTTTTCCCCGCTTCATGTTCTTGATTGCATGTGCAACTTCTGCTTAGAGGACTGGAAGAACTCTGGTACTGGTACCTTCCATGATGTCTGGAGTACATGCATCATCCCTTTCATATAACTTGCAGTAGAAATCTTTCACTCTTGTCAAAATTTCGCCTCTATTTCTTGTTACAGAACCATCTTCTTTTCTCAGTGCCATAATCTGTTTTCTTCCCTTACTGAGATGTCCCTTTGCTATCTTCAGGCTTTGGTTGTTTTCAATTGCTTTCCTTACTAGTTCACAGTTGAATTTCCTTACGTCTTCAGTGATACTTTTTCATACTGTCTTGCATAGCTCTATATATTCCACTTTGGAAGTCACATCTTCTTTAGTTGTATATATATATATCATCATCATCATCATTGTCAACCATTATCAATCCACTGCTGGACGAAGGTCTCCCCAAGTTTCCTCCACAACGGTCTGTCTTGTGCCAGTCTCCTCCATGTCACCCCTGCATACTTTCGAATTTCATCCACCCATCTCCCATGTGGTCTTCTTCTGGGTCTTTTCCTGTCCCTTGGAATCCAATCTAAAATTTCGGCTGTCCATCGATGATCTGTCCTTCTGGCAGTATGTCATATATATATATATACTTAAGAGCAAAACTGAAGACTAAGGAAAAAATTTTAGAATTTAGAACGAAGGGTGCAAAATAACCTGAAAATCAAAACGCGCAACGCAGCAGTTTTGAAAATTCAGAATTCACATTCTATAAAGATACCTAAGCAAAAAAAAAATATACAAATATAATTTTGACTCACACCTAGTACAACATAGAAAAGGTTATGTATCTACCTGTGTGAGTAAAAGGAGAAAAGAAAAAAAAAATAAAATAAAACAACTGAATGTAGAAGGTGTCGAGAATACTGAGCCTTGGCTTTATCAAGGACCAGCAAAAACTCTGCATTTTCTCACTTCCACAAAGACCTAGTTGGAAATGGGTTTCTGCAAGGCCATAGATGCAAGTAACATTCCCACCTAAAATAGTTTAAAATATATATATATAAGTCATGTCCTCCGTAGAGTAGCATGACCTAGCACTAGTTAACAATTTCGCTTGCATCCATTAACCTTCATGGCCCGACCCATGCTCTTCATCTGTTACTATTAAACAGAGAGAAGAAGATTAAAAAGAACTCAAGCTGTGAGAGTGACATAATAAATAGAAATGATTTTCAGCTATAACGAAATTCCAAGTTCGTTTGAGAGAGAATTTAAACCTGAAAAAACAAATTTTACATTGCAATTAAAAAAAGGAAATGTTAATTTATAACGAACAGATTTTTGAAAGAAAACTTGAGTCTAAAACCCCCTACTCTACAACTTATGACAGCACGAAAACGAGAATAAGTTAAAGATAATAATTAACTAAAGAAAACTTTGTGAAAGTTATATACCTTAAACAGTTAGTTGCAATATGTACAAAGTATTTCAGCAGTGCTTTAAGTGCATAATTAATTAGTTATTAAGAACTTAACTACTTTGAAAAAACAGCGCATAGACAGCGCATAGAAAAGGAACAAGCTTAGCCATCTTCTGTTCCTAGGTACCACAAAAAGACGCTCAAAGTTACAAAGAAAAGTAAGAGTTAAAACCCGCATAAATGTTAACAGACAAACCAATGCTTAAAAGCTGAAAAGCTAAAAAAATACAGAGAAAAGGTACATGAAGTACTAACATTGAACTTATAAAACCTAGAGCCCAAAAACAAGGAAGAGAGCTTACCTCTTGTGTTACAAAAACTTTTCTCCTCACAAGAGGAGAACATGGCTGACCTCTTCCGCCACTCCCTAGACGCTGGGGGCAGTGAGGGTGGGGCTGATGGCCTCCTCATACAGCAAGAAACCAACGCGCGGAGATTTTAACCAGAGAAAAAAATATAAACTTAAGACTGTGGATCTGTATGATCAGAATGTGCAGAATTAACTCTCCAGAATACATGAGAAATATTATAAAATACACGAGCAGTTTATTTAATAATCTTTGCATGTATTAAATCACCTTAGTGAGCTTCTATAGATTAATCAGAATCTTATTAATTTTAATGTTGGTTTTACTATTTTTAGTATAGCTATCCTAGTGATGAATAACTAGTTTTCTTTTTTTATTTGTTTTTATTTTCTTTTATAAACAGATTTTTAAGCTTTTTTTGTGATTTTGTTTATATTATTTAATTTTTTTGTTTTAATAGGACCGTCATATCCATAGCACTAAGGTTCCTTTAGGTAGTTAATAGGCATCCTCTAGCCAACTTCCTTACGCTTTGATTGGTCAGAATCATATTATTAACTGTGTAGAAAATTAAAGCAGATCTGCCAACCTTACTCTATTATTCAGAATAATTTTTCTTAAAGTTCTTTTGATGAAAGAAGAAGAATTTCGTTCTCTAGAAAACTTTCTAATAGTATATTAATGTGGTAATTGAAGTCCAAATTGTTGCTGCAAATTCTTGAAATTCTTAGGACCTGAGAAATTAGTACATTCTCAATTACTTTGGTTGAAATGTTATTATTCCAGTGTAGATATTTAATTACTTTGAAAGGAAAATTAGCTCTTTTATCAAAGAGGCTAATAGATGGGTTACCTCTGTTGAGCTTAATGCTTAAGTCTAGGAACTCAAGTTCCTGATTACTGTGGTTGGTTTTACATAAGTTAAGAGAGCTAGGATAGATATTATCAAAATCACTCTCTATAACTTCTGAATTATTGATACACAGCAGATCATCAATATATCTAAAAGTGTAAAGGTAGTTATCTGAGCAGGTGGGGTGATTTTTAATGAATTTATATTCCTTAAAGAACAGGAATAGATTAGCGATATTCGTGGACGTTGATGTTCCCATTGGAATACCGTTCACTTGCTTATAGAGAGTATTATTATATAAGATATGGTTATTTTTTATGCAGCAATTGAGATAAGAGTTCCAAGTTCCTACATCAACAAATTGGTTAAGTTTAAATTCTGCATACAGCTCTTTAAAGGTAGTGATTATATCTGATAGAGGCAGATTAGTATATAGGTTTTCAAAATCATAACTATTAATATCTAGGGGACAAACTTTGAGTATAGTAGAAATTACTTCTGCATTATTATTAATTATCCAAAAATCTCTGTACATCAAGTTAGAACAGTTTCTAATGTGTTTCAAAACCTTCTTTAAGACATCTTCAAAAGCAAGATCTATTTTCTTTTATGACTCCTTACTCCACTAGCTATGAACCTGAACTTCACAGGATCCTTATGAAACTTAACCGTTGCAAAAAGAAATGGAAATTCAGGCCCATATCTTCTAGTTTGCGGAATTTTAAGTTTCTTGAAGAATGCCTTAAACCGATTTTCTAACTGCTTGGTAGAATAACTTACGGGCTCGTATGTTACTATATTATTGAGTTCCATAGTTAACAATTCAAAATAGAACTTCTTACAGATAATTGCAAAATTATTGCTAGCTTTATCCGTAGTGGTAAAAATAAATTGGTCTTGTAGTTTGGAGAGTGACCTTTTAGCTTCTCCAGAGAAAAGAGATTTCTGTCGAAGCAAAAGTCCAGACCCCCACCTGCTCAGATAACTACCTTTACACTTTTAGATATATTGATGATCTGCTGTGTATCAATAATTCCGAAGTTATAGAGAGTGATTTTGATAATATCTATCCTAGCTCTCTTAACTTATGTAAAACCAACCACAGTAATCAGGAACTTGAGTTCCTAGACTTAAGCATTAAGCTCAACAGAGGTAACCCATCTATTAGCCTCTTTGATAAAAGAGCCT
The DNA here is from genome assembly GCA_039090855.1 of Macrothele yani. Classification (NCBI taxonomy): domain Eukaryota; kingdom Metazoa; phylum Arthropoda; class Arachnida; order Araneae; family Macrothelidae; genus Macrothele; species Macrothele yani. Next base: position 107,660,562 of record CM077004.1, on the reverse strand, counting down.
AATTTTCCTTTCAAAGTAATTAAATATCTACACTGGAATAATAACATTTCAACCAAAGTAATTGAGAATGTACTAATTTCTCAGGTCCTAAGAATTTCAAGAATTTGCAGCAACAATTTGGACTTCAATTACCACATTAATATACTATTAGAAAGTTTTCTAGAGAACGAAATTCCTTCTTCTTTCATCAAAAGAACTTTAAGAAAAATTATTCTGAATAATAGAGTAAGGTTGGCAGATCTGCTTTAATTTTCTACACAGTTAATAATATGATTCTGACCAATCAAAGCCGTAAGGAAGTTGGCTAGAGGATGCCTATTAACTACCTAAAGGAACCTTAGTGCTATGGATATGACGGTCCTATTAAAACAAAAAAATTAAATAATATAAACAAAATCACAAAAAAAAGCTTAAAAATCTGTTTATAAAAGAAAATAAAAACAAATAAAAAAAAAAGAAAACTAGTTATTCATCACTAGGATAGCTATACTAAAATAGTAAAACCAACATTAAAATTAATAAGATTCTGATTAATCTATAGAAGCTCACTAAGGTGATTTAATACATGCAAAGATTATTAAATAAACTGCTCGTGTATTTTATAATATTTCTCATGTATTCTGGAGAGTTAATTCTGCACATTCTGATCATACAGATCCACAGTCTTAAGTTTATATTTTTTCTCTGGTTAAAATCTCCGCGTTGGTTTCTGCTGTATGAGGAGGCCATCAGCCCCACCCTCACTGCCCCCCAGCGTCTAGGGAGTGGCGGAAGAGGTCAGCCATGTTCTCCTCTTGTGAGGAGAAAAGTTTTTGTAACACAAGAGGTAAGCTCTCTTCCTTGTTTTTGGGCTCTAGGTTTTATAAGTTCAATGTTAGTACTTCATGTACCTTTTCTCTGTATTTTTTTAGCTTTTCAGCTTTTAAGCATTGGTTTGTCTGTTAACATTTATGCGGGTTTTAACTCTTACTTTTCTTTGTAACTTTGAGCGTCTTTGTGGTACCTAGGAACAGAAGATGGCTAAGCTTGTTCCTTTTCTATGCGCTGTCTATGCGCTGTTTTTTCAAAGTAGTTAAGTTCTTAATAACTAATTAATTATGCACTTAAAGCACTGCTGAAATACTTTGTACATATTGCAACTAACTGTTTAAGGTATATAACTTTCACAAAGTTTTCTTTAGTTAATTATTATCTTTAACTTATTCTCGTTTTCGTGCTGTCATAAGTTGTAGAGTAGGGGTTTTAGACTCAAGTTTTCTTTCAAAATCTGTTCGTTATAAATTAACATTTCCTTTTTTAATTGCAATGTAAAATTTGTTTTTTCAGGTTTAAATTCTCTCTCAAACGAACTTGGAATTTCGTTATAGCTGAAAATCATTTCTATTTATTATGTCACTCTCACAGCTTGAGTTCTCTTTAATCTTCTTCTCTCTGTTTAATAGTAACAGATGAAGAGCATGGGTCGGGCCATGAAGGTTAATGGATGCAAGCGAAATTGTTAACTAGTGCTAGGTCATGCTACTCTACGGAGGACATGACTTATATATATATATTTTAAACTATTTTAGGTGAGAATGTTACTTGCATCTATGGCCTTGCAGAAACCCATTTCCAACTAGGTCTTTGTGGAAGTGAGAAAATGCAGAGTTTTTGCTGGTCCTTGATAAAGCCAAGGCTCAGTATTCTCTACACCTTCTACATTCAGTTGTTTTATTTTTTTTTTCTTTTTCTCCTTTTACTCACACAGGTAGATACATAACCCTTTTCTATGTTGTACTAGGTGTGAGTCAAAATTATATTTGTATATTTTTTTGCTTAGGTATCTTTATAGATAGTATATATATATATATATATATAATGCACATTAAATACAATTTGGGAAAACATAAATTATCATACACCATTTTTTTTTCTGTTTTGAATGAATATTAAGGCTTTTGTTTTACAACATTATTTAACTGATTCAGGTTAAAACATCTGTAGCAGAACCATAGTTGTTCTTAAATTTATGTGCACACAATTATAAGAATTACAAGGTTGCTTACCTATTTTCACAGTTCACTGCACGTTTCATTCTTTCTGCCGTCATGCGTGGTTCAAGCCTCCAATGCGGTGTTCTATTTTTGGTCTTCAGGTTCTTTCAAATGTTCTACGAACACTCAAGTCCATGAAGTGCCTTGTTGTCCAGGTTGCAAAATTGTATCCTCCACTCCCACCAGCATGTAAAACCTAACCTTCGTTGCTAAAACCCTAATTCTTGAACACAAAAATCTTTTGATATTATCAATGAACATAAGCTGCCTATTTACAAACATACACAAAATACCGAACGAAAATGTTAAAAACATATATACAACTATTTACATACGACTCTTCTTCTCAACACCCCATGAACAGCCAACCACATCCTAAGCCATTCCAACGCCGACTGCCTCGAGTACTTTCTACCCTCTACTGGGTTATCTTCAGGAGGTGTTCTAGACGTTTTCTCTTCTGCCACCACAGCAAGAGTGAGCGACACCCGGCTTCCCCGCCCTGCCCCATCGTCATCCACGAAATGTTTGTAAATAGGCAGCTTATGTTCGCTGATAATATCAAAAGATTTGTGTGTTCAAGAATTGGGTTTTTAGCAACGAAGGTTAGGTTTTACATGCTGGTGGGAGAGGAGGATACAATTTTGCAACCTGGAAAACAAGGCACTTCATGGACTTGAGTGTTCATAGAACATTTGAAAGAACCTGAAGACCAAAAATAGAACACTGCACCGGAGGCTTGAACCACGCATGACGGCAGAAAGAATGAAACGTGCAGTGAAATGTGAAAATAGGTAAGCAACCTTGTAATTCTTATGTAACTGGATATGTTTACAAGGCAACTTTTAACTGTAACTGTCAGCCTATTGACCATAACCGTAACTGTCAGCCAACTGACCATAACTGCAAATGTCAATCTGTGCAACCATGTGCTACATGCTGTTATGTTTCACCACAGATAAGCAGATGCTTTAATTTATCTATGAGGATAGATCCAAAAAAAGGTTACAAGGGTCATAAAAATGATTGATTAACAATAGACAGAAAATTCAAAAGGGGATTATGAGGCATACTTGCCAATCACTTTTCCACATAATTGCCAAATCTGTTCAGGCATTTATCGGAACGCATGACCAACTTGTTTAACCCGGCTCGGTAGAAATCACGTCCCTGCCCATTGATCCAGTTCTCGGCAGCTGTTTTCACATCACTGTCGGAAGAGAACCTTCTTCCAGATAAGTGTTCCTTCAATTTCAGAAAAAGGAAGTAGTCACTGGGTGCCAAATCTGGACTGTACGGGGGTGGCTCCAGACTTCCAACTTGAACTTTTGCAGCAATTCTTGAGTTTTGCGTGCAGTATGGGGCCTGGCATTGTCATGCAGAAAGATGACACCATCACTCAACATGCCAGGCCGTTTGCGTCGGATGGCTTCACGTAACCTTGTCAAAGTGGCACAATAACGATCAGCATTAACGGTATGGCCACACTCCAGATACTCGATAAGGATAACATCGCATGCATCCCAGAATATGGTTGCCAAACTTTACCAGCAGAGGGTGTAACCTTAAACTTCTTTTTCATTGGTGATCTAACGTGTTACCACTCCATACTGGCTCTTTTGGTTGTGGGGATGAAGTGATGAAGCCAAGTTTCGTCCCCAGTAACGATGTGATCAATGAACTGCTGGCCGTCAGCATGGTAACGCTGCAGAAATGTGAGGCTGCACATCATTCGTGTGGCTTTCTGCTCCTCAGATAACGCACGTGGTACACAGCGGGCACAAACCTTGGAATATCCCAAAACATCAGAAACGATATGCTGAACGGTACCATAGCTGAGTCCCAGCTCTGACACCATTGCACGCACAGTTACTCGTTGATCATTTTGAATCATTTCGTCAATTCGTGCCGTGTTGATTTCTGTCGTTGACAAACTTGGACGGCCGCTCGCTGCCCTGTTGCGGTTTTCCACATCCTCTCTGCTCGATTGAAAAGAGCGACACCGTTTTGCTACATGTTGTCAACTGATTGCTTCTTTACCATAAACTTCCACTATTTGACTGTGAATTGCAGATGCGGGCACATTCTTTTCCCATAAGAACCGAATTACGGCTCGCACCTCCAAGCGGGACCACTTTTCTAAACATCTTGCCATTTCAATCGCTCCCACGCGTCTGCGAACTTGTACTAACTTCCCAAACAACCGCTGTCAGACAACTAGTGCCATCTGTCTCCACTCTGGGCAACAAATGTACCCTCCACACTTGTTACTTTTCCAATGCTGCTGCTTGTAACCTTTTTTTTTTTTTTTTTTTTATCTATCCTCGTATATTTGGATTATTGTCTGTTAGAACATTGTGAAAGGTCTTAAGGTTGTTATATAATATTGATTGTGCTACTACTTTTTAAAAATGCCTCTGACTGCAGCAGAAAAGCAACATCTCTACAGAGAGCGTATGAAAGCTAATGGTTTGCATGAGCAATTGAAAGAAAAAGATAGAAAGCGCAAATGTGATAAGCGCAAAAACCTGATGCCAAGTGACTTAAAAAAACTCCAAACGCAGGAGAAAATGAGAAAAAGAAATAGAAGAATGTCCAAGAAAAGTAATGACATGGAGTCTAATAATGCTCTGAAACCTTATACCTCACCACAAACTCTGAGTAAGGCAGTCAAACAGTCAAACATGCATCAAAAGTGCTACCTACGAGTCCTCAAAAAGAATAAAAGTTATCGAAACAATAGCTTCGAAGTTGAGCATCCCCTTAGCAGAGAAGCCAGAAAATGATGAAAAAAAAACTTTGAAAAACGTATAATTGAGTTTTATAGAAAAGATATTTCATGGCAAGCTCCAGGAAAAAAATGACTGTGTTATAATTCATCAAAATGGGAAGAAAGAGAAAATTCAAAAGCGATTTTTAGTGATGACCTTGAGTGAAGTGCACACACTTTTTAAGCAGGATAATGTTAATAACAAGGTGTCATAATCAGAATTTCGTGAAATGAGACCTCCTTTTGTTTTGTTAAGAAAAGATATTCCCCACAACATTTGTGTATGCAAATACCATGAAAATGTAAGATTATTAATTGAAAGCCTGTCATCAATAATTGAAGATTTCCCTAAGCATTTCCGTGACTTCATTTCAACTCTTGTATGTAGCCAAGAAAATGAAAAGTGCATGTTTAGGAAATGTGAAATCTGCAAAAATTATTTTGATGTAAAATATATTACTAGCAGTGAACAAAGCCCTACAGTTGTTAAGTGGGAACAGTGGAACAAAGAAAATCAAAAGGCTGTTAAAAGCAGATATGAAGGTTCAGTACAAGACTGCCTTCACCTTCTTAAAGGACAATTAGCTCAATGTTTGAGGCACACTTTCATCAAACGGCAGCAGCATAAGTTTTTTGAAGAAAGCAAAGAAAAAGCTTCTAGTAAGTCACTTGTACAAGTTGACTTTGCTGAAAACTTCTCCATTAAGATACAAAATGAAATTCAGGCAGCTCATTGGCAATCACCAACAAGTCACCATTTTCACAGCATATGTTTGGCGTGGAAGTAAAACAGGAATTGGTTATTCATTTGTAAGTGATGACATGGATCACGGAAATGTTGCAGTCTTTTCATTTCTTGATTCCTTGATCCTTGACCTATTGGCATCATATCCAGAGTTGAAAAAAGTTATATTTTTCAGCGATGGAGCCGCAAGCCAATTCAAATAGCGCTATTTGTTTGCCAATTTAACTTTTATGTTTGAAAAATATATATCATGGTATCTTGGAGCATAAAAGTTCTGTTTATTTCTTCAGATGTTATGAATAGGTATGTTCAAGAGCTGAAAGAAAGATGGAATGGTGTTCAAGGCCTTCCTAACACCCACAATACACATTACGTAAAACCACTTGAAAAATACATTGAGTATCAGGAATATTTCTTTTCCCCAGAAACGAAAAAGTTTGACTTAAAAGAAGGTAAACACACAAACATCAACATAGCTGATGATGATGCAGAAGAACCTTTAGTTTCAAATGATACGCATGGTAATGTGGCAGCAGAAGACTTCGCTGATTGAATTGCGAGGAAAAAAATCAAGACGACACTATGTTGGCAAGTGCTAAGTGTGATGGTGTGGAAATATCTTGTTTAAGAAAACAAGACAGTAAAGGGTTTATTTTTGGTTTCCCTGAGAAAGACGACAAGCGTTGGATTGATTTTACACAGATTCTGAAAAGATTAGGAAAACCAAAAATTTTGTTGAATGGCACCTGACTTCATTGTAGATTTAAATTTTCTTACATATATGTGCAGAGTAATCAGTAATTATTCTCATTATTCATGAATACTTGTAATTATGTAGTGAAAAATCTTCAAGTAAGCTGTATTAATATTTGGAACTTAAACTTGTAATTTTTATCAATTTAAACTTCTGGAAATTTTGTCCTTCCGTTACCGTAATAAATTACAATTTTTGTAGCTATGTATAAGAGATTTTTTACAAACTGGATTTGAAAATATAAACTAAAGGGATACGCAATGGTACTTATTTTTTGCCGATTATTTTCATTTCTGGTTTAGCTGAATTTCAGAGTAGAAAAGCGAAATGTGGTATGTCATGTCACAAAAATGTCCTTCCGTTACCATGTTTTTAATATGGTTATCAAATGAAGTTAATTAATTTTTTTCCAATTTTTTTATTGTTTGTTAGCTTCACAACAAGGATAAAAGTCCACCCTTCAGATTTCAGAATAACCATGAATTTTACCAGGCAAAGCTTAAAACATATCTGTTTTGCTGTACAAAGTGTCCTTCCGTTACTGCCGGAATCCACCTGCATCTTTTTTATTTATTTTCTGTTATTGGTATGTTATTATTTGATAACTAGAAAACTCCTCCTATGCATGTAGATTTTAGAAGTCACATATTTAGAAAGTATAAACTACATTGTGTGTGTGTGTGTGGAGAGTCTTATTAACATTTTTATCTGACTTCAATCACGGCCAATGCATGCTCTGATTTTGATGTTGGTGAAGTTAATCACATGAAAAACAAAAATTGGTTACAATAATATTTGGGGTTACTAGCATTTAAATGTTGGAAACACTGAAAGTATATCACTCATTTATGGATAGTCTTAAATGGGATCAGAACATGGTTCTATTTGACCTATGGAGTTTGCTGTTGTTTCTTTTTTAAAGAACATTAAAAAAAATTGTTTTCAGAGCTGTGGGTTTTTCAATTATGCACTTGAAAAGTTATAAATTTTTAAAGCATTTTCATGCCAAATCATGGCTCTTCTGAAGGTTAGTAGTGATTATAGTTAAATGCTAAGTTTCATTTCCAAGAGAGTGATTGCCCTAAGTAATTAAAGGTGCCAAAGATGGCACCTCTTTTACTGTATTACTTTTTTATTTTTATTTATTTATTTTTTTGATTCATGGTTGTTGAATTAGGATTTCAACAGATGCCATGAGTTTTGCTTTGGAAATGTGAAGAAAAAATTTGCTTAATATATGGAATGTGCACACATTCATACATAGCACATCCACTTCCTGTAAATTCTTTTATCAGCTAATTGCTTTTGCTGGATGACAATAAACTGGAATTGTGAAATTTTTTGAGGTATTCCTTAAAAGAATATGGTCATGTGCAATAGGACCCACTCATAACAAGCCTGTATTTAGTGAAATCCTAAATTTAACAAGTACAAATTTCTGTTTGGTATAATGTTTATTCAAAACTAATTTGATAATTTTTAATGACTAAATGTAATGATGCCCCTGAATTTAACAAGGGAGAGAAAATTTAAGATCACTTTTTGGTAACAAAATTTAAGAAATTCCATATTTAACAAGGCAAAAAGATCTTCATGCTGTTCCAAAATCGAGGAATAAAAATGTTGGCATACAGGATAAAATTGCAACAGTGCAGGTGGATTTTGGTGTCCTAGTGGAAGAATGTTGATAGAAATGCAGTGGGGAAGTACATCAAATGCTCAACTAGTGAGTAGTAAAAGAAACCCTCTCAGCTGCCCACTCCTAAGCTATGCCTTGGGAGTATCTTCATTGTAAAACGTTTTCACATGACGTCTGCTTCAGGATTCAGTGCTGCATTCAAGTAAGTGTATATTTTATTCTGATTTGTACTACTGTAGTTAACTAATTAAATCTTTAAAGGCAAATTGTTATGAATATATAAATATGCATTCATATTTTTACATGGTGGGATTTTTCTCCTGAAAACAGATTTAGCAAGGATTTATGTTGGTCCTGACTCTTCTTTATAAGTGGGTTCCACTGTATATCAACATAACACTATATTGACAACAGTCACTGGACACCTAGAAGAGAAACACAACATAGTATTTATTGACATACATTAGTACGGTGTTAGTCTATCTTTGGCCTCAATGCATGCACTGGCCCTTCGAGACATGCTTTCAACAAGGTTTTGGAACACAGCGATAGGTATGCGCTTCCATTCAGTACATAATGCTGCCGTAGTGGTAGGCCTTGGTTCCAAACTTCTTATGCAGCGCTCTAATTAATCCCATAGGTGCTCTTTGGGATTAAGATCAGGGCTCTGTGCTGGCCAGTACACACACACAATACGGAATTATCAGCAAACCACACCGTAACAATCCTGCTTTATGGCTCGGTGCATTATCCTGCTGGTACCAACAAGGCTCGGTTTCATAGTATTGCCACAGAGTTGGTAGGGCATAATTGTCCAGAATATCGAGGTAGGCGTTCTGGTTAACAGGTTTGTCCACGATAACCAATGGGTCGGGACCATACCACGAAAAACAGCACCACACGAGTATACAGCCAGTTCCAAACTTGACCAAAGGAACAGTACACTGTGGTAAATAGTGTTCTCTTGTCTGCCACCATACCCACACACTGCCATCAGACTAATGGATCGTGTATCTGGATTCATCAGTCCATAGGACCCATTTCCATTGATCTACGGTCCACGATAAATGTTCTACGCCATGCTAAAGGACGAGTAGCATTCCAAGTGGAGATGTAAGGCTTATGAGCAGTCGCACAACCACAGTAACCCATAGAATGAAGTCCTGTGCGAATGGTACGTGTACATACCGAGGTTCCAGCATTTTTACTCACCTGTACACTGAGGTCTTGTGCAGTAGTCCGTCTATTAGCTGTAACGACTCTCCTGAGGCTTCGAGGTCTTCTATCACTGATTTTCTTTGGTCTGCCGGTATGTTTTTCCTGCTGCTTCAGGCACGCCATATGTCTTCCACTTATTTAGTACATCCAAAACAATTGCCTTGGGTATGTTTAAATGCCTCTCGGTTTCTCTTGTAGACAACCCACTGATGTAACACCCAACAATCTTTCCTTTCTCAAAGTCAGTTCTTCTCCATCGTGACATTTTCGCTCAACCTCGCGGTGCGATATGATCGTGTTCAGCTGCAGGCTTGTTTTTATATCATTTGCAGCTGTACTGCGCATCTTAACAACGCAGCGGATCCATTCATTTGCTTTTGAAGGGTGTCTGGTGACGTTTGTCGATATAGTGTTGTTAAAGAAAAAAAAACTATTGAGGCATGGTTGATGCACTTGATTATTTTGCAAAACATAGAAAAATTGTATTAAATGAATGATTAAATTGTTTAAAATGTGAAAAATTTATGGTTTAATTGAATAATTAACAAGGACAATGGAAAATGATGAACATGCTGTTAGTTCTTTATTTCTAGCTACCAAATTGCTAGATGATGGTTTACGAACTTTAAAACTTCATTTCAAGCTGGGTGAGGAGAAATTCAAGAAAATCTTTAAAGATAAATTGAAACAAATCGAAGAAATAACTAAAAAAAAAAAAATTCTACCAAAATTTTGTAAAGTACGTCAAAAGATGAGATATCTGTCAGTCAAAACATAGAAGTGAACAGTTGCATTGACAGTTTTACCAAAAAAAATTGGAGTACCATTATTTCCATTAAAAAAAGCCAAAGAACTCATAAAAAAAAGGTCTTTTGTACTTTGGATCCTAGGCTTTCAGGATATTAAATAACTGATGGCATCATAAAGTCAATTTATGAATTTTACTGCAATAATGAAATTGATAAATGAATATGTTTTACAGGGGAAATTCTGTTTCTCCTGAAAAATGTGGGAAAAGAATTAACAAACTAGTATATATCTTATTAAAAAACTGAAGCTGTGCTGGGCAAGTGAAAAATAAGAAAGAAAAAACTGGTTTCCCATGATTCTATAAAATGTGAGAAATAAAAAAACATGATGGGAGGCTTCAAATATTTGGTTTTAATAAGCACATGATTTGGAGCATTTCTGATGCAAAAATATATAATCTAAAGCCTGTTTTTAGAAGATCTAAATATTCATAGACATGTGATTTTTCCGCGAATTAACGGAAATCCGCAAATTTCATGTTATTGATTCACGGAATTCAGCGAATCTATTTTTATGAATTTGTTTTCGGTAATCGCTGTACCTCTTTTTTTTTACTTTTTTTCTCCGATAGGAAAGGCACTTCGGCAGCCGCAACTTTCCAGATTAGTTTTCATGCAGTCAGATACGCTAAAGTCAGATAGAGGCCGTCCCGGCGCTGGTGGCTCATGTCCGGTTGGCGTGCAGTCTACTTGCTCTCAACGTGCTTCGCGCGATTCTTTCTGGGAGAAAAAATTTACTCTGGCAGTCCGGGTCACGGCCGCCAATCGCACATGCGCAGTGCTGCCGTCATTCGTCTCCCATTCGGTACCGTTCCACTCTCGAGACAAGACGCGAATAAATAGTTTTGGATTCGGATACTATTATTGTTGTTGCATTGGTGTTTTCGGAGACAAGCATGTTCTCTCCGTAATAAAGTGACGATTTCTTTTTTAGTCAGTCACAGTGTGGTGTCAGTGAATCCAAGGTTAATTCACCAATTAGTGCAAGTTAGCTGTGCATTGATTTCTCTGTCGCTGAGGACACAGCACCACGTGCTTTCGAGAAATCTTTGTTTTCTCGCAATGCTGATCCTTGATAAATCTAATGAGATTGAAGTTCGTGAAATCGACAAGAATGTTAAAAATAAATTTCGATGGGAGTGGTTGGAGAAGAAAGTTAAATTTTATAAAATGTTAAGTGACTGTCTTATTATCTGACTGCATCCAGAAAATTGACATTCCAGGTAAAGCCATCTGCAGTTTATGCAAGGACCAAATACATTGGTGTGCAAAAATTAAGGACGAAGAGAAGAAATTAGCAGAACAAGCAGGCGGTACGGACCGAAAGACCACTCAGGAGATAGACTAAGGCCCGGTACGGTAGGGCATGCACATATGTGCAGCATGACGTGAGGGGGGTCAATAGGGTATAAAGCACATGGGCGGTGTATGCTCAGCAATTCGGTGAACACTATTGCACTGTGTACGTCGGTTTGAGCGACGTCGAGTTGCTGCCACCGTGTGATATGGCCAACAGGCAATCCAGTAAACGACATCTGGATGACTTTACCTGAGATCGCGTAATTGGGAAGTTGGAAGAAGGTCGAAGTGTGACTAGTGTGGCCGAGGAGTTCGGGATCGCTCACAGCATTGTTTCACGAGCTTGGAGAGAATTTCAAACGACGGGAACAGCTGTCTGAGAGTTTAGCAGTGGTTGTCCACAACCAACCATGGCGGCGGACGACCGGTATATTGTCCTACAGGCGAGAAGAGACAGACGGCAGACAGCAGGAGAAATCGCAAGGCACATGCAACAGACAACTGGACGTCCATTGTCGCGTTTTACTGTGGCCAGGAGGCTGCACAAAGGTGGTCTATTTGCACAACAACCAGTACGGTGTGTGCCATTAACACCTGCTAATCGGAGACGGCGGTTTCTGTGGTGCCAGAAACACAAGAACTGGACTCGTCAGCAATGGGGCCGAGCTCTCTTTATGGATGAGAGCTGATTTAGTCTGACGAGCATTTCTGGACGTATACACATCTGGTGAGAGCAGGGAACACGCAATCACACCTCCAATATCATCGAAAGGGACCGGTTTGGAGGTGGCCGAGTTCTCGTTTGGGGCGGTATCATACTTGGTAGCCGTACTGACCTCCACATCTTCCAAGGAGGTTCAGTCACTGGTGTCCGCTATTGTACCGAAGTTCTCCTGCTTCACGTGCATCTGTTTAGAGGTGCTGTGGGTCCTGAGTTCCTCTTCATGGACGACAATGCTACACCTCATCGTACAGTGGCTGTCGCAGAGCTGTTGGAAAGTGAAGATATTCAACACATGGATTGGCCCTTAAGGTCCCCAGACCTAAATTCAATCGAACACGTGTGGGACCTTCTCGGGAGACGCTTGGCAGCACGTCATCAGCCGCCAGCAACGATTCCGCAGCTGCGATTGGCGCTACAAGAGGAATAGGCCGCGATGCCTCAACAGCTCCTTTCCTTGATAACCTCGTCCTCAGCATGGACAGACATTGTAAATCCTGCAACGCAGTCAGGAGTGATCATATCCCCTACTAAAGACTGGATTTTTCTTGGCAGCCGCCTGTCACATGGACCTTTCTGTCTTCTGTCCAGTTGTGCTCGGAGCTACCTTTTCAATAAAATGCCTTTGTATCCTTTGGATTCCTTGTTTGGACGGTTTTGCTCACTTGTCCCATATTCGTACATCTTGGGGATCTTATGGTATGATTTGAGTCGATGTGGAGCACTTCTGCATGACGTTACATTCGAAAAACCGTCTCATCCTTAATTTTTGCACGTCAGTGTATATTGTGGTGGAAGAGGATGGAATTCACTATTGAGCCACTCGAATAGTGGCAAGCACTTAAGATTTATGGAAATTATAAGGGAGAATTATGATTTGAAATGCACTTTAGTTTTAAATCAACAGCCAACTTCAATTAATTCCGAGACCCAGCCAGCTGTTCGAGTGTCAGCTCGCATTTTGACTGGCCAGGCAACAGTGCTAGAGTTTATGGCTGAGCACAACCTTCCATTTTCTGTTGCTCCCCATCTTACTGACTTGGCTAAAGAATTCGCACGGGACCGAAAAGCACTTTCTTCGCTCCCAATGGATCGGACCTCAGCATCAAAGACAAGTTAGTAAAATCATGCAGTGCATTGATTATGATACGCTTTCCAACATACTAGAAATCATAAAATGGCTGTGGAATAAATCTCACTCCTACGCCCTGACCTTTGATCCCATTTCGATGATATTCAACAGAACTGGTTCAGTATACCTCTGAAATAACATGATAAAGTTTTGTCGCAATCGAAGCAATTTTGCGTAAGTTATGATGTATAAGGGCTATGGAATTGACCCCGCTTCTGTGTCCTAACCTTTGACCCAATTCGCCCATTTTCAATAGGATTCGTCCCCAGGCAGGCCTCTGCAACATACTAACATTTCATCCAAATCGAAACATTTTTACGTAAGTTTTGACGCATAATGGCGATGGAAGTGATTCCGCTCCTATGTCCTGACCTTTGACCCTCATTTCGCCAATTTTCAATAGGGTTTGTCCCCAGGTGATCCCCTACCACATACTAATATTTAATCGAAATCGAACCTTTTTTACGTTAGTTATGACGCATAAGAACAGTGGAATGGATCCCGCTCCTATGTCCTCACCTTTGACCCCATTTCGTTCACTTTCAATAGGGTTCCTTCCCAGGTGATTCCCTTCCACATGCTAAAATTTCATCGAAATCGAACGATTTTTATGCGAGTTATCGTGCAGACGGACATACGCACACAATGCGTGACGTAATGAGGCAGATGGGAATCGCGGCCATCTGCTAGCAAAAGTGTGACGTCATAAAACTTTAATAGGATCCGCACATTTGTTTGACTGCTGACGTCATGAAAATACAGGTCGCGCCATCTTTTTCTTCCCAATTAATGCGTTCCGAAGGATGAAAATTTGAACATCGGTTAAAATAGCTTCATTTTATAACTTGGAATACCTAATATTTTCTAAACCATAACCGTAATTATGCAATCCAACATTTATTTGTCCACTGACGTCATCAAAGTACAGGTCGCGCCATCTTTTCTCTGGTTTCAACACCACCAAAAGAAAAGTTATTGATTTTTAATATAATTATGGTTATGTTTTAGAAAATATTAAGTTTTCCAAGTTATAATATTAAGTTATTTTAATCGATGTTCAAATTTTCATTCTTGGGAACACATTAATTGTGAAGGAAATGTGTACAAAAGTTTTTCCATTGGAAGTACAGGAAGCAAAATTACTTGACGTCCACCTTAATAATATGGGATAAGGGCGATGGAATGGTTTGCAATCCTATGTCCTGACCTTTGACCCCATTTCATCCATTTTCAATAGGGTTCGTCCCCTGGCGGTCCCCTACCACATACTGAAATTTCATCGAAATCGAACCATTTTTATGCACGTTATGACGCATAAAGGCAATGGAATGTATCCCACTCTTTTAAGTCCTGACCTTTGACCCCAGTTCACCCATTTTGAATAGAGTTCATCTCCAGGTGGTCCCCTACCACATTGTAAAATTTCATTGAAATTGAACCATATTTATGCAAGTTATGACGTATAAGTGCAATGGAATGATTCTGCTCCTATGTCGTGACCAAGTTACCCCATTTGTCCCATTTTCAATAGGGTTCGTCCCCTGGTGGTCCCCTACCACATACTAAAATTTCATCGAAATCAAACCATTTTTATGCCAGTTATCGTGCGGACGGATGGACAAAGCTGGAGCATATACACTTCTTCAACCTATGGTTGGAAAGCGTAAAAAATGAGATAAGGCTTGGCAGACAGTTAACTGTCAGAAACTTTAGAAAAAATGAAATCCACTTTTTTCTTTCTTAATATAGATGAGTCAACAAGCAACAATTTGATGAGAATTCTTTCAATACTTTTCAGCTATTACAGTGAAGAGCAACAGAGGGTTGTGATAAGCATCTTTCATCTGTAAGTCTTTACTCTGTAAACAGTCAAAGTGTGTTTGATGCACTCCATTCTCTGATGACAGAAAGGGAGATCCCATGTACACATTTAATATCTGTAATGATGGATTCATGTGCAGTCATGAGAGGCTCAAAGTCTGGACTCGAAACTCTTATTTGCCAAGAAAAAGCTCCACATCTTCTTGATGTAGATGGAGATTCCTGCCATCACATTCATAATGGAACAAAAAAGATTTTTTTATAAAGTATTCGAATACCATGTGGAAGGTGGTTTTTTTTTTTTTTTTTTTTTTTTTTTCTGATTTAAACACTGAATTTAAATGGTCAGTTCGCCGCCCCGGTGGCGCAGTGGTCTAAGCGATGGCTACTGATCATTCGTCCGAAAGGGGTCTGGGTTCGAATCCCGGTGAGGCATGGATGTTGTGTTTGTCTTACGGCACTGGTTCTCTCCCTTCCCTGGAACCAGTGGCCCTAAATTAGGGACGGGTGACTGCTTATAGCCCATTGAGTTGCTCACGGTGGTCGTTAAACCTTCAATCAAAAAAAAAAAAAAAATGGTCAGCTCAGCTGAGATTGAAACTTGGTCAAATTTGTGATTTCTTTATGATAAGGTTTTCTGCTCCAGAAAGATATCTGGCCCACAGGTGGCTTTCACACTATGATGTAACAGTAGAAACCTTAAGAATGTGGGATGTTCTATCTGTTTTTTATTATTCATATTTAAGTGCTGATGATGCACTAACATATCAAGCCATTATTTTAGATATTTACAGAAAAAGAAACTTGGAAAATTCCCCACATTTACCAAAAATTAAATTAAATCAACAGGAACTAAAGAAGATGCAGCCATTTACAAATGACAGAAAAGACCGAAGGCTGCACATCAAAAAGAAATTATTTCATTTCAAAAAGAAAACATTGTTACTTTTACAAGTCTACATATTTGTGTTGCCTTTACTAAAAAAGTATGTTTGCCTGTTTCAAATGACTGAGCCACTAATTCATAAGTTACATAAAGAGCAGGTAAATGTTTTCAAAACATTTATCGTGTTTTATTAAACCTGAAGTTCTAAGAGATATTAGTGAGAAATCTATAACCTGAAGATCTTATTATTGAGAAGAATGTATTGGAGAATAAGCAATTATTCATAGGATTTGCAGCATCAGGTACTTTATCAAAATATAACAAATCAATTTCTGGTGACTTCTTCATGAAATTAAGACAAGCATACATTTCTTGTGGTATCTACCTGTAAAAGAAGTTTCCACTAGCCAAATCCATTTTTTATTAATGCTTCTGCTTTAAACCCATCTGCTAGAGGTAAAACAGTCACTTTAAAAAGACTGGAGACATTACCTACTATAATAACTAATTTTCTCACAAATGAAGAATTGGATTCATACATGTTAGAGATTTTAAAATATCAGATTGCTGACTTACCACCTTTTGTCACATCAGAGAAAAGAACTGTGTGTTTAGATGAATGGTGGTCCTTTGTGTTTCAGATGAAAGAATATCCCTCCTTATCTAAACTTGTGAAAGCCATCATTAGTTGCTTCCATGGCCCAGTTGTGGAAAGTACTTTCAGTAGTATGAACTATATCATGGACTCAAGGTCTGGCCAAATGGACATAAAAACTTATTCTGCAATACATACAGACTGTGAAATCTGAGGGCAAAAAATATTTCAGCCCTGTACTATTTCCATCGAAATAATGTTCATCATGATCCTGTAAAGATGGAACCTTGTAAAATTATCCAAACTTCCTATAAAAGATATAGAGATGAGAAAGCAGCTAAAGAAAGCATAGAGCCAAAGCCTAAGAGGCAGAAGTTGACAAAAAGTGCAGGTCAAATTTTGATAAACAGTCAAGCTAGTGCTCTGAAAATTTTCTCATACTAAAGTCGATATTAAATACTGAAATTAGTAGTTATAGACATGTAGATCAAACTAGTACAAATTCTGCATCACTTACAACCGATTTTTTACATACTGAAATTAGTAGTTATACACATGTACAATGTAGATCAAACTAGCACAAATTCTGCATCACTTACAACTGATGTTTCTGCACAGTTGCAAAATGAGAAATACCTTGCTACTGAAATGCAAAAGAAAAACTTGATGTTTTTTCAAGCCCAGAAAAGTAGCAAGGAGGCCCAGGAGCAGAAAACACTTAAAACTGTGACGTATGTTGCAGAATAAAGTGCCCCCTCCCCCTGCAGAGCATTTTCTTTTTAATCTTAGATTTCAATGTCTTGTGGAATATATTTTTTTTATTTTAGATTTTTCTTATAATATGTTTTTATTTGTAGAACATATTTTGTTAAGTCTTAAATTTCAATCCCTTGCAGAACATTTTTTATCTTAAATTTGCGAGCGCAGTGCGTCCGATGTGCCAGTAACTGCTCTTGTCTACACTCCCCGCCCTTTTCCCCGGAACACCAAACAATCCCTCACCCATCCCCACACATCCATCCACCCACCCCTATCATTTGGGATGGTAGCTGATTGTTTCTCCCTGCACTTTTTGAAGGACCCTTTTCCCCCCTCCCCGCTAGTATATTGTGAAAGTGGGAGGCACCAAACCATGTTAAACCACATATTGCTGGGGAGGGTGTTAGGTGTCCATCTTGGAAAAAATCACCAAGTCAACAGCAGCAGAACACGCGGGATTGCAGGATTCCCACCCAAAGTTTTAAACTCCCGCAGAAGTAAAGTTGCTAGGAAGAAGTCTTCCTCCTTAGAAAATTTTAAGGGAAAAAAAAATATTTATGTATATATATAATATATAAAATCTGGGTGTGTATTTTGACCACTCACAAAATTCGAGCTTTAAAAATGTATCCTTCATAAAATTACGTGCGTTAAAAACGAATCTTTCTCTGAGTTATGAATATTACGGTCGGATACATCGTGAATAATTTGTATTCCGGTCGGATCCATTGGGAATAATTAATTTTATGGACATGTTAATCGGCTTCCATACGTAGCGGCCTGGACAATTAGTTTTGCATGTCGTCAACTTTTACAAATCAGGAACAAGATTCTTTCACAAAATTCTTTTTTTTTTTTTTCATTATTTGGGATCGATACAAAACTGAAGAAAATTTGGGAGGAGGGAATTAATAGTGTGTGTAAGCGGGGGTCATTTCCCGTCGGGGAACAGTATTCAGTTCTTCGAAACTTAAAATTTTTCTCGTAATCGTTATTTCTTCTTCTTGCAAAATTGCCTCTGCCCAGTATTGTTGCTAAATATCAGTTTATTGCATAAATGTTTGTATTTCAGTATGAAACTGTAGGCAACAATTTTCCAAGACGTAAATTCAACGAAGCGAAAATTTCCCTGTAATCTTTAGGCATGAGTTTCTCCGGCGGATTCGGGAAATTTTGCCTTTGTTGTCATCATTTGGGCCATTCTCAAGAGTGAAGAGAATTTAGAATTGTAAGGTGGGTGAGGGATGACATTTTCCGTCTGTAAACGGAATTTCGTCTTTCAAAACATTTGAAAACGGAAGCTAGATGGAGTGACGATTTCTCCCGTAATCGTAATTTTTTTTTTCTCGCTATTCTCTGTTCAGTATCATTGTAAAATATGATTTTTTTTTCAATAAATGATTGTGTTTCAGCTTTAAAATGGAGGAAAAATTTCCAAAAATGGAAATCTGATTGAGTGAAGAGTTTGAAAAAACTGAGCTCCTCTCAGAATAACTTTGATATTGCTCCCTTATGTTGTGATATTCAGAAGATAACAGACTACCTAGCTGATCTATTTGAATAATACAGCATATATTTTGAAAATGTGGAAATTGTTGACATAATTATAAAACAGGTATTTTATTGAATTTTGAATAATTGATACAAATTGTATTTGCATATTTCCAAGAACTCGTGTCAGTTCTAAGCAGAAGAAAGAATTGGAAGATCTGTCCAATTTCGTTGAATTTTTTAAGGTTTTTCCATGTGTTCCACACTCTGAAGAAAGGAAAAAAGATTTATTCTTTGAGTATACTGTTTTTGTCACTTGGACCTATAGAAATATATAAGAAAGTGGGACAAGTGGAACATTTTATCCAGATTAAAGCTCTCTTAAAACAAGCTCTAAATGAAATGAAAGCAGAGATTCCAAAATGTATTAAATTTGCTGTTTTTATTCCTTCTCTGCGTGTCTCAGAGGTAATTTGTGAATCCTGGGGTTCAACAATTGACATATTGTACAAGTAAAAGACCCAATACTAATTTAATGACAGAGATGATGTTATAGTTGGAACAAATGATATAAATGAATGTTTATAATATCAAACAGAGCACAATTTGGACATAAATCAGCCCAAAAAATACTGAAAGCTGCCCTAGTTTCAATGTATGGACCAAATTAATACAGACACTTTGTAAATAATTCATCTGCATCAGTGGCACACTATTTAACTTTAAAAGTTATTGACAAAATATGAAATTCTAAATACCCTGGTCCTAAATAAATTCATTTGATTTAAACGTGTTTTTATGTACTGTTATATTTAACAAGGGGTTTCAACTGATGGTAAGTAATTTTTTAATGTTTGTTTTACTGTGATTTATTCACTTATTTTTTTATTTTTATTTTTTTATGAAATTTGTTCAAAGTGTTTCATGCTTTGCCCAAATAACATTTACAATTTTTGGAAGTCATGTTGCAGAACATTGAACATAATTCTGCTCCTGGGCAAGAAGGTATAATATATTTATAGCCAAATTATGTATACAGTATAGCAATGCATATAGAAATGAAGTATGATTAATTTGTGGCTGAAAGGTATATCAATCTACATATATGAAATGTCTGTATACAGATGAAAAGAGAATGCAAAGTTAGTAGAAGAGAAGGTTGCCTCGATCGCCGAAAATCTTGGAGCAGAGAGGGAGGGGTGCGTGACGTCACTAACAGACCCATCGTAGAGTTTGACTCGAGATCTCGCCCGCCTGTCCAGAGTTTAGAATCAACTGAGTTTTTTCCTTTTTTTTTTTTTTTAAACCTGTTTATTTTGAAAAAAGTTTAAGACCCTTACAAAAGATATAGCCATAACCTGCTTTAGATTAAAGACATTTAAAAGGTTAGAAAAAAGAAAGAAAAACATGCATATGCGTTAGAAAAACTGAACATTTCCGACTGAAGCATAAAGTGTATTATTTTGTACTTACTGCAGTTGCACTTCTGTTTCTTTCAGTTTTCATGATTTAGGAACATGAGTTATAATCCAATTAATATACTTATAATTGATTTAATCATACCAAACCGCAAAACTAGAGGTTATTTCTAAATGGGTAGATCTCATTTTTTTTTTTTTTTTTTTTTTTTTTTTCCTAATTTACTAATTTTATAGGTTTTCTCTTTGAGTGAATGTCATCTTCATTTCTGGGTTTTCTTTTGGCAGTTAGATTGGACTGCAGCTTCTCATCCAAATATTTAATACTAATTATAATTCTCATCTGATAATATGTCCTAAGTACCTCTGCGGGAAATCCAGGAAACAAGAGAGATAATTTTTCGGTTAACGTTTTTATGATATATGGCTCTTTACTTATAGTGTAATTTATGTTTTGTTTAAGAAATTCATATTCTAATTTTTTAGCAAAAGACCTCAAGGGATGGTTGAATGAGTTCTCCAAATGACAGATGATGTAGCCATGATTCCTCAATATGTACATTGTTATTTTTCGATGTGTAATCTCCCAGATGTGGGTATTTTTCTTCATATTTTTTGGCCACCCAATGAGCAAGATACTCTCGGCCATCATCTTTAGTTACTGTGGTTAGGCATTGTTGTGTATTTAGCACATTATCGTTGTCGCTTGCATAGAATAAGCATCGTATAAATCTTTGGACATTTTTTCATCACTTTTGACTCCAACGTGGCACAGCACTTTTGCAACTATGAATTCTTTCGTTTGTGATTCATCAGTCTGGGTATTGGTGTTTTTCTGTATTACGCCCGGTTTTCATAATTTTTAGTACGTCCATCATGGTACCTTGTTGAAGATTAATCTTGGACACCCATTTCAGCAAAGTTGATAATCCAGGCAAGGGATAATTCAGTTCACTTCGTCAATAAATGTATGACCTCTTACTCAGGTATTGCAGAGTCAAAGCGATCGATATATCCTCATTGGACCAAATAATCTTTTTTTTTTTTTTTTTAATTCAAAAGCATATTTACTTGACCCCTTGTAAACATCTTGAGTAGTATTGAACAAACTTTAAGTTCAACATTTTTTTTTGCAAATATTTTTCCGTTTCATTGCAACAATTTCATATTTGAATCACTTTTTTTTTTTTTTTTTTTTTTTGTTGATTGCACACCTTTTTGCGTAACGCAATATTTTTAGTCAGCAACTGTCTATATTTACACATTAATGCGCCATATTCTATATCTCTGATTTCTGTTACTCCATCGGATTCCACTGCATTTTGCCTCTGTTATTTTGAACTGTTATCTGAATGGTTTACTTGTAACAAATTAAAAATCATATTATTAGTTTCTCTTTGAGTAAGTCTTTCAGTGTGATTTTTATTGCAGGAATCCACATGTTTTATAACCTCAGAACTTTTCAGCAAATTTTTTGAAGAGAAGGCAAAGCTTTTTAATTTTCTTTTGGGTGGCAAATTTAAAAGTTTGAATTTCAAATCCCGCTCATAATTTTCGGGTTCAAAATGTTCTGAACACACAATACAGGATGCTGGGTTCCATTTCCCATCTCTGCGACAAAGATGAATCCTATTTTTACTGAACTCTTTGGAAAAGAATGATACATTACGTTCTTTTTATCAGGATCTTTTGTAGTTTTCGACAAACTGTTGTTGCAAATTGCTACAGTGCATTTCATCCCTGGCATCACTGATAGTCAGTCACATAAAACAGTAGCTATGAATGCTGAAAAATGTTGCTGCACAAAAAAACTCCTAAGCTCAAAATGAAATTACATTGAAATTACATAGGATTTAGCTCTTTCGGGAAGGGATGGGTGGGCGTTGACTTTGACTGCGGGCCTGTCACTGACGTCTCTCCCCCACCCAAAATGTGACTGCAGGGAAGTATAGTTATCGAGGCAACCTTCTCTTCTACTAACCTTGGAGAAAATGAACTATAAATGTTATTTTTGAACCCAAAAGGTAACAAAATTTTATTATTGTATTTAAATTGAATTGTATCTATCTGCACAATTATTACGATGACTTTTTTCAATACATTAATTTACCTAAACAGAGAGATGGAAATGAAATTAAGTTTTAGATTTGGTTCAAATATAATATATGGTTTTTTATGTATATTACTTCATGAAAAAATCCACTTCTGATTTATGAATACAAATTTTTTTTCTTTCTCCATAAACACAAAAGAATCCAGCTAAAATTTTCATATCTCATTAATACATGACGTGACCTATACCTATAGAAGTCATAGCTGACATGTACCTTTCCTTTATCTCCTGAGTTTTTATCAGAAATGATGCCACATCCTGTTGATGCCTCTGTAATTTCAAAGGAATTCTTATTTATAACCATAGGAAGTCAATTTTTCGTGCTGAAGGATATTAAGAACACATTTGCCGTCTTTACACGATTTTAAAAAATTACGGTTAAAATGTTATATACATTAGAACATGAGCACTTTCAAGTCCATTGTGGACCTGTCATCAGATGGTGTGGTTGCATTATGCCCTGGGGGGTATATATTATATAGGATAGTATGCACACTGACGCAACATTATGTTTTGTCGTGCGCATGCTCACTACACAAGTTCACCAGCTTGTTGTCCACAAAATACAGTTCCATAAAATTTTCTACAGAATTTGAGACCAATTATGCATTACCCTAACTGGACATCTTGTTGGAAAGAAACCCTAATACGAACGAAGTAACTCACTCTGTTTATAGAAAACCAACTGCAACAATATCTATGATTCCCTATAACTTACACATTCATCCTCAACTGATCAAAGAGACCTAGAAGTTGCGAAAATTATGGATATTGCAGCATTATATAATTATCCATCTACCACAGTTAATTCCATAATGCGCCGTGTCTTTAATGCATCATACTCAACATTACCAAGAACGAGACCAAGCTCTTCATACGTCGGCAAACTATCATACATCCCTGCTGTCAGAAATACCCTAAAAAACGCATGTCGTCCATTTAATTTTGATTTTGGCATAAAAACGTGCAACATTCTCGCCCATATTAAAAATGACAGGGATCAGATTCCCCATGGTTCCAAATTCGGTGTGTACGCAATCACACTAAAAGCTATGAATGCTGATGTAACCGACCAGATATACATAGGTTCGACCCGTCGCAATATTAATTTACGTGTCTCTGAACATAGATATAATGTTAGGGCATGCTCCACCTCCACCGCCCTTTCAAGACTATGCCTGAAGGGTCAACACCAACCTATCTGGGACGATGTTACTTTGTTACATACGCCGACTACCTGTTCATCTATCCTCCTGTTAGAAAGCCTTTTGATACATAAACATAGGGCAGAATGCTGTAACGACGATCCCCCTATCATTATACCGTTGCCATGGAAACTACTTTATAACTATTACAGCGAAAGAGACAATACCGGCTGCTCTAATGAAACGACATGATTGTGTAGTGAGCATGCGCATGACAAAACATAATGTTGCGTCAGTGTGCATACTATCCTATATAATATATACCCCCCCCCCCCAGGGCATAATGCAACCACACCATCTGATGACAGGTCCACAATGGACTTGAAAGTGCTCATGTTCTATGTTCTAATGTATATATCATTTTAACCGTAATTTTTTAAAATCGTGTAAAGACGGCAAATGTGTTCTTAATAGAATTCTTATTTGTTGACAACCCCCACCCACCCACCCACACCCACATGTGGTAGCAGAGTAGATTGCGTGACTTTTCATAGAAGATAAATGATTAAATGGTGCAATGAAGAGAAATGTTAGGAAAAACCATTTATTTGTAACACACTTTAAATCACGTGAGTGACTCGCATCTGATAACATCGGAGGTTAATGCGCTCTGGTCCCACAGGAAATTCTTTTTGCATTGGAAAGCTTGAAATGTGAGAACGATGCTCCTTGCTTTCCGATGTTTTTACAATGCACAACTTCGCCGATAGAGGGTGTATATACATATGCTATTGAATTCAAAATACATTTTATTCCATATAATTGCTTCTGAACATCTGGTTGAAAACATTCTTCTTTCCAATGGATACAATTTATAATGAAGACTATTTTGGGTACATTTTCTTTTTTGAGTCATGCACTTTTTCTGCTAGGGGCATAAAGTTAAACTGTGATTTTCCTAATATAACAGTCTCATTTGAAAAATTATTTTTGCATTGGATAGAACTTCTGGCAAGAAATGTTGTGCATATAATTTCTAATTTTTGCTAAAGAATGGTTCTGCCATTAGGGGGCATATATTTTCATTTCTGATGTATTTGCAGCAATATCTACACTCTTGAGAGCTGGGTTTAAGAAATTCTTTCGTGGTCGGATACTACATACCATGACAAACCTTTCCAGGATACCTTCTGCTTAAAATAACACAGTTTTTGCACCAGGGCGTAGATGTATATCGTATTTTTTTTATATTGCTGCTTCTAACAGTCCCGATTTAAAAAATTCTTTCTTTGTCAGAGAGTTTCTGGTGTGAAATGTTTTGCATGTAATTCCAAATTTTTCTTAATACGCATGTGTGCTACTAGAAGGCATTAGTTCACTTTTCTGTTTGCAGCATATTGGTAGCAAAATCTGCACGTCTAAACACTCATTGAAAAAAATCCTTTTCAGTCAGATGCTAACTTCCAAAACATTTTGTGTACATTCATTGCCAAAAATAGTGTACAATTATCCTACTGGGGACACATGTCTAATGAGTTTTTATCAATATCTCTGCTTCTAAAAGTCCTATTTAAAAAATTATTTGAATGCCTCAAACGATTTACTTTGCAAATCACTTTGCATGTACTCAAGAGGTTTTGTAGTTCTCAGTTCTGGCTCTAGGTGTGGTATTTCTGTTTGATGCCATATCTTCGCTTCTGAAAATCCTTTTGAAAATTTTCTCTTTTACTGTGTGCCATTTGCTACAATAAAGATGGGTAACATTATCTTTTTTAAATAATTCAGTTTACTCGCTAGGGCCAAAAAGGTCAAAGCCTATTTTTCGCTATCTGTACTTGTAAGAGACGTATTCAAAAAATTATTTTTCTGTAGCACAGCTTTTGCTATGAAGAATACTTTACACATATTTTTTTTTACTTTTCCATTATTCAAAATTCTTTCACTGGGAGTGTAAAGTTATATCATGTTTCCCCTCTATAACTGTTCTATTTGATTTGAAAATCGCTTTGTCTCTGATATCTTCCTTCAGTTAAGTAAAACCTTTTGTGCACAATTTGGCAATTTTTTTTACAAACTTTGCAAAAACTAGTGGGAGAAGTAACTTTTTTATTTCTTACACTATTTACTTTTTATCTAAAATAGCTATTGTGCATTCGTGGTCCTCAGACTGAAAGTTGTTTCGGCATGATAGATTAGATTGTCATCCAAGGGCATAAGAATAAAAGCAACAGTAAAGAAATGTGAAGGGAAACAAAGATATCAGCAAAATGAAAATTTAAGCACTGGATGCTGTGCAGCTGCAGAGTCAACAAAAGACAAACGTGGCTGTGGAACGTGCTAAGAAGTTTATTAGATATTTTAAGATGTTTATAAGAATCTCAAAAGGGAAATGCATTTACTTCTTGAACACGTTGCATTTGGTCATTTAAAAACATGATAAATTTGATGTTATTGTTTTAAAATATGAATATTATATTTAATACTAAAACAAGAAGCAAAACGGATCCAAATTCTAAATACATTGAGTGGTAGTGAAATATTTTTAATATGAAAAAAATCTGGATTGATTTTTCATAATTGCCCAGCATTTTTGTAAGTTTTTTTTTTTATGTCATCTGTTAATTTTTCTAAAATACTCTCCACTTTAAAAAATTACTTCCTAAATTTTTACAAAGGAGTAAACATACTTTAAATTTTTTTCTGGCAAACTCTGGGTCGGGTGAAGAGTTTTAGCCTCGAAGGGCAACAACTGCGGTACCAGTTGTTGCCCTTCGAGGCAAAAACTCCTTCACCCCAGCTAACACCTCGTCCTGGTTGTTGAAGTTCCATTCCCTGAAGGAAGTGGGCCATAGATCGGAACAGGTAATAATTTGACGGGGCAAGGTCCGCACTATATGCTGGACGTGGCATCAGGTCAGTGCTCCTGCAGTTTTGCCCAGGTTGGTTGTACGGTATGAGGCCGAGCGTGTTTTCTGTTCACCAGTGCTGGGTATTTCTCCTCCAAAATGGCATACATCCACTCCAGCTGTTTAAAGTAGGCTTACCCCGCACGGGGATAACTGGTTTTCCAGTTATTTGGGGAGCGGCGCCCCCACGGCCCGAGCTGACCTTGTGACGGATCCATTTATATATTTCGTCTTGAACGATTATGTAACCGAAGGGACAGCTGTTCATCCAGCTGATGGGGGATGGCGTCCCCACGGCCCGAGCCAACATATACTATATGTGATGATTTTCACATCTTTTATGTTTTTTCACTTTACATGAACCCGCCTCAGTTGTAGGTTGCTGAGGTTGTGATTATGCGCCAGCTCAGGATTTTAGTTTCTCGTTTTCTTTCCTGTCTTCTCCATTTCATGTTCCGTTCTTTATTTTTCCGAGCTGGTTAGCTAGACCTGCCTGCACGTTTGCCGTGTGCGGTGACCCGTAAGGTGGAAAAGGGGATGCTGGAGGCTGAGGTTTCTGGAGGCCTGGGTGTTGTTGTCGCCAGTTGCCAACACTCCTCTTTGCTCGCTGCTTCACCCTAAACGGGCGGCTGGGAACTAACCCACTCCTAGTCAATGAGGCCTGTGGCCGAGTGGAGCCCAGACCTCTAATGGCTTGTCGTCTCGTACGACAGGGTGAGTCTGGGGATAGGGTGGGCATGCCAAAGGGGCGTTCCCCAGGCATGGGAAAGTCTGGGTGCATGCCGAGCGCATGTCTGCCCTATCAACTTGCTATATCCGCTTGCTATCCCTAGAGCCGTGTCCTGCGTCCACTTGGGCTTGCGGACCTCCGGCTCTCCCTCGTTGGGCTCGATTGTGGGTGGGGAAGTCGGCGGACGAATTATTAAAACTTCTATGGATGAAAACAAAATTTCCCAAGAACCAAAAAGCAAAAGAGGTATAGAGGAAGGCTCATCCCCTTCTGCCAAAAAACATGTCCCTGATTGTTCAAATGCTCGTTTCTTTTTTGTGCACTCATTGGACCCTTCAAAGCCTTTGAGTGCCAATAGTCCATTTTGGATAAATAAAGCTCTTCAATCCATCGCAAGCTCTCCTAAGAGCGTAAAGAAGCTCCAATCTGGAGATCTTCTTGTAGAAATGTCCACTGTGGCCTACAGCTCTACACTTCTTAACACCACCACGCTGCTTGAGACTCCAGTCAAAATAACACCTCATGGATACCTAAATTCATCTCGAGGTGTTGTCTCCTCTCAGGACCTCGTTGAGTGTGCTGAGGAAGAATTACTTGAAGAACTGAGGAGTCAACACGTTACGGGTGTGCGGCGTATTCTATTCAGGCGGAATGGGCAGTCCGTCCCATCCCGGAACATCATTTTAACTTTTGATAGCCCTTCCCTGCCTACATCCATCAAGGCAGGGTATCTCCACCTCGAGGTACGCCCGTACATCCCTAACCCTCTGAGATGTTTTAGGTGCCAGTCTTATGGCCATTCTCAGCAGTCGTGTAGGAGCAATCCCCGGTGTGCACGCTGTGGTGCCACAGAACATCTTCTGCAGGAATGTGTGGCCGAGGCTGAGTTTTGTGTGAACTGCAAGGGTTCACACGCGGCATCAGCCAAAGATTGTCCCAAGTGGAAGGAGGAGAAGGAAATCCAAAGGATCAAAACGGTGGAAAATATTTCCTATCCTGAGGCCAGAAGAAAAGTGGTTCCTGTTACATCTGATCGGCGATCATACGCTTCAGTGGTGGTTGCCAAATCTACGGTTGCCATTCAGACTGACATTCTGATCCCCCTTAAATGTCCATTCAATGTTAACGACATCATCGCAGCCGGACTGGAGGCACTCCAGTCTCGAGCTAGGGGTCTGAAAGCGCCACCCACCACTTCGCCGAAGCAGACTCATCCCACCACCAACAAGGGAAGTCAGGCCACTTCTTCTAACAAAAAGACCAAAGCCCAGGATAAGAAAAGCATTTCTTCTCCTCCAAAATCTCAGGAAACAACTCAACGTCGTGCGCCTCCCGGTAAGACACTTGGGACAAAACATGCTCCCATCTTAGCCCCTGGTCACACGCCTCCAGATCTGGGGGAACCCCCAGCAGAGGCGATGGAGCCGGACTTTGTTTGATCATTTTCATTTTCATTTCACTTATAACCATGGCTTCAATCATTCAGTGGAACTGTCGAGGTTTTCGGACGAACTTTGATGAAGTGAAACATCTGCTTTCATTTTACTCTCCGGTGTGCCTTTGTCTACAGGAGACGAAGCTTAAACCATCGGACCTGCTTTCAGTTCGAGGCTACAGTGCATTTCGGACAGATAACTCGTCTGGAAATATAGCCTGTGGGGGAGTTGCCATTCTCGTCCCTCACAGGGTTCCGGTATCTTCCGTCGCGGTTTCCACAACTGTGCAGGCCGTGGCGGTTCGTATTTCTATGCCTGTACCTCTTACTGTCTGCAGTGTCTATCTGCCGCCGGACGAGAACGTGAGCGTCTCGGTACTGGAGAGATTGGTTGATCAGCTGCCTTCACCCTTTCTTCTACTGGGTGACTTCAATGCCCATCATCATTTGTGGGGTAGTGTCAGCATCAGCACGAGAGGTCGTCGCATAGAGTCACTTCTGTCCTCGGCCTCTTTGTGCCTTTTTAACACCGGTGCTGACACGTACTTCCATGAACCGACACGATCCTTCAGTGCGATCGATTTGACCTTGGGATCACCATCAATTATTGCTGACTGGTCGTGGGCGGTGTGTAACGACCTCCACGGGAGCGACCACTTTCCCATTGTCCTCTCGCATCATGCGAACATGCCATCTTCTGCCTCCCGCCCTCCTCGTTTGAGGATGGAGCGTGCGAGATGGGAGGTCTTCACACCGTCAGCTTTGATATTTTCTGCCATGGTGACCCAAGAGTCAATCGACGCAGCGGTTCTTGAAGTAACAAATTGTATTCTTCAGGCAGCTGATCTTTCTATACCAAAAACATCTACGACACTCTCCAGAAGTCCGAAGCCTTGGTGGACCCCTGAATGCGCAGCGGCTAGGAGAGCTCAACATAAGGCCTGGTCTACGTTTCGGCGTTATCCAACCGATGCTAATCTCGTTACATTCAAACGAGCAAAATCCTATGCTCGGTTGGTGCGTCGACGTAGCAAGAGGGAGTCTTGGATCCAGTATGTGTCATCTCTCACTTCACGTGCCAGTTCGAAAAGTGTGTGGGACAAGATTCGTAGGATCCGGGGTAACTACAGCTCTCACCAGATCTCCATTCTCGAGAGTAACGGCTGCACATATGCTGGAGTCGGGGAGATTGCTGATTGTTTGGGGGAGGCGTTTGCCTCCGTGTCGAGTGACCTGGCGTGTCCTTCCTCCTTTCTGAGGATTAAATCCACTGCGGAACGCCAGAGAATCTCCTTTGCGCCTTTTCTCGACACCGGATATAACTCCCCCTTCAGCATGGTTGAACTCAGGGTGGCTCTGCATCGGTCCGGCACTACATCGGTCGGTCCCGATGGCATCCATTATGACATGCTCCGTCATCTCTCGCAGTCGTCTCTCGAGAATCTCTTAATCCTTTACAATCGTATTTGGTCGGAGCACAGTTTCCCGGAGTCTTGGCGAAAAGCTTTTGTTCTGCCTTTTCCCAAACCTGGCAAGGATCCCAAGTCTCCCTCTAGTTATCGTCCAATTGCTCTCACTAGCTGTCTGTGTAAAGTTCTTGAACGCATGGTTAACTCCCGGTTAATTCATTTTTTAGAATATCATCAGGTTCTTTCACCATCACAAAGCGGCTTTCGCCGTCGTCGTTCACCTCACGATCATCTCCTGCACCTTGAGACATCTGTGCGCGAGGCGTTCGTGCGTAGGCAGCACCTGGTTTCTGTATTTTTTGATATTGAAAAAGCTTATGATCGAGCGTGGCGGCATGGTATTATCCGTGACCTCCACGCATGCGGATTGCGAGGAAATCTTCCGACATTTATTTTAAATTTTCTTCGCAATCGGGTGTTCCAGGTGCGCCTGGGTACGACGCTATCGGCAACATTCCATCAAGAACAAGGTGTTCCTCAAGGTTGCATTTTATCTGTCACATTGTTCATCCTTCGCATTAATTGTCTCCTCACAAATCTTCCTCCTGCGGTTTCGGCTACTGTCTATGTTGATGACTTGCACATTTTCTGCTCGTCATCCAGCATGCATTTTATTGAAAGGCAGTTGCAGTCTGCAATTAATCAGATCTTTAAAACGGCGAATAGCAATGGTTTCGTTCTTTCTCCCGACAAGACAGCGTGTGTCCATTTCTGCCGGAGGCGTGGCCTCCATCCTGACCCAGAGCTGTTTTTAGACCGTGCAGCCATACCAGTTTTGCCGGAGACCAAGTTCCTTGGTTTGACCGTCGACCGTGCGCTTACGTTTCGTGCGCACGTTCGGCGGCTCAAGATTTCCTGTCTGCGGGCTCTATCCATTCTTAAGATCCTTTCGAGAGTCTTGTGGGGCGCAGACAGGACGTCTTTGATTCGTGTTTATCATTCCTTAATCCGGTCGAAACTGGATTATGGTTGTATCGTGTATGGCTCTGCTCGTCGTTCCGTTCTCCGGCCTTTGGACACTATTCACCATCAAGCACTGCGTCTTTGTTCGGGAGCATTTCGAACATCTCCAATTCCCAGCCTTTACGCTGACGCGAACGAACCATCGCTTGAATTACGCCGTCTGCAGCTGTCTATTCAATTCTACTTGAAACTTAGATCTCTTCCAGACCATCCTTTATATGATGCAGTTTTTCATCCTCAGCATGCTCGTTTATTCGGGAACCGGCCCTCGTGCATTTCAACCTTCGGTCTTCGTATGGCGGCCGTAGCCCGTGATGTGGGGCTCGACTTGTCACTTGTTGGAGAGACCAGGGGCTTTGGGGATCCTCCATGGCACCCACTTGGTGTCATGGTTGATACGACCTTTACATCTTTCGATAAATCCTCAACCCCTGCGTCAGTGTACCAGCAGCTCTTCGCTGAGCACCGTGACCTCAATTCTGACTACACTCCCATTTTCACTGATGGCTCCAAGATGCATGGAATTGTTGGATCCGCGGCTGTCTGTGTAGATGACGTGTCAGTAGCGCGGATCCCAGCTGAGGCCACGGTGTTTTCGGCGGAGATGCATGCTGTGTATCTTGCATTGCTTCATGTTCAGTCGAGTTCTCATCAACGGGCTGCGGTGTACACTGATTCTTTGAGTGTTGTACAGTCACTGTCATCGTTGGACTGCTGTGACCACCCTTTTCTTTTACCGTACGAAGGCTTCTTTGCTCTTTGCTCGAGGCCGGTGTCCAGATACAATTTTGTTGGATTCCCGGGCATGTTGGAATCTCGGGTAACGAGTGTGCTGATGCCGCTGCTAGATCTGCTTCCTCTTTGGTCGTCACACGCTTGCCACTGTTTCATCGGGATTTCCGCTTTCTGGTTCGCGACCATATCAAGCGAACGTGGCAAGGTCTGTGGGACCAACAGGTGGAAAATAAACTGCATCGTATCAAACCTAATCTTGAAATTTGGAAATCCACTTATCGTCGGAACCGTAGGGAGGAAGTGGTGCTTGCGCGTCTCCGCATTGGGCATTGTCGATTCACTCACCGCTTTTTGCTGTGTGGCGACACTGCGCCGATGTGTGAGACGTGCAATTGCCGACTCACCGTCACTCATCTTCTGTGTACCTGTGTTCGTTTTCGGGATGTACGTTTTCATTTCTTTCATTCTCATTTGTTGAACGAGGACGCCGCTACACTGCAGCGGCTGCTAAATGACCACTGCAATACTGTTGCTGTTTTTTCATTTTTTAAACAAATTGACTATTTTAAACGTATCTAGATTTTAGCCCTATCATCATCCTCATTTCTCAGTTTTACTGAATCAGCTAGATTTTAATTATTGTATCATGTTTTTAATACTGTTTGTTTCATTATCTTTTTTAGCCCTTTCATCGTTCTCATTCTTCAGTTTTATTTGATCAGCCATATTTTAAACTTTAGCGCACGTTTTTTTAATACTGTTTGTTTGTCTGTCTTTTGTCTGGCGCTCTTTGGCCAACCATGGCCCTTGCGCCATTAAAATCAACCAACCAACCAACCAAAGTAGGCTTAGAGGTTGGCATTAATGGTCTGACCGAAAAATTCCACCAGACCCAGAGCATCGCCTTGTGCTCGAAGCTTCCATGTTGGGCAACAGGTTCAGGGAGCTGGCCCGGGCTCAACTACTGCCGTTGTGTGTTAGGGATTACAGAAATAAACCAACTTTTCATTGCATGTAACAATTCCCTTGATGAAACGTACATCGCATGGGTTTTCTAGGAGTTTCAGGCACGCTTGCACTTGGCAGTTTACTTCAGCTGGTGGCTTCAGTTCGTAAGGAACAATGCAGCAGCTCCTGTAGGCCTTGCTGAGGTCCTGAACGCGTCAGGCCGCGGTGGTCTGTGATATGCCCAGCTCGTTAATTATCCGGTTGTGGTTGTTCATCTTTCAAGCGTCCCAACCACAGACAGAACGACTGTGTGCAATGCTATTCACAGCAACGATTACCACTTTATATCCTGTATTCGTACAGCAATGTTAATGTCAAAATGTCATTTAGCCGCTTCATTGTTTACATGCTATTTAGACATAAACTAAATTCTGAGGTTACTCACCGTTTTTTCCCAAATATAATTCAGGAGGTTTTCTTCTCACGTATACATTTCCAACACATAATTATATTTTCCACTGCGTGGTTCAAGGCTCAAGTACGCTTCTTTTAAAAACTCGTGCAAACTCTAATTTTTTTCCCATAATAACTATATGCCAATTCAAATGTATCAGGCACAATTACACAAACATTTACTCTCTAAAAAACTCGGATATCTAATTAAAAAACAATCCAATTTAAAAAACCTATGTTACACACTTCCTAAAACTTCAAAGTTAATAGACTCAAATCCATAATTATTTACAAATAAAACCCTTAGTTATCAAACAAACAAACTTGACCATAAAATATACTACAATCCTCAATCATAATATCCCTTTCGACTGCGTGGTTCAAGGCTCAAGTACGCTTCCTGTAAAACTCATGCAAATCGGAGTTTGCGTGAGTTTTAAAGGAAGCATACTTGAGCCTTGAACCACGCAGTGGGAAATAAAATTGTGTTGGAAATGTGTACACGAGAAGAGAACCTCCTGAATAATATTTGGGTAAAAAGGTGAGGGTCATTCCATGTCAAATCAACAAGGCTCACTCACAACCCGACATTTTTTTATTTTTATGAAACTTGGTATAATTGTAGTATTCATCAATATAAACAAACATGATTTTTTTTCAGAATTTTTAATGCATCATTGAATTGGGCTTTCATTTGATATGCCACATGACACTATTAAAAAAATGTCAATTTTAAAATTTTGAAATTTAAATATTAAAAAAGTTTTTAAAAAAATCTGAAAAACAATATATGTTTAACAAACATTATTTTTCTACATATCTTGAAAGTTTCATAATGGGATCGCTATGGGATCACTATAAAAAAGATAATAACGTAGAACAATGCAACTGAAATGTGCCAGATGTACTTACCGGTTCCACCCATGACTGGAAGGGAATTCTTTATGTGGTTTGTGTACAATGTCATACTTGTTCTTTTAAACATTGTGAATGTTAAAGAATGAAAATAAACATCTAAGTAATTTGAAACTGTGTCCCAAAGTAATTCATTTCATAATTCAGTATAAGGTTCTGTGTGCATATTTACACTTACAAAATTATTTTATCTTCTTTATGTATCCTGCTTTTTTTCTTTCTTTTAAATTTTGCTGCACTTGTATGCCAGTGCTTGATTTGCCTTCTTTGTCTCAGTCATTGTTAAATTATAAACTCTTCCAGTAGCTGTTGTCGGGTCAACTTTTAACAAAACATCAGATTTATGAACCAACAGTATATCCGGTGATTGAGGATACTTGTATGATGGAGATGGACCATGCAGCTCCAGGAAGCTCACTTTGACCTCTTCTGTGTCCTCATTCACACCAAGTACACATCCCAACCACCAGTGCTCTGAGTACTTACTAATCACAAAACCTAAAATATTTTCAAAAGTAATGTTCTCTTCCCCTTCATCTGTTGCACATATCTCTTCTTTAAAATGCTCAGAAAGTGAGTAAGTTTTGACTAGTAATTTGTGTTTTCTTGCAGGAATGAAACAATGGAGTTTCTGAGTACCACTTATTGTCTTAGCAGAAGCTATTCTACTTTTAAGGATAATTTCCTCCTCTTTGTAATTTTCTGTTGTTGCAAACCGAAAGTGAATGGAGGCAATATTAGCAGTGGCCCATTCAAAGAGTTGGCGTGGGGTCATAATTTGATTATTATAAGCAAGTTGTACACTTGCCTTTGCAGCTAATCGCTTCACAGTACCCCATATCCCATCACATGCATTTTTGCCATGTGCTGTTGCAAAAAAATTCCATTCTGCTTTTATATTAAAGTCAGTCTCGTGGTAGCACAAGCTGAGGAAGTTTGACTTGTTTTTGTATTGTGAAGCTGCTCCATCCGAAAAATAAAATATCTTTTCAGGTTTTTGAAAAATGTGACTGCATGAAATTAATTAGGTAACGCTGAAACAGATGGACAGCTATACTGTTGTGAATTAGGCAGTCGGATATAATCACAAAATTTACATGTCCTAGGTTCTGAGTTTTCTCATCTCAATAGTATATAACTATAGGATGCAGGATTGCTTGGGCATTGTTCCAGTGAAAACCCTGAGCTGCATCTTGCAATACAAAAGAATAATTTTCAGCAAAGTCACAAATTACTATGTATTGATTTTCTGTTATTGTCTTTAAGATGTCTTAAGTAACTTGGCTGTTGAGTTGCTATAAAAGAATGGTGAAGCAGGGCTGGAAGTTTTCCAAACAACAGGTCCAAAAACTCCTGTGTGGATTTTGATAATGTTTCAAGTACTGTCCTCTTCTCTAATTGCATCCATTGCTTGAATGTCACATTTTCTATACTATTTAGATCAAAACAATCTTCAAATCGTTGATTGAGCTGTTTTAATCCTGGACAGTTGTTGCACTGACTGAAGTAACATGCAGGTGTAGGGTTTCCACAAATTATGTTTGCAAGGACATCTTTATAGGAGTTTATTGGCTGAACAGTATCTCCTGTTAATTCAGGTAACTTGCATTGTGTCATCATCAGTGTAACATTCTGATGCATTGTACAAACACAAACAGAATGTGTGCCACTTGCTCCTGCAAGAATGCAGTGCTTAAGGCAAAGTTTACAGAACTTGGAGAACCCCACCTTTTTCTCTTGAAATC
Source organism: Macrothele yani (assembly GCA_039090855.1). Lineage (NCBI taxonomy): Eukaryota > Metazoa > Arthropoda > Arachnida > Araneae > Macrothelidae > Macrothele > Macrothele yani. The sequence goes on along the minus strand of CM077004.1, from coordinate 107,624,915 downwards.
TCTTTTTAAAAAGAGTATACAATTCACGTAAATTACTCAGAAGCAATTTTTTTTTTTTTTACCTGTTGACGCTTATTATCTATTTTAATGGAAACAAAGTAATTTTTTCCTGGCGGCTTACATCGTCACTCTCATAAAATTCTTGTATACAATTTGCTGTGTCTTTGTCTAAAGTCTTTCCTGGCTTTGGATCAGGAGAAGACATGATACCTTTTTCTTTTACTAGCTTTTTAGCCTTTCTGGCCATAAAATTTGAAACTGTAAATTCTGTTTCAATTCGTTTCAGTGACCAAGATTTAGGCAGTGTACTCAATATCTGCATTCTTATGCTTTTATTTTCTGTGGAATGAAATTTTTCTTTCAACTGTCTTATAATTTCTGGTTCAAGAGATGAAATATCCTTTGGTTCTGACGCAGGACTTAACTTTAATAATTTTGCTCGAAATGCTTCTTGGGCTTTTTTATATTTCTCTTCAGGGTATTTTTTTCTTGCAGGCATTTTTTCTTGATTGGTGTTTCATCCAGACATTGTAAATTTCTGTTAAATGCTTCTACAGCATGCTCTCTTTCAGGAGTTGATACTTCAAGGTTTTCAAATCGAACAGCATGACCTTCGGCTTCTTGTTCATTATAGCTGTCAGAAAGTGAAGAGAAATGTTCAACAGCTTCAGAGTAAAATTTCTGGATTGCTTTACGACAACTGTCACAGATCTTGTCTCCAGTTTTGAGCAACTTGTTCTGTAGCAATAGATTCTTGGAAACTGGTCGCAGATTTTTTTTTGTTATATTTATGGTTTGGTTTCCCAAGGGGTTGCAACAGTAAACCACACTTGAAACTTTTTGGTGTGGATGGTCTGCTGGCATCCATCTTTTACTTTGCTTTTACTTTAAAACCTAGGAAAGAAACACAATTTGTTACCCTTTTGGATATATATTAATTTTTTAACTAATTATAATTAATTCATTAACATTTGCAGTGTTTGTAAGACCAGGGATAACATTTTAGACAGACAAAATAAACAATTCCTCAGTCACTGATGGTGCGTTTAGTAACGTCCTTCTATGTTATTTATTTTTTTATAGTGATCCCATTATGAAACTCTCAGGATATGTAGAAAAATAATGTTTGTTAAAGATATATTTTTTTCAAATTTTTTAAAAAACATGTTTTTTAATTCAATTTTAAAATTGCCATTAAAAATTTTTAATAGTGTCATGTGGCATATCAAATGAAAGCCCAATTCAAGATCTTTAAAATGAGCCATAATTCATGACCCTAGCTTCTACTAGAACCCGAGTAATTGGCAGTTAAAGTTTGCTCGGATGATGAAATTTCAGGGGTTTTTTTTATTTCAAAAATCAATAACTCAAAAACGCATGCATTAAAAATTCTGAAAAAATTCATATATGTTTATATTGATGAATTCTACAAATATACCAAGTTTCATAAAAATCAAAAATGGGCAGGTTCAAAATGCTATTTTTGCTGTTTGATTTCACATGGAAATGACCTGTGAGTAACCACAGAATTTACTTTATATCCCTTTCGACTGACTGCAGTGTGACTTGAATTAGTTTAAACTCGTGACATACCTGCTGCAACACATGTGTTTATGAAAATATTGCAAAATTTTTTACTCACTCTCTGGAAATGTAGTGGATTAATTTATAAATCTATTTACCTACTAATGTAGTACTATCTTTTTAAGGCATTTATTTGAAATCCCCCCCCCCCATTAGTTTGTATCTCCATATTTTGCTGTTCTGGTTGCTTTTCTCAGCAGTTGTTCAGTGTTATGTAATCTTTTGTTTTAATTTGTGTGGTGTTTGTGCAGTGCATTTTTTATTGCATTTCAGAGATATATGACAGAAATATATGATAATTCACGTTACTTTTTCCATATGGTCCTCTGTGGGTGTTAACCTATCTCCCTTTGCATTGCTAATTTTTTTTTTTTTTTTTATCCTCTTTTGAGTTGTAACTGGTACATTTATTCGTGACTTTAAGTTTTTGTTTGCACTGTATTGGTTTTCCATAATTTATACTGTATCATTCATTCTAAACTAATGTTATCTTATTTTCCTTTTTTTGTTCTGTAAAATATTAATGGTTAATGTTCTGGGAGAATCATTATTAATCCGTGTTTTAGTTGTAAATTGTGATAATTAATAAAATGATATATAAATTATGTACATTTCATGAAATACATATTATTTAACAGTGAGACATGCATTTTCAGAATGTTTTTATTGTTTTCAGTGCATGGATACTGGACGAAAATATTTTTCCATATGAAGAGCACAAAGAAAGATTTAGTAAACAGTCTAACACGAGTGCTTTCAAAAATGCTGTTCAAGCCATTCTAACTTACATAAAAACATCTCCAAAGGTTAGTTTTCTTTTGTCATATTTTATTTTTTTATGTTCACCTAGCAATTTTTCTTTTGTCAAGATCTTTCATGAAAACATTTCTGTGTCATGTTTCTTCAGCTACATGCTATTGATGTAAGAAGTAGAAACTGTGTTCTCTGAACTAAAGCATTGTGAAAAAAAAAATAGAAATCCGACTAAATTACTTTTTTTTTTTTTTACTATTAACTCTTTCATGTTGGTTCTGTGATTAACATGTTCTGCACAATTCCTTGTTGAAGGCCTTTTAAAGATGTTTCTGATTTATCAGATTTAGTGTTAGCTGTAAATTTCAATTTCCGTATCTATTGAGAATGCATTGTGTTTTGACAGTCATACTGAAAGATAACAGAAGAAAGTGTTCCAAAGTATAAATCTATTAAACATGCATTGTGTTGCTAACTGGTACTAGAATCAGCAGTGTTTTGCTTTATTAGAACAGTGGCTGGTACTGATACATTAGTTTTAAAAGTATTTTTACCACCTGTAAAATAAATAGCGTTAAAATTATTTTCAGCATTTTAAGTAGGTGGAGCTATTTGTAGTTTTGGTTTTATATGTTGTTGTTTTTTTGTTGTTTTCTCAAAATATAGTGTTTACCTGGAAGTAAGAAAGCCTGCAACTCACATACTGGGAAATTCAGTTGCTGCTTTTCTCAGTGATGAGCAGGAGTAGTTAAAGAAAGGGAGAAGGATGAAGCAAATAAAAAATGTCAAAATAGCAAATTGTGATGAACCAGGCTTCAAAATTTATGAAAAAATCAGTTGCTTGGTAGCAAAGCACAGGTGAGGATCTTGTATCTGTGTCAAGAATTAAAAAAGTTAAAAAAAGAAAAATGTGAAGTGGAATTTTTGTTTCATATGTGAGAAGTCACCTACACTTCTTATAAAGTAATGCAAAAGTGGGCATAACTTTTTATTAACTGACAAAGGTCGTTCGAGTTGCACACTTTGGTAGAATAACTCTTCCTCTATAGTAACTTTTAGTAACTTTTTTTTTCATTGCAGGTAAGTGATGGATTCCAAGCAAAAGCAACGTGCCGTCATTGAGTTCTTGACGAAGGAAGGGTGCAGGCTGTCTGACATCTACAGAAGGCTACAAAATGTTTACAGAGATGAGTCCATTGACAAGAGCAATGTTCACAGATAGATGAAGTAGTTTACAGAAGGGTAAACCAGCATTAAAAATAAACCATGCAGTGGGAGACAATCATCTGCAACCACTGACAAGAATCGTCAGCGAGTGAATGAATTGATTCGCGCGGCGAGACGAGTCACGATCTGTGAGCTTGTTGCACGACTGGACTGTGGTCACAATGCCACACAGAAGATGGTGAAAGACTTAGGGTATCGGAAAGTGTGTGCAAAGTGGGTACCTCGGCAGTTTACACCCGATTTAAAGGAGAGAAGGGTGGAAGTTGCTCTAATTTGCTGGAAGCATTTGAAATCAATTGAAGTTTTTTTCCAATCTGGTGACGGGGGATAAACTGTGGGCATACCTTTACGATCCAGAAACAAAGAATCAATCCATAAAATGGCATTACACCTCTTCACCAAGGTCTAAGAAGTTCAAGAGCCAGCGATCAATCCAGAAAGGCATGGTGACTATTTTTTGGGATGACAGGGGTGTCATTTTCCTTGATTTTCTGAAATGTGGCCGTATCATGATTAGTGAGCTGTGCATTGAGACGCTCAAGAAGCTTAGAGAAGCCATAATGAAAATCTGAAAGGGATCCACATTCACCATGACAATGCGATACCACACACACCTTTAAAATCAGACGATCAGCAAATTAGGCTGGTCGTGGGGACCTCCATCCACCGTACAGCTCAGATCTGGTGGCCTCCGACTTCCACCTGTTCGGTCCAATGAAGGACAGTCTCTGGGAACAATGATTTGATGACATAGAGGAGGTGAAAGTGGCTGTGAAGAAGTGAATACAACAGTCCACACCTGAATTTTTTCAAAGAGGATTCAAGAGTTGAGTTCAATGATGGCGCAAATGCATCGCTTGTGATGTAGACTATGTTGAGTAGTACCTTTTGTATAGAGAAAGAGTTACTCTACCAACATGTGCAATTTGTGCAAGTCTTTATAAACCACTGAAAGGAGACTAATGGGCATGTAGTTCCTGAAATCCTCAACATTACCTTTTTTATGTAGCAGGATCATTGTAGCATTGTTCCAATTCTCCAGAATTTTCCCTTCATTGAGACATCTGGTGAAAACTTGGGCAGGTGTAGTTTCAATTTCTCCACTTGTTTCTTGTATAATGTCCATGGTAATTCCATCTTTTCCGGGAGTTTTTCCCCATTTCATGTTCTTAATTGCATGTGTAACTTCTGCAGGGAGAACTGGAGGGGCTTTGGTACTAGTACCTGTTGTAATGTCTGGAATAGATGTATCATCTCTCTCATACAGTACTGAGTTGAAATCTTTCACCCTTGTCAAAATTTCGCTTCTGTTTCTTGTTACAGTCCCTTCTTTTCTCAGTGCCATAATCGATTTTCTTCCCTTACTGAGGTGTCCCTTTCCTCCCTTCAGGCTTTGGTTGTTTTCAATTGCTTTTCTCACTAGTTCACAATTGAATTTCCTTGTCTTCGGTGACACTTTTCCATACTCTCTTGCATAGGTCTATATATTCCACTTTGGAAGTTACGTATTCTTTATTTGTCCTCATCTCTCTTCTCTTTTGCATCAACATTTTTGTTTTTCCCAGTGGTGTATTGCTAAAAAAGGGAGTGCCGGAACGCACCATGTAACATGAACGATTTTTGAATACACGTGTATATAATAGGCAGAATTTTTAAAATAAAAAAAAAAGGTAAAAAGTACAAGTGTGTACACAAGTAGAAAATGGCAAAGGCTTCACTATTCATTATAGGCTTATTGTCTCAGACGTCTGTACTAAAACTTGAATGGGTGGTCGTAAATTGTAATACTAGTCTTACTGTAAAACATGGCATGAATAGTTGAAGGAGCCGAGAGCTGCTGTAATCAGTAAGAACCTAATAACTAATACAGTTGAGTGTTGTGTTTAAGAATAATAAAAATGTCACTTGTGACTTACATAACTGCATGGATGTAAGTAGGCGAAACAATGTTTAGTTTATCTCCTTAAAGGAATTTGTGTGCTTGACTGCTTTGATCTGGGTATCAGTTGCTGAGCGATGATTCCTCAGTACTTGCAAACGCAATTGTCTGGTTTCACTGTTCAATTTCAATCGGAGGTCCGTGAAGTTTGATGAAAATATGATATGACGCATGATTAATTAGTAATCTTGATCTAGTATCCATGATTATAAGGTTCATAGTGCTAAAGCCTCTTTTACATTCGGAAGAGCTGCAAGAGATAACTTGAACAATTAATAAGAGGAATCAAATTAGATGGAATATCTCATCCGCCATTGTCCAGGATGTCTCTGTAGGCCATGAGTGTCCTCGAAAATACCAATCTGAAGCGGCTGCAAAGAGACTATTTCAGTTTCTCCATAACCTTTCTGCTGGCCATTCGCTAGTTTCTAGAACAGAAAGCTCTGAAATTATTTTGGCTTTACTGGGAATGATGTTTGAAGAGCCTGATTGTAATCGAATTGACTCGTGTGAAGGGGTTGTTGAAAATAAGCAGTGTTTCATATTGTTTAAGATGCTGGTTAAAAACTGAGTGATGATTAACAGAAACAATCTTGATATTATCAGTCAGTTTTACTGAGCAAAATTCCATTTCCTTCTCTGCATTCTCTGCTTCCAACATATGTTTACTTTTACGTTCCTTCATTGAGTATAGAAATCTTGTGGTGCAACGAACTAGCATATCACAAGAGTCATATCTTATCTCTGGAGGGACTCAGAAAGAAGTGAGAGTTCGAATAAAACATCATGCATGAGTGACAGGTCCATTACAAATTGTTTCAATGAAATACGTTTGTAAAACCCCTTGAATTTGTCTTGGTCCGATTGCGAGTGGTTTGTATTATTACTTGCAGACTCAAAGTGACAAGACAGAGATCTATAGCTTTTCCAAACTGCAGAAATGGTTCGAAACAAACTTGAAACGCATTTCAATCCCAATACACGACCGATTTTCTTGATCTCTTCGTTTAACATCGATGCACACCTTTCAATTTTATTTTGGTTTTTGGGAGATTGATTATATAATGAGTACAGTTGTTCGTAAACGTACAGGAATTATCAACACCATGCGCACTTCAGAAATTGCATCTCCAACTGACAGTTCTAATCGATGATGAAGGCAATGTCACACGATAATAGAAGGGTACATTTGTTGCAGCCGTTGTGCAATACCCGATTTTCTTCCCAGCATGACCCTAGCACCATTATTACATGTAAAAGAAACTAGATTATTCTAAAGATATGTATAGTCGAATCCATACATGCTGAGGCATGTTAGTAAGTGATCGGTAATCGTTTTCGCTGTTTGATCAGGCAATTCGATCAAATATAAAAAAATCAAATGTGGATCAATTGACTATCTGTTTCACATTTTAAAAACACTATCAAAGTAGTTTTGGTACTGACAGTTGTAGACTCTTCTATTATCACAGATACTTCTTCATTTATTTCAATTATGCGTTTGCAGAATCTAGACTTCATTTCTCAAGCATCGTGGTCAATTATTAATATCAGTTCAAATCGTTATGTCTAATCACTTGAATGTCACTACGGTCAATTATGTTTATAGCACTAAATCTTGATCACAAACCAGATGAGATTACTGCACCATGTAATTGTTGCAACTGCAACAGTTCAGCATGATCAGAATATGGTCTATCATGTTTAGCAAAAAAATATGTGGTTCTAAAAACCTTGTTAGTGGCCTCAACTTCATTTAAACGGTCTACAATGTTTTCAATCGATTGTGTTTTAGCTCCCTGTATAGTGTTTTCAGCGCTTATGTGTGACTGGGACTTTAAATGCTCAAATAGTTTTCCCCTCAGTGATGTAAGTTGTGCTGTACGAATACTACCATTAAATGAAATTGACACCAAATTCCATTCCTTGGAAACTTTCAGTCCTTGTGATTTCAATGGACCTAAAGTTGTCACGCTAGAACAAGATGAACACCCAATTTTACCAGACCTACAACAATCCATGGGATGGTTTTTCTCTTCTTCTCTTCCACATAGCAGCAGTCCAAATTTCTGGTCATTTGGACTTGAGATTCTTATCACTAGTCCATTTATCATCTTTCGGAGTCCCTTCACTAACAATGCAAACACCATCTCCTTTTGGAATCACTTCACTCTTTGTCAGGTTCACTAACACTTTTCTTTTCTTCAGTGAGTGCTAACTGTTTCTTGTTTTGAGTAACAAATGCATCTATGCATGTTTGTTTTTGTTTCACACTCATTTTTGAAACTGAAACACAAGACACAGCCCAAGAAAAAATTTTGATGCTGCTTGAAAGTAAGTCACCACACAACTGAGAAAAACGAACAGTCATCCCCAATCCCCACCCTCTCTTTTACTGTGCATTGCGAGACCTGTAGATACAACTCTACCTTCTGCAGAATCCGTTGCTAAGTTTTTTTCTTGGCTTAACGAGGATCAGAAGAAATGTTTTAAAATTTCTTCTGATTCCGCCGCGCCAGCAATGTGAGTTGTGACTAAGAGTTTTCACTAAGAAGCCCAATTTCCTACAAATGACTAAAGAAAGAGCATGCATAAGTATTATTTCATTTTACAATATTTCCTAGCCCAAATAATAATTTTTTTATGTTTTGTGAATGCATTCGAACTGTTCAAATACTAAAAAAAGTGGAGGAACGTCATTCCGGCTCAAAAATAAATAGCGGAATGACGTTCCAGCCCCTATACACCACTGGTTTTTCCTGAAATTTTCTTCATATGTAACTTGTTCTTAGTAGCACCTATTTTTTTTGTTTCTGTTTCCATAAGAGCCTGGGTGAGTTCTCTGTTAACTTCAGAAATATCCACTTCTTCCAATGTTAGGCTTTCTAAAGCAAAGAATCTGTTCCTCAGTTCCAACTTGAAGGTGTTATGGTGTTTTTTAAGGTTGGTTATGTCAATACATTTCGTTTTTCTTATGAGTTTGCCACGTTCGAGTTTAGTATCGAGGTGCATCTTACATCTTGCCATTCTATGGTCACTACCTGTGTTGAACTTGTTTAGCACATTGCAGTCTTCAATGACAATTTTTTTGTTACACGTAATAACATCAATTTCACTTGTCATCCCATTTGGATGTCTCCATGTCCATTTCCTGTGTGGCTTTTTCTTGAAAAAGAAGTTCATGATGAAAAATCTTTCTGCATACCTGCCAACTACTATGGAATTTCCGTAGTTTCTACAGATTTAGTTGTCTGACTATGGAGTTACGGGCCTCGCTGTCGAAGCTACAGATTCTACAAATTTTATTTTATTTTAATTTTGCTAGTTTCACCATATACATGAGATGCTTAAGCGGATTCACCGAATTCCGTGTGTTTTTTTTGTCATCATTTAGATCGTTCTCAGGATCGATGCAAAACTGAAGAGAATTTGCGGGAGGGAGCGTTTCCCGTCTGGAGATGGTATTTTGTGTTTCAGAACTTCCAAAAACGTAGTTAAACGGAGTAAAAGAAATTGTCGTAATCGTGATTTTTTTTTTTTTTTCGCCCGAAGTTGCCTAATGTGTCCAGTATTCTTGGTAAATATCATTTTATTGCATAAATGTTTGTATTTTTCAGCTTGAAACTGTAGGCAACAATTTGCGAAAAATGGAGGTTAGGCGCCGCAAAAAATTTCCCGTAATCTTTCAGGTATCAAATTCTTCCATGAATTCCACCTTTTCCTTATTATTTTGGTCATTCATGAGATCAGTACACAAGTGAACAGAAAGGGGGGATGATGTGACTGGGGGATGACGTTCGTCGGACGATAGAATTCCATCTTTACGAAACTTTCGAAAACGGAAGGTCGACAGAGTTCGGATTTTTTCTTGCAATGTTGCCTCTGCCCAGTGTTATGGTTAAATAACGTTTTACTGCATAAATATTTGTATTTAAGCTTGAAAATAGTGGAAAAATTTTGAAAACCGGAAGTCAGACGATACAAAGATTTCTCCCGTAATCGCACCGCCCATGCGGGATGCTAAGTATCCCCTATCCCGTAAGTTTTTGCCTTAAAGCTTGATAAGGGAGGGGGAAATTCCCGAAAACGGAAGTGACAAAGTTGGAAAATTTGTAAAAATTGATGCATGTTGTTCAAAAGCATTGATATTCTCAAAGTTACACCATTTATCTAAAATAGTTAATAGTTTTTGATATCATGCACTCATGGTGCTCAGACTGAAAGTTCTTTCAGCATGATGAATGAAGTTATTGTTATCAGAGGGCATAAAAAAAAAAGAAGGAAAAGCATCAATGAAGAAATAGGGAGAGAAAGATATCAGCAGAAAGAAAAATTAAGCAATGGATTCTGTGCTGCTGCAGAATCAACAAAATGCAAACTGACAGTAGTTCGTGTTCTTGCTGTGTGTTTTGATTTTTCACCCAGTTAAAAGGTTCAGCTTTTTTTCCCCCTTCTTTAGTCTCATCTTGTCATAAACTGCAATTTTAGAGGCAGTGTGATCATATGGTAAGTACAGGTTCATGCACTGCGAGTTCACTTGCTTGGATTTCCCCGTCTGTCAAGCGTTGAGGAATTTGGAATGCATCTGGCTGATTTTTACTGGTGGAAGTTTCGTACTTAAATCTCACAATGTTAGCTATTGTGCCCTCACCAGGAGAATCAACTTCGTGTTTTGCACGTGTTAGTTTCATTAGTTTTCTTGTTTACTGTAATGTTTTATCATATTTCTTTTTCACAAAGTAATGCATAGTTTTCTCAAAAAGCATCTATGTATGCCACACAATAATACCGGTTACTACTGACAAGGCTCTTGCCAATGTTGGCAGGTATGTTTCTGTTTCTGCAAACTCTACGAGAGTATTTCCACGTTGATTTCTGTTCCCATAGCCAAATTTACCAACTGAAGTTTCATTCTGTTGCCTTAATTTTGCATTGAAATTGCCCATAATGATCTTCAAGTGCTGTTTGCCTTTGTTTATTTAGATTCCAAATTTCCTTGTAAAATTCTTCAATTTCTTCTTCAGGATGACTTTGTGTTGGATGCATAAGCTTGAATATTCTGAGCCTGGTATCTTTTTGAAAATTGAATAACGTGTCGCATAGCCCTGTCCGAGGAACTTTTAACTTCTAGAACATTGTCCTTCAGTCTTTTGTTTATTATAAATCCAATGCCACTAGTTTTGCCAGTATCTGTCCCACGATTAGAAGAGATGTCCACTTTTCCGTTCAATGAGATCTCTTTTTTCTTACCTCGCTTAGTTAGCCCCACAGTGTCCCGGTTGATCTTTTCGAGTTCCTCCAATTCAAGGAGCCTTGAATCAGAAGATCAGGAATGCTCATTGAACGTAGCCAAGGTCAGCATCAGATTGCAGCCTAATCCTGTCCTCCGGTGATTCTTAGCACCCTCTGCAGGGGTCGGAGTTGTCCTGAAGTTCCTAATTTTTATTTTTTTTTTGTCCTGAAATGTCCTTGTTTTTGTTCTATATCGTGAAAATTTTATTTTAATCCTGAAATTTTAAGAATAAAATAGTAAACTGTATAGTGATTAATCATGTAGCGTTTACAAGAACCGTGTAAATAAAAAAAATGGAATGAGATATACTCTATCGTTGTGACGTCATTGCCAAAAACTCACTCTTGTAATTTGTGATGTGTGCGGATGCATTGCTGCTTTTGTGAGATCGTTAGAGAATCGAAGCTGCCGTTAAGTCACTTCCTACGGAGGACACATAGAGATGCCAACAATTACGGAATTTTTGTAATTATTACAGATTTCCCCGGGATTACGGATGACAACGAAAAATTACGGATATTCTGATTTTCGCTGTTATTAAGAAAGTTTTACTGGTTTTGTAATTAATCAATGTAAAAGCCTGTGAACAAAGTTCATAACACAGCTCTTTGTTTCTTTCTTTTTTTCTGAGGAAGAATTTATTTTGCTTGAAAGAGTGCAAAGACGAGAGCGGCACCAGGCCGGGATTACGTAGGCCCAGCTTGCTTCTTTGGCCATGACCTGGGATTGCATAGGCAAGCGTGCTTCTTTGGCCGTGGCCCGGGATTACATTGTCCCGAAGCCTCTGAATAAAGTTCATGATGAAGCTCTTTCTTTCTTTGTTTTTTTTTTTTTCCGGGAAGGAATTTGTTTTGCTTGAATGTTTAGAAGCAAATATGTGGAATAAAACGTATTTTTGAATTCAACATCATTTGCATTTACGCTCTCTAGCGGCAAAATTGTATATCATAAAAAAAAAACTAATTGAAGGACCATCATTCGCACATTTCAAGCTCTCCAATGCAAAAAAAAAAAAAAATGAATCGGGCAAACAGTTGCAGAGATATCGTGGGTACAGACAGACGGATGGACAAACCGGTAACATGAGCACGATCTTTTTTTACAAAAGACGTGCTAAAAATGGCGACTGCCTGCAAAAATTTGGCCATGGCCCTATATGCCTACATAGTTCTGTGGTTCTGTTGCTGTTAGTGTATCTGGAATGTGAACTGATAGCACTTTTTTTGCTTACCTTAAATTTGAAATACAATAGCTGTTTAAGTATTGCCAGAATTGAAAAATGGTTTATTTCAGCATGTTCTCTAAGCAGATTTCTACAAGTGATGTAAATTTCATATTTTTGTGTTCAATACTTTTTGCGCTGCGAGCTAGAAAAGCATGAGTGTTGCGAAATTTCTTAAACAGTGGCGGCTACAGTTAGCCTACTTTTTTAGAATAGAGAGATTATGTTTTACTACTGTTCTTTAAATTTATTACTGAATATAATTTTACAAAAAAGCTTATGTTTTTCATAGTGAGGAGTGTGTGAAGAATGCACTTGTTTTCAGATTATTTTGATGAATGCATTGACTTCTATTTCGTGTGAAGAGTGCACTTGTTTTCAGATTCTTTTCATGAATGCATTGCCATTTCGATAAGAGTAATTTTCAGGCACACGAAGATTTTCAATTGCAGATCTTTTCAAAATTTCTGTTTGATCCTTAATATCACTGCCGAATATCCAATTTTACAGATGTACGAAGATTTGAAAAGCAGCAAGCAGCACTTTCAAAACTTCTGTGGAAAGATCCTTTCTTTATTGCATGAATTTTTTGCAATTGAAATTCATTTTTAATTAGGTATCTTTAAATGGATCGATAAGTTCTTTGACGATATTCCAGTTCTCATGTCGCCCTGAAACAGATTTGAAATCCATTTCTTTTGCTGATAGGTTTTTATCACTTCAAAGAAGTATCAATCAAATTTTTCTTTCAACACATTCAAATGAGCAGAAATCACAGATATTATGCTGTCAGCTAACTTCACTCCATGCTTTTATATTTTCAAGTAATTACAAAATTTTCACAAGTCAAAAACTCAAAAACCATAACTTTGGTTTTTCCCTTATTTATACTCAGTTTGAAATTCATACAAACTTCGTACATCCGGGCCAGCATACTCTGCAACTCACTTTCACTTTCTGTCAACAGGAAAGTGAGTTGCAGGGTATGCTGGCTCAGATGTACGGAGTTTGTATGAATTTCAAACTGAGTACAAATAAGGGAAAAACCAAAGTTATGGTTTTTGAGTGAGGAACTGTTAGTACTGAATGCAAGGTAATTCTAAATGGCACAGTTATTGTCCAGTAAACAAGTTTGTATATTTGGGAAGCATGTTTGACAAGGAGAACAAATTAGGCCGCCCCGGTGGCGCAGTGGTCTAAGGCACTGGCCTCTGATCATTCGTCCGTAAGGGGTCCGGGTTCGAATCCCGGTCAGGCATGGATGTTGTGTTTGTCTTACAGCACTGGCTCTCTCCCTTCCCTGGAACCAGTGACCCTAAATTAGGGACGGGCGACTGCTTTATAGCCCATTGAGTTGCTCACGGTGGTCGTTAAACCTCCAATCAAAAAAAAAAGAACAAATTAGATGGCAAAATTAGTAGGTGAGGGAACTCTTCATTGAAAGCCATAGTTGCTTTAGGTGGTTTTCACAAGAATTATGAGTTCTCAGGAGAGTCCCACATTGCTGTGTATGAAAGTGCAATTGTTCCTACTCTGCTGTATGGCAGTGAAACCTGGGTACCACAGAAGAGACATGAGAGTCTTTATGTGCTGAAGAGATGTGTTACTTATAGGGGGGTTGTGGGAAGACATGTTCTGATCATGTGAGAAATGAAGATGTTTTGCAGTTGTGTAATATGAAGCAAAATGTTGTTAGCAAGGTGGAAAGTAATATTCTTAGGTGGTTTGGCCATGTTGAAAGAATGAGTGATGAGATGCTTACTAAGAGAATTTACTCAGCCCAAGTGGCAGGAAAGAAAGGTAGAGGAAGGCCAACGAAATCATGGGAGGACCAGATTCAGGAATGTCTGCATGAGAAAAAGATTGAGTATGAAGTACAAAAGGTCGTGTGTGTGTCATGTTAATGAAGCTCGAGCTGTGTGCCAAGATTGCTGTAAATGGAGATGGTTGATATGGCAACAGTAAGTTCTTTCCATGAGGAGCTAACCTCTGTATATCAGATAACAGCTTAGTAATATGTATTGTACATACATACCTGTCAATATTGGGTAGAGCCTTGTCAGTAGTAACTAGTATTATCGCGCTGTATACATACACGCTTTTTTACGAAACGATCCTTCTCTTTGTGAAAAAGAAATACACACCACAACAAACAAGGACACTAATGAAACAAACATAACAAGTGCAAAACACACAGTTGATTCCCCTGGTAGGAGTATAGTAAGTAACATTGTGAGATTTAATTTCGAAACTTCCACCAGTAAAAATCGATCAGATGCGTTCAGAATTTCATGCATGACAGATGGGAAATCCAAGCAAGTGAACGCGCAGTGCACAAACCTCCACTTACCATATGATCATACTGCCTCTGACATTGCAGTTTATGACAAGATGAGACCAAAGAAGGAAAAAAAAACTATGTTTTAACTATGTGAAAAATCAAAACACAGCAACAATGTGGACTACTGTCAGTTTGTCTTTTGTTGATTCTGTAGCTGCACAGCATCCATTGCTTCTTCTTTCTGCTGATATCCTGATATCTTTCTCTCCCTATTTCTCCATTGTCACTTTTCTTTCCTTTTATATATATATATATATATATATATATATATATTCCATGGAGGAGACTGGCACAAGACAGACCGTTGTGGAGGAAACTTGGGGAGACCTTCGTCCAGCAGTGGATTGATAATGGTTGACAATGATGATGATGATGATATATTCCAATAACAAACATTTCATCCATCGTGCTGAAAGAACTTTCAGCCTGAGAACCATGAATGAGTACATGGTATCAAAGCTTTAACTATTTTAGATAAACGGTGTAACTTTGAGAATATTAATACTTTTGAACACCATGAATCAACTTTTACCTTCGTCACTTCCGTCTTGGGGAATTTCCCTTTCCCAGCTTGAATGCATGGGATGGGAAAACGCAGAAGAGAGGGGACATCGCGCGTGGGGTGGGGGATGATCACGGGAGAAATCTTTGCTCTGTCCGACTTCCGGTTTTGAAAATTATTCCCTTATATTTTCTAGCTGAAATACAAATATTTATGCAGTAAAATGTTATTTAACAATAATACTGGAGAAATTACGATTACGGAAAAAATCTGAACTCCGTGACCCTGCCGCCACCAATTCCCCAAAAATCTCTGTTCACTTGTGCATCAATCTCACAAATGACCAAAATAATAACGAAAAGGGCGGAATTCCTAGAATTCTCCAAAGAAGATCACGAAGAAATTTTCAGTGTGTCTAACTTCCGTTTTCGCAAATTGTTGCCTACAGTTTCAAGATGAAATACAAACATTTTTGCAATGAAATGATATTTAATAAGACTACTGGGCGCAAAGGCAACATCAAGTGAAAAAAATTACGATTGCAGCAAAATAATTTTACTCGTTTAACTATGTTTTCGGAAGTTTTGAAACCTGAACTACCGTAACGAGACGGAAAACACCCCCACCCCCCAACTCAATTCAGTTTTACATCGATTTAAAATGACATTTAACAAGACTACTGAGCACAAAGGCAACATCGGGAGAGAAAAATTACGATTACGGCAAAAATTTGTACTTTATTGAACTACCATTTTTTTTAATGTTTTGAAACACAAAATAACGTCCCCAGATGGTATTTCGTGTTATTTCGTAACAGCAAAAAAAAAAAAAAAATGAAAATTCGTAGAATCCGTAATTTCGACAGTGAGTTCTGTAGTCAAACAACTAAATTCGTAGAAACTACGGACATTCCGTAGTTGTTGACAGGTATGTACATACATACATATGTATGTATGTAAAAACCTTTCTCTGCCCACCAAAAATTTCTGTGTTTATTCAGCATTAACACATATTTGCCTGTATTAATTTTCCACTTATTCATTCTGGCTCACTATGACTCATGATGGCCTAGTTTTCTGGGTTTGTGCTTTGTACTAAATTGAAATAAAAAATAACCACTGTGTACCCTCCTACTGACATTCTTCACCAGGCTAATTCATTGTGTAGGGAGGATGTAAGGTGAAGTCTAGAGTGATTGGTCCATTCTTTGAGCCTTTCATCACTTCTCTCTCCTCATTATTCCACCCTGCAGCTTTAGGTTGCTGGTCAGCCTTTGGCTTATTTTTAAGCATTCACTGAAAATATACCCAAATTGAAATTTATTGAACTTGAAATTTTAAACACCAGGAAATTTTGTACTATCAGTGTTTATTATGTGAGGGACACATACACACACACGCACGCACGCACGCGTTGCATAAAACACTTGCAGAATTTTGGCAAAATGTATGCTCAATTAACAGTAATTGAGAGTTGGGGAGGGAGAAACTACAGTCTAGCCTTCCAATTCTGCATTTATTTATTTTTTCATAACTTGCTTTTCTTGGATGATTAAATGAAATTAATTGAAAAAGGAGAGAGAAAGAGTAAACTATTTTGAAATTGAGCCCAGATGTAGTGAAATAATTTTATATGAAATGCCACCTGAGCATATTTCACCTTAGTCCATGCCTGTGCTCATTGGGTAGTGTACAATATTATAATTGTCTTCTTTGCAAACAGGGTGGAATTACTTTTATTTAGTGTTAAAATATGCTTGACACTAGAGCCATCTGTTGAGTTTTACCTGCTTTTCCGTATATTTTGTCCTGTTGTTATCTTTGTTTTTGTTGAAGGTTGTTGAGAAGACATCCGATCCTTAGCTGATTTTCGGTGAATGGAGTTGCCACTGTAACTGGTAAACCTCCTGATGCAATGAGTTGACAATCACTGCTGGATGAGGTTTTCATAATGAAAGTCTTAGTGGCACACTTTTGTGGCCATACTTCACATAACAAGTTCTGAAAACTACAGTGCAGAAAAAAATGTCCTGTTGACTTTACTGGTTTACCTAGAAAGTTCTGAATTCTTTCTCTCGAAATGTTTCGGAACAGTTCATCATCTTAAATTGTTCATGAAACAAATTCAAGAATTCTACTGTTCATCACTGTTGGATATGTTCTACTGGTTTGAAACACAATGAGACTTCCAGGACTTTTCTGCGCATAGTCAGTGTGATGCAAAATTTTATGGCAAGAGGGAAAGCATAGTTTGTGAATTTTGTACTTCATGAACCATAAGTTGTGTGCATAGTGAGTGGACCAAGTGTGATCCCAGTATATTCAGAAGTTATTTGAAAAGCATACTGTATAGTGTGTAGGTTGTGATTGCAATCTCCTGACAAGTACGCCTGTTAATTTTTTTTTTTATAATAGTTCATAATGCATTGGTCTTATGGAATATGCAATGTGTATAAACATGCACCATTTATTTATTTAAAATACGATATTGAAAGGCTGATACACATTTCTCTCCCTGCACTACTTCTTTGCATGTGTGTGCCACACCTTCTACAGAAAATTGAACTCAATCTTTCTTCATTTCAGAAGGACAAGCCTGCTGTTACAAAAATTGACAGTGAGAAGAGCAAGGCCAACGGCATTGCTGTTAAGACCAAGCCTCCACAAGTTAATCACAGCAAAGTAGAAGGGAAAAAGGATCAAAAGAAAAAAACCATCAAGGAAAAGAAAGTAAGTTTCTTTTATCACTTGTTGGAGTCATTATACACTGCTGGCCACCCAAAATGCAACACTAAGAAGGACACGAGATAGCAAAGCCAGATTTACTGGATACATAACAACAGATACAAAGATGAAACAATTGAGCTTACAGGCCCGTGCGACTTGCGGAACATGCAGACATCAATAGTTCATGTGGCCCCCATGGCTGGCAATAATGGCCGCTACACGCCGCGGCATCGAACAAAAGAGGCTTTGGATGTGGGCTTAGGGTATGTCTGTCCAGGCTGCTTCTACATGTTGCCACAGTTCATCGGGCGTAGCCGCAGGTGGTGCTTGCCGGGCCACTCGGTTGCCGATCAGTGACCAGACGTGTTCGATGGATGACATATTGAGAGAACAGGTGAGCCACGGCAGCAGTAACACCTGGTGGGCCGTGAAGAATTGTTGCATGATGCATGCCACTTGCAGGCGAACATTGTCCTGTTGAAACGTGGCCGCTGGCAGGTCCTACAGGTAAGGGAGGACTACAGGCTCCAAAATGTCGGAGATGTAGCTGTGACTGTTGAGTGTACCGGCGATGCGTACCAGAGGTGTGCTGGTGCCATATCCAATTGTTCCCCAAGCCATAATGCCAGGCCGACAGACCGGTATGGCGATGCTTAATGCAGGCCTCATACAGTATCCCGCCGTGGTGCCGCCACACGCGGATCCGACCGTCGTGGTGTTGCAGGCAGTAGCGGGATTCATCGAAGAAGACAATGTCGTGCCATTCCGTAGTCCAGGTGTGTCGTTCAACGGCCCAATGCCGCCGGTGGTGTAACGTCAATGGTAACCGGAACACAGGTAGTTGCGCGATACACCCTAATTCCTGCGCTAACGTTCATGATGTGGCGGTGAAAGCCGCCAATGCCCGCCGCACAGCATGCCGGTGCTCTCGTTCGGTGGTGTGCCTTGGCTGCGGCAATCGCTCATCTCGGTCCGTCCATCCCTCCTGCACCCACCGAATCCATACTCGCCTCACTGTGGCTGGATGTCGTCCCACACGGGTGCCGATGTCTCAGTACGATAAACCGCTGTCACGATAAGCCACTATTCATCCTATGTTGAACTCCAAAACGTGCTGGAATGACTGTCGTATTCTGCGACGAGGCATCAGGCAGCTTCCCACGCACTGGTCCGGCAACACAACACACTTCCACTACTTACAACCCCGCCTTCTGTGCACCCTTCTTATAGTGTGTCTCGGTGGCGTGCCAGGCGCACATGATTTGCGTATGTCATGCAATGCTAATCGTTTGCATGTCCTCTCGCGGGCAACGCATGCTGCGAATTTCAGGCCAATTGGATGCTTCCTTCTTGGTGTTGCATTTTGGGTGGCCAGCAGTGTATTACGTGTTGTTGCTCGAAAAGGTCACCAATTTATTGTCTGCTTTGCTAAGTTTTTATAAATTGATATATTTTGAGCTGTGTAGCACTTATGTTGAGAAGGTAGCATCCAGAAAAAAATTGGCAGTTAAGAATCTGGCTAAAACAAGAATTGAAAAAAGAATAATGAAATAAAAAGTAAATGAATTGAAAGGGTTTTTTTTTTTTTTAGTGTTTTATTTATAATAAACAAAAGACTGAGCTCCAGTTAATGTTTTCTTGGTCAGCATGGGTTCTTTTTGAAATGATTTTAAGTTGCCTTTTTTTTTCTGTGAGATTTTTAAAAATTGAATAGCTTTTAGCAGTGCAAAGAATTCATGATGGGTTATCTTCATAAATTGAACCACACTAAACAGTTTTAATTTTATGATGGTATCACATACCGTTCACAGTTATGAGTGCACAGTAAAGGTGTAATTGTTTATTGCAATTCTTGCTTGCTTTTTGGTTATGCTTCAAAGCAGGAATCCATGCAATAGGTGCAGATGATTAGGCAAGTTCCTTGACTTCCAGTGAGAAGCTGCACAAACTGGATTGACAAGTGATGTTCAAAGAAGAAAAAAATCATGATAATCAATTATTAGAACAGTGCTTTATTTGCTAATTTAGCGTATAGTATGCATAACAGTGACTTCAAACAAGTTAGGGCTGTGAACTTTTTTAATGGTGCATTATTTATGCTCAGCAAAAAATTGTGACTCTTTAATAGAGGGAAGCTAAGTAATTGACTTGGACGCTTTTTTCAGCAGAAAAGCAGACACACAAAGTTTAATTAAGCTGCAGGAATTTTGTCTATGTGTGTTATTTTATAATTAATTGGTATTTTTATATGAGTAGAAATGTCACTAATCTTTATTTTGTGGCATCATTAACTGTTACATGTTTGTCCAAATTTCATCATTTTATTATTTTATGTGTTTGTATTTTATATATTGTGTACTTGTTTGGTTTTCCAGACTATGGAGCTGTTTAAGCCTGTATCCAGTGTCATTTATATCCCTATTATAATAATTCTGACTGTTAATTTCTTTTGGTTTGGAAGTTCAAGGAACTTATTTTTCATGTTGAGTGGGAATAACCTGTACTAATTAATACTAATTAACCTCTGCTGTCATGCATTATTTGTAGCTTCCCAGCTCTTCTGATTTTTCTGGGAAACTCAAGATTTTCTGATTTACTCTCTTAATCTCTGTTTTCCAGAAATTCTTGTTAAAAGTTGTAAAAAAAAAGTGCTTTTTGAACTTTTACAGATTTTTGCTAAAAAAACAATTCCTTTGAACATATATACACATGGTTCGTTCGCGTCCTGGAAATCCTGGAATTTTATCCATTCCTGCCGTTTTGTCCCTGCACTATGTTTTGTAGTTGAGAATTTTTCTACTGACATAACTTATGTCTGACAAATTTCCTTCCCCACCCGCTGAAAAATACAGTGGTGGTGGGGGTGTTGTTTTTCTTGTCTGTTAGGAGGACTGAAACTGCGTTGTTAGCATCTTTTGCACGTGACAATGTTATCGCTTTCTCTGCCCGATGCTCGACCGGGGAGACCATATCTCTGCAATTATTAGTTCGATTTGTAAAATTATTTTTGTATTGGGAAGCTTAAAATGTGAGAATGATGATCCATGCATTCCTGTTCTTTTTTATCCGATGCACAACTTCACCACTAGAGAGCACAAATGGAGATTGTATCGAATTTAAAAGGCATTTTCTTTCATATATGTGCTTCTAAATATCCATTTGAAAAAATGATTTTTTCTTTCGAAGACTATTTTGGTTACAAGTCCTTTTTTTCAAATAATGCGCTAGGGGTGTAAAGGTAAATCGTGATTTTCCCAATATCTCGCTTCTAAAAGTCCGATTTGAAAAATCCTTCCTGTGTTGGATACAGCTCTTGAGGGGAAATGTTTTACATATAATTTCTCATTTTTGGTAAAGAATGGTTTGGCTACCAGGGGTCGTAAGTGTTTATCTTTGCTTCTGATGTATTTGCAACAAAATCTGAGCTGGAAATTCAATTGAAAAAATTCCTCCGTAGATTGATACCACTCACCTCGGAAAACTTTTTGAGAATACCTCCTGCTTAAAATAGTGCAAAATTTTTTCACCAGGGGGGCGTACACATATGTCTTATTTTTGTCCGTATATCTGTTTCTAGGAGTCCGATTTGAAAAATTGTTTCTTTGTTGGAGAACATTTTCAACGCAAAATGCTTCTCGTGTAATTTCAAATATTAACGCACAAGTGCGACACTAAGAGGTGTAAGTTCACATTTCTGTTTACAGCAATATCTGTGGGACTAAAAATCCAATTAAAAAATATTCCTTTTTGATCAGATACTATTAACTATAAAAACTGTGAGCATTTTCTTCTTAAAATAATGCACAATTTTGCCACTAGGGAGCACAAATATTTAATCTATTTTTCTCAATATCTGTACTTTAAAAAAATATATATATTTTAACACCATAAACCATTTACCTTATAGAACACTAGGGTTTGATTTGAGGAGGATTGTGGTTCACAATTCTGCTCCTAGGTGATGTCTGTGTACTTCCATTTACAGCCTATCTCTGTTTCCAAAAACCCTATTGAGAAATTTCTTTTTTTGCTGTATGCCATTCGCTATAGTGAATAAGATTTTTGCTACAATAAGAAGATCCTCTTCAAATAATGTACAACTCCCGCTAGGGGTTGTAAAGGTCAAAATGTTTTTCTTGCTGTCTCTGCTTCTGGGAGACATATTTGAAAAGTTATTTTTCCTTAGCACAGCTTTTGCTATGAAGAATGTTTTTCGCCTGTTTTCAACTTTTCCATTATGCAAAATTCTTCTGCTAAAAGGCATAGAGTTATATCACGTTTCCTTCTATATCTCTTCTTTTAACTGTTTGATTTGAAAATCTTTTTGTCTCTACTACCTTCCTTATGCTATGGGAAATGTTTTTTTGCACCATTTGTTAATTTTCGTAACATACTTTTTAGCCACTGGTGGAAGTAAATAGCTGACTTTTTTTTTTTGTGTGTGTGGGTTATTTGAACCTTAACTGAAATTTCTAATGAATACTTTATGTAAAAATTTGCCATAAAATCAAATTGCTTTTTAATGTCAGAAACTTAAACCTAGTCGTTTCTTAGTATTTTCTGAGCTAAGTAATCTACTTTGCATCTTCTATAATTGGTTTTCTAATCATGCCCAGTTAAATTGCCTTGTTCACTAATGAATGCAGTTGTACATTTTATGTTGGAAATTTTTGTGCATTTATGTTGGAAATTAAGTAGCTGATTTTTTGTTTGAAATTAAGTAATTGATTTATGTTGGAAATTAAGTAGCTCATTTTATGTTGGTAATTAAGTAGCTGATTTTGTGTGTGTGTGTGTGTGTGTGTGTGTGTGTGTGTGTGTGTGTGTGTGTGAAATTTGCTTATGAATGCTTTAGGTAAAAATTTGCCACAAAATCAGATTGCTTTCTAATACCAAAAACTTAAATCTAGTTGGTTTTTTTTTTTTTTTTTTTTTGTATTTTCCGAGCAAACTAATCACTTTGCATCTTCTATAATTAGTTTTCTAATCATGTCCAGTTAAATTGCCTTTATCACTAATTAATGCAGTTGTGCACAGCCCTTGGATTTAAGGTTTCCCCATTATTCTCTTTCACTTCATATTGGAAATTTTTGCGCATACTTTTGTTTGCTTGCGAGTACAAATTCAAAACATAGCTACAGCATTAATATTATGTTGAAAATTCCTTCCCTAAATAAAATGTAACACAAATACTTGCTCCCATGAGTACGTGTTTAAGAAATAATAGTTCCTTTGGTCCTTTGAAAAAGTTCCAAATATTTCGTCTGTCCTTACCCTTAAATTTCCAGTGTAAGCATTATTTCAAAATAATTAAATAAAAATAGTATTTTGTGTATTGACTGTGTCGTATATGAAAGCATTTAAAGAGTAATGCCACATGCCTATGTATTTTTGAGATTTATGATGATGTTCTTATTCTGTAATTTGTTTCAATAATTGAACTAAAGCCAAAGTAGAAAAATGAATTTTTCTCAAAATCGGTATAGTATAATATACTGTATATAAAGGTTTAGTAGAGATTAAAAGTGGTCACATTTTCAGTGGCAGTTTTGGTATTTCAGTACCGTAATTTCGAGTAGATAAGCCACGGCGTAAATGAGTTCAAAACTAAATTTTCGTCCCGCGCGACATATACGACTTTTTTTTTTTTTTGGTGGAGCAAAATTATGTAACAGAAAGTGTTTTGGCTTGTTCCATTCTTTTTCCCACGGGGATATACTGTATCTCAATAAAGAGGGAATAGAATAATGATGTTAGTCACGTTGAATAAATTCCACCCAACCCCTCTTAAAACAAGACATGACAATAACAGGTTATAGATTAAGGTGGGACCGGTAAGAGAGAGGTGACTCCAATAAAACTCTGAAAAAATCCGTGGCGGGGGGGGGAGACTTTACAGAGAATCGCCCTTTGTTTCATGCTCAGAGCAACTGCAACTAACTCTCTTTAAACTCGTGATGTCATCAGCTTCGCTCCGAGGCTAACGCTCTCTCTCCCCTCTTGAAACAGGATATCCGACTACCATCCAAGATCGATTGTCATTGGTCAATGACTCAAGGACAACACGTGCAGTTTCTCCGGCAAAAAAAAAAAAATTTAAAGGAGTATTTTTACTCCTTTGAAAAAATGTAGGGCGTAATTTTTAAAAGTAGGGAGTATTTTAGAAAAATT
Organism: Macrothele yani; assembly: GCA_039090855.1. Taxonomy (NCBI): domain Eukaryota; kingdom Metazoa; phylum Arthropoda; class Arachnida; order Araneae; family Macrothelidae; genus Macrothele; species Macrothele yani. Next base: position 107,601,157 of record CM077004.1, on the reverse strand, counting down.
AACAGATGAAATAAAAAAACTTACAAAAATGCCAGGCAATTAGAAAAATCAGTCCAGATTTTTTCATATTAAAAATATTTCACTACCACTCAATGTATTTAGAATCTGGATCCATTCTATTTCTCGTTTTAGTAATAAATATAATATTCGTATTTTAAAACAATAACATTAAATTTATCATGTTTTGTAATGACCACATGCATAGATGCCAACTAGTACGGATTTTCCGTAATTTTACGGATTTTTGGGTGCTGTTACGGAAGTACGGAAACACCGCTGAAATTACGGAAAATCGCCATTTGATTTAATTTTCTGAGATGGAAAGCAAATTTTCATTAACTTAAAAATTTTTGTTGGTTCTTCAAGTTTTTCTGGGGGGAAAAAATTAAATGCTACATTCAGGGCTGCCAGTCCGCGCCAAAACGTTGTTCTTGCGCCATTCTGCTAAAAAATCGCCATTTCGACGAAATCTGCGCCAAAAGTTAAAATTTACCGGTCATCGATATTTTAGCGTTATCTTACGACATTCGAAATCAATTCAGCGGTTAATTCGTACGTGAGATTCTTCCGCGGATTCGCGGAGTCCCCTCCGTTTTTTTTTTTTTTTTTTTTTTTCTTTTTCGAGATCGATGCAAAAGTGAAGAAATTTTCGGGATGTTAGTTGGGTGGGGGTCGTATTCCGTCCGGGGATGTTGTTTTTGTCTTTTTAAACGTTCGGAAACGGAAGTTAAACGAAGTGCAGATTTTTCCCGTAATCGTATTTTTTTTTTCTCGCGCGATGTTGCTTCTATTCAGTACTGTTAAATATAATTTCATTGCAATATCAGCTTGAAATTGTAGGCAACGATTTCCGAAAACGGAAGTTAGGCCGCCCGAAAATTTCCCGTAATCTTCGGCGATGAGTTTTTCACGCTGATTCGAGGAATTTCGTCTTTTTTTGTTATCATTTGGACCATGTACGAAATCGATGCATAACTGAACTTAAATTTTGGGAGGATTGGTGGCGGCAGCGGAGGAGGGGGGGTGTCGTTTTCTCCGTCGGAGGACGGAATTTCATCCTTCGAAAACGGAAAGTAGACGGAGATAAGATTTCTCTGGTAATCGTTTTTTTTTTTTTCTTGCGATGTTTCCTCTACCCAGTAATGTTAGATATCATTTTATTCCATAAATATTTGTATTTCAGCTTGAAAATGTTGGATAAATTTCCGAAAAGTGAAGTCAATTCAGCTTGAAAATGTTAGATAAATTTCCGATAACTGAAGGCTTGAAAAACCGTTATTTCAAGCCATGTTTTCCGATTTAGCTATCGCAAAAAAATATTCATATGGAAGAACCAAGGCTACTGCACTAATTCAGCACATGGCCAGTGTTTCTACAAGTAACATCGTATCTGAAGTAAAAAAATCCTTTTTCTCTATCTACGGACGGAAGTAATGATGCCAAGCAAATAAACTATCCCATTACAATAACATATTTTGACGATAAAATAGGGAAAAATTCAACTGTTTTGTTATCATTGGTTGAATCAAGTAATAATACAGGTGAAGGAATATTCAATGTTTTGAACAATGAGTTTGTTAAAAAAAATATCTCATGGAGCAACTGTGTGTCATTTTCCTGTGACAATGCTAACACTATGATAGGTCAAGTAAAAGGTGTTGTTTCTCACATAAAGAAGGTTCAGCATGCAATCAAAGTGCAGCGATGTTCATGCCATTTAGTAAATTTAGCTGCACAGAAATCTGCTACTCAACTGAAAGAATTTAATGTTGAGCAGTTTCTGATACAGTTTTTTTTTTTTTTTGGAGAAAAGTTCAAAGAGGAAACAATCTAAAACTGAGTCAAGCTGTGGTACTAAACCACACAAAATTCTAAAGCATGCCAATACTTGCTGGTTATCACTTTTGGAATCCATTGACAGAATTTTAGAACAGTGAGAGGCTCTAGAACATTATTTCAGTGACAATGAAGAAGCTAATTCACAGTATAAGAACCTTGCAAGTATGATTGGAAATCCTTCATCTAAACATTGTCTTTTTTTTATCGGCTACTGTTCCTTTATTTACATCTGTTAACGTGTTCTTGCAGCAGGAAGCTCCGCTTATGCATGTATTAAAAAGAAAACTTCATAGTCTGTTATCTGAATTGCTTGTACGATTTATCAGGCCATCGACATTTGATGTGACAGCAACATCTCTTGCAGATGGAAATTTTGAAAGAAGGAGAAATCAAAAGAAAACTGTGATCTCGTAATTGGGTCAAAAGCGAGATCTTATATAGGCACAACTGCAGATCTGAGTGAAGACACAGTGGCTCCTTTTTATTCTGAGGTAAGGGAATTTTACAAGGCAGGCTGCAATTACATTTTAAGAAAATTTCCACTTAATGATGAATTTCTGAGTCATGCTGAAATTGCTGATGTAGCATTAAGGCAAAGTGTTTCTTTTGCATCAGTCCAATATATGTGTTCCCTGTTTCCAGTTTTGAAACCAGAAGAATCTGACAAGGTGGAATCTGAATTTACTCACTACCAGTTTGAAAATTTTAACTGTGCTGTTACTTCTGGGAGAATGGATGAAGTGTGGCACAGAATTTCTTTAATGAAAAATGAAAGTGGCCAGTTAAAGTATGAATCATTAAGCAAAATTATGAAAATGATTTTAATAGTCCCTCATAGCGCAAGTACAGAAAGAATTTTCAGTATTGTGAAAAAAAAAAAAACCATGAATGATTCAGACCTAATTTAAGTAGTCATGTGCTGTCTTCTTTATTAGTAGAAAAAATAAACAGCATTGCACACAGTGAACTATGCTATCAGAAGAAGTTTTCGCAAATTGAACTAATTAAGGCCAAAATGGCAACTACAGCCAATTTATCATAATAATTTGGCAACATTCCAAGGAATAATTTTTCTTCATATCTGGAGGTAATTTATTATATTTTTCTGGTAGACAGTATTTTAAATTTTCCCACTAGCAAATTATTTTTTATTGTATTATTATTGTTATTATTTTGTTAATAGTTCTGACAGATTAAAATTTGTTTCAGTGTTAAATACCCAAATTTGCCGCTGTAGACTGGATTACTGAAAATTACTGAAAAATGAACATGTTGGTTACTGAAAACTACTTTGAGAGGTTGGCATCTATGCACATGAAACAGCAACGTGTTCGAGGAGTGAATATGTTGCACTTTTGATATTCTTATAGACATCTAAAAATATGAGTATCTAATAAACTTCTAAACAAGTTCCACAGCCACTTTTGCCTTTTGTTGACTCCACAGCATCCAGTGCTTAAATTTTAATTTTGCTGATATCTTTGTTTTCCTTCCTATTTCTTTATTGTCACTTTTTTATGTCATTGCATGGCAGTTTTCTCCATCATGCTGAAATAACTTTCAGTCTGAGGACCATGAATGCATGATAGCTTTCACTATTTTAGATAAAAGATAAATAGTGTAACTTTGAAAATATTAATGCTTTTGAACATCATGCATCAATCCTTACAAATTTTTGAACTTCAAACTTCATCACTTTCGTCCGTTTGCCCCCTATCCCGCTACCTTTATCGAGCTGAACTGCAAACCTTTTTTGAGGGAATATTTAAAAACACAGAATACATGTTCGGAACATCGTTGGGGGGGGGGGGGGGGTTATAGTTGCAGAAGAAATCTTCGCTACGTCCGATTTCAGTTTTCGGACATTTTCCCTCCATTTTAAAGTTCAAGTACAAAGATTCATGAAATAAAATTATATTTAATTTAAACAACAATACTAGGTGGAGGAAACATTGCATGAAAAATAAAATTAAGACTACGGGAGAAATCTTCACTGCGTCTAACTTACGTTCTCGAGTTTTGAAAGACGAAACTTCCGTTTTCGAAAGTTTCAGGCAGAAAACACTACAGATTGCTCCAAAATTTCTGTTCAGTTATGCATCGATCTTGAGGATAACCCAAATTATGGCGGAAAAAATTCCTTGAAGCCGTGGCACTCTCATGCCTGAAGAGTGCCGGAAAATTTTTGGGCTGTCAAATTTCCGTTTTCGGAAATTTTTCCTCTGTTTTCAAACTGAAATGCAAATATTTATGGAATTAAATGATATATAACAACAATACTGGACAGAGGTAACATCGCAGGAAAACGAAATTACGATTACAGAAAAATCTTTATTTCGTTTACTTCCGTTTCTGAAAGACAAAATATTGTTCCGATGCTTATTTTTAGGCGTTGATGTGTGTTTTAGGTATTTCTCGATACATATTTTTACGCATTTCTCAATGCGTATTTTTACGCGTAGGTAAAATTTCAATGCATAAACACACTTTTCGATGCGTACTAGACATGTGATTACGCATTCTGGCGAACTGTGAGCACATGCAAATTTTGTCAGTGACGTAAGCGTTCATTACATTCAGTTTGCCAAATTGCATTTTCTCGAGTTTGCGTTGTTCTACGTTATCATTGAAAGTAAAAGGAAGAAATACAGAAGTTATACTTCTAGTTTTAAGCTAATGGTAAATAAATGTTTTTCTGAATCCTGGAAAAACATCAAAACTTCGATTATTTCGGGCTTCACTAAAGCAAACATTATTTCTAAAAACTGCGGTGAAATGCTAGAAGACAGCGAAAGTGATGTGGACGACCCCGAAGTTTTTTTAGATGATGAGCTTTTAAAACTTTTTAATTCAGACAGCGAAGTTTCCGATTTTGATGGATTTGATTGAAAAACTATGTGTACCATATACTTTCAGAATACTGTATGTGTATTTTTTAAATTCTTGAGTTATAATTGATTTAAGTGCCTTATGAATACTTCGAGTAAATTTTCTTAAATTAGTAAGGGTAAGTGTTATCCTTAAGATTGAATCTTGTTTAATTGATATTTTTATTTATTATTTGAAAGATCAGGTACCATATTTTTATCTACATAATGTTTTCAAGATTCCGCGGTTGTACTACCCCACTTTACTGCAAAGGTGCGGCGTTTCTGTTGATTTTTTTTTTTTTTTTTTTTCCGTTTCGTCTTTTTTTTTTTTTTTTTATCGCTGTGGCGTATATGCAAGTGCTGCTTATTTACCCAAAATTACGGTATTTATTTGTAGTTCTAAGTTTCTGGTTAGCTGCAGCGAACATCATTTTTAGCATTGTGTGTTAAGTTTGCCCAAGCATGTAGGAAGTTGTTTATTGTAGGTTACAGGTTGAACAGACATGGTTTCACTATATTTTAAGAGCATTTGGATCGCATATCCTGAAAAAAAAATACAAAAGTCCTGGAATTTTGTGATTGAAAAAACGAATGAACCATGCATACAGATTTATTATAATTCTTTGAACTGTTATTTGATTTTTTGGCAAAGTTTGTTAAGTACACTCAAAAACAGGAAAAACTGGCTTCATTCAGTGCCATCATCAAACAGAGGTCATCGCTCTTTCCACGTTTATAATGAGTCATAGGAAAATTCTCATTGGCTGCCACTGGGAATCGAACCCAGGGTCTTCCAGTTTCGGGCGGGATATGCTTTCACTACACCACATCAGCCTCGAATTCCTCCGGACTCGCATACACTAACTGCAGATTGCTTCTTGGAGCTCCACACAATGCTGGGGATTCACCAAAGATGGCAAGCAGCAACAGAACAAATAATTAGAAGATGAATGAATAATCAATACAGACACTTGATGTGGACCAGGAACATCAAACAGAGGTCATCGCTCTTTCTACATTTATAAGTGAGTCACAGAAAAATTCTCAGTGGCTGTATTGATTATTCATTCACCTTCTAATTATTTGTTCCATTGCTGCTTGCCATCTTTGGTGAATCCCCAGCATTGTGCAGGGCTCGAAGAAGCTATCTGCAAAATTGGCTTGGCCGTTAGTGTATGTGAGTCCGGAGGAATTCGAGGCCGCTGTGGTGTAGAGGAAGTATATCCGGCGCGAAACTGGAAGGCCCTGGGTTCGATTCCCGGTGGCGACCAATGAGATTTTTTTCCGTGACTCACTTATAAACGTGGAAAGAGCGATGGCCTCTGTTTGATGTTCCTTGTCCACGTCAAGTGTCTGTATTGAATGTTCATTGAGTGCTACTTTTTTTATATATTTTTTTAATAACCTTATTTTATCATGTTTTATGGATGCATAATGCAGTTGTTAGAATACAACTTAGGAGTTGTTTTTTGTTTTTGTTTTTTATTAGAAAACAAGAAATTACTAAATAAATTCTGCTTCCAACAGCAGGAAAATTCCACATTATTTGGATACAATTTCAGTCAGCAACAATGTTACTACCTTATTTGAGCCTGTGTGTAAGGAATAAGATTAAATAACATTTTGTCACTCATCAGATCGTGGAAGTAGGTCTGTCATGCTAAGCATTCAAAACAGAGCTTAATGAATCAATTATATGCATTCTTACTGTCTTTTCTGAAGGTTAGAATTTCATTTGGCTAAGCTTACTTGGTATATAGCAAGATAGTGCGATTCCACTCAAATTTTATTTCTGCATCACAGCTTTATACATAAAAACATGATAGATGATGGCATGCTCTTTTTATTTGCCATACTGCAAATTTGATTTGTTTGTTAAACAAGGTTTTATTCCAAAATGTGACAATTTGTATACCATTTGATGATTGAAAAGTATTGATAATCAGGGTCTGGATGTTGATGACCTAAAAATGCCTTAAAAATGTCCTTAAAAATTGAAAAAATCCCCTTGAAATTTGAAGGGAAAATCAACAGTTTGTATTGTATTTTTTCAAAATTATAAATACCTGTTACATATGAACTGCAATGATCTGTACTGTAATCACTTGCAGGTACATCAGATTTACACTGAATAATTAGATGTTCTTTAACATTGTCAAAAGTGAAAGACTGTCTATTGTCTGAAAGCAAATTCTTATACCTTGAGAATCTTCTCAACATCTACAGATGTGATTGCGACATACTTGAAAAAAAAAAAAAACAGATTCACTTATGAGTAATTCTTGCTTGATTTAAAATGTTTTTGCTTCTCCAGTTAAGACCAGACTTTTTTTTTAAGTGTGGAATCTAGCATTTCTTTCTAGAATATTATTATAGTTTAATTTTGCAACAATAGTGTGTCCAATTTTACCCTTGGCCTTTTTAGTACTTCACTAGCTTCACTGATGTAACCAGTTGCACCAACGAGTTCCATACCTTGTTTTTCTAAGCACTTAATAGTGGAAGATAAAATGCATGTGCAAAATTTTCTTCTATTTTGTTCTCAGAGAACACACCTTGTGAAGTTTGAATAATGCTGCATTCTCTGGTTCAGTCATTTACTTCACATTCTCAAAATTATCACTGTAATAAATGCAAACATTCAGCCATGTTCTGCAATGTGTTATTACAGGCTTTGGTGGCAAACTGTAGGAACTTGCATTTTAAAAGCTTCTATAGGATAACGGGATTTTACGAAAATCTTTCTGATATTAGAAACAAGTTCTCTGTTTCTGGATAATTTGCATGAATTTCCTCTGCAATTCTATGTAATGCGTGGGCAAGGCAACATGCACCAGCTTTGGATAAAAGCATTTAATTGCTTTTCAGCTTTTACTATATATGATGGATAGCACTAAACAGTGTCTTGAATGTAGTGGCCAGAATGAGCTACTTCTGATGGTGTTTTGCTTTGGGTCTGGTAATCCTGGTTTCAAACGCTGCAATGGACCTTATTCATCTCCCATTGCATCACGGGAAAGCTTTTCCTTGGCCGCGGACCAAAAATGGTTTGTTTGCATGCCTTTTCCCATTGCTTAACAAGGTGTGACATTGCAGGGGTTCAGGAAAATCATGATTTTCTTAAATTTATTAATGATATGCCTAACTTTTGCTCCTTGTATGGTTGTGCTAATAAATCCTGCCACCTAAATTTTATAGTGGAAGGAATAACTTTCCATAATTTTCCTCGAAAAAGGCCGAAATCGTTAAAGGAATAGCCGTGTAAAATGAAACACGATGATTTCCATCCCAATGTGCATTCCCGAATAAGTTCTGCCCACTATAATGAAAAAGATTTTGGATATTATGACACTACAAATCAAAGGCAGCTGAAAAAAAGGTGGAAGGAGAAAACTGTTGGCATATTTGGTATCCAGACTCACGGTCTCCACTGGCGATAAACTTCATCGTCGTGGCGACCAAAAATGTTTGATTAAAGTGCCAATTCTGGTGACCTGTGTGGGAAAAACAGTTATTTTATTTAACATGTACTGTACGAAAAATTTTTTTTAACTTGTACGGAAATCGCACGAAATGGCACAAAATTTGAGTTGTACGGAAGTCGGCCATCACCTTTTTCATTCTGCTATTCTGCTTGAACAGCAGGGGGGGAAAAGTTTATAAAAAAGGCGGGCGTCGGTTTTTGATCACAAAGAACATGCCAAAGCTGATGGGTCATCGTGGGGGAACGAGCTTCACAAGGTTGCAGTGGGAATGAAAGCTTCTTGCTGGTGGTGGACAGCCCAAGTGGGGAAAATTTTTATGAAAAAAATTTCTCCAATTTTTTAAATAACCGATTGCAAATTTTACAGTAACCAAAACACGTCAAAATAAACTCCCCTTTGAAACTTCGTTAAGATCAGATTAAAACTTTAGAAGTTAGGCATTTTCTTTTTATTATTTTTAATGTATGTTTGCTGAAAGCCTTCAAAGTCCATAGGAAAATTCTGAAATCCGGAATCGGCAAAGTCTGGATCTCCGGACGATTTCGGATATTTTCAAAGTTGTACTGTAATAGCATTTCCATACCTGTGTACTGCTACGGAATGTCCGTAGTTTGTTTCTACAGATTTAGTTAGCTGACTACAGAACATGCTGTTGAAACTACAGATTCTACGAATTTTCATTTTGTTTATTTTTTCTTAATTTTGTTATTGTTTTATGGTATGCATAAGATTCTTAAGCGGATTTGCGGAATTCTGGGTTTTTTTTTTTTTTTTTTTTTTGTTATTTAGATCATTCTCAGGATGAATGTAAAACTGATAAAACTGAAAACAATTTGCGGGGGGGGAGGGGTCCATCTGGAGACGGTATTTCGTGTCTCAACACTTTCGAAAACGGTAGTTGAACAGAGTGAAACAGTTACCGTAATCGTAATTTTTCTCTCCTAATGTTGCCTTTGTGTCCAGTTTTATTGTTGTTAAATATGATTTTATTTCATAAAAGTATTTCAGTTTGAAACTGTAGATAACAATTTACGAAAACGGAGGTTAGACGCCGCAAAAATTTCCCCATAATCTTCAGGCATCGTATTATTCCACGAAATCGAGGAATTCCGCCTTTTTCGTTATTATTTTGGTCATTCGCGAGATCAATGCACCAGTGAACATAATTTGGGGAGGGGGATGACAGGGGATGTTCGTCGGAGGACGAAATTCCAACTTTATGAAAATTTCGAAAACGGAAGGTCGACGGAGTGGAGAATTTTTCCGCAATCATACACTGCTGGAAAGTGAAAAAAGAACACCAAGAAGGAATTGGCGGACGATCATAAAATATACATATGTTAATAAGGTCGAGTTTACATAGGTGTGATGTTAATTTCGGGACCAACCGGTGAGCGCTTAAGCCACAGCACAGCATAATATGCAAATTATCGTCGGTGGTATTTAAGGAGTACGGCGAAGTGAATGTAATCAGTCGTCAGCGTATGGACACGTGTGAAGACCCTGAAGAAGCTGCAATGCCTGTACATGGAAGACGTGTACGATTTCAGCAGTTATCAGACTTTGAGCGAGGTCGTCTAGTCGGACTCCGCGAGGCCGGGTGGTCGTATCATCGTATTGTGGAACGAATTGGACGGGAAGTATCGGTGGTGATACGATGGTGGCGTAGATGGTCCGAGGAACATTCCCACACGAGAAGACGTGGAACCGGGAGTCACAGACGGAATGATGAGCGGACCGATTGACGCATAAGAAGAGCGGCGTTGTCAAGCAGAACATCCACTGCGACGCAAGTCCGAGCTGCCGTTGCACCTTAGTTGACTGTGCGAACAATCCGCAACCGTCTACTGGATGCAGGACTATGTGCACGTGTGCATCTGGCATGTGTACCTCTGACTCCAGCCCACCGTCAGGAACGGCTGCAGTGGTGTCTCCAACGTCTGCACTGGAAAACGCATTGGCAATCTGTCGTGTTCAGCGATGAAAGCAGATTCTGCTTGGGAGCCTCCAATGGCCGTATGCGTGTTCGCAGACGCACAGGGGAGCGTCTCCACCCTTCTTGCATCCGCCAGCGACACACAGGGCCTACACCTGGTCTCTTGGTGTTGGGAGCGATCAGCTATCACTCCCGTACATAACTAGTGTTTGTACCGGGTACGTTAAACAGCACCTCTTACATCAACAACATCATTCAGCCCGTTGTTGTGCCATTTGTAAGGTCGGTCCATCGTGGTGTTTTCCAGCAAGATAACGCATGCCCACACACGGCACGTGCAATGCAACATGCACTTCAGGGTGTGAGACAACTTCCATGGCCTGCACGTTTACAGGATTTGTTCCCCATTGAGCACGTGTGGGATTTTATAGGACAATGACTTATCCGGTCTCCACGACCATCCCGATTTACGCGTCCAGGTTGAGGATGCTTGGAACTCAATATCCAAAACTTACATCCAACATCTCTACGATAGACTAATGCCAGAATGTGTGACGCAGTTCATGGCGGTTCAACCTCGTACTAACCAGGTAACGTGGAAATGTTATTTTTCAGTTTACCAGCAAATACAGCTGTATTTTGCCATAATGTTTTGATCACGTTATCCTCTGTATTCCATTATTACGCTGTATAAATTTCTTTGGTATCAGACGTCTCCTTCTTGGTGTTCTTTTTTCACTTTCCGCCAGTGTAATTCCTTTTTTCTCGCGATGTTGCCTCTGCACAGTATTACTGTTGTGTAATATTTAACTGCATAAATATTTGTTATTTCAGCTTGAAAATAGTGAGAAAATTTCCAAAACCGGAAGCCGGACGGTGCAAAGATTTCTCCCGTAATCGCACTCCCCTCCCAGCACGATGTTCCCACTCTCCTGCATTGTTTTATTACTTCAGTTTCAACTTTTAAGCATACTATAACTGAAATATTCAAAATAAAACATACTGATAATATACTAAGCAATTTTATAAAAATAATATAGTATGAAATATACAATTTGATTATTTTTTTTTTTTATTTTTTCAAAGTTTGGCCACTAACAATTTTGGTCTTGGTGGCCAATGTCTACTAGCAAAGTTTGTAAGTCTGGATCTTTAATATTTAGATCAGTAAATTACAAATTAATTTCTGCATTCTTTCCCCAAAAAAGAAACAAATCTGTCTATATTTTTTCTTTTATTTAATGTTGTGCATTCATTTAATTTTTAAGCAGATTGCCTAGTGTACGACCGTGGTGGGAAGTTTTTAGTTGTTGTTGTTGTTTTAACCCTAGTTTGTTTCCACATTACATATTTGTCTGGGCTTCTAAATGTTTTGCAAAAAAAGATTCCCAAGTTTATGTTTCAGATGTTTCGCTAATATCTAACAATAAGAACATGAAAATGTTATATACACTGCATATGAAAAATGCTTCGTTAAAAACTTCACGATGACTAATGGCAATGTTCTCCTGCGTCATGCAAAATAAACATACATCGAACACAAAATTGTTGTGGCACATTTTTGCACCTTTGATTTGTTCTTCTAAGAAATTAATTTCTTCTTCTTCACCCTGTAGCTGTATTATTCCTTGGCATACTCCATGACGCCCAACAGGAAGCGATAATCAAATAGTAACAGCATTGAATCCACAGCCATGTTGGTCCACAGAAATCCACTTCTGATGTCACATGAATAAGGTCCATTTGAAAGCATAATCCATGTATGAAAATTTAATTTATTAAAAAAAACTGAAAATGAAAAAAAAAAAAGACCTAAACCCCAAAAAAATGCTCAAAATATATAAAAACAACAACCCCAAAACCTTCAAAACGAGGGGTGGGGGTGGGGAGCTCTAAAGGGCCATTGTCATCAAAGTCCAGGGTCTTGCTGATAATCATCATTAGCTTTGCAGTTTTCTCAAACAAAACAAGTTAGGATATTGCGAAGGGGGGGGGGCTCTAAAGTGCACCTTTTAGACCAGGTAAAAGTACCTTTTAAACCAGGTAAAAAGGTTCAGCTGTAGTATTGATATGTTGTATTATTTTATTTTTTAATAATTAATTTGCATTTGTAACAGAGGTGTGTTATATCATTTTTCTTGCAGGAAGGTGTAGTGGTTAAATCTACCAAAATCTCTGTAAAAAGGCGACTTTCGGAAAGTAGCAATACTAGTTCCACTTCAAGTAAAATACCAAAAACTGTAGATAAGTTCACAGCATTATTAGCTAGCACTCCACCTAACGCAGGGTTTTCCAGTTTATCAGCCATACCACCTACTCAGCCTTACATAAACTCCAGCACAACGAAGCAGTCAGGACTACTACTACGACCATTATTTGTTTCAAGACCTGTAAGTTACTTTTCCTGTATTTATATATATGTATGATAAAAAAGCATTCCTCTAAATTGCTGTACTACTGTACATATTAAATACTGATTTACATGTTTGATACAAATTTTGAAGATGACCCTCCGATTTTTGGCGTACCCGGGCGTTTTCTTGGAGACGCGGGTTCGAGTCCCGCTCCAGGGCGATAAAAATTTTCAAGTTTTCGGATATTATCTGACTTACCATCCTTGTCACATTTACGCCAAAAATCGGATTGTCATCTTCAAAATTTTTATTATATGGCGTAATCCCGTATTTCTTTCATGATACATGTTTGATATTCTATGTGGTCATGACTTGCTCACTTTTTTAGGAATAAAGAAAGTCAGGGCTATAAATGTGTTGCCTCCTTTCTTCCAAGAAAAATAAATTCCACTTTGGTTTTAATGTCAGACTAAAAGAAAAAAGTTCAGTAGTATGCTGAGTAAATTGAACGTGGAATTTAATTGCGACTTGTTTTCCTACGTTTTTTTTTTTTTTTTACTTCGGATCCAACCAGAAGTCAACCAACAACAAATGTGAAAATAATGCCAAAATGTTTTTGTAATACTCACTAAGTAAAGCTGGGGTGAGTTGCTAAAGTAATTGAATGGATCTTAAATTTATTAGTACACCAAATCATTCTGTGCTACATAAAATCACATAAATTATTTTCTTTAACCCATGCATTCCTTTCTTCTGCGAGCTTAGCCTCATGGAAGAGACTAAGCTTGCAGGAGAATCCAACTGGCATTATGGATGTCTGCTTTTCATGAAAGCTTTTGTAAATTTAGTTTCTGTTGTTAATTTGAGTATCTTTTTGTAGTTGAACCATTTGGCTACCTTGTTTTATTGTTTGTGAGAAAAATAAAAACAGAAAATATTGTTTTGACATCTTTTCCTAATGTATATTAAGAGGATAAAAAAATGACTGAATGTATATGTCATATTTAGTTGTGATGGGGGAGGGGAAGATACTTTTAGAAATTAATGAATCTGTTGCAGTGATATTTCTGTTAAACTGAAAGAATTTCATTTGCTTTTTAGACCTTGTTTATTTAATATACAGTCATAATTGGTCTGCACTAGGTTTGTATCCTGTCTTGTAACATATGCATGCATGTCAGTATATTACTATATAATGTGCTTACTTTAATATTTTGTCTTGTCTGTCCATAGACACGTCTCTGCTTTTGAAAGTCAGATTAGAAAAGTGTTTTTTTTCATCAAGTAGACATGCATTACTGAGGAATTTTAAAGTTCTTTATGAGTGTTCGATGCATAGCTTTTCCAGTAGTTACAGGAATGCATTTGTATTACCATAGCTTGTGTTTTAGAGCAAATTAGGGGGGTTGTTGCTCAGGAGTGGCTGGTGCAAAATTTATGAAATCGTTGGTCTAATTGTTAGAACAACATAGGAGATTGCATATGATCTGTGTTGTTAGGGTGCTGTCTACTATTGTGGGGTATAATGGATAATACAAGGGATAGCCAACTGAAAACCTTAAATAATTTTTTTCACAATTTATTGAACAAAAAGTTTTACACGCCTGTATCATTTTTCAATATAATTTCCATTTTGTTCAATACAGTCCTCCTGTGCTTACAAAGCACTGGAGGACTGCAGAAAACCCTGCACAGGAATAACTGTTTTTCCAGTTATTTGGGGAGTAGCACCCCCACGGACTGAGCTGACCCTGTGGTGGTTTATCTTACTTTCTCTTCTTTGTGCGATTACATCACCGGAGGGACAGCTGTTCATCCAGCTGATGGGGAGTGGCCACCCCATGGCCCGAGCTGACATCTATTGTATGATATTTTCCCATTTTTTACCTTTTGCTGTTATCTTGAAATACATCCGCCTGAGTTGTAGGTTGCTGAGGTTGTGATTATGCGCCAGCACCCAAGTTTAGTTTCCCATTCTGTTTCCTTTATTCTTCATTTTTTATTCCCCTCTTTGTTTTTTCGAGCTGGTTAGCTAGACCTACCTGCACGTTTGCCGTGTGCAGTGACCTGTAAGGTGGAAAAGGGTATGCTGGAGGCTGAGGTGTCATTGTCGCCAGCTACCAATACTCCTCTTTGCCCCCCCCCCTGCTTCACCCTAAACGGGTGGCTAGGAACTAACCCACTCCTAGTCAATGAAGTCTGTGGCCTAATGGAGTCCAGACTTCTAATGGCTTGTTGTTCCGTACGGCTGGGTGAGTCTGGGGATAGTGTGGGCATGACAAAGGGGTGTTACCAAGACACAGGAAAATCGCGGTACTCGCGGAGCGCATGTCTGCCCTATCAACTTGCTATATCCACCACTCAACCCTAGAGCCGTGTCCTGCATCCATTTGGGCTTGCAGACCACCGGATCTCCCCTGTTGGGCTCGGTGGTGGGCAGGGAAGTCAGTGGATGAATTCTTTCTTTTTCTTTATGGTTTCCAATAGGAAACACAATTGAAAAAATTCTTCCATGAACTGATACCTCTCACCTTGGAAAACTTTTTGAGAATACCTTCTGCTTAAAACACTACATAATTTTTTCACCAGGGGCGTAAATGCATATCTTATTTTTGTCGATATTTTGTTTCTGAGTCTGATTTGAAAATTTTTTTCTTTGATGGAGAACACTTGGTGCAAAATGTTTCTCATAATTTCAAATATTTCCTAATGCATAAGTGTGCCACTAGAGGGTGTAAGTTCACATTTCCGTTTACAGTAATATCTGTGGGACTAAAAATCCAATTGAAAAATATTCCTTTTTGATCAGATACTACTAACTATAAAAACTGAGCATTTTCTTCTTAAAATAATGCACAATTTTGCCACTAGGGGGCACAAATATTTATAAATTAGTGGTAGACAATGCACGTAACTAACAAACTAATTAAGAAGAAGGTAGTGTGGAGCATGCTAAGTTGCATATAAAAGTTTAATGCAATATATTTCAGCCATTACTCTGGCCTTCATTAGTGCAACTACGATTGGTTTACGTTGCCAGATTGGAAAGGTAAATTTTGTAATGGTAACTCCGGGTGACGTAATACAATGAGGGATTTCCAGATGTAAGGAACGAAAATGGGGAGCTCAGTTGCAATTTTTGGAAAATAAAATTTCCAAACTTTCTCTAAACCTTAGAGTATGTCGATTTTGGAAGGGAGCCAACCTTTTAGTATTGGACCAAAAGTGGAATAGCAGAAGTGTCAGCCATGGTAAGAAGAGATAAGGCAGATAAAGGTTTTCCAAATTTACTATCAGATTTGTGTTCCTGAAGTCTTGAGAAAATTTTCCGGAATGAACTTCCTATGTACGCGGTTAATCCAATGTTAGTCTTGATCGGAATTTTATACACTCCAGACAAAGACTTTTCGTTCCTTACATCTGGAAATTTCTCATTGTATTACATCACCCGGAGTTACCATTACAAAACTTACCTTTCCAATCTGGCAACGTAAGCCAATCGTAGTCGCACTGATGAAGGCCATAGTAATGGCTGAAATATATTTGCATTAAACTTTTATACGTAACTTAGCGTGTTCTACACTACCTTTTTCTTAATCACAAATATTTAATATATTTTTCTCAATATCTGTTTTTTGTTTTTTTTTTTTTTTTTTAATTCTTTTAACACCATGTACCATTTACCTTATAGAACACTTTAGGTTTGTATTTGAGGAGGATTGAGGCTCACATTCTGCTCTTAGGTGGTGTCTGTGTACTTCCATTTACAGCCTATCTCTGTCTCCAAAAACCCTATTGAGAATTTTTTTTTTTTTTTTTTTTTTACTGTATGCTATTCGCTATAGTGAATAAGATTTTTGCTACAATAAGAAGATCCTCTTCAAATAATGTACAACTCCCGCTAGGGGTTGTAAATGTCAAAATGTTTTTCTTGCTGTAGGGAGACATATTTGAAAAGTTATTTTTCCTTAGCAAAGCTTTTGCTATGAAGAATGCTTTTTGCCTGTTTTCAACTTTTCCATTATGCAAAATTCTTCTGCTAAAAGTCATAGAGTTATATCACGTTTCCTTCTATATCTCTTCTTTTAACTGTTTGATTTGAAAATCTTTTTGTCTCTAATACCTTCCTTCTGCTATGGGAAACGTTTTTTTTTTTGCACCATTTGTTAATTTTCGTATCATACTTTATAGTCACTGGTGGAAGTAAATAGCTGATTTTTTTTTTGTGTGTGTGTGTGTGGGTTATTTGAACCTTTACTGAAATTTTCTAATGAATATTTTATGTAAAAATTTGCCATAAAATCAGATTGCTTTTTAATGTCAGAAACTTAAACCTAGTTGTTTCTAAGTATTTTCTGAGCTAAGTTATCACTTTGCATCTTCTATAATTGGTTTTCTAATCATACCCAGTTAAATTGCCTTGTTTACTAATGAATGCAGTTGTACACAGCCCTTGAAGTCAAGGTTTTCCTGTTATTCTTTTTCATTTTATGTTGGAAATTTTTGTGCATACTTTTTTTGCTGGCAAGTACAAATTTGAAACATAGCTGCAGCATCAATATTATGTTGAAAATTCCTTCCCTAAATAAAATGTAACACAAAAACTTGCTCCCATGATTATGTGTTTAAGAAGTAACAATCCCTTTGGTCCTTTGAAAAAGTTCCAAATATTTCACCTTTCCTTACCTAAAACTTCCAATTTAAGCATTATTTCAAAATAATTAAATATAAATAGTATTGATTGTGTATATATGAAAAAATTTCAAGAGTAATGCCACATACCTATGTATTTTTGAGTTTTATGGGGTTTTTTTTTTTTTTTCTGTAATTTACTTCAATAATTCAACTAAAGCCAAAGTAGAAAAATAAATTTTTCTCAAAATCAGTTTAGTATACTGTATATAAAAGTTTAGTAGATATTAAACCTGGTCACATTTTCAGTGACAGTTTTGGTATTTCAGTATTTATCTGTGATTCTAAGTTTCTGATTAGCAGGGTTTGTACTTCTCCTGGAATTTAAGGATATACTCCTTGGAACTTCAAATTATAAGTTCCGTTATTTATTTTTTAGCGTGTCTTTTGTGAAAAAAGATTGTGCTTATATTATTGGTCCGTCCGTGGACACCATAAAGCATATCTCTGCAACTATTAGTCCGATTTGAAACATTCTTTTTGCATTGGGAAGCTTGAAATATGTGAACGTAATGCAGATGATTTTGAATTCAAAATGTTTTTATTCCATATATTTGCTTCTAAACATCCGATTGAAAGAATTATTTTACCTTTCGATTCCATTTATGTTGAAGAGTATTTCAGGTGTAGTCACTTTTTCAAGTTACACATAGATTTTCCGCTAGGGGCGTAGAAGTAAATGGTGTTTTCCCCAATATCTCTACTTGTAAAAATCCAACTTGAAAATGTTTTTCATCAGCAGATACAGTTACAGCTCCTGATGGGGACATCTTTTGCATATAATTTCAAATTTTTGGTAAAGAATGGTTTAGCCACCAGGGGGTGTAAGTGTTAATTCATGCTTTCGGTGTATTTGCCACAAAATCTGAATGTCTGAAATCTGAATTGAAAAATTTCATTCGTGGACTCTTGACATTCACGTCGATAAACTTTTTCAGAATATGTTCTTCTTAAAATAATGCATGTTTTCTCCACCAGGGGGCATAGTTGTGTATCTTATTTTTGTCAATATCTCTATTTCTAAGAGTACAATTTGAAAAATTCCTTCTTTGTTGGAAAGAGTGTCTGGTGCTAAATGGTTTTCATATAATTTCAAAATTTTCAAGTAACTCACAGACGTTTTTGGCTAGAGGTCATAAAGGTAAATTTAGTTTTCGCCGATATTTCTGCTTCTAAAACTCCGACTTGAAAAATTCTTCCTGTATCGCATACAGCTCCTGGTGAGCAATGTTTTTCATGTACTTTCTAATATTTGGTAAAGAATGGTTTGGCCACCAGGGGCATAATTGTTAATTTTTGGCAATTTCTGCTTTTGATGTATTTGCAGCAAAATCTGAGCTCCTGAAAACTCTACTGAAAAAATTGTTTCCGACACCACTTACATTGAAAAACCTTTTGAAAATATTTTCTTTTTAAAATAATGCATTTTTTCCCTGCCAAGGGGTGTAGATGCATATCTTATATTTGTCGGTATCTCTGCTTCTAAGAGTCTAATTCAGGGTGGCGACAGACCTGGAAAATCGGGAAAAGTCAGGGAATTTCCTTCGTTCGGAAAGAGTCATGGAAAAGTCAGGGAATTTCCTTTCGATCAGGAAGAGTCATGGAAAAGTCAGAGAAATTTGTGGCTAATCGAACAAAGTCTGGAATTTTATTTCCGTCGTCCTAGCTCATCTTGCCAGCGCAGGGTTCCCACGCTACCTGGAGAACCGGGAAATCAGGGAATTTTGGAATTTTATTTCGTAAGTCAGGTATGTACACGTTATTTGAATTCAGTATTTCTTGGCCATGCAAGAGCATCTGATCTCATTGAAAAGTTCCGTGAAGGAGTTTCAGAACTAGATTTAAATAAACTGTTGCAAATTTCAATGGATGGGCCCTATGTTAATCATAAATTTCTGCAAGCTATAAGGGAAGATTTGTTGGCAGAAAATGGATGTGATCTACTTGATCTTGGTTCATGTGGAGTGCATGTGGTTCATGGAGTCTTTCGGAGAGGCCATGATGCTACTGACTGGAATTTGAATGATATCTTCACAGCTTTCTATCAGTTGTTCAAAAATAGCCCTGCACGGCGAGCTGATTATGTATCGATAACAGGATGTGAATTTTTCCCTCGTAAGTTCTGCCAAGTCAGGTGGGTCGAAAATGTTGCTGTGGCAGAGCAGGCCATTCAGATTTTTATCAACATAAAAAAGTACGCTGAAGAGACAAATACCTTGCCAAAAACTTCAACATGTGCACGTGTTGCAGTAGCATGTAAAGATAACCTGATCCTTTCAAAGTTTGCATTTTTTTTCATCAGTAGCTAATGTTTTGGAACCATTTTTGAAAAAACTCCAAACAGCTGATCCTGTGATTCCATTTCTGTATGACAGTTTATGTGATCTTGTCCGGCAGTTGATGTCTAGATTTATAAGGAAAGAGGTGATGGAGGAATGTGCAATTCCAGAAAAATTGTTTAAGCTTGACATAAGTGATAAGGTTAACCACTGTAAACTGCAAAATGTAGACATTGGTATTGCTGCTCATGGATATTTGATGAAAAGTAAAACTTCAGAGATTCAGAAAAAGGAATTCAGAGCAGAATGCATGAAATTTTTAGTGGCAACCACACAGAGAATAGTAGAACGAGGTCCCACAAACTTTTCTGCTATCAAAGCAGTTTCAAGTCTGAATCCTAGGCTCATAAAGTCAAATTCAATAATTTGTTAAAAAATAATGCATTTGCTGTTGCATATATTGCATGAAAAAAACAGAATATTTTCTGTTTCAGCAGATCGAGGAAAACAGCAATTTCAACAGTTGTGTAGCAGAGCAAAAACTGAAATGAAGGATGTGTTTTCTGCATTCTCAGAAAATAACCGCCTGGATGCATTCTATTCTTCTTTACTTCAGGATAAAGAACATTTCAAGGAACTGTAGGTGGTTGTTAAATTGGTTGTTACTTTATCACATGGAAATGCGCCTGTTAAAAGTGGTTTTTCAATTAATAAAGACATGTTGGTTGAGAATCTTCATGAAAAGTCACTTATTTCATTTGCGTACAGTATACGATGCCATAAAGTCGCATAACGGAGTAGTTTCAGTGCCCATAACTGCAGAATTACTGCAGTATGTGAGAATGTCTCGATTGAGATTTCAGCAGGCGTTAGCAGTTCAAAGAGAAAAGAAAAATAAAGAGATACAACTCGTGAATAAAATTCACAAGGTGTCTGATCAGATAAGTACTTTAGTGCAAAAGAAAAGAAAGTTGTCTCATGAGGTTCTTTTGGAGACAGGAAAAATTGACCAGCAAATTCAGGAATTGTCAAAATTGATGTAACTGTGCATAAAACTACTAGATTTCAGTTATTTCTTCTAGTATTCAGTGTAAAATTAATTGCAAGGAAGCAGCAGTGACTTATTTTTGTTTCACTTTACATGTGTAGTTATAATGTGTTTACAAAAAAAAAAAATCTGCCCAGATTTTTTTGTTAGCCAGTTAGATCTCAATGATTTTAGAGTTGCCTTTGAACCTCAGTCAGTTATTTTCATATGAGAAAAAAAAAAAAAAAAAACCTCTGGGTACAGATAACTTAAAAACAGCAGTATTTCATTATTAGGTATGTTAATTATTCAGCAGGATAAGCCAAGACCATGCTGGTATGTGCAGAAAATTTCTTTTTCTTTGCTGTTCACCAATTTGTATTCCATATTTTTTAAATAAGAATGTAAACTTCTAACACAAATTATATGACTCAGTAACTTGGGATAGGTATAATTGTAAGTATGTGCAGCATGTAATATGTTTTAGAATGTGTTATGAGTATCACTGTCTTGCATGTCTAAACACTGCATTACAAGAGTTAAAGCTAGTTCAATATCCTGTTATCGAATTGCTTATTCACAAGTTTCTGCTCAGCTAACTAAAACAATATTTTAATATCTTGCACTCAAATCTGGGGAAGTATCTAATTAGCCAATATTTTTTTCTCATTATATGTTGTTAAGCATATTTTCAAAACGCCATTGCAAACACCTGGAATTTTACTCAAAACCACCTGGAAAAGTCAGAGAATTTGATTTCACTAACTGATTGGGAACCCTGCAGCGATAAAATAATAAAACATTGGATGTTGTTTTAGCCAAATATATTTGCAAGCTTTATGTCTGCATACTATTTCATTCAAACGATAGTCTGGAATTTTATTTCCATCATCCTAGCTCATCTTGCCAGCGATAAAATAATAAAACATTGGATGTTGTTTTAGCCAAATATATTTGCGAGCTTTATGTCGGCATACTATTTCATTAAAACGATGTAGTTTTATCATCTAAATGGCCACGTTTTCTTTGACTCAGGCTCCAACGCACCCTTGTTCAATCAATCCACAATTCCGCATCTGCCCCTATGCCAGCACGATGTTTCTGGAATGGTTTCATGTTGTAAATATACATCATTCAGACTGAATGAATTATGTGTGCGCACACGATAAAAAAATCGAAAAGAGATATAATAATGTGTTAAAAAAAATTCTGAATCAGATTGTTTTTAATTCATGTTTATAGGTCGTATTTTCTCTTTTATTTACGAAGTGTAATAGTATAAATTATTTACTTTGTGTGCTTTGAAGTACCTTTTGCATCGGACGGATGCCCGATGTGTGCATTATTTCTTTTTCCTTCAGATTGTTTGATTACAAAAGTTCGATATCAGAGATCGCGATGTTACATACGCTTCGCATTTTCTCGGGTTCTGCTTTAGGAGTGACCTTGAGGAGACATCCTTTGCGCAAGACCAGCCGGGTTTTCAGCAAATTTCGCAAGCTTTGTCTTTTTAGCACGTCTTTTGTAAAAAAAAGATTGTGCTTCTGTTATCGGTATGTCCAGGGCTTGACAACCCAGGCTCCTAAAATTCGGGCCGTGGCGCCTAATTTTCTTTTTAGTTGAGATTTTGTAATATATTGCAGTAAATGCCGTAATTTCTGTTGTATAATCCGTAGATTATCTATTAAAAGGTTATAAATTTAAGTGCTGCGGACACCGGTAAAAAAAAACGGTGCGTCGTTTTAAAAAGTCCGCGAGGTAATTGTCAGGAGAGGTGGTGTTATTGGGAAAGTACCAAAATGCGGTAACAGAAAAAAATATAACGTAACAGCGAGATAGAAGACTGCAAAGATAATGTAAGAATATATATTTTTTCTTAGAAGTATTTTGACAGAAAATATGACACAAGGAAGGCGTTACTATTTGCGCGTGCGGAAGCCTACGCGGTGTGAGAATTCGTGACTATCGGGAATCGCGCAGAGCTATTCCGTAGCGTGTAGCCATTCTGCGAATCGCATCGCCTAGTTTTGGTGCGCTGATTGTTTTATAAGGTTTTTTCGGTATTCAGTTGAAACGTATTCAGAAATAAGACAATGCTATAGACTGTCCGCAATTTCAACGGATTTTTTTGTCTAACTAATGAACTGCGATAATGCGGCAACAGCTAACGATTTTAGTTCTTTTTTTACTTAAAAGTAACACTAAAGTACTTCAAATGACAGTTACTGTTTCAATAAGACGATCCTTTTTTCCCTGCGTCTTTGGATTTCTGAGTCAGTCTTGTGAATCGCAGTTTTCTGTCGGAAATTACAATTCACGATTAACATGGTGCCGATTATACGACTGTTATGCATGCCAATTACCACGGAATGTTCGTATTTTCTACCAATTTAGTTGTCTAACTACGGATTCTACGAATTTTCATTTGTTTAAAAACAAATATTTTGCTATTAATGGATTCGCGGAATTCTCCGTTGTTTTTTTTTTTTTTTTGTTTTTTTTTAGTCATCATTTAGATCGCTATCATGATTGATGCAAAACTAAAGAGAATTTGGGGGTTGGGTCATTTTCCGTCTGGGGACGGTATTTCGTGTTTTAAAGCTTTCGAAAACAGTAGTTAAATGGAGTAAAAAGAATTTGCCCTAATCCGTAATTTTGTTTCTCCGGATGTTGCGTTTGTGTCTAGTATTCTTGTTAAATATCATTTTATGGCATATATGTTTGTATTTCAGCTTGAAACTGTAGGCAAGAATTTGTGGAAACGGAAGTTAGACGCCGCGAAAATTGCCTCCTAATTCGTCAGGCTGGAAGTTCTTTCGCGAATTCGAGAAATTCCGCCTTTTTCGTTATGTTGGCCACTCAGGAGATCGATGCACAAGTAAACATAATTGTGTGTGTGGGGGGGGGGGGGTAGATGTTCGTCGGAGGACGGAATTCCATCTTTACGAAACTTTCGAAAACGGAAAGTCGACGGAGTTCAGATTTTTTCCGTAATCGTAATTTCTTTTTTCTCACGATGTTGCCTGTGTCCAGTATTTTAAAGTAATATTTTACTGCATACATTTTTGCATTTCACCTTGAAAATAGGAGAAAAATTTCCAAAACCTGAAGTTGGACGGAATTGTTATATATACCCCGCCCCATAAGTGTTTGCATTTAATCTTGATAAGGGAAAAAGGAAATTCCCGAAAACGGAAGTGACAAAGTTGGAAAATTTGTAAAAATTGATGCATGGTGTTCAAAAGTATTAATATTCCCAAAGTTACACCATTTATCTGAAATAGTTGAAGCTTTGATATCATGCGCTCATGGTCCTCAGGCTAATGGTTGTTATCAGAGAGCACAAAAATCAAGAAAAGAAAGAAAAGTGACAATGAAGAAGTAGGGAGAGAATGATAACAGCGGAAAGAAAAATTAAGCAATCGATGCTGTGCAGTTGCAGAGTCAACAAAAGACAGACTAACAGTAGTCTGCATTCTTCTGTCTGTTTTGATTTTTCACCAGTTAAAATGTTCAGTCTCCCCTCTTCTTTGGTCTCATCTTGTCGTGAACTGCAATTTCAGAGGCAGTCTGATCATATGGTAAGTGGAGGTTCGTGCACTGCATGTTCGCTTTCTTGGATTTCCTGTCTGTCAAGCATTGTGGAATTCTGATTTTTATCTCTACACTGAATACATATTTCATTTCCATTAAACAACCCTCAAATATTCTTAATACTCTGCACATTTCTTTTTTTTTTCTTTTTGATGAGGCTTCCTTTAAAAAAAAGGAATATAAATCACTTTTTTATTCTTTAGAATTGTAGGCATCGTGCTTTCCAGTATTACAAAATGCTGTACATTTTTTTTTTTTTTTTTTTTGAGCTGCCTTCAACATCTTTAATAACTGATTTTTATCAGCAAAGGACAATGTGTTCAACTTGTGATTTGAAGCCACAAGTTTAGAAAAATAAGTTTTGTGAAACAGAGCTTGAATTTGTTCAGAACAAGAATACGCAACATAAAATTAACAAAAAGTGCTACTGAACACCATCTGTCTATTAGGTCGAATGGTAAGATGCCAGTCTGAAATTCTTTTAGAATGTTAATTAAAGATGACTTTTTGATTACTTATTGGTGGAAATTGAAGATGTGCTGCAAGGAGTGTAGTTGCAGTCTGTCCCTGGCTGAGTGGTGGCAAAATTATTTCAGAGGGAGGTCACTTTCCAAGGTTAAAGTGGTCAGCGTGGAATGTTCGCTTTTGTTGTCTGTTGTTATGAATGAGTTGTGCATCAAATCCTTATATTGTTTGCATTTTATGGGCTATTTTTTATTTTTAAGCAAGAATATTTTGAGTTATCACATTGGGCGCTAAAAATTTTTTTTGACTTATCAAGACCATAACTTCATTATGTGCCTAGGGCACTTGCAAGGAATTTTACTTTTTTTTTGAGTTATCAGAAATTCAGTGTTATCAAAGTTAAGAGTTATCAAGAGTTGGCTTCATTTGTAAAAATAGAAGTAAAAAAGTTTTTTTTATTATTTGCCTTTGTATTGATTAACTTTTCTGGTTTGTATGCAGTGGTCAAAAAGTCAGGGATTTTTTAGTTCTTGATTTTGTAGCCACCCTGTGATTTGAAAAATTCTTTCTTTGTTGGAGAGCGATTCTGCTGCAAAATGTTTCACGTATAACTTAAAATTTTTCTTAATGCACAAGTCTTTAACCAGAGGGCGTGAATTAACAATTCCGTTTATAGTAATATCTGCGGGATTAAACGTACGCAATTGAAAAACTTCTTTCTTCGGTCAGATACTACTGTTTTCCATACCGGTTCCATTGACTTTGAATAGCTTTGATAAATTTAATTCGCATCAGAGCGGATTCAAAAGACATGCTCATTACACCCGAAAATCCGGTGTCATCTTTCTTGTTTTTTTCTTTTCCTTCATTGTGTGTATTTGTTTTATCCGCATTGCACTGAATTGTTATTCGTCATGATATCCTAATTCCCATGTTGTCGAATGCTATGTTGTATTTCAAGGATAAAAATAGATACCCTGCTTATATAAAATTACATGTACTAGGGGTGTTCAAATGAAAAGGTACGAAACGTCATAGGAACGTAACTGTTAACATATTTGCCTATGCCGCTATGGGAGAACGTAGCGACACATCTAGGGATACGATTGGAGTCGCCGGCATGGATCGGAGCATGCGCGGGTGCCCACATGCGCAGGAGAGAGCAGAGGCTCTTATAAAGAATGCCGTCCAATTGACGCGGCAGTGCGTGTGAGGACAGGATGACGTTCACATTGCAAAATTCGACAATTGAGGAGCAGCGAGGCGATATCCGATTTCTGACAGCGGAAGGTGTTATTAAACCGACCGCTATTCATCACGGAGGGTGTGGTTCTGCTCCATGATAACGCGCGTCCACACGTCTCCAGGGTCACACACGCGGAACTGGCCAAGTTCCAGTGGGAGCAGCTTGACCATCCGCCCTACAGCCCGGACATGTCGCCCTGCGATTTCCGTGTGTTTGGTCCCCTGAAAAAACATCTGAAAGGGAAGCGCTTCCACTCGGACGACGAACTCAAGGACGCTGTGCAGGACTGGGTCTCGTCAGGGCCACAGGAATTCTGGGAAAAGGGAATCCTTCGGCTCGTTAATCAATGGGATCGTTGTGCTACAGCCTATGGTGTATACTTTGAATAAAGTCTTCATTTATACCCACAGTGTCGTTTCGTACCTTTTCATTTGAACACTCCTTGTAATTGCACTGGTAGTAATTTTAGTTAACTTTTGGGTATAAAATAATTTATTCAAAGTTATTCCCAGATTCTAGTATGTCCTTGGAATTTCAAATAAAGAAGGAAAATACTTAAATCACCTATAGCTATGGCAATAGTAACTTCAGTTAACTAGTTATGAAAAAAAACATTTAACAAAGTTTGGTTTTCACTCATTTTCGTAGTCATAATTGACTCCTGGAAAACTCCTTAAATGGACTTTCAAAAATGAGTATGAAGTCTGGATTAGCTGCAGCAGACATCATTTTTGGCATTCTGTATTAAGTTTGCCCAAGCATGTAGGAAGTTGTTTGTTGTAGGTTACAGGTTGAACAGACCTATGGTTTCACTATAATTTAAGATGAGCATTTGGATAGTAATGTCCTGGAAAACCTAGAATTTTGTGATTGAAAAAGCATATGAACCATGTTTGAATTGTGTGGCTTACTAATAGTTTCCAGGGCTTAAAAAATACCATGCCCAAGATGCTCGGAACATGTACATAAAAAATACAGTTGCCCTGTCTGAGGATTTAAATTTAAAAATTAATTTTGGAATAGAATTTCGTGTTACAAGAAAAAAAAAGACAGTCATCGCTTGTCGTGTTTTATTTCACTGGTAATCATGGAAGTTGTATTATTGTTACGGAGTGCCAAGGACAGAAGAATATCACTTTTTTAATTATATTATGTTCTAGGTCCCGAAATTGGAACCATATGCATACCTGACAACTACCAAATAAAGGTAACTTGATCACGCTAGTTACGTTAAATGAAAACTTTTACAAAAAGTTCGTAAGTTGGAAGCTTTCGACCTTATCTTAGGTCTTCATCACGCCAATGGAGGACTAAGATTGTTGCCAGATTCTACATTTGAATTTTTCCTATTTTTGTTGCCAAAACTTAGAATTGATCTCCAGATCATCGGAATGTAGAGAGGAGATTCGGAATTGCAAGTCATTGAGTTGAAAATAATTTCCAGGCTTTCACGGTAATGGAGGGCAAAACGATTGTCAAAAGAAGCAATTCGTTTTGCTTCGTTCCAGTGGGGAACTGCAAAAGTGTCTTCCATTGTCAAAATAGACAAGGCAGTATTAGGATTGGCTTTCGAAACATCTTTTTTATGTTCTAAAATTCTATGGTTAATGCTCCTGTATGTGCTTCCAATGTATAAGTTATCCCCAGTAGAAGAAGAGATAGGAATGCAGTAAACTCCTGGTAGGTTCAGGCTTTCAACTTTGTCCCTATCCCTTTGTAGAAGTTTCAAGATGTTTGGGGTAGATTTAATGGCAAGATGGTAACCAAAACTTCTAAAAAGAATCTGTAACTTATATAAGCATAGGAAGGATGGTAAGGAACAGAACCACAGAATTTCAGGTCTTCTTTCTTATGAAGGAGGAGGCATTCGATTTTCGAATGGTTTTCATATTTCTTTATGAGGGAGTTGACTGTAACAGCAGGGAAACCATGGGAGAGGGCTATTGTAGAAATTTTGGAGAGTTCTTCTTGAAGAGAGAGTTGGTTGTTGCAAATGATATGAGCCCTGTGGGTGTAGGACTTCAATGCTGCAAGCTTGTAGAGATGCAGGGTGAAAGATTTGTAGGGAATGATGTTAGTGGCCGAAGAAGGTTTATGATAGACGGAACGAGTAATGGAGAGATCAGCGTTTCTGCAGATAGATGCATCCAGGAAATCAATTTTGTGGTTTACTTCCTTAGATATAGTGAGATTAATGGAAGGAAATTTTTCCGTAATGGAGTTGATCAGTGTCTGTAGTTCAGACTCGGAATGTGGCCAGCTAATGAAAATGTCATCTACATATCTTAACCATAGGGAAGGTTGAAAAGGGTGTTGAGGAATGATGGAAACTTCAATATGTTGCATGTAGATTTCTGCAAGCAGAGGGGGAAAGGTGAGCCCATGGGGAGACCAGATTTTTGCCTATACACAATTTTGTTGAAAACAAAACAACTGTGTTGATGAATAGTGTGGAAACAATCATAAAGATCTTTGATAAGAGTACCGGGGGTTCAAAATGAAGAATCAATTTCTTCATGAGGAGCATGTAGGAATCAAAATATGGTACAGAGGGAAACAAAGATTCTACATCAAGAGTATACAGATTAACACTAGGAGAAAAGGAATTAGGAAGTTTGTGGATGAAGTTTGAAGTAGAGACAACAGTATGAGGATGGTTGGCTGCCAGGGATTTGCATTTGAGGACCAATCTCTTTTCAAGGTTTACTGCTGGAGAAAAAGAATATTCCACTAAAGGTCTGATGGGGTTACCAGCTTTATGCAGTTTCACTTGCAGGAAAAGCCTGGGAGTTCTAAAGTAAGGAGGGGGTGATATATCACCAAGGAAGGATTGAAGAGTTTCTTAGCTAATCTGTCAACTGAGTTTTTGAGTGAGTTGGTGGTGTCTGACTGCAAAGGAATGCAGTTAGCAGATGTAAGAAATGAATGCACTTTTTGGTTTAGTGTTTCTTTATCAATGATGACTGGGCAACCAACTTTATCTGCTTTGCATACGGCTAGGTCATTTTCCTGAATAAATTACCTGAATTCTTTTAAACAAGAAGAAGAGTACTTGATTGGCACAGAATTTTGCTTGGATGAGATAACAGCAGTGTTGGCACGAAGGATAGGCTGGTGAACAGTCTCAGTTCTGTGTATGGCTGATTCTATAACAGAAACAGTTTGTGGAAGATTGATAGGAAGAGCAGGTGAAAATTTTGGGCCTAATGATAAGAATTTATCCAAGCTAGGAGGAATAGTGACAGAAGAAAGATTTACATACTTTGGCTTGTCAGTAGAGGCTGAAGACAGATATGTTGCTTGACTTTTTTGCTTGGAGAGTAGAAAATTGAATTTCTTTGTATGGCGAGCATATTCATTTACTTCAATTGTTAAGAGGGTTTGGTTGATACGAACCATGAAAATATCAAGCAAAGCAGGATGAGTGGTAGCAGCCAGTGATCGGTAGCTAATGTAGCAGGAAAGTTCAGTTTTAGCAATGGAGGAACGCAGGTCACTGATAGCGGCAGATAGGAGGTTATGGCTGGTCTGCTGTAGTAACGCACTGCACCGTCCTTTGAAGATGGGTTTGCAGATCTGAAAAGCTTGGGGAAGAATGCCAAAAGTCTTGCAGGAAACAAGAAAACGAAGACTGCAAAGAGAATTAGTAACTTGGGTCCGAAGTTTCCGGAAGGAAATTCAATCTTTCGTCCAGTCCAAAATAAAATGCCCGGAAGTTGCGTAGCTTTGAAAAAATCTTTCTTCTGTCACTATTCCTCCTAACTTGGATAAATTCTTATCATTAGGCCCAAAATTTTCACCTGCTCTTCCTATCAATCTTCCACAAAACTGAGACTGTTCACCAGCCTCTCCTTCGTGCCAACGCTGCTGTTATCTTATCCAAGCAAAATTCTGTGCCAATCAAGTACTCTTCTTCTTGTTTAAAAGAATTCAGGTCATTTATTCAGGAAAATGACCTAGCCGTATGCAAAGCAGATAAAGTTGGTTCCCCAGTCATCATTGGTAAAGAAACACTAAACCAAAAAGTGCATTCATTTCTTGCATCTGCTAACTGCATTCCTTTGCAGTCAGACACCACCAACTCACTCAAAAACTCAGTTGACAGATTAGCTAAGAAAGAAACTCTTCAATCCTTCCTTGGTGATCTGGTCTCCCCATGGGCTCACCTCTTTCCCCTCTGCTTACAGAAATCTACATGTAACAGAACTCCCAGGCTTTTCCTGGAAGTGAAACTGCATAAAGCTGGTAACCCCATCAGACCTTTAATGGAATATTCTTTTTCTCCAGCAGTAAACCTTGAAAAGTGATTGGTCCTCAAATGCAAATCCCTGGCAGCCAACCATCCTCATACTGTTGTCTTTACTTCAAACTTCATTTACAAATTTCCTAATTCCTTTTCTCTTAGTGCTAATCTGTATACTCTTGATGTAGAATCTTTGTTTCCCTCTGTACCATATTTTGATTCCTACATGCTCCTCATGAAGAAATTGATTCTTCATTTTGAACCCCTGGTACTCTTATCAAAGATCTTTATGATTGTTTCCACACTATTATTCATCAACACAGTTGTATTGTTTTCAACAAAATTGTGTATAGGCAAAAATCTGGTCTCCCCATGGGCTCACCTTTTCCCCCTCTGCTTGCAGAAATCTACATGCAACATATTGAAGTTTCCATCATTCCTCAACACCCTTTTCAACCTTCCCTATGGTTAAGATATGTAGATGACATTTTCATTAGCTGGCCACATTCCGAGTCTGAACTACAGACACTGATCAACTCCATTACGGAAAAATTTCCTTCCATTAATCTCACTATATCTAAGGAAGTAAACCACAAAATTGATTTCCTGGATGCATCTATCTGCAGAAACGCTGATCTCTCCATTACTCGTTCCGTCTATCATAAACCTTCTTCGGCCACTAACATCATTCCCTACAAATCTTTCACCCTGCATCTCTACAAGCTTGCAGCATTGAAGTCCTACATCCACAGGGCTCATATCATTTGCAACAACCAACTCTCTCTTCAAGAAGAACTCTCCAAAATTTCTACAATAGCCCTCTCCCATGGTTTCCCTGCTGTTACAGTCAACTCCCTCATAAAGAAATATGAAAACCATTCGAAAATCGAATGCCTCCTCCTTCATAAGAAAGAAGACCTGAAATTCTGTGGTTCTGTTCCTTACCATCCTTCCTATGCTTATAAGTTACAGATTCTTTTAGAAGTTTTGGTTACCATCTTGCCATTAAATCTACCCCAAACATCTTGAAACTTCTACAAAGGGATAGGGACAAAGTTGAAAGCCTGAACCTCCCAGGAGTTTACTGCATTCCTATCTCTTCTTCTACTGGGGATAACTTATACATTGGAAGCACATACAGGAGCATTAACCATAGAATTTTAGAACATAAAAAAGATGTTTCGAAAGCCAATCCTAATACTGCCTTGTCTATTTTGACAATGGAAGACACTTCTGCAGTTCCCCACTGGAACGAAGCAAAACGAATTGCTTCTTTTGACAATCGTTTTGCCCTCCATTACCGTGAAAGCCTGGAAATTATTTTCAACTCAATGACTTGCAATTCCGAATCTCCTCTGTACATTCCGATGATCTGGAGATCAATTCTAAGTTTTGGCAACAAAAATAGGAAAAATTCAAATGTAGAATCTGGCAACAATCTTAGTCCTCCATTGGCGTGATGAAGACCTAAGATAAGGTCGAAAGCTTCCAACTTACGAACTTTTTGTAAAACTTTTCATTTAACGTAACTAGCGTGATCAAGTTACCTTTATTTGTTAATATTGTTACGTGTTTTGCCCATCATCGTCATACTTGACAACTTTTACGTAGTTCTACTTAATTTTACTGATTTACGGATAGAGGTCTCCTTTTGTGAATTTTTAAATGTTTCAATTGCTCAATCAAAATATTTCAATCCCCTGCAACCATCCAATTAGATTTTCTACCAGACCTTACGAGCGCTGTGTCACGCGATGATGTTATCTTTCATTTGAATCACCGGCTTCGTGACGTCGTGCAGTAGCTCTCTCTCCATGGGTGTGTTCAAGTGACATGCCGACGCATGGGCAGAGTCTGTGATGGTGGCCGTTGCATTTTGTATTTCCACGTCCCGACCTGATCAAGCGGGCGTGGCATTTCAGTCCCTGTAGGCGTTAGTTCAGGGATACCAGTGGCGACTATTGCTACTGTTTTTGATGACAGGTGACTATGGCAACTATTTCTTACAAAAAACAACAACAACCAAAAGCAACCATTTTCAGAAAAACCTTGAACTATTTTAATTGTAAGGCTACTATTTTTTTAAAAACGTATATCGATGTGCTTGTATGACATCAGTTTTAATATTGATACACGTGAATATCAACTTTGATATTGATATGTATATGTCGAATCCATGGTTCGTACGCATCCTGGAATTCATTTTGTCCTGGAAATGTCCTAAAATCCTGTTACATGTCCTGGAATTTTATCCATTTTTGCCTTTTTGTCCCTGCACGATATTTTGTAGTTGAGGATTTTTCTACTGACATAACTTATGTCTGACAAATTTGCCTACCCACCCCCTGGAAAATGTGTGGGGGGAAGGCTATCGGTTTTCTTGTTTAGGAGGACTCAAGCTGCAATATTAGCATCTTTTGTGTCATGCTTATGTTATCACTTTGTCTGTACCACCGGGGAGACCATGTCTCCGCAACTATTAGTTTGATTTGTAAAATTCTTTTTGTATTGGAAAGCTTAAAATGGGAGAATGATGATCCGTTCGTTCCGTTTTTTTATTTATTTTTCCCCGATGCACAACTTTGCTAAAAAATGCAAAATGCATTTCATTTCATATATTTGCTTCTAAATATCCAATTGAAAAAATTCTTTTTCCTTTCGATGACATTTATATCGAAGACTATTTTAGTTACAGTCCCTTTTTCAAATAATAAAGGTAAATCACGATTTTCCCAATATCTCCGCTTCTAAAAGTCCAATTTGAAAAATTCTTCCTGAGTCGGCTTCAGCTCTTAAGGTTGAAATGTTTTGCATACAAATTCTCATTTTTGGTAAAGAATGGTTTGGCCACCAGGGGGCATAAATGTTTATTTTGGATTCTGATGTATTTGCAACAAAATATGAGATGAAAATGATTGAAAAAAATCTTTTGTGAGCCAATACCGCTTAACTCGAAAAACTTTTTGAGAATACTTCCTGCTTAAAATAGTGCACAATTTTCCCGCCAGGGGGCGTACATATGTATCTTATTTTTGTCCATATCTCTGTTTCTGGGAGTTCGATTTGAAACATTCTTTCTTTGTTGGAGGACATTTTCGGTGCAAAATGTTTCTCATATAATTTCAAATATTTCTTAACGCGCAAGTGTGCCACTAGAGGGCGTAAGCTCTCATTTCCGTTTACAGCAATATCTGCGGACTAAAAACCCAACTGAAAAATATTCTCTTTCAATCAGATACCTAACTATGAAAACTCATTATTTGTATTTTCTTCACGAAATAATGCACAATTTTGCTGCTAGGGGTGCAGATATTTAATCTATTTTTCTATATATCTCTACTTCTAAATGTCCAATTTAAAAAATTCTTTTAACACCAGATACCATTTACTTATGGAACACTTTAAGTTTGTGTTTGAGGAGGTTTGTGGTTCACAATTCTGCCACTAGGTGGTGTCCGTGTACTTCTGTTTGCAGGCTATCTCTGCCTGTAAAAACCCTATTGAGAAATTTCTTTTTTTGCTGTATGCCATTTGCTATAATAAAGATGGATAGTGAATAAGATTTTTGCTACAATAAGCTCTTCAAATAATATACAACTTTGCCCTTAGGGGTTGTAAAGGTCGAAACGGTTTTCTTGCTATCTCTGCTTCTGGTAGACATATTTGAAAAGTTCTTGTTCCTTAGCATGGCTTTAGCTATGAAGAATGCTTTTATCCTGTTTTCAACTTTTCCATTATGCAAAATTCTTCCTCTGAAACACATAGTTATATCATATTTCCTTCCATATCTCTCCTATTAACTGATCGATTTGAAAATCTTTTGTCTCTAATACTTTTCTTCTGCTATGGGAAATGTTTTTTGCGCCATTTGTTAATTTTCGTAAAATATTTTTTAGCCACTGGAAGTAAATAACTGATTTTGTGTGTGTGGGTGTGGGTGGGGTTATTTTACCTTTACTGAAATTTTGTAATGAATACTTTATATAAAAATTTGCCATAAAATCAGATTGCTTTCTAATATCAGAAACTGAAATCTAGTTGTTTCTTTGCATTTTCTGAGATTTGATAATTAGTTTTTTATAATCATGCCCAGTTAAATTGCCATGATCACTAATGAATGCAATTAATTGCTCACAGCCCTTGGACATAAGGTTTACTCGTTATTCTCTTTCATTTCACGTTGGAAATTTTTGTGCATACTTTGTTTGCTGGCGAGCAAAAATTAAAAACATATCTACAGTATCTACATATATTATGTTGAAAATTCTTTCCCTAAATCAAATGTAACACAGATACTTGCTCCTATGATTATGTGTTTAAGAAATAACAATCCCTTTGGTCCTTTGAAAAAGTTTTAGATATTTCACCTTTCTTTACCTATAAATTTCCAATGTGAGCATTATTTCACAATAATTAAATATAAATAGTATTTTATGTATTGATTGTGTGGTTTATGAAAGCATTTCAAGAGAAATGCCACATACCTATGTATTTTTGAGATTTACGGGTTTTTGTTTTTTTTATTCTGTAATTTGCTTCAATAATTGTACTAAAGCCAAAGTAGAAAAATAAAAGTTTTCTCAAAATTAGTGTAGTATACTGTACATAAAGGTTTAGTACATATTAAACCTGGTCATATTATCGGTGACAGTTTTGGTATTTCAGTATTTATCTGTGATTCTAAGTTTCTGATTAGTTGCAGCAGACATCATTTTTAACATTCTGCATTAAGTTTGCCCTAGTGTGTAGGCAGTTGTTTGTTGTAGGTTACAAATTGAACAGATGTATGGTTTCACTATATTTTAAGTAAGAGCATTTGGATTGTATATCATAGAAAAAAATCCAAAAGTCCTGGAAAAGTACTGGAATTTTGTGATTGAAAAAGCGTATGAACCATGCGAATCGTTATTGATATGTCTTCTTCAGTTTATTGCTTTCTGCTTTATTGCAAATATCATGGAGGAAAGTCAATGGCAAGTATAGACATTGACTTTCCTCCATGATATTTGATTAAAGGAAAGACCTACTCAAATCAAGATGTTCTGTCAAAAAAGTGTCCTGTTTTTCTGTTCAGAATACGGCAGAGATTTCCGTATGTCAGTGCCAGGAGCGAGCACATATCTTGCCTTCGCCATATTAAAGACTGTGGTTTTTTGTGCTTACTGAAGTTTATTTGCAGTTAAATGTGTCAATTTCAAGTCAAAAAATTTGTACCTAGAATTTCATGAATGATACGTGATTGTTTTTACAGCTTTATTTTCCGAACGACACGGAAAATGTAAGTTTTTGCCAACAGACATTTAAACTCACTTTACATTATCTACAAACTGTTTAATATAAATTAGGAATTGTTCATAACAAAAAAATTAAGTGGTAATCGAAGAAACACCTGGTGAGACATTTCTGCGTATCTGTTAAAAAATTACGCGCCGGTACTTTTTTTCATTTGAGTAGGTGATTCCTTTAATCATGTGGGTCTAGGTATAGATGTACTTGTATGCATAAGAATTTATTTCAGACAGCAAAATTAGGATTGATCATTTTTGGAGAGACATTGTAGCAAAAGACATTTGGAGACTGGAAATATACTTCTTTGGCTAAAGTTGTGAAAACATACCTTGCTTTATCACATGGCAACTTCGATGTAGAGAGAGGATCTTCTGTATCGCAAAGAGTTCTTTCAGATGAGAAAGCATCTGTGTCTGAGAAGATGTTAAATGAGAGACTAACAATTTGAGATGCATTAAAAATTTATAACAACTAAGTTGCAAAGGTGCTAATAACCAAAGAACTAATAAAATTAGCACTTAATACACATACGTAGGTCATATAGCAACTATTTGGAAGAGGAGCAGAGATTAAAGGAACAGCAACTGAAAGCAGAGAAAGAAAGTGCTGAAAGATTGAAACAAGAATTGCTAAATAAAGGATTTGAAGAGCAGAAAGCAAACTATAGAAAACATGGAAAACAAGATAAAAATTCTTGGTAAAGAAGAAAGAGAAGTACAAGAATCATCAGACTTAATGAAAAAGCCAAAGAAAGACTAAAGCAAGCATTAAAAAAAAACATACCTGTAATAAGAGTTGCACATGGCATTCTAGAAGGAGCAGAGAAACTCCGACAAAGAGAAAGACAACATGAACTTGAAGCATTAAAAATGAATAGGGTAGTTCATAAAAGAAAATCGTCCCTAATTGAAGCATATTTGTGCAGAAAACCTCAAAAAACTAATAAATCTAAAGTTAATTAGGAAGCTTTTTTTGTTAAGCCGCCTACCCTTATATGCACTGATGGCAGTAGTATAAATTCACACTCAATTTTTTGAAATAATTTACTGCATATAATTCCTCCAAATTGCTACCATGGTATAAGAATAAAGTAAACTTTAAAGAGAGTTTACATTGCTCGACAAGTATGTTCCAAATGTAGGAGCCAGGTGAGGAACATATAATTTTTTTCAGTGTGTGTGGCACAGAAAATAAGTTTTTGGGATCCATCAGGACAAAGTAAAAGTTAATGAAAAATAGAAGAAAAAAAGCATTATTTCCTAATGTAAGTTGGTGCATTTTTTATTAAATTAAAATTTTTTTTTCTAATATAAGCCACATTTTAACAAAGAAATTAAACACTTTCAGGGGCCAAGTCCTCTTACCCCCACCCCCTCTAAATAAGCTCCTGAGCCAGATGAAACAGTTTAATTTAAAAGAATAATGCATGAACATAATGTGCGGGAATGATGCTGGAATAAAAAGCAATAAAGTATATTTGTCAATTTTTTTTTTACCCAAACCACTTAATTGCAACATAAAGTTCCAATTTGCTCCACGATTTCCTTTTCTCAGTTTTTCAGTTACTGCTCTCAAAAAATAATTTTAGATTTTGATTTTATCAATTTGTGGAAGTAAAATTTTGTACATATTAATTCACAGTACTTATATTTTCCTTCATATAATATGCAGACTATAAAATTCAGAAAAAAATTCCTTCCTATAATTCACAGACCATGGGGGAAAAAAAAATCTGGCGTATAATTCGTGACAGTGTATAATCCGTAGATCGTGAAATTCTGAGAAAAAAATGTTTTTACTTTGTATAATCCTCAGTGGTGTGTCCACAGACCATAAAGTTCAGTAGAAAAAGGATCATATAATCCACACCTGTCATGTTGATCTAAACCATAAATTCCAGCAATGCAGTGATTCACAGGATGAACAATTGAACAATCCAGAAATCCTGAGAAGTAAGAAGGAAATTATCATTATTTTAAACAAGCAACTGTTTCATTTTCCACATAAGTGAGTGGTTGGTATGTGGGGTATTTATCTTTGAATTTTGTCATATTTTGATAAGGTAGTGTAGTAAGAAACTAGCTTCATTTGGGCTCAGAGCTTCATCCATTTAATTATCTAGAATGTTTGGATTTAATTTTGTGAATTTGTTTAAGATGTACTCCTTCATTATTGTCTTTGATCATGAAAGAATATTGCTGTTCTGTTAGGTATAAGAAAACTTCTTTTTATCTTTTAAATAGGTCACTCCTCCTATAGATGTTGAAAGAATCACAGACACACTAAAACAGAAGAACATAACTCCATCTACTTTAAAATTTGGTTTCCTAGGATTGGGTATCATGGGAAGAGGAATTGTAAAAAACTTAATCAACTCAGGGCACAGTGTTACAGTGTGGAACAGAACACCAGAAAAAGTAAGTATTCAGTGCATTTAGGTTCTACATGATATACAAATCGTGTTTACCAAAAAAAAATGGTATTTACATATTTAACGGGCATATTTGCCTCTTATAAAGATCTGTCAATCTAATTTTATTTTCAGTATATCTTTTGTTTATTTCCATTGTATTGCCTGTCTAAATCTATTCTTTTGATGTTTGCTATCCACATATAAAATATTTTGGAAACAGGAAAGAAAGGGTAACATTTTACTTAAAGATAAATGGAGATTTTTTTTTTTTTTTTGTAAAAAAAATTTTTAAACAAAATGCAAATAAATTTTACCACTTGAAGAAATTACTGGAAAACCACTTGAAGACTAACTGGAAGAAATAAAGTAAAATTTAAAGAAAGATATGTCCAGAATAGAAAGTAAGTTAAACTCTAATAATAGACAAAAAGTACATACATATTATTAATCTGTTCTCTGAGATTCAGAGGTTAGCTCCTCAAAGAAAGACCATGTGCCAAGTACACATTTAACTGATAGAATTAGAAATTACCTACTGTTGGTGTATCAGCTGTCTCCATTTACTACGATCTCGGCACACTGCTCGAGCTTCATTAACACCCATCACACACAGCACACAAGACCTTTTGTACTTCATGCTCATAATCTTTTTCAAAAGCAGACATTCCTGAATCTGGTCCTCCCATGATTTCCTCGACCTTTCTTTCCTGCCACATGGGCTGAAAAAATTCTCTTAGTCAGTACCTCATCACTCATTCTTTCAACATGGCCAAACCACCTAAGAGTATTAGTCTCCACCTTACTAATAATATTTTACCTCACATTACACATCTTCATTCCTCACATGATCAGCGCATGTCTTTCCACAAATGCATCTCCCCAGCACACAGTAATATCCCCTATGTCTTTTCTGCAGTACCCAGGAAAAGACATAGGAGTCATTTGTGTGCATGGCAAAAGGTAAAGCTTGAAAACTTTAAATAAATATTCCTCAGGGTGTCTACTGGTCATGAAAATCACGGAATAGTCGCAAATTCAGAAAATGTCATAAAAATCAAAAGTCGCGAATTTTGCTTTAGTGTCATAAATTTCGTTTTATTTTTAGTAATTGTTGATTTTCTGGCCAAATTCTTAAGTAACTCTCCATGCATTGACCACATAAAACATAGATGTTTCCATCTGATGATTTAAGTGGGGGGGTGGACATTGGTTCCCTCCTCCACAAAGGAAACTGATAGAGCAAAAAATGGCTTAGCATGGAAGTACATGTACATAATGTTATTTATAAAAATTTGAGATCAATTTGGGAATTTAAATTATGCTACTTATAGGGTCAGAACATTTTTCAGGTATAAATATTAAAGAAGAGCATATGTCATGAAATCTTGTAGCAAAATATGGTGAGTATTTTAACTTACTTTTTAAGTGCACTCAAAGTATAATGAGTAGATTTCTGTTACCTGCAGAACAGCATGGGGGGGGAGTGGCATAATGTTTATATTTATGAAAGCTGGAGTAGCATGGAGACAGTAAAACAGACAGTTGTGAAAGAAACGTGGGGAGACCTTCATCCAGCAGTGGATTGATAACGGTTGCCAACGGCAATAATGATATATACAAAGGCCATTCCATAAAAACTAAGTAATTTTTTTTAGTTGGCAACTGTGTGTAGGGGGGGGGGTAACTATGCAGATGACTAACTGAATTAAGGAAGTATCTATGACAACAGTTATTAGACAGTTTCGGTTTTGTTATGGCACAGTTGTGTTGGTACGTCTGCATTTTGCCATACAGTTATGGAGGTGAGTAATTCAGAGTTAATAAGTTAAATGCATTGTGCGATAAAATGTAGCTTTCATTTGGGTAAAACAGCTCCAGAAACAGTTGATTTAATGAAAAAAGCTTACAAAGATAAATTTGTGGGTGAGTCAACTATTTTTAGATGCCACCATGATTTCAAAAAGTATGTTTGTCGCAGAACTCGTTCCTAGGCCTGGTTGACCTGAAAGTGTAGTTACAGAGCGTGTTGTTAGCACTGTTTAGGCAATCCTTTAAGATCAACGAATGACGTGTGAAGACATAGCAACATCAACTAATATTTAACAAATGTCAGCATTCCGCATTCTACGCGTCAAATTACTGCTGCATCATGTGTGCTCCAGATCAGTACCTTATCACCTGATGAGGGAACAATTGTTAGCCAGAGTTCAGGTGTATCATGAGTGGAAGCAAATGATTGCAAAGGATCCAATTCCTGAACACAGTAAATTGCTGATGAAACATGGGTCCACTATTTTAGACTCCCTCACAAAGCGTGCAACAAGTGTCTGGAAACATAGGCTCTCCTCCTCCA
Organism: Macrothele yani; assembly: GCA_039090855.1. Classification (NCBI taxonomy): domain Eukaryota; kingdom Metazoa; phylum Arthropoda; class Arachnida; order Araneae; family Macrothelidae; genus Macrothele; species Macrothele yani. The sequence continues at coordinate 107,561,072 of CM077004.1, read as the reverse complement.
AAGAAGTCCACCAAACCAAATCAGCTGGGAAGGGGATAATGATAATTTTCTTTGATCATAAAGATGTAGTCTACCGGCATGCTGTTCCTCCACAAATTATTGTCAATGCTGAGTATTACAGTTCAGTCTTGAAGCGTCTGCGACGACACGAATTGGTTGAGCGACCAGAACTGGTAGGCAAGTGGACCTTACAACATGACCCTGCCTACAGTCTTGCCCCCTCCTCCACCACACACACACACCTTGCAATTTCTGGTTGTTTCCAACAATGAAGGAGAAGTTCCATGGTGCAACATTCAACTCAGATGCTGACGTTATTCAAGTTGTACAGGGTTCACTAAAGCAGCTACCACAAAACACCTCCACCACGTGCTTTGAAAAGTGAACTAAACGATGGGGCCATTGCATATCTGAGGGAAGATACTTTGAGAAAGAATAACATATATTTTGCTGTACCTATATTTCTTCATTTTGTGTGATTTTACTCTCAGTTTTTATGGAACAGTCATTGGTATATAAACGCAGAAGTCTTTTAAAAGTGGTCATGAAAATTTGTTCCTTTCTCCAAAATATGGTTTTTTAAAAATCGTTCAGTGTTTAATTTCCAAATCACGTGGCAAGCACATATTTTTGTTTTCAGAATGAAAATTCCATCACTGGCTGTAACCCATGTGGTAAAATTCATTTTGTGTGGAGTTAGCCGCATGCAAAAGCCAATAATCTTTTACTAAATTCGTATTGGAATTTTCAGCATGCCCATGCATAAGAGAGGAATGTGTACTTTTAGTTTCAGTTTGTTAGCCCAACAGGTATAAAGTTTTTGCATCTATAAGGCAGATTCTAAATATTCATTTGGCATGTGTAGTGCCATCCATGAGGACATTGAGGCATTTGCAAATAAATATATGTGATTCACAGTTGGAAAAAGTTATGTTTTTTCATTTAGCATGGTACCTAAATGTATGACTTAAAAAATCATTTGCTTCCAAAAGAGTTTCTGAAATATAAAATTAACCCTCTGAATGGAAAAAAATTTAGATTTTGCCAGTCAATATTTATAAGCTTCTGCAGGTCAGACTTAAGAAATTTGTTTAACATCAGCTGCCTGTGACTAAGATCAATAGAATCAAAATGTTTTGTAGTTTTCTGATAGCATTTTCCTACTGTTTTCCCACTCCTAACAATCATATTTAGCACTCAGTGTATCTGTTTTTCAAAAGGCCTCATTTAGAAAATTTAATTTTCTGCTGATAACTGGATACCATGGCCAAGATTCTACTCTATTAAGATTTCTGAAGTATCATTTGAAAAATTCTGTTTGATATATTTAGCTGGTACTATGGCTAAGATTAGTCATGCTTTTTCTTCTTTGTGTTATATTTAGTTCCATGCTAGGTGGTCCAAAGGTATAGATAAATTAAGTTCAGTATCTCCACTTGTAGAAGTCTTTTCAGATTGCTTAGTGGCTGAATTGAAACCATGTTATTTTCAGAAACGCTTACATTTCTGCATATGTTACACAAGTTAGTAGACCAAAATGGAGTAAGTGAACTTAATATAATGTCTTCTTCACTGACAAAGCGTGGTACCAATTGCACTCAGAAAGACTTGAAGTATGGTGTGCTGTATCTTGTCGAATAATCGGCCCGATATTTTTTGACTGTATGGTTAATGGAATTGTATACAAGAACATAGTCACACATTTGTATCATTGCTGCAAGAAGATTAGAGGTATTGTTGATTTCAACAGGATGGAGCAACATGCCACACCTCTAATGACAATGATGTTTCTTAGAGAGGTTTTCGGTGATAGGCTGATTTCCACAGGTTCCTGGTCCTCGAGATCCCCAGACTTAGCAATACCAGATTTCTTTCTTTGGGAATATCTGAAAGAAACAGTGTACAAAAGCAACCCACATATGAAGAGTGAATTGAAGTTCAACATTACTGTGGCTATTAAAAAAATCAGTGTTTTAACTCTGCACAAAGTGGCCTCGAATCTGGGAAAAAAGAATTCATAAGCAAGGAAAATGTATGCTGAATGGGAAATTTATCATAACAAAAAGCTGGAAGTGCTTAAGAAGCAGAAACAACTACAAAAAACAACTTTTGCATACAATTACATGCAGAAGATAATAACATAATCACCCCAAAAACAGAAACCTTTTTTGGGCAAGAGTAAAAATGCAATGCAGGAAATATTCTTTGACTATTGGCCATGTCCACTATGAATAAAGAAATGTATGTTATATTTTAAACATCCGCTGTAATAACGTCCAATCAACTTTTTTTTTTTTCTTTTTTTCGGGAATTGATTTTGTTCTATTCATAATATTGTTTTCGTGTTTTCTGTTGTCACTGATGTTTTAAAAACCTAAGGTTTAATGTTGGGGAGTGCGACTTTTCGATCACCCTGTAGTTGTGGAAAATTCTTTTTGAACGATATAGCTGGAATGATATCCAAAATTACTCTCATATTTTCCTAATATTCTTGGTGAAAAATTATTTCACTGGGTGGTATATAGTACATGCATGTATTTATATTCTGTATTCTTTGTAGGAAACATTCTTCTGCATGTAATCTTATGCAAAAGTTGTTTTTTGTAGTTGTTTCGGCTTCTTAAGCACTTCCAGCTTTTTGTTATGATAAATTTCCCATTCAGCATATGTTGTTTATGCTACCTCAATGGCCAAATGGTCAGAGGTATTGGCTTTAGGTTTGTCGTTCCAGTCCCAGATGAGGCACGACTGATGTGTTTGTCTTACAGCTCTAGACCCTCTCCTCTCCCTGTAACCAGTGTTCCCAAAGCAGGAATGAACAACTGCTTGTAGTCCTCAGAGTTGCTCGTGGTGGTCGTTAAGCCTCGAAACACACACACACACACACACACACACACACACACACACACACACACACACACACACAATGGAAAAAAAAAGTTTACCTTGATTGTTATATATCTGATGTGACAAGTCGGACATCAGACAAAAGTTTCTGCGCATATTGTAAAGTGGTCCATCCATCAGTTTTTAGAGAATTGGTGGTCTCTTCTTAAATTCTTCAACTAAATTGGGGACGTTTTTCTGTGTTACTGGTTAGAAATTTAGTTATTTCTGTAGAAGAAAAAATTGTGTGTGCTTAGTCCTCCAATTTTGATTTGAACATGCATTTCATTTATCAACCTTTGGTTCCGAAAATGCTGAGTCCCGAAAACAAAAAACACGAATGACACTTGTCAGGGACCTAATCACTGTGGCTGATCAAGATGACAATTTTCTAAGAAACATAATCACAGGAGATGAGGCATGGTGTTTTCTGTACGATACGCAAACGAAACATCAGTCCTGTGAATGGAAATCAACATAATCACCCCAAAAACAGAAACCCCTTTTGGGCAAGAGTAAAGGAAATGCAATGCAGGAAATATTCTTTGACTCTTGGGTATGTCCATTATGAATAAAGAAATGTATGTTGATAACCTCGGTCGCCTCAGGGATGCAATCTGAAGAAAGCTTCAGGTAAAATGAACAACAGTTAGTTTCTACTTCATGATGATGCACCTGCAGATTGATCCTTAATGGTCAAACAGTATCTCAGGAACTACAATGTGATGTCACTGATACATCTTCCATATTCTCCTGACTTGGTACCAACCAATTTTACTTGTTTCTTCAGTTGAAGCCTGTCCTATAAAAGATGATGATTCATGAGTGCTGAGGATATTGTTGAAAATGCAACAAAGTTGCTGAAAGAAGTTTCAAAAAATAGATTCCAGGAATGTTTCAAACAACTTTATGGGCATTGGGAAAAGTATGTAGCTGCCCAAGGAAGCTACGTATTTTGAAGGAATTGCGGTGTAAATAACTGTAATGTTATTGCTTTCTGTATAAAAAGGAATTTCCAAGAACTTTTCAAACCTACTTTTTAATATTTATGTCAAGTACATTATAAAAGAAAGTATCTGTAGGCTATCTCCTTATTTAGGCAGAGCAACAAGTGAGGCAACTCTTACACATGATCGCTGCTGTACAGATAAATGTCATGACCTTGCTACAGAGAAAGGTAGTTCAAAAATATGTGCCACTTTTGACTGTATTAAAAATATTATGACCTCAAAGTTATTATAGGCGCATGCACAATAGACCTTAGGTCGTGGTGCTGGGTCAAGTACCTCCCCATTGGTACAAGTATTATAAGCGTGTGTGTGTCATGTTATTTGTATTTAGGGACGCATTGTGTTCTGCTCAGGATTAGTGATGAATACTGGGTTCATATGTATTTTGTGTGTGGGGGTCCCCCTTGTGTTGATATCTAACACTATTGACCATGTTTCAGTGTATTTTATGCAATTGTTGTTGCCCTTTACACCCGATCTTTTATTGATGAATTTCAATTTTATGGGTTTTAGTTATTACATTTATTTAATGTGGCATTACATTTAATACATGGAATAACTAAAATCTATATGAAGTATAGAATAACTGAAATCCATATGAAGTAAAGAAGATCTTGTGTATGGCGTGTGATGGATGTCAGTGAAACCCAAGTTGTATGTCAAGATCGCTGTAAATGGAGAAGTTTGATACGACAACAGTGAGAAAAATTATCTGGTAGTATATATTTCTTTCTGGAACTAACCTCTGGATCTCAGAGAACAGCTTAGTGATAGATATGTATGTATGTATGTATATGTATGCATATATTTAATTCAAAATTTGTTTTTAAAATGAAATTGTGACAATATTTCTCCTATAATATGTTATGTTTTATCAAAACAGGTTTTTGTTCTCCATTTTGTGGTTGGTTTTTTAAAGCACTGAATTGATGTTGATTAAACATCCAGAGGTGTGAAATATCTGTTTTAATGAAGCAGCTCAAAGTGTAGAAGAACATTATTTCTTTAATTCCAATTTTGGTACTTGTCTTTAAGTAAAACAAGAGTTAGTAATTACTTGTATGTACACATAGTTTTACAACTTGTGGTTAAAGTAAAGATATGACAGGGTTGGGGTTTTTTTTTGTTGTTTTTTTTTTTTTTTTTTTTTCTTTGTAATATGTGGGTGACTGTTAAGTTTTTTTTTACTTGTGTAAAAATTACTTTATTTTCACTATTTTGCAATATATAGTAAACTGTTAATTTTTTTTTTTTTTACTCCCATAGTGTACAGATTTTCTTGAGGCTGGTGCAATCAAAGGTGACACTCCAGCAGATGTAGTGGCAGCATCAGATATAACCTTCTCTTGTGTTTCAGATCCTCAAGCAGCAAAACAAGTTAGTACTCATCTAAAATATGCTCTTTAAATATAGGGAAAAAAGTGTGCATGAATTTTTGCTTACAAATGGACTTGTAATATTTTTTTCAATTTATAATTTTAATGAATTGCAAATATTTACCAGTGATAGATATCTTTTTGTTGAAGTGCACAGGGTTTGTATAACTCCTGGAATTTAAGAATTCCTGAAATGGGCCTTTTTCTCTTTATATCCCCTCGGACTTCTGGAAAAGTCCTCAAATTTAATATTTACTGATGAAAGTTATTTTACTTCAGACTTTTTTGATGTTTTCTATTGCTAATTTTAAAGACTAGAAGATGAGGTATAGGCTTTTATAGCCTTTACCATTTTTATTTTTTTTCTTGGTAGAGGTGGTGAACTTTTTCATTATTATTATTATTTTTTTTTTTCGAAATACGTGGATTTTTTTCCTTCTTTTGCCGGAAGCTATTTTTAGTTCACTTTACCCAACTGATGTTACACTTGGTCCTCTCCCGATGGAACAAATTTTTAATGAATGTGATTCAGATTGAAATGATTCTCCCCCCCCCCCCCCCCCGGTGTTCGGATGGAAACAAAACTTTATGATAGTGGATTTTATCATTTGCTCTCTCTCTCTCTCTCTCTCTCTCTCTCTCTCTCTCTCTCTCTCTCTCTCTCTCTCTCTCTCTCTGCTACATAATTATCTTAAAAAAAAAATATTGTCTTGAAAGCTATTTTTATGATAGGTGACACCCCTCTTGACATTCTCCCTATAAACATGATTTGTATGTGTCCTGGAAAAGTCTTAAAATTCTGTTGCATGCCCTGGAATTTTATCCATTCCTGCCTTTTTGTCTCTGCAAGATGCTTTGTAGTTGAGGATTTTTCTACTGATATCAACTTATGTCTGACAAAAAAAAGCTGTAGGTTTTCTTGTCTGTTTGCAGTACAAAAGCTGCATTATTAGAATGTCTTCTGTAAAAAAAAAAAAATGATCTTGCATATCTCAGAGATGCCAACCGGATTTTCCGTAATTATTACGGTTTCGGCTGCCTAATTACGGAATTACGGACAGGTTGGAAGAATTACGGATTTCAGTGCATTTCGTAAAAGTTCTGAATTTTGTGTCCTTTGTTTATTAAAATTACGGTTTAAACTGCAATCGCATTTTGCGAATGCATTTATAGTTCTTTTCGCACAAATGCGAAAATGTTTAATTGGTGTTGTTTCTAAGTAAGCGCCATTGAAATTCAGATATTTTATACATCGGTAAAGCCAATATCGGACGGATATCTGGTGAAGAACGGCAAGGTGATATTGTGTAATATGTTGGAAAAGCCGTAATCGGCGCAATGACGTCCGCATACCTGCCTAGTATTCCGGATTTTGGGGTGGTTTTACGGTCGAAAGATAGTTTCTTCCGGATTTTCGCTAAAACGGCTCGTGAATTTTTTTTTTTTTTTTTTTTTTATTGATGGAAATCGATATCGTTGCCATTGTCGCTTAATGTGAACTGCTTTTTTTTCCCCTCTCTCCCCCTGATCTCATAGTGATTGAACCTTATGTTATCTCATGTTTCTAGCAGTGAGTGATATTTATTTATAGATCCCCCCCCCCCCCCCGCCAATCCTTCCAAACTCTCTCTCTCAGTGTTGGAATAGCTGCGCTAATTGCGCCGAAGTTTGAAAAATTTGTAATTCTGCGCCGTGCAGAGTTTGCCAAAATGCATAATTATGCGTCTAGTACGCATTGAAATTTTACCAACGCGTAAAATTACACATCGGGAAATGCGCAGAATACATATCAGTGAGTAAACAATCGCATTGAAGAATTTTACCAACGTGTAAAAATACCCATCAAGACGGTATTTTGTGTTTCAAAACCGGAAGTAAAAGAAATGAAGATTTTTTCCGTAATCATAATTTCGTTTTCTTGCGTGTTGCTTCTGTCCAGTATTGTTGTTATACATCACATTATTCCAAAAATATTTGTATTTCAGTGTGAAAGTGGAGGGAAAATTTCCAATAACAGAAATTTGATGGCGCAAGAATTTCCCTGTAATCTTCAGGCATGAGCGTGCAACGGCTTCGAGGAATTTCTCCTTTTACGTCACAATTTGAGTTATCCTCGAGATCGATGCATAACTGAACAGAAATTTCAGGGCAATTGGTAGGGGGAAGAGAATGTTTTTCGCCTGAAACTCGAAAACGGAAGTTTCGTCTTTCAAAACTTTCGAAAACGATAGTTAGACGCAGTGAAGATTTCTCCCGTAATCGTAATTTTATTTTTCACGCGATGTTTCCTCTGCGTAGTATTGTTGTTAGATATCATTTTATTTCATTAATATTTGTATTTAAACTTGTAAATAAAGGAATAATGTCCGAAAACGAAAATAAGACTTAAAAAAGATTTCTCCTGTAACTGTATTTTTTTCTCAACGATGTTCTGAACATGTATCCTGTATTCTAAAATATCCCCCCCCCCCAATGTTTGCATTTCAGCTTGATAAAGAGAGGATGGGGGGAGGGGATTCGAAAACGAAAGTGACGAAGCTGAAAATTTGTGTTCAAATGTATTCATATTCTCAAAGTTACACTTCATCTTTTATCTAAAACAGTGCTGTCATGCATTCATGATGGATAAAATTGTCATGCAAAGGCATAACAAAAAAAATGGTCACTGTCTTGTCATTACTTAAATGAAATCAATTTATTTCTAAAATTGCGTCATTCAATTAAAAAAATCAAAACCTTGAAAATCATTACAATTTCTGAACTCCATTTATGAGTGACTGATACAGAAAAATAATTGAAAACAAGTATCATCAAACATACTGCTAGCACATCCCATACATAACCACTCTCCCCTAATAATAGATAATTGTGAATTAACAGTTCTGGTACTGTTGCAAATCTTCTTCATTTTAGGGATCAAATCTTCTTCATTTTATGGTAAATCTTGATTTTTGCAAGCAGTCTTTTTTATTTAGGAAAATTTTGGTTGGCAGGTATGTGTCCGATATTAACCGACATTCAGCCATCATAACAAATATCGGCTCGATATCTAGCTGATATTCATTCCCACTTGGGTTATAAAAAATATTAACCATTAAACTAGAAGGGTCATGTTTAAGGTATTTGATTTTATAAGGTTGTTACACATTTCACACGTTAATTTCTCATGAAATACCCTTCCCACACGTAAACGATGAGGCTTCGTATGGTGATTACTGATAGGCACAGCAGAAGGTTGGCACCTCTGCATATCTTATCACTTTGTTTGTCCAGCCGGGGACACCATATTTCTGCAAGTATTAGTTTGATTTGTAAAAAATTTGTTTTGGGAAGCTCGAAATGTGAGAATTGTGATCCTCTTTTTCCAATGCACAGCTTCGCCGCTAGAGGGCATAAACGCAGATCCTATCGAATTCAAAATACATTTTATTTCATATATTTGCTTCTAGATATCCAATTAAAAAAATTATTTTTGATGCCATTTATATCAAAGATTATTTTAGTTACAGTCATATATTTAAGTAATTCATAGATTTTCTGCTATGGGACATTCTAAAATATCCTGATATCTCTGCTTCTAAATATCCGATTCGAAGAATTCTTCCTGCGTCGGATACAGCTCCTGATGGGAAATGTTCTGTGTATAATATCTCATTTTTGGTAAAGAATGGTTTGGCCACCAGGGGGCGTAAGGGTTTTTTTTTTTTTTTTTTATGTATTTGCAACAAAATCTGAGCTTCTGGAAGTTCGATTGAAAAAATTCCTTCGTGAACCGATACCGCTCACCTTTTGAGAATTCCTCCTGTTTAAAATAGTGCTTAGTTTTTTGACCGGGGGGGGGGGCATAGGTGCAAATTTTATTTTTGTCAATATCTCTGTTTCTATGAGTCTGGTTTGAAAAACTCTTTCTTTGTTGGAGAGCATTTTCAGTGCAAAATGTTTCTTGTATAATTTCAAATTTTTCTTAATTCACAAGTGTGCCACTAGAGAGCATAAGTTCACATTTTTGTTTACACCAATATCTGTGGCACTAAAAACAAGATTGAAAAAAGAAATTTTTCGATCAGATGCTACTAACTATGAAAACTCCTTGTATGTATTTTCTTCCCAAAATAATGCACAATTTCGCTGCTAGGGATGCAAATATGTAATCTATTTTTCTCAATATCTGTACTTCTAAATGTCCAATTTAAAAAAAAAAAATTCTTTTAACACCAGATACCATTTACTTTATGGAACATTTTAGGTTTGAAGTTCACAATTCTGCCGCTAGGTGGTGTGTGTGTACCTCTGTTTGCAGCTGTATCTCTGCTTCTGAAAACCATATTGAGAAATTTCAATATTTGAACTGAAGCCAAAGTAGAAAAATATTTTTTTCTCAAAATAAGTATAGTACTGTATAATGTATATAAAAATTTTGCTGAAATTAAACCTGATTACATTTTCAGTGACCGTTTTGGCTTTTCACTATTTATCAGGGATTTTGAGTTTCTTATTAGCTGCAGAAAACATCGTTTTCAACATTCTGCATTAACTTTGCTCAAGCATGTAGGGAATTGTTTGCTATAGGTTACAGGTTAAACAGACCTAAGGTTTCACTATGTTTTAATTAGGAACGTTTGGATCATATGTCCTGGTGGAAAAAAGTCCAAATGTCCTGGAATTTTGTGATTGAAAAAATGTATTAAGCCTGTATGAAGAATGATTTGTTACTATATCTATTAATTTAGTATTTTTGAAGCTTCGCTGGAAGAGATAGAAATGATGTGAAAAAAAGGTCACATGACACTTAGGGTACTACAGACTATGCAGAAACGTTTTTTCCTGCTGGATCATTAAAATGTGTAGATCTCTTAAAATTTGAAGTTTATTTTTTTCTTGCAATATTTTCTTGTAAATGGTGTTTTTATCACATTGGTTTTTCATTGGTGCAGCAGGAGTCAGACAAGGTTGTGTACTGTCGCCCTGACTGTTCAGTATTTTATGGATGCACATGTGTGTGTGTGTGTGTGAGAGAGAGAGAGAGAGAGATACTTCATCCGATGCTACTAGATTATGTCTTGAGAATGTCCATGTGTTCAGGTTGCTGTATGCTGATAAAACTCTCTTGTATTGTCTGAGAGCAAAGGTGAGTTGCAGCATATTTGTCCTGGTTGCTGTATCGTATGCTGATGACACACACTCTTGTGTTGTCTGAAAGCAAGTTGCAGAGTATGTTGTCCATGAATTTTTAACATCTATTTTGTAAAAAAGGTTGTTCTTATGTTGTCCCTCTGTCTGTGGACCCATATCTCTGCAACTAATAGTACGATTTGAAAAATTATTTTTGCATTGAAAAGCTTGAAATGTGCGACTGATGATGCTTTACTTCGGTTTTTTTCCCTGTGGTGCACAATTTGCTGCTAGAGGGCATAAATGCAAATATCATTCAAAATACATTTTATTCCATATATTTGCTTCTCAATGTCCGATTAAAAAAAATATTTTACCTTTCGATTCCATTTATGTCGAAGACTATTGTAGGTATAGTCGCTTTTTCAAGTTACGCACAGATTTTCCGCTAGCGGATGTAAAACTAAACTGTGTTTTCCCCGATATCTCTGCTTCTAAAACTCCAATTTCAAAAATTCTTAATGCAGAAGATATAGCTCTTGACCAAAATCTTTTGCATATAATTTCAAATTTTTGGTAACGAATGATTTGGCCGCATCCACGTGTTTGTTTCTGCTTCTGAAAACTTGATTGAACATTTTTTCTGTGGACCGTTACCGCTCACATGAAAAAAACTTTTGAGAATACTTTCTTCTTAAATTAATGCATGGTTTCTCTGCCAGAGGGCGTAGATGTATATCTTATTTTTGTCAATATCTCTGCTAATAAGAGACCGATTTAGAAAATTCCTTCTTTGTTGGATAGAGTTCCAGTGCAAAATGCTTTTTGTATAATTTAAATTTTTTCTTAACACACAAGTCTACCACCAGAGGGTGTAAGCTAACATTTCTGTTTACTGCAAATATCTGCGGTATTAAAAACTCGACTGAAAAACTTTTCTTCTGTCAGGTACTACTAACTATGCAAACTCGGTGTGCGTATTTTCTTCCCAAAATAATGTACAATTTTGCCACTGTGGAGTGCAAATACTTAATCTGTTTTTCTCAGTATCTCTGCTTCTACATGTGCGATTTAACAAATTCTTTCAACACTGGATGCCATGTAGAACATTTTAGGCTAGTACATGAGAAATTTAGTAATTCACAGTTCTGTCGGTAGGTGTTGTTTGTGTTCTTCAGTTTCCAGCTATATCGCTGCTTCCAAAAAAACTATTGAGAATTTCTTCTTTACTCTATGCCATTCGCTGCATTAGAGGTGTGGAGCATTTTCCTCTTTTATAATGTACAGATTTCCCACTAGGGAGCGTAAAGGTCGAAACCATTTTCTCGCTATTTCTGCTTCCAGGAGACGTATTTGAAAAGTTATTTTTCCTTAGCATAGCATTTTCCATACAAAATATTTTTTGCCTATTTATCAACTTTTCCATTATGCAAAATTATTATTCTAGAAGTCATAGAGTTATGTTTCCTTCTTGTATATTTCTTCTTTTAACTGTTTAATTTGAAAATCTTTTTGTGTCTGATACCTTCCTTGTGCTATGAAAAACTTTTTGTGCGTCATTTGTTAATTTTCACAACATACTTTTTAGCCACTGGTGGAACTAAGCAGATATTTCTATTTCTGGATGTTTTATCTATTGTTAAAACCGGTTGATTGTTTTCCTAACTAGTTCCATTGACTTTGAATATCTTTGATAAATTTAATTTGCATCAGAACGGATTCAAAAGACGTGCTCATTACAACCAAAAATTCAGTGTCATCTTTCTTGTTTGAGTTAGGAGCTGTTAATGCTTAATGAAAGTTCAGCCTAAATGATACTTAGTTAGACCAGGTGAATGAGTTTTTGTATTTAAAAAGCATGTTTGGCAGAGAAAGCAGATTAGGTGGTGAAATTAGTAGGCAAGTCAATTCAGCTGTGAACGTTTAAGCTTCTGTTGGAGGAGCTTCTTTTCACAGGACTGATAGTTTCTTTTCTCAGGACTGATGAATTGTCAAAAAAAGATCCCAAATGGCTGTATATGAAAGTGCAATTGCTCCTACTTTGAAATATGTTAATGAAATCTGGGTATTCTGTGAAAAAGAAACAGGGGTCATTTGTGCACTGGAGTGATGTGTTACTTGTGTGTCGTTTGTGGTATGCTTTGTTCTGGTTATATGCATAACAAAAGTGTGTTGCAGATGCATAATGTGAGCAAAATGTTACTTGGGTGAAGACGATTATTTCGAGGTGACTTGGTTATTGTTGAAAGAATGTGTGGTGAGGTGTTAATAGAATTTATTCTATCTAAGTAGAAGTGTAAATAGGTAGATGAAGGCCGAGGAAATTGTGGGAAGACCAGGTTCAGGATTGTATCTAAGTTAAAAAGGTAATGAGAGAGAGTGTGAGTGAGGGAGGGAGGGAGGTCTTATGTGAAATGTGTGATGGATATCAGTGAAGCTCAAGTTGTGTACCAAGATCACTATAAGTACTACTGTTGATGCATCAGCAATGAGTAAAATCTAACAGCCCGTAACTTTGAGTATGTGTGTATATTTTCTTGTGCTTAACACACAAGAAGAATTAAATCATATTTTCCAGAATGCAGATAAGTTCAAATGTGCAGTGATGGGGCATGTGCAGTGATGGGGCATAAATAGACAACAGTTATATACTGACAAATGGACTCTCACCTGTGCCATCTTCTTTAGTCATACTTCTCAAATGTGTATTGATTCAATAAAATATAATTATTCACACTGTAATCCATAACAATTCTCTCTTAATTTTCATTGAAAATCACTTGCACGATTCTAGTTCAAGTAGTTTACAATTAGTAACAGTGAAAAGTATAGACATTCAGAAACAGTGGAAATTATCACTGTTATGGCACAGTGTTGCACAGGAAATACCATGTTCATTTGATTACAGTAACTTGCCAGTTATTAATCTTTTCTTAGTGGCAGATATTTAAGATCAGTAACAACAGAACACTTTTTTTTTTAAAGAGCTGAGTCATTTTGTATCTTAAGAAGTTGCTGTCTTTCAAAGCCAAAAATGATCTAATGCTACTAGTGTAACAATTTTTTTTATTATTTTTTGTTTTTGTTGTTGTTATTTTAGAGCTCTTATATACAGTAGTTTGATATTCCCCTAGAGACCACAGGTTCTCAGTGGTAAAGCCATTATCCATGGTCTGACATCAAAGAAATTTTAAGGATATGCACAGTCCTTGTGAAACCACACCAGGCTATATTGTTCTGTCTAACTCTGGAGTGTTTCATTGTATGCTGTGTGTAAGACAGTTTAAGTTCCATTGCCAAGACAGAAAAACATGCAATTGTAGAGCCTATGTGCTCCTCATTTCCAAATACTGACAACTGGGTGTTTCAAGGATTTACAAAGGATATACCATCAAAAAGCTGTACTTACTTTAAAAAAAATAATAATAATATTTGGAGGTGATGGAAAGCCATTTTATTTGACATATGGGAAACCAAAAGTTGGATGAATAGATTATATAGGGAATAAAATAATAACTACTGGCTATGCCAAGAGAGGCCTAAAGTACTTCATTCTACTTTATGCTTTATTTGTGTATTGGTTCAAAAATTGTACCATGAAAGATGCATAAATTTTATGCCCCTCCTCCCAGTTTCAACAACTACCAGTTCAAAACCATAAAGTATCGCATTCTGCATGATTTTGTTTAAGTGGGATTTTTTTTCTTTATTGAATACCTTATTTTCATTTTTTTCTTTTTGTTGATTCAAGTTTTTAATTGCTGTTAAAGAAGTCTGGTAATTATGTCTTAGATTCTTAGATACCAAAACCCATTAGAGATAACAATTTGATATTCTATATGTGTAAACCTTAAAAATTGCTGTGTTGTTTCACTTGTCAGTTCTGTAAACAATTTGGTGTCATAGTTCTGCTAGAAGGCAATACTTTTTGCTGCATATAAGTTCTTTTATATACACATTATTTATACCTTTTTCATGTATGATATTTATTTTAACTAAGGGATTCTTTTATGGCAGTTCTCAAATGGTGTTATTAAATTTTTTGTAGTACTAAGTGTAAAAAATTTTTGATTTCACTGAAGGAAATATCATTAGTTGAAATACCAAGGAGCATTCAGTATTGGATGTCTTCAGCCAGAAATTTTAATGCTTAGCTGATCACTTCTCCTGAAACTGCTAAGTGATTCTGTAGCTTTTTTCTTTCATTTAGTAATGATATATATATCATGTAAGTTACAGAGGAGAATTCATATTCAGATGATGAATATATGTTTATTGTTCTGTTGCTTTTTCTTTCAATTATTTTGTGCATGATTAACCCTGCTTGCAGATGCTGTCTGGAGTTCTGTTATAAATGTAGATTTCTTTACTTAGTACTGATTTGTGCAGTAGATTTCTGATATCAAATAGTAAAAGAAAACCTTTCTCATACTACTTCCATGTGTTTGTAATTTTAATTCATAGATTCCAGGCATTATATAGATTTCAGAATTTGCAGGTAGCATAATTTTAAAGAGTGCCAATTGTCTACTAAGTCAAAAATTTTAAATAGAAAAAACAAGTTACAAGTCTAGAACAAGATGTGCATACATATTTGCATTCATTCATTATTATATCACACCTCTTTATCCAAAGATATTCAGGTTGACCATAAAGATTAAAATTGGTGATTTTTTCAAGTGGCCATTGGCCAGTGGGTGGACAAAATCTAGTGGCCACTTTCCTTATGACTATTTCGTGTTTGTGTTGTATACACATTTTATCACTGCACTGTATACCTTTCATTTATTTAGACATAGTTAAATTTAAGCTTAGTAGTTAAAAGGGCCCACTGTCTAATGTCCAGTGCAATTAAATGAATAAATATAATCTTTAAAAGTTATATTTTTCTTCAACCATGTCAATCAAATTTTCTAGACAGTTTTTATTGAAAAGATAATCATTTTTATTTGGTCTCTCGCTATGTTAACAAATAAAATCTTAATCTCTCCACCATAAATTGATGTGTCAAATTTTTAAGCAATACTTACTTTGCCTTACTTTATTTGCTGTCTGTTTCCCGAAGTCATTTTTTGCATGAGTGTTGTCTTGTCATCAAAAACATTGCTCACAATGCTTGCATTCTCTTAACTTCTGCATTGCTTGGCATAACAGTCAGCGGTATTTCAACAATTTGTGCTATGACCTTCATGTACTAAAAATTGCTTGTTTGTAGTTCCTCTAGCAGTTTTTGGTGATCTATTGATAGTCAAAAATGTTCAGACATGTTTCGAAGCTGCTTTCATTCTGCTAAATTTTTCTTTTCATTCCATTTATTTTTGGTTACGTTCTTCTTGGTATCAAAATGAAAACTGGATGTATAGCTTTCAAAAATGAATTTCATACCTTCTAGCAGAATCATTTTGTGGTACAGCTGAGATTGCGAGAGATGTGATACCAACCTGGTCACTTTATTTTACAGACTCACAATGATTCCTGACCACTAACAGAAAATATTCGGTAATTTACTGGGTTATTCGAACAAATATTACATTAAAAACACTGGTAAACCTTCACCGGTGTTGAAAAAATAGTCATGACGAAATAAAAACACATGCAGAGTATCCTAATTCATCGGATTCTGTCCGGTTTTCAAACCTAGTGTCAGGTTGTTGTTTTTTTTTTCTGAAAACGCACAGTTTTGGTAGAATTTTAATGATTTGTCATTTTTTCCTTGTTTGCCCACCACAGACCTTCCAAATGCTACAAATTTTCCATAGTCATTACGGAAATCGCCGATTGCTGCGGAGTACAGGAAACGTCAAAAATATTACAAAAATAAAAAATCTGACTGTCCCTTTTTCTTTTCTCCCCCCCCTTCTTCAGAAACTTGTTTTGGTAGAATTTTAATGATTTGTCATTCTTTCCTGTTTGCCCACTTCAGACCTAACTGGTTCCATTTCAACTCAGTCAGGGTCGTACCATCATGGTCTCAGATTTCTCTGAAAAAATTTAGGGGTGTTCCTTGACTAAAATAAGGAAACCTATATTTTTTCTTTCAGCAAGAAAACCCCTTCGAGATAGAGGGTTTCAAATCTTGCACCATCAAACAAGCTCTCTAGAAAATGGTTATTTTTTCCCAACTTCAGCGAGTCATTGCAGCAGAATTAAAAAAGATATCTTATTTTGGTATTTTTTTTATATTGTGTGTATAATATATAATAATATATGGTGCTAATATTTTTTACACATCATATGATTAAAATTTTAAAAAATCGTAAACTTTGTGATTTTAAAAAATTGAATTTAAAAAAAATATATTAAAAAATTGAATTTTTTAATATTTTTTTAACAGGTAAGGATGGAGTTTTTTCTATAGTCGTTTTTTTTTTTTTTTTTTTTTTTTTTAAAGACATATAGATATGCACTTTATTTGCAATTTTTTTATGTATCTGTGAAACTGCTAGTTTCCGCGTTTCGGCAGCGTTAAAAACAGCCCATTTTGAAAAATCTCTAACTTTGCCAACGATTTTCTCAAAAACGCCATTCTTTTAAATTCTGAAAATGAAATCACTGTTTTATTATCAGCAGGAGAATATCTGTGTACATTATCACGGACCTAAAAACGCTCGTTTCCGAGTTAGACGCGTTTGTATTTGGTTTGAAAGCCTACAATTTCCCATGCTCTAAAGGTGCCATTTTAGAAAAATCTCAGGCGTAAAGTACGTATTATCTTCCCCGTAAGAGAGCGTTGGATCAGCTGGCCCTGGTTGGATACGTCCACCTCACCCTGCCCCTGGTGATGACATGCCTAAAAAACGGCTGAGAGGGGGTTGGGGGATAACAAATAAATAAATAAAATTCTTGCTGCTCCACTAACAAAGTTGAGTTGCGAAAGACAGTTGTTTATTTACGTATATACTTAAACATCGCATAAGAAACTATCAAAGAGTAGAAAACTATTGTGAAATTATTTTAAGAAAAAAGAATGTGGGCACACATACTGTAAGTAATTTTCGAGGACTAAACACCCTCGAGTTTTTCTGGGAGCTGCTAACTGTAGGCTACTGTCAGAAGAGCAGTCGCTGTTTGGTTATAGTTGCTAAAATTAACTTCTCAGTTTTTCGTAATAGTAAAATATTCGCTCAGGAGAGTTTTATCCTCTGCAAACGGGGGTGAGAGGGTGTGCAATGCTCTTGACCTCACTGCTGGATTGATAGCGCTGGTCGCTACCCAAACTTTGCATACCTCCTCTCCAAAATGTAATGGCAATTGTCTAATCTACTAAATAAATAACAATTAACACATACATGTGCATGCTTATTCATAAAATGTAAGCTGAGTAAATTTTCTGTTCAATCAGCTGATTTTATAAATAGAATACATATAAAACTTGTGCACTTGTAGGTGTAAAGATTTTTATCTATTTAAAACATATTCAAAGATTTAAATTTTTTAGGGGGGGGTTGTGTTCTTAGGTTTTCACCTGGGCCACAATAAACCATGTATTGCCCATGTCCTCTGTCCCTTTAGAAGATAATGCTGGGTCGATGGATGACCAGCGGAGTTTTGACCCCCACCCCCATCACATGGTGGCGAGGAGTCTCAAAGCTAGGTAGCTTTCAAAAATGTTTCAACTTAGTTGGCTGGTAACAAGAGTCGAACCTGTCACCACCCACTCCACTGATCCGTAAGATGCCTGTGGCCATAGCATACAAACTAACCATGGAATAAATTCTACCGTACATGTATCTGGCATATCTTCATATTTAATTTCTTTTTGTATTATCAACCCCAACTGAAAATTATGAAAAGCTTTGAAGTTTCCGACTACCCTGCTTATATGAATATGGTGATAATTCCTTTCGAGAGAAGTCAGGTCAAATGTAAACTCCCTCTCCTACTGTGGGTTTCGGCCCTGCTTTCGACAGAAACAAAGTTAAAGTGTTTCCTGTTTACTAAAGTACGCAAAACAAATGCAAATACAAATTAAAGAAGTCACACATGCATGAAAAAAAAAGGGGGATCTCCTTACCAAATCTCTCCAATGCAGTCACTTTCCTTTAAAGAAAAAAAATCTAATCCTTATGGTTTTTCTGTGTTAACTATTTGTGTGGGGTCAAAGTAACAGCATAATTGAAAGAAAAAATTAAAAGATAAAGGTAAAGGACCATTATATTACTAAATTTCGGTAACACATGCATGTAACTGGGGTGGTGGAAATGAATGAATTATTTTGAATACTAACACTGAGACATCGGAAGCAAAAATATATGCCGGAAATTTTCTTTCTTTGCAGAACTACTATGAAACTGAAAATAATTGGGGTGAAGTGGATTTACGACCTCCTTTTCTATGAGGGGTTGATGCAGGTTGTGAAACAACTTCGCTGTAATATTTAGCGTTTTAAGATATACAAGGTACAGACAAAGGTCGACAGCTGTGACCCTCCTCTTCCTTTTCCCACATGTGCGCTCACACTCAAGGCTTCGTTAAAGCTATTCCAATCATTCAACACACAAATGTTATAGCCTGTTGGGGAAAGCCGTGTTTATTTACACTTCTTCAGACTGCAGTCGCAGGGGCCGGGGTTCCATTTACATCATAGTGGTCAGTAATGTGACTCCCCCACGTAACGCATCTGGCGTGCATCCTCGGATGTGCTGCCTCACAAAAATAAATAAATATAAAGGAAATGCATGTAGATCTTTTACTAAGTTCAGCTGTCTATTGGTTCCTAATACATGAAACGAAGTCAGAATGCCTTAACACCCTGTGTAGAGAAGTCACCTGAATGCTTGCGGAGCAAAAAAAATCTTATTTGTTTAGTACTAGACGTATTAAATGTGCCGATTATGGTAACCGTCATAAGAAGGTGATGTACCAACAAAAGAGATGGAAGTTCAAAAAAAGTTGAAAAATAATTATGCCAAAAAATGATCAGAAGAGTACTTGTGCCACCATTGTTTAGTACATTTCACGAAGTTAGTTGCTAGTGAAAACTCATCACCGTCACCCAGTGAGCCAGATGTGTTGTCTTTAAAGGAAAGTAACTGCATTGGAGAGATTTGGTAAGGAGGTCCTTTTTTTTTTTTTTTTTTTTTTTTTTTCCCCATTGATGTGTGACTCTTTTCATTTGTACTTGCATTTGTTTTACGTGCTTTAGTAAACAGGAAACACTTTAACTTTGTTTCTGTTGAAAGCAGGGCCGAAACTCACAGTGGGAGAGGGGGTTTACATCTGACCTGACTTCTCTCGAAAGGAATTATCACCGTATTCATATGAGCAGGGTAGTCGGAAACTTCAAAGCTTTTCATAATTTTCAGTTGTGGTTGGTAATACAAAAAGAAATTAAATATAAAGATATATGCCAGATACATGTACGGTAGAATTTATTCCATGGTTAGTTTGTATGCTATGGCCACAGGCATCTTACGGACCAGTGGAGTGGGTGGCGACAGGTTTGACTCTTGTTACCAGCCAACTAAGTTGAAACATTTTTGAAAGCTACCTAGCTTTGAGACTCCTCACCACCATGTGATGGGGGTGGGGGTCAAAACTCTGCTGGTCATCCATCAACCCAGCATTATCTTCTAAGGGGACAGAGGACATCGTGGCCCAGGTGGAAGCCACTAAGAACACAATTCCTCTCCCCCCCTACTTAAAAAATTGAAATCTTTCAATATGTTTTAAATAGATAAAAATCTTTACACTTTGGGTCATTCCACACTAAATCGTCAGAAGCTATCCACCACACCATCTCCGATTCTTACGAAAAAAAATTTCATGAATAGATCACCCCAATGTATAAAAATCCCAAAAGTTAAATTTTTTATTTCCCATAATTAGAAGATATTAATTTTCGAATTCTGGTGCATGGCGGGCCTTTATTTACACTTCTTCGCGTAAAAACGCAAATCTCTATTGTTTGGATCAAAGAAAGTACCAAAATCACCACTCCTTCGTAATTTCCCTCAAGGAATCGATTGGTGTATTGCACAAATTTCTATCTTCTTTTGTTTTTGAGTTACATGCAACAGGAGAGCCTTTTTTTATTTCAAAATGTAAAAAATCAATGTAGTACAGCACTTAGAAGATCGCAATTGTTTTTCGTTTTTAAAGAAAAGTTAAGTCTAACAAATAAAGAAGAAAAAAAACCAAAAAACCTCGCGCTTTCGCGTGTGCGCTGAGAAAATAATTTTTAAATATGGTGCACGGCTCATGTTTTGCCACTGTGAAACAGCGAATAGCGTTGGCAGTGGGAGTGGATGTTGGCCTTCGGACGGGCGGCAGATCAAGATACCATTGCACGCGTTAGTCATATCGCACGATAATTTGATGTGATGCTTGAAGGAGGAAGGATGGTGAATTAATGTTATGTTTAAAGGCATTTCAAATACTATAACTGTAAAATATTACTAAAGGGTCATTTCACGTCAAATCGTCAGATGCTATCCAACACATTCATAGCTATTCGATGATGAGGAAAACTAATATAAACCATTTTCTCCGTACAGCTTACCAATATGAGCTATACTGTGAAAAAGGTTACACACAAATAACGCATAAAATTATGCAACAGACGTTGAAAATATATTGGTATTCTTAGCCATTCAATGACGAGAAGAACTAATATAAACTTTTTTCTCCCCGTATAGCTTAACGATATACAGTACTGACGCTTATAAATTATGCAATTGACTTTGAATACAGTTTTTGGAATATTGATTAAAGATTTCTACAGCTCATGCAATATCCGACAGAATTTTTAGGCATGAAATAGTTCTATTTCAGGAATTTATAAATTGTCTAGTTGCCCACACCTGAAAACGAGAAAATGATCAAGGAATGACAGCTTGAGAAATAAAGTAATCGGGGATATATATCTCGGTGCCTATTCTTGCGAGCTAGAGGAGATATATACTGCATTTTAGTTAACGTCAGATACTTAACGATCACAGATGATGATGTTAGCAAGGCTCAGCGTCGGGTTAGAAAAATTATCGATTATTTTCTGCTAGACCTGGTATTTAAATGAACGAGTATATCTCGCAGTTGTCATCTTGCCTGTTATGTAATAATTTTTTATTTCAGTTGCTTATTTAAAAATTACGCATCAGGTGGGAACTCACGAAACTCTGAAGAGCTCATATGAAACAAAATGCACCACAGCACCCTAAAATAAGGAAAACACAGTTTAACTGTTCATGGTGTTGCCCAAAAATAGGAAAATACAATTTGACGATTACATTGAATGAAAAATTTTATGCCTCCTAATCATATTCCGGTGTCAAAGTGGTGGCAATTGGATTTATTTCCGTTATTATTATTTTTTATTATTAATCATGCCAATAAATTTAGAAATAATGGGAAACATTAACAGACCTCGAACATATGAGTATGTTTTCGTTAATGTAATACCCAATGTATCGCAATTATTGATTACCAATTTATGAAAAACAAGTATAGAACTCGTGTTACTATTTAGCGATCGTAATTTGTCTGATCTGTTTTATATGCTTCTGTTTTTCGTTATCAGTAGTAATGCAGTTATAGTCCTCATATTGACAAGTTAATTTAGCTGTCTCTTGAATTAAGAATTAATTTTTTTGTTTTGTTTTGTTTTGTTTTTTACGCTTTCCAACCGTAGGTTGAAGAAGCGTATATGCTCCAGCTTTGTCCATCCGTCTGTCCGCACGATAACTGGTGTAAAAATGGTTCGATTTCGATGAAATTTTAGTATGTGGTAGGGGAGCACCTGGGGACGAACCCTATTGAAAATGGGACCAATGGGGTAACTTGGTCACGACATAGGAGCAGAATCATTCCATTGCCCTTATGCGTCATAACTTGTGTAAATGTGGTTTGATTTCAATGAAATTTTACTATGTGGTAGGGGACCACCTGGGGACGAACCCTATTCAAAATGGGTTAAGTGGGGTCAAAGGTCAGGACATTAAATCAGGATGCATTCCTTTTCCCTTATGCGTCATAATGTGCGTAAAAATGGTTCGATTTTAATGAAATTTCAGTATGTAGTAGGGGACCACCTGGGGACGAACCCTATTGAAAATGGACGAAATGTGGTCATAGGTCAGGACATAGGATTGCGATCCATTCCATCGCCCTTATCCCATATTATTAAGGTGGACGTCAAGTAATTTTGCTTCCTATACTTCCAATGGAAAAATTTTTGTACACATTTCCTTCACAATTAATGTGTTCCCAAGAATGAAAATTTGAACATCGATTAAAATAACTTAATATTATAACTTGGAAAACTTAATATTTTCTAAAACATAACCATAATTATATTAAAAATCAATAACTTTTCTTTTGGTGGTGTTGAAACCACAGAAAAGATGGCGCAACCTGTACTTTGATGACATCAGTGGACAAATAAATGTTGGATTGCATAATTACGGTTATGGTTTAGAAAATATTAAGTATTCCAAGTTATGAAATGAAGCTATTTTAATCGATGTTTAAATTTTCAACCTTGGGAACGCATTAATTGTGAAGAAAATGTGTACAGAAGTTTTTCCATTGGAAGTATAGGAAGCGAAGTTACTTGACGTCCACCTTAAAGTAGCAATTCTTGTATGTATGTATGTATGTATGTATGTATGTACGTACGTACATTTTATTTTGAAAACGGCACTAAGAATTTTGATGAAAGTCGTTAACCTACCGTTTTCTGGTACTAGAAATCGATTTAGCTTGATCTCGACTTTAGGAGAATTCATTTAGTGGGTTAAATAACCACCCCGAATTATAACATTTTTAGTGTCATGGCGTTGTTCCATTAATGTTACCAATGCTTAGAAATCTTATGACGTCACAATCTCGCGTTTGAGAATGTTGGCGCGCGATCACGCCATCTGTCTCATTACGTCACACGTTGTGTGTAGATCCTATTAAAGTTTTATGACGTCACACTCTTGCGAGCAGATGGTCGCGATTCCCATCTGCCTCATTACGTCACGCGTTGTGTGCATATGCCCGCCCGCACGATAACTCGCGTGACAATTGTTCGAATTCGATGAAATTTTAGTATCTGGTAGGGGATCGCCTGGGAAGGAACCCTATTTAAAGTGAATGAAATGGGGTCAAAGGTCAGTACATAAGATCCATTCCACTGCTGTTATGCGTCATAACTAATGTAAAAAGGTTTGATTTCGATGAAATTTTAGTATGTGGTAGGGGACCACCTGGCGACAAACCCTATTGAAAATAGGCGAAATGGGGTCAAAGGTCAGGACATAGAAGCGGAATCACTTCCATCGCCATTATGCGTCATAACTTACGTAAAAATGCTTCGTTTTGGGTGAAATGTTAGTATGTTGTACGGGCTTGCCTGGGGACGAATTCTAATGAAAATGGACTAAATGGGGTCAAAGGTTAGGACACAGGAGCAGGATCTATTCCATAGCCCTTGTGCATCATAACTTACGTAAAAATGCTTCGATTGCGACAAAACTTTATCATGTTATTTCGGAGGTATACCGAACCGGTTCTGTTGAATATCATCGAAATGGGATCAAAGGTCAGGGCACAGGATCGAGATTTATTCCACAGCCATTATTCTCATAACTTGAGTAATGGTTTCTGGTATGTTGGAAAGCGTATTGTAATCAATGCATTGCATGATTTTACTAACTTGTTGTTTAATGCATTACGCCACAATCACAATGCACAAAGATGCTGAAAAACTATGCAGCAACTTTCAAATATCAAGGGAATAAAAGAGATCTGAGAAAATACACCACAGAGCTTTTCCACTTGCGCTGCTCTTAGAAATTCGTTCTCTGTTTGCCAGAGGTCGTAAATTAGGGTCTGAGGGATTCGAGGTCCTGTCTTTAAAAGAGAAAAAAATAACAAAACAAAAAAAACTAGAAGCAAGTGTGTCGGCCATAGCACGGATAAAAAGGGTATATCGTCTCTAAGAAAAATAAACAGTTCTACATCTGTGGTGAACAGAAAATGTCATACCATAATGTCAAATAAATTAAATCTCTGATCGTTTTCAACTATAATTCCAAAACATATGTTTCTGCTGCTCTGTTAAAGTTTTGTTCAGAGGACTCCCCAATTTCCCTCCCATAAGTACAAAAACTAACAGCCATGTGGAATGCCATTTTGCTTTTTTATTTAAGAGGCTACAATTCATAAACTTCCAAAAGCCAAAAGTTTAGAACTGATTGGTTTACATCGGTGACACAAACATTAAATTTTCTCGTGGGTCATATTTAGTTTCCACGCTACAGAAAAAGTATCATATTACTTTCATGGAAAATAATTTTTTTTTTTTTTATTGGAAGTTTAACGACCACCATGAGCAACTCAGTGGGCTATAAGCAGTCGCCCATCCCTAATTTAGGGCTACTGGTTATATCGGGGAAGGGAGAGAGAACCAGTGCCGTAAGACAAACACAATACCCATACCTCACCGGGATTTGAATATAGACCCATCTTGGACGAATGATCATATTCGAATGATCATCGAATGATCATATTCATAAATTTTATAATAATGGAGGGATCCACCTACTTAGACCACTGCATCACCGGGGCAGCAAGTTTATACACAACGATATCTTTACGAGGAGCAATAAATTTGCGGGAAGTTAATCAGACAATGTGCACAAAAGGTCTGGAGCGTCAGGTCATTTGCAGTAACCCTCTACAAACAACATCTAAAAAGAAGAGAGGCTTAATTTCATCGCCGGCATGATAAATCTGAAAACTAAGCATGACAGAACTTTTTTTCCATGTATAGATACATACATACATACTCGCTAGAACAAAAAAAAAAAAAAAAAAAAAAAAAAAAAAAAAAAAGAGCTGGTTAAAAAAAGATACAAGATCCCCAAAATTAGCCAAAGAAATTTCTCCATGATCTCTCGTCCGAAGCGAAAGCATTGGCAGCAATCAACCCCCACCCAATAATTTTGGTTTTGCTTCAATTTCAAGAAATGATTCAGATGATGACATAAAATGCGGGAAAATCTCACGAACACTGTAAAACCTTCAGATGTTAAATTTTATAATAATCGCCAAATTCGTTATGGGGGGGGGGGGTGCATTCCATGGAAGCTCAACTTCATCTTGTCTGATTTGATTAAATATAATCAAAAACTGACATGGAAGTTGATCACAGTATTGTGAGACATCGAAATATAAACATTGTTGATGAACTAATCATGCTTTTTTAAAATAAAGAATTCCTTTCCTTCAAAATGTGAGTTCAACAATACATGCGTCCGTGCGGGAGGAATGTCGTTCTTCTTCCGGTACCAAGTCTCTGCACAGCCGTGGCCACGACGCAGCATGCTTCGCCGATTGCTCTTTCATCGTGGCAATGCACTGGCC
Source organism: Macrothele yani (assembly GCA_039090855.1). Taxonomy (NCBI): domain Eukaryota; kingdom Metazoa; phylum Arthropoda; class Arachnida; order Araneae; family Macrothelidae; genus Macrothele; species Macrothele yani. The sequence continues at coordinate 107,535,337 of CM077004.1, read as the reverse complement.
ATGCACCATGTTTAAAACTTCTTTTCTCGGCACTCAGGCCAAAGCCCAAGGGTGTTTTTTCTTCATTTGATAGATTAAACCTTTCTTTGCAAAGAATAATAACTGCAGCTTTCTAAGTTCTGCACTACATTGCCTTTTTAAGTATTGAAGAAAGGCTTTCTCATTGCTCATAACTCAAAAACTAAAGCAGATAGAAATCCGTGCATTGCACCAAACGATTCCTTGGTAAAAATTAAGAAAGAATGATTATTTATGTATTTCTTTTTCTTCTAAATAACGGAGATATTTGCGTTTTTATGCAAAATATGTTCGCCATGCACCAAAATTCAAAAACTTATATCTTTTAACCTATCGGAAATAAAATATTGAAACTTTCAGGGTTTTTATAAGTTGGGAGTAGCTACCCATTAAAAAAAATCTTAAGAATCAGAGATGTGTTGGTGGAAAATTAATTCAAAATCTGGCGATTTCGCATGGAGTGATCCACCTATAAGTGCGTAAGTTGCACACTATCTATCAGCAAGTAATTGGACACCCCTGCAATCGACAATATCTGCGGTCCTGATACACGTCACGGCCGCCGCTGTTAAATAGCGTGTGGGGAAACAACAACGCAACCAGTCGCATGCAAGACGCCACGCAGTTCGGAGCTCTGATTTTGAAAAAGGTGTAATTGTCAGGTATCGCAGAAATGGCCGATCCATACGTGACATATCCAGCGAGTTGCCGCCCCAGTGGCGCAGTGATCTAAGCGATGGCCTCTGATCATTCGTCTGAAAGGGGTCCGGGTTCGAATCCCGGTGAGGCATGGATGTTGTGTTTGTCTTACGGCACTGGCTCTCTCCCTTCCCTGGAACCAGTGACCCTAAATTAGGGACGGGCGACTGCTTATAGTCCATTGAGTTGCTCACAGTGGTTGTTAAAACTCCAATAAAAAAAAAATGTCCAGCGAGTTGAAGTACCCAAAATCGACAGTGGCCTACGTGATTGGCAAGTGGAAGATGAGAGGTGACTGTCTGAATGTGCCCCGACCTGGCAAACCCACAAAACTGGGAGTTAGAGACCGACGGGTGCTGGCCAGAGATATTCGGAAGAACCGCACCAAATCAATGGGCCACATCCGTGAGGAGTTTCAACAGGCATCCAGGAGTGTTCTTTCGATGAATACCATCCATAAGGAAACCCATCTGCTCGGTTATCATGGACGTACTGCCGCCCACAAGCCTTTGATCACCAAGTCCAATAGAGCTGCTCGGCTAATGTGGTGCAAAGAACATCGACAGTGGACTGTTGAACAGTGGAAACAGGTTCTCTGGAGCGACGAATCAAGGTTCACCCTCTACCATTCGGATAGGGTCTGGGTTTGGCGTCTGCCTGGAGAACGCCTCCTGTCGGAATGTATTGTGCCAACTGTGAAGTTTGGCTGCGGTGGAATAGTGCTATGGGGGTGTTTCTCCTGGTATGGCACGGGACCCTTGGTTGCAATTCCTGGTAGACTCAACGGCAAGACCTACTGCACCATTTTGGTTGACCATGCGCTTCCTACATTGTGGCAGTTTTACGGGGTGGACCCATGTTACTTTCAGGATGACAATGCCACATGTCATGTTGCGAGAATGGAATGACCTGCGCAAAGCCCAGACCTTAACCCTATCGAGCACCTGTGGGACGAGTTAGAGCGTTGATTTAAGGGAAGCCCCCACCATCCGAAATCGGTGAAGGAACTGACCTGTCTTCTCCAAGCCGAGTGAAAGAAAATACTGCTAGCCATCGTACAACGCCTGGTTGAGAGTATGCCCCGGAGGGTCACAGCTGTAATCGCCACTCATGGAAGCTCCACCAACTATTGAAGGTGAATAAACTTCGTTTTCCTTTGCTATCACAGGTGTCCCAATTACTTGAAAATACTCCAAATATGTGGCGACAAGTAAATAAATAAATACATCGCTCGAACCACGTTCTAGAAACACACTGCAACCGAAAAAAAAAATTTTTAGCCGCCGCTGTGGAATTGAACCAACAGAACTCTCGATATTTACTTACAGTATGTGTGCCCACATTCCTTTTTTTTTTTTTTTTTTTCCCCACAGCGGCGGCTAAAAAACAATTTTTCGGTTGCTGTGTGTTTCTAGAACGTGGTTATGAGCGATGTATTTATTTAGTCCAATTACTTGTTGGTAGATAGTGTATATGTATTCTACTTATAAAATCAGCTGATTGAGCAGGAAATATACTCACCTTACATTTTATGAATAATCATGCACGCGTATGTGTTAATTGTTATTTATTTAGTAGATTAGACAATTGCCATTACGTTTTGGAGAGGAGGTTTGCAGAGTTTGGGTAGTGACCAGCGCTATCAACCCAGCAGCGAAGTCGAGCATTGCACCCTCTTCCCCCATTTTCAGAGGACAAAACTCTCCTGAGCGAATATTTTACTATTACGAAAAACTGAGAAGTTAATTTTAGCAACTGTAACCAAACGGCGACTGCTCTTCTGGCAGTAGCCCACAGTTAGCAGCTCCCAGAAAAACTCGAGGGTGTCTAGTCCTCGAAAATTACTTACAGTATGTGTGCCCACATTCCTTTTTTCTTAAAATAATTTAACAATAGTTTTCTACTCTTTCAGAGTTTCTTATGTGATGTTTAAGTATATACGAAAACAAGCAACTGTCTTTCACAACTCAACTTTGTTAGTGGAGCAGCAATCATCCCCCCCCCCCCCATCATCATTCAGGGAAGATAAGGCGTACTTTACATCTCAGATTTTTCCAAAATGGCACCTTTAGAACACATGGGAAATTGTAGGCTTTCAAACCAAATTCAAACGGGCGTTTTTAGGTCCGTGAAAATGTACACAGATATTCTTCTGTTGATAATAAAACAGTGATTTAATTTTCAGAATTTAAAAATGGTGTTTTTGAGAAAATCATTAGCAAAGTTAGAGATTTTTCAAAATGGGCTGTTTTTAACGCTGCCGAAACGCGGAAACTAGTAGTTTCACAGATACAGAAAAAATTGCAAATGAAGTGCACATCTGTATGTCTTAAAAAAAAAAAAAAAAAAAAAAAAATGTAGGAAAAACTCCATCCGCACCTGTTAAAAAAATCTTTAAAAATACCAGAACAAGATGTCTCTTAATTCCGCTGCAATGACTTGCTGAAGTTAGAAAAAATAACTGTTTTTAGAGAGCTTGTTTGACTGTGCAAAATTTAAAACCCTCTATCTCGAAAGATTTTTTTTTTTTTTTTTTTTTTTTTTTTTGTCGAAAGAAAAAAAATGTGGGTCTTTTTATTTTAGTCAAGGAACACCCCTTAATTTTTTCAGAGAAATATGAGACCATGATGGTATGACCCTGCCTGAGTCGAAATGGAACCAATCTCCTAAATACTACAAATTCTCCATAGTCGCTAGGGAAATCGAAGATCGCTGCGCAGTACGGAAAACAACAAATATACTACGGAATTAAAAAATCTGGTTGTCCGTTTTGTTTTGTTTTTCCTTCATAAAATATTGTTTTGGTAGAATTTTAATGATTTGTCATTTTTTCCTGTTTGCCCACCCAGACCTTCCAAATGCTACGAATTCTCCATAGTCACTACGGAAATCGTTGATTGCTACGGAATACGGGAAACATTGAATATACTACAGAAATAAAAAATCTATGAAATAATGTTATTCAACATTCGTTCAAAGTTTATTTTCATGTTTTCAAAATTCTAACATTCATCAAACATTTTTGGGACTGTTTATTGGATGTTTTTAATGTTGCAACATTTGTTCGATATAATTTGGCATCTTCATGCCATCCATCGCCTGAAAATTATTGTTTTAGCATGGATGAAAATGTTCTGTAGTTTCCTAAATTTCGAATTTTTCTTACCCCAAGATGCATTGTTTTTTTTTGTTTTTTTTTTTTTTTTTCACTTTCTGGTTATATTCTTTGTTATATTTTTCATGATTATGTTTCTTGTTCTCTTCAGTAATAGTGAAAAAGAACAACTTCTTATTTTAAAAGTTTTTTCTAGTGAAGCGCAGTTTTTTGTTGTTTCTAACAGCCTGTTCTTCAAAACCAATAAATATGGAAAGCATTTTTTCTTTTCCGCTTTTTTAAAGCCAAATGAAATTTCTAAATCGGTACTTATTCCCCACATGAGAAAATCGGCCTTTTCCATGACCCGTAAAATGACTGTCACGGAAGAGTGAGCAATACAGTACTGATTTTTTGGTATTTAATTTCGCTGAAAAACTTGTGTTTACTCATTCCTTAGTAAATTTTACTGTATTAAGAGTCAGACAAGAGTTTTTTTTTTTTTTTTTTGTTTAGCGAACTTCACACGTGCAAAGGAAATGCGAATCTGCATGGAATGAAAGACGGCGGCAGAAAGTGAAGTCCTGATTTTCTACCTTTGATTTCTTTTTGTAAACAAAAGGGAAAATGCTTGCCCATTTTGTTTGATGATAAGCAAGAAGTGCCTAAGCAATGGGGGCCGCCCCGGTGGCGCAGTGGTCTAAGCGATGGCCTCTGATATCATTTGTCCGAACGGGGCCCGGGTTCGAATCCCGGCGAGGCATGGATGTTGTGTTTGTCTTACGGCACTGGCTCTCTCCCTTCCCTGGAACCAGTGACCCTAAATTAGGGACGGGCGACTGCTTAGAGCCCATGAGTTGCTCGTGGTGTTCGCTAAACCTTCAATTAAAAAAAAAAAAAAAAAAAGCAATGGGAAATCATGCATTTTCAGAGAAACCAAACTGTAAAAAACGAGCTGCTAAAGATGGGTTGTGATGCCACAGGTGTCCTTTCCTGATATGGTTACTTTGTGCCCCAACTTAAGTGGATAAAACAAACAACTGTCTCGTTCTTGAAGAGTGAATCTATAAATAGATCGTGCCGCCCCGGTGGCGCAGTGGTCTAAGCGATGGCCTCTGATCATTCATCCCGATCGGGGTCCGGGTTCGAATCCCGGTGAGGCATGGATGTTGTGTTTGTCTTTCGGCACTGGTTCTCTCCCTTCCCTGGAACCAGTGACCCTAAATTAGGGACGGGCGACTGCTTATAGCCCATTGAGTTGCTCACGGTGGTCGTTAAACCTTCAATCAAAAAAAAAAAAAAAAAAAAAAAAAAAAAAAAAAAAATAGATCGTACCCACTTATTCGCGGAGGAGAGGACTGGTGGTTTTCACCGTGCTCGAGTTGGATGATTTGAAAATGCATTTCCTATAACAGGCGCTTTTCAAAATGAAAATAAATTCTTTAGCAATGAAAAAAGGCAAATTTTCGAGCGTGGCGACTAAGCACCTTTTCCTACTGGACACATCTTTAGTTGACCAGGCCTAACACAAACAGTAAAAATTGAAAACTGGAGTAAAAATCAGTCCCCAAAAATGTTCTCCAATTTCTCAGTCCCTTGTAAGATACTTTACATCTAACTCATTTCTGTCTCTTTCACAAACAGCCAAGGAATAAATGAGTTGATTCATGTATTAGAATTTCCTATGTGATGTTTCTTACTGGGCTAGAAGTACAAATAATATTGCATGTATAATTAGAGTAGGAACTGATGACTATAGGATTGTCATTGTAGCTTTTTGTGTTGCTTTTGTAAGTATAACACCTGCAGTGGATAAATAAATTGCAGATGCCTGCATTAACAACTTTGTCCACATGTACCACATTTTATGGCAAGCCATTTGCTTTTCTCCTGAGCAGTATCAATATACACTGGTGTGCAAAAATTAAGGATGAAAAGGAGAAATTAGCATAACAGCGGAACAAGCAGGCAGAACGGACCGAAAGACCACTCAGGAGGTAGACTAGGGTCCGGTACGGTAGGGCATGCACATGTGTGCCGCATGACGGGGGGGGGGTGTACACTCAGCAATTCGGTGAAAGCTATTGCACGGTGTACATCGGTTTGAACGACGTCGAGTTGCTGCCACTGTGTGATATGGCCAACAGGCAATCCAGTAGACGATATCTGAATGACTTTACCCGAGGTCGAGTCATTGGGTAGTTAGAAGAAGGTCGAAGTGTGGCCGAGGAGTTCGGGATCACTCACAGCATCATTTCACGAGCTTGGAGAGCATTTCAAACGACAGGAACAGCTGTCTGAGAGTTTAGCAGTGGTCATCCATGAGCAACCCCGGTGGCGGACGACTGGTATATTGTCCTACAGGCGAGAAGAGACAGACAGCAGACAGTGGGAGAAATCGCAAGGCACACGCAACAGACAACTGGACGTCCGTTATTGCGTTTTACCGTGGCCAGGAGGCTGCACAAAGGTGGTCTATTTGCACGGCGACTAGTATGGTGTGTGCCATTAACGCCTGCTCATCGGAGACGGCGGTTTCTGTGGTGCCAGGAACACAAGAACTGGACACATCAGCAATGGCGTCGAGTTCTCTTTACGGATGAGAACCAATTCAGTCTGACGAGCGATTCTGGACGTATACACATCTAGAGAGAGCAGGGAACGCGCAATCACACCTCCAACATCATCGAAAGGGACCGGTTTGGAGGTGGCAGAGTTCTCGTTTGGGGCGGTATCATGCTTGGTAGCCGTACTGACCTCCACATCTTCCAAGGAGGTTCAGTCACTGGTGTCCGCTATTGTACCAAGGTTCTCCTGCCTCACATGCGTCTCTTTAGAGGTGCTGTGGGTCCTGAGTTCCTCTTCATGGACGACAATGCTACACCTCATCATACAATGGCTGTCACAGAGCTGTTAGAGAGTGAAGATATTAAATGCACAGATTGGCCCGCAAGGTCCCCGGACCTAAATCCAATCGAGCACGTGTGGGACCTTCTCGGGAGACGCTTGGCAGCACGTCTCCAGCCGCCAGCAACGATTTCGCAGCCGCGATTGGCGCTACAAGAGGGTATGGGCTGCGATACCTCAACAGCTCCTTGACAACCTTGTCCTCAGCCTGGACAGACGGTGTAAATCCTGCAATGCAGTCAGGAGTGATCATATCCCCTACTAAAGACTGGATTTTTCTTGGCAGCCGCCTGTCACGTGGACGTTTCTGTCTTCTGTCCAGTTGTGCTCGAAGCTACCTTTTCAATAAAGTGCCTTTGTATCCTTTGGATTCCTTGTTTGGACGGTTTTTGCTCACTTGTCCTATATTCTTACATCTTGGGGATCTTATGGTGTGATTTGAGTCAATGTGGAGCCCTTCTGCACAACGTTATATTCTAAAAACCGTCTTGTCCTTAATTTTTGCATGCCAGTGTATTAAATGGTTGTCATCTGTTGCAGTTGTCTTTTTATTTGTTGACTAGCCTATTAGAAAATATTCTGCTTGTGGCATGCAGAGCTGTTGTGACTATTTAAATAGTTGCATTGTTTTTGCATTCCATAGTTCAGTTTGTAAATAAAGTGCAGGTTAGACCAATAATTTTGTTTGTGAGATCATGATGTCAAGAAAATTTTGTTTTCGTAATTAAATATCTAACTAGAGCATTATGATGTGTAAGTGAAAATATTGACAGAATTAGTATAGCTAGTTATGGTCTTGTTATGTCCGTAAAATAAAGAAAACATCCTAAACTTTTTAACTTCCTGATTTATTTTGCTTTTGATGTTTTGCTATGGGAAAATTTGCACTTTTGTTTGTGTTAATATCCCCATAACAAAAAGCAAAGTCTCAGATTTTGGCTTATAGTAAGTATATCTCATACTAAATATGCCTATATACTAGGGTGGGCCGAAAATAACGTTTTTTTTTTTTTAATTTGCATATCGCCTAGTGCGAAAAGTAGACATTTAGGCCAACTAGAATAACAAAAGAATTTTTTCTGAAATCGACCAATATCTTACGTCTCCGCACAGCACAGTAAGTTCGCATTTTTCTGACCGCATTGGGCCGTAAGCAAAAACGGATGGAATTTTTTTGTAATTGAAATCGAGTAACCCCTAGTGCGGAAAAGTGTCCTTTAGTGTTCCTAGTAACAGTGAAAAAGAAAAGTTTTGAAGTTGATCAATATGCTGTCTCCCCACCGCACGCGAAGTTCACCATTTTCTTACTGTGTTAGACCAGTGCCGGTAGACAACCCTGGAGAGAAAGTCCAAATATACTGGAAGTCCTAATATGTCTTGTGAACGTTCACGAAAAATACCTACTCGAGAAGTTCCTTTTTTGATAGATCAAAGAACTGAAAGGAAAATGGTGATTGGAAAAGTAGACAAGATAGTGACAAAAAACTCAGAAAAAGAGAGGAAAGGAAAAATAAGCGGAAAAAGGAAAGCGGCGCGTTAGATTCTGATGAGACGGAGGCACGTTTGGATGATTCTGACATATCCTCTTGTTCATCTCCTGAAAAACATAGCCATAGACGTGTTGAAGACTCAACTTTTGATCCAGCAGGACCCTCGACATCATGTTCAGAGTCACAAATGATGGTAGCTCTCCCTAGCTTAGCGTCAGCAGTCTACCGTACTGCAGTCCCGACAAGGAAAGCTGCTCTTCTTGCAACATCTGTTCTAGAAGACATGGGCATCATTACAGTCGATAGTCTCGAGAAGGTCTTTGATAAAAATAAAATTATCCTTGAAAAAATTAAGCTATCTAAGGATGTAAAGGAAAAGGCCCAGACAGACAGAAAAGTCGTTCGCGTACTTTATTTTGATGGAAGGAATGACTCAATTTCTGTTCCTAGATCAGAAATATGATAAATATTATCGTTTCAAGAAGAAAGAGCACATTTCTCTCTTGGGGAGCCTGGATCGAAGTACCTCGATCATGTGACCCCCACTTCTGGTAATAGCAGAAGCATCATAAACAGCATTACTAATTTTTTTAGAAGTTAATGGCATTGACTCAAGTTTTCTCATTGTTTTAAGGTGCGATGGAGCTGTTATAAATACCGGCAGGAAAAATGGTGCTATACGTCAACTGGAACTTCAGTTGCAACGTTCTTTGCAGTAGCTAGTGTGATTGTTCCATTTCAATGAAGTTCCATTTCGCCATTTGCTTGATGATCTCGATGGTAAATTAACAGGTCCTACAACTCGTTCAAGAGATATTGGGGCAGCTCTCAACGGCTGTAAAAACCTCCCAGTAGTTGACTTTGCAGCTATTCATGTAGAATGGACAGAACACATGAAAGAATTTTAGGATACACGTGAACTGAGTACCGACCAACAGTATTTACTGGAAATCTGTTGCGCCATGTAACAGCGAGACTGTGGTGTCAGCCTTTGTAGAAGAAATCCAGGACCACTGTCACATTCATGGTGGCTGACGACAGCTAACAGAGTCGTGCGCCTCTGTGTCGCCACTCAAAACCCATTGCAAACTTTGATCTGTGTTGCCAACTACATAATGAAGGCATATGTCTCAGTCTGGTTTTCCGTAAAGAAGAAGCCTTCATTCTCAGAAGGGGCCAAACACTTTTGGAAACTGATCAACTTATGGATTCATGGATTTGAAGTGGAAAGTAATCATTGATGCAGTGATCAAGAGACATGTGTTCTTCAGTCACCCAGAGAATTTATTGCTAAGTATGATTGTAGACGAAAGCACCCACGTCAGAGCTCTTGGATGGAGAAGAATAAAGAATGCTAGACAACAACAAATGAGTGATGTCATAAGAGAATTCGAAGTGCTGCAATAAAATTTGGATGCTAATGAATATTATAAGATGATCGATTGTACTAAAACGCATCTTACCAAACCACCCCTAACAAAATACATCTCAGACGAAGATCTAAATCAACTAATCGCAACTTCTGCCACAGCTGGCGAAGAAATAACCACGTTTCCCTGCCACACGCAAGCTGTGGAACATTGCATGAAACTGGTGACCAAAGCAGCTGCCTCAGTATGGATTTGAAGCTAGATATTCGTTCATAAAAACAACAGTTGCATCGCAGCAATTAATGCCACATTTTTTGAGTAAAGCGGATTACTGAACAAGATATACCACGCAGAAATAAAATTCTGAGCTGAAGGGAGGGTGAGCGGAATTTGAAGTGTAGTCACCACCTCATGGTGAGTTCTGGGTTGTTTCCATATGTGACATTGGAAGAAAGTGAAGAGCTACACGCTACAAATTCCAAGGCATACTGAGTGTACTGCACATGCATGATGCACTCATAACAGTGCAATTTCCTACGGATTTTTCCGATGCACTACATGCCAGGATGCCTTTACCTAGCTTACGTCTACTGGCAAAATGTGGGAATAAAATGGTGAGCTTCGTGTGCAGTGCGGAGACATAGCATATTGATCAACTTCAAAACTTTTTTTCACTGTTATTGGGAACACAAAAGGACACTTTTTCGCACTTGGGGCTACTCGATTTCGATTTCAATTACAAAAAAATTCCATCCGTTTTTGCTTACGGCTCAATGCTTTCAGAAAAAAATGCAAACTTACTGTGCCGTGCGGAGACGTAACATATTAGTCGTTTTCAAACAAATTTCTTTTGTTATTCTTGTTGACCGAAATGGCAACTTTTCTGCACTAGGCGATATGCAAATTTAAAAAAAAAGTTTTTTTCAATCCATCCTACTTATATACATGGATAATAGACATTTTATGGTGTAAATCACCGTATTACTCTCTTCTTCACGTTATCCAGTTCCATACGAAGTCATTGAACAAATCTTGTGGCACACCATAAAAATAGTTTTCAAAAGAAAAATTATTTTAAAATAGTCTTCTTTGCTTTGTACTTACCTGTATATAAAACACTGCTATACAATGGCCGCCATTCTTCATTAATGAAGTCCTGATGTTTTAGGCTTATGTTCTTTCTGTTGCTAAGCCTAACAACTGAACAGCAGCTCTTCATTTAAAAAATAATAAAGCAGTAGCACCATTTATGAACGAATCTGTGAACTACTTAGTCAAAATGAATGTAGGTAAAATAAAATATTGCATCCACCCCTGAAAGAGTGTTGAGCTTACCAACATGAATGTTAGGCTTAGCAACATAAAAGCTAACAATGAATGTTGAGTTATACAACAGAAAAAGAGCATAAGCCTAAAATACCAGGACTTTGTTAATGAAGAATACATTGTATAGCAATGTTTTATATGAAGGTAAACAAAGCAAAGAAGAATATTTTTCTTTTTTTCTTTTGCAAACTATTTATATGATGTGCCACGGGATTAGTTCAATGACTTTGTACAGAACCGGATATAATGTGAAGGACAGAGTAATATGGTGATTTACACCACAAAATATATAAGAGAAAGCAAAGGGTTTTGCAGTATTTGCACGCCGTTTGTCTTGTGTAATAGTTCCATTCTTGGGGTGTAATACACTGCCGGACAATTGCTAAGGACGGATGACAATAGCAACGATAGCAACCATAAAATGGAAGGCAGGAAAATGTGGAAATTAGCATAAGTGCGAGATGCAGTTAGACGTGTTGTGCGTATGCAAATTTTAGATTGCCGAACTTGTTCGTGACGTCATAGCGCTGATAAGAGATATAAAGGATTTGACGCGTATTGACCGTTGTTGTTCAAACGCAAAGTTGAAAGGGAAAGAATCAATCGACGAACTTGCAATTTTCAGTATGTCTTCCCGACATCACCTAGATGATTTTACGCGTGGCCGTATTATTGGCAAGATTGAAGAAGGGCGAAAAATAACAGATGTTGCCAGGGAGTTCGACGTCAGCCACAGTGTTGTTTCAAGACTTTGGAAATCATTTCAAACAAATGGAGAGTGTAGCAAACGTCACGGGGGAGGTCGTGTTCGCAGTACGACACCTGCAGAAGATCGGTACATAGTGCTATCAACAAAAAGACACCGGCGCAGCATAGCTAGTGAGGTAGCAAATCAGTTTATGGCTGCTACTGGCGAGCGGATCTCCCGAAAAACTGTCGCCAGACGTTTGCACGAAGGAGGACTATACGCCCGCCGTCCTGTTGTGTGCATCCCATTGTCCAGACGTCACAGTACCGCCCATTTGCAATGGTGCCATCAACATCGCAATTGTACTGATAACGACTGGTCTGCTCTGTCCTCTTCTCAGATGAGAGTAGATACAGTCTATCGTCTGATTGTCGACGACAACTGATCTGGCGTGATAGTGGTACTGCATATTGTCCAGCAAACATACAGGAAAGGGACCGATATCCGACATGTAGTGTCATGGTATGGGCTGGCATCATGATCAATGGCCGTACGTCCCTCTATGTGCTTCCAACTGGGACTATGACTGGCCAACGTTACATTAATGATGTTCTGCTACCTCATGTTCGCATGTTCCGTGGTGCTGTCGGTGATAGATTCATTTTCATGGACGACAACGCAACGTGTCATCGAACATTTGCTGTCCAGGCGTGTCTTGAGAGCGAGGATATTCAACGCCTCGTATGGCCAGCACATTCTCCAGATCTGAATCCCATTGAAAATGTGTGCGATACTTTGGGGAGGAGTCTTGCTGGTCGCCAATGCCCTCCCATAAACAAGGACACCCTCATCCGTGCACTGACAGAGGAATGGGATAAATTACCCCAACAGCTGCTTGATAATGTTGTGCAAAGCATGACACGACGTGTGGAATCTTGCATCGCCCTCCATGGTGGCCATATCCCGTATTGACATCTTACACCGGAACGCCTGTGGACGGTAATTGCATTTTTTTCACGTTTACGTATTCTGCACAAAATGGCCTGTTTGTCCCTTGAACACATTCCAAAGCCTTCTGGATTTCAGAGCACAATAAATTGTCTTTCTTGTAATGTCCTGGCATTCTGACATTATTTTATTTCACTTGGCATCCAACCACACTTACTTTTTTATGCGCTATATAGCCGTTTATGATCCGTCCTTAGCAATTGTCCAGCAGTGTAGTTCTATTCTTGGGTATTGCAACAGGCAATGGATTGTGTTTCAATCCCGAAAATATTTTTTTTCTAGAGTTCAAGTTTTAAGAACATCTGGCTGTTTACCGCAAGCTTAATGTATTACTTTCATTGGTATTAGCTGCAGGATTACCTATTGCACTTAAAGAACTCAGTAAATATCAATTTATGTATATTAGAAGCAAAGCATAATGAACAGAGGTTAGTAATAATCTTTGTTCGTGTTATAAAAGTAGGAAGTATGGCTTGGTGGCGAGATGAGCGTGTTTGAAATAGCTTTGGTGCAAGCTTGTATATTTTACACTGTTTTAGAACAACACTGGGGTATGATTAGCTTATAAGTGCACATCACATAACTGGAGTTTTAATGCTTTGGGACCATTACAATGGTGATTCTAATTGTGGTAGCATATGTTTTTTTTTTTTTTTTTTTTTTTTTTTTTTTTTTTTTTTTTTAAATCATTTCTGAATTTGCCAGTTTAATTTATTATATAAGTTATTGAAGAATGAAACTTCACAAATACATGGCATTCACGAAAGCATATTATTTTTTTACAGAAGTGCAGCAATTAACTATATCCATGTAGACATAAGATTTCACCTAAAAAAACTTGAACATTACATCACCATGGAACAAATATCGAACCTGTGCCTCTTGATTTCTGTTTAAGCCTGTTGCCATCATACTCCTGGGAGAACAATTTTGCCAATTTTCTGAGATGTCTAAAAGGGTGTAGTTAAAGGCAGCACTTGTATGTTGAAAAAAAGTAATATGCTTAACCAATTTTAATTTCTTTTGTTCTATAATAATCTTTTTGATTTGTCATATATCCAAATTTTGTTGACTCGTACCAATGTTTGGACTATATTGTGCACTCCCACCCCGTTCCAAATAGGTATTTGTTAATTAATTGGTTAGCGCTTTGTTTTGTGTGGAGTGCATATTTTGTGTTAAAAATATTTTGTAAAATTTATGCTTAGAAATATAAACCTGCTATTATGCCATATATTGGCAGACCAATTCTGTGACATGCTAAATTTCTTTTGTGTTTAAACCCACATTTGCATGTGCACAAAATGGAACTATAATCAATATCAGAGGGGGTTTTGTGTGTGTGTGTGTGTGTGTGTGTGTGTGTGTGTGTGTGTGTGTGTGTGTGTGTTGTACTTGATTGTTATTGTTGGTTTTCCTCCAAAAAAGAAAACTGTTGAAGTATGTTGAGAATATAAAGTTTAGCAAGTCTTAGGGAACACTAAGCAAAAGAATGGTCCTGAAAAAGGAAGAAATCCCAAGAAATAAAACTAGCTAAGATACAATGAATCACTCCCTCCCCCAATGAAAAGAAAAACTGCCTTGTGCACTTGTCTTCAAGTGAAAATTTGGCAGTTGCTTTACCTTGTGCCTCATGTTCTTTGCCCATACATAACCATTGTTTCATGAAAACCCCATCGTTCAGTGGTCAGTGAGCCATGAAAGCCTGTAAGAAGGAAATTAGACAAAGGAAATGGTATTGATGAGAAAAGATCTGCTGTAAAAAGGGGGGGGACAAGACATAACGAGGTGAAAGTGGGTTCTTGTATTCAGAATGTGAACTAGTATGTACAAAAAAAAAAAAAAAAAGAAATTTTAAGTGCGTCATATTTTTCAAATTGCCTGTTGGCAGAGACAGCCTGAAAGCACACCATACAGGAATTATATTGAAAATGGTTGTTTTTGCTTAGTATGCTTTGGCATTATTCTGTCATAATATTATATATACCCTTGCTTTCCCCTTTTCTTTTACAAATGCAGATACCACAGTGATGATAACATGACATGTGAAACTGAAAGTTTCAAAAGTATAAATTGGGTCTGGTTGGTTGAAAAATCTTAATGTATAAATCATGTAGTTTCCTTTTCTAGAATTTAAAATGTTTAAGACAAATGTTTTTAGTTAAATAAAATGAACACAGTTATTTTTATCAGTTAGCTATATCATATTCTGGAATTGGCATGACATAATTGGGGCAGGTTGACCATCCCTTATTTGAAATTCTGAAATCTGCTCTTTCTTTCCAAGCACTGATGTGATACCGCAGATAAAAAAAATTCACTCTGTGACATGGTAAAAATTACTGAAATTGTTTGGTATGAAGGTAATCACTTTAACAGTTAAGATGAAGATTTTAACATAGTAGGAAAAGTGCTCACAGATAACAGGGAAAATATGACTGACTTATTGAATGACTAGGACAGCATGCATTCATGGTGGAACAGGAATAAATGTCAGTTCATAACGTCAAAGAGAGACTAAACTATAACAAAAATTATTGCTAGTGAGTCTAAAGAAATGTTTTAAAAAAGGCATATAGCATACTCATCTCCAGAGTATTCACTCCTGGTCTCTCTTAAAAATGCTAATTCTCCTTCTCCTTGGCAATTTGTTTGTAATCGATTTTTGTTACATTCAACTGGAATTAAATTTGATGCTCTGTTTGCTTGCATTTCTTATTGCTAACCTATTACAACTGCAAAATACATCTTTTAATAAAAACTTGACATCACAAGTGGAGATACATGAATTATGATAGTGAATAAATGTAAAATGCAGACTGTTTACAGGTATTCCAAAATCCAAAAAATTTCAGAATCCGAAACACATTCAGGCTGAAGCATTTTGTATAATTAATGCTCATCTGTATTACCTATTTGCTCCATCCAAGAAAAAGTTCTGTAGATACTGAATGTATGTAAGGAAAACTATAAAGTGAATTTCATGTTTTGGTATAAATTCTAAATTGGCTAATTCCATGTCTTAAATTTTGTCTGTTGCACACCTTGTGCTGTGGCTTAATGGACAATTATGCTTTGATATGCTCTTTTTAAATTGGAACAGTTATATTGTTGTTTCCAATGCTATCATATAGCAAATTGGAGGGGATGCTATTATGTAGAAAAAGCAAATATAATTCAGACATCACATGTATTCAAATAAGAATTATGCACTTAAATTGTCTGTGGTTACTGGTCTTCCATGTAACAACTCCTCAGAAAACATGGAAATTACGTATTACATCGCCCTGGAGCAGAATCAAGCCTGCACCTCCTGATTTCCGTTCGAGTATGCTAACCTTTACATCACCCAAGACAATGAAATTCCAAGCAACTAAGGTCATAGGAATCCGAAAACCTCAGATTTTTTCACTAGTCAAAGCAATCGGCCTCGTCGTAGCATCATTTGACCATCTCCATCTAGGCGTGAATTTTCACCAAGTTCTGACACTCATGGAATTGTTTTTTATTACTAGTAATTTCTTATTTTTTTTTTTTTTACCAAAGTGCAGCATTTATTTGAAAAGAAAAAAATCTTAGTGTTACATTTATTTTTGTTTGTTTTTCTTGTACCTCTCCCCAGCTAGTCTTCGGTAACTGTGGAGTTTTGAAAGAAATACGGTCCAAGAAAGGTTATGTGGAAATGACGTCTATAGACCCTGATACATCTTCAGATATTTCAGAGGTAATTATTTATTTCATAAGGTTTGGATTTTTTAGCATTAGCTATTTATTTTGCCATAAAAAAAAACTGTGGTATACAGTATGGTTCTATTTAATATGCGAGTTTATAAAGCTGTGCTGAGTAAAGACCATAGTATTATTGAACCATTACAGAAATCTCAAGTTGCTTCATATCTGTTTTATATTAATGCCTGATTTGTAGCTTTTGGGGTTGTTGAAATGAAAATAACATTACTCATTACCATAAAATCTTTGAGAGAAGTAAATCTCCTGTCTGAAATTTCAGAAAAGTGCCATTTATTAGGTTATACTTAAGGTCACCAATGCATATATGTATTCATAACACCAGCTATATAAGGGTCATTCCGTGTCAAGTGATCCAGTGAAAAAACCTTACCGTCTTGGGGTTTTTTAATTTTGGCTCACCTAATGTACCCCTAGAGATAGTAAAAAATCCAAATTTTTGGATTTTTGTCTGCATTAGTTTTAAAGTTAATGGCTCTCTGAAATCTTTAAAAAAAAAAAAAAAAAAAACAATTTTCAGCTGAAATGTAATTCCAAAATAAATTATTACTCAAGCTAGAAATGAGATAGAAGGTTGGGGTAAGAATCATTTTGTAGCTTATTTCTTAAGTTTCATATGATATGTAACACTGCTAGTTTTGGACACTTTTTAATTACAAGGCCATACGATACAATTTTTGACATTGAATTTCTCAAAAACCTAATTTTTTTAAATTGAAAGAATTCACACCCACACTTCTATATTTTAGCATCATTTTTGGAAAGTTTCATAATGGAATTGCAGTGGGATCATGGTTTCATGGATTTTTAAAAAATATTATGCAAAGGAAAAACCATCAGGATGCGAAAGAAAAATTGTTCAATTTTAATTCACAATTTTTAATTCCTTTGGACAAAGACCCCCCCCCTTTTTTTTTTCAAGTTTTTGACTGTGACAAAACAATTTTAAATACTATATTAATTAATTAATTAATGATGTTGCCAGTATCCAACAAGGCTTTCCGAATGTAAGGTATACAGAATCACCTGTTCACATACCTTAAATTGGAAAGCATTGTTGGATACTGGCAACATCATTAATTAATTATTAGTACTTAAAAACTGGCATCATTTAAAACTTTGTATTTTGTCACTGGAAACATCATTAATTATTTTAGTACTTAAAAACTGGCATTTAAAACTTTGTATTTTGTCACTGGCAACATCATTAATTAATTATTTTAATACTATTGTAATCCATGTACAAAAGTTAGTGTGTAAGTTAACTTGTTTTTACAGTAGATATAATAGGACTCTGTGTTGTGTGGGTTTATATATTTTCCAATAACTGAAAAAGTACTTAGTAGAAATACTGCTGGGATTTTCTGTTGTAACCTTTTTAACAAAGAAAGGCACGCTGGTGTTTCAAAATGCCTCAGGCCTGTTACAGAATGGATGTGTGGTGCATTGGACATTATTCAAAAGGGTATGAAAATTTGTGATAGTTATAGGAAACAGATGAAGCTGATGAAAGATAAAAAATGCATACAGAAGACATCTCAGTACCGTTAGCAAGTAGCATGATGTCAGGTCCTAGTCATGAAGATGAAGACTTTGTAAACTTAAATGCTAGCTTAGAGTACCTCAACAAGTCTCTTATCACTCTAAGAGTCACCTATACTGAAGAAGAGATTGCATATACCATCATACTATGATAAAAAATTAAGCAAAATAATATGTTTTACTGAAAAAGTACTGATAGGATCTAGTGAAGATGTATGTGAAAGTATGACAAATAATGCTGATTGTGAAATGCTAAGTTAGCTCAAAGAAAAGTTTCAAGAAGAAAACCTAAGTTTCAGTAAAAAATTCCAAATGTTAACAGTACTACCAAAAAGCTGGCTATGCAAAAAAATAGAGGAGGAATTTGTAGTCAGCAACAGAATGGCAAGAAATGTAAAAGCTGCTGTAAAAGAAAATGGTATTTTGGCAACACCTAACCCATAGCCTGGAAAGGTTCTTAATGAATCTGTAATTGAAAAAGTTGACAGTTTCTGTAACAGTGATGATGTTACTCGTCTTACGCCTGGGAAAACAGATTTTGTTTCAGTGAAAACAGGTAAGACTAGAATTCATGTGCAAAAAAGGCTACATTTGGGGAATT
Organism: Macrothele yani; assembly: GCA_039090855.1. Lineage (NCBI taxonomy): Eukaryota > Metazoa > Arthropoda > Arachnida > Araneae > Macrothelidae > Macrothele > Macrothele yani. The sequence continues at coordinate 107,516,847 of CM077004.1, read as the reverse complement.
TAAATGAAATGTATCAGTTGTTCAAGAAAAAGTACCCTACCGAAAAGATAGAGTTTTCAAAGTTTGCTGAACTACGTTCCGTCTGAAAACTACACCCATTTGAAGGAGAACGTCAAAGAAAATGAGGAATCAAAGATATTTGCATAATTTTCTGCAAAATATCTTTTGATTTTTCAGAAAATTATGCCTTTGTATTGCAAGATGAGGCCCAGTCTTTCCATTGGAACAATGACCAAGCAACAGTTTTTCCAGTAGCAGTGTATTACAAGGATTCTGATGGTTTGAAATTTAAAAGTACTGTTTGTATCTCTGAATCTCTTAAGCATGATACAGTTGCTGTACACTTGTTTCAGAAAACATTTATCTCATATCTAAGATCTGGACTGATACCAAATTTGAAAAAGATCTACTTCTTCTCTGGTGGTTCAGTTACACAGTTTAAAAACCAAAGAAACTTCTCAAACATATGCCACTATGAAAATGAGTTTGGAATCAAAGCTGAATGGCATTTCTACACAACAGCTGACAGTAAATGGGTATGTGACGGTCTGGGGGCAACAGTGAAACGACTTGCAGCAGCCTCCAACGACTCTATGAAAAACAAATTATGACACCATCACAGCTGTTTGCCTAGAGTCAGGCCAATATTGACTCCATTGAGTCCTTTTTTTTTTTTTTTTTTTTTTATTAATAACGAACAATTCTTATAAGAAGAGAAAGTGCTTGAAGAGCGATTTCTGGTTGCAAAACCAATACCAGGCACCCAAATGTTCCACAGTTTCCTCCCTGTGTCAGATAAAGTAATACTGACAAAGGTATTTTCAAAGAGTGAGCACTCACACAAGTTTTCTTTGTCAGGAGATTTGAATCATAAGCTCTCACTATCAGAAGTTAAATGATACGTAGTATGTGAGTATGACAAGAAATGGTGGCTTGCTGTAGTTTTAAACAAAAACAAGCCAACTGAGATGATGGAAGTGAAGCTTCTACACCCTGAAGGTCCTGTTCCATCCTTTACATACCCACAGGACTTTGAAGATGAACTTGAAGTGCCTGTCTGCCAAATCCTGACCACAGTGGAACCCATATGTTCCACTGGCCACACTTACTACCTTTGCAAGGAAGAGATGGACACAGCGACCATGGCACTTCAAAACTACCTTGCAAGGGATTGTTGAAGTTGTTAATGTGGAAGAGATGGTGACAATACTAAAAGGTATGTAATTAGTTATAATTTTCGATAAATTAGCTTGTCCAAAGGAATTAAAATTGAACAATTTTTCTTTCGCATATCGATGGTTTTTCCTTTGCATATTCTTTTAAAAATCTATGAAACCATGATCCCACTGCAATCCCATTATGAAACTTTCCACAAATGATGCTAAAATATAAAAGTTTGTCTGTGAATTTTTTCAAAATTAAAAAAAAATTGGGTTTTTGAGAAATTCAAGGTCACAAAATGTATTGTATGACCTTGAAATTAAAAAGTGTCCAAAACTAGCAATGTTACATATCATATGCAAGCATATGAAATAAGCTACAAAATGGTTCTTACCCCAACCTTCTGTCTCATTTCTAGCTTGAGTAATAATTTATTTTGGAGTTACATGTCAGCTTATTTTTTTTTATTTTTTTTTTTTTTTAAGATTTCAGAGAGCCACAACTTTAAAACTACTGCAGACAAAAATCTAAAAATTTGGATTTTTTACTATCTCTAAGGGGTACATTAGATGAGCCAAATTTGAAAAAAATCCAAGATGGTAAGGTAAAGTGTTAAAATTTTGGATCACTTGACACGGAATGACCCATAAGTGCAGGACCTTGCATTTTGAATGTCTTCCCATGAACTGCAATGGGAATGTTGCCGTGTATATTTTTGACATCCACCACCAACACACGATGCATCTCTCTTGCAGTATTACTGGAGGTCATACGCGTTATATTTACCACTGAATGCAAAAGTTCTGCCGTCAGGTTTTTTATATATATATTCTGTTTCCTCGCACACTACAAATAATTGTTGATGATCTGTAACAATTTGTAGATTAGAGCAGAGGGGTTCACTTAAAACATGGAGTATTCTAGTTAGCTGAACAGTTTATAAGATCTACCTGAAATTAGCTCTGCATTCCCTATTGACAGCAGTTTCCACAAACTCTTCTAGGGCTCCAAATGCCAATTTCTGATAACCTCTCCTATGTACTTATTTTTTACATCCAGTTATATAAATTTAGAGCTCTGATTGATTGTGAGGGAAGTGAAACACTAATAATCAAAGCAGATCCACCCACTGTGTTAGCCTGTTCTCTGGAATTAAGTGGCTAGCCCCTCCACATCTGGCCTTAGTACTTTTGGTTTCCCCTAATAGCATTTTTGACTGAAAAGGGTGCATGGTTCTTTATGGTTAAAATATCAGTTTTCAATCAGATTTGAGCTGCGCCGGTGGCGCAGTGGTCTAAGCGATGGCCTCTGATCATTCGTCCGAACGGGGTCCGGGTTCGAATCCCGGTGAGGCATGGATGTTGTGTTTGTCTTACGGCACTGACTCTCTCCCTTCCCTGGAACCAGTGACCCTAAATTAGGGACGGGCGACTGCTTTATAGCCATTGAGTTGCTCACAGTGGTCGTTAAACCTCCGATCAAAAAAAAAACATCAGATTTGAGTATATTTTTTCCTCAATGACAGAAAACTATTATTAAAAAAATGCATACAAGTTATTAAATGTATGAACTTAAAGATTACTTGTAATCTGAACTTTTCCAGATTCTGCCTACTCTATGCTCATTTGCAAATGCCATGGTACATTGCTTTCATGATTAGGGTTGCATAAAGTTTGTGCAATCCTCTGATAAGGAACATATTTAGATTTATGTTAGTTGAACAATCTGTTTTAGCCTGTACTCAAAAATTTGGGAACTATATATAATCCTGTTAAATTAGCAAATCTAGAAGTTTTTTTTTGAATCAACTCAGAGCCATTCATCTTCCATTTTATTTATTGATTACGTATTCTTCTTTTGATATGCTATTGCAGTTTGTTTGTAGAACCTGCATTAAAAAATTCTAACCTTTGCTGCAGAAGAGAAAGAAGAAAAGCTGTTTCCATATGGCTTCAGTTAACGGCATTCTTTAAAACCATTTTTAGGGGGGAGAATAGTGAGAAGAAAGGCAAAATGGTCTATTTTGTTTATCTTTTTAAGGATTTTATTTATTTATTTCAAAGACAATACAGATAAAAAATCAACATTTAAATCAGCAATTGTTAGAAATGGCACCGCTCGCCTCTGCTCAAGACCAGCTCTTTTCTCTTCAGAGAAAGTAAAATTATGGTTAATATTAATGTACAGGCTCCATTAGCATCTTAAGGGGTCTGGGGTCTTTCATGAGATGCAATTTGTATACCTGAAACACACAAGTTATGTTTCGGGTAAGTTAATTGCATCTCAGATTAAGACCTTGAACTTTACAAATTAATTATACATTTTCTTATGGTCTTTATTCTTGAATTTTACTTTCCTGCGATTTTCTTGCCCCTCCCCCATGATTTGGGCTGGATAAATCTATTTGTTACCTTCTCATGATCCTTATCCATTTTTTAAATAATTTTTTTCATGTTCAGTTCACTTGAACACCCCCCCTGCAATATTTAAGATTTACTACCATGTCTCAATTAGTGTGAGGGCAGCTGTACTCCATGTAGCACTATTTCACGATTTTTTTTTACAACAGTTGTTCCTGTGAAATGCACCTAGATTAGAAATTACCTTCAAAATTGAATTCACTTGGTCTAACAATAATACCACTGACATTTGCTTAACATTTTGTGCTAACATCACCTCATTTGGAAACCATATTTCTTTATCTTTCATTTATGCTGTTTTGATTTTGTGCACACTGCATTTAAAGATGCTTTTTTTGAAGTGCAAAAACACACTTGAAAATACCAAGTTATGAGGCAGACAGATCAGAACAACCTTAAACAACATGATTACTTGCATATCCTTAATGGAATGTTGTCACTTTTATTGCAGTTGACACTTGTAACTGCGACTCCCCCACATTGTTAGAAAATTTGAGTTTGTATGGTAAATAGACATTTGCTGCCCTGGTGAGGCATGGATGTTGTGTTTGTCTTATGGCACTGGCTCTCTCTCTCCCTTCCCTGGGACCAGTGACCCTAAATTAGGGACAGGTGGTTGCTTATAGCTCACCAAGTTGCTCACAGTGGTTATTTAAATCTCCAAACAAGCAAAAACGACTTTTTTTTTTTAACCCTAAATTGGCATACACATTTAATTACATTTTAAAATAGGCAAATAAAATTCAGTGGCTTTTTGCAGCACATTTGCCCGTAGTCATTTTGAAATTACGAAAAATCTGTTTAAAAATCAAGATTGCTTTCTGCAGAACGAATATGCTGCTATCTGTTTTAGTTCCTGTGCAGCTTACCTAAAAATTAATTAAAGTTTTGGAAATTTGAATTTTGAGAGAGGGCTCTGTGTGGTGTGCGTTTTTTATACCAAACCTTAATGACTGACAAACATCCAAAGCACATTTTATTTTGATATCCACATATTGTGGCATTGAAAGATCTTTCTAGCTTTTAGAGCTGTTGTCTCTTTTTCTGTAACCTTTACTCATACTCTGTGTATGTTTGAGGCTGCATTCATCTCCTATCCCCAAATTTTAGGAGTTCCAAAGTTAATAAATTGTAGTTACCTAGATGACTTTTCAATTAAGTTGGTCGTTCAATCTGGCAGCATGATGAATGTAGTTTTCCTAACACAGAAATTATTTACATATCTGTTTTTATAACTGGTGAGCAAAACTGTAGCTAATAAAAGGTCAAGATCAATTGTCAATAAAGTTTATATATATATATATATATATATATACTTAAGAGCAAAACTGAAGACTAAGGAAAAAAATTTTAGAATTTAAAACGAAGGGTGCAAAATAACCTGAAAATCAAAACGCGCAACGCAGCAGTTTTGAAAATTCAGAATTCACATTCTATAAAGAAGATACCTAAGCAAAAAAATACATATAATTTTTGACTCACACCTAATACAACATAGAAAAGGTTATGTATCTACCTGTGTGAGTAAAAGGAGAAAAGATAAAAAATAAGATAAAACAACTGAATGTAGAAGGTGTCAGAATACTGAGCCTTGGCTTTATCAAGGACCAGCAAAACTCTGCATTTTCTTCACTTCCACAAAGACCTAGTTGGAAATGGGTTTCTGCAAGGCCATAGATGCAAGTAACATTCCCACCTAAAATAGTTTAAAAATATATATATAAGTCATGTCCTCCGTAGAGTAGCATGACCTAGCACTAGCTACAATTTCAGCTTTGCATCCATTAACCTTCATGGCCCGACCCATGCTCTTCATCTGTTACTATTAAACAGAGAGAAGAAGATTAAAGAGAACTCAAGCTGTGAGAGTGACATAATAAATAGAAATGATTTTCAGCTATAACGAAATTCCCAAGCCTGCTTGAGAGAGAATTTAAACCTGAAAAACATTGCAAAAGAAATCCAAATTTTACATTGCAATTAAAAAAGGAAATGTTAATTTATAACGAACAGATTTTTGAAAGAAAACTTGAGTCTAAAACCCCTACTCTACAACTTATGACAGCACGAAAACGAGAATAAGTTAAAGATAATAATTAACTAAAGAAAACTTTGTGAAAGTTATATACCTTAAACAGTTAGTTGCAATATGTACAAAGTATTTCAGCAGTGCTTTAAGTGCATAATTAATTAGTTATTAAGAACTTAACTTCTTTGAAAACAGCGCATAGAAAAGGAACAAGCTTAGCCCTCTTTCTGTTCCTAGGTTCCCAAAAGACGCTCAAAGTTACAAAGAAAGTAAGAGTTAAAACCCGCATAAATGTTAACAGACAAACCAATGCTTAAAAGCTGAAAAGCTAAAAACGACAGAGAAAAGGTACATAAAGTACAAACATTGAACTTATAAAACCTAGAACCAAAACAAGGAAGAGAGCTTACCTCTGTGTGACAAAACTTTTCTCCACACAAGAGGAGAACATGGCTGACCCTTCCGCCACTCCCTTGACGCTGGGGGGCAGTGAGGGTGGGGCTGATGGCCTCTCATACAGCAAGAAACCAACGCGCGGAGATTTTAACCAGAGAAAAAAAAAATATATATAAACATAAGACTGTGGATCTGTATGATCAGAATGAGCAGAATTAACTCTCCAGAATACATGAGAAATATTATAAAATACACGCAGCAGTTTATTTAATAATCTTTGCATGTATTAAATCACTTTTAGTGAGTTTCTATAGATTAATCAGAATCTTATTAATTTTAATGTTGGTTTTATTTCATTTTTAGTATAGCTATCCTAGTGATGAATAACTAGTTTTCTTTTATTTGTTTTATTTTCTTTTATAAACAGATTTTTAAGTTTTTTTGTGATTTTGTTTATATTATTTAATTTTTGTTTTAATAGGACCGTCATATCCATAGCACTAAGGTTCTCTTTAGGTAGTTAATAGGCATCCTCTAGCCAATCTCCTTACGGCTTTGATTGGTCAGAATCATATTATTAACTGTGTAGAAAATTAAAGTAGATCTGCCAACCTTACTCTATTATTCAGAATAATTTTCTTAAAGTTCTTTTGATGAAAGAAGAAGGAATTTCTGCTCTCTAGAAAACTTTCTAATAGTATATTAATGTGGTAATTGAAATCCAAATTGTTGCTGCAAATTCTTGAAATTTAGACCTGAGAAATTAGTACATTCTCAATTACTTTGGTTGAAATGTTATTATTCCAGTGTAGATATTTAATTACTTTGAAAGGAAAATTAACTCTTTTATCAAAGAGGCTAATAGATGGGTTACCTCTGTTGAGCTTAATGCTTAAGTCTAGGAACTCAAGTTCCTGATTACTGTGGTTGGTTTTACATAAGTTAAGAGAGCTAGGATAGATATTATCAAAATCACTCTCTATAACTTCTGAATTATTGATACACAGCAGATCATCAATATATCTAAAGTGTAAAGGTAGTTATCTGAGCAGGTGTGATTTTTAATGAATTTATATTCCTTAAAGAACAGGAATAGATTAGCGATATTTGTGACGTTGATGTTCCCATTGGAATACCGTTCACTTGCTTATAGAGGGTATTATTATAGAAGATATGGTTATTTTTTATGCAGCAATTGAGATAAGAGTTCCAAGTTCCTACATCAACAAATTGGTTAAGTTTAAATTCTGCATACAGCTCTTTAAAGGTAGTGATTATATCTGATAGAGGCAGATTAGTATATAGGTTTTCAAATCATAACTATTAATATCTAGGGGACAAACTTTGAGTATAGTAGAAATTACTTCTGCATTATTATTAATTATCCAAAATTTCTGTACATCAAGTTAGAACAGTTTCTAATGTGTTTCAAAACCTTCTCTTAAGACATCTTCAAAAGCAAGATCTATTTCTTTTATGACTCCTTACTTCCACTAGCTATGAACCTGAACTTCACAGGATCCTTATGAAATTTAACCGTTGCAAAAGAAATGGAAATTCAGGCCCATATCTTCTAGTTTGTGGAATTTTAAGTTTCTTGAAGAATGCCTTAAACCGATTTTCTAACTGCTTGGTAGAATAACTTACGGGCTCGTATGTTACTCTATTATTGAGTTCCATAGTTAACAATTCAAAATAGAACTTCTTACAGATAATTGCAAAATTATTGCTAGCTTTATCCGTAGTGGTAAAAATAAATTGTCTTGTAGTTTGGAGAGTGACCTTTTAGCTTCTCCAGAGAAAAAGAGATTTCTGTCCGAAACAAAAGTCCAGACCTGCCAACTCACCGGTGAAGCTATTGATTATATTATATTCCATTCTGCGAAGGCCTCAATAGGCTGATTGTACGTCAAACTGGTTTTACGATGTATTTTATTTACATCTTGAGTGAAGCTCTCAAGAACTTTTCTTTGGAAATTGTGAAGGAAGGTCTGAATTCTAGAGCCATACTCTAATAAATTCTAAGCTTTTCATTTTCAACATAACTCAAGTTTCCGGTGATAATATGGTTGTAATTCTTATCATAGTGAACTGTTTCTTTATGTTCATCACAAGAACAAGAAGTAATTACAGGAATGTAGCTCGATAAGAATTACAACCATATTATCACCGGAAACTTGAGTTATGTTGAAAATGAAAAGCTTAGGAATTTATTAGAGTATGGCTCTAAATTCAGACCTTTCCTTCACAATTTCCAAAGAAAGGATTCTTGAGAGCTTCACTCAAGATGTAAATAAGTACATCGTAAAAACCAGTTTGACGTACAATCAGCCTATTGAGGCCTTCGCAGAATGGAAATATAATATAATCAATAGCTTCACCGGTGAGTTGGCAGGTCTGGACTTTTGTTTCGACAGAAATCTTCTTTTTTCTCTGGAGAAGCTAAAAGGTCACTCTCCAAACTACAAGACCAATTTATTTTTACCACTACGGATAAAGCTAGCAATAATTTTGCAATTATCTGTAAGAAGTTCTATTTTGAATTGTTAACTATGGAACTCAATAATAGAGTAACATACGAGCCCGTAAGTTATTCTACCAAGCAGTTAGAAAATCGGTTTAAGGCATTCTTCAAGAAACTTAAAATTCCACAAACTAGAAGATATGGGCCTGAATTTCCATTTCTTTTTGCAACGGTTAAGTTTCATAAGGATCCTGTGAAGTTCAGGTTCATAGCTAGTGGAGTAAGGAGTCATAAAAAGAAAATAGATCTTGCTTTTGAAGATGTCTTAAAGAAGGTTTTGAAACACATTAGAAACTGTTCTAACTTGATGTACAGAGATTTTTGGATAATTAATAATAATGCAGAAGTAATTTCTACTATACTCAAAGTTTGTCCCCTAGATATTAATAGTTATGATTTTGAAAACCTATATACTAATCTGCCTCTATCAGATATAATCACTACCTTTAAAGAGCTGTATGCAGAATTTAAACTTAACCAATTTGTTGATGTAGGAACTTGGAACTCTTATCTCAATTGCTGCATAAAAAATAACCATATCTTCTATAATAATACCCTCTATAAGCAAGTGAACGGTATTCCAATGGGAACATCAACGTCCACAAATATCGCTAATCTATTCCTGTTCTTTAAGGAATATAAATTCATTAAAAATCACCCCACCTGCTCAGATAACTACCTTTACACTTTTAGATATATTGATGATCTGCTGTGTATCAATAATTCAGAAGTTATAGAGAGTGATTTTGATAATATCTATCCTAGCTCTCTTAACTTATGTAAAACCAACCACAGTAATCAGGAACTTGAGTTCCTAGACTTAAGCATTAAGCTCAACAGAGGTAACCCATCTATTAGCCTCTTTGATAAAAGAGTTAATTTTCCTTTCAAAGTAATTAAATATCTACACTGGAATAATAACATTTCAACCAAAGTAATTGAGAATGTACTAATTTCTCAGGTCCTAAGAATTTCAAGAATTTGCAGCAACAATTTGGATTTCAATTACCACATTAATATACTATTAGAAAGTTTTCTAGAGAACGAAATTCCTTCTTCTTTCATCAAAAGAACTTTAAGAAAAATTATTCTGAATAATAGAGTAAGGTTGGCAGATCTGCTTTAATTTTCTACACAGTTAATAATATGATTCTGACCAATCAAAGCCGTAAGGAAGTTGGCTAGAGGATGCCTATTAACTACCTAAAGGAACCTTAGTGCTATGGATATGACGGTCCTATTAAAACAAAAAATTAAATAATATAAACAAAATCACAAAAAAGCTTAAAAATCTGTTTATAAAAGAAAATAAAAACAAATAAAAAAGAAAACTAGTTATTCATCACTAGGATAGCTATATACTAAAAATAGTAAAACCAACATTAAAATTAATAAGATTCTGATTAATCTATAGAAGCTCACTAAGGTGATTTAATACATGCAAAGATTATTAAATAAACTGCTCGTGTATTTTATAATATTTCTCATGTATTCTGGAGAGTTAATTCTGCTCATTCTGATCATACAGATCCACAGTCTTATGTTTATATATTTTTTTTTTTTTTTTCTCTGGTTAAAATCTCCGCGCGTTGGTTTCTTGCTGTATGAGGAGGCCATCAGCCCCACCCTCACTGCCCCCAGCGTCAAGGGAGTGGCGGAAGGGGTCAGCTATGTTCTCCTCTTGTGTGGAGAAAAGTTTTTGTCACACAAGAGGTAAGCTCTCTTCCTTGTTTTTGGGTTCTAGGTTTTATAAGTTCAATGTTTGTACTTTATGTACCTTTTCTCTGTCGTTTTTTAGCTTTTCAGCTTTTAAGCATTGGTTTGTCTGTTAACATTTATGCGGGTTTTAACTCTTACTTTTCTTTGTAACTTTTTGAGCGTCTTTTTGGGGAACCTAGGAACAGAAGAGGGCTGCTTGTTCCTTTTCTATGCGCTGTTTTTTCAAAGAAGTTAAGTTCTTAATAACTAATTAATTATGCACTTAAAGCACTGCTGAAATACTTTGTACATATTGCAACTAACTGTTTAAGGTATATAACTTTCACAAAGTTTTCTTTTTAGTTAATTATTATCTTTAACTTATTCTCGTTTTCGTGCTGTCATAAGTTGTAGAGTAGGGGGTTTTAGACTCAAGTTTTCTTTCAAAAATCTGTTCGTTATAAATTAACATTTCCTTTTTTAATTGCAATGTAAAATTTGATTTCTTTTGCAATGTTTTTCAGGTTTAAATTCTCTCTCAAACGAACTTGGAATTTCGTTATAGCTGAAAATCATTTCTACTTATTATGTCACTCTCACAGCTTGAGTTCTCTTTAATCTTCTTCTCTCTGTTTAATAGTAACAGATGAAGAGCATGGGTCGGGCCATGAAGGTTAATGGATGCAAGCGAAATTGTTAACTAGTGCTAGGTCATGCTACTCTACGGAGGACATGACTTATATATATATTTTTTAAACTATTTTAGGTGGGAATGTTACTTGCATCTATGGCCTTGCAGAAACCCATTTCCAACTAGGTCTTTGTGGAAGTGAGAAAATGCAGAGTTTTTGCTGGTCCTTGATAAAGCCAAGGCTCAGTATTCTCGACACCTTCTACATTCAGTTGTTTTATCTTATTTTTTATCTTTTCTCCTTTTACTCACACAGGTAGATACATAACCTTTTCTATGTTGTATTAGGTGTGAGTCAAAATTATATATGTATTTTTTTGCTTAGGTATCTTCTTTATAGAATATATATATATATATATATATATCATCATCATCGTCAACCATTATCAATCCACTGCTGGACGAAGGTCTCCCCAAGTTTCCTCCACAACGGTCTGTCTTGTGCCAGTCTCCTCCATGTCACCCCTGCATACTTTCGAATTTCATCCACCCATCTCCCGTGTGGTCTTCTTCTGGGTCTTTTCCTGTCCCTTGGAATCCAATCTAAAATTTCGGCTGTCCATCGATGATCTGTCCTTCTGGCAGTATGTCCAGCCCATTGCCATTTCAGGGATTTAACTCTGATCATGATGTCTTTCACTCTTGTCATTTTTCGGATCCACGAGTTCCTCTTCTTATCTCTCCTGGTTACACCAAGCATGCACCTCTCCATGCTTTTTTGAGTTGTCTGCAGCCTTTGTATGTCTCTTTTAGTTAAGGTCCACGTCTCTGCACCATACGTAAGCACTGGAAGGATGCATTGATCAAACACTTTTCTTTTAAGACATAATGGCATATTGCTCTTGAAAATTATGCTGTTTCTTCCAAAAGCTCTCCAGGCAAGTTTTGTACGCCGATTAATTTCTTCATCAATGTGACCCTCACTTGATATCTGCTGTCCAAGATAAACGTACGTGTCTGTTATCTCCAGCTTTTCTCCATCAATCGATAAATCTTCATTTCTTGTAAAAGCATTGAACATCACTTTTGTCTTCTGAAAGTTAATTTTTAATCCCACTTCTTTATTCTTGTCAGCAAGTTCCTGGATCATACTCTGCAGCTCTGATGGGGTAGTTGCAAAAATGACTACGTCATCAGCAAAACGAAGGTGGGTTAGATAATCTCCATTAATCTTTGTGCCCTTGTTTTCCCAGCTCAGCGACTGAAAAACACCCTCCAATGTGGCATTAAAGAGCTTCGGAGATATGGTGTCACCTTGTCTCACTCCCTTTCCAATTTTTACGTGTGTTGTATTTTCAAACAGCCGAATCTTTGCACTTGCATTTTCATAGATGTTATTAATAATATTAATGTATGCATCTTCAATACCGCAGGTTTTCAGAGCCATTGTAACTGCTGATGGTTTCACCGAATCAAAGGCTTTTTCATAATCGATAAAAGCCATGCACAATGGAAGTTCATATTCCCTCGCTCTTTCAATTAGTTCTCTCAGTACGTGGATATGATCTATAGTGCTGTAGCCACTCCTGAATCCAGCTTGTTCTCTCGGTTGAGCCATGTCCAGTGTTACCTTCAAACAGTGCGAAAGAACTTTAGTGAAGATTTTATAAACCACTGATAGGAGGCTGATAGGTCTGTAGTTCCTGAGATCCTCAATGTCACCTTTCTTATGTAGGAGGATCATTGTAGCGGTGTTCCAATCCTCAGGAATCTTTCCTTCATTATGGCATCGAGTGAAAATTTGGACGAGTACTGTTTCGATTTCTCCACTTGCTTCTTGTATGATGTCTACAGTAATTCCATCTTCTCCTGGAGCTTTTCCCCGCTTCATGTTCTTGATTGCATGTGCAACTTCTGCTGGAAGGACTGGAGGAACTCTGGTACTGGTATCTTTCATGATGTCTGGAGTGCATGTATCATCCCTTTCATATAATTTGGAGTAGAAATCTTTCACTCTTGTCAAAATTTCGCCTCTATTTTTTGTTACAGAACCATCTTCTTTTCTCAGTGCCATAATCTGTTTTCTTCCCTTACTGAGATGTCCCTTTGCTATCTTTAGGCTTTGGTTGTTTTCAATTGCTTTCCTCACTAGTTCACAGTTGAATTTTCTTATGTCTTCAGTGATACTTTTTCTTACTGTCTTGCATAGCTCTATATATTCCACTTTGGAAGTCACATCTTCTTTAGTTGTCCTCATCTCTCTTCTTTTTTGCATCAACATTTTCGGTTTTCCTGATAATTTGTTTACATGCAACTTGTTCTTAGACCCAGCTAATTTTGTTGCTGTTTGCATAAGAGCTTTGGTTACTTTTCTGTTAACTTCAGAGATGTCCACTTCTTCCGATGTTAGGCCTTCTAAAGCAGAGAACCTGTTCTTCAGTTCCAACTTGAAGGTATTATGGTGTTTTTTAAGGTTGGTTATGTCAATAGATTATGTTTGTCTTATGAGCTTGCCACGTTCAAGTTTAGTGTTGAGGTGCATCTTACATCTCACCAATCTATGGTCACTACCTGTGTTGAACTTGTTTAGCACACTGTAGTCTTCTATGACGAATTTTTTGTTACACATAATAAAATCAATTTCACTTGTCGTCCCATTTGGATGTCTCCATGTCCATTTCCTGTGTGGCTTTTTCTTGAAAAAGGAGTTCAAGATGAAAAACCCTTCTGCCTCTGCAAACTCAACGAGAGTATTTCCACGCTGATTTCTGTTGCCGTGACCGAATTTACCTACTGAAGTTTCATTCTGTTGCCGTTGCCCTATTTTTGCATTGAAATCTCCCATAATTATTTTCAAGTGCTGCTTACCTTTATTATTTAGATGACAAATTTCCTCATAGAATTCTTCAATTTCTTCTTCAGGATGACTTGTGGTGGGTGCATAAGTTTGAATAATCTGAGCCTGGTATCTTTTCGAGAGTTGGATAACAAGTCATGCAGCTCTGTCAGAGAAACTTTCAACTTCTACAACTTTATCCTTCTGTTTCTTGTTTATTATAAATCCAACACCACTAGTTCTGCCAAAATCTGTCCCACGATAGTAGAAGAGATGTCCACTTTTCAGTTTGATGAGATCTTCTCCTTTTCTCCTTACCTCACTTAGCCCCACGATGTCCCACTTGATCCTTTGTACTTCCTCTTCCAATTCAAGAAGCCTTGAATCAGAAGATAGGGAGCGTCCATTATACGTAGCCAAGGTCAGCATCAGATGGCAGCCTAGTCCGGTCCTGCAGGGATTCTTAGCACCCTCTGCCTTCATGTCGCACTGGCCGCTGCCTTGGCCAGGTAAATTCCAGCTGCCAGAGACTGAGGGCCAAGATTTAAGTAGTGGAATCATTTTGGAGGGGTTTGGCCATAACTCACCACGCTGGCCAAGCGGGTTGGTGAGTGTGGGATAGAATTTCCTCTAATCCCGATGGTATAGTTATACCGCTATTGGCGGTCGTCAGAGCCCCTTTAGTGGGAACAGGATGCACCACGAGAAGGCGGGGTTGACATTTGTCAAGGAGAGGCTGTGATGTTACGCATCACCTGACCTTACATCCCATATATATATACTAGTTGCAAATAAAATTATCTGGTCAAGAGTAATAAAACCATGAAATTTTTTTCTTAGGTATTGGGAGTTAGCCATATTGTGGATTTAGCTTAAAGAGTGATTTTAAATTACTTTTTATATGAAATTTTGAAGGGAACTATTTCATTAGTTTTACAAGGTGTTTACACAGCAGAAAAGATCTGTGGCCAGTTCTTGCCTTTCCTCAAAGCCTAGGTTAGCAAAGTCAGTCTTCCAAAAATGTTCTAAACACTGAGACTGAGCTAGGTTTTCTAATAGACAAATGATTAGAAGGTGAGCAGTTTTCATTAGTAATGTAGATACTCTTTAGATAAAAATTAGACTCTAGTAAAATGTCTTGGACCATCCTTTCAAGTAACTACGCTAATACTTTTGGAGTATGGATATTCTGTACTGTGATGAGGTGAGTTGTGATGTTTTAATAATGGTGGGTTCTCTTGGTTTTTCCTTATCTATGCAGAATGTGCTGAAATATAGCAATAGTGTGCTTTATTGCACTAATGCAATTGAATATTTAATAACACCTATAATTTTGTAGTAAATAAAATTTCATTTCAGTTTCATTTTGGTTTTGCAGGCTATATATGCACGTGGTGGAAGGTACTTAGAAGCACCACTGTCCGGTTCCAAGAAGCCAGCAGAAGATGGTACTTTAATCATCTTAGCAGCTGGTGATCGTTCCCTTTTCAATGATTCCTCAACCTGTTTTCAAGCTATGGGAAAACATGCATTTTACTTAGGTAAGCAGAAAAGGCTTTGGTGAAATTGCATGCTTGTGTTTCATCCAGTAGTGTCAAAATCTGTATGAAACCTTTGCATTGTACAATAATGTTCTATGAGAAGTATGTAAATCCTATAGCATAATAATTGTTTACTGGAATCATATCATCCATACTATTAATAAAGTTTTAAAAATAGAGGGGAGGAGGAAGCCTGAATACAACAGAGCAAGGAAAACATTGATTCAGTGACAAATTTTGTTGGTTACATGTCATTTGTTTCATGCTACAATAGTGTTGACTACTTTTTTAAATGCAGAATGGAAACTACAGGCGGCAAGGAGATGAATGCAGGTCTGTTGTGAGTTAAGGATATTTTATTTGTTCTTTGATTCTGCCACCCTCTCATTTTTGGAGCAAGTATCTCTATGTTAGATTAGTGATTCCTCCCACCCAAGATGCTCACTGATGAAGTATTTGAAAAAAGTATTTGACACATATCTATTTTTTGCTGTTTTGTCACTGATTTATTTCAACACTTTTCATCATTAACTGATGTGTGTACCTACAGAAAACTTAATGCTCCCTTCTGTACGAAATCATCGTGGGTAATATTGATTTTTTTTTTTTTTTTTATATGACATTGGAAGCGTTTTCTCTGAACTCTACATCAGATTTCTTTAGATACACTAAACCTTAAAATTTCATTTCTGTGGATGTTATAGATGGCTCAAACTGTACTTATGTTGTAGAATAACTGTTTACTGGTGGAACATCATTTTAACTCTTTGACTGTGAGAGGATTTTTTTGTAAACATAGCCTTGGACTAAGTCTGCAATTTTGCTGAGCCATGATAAATTCCATTGGACCAACAAAGGGTGGCCACGCACTGGAAAACCAAGAAAACTGGGAAATGTCAGGGAATTTTCCAATCACAAAAGGTCAGGGAAGTCTGCCTAACTCCGAAATTTTTCTTGTTCTGTAAAAGTGTCATCTGCTTGATACAAGCTAGCTGGCAAATAGAAAAATAACTGCCTATATTCGAATCCTAATGCAAGGCTAACATGCTGAGAAAGAACAACCATAAGTTTGTTCAACTTTTGAAAGTGTTGCCTACAAAATGGTGTAGTTGATATCCCCATAGCATATTCTCAAAGCATTTCCTTTCCTTTGCAGCCAAAATATAATTGTTTTTTGTTGTTGTTTTTTCATTTATATGTAATATTTCCAGAGATGTTGATTGTATGGATTTTTCATATTACTTTTTTTTTTTTTTTTTTTTTTTTTTTGAACATGTCAGTGAAATTAAAGAAAATTGCTTTTAGGTATTTTCAGCAGATAGGGAAAAACATTTTATCAATAAATAGCTGCAATCGAGATTTCCTTATGGAATAAAAATGTTTCAGTAAAACATTTATTTTGTGCTTCTGGTTTTTCTGAGAGAAAAAAAAGGAAAGGAAACTTTAACACACCTGCAGTATCAGTAATTAAGTTACATCAGGTGCTGCTGCTGATCAAAGCTATTTAAAAAAAAATCCTGAGTAACTGCATCTGAAGGGAGCTTGTGCACCTTTTTTAAAAAAAAAATGGTCTGCTCTTCTGAAGTAGCTTCATCTTGATCAGATTTATTTTCTTTCAATTTCAAAATGCAACTTATTCACTTTTTTCCATTATTCATTTCCGTGCTATGAAGCATAGTTCATCGATACAGTTTTCTCTCCTCTCCTGATTCTCTCAGTTTCATTTTGATCACAATTCCTGTTTTCTTTCAATTTTAAATTGTGGTAATGCAATTTTCAGGCATTTTCAAAACATTCCCCACCTGCCCCATTTTAGTGCTACAGAACTTGGGAAGTACATCAGTCTTCAGCCTTTCCTTCTCAAATGACTGCATTGATTTATTGTTTTCTGTTCATTTTTAACAGGAAAATGCACTTATGCACACATTTTTAAGGCTCCCCACCCCTTTTGTTCTGTGATGTTTTTGACAGCTTATAGACACAGTTTTTTAATCTCTCTCAGGTTTGTAAGCAGTCATCCATCCATAATTTGAGGCCACTAGTTCCTGGGAAAGAAGAGAGCCAGTGCTGTAAAACAAACCAGGATTCAAACCCAGCTCAGGTGACTAGCCCAAAACCTACATGGAAAAACAGTGTGCTCATTGTGTACTCTAAGTAATGCGCAGTTCTTCCTCTAGGGGGCATAAATGCATTTGTGTGTGTGTGTTCTTTTTCTGAAAACCTGCTTTGAAGAATCCTTGCCATATCAGAAAGGATTCTTTGCCTTACTGACAGCTTTTGGAGATCAAAACAAATGCAGCTGTCAAAAATAGTCTTTCGGCAGATTTTTTTTTTTTAATGATCACTGAAGTGTTAGCAAGTTGAGAGATTCAGGATTCAGCTGTTGGCAGCACTTTTATCATTAGGTTATTTGGAGAACTTGAGGGACTCAGGATTGTGGGTAACAGATCACACATTCATTAACAGCTTCTTCCCTCAAACCCAGGGATGTCACCAGGGGGTGCGAAGGTGGGCGGGAGCCCAACCTGAAATTGTTCTTGCCCACCCTACCGCCCACCCAGTTCAAGATGAGCCGATTTTCAATTTTTTTAACTTTAAAATATAATCTGGACTTCGCCAAGTGATAAATGAGTCTCATATTTTTCGCCAGAGAGCCATACATATTTTCCCCTAGGAAGTGCGTTGTTTACTTCTCCGTAGAAAGTTATCAAAAAGCATCGGCAGGGCCAGGAATATATAATTGTTCTCCACTGTCCGAAATCCTTAGTTTAAAACTTTTTTTTTTTTACATATTAGTATGGCCAGCAGCGAATGAGGAGGGTAAATAGAAATTCACTGAGAGGGCTCATTACTAATTGCTCTGCTCTTTGTTTTACTAAGTAGGGGATTTCAACACAGAAAGTGGAGGAGAAAGCTAAAACAGTGTACTGGGACAGTGAGGAAGCAGGGCGTGGCTGACGACTGTGTTGGAGGTGAAGAGTGCAAAGCAAGGTCGCTAACTTGAAGGAAGAGAGTTAAGGAGGGGGTAGGTGACGTGACTGCATGTTGCGACATTAAAATTTGATTTTGATAAATAAATAGAATATTTTTCTTCAACAAATGTTCAAGTACTGTACTATTTTCATTAAAAAAAGTTTTTTTAATTTTAAAAAGCAATTAAGACAATGCATTCACAGCAAGAAAAAAATTGAAGGCGACATTCTACCAACTCTTATCACTCACCCACTAGTCGTTGTCAAGTTATCTTGTTGGTTTATCATCAGTGGCATAACTTGTCAGATCCGGGTGGCTGAATTCCTTTGTAGCCAGTAGTAAAAAGTATTAAAAATTCTTCCTTTCAGTATTTCGTATGCTAAGTAGCTATCAAACCTGCCACAGCAAAAATAATATTTACCCACCCTGATTTCCAAGACTAGCGACGTCCCTGCTCAACCCCACCCCCATTTTTTTTAACACAAACCAAAACAATGTGTTTGATGCAAAGAAACTGCTGTGAGTGTCTGATTTATGCTTTACAAAGTAAAACTATATATAAATACAGGGATTGGACAGAATGATGCCCCGCACGGGGATAACTGGTTTTCCAGTTATTTGGGGAGCGGCGCCCCCACGGCCCGAGCTGACCTTGTGACTGGTCAACATCTTATGTCATGCCACCGCTTGTTTTTTATTTTGGTGTTTGCAGGGACGGCTGTTCATCCAGCTGTTGGGGAGTCGCGGCCCCACGATCCCGAGCTGGTCTTATGTCTCGCTTTTTCGTTTTTATTTATTTTCTCCACTGGCTAGTTGCCCGTGTTGTATACTTTACCTAATCGCTACCACGTTATGCACTAACACCCCGGTCTTGTGGTTTTGTTACCCTCCACCACTAACTGTATTATATTAACCGCTCAGTTCGTAGGTTGCTGAGATTCCGTTTAGGTTCCCTTCCAGGATTTGTCTTCTTTGGATTTCTTTTTTTCCTTTTAGCTGGTTTGGGTGCTAGACCTACCTGCATGTTTGCCGCGTGCGAGAGACCCGTGAGGCGGAAATGGGATGTCTGGCGGCTGAGGTCGCAGGAGACCGGATAAGTGCCTCCTGTGTACCAACACTCCTCTTCGACCCCGGCTTCGCTGTAAACGGGAGGCTAGAGACTAACCCACCTCTAGTCAGAAGTCTTGTACCAAGTTGTGTACACGGCTTTTGCGGCTTTTTTTGTCGTATAGCACGGCAGGGTGAGCCCGGGGGCTGTGGGATCATGCCAAAGGCGTTGGCATGACGGTACCCGGAGGCCGAAGTGTCCGCCGAGTGCGTGTGATCACAGCCAACGGACTATATCTGCAACGTATAAGCTCCAGAACTGTGTCCAGCGTCATTTTCTTGGCTTGCAGACCTCCAGTTCTCCCTTGTAGGGCTCGGTGGTGGGTGGAGTAGTCTGCAGACGAATCTTCCTCCTTTTTTTCCATGGGTAAAAAGAACAAAAACTCCAAATTTAAGTCAAATGACAAAATGATAGTTGACAACGACTGTCCTTCGTCTTCTCAACCTACCAAGTCTCATACCCTTAAACGGTCTTTAGACCTTGACCTGGACCAAGAATGTGGAACCTCTTCTTCGGCGGCTGTACCAGTCGCTCCGTCGTCTCCCCTCAATTGCTGTGACTACGCATGCTACTCACTTGCTTGTAGAATCCATCGATCCGCATGAGAGACTGTCCACCAGATCTCCCTTTTTCATTTCTAAAGCTTTGGACGCTGCGGTTGGCCCCTTGAAGTCTGTGAGGAAGCTTCGCTCTGGGGACCTGCTTGTCCAAACTTGCAGTGTTTCTCAGAGTAACACTTTTCTGAACCTCACTTGTCTTCAAGGCATTCCTGTAAAAGTGACACCTCACCCGTTTCTTAACACCTCTCGGGGTGTTATTTCGGAGTTTGATCTCTTGCCATGCAGTGAAGACGAATTCGTGACTGAACTTGCTGATCAAGGTGTTATTGCTGCACGTCGTATGATGTTCCGGCGTGATGGTTCCATGATTAAGTCAAAAAATGTCATCTTGACTTTTAACTCCCCGAAAGTTCCGACCGAAATCAAGGCTGGCTACTTGGTCTGTGGAGTTCGCCCGTACATTCCCAGTCCTCTGCGCTGTTTCAGGTGCCAGAGGTACGGGCATTCACAACGTTTCTGTAAGAGTTCCGCTCGTTGCGCAAATTGTGGCTCCAGTGAACATGACGGGGAAGGTTGCACTTCTGCGGCCTGCTGTGTTAACTGCGGTGAGGCCCATGCAGCTTACTCCCGCAACTGTATGAAATGGAAGGACGAGATGGCGATCCAGCGCCTCAAGACCCTGGAAGGCCTCTCGTACCCTGCTGCCAAGGCCAAGTTGGGTATTCCCAACACCCGCCAGCGTACTTTTGCCGCAGTTGTTCAGTCTCAGCCACAACCCGTGCAGCCCTTTGTTCCGCGCCCTGTAGCTCTCGCAGCGCTTGCCAAGCGATCTACAGCTGACCAAGCGACACAGGTGTTTTTCCCCGAGCTCGCGATTTTTCGACTACCTGATTCTGGGCCTTCTCTTTTGCAGCCGACCCTCTCTTCCAGTTTAAAGCAGAAAGCCTGCACGTGCGGACGACCCGGCCCTCAATCCGCAAAGGTGTGCAGTGTCCATCCAACTGTCTCGGCCTCAGCGAGGTCCCCACCCTCAACCAACATTATAGAGGAACATAGGGGGGGAGGAGAGTGACAGTTCGTCCCCAGCCTCAAACAACATTGCAGAGGAACATGGGGGGAAGAGAGTGACAGTTCGTCCCCGCCCTCTGCCAGCATTGCAGAGGAGTGTGGGGGGAGGAGAGTGACTCATCCTTTGTGTAGTTGTGTTTAAAAAAAAAAAAAATATAATTATAATAGTAAATTAATAAATTTTTATATAAACCTAATTAACTACCTTGTCTTCACAGCTTTCATCATACTCTTTTTCAACTTTTACCAAGCCTGTCTGCTCTTAATCATTTTCCACGTTTTTAAAAATCTGTGGCTGATAGTTCTTTGTCTGGCGCTCTTTGGCCAAACCTGGCCCTTGCGCCAATAAAATCCAACAACCAACCAACCAACCAACAGAATGATGTGAACACCACACTGAGAAACGTGACTTTTAATGCAGCTGCGTATGTCACAATACTCAAAGGTATCCACCACATTTTGGTTGTAATAGCTTTTGTTTAGAACCTCAAGGTCCTGTTTAAGTTGCATTTAAAGTGTCTTGTTGCAAAATTTCTTTCAGGGGTGATGACAAAATGAGCGATCTAACGAACTTCCAAAGAGGGCTAATTGTTGGTGGCTGGCTAGTTGGTGCCTTTGTTACAACAGTCGCCAGGGTAGTGGGGGTATCAAAAGCTACTGTGTCTAGCGTCATCACAGCATACAGTGGTCATGGCAAAACCTCATCTGCAAAACACCAGAGTGGCTGAAAAACAACCCTGACTGATAGACAGGAGAGCATTAAAGAAGATTAAGAAGATAAGAAACAAAAAGACCACAGTGCTCAGGGAACTGCATAAACAAGATATTCATGACAGAGCTGTTGTTGCAAAACTTCTGGTAACCCAGGAGGTGAATGGCAGTGGTGCCAGGAGCCTACAACGTGGACTGCCGATGCATGGAAGTGTGTAATGTGGTTGGATGAATCCATATTCACACTATTCCCCACCGCAGGACATGTTTACGTGTGGAGAACACCGTCAGTCCCAACAGTGCAGCATGGTGGTGGTTTTGTAATGATCTGGGTGGTCATATTGTGGTTTTCAACAGGGCATATGAAAACATTTTGGCCAAACAAGTCATCTAATGGCTCAGGCATTGTTTCATGCAGGGGCCATCTATCAAGGTGATAACGGCCCAATTCACAGAGCTTGGATGTCCAGTCATGGTTTGAGGAACATGAGGATGAACTTACGCTTTCCTTGCCCTCCCCAATCACCAGACTTAAACATCATCGAGCCACTGTGGTCTGTGTTGGAAAACAGTAAGATCCCTTTATTCTCCTCCTCCATCTCTCAAGAACCTGGAGCAGTTTCTGCGTGAAAAATGGTGTAACATCCCACTAACCACCATCCATGATTTGTATGCATCCATTCCAAGGAGGATTCAGGCTGTTTTGAATGCCAAAGGTGGTCCCACGCCCTATTAGGTACGTAAAACCTTATTTTCCTAGGTATTCGCATTATTATGTCCAACCCCTGTATTTATATGTATAGGTTTTTAGGGTAAGACTTAGAAAATAAGCACAGAGCTGTACTATCAAAGTAATGCAGTTTGATGATGCTGAAATCATTGCTTATAATGTATATATATTTTTTAATCATAGAATGTCATGTGTTACTACTTTTGTGCATCAGGTGATTTATAGAAAGAATATGCATGAAATGGAAAATTCAGCAAAGTTCTGTTATCATCAATGTCAAGTCCAGCTGGAACTGCTTCATAGACTTGCATCCCTTCTTTTTAACTGTAAAAGACCTGGGGTCAATTCAAACATTTGCGACATAACATAAAGTTCTAAAGAAAGTTCATACTAGTCAAACACAAATTAATGCTGCCTTTTATTAAAATAGCCATTATGTAGTTCCTGAGTTAATGAACCAAATATGAAAGTGTATTTTACTTAAGGAGTTCCTCAAAGGCCCAATATTTTTAAATTTGTGTCAATTGTAAAACAAGTAACTTTTGATCAATTGATTTCCATCTAAGTTTTTGAAGAACATACATACATTTTGTAGAGCATTATTAACACACAGTTTCCGTATTCCCAAATAAAAATGTGCCTAGAACAAGGTTTTCAGAGTAAGACACTTGAGGCCACCAATATCCTTTGATTTGGAATTATATTTAGTAGCAATAAAATTTTGGCAGTGATCTAGTGGTGCAATTTACTTTGTTTAAGCACATAAGTAGAGGAAATTAAACACATGTTGTCATTTATTTAGATAGTTGCCTTTATGATGCATGCAAGTCTAAATATATAAGTTATGAAATATGCATGACACTTATTTGAGTTGATGTCAAATCCCAGACTACTACCATTTCCACAGTTCTTTATAAATCAATCAGTATTTTACACGTAATGTAATGTATTAGGAAAAATTATTTTGCTCTCCCAATTCTGCTCGTGCAATAGGTTTTTTTTTTGTTTGTTTTAAAAATCTTGTAATTTTACTTCTTACAATAAATTTTATATTTTAAGCAATATACCTGGCACCTCCAAATTCTATTGGCAATAAATTATAGTTGTCATATTTTTGGATTTGTGTTATGTGTAGATACAGTTTGAATACTGATTAATACAAGGTTACTTCTGTTATTAAACAAATATGCTGGTGCATTTTTAACCAAGTAAAAAGTATCTTACCTGATTTTAAGGTGTTACGTTAAATTAAAGGACTGCTCAATGATTTTCCCTTGAAGTACACAAAATTACCAAGTGTTTTAGAATCTACTACCACAGTTCAGCTAGTGTGTCAGTTTTTACTTTCTCATCCAGTGTATTATGTCCATCATGCACACACTGAAGAATATATAAATATCTTTTAGTTTATGTAAAATTATGTGATGCAGTTTTTTTTTTTTCAAATCAAATGCTACATATCATCAGTTTTATTTACATTACAGTCCTTTTCATGAAATAGTAATATAATTATACATTGTTTCAGATGTAGAACTACATGACCAAAAGAATTCATTGCTTGAACCTCGTGCCTGCCTTTAACATACTGTACCGTTTTTCTGTGTACTTGTTAAAAAAACATTTGTTTGATTCTTCATTACTTGCAAGTTCTGTGTATTAAATCATCATATACACTATATTGACAAAAGTCACCAGACACCTAGAAGAGAAACACAACATAGCATTTATTGACATACATTACTACAGTGTCGGTTTTGGAACACAGCAATAGGTATGCGCTTCCATTCAGTACATAATGCTGCTGCTAACTGTTGCTTAATAGTAGGCCTTGGTTCCAAACTTCTTATGCGGCGCTCTAATTCATCCTATAGGTGTTCTATGGGATTAAAATCAGGGCTCTATGCTAGCCAGTCCACACATGATACAGAATTATCGTCAAACCATGTCGTAACAGTCCTTGCTTTATGGCTCGGTGCGTTATCCTGCTGGTACCAACAATCCTTGGTTCCATAGTATTGCCACAGAGTTGGTAGGGCATAATTGTCCAGAATATCGAGGTAGACGTGCTGGTTAACAGGTTTGTCCACGATAACCAATGGGTCGGGACCATATCACGAAAAACACCCACACAGAAGTACACTGCCAGGTCTAAACTTGACCGTAGGAACAGTAAGTACACTATGGTAAATAGCATTCCCCCAGCTGCCACCATACCCACACACGACCATCAGACTGATGGATCGTGTATCTGGATTCATCAGTCCGTAGGACCCATTTCCATTGATCTACGGTCCGTGATAAATGTTCTTTACACCTTGCTAAACAACGAGTAGCATTCCAAGTGGAAATGAAAGGCTTATGAGCAGCCGCACGACCAGTAATATAACACCCAACAATCTTCCTTTCTCAGAGTCAGTTCTCTCCTGCCACGACATTTTCACTCAACCTCACAGTGAATATGATCGTGGTCAGCTGTACAGCGCATCTTAACAACGCAGCAGATCTGTTCATTTGCTTTTGAAGTGGTGTCTGGTGACTTTTGTCAATATAGTGTATATGAAGTGTTTTCTCAGTGTTATACGTTTCTTTGATTTGTAATTTTGTATCAGCTTTAATGGAATCATTCGTAGCTAATGTAGCAATAAATAAAGGTGAACCAAACAAAACTGAATCCTGAAAACTTTGCTTTTGGATGTACATTGATCAGTAAAATAATTTGTCTTTCTGTTTGAAACATGCACAGAATTATATAGATATATATATATATTGGTTCTATAACAAGAAATAGAGGCGAAATTTTGACAAGAGTGAAAGATTTCTACTCCAAATTATATGAAAGGGATGATACATGTACTCCAGACATCATGAAAGGTACCAGAGTTCTTCCAGTCCTCCCAGCAGAAGTTGCTCATGCAATCAAGAACATGAAGCGGAGGAAAGCTCCAGGAGAAGATGGAATTACTATAGACATCATACAAGAAGCAAGTGGAGAAATTGAAACAGTACTCGCCCAAATTTTCACTCGATGCCTTAATGAAGGGAAGATTCCTGAGGATTGGAACACCGCTACAATGATCCTGCTACATAAAAAAGGTGACATTGAGGATCTCAGGAACTACAGACCTATCAG
Organism: Macrothele yani; assembly: GCA_039090855.1. NCBI lineage: Eukaryota > Metazoa > Arthropoda > Arachnida > Araneae > Macrothelidae > Macrothele > Macrothele yani. The sequence goes on along the minus strand of CM077004.1, from coordinate 107,491,331 downwards.
CCTCCTATCAGTGGTTTATAAAATCTTCACTAAAGTTCTTTCACACCGTTTGAAGGTAACACTGGACATGGCTCAACCGAGAGAACAAGCTGGATTCAGGAGTGGCTACAGCACAATAGATCATATCCACGTACTGAGAGAACTAATTGAAAGAGCGAGGGAATATGAACTTCCATTGTGCATGGCTTTTATCGATTATGAAAAAGCCTTTGATTCGGTGAAACCATCAGCAGTTACCACGGCTCTGAAATCCTGCGGTATTGAAGATGCATACATTAATATTATTAATAACATCTATGAAAATGCAAGTGCAAAGATTCGGCTGTTTGAAAATACAACACACATAAAAATTGGAAAGGGAGTGAGACAAGGTGACACCATATCTCCGAAGCTCTTTAATGCCACATTGGAAAATGTCTTTCAATCACTGAACTGGGAAAACAAAGGGATAAAGATTAATGGAGATTTTCTAACCCACCTTCGTTTTGCTGATGACGTAGTCATTTTTGCAACTACCCCATCAGAGCTGCAGAGTATGATCCAGGAACTTGCTGACAAGAGTAAAGAAGTGGGATTAAAAATGAACTTTCAGAAGACAAAAGTGATGTTCAATGCTTTTACAAGAAATGAAGACTTATCGATTGATGGAGAAAAACTGGAGATAACAGATACGTATGTTTATCTTGGACAGCAGATATCAAGTGAGGGTCACATTGATGAAGAAATTAATCGGCGTACAAAACTTGCCTGGAGAGCTTTTGGAAGAAACAGCATAATTTTCAAGAGCAATATGCCATTATGTCTTAAAAGAAAAGTGTTTGATCAATGCATCCTTCCAGTGCTTACGTATGGTGCAGAGACGTGGACCTTAACTAAAAGAGACATACAAAGGCTGCAGACAACTCAAAGAAGCATGGAGAGGTGCATGCTTGGTATAACCAGGAGAGATAAGAAGAGGAACTCGTGGATCCGAAAAATGACGAGAGTGGAAGACATCATGATCAGAGTTAAATCCCTGAAATGGCAATGGGCTGGACATACTGCCAGAAGGACAGACCATAGATGGACAGCCGAAATTTTGGATTGGATTCCAAGGGACAGGAAAAGACCCAGGAAAAGACCACATGGGAGATGGGTGGATGAAATTCGTAAATATGCGGGAGTGACATGGAGGAGACTGGCACAAGACAGACCGTTGTGGAGGAAACTTGGGGAGACCTTCGTCCAGCAGTGGATTGATAATGGTTGACAATGATGATGATGATATATATATAATTCTGTGGGATGTAAGGTCAGGTGATGAATAACACACAGCCTCTCCATGTCAACCCCACCTTCTCGTGGTGCATCCTGTTCCCACTAAAGGGGCTCTGACGACCGCCAATAGCGGTATAACTACACCATCGGGATTAGAGGAAATGCTATCCCACACTCACCAACCCGCTTGGCCAGCGAGGTGAGTTATGGCCAAACCCCTCAAAAATGACTTCACAACTTAAATCTTGGCCCTCAGTCTCCAGCAGCTGGAATGTACGTGGCCAAGGCAGCAACCAGTATGACATGAAGGCAGAGGGTGCTAAGAATCTCCGGAGGACCGAACTAGGCTGCCATCTGATGCTGACCTTGGCTACGTATAATGGACACTCCCTATCTTCTGATTCAAGGCTTCTTGAATTGGAAGAGGAACTACAAAAGATCAAGTGGGACATCGTCGGGCTAAGTGAGTTAAGGAGAAAAGGAGAAGATCTCATTGAACTGAAAAGTGGACATCTCTTCTACTATCGTGGGACAGATACTGGCAGAACTAGTGGTGTTGGATTTATAATAAACAAGAAACTGAAGGATAAAGTTGTAGAAGTTGAAAGTTCCTCTGACAGAGCTGCACGACTCGTTATCCAACTCTCGAGAAGATACCAGGCTCAGATTATTCAAACTTATGCACCCACCACAAGTCATCCTGAAGAAGAAATTGAAGAATTTTATGAGGAAATTCGTCATCTAAATAATAAAGGTAAGCAGCACTTGAAGATAATTATGGGAGATTTCAATGCAAAAAAGGGCAACAGCAACAGAATGAAACTTCAGTAGGTAAATTTGGTCACGGCAACAGAAACCAGCGTGGAAATACTCTCGTAGAGTTTGCAGAGGCAGAAGGGTTTTTCATCATGAACTCCTTTTTCAAGAAAAAGCCACACAGGAAATGGACATGGAGACATCCGAACGGGACGACAAGTGAAATTGATTTTATTATGTGTAACCAAAAATTCGTCATAGAAGACTGCAGTGTGCTAAACAAGTTCAACACAGGTAGTGACCATAGATTGGTGAGATGTAAGATGCACCTCAACACTAAACTTGAATGTGGCAATCTCATAAGACAAACAAAATATATGGACATAACCAACCTTAAAAAACACCATAATACCTTCAAGTTGGAACTGAAAAACAGATTCTCTGCTTTAGAAGGCCTAACATCAGAAGAAGTGGATATTTCTGAAGTTAACAGAAAAGTAACCAAAACTCTTATGGAAACAGCAACAACATTAGCTGGGTCTAAGAACAAGTTGCATGTGAACAAATTATAAGGAAAAACCAAAATGTTGATGCAAAAAAGAAGAGAGATGAGGACAACTAAAGGAGATGTGACTTCCAAAGTGGAATATATAGAGCTATGCAAGACAGTACGAAAAAGTATCACTGAAGACGTAAGAAAATTCAACTGTGAAACTAGTGAGGAAAGCAATTGAAAGCAACCAAAGCATAAAGATAGCAAAGGGACATCTCAGCAAGGGAAGAAAACAGATTATGGCACTGAGAAAAGAAGATGGTTCTGTAACAAGAAATAGAGGCGAAATTTTGACAAGAGTGAAAGGTTTCTACTCCAAATTATATGAAAGGGATGATGCATGTACTCCAGACATCGTGAAAGGTACCAATACCAGAGTTCTTCCGGTCCTTCCAGCAGAAGTTGCACATGCAATCAAGAACATGAAGCGGGGGAAAGCTCCAGGAGAAGATAGAATTACTGTAGACATCATACAAGAAGCAGGTGGAGAAATCGAAACAGTACTCGCCCAAATTTTCACTCGGTGTCTTAATGAAGGGAAGATTCCTGAGGATTGGAACAACGCTACAATGATCCTGCTACATAAAAAAGGTGACATTGAGGATCTCAGGAACTACAGACCTATCAGCCTCCTATCAGTGGTTTATAAAATCTTCACTAAAGTTCTTTCGCACTGTTTGAAGGTAACACTGGACATGGCTCAACCGAGAGAACAAGCTGGATTCAGGAGTGGCTACAGCACTATAGATCATATCCACGTACTGAGAGAACTAATTGAAAGAGCGAGGGAATATGAACTTCCATTGTGCATGGCTTTTATCGATTATGAAAAAGCCTTTGATTCGGTGAAACCATCAGCAGTTACAATGGCTCTGAAATCCTGCGGTATTGAAGATGCATACATTAATATTATTAATAACATCTATGAAAATGCAAGTGCAAAGATTCGGCTGCTTGAAAATACGACACACATAAAAATTGGAAAGGGAGTGAGACAAGGTGACACCATATCTCCGAAGCTCTTTAATGTCACATTGGAAAATGTCTTTCAATCACTGAACTGGGAAAACAAAGGGATAAAGATTAATGGAGATTATCTAACCCACCTTCGTTTTGCTGATGACATAGTCATTTTTGCAACTACCCCATCAGAGCTGCAGAGTATGATCCAGGAACTTGCTGACAAGAGTAAAAAAGTGGGATTAAAAATGAACTTTCAGAAGACAAAAGTGATGTTCAATGCTTTTACAAGAAATGAAGATTTATCGATTGATGGAGAAAAGCTGGAGATAACAGACACGTACGTTTATCTTGGACAGCAGATATCAAGTGAGGGTCACATTGATGAAGAAATTAATCGGCGTACAAAACTTGCCTGGAGAGCTTTTGGAAGAAACAGCATAATTTTCAAGAGCAATATGCCATTATGTCTTAAAAGAAAAGTGTTTGATCAATGCATCCTTCCAGTGCTTATGTATGGTGCAGAGACGTGGACCTTAATTAAAAGAGAGATACAAAGGCTGCAGACAACTCAAAGAAGCATGGAGAGATGCATGCTTGGGGTAACCAGGAGAGATAAGAAGAGGAACTCGTGGATCCGAAAAATGACAAAAGTGAAAGACATCATGATCAGAGTTAAATCCCTGAAATGGCAATGGGCTGGGCATACTGCCAGAAGGACAGACCATCAATGGATAGCCGAAATTTTAGATTGGATTCCAAGGGACAGGAAAAGACCCAGAAGAAGACCACATGGGAGATGGGTGGATGAAATTCGAAAGTATGCGGGAGTGACATGGAGGAGACTGGCACAAGACAGATCGTTGTGGAGGAAACTTGGGGAGACCTTCGTCCAGCAGTGGATTGATAATGGTTGACGATGATGATGATATAGATCTGTGTATATATCTGTATGAAGTATATAACAATAATAGATCACTTTTTTTTTTTTTTTTTAAGGTGATGTAGGTAATGGGTCCAAAATGAATCTACTACTAAATATAGTGTTAGGGACAACAATAGCGGCTCTTGCTGAGGCCATGGCTCTGGCTGGCAGACTGGATCTCTCCAAGAAGGATCTGTTAGAAATTTTAGAATTGGGGCCATTAAATTGTCCTGCTGTAATGGAAAAAGGAAAAGGTAAATTAAAATTCTTTCATTGATTTATGTTATTGTGCTCCTATATATCTGATGTTGGCAAATTTATATGTTGCCACACACCACTAAGGCACACTGATATGGTTGTTATAGTGGATGTGATTGGTCATCTAATGGCGGGCTGACTTACTGATTGCACTAACAGCCTAGAACTTTGGATGGCAGGCTGACTTACTGATTGCACTAACAGCCTAGAACTTTGGTCAAATATGATGTGCTCATATGTGCCTTCTTAGATCATTTTAAAAAAGACAGTGGGGAGGGAGTGCTTATAGTATCACTGTGTTTGCCTGTGTGATACCTAACTCTGCAGCCTATTTGTCTGATTTGAAAAATGGTTCTTGCATTGGGAAGCTTGAACTGTGAGAACAAAGAACAGTACCTTTTGGTCTGTTTCTGATGTATAACTATGCCACTCAGGAGCATAAATGCAGATGCTATTGAATTCAAAATATATTTTTTTCCATATCATATCATTTCATCTAAAAATCCAGCTAAAAAATCTATTTTCTCCTCCAATTCTTTAAGCCATTTTGTTGCAGTTTGTACTTCAAATAATACGCAGTTTTCCTGCTCAAGATTTGTAAATGAATGTTGAATATTTTCCAATATCTGTGTCCCTGAAAGTTGGATTTATAATGTTCTTTTTTTTTTTTTTTTTTTTCAGATAATGTTTATGGTGAAGAATATTTTTTTTACGTGCAATTTCTAATTTTTCATAATGTGCAATTTAGCTACTATAGGGTGTAAATGTAAATTTCTGTTTGCAGTGTATGTGCAGCCATGTGTACTCTTCTAATGATCTGATTGAAAATATTTTTTTTTAGTTTAGTATACCACTCCCAAAAGAAAAAGAAAAACATTTTGTGCATGTTCCTGTCCAAAATCCCAAAATCATGCAGTTTTCCTACTAATAGCATAAATCTATATTCTGTTTTTCTATATATCTCGTCTTCTAAAAGTCTGATTTGAAAAATCCTTTTTATCACTGATACCATTCATTGTGGCAAACATTTTGCACATGTTTTTGAGTTTTTTATAATGTGCAGATCTGCTGCTTGACAGCAAAAGCATACAGTTTTGTTTGCAACTGTACCTCTACTACTAAAAGTCTGACTCAACAGTTCTTGTACTGGATGCCATTTTAATGATCGAGCATTATCCACTTCAAATAATGCATGGTTTTCCTGCTAGGGAGGATGTTCATGGTTTTCCTGCTAGGAACATATATCAAATCAACAGTAAGAACTGTTGATTCTACATACGTGCTTCTAAAAGTTTTTGATTTCCCCATTACGTAGCTGTTCTATGAAAAACATTTTGTGTGTAGATTACATTTACTCTAACGTTTGAGCTGAAAACAAGCATAAGTAAAAATTATTTTATTAATTTTATGTGTGTATTTTCTACTTTTTCATAATACGCAGTTCTGTCACTAGGGGCATATGTATGTATTTGTAAAGGTATCTTGGTAAGATACCCTTGATTATGAAGAACATCTTGTGCCGTTTTCTTATAATGACGCACAATTTGTGTATGGGGGGAGTTAAGTTGTCTCACATTTTCTCCTATATCTCTTCTTTGAATGTTTGATTTGAAAAAAAAATTCCTTTTAATGAGGCACATTCTTGCTGCTAGTAGGTATAAATAGCTATTTCTACTTGTAAATGTTTCACAATTCGAGAAATCCAGTTGAAAAAACATCTTAGTTACTGGTTCCATTCACCATGAAAAAAGCTACAGACATTGTGTATTTTAAATAATGAACAGGTTTTTCACTAAGAGGCATTGATGCATTTCCTTTTTCACTGATTTACTCTTTTTCCAAAAATTCAGTTTTAAGTCATTATTTTAATGTCATAAAGATTCAAAAGATATGTTCAATTACACCTGAAATTAAGCATCTTTCCTTTTTTCTGAAAATACTAGATTCAATTATCTCCTTTACAATTAGTAGCAAAAAAATGCCTTACCTCCTTCTACTTTGAAAAATGTTTGGTATATGAATGTGTTCATAGGCATATTATTTTTTTGGTTTAAAAATTCAATATTTTAGGTAGCAACATTTAGCCAGCTCCTCAGAGAGCTTGCACCTCCCATTTTCTGTACATATTGGAATATTCCAAACATACTGCTTACCTTTAAGGTCTGCTTCTGGAAAAAACACTACATTTCACACACGTTATTTGGTCCTCATCCTTCAACCTGTCCCTAGCTGTCATGGTCCCAGCTTGTTTCCACTGTCTTTGTTTACTCGAGTGTTACTATTATTTAAAATCTCATGATGATAGATAAAACTTCTATAAAATACATACACTGAAAGTTAAAAAGTAGGATACTACCGGTGAAGTACTGTGGGTCAAAAAAAAGGAAGTTCCCGTTGAACCAAGCCTCCTTCAGCAGCACCAAGTCTTGGTAGAAAATTATAAACACTCAACACATAAAGCACATAAGACCTGGTGAAGTTTAAAAGTTAAAAATTCGGACAAAGAACCCTGACTAACCTTCATTAAAAACGCTCGAAATTTTTCGCCCAACACTTAGGGCATCCTCGGGAACTTGACAATATCCCTACCAATGTTCTTGGTTCACCCATCACCATTGGAGTGCGACACTCTGATACTACCTTTTGTCAGAGACACTGTCAGACTAAAAAAGAACGTAATAGGAGTGATATCTGGCCTATACATTAAGCTTAGATATGAGCTTCAAGTTTGTGTTAGTCCCATTTTCTGTTTGAGTATGATATTGTTCATCACTTGGGATATCATTTTCAAGCAACTGAAGTATACTGAACAAATGCTAAATTCCCAACTGCAGTAAACTGAACAAATGCTAAATTCCTGTCGTTGAGCTATGTGATTCTTCTCATAGTTAATTAAGATTATTTTATAATATAGGAACAGATCCAAGTTGGAGATGAGCATCTTTCTTTTTTTTAAGGCCCAGGTCCGGCACAGATAAAAATTTTCCCTATGTGAATAAGGGAAAAATAAAGCATGTTGTTTTACTCCTATTTATGTTTTCATCGTCAGATAAGGATGTTATTGCTTACCGTTAATGTCGATCCCCCTTCCCCAATAGAGAGAGGAAGAATTATTATATGCATCATATTCAGGTAACAAAATGTCCTTCATTTTATTTCCCAATTGTATCAAGTTAATTTGTGGCTCACATTCATATTTTCACCGAATGACTTAAAATTCCCATTTTTTATATTGTAGCTAGCAGAACTTTAAATTTTAGTCACCAGAAAACTTTATACTATCAATTTTTATCGTATCTAGGAAAAAATACATAATTGTTACTTAAAACACTCGCAGACACTTTTGAGTTACAAAATGCATGCAATATAAACAATAATGAAGAATTTTAAGTAAAGAACAAAAGAGAGACTAACCATTCAGTTGTGGGTTTCCCATTGCATTAGTTAATTCAGTTAGCGTGTTAAATAAAATTAATTTTTAAAAGTCAACGGGAAAATTTATGTGAGCCCGGGCCCATGCTCATCTCTAATTCAGGCCAGGGATCCCCAGTTCTTCAGATAGTGAAATGCCATGTTTAACTGTTATCTTGTAGCCAGATCTTATGAGGGGTGAGCTACATATAAGTTCCTTTAGCTTACCTTCCAGTTTTATGTTTCTGATACTTATTTCTTTGAAAAATCCTCTTCTGCAGCAATTTTCTGCATGTTCAGGTTTTTTAAATCTCAGTGAGTAATTTTTACATTCTTATTGCATTTTCTGAATTGTGAATTGTCATTTTGAGGGAGTTTTGTGAATGGAAACTTTTTGCAGTGTTTCTCAAAAGGGAAAAAAAAAATAAGATAAAGTACATACACTGTAAGATTTTCCTCCACCATCTGCATATCTGAGTCAGATATAAAAAATCATTTCAGCATTGTGTAAACCTGAAAATGATTACTCATGCAGTTCTGAATTTAATGCATAGTTTCCCCAAATGTATTTTTTATGAATAGCAAGATATTTTCACTTCTGAAAGTCACATTGGAACAAATCTTTTTGTGTTTTATAGCCGGGAGCCATGTGCAAAAACTTTCCATGCAATTTTTTGTTGGCACAGTACACAGTTGGTCATGAAATATGTGTTTCTGCAGGGTGAGCCAGCTGTACATTTTGATTAGGCAATATGTGTTATTGGCTTCAAACATTTCATTTTGAAAAACTTATGTTTGTATCCATGGCCATAATCTAACATGCATTTTCCAGGTTTTCTGAGGCAAAGTTTTCTTGAGAAGGTCATAAATTCTGATTTTTAATTCCATGCTACCTTTGTTTCTACAGTGTATGGAAATTTTATTTAATGTTGTCTAGTTCCAGTCAGAATTAATATTATTAATGCCACTTTATAAAAAACACCAAAAAATGGATTGTAATCTTCAAAAAATTTTGTTGTATGGTGTAATCCTGTATTCCATTCATAATATGCTTGCATTTGTCACTATATTCTGCATATGTAAAAGTCATATATTTGAAGATCCTTTTCCAGAAAACTTATTGCTGTTATTTTCATGCATTTTCCAGCTTTTCTGATGCAAAAGTTTTGCACTAGGTGGCATAATGTATGTGCCTTGTATTAGTTGGAACACTGGTGGTTGTACCATACAATTTAAATTGAAGGAAAATTTAACTCTTGAAATATCCATAAAAATCATACTAGGAGTGAGACTTTAGTTCAGAAACATGCTTATTACATCTAAAAATGTGTTATCCTTCATCCTTTAAATATCTAGCAAAGCCTGTTGTGCAGTTTTATATGTACAGCTGCTGAGCAATAACAGAATGAGATCTTTCATCAGCTGTATTGTAGAAACTTCATCTTCAGATGGGTGCTCGAGTGCCATTGAAATAAGAACTTCAAAATGGACTCTTTAGAATAGCTGTCTTCATTCATTAGCATCAGCACTGATGGTGCTACTTGTGAAAGAGAGATTAGACTGATTAAAAAAAAAAAATTAGAATTGCCACTGAAGTATGTTTAGGTTTGCATCATAATTGTGTGTTGCAAAATGTGAACATAACTTTTGAAGGCTATCTATCTACTGCAGTTTTCTATGTTATTAGAGCACAGTTAGCTCTGCCACCAAAGTCACTGTATTTCTTTTTATATTCAGTTTCCCATCTAGAAGCACAGCAATTTTCTGTAGCAGTGGTAACAGTTTCATCATGAGGTGCCTTTCTGTTAGTTGAAACAAGCACAGCACACCAGTTTCAGCATGATCTACTGTAGAGCTCCCTTTTCACATAAATAATTTTCCTCATCCTCAAGCAAAGAATTTGTATCTTTAGCTTCTATAGGAAATTCAATATGATCCCAGAAGTCTTGGATTACCTCCTCTTTGCAAAATCATTTGATATACTACAACAGATGGAAAAAATGAAATTAGTGATCTATAGCGTGAAAGCTTCTGGCTTAGTTGGTCTGAAACTTAGATGAAGCAAGGATGTTGTTCTCCCTATCTTGGAAGCAGTAGGCCTTAACTAGGAATGTGAAATTTCTTTAGTGTCTCATGGGAGTCATTAAGCTGTAAAATAAAAAAAACATGTTATTGTAATTATATCATATATAATTACATGATGCCATAAGCTTGTGATATGTACATCCCCGCTGTTTTGTATCTATTTTCTGCAACTCTTGTGCATTGATATTGTTTGACTAAATATATTGTTTTTTCCTCATTTCTGTTCTTAATGTATACACTTTGAGTTACATACACAGTAATTTTTCTTTCATTCATATAAATTAATCAACAAATTCTTGAGGAATTTATAGCTCATATATTTGTTCCTAAAGTGCATTAAGAATTTTATTAAAAATTTGTCACAAATAAGTTTTACCTGATGTATAGTTTTCACTGTTGCTCCTTGCAATATGCTTATCACTAGTAAAATTTTGGCAGGTTCAAAATCAAAGGGTAAGATGGAATATCGTCACGTTTGTTTACTGTATGCATATTTAGTTTTCCATTGCTTTTGTAGTATTTGCTGTTCACTTTCTCCCAATGAATTGTACTTTAATTCTACTTGTTGTACTTTGATTATTACATGTTGTGTGTCAGGTAATAAGACTGCATGCATTGAAAATCAGATTGACTGGAGGCAGTATCTTTGGAGTTTTTATTGGTTGATATCCATAAAGGAAGTCACAGTGAATAGCTATGAAACTTTTCAGCCTTGCTGTTATAACAAAGTTTTCTTTCTTTTGTTCCTTTTTTTTTCTCCCTGTTCATTCATTCTTGATTTTGATGTTTATGTATGATGCAATGAGTGCATAATGTATTCCAATTGTTAGCACTGATTGTATTATCTTATGTTGTATTGTTTACATTGCCAGGATTTTTTTTATCTTGTGGGACTCTAGTTGATTGTTCAGTATTGGTCATTGGGCTGTTCTATTTTGTTGGTTGATTAGTGCTGTTGATGAATCTGAACATGGCATGTTTGTTGCAATGCAATTCAGTGTCATGGTGCCGTCTCTCATGTCTTTCAACAAATACACAGTAGGAGCCTTCTCATCTGATGTGAATTGTGTCTGCCGTCACATGTGAAGGTCAAGGGCATGTATAGTATCAGTCAGGGCTGAAGCATTGGTTTTACCCTCTTGGGGAAAGGCATGATCGTTGGATACAGGGCAAAGGATGGCAGTATTGGGAAATTGAACTTTGTCAGCTGTTCACAGCGTGCCAGTTAAAGTGTTCTGTGAGTTGATGAAAAGAGGCACAATGCAAAACAAACATGTGAGTGTTGGACAGCCACAGCTGCTTAATGCTTGTGTAGATAAGCAGATCAGCCATATTGTCTGGAACAATAAGAGTGTAGGCTACATCTAACCGTGTTCTGCAACCAAGGAGCACAGGTAAAATGCAACAATCCCTCTACCATATGAGCCTATGGTGTAAGCACATGACAACAGCTCATCATTGGCACCAATGAATAAAGTTTGCCAGAAAACATCTGGAGTGGACTATGAAAGATTAGAAGTAAGTTGCCTTCTGATTAATCACATTAATTTCATTAAGTAAATGGATGATAGGGGATACAGCAGATAGCTGCTGAGTTCATACAAAATACAGTGACTCAATAAGTACAGGCAGGTAGTGGAGGTGTAAAGCTCTGGGAGATGGCACCTTGACTGCCACCACTTGTTCATCATTGCATACCAGGTTCATCCATTTATGCTGACAGTGTTTCTAGACTGAGGAGGTGGTGTTCTAGCACGACAATGCACTGTGTCAGGCCCATATTGTCCAGGACTGGTTCTCGGAACATCAGCATGACTTCTATGGCCTTTCATAGCTGCTTGAGTTGCCTGATGAGAACCTAATTAAACACATTTGGAACCATGTGGATTGATAGCTGCTGCATATGGACCACCTGGATGAGCTACAGGCAGCATTCTCATGGAGCAACTTACAGCAGTAGGTGGTAGATGATCATTTTTTCTTGGTAGTTACAATGTGCAGTTTCTTGAATAATTGCTTCATGCATGTAGTTACATATAATATTGGTGGAATCTGGTTCATTATTACAGTATAGTAGTAAATCTCTCTCTCTCTCTCTCTCTCTCTCTCTCTCTCTCTCTCTCTCTCTCTCTCTCTCTCTCTCTCTCTCTCTCTCTCTCTCTCTCTCTCTCTCTCTCTCTCTCTCTCTCTCTCTCTCTCTCTCTCTCTCTCTCTCTCTCTCTCTCTCTCTCTCTCTCTCTCTCTCTCTCACACACACACACACACACACACACACACACACACACACACACACACACACACACAACTGGTTGTTGCATTGTAGAGGCTTTATTTTTGAACTGTATTTATTGTTACTGACATAAATTTCCTTGGCTTTCAGTGTACTTATTCTTCATTGAGACAATGTAAACATTATCGTGTGTGTTGCAAAGTTTATATTTTCTTCAAAGATGCTGAAGTCTTTTAAAGAACTCTGATTGGCATGGTTTGGGTGTGTCTTTTGGATTTATTTATTTTGTCATAGGCATTTTTATTTATTATTATATTTTGTATTCACTTAATTTTGTTTTCTCTACTTTTGCTTCTGCTCTGTGTTATTGCTACTTGAATGTGTATCCAGGTGGCACTTACACTGCTGAACATAGAAATATCCCCATCCAGAAGGTGGTGTGCTACAAACATGCAAATTGCAGGGCGAGTAAACCCACTCAAGATGTGCAAATGGTGTTAAATAGAGCCAATGTCATTACACTCTCATGAGATAAAGGTGCCAGCAGCAACAGGGATAGTAACGTATGGTTGTGGGTGGAAGTGTGGACGTTTTAGATTTGTTGTTAGTGCTGGAAAACTGTTCAGTGAAGGCTGAAAATGCCAGGTACAAGCCATCGGCAGGTTAATCGCCATTTGGATGCATTTCAGAGAGGAAGAATTGTAAGCCTGTGTGAAGCAGGCTGGTTTACACATTGTATCACTGAGCATGTGCAATGGGATGCATGAACTGTTGGATGCTGTTGGCACCAGTGGCTACAGGAAGATTAGTCAAACCGGCGGATTGTTTTACACGCTGGTTCATCACCAGAAAGCACTGCAGCCAATATTCACCTTTGTGTCATCGGCCATGGATGTCACCATAACTACCCGAACTGTAAACCAAAGGTTACATGTGGCAAACCTGCATAGTAGGCAACCATTATGTCGTCTGCCATTAACGGCCAGCTATTGCAGCGCTCATCTGGCTTGGTGCTGGAATCATGCAGACTAGGGGTCGCGAATGGACCACTGTGGTTTTCAGCGATGAATCCCGTTTCTGTCTGGGTGTTGACGATCGACGGATCCATGTCTGGTGAGCGGACGGATCCCTGTTTTGTTCGGGACCGCCCATGAGGCAAGCATTGTGGTATGGGGTGCTGTTGCGCATGACAGCAAGTCACCTCTTGTCCACATCACGGGCACTCTGACAGCTGCATGATATATGCGCAAGTTTCTGCAGCCTATTTTGATACTGTTCCTGAATGGCCTACAGCACGCTATTTTCCATCAAGTTAATGCCTGTGTACGCACCGCTCGGGTCCCCAGACAATGTTTGCAACATGTTCAAACACTGCCATGGCCAGCAAGATTGTTCAATTTATCCCCAATTGAAAACCTGTGGGACCACATTGGACATTGTCTGCAATCGAATTGGCCTGTGCACGATCCCGGTGAATTATAGGAGCAAGTCAATCTTGCTTGGTGTTCCATTCCTCAGGACAATATCCGTTGACTGTATGACATATTGCCATTCGCAGCGGTGCAACCACTTACTGAGGTGTACCCATTGTGCTGCATTATCTCATCTGATAAACACTGTATGTAGCTAAAAATAACATCAAGGTAAACCTTTTATGTATTCCTATTTGCATATTCAGTTTCATCTTTCTATCCTCACTCCTTCTAGGTGGGGCAATTTCTATGTCGAGTAGTGTATGTTAGTTTTCTATGTACACTCATTGCCAAAAAATGGTTGCACCCAGAAGGACATGTCGAATTTCAATGCTATTCGGGAGGAAGGTAAAGGTTACCAGGAACAATAAATGATTTAAGCATCAAGGCTGATATGGGCAATATTTATTGAGCTACACCCCAATGAGTACTGTTTCTCAGTATGATGTTGGGCCTCCATGTTTGCTCACACAGCATGCTAGACATCTCGGCATGGAGTTCTACAGGTTCCTAATGGCGTCTTGCAATAAGCTATCCTATGCAGCTTGAATCTTCTCGCGCAGTTCCTGCAGATTATGTGGTAGAGGTGGAGTGTGGATTTCATGTCCAATAGCATCCCACACATTTTCAATCTGCGATAAGTCTGGCGATACAGCTGGCCATGGCAGAGTGTCAGTGCCTTGAAGGCGAGCTCTCGAGTTAGCAGCGGTATGCGGACGAGCGTTGTCCTGTTGGAAAATTGCACTGGAGTTAGCATTCAGAAAAGGTAGGGTCACTGGCGGTTGTCGGACCTCATTAACGTAATGATGGGCTGTCAAAAGTGTCTGTTATGAATACCAAAGTTATCTGGCATCGTAGGCAATTGCACCCCACACCATGACACCAGGCTTTCTGGACGTGCGACGCTTGACAACAAACCGTTCATCTTGGCGCTGACCACAGTGCATGCCTCCACACGAATTCGTTGGTTGTCTCCTCCAAGACAAAAGCAGGACTCGTTGCTGAAGATCACCCGCTGCCAATCTGAGTGGCTCCATAACAGTCGGGCACAACACCATTGCAGTCTTTGGCGACGATGCACTGGTATTAAGTGCAGTCGTTGTAACGGTCTTCGTGTGTGTAGTCCTACGTTGTGCAGCTGTCTGCCAATGATGCTGGCACTAATCGGACGATGCATAGAGGGTACCACTGCCAGCTGAATATCCGCAGTTGTGGCTGTTGGGTCACTCCGCACATGTCGGTCCTCTCTCTCTCTCTCTCTCTCAGGTCTCCCATTTTATTACGTGCCGTATCAAATCAACAAGGCTCACAACTCGACCTATTTTCGACCAACAAGGCTCACAACTCGACCTATTTTAATTTGGTGTGATTGTTAGGCTTGTAGACTTATGCATAAATCCAAAAATTTTGCCCTGTCCACCCATGGGGTTTCAAATTACATGACCTTGAACATTAGAGAATTGTGAGCTCTGGACAATCTTTGAGTACTTGTATCGTTACCTAATTGGGCTAGAAGATTAAAATTGGTGTGTTTTTTATAGCATTTAATATGAGCTTTTAGTTCATGTGCTTAAACTTAAATAAGGTTGACCTTTTCAAGGTCACAGAAATAAATTTTGACCTTGAATATTTTAGAAAACTGTAAAAACTAATTTTAAAATTTTGAGAAAATTATATGGCATTGTTAGACTTTTGTTTACTAGTATGCCAACTTTCAAGTTACGACTGCAATGGGATAATTACTTATAAAATATTAAAACAAAATACACCCTCACCAAAAGTGGCCTCAAAATGACGTAATGAAAGTAGAAAGTGTTTTAGGGTTAAATAGCCAATTTTAATTGGGAGAATTCATCAGTCATAAGGTATCTCTATGATATGCTAAGTAATAGACCTTTAATAACTGTAATTTTTTGAACTAAAGTGATATATAAAAAAAGAAATAATATAGCCAATACCTAGTCTCAGAAGATAAAAAAATTCAACAAACACTTCTGCCAATTTTGTCACAGTTTCAAGATATGTTTGGTTAATAGATACCCACTGCTTAAATGTCCAGAATTAATGCTATTCTTTTCCACAAGATCAATAATGAAACTTCAATGAATCTGATCCTCAGGCAAAATTGGCATTTACTGAAGTAGCATGCAGGAAGTACAGGATTACTCTTGCAGTGCAGTCTCTATATCTGTTAATGGGAAGTTTATCTGCAGTAGTTAATTTTGCCATATGACACCTTAAAACATGACTTCAAAGTTTTGATGAATTGTGATGCACATATGTGTACTACATGTACCACTTGCTCCAGCCGTGATACAATTTTTATTTTAATGCAGTTCTACAAACTTTGAGAAGCCAATTTTTACCTCTGAGTATGCAATCTTAACTGTTTGTGAATATCTTTCAGATTGTTTAACAAGAAATTCCTCCTCTTTTTGTAAAGCTATTTTTTCAGCTTGTACTGTTGTTACTGCAACAATCCTTTTCCCCGGGCAACAAACTTCTGCCAATTGCAATCATGGCAATAAAAATCTTGCACCAGATCAGCTATCTCTTGTTTTAATATATTTCCTAGCTTTAAGTTTGGAGTTGATAAAATTCCCATTTCCTATCAACCTTTGCTCTTTGGAAATGGTTTTGCTTTTCTTGCCATGTAATTTGAAATACTGAATTCATCCTGCAAGTTTTGAAAACTCCACCTTTTTGGTAGTACAGTAAAAATTTGCAACTTTTAAGCTCTTTTTTACTTTGTGTCCTTTAACATTTCTTTAAGCTGAACAATAATTTCTGTTTTCAGGTCAGCTGTTAGGAGTTCAGCATCAGGAAAAGATTAACGTAACTTTCTGGTTCTTTATTTTATTTCTCATGCCCGACTTTAATGAAAGCCA
This sequence comes from Macrothele yani, assembly GCA_039090855.1. Lineage (NCBI taxonomy): Eukaryota > Metazoa > Arthropoda > Arachnida > Araneae > Macrothelidae > Macrothele > Macrothele yani. The sequence goes on along the minus strand of CM077004.1, from coordinate 107,474,536 downwards.
ATCATGAGGGGTTTCTTCTGCAAAAAACATGTAATTTTTTTTACAAATTTGCATAAGAATGTTTTTGTTCATGCAGTCTTTTCTTTTTTACAGGAGTTTAGCCAATTAACTGTAAGATACATTTAAAATTTGTATTTCACTTTCAGATGCTTCCTTACTTATTTCACTTTCACTACTACTACTGTGTCTTATAATAGGTTAAGTATCAGCTTCATCACCTGTGAACTTTGAACTGATGAGGCTGTCATCAGTTCAAAGTTCACAGACGTATTTAGTCTTTAAAAGATTTTTTCATAACTTGTCACAGTGTTTTTGAAGAATAAGAAGTTTAACCATCTGCTCTGAGGAACAGGACATATATTCTTTTTCACATTATAATATCCGTTTTCCTTAAAAGAGTTATAAAAGGTCTTAAATCTGTGACATTTTAACACTTAAGAGGACAAAAAATTTCTGCAGTTTCCTCAGAAAAATATCAGCCCTGCTTTTTAAACAGAAATTGCATCTTAACATGCAGTATATCTGTGGTGGTGTACCTTTTGAGACCAGAAGATTAAAAGAGAGAAAATCATAACAGCTTAGAGCATAACATATTTAAAGGCTTCCTGTAACAAGTAACAGAATGAAACCATTAGTGTGGATGTCTGCAGCTGAGTTTTGTATTTGACTAATGAAAGTAAACAAATCTGTGATTAGTTAATGAAAGTCAAAAGCAAACTGAAAACTAAACGTGCTATTGGTCATACCGCAAGGTGTTTCTGGTTTAGAAGGGACAGCAATATTTGTATGCCACCCTGTGAAAGCAGTAAATACATGAGGGAAGACTTGGTGCCAAAAAAATCAGTAAAACCTTAGGGGAGAAATGAATGTTTTTGTTAAAAACCTGGAAAATTCAGGGAACTTGTAATCCTATGCTATTAAGGAACAAAACAACAACAACAACAAAATTGCCACAAAAACACATTTTAATGGTCTAGTCTTAGCATAGCTCTTTCATTTTTACACCCAGCAGTTTTACCACCCCATCCCCCTCACACATACAATACCTGCAATGGAAAGATGTGTTTAAAAATGCATTTATTGCATCATATGGTGGCCAAACTTTGCATTTTACAAATATATCAAGTTAAACTTGTTTAATTAATTGTCAAATACTTGCAAAGTGTCATTTTGTCACTTTTGGAGAATTTTCGGTTGAGATTCACTTCAATTAAATATTTTATAATATTGATCCCTTTGTGGTCCCAACTGGAAAGTTGGCATACTAGTAAATGAAAGCCTAATAATGCCATATAATTTTTTTCAAAGTTTTAAAATTGCAGTTTTTTTTTTTTTTAATATTCAAGGTCAAAGGTAATTTCTGCGACCTTAGAGAGGTCAACTTTTTTTCAGCACATTATTTAAAAGCTCATATTAAATGCTATAAAAAAAACACCAATTTTAATCTTCTGGCCCAATTAGGTAACGATACAAGTACTCAAAAGATTGTCCAGAGGTCACAATTCCCTAATGTTCAAGGTCATGTAATTTGAAACCCGGTGGGTGGACACGGCTGAAATTTAGGATTTATGCATAAGTCTACATGCCTAACAATCATGCCAAATTTCAAGGAAATCAAAGAGGGTCAGTTAGAAAATGGCCAGTTCATTGGTTGATTTGACACGGAATTGACCCTTGGACTATTTAGATTGGTTCAGTATTTAAATTAGTGGCATATAGATGGTAGTGCATATGTATTCCTTTAGTTATTATAACATAGTTCTTTTCCGTCTGTTCCTTCCTAAGTCATTTTTGCAAATACAACATTAAAAGGGACCCATGGATTGCCCTGACCCTCTTTTTCTCTTTTTTTTTTTTCTTTTTATAATGGTATCTTTTTTTTCTTTTATAAAGGTTTTTTTTTTTTCTTTCTTTTATAAATGGTATTCCAGATCAAGATGAAACACACCTATTGCATGTAGCAATAGGTGTGTTTCATCTTGATCTGGAATTTTAAAGCTTGGGTGTTATTGTCTGTTGCTTTTTTATTTATTTATTTATCATTTATCTTTTCTTTTTCATTGTTCTTTAACTGGTACTGCTGAATGTAAAGATATGATACTTAGACTTATTAATTACAATATTCAACAGGTTGTGGAATCCTGGGAAAGTGCTGGTATCCTCCCCACAAAAGGATTCCAGATTAGTCATGATTTTTTTTTTTTCATCAAAGTCAATGAGTCATTATATATTGAACAAGAGTAAGAGAACTAAGCAGAAAACTCAAAAGCTTTTAAAAATACTAAATATTTCAGCAATTGTAACTATGCCTGCAACTTGCACTTATTAGAATTTTGAATATATATCAGGTCATGAACTGTGAACTTGTATCCAATATTAAACTTATGTAAGTTTTTGAAGACAAAATTGTATATTGGATCAGACAGTGTCTTGGGAAAATAATCAGAGATGTTTGACTAGTATGTGTTTTTTTGTTTTGTTTTTTGCTTCCAGTACTACTTTTTACTGTTTCTAATAAGTATTTTCATAGGGCAAAATAATAGCAAGGAACCAAATTTCACTGATATTAGACATAAAATATATGCATCCAAATGAAGAGCAGTAATTGCTAAAAACAACAACAACAAAATTCCTTGCATCTGTGTACCATTACACCAGTCAGGGTCCATTTTTAGCATGTACTGCTTTATTGCTACCTAAAAGAAATGTTCTTGTTCAAAATGAACTTTCTGTGTCTCTTTCTGTTCATTGCTACTTGTGTGTGTGTGTCTTTTCCATATTGCATCCTTTATCACTAATGGCAAATTTCACATTTTCAATCCATCTTGGTCTGTCTCCTGGTACCATAGAATTTAGCTGCCATATGAGCCATCTCCCATTGGACAGATGTGTCCATATCATCTCAGTATGATTTTATTGGCCTCTCTGAAGAAGCTCATGGCTCATTTCTGATGCATGCATACATGACTAATTGTGTTTGGCTACTGAATCCATGTGTTATTTTATGATATTCCATATACCGCTGCCATGTCTATAGGTTCCTACCATTATTTATGGTGGCAAAAATGCTTCCAACTGAGGAGGGAAGGAATGATAGTTCATATTTGATTGTTTGTATTTCTAGCATAGTTACACAGGGTAAATTAATTTCTGTCCTTTAATTCCCCCTCCCCCTCTTAAGTTCATTTTATTTGTCATTTCTTTCAGCAATTATTGAAGAAACTTTCCCTCCTAGTATGCCACTACAGCACATGCAGAAGGATCTACATCTCGCATTAGGTCTTGGAGATAAAATAGATCAGCCTTTACCTCTCACTGCTGCTGCTAATGAGGTTTGTATGTGTTATGGTCTTTTAAATTTTAAGAATATTTGACATTTACTTATTCTTAGCTTGCACTAATCAGAAGTTTGTGCATTTTCTTTTTAAGTTGTATATCTTTGAAGAGATTAAGTTTTAGTGGGGTTTTTTTTTTTTTTTTTTAGATTTTAATGGATTGTGAATTATGTTGTAATGTTAGTGGGTGTCCTTTATTTTATTTTGTAGACAGCCTGGGTTTGTGTGAGATATGCCCTGGCCAAATGATGTAGAAGCTGGCCTCTCGTTTAAGCCCTGAGGTTCTGGCTCCAAATGCAAAAGTTTTGCCTTGCAGTTCTGAATCTTTTTACTTTTCATACTACAGTTGGCAAAAGTAGTTCCTGTGACAACTCATGGTTATTATTTATATTGATTGTGAATGTATGTGGGTGGGAGAGAGCATTACATACAGATCATACAACTCACTGCTGTTGAAAAGCTGCTATTTCATGTTGCAGATGAATAGTAAAAGTGCATGAGGTATTGCCACCATTTTCAGAAGAAAAGAGTAATGAATGAATGATTTAAGTGAATTTCTTAGTGAAGAGTAGTGCCTCTCATGAGTACATGAGTACAGCTTCCCCCCCCCCCCCCCCCATGTTTTTAACTTGAACTGTTATATAAAAAAAGCTATACAGTGGTGCTTGATATTTTGAGTCTTCCTAATTTATTAGTTATAATATTTGAATAGTTCCATGAATCTGCTTACTTCTGCTTATTTAGACAATAACAGCATGCTTTTGCTAAACACACTGTTAACACAATTTCAGAGCAGCAATTCAGTAGTAGTAACAATAGGCCATTTAAAAGATACATGTGGTCATGCACACACACATACATATGAAAACAGAGACAGGCAGTGTAGTTGTCCCATATGTTTAGTGAATCAGGGGTGAAAGAGTTCTGCCAAAAGGTGGAATTCCGCCTTTTTGGAAATCATCTGGGGAGTTCCTGAGATCGATGCAGAAATGCAATAATTGCAATAAAACCAATTTGATCAGTATAAATATGGGATTGACATTATTGGTTTGGTGTAAGCACATTGACTAAAATAAAATTCTTATTCGTTCCTAAAGAAATGTTAGACAATTTTATGGCTCTTATATATGCATATATGGTGCTTAGGGTAGTTAATAAATGCTGAAAGGTTAATTATTTTTGCATATTCCTATGTGGGAAAAGTTCAGCCTTTTTCTGCCATGAGCACTTTCATGCCTGGTAAATGTATAATGTAAAGTTGTGCCTGTTCTGCATTTGATTACTCAGTTATCAAGACTTTATTTAGCCTGTTGTGATGGCCACAAAGCACATAAAAAATGTCATCTAGTGGGACAACCAGTGAGATATAAACTCTATTTTTAAGAAACTCAGTCTTAAAGTTTGCGGGGGAGGGGGGTTATCATGTTATTTTGTCTTGAGTCTTTATATTAAAATTTCACAAAAAACTCATTTGCTTCTAACAGTGACAAGAAAAAATATGCATATACAGGTCCATCACATTCTATGCAAGGTCGGTCTTCCATAATTCAAGATTAATTTTCCTATAGGAATAAATCTAAAGAAGGGGGGGGAGCACATCCTCTGGAACATAAATGTGCAACTATTGTTGAATATTTTTGCTTTTAAACAATATATAAATAAACAATGAAAGTTAATAAATGTTTTATTTATACCCAGTCTGACATTTGCACCACTGCCTGGAAGAAATGAAATTAGTAAAATTTAAAAAAAAAAAAAATTAGTACAGTAATAAAGAATTGCATATAGCCACAGTATTTCACTTTCACACACTCTTTCCTTCCATCAAAAAAGAAACTGAAAATTAAACTTCAGTGGGAATGGAGGTCAGGTTGTCTTCATCATATTCTGATAACACTAAAGGGACTTAAGGTGCAACAGATGTCAAATTAAGACTAGCTGTCTCCCCACTTAACATTGAAAGCTGGCCCGATTCCATTGAAACACTTTTGCAGAAGAAAAATTATAATATGGTGGGTTTCTTACTTTACATTTTCTGTGGGAATTTCTTGGTATATGTGTGCAAAAACATACATACATGCATCATATCATTCATTTTCAAGCCACCGAGAAACTATGATCCATGTTTGAATAGTCTTTCTTTCGAAAAAGAATAATGGTAGCTGCTGAAATGTTAAAAAGCCTCCTGCTTTACCATCAGTTGACATGTTGGTGGCTCAGAATGATTAGTGGTGTCTCCTCCTTCCTGCAGCTTTTCTTTGTCTAATTCTAACATGTTCTCACATGATAATCCTAGGATTTTGCAACTTGGCAAAATATCTCCATCAACTTCACTCAAACCAAACTGTTGCACCACCTTTACAGATTCCTTATTAGCAGTTGCTATGTTGTCTTAGGTGTTAAAGCCACTTTAAGTCATGTTAAAACTGGAGGCAAATTTTCTTCAATATCCCATTTATAAACCCCTGTTGTTAGCCATGAAATTATGAAGGCATTAATTTCATCTTTGAAATTAAATTAAATTAACTCCTTCACTGTTCTGCCATTGTCCAGAACCTTAATGAGTTTATCTAATGTTGATCTCAAGTAGTAAGATTTAAAAGTGTGAATTACACCTTGGTTCATAGGCTGTAAAAGTGAAGTTGTATTGTCTGGCAGAAACACAAACACATTGTTATTCAAAATAATCTTCAATTGCTGGGTGATAACCAGAGCATAAATGAATTTTTGCAGAAGAATTTTAAATGGAATTTCCTTCTGCAGGGCATTAATGTTTTGATTCCAAATGCTTTTCTGATTTAGGCCTCCAAAATAATCCTTAAAACAGAACAGCATTGAGCCTTTTTGTTTGCATACCAGTGGACTGGCAGTAAAATTTTTGGATGCACTTTGGTTTGCGGCCCCCGTTGTCTGCTAGGGGAAAGTAATGTGGAATCACAGGAAATGAAATGTTTCCCAATTGGTGGCGCTTCCACTGCTGCCTCAGTTACATAATCGTGTATCGCTCCGTGCATGTTAGTTGGTTCGCCCTGTTTCTGTTGTTGCAAGTGATTCAGGATGGAGATCTGCCCTGATAATGATTGGTCTGTGCAAACATTGCTGCCCCTCATCCAGAAACACGTGCAACCAGGAAGTACTATATCATGACGGAATAGTGGGCTGCATACCGTAACTTCCCAAGCTGTTGATTCCAACATCTGACAGTAAACCACTCCCACAGTTTTGTGGATCCTTGTACTGGTACTCACACTAAAGGTACACAGAGTAACTGGCGGCCCCTGAAATGCACACTTTCAGATGGGCCTCACAAAAATCATTTGGCAGACCACATTCTGGAATATTTATTCCGACGTAATTGTAGTCTTTCCTTAGAACAGTGCTCTGAGGTGATGATTCACATCCTCAAACAGTTCTTTCCTGGTACCTAATAAATCTAATTAAATTATTGTATCAGAAAGAGAGGTTTTCATTCTGGTGGAAACGCATATTTTCTGCCCCAGTGGGCCAGCCAAAATACTGCAGAAACACATTCGTTACAGAAATAACCCAAGCCGCATATTTCATGTCTCCCTTTAGATGGCAGCATGTTACTAGCACCGCGTCTCTCATAGCAGACGACAGGGGGCCGCAAACCGAAATATAACCAAATTTTTTTCATATCCTTTCAGTACCCATGGGTTTTTGGATTGGTATAACACTAGAGGCTTCAATTTAAAGTCTCCCTCTGCATTGCCACTCAGTAAGAGTGTAAGCAATCATTGTTAGCTTTAAAACCTAGCTATGTCTTTTCTTCAGTGGAAATATGTTCTATCAGACATTCTTTCCCAGTTCTTCATCCATATTAAACACTTGCTTAGTAGTACATGCACCCCTTTTAATTATATTGCTGGGTTCTTTGGGAACATTTTTGGCAGCTTCTGAGTCTGCTGATGATATTTCCCCACACATTTATACATTCTTAAAACCATGGTGGTCCTTAAATTTTGGAAGCTAACCATGACTTGCAGTAAAACTTTTTGTATTACTGCCATCTTTCAGATCAACAAAAATAATGTGCATTTTAGCATAGGCGCTAGCTTAGTTTAAGAACACATTACGGTAACGTTGATTTTGCAACCATATCACCAGCATTTTTTTCATTATCCTTACCCAATGGTACAATGATTTTTATGAGCATAAAGGTGTGCCTGCTTTAATACTGCTTTTTATTTTCTCAGTGTTGTCTAATAATTTGCAGAGAGAGATTAACAACATTGTATTTCATAACAATTGATTGGCTTTCTTCACAGCGTTTTTATTATGTCCAACTTCTGTCCCAAAATTATTGATTTGCTGACATATTTTTCAACACCTGCACTAGCACCACCACTTAATGAATGCTATGATGACATTGTAACAGCTTATGCAGAAATTGTTTATTTAGAAGAAAAATTGGTTTAAGAATGGCAAAACATATGGCAAAGAAAAAATAATTACACAGACTGGCTTGAAACCAAGATAAGGAAAATAAAGGGAGAAAAAAATTGGGGACAGTGAGGTGAACTTATATCTCAAGATAAAATGTGTTATCCAGTCGATTCTGGTGTCAGTGGAAAGCTTTTTAAACAAGCTTTAACATAATAAAAATTGCATCATAAAATTTCCCTTCCAATTTAAAACAAAAAATTTAAAGTGACATTTTAATTTTTTTTTTCAAAAAATTTTGTGTTGAACTTCTTGATATTTTTGACATGCCATAAAAGTTTGGGAGTGACAATCTAAAAATTTCTAAAGTTACAAAGAAATTTTGTTTTCAATTAAGTCAAGTTTCAGAATGTATCACATCTATATTCCTACCTGTATTTTTTCTAATTATTATGCATGGATTAAAGTTTATTGTGTAACATTTTGGTGGGGGTTCAATGTTTACTGATGTAAGATACCTTTTTAATGCTCAGTTTTTGGATAATGGTTAAATAAGATTTAGAACCTCTGATTTAGCCAATGTGCTAGTGGTCTTTCTTTCTAAAAGCCAATCAGATTTGTCCTTAGCATAAGTTTCACTTCAGATTTAAATATTTGGAACTTACAGCTGCTCAGGGGCATATTTACCCCCCCCCTACCCCACCACCACCACCACAATGTTTATTTTTTTTAATGCTACTTATGTTGGGAAAAAATGTTTTAAGTTTTTCTTTTATTTTCCATTAAGTTTTATTTTGTTCTGGTGTATTTCAAAAACTTCCATTTTTTGTGTTTCTCCATTTAGCATTTCAAGAAACATACAAAATAGTTTTCAGAGAAAATGGAAGAACCCTTTCTACAGCACTACTTGCTAGGGTGTCAGTTATAAATATAATCTTGCCCCAGATAAGTCTTTATTTACTGCACTTTAAAAAAAGAAAGAAAAATCTTATTTTGGTGGTTGTAGCAATATTCGTGCATTTATCAACTGTTTCCAAAATTAGTTCCATCATAACTTGGGATACTGTAACCATGCATAACATCCATTGCTTCAAAATATGTGTGATCACTTGGTTCCCTCATATCTTTCTGGAGGACTTCATTGTTTAAAAAAAAAAAAAAAAAACTATGATCAGATATTTCTAATTCTAACTTAATGGCCATTTTTTAACAAAAAAAAGGAAGGAAAGAAAGAAAGAAAAAAAAATTTGCATTTTATAAAATTCCAAAAAATTGTTTCATGCACTATGCATTTACCTTTCTGCTGTTTCTTGAGAATGCTGAAATTCTGTCCTGGAACTATTGGTGTGATTCAAAAGGGGAAAATGAGTAGGTGTTTTGTCATTGATTGTTTCACATGCCTAATAACTTACTTAATTTGAATGTGGTTAAATTATGGGGTATATAAATAAGTTTTGAGGGATTTTCGTTCGGTGTTGTACTTATTACTGCTAGCATGTATTTTAAGGTGACAACACTACGATATCGCAGTACGAGACGCCAGCTGTCAGAGTCAGTATACGACGTTCAATTGAGGTGCGAAGACGTATTTGTTTTACTCGATGAAAAATGGCAACTTTCGTCCCGACAAAACAGCATTTGCAGGAAATGTTAGTGCATTACTTTATTGTCAAGAAAAGTGCTGCCGACAGCTATTGCTTAATGTGAGAAATCTATGGTGAACATTCCCCATCCATAAAAACATGTGCGTATTGGTTTAGAGGATTCAAAAGAAACAATTTCGATGTCAGTAATAAAAACGTTCTGGACCACCCAAAAAAATTGTTGATGCTAAATTGTAAGCTTTACTCGACGAGGATCCGTTCCAGACCCAAAAAGTACTAGCAGCAGCATTAAATGTTAGTCAACCATACATTTCGCAACGTTTAGCTGCCATGGGAATGGTGCAAAAATAAGGGAATTGGGTTCCAGATGCTTTGCTGGAAAGAGACCTTGAACGTTGAAAAACCATTTGCAAATTGCTGCTTTAAAGGCAAAAAAAGAAAGGGTTTGGTTTGCATTGTATTGTTACTGCCGATGAGAAATGGATATGGTACGATAACCCTAAACGGCAGAAAGCATGGGTGAAGCCAGGTGAACCAGGTCCTTCAACGCCAAAATGCAATATCCATGGTTCAAAGGTAATGCTGTGTGTCTGGTGGGACTAGAAGGGTGTGATTTACTATGAACCGTCAGAAACTATTACCGGTGATCGGTATCGAACCCAATTAATGCATTTAAAACAAGCTCTCACGCAAAAATGGCCAGAATGGGAGAATAGACACAACAAAGTCATCTTACAGCATGACAACGCAAGACCACATGTTTCTTGACCTGTGAAAAAGTACTTAGAAGGATCCGACTGGGAAGTTCTACCCCACCCGCCATATTCGCCAGATATTGAGCCATTGGATTACCATTTGTTCCGGTCGATGCAGTCAGCACTTTCTGGAGAACCGTTTAGTTCTTATGAAGACATCAAAAATTGGTTGGACAACTGGATCTCTTCCAAGGAACTGGAATTCTTCCTTCGGGGCATACGTTCACTGCCCGAAAGATGGGGTTAAGTTGTAGCTTCAGAGGGAGCCTACTTCGACTAATATTAAAATATTGTTTCTGTTCTCCAACAACGTGTTTTGTTCACCTCAAATCCCTCAAAACTTATTTATATGCCCAATAAATTTGTCAATAATGCAAAAAGTTTGGAAATTTCCCTGCAGTTTTAATTATGAGGCAATGCTTTATTTATTTATTTATTTTTTAATTTCAAAACTTGATTATTTCAAATAATTAGTCCTGTAGCTTTTTGGTGTGCTGTCTGATTCGGTGTGACACTGCGAGCTGCTCATTCATCATTCAGTATCACTTTCATGATCCAGCATAGCTAAGACCTGTGTTGGAAGAAAAGCCTTTCAGCAGTAAATTAGGGGGGGGGACTATGTCCTAATCCTCATCCTTGAAGAAAATCAACCTTCCTCTCCCTCCCCCACCCCTAATGCATGGATGCATGTGAAAAAACATTAGTGAAAGGGAAAACATACCTGCCAACATCGGGTAGAGCCTTGTCAGTAGTAAGTAGCATTACCGTGCGGCATACATAGACGCTTTTTTATGAAACTATCCATCTCTTTGTGAAAAATAAATACACACCACAACAAAACATTACAACAAACAAGGACAGCAATGAAAAAAACTTAACATGTGGGAAGCACAAAGTTGATTCCCCTGGTGAGAGCATTGATAGGTAACATTGTGAGATTCAATTTCAAAACACCACCAGTAAAAATCCGTCAGATGCGTTCAGAATTTAACACTTGACAGATGGGAAATCCAAGCAAGTGAACACGCAGTGCACAAACCTCCACTTACCATATAATCATACTGCCTCTGACATTGAAGTTTATGACAAGATGAGACCAAAGAAGGAAAAAAACGCTGAACATTTTAATTTTTAACTGTGTGAAAAATCAAAATCAACAAAAGACAAACTGAGAGTAGTGGAATGCAGACTACTGTCAGTTTCTCTTGTTAACTCTGTAGCTGCACAGCATCCATTGCTTAATTTTTCTTTCTGTTTATCTTTCTCTCCCTATTTCTCCATTGTGGCTTTTCTCTCCCCCCCCCCTTTATATGCCCTCCGATAATAATAATAATAATTTCATCCATCATGCTGAAAGAACTTTCAGCCTGAGGACCATGAATGAGTGCATTATATCAAAGCTTTAATTTAACTATTTTAGATAAATGGTGTAACTTTGAGAATATTAATACTTTTCAACATCATGCATCAATTTTTACAAATATTCAAACTTCGTCACTTCTGTTTTGGGGAATTTCCACCTCCCTTATGATCAAGCTTGAATGCAAAAACTTATGGGACGGGGGCTATTTAACAATGCAGGAGAGCAAGAAAATGGGGGGGGGTGCGGAAGAACTCTTTGCCCTGTCCGACTTCCGGTTTTGAAAATTTCCCTCCTATTTTCAAGCTGAAATATAAATATTTATAAAATAAAATGTTATTTAACCATAATACTGGACAGAGGCAACATCGCGAGGAAAGAGAAAATACAATACGAAAAAAATCTGAACTCCGTCGACCTTCCGTTTCCGAAAGAAGTTTTGTAAAAATGAATTCCTTCCCCTGACGAACACCACCTCCCAAACATTTCTGTTCACTTGTACATCGATCTCACAAATGACCAAAATAATAACGAAAAAGGCGGAATTCCTCAGATTCGCAAAAGAAGATAACGAGGAAATTTTCGCTGCGTCTAACTTCCGTTTTCGCAAATTGTTACCTACAGTTTCAAGATGAAACACAAACATTTATGCAATAAAATGATATTTAACAAGACTATTGAACACAAGGACAACATCGGGAGAGAGAAAATTACGATTACGGCAAAAAATTTTACTCCGTTTAACTACCGTTTTCGGAAGTTTTGAAACACGAAATGCCGTCAGCTGACGGAAAACGATCCCTATCCCCAAATTCTCTTCAGTTTTACACCTTTTTAAAATAACATTTAACAGGAATATTGGACACAAACGCAACATCGGGAGAAAAAAATTACGGTTACGGCAAAATCTTTTACTCCGTTTAACTACAATTTTCGGAAGTTTTGAAACGCGAAATACTGTCCCCAGATGGCATTTCGTGTTATTTCGTTATAGCAAAAAAAAAAGGAAATTCGTAGAATCCGTAGTTTCGACAGTGAGTTCCGTAGTCAAACAACTGAATCTGTAGTAGTTGGCAGGTATGGGGAAAAGAAGATAGTGCAAGGTGCAGATGGGAAAGGGGTGGAAGGGTGTTCAGCTCTCATGGGAGTGGTCCTATCTGGAATGCAGGCAAATGGTCCCATTGTTCTGTATGCCCTCGGCATACACATTTTTTGATATACTATGAAGTTTCTGTTGCTTCTTCTGGGTTTAAAATGTCATCATCAAATCCATTAAAAATGCATTCTTATAAAAGTTTAACATTAGATAAAAATATTTAAGTTAATATTTCCAAAGATTTTGGTATTCCAGCTAGCACATTGTCAAAAGATTTAAAACCAGGGGGGGTTAAAAGCACAGGAGGAATGAAGCAACTGCAATGTAAAGAAGAAATGCTTACGTGGGGTTGAGCATCCTAAAATTGAAAAGTTTATCTTGGGATGATCAATCAGGCACTGTACAACAGTATGCTGCTCAGTGGGCCTGAGTTGATATGCAAGGCTTACATGCAACTTGGACTAGTGAATTTTAAAGCAAGTACAGGGTGGTTTGGGGGATATAAAAAATAAAATGCCATAACTTTTTAAAAAGTGTATTGTAAGGATGCTGCCATAAATAAATTTGAATGCACAGAATGTTTTACAAAACCACTTGAACTAATCCAGGACTATAACCCGGGGGATACTTTTAATGAACATTAAACAGGTTTGTTTCTTTAATGCACTCCAGATGAAATGTTAGCTTTTTAAAGAGACACTTGTAGAGGAGGGAAGAAAAGTAAGGTGTGTGTAACAATACTTACTGGAACAAACATGCATAGAATGGGGAAGATCTAAGGTTCTTTTAATGATTGTGAAGTAGCCAAACTAAGGTTAAATCTTTGCCAGTAAAATACATAGCTAATTAAAAAAAAAAAAAGCCTGGAAGACAGCTGAAGTTTTTTAAGATTGTTTGAAGGAATTGGACAAAAAAAGTGAATGCATAAAAAAGGAATATTTTATTGTTTATTGGCAACTTACAAATTGTACATGCCCACAGTGTTCAACGTTCAAGGCTATAAACTTCCCTTCTTTTTTCCATACATGACTTTATGCTTTCAGCCAATAGATCGTGGTGTTGATCATAAGTACTATTCACACTTTAGTTAAGTAAATAAAATTATAGGAACACAGTAGTACTTTCAACTTTAAATTGACTGTCTTCCAGTGATAAGAAGTTGATCAACTTGTGGCATGTGATCATATGATGCCTGTGGGGTTGTGAAAGTACTGCTGTGTGTTTTTCTGATTTTCTTTACGTAACTAAACTAAAGCGTGCTTAGTACTTATAACCTACATTTATTTGTTTCATGCAAATTGCACTCCTCGTCAATCAAGGCAGTGATGGAAAGTTTGCTCCAATTGTGCTGAACTGCGCCAATTTCATTATCTTGCAAAAAACTGCTACAAATTACGAAAAAAAATGAATATTTGCACCCAACTGCACCGAAACGGCAATCCACAACAAAAACTGCTGAGCGAAAAAAATGTTTTCGCGTCAAAAAATGCCGTTTTAAACGGCGAATCGAATGACGCTTTTCTACGGTCTACGTTGTATACGACGCTTAATCAACACATCAACACGTACCGCCAATCCTAACATTTCAGAATGTTCTTCACCTACCTTCTAATGCATTGTTGTTGTTTTTTTTTTTTTTTGGCATAAGTGACGAATAAATTTTGCGACGTAGGTGGAGCTTATGGAGGAGTAGTTTTGTTGTAATCACATGGTATGTAGGACAAACGATGCTGCACGTTATGAAACGGCAATCCACAACAAAAACTGCTGAGCGAAAAAAATGTTTTCGCGTCAAAAAATGCCGTTTTAAACGGCGAATCGAATGACGCTTTTCTACGGTCTACGTTGTATACGACGCTTAATCAACACATCAACACGTACCGCCAATCCTAACATTTCAGAATGTTCTTCACCTACCTTCTAATGCATTGTTGTTGTTTTTTTTTTTTTGGCATAAGTGACGAATAAATTTTGCGACGTAGGTGGAGCTTATGGAGGAGTAGTTTTGTTGTAATCACATGGTATGTAGGACAAACGATGCTGCACGTTATGCAATCCTGCTGAAGATTGTTTACAGGTGGTTTGGGTAATCTTTCGGAGTGTTGTGCAATTGAGATTGTTTATATGTCGTTCCCTGACCTTTGGGATGGCGCGGTTATTTAATTCCCGGTGGGGTGTGCGATTACGTAAATACAGCGTAAGGTCAGTCATTAGCTATTTCATTGACACTGAGGACAACTGAAAATGTATCTTCCATCACAGGATACGATGGTTCTGTTTCTAAAGGATTCATGGGTATTCAAAGATGCCAACTTTTGCGGATTCTCTGCAGCTTGTACGGATTTTCATTCCGTCTTGCGATTTTACGGAAGTCACCCGAAAAACTACGGAAAAGCCCACGCAAGATCCCTACCCGCAATTTTCTATTTTTTACCGTCTTTTGGTCGAAAAACGCACTTTACAGATAGTCCCTATACGCTTTCAATGTTCTGACTTCCTCCCGCCAACGGAGACGGGAGTTTTGTCACATGCTTCCCCGTACAGCCATTTGAGAGTGTCGTGTGCAAAAGCTGAGAGGAAGCTCAGCTCAACGCCTTTTGCGAACTTTACATTCATTATGTTTGGCTTTGTGCTTTCTCCCGCCTTTACATTCATTACGTTTGGCTTTGTCGGGTTTCTCCCGCCATGATGATGACGCGTCTATGGCTCATATGTTGGTGCTCACGGGGAATTTCGTTTTCGCCGAATAGCTTGCATGTTGAGTGGTATTGCTACACCTATGACGCCTCTATAGCTCGCGTGGGGGCCTCACAAAAAAATTTCTTTTCGCCGAATAGCTCGCGTGTTGGCGCTCACGAGAAATTTCTGTTTTGCCGAATAGCTCGCGTGTCGGGTGTCGTCCGCCACGCCTAATAGCTCATGTGTCAGGCCTTGAGAGACATTTCTTTTTCGCCTTATAGCTCGGGTGTCATCCGCCACGCCCGTGACGCCTCTGTAGCTTGTGTGTCAGGACTTGCGAGACATTTCTTTTTCGCCGAATATCGCGTGTAGGGTGTCACCCTCCATGGCGATGACGCCTTTATAGCTCGCATGTCTACGCTCACGAGACGTTTCTTTTCGCCGAATAGTTCGGGTGTCACCCGCCACGCCGATGATGCCTCTATAGCTTGTCTGTCGGGGCTGGCGAGCCAAGGCTGAGCTTTCACTGCTAAGTTGTGGCCTCTGCTGCAGGAAAAAAAATAAATAAATAAGAGTGCTGGGTGAGTATAAGTAAAAAGTTATTCGAGTGAAAAGAGTTTATTTCGATTAAAACAAAATGAAACGCAGCAGTGAAACAGGTATGACAGCAAAAATAACGAAGTCACATAAAACTGATTGTCAAGTGTATTGTGATATACACTATATTGACAAAAGTCACGAGACACCCCTTCAAAAGCAAATGAACAGATCTGCTGCATTGTTAAGATGTGCGGCACAGCTGCAAACGGTATAAAAACAAACGTGCAGCTGACCACGATCATATCTCACTGTGAGATTGTGTGGAAATGTTGCCGCAGCACAGAACTGACTTTGAGAAAGGAAAGATTCTTGAGTGACCCAAGTCCACTGTTTTGGATGTACTGAATAAGTGGAAGACACATGACGTGCCTGAAGCAGCAAAATGTACAAGCAGACAAAAGAAAATCAGTGATAGAGGACGTCAAAGCCTCTGGAGAGTCGTTACAGCTAATCAACGGAGTACTGCACAAGACCTCAGTGTACAGGTAAGTAAAAATGCTCGAACCTCAGTATGTACACATACCATTCACAGAGAACTTCATTCCATGGGTTACCATGGTCATGCAGCTGCTCATAAGCCTTTCATCTCCACTCGGAATGCTACTCGTCATTTAGCATGGTGTAAAGAACATTTATCATGGACCGTAGATCAATGGAAATGGGTCCTATGGACTAATGAATCCAGATACACGATCCATCAGTCTGATGGCCGTGTGTGGGTATGGCGTCAGCCAAGGGAACACTATTTACTACAGTGTACTGTTCCTACAGTCAAGTTTGCACCTGGCAGTGTACTCGTGTGGGGACGTTTTCGTGGTATGGTCCCGGCCCATTGGTTATCATGGACAAACCTATTAACCAGCACATCTACCTCAATATTCTGGACAATTATACCCTACCAACTCTGTGGCAATACTATGGAACCGAGCCTTGTTGGTACCAGCAGGATAATGCACCGAGCCATAAAGCAAGGACTGTTACAGCATGGTTTGACAATAATTCCGTATTGTGTGGCACAGAGCCCTGATCTTAATCCCATAGAGCACCTATGGGATGAATTAGAGTGCCACATAAGAAGTTTGCAACCAAGGACTACCACTAAGCAACAGTTATCAGCAGCATTATGTACTGAATGGAAGTGCATACCCATCGCTGTGTTCCAAAACCTTGTTGAAAGCATGTCTCGAAGAGTCAGTGCATGCATTAAAGCCAAAGGTGGACTGACACCATACTAATGTATGTCAATAAATGCTATATTGTTTTTCTCTTCTAGCTGTCCAGTGACTTTTGTCAATATAGTGTATATAGTAAAGAATGTCCTTTTTATGAAGCATCTAAAGTTTTCCGGATCACGTTTTGTAAGCCATGTGGCTACGATTTTAGCCTAGCACATTGCGGCCGCGATGATTGTAGGTGTCATGCGGAGAGCAAGGAGCACAAAGATCATGTCAAAAGACTAAATAGAGATGTGAGTAAAATGAATGTAACAAAAAAACTTCTGACAGCTTATAAAGAATCCTGCAAAAAAATATCAAGATCAGATTAGTGCTGGAAAAATGCAGCAAAATAAGCAAAAAATAGAAGAAAAAATTGAATGTTCACAAGGTGATTTAAAATGGGAAGAAGCTGAACTTTTGCAGCAGTTGGATTCTTCTCATAAAATGTTAAACAATGCTGAGATAAACATTGAATGTGGCATAAAAAAAAAAAGACATGGGTGCAATTAGAATTTGTTCTATCTACTAATATTTTATCTTCTCCCAAAATTCATTTTGTTGCTCCAAAAATGTATTTCACCTGCTCAAAAAATGCATTTTACCTGCTCCAAAAATGCATTTTGCTGCTCTAAAAGGATTTTGCAACTTTCCATCACTGATCAAGGTGTCATCCAGATTTTTTTTTTTTGTTTAATTACCACAATACAGTTGTTTCCAAAATTTTGAATGAAATCTTGGCAATGATAAAAACCTCTTGATCTTTTTCAATGCTACACACATGCCAAAATAAAGCATGGAAGGATATTTCAAAGCAAACAATAGCTAATTGCTGTAGGTAAGCTGGTTTCCAGTTTGATTCCAGTGAACAGCTCAAAAACATACATCTAATAGGCTTTGATGGTCGTGCAAAAAAGTGAGATGAATGTACTCAAAGAACACTGTAAAGAAATTCAAGAGTCATTCATTGCAGTGGATGGCAATGTAGCTGTATGTGGATGTATTGCAAATGTAGATATTGTTACAGAAGTGCAAGGAAAAAGTGACTGTCTTCCAGTGATGATAAAGAACTTTACAGAAACAAAATGTCCCTTTTTCACAATTGTGGAAACTGTATTGTTGGTAATTAAAAAAGGCTTGTTGCAGCCCCAAAAAATATTGATTCTCAATATTTAAATTTTCTAGTATTAAAAAAAAAAAAAAGACTTAGCATTTGAAACAGCCAGAAATAACTAACCTTATCAGTTAAACATGTGGGTGCACTGAATTAAAACCTTTTTTCCTGATGATTCAATTTTTATTATTTTTTTCTGTTTCCCTTCCAATTCAAAATAATCAAGTTGTACTGTATTTAATAGGTAAAAAAAAAATGTGTTTTCACAAAATGTATGTACATCTTTAGTTATGTATAAATCACCATTTAAGAAATATTGTGTTTATTATTTTTGAAATTCTATTTTTATATAGAAAATTAACATACAAACCTCAGCTGCTCTTGTAATCATGCATTTGTGTTTCTTATAATTTAGGTTTACAAACATGCAAAAAGACTGAGTTATGGAGAACATGATGTTTCTGCAGTTTTTATGAGAGCAAGATTCTAGCATTTGCATGCATTTTTGGTGCCCACCTGCAATTGTTAATGTACAGAAAAATTCTATTGTTTGTAAAGACAGAATTATTAGCAGCAGTTGTAACAGCTTTGTTCATCTAATAGTGGAAACATTGTGAACCACAGCAACAAGCAAGAAAAACTCAAAATCGATAACTCAAGTCAAATGTTTTCCCTGTGGCGCTTTAAAATTGGAGCAAATTTTCATATGTCTATTTTAATAGCAATTTTTCTAAGTGTCAATCATGCAACCTTGTAATATATTCTGTGGTTGAACTTTCTTTTTTGTTGACCAGTATAAAAAAATTTCTCATATATAAAAAGAATGAACTCATTTTTGAAGTTTGGATTTGGGATTAGCCAGCAAGAAGATAATCACCAGTTCAAAGACCATAATGTGTTTTTACAGTAATTTATTTTGTGATTTAGATTTTGAGGTTATACCAAGTCTGTTTCTTGTAAACTCGTGTTTAAAGAAATCATGAAATTGTATTTTGTTAATTCTTGGTGTGCTGCTGGCATTGTTGCAGGTTAACAGTATTTGTGATGCGTAATGTTGATAGTCTGTGAAAACTAAATGCTAGTCTACACCAACCACTGCAAATTTAGTGTTCTTGGTTGTTAGGTCTGTCACATCTAATATGATGTTTGTAAAGAATCATTGTAGCTGCCAAACATATTTTCACAGTTATTTAATTTAAGCTTGTTTGTGTAACTGGTGATTATCAAAATCGTTAGATCAAAGAACTTAACATATACAGATTGCAATGAGTTAGCAGTGGTAGGTTTGAATGTACCTAATGAAATATCCTGTTATAACATCTAAATGAATTGAGCTAAGACATGAAACAAAGAAAATTTTGTGTAATGTTAAAAGGATAAATGCCCAATTCAAAGGAATTCAAAAGTGTCTTAATTTGTGGAGAAAATAGTGAAAACAAATGCAAATGCCCTTTCTTTCATACCCCTAAATGCGATTGTCGGGGTAAGTGAAAGATATTGGCATTTAAGTTATAATTACACCTGTGTGATGAATAAATTGTATTTCAAAATCCAGTACTTAGTAATTGTCAAAATGAAGGTATAAACATGTAATTTTTTGGCATACCCATGTGTGTAGAAGACAATCTAGAAATCTAGAAATTTAAAAGAGGAATGTATGAATACCTTTATGCACACTGAATCATGTGTATTCAAGAAAATTGTCTGTCTGTCTTCTGTGGTTTATGAAAATTGTGATCTCCATGGTTTGTGGTAAACAATGCTTAGTATTAAAGTTGTATTCAATACATTTGGTATTGCTAGTTTTTTCGTCAGGTCTTGTTCTTAAGGAACTTATGTTCAGTGATCAAAATTGTCTGGAAAAAAATGTTTTGCTTGACAAGCTTTTCAAGGATGGTATGTTTTGGGCAGGATATGCTATTTTTGAGAATTTACCCTGTATAATATATTAAAGTGAATCAGAAGCATCAGTAGTGTTGATGAATGTAACACTTTAAAAAAGAGTTTTAAAATATTATTTCTATTCATTTTATTGATTTGCAGTTGTGTGTAGAAATAAAGCTAAAAACGGGTTTTAGTAATTAAATCATGTATGCTACATTGTTATGCACTACCCATGACCTTAAGAGAATGATCATAGTGTTATGTCTGTTGCAATGGGGTTCAAAATACCATAGCATTAGAGATAACACTTTCATGAAAGAGAGGGGGAAAAATCTGTTCCAAACATCAGTTCTGAAATTTCATCAGATTTATCAAAACCACATGAATTGTTGCCATTTCTTTCTCAGATTATGAGAATATCAAAGCCTTTGGGAGGGAGTACTTTCTCTCAGCAGGGGGCAGATATCTTCTGAACCTTAGTATAGCTCATAGCATGTGTGTATTGCAACATTGGAAAACTTAACCAGACAGGGATTCTTTTTTTCCCCCATTTTGATTAAATTAAAATGAATTATCACTTTTTTTATTCAGTGCAATATCTCATAGAGCCGATAGCAGTTGTAATCCATCTGAAGAAATTGAAGATATGCATGAGAGTCCTGCTCCAAGACAGTGCAGAGTTCCTGTGCCTTGGTTGGTTAGCAAATGTGATACTCATGAAATTATGTTTTCCTATTATTTCTTATTAAGCAGTGTGCCATGAAAGTGTTATTTCACAAGTTATTCCAACTTCAACTGATCATTTGTTGAGTAATATATGTCTGTAAAAAATACGCATTCAGAGGAGAATGTTTCATTTGTTCATACACTGATTCCAGCAGAACAATTTCTGTATTAGTTTTAAAATAATTTTTTTCTGCTAATGTTGCAAAAATTGGAGGTACAACATGTATTTTTAAATGTGATGATTAAGAATGCACAATGTATGATGTATATAATTTTACTCTCATAAAGTTGTTTTTGTGTGTTGTCACATTCAGTAATTTTTTTTACATGATTGTACATTATTTGAAAGAGCAGTTGTGAAAATTGTTAATGCTTTTAATTTCATTGTTCTGTTGTGAAAATTAAAACCGCGACAGGTATACAAAGTACCATATTCAGTAAGAAAAATAGTGTTGGGCATTGTTTTATGTAATATTCATTTTATGAGTTTTGGGCCTTGTGGGCACATGATGTGTTTCTGTTATTGCAGTTTAAGATGCACAAAACTCATTGTAAATAATCATTTCTGTGAGAAATTTGCATCAGGTGATCTCTCATATCTGTTGTGGTATAGCTTACTTAGGGAAAACAGGGTCCCTGCCTCTTAAGTTGTAAGCTGATTGTCTTTACAACTGCTGCTATATGCATATATATATATATATATATAAGTATATAAATACATACTTGAGTGATAATTTGTATATTAACATCACTGTTCACTTTACATATTCAAGTCATCATGTCATAACTTTTTACTATTGTGAGAAGAAAATGCCTTTCCTCAGAAGGGTGACATAGTATCGAGATGCACCATGTTGTGTTTTGCGGAAAATGTGCAGTGGATCAGAAATGCTTTTTTTTTTTTTCCCCATTTCCCTATATCTGTCCATTCTAAAATTTAGTATAAACTGTTGTCATGTTGATACCTAAGGATTCTTTATTTCCATGAATAAAGATGTTTTGTATACCTCTTCATTTACCTTTTCTCATTGTTTAATGTGTCTGACTGCTAAAGACTTGACCTTAAAAATAGACAGTTCTTAGTTCAAGCTTTTTTCTCCAAAATTTCAGTACCATGTCCTAGTGTTGGAAATCACACCTACTTTAATATTTATGTTCCAGTATGTGTGTGAGTATGACAGTGATAACACTTGTGGGTTACTCATTGTGAAAAAGCTTAACATTTCCAATGAAATAGTGTTAGAATATTAAAGCCCAAATGACGCTTTTGAGAAATGGTATGTAAAACAACTTTTTTTTTTTTTTTTTTTTTAACCCAGAGTAAAATTTTTGTGACTAGATTGGAGGGAAAAAATGTAATTTTATTAGAAGAGGACAAAGTGAAAATTGAAATGGAAACATGCAGTTTCCTGGGGGTTGATTCTTTCAAATTTACACGAGACGAGACATTGTCAAAATACTTCTGGTGTGAAAATACAGCTGGAAGTTTATTGGAAGAACTGTTACAATTTTATGAAAGTTCTGTCTCTCAGATTGGTTCGTGTGTTTAAATGGAGTTGTATTCATTTGAGTAGTGTAGGATAGAAGCCTTTGTGTAGTTTAGTGCTGCTGTTTAAAATATTGTAACCTTTAAAAGTTTATATGTACGAGTATATGTATATATATCAAGAGCGGTGGGAAATTCTGGAAATGAATATTAAAAAAATAAAATTGTTTTATCTATCACAGAGATAAATTGGCATGGGTCATTCCATGCTAAATCAACAAATGGGGGTTGCCTCCTAGTCATGAATTTTGTTGCAAATTTAATTGTTGATAGTTTAAATTGGACTTTCATAGCTGCCACACACAAGTGTCCAGGTTTATCTGGATTCTGTCCGATTTCGAAAATATTTTCTGGAAATCCGATTTTTCTACAAAAAATCCGGTTTTGTGTTTTTTTTTATATTTGTTTTTCTTTTTATTTATTTATTATGCATGGGTTTTTATTTTCTTTTCTCTCCTCATTAATAATATCAGCCATCATTTTTCACCAGTGTCAACGCTGGCTTTGGGAGTCTGTATGGATACAAATGTTTTTTGTTAATCCATGGCACTTCAAGCTCCAAAGTTGTGAGCCCCGCGATGGTAGTGAGACAGTCAGTGGCTTGGAAAGTTGAATTACTGGTTTGTGACAGTACATCCATGGTGCTTGTGCAGAGCCTTGTGGAAGTGGAAGGCTGTTTATTTGTTTGCAAATGCTCAAGTTGAACTCAGATTCTCGTAATTTATCCCATCTTTCAAACCGAACAAGTTGTGTTGCAATTTCACAGTTCACAGCCCCAGAATGAAGCCTAAATGTCGAGACCAAAGATTTTTGAAGAAATAGCCCAAATAATTTTACTTTGTAAAACCATCATGTAAGGGTGAGTTTCATACATATTGCACTTTGTGTAACACTGGTTTCTCACGCTGGTCACAGGGACATTGTTACACATGTTGGAACTAGCAAGCACATAAAAATCATGATAGCACAAAAAGTGCTTGCAACTTGGATTGTTTTGTTTTAGTGCTGAACAATTTTCAAGTGATTCATGCAAAAGTTCTGTTCACTGGATTTTTGTTGGAGCACAGCATACCACTAGCAGCAGCTGATCATGTTTCCCCGATTGTTGTCAGCCATGTTTTCTAACTCCCCAGAAGTAAAAACATATGCATGTGGGAAAATAAAAACTTCTCATGTTGTTCACGAAATGGCAGAATATCATTCAAAAAATGTCCTATGTGCTATTAAAAGTGGACCATTTTCTGTCGCAACTGACAGCGGTAATGATGCTGACAATCAACTTTATCCAATTGTGGTAGCATACATTTGCAAGCGAGATGTATGCTGCTATCTTTGCGATGCCTGGAAACCAGTTTAACAGGTGAAAATATTGCCAAACTTGTGTCCGAAAAATTTCAGCATCATGATATTCCATGGATAAACTGCCTTGCCTTACCTGTGATAACACTCCTGTTATGGTGGGGAGAGAAAATGTTGTGGCAGCATTTCTAAAAAAAGAACAGCCTAATCTTATTGTGTTTGCCATCTGTTAAATTTAGCTGCTGAAAAGGGGTCTGCAACATTACCTTTTCAAATTGATGATTTTTTGATTGACATTTATTATTTTCTGGAAAAAAAGTGTAAAGAGAAAAATTTAACTTAAGAAATTCCAAGCTCTTTGTAATGTGGAATCACAAAAAAAAAATCTTAAACATTTCTATACTAGATGGTTATCCATTGGTAAATGCTTAGACCAGGTTTTACAGCAATGAAGTTGCCTTATGTTATAGTTAAAAAAAGAATGCAACAGTGATAAAAAAGGATCAAAACTTCCCTCGCATTTAGTTAATTTTACAGTTCTGAAGGTTAAAAATCATATAGATTTGACATCTCAACAACCTACTTCAGTTCCTGGTGCAAAAAGAGGAGCCTCGTAGAACACCTGTCATCTTGGGATCAAAAAAGAAAAAAATGTACTGTCAAACATGGCTGAACAAAAGTGGAATACGAATGGAGTTCCTTATACAAGCACTGTTAAAGAAATATTTATAAACAAGTCTTTGCAGCAACATGAATGTATTTTCCTTTCTTTAAGCTCTGCATTATACCAAGCATATTTTTTTTTCATTAAAAATGTTATCAGTATATTTGATAAATATAACTTACTGTTACAATGTTAAGAGCCTGGAATTCACAAGTTAAAAGCTGGGCTGTACTTCCAAATCAGAACACTTTGAAGTAGTTCCCATCATTCTGCTTTGTTTACATACAACCTGATCACACCCAACCTTGGAAGCTAAACTCATCTTCCTCTTCAATTATAGCATTCCAGTCAGATTGCATAACAATTGCTTCTTGGGGCGTTGGATTGTCTGGGAAGCCTGCATGCCAATGACCACATGAAAAATTGATGCTATTTATTGCGGGCAAATCATGTCGGCAGTGTTACAGTTTTCTAGTTTTTAAATTAGAGGCTAAATATGAATCTAGCTGTTTTATTGCTGCACATTCAATCATAACATACTGCTTTTGACATTGGAATCTAATAATAATAATTTGCTTTTTATTTCTTTAATTATTTTGTTCTGTTTATTGTGATTCACTGTTCATGGGTTTAGCAAGTTTTCTGTTTAGATGGTTGTGTACTCAGATACAATTTTCTTTTTTATATGCATCTCTGCTTCTCAGATGCACAACGATACAGAGACTATAAATTTTTAACAGAAAGTGACCAATATAATAAATGTTTCAGTGAGTGGGGGGGGACTTATAATATGCATTTGCTTGCATGTATGAAACATGTCTGAAAGCTCTTCTGAAGTTGTATGTGTCCCTGTTATTGTATATACACTTGCACATTTGTTACATCTTAAGTGCCATGACAAAATTGTTCTATATTATCATTGTGCTAAGTTCCAGATTAATCGCTTCTCATAATTTTATACAGGAATATTTTGTTTCTTCATCAAAGGTGTAACACACACTGACAAACACTCAGTAACAGTCAAACCCATAGGACTTCACAAGAATTCTAAATGCATAGTAAATTTAGCCCCAATTTGCAAAATATAAAACTAAACACTGACTTTAGCTAAGATTTAAGCACCTGGAATTTTTGAAGAAGTCTTGGCATTTATTTTCTGTAAATGTGTACAAACTGTGGAAATAAGTGGGGCAAAGAAAGGAAGTTTAGAAAATTATGAACAGAATTAGTGGGGAAGTGTGTCAAAAGAATATGTGGTTAATCAAATCAGCACAGTTTGAATTGCTAATTCACACTACCACAATTTAATGTATAAATCAGATTAAAGCTAATTCAATTAACATGTAATTGACAAAATTTAACAGGGACAATTCAGTATTGTAAGTATTCAACAGAGGAGCACGGCGACAATTGGTTTTCCAGTTATTTGGGGAGTAGCGCCCCCACGGCCCGAGCTGACCTTGTGACGGACCATCTTATCTTTTAGTCTTTGTACGATACGATCGCCGCAGGAACCGAGCCGATGCTAGTTTTTGATGTCTTTTCCAACTTTTGCTTTTTGTTGTTACCTTGTCACGCACCCGCCTCAGTTGCAGGTTGTGACTGTGCGCCCGCACCGGAGTTTAGTTTCTCTTTCCTTTCTTCATCTTATGTTTCTCTGTTTTTCCGGGCTGGTTAACTAGACCTAACTGCACGTTTGCGGTGTGCGGTGACCTGTAAGGTGGAAAAGGGGATGCTGGGGGCTGAGTTGTAGTTGTTGCCTGCTACAAACACTCCTCTTTGCCCACTGCTTCACCCTAAATGGGCAGCTAGGAACTAACCCATTCCTAGTCAATGAAGTATGTGGCCGAATGGAGTCCAGACTTCTAACGGCTTGTAGTTCTGTACGACTGGGGGAGTTTGGGGATAGTGTTTGGGCATGCAAAAGGGGTGTTACCAATACACGAGAAATCGTGGTTCTTGCCGAGCGCATGTCTGCCCTATCAACGTGCTTTATCCGCCGCTCAACCCTAGGTCCGTGTCCTGCGTCCATTTGGGCTTGCGGACCTCTGGCTCTCATCCGTTGTGGGTGGGGAGGCAAGCGGATGAAATCTTTTTCCTTATGGATACCATAAGTTTCCCAGGATGCTAATTTTAAACGACGTATGGAAGGTTCAGCCTCTTCCTCAAAGAAACTAGTATCTGATTCTCAGGATGCTCGGTTTTTTTGTGCACTCATTGGACCCTTCAAGGTCTTTTGAGTGCCAAAAGTCCATTTTGGATGAACAAAGTCATATAATCCATTGTCAGCTCTCCTAAGAGTGTCAAGAAACTCAAATCTGGAGACCTTATTGAGATGTTAACTACGGCCTACAGTACCACACTTATCAACACTGTTTGAGACTCCTGTTAGAGCCATACCCCATGCCTATCTTAACTCATCTCGCGGTGTCTCCATCGAGTGTAGCAAGAATGAACTTCTTGAACTAAAGAGCCAACACGTTACGGGTGTACGCGTAGCTGATTTTTATTAATTTTGTTTTTCCCATTTAAAACTAGCTTATCTACATATGGATAGTTGCTTCAAATCTCTTCGGCTACTGTGTAAACCATATGGAAGGCATATCATATGGACCATTTTCGGATAAAGTAGTTTGTCCCTTTGGTGCTTTAGTCATGTATGGAGCGGCATCTGTTACAAACAAGAGGGTGTTTTCTCTTTGTACACCATCTGTCCAGAGTAATTTCTTTGAATCGTCGAAGAGCATAGCAATAGTGGAATTGTTTACTTTTTGCAAATTTTCGCATGTTAGAAGAAATACTTCACCAGGCTTGTCACATTTCAGAGTGCTGATAACGTTAGGTATCTTCCATCTACATCACTTGTTTCATCTTTTGAAACCCATATCTTGTTAGCAACAGCAGATCTTATCTTACCTAAAACATCTTAGCAGGCAGGGATGTAGTTTTTCGTAAGAGTTGATTCATTTGGAATCGGATGACTAGTATACTCCAAAAAATCCCTGAGTCTACCACTACTTAATTTCCTTAAGGGAATATCAGAAGTAATCATTTTACAGAAGACCTTACACTATTCTGACTGTATTTGATGAACGTGCAGTTGAAGTCTCGAAAAGGAGACGCTGCCTGTTCTCAGCGGAGGAAAATCTTGTTAAACACCTCTGATGCTTCGCGGTAGCACAGTGCTGTTGAACATTAAAATGCTTTTGGGCTTGACTTCACAGAATTTACAAAAGAAAATATCACCATCGTTACTAAAAATCCGCTCCCCAAACCCTTGAACAAAACGTCATAATTTCACGCTCATCGAACACCCACTTTTGGACATGTTGAGATCGGAGTTTTACTTTTAGCGTGGGTATGCTAACTGAAGACCACTTCCTGCACCTTCCAAATGCGGACACCGCAGGGATAGAAAGAACTTTCTCCATGATTGATGGTGACTGCGTTGCGCGAGCAATCCGACAGTGCTTTGCCCGGACATGATCGGTCCAGAGACCTGCAGGGGTCTGCTGCCCTCGAGGGGCCGACACTTCCCACCCCTCCGTCAAAGCCCGTGTGTCGCGTGCTAATGGGCAGGTGCGCAAATTTCGGTTCTGACTGGGAGATTCGCTCGCCAGCGCGAATGTGTTTTTGGGGCAAATGCCTTTTATTGGTTTCTAGGTTAAAAAGTAAGACACATGCACATTTATACTGAGGGTCTCATCTAGCGGGAAATCAATCCTTTATTTCACGAGCCCTCGCACAGAGATGAATAAGAAATCTATTTACTCGATATTTACAGTTCCGCAAGACTAGGGCTTGTGCTGCGGTTATGACTCTGGGCCGGAGTCATTAAGCTCCTCTTCTCTGCTGTCTTCGATTAGGTATTCCGTCTGTCTCTCCACGAGTTCTTTGACCAGCTCGATAAGTACCTATCTTGCTCTGGGATCAGGATCTAGAGGTCCCTCGCTTTCGCCAGGTCTGGTGCCAGAACTCTTCTACCTGTAAAGTAATCGCCCTCCAGAATCGTGCCCCGCACGGGGATAACTGGTTTTCCAGTTATTTGGGGAGCGGCGCCCCCACGGCCCGAGCTGACCTTGTGACTGGTCAACATCTGATGTCATGCCACCGCTTGTTTTTTGTTTCGGTGCTGTTGGTGTTTGCAGGGACGGCTGTTCATCCAGCTGTTGGGGAGTTGCGGCCCCACGTTCCCGAGCTGGTCTTGTGTCTCGCTTTTTCGTTTTTATTTATTTTCTCCACTGGCTAGTTGCCCGTGTTGTATACTTTACCTAATCGCTACCACGTTATGTACTAACACCCCGGTCTTGTGGTTTTGTTACCCTCCACCACTAACTGTTTTAAATTAACCGCTCAGTTCGTAGGTTGCTGAGATTCCGTTTAGGTTCCCTTCCAGGATTTGTCTTCTTTGGATTTCTTTTCTCCTTTTAACTGGTTTGGGTGCTAGACCTACCTGCATGTTTGCCGCGTGCGGAGACCCGTGAGGCGGAAATGGGATGTCTGGCGGCTGAGGTCGCAGGAGACCGGATAAGTGCCTCCTGTGTGCCAACACTCCTCTTCGACCCCGGCTTCGCTGTAAACGGGAGGCTAGAGACTAACCCACCTCTAGTCAGAAGTCTTGTACCAAGTTGTGTGCAGGGCTTTAGCGGCTTTTTTGTCGTATAGCACGGCAGGGTGAGCCCGGGGGCTGTGGGATCATGCCAAAGGCGTTGGCATGACGGTACCCGGAGGCCGAAGTGTCCGCCGAGTGCGTGTGATCACAGCCAACGGACTATATCTGCAACGTATAAGCTCCAGAACTGTGTCCAGCGTCATTTTCTTGGCTTGCAGACCTCCAGTTCTCCCTTGTAGGGCTCGGTTTTGGGTGGAGTAGTCTGCAGACGAATCCTTCTCCTTTTTTTCCATGGGTAAACCCAAAAACAAACGCTCCAAATTCAAGTCACCTGAGCAAATGATCGTTGACAACGACTCTCCTTCGTCTTCTCAACCTACCAAGTCTCATACCCTTAAACGATCTTTAGACCATAACCTGGACCAAGAATGTGGAACCTCTTCTTCGGCAGCTGTACCAGTCGCTCCGAAGCGTCGTCTCCCTCGATTGCTGTGAATACGCATGCTACACACTTTAGTTGTAGAATCCATCGATCCGAATGAGAGACTGTCCACCAGATCTCCATTTTTCATTTCTAAAGCTTTGGACGCTGCGGTTGGCCCCTTGAAGTCTGTGAGGAAGCTTCGCTCTGGGGACCTGCTTGTCCAAACTTGCAGTGTTTCTCAGAGTAACACTTTTCTGCACCTCACTAGTCTTCAAGGCATTCCTGTCAAAGTGACACCTCACCCGTTTCTTAACACCTCTCGGGGTGTTATTTCGGAGTTTGATCTCTTGCCATGCAGTGAAGACGAATTGGTGACTGAACTTGCAGATCAAGGTGTTATTGCTGCTCGTCGTATGATGTTCCGGCGCGATGGTTCCTTGATTAAGTCTAAAAATGTAATCTTGACTTTTAACTCTCCGAAAGTTCCGACCGAAATCAAGGCTGGCTACTTGGTCTGTGGAGTTCGCCCGTACATTCCCAGTCCTCTGCGCTGTTTCAGGTGCCAGAGGTACGGGCATTCCCAACGTTTCTGTAAGAGTTCCGCTCGTTGCGCAAATTGTGGCTCCAGTGAACATGACGGGGATGGTTGCACTTCTGCGGCCTGCTGTGTTAACTGCGGTGAGGCCCATGCAGCTTACTCCCGCAACTGTATGAAATGGAAGGACGAGATGGCAATCCAGCGCCTCAAGACCCTGGAGGGCCTCTCGTACCCTGCTGCCAAGGCCAAGTTGGGTATACCCACCAACCGACAGCGTACTTTTGCCGCAGTGGTTCAGTCTCTGCCGCAACCCGTGCAGCCCTTTGTTCCGCGCCCTGTAGCTCTCGCCGCACTTGCCAAGCGATCTACAGTTGAACAAGCGACACAGGTGGATTTCACCGAGCTCCAACTTATTCGACCAGCTGAGTCTGCGCCTTCTCTTTTGAAGACGACCGACTCTTCCGGTTCCCAGCAGACAGCCTGTACGTGCGGAAGACCCGGCCCTCAATCCGCAAAGGTGTGCCGCGTCCATCCAACTGTCGCGGTCCACCTGACCAACATTGCAACTGTCTCGGACTCAGCGAGGTCCCCACCCTCACCCAACATTATAGAGGAACATCGGGGGAGGAGAGTGACAGTTCGTCCCCAGCCTCAACCAACATTGCAGAGGAACATGAGGGGGAGGATAGTGATTCGTCCTCGCCCTCGGCCAGCATTATACTGGAGTGTGTGGGGGAGGAGAGTGACTCATCCTATGTGTAGTTGTGTTCGATTTCGTAATGTGTTTTATCATTCTCATTCCTCAGTTTTACTTAATCGGCTTGTTTCTCACCATTGTACCATGTTTTTCATACTGTTTGTTTCATTGTCTTTTTTGGCCCTTCCTTTGTACTCATGGTTCGGTTTTACTTTGTCAGCCAGATTTTGCGATTTATGCCCCGTTTTTTAATTTTGTCTGTTTGTCTTGTATCTGGCGCTCTTTGGCCAACCATGGCCCTTGCGCCAATAAAATCTAATAACCAACCAACCAACCAGAATCGTGTGTGCGACATCCGCGGTCTGGGTTCCGCAGCCGCACACACGTTCCCCTACCGCAAAACGGATGAAGTACTCCGGCGAAACGCCATAGCCGGTGAGTACCTGGTTTAGGACCCATCACTTTCTATGCATCTGATTGAGACCCCTCGTCTCATCTCAGCTGCCCTTCCACCATCGTGGCTTTTTTCAGCTGCGTCCAAACGAACGCTTTGCAGCGGTGTTCGCAACTGAAAGTCGACAACCTCTTTTCCAGCTGCATCCTTAGCTAGCTATCCTGTACACTCGTTTCCAGCGGTTCCGACATGGCATCGGACCCAGTGGAAAGAAACCACCGTACTGCCTGCAGTCTTGAGACGAGACTCTGACAAGAGTCGTCGTACTCCTGAATTGACCAAGTGCTTTCAGTGCCGCTTGGTTGTCAGAAAAATCTTTATTTCTTCTGTGTTGTAGATGGACTGAGCCCATCGGAACGCTTTCTCTGATCGCCAACAACTCTGCTTGGAACACAGGAGTTGGACGAAAGTTTCAATTGTTCTGCCGCGATCTCATTGCCATCTGAGAACCAACAGAACCCTGTACCCACGCAACCACCTAATTTAGAGCCGTCGGTAAACAGCTTTGTCCCAAGTGGGACATAGTTCATTGGCCAAGTGGCAAGCCCAGTCGATTTTCAGGAGTTCTACGTCGGACGACCGGTAATGGTCTCCGAGCAGATCCACGTTGCGACCGAAGCTGAGGGACTGCATCGCAGCTTCCCTCGCTATCACTAAGTCCTCCGGTTCACACCCAGCTAGCACTTGCAGAGCTGCTGTGGAGGTCGTGCGGAAGCACCTTGTTATGCCTAATAGCGTTCTGCGCTGAATTTGATTAAGACCATTACGCATCCTAACGGTGTCCGACCACCAAGCGGAACACGCATATGTTACGTTACGCTTATAGAGCACTTTTTTGGTTGACCCAGTCAGCCGCATCCAGTTAATCCTGTTCAAGATAGTAGTGCATCTTTCTCTCAAATATCTCAGGTGTGGGAATCCTGACAGCTTAGTATCTAGGATGACTCCTAGGTAACGCATCTCCCTCACCGCCTTAATCGTATGCCCGTTAAAACGACACTTAGGAGTAGTGACCAGCTCCCCTTTTTTCGCTATCATTAAGAGTGTTGTTTGTTCGGGAGCGAAGCAAAGCTTGCACTCCTTACTCCAGCTATCCATCTGTAAAAGAGCGGTGTGTATCTTCTGCTATATCACGTGCCTACCAGATGCCGACACTATGAGAACGAGATCGTCTGCATAGGCCTGTATTTGCCCGTCTTCCAAGGGAAGAGGGAGTGCAGTATCAGCAACTACATTCCACCACAAAGGGCCCGATCAGGAGCATTGCGGGCATCCCATTGTGTACTCTCTACTAAACACCCTATCACCTACTTCAAACTCTTCCCTCCTATTTAAGAGGGAATCGCAGATCAACAGGAACACATTCCTGGAGATGCCAAGTCTTAAAACTGTCTAATACCAATGACCACCAGATGCTGTTGAAGGCACGTCCAAGGACACGAGACTGGTGTGAAGTCCCTGTTCTCTATTCGTTTTTACCTGCTGAGCAAGGTTGACTAACGCTTGGCTAGTACACCTCTCCGGTGTGAAACCGAATTGGCGGCCGAAGTGTTTACCTTGGCCGATCAGGTAATGGATTGTTTGGGTTATAAGGACCTTTTCCAGCACCTTACTCCATGCGGATAGCAGGCAAATCGGCCTATAAGCCGCGGGATATGCTCGGCTCTTATTTTCCTTACTGAAGAGAACGAGCACCGCGGTTTTCCACATTAAAAGGAAACTCCCTTCAGCAGAGCCACAAAGTACCTCGGGTTGGCTAGAAAGATTTCGTGGATAACCGCCAAGTCCAACCCATCCTTGCCTGGCGCCTTACCAGAGTTAAGGCTGCTGATCGCGGCACCTACTCCCGCGAACAGCGGATCGTCCTCAGCGTCTGGTGGGTCTTTCTTTGATCTTGGGAATTCCCCGACTCCGGCCTAGAAGTGGTGGCTCACGAGCGCATCCACTGTCGCCTGCATGGTAGCGGTGTTCGTGCCATCCTCTGTTTTGACTGACGCCAGTAACAGTGGGCCGGTGAGTGAGCCCTTAGCTACCTTGTACAGTATCCCAAAGGGATTACCTACTGGGGTAGAGTCGCATAGCTGTCTCCAGTACGCTCTTTTCGAAGTCATCATTGCTTTTTCTATACGTGACGACGGAACGGTTGTATTTCCTTTTCAGGCGTCCCCTTCTGTCTGGATCAAAGCGTTCCCTCTGCACCCGTCTCCTGCATCGCCTGGCCTTCCCTCGAAGAACACTCAGGTTTTCCGACCACCAGGAAAGCGTGGCACGCCCCTCGCTTTCCTGCAACCTTCGCAAATCGCAATTATCTCATCGGTTTGATGACTAAAGACTATTTAAGTCATCTGTCTCATGCAGATCTGCTGCATCCATGTCTCCGAGCAGATCCGCCAGTCGGATTTTGAGTTCCGACCAGTTGAGGTTCTGGGCGTTGAACCTCGGTCTGAGTTTTTCCACAGATTTCTCAAAACCTATTTTAAAGGTTATTGCTAGGTGGTCGCTGCAGCTCACATCATCCAGAACTTGCCAGTCCTGGAGAAATGAGAGGACCGAAGTCCTGGTTAGGGTGGGGTCGATCCACGACGTCTCAGGCACACCTTGGAACGCGGGGACGCTGTCGGGATCCTTTCAGATTTGTCAGTTCTAAGGAATCGACAAAGTCCAGAAGTTCACTACCTCGCTCAGCCTGATCACCCCAAAATGGGAAGGGAACTTTTTGCATTGAAATCCCCAGCAATGATAGTCTCGTGTTGCTGGTGAAACTCCAGCAACCTCGAGATCGTAGCAAGCACGTCTGAGGGAGCGCCGTAAGGCGGACTATACGCATTTATCAGGAGAATTTTCTCTGTACCCCTCTCGATACCTGAGGTCACCACATTGAATGTGCATTCTAGCTCCAGGATTGCGAGATCTGTGTCTAGAACGACCGTGGCCGCCAGGGGTTTCTCACTTTGAGAGGGATACCTCCGTGAGGAGTTGGGGAACCCCGCTACCCTACCATGGGTGTGGTAAGGCTTCTCGAGGAGCCAGATTTTCGCGGCGACTTCATTGGCAGTTTTAAGAATTTGCCTTGTAGCTCTCGCGTGGTGGGCGTTGAGCTGAAGTACCCGGATACCTGCTTTCTGCCGATCATCCATAGTTGACTCGGCTCCTTTGTTGCTCAAGTTCCCTTGCAAGACATGTCTTGCTGAAGCTGGAGTGGTTCGTATCCAACTTCAACCGGAATTTAATGTTTGCAGCTGAGCAGTTCCTCATTTGGATGTGGCCTCACTCCTTGTGCCGGTGTCTCACCTCACCGCACTTGCCACACTTGTCCGCTGCTTCCTTGCAGCTGCTTTTAAAATGTTCAAAGCCATCCCAGCGGAAGCAGCGAATTTTCCTCAAAAATTCTATCAAGCGAAGGACAGACCATCCCAAATTGAGTCTGCCTCGCTTCATCAACATTTTAAAGGCTGGGGGCTCCGCTTCCACCACCCAGTGGGCCTTGCCCCGTTTAACCTTTATGGCGAATTTAGCCGAAATGCCACCTTCGATGTCGGGATTCTACTCTGCAACTCCTTTCTCGAAGTCCTGCGAGATCTCCCCGTCCACTCCGTGAACAATTAGACGGGGGAGTCTCTTCTGTGGGGTCTTGGAAAGTGTGCAATCCTTGGTCAAGGGATTGCTCCTCAACTCCTCCAGGCAGGTGAGGTCTTCTGGCCTAGAGCATTAAACCGCCACCCTTCCTTTTCGAACTCTTCTCACACCCTTTACTCCGATCTGCAGTTTTGCAGGATTAACTGCAGATCGGAGTGTCTTCTTCATCTCGTCAGAAGACTTAAACTTTCATCGGTGGGGTAGACGAGGAGTACATGCTTCCTGTCTTTCGCCACCTTCTTACTTTTGAGGGCAGACGCCGGCCTTTGAACCTTTTTAGCCCCTTTCCTAGCTGCTGCAGCAATGGACTTCTGTTCTGGAACACAGCTCTTCCCTGTCAATCTTTTTTTGCTTCAGCCTGCCTTCCTGGGTTACAGCCCTATAGCTTTGGTGCTCTCATGCCTTAGTAATTTTAGCCAACACAGCCTGTATCCTGTTGGCAATGGTTTTGTGGACAGATTTGGAGGAGTCACCCGTGATGTACTCCACCTCCGCCACCAACCCTTTGATTTGTCCCATGAAGTCACTTGGAGGCCAACAGTCTCGACTTCCCGGTTAACCTTCGAAGGTCCGGGAAAAGACTTTCTGTCTCCCCGGGAGGGATCAAGATTAGGGGACGCTCCTCCTTTAGTTGTTAGATTGGAAGGCAACTTTTCCACCGGGACAATCATAACCAAGATATGTGATTTTTAGTGCAACACTGATGCAATTCAGAAAATAAAAATACCAAATAACATTTAAAACAAAAACATTATAAATAAGTGATCAAAGAAAGGTGGCAACAACACAGTTAATAGGAAATATACAAATACAGTGGCCCAACAATGAACAGTAATATTTCAATACAATTCGCATGAATCACGTAAATTACAAAATAAGATACGTTCAACACTTAAAATTACACATTAAAAATCTTTCAGTTAGTTAACAGAAGAAAATTGCTAACTCCTCCTGGGAAAAGCCAAAAATCATAATATTCTAAAAATCAAAATCTACTGATGAATCAGGAGATAAATGAACATCCGAAACTTGGTTTTCATAAAACTTGAAAAACTTAATGAGTTCCGAGATTCTTCCTCGGAACCAATACATACCTAAAATTTTCTTAATATCTGTTTCAAGAATAGGACTCAGAAAAGAATTCCTGAGATCAGCAATATTAAAACACTCAAAGACCAATTGGTGCATTGTCGCCGTTCTGAGACCGCATTTGCAACTAGAGTCTTTAAGATTAAAACGAAGATAATGAGCCGGACTTGAACCGTGTTCAGTAAGAAGCTGATTAAAGTATCTATGTGTCAAGCATCTGTTCGGCGACACTACTGGAAGGATGGAATGTGTATATCTGCCAGTATTGCAATGCTGTTGCCATGTTCTTTCTTTGCACACAGATCCGCAGTTTTCGCTTCAGGAGACCAATGATGATTTGGTCGAAAAATCAATCTCAGCTCTTTTAGTTCCCTGCTTAGCCAAGGAATCTTCCATCTCATTTCCCTCATAACCTTTATGACTAGGTACCCAATGAAACTCGAGTCTTTCAGGTATTATTCTCCAAATCAGCTTTCGGATTGATATAATAAGAGTTTTCAAATTGTTGGAATCAGAAATTTATGCGAGAGCTGACTGCGAGTCTGAAAACAAATGAATAACTGAGTCCGAGTCATTAGTTAAGAACACGGTTGAAGTCCAGCTTAGCGTTGGTATAGTAAACTAAAAATAAAAGAGAATTAAGCTCTGGTTACAAGTACTCGTGAAGACACCACCACACTAGGCTTGTTTCAGTGGTTGGCAAGATGCCAATAATAATCAAACGAGACACTAAGTAGAAAAAAAGTTACGGAAAAGCTTTCCCACGGGAAAGTCAGGCCGTTCAAAATCCTTTGGTTACGAGTCGTGGAGTCCTTTTGACGTCATTTCGTATTCGCATAGCCAACGATTGGCTAAATTATGACCAAATATACCGTTTATTACGAAATTAGTCAAAAATATGAATGACCTAACAGTTTCAAAAGATTAAAATATGACTTTCTAGGATGAAATATGACATGTCATAGAAATCTGCGCCCTACTCCTAAAACATTGTGGGGTAGTGTCAGTATCAACACACGAGGCCGTAGGATCGAATCTCTTCTGTTCTCTACCTCTTTGTGCCTTTTTAACACCGTTGCTGACACTTCATTCCACGAGCCAATACGAAGTTTCAGTGCGATCGATTTGGCCTTGGAGTCACCATCGGTTATTGCCGACTGGTCGTGGACGGCATGGGCGGTGGAAAGTAGGGGACCCGGGGGTCCGGACCCCCTCTGGAATTTCATGGTCCCCCTCACTGAGGGGTCCACCCAGGAAATTTCCTAAAGCTATGTGGTTCACATATAATTTATAGTCTGTTTTTGTTTTTTTACGATTTCCTGGATACCGTCACCATGCTTCGCAGTTTTCTGGAAAACTCTTCAAGTACACTTTTGAAAATTGATTTCGCACAAATATACTGAAAAGTTAATTCAACGCTCTGTTTTTCTCCTTAAAAAATACCGTTAAAGATTTTTTTTAATTCCAGGTCCGAATGTGTCTTACTCGAGATCAAAAAACCCATTAAATTCATCTGAAAAATAAATAACTGAGAAAAAGAACTCGAACTCAAATTTAGCGGTGTGTATACTACTTGTTGTGCACAGAGCACAGGTCATTCGTGGTGTTTTCTCACATAGAAGATAAACGATCCTGGACGAATGTGCGTGCTTTTGCTGCGAGAACAATCTAGCCCCGTTTCCTTGATGTTTGTGTTTTCACCCGTCTGCTTCATGCATACTGCTTCTGTGCAGAGAAAACTCACGATATTTGTTTAGGCACTGGGCTTGATGTGAATTTCAAAGCGCCCGAGTAAGAACTGGCTCCTGCTATTTCAACAACAGACTTACCCGTTTAATCTAAGAGATATGTAATTGTAATGCTAAAGGGTTGTTGCCGTCCCATGTACAATTAGGCGTTCATATACTGTATAACCATAGCTTACCAGATCTTGCCGTTTTTTTAACTGCAGTAAACATCCGAAAAATTCAGACACCCTTTTTAATTCATTTATGACATTTACTGACTATCGGATGATGAAAGGATTTCGGAGTGCTTTTACACGTTTCGTATTTCACCGGGTGGAACTGGGGGGGGGGGGGGTATTTTCCAATCGCCGCGCCTCTTTAAGCCTTTAGCCTCCAATTGAGTACGGCGCCTGCAATATAGCAGGCAGCAGATGCGGCAAGGCAACAAACTGGCTTTGGAATGCACTCCTTTCTGGATATCAGTTGACAGGTGATAACATATTTTCAGTTGCGCCTAACATTTTCTAATATTTGTTTTCAGTCTAGCTGTTCAGGTTGGGTTGTTAGAAAATGAAAGATCTGCTCAGTGGTGCAACAGGAATTTTTTTATGGGGTGGCCCGAAATATTGAAGATGCAAATAAAATAACTTAGGGAAAACGAAAGCATTGGGGAGCGTTAAACAAAAAAATCTTCGCTACTTTAAAATGAGTTTCCAATGATTCGTAAAATATGTATTTAAAAATATATACAAATATATTTAAAAATAAGAAGCGAATGACAAACAACTAAGCACAAAGGACCGGGCGACACCTTATGGGGAGGGCCGCTCCCACTCAGTGCGTCACTGGGTCTGCTGGTAGTTTGAAATTTTTCCGAGAAACGTCCATAAACCTAGAACTGAGGAAACGGACGCTGACTTTGCAAAATAGGTAAGGTTTGTCGATGTTAAATTATTCTCTATTTATGTAGTCTACTCTCATATTTGTGCATTTCCTCTTACGAGAAATGTGATGTTACTACATGTATCTAAAGCCTGTGCTACAAAAATAAATACACAAATAAACGGAAAGAAGTACTGAAAGTTTTATGAAATAAATAATATGAAATGATATTGAGATTCGTTGTTTGACAAATCCTTTCTGTGTAATTTCCTTAAATGTCGGGAAAAATAACTGAAGCCTGTGATGTAGGTCTAATATAAAAAATACATGAGCGGTGTACGGAGTAGGTAAAAACACCCCAGAAAGAATTCCTTTTCTACAGCTAGCTACTTCAGGTTTGGGGCGGATTTTAAACCTCAGAATTCGTGCCCCCACCTTTCTTACGAGGTAGGGGGAGATATACCGTATATGACGTACCACTGAGGTGACGCAAGAGTCAGAACGACAAGTTACAGCGATAAGCCAAGGTCAGTGTAGTTCAGTTGGGATAATAACTGGATCCCGAACGAGG
Organism: Macrothele yani; assembly: GCA_039090855.1. Taxonomy (NCBI): domain Eukaryota; kingdom Metazoa; phylum Arthropoda; class Arachnida; order Araneae; family Macrothelidae; genus Macrothele; species Macrothele yani. Next base: position 107,435,626 of record CM077004.1, on the reverse strand, counting down.
ATATTTGTGGATTTGAATTCTACCACTGGCAAAAAGGGCTTATTTTCACAACCTTCTGTATTTATCAGTAATGAACTGTATTGTGCTATCTACACCGATACTATGTAACGTACCAGGAGATGTGACGTACCTGCCAGCAGGAAGCACACGACATAAAGGCAGATAGTAGTCAGAACAAACGTCCGCGTAGCTCAATTGGTAGAGTGACTTATTCCGGAATGAGGGGATCCGGGTTCGAATCCTGGCGTGGACAGAAATGACGGAGAAATTTACTTCGTTATAACTAACGTATGCGCCGCAGATAAAATAAACCTTTTATTTAATTTTACTATTACACGTAAATAACTAGAACAGTATATGGCTTCATTTTGTCTTATAGCAGTATATCTTATCTAGCAGTGTCATGTAGATTTTTACTATCAAGACATTTGTAAGAGCTCCGTTGCTGTTTTCACTTTAATTTAATTGTTAGTTCTGTACTTAAATTTAAATTGCGAGTAATGAAATCTTTTACCACTGAGGAATTTTTTTCTCGTGGCGAACTCTTCTTAAATAAACACAAAAATCGTTTAAACAGTGTAAAAGAAGTCAACACATGATATGCTACCATATATCATATTCTATTAAAACGTTAAATTTACGGTACAACTTAATGTTCTCAACTTATTACAATTTTAGAAGCTCTTTAGTCTGTCCCTCAAGTTTTTGCTAAAAAATTGTCAAACTGCTTTTCACCTAAAAATCCGAAGTTGCTGGGGAAAATGATATTTTTTTATTTTATTTTTCTTATCTGGCATATATATTTACATACAAATACAGGGGTTGTCCAAAATAATGGAAACACCTCGCTGAAAACAGTGACTTTGGTATGTGCTGCTTTTTGAGTAAAACGAACATGTAGCTATAATTATTTTTGTAAAAAAAGTGTTGCTTACAGTCTCAAAGGTCTGTGTGATTGCATTGTAAATCGGTGTTTCCATAATTTCGTTCCCGGTGAAGGCACAATGAGTGACCTGTCGGAGTTCCAAAGAGGGCAGATTGTAGGAGCCCGACTGGTTGGTGCGTCGGTAACCACAGTGGCACGGGTATTGGGGGTATCGAGAGGTACCGTGTCGAAGGTCATGACAGCATGCAATGTTCACGACACAATATGATCTGCAAGACACAACTGTGAAAGGAAAACCAAACTCACTGCGAGAGACAGGAGGACTTTAAAGAGGATTATGACCGCAAGGAGGAAGACCACGGCGACGAAAGTGACTTCTGAGCTTAATGTACATCTCCAAAACCCAGTATCGACCCATACCGTGCGAAGGGAATTGCATAAGCACAAAATTTACGGCAGAGCTGCGATTGCAAAACCCCTGGTGTCACAGGTGAATATGAAACGGAGACTACACTGATGCCAGGAACATAAAACGTGGACTGCGGATCAATGGAAGCGTCATGTTTTCCGATGAATCAAGTTTCTCACTGGAACATAAACGTGAACGTGTGGAGAACCCCCGCAGAAGCCTACAACAACCCAGACTGTCTCCTTCTTATAGTGAAGCATGAGAGCGGTTCCGTAATGGTTTGGGCCATGATCTCGTGGTCTGCAGCAGATCCCATTATCACCTTACACAGACGGATCACTAGCGGTGACTATGTCACCCTTTTGGCCGACCATGTGCATTTAATGGCGCAAACATTGTTCCCATCAGGGGATTGCACCTTTTAAGATGATAATGCCCCGATTCACAGAAGTCAAACTATTCAATCATAGTTTGAGGAACATGAGGATGAAGTTGCACGCCTTCCCTGGCCTGCACAGTCACCGGACTTAAACATCATTGAGCCCCTGGGGTCTGTGTTGGAAAGCAGAGTGCGATCCCGTTATCCTCTTCCGGCGTCTCTCAAGGAATTGGAGCAGTTTCTGCAGGAAGAATGATACAACATACCACTTACCACTATCCAGGAATCGTATGCGTCCATTCCAAGGAGTATTCAAGCAGTTTTAAATGCCAAGGATTCTCCCACACCATATTAGGTGCGTAACACCTATTGTTTCAAGGTGTTTCCATTATTTTGGACAACCCCTGTGTATGTACAGGTGTTTGTCAAAATAATGGAAACACCGACTGCGACTAGAGTACACGCAATGGCGTGTACGCAAATCACGGGGACGACGTCACCCACGATGTGAGGTATATAAAGGGGCGCAGTACGATGTCAGCTGTCACGTAGCAGTGCCATAGTCGCAGATGAAACAGCTGTTGTGGAGTAATTGTCGACAACGCCAGATCCCAGTGACCTCAAAAAAGGCATGGTCATTGGTGCTCTCCTGGCAGCGGCTTTACTAACTAGAATAGTAGAAACAGTAGTGTAACACGAGGAATTGTATCGAAGATTATGAATACCTATCAAAAAGGATATGGAGTTGCCTCCAAACGTGCAAAGTGTGGACGTCATACGAAGATGTCAGATAGGGATAGACGAATGTTGGCACGGATTATACAACAGAAGCACAAGACCATGGCACTGCAAATAACAGCAGAGTTTAACACCCATCGGACACTTCATCGGGAACTCCATCGTGCAGGTATTTATGGTCGTTCTGCCATCCACAACCTCTGATTACCAACACCAATGCAACGAAACATGTAAGGTAAGGTGGTGCAAAGCACATAAAAACTGGGATGCTAAAGACCGGAAACGTGTCATCTGGTCTGGTGAATCGTTCTTCACATTTTTTCCTACCATTGTAGAGTGTACGTCAGGCAAAAATCTGCAGAAACGTACCAACCCGACTGTTTGATTCTCACTGTGAAGCACGGAGGTGGATCCCTGCTGTTGTTGTGTGCCATATCATGGCATTTTCTCAGAGCCATTGGTTGTTCTGCAGGGTCGTGTATTTGCAATGTACTAATCCATTCTTACGGAGCACCTGTACCCAATGTGGAAGGCATGGCTCCCTAACGGTCACCGCTGGTTTCAAACAGATAATACACTTGTGCATTGTTCGTAACGTGTCAAGTTGTGGTTTGCAGAGCATAAAGTTGAGGTACAACAGCTATTCCAAACGAAATTATTATTATTGAACATTTGTGGGAATATCTGGAGCAGAAGGTCAGTCAGTCCATCATACTTTCCACCTCCAACTTACCTGGCACAGTTGAGATATATTTTACAGGAAGAATGGTCCCAAAATTCATTATCGTATATGCACGACTTAATAAGTACAGTATATTTCAAATCGAATTGCTTTTGTTCTGAAAGCCCGAGCTGGGCCGATAGCTTATGAATAAAAAGTTATCCGCAAAGAGTAAGTGTTTCTATTATTTTGATAAACCCCTGTACATATATAGGCTATGAGCTCTTCCCCGTTTCATGTTCTTAACTGTATGCGCAAGTTCTGCCATTAGTCTCTCCAGTCCTGGCTCATGTTGATCATGCCGTTAAGAACATATAGAACTGGGAAGAACCGAAGAACTCCAGAAGGGGATGGAATTTCCATGGGTATTGGACATGAAGCCAATGGAGAAACAAACTACTCTCGCCCAAATTTTCACTAAATGCCTCAAAGAAGGAAAGATTCCTGATGACTGGAAGAATGCTTCTTTGATCCTGACACATAAAAAATTGAACCTTGTTGACCTCAGGAACGGCAATCCCATCAGCCTCCTATCAGTTGTTCGCTTCATTTTCAGGAAGGCACTGTCGCATCATTTGAAGGAAAATTGGACTTGACTTAATTAAAACAACAAGCTGGATTCAGGAGTAGCAGTTGCACTATTAATCATATATACGTATTGAGAGAACTAACTGAAAGAAAGAATGAATATTAAATCCTGGCTTTTACTGATTATAAAAAGGCTTTTGACTGATGTAGTTTTGATGTCTTTGAAGTCCTGCGGTATTGAAGATGAATACATAACCATCATTAATAACATCTATGAAAATGCAAGCTCAAAGGTTCGACTGTCTGAGGACACAACACTTATAAAAATTTGAAAGGGAGTGATACAAGTTGACAACATATCTCCCAAACTCTTCAATGCCATTTTTTCAGAATGTGTTTCAATCATTGAACTGGGAAGACAAGGGACGAAAAGATTAATATAGATTATTTAACCCACCCTGGCTTTGCTGACGACATAGTCATTTTTGGGAGTACCCCCTCAGAGCTAGAGTGTAGGATCCAAGAACTTGGTGACAAGAGCAAAGAAGGGGTTTACAAATGAACTTACATTTGACAAATTCGTGTACAGTGCTTTTACAAAAACTGAAGGTTAGGAAGTTGATGGAGAAATCTGGGTGTGATCGATACCTACATTTACCTTGAACAACAGATATCAAGCAAGGTCTATATAGAGAAGAAGTGCAAAGATGAGTCAAAAGTTCGTCCCGTTTGCAGCTTAAAAGCTGAATGATGAAGGATAGCCATACATGCACACCTCGTTCCGCAAAGTACAGGCTGTTGTCCTACACTTCTTTGCCAACGTTCCACTAGAGCCACATTCCCACGGCGGTACCACTCGGCAGGTTTCGAAGACAGAAACTGTGTAATGTGAGATTCCACATCCACCATTGAAGCGAAGTGTCTTCCTCATAGGAAATAATCCACTGATCAAAACAGGTGGCATTCGGATGGGGCTAGATCAGAGCTGTGTGGAAGATGGGGTAGTATCCCAATCCCTTCCGATTCTTATAGTTTCAGGCGGACTATTCTGCAGGTGTGCCTTGGGGGTATTATCCACGGCCACTTTCTATTGATGAGTGTTGGATGTTGGCGGTTGTTTCGCATAGAGATTCTGTCCGGAGCCTGAATATCTTGTACAAGTTCCTGCTGTTGAGGACCCGCACAATTCCACCAAATGTACAGCATGGCTTTCCACTCGAAATTCCTTCTTTGTGCAACTGGCTGTGCTTCCTGGTGTGTCCTCAGCCACCAGTGGTAGGATAACGTAGGATTATACATTTTTATCGCTTGTGGCAATATGATGCCAAAACCTATCGTCCTGTGGATTTGGCAACAATCTTCGACACAAAGCAACACCTTGTTTCGCCTTCTGGGGTGTCGATGCATGGGAACCATTCGATGGCACCGGGAGGAAGAAACCAGCATGTGCAGATGACGAACAAAAAAGGATTGGGAAGACACCACCTCAGCTGCCATTTGTCGTGTATTGGTGCCGGGGTTCGCTGCCACAGCTTCCGCCGTGGTGTCGGTGTTGGTAATCGATGGACTTCCTGATCTCGACTTGTTTTCGAGACTGATGTCCGCAGCATTGAAACGCCGGAACCATTTTCGTGCAGTGCAGCTGTCCACTGTTTTCACGCCTTGAAGTACAGAAATTTGTCTTACTGCTGCTGCGTTTAACCCATTTTTCCAATAATGGCGTAGGTGAACTCAAACAGTGCGTTTTTCGACCTCCATCCTCTGCTCACTTGATAATGCAGTGTGGCTCCGTGCCAAACGCTCGTCATTAGCATTTTGTGTTCCACGTCATCGCTGTATGCAGTCGACGGTGGAGCGCGTTTTGCACAGGAATGGTGGCTCAACATTATGTGGAGCTCAAAATGGAACGAACTTATGATTCGCCCAGGTAAATAGGTGTACAAAACTTAGTTGGAGAACATTTGGAGAAACAGCACATTTAAGACATTTTTACCGTTATGTCTTAAAGGAAAATTGTTTAATCAATGCATCATTCCATTTCTTACATACGGAACAGAGACAACCTCAACTGAAAAAGACATACAGAGGATGAAGACAACTCAGCCAAACGTGGAAAGGTGCATGCTTGGTATATTCGAGAAAGATAGGAAGAGGAACAAGTGGATTAGAGAAAGGAAAAATGTTGATGGCGTTTTGATCAAAGTGAAGACGCTCAAGTGACAATTAGCTGGGTATATTGTTAGAAAAACTGGCAGTGCTTGAGCAGCTGAAATATTAGATATAATACCAAGGGGCAGGAAAATACGCAGAACAAGACCACGTGAAAAAGTGGTGGATGAAATACCTGCTGTAGTGACTTGGAAAAGAGAGGTTCAAGACAGAAAGTTGTGGAAGGTACTTGGAAAAACCTTCATGCAGCAGTGGATTGACAGTGGTTGATGATGATCATACAGTATGTACGAGTATATGCTCATTTACCCTACGTTGTTTTATTTCTCTCTCTCTCATTACTTTTTTAACATTGTTTTCGCTCTCGGAGCAGTTGGACCTCCCTGAAAATATTAGGTTCCGCCGCCCATGGTGGACGGTGTGTAACGACCTCCATGGGAGCGACCACTTCCCAATTCTACTTTCTTTCCTTCCGCCCTCCTCGATGGAGGATAGATCGCGCCAGGTGGGAGGTCTTTGCATCATCCGCAGTGATATCTATTTTCTGCCATGGTGACCCAGAAGTCAATCGACGCAGCTGTTACTGATGTTACAACGTGTATCATTCAGGCAGCAGATCGCTCTATCCCTAAGATATTCACGACGCTCCCAAGAAGTCTGAAGCCTTGGTGGAACCCTGAATGCTCAGCGGCTAGGAGAGCTCAACATAAAGCCTGGTGTACGTTTTGGCGCTATCCAACCGATGTCAATCTTGTTGAATTTAAAAGAGCAAAATCTTACGCTTGGTTGGTGCGTCGACGAAGCAACAGGGAGTCTTGGATTAAGTATCTTTCATCTATTAATTCACGTGCCAGTTCTAAAACTGTTTGGGAAAAGATTCGTAAGATCCGGTGTAACTATAGTTCCCACCAGAATTCAATTCTTGAGATCTGCTGGGAACTATAGTTACCTCAAGATCTCAAGAACTGAAATCTGAAGTCGGGAAGATTATGAAAATACCCCCGACTTATGCTGAAGTTGGGCAGATTGTGAATTTTTTGGGTGAAGCGTTTGCCTCTGTTTCCAGTTCTCAGGCGTATACCCCCTCCTTTCAGATATTTAAATCAGCTGCAGTACGCCTGAGAATCTCATTTGCGCCGTTTCACAACAGCGACTATAACTCCTCCTACAGCATGGTTGAACTAAGGGTAGATCTGCATCGGTCCGGCGCGACATCTGTCGGTTTCGATGGCATCCACTATGATATGATCCGTCATCTCTCGCAGTCGTCTCTCGGGAATCTCTTAGTGCTTTTCAACCGCATTTGGTTAAAGCACAGTTTCCCGGACACTTGGCGTAAAGCTTTTGTTCTACCTTTTCCCAAGCCTGGCAAAGAGCCCAAGTCTCACTCTAGTTATCGTCCAATTGCCCTCACTAGCTGTCTGTGTAAAGTCCTTGAACGGATGGTTAATTCCCGGTTAATTTATTTTTTAGAAGAGCATCAAATTCTGTCACCATCACAAAGCGGCTCCCGCCGACATAGTTCAGCCCTGATCATCTCCTGCGCCTTGAGACGTCTGTTCGTGAGACGTTCGTACGTAGGCAGCACCTGGTGTCTGTATTTTTTGACATCGAGAAAGCTTACGATAGAGCGTGGCGTCACGATATTCTCCGTAACCTCCACGAGAGTGGGTTGCGAGGAAACCTCCAAGCATTCATTGCCAATTTTCTTCGTAATCGTGTGTTTCAGGTGCTCCTGGGTACGACGCTTCTTGCATTTTCCCATCAAGAACAAGGTGTTCCTCAAGGCTGCATTCTATCGATGACATTGTTCATCCTCCGCGTTAACTGTCTTCTAAAAAATATTCCTCCTGCGGTTTCGGCTACTGTTTATGTTGACGACTTAAACATCTTCTGCTCGTCATCAAGCATGTGTTTCATTGAAAGACAGCAGCAGTCTGCGATTAACCAAATTGTTAAAGCATATAACAACAATGGTTTCGTTCTTTCTCCCGACAAGGTAGCGTGTGTCCATTTCTGCCGGAGATGTGGCCTCCATCCAGACCCATAGCTTCATTTGGAACGTGAAGCCATATCAGTTTTGCCGGAGACCAAGTTCCTTGGTCTGACCGTCGGCCGTGCGCTTACCTTTCGCTTGCACGTTCGACGGCTAAGGATTTCCTGTCTGAGAGCTTTGTCAATTCTTAAAATACTTTCTTCAGTCTCCTGGGGTGCAGACAGGATTTCTTTATTCCGTATTTACCATTCTCTCATTCTGTCTAAACTAGATTATGGCTGTATAGTGTATGGCTCTGCGCGTCCTTCCGTTCGTTCTCCGGTCGTTGGATACAATCCACCATCAAGCGCTGCGTCTTTGTACGAGAGTATTCGCACGTCACCCATTCCCAGCCTTTATGCCGATGCGAACGAACCATCGCTACATTTACGCCGTCTGCAGCTGTCTCTTAAATTTTACTTGAAACTCCGATCTCTCCCAGACCATCTTTTATACGATGCACTTTTTCATCCCCAGCATGTTCGTTTATTTGAGAACCGGCCCTCGTGCATTCCAACCTTCGGTCTTCGTATGGCGGCGGTAGCTCGTGATGCAGGGCTCAACTTGTCACTCGTTGGAGAGACCAGGGGCTTTGAGTATCCTCCATGGTACCCTCTTGGTGTCATGGTTGATACCAGCTTTACCTCTTATGATAAATCCTCAACCCCTGCTTCAGTGTACCAGCAGCTCTTCGCTGAGCACCGTTACGTCAATGCAGACTTTATTCCTGTTTTCACCAATAGATCTAAGACGGCTTGTGTTGTGGGATCCGCTGCCGTCTGCATTGATGAAGCTTCTGTTGCCCACATTCCTACCGAAGCCACGGTGTTTTCGGCAGAGATACATGCTGTGTGTCTTGTACTTGTTCACGTGCAGTCGAGTTCTCATCAGCGTGCTATTGTGTACACTGATTCGTTGAGTGTGGTGCAATCTATGTCATCTTTGAATTTGACCTGCCACTCACTTCTTTTTACCATACGAAGACTACTTCGTTCTTTGCTCGAGGCTGGTACCCAGATACGATTCTGCTGGATTCCTGGGCATGTTGGAATCCCAGGGAACGAGTCTTCTGATGCTGATGCTAGATGTGCTTCCTCTTTGGTTGTCACACATTTGCCACTGTTTCACCGGAATTTTCGATTTCCTGTTCATGGTAATATCAGGTGCACGTGGCAGGTTCTGTGAGACCAACAGGTGGAGAATGAACTGCACTTGGAATCTGGAAATTATCATGTCGCCGGAACCGTAGGGTGGAAGTTTTTCTAGCACGTCTCCGCATTGGGCATTGTCGTTTCACTCACCGCTGTTTGCTGTGTGACGACACTGTCCCGATGGGTGACGCGTGCAACTGCCTACTCACTGTCCCGATGGGTGAGACGTGCAACTGCCTACTCACTGTCTCTCATGTTTTATGTAGTTGTGTTTGTTTTCGTAATCATCGGTTTCACCATTATTTTTATTCTCATTTGCTGGACGACGGCGCAGCTACGCTTCAGACTTCAGAAGCTCTTAGTCGACCACTACGATACTTTCGCAGTTTCTTCATTTTTAAAATAAATTAATTTGTTTAAAATTATCTAGCTTTTTTTTTTTTTACCAAATCAACCTGCTCTTAACCATCACACCACTTTTTTAAAACTCTTTCTCTGACGGTCCTGTGTGTGGCGCTCTTTGACCAAACGTAGCCCTTGCGCCATAAAAATCAACCAACCAATGGAGGAACAGCAATTACTAATTCTGTGCATTGTATGTGAAGGGGACTTTTGTATTGCTGATATCACCAAAAAGGAAAACAAAGATGACAATTATCATGTGCATTGAGCACATCTTTTGACAACAAATGCATGAAGATGAAAAGTGTAATACTCATTGATGTTATTTATTGGCTTGTGAAATTTTAAAACCAAGGGTTTAGTTTAACTAACACTATTATAGAGAGTGCAGTCTGATTGAAAAACAAAAGTAAAAAGATTAAAGAACTTTTTTTTACAGCGCAAAACTGGTTGCAAATAGAAATTGATTATTGCCCCTATCAGAAAGCTTGTATTAGGGTAACAGAAAATTCACGCTAAATGTTACTCAAAGAAATGTATATAAAACAAAACAAAAACTTTTTGTCATGTTTTCAGGAAAGGAAATCTCTCAAATAGAAACATACTTGTGCTCCTGTCGTGAAAATTCTAATCATTTGAAGTCAGCAATGTATGTAAATCTTTATCGTAGTGACTGGTATCCTGCACAGGAATTTTTTAATTGATATTTTAAAAGTGAATCTATGACTTCAGACATAGGTTTTACCTTAACAGCAGATTCTGTATTATAAAAAGTAAAAAGTGTACATAAAACCTTCCTTTAAGAAAAGCTTGTTGCAAAAATAAATAAATAAATAAAATCTGCATCCTCGCAGAAAAAGCTCACTTTACGTCCTCATATGCACAGGGTGCTTGCTGTTCTTCATAACGAATAGTACCCAGTACAAAAGGGATTTTTTCAACTGGATTTTAAGAACTGAAAATATATTTGCAAGTAAAAATGAGCATTTGCACCTGCTAGTGGTAGCATTAAGAAAAATCTGAATATATAGTAGAAGTGTCAGGGAAAACATAATGTAACTTTATGAACCCTAGTGGGAAAACTCGGTGGTGTTTAAAAAGAATGTATACAAAATGTCTTTTGTACTCAAAGGTATAAAAAAAAACGGGTTTTTCAGTGGATTTTCAGAAACAAATACTCCTGCCTAGATAGAGATACATCTATAGAAAATTTCGCCAAGTATTCATCATAGTGGAAGTTATGCAGTGTGAAATTTTTTCAAGTAGGACTTTTAGGAGTGATATTGAGGAAAACGAATATGCATATTCCCCGTGAGTGGTAGAAACTGCATTATTTAAAGCGGATTATATGCGGAATCATTCTAGTAAATATTGCATCCGATGAAAAAAAAATCAGTCGGAATTGTAGAAGTAGATATGCAGTTGCAAAGAAATACATCCCAATGAGGTATGGACGTTGTGTTTGTCTTGCGGAAGTACACTGCTGGCCACCCAAAATGCAACACCAAGAAGGAAGCATCCGATTGGCCTGAAATTCGCAGCATGCGTCGCCCGCGAGAGGGCGTGCAAACGATTAGCATTGCAGGGCATATGCAAATCATGTGCGCCCGGCATGCCACCGAGAACCGGAATAAGAAGGGTGCACAGAAAGCAGGGTGTAAGTAGTGGAAGTGTGTTGTGCTGTCGGACCTGTACGTGGGAAGCTTCCTGATGCCTCGTCGCAGAATACGGCAGTCATTCCAGCACGTTTCGGAGTTCGACAGAGGACGAAAAGTGGCTTATCGCGACAGTGGTTTATCGTACCGAGACATCTGCGCCCGTGTGGGACGACATCCAGCCACAGTGAGGTGAGTATGGATTCGGTAGGTGCAAGAGGGACGGACGGACCGACGTAAGCGATTGCCGCAGCCGCGGCACACCACCGAACGAGAGGACCGGCATGTTGCGCGGCGGGCATTGACGGCTCGCACCGCCACATCACGGACGTTAGCGCACGAATTAGGCTGTGTTGCGCAACAACCTGTGTCAACACGTACCGTTCGACTTCGTCTGCAGGAGCGGGAACTTGTTGCACGGCGCCCATTGCTCCGATTACCATTGACGTTACACCACCGGCGAGTGCGGCGGCAGTGGGCCTTTGAATGCCGCACCTGGACTACGGAATGGCACGACATTGTCTTCTCCGACGAATCCCGCTTCTGCCTGCAACACCACGATGATCGGATCCGCGTGTGGCGGCACCGCGGCGAGAGACTGTATGACGCCTGCATTACGCATCGCCATACCGGTGCGTCGCCTGGCGTTATGGTTTGGGGCGCAATTGGATATGACACCCGCACCCGTCTGGTACGCATCGCCGGCATACTCAACGTTTTGGAGCCTGTTGTCCTCCCTTACCTGCAGAACCTTCCAGCGGCCACGTTTCAACAGGACGATGCGCGCCCGCACATGGCACGCATCGTGCAACAGTTCTTCACGGCTCACCAGGTGTCACTACTGCCGTGGCCCGCCTGTTCTTCCGATATGTCGCCCATCGAACACGTCTGGTCGCTGATCGGTAACCGAGTGGCCCGGCAAGCACCACCAGCGGCTACGCGTGATGAACTGTGGCAACGTTTGGAAGCAGCCCGGACCGACATGCCCCAAACTCACATCCAAAGCTTCTTTCGTTCGATGCCGCGGCGTGTAGCGGCCGTTATTGCCAGCCATGGGGGCCACACGAACTATTGATTCCTGCGTGTTCCGCAAGTCGCACGGGCCTGTAAGCTCAATCGTTTCATCTTTGTATCTGTTGTTATGTGTCCAGTAAATCTGGCTTTGCTATCTCGTGTTCTTCTTGGTGTTGCATTTTGGGTGGCCAGCAGTGTAGTAAATAGCATCCGATGAAAAATAAATCAGTCGGAATTGTAGAAGCAGAGATGCAATTGCAAAGAAATACATCCCAATGAGGCATGGGCGTTGTGTTTGTCTTTCGGAAGTTGTTCTCTCCCTTTCCTGGGACTAATGATCCTAAATTAAGAACGGGCGACTTCTTATAACCCATCGAGTTGCTCACAGTGGTCATTAAACCGCCTAACAAAAATTTCTGAGAAATTGCATGAATGCGTCGTTGGGCGAGGATATGTAATGTCACCTGAATCAGTAAGTCGTACGATCGCCATGTTGCGCTATAAATTCGTAAACGTGGCGCAGCATCGAGTAAAGAAGTTCCCCGGATGGCGACCTGAGGTATCGTTGACCTAACCGTCCGCAATTCATCGGCATTGCCAAGGGTTGTGTAGGGGCGTTAAGTCGTCAGCCAGTGACGTCTCACACGTTCTCCATTGGGAAGGAAGTCTGGGGATCGTGCTGGCTAGGGCAGCATCTAGGCACTGTCTGCTGTGTGATTATAATGGGCTGATATTAGCAGTGTGCGGGCGGCGTTATCTTGTTGAAATTGGGCATCAGGGGTACCACGGATATTCTCCAACAAAACATGCTGCATCACCTCATCGTCGTACCACTATGCGTACGAGCGGCAATGAAACAGTACTTCAAAGCGTGATACCTGACTAAGAAGTCCTATGATGCTCATGGATGAGCCCAATGGCCGCGCCTCCAGATTCTGGATCGTCGCTTAGACGGGTGTGAGGCGCTTTGCTAAATACATGGTTCCATTCATCGTGCCACACGTCTGGTACGGAAACCCTGCACGACGATGTGCTACGGCGAGTGCAATGGCTCTCAAGGCAAACGTGCCTTAGCCAGTCTGCGATTTACAGTCAGTGCGGTACGGGAGAGCTGCCTGTACACCTCGTCAAATGTCGTGTGCTGTGGATTGTGGGCTTATTACGACGGCGTACGTTACCTTCCTCCAATAACTGTCTCCACATTCCCCGACAGTAGTTGCATCACGTGCGTTTCCGCCGTGGTGTGACGCAGGGAACAACCAGCCGCACGTAGCCCTGTGATATAGCCTCTGATAAAGATGTCCGTGTGATGGTAAGATTCCCTGTGACGTCACCCAGGCATTCGCACTCTTTACACGTGCTTTCGCCACCGAGATCACTCCAGTGCATTGGTTCACACGCCCAGGTGAGGACAACCAAGCTTAGCTAGGCCGAGCAATTTTGTCCTTTTATCTCCCTCGCTTATCACGTGATTGATTCGCAACTGCAACATTTTCGTAACCCAACAGTCGACGCATACGCACCAATTTGCATAGAGCTCTGACAATTCCTGTTGTTGCATATTCTCTGTCGAGCTGTGTAAATAAATGATTTTGGAAAATAGTGATTTTGCAGTGTTGTAAGTTTCGTGCAATACGATGATGTATAGTCTCGTATCATTAGCTTCATATGCAGAATATAAATATTCCTGGTTCTCCAGACTGGGCAAACAGCTGAATTTACAACATTACAATTCTTGCAAACATCGGATCGCTGCCCCGGTGACGCACTGGTCTACGCGCTGGTTTCTGACCATTCGTCCATGATATGTCCGGGTTCGAATCCTGGTGAGGCACAGATGTTGTGTTTGTCTTACGGCAATGGCTCTCCAACTTCCCTAGAATCAGTGGCCCTAAATTAGGGACGGGCAACGGCTTATTGCCCATCGAGTTTCTTACGGTAGTCGTTAAACCTTCAATAAAAAAATCCACTACGAACAAAATTTCCGTGTGACACCAATTATTTTGTTCTTAGCAGGTCGATAAATTGATACTCAGATTGAGGGGTAATATTTTTTTAAACCAAAATTTTGTCTTTCTGTCCACAGCTTATGGGTCCTCAAAATGGAGAGGCGTACTCTGCTATAGCTATGCTATATTGAATAATATGTGGATCGTCAAATGGACAAATTATCGTTCAGTAACATACCGGTGTCCATAAAAGTTGATATTGCAAGGTGGGCTGCAAGTGGGACTATTGCTCGGAATGACTTCAAATTTGATGAGGACTCCTGAAAAGATGAAATTTTGTTTGACGAAAAAATAAAAATTCGCTAACAGGGGGATAAGTGCCACCCATATATTACAGTACAGAAAAATACAAAAATATGAAAACTTTAATATACAGAAGGTACGTTTTGCGACTACACAACATCATATTATTGCAATAGATGTGCTGTCCTCCGTTTTCTGCAACATGCTGAAATCGCAAAATACCATGCTCAATCACAGATCGAAGTGTTTTACTAGAAATGTTGCGGATATAGCGCCTTGACGTTCAGCAGTTTGCTATGTGGCAACGATAGACGATAATCTTCAGATGTCCCCATAACCAAAAATCGCACGCGTTCAGTTCCGGTGAACGCGGTAGCCAAGTTGTTGAAAACTGGAGGCTGATTGTTCTTTGGTTGGTAAAATGTACTTGCAGCAACTGCTTGACAAGCGTTGCTGTGTGAGGAGGAACACCATTCTGCATAAAAACTGTTGAATCAAGGTACTGACTCTTGAAGTGTTGGAATCAGCTGGTTCGCCAAAAGACATGTATTTCGCTGGTCATTGACTGAACATGTAACAAGAGCCGCAGGACCGAATTCCTCGAAAAAGAGAGGGTCTAACGATGAATACCGCTGTACAATTACACCAAACGGTGACTTTTGGAGAATGGAGTGGAATCTCTTGCACGTTGTGTGGATTTCCTGTTGCCCAAATTCTGCAGGTGTGCGTATTAACAGCACCGTGCAGATGGAAATGGGCTTCGTCTGACCACAAAATATCCCATGTCCATTCGTTAGTTCAACCCTAGCAAAAAAAGCCGCAGGGTGAATGCTTCTCGTGCACCACGATCAGGGGGAAGCAAGTGCTGAACATGGGAAATGTTGTAAGGATAACAGCGCAGTATTGCTCTTAGAACTTTGTGGCCCGCGCTTGAGGGCTTATCTGAAGCCTATACGCTGTGCGCTACTGCATCTCACAACATTTGACATTCTCTCTTCCTCTAACTGCGGCTCTACGTTCTGCTGGATGATTGACTGGCTTCCGTTCTGTGCGAGGTTTGGCATCCAAAGAACCTTTCTCTTCAAACTTCCGGATCATTTTACGTAAACCATTTGCAGTCTTTGGCTCAGGTTTTAAGCCCTTTAACTTACTCAGTGTTGTTAAAGCACGGCTGTTATTCTGGTGAAACAATTTTACAAGAAGTGCATGATCTTTCGGTGGCAGTACCGTTGCGTTTAAATACATTGACTACTCACCTCCAGTTAAATGACGCATTCAGCAGACGTCTGCTTTTATAGCAGCTTCCTTCCAAGCATGTCGCATTGCGGGCACTTGTAATTTGCTCATTTGGACGGTGACAGCGTTTAGAATTGCAGCTATTCATTGTTACGTGTGTATACAGCGCCACTGATTCCATGGAGCCATAGACATAGCCAAGAAGAAGGGTCCTCGAGCCCGGACCCCACCCTGAGGTGGACTAAGTACGAAATTAAAGCGATATATATGTATACTTGTCAATACAGTGTATATACTGTATATATATACATGTATATACACTATATTGACAAAAGTCACCGGACACCCAGAAAAGAAACACAACATAGCATTTATTGACAAACATTAGTACAGTGTCGGTCCACCTTTGGCCTTAATGCATGCACTGACCCTTCGATGACGTGCTTTCGATAAGGTTTTGGAACACAGCGATGGGTATGAGCTTCCATTCAGTACATAATGCTGCCGCTAGCTGTTGCTCAGTAGTTGGCCTTGGTTTCAAACTTCTTATGCGGCGCTCTAATTCATCCCATAGGTGCTTTATGGGATTAAGATCAGGGCTCTGTACTGGCCAGTCCATACACGATACGGAATTATCGTTAAACCACGCCGTAACAGTCCTTGCTTTATGGCTCGGTGCATCATCCTGCTGATACCAACAAGACTCGGTTCCATAGTATTGCCACTGAGTTGGTAGGGCATAATTGTCCAGAATATCGAGGTAGGATTGCTGATTAACAGGTTTGTCCACGATAACCAATGGGCCGGGACCATGCCACGAAAAACACCCCCACACGATTGCACTGCCAGCTCCAAACTTGACCGTAGGAATAATACGCTGTGGTAAACAGCGTTCCCCAGGTTAGTAGTATAAGACCGCGCTTGATAACCCTTTTCGGTGGCAACACTTCCAGTCACGTGACGGGTGGGCGGTTCCATCCGGTCTCTCTCGGCGCGAGGGAGAAAATACGATGGCAGCGCCCTCTGGTGGTGGTTCGCGAAAATGTACAGCACCATCTGTCGGTATTTTTTGAAATTAATTTCAATATGGTGATTTTTTTTATCGTCGATGTTGACGAAGCCACTTTTAATTCTGGGAAATTTCTCAGCCATTTTGATTTTGTAACTGTTTTTAGGGTGGTGGTAGGAAATTTTATTTTAAGTGGACTGGGGAAATTTTTGAAACCACGGATTTATGTTCGGAAAAAAGCGAAGACAGGGTTTGGAACTACATGGGTTCGAACTTGGGCCGTTTATGATTGCAGTCTGAAGCTCTACCGATGTGACTACCGAGACATTGTTGGGGTTGGTCAAAGAGATTGATACATATGATTCGCGTAATGGAGGAGGAGACTGCCTGAAGTTTCTGTTGGCCCTCTTTAGATTTAATGCAGGGAGGAGAGCGTATGAGCTTATTAAATAATTTTTCATGCCGTATTGTTCTTTTTATTCACGAATTTTCAAATGTAAGGCGTTCTTTAAACTCCCCCCCCCCCCCGACGTGATTCATACGCGTTTAATCTGGTTCATACATTTTCTTATGAAATGAAGGACTTTTTTTTTTTTTACGTTTAGAATTATTTTTCTTTAGGGATTTCTTGTAATTAAATATAATCAGTCAGACGACCTGTGAAATCTTTTTTTCATAACTTTTTCTACGTAACATGTTGTTTTTAGTAATTGAAATTTTTTTACTGTATTTTTGTTCATGTTTTATCTTGCAAAATGAAGAACTTTATTTATTTTTTTCTTCATGGGTTTATTATATTTATTCTTTCTAAAACAGGACATATTAAATATTTTCGTTATTTATTCTGAGCAACGTGTTTTCAAAAATTCAGATTTTTGTATTGCAACAATTTTTCGTAGGGTTATTAATTTTAATTTTCTGTAGAGGGACGAAATTTAGTTTTTCGTGCGTAATTGTTCTAAACGTTACGTTATGCTTTGAGAACTTAAAATTTTTTGATCTGTTACGATCGTGTTTAAGCTCGATCATGCTTGTGACCACGTGTCTGTCATTTTATAAAACGAGAGCTCATTGAGAAACAACGTACCCCCCTCCCCTACGGCTGCCGGGTTGGGGGGGGGAGTCGTTAGTGTGGTGAAACGGTTGACGAAGATAGTATATTGACCGGTACCAACGATGAGCGTGTGACCACGTGTTTGCTTTTTTTTTTTTTTTACGACATGTTGGCTTTTGTGTGCCTCATATTCCGACTTGTTAGCTTTGTGTGATTTATATTCCGAGATGGTTTTGTGTGACAAAAGTATTACCAAGGTAGTAGGGGTAATGAACGTGGTCGGAGCACGTGATACATGTATTTCTGCGTTGACGTCATTCTCCTTAAGGCTGCATACAAGTGTCAACTGGTGTTGTGCGTGTTCGTGCTTGTACCGACTCTCGTCTCATGCTTTGGTTCCATCCGTTGCTAACGGCCACAGGATAGTGCCCGAGGGTTTCTTTCATTTGATCTATTTCTTTCATTTGATTGGCTGTTTGTTTTCGAACATGAGTACTACAGGTATCACTTCATTTCAGTATTTGTCTTCGATCGATGCAGAGCTTTCTAGCCTTCCTGGAATTCCTGTTTTGTTCAATATTTTGTTATCATGGCAGCTGTAAAATCTATTGGAAGTTCTTCGATGATGCTGTATATGGATAATTTGCCAGAAAATTGTTTCCATCTAGAGATAATATCTTCGTTTACGTATCTTCATGTGCTCATCAAGTCGGCGTGCACATCAGAGAATTTCAATGCTATGGCAAGCAATGCTATCCAAGCAAATCTGGTATTTGTATGTCTTTAGATCAATGGCGTGAAATGATGGATGAGAAGGACACTATATCACGTCATCTAGCCTATGGAATATCGGCTCCTAATTTTCATTCTCGCGGCTTCTGAAGGTAAAAGTTATGCCACAAACTCATGAAATCAGTATCAGTAAAGAAATTTATAGTTGGAAGGCTGTGAAAATGTACAAATCGAATATTCTTCTCTGAAAATCTGTGGAAAGAATTACTTCATATTTCTTTCAGTGTATGGCATCAGGTGGTAATAGAATTTTACCGAAATATACCTTTTCATACTATATTCCAAGGAAGAGATACAATCGAATGGACAAACCCTGACTAGCAATTTCACATCACCAGAGCAAGTGAAATGCTAATTAACGAACTGAAAATGGTTCTTACAAATGCAGTAGTTGAGTATTTGAAAGAAACATCTAGATCAAAGTCTTTAGATTTATCTGAAGTGTATTGTGATGACGAACATTTCTGCACAGCCTTTTTAGGAATAGAATGTAGTAAAATTGCGGAAAAATATCTCGAATCCCTAAAGAAGAAACTTGCTATCGTTTGTAACGGATGCTTTTTTACAAGCAATAGATCTACAAATTATTTTGAGTATGATCAAGGCAGAAATTCGTGAAAGTGACTTGGAATAAGAAATCGTACGTAAAGCAAACATCTACACAAAGAGAAAAGAAAAACCAAAGGCCCTTTTAAGGGCCACACAATTTTATCAAAAGGATTATCATAATCGTACATTTTTTCAATATTTGTGTGTGTATGTGGGCTATTATGTAGCAGTTTCATGTTTTATTTTGAACTTCTAGCATAATTTTTAAAAGTTATATGTATTAAGAGAAACAGTGTCTTTGATATGAATCACCATAATTTGATACATTTTGATAGGCAACATATCAAATGTATCAACTCAGTGATTTTGTTTGTTTGTTTGATAATTGAAAATATTTCTCTGTTTGAATTTGTGCAAATATGATCTTTTTTCTTTTGATTCCGTTTCACATTACCCTAGAGGTGCTAATGCTCCCCGACCTGGCAACACACTTTCGTCAAGGCTATTCATGTTTGCACCCGATAAACATCTTGTCAGCCACGTGGTGCTAAACAACCACATGACGCGCGGTGGGGTTCCAGTTCTTTGTTTATCCTCTTAACTCGTAGAATAGGTAGGTACATGCACAAGAGTATTGTGACTATTGGTTAATCCCCTAAAGCTCTTTTGGAACAGTATGTGCTCAAGCTAACACAAAGAGGAACAACGGGTACGTATTAGTGTAGGTAGGTTTCGGAACTATTACATAATCTCTAAAAATTGTTTGATCGTCGATCCTACCCCTTGGGAGAAAGTACGTGTTCACAGGCAGACAAAGAAAACGCTAAGGGGGGTAACGGTAGCTGCTTGTAGTAGGGTAACAAAGTTATTTGTTAATCCTCAAAACATGTTCTGTGCAAGTAAGCACGTGTTTAAGGGCAAAGAAATGCAAAAACGTGTCGTTATTTATCGCTGACATATGCTGTCACCCTCATTTACTGTTCAGACGGAGTTCTGCTACACTCGAGTTTTTCTTCGTGCGTTTTCTTTCCAAGTCAATTTTAGTGTTTCTTCACTGTTCCTTAAGTTTGCAAAATGAAAATGATCAATTTACTATCTTGGATGTATTAGAGCTGCAAATTAAGCATCAGGTTCTGCTAAGAGTTAGAAAGTATTTTTTGAAGAAACAGAAGATGGTCTTCCTGAAACACAGCCACAAAATCATTCAATGGTTGATATTTCTAAGAACTGTGTTTCGTCGGATATTTTACTAGTCGTTCAGTCTAGAAATTCTGGGGACAGTGAAATTGTAGTGGTGGAAACAGTGTTACCTTCAGGACAAATACTTCAAGAGGATCCCTCCGAAGCACCATTATTCCCTTGGTGGAGGGAGGTTTGTAATTGTGATTGATTTTAGGTTTGTAACTGTGAGTGATTTTATTTTTATATTTTCTGAAATGAATAAAAATTCATTTCAGAAAATATTATTCCTGCGGTGTTACATACAAGCCATCAAAAACATTAGTAACAATGACACCAGCAACGTTCTACAAACTCAAAATTTCAAACATGATGCCAGGAGAAGAGATAGCAATAGGATTTAATAAAGAACTGTTTATGCCTTACCTTCACCTCATAAAGGACTACAAGTGAAGTGGCAAAAAATGTATGTTGAAACAAATGAAAGTTCTGTTTTGCTCCGGGAGGAGTCATCTTCACCAAAGAACAATTTGAAAACTTGCAAAATGATGTCGTGGCAGATTCCGTCGCAGAGTTATTGTTTGGCGGAGCCTTTCAAACTTCGGTTTAAAAAACACGAGACTCCCAGAATAAATGCACCAAGTCAAAAGATGATACATTATTAGTAATTTTTTTCAAAAAGGCTGCCACCAGAGCAGTAGAGGAATGTATGGAAAAGTGTTTACTATGAATGTAGATTACCTCTGGAACTCAACAACCAAACCGAGCAGCGCATGACTGTATTAAGTCATCAAGCGAAGACAAGTGGGTATTTTACAAAGATGACGCAATTCCCTACTTTAGAACCAAGATTTCTCGCCGAGTCGTTTGTTGCAGAAACTAACGAAATGAAACTTTACATTCCAGATATATTTCTGAATTCTCTTTAAAGAAAAGCGGTACTGAATGAGGTTAGCGCTATCTACGTAAACAGGTGATAAAAACAAACAAAAAACAGTTTTTAGGGATTCGACTTACGCGGAAACCACTTAAAAATAAAACGCATTAGGATTCCTACCTCTTGGGTGATGTGGAAATGGAATAAAAAGAAGAAAGAAAAGAACACATTTACACAATTCACCCACAAGAATAAAAAAAATCGTCTGTTTAAAATGTTGCTTTAATTAAAATCTTGAAATGGTATTTTTGCACGCCCACTAACTTCCATGTTGTGAGAGCAAGCTAATAGAAGTCTTTCAGAAAGCATTTATGAAGGTATTTGAATCGTTGATTTTTCTAATAGTCAATATTTTAAACGTTCGTTTTTCCAGGAGCCAATATTTGAATGCTTCATTTTCCTAAAAGTCAATGTTTGAATCGTTCGTTTTTCATAAAGTTTGTTTTTGAATCGTATAAATTTTAACGTCAAAAAATGGTTTTGTTGTTCTCACTAAGAGGGCGATTTTTTAAATTTTCGTTTTCTTATAATAGCAAAAATCCCATAGAATAACATGGGAATTGCTATCCAACTAAAAGTCAATATTTGAATCGTTCATTTTTTTCATAAAATTCGTTTCTGAATCGCATAAATTTTAATAAGACAAAAAAATGGTTTTGTTGTTTTCACTAAGAGAATATTTTTTTAATTCCATTTCCTTATAATCGCAAAAATACCATTGAATAACATGGGAAAACTACCATGCATAAAAAGCTGTTTTGAAACGAGAAAATTCTCTAAAGATCGATTCCGTAAAAGTTGAAAATAGACCAGGTGGAAAATGGAATGTTCTAAAAATGTCTTAAGGAACGAAATGAACTATGAAAAAAATATGTAGGAAAAAATTATTAGCTTAATGACTAGTTTTTTTTTAAAAAATAGAGAAAAAATTCAACTCAAAGAATGACACTTTATTTTCTTTCATCTGATTTTAATAGAGAATCCATCGATATGACACAGGATTCAAATTTTTACACATTTTCTTAGTTTCTGTCTTTTTCCGTTTAGAAGTTGCAACAGAATTTCCTTTTTGCACAGGATCTTTTAACATTTGTTTATTTTTAATATACTTTGTTGCCAAATTAATATCCCTTAATGCCTTTACAAATTCAGGAGGTAGTTGCAGCTTAGAACCTTTGCTTCGAAACATGGAGTCTACGAGATCGACAATATTCGAATTTTCCACAATGCGCTCTCGGACTTGGAGTTCTGCTTTGGGGCTCCATCCAATTATGTCAGAGTTTGTTTTATAGATATCCAACACATTTCTTGCATAGCGTTTCAATTTAGTAGGAACGGCTTGTATCACAAGATCTTCCACATAGTGTTTTCTTTCTCTCCTTTGAAAAGCTCTTCTTTCGCTGGTTCTTCAGTTCTCAACGGGGTTTCATGAGATGTTACCGGAGGATTGAAGCTGGATACATGAATGCGTTTATTCAAGACTTGGTTATATAATTTCACTTTTGCTTCGTCAGACTCTTTGCTTTGCAGAATTTTTTTCATTTCTTTGTTCCAAGTCCGTTAGCGTTTCATCTGTTGGCATATGGCGAGAAATCCGTTCTTCGGGAATCAGAACTATTTTCTTGGTGAATTCCATTATTTCGTAAGCAAAGCATAAGTACACCTTGCGAGCTCTTTCTCTAAAAGATGCCTCTGTATAAAGAGGAAACTCCTTATTCAAAAGGAGATTTTTAGGCGTGTTGATTCCTGCTGCTCTCGGTCGTTAGCACGCTGAGAGCAGCAGGAATCAACACGCCTAAAAATCTTCCTTTTTGAATAAGGAGTTTCCTCTTTTATACAGAGGCATCTTTAGAGAAAGAGTCGCAAGGTACTTATGCCTTTGCTTACGAAATAATGGAATTCACCAAGAAAATAGTTCTGATTCCCGAAGAACGGATTTCTCGCCATATGCCAACAGATGAAACGCTAACGGACTTGGACAAAGAAATGAAAAAAATTCTGCAAAGCAAAGAGTCTGACGAAGCAAAAGTGAAATTATATAACCAAGTCTTGAATAAACGCATTCATGTATCCAGCTTCAATCCTCCGGTAACATCTCATGAAACCCCGTTGAGAACTGAAGAAAGCGAAAGAAGAGCTTTTCAAAGGAGAGAAAGAAAACACTATGTGGAAGATCTTGTGATACAAGCCGTTCCTACTAAATTGAAACGCTATGCAAAAGAAATGTGTTGGATATCTATAAAACAAACTCTGACATAATTGGATGGAGCCCCAAAGCAGAACTCCAAGTCCGAGAGCGCATTGTGGAAAATTCGAATATTGTCGAGTAGACTCCATGTTTCGAAGCAAAGGTTCTAAGCTGCAACTACCTCCTGAATTTGTAAAGGCATTAAGGGATATTAATTTGGCAACAAAGTATATTAAAAATAAACAAATGTTAAAAGATCCTGTGCAAAAAGGAAATTCTGTTGCAACTTCTAAACGGAAAAAGACAGAAACTAAGAAAATGTGTAAAAATTTGAATCCTATGTCATATCGATGGATTCTCTATTAAAATCAGATGGAAAGAAAATAAAGTGTCATTCTTTGAGTTGAATTTTTCTCCTATTTTTTTAAAAAAACTAGTCATTAAGCTAATAATTTTTTCCTACATATTTTTTTCATAGTTCATTTCGTTCCTTAAGACATTTTTAGAACATTCCATTTTCCACCTGGTCTATTTTCAACTTTTACGGAATCGATCTTTTAGAGAATTTTCCTCGTTTCAAAACAGCTTTTTTATGCATGGTAGTTTTCCCATGTTATTCAATGGTATTTTTGCGATTATAAGGAAATGGAATTAAAAAATATTCTCTTAGTGAAAACAACAAAACCATTTTTTTGTCTTATTAAAATTTATGCGATTCAGAAACGAATTTTATGAAAAATGAACGATTCAAATATTGACTTTTAGTTGGATAGCAATTCCCATGTTATTCTATGGGATTTTTGCTATTATAAGAAAACGAAAATTTAAAAAATCGCCCTCTTAGTGAGAACAACAAAACCATTTTTTGACGTTAAAATTTATACGATTCAAAAACAAACTTTATGAAAAACGAACGATTCAAACATTGACTTTTAGAAAATGAAGCATTCAAATATTGGCTCCTGGAAAAACGAACGTTTAAAATATTGACTATTAGAAAAATCAACGATTCAAATACCTTCATAAATGCTTTCTGAAAGACTTCTATTAGCTTGCTCTCACAACATGGAAGTTAGTGGGCGCAAAAAATACCATTTCAAGATTTTAATTAAAGCAACATTTTAAACAGACGATTTTTTTTATTCTTGTGTGAATTGTGTAAATGTGTTCTTTTCTTTCTTTCTTTTTTATTCCATTTCCACATCACCCAAGAGGTAGGAATCCTAATGCGTTTTATTTTTAAGTGGTTTCCCGCGTAAGTCGAATCCCTAAAAAACTGTTTTTTGTTTGTTTTATCACCTGTTTACGTAGATAGCGCTAACCTCATTCAGTACCGCTTTTCTTTAAAGAGAATTCAGAAATATATCTGGAATGTAAAGTTTCATTTCGTTAGTTTCTGCAACAAACGACTCGGCGAGAAATCTTGGTTCTAAGTAGGAATTGCGTCATCTTTGTAAAATACCCACTTGTCTTCGCTTGATGACTTAATACAGTCATGCGCTGCTCGGTTTGGTTGTTGGAGTTCCAGAGGTAATCTACATTCATAGTAAACACTTTTCCCATACATTCCTCTACTGCTCTGGTGGCAGCCTTTGAAAAAATTACTAATAATGTATCATCTTTTGACTTGGTGCATTTATTCTGGGGGAGTCTCGTGTTTTTTAACCGAAGTTTGAAAAGGCTCCGCCAAACAATAACTCTGCGACGGAATCTGCCACGACATCACAGGCATTTTGCAAGTTTTCAAATTGTTCTTTGGTGAAGATGACTCCTCCCGGAGCAAACAGAACTTTCATTTGTTTCAACATACATTTTTTGCCACTTCACTTGTAGTCCTTTGCGAGGGGTGAAGGTGTAAGGCATAAACAGTTCTTTATTAAATCCTATTGCTATCTCTTCTCCTGGCATCATGTTTGAAATTTTGAGTTTATAGAACGTTGCTGGTGTCATTGTTACTAATGTTTTTGATGGCTTGTATGTAACACCGCAGGAATAATATTTTCTGAAATGAATTTTTATTCATTTCAGAAAATATAAAAATAAAAATCACTCACAGTTACAAACCTAAAAATCAATCACAATTACAAACCTCCCTCCACCAAGGGAATAATGGTGCTTCGAGGGATCCTCTTTGAAGTATTTGTCCTGAAGGTAACACTGTTTCCACCACTACAATTTCACTGTCCCCAGAATTTCTAGACTGAACGACTAGTAAAATATCCGACGAAACACAGTTCTTAGAAATATCAACCATTGAATG
The DNA here is from genome assembly GCA_039090855.1 of Macrothele yani. Classification (NCBI taxonomy): domain Eukaryota; kingdom Metazoa; phylum Arthropoda; class Arachnida; order Araneae; family Macrothelidae; genus Macrothele; species Macrothele yani. The sequence continues at coordinate 107,410,083 of CM077004.1, read as the reverse complement.
ATTTTGTTACTGTGTTTCAGGAGAGACCATCTTCTGTTTCTTCAAAAAATACTTTCTAACTCTTAGCAGAACCTGATGCTTAATTTGCAGCTCTAATACATCCAAGATAGTAAATTGATCATTTTCATTTTGCAAACTTAAGGAACAGTGAAGAAACACTAAAATTGACTTGGAAAGAAAACGCACGAAGAAAAACTCGAGTGTAGCAGAACTCCGTCTGAACAGTAAATGAGGGTGACAGCATATGTCAGCGATAAATAACGACACGTTTTTGCATTTCTTTTGCCCTTAAACACGTGCTTACTTGCACAGAACATGTTTTGAGGATTAACAAATAACTTTGTTACCCTACTACAAGCAGCTACCGTACCCCTTAGCGTTTCTCTTTGTCTGCCTGTGAACACGTACTTTCTCCCAAGGGTAGGATCGACGATCAAACAATTTTTAGAGATTATGTAATAGTTCCGAAACCTACCTACACTAATACGTACCCGTTGTTCCTCTTTGTGTTAGCTTGAGCACATACTGTTCCACAAAGAGCTTTAGGGGATTAACCAATAGTCACAATACTCTTGTGCATGTACCTACCTATTCTACGAGTTAAGAGGATAAACAAAGAACTGGAACCCCACCCGCGTCATGTGGTTGTTTAGCACCACGTGGCTGACAAGATGTTTATCGGGTGCAAACATGAATAGCCTTGACGAAAGTGTGTTGCCAGGTCGGGGAGCATTAGCACCTCTAGGGTAATGTGGAAACGGAATCAAAAGAAAAAAGATCATATTTGCACAAATTCAAACAGAGAAATATTTTCAATTATCAAACAAACAAACAAAAATCACTGAGTTGATACATTTGATATGTTGCCTATCAAAATGTATCAAATTATGGTGATTCATATCAAAGACACTGTTTCTCTTAATACATATAACTTTTAAAAATTATGCTAGAAGTTCAAAATAAAACATGAAACTGCTACATAATAGCCCACATACACACACAAATATTGAAAAATGTACGATTATGATAATCTGATAAAAATTGTGTGGCCCTTAAAAGGGCCTTTGGTTTTTTTTTCTCTTTTGTGTAGATGTTGCTTTACGTACGATTTCTTATTCCAAGTCACTTTCACGAATTTCTGCCTTGATCATACTCAAAATAATTTGTAGATCTATTGCTTGCAAAAAGCATCCGTTACAAACGATAGCAAGTTTCTTCTTTTTAGGGGATTCGAGATATTTTTCCGCAATTTTACTACATTCTATTCCTAAAAAGGCTGTGCAGAAATGTTCGTCATCACAATACACTTCAGATAAATCTAAAGACTTTGATCTAGATGTTTCTTTCAAATACTCAACTACTGCATTTGTAAGAACCATTTTCAGTTCGTTAATTAGCATTTCACTTTGCTCTGGTGATGTGAAATTGCTAGTCAGGGTTTGTCCATTCGATTGTATCTTCCTTGAATATAGTATGAAAAGGTATATTTCGGTAAAATTCTATTACCACCTGATGCCATACACTGAAAGAAATATGAAGTAATTCTTTCCGCAGATTTTCAGAGAGAAGAATATTCGATTTGTACATTTTCACAGCCTTCCAACTATAAATTTCTTTACTGATACTGATTTCATGAGTTTGTGGCATAACTTTTACCTTCAGAAGCCGCGAGAATGAAAAATTAGGAGCCGATATTCCATAGGCTAGATGACGTGATATAGTGTCCTTCTCATCCATCATTTCACGCCATTGATCTAAAGACATACAAATCCAGATTTGCTTGGATAGCATTGCTTGCCATAGCATTGAAATTCTCTGATGTGCACGCCGACTTGATGAGCACATGAAGATACGTAAACGAAGATATTATCTCCTAGATGGAAACAATTTTCTGGCAAATTATCCATATACAGCATCATCGAAGAACTTCCAATAGATTTTACAGCTGCCATGATAACAAAATATTGAACAAAACAGGAATTCCAGGAAGGCTAGAAAGCTCTGCATCGATCGAAGACAAATACTGAAATGAAGTGATACCCTGTAGTACTCATGTTCGAAAACAAAACAGCCAATCAAATGAAAGAAATAGATCAAATGAAAGAAACCCTCGGGCACTATCCTGTGGCCGTTAGCAACGGATGGAACCAAAGCATGAGACGAGAGTCGGTACAAGCACGAACACGCACAACACCAGTTGACACTTGTATGCAGCCTTAAGGAGAATGACGTCAACGCAGAAATACATGTATCACGTGCTCCGACCACGTTCATTACCCCTACTACCTTGGTAATACTTTTGTCACACAAAGCCAACATCTCGGAATATAAATCACACAAAGCCAACAAGTCGGAATATGACACACAAAAGCCAACATGTCGTAAAAAAAAAAAAAAAAGCAAACACGTGGTCACACGCTCATCGTTGGTACCGGTCAATATACTATCTTCGTCAACCGTTTCACCACACGCTTACGACTCAACCCGGCAGCCGTAGGGGAGGGGTGGGGTACATTGTTTCCTCAATGAGCTCTCGTTTTATAAAATGACAGACACGTGGTCACAAGCATGATCGAGCTTAAACACGATCGTAACAGATCAAAAAATTTTAAGTTCTCAAAGCATAGCGTAACGTTTAGAACAATTACGCACGAAAAACTAAATTTCGTCCTCTACAGAAAATTAAAATTAATAACCCTACGAAAAATTGTTGCAATACAAAAAAATCTGAATTTTTGAAAACACGTTGCTCAGAATAAATAACGAAAATATTTAATATGTCCTGTTTTAGAAAGAATAAAATATAATAAACCCATGAAGAAAAAAATAAATAAAGTTCTTCATTTGCAAGATAAAACATGAACAAAAAATACGGTAAAAAAATTTCAATTACTAAAAACAACATGTTACGTAGAAAAAAGTTATGAAAAAAAAGATTTCACAGGTCGTCTGACTGATTATATTTAATTACAAGAAATCCCTAAAGAAAAAATAATTCTAAACGTAAAAAAAAAAAAAGTCCTTCATTTCATAAGAAAATGTATGAACCAGATTAAACGTATGAATCACGTCGGAGTTTAAAGAACGCCTTACATTTGAAAATTCGTGAATAAAAAGAACAATACGGCATGAAAAATTATTTAATAAGCTCATACGCTCTCCTCCCTGCATTAAATCTAAAGAGGGCCAACAGGAAATCCCTCAGGCAGTCTTCCTCCATTACGCGAATCATATGTATCAATCTCTTTGACCAACCCCAACAATGTCTCGGTAGTCACATCGGTAGAGCTTTAGACTGCAATCATAAACGGCCCAAGTTCGAACCCATGTAGTTCCAAACCCTGTCTTCGCTTTTTCCGAACATAAATCCGTGGTTTCAAAAAAAATTTCCCACCACCACCCTAAAAACAGTTACAAAATCAAAATGGCTGAGAAATTTCCCAGAATTAAAAGTGGCTTCGTCAACATCGACGATAAAAATCACCATATTGAAATTAATTTCAAAAAATACCGACAGATGGTGCTGTACATTTTCGCGAACCACCACCAGAGGGCGCTGCCATCGTATTTTCTCCCTCGCGCCGAGAGGAGACCGGATGGAACCGCCCACCCGTCACGTGACTGGAAGTGTTGCCACCGAAAAGGGTTATCAAGCGCGGTCTTATACTACTCAGGTTGCCGCGACACTCACACACGGCCATAAGATTGATGGATCATGTATCTGGATTCATCAGTCCATAGGACCCGTTTCCATTGATCTACAGTCCATGATAAATGTTCTTTACACCATGCTAAACGACGAGTAGCATTCCGAGTGGAGATGAAAGGCTTATGAGCAGCCGTAAGACCACGGTAACCCATGGAATGAAGTTCTTTGCGATTGGCACGTGCGCATACCGAAGTTCCAGGAATTTTACTCACCTGTACACTGAGGTCTTGTGCAGTACTCCGTCGATTAGATGTAACGACTCTCCTGAGGTTTCGACGTCCTCTATCATTGATTTTCTTTGGTCTGCTAGTACGTTTTGCTACTTCAGGCTCACCATGTGTCTTCCACTTATTCAGTACTTCCAAAACATTTGACTGGTGCATGTTTAAACGCCTCTCGGTTTCTCTTACGGACAACCCACTAATACAGTATAACATCCAACAATCTTTCCTTTCTCAAAGTCAGTTCTCTCCCGCCGCGACATTTTCACTCAACCTCACAGTGTGATATGATCGCGGTCAGCTGCAGGCTTGTTTTTATACCGTTTTCAGCTGTACCGCGCATCTTAACAACGCAGCGGATGTGTTCATTTGCTTTTGAAGGGGTGTCTGGTTACTTTTGTCAATATAGTGTAAATATATATTGAAAAAAGTAAAAATGTTTTCCCAGTAATGTTTTTTTTTTTACTTTTAAAGATTTTTGGCTTATTCCCACTTGGAGTATATTTTTTCGAGAGGCTTTCACCGATGAACCAAATCCATGGACTCCCCACGCCCTTAAGAAATTTCTGGCTACGTCACTGCATGAGCCGAGTTTTGGAACTAATTTTTGTTTTTCCGTCAGACAAAATTGCATCGCCTCAAGAGTCATATCAAATGTGAAATCATTCCGTGCAATAATTTCACCAGTAGCACCCTTAGAAATGTGAACTTTAATTACGGAACACCCTGTACTTGGGTTTGAATTGAGTTACTCTTCGTGTCCTTGAAAGTTACGTTCTGCGAGGACACAAACAAAGATGAAACGGGGAGACTTCGTTCAGCAAAATTTTTGAAAAACATGCATGGCAAAAAAAGGTCTAAATAAAAAAGGGGGAAACACAACCCAGCAAAAACAGTCTTGCTGGCCCAGCACTATGTTGCCGCTGCCGAACCGTCAATAAAATGTCCGGGCGGCCAACAGCTGGAACCCCATCAGTTGTCATATGCCACAACAGAGCCATCAGTTGTCCATCACATGCAGTAGCTGCCACAAGTGGCCCTTCAAGCACGTGCCAGAAATGATGGCTAGCCTAATGTGGTCCGCTAGTGGCAGCTGGCAACCACGGGACGTAACTGGTGGCTTGCCGAATCTTGTTCGCCAATTCACCAGTGGTAGCCATAATAATGGCAGTATCCCAAAGCTACAATTTTTTTCTTCTACCCTTACGAAGCTTGTGAATTAACGCACTGAGGTGGGGTAATTTTCTCAAAGGACCGGAAAAACACCCGTTTGCATCTGAGTAGATTTGAACCAGGGCCGTTGGCGTGGTAGCTGAGCTCTCTACCGACCGGACTAATTTGCCACGCTCAAGCGCATGCTTAAAGCTGTCTGTTTGGTGTGCAATTTGTAATCGAATGCTTCCCTCTTTCATTTAACAATATTGCGAGGTATTTTTCATAAAAGTCAGTTTCATATAATTGATAAATTAATTTTTTTCAACGTAACGATAGTTTTTTTTTTTCACCTTAAGGGAACTTCATTCATTTTCAAGGAGTGTACATACTTAGAGTCGCTTTCCAAAGTTTTGTACTGTTCTTTGCGTCTTGAAAAGAGATTCTTGAATAAATATATATTTACCTGGGTTCATGTCACATTCTGTTACATAGTTAACGTTGTGTCTTTCCTTTCGGTTTTCCGAAGCTACATTTGTTTTAAAGAGTAAAGATATTTTATTTTACTTCTCGTTATTTTTAGAAGCGAATTCCTCCGAGTCTTATATATTCAGCCCATGGATGGGTACACCACATAGCGTTGCTTTTTTTTTTCTTTCAAATAATTAATAAATTTTGTACGCGTATAATTCTTTTTTTTTTTTTTCAACAAACGTTGTTTTAATAGTTTTTCAGGATATTTGTTTCAAGCGGTTTCAAATATTTTCTTGTTATTCATACTCCATTCCATGAATTGTTATTCATGGGAATGGAGTGGGTGTATTTCATGACTGTAATCTAGTATTTCGCGGCTTAATCTGATATCTTCGTCGACGTAAAATTTAATTAGGAAATTAATTCGCCTCCCCACATATGGATTTTTTTTCTTAATATCCACTAAAATAACACGATGGCGATAGCGTCGTCTTCAACTAACTGGTTCCATGAGAGACACATCAACTGTTGCTTCTGCGCATGCGCAGTCCCGTTGCTTCCACCTGCTGTTGGGGTTGCATTGGTTGCCAGCAACGGGCCACTAGTGGCACTTGCTTGGAGGCCCACAATTCACGGCGATGCTGCAGGGCCATCAATGGCTCGCCAACTGATAGCGCTGCCACCAACGGACCACTACCCGGCCGTGAGCGGCAGATTTCAGCCAGCAGTGATGGCCAGCTGATGCCCAGCAGTGACCCATCACTGCCAGCTGATGCCCAGCAGTTTCCCAGCACTTGTGTTTTTGCTGGGAAGAATCGTTTTTCTGTGGAATTCGTAGCTTTTATAAAAATCTGTATTTATCTAAGGCGTTCTATGACACGACTACTTCTGTGACAGGATGTTTGGAAATGTTCAATTCATATAAGATTTCGGAATTGGTTTCACTTTAAATGCCTGGGTATTTAATATTAGCGAACTAACTCGTTCGATCTTATTTTCCTTTATTATTTTTTTACTTTGTATACATGCAGCCCAAGAATGTGCGGCAGGAGAGATTTTGTTAGCGAACGCATTTGCAAATGTGGGAAATAGGATCAAAATTTATTTCGGTTTCCGAGCAGTTGTGGAATGCAGGGAGATGCTTCCTCCAACTCACGTTTCCGTAAAGTGTCCGTGTTAGAGACAGATCTTCAGATAAAATATAAGTTAAATCTCCTGATAAATATTATTGACACACTCGGCAACATTCTTGACAGGAATGTTATCGCCGAAGAACAACAAACAAAAAAGTGTCAACACTCTGGATTCTATTTAAGCTGAAAATTCTCTGTAAGATTCAGAAAATCAAGTTGACTAGCGGATCGTGGAGAAAGACCTCCCTCTTCCTCGCCGAAAATGAAAAGAACAAATATAAACCAATCTATTTTAATTAGACCTATTTCAGGGCTCTGTGACTTTGCAGATTATTTTATGTGCAAATATCATAAAGTAATCATGTCGTAAAAAGGTGATCGAGAAAAAATCCTGAAGCTAAAACGTCACTTTTTTTTATTGGCTTGTTTCGAGGTTTGACCACCTCCATGAGTGTCTAAGACTGGAAGGGTGTCCAGCGTTCTTTAATGTAGGGACTTGGCTTCATATCCAAGCAAGCTGCAGGCACACTGCACTACACTAGCACTAGCACCGGACGACCCTACAAGTAGTATTTGCATTTTTAGCCCGCAAACCTGTTGTTGCGCAATTTATTCACTGCAAGCTTTTGATTTTTAGCGTTTTGTTTTGTCACAGAGATAAATTGCGTGAACAATTTACAGTGGCGTAACTAGCACAACGTGCGACCCCCCCCCCCTCCCCGGCAAGATTTACTTCAGCACCCCTAAGAACAGTAATTTTCCCAGGATTTCGAACACCAGGGAGGATGCATTTTTCGCGGTGGTTGGGGGAGAGGGGGGGGGGTTAGGAAGTCAAAAAGTAATGGTGGTACCTAGGGTACTGTAGTTTTAACTTTTTAAGTAATAGATTTGACAATACGTGTAATTGCTTTGTCCCAAACTAAAATAAATCACTTGAAGAAATCACCCTCTTACACCTGGCAGATCTGCGGCTGCTGTGAATAAATGTTGACGCCTGTCGTGCATGTAATCCTAGGTAACTGACTGTTTTCCCACATCCTCAACGGGGACTCTCACAGTAGCCTCGCGCTTTTCCTCAGCAGCGCAGAGGAAAAGGAGAGTAATCGTATTACAACCGGAAGTCAAAGAGCCGAACATTTTCAATCTGTAGGACATTCAGTGTTTTAAATGTGAAACTAGGCATTTATTTAGGCAAAGCTAAATATATCTTAAAGCAAAATATGAATATTTGGGTTAATTATTGTGCGTGTTCGAATTTTTTCATAAAAATATAACTGGCAGCAGCAGTATGCCAATTTGTTACCTGTATCTCCCCCCCCCCCCCCCGCTGTTGCGTAGGCTGCGGGGGTGGCAGTTACGCCACTGGCAATTTATCTCTATGACAAAACGTTTGTACGAAATCCTACAAACTGGCTGCACTGTGAGGTCCAGTTCAACGCTTCTGACTGGTACTTCCATCCCTTGGTTCATTTATGAACCAAAAGATGGAAGTACTAGTCAGATTCTGTTTTATTCTATACCAGATCTTCTCGAAAGACGTAGTGCGTGCGTTTTAGAAGACATTGAGTGTGTGTTTTTGTTTTTTTGTTTTTTGTTTGTTAGTTTTTATTCGAGGTTTAACGACCACCGTGAGCAAATCAATGGGCTATAAGCAGTCGCCCGTCTCTAATTTAGGGCCACTGGTTCCAGGAAAGGGAGAGAGCCAGTGCCATAAGACAAACACAACATCCACACCTCACCGTGATTCGAACCCGGACCCATCTCGGACGAATGATCAGAAGCCATCGCTTAGTTTCAATATTCGCTTTTATTCACTTAAAAGAATTACAACAGAACATCCCCAACCTCACACGCAGTGTGAGAGAAGGGAAGAAATAAAACAAAATGTAGATATTTACAATGAAATGGTAATTGTACAAATGAGCAATGACAGGCATTGCATTTTTTGCTGTAAACAGCAGTAGCTCTGGGATAATTATTCATTGAAGTCTTGGAACATCACTGGAGCGAATCAATTTTTACAAGTAATTTGCGCAGTTCTAGTGACGTGGGAATCACTGGTGGCAGAGAGTCACTGTGAGCATGAAGAGAACTGTGTACAAAAGGTGACATCAGCAGGAAGCAAACACAATCCAGTTCCAGGAGGAAACATGGTGAGGGAACAGTAAAAATAGAAAGTTCCGACGTAGGTTTAAGGGTATTAAAACAGCAGATTAACAGTCTGGGCACTAGAAACCCGAAACCAGGGACGACACGGCGACCATGTTTTGAAGAAGGCAGGTAACCGTGCCGTATCATTCGCCAAGGAGTATTCCAGGGTGAGTCTGGCTTTAACCCTGTTGCGGTAGTGTGCAACCAAGGAGGTAGAGAATGTGATAGGATCTGGATCTCGTAACTGTAGCAGGTGAGAGAAAATACTGTAATATATTTAGCTGGGATAAATAAATGCGAACAAATTGGTAAAATAGAGGAGAAACTTGTAGAACTGTGGCCGAGGAAACGATAATCTTCTAGGGTGAGATCACTGGTACAAGAAGGATGTGCAAGTTGGAACATACTGTGAAATAGTGGGAGCAGCGTCGAACAGTAAACAAACATGTGTAAGACGTCTCCAACGATGTTACAAAAAGGACAGAGATCTGATGATACTATATTTCTCCGGAACAAAGTCGAAGGGACAGGCAGTCGACTGTGCAAAAACCTCCAGTGCACATTAAGTTCTGAGGAGAGGGCCTGTGAATGTTGAGCAGTAGACCAGACCGAGGTTAGTGCAAAAGAAGGAACAGATGGGATACGGCAAGGTACCGCAGAAGAAGAACGGAGAAAACGGTACAGGGTGTGGGTGGAAAGGCTGTGGAGAGGGAGGAGGTCACCGGAAAAGGGAATGAAGAACGGGAAAGGGAGAGAGGCAGAGGAAACGGAAAGGAGGCCAGAGGAATCGACTAGGGAAGGAAAAAGTGATTGAAGAGCATGTTTAAGTTGGAGGAAGTTATCAAAGAGTTCGGGGGAGGGCGGGAGGGTGGTAAAAAGGTCGGAAACGGGTTTCCATGAAAAATCGGGGAGGACCAGTTAGGAAACGGAGACTACACCAGCGTGTAGCCATGCGGGGGAAAAGAAAAGGTTGGCAGTAAGGGTATGGAGGACGGAGGAGAAAAATAGAGGCTCGGAAAGAAGATCAAGAGTGGAAGAGGGGGTGACGAATGAGCGGTAAAGAACGAAGGAACTGAGCAGCTTCGTGGTAGACTAGAGGAAAACGGGGGGAATGACAGTGTGAATATCCATCTTGAGAAGAAGATGGACAATGAGGCAGAGATTAAGGAAGGAAGTCAGAATATTAAGCAGAAGAATGAAAGCGGGAGAGTCTGGTTGAACTGTCAAACTTAGGAAATTGAAAAATCTTACAGCTTTATAACGTATGGTAATCTCTGGCATATAGAGGCCACCACAAGTCGAAGGTAGAGATAATACTGAGGAAGATAACCAATGAGTGGATGACCAAACAATGCTGAGCATTGCTGATGTTGTTGCAGTTTGAACGTAGGCTGGTGGCGGTTGTGCAATCAAAGAATAATAAACTAGCGAGAGGATGTGGGTGCCAGCAAGCCGTGCACGACTGTGGTAGGTCAAACAACACTTGAGCTTGGACCAGTAAGCAGCGGTGTGACGTAGTTTCCTGACGAGGGGTCTCCAGGTGGCAGTCGCTGCTGAGACCCGGCTGCCAATGTGCACCCCAAGTATCTTTTGACTGGTGGAAGTCCAATGAGCGCCCCACGGTGCATCGGGGCGATGTCTCCAGGAGCCACACCACAAGCTTGTACAGCTTGAAAGGTATAACGAAGCGCCGGAAGCCGCAGCATACACTTGATACCATGCAAGAACAATTATGAATTGCCATTCTTCTCGGATGAGAACTGTGAGATCATCGGCGTAGGCAGTAAGAACGATAGAATGGTGCCTGGTGCTATGCTGAATGGTGGAGGGGAGGTTGTAGAAGAGAATGGATAGAGCAAAGAAAAGGCTCAAAGACTAGAGAGAAAAGTTGTCCGGAAAGAGGACATCCTTGACGGATGCCCTTACGAAACGGAATGGGGGCTGTAAGGAAGGAGGCCGTCCGGATATGGACAACTGAGTCCTGGTACAGGGCAAGGAGGGCTGTGATGAAGACAGATGGGAAACCGAAAGCAGAGAGCACAGAGGCAAGCCACTGATGACTCACGTTATCAAAGGCCTGTCTCTGATCAAGATTGAGGAAGGCTAAGGGTTCGGAGGACAGGTGGGCAAGGCAATATGAGTCACGGAGGAGATTAATATTAGTATGAATGCTTCGGCCAGGGATGGTGTACGTTTGATCGGGATGTATGACGGTGGGAAGGACAGGGCTCAATCGAAGTGAGAGTATTTTAGTATAAATCTTGTAATCAACATTAAGGATGGATATAGGACGCCAGTTATCCAACTCCAGCAGACACCTCTTCTTTGGAAGAAGAATGATGTGAGCTAGAGTAAAAGCGGGGGAACAACAGATAAGGAAAAAGCAGCTGTAAAGCAAGGCAATAGGAGAGGGTGTAGGAAAAAGGAAAACGTGCGAAAGAAATTAACTGTCAACCCGTCAGGACCAGGTGACGAGTGACAGTTAAGTAAGACTGTGGTACTTCTGCTGGGGTGATAGGCATAGAAAGAGATACAACAAGATGCGATGAAATATGTGGTAAGGCACGAAGAATCGAATCAGCATGGGGAGAACTTGACTGGAACTGAGCAAAACGAGACTGAAAATGTGTTCTAACACCGGAGCAAATGAGAGTGGGGTCATTAGTAACAGTTCCATCGAGTAACTTCAGATTACGGAGGTGATGAGCAGAACGTTTGTGGAATTCCAGTTGTTGAACCTGTTCACATAGATAGTCATTTGGCTGGAGATGAAGGAGCTTGAGGCGATGAAGAGCTTGTTGGGAGACAGGAAGTAGCACGGCACGAAGTTCAGCTTGGTAATGAGAAAACAGCAGAGAGTCAAGATCTAGGGTGGAAAAAATCGAGCGTGCAGCATCAATCTTCATAGAGGCGGTAGTACGTTTTTCGTGGGAATATTGTTTGGTATAAAGAAGAATCCTCCGGGATTTGACATGCAACCAGTGTTGCGAGGGACAAGAAGCAAAAGGGAGCGTATATAAGGCACGTTGGAGCTGCGATTGGATGGAATTTACGTAAGTTGGATCAAGTAAAAGATCATCATCAAGGGTACAAGTTCGGTAGTATTGCCGAGGAGATGGACCGGTGTGAAGACACATTACGACACAGCTGTGGTCGGAAGAAACTGTCGGTGTGTGAGAAAGGGAGATAACTGAAGGAAGAAGAATTGAAGAAACATAAAACCGGTCAAGTCGGGCGGTTTTAGCGGAGGAAGTGGAGTAGGAGCGCCAAGTGTACGAACGAAGAAATGGGTGCAGGTGTCGAAAATAATATTGGAGTTGTAGCTGGTTGATAGCTGTAGAAAGTGCTCGGGTAAGAAAATACCTGATATCCGTGGAACCGTCCATTCTGTTCAGAGATGGCTCAAGGGTGCAGTTAAAATCACCACCTAAGATGATAATATTAGTGGCCCGAAGACCTTGAACACCGGAAACAAAATGCTCAAAAAGGCAATCTGCATACTGTTGATTGCCGGAAACATAGATGTTGAAGACATGGTATCGGAAGTTGTGAAGGCGGAAGGACAGAAGCTGCAGGAGGTCACGATAAATCGGTTTGACCGTTATATCAGTGATGAAGGATCGAAGACGAAAATAGATGGCCACCGTAAGTCCTGCGTGAAAACTAAGTCGATGGACATGGTAGAATTGAAATGGCCAGGTTCGCAACCGGTGGTATGGGGTGTTGGGATGAGAGTTTGTCTCCTGTAGCAATAATATATCCGCATCATGCGGTGTGATATCTTCAAATACTAACGCATTGGTATGGAGGGACGGAGCATCCCTTACAGTTGAAAGAAAGTAATTTTAACGTGAAAGAGGTTGTAGTGGTTGAATATTACTATCAGCACTTCTGTGAAGGCTGGTCACACCTTTCCTTAAGTTATATGTCTGCGCATTAGTGACTGTGTCAATTTTCGGCAAAAGAGCAAGTAGACTCCGAAGTTGGGTGATAATATTAGGAAGTTGAACATTTCGTGATTAAACGCAGTCTGGCTGCTTGAGAGGATGTGACGGTTGACTGAGTATGATAAGAGCAAGATCAAACGGTGCCAGCGGCCCGTCTAATACAGGGAAAGTTTCCAGATATTCTGCGAAAGCTTTTAGATCCAACAATTTTGGAACAGCTGGGGACTTAAGAGATGTAGAAACTGCAGTTGGAGAGAAAGACTGTCGAATTGGCGAACGGGAACGAGAGCAGCGTGGAGAAGACGTCACCGGCGAGATTGAACTCTGTCTAGTACGTTTCAACGTGGGAACGCCGGGAGAAGCTCGTGGGTGTAGGACAGTTAGATCTGACTCCACATTAGGGGATCCAAGGGAAGAAGATGAAGCAACACGACGGAGGGGTTGCCATTCCTTTTCTGAGATAATACCCTCCGAAGAACGTAGAGGTACCACAGCAACAATTGGGTCCAACGATGGAGAGGTGGCCAAAGTTCCCGTAGTAGAGATCGAAGACTTGGAGACTGCAGATGAATCATCATTTGCTGGGGGAGAAGCCTCTGGAACAACAGTAGCATGGATCGAGGACGTCTGTGGAGCCGAACTTGGTGTGGCCAGAGAAACTGGTGTTAAGGGTGGGGTGTTGACTTCGGGCGGTATGGAAATAGGTGACTTGGCAGATACATGTGGACAACGTGACTGGATGTGGCCATATGCCTTGCATTTAAAACAATACAAGGCAGTGACGATATCGATCCGGAAAATCTGCTTCCCTACAACCACAGTGAGGTCAGTAGGGCAGTCAGCAATGGCATCTTCAGTAGGGAACAGGATTCTTGCTTGGCGACGCAGACCTAAGATGTTCCTGTCATCTGGGTCTGTTGGTGCGGAAGACAGAGTGGAAATGGAACCAACTACCTTTCCTCACAGGGAAAGAGCCGCCATTAAGTAATGGTCCTTGATTTCTGGTGGTACGGGGCGCTGAGTAAGCGGGACTCCAGTAAGGTATGATCCCCAACATGCAGTCCGTCAGATAAGACACGCTCCGCAAACTCTGGCTTCGCAAAATAGATGAGAACAGTCCTAGGTTTCCTCGCCATATGGGTGATCGCTCCCTTCGGGAGGATTTGGCGAACGGCTAAGGAGTATTTCTTAAGGCTGGTGTCCGGGAGGGCATCAAAACATATGCCAAGTTTCTGTGTGCGTAAAACCTCTTGCCCAGCAGCTGAAGTTTCCGGAATTTCGATGCGTAATTTCTTGTTGTCTCTAGTGACAATCATATCAAGAAGCATTGTACATGGATTCTTCGCTGTAGAGGAAGATGAACTGGTACCCTTCACAACGGAAGCATAAGGAAGAGTTGCCGTAGGAATGGGCGGAGATGGGGAAGGTCGAGACGCAGTGCTTGCAGGAGCAAATGAAGTACCAGAGCCAACGGATACTGAAGAAATTAATGACGTCACTGTGGGGGAGAATGTCGGGAAATCAACATAAATAGAGTTGGAAGAAGAGGTGGTAACATCAGATAACGCGGCTTGGAAACCAGCTGCGTGAGGTAATGACGAAGACCGAACGTGGCCAGGTGGGGCCGGAGCTTTGCTATCAAGCTTCAGACCTGAACTATCAGATGCGGTCGCCGACCCTGTGCAAAGCCAGGACGAAAAAAGAGTTAGTACAAGTAAAGTTTTACTTACAGGACGTCAAGGTCGGACTCAATCGACACAGATGTTCACAATACAAGAGATACACAACATTACGGCACACACACAAAAGAACACTAACAAACGCAGGTCAAACACGGAGTACAGGTCAACACAACCTTTACAATATCATCGCTTAGACCACTACGCCACCGGGGCGGCCTGAGTGTCCCTGTCGTTTGTCACGAAAATGAATGACAAGTATCTTGAACAAAGAACCAACGTGAAATTTTCGGTAAAACCTGGAAAGGAACCATCGGAAGTGTTCTAAATGTTAAAATAAGTTTACAGGAACAGCACGCGTGTTCGAATGGTGTAAACAGTTTTCAGAAGGAACAGCAGTTTGACAACCGTCCTGGATGCCCAGCAACATCAAAGACAGACGAAAATATGAAAGAAGTGAGAAACTTAGTAAAGAAATGAATGTCGTCTTTTTGTTGGAATGATTTCAGAAGAACTTAACATCAGTAGAGAAAGAAACTGTCTGACCAATTGTGACAAAGTGCGGGCGAGCCTCATTGATGGAAAAGTACGATGGAAATCTCTAGATTCATCGCTTCCCAAAAAGGCACCCATGTCAAAATAAAATTTGAAGGCCATGTTGATTTTTTTTTTTTTTTTTTTTTTTTTTTTACTGCAATGGGATAGTACACCAAGAGTTTGTTTCACTAGGGTAGGCTGTCAACCAAACTTCCTGTCTTCAAGTTTTGGAACGCTTAAGACAGGGAAATCGTCGAGTGAGGCCACATTTTTTCTCAAGTGGATTCTCCAACATGACAATGCACCTTCACACACAACACTTTCTGTAAAGGAGTTTTGGGCCAAGAAATAAATTGAAGTTCTTCAATTCATGCTTATTCATCAGATCTTGCCCAGTGCAACTCTTTTCTTTTTCCAAAGCTGAAAAAGTCCTCAAAAGTTCATGTTACAATACGGTAAAAGAGCCTGAGATACACACGACGACAGTTCCGGCTTCAAAAAATGGCTCAAAGAACTTTTTCGATAGCTGTAAATAACTCTGGAATTCGTGTGTCGTTTAAAGCGGGAATTATTTCGTAGGTGATCACCTTAGTTTTCAATAAACTTCTTCACAAAGTGGTAAATCGAGTCTCATTCAGTTGTCGGCTCTTGTGTCATTGTCATCAGCAGCAGCCATTAGCAATCCACTGCTAGATGAAGGTCTCCACAAGTTTCTGCCACAATTTTCTGTTTTGAGCCAGTCTCCTCCACGTCCCTCCAGCATGCTTTCGTATTTCATCCACCCATCTAACGTGTGGTCTTCTTCTTGGTCTTTTTCTGTCTCTTGGTATCGAGTTTAGTCTTTCAGATGTCAAATAGTGGTCAGTTCTTCCAGAAATATGCCCAGCTTATTGCTATTTCCGGGACTTTACCCTTATCATATCTTCTACTCTTGTCATTCTAATCCACGAGTTCCTTTTCCTATCCTTCCTGGTTACACCAAGCACACAACTCTCTCCTATGCTTCTTTCAGTTGTAGGAAGTGGTGTACATAGTTCTAAGAAAAAAGGTGTCTTAGTGGTGAACGGATTAGGTAAAAATGACTCAAGAGAAGACCCTCAAGAATTTAAAAAGCAATTTAAAATCTGATTTTTGTTTTTATCATTTTTTCTTAATTTGTAATGCTTATTATTCTTATCAATTTATATCAAAGTTGAGTAATTAGGGTAATTTTAAATAAAAAAAAGAATAGATATCAATTAATACACCTAATACAATTCTGAAAGCTTTTATTCCGTCTTTAAACACAACTGGCCACCTAAAATGCAACATCAAGAAGGACACGAGATAGCAAAGCCAGATTTACTGGACACATAACAACAGATACAAAGATGAAACGATTCAGCTTACAGGCCCGTGCGACTTGCGGAACACGTAGACATCAATAGCTAGTGTGGCCCCCATGGCTGGCAATAACGGCCGCTACACGCCGCGGCATCGAACGAAAGAGGCTTTGGATGTGGGCTTGGGGTATGTCGGTCCAGGCTGCTTCCACACGTTGCCACAGTTCATCAGGCGTTGCCGCGGGTGGTGCTTGCCGGGCCACTCGGTTGCCGATCAGCGACCAGACGTGTTCGATAGACGACATATCGGGAGAACAGGCGGGCCACGGCAGCAGTGACACCTGGTGGGCCGTGAAGAATTGTTGCACGATGCGTGTCACGTGCGGGCGCGCATTGTTCTCTTGAAACGTAGCCGCTGGCAGGTCCTGCAGGTAAATGAGGACTACAGGCTCCAAAACGTCGGAGATGTAGCTGTGGCTGTTGAGTGTACCGGTGATGCGTACCAGAGGGGTGCGGTTGTAATATTCAATTGCTCCCAAACCATAACGCCAGGCGACGGACCGTTATGGCGATGCATAATGCAGGCGTCATAGTGTCTCTCGCCGCGGTTCCGCCACGCGCGGATCCGACCATCGTGGTGTTGCAGGCAGAAGCGGGATTCGTCGGAGAAGACAATGTCGTGCCATTCCGTAGTCCAGGTGCGGCGTTCAACGGCCCACTGCCGTCGCACTCGCCGGTGGTGTAACGTCAATGGTAATCGTAGCAATGGGCGCCGTGTGACAAGTCCCCGATCCTGCAGACGACGTCGAACGGTATGTGCTCATACAGGTTGTTGCGCAACACACCCTAATTCCTGCGCTAACGTTCGTGATGTGGTGGTGCGAGCCGTCAATGCCCGTCGCACAACATGCCGGTCCTCTTGTTCGGTGATGTGCCGCGGCTGCAGCAATCCCTCACGTCGGTCCGTCCGTCCTTCCTGCACCCACCGAATGCATACTCGCCTCAATATGGCTGGATGTCGTCCCACACGGGAGCAGATGTCTCGGTACGATAAACCGCTGTCGCGATAAGTCACTATTCGTCCTCTGTCGAACTCCGAAACGTGCTGGAATGACTGCTGTATTCTGCAACGAGGCATCAGGAAGCTTCCCACGCACAGGTCCGGCAGCACAACACACTTCCAGTACTTACACCCCGCCTTTTGATCACCCTTCTTATAGTGCTTCTCGGTGGTGTGCCCGCGCACATGATTTGCATATGCCCTGAAATGCTAATCGTTTGCATGTCCTATCGCGGGCGACGCATGCTGCGAATTTCAGGCCGATCGGATGCTTTCTTCTTGGTGTTGCATTTTGGGTGGCCAGTAGTGTATTTATAGGTGTAAAGAACAACATAACATTAATTACCAAGCTTTCGCTTGTCAACAGACAGCTTTCTCAAGGTACGTTACAAACAGAATGCGTAGAATGCGTAGTGTCTGTTGACAAGCTTGGTAATTAATGTTATTTTCACGTATAAATAAATATAAAGACGGAATAAAAGCTTTCATAAAAGAAAGAATGTTACGTGGAAGTCAGATACCAAGAATATTAAATTTTTCTCTAAATACTACTCTGCTGTTCTAAACGATTCCACATACGTATTTAGTGAAAATATATACGAATCAGTCACAATGAATGCATGTGACTTATAACGCCGCTTTTGCTAAGATTTTGAGGTAGTAGTAGAAGATGTTTTTTGTGTTATTTTTTGGGAGTTTAACGACTGCCATGAACTCAAAGGACGTCGCCCGTCCCTGATTTGAGACCATTCGCATTGGGAATGCGAGCGCACCCATCATTCCTTATCCGGGACTCATACACAGCTCGAGTGCTTAGCCAGATGCCAGTGCCTCTGACCATTCAGCCACCGGAGCGTCATTTTGTGCTACCCATTAGGAATCAGAAAATGAGCTCAGAGAGTTAGTTTTCTTGGAGCCGGTGGCGAGTTTTGTAGAAATGTCATTAGCAACCATAAAAAACTTGTAATTTATTATACATGCGCCAGTTTAATTTTTCTGTGTTGATTTCTTTCCTAAATGTTCAGACTTAAGCTAAGGGGAAAGCAATTTAAGTAGCTTTTGTATAACTTTTGTTAGCTTGATTTACAGCTTTCCATTTTTTTTTATTATTATTATTTTGAGGACTGCCGTCTGGACAAAGAAGTTTCCATTCCCTTTATTTGGTGTGCAACTTAATTCTCGGCCCCTAGCCGCAAGCGATCGTAGAACGTCGGCAAATGTAAATAGATGTGTGCGATAATGGCTGATTGCAGCGCCATCCAACAGCTTTCCAGGCAACCGTAACCGCTCACAGCTGTAGTAACAGAAGGGACGAAAGTTGACGGTGAAAGCAATGTCGTTCGAGAAGCAACATTTGAGGCACTGCCTCCTGTTCGCGTTTCAACTGGAAAAAAAGTGCCATGGAAGCCCAGCAAATGATCTGTGTTGCTTTGGGTGAGGCTACTGTATTCTGCAGTACGTGTAAGAAGTTGTTCTAGCGGTTTAAGCAGGGAAATTTTGATCTCCGTGATGCAGAACGTCCGGGAGAGCCACAGAAAGTTGACGACGAGGAACTGGAACAACTGTTGGACGCGGATCCCTGTCGCACACAGTCAGAGCTCGCCCAGGAACTCGGAGTAACACGGCAAGACATTGCAAAGCTCCTGCACAAGCTTGGACGATTTCACAAGGAGGGCCGTTGGGTGCCCCACCAACTCACAGCTGCGAACAAGTCTAGGCGCTACGATGTTGCTGTGTCCTTGCTCTCCTGATTCAAGAAGAAGGATTTCCTCCATAAGATTTTGACCTGTGATGAGAAATGGATCCTCTACGATAATCCTACACGGCGCAAATCGTGGGTTTATCCAGGTCAGCCTATCACCAGTACCGCCAAATCGAATATCCATGCCAGGAAGTTGTTGCTGTGCATATGGTGGGATCAGCGCGTTGTCGTACACTATGGGTTGCTCAAACCTGGTGGAACGGTCATTGCTGAGCGTTATTGTCAGCAACTCATTTGTGTGAGTGACACAATGGAGGCGAAAAGGCCATACACCGGCAAGAGCAGAAGGTCGGTCCTGTTGCTTCAGGATAACGCGCGTCCTCACACCACGAAAACGACTTTTAACACGATCACCGACCTGGGATGGGAAATTCTATCCCACCAGGCGTATTCTCCTGACTTTGCCCCGTTGGATTACCACCTCTTCGCTCCCTGCAACATCACCTGAGTGTTACGCACTTGACTTCTGTCGAGGAGGTCCACACAAGTATTGATGACTTTATCAACTCGAAACAGCCCTCTTTTTTCCTTAGTGACATTCGGCAGCTCCCTGACCGACTGGCTCAAATGTATCCAACACGACGGGGATTATTTCCCTGATTAGGTACGTATTCGATTTGCTATATCATTTGCTGTCAACGTGTCGTGCCTGTGACTGAGAATTAAGTTGCACACCTAATACAATAGTACCTTTTTGTTCGTAAGAACCCAGCTCCGTGGTCAGACTTGAGTTTCGTTCTTGCAACATGAACATTCGTTTAAGATACGAACATGTTTGAACATAAAATAAAGTATTCCCTATTTTTGCGTTTATGATCATTTTAAAAACTCCTTTGCCCTTCTGCTCTGGAGACTGGTGCTTTCCCAATTAAGCTACTCCGGCAAGGGCTTATTAACACTACTACTTGCCGTCTTGATATGTGCTTTAGCTCTGTAGTACGTCACATATATCCCCCTTTGAGAAAGGAGGAGGCACGAATTCGCAAGTATTGAGCCATGCTCGTCCGGAATTAGCGAGAATGTCTTCTTTCTGTAGCAGGAGAAATTCTCACTAATTCCAGACGATGGGTGGAAGAAGCATCACACATGTTTTCGAAGAACCTAACAGCTAGTACATCCAGTTTTACGCTCAGGACGCCAATGTGAAACCTAAATATTTGCCGGTGGCTGAAATCGAACGAACACCCTGTTGCTCCGGAGCCGAATGCTTTCCTAATTAAGCTACGCCGGCAAGGGCTTATCACTGCTACCTGCCGTCTTGTCATGTGCGTGACCTCTGTAGTGCGTCACATCTTTTACTGTTCGTAGAGTCTGTGTGACTCTGAGTTAAATCTTAATGATTCTCTCTCGCCTTTGATATTTTCCCTAGACGTCATTAAGAGGGAAAAAAGATATTAAAAAAGGAGGGAGAGAGATTGTGAAAATATCAGCTAAGTCCTTTTTCTTCTGTTTAATGCATAGCATTTTCAGACAGATAATTTGCCAAAAATTCCCAATGATTTACTTTTGTGTTATAGGAGGAAGACAATAAGGCATGGATTAGGCACACTGCTCAGAGATGCTTAGATAAGTAAGCTAACTTCGCATTCGCAGATGTCCTTGGAGAACAACCATGAACAATGTTGCCAGTTGTGGATTTTGAATTTACTGCCTCCCACATTTTAACTGCAGCTATATTTTAATCGAAACTGCTGTAACCCTCCGAATTTAGCTAGTGTCTTTTTTTTTTTAACCTCTATCGGAGGACACATACCATTGTCATTTATGTGACGCTTCATCTTTTCTGTTGCATTTTGTATATGGTTTCTTTCCTAGAAGTCACGCCAGTCAGCGGCATGCATTCAATAATCATTTTAATAGTGCCTCTCTTGGGTGCTGCTTGCTTTTTATGCTTAAAGGCTAAACCTTTTACAATTCTTCTTTTCCTAAATGGGAAGCAATATATATTTGTCTTTCTAATTAAAATTGGGCTTATCGTTTACCCTTGTTGACCTCAATCATTCACTAGATACGGAGGAAAGGAATTGGAATTTCCGCAAACTGAACACGTTTCTATTACCGGAAACGCGTGCGCAAATTGTTTCATAATAAAGGTTAAGGTCGCACTCTTGAAAGCTGTGACGTACGCGACATGCTAGTTCGTCGGGCAGTGTTGACAGAATTTTAAATTTTCTAAAAAAGGTAAATTCACATCTTGTATCGCCCACTGTCAAACCTGCTGGGTTGTTGTAGGTGGTCTAATGGGAGCGGGGGGTGGGGCGGAGGAAAGGGGATATCACAGCATCCTTCTCATCCCGGTGAAGAAGAACGGAAGAATATTGATCGTAAGAGCAACAAGCTTGTTCCCTTGACGTCATTCAGTGGTCGCCTGCTGCGTCACTCCGTTACGCCTTCGTTGCTTGACGTCACAGCAGGCCCACGTGATTTGGAAGCTGCTGGATATTTTTAGCGTCATCTAGTAGTTTTTCTTCCTGGGTGTTGAGGCTAAATCGAGAACCATCGGCTTTGTGTAGGCTAAATTGAGTGGGCGAATTAGTTCATTTACCCAAAGCTCGCTTCCCCGTCTCACTGCGATCGATGGGGCTGTCGGGTTTGTTCAGGGAGGTGTGGAATCGATGACAAAGATAGGCGTTTTGGAATTAAAAGGCTCTCAACAAAAGCGTCATGGTTTGACACCCCAGTGCACGCAAATATGTATGGATGAAGATTAATATGTGAGCTTCCATGCGCGCTGGAGCGACGTCGACGAATGTCGAATGCATTTAACGTATTTACATAGTCTCTCAGAAAACCGTAGGGCCATTAATTTTTGATCAAAGTCGAGGGGTGTTTGGTTACTAAACTAAGTCTGCGCGCCTAGGGAAGATACAGCCAAGGAACAGATATTCCTTTGATAATATCTACCGTATACGCTTAAGTTTGGCTGGTAGATGGCAATCCAACGAAAGAACGATTTTGTATGAGTTCTCAAAGACTACGGATTACATGCCAACATTTTTCAGGAAGTAAAATGCGTCATCCCGTTTGCAATGACGTCCACAATGCTCAGTTTAACAACTCTTCGATTGGGATGACTTGGAGTTCCAAAAGGTGTGCACTGCGGTGTATATGTCTTCTGGTGTAAGCGGATCAACTGCACTAGTGTTCTGATCTTATCTCCTTCCCAATCCATGCCCCCCCCCCCCCAAATAAAAACGATTGCAAAAATATATTTTTCATACATGGGATTCTTCCGCCATTTGTGTCGTTATTTGGTTCATTCTCGAGATCGATGCAAAAATGAAGATAATTTTTGTTGGTATTAATGGAAGAAATGCCGTTTCCAGGTGGGTCGTTTCTCCCACCTGGAAACGGCATTTCGTCTTCCAAAACTTCCGAAAACGGGAATTAAACGAAATAAAGATTTTTTTTTCCCGTAATCGTAATTTCTTTTTTCTCACGATGTTGCCTTCGCCCAGTATTGTTGTTAAATATGATTTATTGCATAAATTTATTTCAGCATGAAACTGAGGGCAACGATTTCCGAAAGCGGAAGTTGAGAGGACGCGATGATTTCCTCGCAGTCTTCAAGCATGAGATTCTTCCGTGGATTCGAAGAATTCCACCCATTTCCGTTATCATTTGGGGCATTTTCGAGATCTATGCACAACTGAATGGAAATTTGGAAATTTCGGGGGGGTCGTTTTCCGTTTGACGACGGAATTTCGTCTTTCCAAACGTTCAAAAACGGAAGTTAGATGGAGTGAAGATTTCTTCCGTAATCGTAATACTTTTTTCTCGCGATGCACCTTCTGCCCAGTATTGTTGTTAAATACCATTTTATTCCATAAATATTTGCATTTGAGACTAAAAATATGGGAAACGTTTCTGAAAACGAAGGTTGGACGAAGCTAAGATTTCTTCCGTAATCGTACACCCCCCCCCTCGCGCGATGCTCTCACTATTGTGTGTTGTTGTTAAATGTTACTTTCCCCATAAGTATTTGCATTTAAGCTTGATAAGAGAGGGGAAATTTGTTCAAATTGATGCACTGTGTTTGAAGTATACATATTCTCCAAGTTCTCTAAAATAGTAAAAGCTTTGATATCATGTATTCATGATCCTCAGGCTGAGAGTTCTTTCAGCATGATGGATAAAATGATTGTCATCTGAGGGAATAAAAAAAAGGGGGAAGGCAATCATATCAACAGAAACTAAAATCATGGAATGTATGCTGTGCAGCTGCAGAGTCAACAAAAGGCAAATATGGACATGGAACTTGTTGAGAAGACAGCAATCCGAGAGGAAACTTGAGCTAATGTTCTGGCAAGTATAACAACAAAACAAGAAAAAAATACTGTGTCTAAAGCAATGTTTTAAAACCATAGTATTTTGTTTTGAAATCAGTGATTTTCTATTGTTTTCTATAATACACCGATGTGCTCCAGTTTAATATGTACGTAAATAAATTACAGTGAACGATTCCATCTCATGCTGTGTTATATTCACACTTTTGCGTCATGCGCTCTGATTTTTCATCAGATTCAAAAGTTAGCTTTTTTTGTTTCTTGGTCGGTCTCATGTATGACTTTTATTTCAAAATAATTTTGTATATTATGGATCTTCACGTCATAAGATAGCCTGGCCCGTATTGTACACGTGTGAGAAAATTCGTGTAATCAAACGAGGTCTCTAAGCGACTGCAGAGAAATAGTTCCGTTGCCTACGATCCCCGAGACATCATTCTTTGCGTGCGCGGCAGCAAAAATAGAATGAAAACATTAAATTTCTTCTGGGCGAAAATTTTGGATGCACAATCACTGAGAAGTACACTAGCAAGAGTTTGAAATATTTTCCTGGCCCCAAATTCATTTGAATTATTTTCGTTCACAGATTCTGCGTTTCAGATTTTCAGAACAAAATTTTGCTGCCAGAGACTTCATTTTTAAACTGCTACGACCCCTAGATCTACCGTTCTACGAACAGCTTTCCAACTGAGAAACACTACATTTGGAAACCTAGAGAAATCAAGTATTAATTTCAAATGCTAGAAATACAGGAAGTTAACTAATTTCCCAGACACTTTGGTTTTCCATAGTTAGACTTATGGGCGATGAATTCTGAAATGATTAAAGGCACACAAATTACAGAATTGCTTTAGAACAAATATTCATCGCTACTTTTCATAGCTCCGTCACTGAACTGAAATTTTCGAAAGCAAGTTTAAAGGAAATTTCTGGATATTGTTTCTCGTTTTACGGCGCAGCTATGCAACAGCAGCATGGGAAAAGCTGGTCATGACAGCAAAATGTCTTTACACTTCATTGCTGCGCAACGACGTGTTCTTTTAATTTCTAGTTCTTACACAATTCCTGAAGAAGTAGTTGCATAAGTCCTTAAAAGTTGTTTTAAATCAGAAACAGAAAACATTCTGTTACAAGGAAAATGGGTGAGGCATTAATTATTGAACTTTTCCGCATATTTATATTTAACCTTTAGTATAAACTACTTGTCAAAAACTCTTTCTTATTCTTGTTCTTACATCTGATAGGGGGAATCGCCTTACAACCAGTGTGTTCAGATTCCTCCTGGTGTATTGCATTTTCATATAACTGTAAGTTTTAAATGTGTGCAATAAATAATTGTATTGTATTGTATTGTATAAGAAATCATCACGAAAATGATAACAATTATGCCACGAAAACAGTAAAGTAGCAGGTCAAAATTAATCGCGGAATGGTAGAAAATGCACAGTAGATACCATATGTCTAATTTAGGGATCATCAACCTTTTCAAGGCTACAAGCTACTTTCAAAATCCAAAACTGGCTGCAAACTACAAACATATTTTCCCATATCCCACGTCCCCCGATAGGTGCGCGAAATTGGCTGTTTCTTTCTTTCTTTCTTTCCTTTTTGTGTGTGTGTGTGTGTGTGTGTGTGTGTGTGTGTGTGTTGTTGTTGTTGTTTTAACTGATGCCTTACTACCTATTAAAAAGTAATTTGGCAAGCAAGTCGAAATTCAAGCTATCCAAACATCAGGAAGCAGGTTGCACGTGCAAGCAGTTATTAAGGTATGTGACAAAATTGAAAACAAACTCACCTAATGAGAAGTTTGGCACTGCTGGTCTTTCACAAGGTTTCTAAAACTGTGGTTCGTAGCTTGTAGGCGCCACCCATAAACTGGAATCTAAGTTGGCGTCCGTGATTCTGAGACGGTATTTGTTTTTCAAATATTTCATACCCGAAAAGGTTGATTCGCACAACCATGATGATCGAAAAAGATGAAACAAATGACAAGCCGAGTCAAATATTTTTCAACGTCTGCATTTTTCCAAAACTCCGGGTTTGGCTTTAGTTCAGCATTCTTCTGTTTCGTAATTATCTCCATCTTTAGAGCAGTTGTATCCACGACAAGCAGACGTTTGATCTTACTAGCTTTTGTTTTCAGGTCACCATAAAATGAAGAACAAAAACTGAGTAATTCCGATCGCAGTTTTTGAATCATGTTTATGTGGTTCTTAAGAGCCGCAGATGTTTTCAGCATCGTAAATGATCACTGTTTTCCGAAGAAAAGTGAAGTGTTGTAGATCACCTTTGTTAAAATTTCTTTTCAAAAGTCCAGTTTACTAAAAAAAACTGTATGGATGATATTATGTTTTAAAGTTTCGTGTCTTTTTCCTGCAATTCTAAATTCAGCTCATCTATTTTCTTCCGTAATGTCGGCTAAAATTCTAAAACGTTCTAGCCATTTTCAGTTTTCTAATTTTTCATACTCAGCACTACTTTCATGCAGAAATTCTTTTATTTGCGGGGGTAGTTCTTTCAAACACATAAACATTTTCTTTTTACTCAAACAACGAACATTAGCATGAAAGAGTAAATCACTGATAAGTTGGACTACTGATAGGCAGTCCATGTTAACAGTAAGCACTAGAAAAAGCCGTCTATTTAAAGTCCCTAAAGCTGTTCGCAATTTTAGTGACCCGCTCTACGACTTCATCCATGCTCAGCAATGTGCCGCACAGGGCATGGTGGTGGATAATGCTGTGGTACTCTAAGAGGGGAATGTGTCATGTTTTTGATAAAGAGGTAAGAACTTATTTTGGACACTAGTAACGTTGTCAGTCACAATGCTGGCTAATTTTCTGATTTGCAGCTCCATAACAAAGCTATTTAGAGCGTGTCTGCTCCTCTGGTTGTGCCGGCCAATGTTAATGTTTTTAAAAATTCTTCTTTATTGGAAATATGTTCAAAACACATCTTCACAAGCATGCTGAACTGCGTAGTACCGAGTGTACGTCGTTTGACACTTCTTTTACAAACTGAAGTGCGAAACCATTCAATCTTGAACTGTTTATCCCAGTTGACGGTCTGAATTCGTCACCTAGTAGTGTTAGTTGACAACTGCATCAAACTTCTTCAAACTCCTTTATTATCTCGGCATCAGTGAAGGTAGAAAACTTTTATACGAGGTAATAGTTGCACTCACGTCTTTCTGGAATGACTTTGGAATGTGGACTATGATTCGGCGTGTTAGGCTTTCAGAATTTTAAGGTTTTCGTCCCTCAGAGCAAAATTTATTTCAAACTTTGCATCGAAGTCTGCATGACATGTTTGGTAACGCCTTTGTACCGAACATGACATTTGAAAATGAAAAGTTTCTCACGGCACAAACGCAATTTCCTTTCACATCAGTAAAGAAAAGCTCCTGTTTCTGCTCAGCATTAAAATGGTACATTTTGAGTTTCTTCGTAGCGCTCATTACACCTACAACTGCGCACGTAAATAGAGAAAACGCTAATGCGACAAACATTAACGCGAACCGATTGACGAATAACCAACACTATGCGTTGGTTAAGACCACATAACATACTCCCCTCTGCCGGTATAGCTTCACACTCTTCGGTTTGTCTTTTAACTGGAGATGAGAAGGCTGGTTGTCTTAAAAACGCTTAGATAGGTGTCATGCTTCATGCGAGAAAGAGAGAGGAACCTTGATGTTTCGGGCTGAGCACTTTGTTCATTACGTGGAGTGTGAGAAGCGACTTGTCACCTTTATTTCGTTCCGTACTTTCTTTATCCTTCAACACAATTACAACAACAGTGAGGTTCGAGCTCAACGCGTGTGGAAGACATGGTCAACTATTTCAAGCCGTCTCATTCCCCACCCGCATACGCACTTTCTTCATATTCTATTCTCAAAGTATTGGAAGCTGCCACCTTCACTTTCCGATTCCAGCAAAATTCTGCATCGGCCACAATGACCATTCGACCATTTTCTTCAGTTGACGACCACTGAAAGCAACTCTAAGGGCTATAAGGCAGTCACCCATCACTAATTTGGAGCCACTGGTTCCAGGGAGTAAAACAAGTACACCACTCATGCCTCATCCGGACTCGAATCCGGACCTACTCGGACAACGGTCAGAAACCAGCGCTTAGATCACTGTGTCACCGGTTTGGCTGGCAACCTCTGGTCTAATCATCAGTTTAAATACATATTATCTTTACATTAAGCAATTTCCCTTAAAGTCAACCAACTTCAGTGCATGTACTTTTGACGCAGGACTACTTCTAACTCCGCGGATAGTATGGGGCGACTTAGGGCTAACCGCCTGTGACAAAAATAGGGCCCAATTGAAATCATTATAGCGTTAAAAATATGGGCCGCACACTAATCGTGTTAACATATCCGTAAACAGCATGGAGTCTAATTCGCGTACTGCCACAGGGGGTTTTGGTACTGCGCATCGTGCGCGCGTCCAGAGGAGCCTTTAGACATTTTGGGGCCCTAGGCGCTCAAAGATTCATCTCCCCCTTCTTGTCGCCTCAGAAATTTTCATCCGACAGATTATAGAATAATGTAGTCAAGAAAAAAGTTTTTACCTTTTTTAAAATGCCATTCTATCTTTCTATTATTAGAACGTTTTGTAAGAAACAGTGCTAATGTAATCGCTTTGTTTGTCCGTCCAGAACGAACTTTTTTTGTTTTTAGAGATATTTCAAAAATTATTTTTGCGGCTAATTGGATATCAAAGGATATTAAAATTCGGCACTTTAAATATCCCATATAGTTCATGAATTTATCCCTAAGGGCTGCCAAAGTCGAAAATTCAAAAAATTGAGGTTCTGCTGTGAAGAAACTATTCAATTGAAACTAAGTGCCGACTATAGGGGACCAGGTAAATCTTGGCCCTCCAATAATTTTACTGGGAGGGAGGCAGTGCCCACCCAATACTTTTGGTTCCGTTTAATTAAATAAGTGCTTTAGCTTCATAAGGTGGACCAAGCTCCACCTTATGAGGCAAAAGCGATTTATTTCCAAAAAAATAAATAAATACCAAATAAATTAAAACATTTTTTCCCATTCTCTGCATTACTGATTTGATAAGAAACTGGATTGCCAGCCCCGTATTAATAGTGTTTGATATGTTCTCATTATATGTGGTAAATTCTTAAAACAATTATCAAAAGTAAATTAAATGAAATACAGAAACATATCTCTAGCGCCTTTATTTATCTATTTATTTTTTGCACTTCTTGTTCTTCGTTTGAGTAACCCAGCTAATTTCTCATATTTTTTTTACTAAACTTTGGAAATAAAATCTCTGGGTATTTTTTTATGAAATCACATGGTGAATTTTCTCTTTTAAAATATTAATATTCAGCAAAATAATTTTTTTGTATCCTTGTTCATTTGCTGATGAACAATTACAATTGCATTTTAAAATGTATGTTTGAATCTCGTAGTTTATCTTTTTGCCCCCTTTTTTTTTATTTCGTCTTGACAATGGAAGAGACATGCCCTTCCCACGTCTGATCTCTTTACGCCCCCTCCAATAATTTGAAAAAGTCGGCGCCTCTGAGGCTAAATGATTTTAACTGTTCCTATCAAATCAATTTTTTCCTATCATTTTTGAGTAACAACAACTACATCGATAAGAACTCGAAAATTTTGAGTATCAACAACAGCAAAAAGAAAAAAAAAAACGAATATGTTTCTGATATGAGAAAGCAAAACATAAATTGATAATACAAATAAAGTGGTCGCTTTCAGGATTGATTATTTTCGGTGCGTGAAAACCAAAACAAAACTAGCAATCCAATTAAACGTTTTCGGGGGCCCTCTAGCTCTGGGGCCCTAGGCGCGCGCCCAATGCTTCTAGTTGGAAATCCGCCCCTGTGAGCGACGTTCCCCTTGCTCCCTGTGCGCCGGGGAAATGACGCAATATTTGTGGGTGTGCCGCCGCGTTTGACTCAGTCTATCTCGGCAACAGTGAGCGCAACACGACTGTGCGTGGTATCATTTTGAAGCTCTCGACGAGATCTATTCAAAAATATATATGAAGAACATATCGCAGCGGTTTAAACTAAAATTTTTAGAAATTGTTTTCGTGTGAAAGGGTAATGCCGCAGAATTCGCAGAGTGAACACAAGCAAAATTGGAGAAAATCAAAACGAGAAGCAAAAGCAAGTGATGAGGAATGTTAGAAGCCCAAGAAGACAGAGCACCACATTGGATAATTCGTGTATCGATCTGCTTTGTGTTCGCAATATATCCAGCATTACATGAATCACAAGTTTCGTACTGTAGTCAATTAAGTTAAAAACATTGCCGTATTTTTGCACGATGATGAAAATAATATAATAAAAACTATGATTCGTTAAAATTTACTTCATGAAAATCACACTAAAAAATATATCGTGCTTAAAAAACAACATCACATTAGATTAGGTCCTTTCGGTCTTGCTCCAAGACCAACATCAAATGTGGTGCACGCGTGAATAAGTTAGTCAGTGTAAGATTGTACAATGTGTCAGTATCTAATAGTACACTGTCAATGTGACATGTCTAATAAAATTGTCTTGTAGGACTGTACAATGTGTTAGTGTCTAATAAGACCCTGACACTGTCTAATAGAAGTGTCTTGTAAGATTATACAATGTCTAATAGAACACTGTCAATGTGACATGTCTAATAGGACAATTTTATTAGACATGTCAATGTGACATGTCTAATAAAATTGTCTTGTAGCACTGTACAATGTGTTAGTGTCTAATAAGACCCTGACACTGCCTAATAAAAGTGTCTTGTAAGATTATACAATGTCTAAGAGGACACTGTCAATGTGACATGTCTAATAGGACACTGTCAATGTGACATGTCTAATAGGACACTGTCAATGTGACATGTCTAATAAAACGGTCTTGTAAGACTGTACAATGTATCAGTATCTAATAGGACACTGACACTGTCTAATAAAAGTGTCTTGTAAGATTATACAATGTCTAATGGACACTGTCAATGTGACATGTCTAACAAAAGTGTCTTGTAATATTGTAAGGACACTGACACATTGTACAACCTTACACTGACGTACTTATTCACGCGTTCACGACATCTGATGATGGTCTTGGAACAAGACCGAAAGGAACGAATGTGATAAAGTATGTTTCTTAAGCATGATATATTTTTTAGTGTGATTTTCATGAATTAAATTTTAACGAATCATAGTGTTTAATATATCATTTTCATCATCGTGCAAAAATACGGCAATGTTTTTAACTTAGTATCCAACAATATCTGTAAAAATTATGTAAGCTACTTTTCATATCATAGACCTATGTTGGCTATAACAAATTAAATAAACGCTTTTAAACCATACTCGACTAGCTCATTACAACTCTCCGATCTGCAACAAGTCGTAGTCCTACGTTCCAAACAAACTGACATCTCAATCAGAAATGAGCCTACCTATATTCTTTTTTTTTTTTTTTTTTTTAGATACACATCGGATGTTCAGTTGGTTTTAATCCTGATTATGAGTGTTTTGTTTCCTGTTAATTTTATACCACTACTTTTTGTGTTGCTGTCCCAGATAACTTTAACGCACTTTGCTCAATGCTTTAACTGTGCTGTACCTTGGAAATAAAAATTCTTATCATGTGCTGAAAATCATGTTTCCGTGGCTTCTTAGAGCTCTGAGTCGTCTATCATAGGCTATGAAAATATCCTGGATGAGACACAGTATGATGCGGAACTCCAGTATGAGTTGCCATTTCAATTCCTTTTTAGTTCAAAACCTTATCACTGCCCTCTGCTTCATACTTATTATCTATGAGCAACACTTGTGCTACACTGAGCCATAGATACAGCTGATATTCAGTATTAAACCAAGACCTGGACAAGAATAACCACACCATTCAGCAGGGAAGCCAGGAGTGGATCCAACGTGTCAGGAACACTAACCCCCCCCCGTGTTTCTTTTTTTGTTGTTGTTGTTGTTTAATAATCTAATTTAGTCTTAGCTTTTAGTATTGTGGTAACGACAAAGAGAATTTTGTTGATGAAGTCTAACGGCACCATTTTGTTATAGGTAACGACTTCTTGAAGGACAGTGAAAAAAAAATGAAAAAAGAAAACGCTAACATTTCGACGATTTCTCTATTTGATTTCGACCTTTTTTTCGACTGTTGTCTTTTCTTGAAATCAAGGCTGAATAAACAAATGGCACGCTTCTTTTTTCTCGTCCTCAATCCACTTTTTGAAAGTTTTATGGAATATATATTCGAGAGATGGGGCTCAGTTGTCCCTCCTGATTCGCCCTAATTCAAGCTAGAGTAGGCCCTTCCATCTTTTCCAAGAAGAAATCCTGGCTGCGCTACTGACGCCATTTATTCAAAACACTACACTCGTCATCTTAATCTTTATACACAGGATTTACAGCTGCTGTTGTAACTTCCTGCGTTTTGGCACGTTTCTGTGCAACAACACGACCTGCAACATTTCTGTCTTTTTGCATTGGAATGTTAGTACATCCGGTATTTCATAAATGATTTTACTTTTTTTTTTTTTCTGAGAAGCAGCGCAGACGAGACGCTGAGCTCATTGTCCGTAAGTGTTTACAATTTGTAAATACTGTAGTTATAAGAAATCAGTGTTCCTATTGCTTTACTTTGTCTAGCGCTGGAGAACTTTTAGAGATGCATTTTCCTGGAAACCAATTAAAAGATAATGATTAAGTGAATGATTCTCTTTTACGTCATCCTTGGTTGAGGACGCACCCTTGAGTAGTGAATTAACTTTGTAAAGCAAAGTGACAGTAGAACGTCATATATAGTATTAGCAAGATGTCCTTTCCTGGAACGTCATGTATTTCTAGTGGAACATCATATACTTCTGGAACGCCATTGAGTCATGCCTGGGAAGTTGCAAGTCGGAACAGATGACAATGGGAAATACTCATATGACAGATTCATGAATGAACAAATGTCTTCAGCTGCTGATTAATGACATGAAACAGGAATTTTGGCTATAAACTTATGTTTTCATGGAATAGCAATTTTGAAAAAAAAATCATTTGGACTGAGTTAGCTTAGGGCAAGACGATGAATGTCGGCACTTTTGATTAAAGTGGCCTCTGTTCTGGTAGGCTCACTGAAATTATCCAAGTAGAAAGCAGAAAGGCTTGGAAAATTCAGATTTGATTCCACAGATGACAGGATGATAGCGATTGCATTCCGAAAGCCACAAATGTATTTCCCTTTGCTTGAGAGCGTGACCTTAGGGCACGATGGAATCGGTCGGTCAGTGGCCGCGTCATAATTTACGGAGTCGGAAAAGGGCTTACTCTGAAATTGTGCGTCCGAATGAATGTCCTGTGAACGTTAATGATTTTGTAAGTAGAGCTCAGGAGAAAGGCAGCAAGCAAGCAGGGCGAACTTGGATTATCAAATCTACCAGGCTATTTTGAATTTTTATCGTTTCTACTATATGCTACAGTCATGAGGCGCGAAAAAAAAATAATTCAATATCATTTTATCACGCAAAATATGCATAAAAAATAAAACATTTAAAATATTTAAATCATTAAATATAAAAGTTTTCTTTGACAATGATTGATAATATTGGTAAGTCCAATTTTAGAAAGTGAAATGGCTGAATTTATTGCTTAAAGAAATAAGGAGTTGGGCCGGTGAGGCGAATTGTGAAATTTGGGATTTTATTTTTTCCAAAGCCAACTTTTGTGAGAAATTTTATTAGACATATTGTACAATAAGATTGTTAATTTAATTTTATTTAAATAACTATTGAAGAATCAACCTTCAACCGGCTCTCAGTAAGCCTGGCCCAGTGGTTTACTGAGCGCTGGTTGAAGGTTTGGCGGAACTCGGCTTAGTGAGAGCCGGTTGAAAGGCTGGCCGGTCACTTCCGCCCTGCTGTTGAAGGCAGGCGGTAACTGGCCGGTTGTATGGCCAGTCCGTCCTTGGAAGTAAGTAGAAAAGATGTTTACTAAATAAGTAGTATTACAAAATATATATTGCAATTCAATAATAAAGTTTAAATAACTTAGGAACTCTTTTATCGGTTGTTAGTAGTGCAAATGGGGAATCCACCACGCTATAACTAAAGCAGAAGCCCGGAAACACTTGTTCCAACTGTCCATGACGCCAACCACTAGGAACCTATTCGTTCCTGGTGGTTGGCGTCATGGGCAGTTGTTCTCACAGTACATCTGTTCCGTAGTAACTTTTGTTATTTTTTATTTTCTCGTCCGACATTTTTATTAATGATTGTGATGGATTTTGCGCATAAACATTAAGGTCTGGCTAGACTGTTTTTGTTTTTTTGTTTGTTTGTTTTTCTTTTCTTTTTGTCTTTCTCTTTGGACACTGTTTTCGGCCTTCGTCTCACGTATTGCACAATCCGACCGCTAATTTATGGGAATTCCACATTTTTCAGGGAGGATTTTTTTTTAACTTGACGATTCAAAAATAACACTTTGAAAGAATGAAGTTACCGTGCATACTCTCGTATTATTTCGTCCGTATACGTCGATCCCAATCGTTCAACAGTTAAAACCAGGTTAAAAAAAAAAAAAAAAGAAGAAGAAAACGGGACCAGCGGACCAGCTTAAATTTAGTTTGGAAAACCTGTTGTTTCTGAAATAAAATTATGAAGATTTCTAAAATTATCTTCTTTGAAAACTTTACACGACCTCTTTGAGTCACTATCGGAGTTTCCAGATAGTTCGTGTAAGTCCATTTGTCAGAGTGCCGTTTGAGCTCGTTGATTTTTAATGCCATGATTTGGTTATCTCTGAAGATGCGAGGTTGGAGGTTCACCGTAGACGTCATAAAAAAGTCATAATTGAACAAAAGCTATTTTGTGGCTGATATAAAGCTTTTTTTCTCAGTGATTAAATCATTTTATTCCCGAGTCACTGGCGATTACAGAAGTGAGTTCTCGGCTGGCTTCAAGCTCCGCATCCGTCAACAAACAGCTACCTTCATTATTCCAATACCTCTAGCGCGTAGAGACATCGCACCCTTCGCGAAGTCACTTGGAGCTTCTCTCTCGCTCTCCTAATCCCTTCCTAGTTAGACGTCATCGTGCTTTTCCACCTCCCCCTAAGAACCACACTTTATTTTCAGTGATTTAATCATTTCACACCCCTCTCTTGAACATGTCTCTCCCGCCAACTTCCGAACTCTCGCCTCCGGCCCTTACCGCACTCAATTCTCAGCAAGCACAGCTGTTCTCTCCCGTAAGATTCAACCCCGCAGGAAAACGCTTTCTAATGAACGGAAATACTGACGCTAAAAAGCAATCTTCTATTCTAAATACAGGCGCCGGGCTTCTGTTGAACATAACTCTCAAGGAAGTTTGCCGACATATTAATTACTTCGGGAGACTCGTTGGCTCCCCGATAAAACCTGGAAATATCATTCTAAGAAAAAAAAAAAAAAAACAATATAAGTTTCCACGACTTCCAGCATTCAAAACATTCTTAAAATTTAAAGTTTTTAATTTTTTACACGTTAAAAGTAAGCATGAATAACTAAAAGTTTCTAAGTATTAACAATGCGTTAAAAAAGTTAACATTTATTATCCACTAGCCTTTTACATTTAAAGTTATTTACAATTGCCAATTAAACGTCATTTACAATTGCCACTATTACATATTTCCATTGAAGTTGCATCATCAATATAAACATAGCCATCAAAGTCGTTGTGGCTGTTTTCTTTTTCATATAAATCATAAACCAAATCATTATGCAGCATTATTTGAAAATATCACGAGTCACGACTATGCACTACTGCTCCTCCTAATCTTTATATTATACCCCGCTTTTGTCTCGCTGCCTATAGTATCCATTTGTGTGACCTGTCAGTTATATCTTTAGTTGTACCCTAACGGGTGCCACAGCTATGGGTACTAACTGGCATCTATTGTTAGTAATTTTCTTCAGTTTTTCCGCGCTTTCCGAAATTAGCATTATGCGATACCACAAAGGAGAAGCACTTCGGTGATGCCGCTGTTCCCCCAAGACTGAGCAACGATACCGCTCTCTTTCCAAGACTTGTAGATAAACTCCACTTTTTCCATCAGCCAATCGCGTACGTGCGCCACAGAATGAGACCGTGATATACC
The DNA here is from genome assembly GCA_039090855.1 of Macrothele yani. Lineage (NCBI taxonomy): Eukaryota > Metazoa > Arthropoda > Arachnida > Araneae > Macrothelidae > Macrothele > Macrothele yani. The sequence continues at coordinate 107,374,519 of CM077004.1, read as the reverse complement.
TTCATGCAGCCAGTAAATAGCCTTCGTCGTTGGCTAGAACGGTCATTCTCACCTTATGGCTGAAGTGTCGCCATCTAACGGATTTCTGTGTCATACAAACAATTCAAGCGGCAAATGCATAATCTAAAGCTTTACCTTCCTTTTCGAGAGAAAAAAATTCCATGGTCGTGATTATTAATTATCTCACGTTGAAATGGGATTAGGTTTCGCACGTAACGTATTATCGACTATTCCCGTTTCCCGAAATCGTGTGGTGAGTGTGAAAATATTACATTATTGATTTATAATTTTAACTGATTCGCATATAAGCCGAGTATATTCGGCATTTATTATCAATCCGTGTACACTGAAAGGACAAATTATTACGTACACCACCTAATAGCGTGTGGCACCACCTTTTGCACGCAGGACAGCATCCAAACATCGTGGTACGGACGCAGTGAGGTTCCGAAACACAGACTCAGTTATCGCTGACAAACAATCTAAGAGTGCTTGGAGTAGAGCAAGCAGAGATGTAGGTGAGGATAGTTGATCAAGAACAGCTCGTTCCAGTATGTCCCATAATTCTCTATGGGGTTGATGTCCGGTGAGACAGGGAGCCATGCGAGTGTGGTAAGCTCACTGCTATGCTCCTGGAACCAGTCGGCCGCTAGCCAGCGCAAATTTAAAAAAAAAGCTGTCACTCAACAGTAGCACATGAGTTTCAGTTTGACGTTCCTGACAACGCCTCGCCTGGTGCCAAAAACATCAAAACTGAATCTCTGAGGAGTGGCGATCTTGTGGTCAAACGAATCCCATTTTCACCTGTACAGAGCTGACGGAAGTATGTGGCGTCGAAGGCATGAGGCCTTCGCTCCGTCGTGCCAGGTAGGCTCTGTTCATGGCTCATTCCATGAACAGAGCCAACCTGGCAGAGGACCTTAGCTCTGTAATGGTTTAGGGAGTCTTCTCATGGGACACATTATGTCTCTTAGTGTGTCTGGAGAGGTCCGTAACCAAGGGGCGCTACCAGCGTGAGCTGGATGATCACCTACACGATTCAATGGCCTTTGCGCATCCTGATATAGGTGGATAAACGAAGAGAAGGCAACAAACCAAACCGCACTGGGATGTCCTAAAAAGACTTGAACTGAACTGAACAAAAGTCCCTAAACTTAGGTTTAGTTCCGATGCATCGAAGCCTGTGTTCGGGCCATGACAAACGGGAATGTGTAGCCCTCAACGATCCGCTGAAGTTTGACGGCACACCGCATGCTGCCGAGGCTGCACGGGGAAAGAAGGGAACAGGCAGGATGTCTTGACAGGACAGGGGACAGGAAGAGGGATGAAAAATTAGAGTTGAAGGAATACAGTTCGAAGCGTCAAGAAAGGAAGTGCTGGGTTCTAACCATTCGCCAGAGTTTGGTCCGGGTTCGAATCTCGTGAGGCATGGATGTTGTGTTTGTCTTATACGACACTGGCTCTCTCCCTTCCCTGCAGCCAGTGGCCCTAGATTAGGCACGGGCGACTGTTTATAGCCCATTGAGTTGCTCACGGTGGTTGTTAAACCCCCAATAAAAAAAAAAAGAAATGTCTAAAACTACAAATTGCTACACATGACATTATCAAATCCACTGTCGTACAAGTATAAGAACAAATAAATTTCGGAAAATAACAAGAGAAATTGTGTTCGATTACGAATTATTTATGTGTGATGTTCAGGCAAGCAAATCCATTGGACGACGACACACTTCAATTAACAGCAATTTTAAATACTCTTAATATTCATGAATGGAATACGGGATTACACCATGCAATACAAATTTTGAAGATGACAATCCGTTTTTTGGTGTAAATATGACCAGGACGGTAAGTCAGATAATATCCGAAAACTTGAAAATTCTGTCGTCCTGGAGCGGGAATCGAAACCGCGTCTCCCAGATAGCGCCCGGTTATGCTAAGCACCACTATACATAACCCAGAACTACCAAGTCTCAAGTTTCTGATTAATTTGAATATAACCATGACGGGATTTTCAAGTTTTCGGATATTATCTTACTTACCATTCTGGTCATATTTACTCCAAAAAACGGATTGTCATCTTCAAAATTTGTATTACTGTATATGGTGTAATCCCGTATTTCATTTATGATTTTTCTGCTCCTCCGGGCAATCACGGGATAGGATTCTTAGATTCCAGATTCACTAAACATGAATGCCGGTTGCTTCGACTAGTGAATCCTGTGATGGTTATATTCAAATTAATAGGAAACTTGAGTCTCGGTCGTTCTGGGTGGTGTAGTGGTTAACATACCTGGGCGCTATCTGGGAGACGCGGATTCCAGCTCCAGGGCGACGAAATTTTCAAGTTTTCGGGTATTATCTGACTTACCATCCTTGTCATATTTACACTAAAAAACGGATTGTTATCTCTTATTGCAGTTAAATAGGTTATAGGCTAAATCGGAAAGCTATCGTGAACAGCAGCATATTTAGCTAAGTTTCGCTAGTGATCTCTGTTCAGGTAGTTATTTCTCTGTTCAGGTAGAAGGTCATGTAAAGGTATTTGACATAATGGAATTCACTACGTGTCTCAACTTGACTTTTTTCGTAGACTTTTTTAATGATGTCATTTTTATCTCCATCCTTTTTTTCCCCCGACTTTTAATACTTGCATATGTTTTACGCGTTCCGCTTTCTCTATAGAGTCAGAATCCTATTGATTATGAAGTGAAGGCATTCCAAATTAAGTTTGATTACTTCATAAAGTTCGTTAAAGCTGTTTTATAAACAACTCTATCATCTTCCATTTTTTTTATTGTTATAACTCCGAATGAATTCAACGAACAAACAGCTTTGTTCTTGAAAGTCGAGGGAGAACTTTTACTAGAAACTTCGAGGGCTCCGAGAACGAATTATAAACCATGGATGATCGCCGACCGACGGCCAAGCGCGTTATTGTTTTTTGATGTCAATGATGTCTAGACGTCTACAAGTGCTGGAGATATTAAAGGGCTCCCTGTCCAAATTGCGTGTCAAAAACGAACTTGTTATGAAATGTGGTCTTTTGGTACGACTGTAGACGCGGGGCGACTAGAATGATGTCTTTTTAGAACAGCTTTGTACAAAAAAGACATTTCTTTTACTCTTTCGCATTGCCGTTTGAACCGATGTGTTGTGGGAAGTGTCAACTTCTGCTCCTTCTCAATACGCAGAGTTTTCCCCTGTGACATACAGCAGGCACATTGTACGTAAATTTAATGCCACTGATTTTAATTCCTCTTTATTCCAAAGTAAACATTATTCGAATTTGAAAAAGGATGAATTTGATTTTTGTGTTGTCCTTAAAAAAGTAATTAAACAATGGTGAACAACTGAGTACCCAGAAACAGTAAAACCCTCAGACACTAGGCATGCACACACCTTTAAAAATTTAAAGAACGGCACAATCCGATTGAAAATCCTGATCGTTCGTTTGAAATAAAATATATTTTACACCCCCCCCCCCATTCTTAATACAGTCGAATCGGCCTAAAACGGAAATTGGTGGGACCAAGAAATTTTTTTGTTGTAGGCAGATTTCCGCTTTACATAGATTTTGAAAAATCAACGATCGATAATACGTAATTTGCAACACCCTATTGGCAGTGGTGATAATTCACGCATATTACCCATTTATACAATACATACATATAACGAAGTAAATTTCTCCGTCATTTCTGTCCACGCCAGGATTCGAACCCGGATCCCCTCATTCCGGAATAAGTTGCTCTACCAATTGAGCTACGCGGACGTTTTATTCTGATTCCTATCTGCCTTTATGTCGTGTGCGTCCTTCTGGCAGGTGCGTCACATCTCCTGGTACGTTACGTACATACTACGTATTATGTACATCCATGCTTCTTCATTTCTTAAAATAATCTTCAATAGTTGTTTGCTTCTAATTTTTTTTCGCATATACATTTTTCAACTTCTCGTCGAACGCCGCTAATTATGTTTAACAGTTCAGCATTATTAGCACGAAGACTGAAGTATTGCAGCTTATGAATAGTTCGTAAAGCGTCATTATAAGTTTTTATGTCATTTTCTATGTTCGCTTCATCCTCATCATCTTCATCCTCGACTTCGTTTTTCTCATCTATTAAGTCATCAATATTCTGTATGCCTGCTTCAGTACAAACGTCACTGTCTGAGTTAACGAATTCGTGCGCTTGTATGCTTTCTGTCGTAACTTTGTTCAATAAATTTTGCAGAAATTCGTCGTCGAAATGCAGAGTATCATCACAAACATCTGTTACGAATCCTGCTTTGTGAAAACACTTTTGTATTGTGAGGGGCGAAACATCTCGTTAAGCTTTAGCTAGTCAATTAAATGCATTTAACACATTTACGGATTTTGCCAGCTCATAACGCTGTTGCTGCTGTTCATACTAGCAATAAGAGATTGCAAAAGGAGCTTTTTTTTTTTTTTTTTTTTCACAGTGTAAATTACTCCTTGATCGAGTGGTTGTGTTACAGTTGTTGTGTTGCTTGGTTGAAATGTTAAATTGACATTTTGCAATGTAATATGAGGGTGACAAGTAGCATTGTCTAAAAATAAAATGACTTTCCTATTTCATTCTTTCATTTTGTTGTTGAACATGTGAAGCCACTCCTCCATTATTTTCGCTGTCATCCAAGATTTTCTGTTTGCCTTCCATATCACTGGGAGGTTTTTGATGTTGACGTTTTTAAAACATCTCGGTTTTGTCGCTTTTCCTATCACCAGAGGCATTTCAAACTCTCTTTCCATATTACAGCAGAAAAAACACAGTGAGACGTTCTTTTGCATGTTTTCCGCCGATGCATTTGTCTCCTGATACGCAGAGTGATTTTGTTGGCAGTGCACGAAAAAACAATGCTGTCTCATCACAGTTGAAAATATCCTGAGGTTTGTATCCACACGTTACATTTTTGAGATTTTCCTTCCATATGTTTACGGCGTTATCATCAGCGTCTTTGGCTTCACCGCAAAAAAACTTTACTATGTCTTTCTTAAAAACTTACCAGCCAACCATTTGAAGCTTTGAACGAATTCTTCCCCAACTTTTCTGCTACTTCAAGAGCTTTGGCTTGTAAAATCGGACTTGATATTGGCAGATTTCTTGAACGTGTATACACAAACCATGCCCATACTATGTCATCGATATCTTCGCTTTCTATACCTCTTTTTCTTTTATAATTTGCGCCTTCAGCCCATTCTTCTTTTATTTCACTTTTCTTTTTTAGTGTCGTGTAAATTTGGGTTTTACCACATTTACATAGCTCACACAGTTCTTTAACCGAAACACTTTGTCATGCTGCTCAATAATTTTCATTTTCTGCTCAAGGGTCAGTACGTTGTACGGTTTGCGACTATTACTGGCCATTATTGCGATTTCAATAGGATTTGGAATATTCTTTTCACCTACGTATGGAGAAAACACGATAGCATGATCGTATCTAACATGCACTTCGTCTGAGTTGGAGGTCGGACTTCGGAGTCTGCCCGTCAGGCCAAGAGGTTCCGTTTTCCTCCGACAGGTTCTGCTTATCAGCTTCTCGAACTCCACCACTCATTTCTTGTTGGAAATTCCTTCCTCCTCTTTGTTTCCCCACCCCCACCCCCCACCCCCGTCTTCCTAATGTCAGTGTCGCCGACGGCAGGGCGAGAAAACCGGTTTCCTAGGACTCGGGTACTGTTGGTTTACCTACTGTATTTAGTAGCGATTCCACATTAAGCAGGTTTTTCTTTTCCTGCGTCCTAAAATATGGCTTCCGTTTCCGCGTTAGACAGATTCCGCTTTAGTAAGTATTCATACCATAGACATTTCAGCGGTCCTGAAAACATTTCAGTTTTAAGCAGATTTCCGCTTCGGACAGATTCCGTTTTAGGCAGATTCGACTGTATTAATAATTTGTTCGACGGTAGTTTGTGTGTGACTGTTTCGAAATGTTAGGAACAGTCACACACAAACTGTCGTCGAACAAATTCAAACTTAACATTTCGTCCCAAAAAAACAAAAAAGTTATTGACAAAACATCAGTTCCATGCTTTTGTATGTAACTTGGCAGTACATAGTGAGGCCTGGAATCAGAACGTTTTCTCCCAGAAGAGGGAGGCCTTATACAAATATTCGGGGTTGGAAAAATACAAATTTCCACCATCGCTAACGGTTATCCGTAATACAACTGACTTTCGCGGATGGGCGAATGGGACTGAAAAATATGTTTTTACTAATGCAAAATATTTTCGATGTTCCCCTTATGTTTTCAAGGAATAAATAGGTCATTTGGTCATGAGTTAGTCTTCATGTACAAGTAGAGTGCGCTCTCGTTTCATTGATGCTGAGTGAGACAGATTTGAGACGTCTGGGCTATTTTCATTTCGGCAAACCAGGCTATTTGTTCACTTTCAGTACAAAACCAAATGAATTAAGAAATCAATTAATCGTATTTGTTTTTTGTTTTTGTTTTGTTTCACGTTAAAAAAATTCATGCACACACACACACACACACACACACACACACACACACACACACGCACACACATACACGCGCGCGCTCGCGTATTTATACACTGAGATGTTAGTTTATTAGGGATACCTACCTAGCTGCGTCTTACGCCGCCATTGGCATGCAAAATAGCCGGATTCGTCGGGGCATTGAACATAGCAGATCTCAAAGCGTCGTGCACAAATGTTGAACCATGCAGAAATGATTGAGTCGCACAGTTCTTGCGGATTGGCCGGCACACATTCTCGCAGCGCAACAACCCGTTGTACTGCATCCTAAAGATGCTCGATGCGATTTAAATCCGGGGACTGTGCAGTCCACTGAAGCAAGGAAAGTTCATCGGCATGTTCGTGGGACCATTTGGTGACGAATCTAACCTCGTGCGCTAGGCCTTATCATGATGAACATGTGCATCTGCTTCAGAATAAACCGAAATCATGAAAAGACGAATTTAGTCGACAGTGATATTCAGATACACGGTGGCGTTCAGATGTACTTCGATGGGTAGCAAGGGCACTAATGGGTGAGAGAAACATTCCCCAGTTCAGCACATCGCACCCAACGGCTTGTGCTGATGATACCTGACAGGATGACTCCATGGCATCGTGCTGCTTACGCCAAATTCAGATCATGCTATCCTTATGGTGCAGAAGACGCCCTTTTCCAGTCCTCAACAGTCCAGTGCCGATGTTCCCGTGCTCACTCATTCTGCATTAGTAACATCGGCACTCGACCAGAGTTGGAAATGGGTCCAAAAATTTTGACCCAGACCCGGAAGTCATATGATTGGACCCGACCCGAACCCGGCCGTCAGATAATTGGACCTGACCCGGAAAAATCTGCTTTGAGCTAAAAACTCGAATATATCATCATCATTGTCAATCCACTGCTGCCTGAAGGTCTCCCCAAGTTTCTTCCACAACGGACTGTCTACCGCCAGTCTTCTCCGTCCACCCATCTCGCACGTGGTCTTCTTCTGGGTCTTTTCCTGTGCCTTGAAATCCAGTCTAAAATGTCGGTTGTTCATCGGTGGTCCGTTCTCCTGGCAATATGTCTAGCCTGGTTCCATTTCAGGGATTTTTTCATCTTGTCATTTTCCTTATCCACGAGTTTCTGTTTTTACCATTCTTGGTTACACTAAGCATACATCTCTCCATGCTTCTTAAACGGCTTGTGCTGATGATGCCTGCAGTCTTTGTATGTCTTTTTTAGTTAAGGTCCACGTCTCTGCTGCGTACGTAAGCATTGAAACGATGCATTGATTAAACACTTTTTTTTTAAGACCCAATGGCATATTGCTCTTAAAAATTGTACTGTTTCTTCCAAAAACTCTCCAATTAAGTTTTATATGCCAATTAATTTCTTCATCAATGTGACACTCGCTTGATATCTGCTGCCCAAGATAAATGTAGGAATTGGTTATCTCCAACTTTTCCCCATGAATTGATAAATCTTCATTTCTTGTAAAAGCATTGTACATCAGTTTTGTCTTCTGAAAGTTCATCTTTGATCTCCATTTTTTTACCCTTCTCAGTAAGTTCCTGAATCATGCTCTGCAGCTCTGAAGTATTAGTTCAAAGACCTCTGAAGGGTTCTTTGAAATACGTTTTTTCTGTTCAAAAATAAAACGGAAATAAAATCGAGTCAGAAAAACCTAGACCCGACCCGTTTGACCCGGAGGAAATTGTCGACCTGGTGACACAGTGACTCGTGACCCGTTTCCATCTCTGCACTCGACACGGTCGTCGGCTCTCGTAGCCCTTTCAATACATGGTGCGTTCCGATATGAATCTCGGCATACTAAAGTTTAATTGTGCAGTGATTTGCCGAATTGTCGCTCGTCTGTTCGCATGCGCGATTCTCCCCTGTCTCCTTCGACCCCTCGCATCCACCTGCTATTTCCCCCCACAAGATCGTCGATTTGTAGAAGTTGTTTGGCCCTCCGCACTATTCACGGTAAACCCTACGGCCGCGCGTGAAAACCAATGAAGACGCCAGTTTGGGAGATGTTCGAACAGGCACGTCTGGCACCAAGCATCGTGCTAAGTTCAAAGTTGCTCAGATCACTCCTTTTCACATTACAATCTTCAATCGAAGGTTAACTGATGAGTTGGTCTGCCAAGTTTATACCTCACATCGTTTTACGTGTTGGAATGAGCCTTTAGCGTCGCACAGTCTGTTCAAACGAGGGCAGGTGCACCTGATGAGCTGATGTCTCAGTGTATCATCATCATAATTGTCAACTATTATTAATCCACTGCTGGATGAAGGTCTCCCCAAGTTTCTTACACAGCTGTCTATCTTAAGCCTGTCTCCTCCATTTTACTCCGGCATTCTTTCGAATTTCATCCATCTCCCATGTGGTCTTCTTCTGGGTCTTTTCCTGTCCCTTGAAATCCAGTCTAAAACTTCGGTTGTCCATTGGTGGTTCGTTCTTCTAGCAACATGTCCAGCCCATTGTCGTTTCAGGTATTTTACTCTGATCATGATTTCATCTACTCTTGTCATTTTCCTTATACACAAGTTCATCTCTGTTTTTCCTTGTTGCACCAAGTATGCATCTCTCCGTGCTACCTTTTTTAGTTGTCCGCAGCCTTTCTATGTAATTTTTTAGTTAAAGTCCATGTCTCTGCTCCATGTGTAAGAACTGAAAGGATGCATTGATTAAACACTTTTTTTTTATGACATAACGGCATATTGCTCTTGAAAATTGTATTTTTTCTTCCAAAAGCTCTCCAGCCAAGTTTCTACGCCGATTAATTTCCTCATCAATGCGACCCTTGCTTGATATCTGTTGTCCAAGGTAAATGTAGCTATCGGTTACCCCAAGCTTTTCCCTGTCAATCGCAAACCTCCACCAATAACAGTTTTGTCTTCTGAAAGTTTATTTTTAATCCCACTTCTTTACTCTCGTGAGCAAGTTCCTGGATCATATTCTGCAGCTCTGAAGGGGTAGTTGCAAAAATGATTACGTCGTCAGGAAAACGAAGGTGAGTTAAATAATCTCAATTAATCTTTATCCCTTTGTCATCCGAGTTCAATGATTGAAAGGCAAACTTTGCAATGTGGCATTGAGGAGTTTGGGAGATATGGCGTCACCTTGTCTTACTCCCTTTCCAATTTTTATTGATGCTGTATCCTCAAATAAACGAACCTTTGCACTTGCATATTCATAGATATTATAAATAATGCTAATGTAAGCATCTTCAATACCGCAGGATTTCAAAGCCATTGTCTTAGTGTCGGGGCCGGCTGGACCATAGGGGCAACCGGGGCGGTCACCCCGGCCCTCGCGCCCTTAAGGTGCCCCGCAGTTTAAGAAAAAAAAAAAATTGTAGTTAGAATATTTTACAATTATTATTTTTTCTGTGTAAGTTTTCGGGTGCGAGGCCCTTAAAAAGATGTTTCTGTTTTTTTAAGTTTTTTTGTTTCCAATCCCCGGTTTTCGAAAAAGGTATCGCCCTTCGCCGTACAAATACGGAGATCTGTAGACTTCAAGTGATTATTGTAACGACCTTGATATTTTTCGAATTCACCAAACGCAAATTTAATTTCATCATTTTGTATATATATATATATTAATTTCGTATATTTAACAATTTGCTTTTATATATTTAACAATTTGCGTACAAACCTGATACTTAAATTTAAATAAAATAAAAAAGAACAATATCAAAGTTGGTTTCGGGCTACACATGGAGGCCATTTATTCAGTGACTTCAAAAACATTACTAGAAATAAAAAAAAAAGTCATATATGAGCGCGTATAAAAGTTTAAAAAGTCGCTGATTTGTCAGTTACTCCATTTTGCATTAAAAATCAATCACTAAAACATGTATCAGGAGAAACAAACTATCTATACGAATTTATTATTTCTACACAAAATATTCGCAATCCAAAAATTTTCGCTACGCACGTAGCTTTTTGTCATTTTGTGAAGCAGTTTTTATACAATAAGTGAAAATGCAACCTCAACCCTATCTCTCCGGAAAGAAAATCTTATATTTTAACAGTTTTTACTCTATCTCTCTCTCTCTCTCTCTTAACTTTCAATGCATGTTCTGGTCTTTTTCTTGAGCTAAAAGCAAATGCTTCTTTGAGATAATCATTTTATCTTTATGATAGTTTTCGTTTTGAAGTACTACAGAGGTGAAGCACATGTCAAAAAGGAAAAGTTACAGAGATAAATTTCGTCGGTGTACCTTAATCGGTAAAGCATTCAGCTCCGGAGCGCAGAGGGATGCGAATTCTTCGCCGTAACAGGTAAATTTGTGGGTTTCACATGCTACGCATTCTTTTCTGACATCTTTCACGTAACGACTTTATTAAAATATGAAATTTATTTCTTAGTGCAAGCAATGAAATTTTGCTCCGGGGCCTTGCAATTAAATTTCGCCCCGGACCCTGCAAAAGCTCCATCCGGCCCTGCTTAGTGTATATACGTAGTAATATTGTTTTACTAAATTTTTCTTCACATTAATTTATTTTGGTCATAGTATTTCGTATATCTGAAATTTTACGACCAGTGCCATTCGCTCAGCTTATAAGCACGAATGCCTAAGACGTGCGTGCGTGCGTGTGTGTGTGTGTGCGGTTCAAGACGTCGAAAATCTGGCTTCAGAAAATTCTAAATTTGGAAAATTTCGTGAGCAGGTAATGTTCTTCGCAGGAATGTCAGCACAATAACCTGTAATCAGTGTACAATTACATGTAAGTGTATTGTATTTCTAACGTTACACAGCGACGCAATGGATACTGCTCTCATGCATTAATGCGCACTATTTCTGTCTATCGCAAAAATTTCTTCTCTTTCACACATGTGTACATTTATTACCGAGGTCCGATTTATGCATTAGGAACAACGACAAGACGCTTTCAGGTTACCCTCGGTCACCCCATATTATGAGCATGTAAGGTTAAAGATAGTCTCGGATCAGAGTGTAAAGGAGTTGGACATTTTTCCAGTGATTAGGATGGGTGCTTTAATTTTCTTTGTTATTTTAAAAATTTGATTTAGTTTTAGCCAATATAATCACTTTTCACCGCAAATTTCAATCTAACGCACCGTTGAACATTAAAAGAAACCCGCATTTTCTCAAGTGGTTAATATATGATCAGAAGTATGACATATAATATTAGTAACACTGAGCGTAGCAGTTCCACTGGTACTAAAGATTGTCACTGAATACAACTGCAATTTCTGTAAATGAAAATATGTTGCATTCTACCACAGTTTTTTGTTTCCATTTTATATGCAAAAGTAACAACACGCGGCTATCATGTTATTAAACTAAAAATAGTAATTAAAATAGGAGGTTATGGTAGTATGTGTCTGGGTTCGAATCCCAGTGAGGCATGGATGTTGTGTTTGTCTTACGACACTGGCTCTCTTCCTTTCTTGGAACCAGTGACTCTAAATTTGAGACGGGAAGCCAAGCGAGTTGCTCACGGTTGTGGTTGAATCCCCAAACAAACAAACAAACAAAAATTATAGTATACTAGCTAAAGGTTATACAGCCAACGAACGTGTTGAGATTAACTACACCCGTTGTTCTTTATTTAGGACGACTACACATAAGAGCACAACGCGTGTGGCACGGCAGAAATTTCGGTTATTTCATAAGCAGCATCAACAAGAAATTTTAGAAGCCATGAAGTCCATTTACCTATAGTAATATAAATTAGAAATATTTTATGAAGACTATAAGAACTATAACCACCGGCATAACGTAGTTGATTCAGTTGCTATGCGCTGTGTAGGAGGATGACATTTCTGACGGATATTCGAATTCCGGTCCTGTCAGCCATCTAGTCTGCGGGTTTTCCAGGGTTTTCCGCAGACTCCCTGTGTTTGGGAACGCGAAAGCATGGATGGTTCCCTGTGAATTCGGCTCCAGACGCACTTCGTCCTTTGGTCCTCTAGGTTGGGGGTTGGGCTAACGACCCCACTTCGTCAAAAAGATCTCGTTACGAAATCTTACAAAAAATTCTTTGAGAAGGCTTGGGTCCGTGCAGGGCTGTTGAGTCATTGAAGAAGACAAGAACTATAAATCCTTTTATTTTTTAAATTGTGGAACCCAACCAAAGTGATAAACGTTACTGTACTGCCGGCACAATATTATATGATTTGGGTGGTGTGGAACATGAACAAAACTTACATTTTGGGACCCTCCAAAAAAAAAAAAGGAAAAAAAAGCAGGTGTTCTGCCGTAAATCGGTCCCCGTACTGTTGTTTCAACTATCAAAGTTAACATTAAACCTCCAAGAATAGTCATGGATTAAGTACAAATTAAGTAAGAATAGTCTGCTGATATGTAGTGAATTCGTATTCTTTATCTTATATATAAAACACAAAACGTCTGTTTCTCTGAAGCAGCAAAAACTCTCGAACGCTGAACTGTGGCATCGTGAAATTTGCATAGCTCATTAATACTAGAATTTCTAGGTCAACGCAACTATTTTAAGATATCTACGTTGTTCCGTTCGCGAGTTATGAATTAATTAATAAGCTAATCAATAAAGTCAGCGTCGTTTGCGACGTCATCCTTTCAAATCTGAAAGCACGTGACTGCATTCATCGCCGCGGCACATCCACAGGTGTTTCTGTTTTTTGACAGCTGTGCATGAAAAATGCAAAAATGAACTATACGAAATCTTAACGAAACGGGCTGAAATTTTTGTCAACACCATGAATTGGTAATAAGAGGAGTCCCTCAAAATTTCACCGGAATCCGGTCAAAACTTTTAAAATAGGCATGGAATTTTTAATTCATCGGGAAACAGAAATATATACGCAGAAACGGTTAATAAAATTTTGACAGCTAATTTAAAAAGTTATTTACCGATTCAGGCAAAATTTGGAGGTCATGTTCCTATTAACGATTTATGGTGTTCATTAAAATTTCAGCCAGTTTCATAAAATATTTGCAAAGATACGTTTTTAACTGTTTTATCCCAGAGATTCGCCCCTCAAAGACGTCTGAAACTGAAAGCACGTTATGCATTTGATCGTCGATGACAAATTGTTAACGAATTTTGTTCAGCCAGTGTTCTAATGCTGTGTCTCCTGGACGTGTGCTAAATAATTCGTAACGCTTTTGGTCCGTTTGATTCTACAGACAGCTATATGTTGGAATGTCAAGAGCAAAGGATCCAACAAAATTATATATTGTCGCCGATGAAGAAGAAACCAAAAATGTTGTGTACGGCCAAGTGCTGAAATAATCACACTATGAATGAATAATTTGTAATGACCGAATTTGTGAAATCAGCTTTTTTCTTTCTTACGAGCATAAATTTTTTTCCCGATTTTTTTAGTGACATATACGGGAATATGAAATTAATAAGCCTAAATCCTAAGCAAAGCCGGGTAGTAAAGCTAGTAATGTAATAAATATCAAGCTTCCGACGAAGCCACAAGCAGGTGCTGCTTCAGTGCCTGTAGAAACGAAATAAGCCGGGATATCTGCTCATCCAGCAATGCAGAAAATCAAACTAAAGTGAAAATCGAATAAAAACCAAACTGCTACTTGGGCAGCTAGCTGTAGCTTTTAAATTCACTTTAGTTTATCGATAGAAAAGGTTTTGTCTATCGCAGAAAGAGTACCATTAAAATCTAAAATCGTTATTTGTCACAAATTGGAGTTACTATTTTCTTGTGAATTTCTGGCACAGTTTGACAATTTTGATGAGGCAGGAACGCGTAACAACACAAACAATTCTTAAAACTGAACGCTGGCATGAAATTCATGAGTCAATTGGCAATGTGTGTTTGTTCTTTTACTCTTCCCTTGACACGGTTGAGGCAAAGCTAATCATCCGTGGGCCTCTCGGTACATCTCGTCCCGCTTCCATTTTTTAAAACTGTATTAAAACAATCGAATTGCGACACACAAGAGGGATGGCACTGAATTCTCCAATGTATTGAGCACATCTTTTGAAAAGAAAAATGGTCCTGAATTCAGAATAGTACACTGGACATTGACCTTCATTCACGGGTTCGCAGTACGTATCGTACAACAAACGAATATGCGCTTACACCACCTAACGGAAAAGTCCTGCTTCTTTTTTTTTTTTTTTTTTTGATTGGAGGTTTAACGACCACCGTGAGCAACTCAATGGGCTATAAGCAGTCACCCGTCCCTAATTTAGAGTCACTGGTTCCAGGGAAGGGAGGGAGCCAGTGCCGTAAGACAAACACAACATCCATGCCTGACCGGGATTCGAACCCGGACCCCTCACGGACGAATGATCAGAGGCCAGCGCCTTAGACCACTGCGCCACCGGGGCGGCAAAAAGTCCTGCTTCAGAAAAGTCGAAAAACAATGGAAAATCTCGACCCTGCCATATATATATATACAGTACGTCAAAGTGGTGTAATTTCGTCCTTTGTTTTTTCATTTACATAAATAGGATGTATCCACACATTCTAAAACATGCAGCATTCTGTATATAATGGTAACTTTTTGCTGTTATTTTGTTTCAAGCACTCAGTTTCAGTCACTTTCTTTTTCTTTTATATGTCTGGATAACGGCTCGGGCTAGAAATATTAAATTTGTAGTTTTTGAAATTTATGAAAGTCTAAAAATTGGGAAGTTAGTTTAAATGTTTTAGACTTGTTAAATTTGTTTAGAGAAGCTCAAATCCTTGGTGATTGGCAAAATGGTAAATTTTGTTTTAATTTTAAGTAGCTATCTAAGCATTACCTTATTTAGAAATTATTTTTGGTTATTAATTTTTTCCCGGGACTTTTTTGGCAAATCTGACATAGCAGAACCCTATTATTAGTTTGGTGCTTGTAGAAACGAGAAAACTGTTATTTGTGTCGGCCCTTGAAAAAACCACAAATGGCAGCTATCAAAATTTTCTGCAATTCTTCCATCTTTTTCTTAAGTAATTTTTAACTAGTTTTTGATTTTCTAAAGTTTTATGTTGATTCTGATTTATGAAAGTCTTTTTGTTTGCAATTTTGTTAGCTGTTCTTGTTGATAATTCTGTTCTGCGACATCGTGCGCCCTTAGATTTTCAAATGTTTTGCAATTTTTAATTTTTCATGAGGTTATTTAGCTTGTGTGTGTGTGTGTGTGTGTGTGTGTGTGTGTGTGTGTGTGCATATATACAGGGTGTTTATAAAGGGTGGGAACACTTTCAGTAATTTATTGCGCAAAGACTAGGACAGATATCAGTGTCATAATACATACCTTGTGAAAAGAGAAAATGTCCAAGCTTGTTTTACGCCACATCACTTCACGACCAATGTGGGAACCACGTATGACACAGCAAATGATGTCCACGCGGTAATCCAACTCTAGCCATACCCTGTCCAGCATATCCTGTGTGACCGTGGTGGTAGCTTCTTCAATTCTCTGCTTTAGTTCCTTGACGTCACGTGGCAAAGATGGTACATAAACACGACCCTTTGTATAGCCCCAAAAGAAGAAATCACACGAGTTAAGTCTGGTGATCCCGGCAGCCATTTCAAGAAACATTCGTTCCTTTCTCCAGCACGCCCGATCCAGCGCTTGTGTAGCTGAGTGTTAAGGTAGGCCCGAACGTCATTATGGAAGTGGGGAGAGTGCTGCTGGTAAAGTCATCACTGTCTTCTTGAACTTGAGGCATCAACCATTGCTTCAGCATATCGAAGTAGGAATACCCAGTTACAGTGCCCTCGGAAAAGAAGAAAGGTCCATACAGTTTTCGACATGAAAAGGCCCAGAAACATTCACCTTTGGCAAATCACGCTCATTTTCAATTATCTCTGCAGGTTTCTGGGTGCCCCAGTTTCAACAATTGTGTCGGTTGACCTACCCTTTGGTGTGAAATGTTTAGCGATGAGGCTAAACACTTCGCGATGAAGAGATGTCGTCATGTTATTCTGTCAGTCCTTGCAGTTCAGATTGGAAATGCTCGTTTTTCTTTAACATATGCACCAACTGTAATTCATACGGCTTCATTAAAGTTTTCTACGAAGAACCCTACACACTGTGGTGGCTGGCATTTGCAGCTCACGTGATCAACGCCGCACTGATTTATTGGGACTTCTCGTGAATGTCTCTCGCTCTCGGTCCACATTATCAACAGTAACAATAGGCCTGCCGATGCTCTTTTTCGAATACAAAAAAAACCGTATTAACAAATTGCTGATGCCACTTGTAAATAGTTTTCCTGGTTGGTGGCTCTTTACCGTACGCACTTCGAAATTTCCTTTGTACGTTTGCTGCACACTTGTTCTTATCAAACAATAGCAAACAAAATGTCTTCTCAGGACCGGAAACCGCCTTCGTTCAACAAGGATATGCGTGTGCTAAGGGAACGACAGGGAACGCCAACTGGCGATGAATGATGGAAATACTCGCCTCAGCAGTAATAACGGGGAAACTTTCATGTTTTCTCTTTCACATGGAATAGATATGTATGCTATATATCGTTGTTCAATTTTCGCTAAGTTGCGATGAACATACTTTTTACGTGGCTACGATATTCAAATTCGGTTGACATTAAATGTCTGTAAATACTGTTTCACACGTTATACAAGTTCCGCTATCGGGAGTTTGCAAAAGGACATTAACGTAGTATTGGCAATTGAAATCAAGTATAATAATAATAAGTATCTATACTTACAATATTTATAGTGGCTGTAGGTGCTTCATATGTGCGTCATCCAAGAATGTGAATTCTTTCAATTGTGAAGTTAAAATTCATGATACTGTAAAATCTGCGCCAGATAAAATTAAACAAGATGAATTTTCTACAATGCAAAAAAATTCTTTAACATCAATGAAATAAGAAACTGAATTAAAACCTTGTTGAATTTTTAAAAACGAATTACAATCCTGAAGAGGAGACTATCTTGACCGCGAAGCATCCTGATACATAATGAAAACCAAAGATGAATTATACTTTTGCCAAAACCTCAAAAAATAAACAATCTTGAAAAAGAAAAATACAAACATACAAATCTCCCGAATGCGAAGCACCAAACTAGTTTCTGCTACAATTTATAGCCATCATCAGTGGTAGGTGCACGGACAATAGGATCGCCGCACTCACTCGCTCAGGTATGCAGCCTAACCCCAATGTATGTTCAGCCCTGTCGTGTAGATATTTGCGCATCATGATTTAGGTTCAACTGCATATATCAATGGTGTCGCCATCTGTTGTCAAACAAAAATATACTAGTAGCTTTTACGTAGAAATATTCAACTGTATTTTTTAAGTAATATTTGATGTCACATGTTTTTTGTTAATATTTTTCCTCTTGAAATGTTTCCTCTCCTGTTCAATAAGGTACCTCCATGCAAAGTGAAGCTCCACTGGACTATTAACGTTACAGTTGTATCTCTTGGTTTTCTCAATGACTACAGCCTCGGAGGTTAGAATCTGGGCATATGATCTATGTGATGTTAGAATTTTTGTGTTAGTCCAATCAGGAGTTACATGATTTTTGATACAATGTTGTATTAATGAAGTTTTTTCATCTTTTCTTGTCCAGTTCGTAATATGTTCATTTAATCTAGTCAAAAATCTTTTACGCGTACTTCCGATATATACTTTGTCTTTTTGGTTATCATCCGTAACTGTTGGAATGACATAAACTCCAGATTTATTTAGAATTGATCTATTATTAGTAGTAGTAAGTATGCTTCCATTGTCAATAACTGTTTCTGCGATGTTAATATTGTTGTTGTAACATTCTTTTTTTAAAATAGTACTAATAGGAGGTAAGTATGGAAATTTTCCATAATATTGCTGTATTTCTTTTTTAATGTTATTATCGAAACGATGTATATTGGCCGTAATGTTGTTATATAAAGATTTGACTAATCCTTTATTATATCCAAATTCTTCTGCAGTTTTTTCAATCCATTTTATCTCTTTGATCTCCAATTCTTTATTGGATGAGTGTGTTATTGCTCTTTTAATATAAAAGCGGAATGCTGCAGTCTTATATTTCCAAGGGTGTGTAGAATCTCTTGGGATAATTGCCTGTACATATGATGGCTTCCGGTATACAGAATATTCTATAATTCCGTTATCCTTTTGTATAGATATATCCAAGAAGTTTAGCTGGCCATTAACCTCAATTTCTTTACTAACCTGTATAGATTGATAACAATTGTTAAATTTAGCAATGAAATTATCCATTTCAAGATTGGAGTGCTGCCAAAACAGTAAAATATCATCTACATATCGGAGATATACATATGGTAAGTATATATTAGAATGATCTACTTAAGAGCAAAACTGAAGACTAAGGAAAAAATTTTAGAATTTAAAACGAAGGGTGCAAAATAACCTGAAAATCAAAACGCGCAACGCAGCAGTTTTGAAAATTCAGAATTCACATTCTATAAAGAAGATACCTAAGCAAAAAAATACATATATAATTTTGACTCACACCTAATACAACATAGAAAAGGTTATGTATCTACCTGTGTGAGTAAAAGGAGAAAAGATAAAAAAATAAAATAAAACAACTGAATGTAGAAGTTGTCGAGAATACTGAGCCTTGGCTTTATCAAGGACCAGCAAAACTCTGCATTTTCTCACTTCCACAAAAGACCTAGTTGGAAATGGGTTTCTGCAAGGCCATAGATGCAAGTAACATTCCCACCTAAAATAGTTTAAAAATATATATATATAAGTCATGTCCTCCGTAGAGTAGCATGACCTAGCACTAGTTAACAATTTCGCTTGCATCCATTAACCTTCATGGCCCGACCCATGCTCTTCATCTGTTACTATTAAACAGAGAGAAGAAGATTAAAGAGAACTCAAGCTGTGAGAGTGACATAATAAATAGAAATGATTTTCAGCTATAACGAAATTCCAAGTTCGTTTGAGAGAGAATTTAAACCTGAAAAACATTGCAAAAGAAATCCAAATTTTACATTGCAATTAAAAAGGAAAATGTTAATTTATAACGAACAGATTTTTGAAAGAAAACTTGAGTCTAAAACCCCTACTCTACAACTTATGACAGCACGAAAACGAGAATAAGTTAAAGATAATAATTAACTAAAGAAAACTTTGTGAAAGTTATATACCTTAAACAGTTAGTTGCAATATGTACAAAGTATTTCAGCAGTGCTTTAAGTGCATAATTAATTAGTTATTAAGAACTTAACTACTTTGAAAAAACAGCGCATAGGCAGCGCATAGAAAAGGAACAAGCTTAGCCTTCTTCTGTTCCTAGGTACCCCAAAAGACGCTCAAAGTTACAAAGAAAAGTAAGAGTTAAAACCCGCATAAATGTTAACAGACAAACCAATGCTTAAAAGCTGAAAAGCTAAAAAACGACAGAGAAAAGGTACATAAAGTACAAACATTGAACTTATAAAACCTAGAACCCAAAAACAAGGAAGAGCTTACCTCTTGTGTGACAAAACTTTTCTCCACACAAGAGGAAAACATGGCTGACCCCTTCCGCCACTCCCTTGACGCTGGGGGGGCAGTGAGGGTGGGGCTGATGGCCTCCTCATACAGCAAGAAACCAACGCGCGGAGATTTTAACCAGAGAAAAAATATATAAACTTAAGACTGTGGATCTGTATGATCAGAATGAGCAGAATTAACTCTCCAGAATACATGAGAAATATTATAAAATACACGAGCAGTTTATTTAATAATCTTTGCATGTATTAAATCACCTTAGTGAGCTTCTATAGATTAATCAGAATCTTATTAATTTTAATGTTGGTTTTACTATTTTTAGTATAGCTATCCTAGTGATGAATAACTAGTTTTCTTTTTTATTTGTTTTTATTTTCTTTTATAAACAGATTTTTAAGCTTTTTTTGTGATTTTGTTTATATTATTTAATTTTTTGTTTTAATAGGACCGTCATATCCATAGCACTAAGGTTCCTTTAGGTAGTTAATAGGCATCCTCTAGCCAACTTCCTTACGGCTTTGATTGGTCAGAATCATATTATTAACTGTGTAGAAAATTAAAGCAGATCTGCCAACCTTACTCTATTATTCAGAATAATTTTTCTTAAAGTTCTTTTGATGAAAGAAGAAGGAATTTCGTTCTCTAGAAAACTTTCTAATAGTATATTAATGTGGTAATTGAAATCCAAATTGTTGCTGCAAATTCTTGAAATTCTTAGGACCTGAGAAATTAGTACATTCTCAATTACTTTGGTTGAAATGTTATTATTCCAGTGTAGATATTTAATTACTTTGAAAGGAAAATTAACTCTTTTATCAAAGAGGCTAATAGATGGGTTACCTCTGTTGAGCTTAATGCTTAAGTCTAGGAACTCAAGTTCCTGATTACTGTGGTTGGTTTTACATAAGTTAAGAGAGCTAGGATAGATATTATCAAAATCACTCTCTATAACTTCTGAATTATTGATACACAGCAGATCATCAATATATCTAAAAGTGTAAAGGTAGTTATCTGAGCAGGTGGGGTGATTTTTAATGAATTTATATTCCTTAAAGAACAGGAATAGATTAGCGATATTTGTGGACGTTGATGTTCCCATTGGAATACCGTTCACTTGCTTATAGAGGGTATTATTATATAAGATATGGTTATTTTTTATGCAGCAATTGAGATAAGAGTTCCAAGTTCCTACATCAACAAATTGGTTAAGTTTAAATTCTGCATACAGCTCTTTAAAGGTAGTGATTATATCTGATAGAGGCAGATTAGTATATAGGTTTTCAAAATCATAACTATTAATATCTAGGGGACAAACTTTGAGTATAGTAGAAATTACTTCTGCATTATTATTAATTATCCAAAAATCTCTGTACATCAAGTTAGAACAGTTTCTAATGTGTTTCAAAACCTTCTTTAAGACATCTTCAAAAGCAAGATCTATTTTCTTTTTATGACTCCTTACTCCACTTGCTATGAACCTGAACTTCACAGGATCCTTATGAAACTTAACCGTTGCAAAAAGAAATGGAAATTCAGGCCCATATCTTCTAGTTTGTGGAATTTTAAGTTTCTTGAAGAATGCCTTAAACCGATTTTCTAACTGCTTGGTAGAATAACTTACGGGCTCGTATGTTACTCTATTATTGAGTTCCATAGTTAACAATTCAAAATAGAACTTCTTACAGATAATTGCAAAATTATTGCTAGCTTTATCCGTAGTGGTAAAAATAAATTGGTCTTGTAGTTTGGAGAGTGACCTTTTAGCTTCTCCAGAGAAAAAGAGATTTCTGTCGAAACAAAAGTCCAGACCTGCCAACTCACCGGTGAAGCTATTGATTATATTATATTTCCATACTGCGAAGGCCTCAATAGGCTGATTGTACGTCAAACTGGTTTTTACGATGTACTTATTTACATCTTGAGTGAAGCTCTCAAGAATCCTTTCTTTGGAAATTGTGAAGGAAGGTCTGAATTTAGAGCCATACTCTAATAAATTCCTAAGCTTTTCATTTTCAACATAACTCAAGTTTCCGGTGATAATATGGTTGGAATTCTTATCATAGTGAACTGTTTCTCTATGTTCATCACAAGAACAAGAAGTAATTACAGGAATGTAGCTCGAAGAGTTAAGTTTGTAGTTTTTAACTATTGACCCTAAGGTCTTAACATATTTAAAACTTACAATAGACTGGTGCCTGTGGATGGGAAAAAAAATTGCATTATTGTAGAACAGCTTCCTTACATTGAGATTATCGTAGGCTTTATTTAGGAACCTGATGGTAACAAAATTACTGGAAAATTCTTTAAGAGAAATTTTATCTTTAAGAATATGTTTAAGAATGTCCAGAACCAAAGCAAAGACATGCTTATCAACATGGTCAGCAGTTTCATTCCAGAATTTGAAAAAACATTTAAGGACAGAGTGCTTGAAGGACTTGAGAATTTTGTAAGTATTTTTAACAAAATTAGTGCCAGTTTTAAAGCTTTCAGAGTTTTTAGCAAGTTAGCAAAATCAACTTTGCTTGATGTGCGAAATAACCTCTGTCCTCTATTACCTCTAGAGCAGCTCTTATTATTAACAAGAAAGAAGAGTTCACGAATTGAAAATTTATGCTGATTATGCTTATTGTCAGATAGAGTGGAATTAAGGCCATAGGGATAAAGAGACTGATGCTGCAAAATTTCAAGGGATTCAGTTTCTAGCCGAGCATAGAGGTCAGGAATAATATGTAGTACCTCTATTTTCACTTTGTCAAAACCATGAGTATGGAAATGCTCTAATTCAAAGGTAGAGTACTGGTTGGCGTTTGTGGAGGGGTTCACTCCTGAATTAGAGAACTTGTTTACTAGAGACCTGTGACCATTAATCCTAAGATGAAGAGGATTTTTACTTTGGCCAATATAGCTAAGGTTGCAGACAGTACAGGTGAGTTTATAGATGGTATTGTAGGCTTTGCAAAACTTGTTGGAGCAATTATCCTCAACAGAAGAATACAGGTTAGGATCTGCAGATTTACATGTCAAACAACGTTTGTCATTTCATAACTTTAGATTACCTTTGCCAGCGAGTTCATACGCTATGGGAAAGGGTGCTAGCCTAACCGAGCGGGAGGACTTAAAATATCTGAGCTGACCTCCAATCCTTTCATCGTCCTTAGAACTACACTTGGGCCAAAACATACAAATTCTGAGCAAACCAACTAGGAAAAACTTTTAGAAATAAGTAGTCCAAGAAAAAGACCAAACTCGAGTATAAACTACACTCCAAAAAGCTGCATCCAAAACATACTAAAAAGAAAAATTAGAAAATGAAAAAAACCTCAAGTGAAAAAAATAGTAATAAAAAATAAAAAAAAAAAAAAAAATAATAATAATAAAACATTTCAACTAGAATTTGCGCATGAGCTGCTAAATAATAAATTGAAATTAGTTACTTAAGAGCAAAACTGAAGACTAAGGAAAAAATTTTAGAATTTAAAACGAAGGGTGCAAAATAACCTGAAAATCAAAACGCGCAACGCAGCAGTTTTGAAAATTCAGAATTCACATTCTATAAAGAAGATACCTAAGCAAAAAAATACATATATAATTTTGACTCACACCTAATACAACATAGAAAAGGTTATGTATCTACCTGTGTGAGTAAAAGGAGAAAAGATAAAAAAATAAAATAAAACAACTGAATGTAGAAGTTGTCGAGAATACTGAGCCTTGGCTTTATCAAGGACCAGCAAAAACTCTGCATTTTCTCACTTCCACAAAGACCTAGTTGGAAATGGGTTTCTGCAAGGCCATAGATGCAAGTAACATTCCCACCTAAAATAGTTTAAAAAATATATATATATAAGTCATGTCCTCCGTAGAGTAGCATGACCTAGCACTAGTTAACAATTTCGCTTGCATCCATTAACCTTCATGGCCCGACCCATGCTCTTCATCTGTTACTATTAAACAGAGAGAAGAAGATTAAAGAGAACTCAAGCTGTGAGAGTGACATAATAAATAGAAATGATTTTCAGCTATAACGAAATTCCAAGTTCGTTTGAGAGAGAATTTAAACCTGAAAAACATTGCAAAAGAAATCCAAATTTTACATTGCAATTAAAAAAGGAAATGTTAATTTATAACGAACAGATTTTTGAAAGAAAACTTGAGTCTAAAACCCCTACTCTACAACTTATGACAGCACGAAAACGAGAATAAGTTAAAGATAATAATTAACTAAAGAAAACTTTGTGAAAGTTATATACCTTAAACAGTTAGTTGCAATATGTACAAAGTATTTCAGCAGTGCTTTAAGTGCATAATTAATTAGTTATTAAGAACTTAACTACTTTGAAAAAACAGCGCATAGGCAGCGCATAGAAAAGGAACAAGCTTAGCCTTCTTCTGTTCCTAGGTACCCCAAAAGACGCTCAAAGTTACAAAGAAAAGTAAGAGTTAAAACCCGCATAAATGTTAACAGACAAACCAATGCTTAAAAGCTGAAAAGCTAAAAAACGACAGAGAAAAGGTACATAAAGTACAAACATTGAACTTATAAAACCTAGAACCCAAAAACAAGGAAGAGCTTACCTCTTGTGTGACAAAAACTTTTCTCCACACAAGAGGAAAACATGGCTGACCCCTTCCGCCACTCCCTTGACGCTGGGGGGCAGTGAGGGTGGGGCTGATGGCCTCCTCATACAGCAAGAAACCAACGCGCGGAGATTTTAACCAGAGAAAAAAATATATAAACTTAAGACTGTGGATCTGTATGATCAGAATGAGCAGAATTAACTCTCAGAATACATGAGAAATATTATAAAATACACGAGCAGTTTATTTAATAATCTTTGCATGTATTAAATCACCTTAGTGAGCTTCTATAGATTAATCAGAATCTTATTAATTTTAATGTTGGTTTTACTATTTTTAGTATAGCTATCCTAGTGATGAATAACTAGTTTTCTTTTTTATTTGTTTTTATTTTCTTTTATAAACAGATTTTTAAGCTTTTTTTGTGATTTTGTTTATATTATTTATTTTTTTGTTTTAATAGGACCGTCATATCCATAGCACTAAGGTTCCTTTAGGTAGTTAATAGGCATCCTCTAGCCAACTTCCTTACGGCTTTGATTGGTCAGAATCATATTATTAACTGTGTAGAAAATTAAAGCAGATCTGCCAACCTTACTCTATTATTCAGAATAATTTTTCTTAAAGTTCTTTTGATGAAAGAAGAAGGAATTTCGTTCTCTAGAAAACTTTCTAATAGTATATTAATGTGGTAATTGAAATCCAAATTGTTGCTGCAAATTCTTGAAATTCTTAGGACCTGAGAAATTAGTACATTCTCAATTACTTTGGTTGAAATGTTATTATTCCAGTGTAGATATTTAATTACTTTGAAAGGAAAATTAACTCTTTTATCAAAGAGGCTAATAGATGGGTTACCTCTGTTGAGCTTAATGCTTAAGTCTAGGAACTCAAGTTCCTGATTACTGTGGTTGGTTTTACATAAGTTAAGAGAGCTAGGATAGATATTATCAAAATCACTCTCTATAACTTCTGAATTATTGATACACAGCAGATCATCAATATATCTAAAAGTGTAAAGGTAGTTATCTGAGCAGGTGGGGTGATTTTTAATGAATTTATATTCCTTAAAGAACAGGAATAGATTAGCGATATTTGTGGACGTTGATGTTCCCATTGGAATACCGTTCACTTGCTTATAGAGGGTATTATTATATAAGATATGGTTATTTTTTATGCAGCAATTGAGATAAGAGTTCCAAGTTCCTACATCAACAAATTGGTTAAGTTTAAATTCTGCATACAGCTCTTTAAAGGTAGTGATTATATCTGATAGAGGCAGATTAGTGTGAAATAATTATTATTTGCTACAAAAGATAATGCAGATACAATACTGTTTCTGACTTTATCAGTAAGATTTTCTTCATCCAATCTGGAATTAATTAAGTCAATAGCGACATCTGTTGGAGTATTGGGATATAAAGAGATGACATCTAAACTGGCCATTGTGAAATTGGAGGTTTTAATTGTTTTTAACTTGTTGGTAACTTCTGTAGCATTAGTAATACT
Organism: Macrothele yani; assembly: GCA_039090855.1. Lineage (NCBI taxonomy): Eukaryota > Metazoa > Arthropoda > Arachnida > Araneae > Macrothelidae > Macrothele > Macrothele yani. The sequence continues at coordinate 107,348,526 of CM077004.1, read as the reverse complement.
GGCTACATGGCTATTGTAGAATGGTTTGATGTAGTTAAATAGTGCTCTATCTAAGTTAATAGTAGGAGATAAATTCTTATTAACAATAGGCCTAATAGGTTTGCCAGTCTTATGTGTTTTTATTTTACCAAAAATATTTGGTGTACAAGCACCTACTGGTGGAATACATTTGCTTTTAATAATTGTAGGTAAGTCACTGTGATTTTTTATATTAGCTAAGTTCCTAATTATACTGTCAACTGGGTCCTTATTGACTATGATGGCATTCAACTTATTGATTGCTTCTGTCATCTTGTTATTATATTCATCTGTATTTAAGATGACAATCTGCTTAGATTTTTCCGCCATAATACACTTTATAGCAGGGTTATTTCTCAACTCCATTAGGGCTTCGCGCTCATATGTGATTCTTGTATTTTCATTGGTGTTATACATGTTGTTGATAGCACGGACCATTTTAAATCTTGTAGGATTTTTATTTACCTTAGGCAATCTTTGGATGACGTTCTCAATTTGCGGAATGAGGTATTCCGTTTTTGGCACTTTTTGTCGATACGCAAATCTTATACCTCTTTCTAGTGCTTTCATTTGCAGATTTGATAGTTCTAAACTAGATTCATTAATATAAAGATTTTGATTATTAATCTCTATTCTATGGTTTTTCTGGTGCTTGTCATTTATTAGATTTTCAATTTTTCGAAAGTGTTTTAGTTTACACTTTTCTTGCTGTCTGTCCAAAATTGCATATAGTTTTATAAACTCAATCTTGATCTTGTTGTCCTTGTCTTCATACTGTATACACTGATTGTACAGTTCGTAGTTTTTCACACTTAGTTTATCGATATCTTTGCGTTTACTGCGAATTATAGCTCTTAATCTCTTCAGCTCGCATGTTTCAATGATATTACGATCTTTGTAGTTGATAGGGTTAACCCTAATTTGAAGAAATTTAGGCGTAATATCATTATTCTTACAAGTAGTTAGGAAGTTCAGATGTTCAATTTCCTTGCAAAGTTTAATTCTATTCTTTTTAAAAATACGAATATCTTGCGCAATATACCTTGATAACATATTACTAAGGGCTAGAACAAGACAAAGGGGAAAAAAACCTCTGCACTAAGCTTATATATATTGTATCTCCAGTTATATATGACATATATCGTTGTTCAATTTTCGCTAAGTTGCGATGAACATACTTTTTACGTGGCTACGATATTCAAATTCGGTTGACATTAAATGTCTGTAAATACTGTTTCACACGTTATACAAGTTCCGCTATCGGGAGTTTGCAAAAGGACATTAACGTAGTATTGGCAATTGAAATCAAGTATAATAATAATAAGTATCTATACTTACAATATTTATAGTGGCTGTAGGTGCTTCATATGTGCGTCATCCAAGAATGTGAATTCTTTCAATTGTGAAGTTAAAATTCATGATACTGTAAATCTGCACCAGATAAAATTAAACAAGATGAATTTTCTACAATGCAAAAAAATTCTTTAACATCGATGAAATAAGAAACTGAATTAAAACCTTGTTGAATTTTTAAAAACGAACTACAATCCTGAAGAGGAGACTATCTTGACCGCGAAGCATCCTGATACATAATGAAAACCAAAGATGAATTATACTTTTGCCAAAACCTCAAAAAATAAACAATCTTGAAAAAGAAAAATACAAACATACAAATAACGTGTGAAACAGTATTTACAGACATTTAATGTCAACCGAATTTGAATATCGTAGCCACGTAAAAAGTATGTTCATCGCAACTTAGCGAAAATTGAACAACGATATATGTCATATATAACTGGAGATACAATATATATAAGCTTAGTGCAGAGGTTTTTTTCCCCTTTGTCTTGTTCTAGCCCTTAGTAATATGTTATCAAGGTATATTGCGCAAGATATTCGTATTTTTAAAAAGAATAGAATTAAACTTTGCAAGGAAATTGAACATCTGAACTTCCTAACTACTTGTAAGAATAATGATATTACGCCTAAATTTCTTCAAATTAGGGTTAACCCTATCAACTACAAAGATCGTAATATCATTGAAACATGCGAGCTGAAGAGATTAAGAGCTATAATTCGCAGTAAACGCAAAGATATCGATAAACTAAGTGTGAAAAACTACGAACTGTACAATCAGTGTATACAGTATGAAGACAAGGACAACAAGATCAAGATTGAGTTTATAAAACTATATGCAATTTTGGACAGACAGCAAGAAAAGTGTAAACTAAAACACTTTCGAAAAATTGAAAATCTAATAAATGACAAGCACCAGAAAAACCATAGAATAGAGATTAATAATCAAAATCTTTATATTAATGAATCTAGTTTAGAACTATCAAATCTGCAAATGAAAGCACTAGAAAGAGGTATAAGATTTGCGTATCGACAAAAAGTGCCAAAAACGGAATACCTCATTCCGCAAATTGAGAACGTCATCCAAAGATTGCCTAAGGTAAATAAAAATCCTACAAGATTTAAAATGGTCCGTGCTATCAACAACATGTATAACACCAATGAAAATACAAGAATCACATATGAGCGCGAAGCCCTAATGGAGTTGAGAAATAACCCTGCTATAAAGTGTATTATGGCGGAAAAATCTAAGCAGATTGTCATCTTAAATACAGATGAATATAATAACAAGATGACAGAAGCAATCAATAAGTTGAATGCCATCATAGTCAATAAGGACCCAGTTGACAGTATAATTAGGAACTTAGCTAATATAAAAAATCACAGTGACTTACCTACAATTATTAAAAGCAAATGTATTCCACCAGTAGGTGCTTGTACACCAAATATTTTTGGTAAAATAAAAACACATAAGACTGGCGAACCTATTAGGCCTATTGTTAATAAGAATTTATCTCCTACTATTAACTTAGAGAGAGCACTATTTAACTACATCAAACCATTCTACAATAGCCATGTAGCCAGTATTACTAATGCTACAGAAGTTACCAACAAGTTAAAAACAATTAAAACCTCCAATTTCACAATGGCCAGTTTAGATGTCATCTCTTTATATCCCAATACTCCAACAGATGTCGCTATTGACTTAATTAATTCCAGATTGGATGAAGAAAATCTTACTGATAAAGTCAGAAACAGTATTGTATCTGCATTATCTTTTGTAGCAAATAATAATTATTTCACATTTAATGGGATAATTTATAAACAGCAGTATGGCGCCCCTATGGGGTCCCCAATTTCAGGGCTACTGGCCGAAGTCGTTCTGCAAGATATTGAAAACTGTATATTAGATCATTCTAATATATACTTACCATATGTATATCTCCGATATGTAGATGATATTTTACTGTTTTGGCAGCACTCCAATCTTGAAATGGATAATTTCATTGCTAAATTTAACAATTGTTATCAATCTATACAGGTTAGTAAAGAAATTGAGGTTAATGGCCAGCTAAACTTCTTGGATATATCTATACAAAAGGATAACGGAATTATAGAATATTCTGTATACCGGAAGCCATCATATGTACAGGCAATTATCCCAAGAGATTCTACACACCCTTGGAAATATAAGACTGCAGCATTCCGCTTTTATATTAAAAGAGCAATAACACACTCATCCAATAAAGAATTGGAGATCAAAGAGATAAAATGGATTGAAAAAACTGCAGAAGAATTTGGATATAATAAAGGATTAGTCAAATCTTTATATAACAACATTACGGCCAATATACATCGTTTCGATAATAACATTAAAAAAGAAATACAGCAATATTATGGAAAATTTCCATACTTACCTCCTATTAGTACTATTTTAAAAAAGAATGTTACAACAACAATATTAACATCGCAGAAACAGTTATTGACAATGGAAGCATACTTACTACTAATAATAATAGATCAATTCTAAATAAATCTGGAGTTTATGTCATTCCAACAGTTACGGATGATAACCAAAAAGACAAAGTATATATCGGAAGTACGCGTAGAAGATTTTTGACTAGATTAAATGAACATATTACGAACTGGACAAGAAAAGATGAAAAAACTTCATTAATACAACATTGTATCAAAAATCATGTAACTCCTGATTGGACTAACACAAAAATTCTAACATCACATAGATCACATGCCCAGATTCTAACCTCCGAGGCTGTAGTCATTGAGAAAACCAAGAGATACAACTGTAACGTTAATAGTCCAGTGGAGCTTCACTTTGCATGGAGGTACCTTATTGAACAGGAGAGGAAACATTTCAAGAGGAAAAATATTAACAAAAAACATGTGACATCAAATATTACTTAAAAAAATACAGTTGAATATTTCTACGTAAAAGCTACTAGTATATTTTTGTTTGACAACAGATGGCGACACCATTGATATGTGCAGTTGAACCTAAATCATGATGCGCAAATATCTACACGACAGGGCTGAACATACATTGGGGTTAGGCTGCATACCTGAGCGAGTGAGTGCGGCGATCCTATTGTCCGTGCACCTACCACTGATGATGGCTATAAATTGTAGCAGAAACTAGTTTGGTGCTTCGCATTCGGGAGATTTGTATGTTTGTATTTTTCTTTTTCAAGATTGTTTATTTTTTGAGGTTTTGGCAAAAGTATAATTCATCTTTGGTTTTCATTATGTATCAGGATGCTTCGCGGTCAAGATAGTCTCCTCTTCAGGATTGTAGTTCGTTTTTAAAAATTCAACAAGGTTTTAATTCAGTTTCTTATTTCATCGATGTTAAAGAATTTTTTTGCATTGTAGAAAATTCATCTTGTTTAATTTTATCTGGCGCAGATTTTACAGTATCATGAATTTTAACTTCACAATTGAAAGAATTCACATTCTTGGATGACGCACATATGAAGCACCTACAGCCACTATAAATATTGTAAGTATAGATACTTATTATTATTATACTTGATTTCAATTGCCAATACTACGTTAATGTCCTTTTGCAAACTCCCGATAGCGGAACTTGTATAACGTGTGAAACAGTATTTACAGACATTTAATGTCAACCCAATTTGAGATATGTATGCTTTTTAACATTGATTCAAACAAGTGCACTTGATCAAAAGTCACAACGTTATTCATTCTATCACAAACACATAAACAGAGTAATACTCACTCCATTAAAAGCGTTGTAACACAGAGCCCTCTGATAGAGCATGTGAGACGTTGAGGGAGAGCTGTAGCATGAAAGGAATGTTATTGAATTGCTGAAAATATTTATTGAACAGGAAAATTTACTCACACAAAACATCAAATGGCAGTTGCTGGGTACACGGCTGGCGCTGGGAGTTTCTGAGCTGTAGTATAGCAAAACGCGCAGTGGCGATCTTGGATAAAGGGTTAACACAACACTCCTCGCAATCATATGCGCCAGGTCGTTGAGGCGGTATTGGTCTTAAACTTCTCACTCTTCAAAGGCGACCATCCAGAACTTGCGCAAGATGCTTGGCATATCCCGCAACGTCGCATAGCCTGTCTGAATTGATCCCATGTATGCTGGATAGAATTCAGATCAGGCAAGAGTGCGGGTCATTCCATTCGTGTGATCGCATTATCCGGGAGATACGTACAGCTTAAGACAATGAGCCCTGACATCGTCCTCCTGTAGGATGACCCCATCGCCCTGTTCATTATACACATGCCGATCAGGTTGGCCTAGAAGGCAATGATCGGCTTGGTGCGTCCATACATGAGCCCATCCATGCATGAGCCCGATAAAAAACATCACTGAACCCTCGCAGCTCGCTAGATGGGGGTGCGAGAGAAGTGGAGGCGGGCCTAACTTCCTCCACACACGTCATCTACTGTTGTCAGGCATCAGGATGATTCAACGTTCTCCTGGTGCAGATGACTCTACGACAATGATGATCGTCCATTTGCCGTGGGGCCTCGCCCATTTAAACGAGGCACCATGGCGATGCCGACATGGAAGGTCGCCTTCGCGCCACTGATTCGGAATGGCATGTACCGATAATGAGTGTCCAATATTCAACAGAAATTGTTTCACATCTGCTGGATATTGTCGGGTTATAATCTCTAGAACGAAGTCTGTAACGGCATGAGAGTCCATGGAGTGGCTATCTCCATAATTCCAGTTTCTTGGCAACAATTCAAAGGCCAGGAGGCTTCGGTAAAATTTACTCAATCCAATCTCCTGTAATGATAACTAGGCTGGTAATCGTTTCGCGGCGTGAAGTTCCGCGATTTTTTTTTCACGAATTTTAGGGGTTTTTTTCTGTAATTTTGCGAATATCAAATATATCCGCGTATTTCAGACTTTTTTTCCTAATTTTGCCTAATTTCTATTGGGTTGTCAGAAAAGTCATGACGTATTTTGGCGCCCGATGGCGGTTGGGCGGTTTTGGAAGTACTAGAGGCATGCGCAACTCTATTATCGCTTTGGCATTCGACAGGTGCCAGTCGTAGCTGCAGTCTAAAAGAAATAGTGAGCGATTTGGTTGATTTGCGGAGATTTGACATCAAGTTGAAGATGGAAGACCAAATTGTGCATTTTCGCCATATTTTACTGTTTTACTTCCGTAAAGCGAAGAACACGCGCCAAGCTTGTGAAAAGTTGCGTAAAGTGTACGATGATAATGCTCTAAAAGAACGTCAGTGCCAGTGGTGGTTCGCAAAATTCCGTGCTGGTGATTTTGACCTCAACGGTACTCCTCGGTCCGGGAGGCCCACCGAGATTGATGACGACCAAATCAAGACATTGATCGAATCAAACCCACGTTACACGACACGAGAGATTGCAGACACACTGCACATCCATCATTCAAGCGTTCACGACCACTTGAAGAAGCTGGGATACGTAAGCAAGCTCGATGTGTGGGTTCCTCATGAACTCAAAGAAGCTCAATTGACGGCGCGTATAAACACCTGCGATATGCTCATTAAACGTGAGGAAAACGATCCTTTTTTTGAAGCGACTGATAACTGGAGACAAAAAGTGGATTGTGTACAACAATGTGCTGCGCAAACGGTCTTGGTCCCGACGTGCTGCATTGCTTCAAACGACATCCAAAGCAGACATTCATCAGCGGAAGGTTCTGGTCTCAGTGTGGTGGGATTTTAAAGGTGTCGTGTTTTTCGATCTCCTACCACGGAACCAAACAATCAATTCGAATATGTACTGTCGGCAATTGGACAGTTTGAACGAATCCATCATCCAGAAACGTGCAGAGCTCGTTCATCGTAAAGGTGTGTTCCATCACGACAACGCGAGACCACACACAAGCTTGATCATCCGCCAAAAATTATTGGAGCTTGGGTGGGATGTGTTGCCACACTCAGCATACTCGCCTGACCTTGCGCCGTCAGACTTCCACTTGTTTCGCTCTCTTCTATAGTCCTTGCGTGGTATAACGTTCAATTCAGATGAGGCTGTATATCAGCATCTTGTACAGTTTTGCGCCACGAAAGACAGGTCCTTCTATGAACGAGGCATTCTGCAGCTCACTGAAAGATGGCAAAAGGTTATCGAACAAAACGGGCATTATATCATTGATTGATCTTTGTTCTTTCTATCAATAAATGACCTAAGCAAAACATGGCTAAAATACGTCATGGCTTTTCCGACAAACCAATATTTAAAATTTTAGATTATTTTACATATTTAAATAATTTTAATATTGCCTTCACTACGATGCATGCAAAAAATATACCGCAAAGTCCAAATCAGAATTACCCTTCAAGATTATTCCTTACGAAGAGACCCTTGTCGAATAAGCTTGCCGGGTAATTCCAATTGTTATGAAAAAATTAAGCATTTTTTTAAGATTAAAAGCATCGATTTTGTAAGCCAGCCACAAATGTCTTCAAAGCATGTACGGTGTTTGATCCCGATGGGTGGGGGGGGCTAAGTTTCGGGAGCAGTTGTAAGGTGTTTGTGTACGTTCAACGTAAAGTAAGTGTAGTACAAGTGAATGAAGTATTCGTCTTTAACTTATGTAGGTGTTTTTGTCTTCCAGATTTACAGAGAACAAGATGAGTGACATAAATCCCGAAGAGTCATGTTCGTCATTGCATGCTGTATGAATTTCATAAGGGGAACAACGCAATCGTGGCCACCAATGTCTTCTAGAGTCAAACATTTGCTCTGATAAACATTTGCTCTGTTTATCTGTCTGAATGCGTAAAATGTCTGCAAGGGCCAGCGTTGGTTCACCTAATTCCGGTCGGGCAATTTTGACCTCTCTGATGCCCCTCTTGCAGGACAGCCCATGGAGCTGTACAATGACCTGCTGCGTGCAGCCGTTGAGGCAGATCCTCGTCAAAACATTGATAAATTATCGCAACATCTTAATGCGTCATGGTCTACTGTTCAAGAGCACCTGCAACAAACAGATAGGGAAAGTCTATAGAGTTTGGGTCCCACACCAACTTTCACCTGACAACAAAGCCCAGCGTTCCACAATCTGCAACTCTTTGCTCAGCCGATAGGAAAAGTATCCATTTCTTCATCGAATTGTCACTGGAGATGAAAAGTGGGTTCTTTACGTGAACAACAAATGCAAAAACCAGTGGCTTTCTCTAGGTCAGACACCAGTTCCTACGCCAAAACCAGGCCTACACCCCAAAAAGGTTTTGCTCTGTGTTTGGTGGGCTACCGCTGGCATAGCTCACTTTGAGCTGTTGGAGCCAGGGCAGACCGTAATGGCAGACTTCTATTGTCAACAACTGGACCGTTTGAAGCAAGCTCTTAGTGTAAAACATTCAGCATCTGCTCAACAGAAAAGGTGTCATCCTCCAGCATGACAACGCGAGACCTCACACGGCGCGACGGACCCAGCCGATGATCAGAGATTTTGGCTGGGAAGTTCTTCTCTATCCCCCTTATTTCCCTGACATTGCACCATCTGATAACCATTTGTTCAGATCTCTGCAGCACTTTCTTAATGGGAAAATATTCCACAATATTGATGATGTCAAAAAGGGTCTCTCGGACTTCTTTGCATCACAGCCAACGTCTTTTTATAAAGACGGCATTGGAAGTTTGGTTTCGCGATGGGTAAGTGTGATCGATAATGATGGCGGTTATATAACTCATTAAGATATAAATTTCTACTGTTACGAACAGTGTTTCTCTTTTTTTCCAAATAAGACATTACTTTCAGATCCCCCCCCCACCCCAGTACCTTCTAGAAGACGAAGATTTGTTTGTTTTCAGCCACATTCCTATGTTTGAAGATGAGCACCAGCTAAAATGTGAATTTCGTTCATATAGAGCGAGTGTAAAAGAATTTTGCGTAGGTTTGCTAGATTTCTGAAATACGAAAAAAATTTGTTTTCCTAAGCTACATAAAGTCGCCAACGGTTGTCTCTCAGTACCCACAAACAGTGTCGATGCCGAACGATCCTTTTCTAAATGTAAAAACGTGTTACAGGACAACAGACACTGCATCAAAGAAGAACATCTGTGTACGTGCAATATAATGTATCAAAACGCCGTCCATTTAATGTTGTCTTTGAATGAGTGTTAGGGTTCATCTTCTGCGATAGATGGCGCAAAAAATCACTCCTTGATCGTGGCTTTTACTTCTTGAGGAACTGTCCCAGAAATTGGCGTCAGCGAATCACTGCAGACCTCGCCATATTCAGAATGGAAGTGGTCTCTCGTTGGCTCCACAATGAAAAAAGACACAAAATTCGCGCTGTTATGTTTTAACCAATGACGTTATTTGGGGTAGAGCTTAGTAGGTAGGCGGAGTTTCTATAGCTAAAATTCAGGGGTTCTCTGCTAATGTAAACATTTTCTCTTCAAAAAATGAACGTACAGTGGGATTTGAGATGTTTTATAGGAGACAATATTCCAGTCTCACTTTTGGCCCCATTAAATTATTTCTTTTTGGCACAGATAATTAAAAAAAATAAGACAAAAATGAGAGATTCCGTTTCTTCCAGACAGAAACACTGCTAAGCTAACTTATCGCGCCATCTAGTGCCCAAATTGGAATACTTTCGAGTCAGATAATTTGAATTTTAAAAAATATTCTAGCAATTTTTTCGGAATAGTAGCTGTGGCACATATTAGCTATAGGTCGTTTTTGTTTGTGCTCAAAATTTCAAACACTACAAAGTAATAGTCTTCGAGAAAATGTGTACAAAAGAATTTTAATTGCAGATATAGGATAGAATTTCTCTTACACTCATTCAAAGACAGCCTTAAATGGAAATCTTGATCTCATGTAACGGCGTTGACAACATTGCCAGAATTTGAATGGTCTATAAATGTAAGTATCAATATTTTTAAATTGTAATGCTTATTTAGTTACGTAGTAGTTATTTGTATTACTGCTTCGTAACTGAAAGACTATTTTTTGAAATGTTACTGTAAATCCTCTGCCCTGAACTTTCCCGAAATTTCGTGATTTTCTTCACGACTGCACCTGCGAATTTCGTTCTTTTTTCTCTCGATCAAGTAACTTACCTTATTGATTGCTGTCAGATGCAGAGACGGCTTGTTTCCTAGCGAAGTCTATGCTCTGCATTGCCACAGAGGAGTCCGCGGGCGTCGCAAGCATAGAAAGGTCCGGCAGGAACCAATGCCGAACGCAGAGCACGATAGACAGACAAGCAGATTGGTCTTTTACAACGTCTTCCACATCTCAGTGACCATTTTTGTCGGTGTTGTTACAGCGCGCAGTGTAGCAGTGCTCTCTTTACATCCTAGAAAAGTAAATAGAATTCAGCCCCCAAATTCATTTTTTCTACGAAGTTTCAGGGAATGAAACTTTTTTCTCAGAAAGAAAAATATGGTATTAATAAAAGATTTGATTTAACTATCACTGAAAATTTAAATAAGACACAGATAGTGTTCCGTGTAAATGAAATGTTTTACTAGGTCAGCTAGCTACCTCTGAAACCAATAAACCCGGAGTTTGGGTAAATTAAAATTCTCCTCTTCTTTCGTTCGGGAAGGAAAATTAATCAGGTCTTTTATCGCATCGCGGTTAAAGGTTTTTGGGAATATCGTGTTATACTGAATTAATGCTGAGAGCGAAGTTCTGAAGTGCTTTGGAGCTTTTCAGTTTATCAACGTAAACTCAGCAGCTAACGCCAAACCTTGAAGCGAAGATAACGAGTGCAGGTGTAAGTCGTAGCCGCACAGAGCTGCCTAAAATTCAGTAGCGGTTTCATGCATCTGTGGTATGATGTTGCTAATCACTAGTGAGTTCAGAAGTGACGTCATGTTACTAATCACTAGTGAGTTCATCGAAATGCTTCGGGCCATCGTGATAAATTCCTAATCAAAAGCAACAACAGCAGAAATTATAGATGGAATCTTCAAGAGATGGCAGCTGGTGTTGGCTTACATCGAAAACATAACACAGCAAATTTTTCAGTGCATTATATAACATACATATATATAGTCAAACCTCGATTTAATGAATTTCAAGGGACCAAGCAGTCTTGTACGTAAAATCGCGGAATCCGCTAAATCGAGGAAGACTTTCGAATGAAACATTCAAATTAAGCTAGTGTTCATAACAAAATACGTAAGCAGCTAAGTTTCTTTCAGTGAAATTTAAATTATGTATGGTATTTTTAATTACGAAATTTATTATTAAATACATAATTCGTAGATATTAGACTTCAATATGTAGCATCAAAGTTTTAACGTACTTTAAAATTTCGAGAAAAATACGATAGTAGATCTTTTCCCTAGCATTTATCTTCTTAATAACGATTTCAGCTTCAGTTTTATGAAGTGCATGAAAAATGTCATCATTAATATCGAAGCACATCAAGTAGTTTTTAGCACATTCTATACCGTTAACAGCATCACTAAAGTAGCTAACTTTCAGTTCTGCTTCATCTTCTTCATCAGAATCTGGCGGATTTATTCCGATCTGTTCGTCCAAAACATCATCAAGGGCACACTGATGATTGGCCAGGTATGCACATCTGCGTCATAATCAACATAATCAGAAAATACAATACTTGATGAGGCAATTTCATCCCATTCTGCAAGATCTTCATCCGCAAAATTATCAGCAGGATTTTCGGTATTTGATCCACTTTCTTCTTGTTCACAAGCTGAGAAGCCTGCTTAGTTAAAGAAGTTTTTAATGGTATATCTCGTAACTGTATTATACGACTGCCGCACAAAATGCATTGCATCGAGAATGACAAGTTTAACTTTAGATGCATCATCCTTTGCACCGATAACACAAAGTACTTTTTGTATGAGAAGCTTTCGATAATGAGCTTTTAAAAGACCTAATGACACCGAGATACAGAGGTTGTAATTCACTAGTACAATTTGCTGGGGGAAAAATGACTTGAACATTTTTCAGATTGTTTACTTGAGGATGCGCAGAACACTGATCAATGAATAAGTGGATTTTTCTCTTTTTTGCCTACATCTGGGTATCCAAGGCTTCTACATAATTTTTGAATAAAGATCTGATAGCACACGACTTTTTATTTGCTTCATATTTGGTGGGCAAAGATTTCATTCACATGCTTGAAGCAACATGGTTTAGCAGATTTGCCTGTAACTAATGGCCGCAATTTTTCTGACCTGCCACCATTGGCAGCTAGAAGAACAGTGATTCTGTCTTCCTCCATGGCAGATGTCATTTTGAAAACACAGTGTTTTATCTGGCTGCAGGTTATAAAACAGTCCAGTTTCATCAGCATTAAAAATGTCACACGGCATGTACCCTTCAATAGTTTGTGGCAGCTGTTCATTTTTCCACGTTTATCCCATCACGGAATCAACACTTTTGCTTTCGCCAGATATAGCTCTATACACATGTTATGTCTTTGCTTCAAACGATCAATTTATCCATTTGATGCGGTGAATTCCTTTATTTAGAGTAGCTGGACAAGATGAACTGCTTTTTCCTTCAGAAGTGATCCACTAGTAGGCAAATTACCAGCCCGTGTTTTTAGAACCAAGTGAGCGTTTTCCAACTCATTCAGGTGCGATGCTTTCATAGATTTCCTCATATTCGAAAATTGCCCACATTTTGATGCACAGCTTTCAATTTCTTTTCTATTTTTTAATATGGTACGCAACGTTGACTTGGAAATTCCGAGTTTCTCTGCTAGAGCAGTCTGTAATCGAGGGTTCACATCAAGCTGCGGCAAAATGTTCATTTTTTTACTGATTCAAAATTTTTTTTCGGATTTTTTTTTTTTTTTTTTTTTTTGCTGCAGTCATTTTTTTAATGCTTTTATAAAATGCACTTTTGCAAACTACAGTGATCAGTAAATTTCACTTCTAACTTTTCTAGTGATATCTATGTTCATCAAAACTTTATCAGTAAACGAGCTGTGTTGTTTAATTTGACCTGTAGATTTAACACTGAGAAGAAAGGAAGAAGCGCACTTTGGGGAAGAACTCCAGAGGTTCAGGAAAGGGTACGTACAATGTATGTCCCCCGACTTCAAAGGAAGCTATCGTTCTGACTGTAGCTGAAAATAAGAATCCCCACTTTACTCTAGATTTCTTCCTCCATACCGCCTTTCTTTTTCCTGCTTTCCACCCATGCAAAGAAAGCATTGAGCTTCTTTGGAACTCGTTGGCCATTTGCTTCCTCCTGTAAGAAGCTTACGTTTGATGGCCGGAGGAAAGGCGAACTGATTTATGATTCCGTCAATCTGTGCTGTAGATAGTGTTCTTTGAAACGCTGGTTAAATGCATGCGGAAAATTTTCCTGTTACGCGAACTCTCTTTCTAGTTAACTTTTAACATGAAAATGCTGGTTAACATAGTTTGATGGTTTTAAAAAAATAAAAAATGTTCACTAAATTGTGGAAACGTGTTCGTTAAATCGGGAAACGCCAAGCATTAATTCATTAATTTTAATGTGGGGTTATTCCAGACGGTTTCGCAGTGCGCGTAGGTATTTCGTTTGTATTGGTGAGTGTGTAGTCGTTACTCCTGTGGACTGCAGTGCAAATCTGAAGTTTAGAGTGCATTTCGTTTATTCTGTGCAAACTGTGTTGCATTTATGGAAAGATTAGGTGATATTTCACCACAAAAAGCTTCGCGAATGGTGACTTTGTGTGAATTCGACAAAAGCAATGCAGAAATTGCCCGAATAACAGTAATGCACAAAGAGTACAGTTGGACTGCAGCTGGCGAAGATCTGTGATATGGGTGGAATCAAGGATGGCAGGCTGGGTAAATGTGGCCGAAAACTGAAAGCAACTCCTAGAAGTAACAACGCGTTCAAACGGTTATGTCTGCGAAACTTGATTTCTTTAATTTCTTTCAGGTTCGTGTCGTCAACAGTTCTTGCCAAAGAATTGCTGGAGAGCTGTGGTACTGTTGTTGGTCCTCGAACAGTGAGGAACAGGTTACGTTCCATGGGTATGATGTCTCATAGGACGGTAAAGAAGCCATTGCTAATGTCCTGTCGAGAATTTTCATGTTCGTAAATCTTGGGGAACCTGATCATTCCGCTGAGATTTGCGAAAAATAAAAATAATAGAAAATAAATAAATAAAATACACAGAATGAAAATACTCGACAGTCCACGTTTCAAAATTGTGTTTGGAAGAGGCAGTGAGATAAGGGAATAAATGGCCATATTCATTTACTTCACAGCCCTGACCAAGCAAACAAAATTTCTTAGAAGAAAGGGGAATAATAAGCATTAAACTTCTTTTTTTTATTTTGGCCTGATTCATTTTTTTCTCTTTAGTAAGAAAAAAAAGGGTGAGCAAAAGAAGACAGCATCAACCCCTTTGTGAAAGCAAAATTATTTCTATTAATCACGGAATGAGGAAAAAGCATTTCTGAAGGTTGTGCAGAGGGCCCAAAAATCTTTTTTCACCGTCCGCCATTTTAGGCAAAGGGATTTGGAAGCATCAGAGAAAAAGTGTTGCAGAAATGCCCATGAAGGCCAACGGCAAATCTTTTTTTAGCTTGGAATGGCAGAACTCCCCTACCCGAAGGTCAGAGGTTGTTCCCCCGGATGAGGGTCAAGGATGCCATGGGGTTAGTAACAATTTTGGCGCGAACCTCTTGGCCAATGACCAGCGAAACCGTTTGTTGCTAGGGGGAAGTTCGGCCAATTAGGGGTCAGCGGTTTCAAGCAACCCGGAGTTTTTTCCGTTGAGAGAGGACACTTTTTTTCTGGTCACTGCGCTATCTGGTCGGCAGTTGACAGCGGAAAGCTAAATTTTCTAATCCCCTTTTTGGCGGGGAGGGGGAAATGCCCTGGGGTCTGTTAGCCCTGGGTAACCTGTATTCAGCAGTGACCCCAAAATTGGCCTGCTAAAATGATGATTCTCAAGGATCTCATTGCCGGAATTATCCACTAGCGGACGACGGCAGTGTTGTTTTCTGCCAGCAAGTAAGCCTCAAGATGGCGGAGAAGGATCAGACCCGATCTGCTACTTCCAAGTCCAACTCTTGTGGTGTTGCTGCCTCCATATTTTAAAGCTGGGTTGCGCCCAGGCCTCGGGGAAAAGGCCATGACTATCATGGACGGCCTGGAGAATGACATTCAATCATCGAGCTGGGCCCCTACTGATTACCACAAGGGTCCACCAGCTTGGTTCACGAATGCGCGTTTCCTGTTTCGATGGCCAGGCACGCGGTGCCAGAGAAAACATTTTTGTTGGAGGTGAAGGAAAAGAAAAATCTCCCGGGACAGTAATGTTCTCTCAAGAAGAGACTTAAATATGGTGCTGTGAAATTGTCATGTTACCACCGGTAGTCAGGGTGCTCAGAAGTTGTGAAATTGTCATGTTACCATCGGCAGTCAGGGTGCAGTCCTTAAGGTAAATTTCTCTTGGCATATTTTTTTGTATTATGTTGTGGTTTCTTTAAAATTATGAAACGAGTGGGTTTTAAAATGGGGCTGTCGAGAAAAAAATATGTTGCAAAGAAAGAGATATGTTAGGGTTACTCTAAAATGTTTAACATATGAGTTTTTGACAGTGGTTTTAGTTATAATCTATGGCCAGGTTTCAGTTATAATACATGCTTGGGTCAGTAAAACTAAATTAATAAAAATGTAAATGTTTTTCCATTCAGGTTTTTTTTATGATAGTGTTATGCTGTGTAAATTTTTACATGTGTAAGGAATATCTGAAATCCAAATTGTGTTATAATCTATCATGAAAAAGCAACTCCTCAAACCAGTTATTATTACTATTGAAATTTAACTCTGTGTGCTTGGTAAATTTTAATATTGTATAAATTGTATTTGGTAGTAGTAAGTATAAAGTAAGAGTTTGATAGTAAGTTCTTTTTGTCTTAAAGGCAGGTTATGGTGATTTTCTAGTTTGGCAAGAAAGGGGTGTAAAATTGTTTATACCATGTAATTGTTAGTGTGACTAGAGACCATATCAGCAGATGGATCTGGAAAATTAATTTTCATGTGTGGGGAGACATTAAAAAGGGCATGCACGCTGACTAGGTTAATACAGTGTTGTACTGTACATTACCCTTGTATAACGGTGGAATTCTTCAGGAGGAGGTGATTTCTGGAAATGAATAGATTTGCGATAGGTGTTGAATTTTTCTGGAAATAAGTGGTTCTGCGGTATAGTGATTTTCTGGGAGACGAGAGAGTAAAATGAAGATATGAATTGTGTTCCTGGAAAAATAGGATAAGAAGTAGTTTTCTGGAAAATAGAGAATGAGATATTTTGGGGGCAAGAGAACTCTGGTGGGATGCTTTTCCCTATGTGGACACGTCTCGGGTCTGAAAGGGTGCATGAAAACAGATTGGGGGATTTGTTTTCTGCCCGAGTAAGCTCGTTGGCTCATAGGAGGTGGTATCTATCAGAGAGTGAAGTGATGTTGTCCCAAAATCAGAGTGAAGAACCAATACAGGGTGATAGTCACACATGGTTTACCATTTCGGTGCATAGGTCGAATTGGATTCACGACCCAATCTCACCTTCAGCCTCAATAATACTTCCTCCCAGTGAGAATTTTGTTTTTAAGTGAAATTTAGTAATTTGACTGAGATGTTTTGCCCAGCGGCTTACTACATGAGTTGGTAAAAAATTACTACAAGCTTACATGGTACTAGTTTGAATTTTTCGATTAAGTTGTTGATAAATTGATGGTGAGAATTAGTGGTGTAAATTTTAAATTGTTGTGAGCAGTGGGAGTGCAGATAAGTATGAATTTGTGTCCAGGAGTGTTGAGAGTTAGTGTTTGCCTTTTGTTTACATAGTGGGATTTTGTGTACTCAGAGCAAGTTTGAATAGTGAAGTATTTTGAATTTTTCCAGATGATAGGGTGAATTTTAAGTATATTTGTCAGCATTATGGTGTAATGATAGCTTTTGAGATGATTGAGTAAGGTATTTAGTACAGTGTGTTTAGTACAGTGATTTTGTATCAAGTAATGCTAGAATGTTGAGTATATTAAGTTTTAATGCAAATTTTTCTGGTAGTGTAGGATTGTTTACGGAAGTAACTTTTGGTTATTTATAATTTTTTTTCAGTTATTGCAATTTTAAAATTAATGTTGGTTAAGGAAACTGGTTTGAGGGGTGTGTTCGAAAGGAAATGAAATCTGTATTGTGTATACAATAATCTAGAAATTTATGAAGAGAGTGAGAGATTGCACTTCAGCTGTCCAAACTCATCCACAGTGTTTATGTTATGTTCCCTAAGTCAAGAGTATTTATGTGTTTTTGCAAATCTTGATTTTCTGGCAAAACTATGTGTTCTTCCTTTTATGGTTGATATAAATACAACAAGTGAGTGTCATCTGATTTTGCTTGCTTTTATAAGGCCTGGTTGCCAAAAGTGAAATTGACAAAAATGTTAAAAGCTGATTGTGTTCGAAAACAAAAACACATGGTTGTCTGGGTAATTATCCGACTTCTTGAAACACTTTGTTATTGTGTTCGTTGTTGTTTTTGGTTAAGTTTTACAATAAATATAGGCCAAGTGGCCTTTCAAAAACCTAAACATTAGTGCAGTGAAGTTTTAGATATTTTCAGTTTAAATTTTCATCACATGGTTCAACTGCATCCCCCTGCATCCCACTCAGCAGTGACTGAGGTTAGGAAAGTAATCTCAAGGTATTGTGGTAAAATCAATGTTTTTGTCCTAACTATCTAATTTGTTCATCGCCACTTCCAAAACGTTATTTACACGTTTACATTGTATACCATTAAATTTTAGTGTTTACAAATTTGGTACACATGCAAACAGTAGTTACCTTTCTTCCACTTTCAGGTGTATCTACTCAGCAAACGCAAACAACGCAAACAATACAATAGTAACTTATGAGTTGCCAAACTCAGTGGTGCATTTTATTTTTCTATTTTGTTTCATAGCCTTATTCAAAATTTCAGTTTTGTTTCGAAATGCATCCACCCATCTCCCAAATTCTAATTTTCTATAATTTCCATATAAGTTTCAATATTAGCATAAAACTAGTCTTTTGTAAAATACCCCAAAAATTTCAATATAACATTTGGTGCCGTGACCAGGATTCGAACCTGGGTTATTGTGCTAAAAACAATGTTTTTTGTCCTAAACCATTATATTTGACTTCTTTACCTCCAAAAGTTATTACACGTGTACATTGTATACCATTAAATTTTAGTGTTTACAAATTTGGTACACATGCAAACATTAGTCACCTTTTTTTCCACTTTCAGGTGTATCTACTCATCAAACGCAAACAACGCAAACAATACAATAGTAACTTTTGGGAGTTACCAAATTCAGTGGTGCATTTTTTTATTTTGTTTCATGGCCTTAGTCAAAATTTCAGTTTTGTTTCGAAATGCATCCACCCATCTCCCAAATTTAAATTTTCTATAATTTACTTAGAAATTTCAATAAAAAAAAAAAGGAGGGGGTCAGAGTTTCCAAATATTATCTTAAAATTTCTAAGGTTATTAACAAAAGACTTGTTTTATGCTAATATTGAAATTTATGACCTTCGGGTAGGGAGTTCTGCCATTCCAAGCTAAAAAAGATTTCCCGTTGGCCTGCATGGGCATTTCTGCAACACTTTTTCTCTGATGCTTCCAAATCCCTTTGCCTAAAATGGCGGACGCTGAAAAAAAGATTTTTGGGCCCTCTGCACAACCTTCAGAACTGCTTTTTCCTCATTCCGTGATTAATAGAAATAATTTTGCTTTCACAAAAGGGTTGATGCTGTCTTCTTTTGCTCGCACATTTTTTTATTTTCTTACTAAAGAGAAAAAAAATGAATCTGGCCAAAAGGAAAAAAAAAGAAGTTTAATGCTTATTATTCCCCTTTCTTCTAAGAAATTTTGTTTGCTTGGTCAGGGCTGTGAAGTAAATGAATATGGCCATTTATTCCCTTATCTCACTGCCTCTTCCAAACACAATTTTGAAACGTGGACTGTCGAGTATTTTCATTCTGTGTATTTTATTTATTTATTTTCTATTATTTTTATTTTTCGCAAATCTCAGCGAAGTCAGGTTCCCCAAGATTTACGAACATGAAAATTCTCGACTGGACACTAACCAATTTACAATGCAAGAAACGTTTAGAATGGGCAAAGGAACATAAGGAGTGGAACACTGATAGGTGGCGTCAAGTGTTATTTAGTGATGAGGCAAAATTGAACATCGTCGATAACGACGCGTGGTGCCGAGTGTTTTGACGAAATAACGAGGCGTTGCATCCCTCTTGCATACTTAAATTAAGAAAGTATCCGTGCAGTGTTGTGATTTGGCATTTGTGGAAGTTTTGCTGCTGCTGTAGTGGCGTGCAAAAATTAAGAACGAGACGGTGTTTCGAAGGTAATGTCGTGCAGGAGGGCTCCACATCGACTCAAATCATACCATAAAATCCCCAAGATGTAAGAATATGGGACAAGTGAGCAAAACCGTCCAAACAAATAATCCAAAGGATACAAAGGCAGTTTATTGAAAAGGTAGCTTCGAGCACAACTGGACATAAGACAGAAACGTGCATGTGACAGGCGGCTGCCAAGAAAAATCCAGTCTTTAGTAAGGGATATGATCACCCCTGACTGCGTTGCAGGATTTACAACGTCTGTCCATGCTGAGGACGAGGTTATCAAGGAGCTGTTGAGGTATTGCGACCCATTCCTCTTGTAGCGCCAATCGCAGCTGCGGAATAGTTGCTGGCAGCTGGTGACGTGCAGCCAAGCGTATCCCGAGAAGGTCCCACACGTGTTCAATTGGATTTAGGTCTGGGGACCTTGCTGGTCCAATCCATGCGTTGAATATCTTCACTCTCCAACAGCTCTGCGACAGCCACTGTACGATGAGGTGTAGCGTTGTCGTCCATGAAGAGGAACTCAGGACCCACAGCACCCCTAAACAGACGCACGTGAGGCAGGAGAACCTCGGTACAATAGCGAACACCAGTGACTGAACCTCCTTGGAAGATGTGGAGGTCAGTACGGCTACCAAGCATGATACCGCCCCAAACGAGAACTCCGCCACCTCCTGACCGGTCCCTTTCGATGATGTTGGAGGTGTGATTGGGTGTTCCCTGCGCTCTCAAGATGTGTATACGTCCAGAATCGCTCGTCAGACTAAATCGGCTCTCATCCGTAAACAGAACTCGACCCCATTGCTGATGTGTACAGTTCTTGTGTTCCTGGCACCACAAAAACCGTTGTCTCCGATGAGCAGGCGTTAATGACACACGCCGTACTGGTCGTCGTGCAAACAGACCACCTTTGTGCAGCCTCTTGGCCACGATAAAACGCTATAACAGACGTCCAGTTGTCTGTTGCATGTGTCTTATGATTTTTCCCGCTGTCTGCCGTCTGTCTCTTCTCGCCTGTAGGGCAATATACCGGTCGTCCGCCGCCGTGGTTTCTCGTGGACGACCACTGCTAAACTCTTGGACAGCTGTTCCTGTCGTTTGAAATGCTCTCCAAGCTCGTGAAACGATGCTGTGAGTGATCCGGAACTCCTCGACCACACTAGTCACAGTTCCACCTTCTACCAACTTCCCAATGACGCGACCTCGGGTAAAGTCATCCAGATGTCGCCTACTGGATTGCTTGTTGGCCATATCACACGGTGACAGCAACTCGACGTCGTTAAAACCGATGTACACCGTGCAATAGCTTTCACCGAATTGCTTAGCGGTACACCACCCGTGTGCTTTATACCCTTCCGACACCCCCCACCCCACCCCACGTCATGCAGCATATATGCGCATGCCCTACTGTACTGGACCCTAGTCTATCTCCTGAATGGTCTTTCGTTCCGTTCTGCCTGCTCGTTCCGCTGTTATGCAAATTTCTCCTCGTCGTCCTTAATTTTTGCACACCAGTGTAGTATTTGACTGAGCTTCATTTGTGGTTGTAAAACTACAAGCTCCAGCAGGCTGTACATAATTAATTAGTTGTAATATTTCCGGTTGTGAACGGGGAAGTAGTAAAATATAAACTTACCGTACGTGGATTTAATAATAACTATGGTTAGCAGATACATACTGGTTTAGCAGATATGATATTAACTATGTATAATATACTCAAGTAGTTTTTACAGCAACATTATAATATTCGCAATTTGCGGTTTGATTTTGGTTCCCAGCTACAGAAGATAGTGGAGCAAACTATCTGAGCAATTCGTGAAAGTACTACGAGATTCGTCCATGACTAAATACGTTGGAAGATATAGACACACGAGAGCCGTAACTAGGGTATTGCCAGTGTGGCACTAGGACCCAATTAAACAGAGGCACCCTGTGGGTTTTAAAGTAGCTAAATAAATAGTAATTAGTAGAGCGAAGATTTTTATCATTCTGAATACTTTTTACGTTCTACAAGTGTATGCAAATGTGTTTCATACAAAACTAAGCTCATTTAAGTACCATTGTGAAGGCATTTTTTCCGGGGTTTTTTTTTTTTTCGGATTTTTACGTATTATGGCAGGTTTTTGGTCATTTTAAGGCAATTTTTGTTATTTTTGAGTCATTATTTTGGTATTTTCAAGAGAAAGAGCATTTTTAGATGAGTTTCCCTGAAACACCATTTTTCCCTGAAAGCCAAAAGCAAGTCTGAGGAAATGGGGAAGAGTGCTCGTGTCTTGAACATCTGCACACACGTCGTAACAGATAGCGGTAAAAGCACCTCCATTCCCTCCCTGTCTCTTCCTTCAAGCCGATGATGGGCTGTCCTCCTGGTATCGTCGCTTTTGCGGCCGTTCTTACTTTGATTCCCCCTTTTTGATATAAAACAAGGCTGCCTTTTTGTGACTTTCAGACTTCCTAGGAGAGTTCGCGTTCCTTTTGTGTTGCTCCCCACCACTGATTGCTCGAGGGAGGCTAGAAGTCGTACGGTTTAAAAATCGCCAAACCTCATTGAACATATGGACTGCCATTTCATTACAAGTCGTTTTGAGTGTGCATCGTTTCGGATCTTTAGCAATGAAATATCTTGAAGTCATTGAGAAAAAAACAAAACAAAAAAAAACGTGTGCTTCACATGATGGTTATCAATATCGAATGAAAAGGAGAAATCAGAATGGTTCGATAATGTGGATTTGCTCGAAAGAAAAGAGTGAAAAGTGTAAGGGGCGAATGTCTTCAAAGGAGAGCTTTGTTTCACAAGTGGCAGATCATACTTGTAAACCAAATTTAGCAGAGATTGATGTTAAAAAGAAATGACATAATGGCCAAAGGCGGGCTCGTGAAGAATATCAACCACTTTCATGAACAATTTACCGTGAAGAAATGACTGATAATTTTCACATAAAAAAGCTCTATTTTTTGTATTTTCAAATCAAGTAGGAAGGAACGACACATAATATGACGATATATATCTGAAAGGCGTGTTATAATGGCACTCATTATTTTGCGTTTTTCATTAAAAAATCTGTATTTGATCTCCTTTTTGCTAACAAACAAACAAACAAACAAACAAAAAACCCCGAAAATATTTTGGTTTTAAGAAATTTTCCTTCCTAAAATTTAAAACGTTCGGGTAACTTTAGGATAAACTGTTCAGTTTTTTCTGCAGGTTATCAGAATATGTACTTTTTTTGTTAGATCTTATTGTGTTTTGTACAGCATGTGACATCTCAAGTGAACGTGCTACAGATAAAACCATTAAAATCTAAATTAACATAAACCTCCAATTCTAAATTTATCAATCCACTGTTAGATGAAGGTCTCCCCAAGCTTCTTCCACAAATGTCTGTCTGAGCTAGTCTCCTTCCTGTCATTCCGACATGCTTTCGAATTTCATCCTCCCATCTTCCACGTGGTCTTCTTCCGGGTCTCTTCATGTTCCTTGATACCCAGTCTAATACACCAGTAGTCCATCGGTGGTCCATTCTTCTAGCAGTATGTCTGACCTATTGCCATTTCAGAGATTTTACTTTGATCACGATGTCTTGTACTTTGGTTATTTTCCTGGCTCAAAAGTTCCTCTTCTTATCCTTCCTAATTATGCCAGTATTATTAACTTGACTTGATATGTAAACATTGCGAATAGGACATCGGTAGAATAAAAACTGTTTAAAAGGCATAGGGCATACCAATTTATATTCAGTGCCTAAGTAAAAGCGCAATACTATTAACGTGACCCGATACTTAAACGTTATGAATATGAATCCGATGGACTAAAACCTGTTAGAAAGGCCTAGGCCTAGGGCATATGAATTAATATTTAATGCCTATAAGTAAAAATGTAATGTTATTAACTTGCGCTGATACCTAAACGTTGCGAATATGACATTGGTAGAATAAAACTGATTAAAAGGCCTAGGCCTAGGGCCTATGAATTAATATTCAGTGCCTAAGTAAAAGCGCAATGTTATTAATTTGAGTTGATACGTAAACGTTATAAACATAAAGTCGACGCATTAAAAACAGTAAAAACGGCCTAGGTCTAAGGCCTATGAATTAATATTTAGTGCCTAAGTAAAAGCGCAATATTACAACTTTATTTGATGTGCAAACGTTGTGAATATGACATTGGTAGAATGAAAACTGATTAAAAGGCCTATGTCTAGGATCTATGAATTAAAAGGCCTAGGTCTAGGATCTATGAATTACTGCCTAAATGAAAGCACGATGCTCTTAACTTAATTTTATATGTAAACGGTGTGAATATGACATTGATATAACAAAAACTGGTAAAAGGGCTTAGGCCTAGGGCCTGTGAATTAATATTTTGTGCCTAAGTAAAAGCGCAATATTATTAACTTGATTTGATGTGTAAACGCTGTCAATATGTCATTGGTAGAACAAAAACTGTTTGAGAGGGCATATGAATTAATATTTAGTGCCTAAGTAAAAGTGCAGCGTTATTAAAAAATTACACCTGACCGTCCTTTTCTGAGCACAGCATGAGTCATGCTGTAATTCCGTTGTTTCGTCGAACACTGTACATTGTAGTTTTAAGAAATGTACTAAGTCACGGGAATTTATTTCTTCAAATTAAAGTAAAATTCTCGCTTGGCTTACATAGAACGTTTTTTCGAAATTTGGTTGGAGTTTCCAATTCAATTCTCAATGTAGGCCAAGAAACGGTAATCTTTATAAAAGATTAAGAAACGGTATCCCCCCCCCCCTTAGCTTTTGCTTTTGCGGCCTTACCCTAAACTTGTATGAACCGGCGTGAAAATTCAGACAAACAAAAGGAGCTCCTTCCCGTCGTTAGGTACCTTGGAAAACTGCCACACATAATGCGGAAACTTGGAAAACTGCCACACATTCAAAGTGTTACTCGGAGGAACAGCAATTTGTGTCCGGCTCCTTAATGAAAAACATGTGGCAGTTTTCCGATGTGTTGCAGTTTTCCAAGTTGATGAAAGATGTGCGACAGTTTTCCAAATTGATGAAAGATGTGTGGTAGTTTTCCTGTGTGGCGGTTTACAGTGAACCACACAGTTTTCCCGCTAGGAACGTAAATGTTAGTCTTTTTCTTGCTATCTCTGTTTCCAGGAGACGTATTTAAAAAAAATCTTTCCTCAGCATACCTCTTCTTCTAAATGTTCGACGTGAAAATTCCTTTGTCTCCGATATCTTTCTTCATCTACGGGAAATCTTTTGTGCACAGTTTATGAACGATTTTAAATATTTTATTAGTGTCGGAAGTATTCAAAAAACGTGCTCATTACAACTGAAAATTCTGTTTCATTTTTCTTGTTTGTTGTTTTAATGGCTTCAAAAGATTCCATTGCTGCAGATCCGAACCGATGTACATTTTAAAAGAAATTGTAATGAATGGCGAGCAATCAGTGGTGGGGGAACAAACAACACAAAAGGAACGGGGACACTCCTAGGAAGTCTGAAAGTCACAAAGGGGCGGCCTTGTTTTATCTCAAAAAGGGGGGGGGAGTCAAAGTACGAATGGCCGCAAAAGCTATGTTTTCCGCACCGGCCGCAAATGCGACCACTTCTTTCTCCCATTTGGAGTACGGCCATTATCATTGTTTCGGAAAGCGAGGTTCGGTGCAGAGGAGCGTGGGGAGCACCGCAATCTTCACGCTCTCAGTTAGGGCGGAGAGGGTCAAACCGCCGATACAGGTTTCACTGTTAATCTTGCCTTCCCCTCCCACCTCCCCCTAGCGTAGCGTGGATGTAAATGAACTCGTCCAAACCATTCGGAGCAAGGCCTATACTACAGATAACTTGGCTCATTGTCTCTCTACATTTTGAGGAAGCTGCACGTGTTGTTCAGTAGCCGTGAATAATTTATGTATAGGGAATTTTAACATCTAACACTGAAAGAAAGTGCCTCACAGAAATTAAAGCACTTCATTTTTGAATATGTCGAAAAAGTATTCTCTACCGATGGGGAGATACTATATTGCAAACTCTGCGACGTGAGAGTTGCAGCGGAAAATAAATTTATTGTGCAGCAGCATGTCAGCAGCGGAAAACACAAACGAGGTCTGCAGCGACTCCAGGAAGATAAACAGTTGAAGCAAATGCTCCTTGGCCAAAAAACTAGCACATCTTCAAAACATTCTGTATTTTACGAAGAATTGTGCGAAGCCTTCGTTTGAAGTTGTTTTTCTTGTTTATTCTTTATTTTGTTTTATAAGTCATGTGTCGTTTAGTAAAATAAAGAATTACGTTTAGCACAGCAAAAGTCAACAGATTAAATAATATTTTTTAGTTTCTTTTTTTTTTTTGTTTCATGCACCTCTTTTTTTTTAATTAATTAGTTTTGCAAGGAATTGAAAAAATAAACATGCATTTGTTAAGTAAATTTTTGTTGTTGTTGTATAGGGCATCTTTTTTTTTTCTTTTTTCAGATTTTTGAGTCATAAATGCATTTTTATTGGGCATTTTCTAGCATCTTTAGGTCATAAAAATCCTAGCCCTAGTAATTAGTAACTGTAAGTTTTAAAACAGAAGCGGGAGCATAACATTTCTATACATTTGAATATTTTTATTTTTTGATACATCTGAAATTTGCGTTTTAGCAGCGATATAACATCAGTTCATTTAAAAATATTTACACTCTTCTTGACTGTCGAACCAAGCTGATGTAGCCGCTGGTAATATCCTCGGAGGCAGCGTGTATTTTATATTCCCCGACAAAGGGAAGAGAGCCTTGTCTTGCGAAAGATCAAGCTCTGATCTAAGCGAGCCGAGAAGTCAACCTAAACCATTGGTAGGCAGCAGTGTTGAGAGGGCCCGAGGGGCTGCATAGCATTTACTACGGTTCGGGCGATATATATATATATTGTTACGCGGAGTCAAAAATGAACTGGGAGAAGAAGCAATTTTGGGGAAGACCAGCAAAACTTTGTGGATGCCTTATTTCCCCATTCGGGCCTCTCAGGAACGACTTCGCAAGTGGCAAAAACAAGGTAATAAATTTCCTTGTGTTGGCTCCCTCGGCGTTAACCGAATTCCCGTGTAGAAACTTCGGAGAACGCTCTTTGGGATGCGAAGCTGCTGACCAGACAAGGCAGCGCGCTTGTTGAGGGGCCGGCCAAAAATCTACAGTTGCATGGGGGGACGTACATCATGAGAAAGACCAGATGACATTCAGCAACGTTGTGCAGAGACAGACCGCTTTACGAGTCTGAGCTCGGGACGAAGAAAAGAAGTACACTTAGCAACACGGAGAGACCGGGGGACACGCTGGAGCGAAAATGCTGATATTTTCGCTCGGATCCCCGTGCAGCAGAAACCAGAAGGAACGAAGGCGAAGAGCGGACGCTAGGTCCAAAATGACCAGCCAAATTCGAGCAGCAGGAACGAGCTGCGATATTCCGCAACCTTGTTGAGAAACAAACTGAGAAGTGAAACCACTGCCGTCCGATCTCAGGGCAAAAATACACGTCGTCAAGCCTAGCGCGGAGGAGACGCTCTTCAGACCAACAGTCTTTACGGGTCCAGAGGGGACCACTCCTGTGCTCCAACACCCTCTACCTCTCGCAATCGGTGAGAAGAGGAAAATAAAAGGGGTAAGATTGACGCCATCTCCAGGGAGAAAGATTCCTAGTCCATCAGACAGATTGGCTCACACAGGTGATACACCGAGAGTGTGTCATCCTCCCGTGATTATGTGTGTGTGTTTCTCCCAAAGCGCCAAATTGGTGCAAAAATGCTAAAGGATTACCTTGAGGGCATGTAAGTACATTTTTGTCTCTAATTTTGTAAGAACTCGGTGAGTGGATCTCCGAAACAAACGCCGGACACATGATGTGTGAACTCCTTCGCAGAATGGTCATCTGGTCAGGAGTGATGGCGATTCAGATTAAGACCTCTAGCTAATAATGGTTCAGGTTATTTCTTCTCTTTAATTTTTATCCAAGCTGTTAAGAGTGTAATTAAATGTTGTGTTCGTGCTAAGTCCTTCTGATGATTATTGTGAGTGTGTGTTGCGTGGTTTCCGTCCAATCAGCGGAATCCAAATTGCCTCTTTTTAATTCTGGCTGTATTGCAACGAATTCATGCTCAGGGACGCAACCCTGCTATAAGGGGGAAAGCGTAACAATATATATAGTTTTTTTACGGTTCTGAGAGAGAGAAAGAATTTTTTTTTTTTTTTTGCGTAATTTTGTATGATTTAGAATACGAGACTTTTCTTACACTTTCTAGCTGGTAAAGAAAATTCTTCGGCAACTGAGTCAGGGATGTGGGAGTAGAGACTCGGGAGGAGTTTATTCCTGGCTGGGTAGCAAATGCCATAGTTCATGCATTAGTGGATTTCTACGGAGAAGAAAAAGCTTCTTCAAGAACTATAGGTACTACATATTAGACACCGACGAAATTTTACCCCCTACCTCAACGCTGCAGCTCCCTGCTTATTCTATTGAGCACAGTATGTAGATTGGAGCACCTCTCTATCTCTTTCCGGATGTCCGACCACTCAAAACAGTTCAAGAAGAAACATACATATGCATATACATATCACTAAGCTGCTCTCTGAGATTCAGAGGTTAGCTCCACAAAGAAATACAAACCACCTGATAAATTTTTAACTGATTATTTACTTACTGTTGCCGTATCGAACTTCTCTATTTACAGCGATCTTGACACTCAACACGGGCTTCAGTGACATCCATCACACGACGTACACAAGTCCTTAGAAGCTGAAATAGAAAAATTATTATTATTAATGCCTAAACAGGTTAGTCATAGTTTCCCTGCTCGTTCGGGCTCGGGCACTATATTCCAAAATAAAATTCGGGTTCGGGCTCCTAAAATTGAGCCCAAACTCAGCACTGGTGGACAGGGCGTGAGTTATTAACATGACAAGGATAGAAGGATGTTTGGATGGTCCCAAAATGATCTGTGTATAGAAACAGAATTTGTCGATGCTATGGATGAAGCAGTAAAATTGAAGGCACGAAAAGTCAAGGTAATTTAGTTTGTATATACACTGCTGGCCACCCAAAATGCATCACCAACAAGGACACAGAGACAGCAAAGCCAGATTTACTCGATACATAACAACAGATACAAAGATGAAACAATTGTGCTTACAGGCCCGTGCGACTTGCGGAACACACAAACATCAATAGTTCGTGTGGCCCCCATGGCTGGCAATAACGACCGCTACACGCCGCGGCATCGAACGAAAGAGGCTTTGGATGTGGGCTTGGGGTATGTCTGTCCAGGCTGCTTCCACACGTTGCCACAGTTAATCAGGCGTAGCCGCGGGTGGTGCTTGCCAGGCCACTCGGTTGCCGATCAGCGACCAGACGTGTTCGATGGGCGACATATCGGGAGAACAGGAGGACCACGGAAGCAGTGACACCTGGTGGGCTGTGAAGAATTGTTGCACGATGCGTGCCACGTGCGGGCGCGCATTGTCCTGTTGAAACGTGGCCGCTGGCAGGTCCTGAAGGTAAGGGAGGACTACAGGCTCCTACACGTCGGAGATGTAGCAGTGGCTGTTGAGTGTACCGGCGATGCGTACCAGAGGGGTGCGGGTGTCATATCCAATTGCGCCCCAAACCATAACGCCAGGCGACGGACCGGTATGGCGATGCATAATGCAGGCGTCATGCAGTCTCTCGCCGCGGTGCCGCCACACGCGGATCCGACCATCGTGGTGTTGCAGACAGAAGCAGGATTCGTCGGAGAAGACAATGTCGTGCCATTCCGTAGTCCAGGTGCGGCGTTCAACGGCCCACTGCCGCAGCACTCGCCGGTGGTGTAACGTCAATGGTAATCGGAGCAATGGGCGCCGTGCGACAAGTCCCCGCTCCTGCAGACGACGTCGAACGGTACGTGCAGACACAGGTTGTTGCGCAACACACCCTAATCCTGCGCTAACGTTCGTGATATGGCGGTGCGAGCCGTCAATGCCCGTCGCACAACATGCCGGTGCTCTCGTTCGGTGGTGTGCCGCGGCTGCGGCAATCGCTCACGTCTGTCCGTCCGTCCTTCCAGCACCCACCGAATCCATACTTGCCTCACTGTGGCTGGAAGTCGACCCACACGGGCGCCGATGTCTCGGTACGATAAACCGATGTCGCGATAAGCCACTATTCGTCCTCTGTCGAACTCCGAAACGTGCTGGAATGACTGCCGTATTCTGCGACGAGGCATGAGGAAGCTTCCCACGGACAGGCCCGGCAGCACAACACACTTCCACTACTTACACCCCGCCTTCTGTGCACCCTTCTTATAGTGCTTCTCGGTGGCGTGCCGGGCGAACATGATTTGCATATGCCCTGCAATGCTAATCGTTTGCATGTCCTCTCGCGGGCGACGCATGCTGCGAATTTCAGGTCAATCGGATGCTTTCTTCTTGGTGTTATATTCTGGGTGGCCAGCAGTGTAGTTATTTGTTTTTGTAATGTATGCACTGAAAAGAGCAATAAAATATTTTCATTACGAAAGACTATTCCTATATTGTTTACAAGAGAAAACTGATTTTTTATTGCATAAATATTATTTTTCACAGTTAAACTTTTGTTATTATTTTATGAAAATTGAGTTTTGAATTAATGTATTTTTTTCTATTAAGGCGCGGTTTTAATGTATGGCCATAAGCGCCCAAATTCTTATCTATGCCTCTGATCAGGAGTGTCGGAACGATTTTTTGACAGTACCTAAAATGTTTCGTAGTACTGTAGAACAGGACCCTGTGTGACGTCATTGATGGAAGCTCCAGACAACAATTATATCAATACAATCTTAACCTATATCCGTGGTTCTCAAAGTGTGCTCCGCGGCGCTACTCTCCAGAATACATGAAAAATATTATCAAATACACATGTAGTGTATTTAATAATCTTTACATGTATTTCATTACCTTAGTGAAATCCTACAGACAATCATAATCCTATTTATTTTAACGTTAGTTTTGCTATTTTTAGTTTAGGGATTCAAGCATGTGAATACCTAGTTTTCTATTTATTTATTTTTAATTTTTTTTCATCATATTTTTAAAAAAAATTGCGTAATTTTTTCTGTATTATATAATTTTTTATTTTTAATAAGACTGTCCTGTCAGATTAGTACAGTTACACTAAGGTTCCTTTTTGTAGTTAATATGCATCCTCCAGACTAACTTCCAAAAAAGGATTTCATTGGCCATAATCATTTTATTAACTGTGCAGAAATTAAAGTAGATCTGCCAACCTTACTCTACTATTCAGAATAATTTTTCTTGAAGTTATTTTGATGAAAGGTGTTAGAATTTTGTTTTCTAGAAAACAGTTTAATAGTATTCCAATGTGGTTATTGAAGTCCAAATTGTTGCTGCAGATTCTTGATATTCTTAGTACCTGAGAAATTAGTACATTCTCAATTACTTTGGTTGAGATGTTATTGTTCCAGTGCAGATATTTAATAACTTTGAAAGGAAAATTAACTCTTTTATCAAACAGGCTGATGGATCGGTTTCCTCTGTTAAGCTTAATGCTTAAGTCTAGAACTCTATTTCCTGATTACTGTGGTTGGTTTTACATAAGTTAAGAGAGTTAGGATAGATATGTGCAAAATCACTTTCTATAACACCTGAATTATTAATACAAAGCAAATCGTCAATATATCTAAAAGTGTAAAGGTAGTTATCCGAGCCTGAGGAGCTATTTTTAATGAATTTATATTCTTTAAAGAACAGGAAAAGATTTGCTACACTTGTTGAGGGAGATGTTCCCATAGGAATACCATTTACTTGCTTATATAGAGTATTATTATATAAAATATGGTTATTGTTTATGTAGCAACTGAGATAAGAGTTCCAAGCTCCTACATTAACAAATTGGTTAAGCTTAAATTCTGCATACAGATCTTTAAAGGTAGTGATAATATCTGACAGAGGCAGATTAGTATATAGGTTCTCAAAATCATAACTATTAATATCTATGGGATTTATGTCTAGTAAAGTTGAAATTACTTCTGAATTATTATTAATTATCCAAAAATCTCTGTACTTCAGATTAGTACAGTTACTAATGTGTTTCAGGACCTTCTTCAAGATGTCTTCAAAAGCAAGATCAATTTTCTTTTTATGACTCCTTACTCCACTAGCTATGAATCTAAACTTTACCGGATCTTTATGAAACTTGACAGTTGCAAAAAGAAAGGGAAATTCAGGCTCATATCCTCTCATTTGGGGAATTTTAAGTTTCTTGAAGAATGCCTTAAAACGATTTTCTAACTGTTTGGTACAATAACTTACGGGCTCGTAGGTTACTCTATTATTGAGTTCCTTATTTAACAATTCAAAATAGAATTTCTTGCAGATAATTGCAAAATTATTGCTAGCTTTATCTGTAGTAGTAAAAATATACAGGTCTTGCAGTGTGGAGAGTGACCTTTTAGCTTCTCTAGAGATAAAAAGATTTCTGTCAAAACTTAAATCAAGACCTGCCAACTTATTAGAGAAACTATTAATTACATTATATTTCCATTCAGCGAAGGCCTCAATAGGCTGATTGTATGCTAAACTTGTTTTAATTATGTATCTATTAACATCTTGAGTAAAGTTCTCAAGAATTATTTCTTTGGAGATTTGGAAAGATGGTCTAAATTTAGTACCATACTCTAATAAATGCTTAAGCTTGTCATTGTCAACAAAGCTCAAGTTACCACTGATAATATGTTTGTAATTCTTATCATAGTGAACTGTGTCTTTATGCTCATCACAAGATCATGCAGTAACTACAGGTATGAAACACGATGAATTAAGTTTGTAGTTTTTAACAATATACCCTAAGGTCTTAACATATTTAAAACTTACAATAGACTGGTGCCTGTGTATGGGAAAAAAGATTGCATTACTGTATAACAGCTTCCTTACATTGAGATGATCATAGGTTTTATTGAGAAACCTGATGGTCACATAATTTCTGATAATTCCTTTAAGAGAAATTTTATCTTTAAGAATATGCTTAAGAATGTCTAGAACCAAAGCAAAAACATGCTTATCAATTTGATTAGCAGTTTCTTTCCAGAATTTGAAAAAACGTTTTAGGACAGAGTGTTTAAAGGACTTAAGAATTTTGCAAGTATTTTTAACAAAACTCATTTCATTTTTAAAACTGCCCAGAGTTGTTTGCAGGTTTGCAAAATCAACCTTGCTTGAAGTACGAAATAACCTCTGCCCTCTTTTACCTCTAGTGCAGATCTTGTTGGTAGCAAGAAAGAAAAGTTCACGGATAGAAAATTTATGCGGATTATGTTTATTGTCAGAAAGAGTGGAATTAAGTCCATAGGGATAAAGGGACTGATGCTGCAGAATTTCAAGAGATTCAGTTTCTAGTCGAGCATAGAGGTCAGGTATGATATGCAATACCTCTATTTTCACTTTGTCAAAACCACGATGATGGAAATGCTCTAACTCAAAGGTAGAGCACTGGCTAGCATTAGTGGAGGGGTTCACACCACTGTTAGAGTACTTGTTAACTAGAGACCTGTGTCCTTTAATCCTAAGATGAAGTGGATTTTTGCTTTGGCCAATATAGCTAAGACTGCAAACTGTACAGGTAAGCTTATAAATGGTATTGTAGGCTTTGCAAAACTTGTTGAAGCAATCATCTGTAATAGCAGATTACAGGTTAGGATCCGCTGATTTACATGTCAAACAACGTTTGTCATTTCATAACTTTAGATTAACTTTGCCAGCGATTTCATACACTATGGGAAAAGGGTGCTAACCTATCCGAGCGGGAGGACTTGACTTATCTGAGTTGACCTCCGATCCTTTCATCGTCCTTAATACGCCACTTGGGCCAAACATATAAAATTCCGAGCAAACCAACTAGGAAAAACTTTCTAGGAAAAAAAGCAGCCCAAGAAATTACCAAAACTCTAGCATTAACTACACTCCTAAAAGAACATCCGCAATGTAAAAAATAATGCGTGTAAAATTTCCACCATTTTAATTAACATTTAGTGGTAGCTCAATATTTTCAAAGTTTTACTTGTGGTTGCATATATTGTACATCATAAAATTATACATCAATTAGTGCAGAAATACTGATTTATTAATTACTCTGAAAAATTCCAAACACAAATCCTTATCTAAATTAATTATGCCTATCACAGACAACAGAACATTATTTCCACTTGAAGTCTGTACACTAAGCAAATCAGTAAATCATTTAAATCAGAGTTCCTTGTAACTTGACTCATCTAAGATTAAGCTTTTTTCTCCTGCAGTCGGGATAATGATGCCTATATTGTTCTACAACTTGTAATGAATATTGTTTTTGGGCTTCGTTCTCCATTATTATTTTTTTTTATTGGAGGTTTAACGACCACCGTAAACAATCAATGGGCTATAAGCAGTCGCTCGTCTATAATTTAAGACCACTGGTTCCAGGGAAGGGAGAGAGCAAATGCCGTAAGAAAAACACAGCATCCATGCCTCATCGGGATTCGAACCCGGACCCATCTCGGACGAATGATCAGAAACCATGGCTCAGACAACTGCGCCGCCAGGCTGGCCATTTCAGGATCAAAATCTAAATACTTTCTTGGGATATTAAGGCAATTAAAGAAATTCATAGTGTTTTTGTCACAAAATCTTCAATCTTCATATCAGGAGAAATCTTGCCACTCAGCTTGATGCGTTTAAGAGGTTCGTCGACCCCGTCCTTTTCATTATAAGGGACCGAAGCATAGCTTTTTTTGGACTTGTAGACACGTTTTGTTTTCCTTTTGCAGTTTTTTTTTCAGCTTGAGCCACTTTTCACGAAGTTTCTCCAATTTCTTCATACAATCCTGTTCATCGCAAATGGGAATACGGGCCTTTTACCAAAACACAGCAGTTTCCTTAACAGCAGCCCTACAACTTTCGCGAATTGTCTTTTTCAAAGTTTATATAGGCAAGCTTGTTTCTGGGACTGTACAGAATTTTCCAACTATATGAAATAGAAATAAAAATAGACATTACCTTATTTATGTGGAGTATTTGATTGACACTTAAATCAAATAAGACAAGAGAAGGTGAATGGAGAAGTCAGGCGACGGGGATAATATGATAAATGAATATTTCAACTGACTTGAGCTACCTCTAAATATAGTCAGATCTGCTTGAAACTTTACAAAAAATATTTTTTTTATATGGTAGAACAACATAAGAGGGTCTGACAACAACATTTCAAAATTTCAAAAATAAGGACCACCCTAATATATGTACTCTGACTAGAGTATTAAGTCAGAGTATATATTATATCAGAGTATTAGAGTATTAAGTCAGAGTATATATTATATCAGAGTATTAGAGTATTAACTCAGAGTATTATATCCAAGTCAAAGTATATTATCCAACTCAGAGTATATATTATCCAAGTCAGAGTTTATTATCCAAGTCAGAATATTACATCCAAGTCAGAGTAAGTCGGAGTATAGTCATTATTATCTAAGTCAGGGTCATTATTTTCCAAGTCAGAGTCATTATTATCCAAGTCATTATCAAGTCATCATTATCCAAGTCATTATCAAGTCATCATTATCCAAGTCAGAGTTATTATCAAGTCATTATCCAAGTTATCGAAGTCAGAGTTATTATCAGGTCATTATCCAAGTTATCCAAGTCAGAGTTATTATCAAGTCATTATCCAAGTTATCTAAGTCGTACCAAGTCATACCTCCAGTGTCATTATCAAGTCATTATCCAGATCATATGCAAGTCATACCAGAGTCATTATCCAAGTCATACCTCCATCATCCAATCTCCCGCTTCGTGTTGATGAGCGTTGCTTAGCGTTGGTGCAGAACATCATAGAACTGCTGCAGTTGTCAGGCATAGCGGTTCCCGTCCAAAGCCTGACTATCTGGCATGAGTTCCCAGTGCACATGATCCTCACATTTCCACCCAATGCACAACATGACTTTTCTGTCGGCTGTGCTTCCTAGTATGGCCTCAACAACTGGTTGTTGTGCCAGCTGTTGTGTCATTTCATAGGGAACCATCCGATGGCGCTCTGGTGAAGAAACCAAGATGGTGCAGGTGTCGAACGATGATGGGTTGCGAAGACCCCACTTCAGCTGCACTTTTCCATGTACTAGTACTGGGGTTCACTGTGACAGCTTCGACCAGGTGTTAGTGTTGGTAGTCGTTGGACTCCTGACCTCGGCTTGACTTTGAGACTGGTGTCCTTAGCACTGAAATGCCGGAACCACTTTCGTGCAGGGCTGCTGTCCACTGTTTCTTCAACCACAACCACGCAAATTTGTCTTGGTGCTGCTGACACATTTAACATTTGTTTTTCAATAATGGCGTAGGAGCACACAAACAGCACGTTTGCCGACCTCCTTCCTCTCCTCCCCACAAACACAACATCCATGCCTCACCGGGATTCTTCGAACTCAGACCCTTCTCGGACGAATGAGCATAATCCAGCGCCAAGATCAGTGTGGGTCCGTGCCAAATGCAAGCCATCAGATCGTGAGTTACACATTTTCGCGGTACACAATCAACGCTGGCGGGCGTTCCACACAGAAATGGAGGCCCATCGTCGTGTTTAGCTCAGAACGGGATGAACTTTGGACTCACGTTGGTATGTGCCGTTTCTACATTTGTAAATGAAGAGTACACTTGTACACGAAGGTTTCACTTGAGCAGCCCCTGAACTTATGTGCGGAATAGTACATGAATTCAAGAAGGTTGAAACCATGATCATATTTTAGATTCAGATCAGTTATTTCTTTTTCAGTTCTACCGTGATCTTTGTGTAAGACAAATTCCTGTCACGAAAAGCTTCCATTCATCGATCTCAAACCACCATTGTAAATACACCATGAAGCTTAGTAAATTCGTTCAAATAAATCAATGACAATTAATCAGCAGCAAATACTTCATCGGATGCTTTCTCATATTCATTTGCTGTGCCTTTCTTTTCTTAAGGTTGGACCAATAAAATTTTCTGTTCAAATTATTGTCCTCCTACTTTGTTTGTAAATATAGGTACATATTTACATAGCAGAGAGTAATTCTGGGAATCAAAAAAGGTTTTTTTAACGCTTGTTTTTATTGAAAAACTTGAATTTCATCAAATTATGTTCACACGAGTTAAAAATTCAAAATTTTATCCCACATGAGAAAAGAATCACTCTAATACATCAGAATATGTGCAACGGTAGTGAAACCTGGATATGTCAGAAGGAACTAGGGAGTCATTTGTGTGTTGTAGTGTAATGTATGTAAAGTCTGTGCTCTCAGATCATGTGTGCAAAGAAGATGGTTTTACATACATGTAATGTGAAGCAAAATGTTTCTTAGTAGGACGAAGACAAGTATTTTGATATTGTTTGGCAATGTTGAATGGATGAGTGATGAAATGATAAGAGAATTTATTCAGTCCAAGTGGTAGGTAAAGAAAGGGGGGGGGGATATCGTGGGAGCATCAGATCCAAGAATGTGTGCATGAGAAAAGAATTATCAGTGTGAAGTACAAGAGGTCTTGTGTGAAACATATGATGGATGTCAGTGAAGCTCGAGTTGTGTGCGAAGAACGCAGCAAATGATGGCTTTTGATACATTAAATAATAGAAAAATCTAACACCATCAATTACTTTATGATTTTTGCAGCTAATCTTTCTTTGAAGAGATAACTTCTGAATCTCGGAGATCAGCTTAATTATACATATATGTGAAAAAAGATAACTTTAAAAGTTGATGTGATTTGGTGACAGATACGGTCTTCAACCTCTTTC
The DNA here is from genome assembly GCA_039090855.1 of Macrothele yani. Classification (NCBI taxonomy): domain Eukaryota; kingdom Metazoa; phylum Arthropoda; class Arachnida; order Araneae; family Macrothelidae; genus Macrothele; species Macrothele yani. The sequence continues at coordinate 107,311,007 of CM077004.1, read as the reverse complement.
AATTACCCGTCGTAAACTAGCAGATCATCCTGTTTTCGAGAATCTAGTCTTTTCAGAACAGCTTTAATCTCACTCGCCTATTTACTTCTTTCTGCAGTTCTGACAGTATCTGAAAAAAAAAAAAAAAGAGAAAGAAATAAAAAGAGCTGTAGCTTTAAAAAAAAACAATCAAGTTATTTCTGTTTATCTTTCTGTTATCCCGCTTCAAGGTTATCGAAGGGAAGCACCTGTGAGTTTCCTTTCGAAATGTGTTGGATTTTTTAGCTTCTAATCACGCAACTATTTGCTTTTTTTCATTTCGCTTCTTTTCTCTCTGTAATACTGTATATATAGAATATGGTTTCCAAATGTCCAAAACTAAACTCCGGAAGGCATTAGAGGGCAAATAATCCAAAGCACACAGTGATATGTTACGATGTTTCCAGAACATATGCAAATGGACCCAAGAAATAAATACCTGCCGTGAAATTTGCATATCAGTGTGTAAAGTGCTATACCCAGCATGTAAATTGAGTTAGCCAACTGGGAATGGCAGGGACAGTTCTCGTTGGCAGCTCGTGTAGGAAGCTTTCCAGTGGCTACAAATGCTTTCTTATGTCTCATGCATGTACTGTATCCGACGCTGCACGGTGGTGAGCGATAGGACGATTACAAGCAGGCCAATCTCACGACCAGGTCGTTAGGAACTTGAATATCCACCCCAGAGTGGTTTCACGGTGATGGCAACAATTCGACAACACCGGTGTGGTGTTACGAAGGCCTGGATAAGGTCGTCCAAGGGGTACGGCACCTCGTGAGGACAGTTATGCCGTTTTAACCGCACGGCGTCATAGATCCTACACAGTCCGGCAATGGCCTTGGGAACTCTCCGTTTCCACTGTGCCTATGGTATCAAGGCAAATGATACATCGAAGGCTTAATACAATTGGTGTTTATGACAAAAGACTCAAGTTTTATGTCCTGCTAACCGCATCTCACAGGTGGGCGGGCTTGAACTGGTGCAGGCAGCATCGTTGCTGGGGGCCAGACCAATGGAAGTGGGCCGATGTTCGTTTTTAGACTAGTCGAGATTCAGTCTACAAACGGATTCTCGTCAGCATTTCGTTTGGAGGGAACAGGGAACCCGTAATAATCCTGCAAACGTCTGCGAACGAGACTTCTTCGGAGGCGGTGGTCTGCTCGTGCGAAGTGGCATTATGTTCAAGGGCCGCACACCACTCCGCGTGTTCGCAGGAGGTAATGGGAATACTGAGTGCTATAGGAATGAGATCCTAGACCTATGTCATAGACTTTATCATGGAGCTGTTAGCCCTCAGTTCCTTTTAATAGATGCTAATGCTTGGATGCTCTGGGACGACCTGTAGCACCTTGTCTCCCGAATAAAGAATTCCATTTCCGAGTTACATCGAGGAATGGAATTCTTTGACTCAGAGTTCAACACCAACCTGGTGAAGAGTTTGTATCGTCGTTGTGAGAGTTGTCTGTCCTTACGAGGTGATCACATTCCTATTATTAAGACATTTTTAGGTTACTTCCTTACATCTCACCTTGGTGACATTTGCGGATGTGATCCTGTGTACGCAAAATGTGTACGTATCTTTCTGTTGTTTTAAAATGTTTATTACCCTTACGATTGTGTATCTTTACATGCCAAACGCCTCGACCTGCTATTACATGTTTTCATTTTTATCCGTGCAAATACCTTCCGAACTTTAATTTTGAGCACCGTGTATATACACTGACGGAAAAAAAAATCCCAACACCACGAAAAAATAGTTGTAGAGGAATGAAATGGCGGCAATACATTTGTATAGGTAACATATTTAATCGATTAAGGTTTCAAGATCACAGCTTAATGTAAGCGCGAGAAGAGCCATTTTAAATGTGAAATGCTGGTACATTAATAACCGGTGTAACCGCCAGAATGTTGAATGCAAGCACGCAAACGTTCATGCATTGTGTCGTACAGGTGCTGGATGTCAGTTTGTGGGATGGAGTTCCATGCTTGTTGCACTTGGTCGGTCAATACAGGGACGGTTAATGCTGGTTGGGGGTGACGCAATGCTGGTTGGGGGTGACGCAGGAGTTGTCGACCAATGATGTCCCATACGTGCCCGATTGGTGAAAGATCTGGTGATCTAACAGGCCACGGCAACATGTCGACACTCTGTAGAGCATGTTGGGTTACAACAGCGGTATGCGGGCGAGCGTTATCCTGTTGGAAAACACCCCCTGGAATGCTCTTCATGAATGGCAGCACAACAGGTTGAATCACCAGACCGACGTACAACTGTGCCGTCAGGGTGCGTGGGATAACCACGAGAGTGCTCCTGCTGTCATAGGAAATTGCGCCCCAGACCATAACTCCAGGTGTAGGTCCAGCGTGTCTCGGCCGCAGACAGGTTGGTTGCAGGTGCTCACCTGGCCTCCTTCTAACCAACACACGGCCATCACTGGCACCCAGGCAGAACCGGCTTTCATCAGTAAACACAACAGATCTCCACTCCGTCCTCCAATGAGCTCTAGCTTGACACCACTGACGTCGCAAATGGCAGTGGTTTGGAGTAAGTAGAATGCACGCTACAGGGCGTCTGGCTCGGAGCTGTCCTTCAAGTAACCAATTTGTAACAGTTCGTTGTGTCACTGGGGTGGCAACTGCAGCTCAAATTGCTGCCGCAGACGCGGTACGATGCGCCACGGCCATACGCCGTACACGGCGGTCTTCCCTCTCAGTAGTGCTACGTGGCCGGCCGGAACCCGGTCTTCTTGAGGCAGTACCTTCCCTTGACCACAGCTGCCAACAATCATGCACAGTGGCTACATTCCTGTAAAGTCGTTCTGCAATATTGTGGAAAGAAAATCCACCTTCTCGTAGCCCTATTACACGACCTCGTTCAAACTCTGTGAGCTGTTGATAATGGTTTCTTCGTCTTCTTAAAGGCATTCTTGACTAACATCAACACACTACGTCGAATCTCAACGATAACTAACGCTCACGAACGTTACAGCGCGTATTTACAGCAAACCTGCTTTGCATGTTCCGAGGGGCGCTACTAGCGTCATCTTACAGATGTACTCTCACCGCCTACCAACTGTCGTTTATCTAACACAACCCCTTCTTGGTGTAGGGATTTTTTTTTCCGTCAGTGTATAATAGATAGAGAATAGATTGGATTCTATGGAACAAAAAAGACCAAGAAGAAGACCATGTGAGTGATAGATGAATGATACACGAAAGCATGCTGGAGTAACATGGAGAAACACTGGCTCAAGACAATTGTGGAACAAACTTGAGAAGACCTTCTTCATGCAGCAATGGATTGAAAATGGTTGAAGATGCTATATATTTCATATGGGCCATCGGTTAATCGGCCTAGCTGTTTATTTGGGACAATTCTTGCAGAAAATCCTAAATTAGTTCTTTGGGATAAAGCTTCGCATAATTGGGACAGCCGTTTGATTGAGCCGAAGTATTCTAGCCCCGATGTGTCCGAATTATAATACGATAAAAACCGCAAGAGCTTTAGCGTCTGTCTAGTTGCAACTCGCTGAGTATCTTGGAAAGGCTGAAAAATTAGAAAAAAAACAAAAAAAAAAAAACACCCCAACCCGAAGCAGGAACAGGTTGCCCTGATCAGAAAGAATAATAGAAAAGTTTGGGGGGAAAATAGAGTTTAAGAGCATACGGTTTCCCATTAAGGAGGTGAAATTGTAAGCTTCCTCACATACTGTACATTACCTGTGATGGCATCCAAAGAGCAACCTCCAGCATCAGGAAGCAGAAAAGAAAAAAGGACAGGGGAAAGTGGGAGCCTGAAAAGAGAATATAAAACACCGAAAAGAATCCCCACGACAAACAAACATTAATCGAAACCTACTGTATTCAAAGTTTAGTGCAAAAGTAAAATGCGATTAAAAAAGATCTATGGGTCGGAAAGACATGCGGTTTGCAGATTAATATTCGCCAAGGTACGGGATTTTGTATGGCACCAAGAAAAAAAGTTCAAAATCTCGACAATAGAGGGCGCTGTTGCAGAGAATGCCACATAAGTGACGTTTGCATCACATTACTCGCACAAATTAAAAAAACATAAAAGATTTACGGAGAAATGCAGTCACATTTCAATGTGCGAAAATTATAAAGCTTCGCGCTGTCATTCTAATTGCGAAACCACACGGTTTTATTAAACTAGTAATTTGCATATAACGTGAAATCAGGAGTGCACGTTTAGCGCCGATCGTTTATTGAGCACACGAATGGTCTCCTGGATCTCCAGATCTCACACACGCTGATTTCTGGTTGTGGGGCTACTTGAAATAACGTGTCTATAGAGGTTATCCCCCAGTACCATCGCTGAAAGACGCCATACAGCATTACCATCGCTGAAAGACGCCATACAGCAGGAGATATCAGCCATTCCCATTGACATGTTGTTCAATGTTGTATCAGGCGTAATACCACGACTGCACGCAGTACTGGAATGTGGTGGTGGACACATTGAGCACTTGCATCTGCACATCATGATGAAACAAAGTAAGTTTCATTAATTTAACGTAGACCTCATTTCATAATTCTCACCTCTCGTTGTTTTATCTGCAGCAGCGCCCTGTATTGTCGAGATTTTGAACTATTTTTTTCTTGATGCCATACAAAATACCATACCTCGGTGAATATTAATCTGCAAATCGCATGTCTCTCCGACCCATAGATACTTTTTAATCGCATATTACTTTTGCACCAAACTTTTGAATCACCCTGCATATATATATAGAGAGATTTTAGTATTCTTTTTTTAATATTTTAATATCCCATTCAGAAAACAAACTGAAATGATTGTAATACTCGCATTTATTATGTCATTTCGACATTTTCTGTTTCATGTTTTTCCGTCGATAATAAATAAATAAATCCAAATAAGAAGTAGTCAGACACATGCTGCAGAAGGCGGCATCATCCTAAATTCTATTGGAAATCATCCTAACAATAAGACAACTCCGCGAACAGTAGACGATTTGAAGTTATTTTATGTTTTGGGTTTATTTCTGGGGATAGGGATTTAAGAAGACAAAATGTCACGTTTGAGATAAATTTTTGCGCCTGGGAATGTAAGGCTTAGAAGTAGCTGGTGACCCTGATCGGAGAGAAAGCAGAATGGAAATTTCAGATCAAAGGACATATTGTTTCACGTTAAAAAGCGATGCGGTGTCTTTTTGTGATCGCGAAGCTGGTTCTTCCTATGTTTGTAAAAAAGTCGCGTTTGATAAAGCCTTACAGCTAGGATATCAATCACATATATTCCAACTGAATGGCCATCGAACAAAAATGTTTTCGTGATAAATATTAAATGAGTTCTTTTGCAATGCATATACCATGAGTTAACGCAATAACTTTCCAAACACTAGTTGTTTTTTTTGTTTTGTTTTTTGTTGTTTTATTTTGCTTTTTCCTCCCGTTTTCTTTTTCGATATTCAATTTTTACACACGGTGAAAACCAAATAGTAGTTCTATGTCATTATTTCGATCGCTACGTTTCATATTTTTTTCCGTTTTGATACTAAAATAAAAATGAACTTGTAGTACTGCTTTCTCAGCGGCATGAAAAATAAGACTTTTATTCTGCAAAACAGCAACTTCTTTCAGTTCTTTGAGAAAATGTTCGGTCTATCTTTGTGAAAGATAGAGAGATCAAAAGGAAGAAGAGAGAAATAACAATGTAAACCCCCAAACACCTTTCTAAACCTGATTTTTTTTTTAGATCTTAAACACCGATTCTGGAATCCGGCACATAATCCGTTTAGAATGCACAACTTGCAAAGTTTTGTTCATAATCTCAGGGACCCACAGATGATTTTTTAGGCCCATTGAAGTGAATTCGCGAAAAGAGCTTCTGCAACATGTGATCGTATGCCCATCCGTCGAATACCTCCGTGATATTTCATCTGCTTAGAAACCTCTATTCAAAATGATCACTTTAAATCACATGAGCAAGTACATCCTACGCTACAATCGTATTTGAGAGCTATGCTGATGGTGTGTGCGGCCGCCGCAGTGGTGTACGCGCTGGCTTATGACCTTTCGCCTGAGAAGAGTCCGGGTTCGAATCCAGTGAGGCATGGATGTTGTGTTTTGTCTTACGGCATTGGCTCTCTCCCTTTCCTGGAACCAGTGGCCATAAATTAGGGACGGGCGACTGCTTATATCCCATTGAGTTGCTCACGGTGGTCGTTAAACCTTCAATAAAGAAAAAGGTGGGAGTGTGGATCTACTGATGCACAAGGTGATTCAGTTTTTACCAATCTGCTCAATCCAACACAACATGAAGGAGCTTCGTATACATTGCTATCAGACTGTAATGGAAGCGAAAAAGCTTATTATAAAAATGTTTTGTCCACTGGCCATAACGTTAATAAATGCTGGTGCAACTTGACGCTGTGGTCTACGGGAAATTTTAACAAACAACTATAAAACGCGCACTATATTTTTATCAATGATAAATTAATTTAAAATTTACCATAATATTTTTATTCAAGGAAGGAATGTAATATAGTGAAGAAAAATCAAAGATTAGTCACAATGAATTTTACTTCCTTGTCGACCAGAAGATTTTTTAGCACGTCTTTTGTAAAAAAAGATCGCGCTTATGTTATCGGTTTGTCCGTCCGTCGGTCTGTACCCACGATATCTCTGGTACTATTAGTCCGAGTTGAAAAATTCTTTTTGCATTGGGAACCTTGAAATATGAGAATGATGATCCTTTATTTCGTTTTCTTTTTCTTTTACGATGTACAATTTCGCCGCTAGAGGGCGTAAATGCAGATGATGTCGAATTCAAATATACGTTTTATTCCACATATTTGCTTCTAAACATCCGATTCAAGAAATTCTTTTATCTTTCGATTCCATTTATGTCGAAGAGTATTTTAGAGATAGTTACTTTTTCAAATTACGCATAGATTTTCCGCTAGGGGGCGTAAAAGCAAAATACATTTTTCCCGATAACTCTTCTTCTAAAGCTCCGATTTAAAAAAAAAAATTCTTCAGCGGATACACCTCCTGATGGAAAATCTTTTGCATATAATTTCTAATTTTTGGTAACAAATACTTTGGCCATCAGGGTGCGTAAGTGTTAATTTTTGCTTCTGATGTATTTGCCATAAAATCTGAGCTTCTAAAATATCGATTAAGAAAAATTCTTTCGTGGACTGATGCCAGTTACATCGAGAAACCTTTTCGCAATATTTTCTTCTTAAAATATTGCACAGTTTCTCCGCCAGGGGGCGTAGATGTATATCTTATTTTTGTCAATATCTCTACTTCTAGGAGTCCGATTTGAAAAAATCCTTCTTTGTTGGATAGTGTTTTCAGTATGACATGTTTTTCATATAATTTCAAAGTTTTCAAGTAATTCATAGACTTCCCGCTTGGGGGCGTAGAGGCAAATTGCGTTTTCCCCTATATCTCTGCTTCTAAATCTCCGATTTGAAAAATTATTTCTGCACAGGATACAGCTCCTGATGGGAAATCGTTTGCACATAATTTCTATTTTTGTAAAAAAATGGTTCGGCCACCAGGTGGCGAAAATCTTAATTCCCGCTTCTGATATATTTGCAGCAAAATATGAGCTTCTAAAATTTCGATTGAAAAAAACGTCGTTTGTAGACCGATACTACTCATGTCGACAAACCTTTTAGAAACATTTTCTTCTTGAAATAATGCATGGTTTCTACGCCAGGGGGCGTAGATGTATATTTTATTTTTGGCAATATCTCTACTTCTAAGAGTCCGATTTGAAAAATTCCTTCTTTGTTGGATAGTTTTTCTGATGCGAAATGTTTTCCCTATATATTCAAAATTTTCAAGTCAATCATAGACTTTCCGCTACGGGGCACAAAGGTAAATTGCGTTTTTTCTGCGTTATTTCGGCTCCTAAAACTCCGATCTGAAAAATGCTTCCTGTATCGCATACAAGACCTGATGGAAAATATTTTTCACATAATTTCTAATGTCTGGTAAAGAATGGCTTGGCCGCCAGGGGGCACAAGTGTTAATATCTGCTTCTGATGTATTTGTAGCAAAATCTGGGATCCTGAAAACTCGACTAATTTTTTTTTTTTTTCTTGGACCGATACCGCTCATATGGATAAACCTTTTAAAAATACTTTCTTCCTAAAATAATGCATGGTTTTCCCACCAGGGGACGTAAAGTCACATCTTATTTTTGTCGATATCTCTGTTTCTAAGAGTCCGATTTGAAAAAATATTTCTGTGTTGGAGAACGTTTCCGGTGCGAAATGTTTCTCATATAAATTCATGTTTTTCTTAACGCACAAGTCTGCAACCAGAGGGCTTAAGCTCACGATTCCGTTTACAGCAATATCTGAGGGATTAAAAACCCGATTGAAAAACTTCTTTCTTCCGTCAGATACTATTGTTTTCCATACCGGTTCCATTGACTTTGAATAGCTTTGATAAATTTAATTTGAATAAGAACGGATTCAAAAGACGTGCTTATTGCACCCGAAAATTCGGTGTTATCTTTCTTGTTTTTCTTTGTTCCTTTCGACCACTGTTTTGCCGTACTTTGTCCTAGCTTCATCACGACGAAATATACAGCAGAACCCGCTTATGACAAACCCGTATTAAGCAAGATCCCGGATTTAACGAGTAAAACAGGAACTTTTGTTTCCTATAATGTTAATTGAAAGCAAATATGTTGGCCTTGCTCCTGATGAAGACAGAACTGTAGATAGGTAGAAACATGTTAAAACTGCTTATTATTTTGTGGGTTTTTAGCTTACGTATGATATTTTGAGTGTAAAAATAGAAAAAAAATTCTGGTTTCCAACCAGCATTATTGTAATTTTATCGGTTATATCGAACAAATTTTAATGAGTCCCTGGATTTAAAGAGGGAAAGGAATCTAAGATGATCACTTTTAACATCCAACGTAACAAGATTTAGTGAAATTTCATGTTCAACTAGGAAAAGAAAATATTCTGCTCACTGTCCTGGAATAGAAGAATAGAAATAGTGGCATACAGGAGGAAACTGCAACGGCTAAACAGCAGGGATGGGGAACCTGCGACACGCGTGTCTCTGGGTGGTACACGAACACGATTTGGGTGGCACACAGGTGTAAAAACATTAACATTAAATAAAAATTTAGTTTTTGAAAATAATTTTTCGACAGCATGTCTGTAGTGTGTTCTTGCAAATAACCGAGCTTTGACAAGAAAATTAATCTAGCTAAGAAGTGTCCTCTCAAGGGGTAGTAAATCAAGCTCACTTTATTTAATTGCATTGATTCCCAAAAGACAAGCGTCACTCGCACACAATTATTGTTCTTTTTATCATTCCGTTCCAACAGACTTCCACCACGAGACGTCCACACTTGCTTCAGCTCAAGTCTCCCTCTCTCCACCCACCCCCTCACCTTTGCAAGAGAGAGAGAAAATCAAACAGAGAGGAAGACGCGCATGAGACGGCGAGTATAACAGTACTGCTGAAAGTAACCTTGAACAGTGAACGGAGAGATTTCAAATTTATAACTTGGTAACACTGCAACACTAGTCCAGAGCTTCAGTTTGTCAGTGAAGGTTGATTTGTTTGAAGCTGCTGCTTATTCTTCTTGTGCATTGGAATTGTTTCTTTGAAGGTGTTTTTGTATCCGGACCATGCAAACATGTTTTCGGTGCCGAAAAAACAGAAACTTAACAAAGACATTGGCCGTGTATTTCAAGAACAGTGGACATCGCAATTCGGAGTGATTAAAAAAATAATAAAGCTTTCTGTTACTTGTGTACGGAAACAGTCGTGTCCCGCACGTTCAATGTGAAGCGTCATTTTAAGAGGAATCATAAAAATGTTTGTTCTATGTGAAATGAAGAAAGAAGGGAGTACATTTTACAAAATGTGAAGCAATATGAAAAACGATCATATTGTTTCGCATCTTCTTACAGGCCAAGGAATAAGAATGCTTCAGCTAGTTTTTATCTATGTCGTTGTATAGCACGGCATGGGAAACCCCTTTGTGACAGTGATTTTTCGAAGGAAGCTTTCTTAGCCATGCCCGACACATTATTTGAAGATTTTCCCAACAAGCAACAAATTGTGAATAGAATTAAGGAAATGCCAGACATCAGAAACACTGTCAAAGATAGAATAACAAGAATGACGGAAGATGTTTCGGACCAAATTAAATCTGATTTAGACAACGCCGATATGTTTTCAATCCATATATCCTGATGAAAGCACCGATTTGACGTCCCAAGCAAGGTCAGCTGTTTTTGTTAGATTTCCTTGTGGAAATGTAATGAGGGAGGAATTAATTAAATTGCTGAGTTTGCCAACTACGACCACAAAGAAATATATAATGTGTGAAGTGAAGCAAGATTTCGTAGTAAAAACAGGGATTGACTTAAATAAAATAGTATTTGTGACTACTGATGGCTCACCAAATATGGTGGATAAACGTAATGCGTTTATAAAGTTTCCTGGCTAAGAAGTTCAGCACTCTATTGTGCAGTTCTTTTGCGCCAGGAAACAGTGTGTGCGAAAGTAAGTCTTAAGTCCTTTGAAAGTGTATGTACTCTCGATGGTAACTAAAATTGTGAACTTCCGATGTGCTCTGAATAATCACCAGTTCTCTTAAGATGTTAGACGAGGTGGAATCAAAATATGGCGGACTTCTTATGTACAATAATGTTCGCTGCCTGAGCCGTGGACAAATCCTCCTCAGGTTTGTCATGCTTTTGGATGAAATTCGCTTCTTCTTAACAGAAAAGCATAAATAATTTCCAGAACTCACGGATCCAATTTAGTTGTGCGCTTTAATGTTTTTCAGGGATTTTACAGCACTATACAACGATTTGAGTGAGGAATTGCAAGGAATGGGACACACTGCAAATAGATCGTTTGAGACCATTAAGTCTTTTAAGCGCAAACTTGAAGTATTCTCAGAGATGTTGAAACAAAGAAGTTTAAGTACTTTCCTTCACTTAGAGTGCAACTTGAATTAATCTCATTTTTCGATGATAACCTCGCTCCGGAAGACATGGGAAACATCCTTAAGAGGTGTTTAGATGTTTTGGAAAATTCAAAATGAATAATCTCGGCACGATTTTCTCAGTTTCGAGATTTGGAGGAAACATTGCAGTTTATCACAATGCCTGATGTTGCTAAAATGAGTAACCCCTTAATTTGACGTTTTCGGAGTGGTTGGACACTGACAATTTGGAAATGGAGTTGGTGGAATTTCAAGAGGATCAACAAATTCATCAAATTTGGCGAAACATTGGAGGAAATCGAGAGTGCTGTTGATGCCGAGTACTCTACCTAGAAGCCAGAGGACTTGATAGTTGAACAGTGGAACAGCCTCCCACTGAAATTTTCTGCCATGAAGAAACTTGCTACAGCGCTACTTACATTGTTTGGATCATCATACGGCTGTGAGCAGCGATATTTTCGGCTATGAAGAGACTTGCTACAGCGCTACGTACATTGTTCGGATCATCATACGGCTGTGAGCAGCTATATTTTCGGTCATGAAGAGACTTGCTACAGCGCTACTTACTTTGTTTGGATCATCATACGGCGGTGAGCAGATCTTTTCTACAATAAACTTTGTAAAATCAACGGTCAGAAACTGTCTTGGTTCAGGTTTCAGTTCATCTTGCGTGATGTTGAAGAGAACAGTTATGAACCGAACATAAAAACCTTAGCTAATAGCATTCAACAAAAAGTTTCACACTAATGTGATTATATAAGTATGATTTTCAATTATCTTCTTACAAATGTAATCAGGTTCAAATTGAAATTGTGTTAGTCTTAAAACTCACATACTTACCTTTTCTGTTAATGTTATTTTTATGGTATTCGCAAAAAGGGTTTAAAACTCACATACTCACCTATTCTGTTAATGTTATTTTTATGGTATTCGCAAGAAAGTTTTTTGTTTTTTTTAATTAAAAAAAAACACACACACACACACACAAACAAGAGGTGACACACTAAACACTTGAAAGCAGTAGAGCAAACTTTAAGTGGCACACTAGTTGGTTCACTATTCCTGGCCTAGGGGAATCCTTGTATGGTGATGAAAGCAGTTGAAAGAAAAACAATGGGAGGAGTGCATCGGATGCTCAAATGCGAGTTGGAGAAGAGACTCTCCCCTCCACTAACTCCTAGACAAAAAGGTCAGTGAACAAAGTGGAGAGAAGAACACTCGGCCACCGTCAGACACAACAGCCACTGATTGTGCGCAAAATTCCTAACTTTTTTTTTAATTTTTTAGTTAATAGATTAAAAAAAATAAAAAAAAAAGATGTCGAGGTATTTAATGCACTAAGTGTTATTCGACAAAAAAATTAAGGGAACATAAATAGAAAACAAAACAAAACATTAGATTCTTTGCTTTTAAATATTTCCACATGATGTCGCTTTAGGATTCGCTGCAACTATATAATCATGTTAATTTCTACTACTGCAGTTAACTAAATCTTTCAAGTATGTATATCTAATTGTTATGGATACATAACATGAACGTATATGCATATTATAACGTTATGCATATTTTTTACATGTTGGAAATTTTCACCCTAAAACAGATTCAGTGAGCACCCAAATTTAACGAGGATTTCTGTCAACCCCCGAGCCCCTCGTTATAAGCGGGTTCTGCTGTATATTTGTTTCTTGTTCCTGCGCAAAATTCGTTCTGATCAGACTGGGCCAAAGCATAGTGAAATTGCGATCAACACGAAATAACATTCGTTCTGGCTGGACGTTGATTTCTTTATTCCTATATAATAAACAATGCTTGTAGTCTACGATTTCTTGTAAAGGTCCTCTATGATTCCATATATCAAAAACCCTTAACAGTTAATTTGTCAACATTGTGACCTTGCTCCTTAATTTCAGTTGGAATTCTCCATACCTTTTAGCAACGATGACTAAAATATTCATTGTTTGTCCTTTCAGGACTTGAACAAAATAAAAGAAACAGTTATCATTTACATTCAAAAATCATATCCTTTACCGAACTATGTAATTTCTGTGCTTAATACGGCAAGAAATCTGTAAAATATCGATGTGACCGCGCCTAATTTTCTTTTACATAAAAAGATTCACCTGTCTGGTAGCACTTCGTTCCTGTTTATTAAAAAATATGCATCACTTTGGTCGTGGCTCAGTTGCATTTACTGCTCACTTTTGTATATGTACGTACTTTATGTAGTCTATAAGAAGAAGAACGCGGAAATAATTTGCACCGCTGATTCGCAGTTTCAATTACGTGTGAAGCCTGCCCTAAACCGTCATCACCACCACAATGTACTTTTGGCTTTTTTCAGCAGTAAAACTTTACTTAACCTACATACACTGCCCTACCATTAATATGTGGACGTCTCTCCAGTGATAGTTAATTTAGTCTGACGCAAGAACCACGTCACAGCCCCAACTATAAACATTGTCGTAGTGTTACTATGAAACAATAGTATGACTGCGAATTATAGATTCCTCGACTGCAGAGTTAAGTGATATCCTGGGCGAATTGATAATAAGGTGCCTTATAAACAATTGTTTCGAACGTAATTTTTCAGAGGCGTTGAATGTTCCTAGGTCGACGGTTGGTGATTGGTGATTAGATACGCAAATTATAGAGACGAGTGAATCAACTAAGAAATGACCCGGTAAACATCTGAAGCTAACATAACGTGATACGGAAGCTCTACAATGGACTGTCAGTTCTCTCAGAATGCAAACCAATATTGTTTCAAATCATGCAAACCCTACGAAAAACCATTAGGACTCATGTTAGCACAAGTACACCAATTCACCATTACATTATGACCACCTACCTAATAAGCTGTAGGACCCCATTTAGCCCGCAAAACAGCGGCCCCTCGACGAGGCATCGATTCGATGAGGTGGCGATAGGTATCCTGTGGTATCTGGTACCATAATGTCAACAGCGGGTCCTCCAGTTCCCGTACATTTCGGGGGGAGCTCACTTCATCGTGTCTTAGCGCGAACCCGCTTTTCCAAGTCGAAATACAAATGTTCGATTGGGTTCATGTCTGATGAATTTTGTAGGCCAGAGCATTAACAGAAAGTCACCAGCATGTTCCTGGAACTACTTACTGCTTGGCGATTCCGGCAGTATGGCATTGCACATTATCCTGTTGGTAATAGCCATCACCAGCAGAAAGCACACAGTTGCAACAAATGAGTGAGCTTGGTCCGCAACGATGTTCAGATACCTGACAGCTGTCGGGGAGTGTGCTATTGTTATAATGGTGCCTACAGTGTCCCAAGAAAACATCGCCAACAACATAAAACCGCCGCTGCTTGCCTGTTTCCGCCCAGCAGTGCATCCAGGTGCCATAGCCTCCGTTGGTAATCGGCATATCCACTCTCGGCCGTTTACGTGAAGCAGCCGGAATCTTGATTCGTCAGACCAGACCACTTTCCAATCATCCGCGGTTTAATTTCGATTATCTTGGGCCCATTTCATGCGTTGTTGACGATGATGTGCAGTGAGTCTGGGGACCCGGCTGGGTCTTCAGCTACGCAGGCCCATGCGCAGAAGGCTGCGATGAACTGTGTGATGTGATACATTGTCCTGATCACTACAGTTGTAGCTGCGGGTGATTTGCCGCACTGCGGCCCTGCTTTCGCTGTGAACAAAGCGCGACAGTCTCCACTCCCCTTCGGCATCGATGAGCTGCAGACGACACACGGCTGCGGACGACGGTTCGTCTTTTGGCCATTTATGCACCACTTTTGATACGTATTCACTACAGCGGCACGTGAATAACCCACAAGCCGCGCCGTTCCCGTGATCGTTGTTCCGAGTCGCCGTGCCATCACAATTTTTCCTTTATCAAACTCTGATAAATCGGTACGCAGGTTGTTGGTCAATCCTGCACTGTAAAAGTTTTGTCTGAAGTTCACGAACCACTTTCCGCCATTCCTTTCGTGAATCAACGAAGCATATTTCTGATACAACCTTTTCCGTGAAATGACGGGAAGAAAGATGAATTTCACGGATTTTTCCTACGACAGAAAAATTCTGAAATTTCAGAAACTTTTCCGCAATTCCTTTCGTATATTAACGGAAAAACTCCGTCTCACTTTTCCATATCCACATGACGAGAATTTCCGGTAATAGGAGCTATTTGTGAGAATACTTGAGGTTTTATTAACTGTTAAATTTCAGTCGTCTGTCGAAGGATCTGATGACTCTCTTCCCCGACAGAAACCTCGCCTGACTCTCTTCCCCGACAGAAACCTCGCCTGCATCAAAACTCGCTCTGCCCTAGGGCGAAAGCAAAAGCCCTCCCACCCACTGCAAGCAATCCTTCTGTCACAACCTGACTTCTGAGCCTTGTAAAAGCGGTGTCCCCTAAAACAACGCTTAGTGCTTGGTAGGGTTCCAAGAAATGCGCCGTCCTTTTCGGAAGAACGATCAAAGGACCCGAAAGTCTGCAAATGGGTTTCTAACACCAAAGGTGTCAATCCGAAAAAAAGGGTGAGTTCTGCTCGACTCATTGTTAACTTCCTGAGAAAGGTATCTGCAAATGAGACAACGAGGCGCTTGCTTATCCTGATAAGGGAAATGAAAATATTGCTCCCAAGCACGATGAAACAAAGAAAAATAAATAGCTATAAGGAAAATGTATTACGAGGAAAGATTTAATATCACTATCTAAACCTCCTATATTAAATCCTTGTAACACTATCACATCGGCAACGCTGCAGCTTTAAATCAGAAAATTTTAAAATTTCCAACTATTGTGTGTTAGAGTTGTCCTTTTGGTCGACATGTTTAAAAAAGAACCTCATTTTACCTATTTCCTTCAAGCTCAGGAAATATTTTAATTTAAATTCGAAATGTAATTTGTTACAGCTGTCAGTAAAACTTGACAGATGTTACTTTTAAATTTTCTACCACTTGAAAGATTTTTTTAATTAACTCCATCTCAGTTTCCTACTTAGGGTTCAAATTTTTAGGTACTAGTGCGAGCCATTTCAGAATGCAGCTTTTCGAATTATTTTAATCATTGCACCATGAAGTCTGGATTATTTTAGTATTATTCCTCCTTTTCTACTAATTCGAGTATGTTTAATGGAAAAAATTTTGAGTTTGGAAACGTTGAATATCTTGAGTAATGAACTTTTGTTTTTTTGCAAATGCAAATCGAGATCTCTGTATCACCTGATAAAAAAAAAAAGTGAAAAAGAGGACGTTTGAGATTTGCCAGACACATAAGTAGCATAATTATCCCCATTTTTAACTAACTTAATAAGCTTATTCAAATTAACCAACTGCGAATTTTTTGAGACATGAAAACGAGCTATTAGTAGAATAATTTATTTATTAAAGTTTTTACGTATTTATAAATTCCGTTAAGTATTAACTTTTTTCCTTCCTTTTTTATTTCTCTTTTATTTTTCGTGTAACTGAATAACCTACTTGTTGTTTGTTTCAAGTTATTTTTTTTCCCCTCAAGAAGGTTTTCAACTGCGTTTCTTAGCTTTTGTTCTTTGAATATTTCGAATTTTTTTATCCCATTTTCATTTCTCTTTGTCTCTTTTTCTCTCGTTTTCCATCGAATCATTTCCGCGTTAGTCGAGCTGTTTCGCAAGTTAAGCTACTTCTAAGTCATTTTTCTTAATTATGGTATTTATTACATTTTTTTTTCTGACGTGGCTACGGTTTTGTAGAAGCGGAGCTAATTAGAACATATTCATCAAAGTTCCGATATATATATATTTTAAATACCTTTAATGCCCCGTTGTTTTTTATGGAGAAAGAATCTCCTGAAACGTTTTTTTTCAATTTTCATTTATTTATTTGTTCATAACAAATAAAAATTGTGAGAGGCCTCATCGTGCTCCAAACAACGAAAAGCAATACCTATATTCCTAAATTAACTTGCATTTTGTAGGATGTCTTTTACGAACTAGATATGTTCACACGCATGCACACAAGCATGCACGCACACGCGGGTATCCATTAATGCTTTGCTTGTTTTCTGTTGTTGAGTCCATTTTAATGTTTACTGCGTACGCTTTTACATTGGTTCCAAATTAAAACATTTAAACTATTTTTCCTTTTCGTTGATTTATTTTCTGTGGAAAAGTATCTTGATTGCGCGAATTTCTGTTGCTTAACACAGTTGGAAATTGTATCCAGAGCTTCTGCACGACACAAATTAACTCTCCAAGGAGAATTCGTCCAAAAAAAAAAAAACCTCAGTACTCGTGGCCAAGGCATAGCCAGATAAAATTACCCATGATTCTTGTGCGGTGACCTTCCTTTGCCTGTCTGCCGACGTGCAGACGTCCTCGTTTGCAGGCAAGCAACCAATGATTTCTGTTCCTAGTTGGCGACAGCCAACATTTTTCCTGTTTCACTGGGGCATTGTGGGTGCACACGTACGTGCCCCTTCGTACGCTCGAGTTGTAGTCGTGACGTCAAGCCGGTGTGAAATTTGTCTCGAGCGATCACTGGAACGAGCGACATTCCATCTAAAGACAGGATTTACCGCTATGCGTATACTCTAATTTTGTTTCGTTTCTTTACACTGCGTTGAAAAAAGTCCGCGACGCGAATATTTAAACAAAACATGTGGAAAATACGGGTTAGAAGTTTTCGTTTTTTATTTGGCGTTTCTAAATCGATTTGAAAAAAATTATTGAACACTTTCATTGATGTTTCTGCAAATCAAAAGCGAAATTCAGCATACACGCAGGTGCAAAAAACAGAGAAAGTATAGTGAGATAAAAGTAATGTTCTGAATTATCCACACCGTGCAGCATGAACACTTTCAAAAATATGTTAAACGGGTGAATAAAAAATGTACCCTACTGATGATAAAAAGAATGTCTCTGAAATGTTTCATATATCGGCGACTTTTCATTTTTGTTAATTTTTAATTGAATTTATATTCGTTTTCTTATGACGACAATCGCAGTTTCCTAATTATCCATGGAATGTTATTTATACTTAGTCTTACTGCAAAGCAATCGGATACCTAGAACTTTTCAAAAACTGGTTGTTCAACGGCCTCACCAGGTGATGACGTAGCTGCGACCATCAAGGCGTACTTCCTACGACATTTTGGTAACAGGCTGCAGAAATATTGCATCCCACCTTCAGCAAACTGACCAGCCATATCTGCTCGATTGAGAATCTTTTTTCTTCGGTCAGATACTACTAACTATGCAAACTCTGTGTGCATATTTTCTCCCCAAAATAATGCACAATTTCGCCGTTAGGGGGCGCAAAAGCTTAATCTGTAGTGAAAATTCTCCAAATACGTTGCGTCAATGAATAAACAAAGACATCGCTCTTTCCCCGTTTTATCAACACATAGCAACCGAAAAATTGTTATCCGGTCACCGCTGGGGATTCGATCCTCATCGGTGACCGGATAACAATTTTTCGGTTGCTATGTGTTGACAAAACGTGGAAATGAGCGATGTCTTTCTTTAGTAACTTTAATCTGTTTTTCTCAATATCTCTGCTTCTACTAGTGCGATTTATAAAATTCGTTCAACACCGGATGCCATTTACCTTGTAGAACACTTTAGGTTAGTACTTCTAAAAACACTATTGAGAAATGTTTTCTTTACTGTATGCTATTCGCTACTCTAGAGATGTGGAGCATTATCCTCTTTAAATAATGCACAGATTTCCCGCTAGGGGCGTAAAGGTCGAAAGCTTTTTCTCGCTATCTCCGCTTTCGAGAGACGTATTTGAAAAATTCCTTTTACTTAGCATAGCTTTTTCCAGGCAGAATATTTTCCGCCTATTTTCAACTTTTCCATTATGCCAAAATTCTTCCGCTAGAAGGCATAGAGTTATATAATGTGTCCTTCTCTTGTATATTTCTTCTTTTAACTGTTCGGTTTGAAAATATTTTTGTCTCTGATACCTTTCTTGTGCTGTGAGAAACTTGTTGTGCGCCATTTGTCAATCTTCGTAACATGCTTTTTAGCCGCTGGTGGAAGTAAGCAGATGTTTCTATTTCCGGATGTTTTCTCGAGTGTTGGAACCTGTTGATTTTTTCCTAACCGGTTCCATTGACTTTGAATAGCTTTCATAAATTTAATTCGCGTGAGAACGGATTCAAAAGACGTGCTCCTTACAACACAAAATTCGGTGTCATATTTTTTGTTGACTTTCAGTTGGGTTAAAATTTTGTGAACAGACGCAACCGTTTGCACTATGAATGCAACTAAAACAGTTACACTTAACTTAGCTGTATGCAGGCTTAATCACTGAGTGTGTTAACCTGCATGTTCTATTAGTACGTGCTATCCTGGCTGTGCCCTTGTTTTAAAACATCCGTGGTCGACTATGCAGTATGCCTTCAAGAAAAAGCGATTAATTTGTCATTAAATGGTAGATACAGGTAAAGTGGATGCTGCTAAATGTTGATTACTTTGAAGCGGAAGTATTTTAATTATGATAATTGATTAATAACGCCAACTGAGGAAATAAAATTTGAGTAGTTAAAACAATGTCTTTGACACTGGATAACAAAGATGTCACCTGAAGATCTGAAGGCTTAAATCTCTAGAAGCAATTAAAAAAAAGAAACAAGAAAGATGACTCCGAATTTTCGGTTGTAATCAGCACGTCTTTTAAATCCTTTCAGGAGGCGAATAAACTTTGTCAAAGTTGTTCACGATCTTTTTTTACAAAACGAGTAAAACAAGAATTAGAGTCAATTATTTAAGAGTTGACCGTATATAATCATTTAAGAGTTGAACATATATGATTTTCAGCACGTCTTTTGTAAAACAAGATCGTGCTCATGTTATCACTTTGTCCGTCCATCTGTCTGTGGACACAATATATCTGTAACTGTTTGGCCTAGTTGAAAAGTTATTTTTGCTTTGGGAAGCTTGAGATATGAGAATGGTGATCCTTGCCTTCCAGTTTTTACCCAATACAGAACTTCGCCGCTAGAGAGCATAAATCAGATTATATGGAATTCAAAATGCATTTTATTGCATATTTTTGCTTCTAAATATGAGATTGAAAAGGATTTTTCTTTTCTTTCGATGCCATTTATATCGAAGACTATGTAATGTATAGATTCTCCGCTAGGGGGCGCAAATGCCAATTGTGTTTTTCCTGATACCACTGTTTCTAAAAGTCCGATTTGAAAAAAATTCTTGCATCGAATACAGCTCCTGGTGGGAAATATTTTGCATGTAATTTCTGATCTTTGGTAACGAATGGTTTGGCCACCAGGGGGCGTAAGGGTTTATTTCTGCCTCCGATGCATTTGCAGCAAAATCTGAGTTTCTGAAAACTTGACTGAAAAAATTATTTCGTTCACCGATACCGTTCACTTCGGAAAACCTTTTGAGCATATCTCCTGCTTAAAATAGTGTGTTGTTTTTCCGCCAGGGGATATAGATGTATACTTTATTTTTGTCGTTATCTCTGCTTTTAAGAGTCCAATTTGAAAAATTATTTCTCGGTTGGACAACGTTTCCGGTGCGAAATGTTTCTCATATACAGTCAAACCTTGATGTACCACCCCCCGATTTACCGCCGCCCGTGCTTAACTGTAAGCAAACAAGGGTGGCGGTAAATCGAGATTTTACATAGAGCACGTTTGTTCAGATTCCTTGGTTTTGAACAAACGTGCTCTATGTAAAACATCCCTTGATATACCGGCACACCCTTGACATCCGCCAACCTCCAGTATACACTATATTGACAAAAGTCACCGGACATCTAGAAGACAAACACAACATTGCATTTATTGACATACATTAGCACGGTGTCGGTCCATCCTTGGCCTTAATGTATGCACTGACCCTTCCCTTCGAGACATGCTTTCGACAAGGTTTTCGAACACAGCGATAGGTATACGCTTCCATTCAATACATAATGCTGCCGCTAACTGTTTCTTAGTAGTAGGCCTTGGTTCCAAACTTCTTATGCGGCGCTCTAATTCATCCCATAGGTGATTTATGGGATTAAGATCAGGGCTATGTGCTGGCCAGTAGACACACGATACAGAATTATCGTCAAACCACGCCGTAACAGTCCTAGCTCCTCTTACATATCAAGCAACTTTCCTTCACCATGAAGACTTCTAGTCAGATGCGCCTCGATCACGCCAGGCAGATGCTCACACTGATTGGGTTATCAGATCCGCTTTTTCCAGCATATCAGGCGGAGCTCCAGGCTTTGCTGAAACCTCTTGCGCAGCAAGCACTTTTACGTCTGCGCATTAAACATCTCAATCCGGAGGAATGCACTTATGATTTTCTAACATCAATGGAATCTGCACGTAAGTCTTCTACCTCGCTTCGTCATCTTCGCCTCCTCTGGCGAAATCACATCCGATTCGGCAGCGATTTGCTCTCACGTTCGTCAGTTCTATACCACCAAGTTCAGTGAAACTCCTCCCCCTTCTCCCTCTGCTCTCCCCCATCTTCTCAATAACCTACCTCAAGTTCCGTCTCATCTTGCTCACACCCTGTCTCTTGCACCCACATCCACGGAGGTGTCCGACACCTTCTCTTCCCTTAACCCCCATGCCGCTCCGGGTCCGGACGGCCTCTCTTTTCCTTTTTACCGTGCGTTCTTGCCTCTTTTGTTGCCTTTTCTCCTCTCCGCTTTTTCTGCTGCATTTAACTGCTCCCCCTCCCGAGGAGTTTCACGGACGCACATGTGGTCCTATTTCCCAAGAGGGGTGACCCTCTTGACTTGGGAAATTGGCGCCCCATTTCTCTTCTCAATCAAGATTATAAACTCTATACTAAGCTTCTTTCCCGTCGACTAAACTCTATCCTCCCTCACATCCTTGCTGACTCTCAAACCTATACTGTTCCTGGCCGTTCTCTTTCCTCCAATGTTCAACTTCTTCGCGATCTCATTCATCTTGCCAAGACTCATTCTGAACCTCTTGCTCTCCTTTCCTTAGACCTCCGTTCCGCTTTCGATAATATCTCACACGCCTATTTAACACAAACCCTGCTACACTTTGGCTTTCCTCCACAATTTGTCTCCGTTCTTCTCTCCCTCTACCGGGACGCCGTTTTCCATGTCAAGACGGCATCTTTTCTCACAGCACATGTTCCCTTCAAGCGGGGAGTTCGTCAGGGCTGCCCGCTTTCTGGTCAACTGTTTGCGATTGCCGTCGAGCCTTTTCTACGCTCTCTGCAAACATCTCTTCTAGCACAACTTCCACCACCAGTTGCCAGCTCACGGCATCACTCAGTAATTTACTCTGCTTATGCAGATGACATCACCGTCTGCATTCGTAGCGACTCACAGTTCCAACTGCTTCGTCGTTTGTTCTCCGCATATGCTTCATGTTCTGAAGCTGAACTGAATACGTCTAAGAGCACTGGATTGTGGTGCGGGTCGTGGTCCAATCGCTTGGATGCTCCATGGGGGGCCACATGGTCATCCACTACCCAACGCTTCCTGGGTGTGCACTTAGGCGCACCACAAGCTACATCCAGTGCAACTCGCTCGGAACTCCATCCTCGCCTCCTCCGCACAGCTGCATTCTGGTGTCGTGCGCAGTTCTGTACGTCCTACTACCAGCGTGCAAATCTCACCAGGACATACCTTCTGTCCATCTGCAAGCATTCTTGGATTGCATCTACGACCCCGCTTTTCTGTCTCCAGGAGGTTACACGCTGCCTTACTCGAGTAATGTGGGCGGGTCATCACTGGATTAACGTCCACAAGCTCTGTGCTCCTCCCTCCTATGGTGGTGCTGGCCTACCTGATGTCCCGCTGTGCTACAAAGCAAGCCGAGTGATAAACTTCATTCACCTCTTCACGGCTCCAGTGGCTTCCGCAGTTCAGGTACGTGACGTTCTTGCCTCCTTGCGTAACCCACATTTTTCCTTTCTTTCTTTAGTTCTCATGGATTGCTGTCCTTTCCCCCTCCAAACTCCCACCTGCATATTCTGAAGCCCTCATTCACCTTCGCTCTCTCCCCCTCATTCGCTCCCCTCCCTCTTCAACTCTAGAGCTTCTTTCTGAACCCCTCTTCTTCAACTCCCTTGTTCATCCCCCCATCTCCCCTGTTTTTCATTCCCCTCTTGGCTCCGAGCATTTGTAGTAACTGTACAAGACCTCACTAACTCGGATCTATCCTGGCGCCCTCTCTCTGGCCTCCCCCCTGCTATTCTCTCGTCCCCATCCGCCCATTTGGTCTATGACTCTCTGCTAACTGCACTTCTTTCGCGTTTCCCTGATCTTGTCTCCCCCACCGGTCTCGTCTCTGTCTTTTCTGCCCCTCTTCCGCTGCCGTTTTTCCTCCGACTCACAAACTCAGTTCTTCCTCTCTCCTCTCTCTCCTCTAAATCTCTTTATCGTTTTCTAGTGCACCTTGCCACCCCTTCACCGCTTTCTATTCTGGAGGTTCCCCCTGCTTCTCTTCCTCTTGTCTGGGCCGCTGCCCGCTCACCCTTATCTGCCCCTCTTGAAATTAATACCCACTGGCTCTTTTTGCATAATCGCCTCCCTGTTCCGTATTTTCTCTTTCGCATGTCTCTTCTCTCCTCCCCTCTCTGCTCCTTCTGCGCACAGGAGGCAGACGTTTCTCACGTCTACCTTTACTGTCCCATCCTGATGCCTCTCCTCCACCAGGCTTTCCGGATTGCCAGTCGCTCTTGTTCTCAAGATCTTCCGTTCACTGCCTACAGACATCTTCTTCTGCGGGCTCATCCACCTACAACTCTTCCTTCAGTATGTGCCTATCTTTTCGTGCTGGTTAAACACGTTATTTACGTATACCTTCAACAACTCCGCAGCATTTCCTCGCCGGTCTCTTTACACCAGGCCAGCGCAGCACTTTTGTGCCATTTTCAAGATCGATTGCTTTCTCGACTCCGCCTGGAGTACCAGTCGGCTTCTTCCAGTCGTCGAGAAGCCACCTTCTATGCTACCTGGGCGCCGGCCGCTCCATGGTTTGCGATTGATTCTGGACTGCTACACCTATCAGTACCCTAGGACATTCTACACCTCCTTTGCTGAGTTCCGTGGCACCCTGGTGGCCCTCCTCCACTCTACGACTCGTGCAATCCACATTACCGTTGAATTGTGAATGCTAATGCCATCTCAGTGTATTTTCATGCTTACTCGTGTACATTACTTACTTTCACCCCGCCTGTATTATGTTGCTTTGGTGTCCTCGTTAAATAACTTGCACAATTGTGCACGCTGTGTTTTTATCTCATGTATGTAATGTTTTACCTTCACGGCGATGTTTGTGCTGTTCTTTTTCTAATTGTGTACTATTGTTTCGCCTGTGTTATCCTGTAAATCATGCCCAGCCAATGTCATGTGACACGATGTGTTTCTCTTTGTCATTTCTGCAATTTTTATTCAATAAGCTTTGCTTGCAGCATTTGTTATTCATCCCCATTGTCATTGCAGTGTATATACCATCATGTTTTTACCAGTTTTGTATTTTTTCCCAGTGAGACGCCCAATACTGTACGTCTCCCTCTTATGTTTTCTTATGATAAATTAGAATAAAGCGATTTTGAAACCTTGCTTTATGGCTCGATGCATCATCTTGCTGGTACCAACAAGGCTCGGTTCCATAGTATTGCCACAGAATTGGTAGGGCATAATTGTCCAGAATATCGAGGTAGACGTGCTGGTTAACAGGTTTGTCCACGATAAAAAATGGGCCGGGACCATACCACGAAAAACACCCCGACACGAGTACACTGCCTGCTCCAAACTTGACCGTATGAATAGTACATTGTGGTAAATAGCGTTCCCCCGGCTGCTGCCATACCCACACACGGTCATCAGACTGATGGATCGTGTATCTGGATTCATCAGTCCATAGGACCCGTTTCCATTGATCTACGGTCCACGATAAATATTCTTTACGCCATGTTAAACGACGAGTAGCATTCCGAGTGGAGATGAAAGCCTTATGAGCAACCGCACGACCACGGTGGCCTATGGAATGAAGTTCTCTGCGAATGGTACGTGTACATACCAAGGTTCCAGCATTTTTACTCACCTGTACACTGAGGTCTTGTGCAGTACTCCGTCGATTAGCTGTACCGACTCTCCTGAGTCTTCGACGTCCTCTATCACTGATTTTCTTTGGTCTGCCGGTACGTTTTGCTGCTTCAGGCACTCCATGTGTGTGTTCCACTTATTCAGTACATCCAAAACGGTTGACTTGGGTATGTTTAAACGCCTCTCGGTTTCTTTTATGGGCAACCCACTAATATAACACCCAAGAATCTTTCCTTTCTCAAAGTCAGTTCTCTCCCACCGCGACATTTTCACTCAACCTCACAGTGCGATACGATCGCAGTCAGCTGCAGGCTTCTTTTTATAGCGTTTGCAGCTGTACCGCGCATCTTAACAACGCAGCGGATGTGTTAATTTGCTTTTGAAGGGGTGTCCGGTGACTTTTGTCAATATAGTGTACACTGTATTACTATGCCAACCTGCCTTTTCCAACTCAAAACATATTTGATGTACCGCCATTTGCAGCTTGTGTGTGAATCGCTTTCCCGTTTTTTTAACTGTGGCGAACCTTTTGGTGGGTGAAATGGCGCTCGTTACTTGATGCAGAAGTCAGCTGCTCCTTCCGAAAACATGTAACAATGAGGGAGTCCGTCTGGATTGCTCCCGCTTTCGCACAGTGGCACAGGAGTCAAATGAAGAGGAATAAATCACAGAGCTTTGTCAGTTTGGGATATCATTACGGCCTGGATTTATTGCAATTTTTGGGGGTGAAACTGTTTCTGTTTGTTAGGACTTAATGGATGTTTCACGATCCTTTACCTCTTAACCATGTCCTGCATTTTCATACAGAGAAGCATCCGCGAAGAGTGCCTCTGGTGGGCTTGGTTACCTTTTTTCAAGCAGCTGTCTTGTGAATTGGGGTGTTGTCTTCTCCCCCTCCACCCTGCTGTCTTTGGTAGAGGAGAAGTGTTTACGTTCTTGCCTTCTACAAACTGTCAATTAAGACGACAAATGGGTCGACACCATTTTCCAGGGATATAGCGCTTCTTTTACCTTACATGATGCTTACTTACTGTCTTTAGTTTATCTTCTTGGCTCTGAAAATCAGTCTACTGTTTACAGCAATCTAAATCAAAAGCGAAAAAAAAAAAAAGGGGGGGGGGGAGAGGGTTGTTTGTTTGTTTGTTTGTTGCTCGGAAAAATTTCTTTCGAAAAGAACAGTCCTTACCATAAAGCAGAAGATTGAAATTTACGAATATCGCAATGAAAATACTGAAATTTAAAACACATATGGAAATACACGGATTTTTAAAAAGAAACTACGGCATGTAAAACGATTTTGTGTAGTGTATTATTTTTCACTTGATACAGTTTTAGTAACGTAGCATGATTTTTTATTCATTTCCTTACAGTTGAAATGTTAATTTTGTCTTTCTACTGTGCAAAGTAAATTTCCGCATTTAATGCGTACTAGAAGCTTTCGAGATCAAAACGGACACTCCGAACTACAGTGAGCAAACCGCGGTAGCGCAGTGGTCTAAACGCGGGCTTATGACCATTCTTCCGAGAAGGGTCCGGGTTCGAATCCGAGTGACGCATGAATGTTGTTTTTGTCTTACGGCAGTGGCTCTCTCCCTTCTCTGGAGCCAGTGACACTAAATTCGGGACGAGCGACTGCTTCTGACTCGTTGATTTGCTCACGATAGTCGTCACAAACCTTCAATCAAAAAAAAAAAAAAAAAGAAATATATATATACAGTGATCACTAGGTATACAACATATAATTGCATTTTTTCTAATTAACATGCTTTTAATTTAATGCCAATTATGATTTTCGAGGAATCATAAATAATAAAATTTGGGTTACTTACCTTGAAATAATACCACAATGTTATGGAACAAACGGTGGCGGTATATCAAGGATTGACTGCGATTTAAAAAAAAATTTTGACGCACAAGTGTGCCACTAGAGAGCATAAGTTCACGTTTCCGTTTAGTATCTGTGGGAAGTTTTTGTCTGTAGCCACCAGACAGAGCACATTTTATAACCAGAAGACGTTTAAAGATGTCGATGATAGCGTTAAATTTGTCAGAGAGGCAACTGATTTTAACCCTTTAACGACCATAACGCCCAAAACGCACGTACGTACAAACGGCCATAGCCGCCCGAAACACCTTTCTAGAGTGAGTCAGATTTCCTACCCTTACGTGTTCTTCAAATTTTCTGGACCTATGAGGAATCAGCAGGAGTCACCCTCAGTCACTATTGTTGTCATTAAAGAAAGAAGTGAAACATCAGACAATTTCGGGCGTTATGGTATTTAGAGTGATACAAGATTTTCGGGCCACGGTCGTTAAAGGGTTAAAACATCACGGTTTACTTCCAAAATGCAGTCAGCCTCACCGGTGGGGCAGTTGTCTTACAACTACGCCACAGGGGCGGCTGGCGTGAGTAACTCTGACTGTGGCTGGCTTTGTCTTACGGCGCTGGCTCTCTCCCTTCCCTGGAACCAGTGGCCCGAAATTAGCGACGAGCGACTGCTTATAGCCCATAGAGTTGCTCACGATGGTCGTTAAACCTCCCATCAAAAAAAAAAAAAAAAAAGCAATCAAAGGAATTCACTTTGGAGATGCTCCACAGACCACGTTAAACACAATTTTGAAAGCAAGAAATGATCCCATCAAATGGGACTTTGAACACGAAAAGAAAATGCGTAGGGAAATGTGATGAAGATGAACATGCCCATTTATAATGTTTTAAAAAGGCCAAACTTATGAATGCCTAACTTAGCAGGAGAATACTGCTCTGAAAGCTAAAGATTAAAAAAAAGAAGAAACAATTTCCTATTTTAGGGCTTAGCCTTTTATAAGATTTAAAACGAGCAGTCATGAACGTGTCTTATAAGGCACAGTCACTCTACCTCGAAAGATGCTTTGGTTCAGAATAGAAATGACTAATCGATCTGCTTGTGTTGCCGCTATGATGCAATTTCATTTTCTGTTTGTCTATGGGAATCTTTTCCTTGGAGGTAATGGACTGATTGCTAACGTTACTGTTCTGTCGCGAATCAGCACTTGGCATTACAACAGGTCAAAACCTAAAGAAGCTCTTGACTAATGTCCTTCGATCCGAAAGGAAACGTGGATTCGTTTTACCTTCTGTGCCTTGAACCGTTGACTTCTCTACTGCATTTCAGCAATTTTATCTAACTCAAACTATGTGAATGCAAGCTGCAATCCATACCACTGCCAGGAAATGCGGATTTTCAAACATCCGTCCCCTGCCAAACTGGAACACGGTGTCACGTGGTTCATAACTCCATGGAACTAGTGTCCACTATTCCACCTCCCATGAATGATAGGCTTTGGACCAAGTTCAGTGATGTGCAGCAGCTCGGCTGAAAAACAAATATCTA
Source organism: Macrothele yani (assembly GCA_039090855.1). Taxonomy (NCBI): domain Eukaryota; kingdom Metazoa; phylum Arthropoda; class Arachnida; order Araneae; family Macrothelidae; genus Macrothele; species Macrothele yani. The sequence continues at coordinate 107,282,596 of CM077004.1, read as the reverse complement.
CGAGAATGATGAAACCACTTTCCATCACCTGAGGATATTTTTTACGTATAACTACAGGTTTCCACAAACCACAAATGACTGCTTTTTGGCCGTATTTCATCTTCTCAGTGATAGACAGTCTCTATCACACAAATTTCGTGATCCACTGGAACTTTTCCGCCAGAAATTCCCCATAGATTTACTAGCAGCTGATTTCGGAGGACTTTTATGTGTTGAGCCATGATGAGACAATAGCAGCACTGCGAATTCAAGATGCTCTGATTGAAAAAGTTAATTCATTTTCAGCGCAGACTGAAAATAGGGAGTCACATAAGCAGTTGCTCCGTAAGTGACATTTCAGTGACACTGAAGATCCCTAGGTTGAAGAGTGATGATGTGGTATGCAAACAGAAGGGACTGAATCTGTCAAAAAACGACCCCGTAAACCTTCGAAGCTAACAGAACGTGACACGAGAGCTCATTAAAGGAGTGACCATTCAGAACGCAAAGCAAATCAACACTGTCTCAAACCACGCAAACCCTTTGTGAAACTATTGGGACTGATCTTATCGCCAACACAGTGAGCTGGATGCTGCTGCACGACATGGATTACCACAGTTCAAGAGCCAACCACATTAGCGTGGTGCTTTAAGGAACGACGATCTTGGACTGTAGACCAATGGAAATCTGTGCTGTGGACTGACGAGTCATGATACACAGTCTACTGAACGAATCCAATAATCGTCTTGACGACTGGACGAATCCAATAATCGTCTTGGGTCTGCGAAAGTTAATCTCTTAATACTAGAAACCTAAAATCTTCTGATTTGAAGGATGCTCCGGAATAGGGTTGCAAGAAAATTAAGAATTCAGGTATTCATTTTTTTGAATAAAAAATCGCCTGCAAGCGAGATTCCCCTCTCTTTTCTGACCACTCCGAATGGATTAAGGTTTGCCAGTCCGAATGCGCTGGACGCAGTCCTGGAACTTCCTAGAAAATACGAGCAGATTTGTTTATGAAGTAAAACTTTCTGCATGTCACTGTAGCCTTTTGTTACTGTAATCTGAGAAATGCTGCACCACTTTCGGTAGTCAAAGGAACCCAATCAAATTGCTACGCTTGTCTGTCTCAAATTCGGTTCCGGTTGTGGTTTAGCGACTCCCTAAAAACCTAGAAAAATTTCTTGTAAGGTATCCCAGATACACACACCCCGGAAGGGTGTGACTATATTAGTGGTTAACGAATGGATGATCTCTAGTAATTTGGCAGAGTCATTTTCTAAACAGTTTTTATTCCAGTGTGCAAGCGTAATGATCACAATGATCAGCTTAACATATTCGTTTAGTGCTCCAGGTATAGTGATTATTTGAAGTCCTGTTAATATCAGAAGAAAGTATTTCCTTCGGGAAGAAAGGACTTACTTAGTTCAAAGATATCTAAACGTTTCAGACTTCTTTGATCGAAATTCTGAAATTTTCTTTCCTTGGCTTCTTTTTCCAAGACCCCCATTATAAAACTTGTGTGCTCCAAAAGTTTAAAAGTTGGTGACTTTGAACGTGAAATTCTCCGAAGCAGACACGAGGATCCTAGTACGATAAGGCATCTGAACTATTATTGTTTCTAATTAGATGAATGCCTCTATGAATGCCTCTAACACTTTAAATAAAAATGTTCTCTAGTTTCTACGGTTTTTGTTTAGGAGTTTCACGAAAACATTATGATAAAGTTCTTAAGCTCTAGTTTCGATTTCCATATCGCAGAAAACATAGCGTAAAACTGTCCTTACTTTTTTTCACTGTTAATATGCTTATATTTACATAACAAACTTTCTTCTCTATGAACGTGTTTTCGTACTATACATGCAGAAATCTTTCTTACTCGTCCAACCAACCTTGTCAAGCAAAAAAGAAAAATCGCTATCACTTCTTAATACGATTCGTTATCTCGCGATGTCTATCCTTGTGAAAATTTCAGATGAAGAGTGTTAGATCTTCGTCGTGATAAATATGAGATTTTATAGAGAGAAATGTCAGTGAGATGAAACAATGAAATCGAGGAGTAACTTGTGAAGAATCGTTGCATTCAACACCAGAAGAAGTTGTAGTGCAAATAATTAACGAAAACAAATTGTTGAACTAAAACGTTCGCATATTTAAAATATTCATCACTTAAATCGTAGTTTTGAACTCCAGCTATACTGCCCACGAGTAAAATATCTAAATCCTCCTCCTCGTACTGTAACTATAAATATATATCAAATTTGCAAACAAGCTGAGTAGAAAGCATCTTTTCCAAATAATTTTTCATTATTAAAATGAAGCACTTTAAGTTTTATTCCCCATTAAATAATTGTAAATACAGGAAGATACATAATTCCTACGCCAAAAATGTAGGATTATTTAAACTATAGAAGTGAAAAGAGTCAGTGTAATTGTTGCTTTTTTTTTTTTTTACACGATATTAATATTTTTCTCCTTAATGATGTTACTGCAAGATTTACATACGACCAGAAATTAACATGTTTCTTTCCTTTTTATTGTTGTCATAATTGAAAGTGCTGGCTCATGCAAATGTATGTATTTGCAAAAAGAATGTTGTAATTTCTGTTTCGTCGCGAGCTGGACATTCTGGTTTTTCTTATACTCAAAACTGAGTTGAATTCGTGGTTCTAGTGCTCTAAATCTGGACCAGCCAAGTATGTTGCTCCACACTTAAAATAAAATTTATTTCACGCAGTTCGTAGTCGATCTCTGAGGCAGTTCTGTCAGTACCCTAGCAGATTTCGCGTCAAAAGCATTAATTTAGTTAGTAGGTTTGACAATATAATGCTCCAATCAAAAAAACTCATTCGTATTCATGCGTTTTAAATAAAATTTCAGAGTTGATATCGCACGTCGATTACCTTCAGACCTTGATTCTGGCAATTTCAAAATCAAAGGACCTCAAACAGTTTCTGTTTCTTGCTGATGCGCAATCTTGTAGTTCGTTTTTCCACAAGCCGTTTTTCACAGGCCTGTTTCTCTCTCTCTCTCTCTCTCGTTTCACGGTACTAGAGAAACGGAAAAGGAGTCAGTTGCGTGGAATTTTATTATATCTTGTTACTTTATTTTTTGTATGCTGGCATTTTGCCGGAAAGAGAGAGAGACAGCCTTGCCAATTTCTACTGGCGATAAATGCTCCGTCACCAGTGTCCGAGGAGGGTCGTGCCCTCCGTGGGATTTCATGGAAGAGTCTGCACACAATGGATATACTCGCGCGCGCACACACACACAGACACAGACACACACAAACAAGAGGAAGAGGACTGTCACGCTTGCACGACTTCTCTGTGTTCGACTGCATTTCAACGAATGCGGAAAAAATACATTATTTCGCTTGTCTGAGCAACGTTTGCAGGTCTTATTGATTTGTTACTTACGGATGTTTACTCTCAATCGAAGCTGATGAATTATTCTTCGAGTCTCTTGCTCCATTTTCAATAATAAAAAAATATTACTGCACTGGAAGTACTCCCGGCTTCACAGGAAATTAGCTATCCGTTTGTTCCTTTACATGCATTCACACATTGAGCGATTAAATATAGTCGAAGTAAGTGAGGTGTCAAGGTAGATGTTCCTTCATACTGAATTTATCGCTGTCGTGACGCAAGCAGTACGTACTTTGCAGTTCGAGAGCAAGTCCACTACAGACTTTGAAAGCCTCCCCGTAATCAATATGCATATGAATCATCAAAATGATCTTCCCGATATCAAAATAAAATGAAAAATTTACAAAGAATAAAAAAATTGGCTGATATTTGGGAAGAAAAACTGGAAAAGATTTTTTTAAGTTACTTTATAGTAACTGTTTTAAGCTATGTGGCAGCTGAAAATGGCTTCTCAACCCTAGGAAAAAGGTTCTATGTACTTGCACACCATGCAACACTATCACTGATGCATGTTGCATACAGGATCGCATGTACCTATGAGCCGAAACTGTTGCTGGTGCCACTGTTCTTAAAATTAGCGCTTTCCTCTCTTTTGAAAACTGAAAAAGGCAATATTTTACACATGGATTCACCGATAATTCCTCAGCGTATGTAAGTATGCACGCGTTGACATGCTCAATGGAATCATTTGTTGATTTAATAAGTAAATTACATTTTTCTTTCTTCCGTTTGTAGCTTTTTAACAAAAGCACAAAGTAAAAATCTCGAAAATTACCATACTGTTGGCTGCATAAGAAAATTTCGAACTTTCTCGTTAGAATGGGAAAGCAGATAAAAATATTTCCCTGTGCTTTTATAATTTGCCACCATTAACTTGTCCAGCTTCCAAGCTGAGTCCCACCACGCGGTACAAATTTTCGACAACCATGTGCTGCTATCATGTTTACCATTCCGTCTGGCAGCTTCCCCGGTGAAATTCAGGTCGCAGTTCAAGAGTTCTTACATAATAAAGTACAATTTATTGTGCATACCGCAACCATCGGCAAACCAGCCCTACAACTTCACAATAACGAAGCCAGCCAAAAAACCCCGTTGGTCATAAATAGGTCACATACATACATACCTACTCTGTAAAACATAAGTGGTGTGAATTCAGAGAAAATTTCTAAAAATAAATTGCAGCGAATTTTCCGGTAAGCGTCCATCTTTTAACGAATTTTCCGTTTTCAAAAGTGCCCGTTTTTTTATTTTTTTTTTTTTAACTTAACTGAAGACGCTGAATCATTCAGTCATTAACGCCAGAGAATTCTTTCGCACGGATTGAACTTAGGCCCACTGGGTTAGGGCCACACAAGCTGCGTGTCTTAACCACTGAGCCAGAAAATCTGAGAAAACATGCTCACGCTTTAAGGTAAAACTAATGTCGCGGTGATGAATTTCTTTTTTAATTTATTTATTTATTTATTTGATTGACGCGAGTGATTTAGTCATTTTACTTTCTATTGGAACTTTTTTTTTTTAATGCGTTTGTCATAATTTTAATTTTTCAGTAGAAAGCCTTATCACAAATTAAGTATTTTTTTTCAACGGGATATTTCGAAGCAACCGAATACGTTGGAACTTGAGATCTTTTTTTAATCGACAGTAACTTTCAATTATCTTTAAGAAATGGTGAAATGTACTGTTTTATACTATTATTTCACAAAACTTCTAAACATAAAATTTACTCATGATAGCTATAATAGCTTTTGTCTTAAGCACTCCACAGACTGATGCATAGACATCGTACAATCACCTGTACAATAATTTAAATACCCGGTTTCTTACGGTAACACAATATACGCTGCTGGCCACCCAAAATGCAACACCAAGAAGGAGGCATCCGATTGGCCCAAAATTCGCAGCATGCGTCGCCCGCGAGAGGACATGCAAACAATTAGCATTGCAGGGCATATGCAAATCATGTGCGCCCGGCACGCCACCGAGGATCACTATAAGAAGGGTGCACAGAAGGCGCGGTGTAAGTAGTGGAAGTGTGTTGCGCTGCCGGACCTGTGCGTGGGAAGCTTCCTGATACCTCGTCACAGATTACGGCAGTGATTCCAGCACGTTTCGGAGTTCGACAGAGGACGAATAGGGGCTTATCGCGACAGCGGTTTATATGTTTATGTGGGACGACATCCAGTGAGGCGAGTATGAATTCGGTGGGTGCAGGAGGGACGGACGGACCGACGTCAGCGATTGCCGCAGCCGCGGCACACGACCGAACGAGAGGACCGGCATGTTGTGCGGCGGGCATTGACGGCTCGCACCACCACATCACGAACGTTAGCGCAGGAATTAGGGAGTGTTGCGCAACAACCTGTGTTAGCACGTACCGTTCGACGTCGTCTGCAGGAGCGGGGACTTGTCGCACGGCGCCCATTGCTCCTATTACCATTGAAGTTACACCACCGGCGAGTGCGGCTGCAATGGGCCGTTGAACACCGCACCTGCACTACGGAATGGCACGGCATTGTCTTCTCCGACGAATCCCGCTTCTGCCTGCAACACCACGATGGTCGGATCGCGTGTGGCGGTACCGCGGCGAGAGACTGTATGACGCCTGCATTATGCATCGCCATACCGGTCTGTCGCCTGACGTTATGGTTTGGGGCGCAATTGGATATGATACCCGCACCCCTCTGGTATGCATCGCCGGTACACTCAATAGCCACCGCTACATCTCCGACGTTTTGGAGCCTGTAGTTCTCCCTTACCTTCAGGACCTACCAGTGGCCACGTTTCAACAGGACAATGCGCGCCCGCACGTAGCACGCATCGTGCAACAATTCTTCACGGCCTACCAGGTGTCACTGCTGCCGTGGCCCCCCTGTTCTCCCGATATGTCGTCCATCGAACACGTCTGGTCCCTGATCGGCAACCGAGTGGCCCGGCAAGCACCACCACAGTTCATCAGGCCACGTTTACGCCTGATGAACTGTGGCAACGTGTGGAAGCAGCCTGGACCGACATACCCTAAGCCCACATCCAAAGCCTCTTTCGTTCAATGCCGCGGCGTGTAGCGGCCATTATTGCCAGCCATGGGGGCCACACGAACTATTGATGTCTGCGTGTTCCGCAAGTGCATGGGCCTGTAAGCTCAATCGTTTCATCTTTGTATCTGTTGTTGTGTGTCCAGTAAATCAGGCTTTGCTATCTCGTGCCCTTCTTGGTGTTGCATTTTGGGTGGCCAGCAGTGTATTTTCCATCTGGGAACGGAATTCTGTTTCTTAAAACTTTCCGAAAATGGAGGGAAGATTTCTCCTATAAACGTAGTTTGTGTGTGTGTGTGTGTGTGTGTGTGTGTGTGTGTGTGTGTGTTTCTCGCGATGTTCCCTTTGTCAGTCAGTGCTTTTCTTAAATATCAGTTTATTGCATACATTTTTTTTTTTTTTTGTTTCAGCTTGAAAACAGAGGCAACAATTTCCGAAAGCGGAAGTTAGACGAAAAGCTGTAATTTTAAATTCTTTTTCTCGCGATGGCCTCTATGCTGTGTATTGTTGTTACATGTTTTGTTCCATAAATATTAGTATTTCAGCTTGAAAATGGCGGAAACATTTCCGAAAATGGACGTTGGACGAAATTTTTCTTTATAATGGAGTGGCACTTATAATGGAGTGGATGCAATTTTTCTTTATAATGGAGTGGCACTCTAGTATGCAATGTATTTATACCTACATATAAAAACGTGTGTTTAAATAGGTGGCATTAGATTCAAAACGAAAGATAAAGGAGACAGTTAATTAGCTTAGCTAAGCAAATGTAACAAATTAGATAGTGCTTAATTTGTTACAGTTAAGGGGGAATGCCTCCTACCTTTCACCAGTAATTATATCAAAAGTTGTTTGGAAATCCAGCAAAGAAATTCTTAAGGTCAGTATTCTTGATCCTAGTTTTCATTGGAATTACTGTAATACCTAGGCTAGGCCTTTTTAGGTAAAAGAAATATAAGGTTCGCTTCTCTATTTGCTTCTCTCTCTCTTTTTTTTACTTTATTTCTGCTTGAGCAAATTTTTATTGTTTTTCGCACCCAGTTGTCTTTTCCAGTTACCGCCCTGCAGATTATTTTGTGGCACCACGATATCCGTCGCAGACTGATCACGAACTTTCTGCTATGGGGCCTACCACTTGCAACTCTTGGCGTGTTATGATGTCTGTTTTGGAATCACATGGCACAGTACCAGCCGAACCTTTCTAACCCCTGATAGAGTCCATACCAGGATGTACTTCTCCTGTTGTGAGTGCGAGAGTTTTAGGACGGCTGCTTTGGAATCACGGGGCACAATACCAGCCGAACCTTTCTAACCCCTGATAGAGTCCATACCTTGATGTACTGCTGCTGTTGTGAGGGCGAGAGGTGGGCCGACACGTTATTAGATGTGTGTGCGTAATAAATTATCCTTTCAGTGTATACAGGAACGACGTAATCTAGCACAGCAAATAATGTGGAGAGTCCTTATTTTGCGATATGCAGCTGAACCTCGTTAAACCGCCATATTTTGTTCCTTTGCACAAAACTGGCGGTGAGCGAAAGTGGCAATTCAAAGTGGTTCATACAAAACAGGTTAAAATTAATTGAATGATGTATAAGGAAGGAATAAAACATAACATATATTCTTATGTATAGGATCTCGAATTCTGAGAACGTAGGAATTGAAAACACAGTGATTAAGTAAAGTTCATGACAATAATTCTTGAAAGAACGTCATTTTTTTACATTTCCTTATAACATCAATGCGTTTTTTAGTACCATCCACATTTACACAGTGAACTGTTGTTATTCTATCTTTCATCCCTTTGCAGCCTTTCTCATTTTTGTTTGAAATCAATAAATCGATTTCAAACAAAAATCGAACAATAGGGAATCATGTTCCGATAAAACAAACCAGATTCATTCACATATGTATTTTAATGTATTGCCAAATATGATTTCTAACTTTTTTCTTTTGCCTCCTTCAGTGAACTTTTAGAGACTTCGGCTGGTTCACCGTGCGGTATTCTTGATGAAAATCAGTGCCGATTTTTGAAAAGATAACCGTTACTGTAGCTGAATTCTTGAATTTGGTATTCTTTCCCAAAGTCTCGCTTTTTCAAAAATAACTTCATTAATAATGACTTCACGCTTGACATTTATCTGGCCAATACATAAAACAAGAGCTTTTTCGAAATTTCGTGCTTGCCACATTTCAATTTTTTAACTGAGGCATTTGTTTTTCAGATTCCATTCATTTATGTTCATCGCTTAATGTGTCTCCTACTGTTCTGCTAACTGACTTGTCAAAACAGTTGAAAAACCTGATGGCTGGATCCAGGATTTTAATTTTTACTCATTCAGGATGCTTTAAAATAACAAAAAACTGATGAATGAAAAAAGCTCATACAACTGGCAGTCCTTGCGAGAAACAGTGACTATCTAAGGCGTTGGATAACTAGAGATCTGAGAATCCAAAATGTGTAATGTGAGGCATTAAATATCATTGCCTGAGGACGTACGGCTACTGTGGAAGCGTAAGACGTAGCATTTAGTTATGTCATTTGGTTACGTCGCGTAAAGGGCAATTAGAGTCCCCACCTCTCCTTCTAGTAAACTTCTATATTTAAAGAGGGACACACACAACACCAGTCGTCTTATTTTTGTCAGATGCCATAAATCACAGAAAAGTCTCCCTTGATTTTCAACAGTTGACCACACTTCGCTAACAGCATCACTCCATTTCAGGAGAGTGGGTTTGGCGATGGCTGTTTTCTCACTCATTCCTCAAAACTTCTTAGAGGAGGACCTATCTCACATGCTTTTGGGGCACTCTTAAGAGGGTAGGCGATTTGGAGTGTCCGTGGCAAAAGAATATTTTGAAAGGCTGTTCAGCTAAATATTCTCCAATGAGAAACACGAAACTGTAGCTATTAGGTGCTTGAATTAATTCTCGCTGCTGCCCAAGAGAGCGCAGCAGTGGTGCGCTGTGACCCGGGCCACACGTGACCTCCCTAGCGCAAGCACGTGCCGTCCGTAGTCTGGGCGAAGCAGTGTGTGACACGCGATCGGAGGGCGCAGAACACGAGTTTGTATCGCATTCACGATGTCGAGTTTTGTACCAAAAAAGGAGCATTTGCGGGAAGCATTACTCTTCTATGCTTTCATCTCAAGAAATCTGCAGCGGAAAGTCATCGTTTGCTAGTGCAGGACTATGGGGAACAAGCCCTATCGGAAACAACATGCAGAGAGTGGTTCCGAAGCTTCAAAGTCAACGAATATGACGTGAAAGACAAAGAGCGCCCTGGGCAGCCGAAAAAGTTCGAAGATGGCGCATTGGAGACCTTATTGGATGAGGATTCATGCCAGATGCTCCACGAGTTGTCTGAAACACTACGGGCTTATGAATCAACGGTTAGCAAGCGTTTAAAGGCAATGGGAATGATCCAGAAGCTCGGAAACTGGATCCCACATGACAAGGTTATTCTTCTCCACGACAACGTTAGACCTCATGTCGCCAAATCCGTGAAGGAACTCTCGGAGACTTTGGCTGGGACTTCTTACTCCACCCGCCTTATTCCCCGGATATTGCTCCCTTGGACTTCCATTTGTTCCAGTCGCTACAACTTCCTTTCTGTCGCGGATATCTAAAAATGGCTCGATGAATGGTTCGCCTCGAAAGAACCTGCCTGTTTCTACCGCGGAATCCATTTGTTACCCCAATGGTGGGAAAGGTTCGTAGCTGCCAAACGGACACTACTTTGAATAGACTATCCTGCACCATTCTGTGGCAACGCACAGGTGTTTGTGTGGCAAAAAAACAGCAGGAATTAATTCAAGCACCTAATAGAATGTCCTGGCAAATGGCGATCAGCGAGATGGCGGTTTATAGGGGGAATTCTCATTTAGTAGAATAGGATAAGATTTGCAAGCCGTGAGCAATGGGTGGAAGGCGGGGGTTGCGGTTTAAAGGGGGCAGTTTATCAAGGTTCAACTGCAACGTAGTTCTAGTTTCTTTTCCGTTGGCTGTAACGCTCGTTGTGTGCGGGTGTGTAGACATGGTGTCGTTGTCCTCACTGTGATATAGGTTTGACCTTGATCCGTTAGTTTTTGTCCTGTTATCGCACCCTTAACAATGGTCTTTCCGCTTTCCGTATGTACAGCTAGTAGCGACCTGCTTTTCATGAGCTGAAAGTGTACTAGTGCTGAAATTCATCGAAAGTTTTCAGCATAGTATGAATGTTTGACCGCAGTAAAGTATCTGTGAATGGATTTGCAAATTCATAAATGTTGCCCAAGCGTAATGCATGTAATGCATCATATGCAAATTAATCATGGTTCTGAATCATCCTTTCTGCCTATGGTGCCTTAAGAGGCTCTCCATTTGCCACAGACCAAGAAGTGAAGGAAGCGGCGTATGCATGGCCTGTCTCTCAGCAATTTTTTCCCTGACTGTATAAAAACGTTCGTGCAGCGCTAGACTAAGGACATTGAAAAGCAAGAAGACTGTATTGAAAAATCATATCCTTGTAACTTCTCAATTGTTGTTGGAATACACTTCATAAATATTAGGTCATTCGGGAAGTACATGAACTCTTTAATTGGCCTACATTTAGGAAACATGAAGTGGCAAACTGGCGATGTTTGGCAGCTGCGTAGTACGTACTTCGGGCTCATTTCGTGCAGATTGGCTAGTGAAAGTTGTAATAACGATGAAACAGCTGAGACGATCAGTGGCAGTGGAAGAACAACGTATTTTCGTTTTGTTTCGTATTTTTTTTAAGCTTTGTGTCTTTTTGCAGTATTCAGAGGACGAGTCACAAAGTCTTCTGCGAAATGCAGTCGGTCAAAATGTCCTTAAGAAAAGGGCAGTCGATGCACAATTGGATGAAAGGATATAAGGAAGTGAGGACATCACCAAAATCGCTTTCAACTTCCAGGCAAAAATTCAAATAACGCATTCAAGTAGCTTTGCAGCAGTCTTGTAGAGTGAGTGTCAATGATCTTTCCACACAGCTTAGAATTTATACCGAGTTTATACCATGTGACGGAAGATTTAGACCTAGTGAGAAAACTAGCGACGTGGGTACCCAAACACTAATCACAACACAGATGGAATTCCTCTACGAAGTTGCACAGAGTAACCTCGCATGGTATCGTTGCAATAGTTGGGTGCTCACCATGTTTCTCTACAGAGATGATAGTTGGGTGAAATTTTACGCACCCAGGAAATGACATCAGTAAGTCCTGGGCTGAACCTGGTACTTCCGCTAAGTCTTTACCCCGTGCAGAGTTGCATTATCGTAAAATCTTACAAGTCATTAGCATGAATGTCCCTGCAGTGGCTTTTCGGAAGATGTATGTTGAGATCATCATCGTGATATCGGAGAGGTACAAGCTGTTTCTGAAGGAGCATATCCTGGCTTGATACTGTGATATCTTGTTCAGCTGCCTGTTCGCGTTCACGAAAACACAATGCACAAGGCCCTGACTGTTCGGCTGTTCACTGAACAGAACGGTTGGGTGAAGTTGCCCCACTTCGCATATTCACTGGATATGAACTATTGCTTTGTTATTACAGGAAGTATGGTAATTTGAAAGTGCTTGCTTATTTCGCGAGCGATCTAATACCGTAGATTGTGAATAACTTTTGACTCCACTTTCTTTATAATTTTGTCAACAGTTTATTAAAACTTTCAAAAATTTGCAAAATTATTAGTACATGGAAACGAGGATGTGTCTTCCCGCTGGCGAAGTTTGGGAAACTTCAGATTGCCTGTCCTTGTTCACGGGCGTGAGAAGAAGAACACTGTGGACCAGAGTTGAACTGATATATATAAGTACACGGGACAAAAAATTAGTCACCCCTGACAGAAATGACAGTAGGAAATTACCTGTTGCACAGAAGGCGCCATGATAGCATTGTTGGGACATAAATAGCGCTGACATGTTCTACAGAATCATTTCTGTCTCGTGCAGTGGTGAAGAGCAACGAGTGTATTGAATTTAGTCTGCAATATGGGTCGTAAGACAAACGTTAGTGAGTGGCAAAAAGGAGCCATCGCGTTTAGCCGGTGCCCACGGACGCAAAGTGAATGAAGTCGCCCAATTTGTTGGTGTGTCGAAGCGTACTGTCCAGCGAGTCTACAAAAAGTGGTGTAGTTCGCAGTCAACTGAAAATCGGCGACATAACTGTGGCTAGAAAACGATTCTCACCAACACAGGCCGTCGCCATGTTTCACGCCTAGTAACTGCAAATCGGTTTCAAACCAGGCAACAATTGCTCCAAACAGGGAATGGAAGTCCACTCCAACCAATTTCCGAAAGGACATCGCGACGAGAACTGCATGTGATGGACATCTGGAGCGGAGTACCACGGAAGAGGCCACTTTTAACAGCAAGTCACACGTTATCAATGGGCTCAGAGGCACCAAAACTTTACTGTGGAGGATTGGAAACAAGTAATTTGGTTTGATAAGTCTCGTTTTTGCTTGTACTCCAATGATGAGAGGCAACGAGGGCATCGCAGGCCCAATGAAGCCTTTAATCCTGATTGTGTCAAAGGTGTTCAATCTGGAGGGGGTTCTGTGATGTTTTGGGGATGTTTTTCGTACCACGAAATGGGCCCTCTCGTTGCAGTGACGATGAATTTGTACCAACATGCGTACCTCCGCATTCTGAATGACGAAGTGTTGCCCTTTGCCCTACATCTCCAGGAGCAGCATCACATTGCCACTCCTGTCTTCCAAGACGACAATTGCCGTGCGCACAGGGCTAAAGCTGTATCTGAGTGGTACGAGGAACGATCAGCAACACTGTCTCATATCGACTGGCCCGCCAAATCCCCAAATTTAAATCCTATTGAAAATCTGTGGGATCATTTCGAACAGAAGGTGCATGAAACGTCGGAATAGACACCCGCGTACTCTAGGGGAACTTAGGGACCAATTGACGTACGAGTGGCTACAGATCGATGCTCAATTCATCCACGACCTCGTGGAGTCTGTACCACACCGGATTCATGCTGTTATCAAGGCAAGAGGCGCTGTCACCCGTTATTAGGCATGTTCTGACAGGGGTGACTAATTTCTTGTCCGTCGTGCATATACAGGGTGCATAGGAAAGTCCCTTTAGCCTGAAATAACTTACGAACGAGTTATGCAAGTGAAATAACGGTATAGTAAAGTGACTACGCCAGATCGAATGCAACCAATAGCAGCGCCCCTAGTGGCGAAATGCGGAAGTTAGCCATTGCAAATCGAAAACGAAAAGAGATAGAGCAACATTTCCAATTACTAAGTTGTAAAGCATCAATTAATTAGTACAAAACGACATTTGGTTCACACGGATAAGATAAATTATCGCCTGAATACTCTAAAATGTCCGAAATCGATGCGCGACCTCTTGTGTGAACGTTTGAAGGGAACAGGCATAGGTATGAGCAAATACACACAATTTATTGCATAAATGCATACTTATGTCAATACAGTTTGATGACGTCAGACAAAACAAAAACAAAAACTGGCGCACAGTGATAAAAGGTTAATGTCGAGTATGTTCGAAAAGTTCGCCATTGCCCACGACACACATTTGTATTCGTGAAAGTAACTCTGCATGCACATTCCTCAGCATGGAAGGTGTCACACTATTGCAAGCATCTGTAACACGACGACGTAGATCCAGCAGACTTGTAGGCGCTGTTGCATACACCTGATTTTTTACGTAACCGCAGAAATCCAAACTCGCCATTCTCACACAGCCTACGTAGACCTAAACTTATGATCAGGGTACATCCTGCTACTGGTTTTTATATCGTAGGTACGGTACAATGTCACAATCTGTATTTGCATACGGCTACATTTGCGAAATGTGAATTTGCAGATTTGAATCGTTGCGCATCGATTTCGGACATATTAGGGTATCCAGGCGACAATTTATCTTATCCGTGTGAAACAAACGTCGTTTTGTACTAATTCATTGATGTTCTACAACTTTTTAATTGGAAATTTTGCTCTATCACTTTTCGTTTTCCATTTGCAATGACTAACTTCCGCATTTCGCCACTAGGGGCGTTTTTATTGGTTGCATTCCATCGGGCGTAGTCGCTTTACTATACCGTTATATCACCTGCATAACTGCACCTTTCTTTCTTCGCAAGTTATTTCAAGCTAAAGGGACTTTCCTGTGCACCCTGTATATACACTGAAGAGCAATTGAATTAGAGACAGCTGGCGTTATGCAAATGTGGCGCTGTGGGCGGCCCTGTAAACGGAAACGACATGACGTATGCAGCGATCCGACAATATAAGGAGTGATGCGACGGGAATCAGTAACAGTCGGACACAGTATGGGTAAGACGAAGGATCTAAGCGCATTTGATCGTGGGCAAATTGTCGGGGCCCGACGAATGGGTCACTCCACCTCGGAAGTCGGGCAGGCACTTGGATTTTTACGAGCGACTGTGTCACGGGTGCACCGGGAGTACATCGAATCCGGTAAAACCATACCTGCAAGGGCCAACTGCTGTGGACAACAGCGTGTGGATGAGCGGGGTAATCGTCGGCTAGCTCGCATTGTAACATCGGATAGACGGGAAACAGTGCAAGAAATCACTCGGCAATTTAACGCTGGTGCACAAAAACGTGTAAGCAGCTACACCATTCAGAACCATCTCCTCGCTATGAGGAATAGAAGCCATCGTCACACGAGGGTATCGCTGCTGACCGCACATCACAGGGTGCAAAGATTAGCATGGGCGCGAAAACATCGCCACTGGACCCTAGACATGTGGAAAAATGTTGCCTGGACTGATGAATCGAGATTCACGTTGGTACATGCGGATGGCAGGATACGAGTACGGCGCAAACCACATGAAGCGATGGATCCTTCTTACCAGCAGGGTACTCTTCAAGCTGGTGGGGTGGCATTTTCGTCTGGGGACTGTCTACGTGGACTGAAATGGGACCCCTGGTACGTGTGACATCGTACCTCAGAGGTCAACGTTACCGGGATATCCTGTACGACCATTTGCTCTCGTTTGTGCGTCTTTAACATCCCACAGAGGATCTCATCCTGCAACAAGAGAATGCACGCGCTATCGCTCCCGAATTGTATCCGAATGTTTGGATGAACACTCCACCGACGCGACCTCGCTTCCTTGGCCAGCTAGGTCGCCTGACCTCAATCCCATCGAGCACATCTGGGATGCCATCGAGAGAGATGTTCGAGGCTCTAACCCCCTCCATCAAATCTTCGTGAACTGTGGGAGCTTGTTCCGGAGTCGTGGATCCGTATGGCTTCGCAACGCTTCCGGTGTCTTGTCGAGTCCATGCCGAGACGAATCGCTGCCGTCATCAGGACGAAAGGTGGTGCTACACGTTACTAGACAGCTATCTCTAATTCAATTGCTCTTCAGTGTATATATACACGGAATGTCAATAGTTTGGAAGGAATTTCTATTTGGCACTTCATTCATATATATATATATATATATATATATATATATATATATATATATATATATATATATATATATACTATCTACCAACAAGTAATTGGACACCCCTGCAATCGACGATATCTGCGGTCCTGATAGACGATATTTAACGGCCGCCGCCGTTAAATATCGTGTAGGAAACAACAACGCAACCAGTCGCATGCAAGATGCCACGCAGTTCGGAGCTCTCTGATTTCGAGAAAGGTGTAATCGTCGGGTATCACAGAAATGGCCGATCCATACGTGACATATCCAGCAAGTTGAAGTACCCAAAATCGACAGTGGTCTACGTGATTAGCAAGTGGAAGATGAGAGGTGACTGTCGGAAAGTGCCCCGACCCGGCAGACCCACAAAACTGGGAGTTAGAGACCGACGGGTGCGGGCCAGAGAAATTCGGAAGAACTGCAACAAATCATCGATGGGCCACATCCGCGAGGAGTTTCAACAGGCATCCGGGAGTGTTCTTTCGATGAATACCATCCGTAAGGAAGCCCATCTGCTCGGTTATCATGGACGTGCTGCCGCCCACAAGCCTTTGATCACCAAGTCCAATAGCGCTGCTCGGCTAACGTGGTGGAAAGAACGTCGACAGTGGACCGTTGAACAGTGGAAACAGGTTCTCTGGAGCGACGAATCAAGGTTCACCCTCTACCGTTCGGATGGCAGGGTCTGGGTTTGGCGTCTGCCTGGAGAACGTCTCCTGTCGGAATGTATTGTGCCAACTGTGAAGTTCGGCGGCGATGGAATTATGCTATGGGGGTGTTTCTCCTGGTATGGCACGGGACCCTTGGTCGCAATTCCTGGTAGACTCAACGCCGAGACCTACTGCACCATTTTTGATAACCAAGCGCTTCCTACGTTGTGGCAGTTTTACGGGGTGGACCCATGTTACTTTCAGGATGACAATGCCACCTGTCATGTTGCGAGGTCCACCATGACTTGGTATGGTGACAATGGGGTTAATCGAATGGACTGGCCTGCGCAGAGCCCGGACCTTAACCCTATCGAGCACCTCTGGGACAAGTTGGATCGTCGAATTAAAGGGTGTCCCCACCGTCCAAAATCAGTGAAGGAACTGACCTGTCTTCTCCAAGCCTTGTGGAAGAAAATACCGCTAGCCGTCTAAAACGCCTGGTTGAGAGTATGCCCTGGAGGGTCGCAGCTGTAGTCGCCGCTCGTGGAGGCTCCACCAACTATTGAAGGTGAATAAACTTCGTTTTCCTTTGCTATCACAGGTGTCCAATTACTTGTTGGTAGATAGTGTATATATACTAGTACGTTCAAAAAGTTCCGGAACTTTTTGAATACTTGCTAAATGTCAATGAATTACGTCATTTCCCGCTGAGCAAGCGAAGAGCATCATATGACCGACAAGCCAGAACTGGTTTGATCCAGATCCGATACGTACAGCGTATGTGCGTAGTTCGTGATTACCTCTCCGTCGCGTGGCCAACGATATCGAATTTTGAACAGCATTCAAGTGTAAAATTTTGTGTTCTGCTCGGAAAATCTTTCGCTGAGGCTTTTCAAATGATTAAGTCAGCGTACGGCGAGAGTGCAATAAGTCGAACTAGAGTTTATGAGTGGCATCGACGATTTGAAAACTGGCGAAAAAGTATCGAGGATGATGAGAGGTCAGGACGACCTTCAACATCCACAGCGGATGAACAAATCGCCATTGTCAAAGAAATTGTGAAAAATGACCGCCGAAAAACTGTTGCAGCGATTGCAGAATTTGCCGGCATCTCAGTTGGAAGTTGCCATGTCATTTTAACAGAGAAACTGGGCATGCATCACGTGTGCCAACAAATTGTTCCCAAAACCTTGACACAAGAAAACATGGATGAGCGCATGCAAGTTTGCGGGGATAACATCGATGCAGTGGATTCAGATCTCGATCTCTTCAATCGATTGATCACTGGCGACGAGACTTGGTGCTTTCTGTACGACCCCCACTACAACCGACAGTAAAATATGTGGAAATCACCGTTGTCACCACGACCCAAAAAGTTCAAGGCTGACCTCTCCAAACGAAAGGTCTTGTTAACAGTTTTCTTCGATTGCAAGGGAGTCGTACACAAGGAATTCCTTCAACATGGTCGTACAGTCACGAAAGAAGAGTACGCCAACGTCGTGAAACGTCCCCGAGAATCAGTGAGACGCAAACGACCCGATCTTTGGAAGACCAGCTCGTGGGTGCTCCGTCGCGATAATTCGCCGGCTCACAGATCCTTCCTGGTGTCCGATTACCTGTCCAAACATCACATTCCCGTTCTTCCACAACCAGCTTATTCCCCTGATCTCGCCCCGTGTGACTTTTCCCTTTTTCCCCGGATGAAGAATTTTCTTAAGGGGGACGCTTCTCAAGTTCCGAAGAAGTGCAACGAGTTGCGACGGAAGCACTGGAGGATGTGGTAAAAGAAGGATTGCAATCTGCATTTAAATCTTTGTATGAGCGCTGGCAAAAATGCATAGTTGCACAGGGTAACACTCCGTATATATATCATCATCATCATCATAATCATTGTCAACCATTATCAATCCACTGCTGGACGAAGGTTTCTCCAAGCCTCTTCCACAACGGTCTGTCTTGTGCCAGTCTCCTCCATGTCACTCCCGCACACTTTCGAATTTCATCCACCCATCTCCCATGTGGTCTTTTTCTGGGTCTTTTCCTGTCCCTTGGAATCCAATCTAAAATTTCGGCTGTCCATCGGTGGTCTGTCCTTCTGGCAGTATGTCCAGCCCATTGCCATTTCAGGGATTTAACTCTAATCATGATGTCTTCCACTCTTGCCATTTTTCTGATCCACGAGTTCCTCTTCTTATCTCTCCTGGTTACACCAAGCATGCACCTCTCCATGCTTTTCTGAGTTGTCTGCAGCCTTTGTATGTCTCTTTTAGTTAAGGTCCACGTCTCTGCGCCACACGTAAGCCCTAGAAGTATGCATTGATCAAACACTTTTCTTTTAAGACATAATGGCATATTGTTCTTGAAAATTATGCCGTTTCTTCCAAAAGCTCTCCAGGCAAGTTTTATACGCCGATTAATTTCTTCATCAGTGTGACCATTGCTTGATATCTGCTGTCCAAGATAAACGTACGTATCTGTTATCTCCAGCTTTTCTCCATCAATCGATAAATCTTCATTTCTTGAAACAGCATTGTACATCACTTTTGTCCTATATATATATGTGTGTGTGTGTGTGTGTGTGTGTGTGTGTGTGTGTGTGTGTGTGTGTGTTTGGACAAAAATAAGCTTTTAAAACTTGCGAGAAAAGTTAACAAATTCAAATTTAGAACGTCGAATCCATGTGAATATCATCAGCGTGACCAACTCTAAATCTGCCGTTCCTGCATCAACTACCTGTACTTTCCACGTATAAACCCGACCATCGTTACATACCGTGGACAACAAATCATTGCAAACTATGACGTTTAAAGTTAAAAGAAAGAAGAGGAGATTGGGAAAGCACGGAAGGAGAGAGAGGCAGCATTACTTCATAGCTCTGACTCCAGTTGAATGTATCCAGCCAGGAAGCTGATGATTACACCTCAATACTTCTCAAACTGGGTTTTCAAAGGCTGTTCTAATCTCAACTCACACTGCATTAGTTAATCCTGAAAAAGGAAGTGGTGATGATGACAGCTCCGAAAGGAAGAAAGGAGTCCGGCGATGCTCCTTTTTGTCAGAGGAGCAGTAAAAGCTGTCTAGACAGTATACCGTTTCTTGTGCGAAAATGATGCAGATAAGGTGCTGTCGCAGCAGAAAAAGAAACTGAAAAAAGAAATTGTTCCTTCAAAAACGATCGCGAAAATAATTATGCTGTTTTCTCTTCTCATGGTCAGAATGCGTAAAATTTCAGTTTTCTCCATATATCTGTAGAGTACAGTATTTTTTAGCCTAACTTTATAACCAAAGTAAATTTCTCCTCCTTGTATTAATGCTGTACATCCAACAAATGGAATTCAATTTTTTTAAGCACACACCGCTAAATTTTGACATTGAGATAATAAATGGAATTATTGATTCAGTATGATACATATTGTTTTAAGACAACGAGTGCATCATATCCGAGAGGCTGGAAGAACGGGAAAAAATCAGAAGGTTGCAAAATGAGAAAAAGAAATCCGAAAATACCCAAAGTAGAAAATGAACAAAAAAGATGACAGCAAATTTTCGGTTGTGAGCACGTCTTTTGAATTCTCTCTGACGTGAATTAAATTTGTCAAAGTTATTCAAAGTCAGTGCAACCGGTTAGAAAAAAATCAACCGGATTTCTACAATCGATGAAACATCCAGAAATGGAAACAACTACTGACTTCCACAAGCGGCTAAAAAGTATGTCACGAAAACTAACAAATGGCGCATAAAAAGTTTCTCATAACAATAGGAAAATCAGAGTCAAAAAGATTTTCAAATCGAACAGTTTGCATAATGGGAAAGTTGAAAATAGGCGAAAAATATTCATCACGCAAAAAACTATGCTAAAGAAAAACAACTTCTCAAGTGCGTCTCTTAGAAGCAGAAATAGCGTGAAAAAGGCTTTGTTTGACCTTTAGGCCCCTAGCAGGAAAGCTGCCCATTACTTAAAGAGGATAATACTCCACATGACTATTGTAGAGAATGGCATGCAGTAAACAAGAAATTTATCAATAGGGTTTTTAGAAGCGCAGATGCAGCTGCAAACAGAGCTACACAAACACCGCCTACAAACAGAACTGTGAACTATAAAACTCCTGAAATACTAACCTAAAATGCTCCACAAGGTAAATGGCATCCGGTGTTGAAATAATTTTTTTAATCGCACATGTAAAAGCAGAGATATTGAGAAAAGCAAATTAAACATTAGTGCCCCTAGCGGCGAAATTGCACATTATTTTAGGAAGAAAATAAACACAAAAAAATTTTCATAGTCAGTAGTATCTGACCGACAAAGAATTTTTTATATCGGGTTTTTAGTCTTGCAGATATTGCTGTAAACGGAAACGGAAATTTACGCCATTTAGTGGCAAACTTGTACGTGAAGAAAAATGAAATTATATGAGAAACATTCCGTAGCGAAAACGCTCTCCAACGAAGAAAGGAATTTTCAAATCCAAGTCCGATAAGCACAGACATCGGCAAAAACAAGATATACATCTACGCCACCTGGCTGTAAAACTATGCATTATTGTGAGAAGAAATTTTTCTCAAAAGTTTTTACAAGGTGAGTGATATCGGTCCACGAGAGATTTTTTCAATCGAGCTTTCAGAAGCTCAGATATTGCTGCAAGTACATCAGAGCAGAAATAAACACTTACACCCCTGGTGGCCGATCCATTCTTTATAAAAACGTTAGAAATTATTTTTCATCAGGAGCTGTATCCGATGCAGGAAGAATTTTTCAAATCGGAGTTTTAGGAGCAGAAAAGTCGGAGAAAGCCCAGTTTACCTTTACGCCTCCTAGCGGAAAAACTATACATTACTAGAAAAATTAAAATTATATGAGGAACATCTAGCAGCTTTAAAAGGCTCTCCAACAAAGAAACAATTTTTCAAATCGGACTCTTAAAAGCAGAGATATCGGCAAAAAAAGATATAATACATCTACGCCCTTGGCGGAAAAACTATGCATTATTTTAAGAAAAAGGTATTCTGAAAAGATTTTCCGAGGTGAATGGTATCGGTCCCCGAAAGAATTTTTTCAATCGAGTTTTCAGAAGCTCAGATGTTGCTGCAAATACATCGAAGCAGAAATAAATACCTTCGGCCGCTGGTGACCCAACCATTCCTCACCTAAAATTAGACTTTATATGCAAAACATTTCTCTCCAGAAGTTGTATCCGATGCAGGAAGAATTTTTCAAAACGGAGTTTTAGAAACAGAGACATCAGGGAAAACACGCCTTACATTTACGCCCTGTAGAGGAAAAGCTATGTATTACCTGAAAAAGAAAGTGTGCCGAAAATAGTTTTCGTTGTAAATGGCATCGACAGGAAGAAATAATCTTTTCAATCGAATATTTATGATAGAAGCAAATATATGCAATAAAATGTATTTTGAATTCGATATCATCTGCATTTAGGCCGTCTAGCGGCGAAGTTGTGCATCGAAAAAAACTGCAATGCAAAGATCACCATTCTCACATTTCAAGCTTTCCAACGCAAAAAGAATTTTTCAAATCGGACTGATAGTTGCACAGATTGGTGTCCACAGACGGACGGACAAACCGATAGCATAAGGTTCGGGGGAATACTTGAGGTTTGATTAACTATTAAATTTCAATAGTCTGTCGGAGAACTTGCTAATTTGATAGGATAATGTTTTAGTTCTGTAGCGAGTCAGATATCGTGGATAGCATATCGCATGATTTTAGGTTATTGTAGCGATGAATAATCCTTCCTCCCACCAAGTTGGTGTACCATCTTTTGTATATTTTGTCACCGTTACTGTCTGATGTCTATATATAAGTATGTGGACTCTTTAACACGAAAGCTATTGTAGCTATTAAGAGTAAATTTCATAGTTAGGCACAGGGGCGTATATAAAAAAAAATTCGGGGAGGGGCGACGAAAAATGGAAGTTTTCGATATCGACCGAACAAAACAAAAAAAAAATATTAAAGCATTTTTTACTAATGTAAGTTTATGCATTTTTATTAAATTAAGGCATTTTTTTCTAATGTAAATCGAATTTTTACCAGAAACTTTAAAAAATGAAACACTTTCGGGGGGGGCACTGTCACCCTGTCTCCTCACTAAATACTCTCCTGCTTAGGGGTTTTGTAAAATAATTCTATGTGTAGCAGTATATTTCACCTTTTTTTGAACAAAATGGAAAGTCATTGTCAGTTTAAAAAAGTCTTGAGTTACAAAACATTGATTTGCTTTGAAAAATCATAATGAAAAGCAAATGCAATTTGCAATAAGACCTGCTACATGAAAAATAATATGATTGTAAACTTATTCAGAAAAACAATATACTCCTACAAAAAATAAAATGGCTAATTAACCCTCATTGATAGAAAAAAACATTGTATCATCGCGCAATTCTAGTACTCTTCATTTCTACCTTAAATGTGAGCAAGTGGCAAGTTTTTTTCTTAGTCAGTCGGCAGTGCTTGCTCCTTGCTAGAGTCCAAAACTTACCGACTCGATCCGCACCAGGTACAAAGGGGAAGGAGTCTTTCACTTCGTACGTCAGGGTAAAACAAAAATTGCTAAGAAAACTGAAAAAGTCAAAATCAAAGTTTTCGGAAACTTGGAAAACTGTATAAAAAACAAAAACAAAAAAAACTCGAAAGTCATTTTTCTGAAAGCCCCCCCCCCCCCAAAAAAAAAAAACGGAATAGTGACACCGGAAAGACTATCAAAATACTAAAGTTTCTGTACTTAGAAACGGAACTTTTTCAAACAGGAAATTTCGTTAAAACTCGAAGACCTACCGACAACTTCGCTGCACGTTATTTTTCGTGAATTATTTTGTTGTTGTTGAAGGTTTAACGACCCCGCAAGCAACTCAATGGGTTATAAGGAGTAGCTCGCCCTTAATTTAGGGATTTAGGGACACTGGCTCCAGGGAAGGGCACTGCCTCCAGTGCCGCGTAAGACACACAACATCCATGCCTCACGGGATTCGAACCAGGACCCTTCTCGGACGAATGGTCACAAGCCAGCGTTTAGACCACTGCGCCACCGGGGCGGAACCGTGCATTTACACCGCTGATTTTTCACAGTGCCGCATTCCAGTCAGAAGAATTTGGCAGCCACAGGAGCAGACGAAATGCTTCGACATGATCCACGAGCCATTCCGTCCCAATCAGGCGCGGACGGGACCGCCGGGATACCTGGAGAATTCCCGATGGACCACCATACTGTGGGCCGTTAGGCCTTATGCTAACTCAAAAATAAAAAAATGCAAATAAAAAGTAAGTATATACTTGCACTTCAATATTCTTGTACGGTAGAAGAAAAGCAGGTAATGCTAAAACGACGAAGTTTGTCTATCTACCGCTTTGACGGCTTCGGGGAAAAAAAAACAAAAAAAAACAAAACGTAAGAAACTTCGAAAAAAGAAACGTTCCGTTGAGCCAATCCCTGTTTTGGTACTCTCCAGCTTCTTTCTCTTTCTCGAATTCCTAATTTAAGCCCCGTCCCTCTGGGCTGATATCTTCTACGTCAGTCCACTTTCACCAACTGTACTTGAAAAATCAATAATCAATACAATCTAATCAAATTTGCTATCAATGGTCTAAGATGAAAATTCGAAATGCATTGTGTACGTTAATGCATTGAGGTTCACCTGTTCACCTACGGTAAACCTCAATTTAGGTTGCTGCTTTTTGTATGTACATTCTTTTTCTTTTTTGCACGGGATTTGCATCGGATTTACTTCTTTTTTGGCCTCGGGGCAAGGCTAACCTGACTATGGAGCTTAAGTTACGGAATGTGTACTTCCACTGCATAATATAGTTCTGCATGATATAGGGAAGTGTGTTTAGGCTAAAGTAAAAAGACTCTCTCAGTTGAAAGCAATTCAGAAAAAAATTATTTTCGCCTTCTTTAATTTTTCTCATTATAAATTTGCACTAAAATTCTGGATATTTTCAATTTTCACAAGAGATTTTTACGTAATTAATTTATTACTGATAAGTAAATCTTGAGAAAGAAATTGATTTTTCGCGCATTTGGGTTTCTGTTCTCATTAACACCGAAGAAGCTATCGCAAATTCTCTATTTTGTTATCACAGTGAAATTCAGAAGAATGGAATAAAGTCTTCTACAGTATCTCTCGGGCAACGTCTGTTGCTTCTCAGCAACGAAGCAGTAATTTTTTTTCTGACACAAAATTTTACTACGAAACTATCCAGGAAAATGGGTAAAATGTCGTTAAATGCTATTGCCTCAATACGAAAAAAAAAAAAAAAACACAATGATACGTAGTCTTGTGTTGAAAAGATGTTTGAACAGTAAACGATGATGCTGACATGTTTTTTGTTTGTTTGTTTGTTTTTCCGGAGGGAGGTACCATGATAATTTTTTCCGAAAAGTGGGCAACTCAAAATAAACTTCCAGGGCCGTTTATGGTTTTATGGTTCGCCAGTCCGCCACTGGGACCAATGCAAACTCTGCGAAAAGATTCCAGTGTCAACTTGAGGCGTACATGGTCACCATGTACACAGTGTTATCCATCTTCTATTGAGCCACGGGGTTAGATTTTTAAATGGATTGGATGGAGTGCCAAATTCTTTTTAAAATATGTATACGATAATGTAAACATAAAGTTGTCCTGCTTAATTTATTAAACCTCTAAGCTCTTTTAATTAATATTAGAACAGTTGAAATTGAAAATTTGTAAAAAACAATCAAACTTGCATTTAATGAGAGCATCATGGAAGATTATACTCAACTAAAAGTTGCTATGTAATCTTCTGTGCTTGTTGGAAGTCAAAGTGATTGTTTAAAAGAGTAGTCATGTTGTTTGACTTCATGTATTTTGTGAGAACGTGTCCTCTCGCATATACACTATACAGACAAAAGTCACCGGACATCCCTTCAAAAGCAAATGAACGGATCCGCTATGTTATTAAGATGCGCGGTACAGCTGCAAATGGTATAAAAACAAGCCTGCAGCTTACCGCGATCATATTGCACTCTGAGGTTGAGTGAAAATGTCGCGGCGGGAGAGAGCTGACTTTGGGAAAGGAAAGAATGTTGGGTATTATATTAGTGGGTTGTCCATAAGAGAAACCGAGAGGCGTTTAAACATACCCAAGACATAAGTCAACTGTTTTGAATGTACTGAATAAGTGGAAGACACATGACGTGCCTGAAGCAGCAAAATGTACCGGCAGACCAAAGAAAATCAGTGATAGAAGACGTCGAAACCTCAGGAGAGTCGTTACAGCTAATCGTCGGAGTACTGCACAAGACCTCAGTGTACAGGTGACTAAAAATGCTGTAACCTTAGTATGTACACGTACCATTTGCAGAGAATTTCATTCCATGGGTTACCGTGGTCGTGCGGCTGCTCATAAGCCTTTAATCTCCATTCGGAATGCTACTCGTTGTTTAGCATAATGTAAAAAAGAATTATCGTGGACCGTAGATCAATGGAAACGGGTCCTATGGACTGATGAATCCAGAAACACGATCCATAAGTCTGATGGCCGTGTGGGGGTATGGCGGCAGCCGGGAGAACGCTATTTATCACAGTTTACTGTTCCTACGGTCAAGTTTGGAGCTGGCAGTGTACTCGTGTGGGGGTGTTTTTTGTGGTATGGTCTCGGCCCATTGGTTATCGTGGACGAACCTGTTAACCAGCGCGTCTACCTGGATATTCTGGACAATTACGCCCTACCAACTCTGTGTCAATACTATGGAACCGAGCCTTGTTGGTACCAGCAGGATAATGCACCGAGCCATAAAGTAAGGACTGTTTGGCGTGGTTTGACTATAATTCCGTATCGTGTGTGGACTGGTCAGCACAGAGCCCTGATCTTAATCCCATAAAGCACTTATGTGATGAATTAGAGCGCCGCGTAAGAAGTTTGGAACCAAGGCTTACTATTAAGCAACAGTTAGCGGCAGCATTATGTTCTGAATTTTGGAAGCGCATATCTATCGTTCTGTTCCAAAACCTTGTCGAAAGCATGTCTTGAAGGGCCAGTGCATGCATTAAGGCCAAAGGTGGACCGACACCGTACTAATGTATGTCAATAAATGCTATGTCGTGTTTCTCTTCTAGGTGTCCGGTGACTTTTGTCAATGTAGTGTATGTAATTACTTCCAAACATAGAAAAAACTTGAATCTCAGATCTCTTACTTTTGGGTATTTCTGAGTGAAAATAAGGTTTAAATAATCAAGCTCCAGTCTCTAATCGAGTTCTAACAAATTCATCTGCTCGAAGTTGACATAATTCCGTTGGATAAATGGGCTTTGTGCTCTCAATGCCGAACTTCAATGGATTGCTGAACCGACATATGCTTGGTTTAAGTTCATCAAATTGTTTAAAATTCTTAAGGGAAATACTTTAAAACTCATAGTTTCACAGAGCAGAGAAACTAGCAGAGGAAAATATTTTAAACCTATAATTTCATCAAGTATTGTCATTTCATCGAAAAGCTTCTTGCAGGATCCAAAGTGCGTTAAGCTGTTTCTTTCTACATTTGATTTTAACAATGGTAGCCTGCCCAGAAAACCAGCTATGTGACCGTAAAGATTTCAAAAATTTTGGTGTTTCGTTTGCAGAACAATATTTAACGCATTAAAATGCTGCATGGTGTCAGTTCTATAAGCTAGTGACTTAAGAAAAGTGACGTCACTGTGACTCTTAGTTAGATGAGCATCACATTTTATTTTTTCCAATAAAAGAGTAAAGTTCTTTACGAAGTTAGAAATATCTCTCTAAACATTTTCTAGCACTCAACCAACAGATCAATTATGCAGAAGCAAGTCGCCATATTAGCCATCAAGTGCACTGATGGCTAATATGGAATGCACGAGCCAACATTTTCTGAAATGCAAAAGCCATTTTCCGCAGTTCCTTTCGTAAATTAACAAAGCATATTTCTGATACAACCTTTTCCATGAAATGTTAGGGAAAAAATCTGAATATCGCGGTTTTTCGTACCCCAGGAAAATTCTGAATTTTCAGAAACCTTTCCCCAATTCCTTTCGTACATTAACGGTAAATTTCCGTTTTTAAGAGGTGTTAACAGAAAATTCTGAATTTTCAGAAACCTTACTCAATTCCTTTCGTTTATTAACAGAAAAATTCTGTTCTACCTTTTTCCGTATCCACACGAAAGAAAGTTTCCGGTATTGAGCTTTTCACGGGAACACTTCAGGTTAATTAACTATTAAATTGACTTTTTTTATTGAATGTTTAAAAATTACTTATTGGACTTGGTTGACAAATACATTGAGAGTATCGACATTTTGCGTTTCGATGTCAGCAATGTCCATAGTGAGCACGGAATACAGTATGAACAAGGAACACAACGGATAAACCCGCTGAAGACAAACACAAACAACCATGCCTTACTCGGGACTCGAACCCAAACCCCTTCGTTGGGTGAACGATCGGAAGCCATCGCTTAGACAACTGCGCCACCGGGGAGGCGAAAGTGGGAGCCCTACCGACAACTTTGCTGCACGTTATTTTCAGGAATTTTCGGTAAATTCTTTCTCCCTCTCTTTTTTTTTTTTTTTTTTTTTTTTTTTTTAATATTTGATGACCACCGTGGGCATCTTAAAGGTATAAGCAGTTGCCCGTTCCTAATTTAGGGCCACTGGTTCCAAGGAATGGAGAGATCCAGTACGGTAAGACAAACAAACACAACATCCATACCTCGCTGGAACTCGGACCAGGACCCTTTTTCGGACGAATAGTCATAAGCCAGCGCTTAGACCACTGCGCCACCTGGACGGCTTAAATTGATTGTATGATATCGATGTATGAAAATGTGGACCCCTTAAGACAAAAGCTGTTATAGCTATCAAGAGTAAATTTTATATTTAGAAGTTTTGTGAAATAATACTATAAAGCTGTGCATTCCTCTTTTCTTAAAGAAAATTGAAAGTCACTGTTAATTTAATAAGATAAAGCACGCTGTTGGCATGCTGTTGCTTCGAAAAATCACAAAGAAAAAACTACATAATTTCTAATAAGTCCTCCTACAGTAAAAATAAAATCATTATAAATGTATTCAGAAAAATAATAAGCTCCAACTGAAAATAAAATGGCTAATTCATCTACATTGATAACAAAAAATAATTCATCATCGAGCAATTCGAGTTGGTTGGTTAGTTGATGGATTTTAATGGCTCAAGGGACATATTTGGCAAAAACAGCGCCAGACGCAAGACCATAAAAAATATTAACAAACAACAACATCATTAATACATGGGCATCCTAGAGGGGCACGCAGTACCCCGCACGGGAGAAATTAAAAAAGATACCTCAACGGGGGGGAAGGGGGAAACACAGGTAATTATATACAAATGTATGAATATGTAGTAAGAACTACGCTGGGAGCGCCACAGCTAAGAAGAGAACATAAAGTCTTGGAGCTGAGTGATCTTCCATAGCGAACAGTCTATTATTAGTACGATTCAAGCTTATTTGTACCGTGCCATGCACAGTACAAATAAGCTTGAATCGTGCTAATAATAGACGATCTGAAAAGACAGTCTATGATAAAAGCTTACGAAAAGTAAACAGAAAGTTCCAAAAGTTCTTACGAATAGTATACATCTCCTTCAACAAAATCAAGGATCTCATGATCCACCTCATCTAGACAGTACACATTATTACAATAATAACAGAAAACATCATCCGATTACCTAAATGTAAAGTCCGGAAGTTCAGGTCGTTGAAGCCGAGAGCGTTGATGCGTCCGCCAATGACGGTATTTATTTAACGTGGTGAGCCCATGTAGAAGTACGGTTCTCAGGGCAATCATAATAGGTTGCACGGTCCTTAACATCTCTCCGCAAAGGCGAAAGGCAGGACAGAGAAGGACGAAATCCGAAAATTCGATCTCTGCTTCAAGTGGTGGTAGAGCTGACGGAATTGGGGTGGCAGGTAATGCTGAAGGACCAAGAGCAAGTTCGACTAAAAGGATGATCCCAACAGCTTCGGAAGACGGGCGAGCAGGCAGAAGACTCAAAATTAGGATGCTCCAGGAGAGCAAATATCGATGAGGTAACGGGATCGTGTGGAGAGAACACAGGTCCAGGAAAATCAGCAACATCATCATCACCAAGGGCTTCAGCGGCAGAGGAACCAGAAGCGGATTCAAGGTCTGAGATGTCCTGAGATTCGGTGTCAGCAGAAAGGGTTTGCTCGAGCAAATTGATAACCAAGGAAGAAGGCACATCTTGCAAGGGTGGAGAAACAGACATCGGAGCACTAGTGTCAGAAGCAACGGAGTGTCGAAGAGAGGATGCGGTAGGAGAAGACACCACATACTGGGAACCGGCAGCTATAGGAGCAGACATTAGAAGAAAAAAATGAAGGAGGCGGGCAGAGATCCAATGGCAAAGTTGAAGATGCTGCTGCACGGCGTGGCGCAGGCGTGGAGGTGGAAGAGAGATGAGGGCATCGAGACCTCGTATGACCGATGCCCTTGTACTAAAAGTACTGTAGAGCCGTGATTGCCTCAGTATGAAAGCGTTGTCCTCCAATGACAAACTCAAGAAAAGAAGGGCATGCTGCAGCAGCTTCCTTCGAAGAGAAGACCAGGCAAGCCTATCGACGAAAAACCAGAACGCACTTGTCATCAGGGTCTGTAGGAGCAGTAAAGAGGGAGATGATAGAGCCTACAACACAGCCACATTGCGAAAGGGCTCGCACAAGTAAGGCATCAGATATTTCTGGAGCCACTGGATAGAGGGTGATGAGCACAAGATTCTGACAAAGTGGCACTCGAAACTGAGTGCGGTCACGCACCACAATGCCAGTAGATTGAATACGGGCAAACTATTCCGACGTGGCAAGACACACAACAACAGAGCGCGGCTTCCGAACCATATGAGTTACGGCACTTGGAGGAAGGACACGTTTTAATGCTGAAGAATACAGCTTTAGTGGAGTATCTGGTACAGCTTTAGTGGAATATCTGGTACAGCTTCAAAAACTGACCCTAGACGTTGACGAAGCAAAAGATCCTTAACCCGTAGACGAATCTTTTTGAATAGTCACACGAAAAATATTTTTCACACGAGAAAGAAAACTTCAAGATCCACATCAGAGTTGTCACTCGACGGGAAAGCAGAGTGACGCTGTCCAAAAGAGGCTGAGGCATAATCACGGGGAACACTAGACGTAGTTTTTTGATGAGAAGGCACCGACACACCACAAGGCGAATCGGGAGTCTAAGTAGAAAACGAAAGATCAGCACCACTGGGGAAGCAAACTCAGAAACACAAAAAATATTGGCACTCTCTCTGAGTCCACACAGGAAGCAGCGAGCTGCGAGGAGAAGACCCAGAAGCAGGTCGAACGCCAGGAGCGGAGTCCGAGCGAAATCCCGCTAACTTGGCAGCAAACGAAGCAGCATCAGCAGCGGCCATGAGTAGAATACAGGCCTCGTGTAAAATGTAAATAAACTTTCAATGAGCCGAATACTACATCCCCAAGCAGAAACAAGCCGGCACAGAAGAAAATGATCAAGTAAAACGGCAAGAGGGATGTGCCGAACTACAAGTAAATGCAATTTAAGCTGTTAAAGGCACTGTAAGAGGTACTTGAAGACAAAAGTCAGAAACAGCAGTTGGCCCACTAGCAACATGGTACCACTACGGAAACACAATAAAACAGTTCGTAGAAACGAAATAAAGTCTTACCGGGCAACCTGCCTGGATAAACTGAAGCTCACAATATGCATGAACACTACACAAACAAATTCAGGTACACAGAAACTTAAAATATCCACAAGTGAACAGAAATAACAGGGTCACTGTTTGAAGTCTGCTTCAGTTACCGAAGACCCACACACACTTCAATGCGAGTTGTACCTTATGTTGAAATGTTTACGCGAATTACTGGCTCAGTGGTAACTCACGGGCTTACCGTTCAGAAGGTCACTTGTTGAAATCCCACCAAGGAAGAATAAGAAAGGGCTGGTTAACTTACTGCACCGGGAAACAAAGGAGTTGAAAAAGTCAGGATCAAAGATTTTGCAAAATTTCAGTAAAAATACAGAAAACCCCGAAAAGGATTTTTCTGAAATAAAGATAATTACTGACTACGGAAATTCTGTCAAAATACTGAAGTTAGAAGAAGCGGAAACTTTTAAACGGAAATTTCGTTAAAAGAAGGACACCTACCGCACCAGCCACTTTTCTGCACTTTATTTTTAGAAATTTTCCGTGAATTTACACCACTTATCTTTTGCACTGTACATCAAAAAATATTTGAGTTTTCTATGGTAAGATTATGGTTTCCACCACTAATTAAATTCATTATTTTCACTACTTTTTCGATTATATTTGACAGTTCCAACGAAGACCACATAATGCTTGTTGGGGTACAGTACAGTGTAACATTTCAGTGTGGGGCGTCCCTTAAAATTATTACAAGGGATGTAAAAATTACTCAAAAATGTACAGAGGCGATTTTAAAACAGATAAAGATACATAAATACGTATATATACCTTTATGGAAATCACAACTATGCATAAAACATATAACTTTTTAACTATTATAAAAAATTATGAACACAAAATTTCATTGCACATGCATGTTTTTATCAATATTATAAACCAATTTCCACAAAAAGAATCACATTAAACGCTATATAGATTTCGATAAAATGGCATACAAATTGGTCAGCATTTATTTTTTCGGCAAATGTATCAATATTTTCATAATCGATATTATAGGAAACATCTTGTTCAATGCACAAGATGTTCATGAGATAGAATAAATCACCAACGTTTATTCAGAATTAAATATTTTATTTTACTATAGCTTCGCTAAGCTTTTGGCTCGGCTTCATCAGGACAATCCTGTTGACGATTTCTAAGATCATCAGGACAATCCTGATGACGATAATTAAGATAAATGCATTCTTTTACGATATTGAGATATTTATTTTTATCTGATAACGATATATTTAAGATCTACTATAGGTTCGCTGGACGAAACTATAGTAGATCTTAAAATAAAATATTTAATTGTGAATAAACGTTGCTGTTTTATTCTATTTCAACTTCACAAGTATTATAGTCATAAAATATACGAGTAATAATGCTAATGAGTTAAGTTTTCTTGAGACAAGGTACTACGAAGGCAATTTTTCTTTTATTTTTTTCATTTTTTTGTCCTTTCGAGGATAGTGAAAAACCACGTTTACCAAAGAGACAACTGAAAGACAATGTTAAATTAATTCTTAATACAGTTTTATGGTTCGGAATAGTCGATGAAATATTCTTATCAAGAATAAATTTATAATAATTTTTGAGGTTGTTTATTTTATTTGTGAGTGCTAATTTTAGGAAGCGGCATAGTTCGTCAAATTCTTCAATATCAACCCCATTTCTATGAAAGTCTTTTAGAGTTCTGGTAGTGTCATCAAGATTTTCCATTTTTAAACTAAGTACGTCGACAAAAAATATTTTAAACCAATCATTAATTGAACGACAATTTTGACTCCGATATAATAATTCCAGAATTAGCTGGTCGAAAATACTGTAAAGTACATTAATTTCAAAATGGAAATGTCCATTTAAAAACTTCCTTAATTTTAAATGTCCATTTAAAACTTCCTTATTTCTTTACGACTGAATAAAAAATTTACTTATGCTTTTGGGTCATTTGACTGACCTCTTAATATTTATTCTTTGATAAATTTAGAACTTCTTTTTCTTTTAAATTTCGGGATTTAACGATCACCGTCAGCAACTCTATGGGCTGTAAGCAGTAACCGTTCCTAATTTTAGGTTTTGGTTCCATGAAGGGGGCCAAGCACACTATTATCCATCATGCCTCATTCGAATCCGGGCCCATCTCGGACGAACAGTCAGAGGCCAGCATTTAGTTAGACCACTGCGCCACCAGGGCTGAAAATTTAGATCTTGCTCTTCAGTATTGTCGAAACCTTCTCTAAACTCTTTTGTAAATTCTTTTTGACTTTCAAAAAGATTTGTAGCAAACTGCAGACATAAATGTGGGTCCCGCAATGACTTGTTGGTAGTGTTAAAGGAGTAATGACTAGGAGAGGAAGCATTCCCTGTCCTGAATCATCACGAAAGGTGTCTATATGGTAATGAAAATGGGCCCTCAGAATTGCTGCCCCCCCGTATTTGCCTATTTTGCCTACGGAAAAAAGATAGCTCTGTGTGCAGCTGATGCTGATATCAAATGTGCCTTTCCACCACTTTCTTTTTGTTTCGATTATTTTTCTAGAGATCTTGCAGCACATGATTGAAAGGCTGTTTTGCTTTGTCGCCCCTGTGGCCGATTGGTCTGAAGCGCTACATTCTGACCTTTTTTTCTGAGATGGGCCCAAGCTCGAGGCCCAGGATGTGGTATGGCTGGTGTGTGTTTATCTTATTGCGCTGGCTTTCTTTCTTTCCTGGAACCTGTGGCCCCAAATTAGGGACTGGGGGTTGCTTATAGATCGTAGGGTTGCTCATGGTGATAGTTAAACTCAGAAGTAAAATAGAATATATCTGCCTCTGAAAGCATCGATTCCATATTTTTTTTACTATTAACAGAGTAACTTATATTTTTGTTTTTCCCAGACAAGAAAAATAAGCGGTGACACTTCCATGGTATATATTTTTATTGAAGGTTTAACGACCACCGTGAGCAACTCAATGGGCTATAAGCAGTCGCCCGTCCCTAATTTAGGGTAACTGGTTCCAGGGAAGGGAGAGGGCCAGTGCCGTAAGACAAACACAACATCCATGCCTCACTGGGATTCGAACCCGGACCCCTTTTGGAAAAACGATCAGAGGCCATCGCTTAGACCACTGCGCCACAGGGGCGGCATGGTATATTTGCCTCCGTAAAGGTTGGTAGCCGTTGCTTAACATGATGCACAAGTTTCAGAATATTCTGTAGTAAGGAAAATTTGTTTCGGGAGCAAGACTAAAAATCCCATGAAATACAGGGTGTCCGGGCTAGAGGTATACAAAAATAACGGCTTATAATTTGAGAACTCTTGAAGAGATTTCCTATATAGACTGAGCTTCAGTTTGAGAAATTATAGACTAAAAATCCATTATATTTTCTCAAGCTGAAGCTCAGTCGATAAGAAATCTCTTCAAGAGTTGTTTCCTCACACTTTCAAGGTCACTAGTGCAGGCGTGCAACCAGTAGTCACGCACGCGCAAAACGGCATAAGAACGACTATTTCCTCAGTCGAGATGTGGAGTGTGGACTTCACATCAGAAAGTGCAATGCGGGCTTTGGTTAGCTGAATTTAAATCAGTTACGCGTGTTCGGCGTCATGCACGAAGGCATAAGAATGTGGATCCTCCCACATCCAAATCCATTCTTCAGTGGGATAAGCCTCTAAAAGAAACGGGAAGTTTGGCTTCACAAACTGGGAAACATCCAAAAAAGCGTGTGACCGATGAGACTGTGGATGGGCTGCTCGAGTCATTCTCCAGGAGTCCACGCAAGTCGGTTATACAGGCCAGGAGCTGCAGATTCTTCGTTCAAACTTCAAGACATTGTTTCCAAACGTCTCGTTTTGCGTGCGTACAAAATTCAAATTCTTCAACACCTTAAGCCAGATGATTACTGCTTCAGAACTGACTTTGCTGCTGAGATGATCAGCCGTATCGATGACAATCCCAATTATCTTGATTTGTTGTTATTCAGTGACGTATCTACCTTTCACGTATGCGGAAAAGTTTACAGACACAATTGCCGCATATGGGTACGGATAATGAGAACCCTACCAAGTGATCGAAAATGAAAGGGAGACACCAAAAGCCAAACTCTGGTTATAAGTGCACAAAATGAAGTCATTGGTCCATTTTTGTTCACAGAGCCCACAGTGACGGGACACACTTACCTTTTACCTTAACATGCTGCATATCTTTGCTGTTCCTCGGATTCCCAGGTTTTACATTTCAGTAAGATGGTGCTCCACCACACTTCCATGGAGATGTTACCACGTTTCTGGACGAGACTTTTCCTGGTGGTTGGATCGGAAGAGGAAGTCCAATTGCCTGGCTCCAGATCTGACTCCAATTTTTTCTTGCATGGGGCTTTATTAAATACTGTGTTTGTACCAAAGAAAACTTCGAGATTTGGACGACTTGAAACAGCATGTCGTTGAAGCAGTTGCTCTAATAAGTTTCAGATGCTGGAAAACACTTGGCAAGTCCTCCAGTACTGTTTCGACATCTGTCGAGCTACAAAAGGTGCCCACACTGAAATTTACTAACCTGCATAAAAACTTGGAAGTTACCCTCTATAATAACACATTTTTTTTTTTTTACTCCTAGGCCGGACACCCTGTATAATGCAAACCGGTAAATATTTGCTTTGCATGTTCGCATGTTTTTAAGAATTTCATACGTTTGATATTTTGTACAGACTTACATGCAAAGTCCAGAGATAAAAGCAAGCGTAGCTTAGAGATAAGAGCGAGAAGAAAAAATAGTAGCATAGAAAGCTGCCAGGTGCGAGGTGACCGGCTATTTACGACGGATGAAAAATTATCTCATATCGCTTTATCACATCAAACTATTAATCTAAAATTATCGCGTTTCTCGATTTGTTATCGTCAGTGACAGAAGTTTCTACCATTCCGTAATTCTGTGGCGAGGGCCGTTTTTGGCCTTCCATTTTTTATTACATACCAAACGGAAGGCACAAGAAGTATGGTTTTATCACATGCAACCTGTGTCTTTTTCTGCGAAGCAGCACCTAGTCCAGGCAAAATATGTACAAAAGTTCCGTAAACCCACATCTTGAACTTAAAAATCCACAAAGCAGCAATCCTGTCAACGGAAGTACGCTCCAATCAAATAAAATAGCTTCCAGGATATTTACCTGCATCATAATATTTCTTTCTGTAGGAGACAGTGAGACTTTTATGAAACTACGTCATAGTTAGTCGGATCACTTTTGACGTCGCTAAATAGATGGATAACGAATGACGTCGCCGTTGTTGCATTCATACAATGCAAAAAGAAATTCCAATCTGACTTTCGAAAGAGGAAATCTCAAAACACACTTACGGGAATGGGAGCTAGTATCTTTTTTCAGATTTTAGAAAAGAAATACTAGCTCCCATTCCCGTTCTGTTACGTGTAGGAATAACACACACACACAAAAAAAAAAACTGTGCGCGGTTTAAATTGAATAGATCAATAACGAAAAAAAACGGTCGACAGAATACCACGCATTATGGAAACACAGAAATAACGCCCAAGAAAATACACAGTGTTGAACTGAGAACATAAGTGAAGATAAGCTGATGTGAGCCTCTCCAGTGGCCGGGTGGTCTGAAGCTCTAACCTCCGACCATTCGTCTTAACCCGAATTAAGCACAGATGGTGTGCCTGCCTTACAGCACTAACCCTCCCCAGTCCTTGGAACCAGTGGTCCCAAATTAAAGACGGGCAACTGCCTATACCTCACAAGTTGTCATACAGGTCGCCCCCTTCCCTCCCCCGAAAGAAAAACGCATTAATGGTAAAAAAAAAAAAAAAAAACCCCTCCGCCTAGATAAAGGAAAACAAACAAACAAAAAACGTAGGACAGAAAAGAAATCTTACGTTTGGTGGGCGTTTTTAGTTCGTTTGCTTGTTTTTTAAATCGAACATAACAGAAACATGAAACGGTGAACAAATCGATACGTGAAGTGCAGAACAGAAATTCCCGGTTTAGCAAAAAATGAAAACGAAATGCTCTCGGTTTCTTTTTTTTTTTTTCCATATTTTATGGTGATACTTTATTGCTTCCATTCTGCTCATCTTTTGATTTATATTAATTCATCAAATGAATCTAAATGCTACAATATGCGCTTACGGAGAAATAACTCCAGTATTTGGTCAGCCAAATATTTTGACTTGTGTGAGCAACTCACATGAAACGTAGGGCCGTTGCTGAAAGAAGGAGAAGAACAGGGGCACGTAATCTCCTTACGATGGGACAAAATTTCGAATTTTCTAGATTTTTACGCTGTCTACATCAACACACATCTTTTTTTTTTTTTTTCACTGTTAAACTTGTAAAATAATCCAAATAACTCTTAAAACTCTTGATGTTGCCTTTTTTCATTCGATCAAATTGATTGTGCTAATAAAGCCCCGCCCCCTTCTTTTTTTAACTTCTGCAACCGCCACTGAATTCATATACATGTAAACCTGTAGTGACCTCTTACATCAATCTGTGAAAATTCATTGCTAAACAAGAAAGATGACCCCGAATATTCGGTCTTAATGAACATGTATTTGGAATAATTTGAGACACGAAATAAATATTTCAAAGCAGATGTTTAGAAAATCTAAAATTTTAGATTAAAAAAAAATGCGTCTGCACCACCTAGGAAAGAACGAATATAATTTAAAATACGCAATGCGAGCGGGTTATCGGCAGTGAGTAGAACCGTTTACAACAACAAAATTAACTGCATTTATACAACCGATGATTCAGATGAGATCATATGTAGAAGATTTTAGGAAGTGAGTGTCTGACCCCAGGTCTTAAACAACCCTTAGAAATAGGAAGCTATGAGATTTGGGCTTGAGTGCCCGATACGAAAGTGACACAGAAGCGAGGTAGAAAGGGGGAGGAAGACGCCCTTATTAAATACCGCGAAGCCAGTACCCGTGGTCCGACGGCTTAACGTGCCCATCCGACGCACAGCAGATATTTAGTGGTTCGAGCTTTCGTATCTGCCTGGAATCGAACCTGAGGTCTCCCCGTGGCAGTCACGAACGTTGTCCGCTAGGCCATCCGCGACCCTAACGTTGACCACTAGGTTCCGTCACGAACGTTGGCCACTAGGCCATCTACAGCCGATGAAACATTTAACATCCACAAACAGAAATAGCTACTTACTCCCGCTAGCAGCTGAAAAGTGCGTTACGAAAATTAGCAAATTGCGCACAAAAAGTTTCTCATAGAAAATATATGAGACAGAAGGAATTTTCAAATTGAACAATTAGAAGAAGAGATAAAGAATATAACGTAACGTGATATAACTTCATGTTCCCTACCGGTAAAGGTGTGAGTTACTTAAGGAAGAAAATTAGTGCAAAATGCTCTTCAGAATGAAGAGTTTCCTACCAAAAAAGGGATTTTTCTAATGGATTCTTAGAATAAAATAAAGTCTTTCACACATGGAACATACGCTGAGGTCTCCGGGCTTCAGAATTTTGAATAGAAAAGTAAAAAATATGCGAAAATTATTCCTCATAACAAAAGCTATGCTGAGGAAAAATAATTTTTCAAACACGCCGTATCGGAGCAGAGAAAGAGTGAGAAAAAAAGTTTTGACATTGACGTCCCTTAGCGGAAAAACTGCTTATTTAAATAGAGTAATGTTCCCAATAGTCACTGTAGCGAATGACACGCGTTAAAAAGTAAAATTCTTTAATAGGATTTTTAAGAGGGGAGGTACAGTTGCAAACAGAAATACACACCAAGAGCACCTAGAGTAACTGTGAACTACAAAAAAAAAAAAAAAACCCCACAAGTACATGCAAACTATTCCACAAGGTGAAGTGTATCCGGCGTTAAAAGAATTGGACCTTTAGAAGCAGATATATATATAAAAATATATATATTCTATAAAGAAGATACCTAAGCAAAAAATACATATATAATTTTGACTCACACCTAGTACAACATAGAAAAGGTTATGTATCTACCTGTGTGAGTAAAAGGAAAAAAGATAAAAAAATAAAATAAAACAACTGAATGTAGAAGGTGTCGAGAATACTGAGCCTTGGCTTTATCAAGGACCAGCAAAAACTCTGCATTTTCTCACTTCCACAAAGACCTAGTTGGAAATGGGTTTCTGCAAGGCCATAGATGCAAGTAACATTCCCACCTAAAATAGTTTAAAAAATATATATAAGTCATGTCCTCCGTAGAGTTGCATGACCTAGCACTAGTTAACAGTTTCGCTTGCATCCATTAACCTTCCTGGCCCGACCCATGCTCTTCATCTGTTACTATTAAACAGAGAGAAGAAGATTAAAGAGAACTCAAGCTGTGAGAGTGACATAATAATTAGAAATGATTTTCAGCCATAACGAAATTCCAAGTTCGTTTGAGAGAGAATTTAAACCTGAAAATCAATGCAAAAGAAATCCAAATTTTACAATGCAATTAAAAAAGGAAATGTTAATTTTTAACGAACAGATTTTTGAAAGAAAACTTGAGTCTAAAACCCCCTACTCTACAACTTATGACAGCACGAAAACGAGAATAA
Source organism: Macrothele yani (assembly GCA_039090855.1). Classification (NCBI taxonomy): domain Eukaryota; kingdom Metazoa; phylum Arthropoda; class Arachnida; order Araneae; family Macrothelidae; genus Macrothele; species Macrothele yani. The sequence goes on along the minus strand of CM077004.1, from coordinate 107,242,781 downwards.
GTTAAAGATAATAATTAACTAAAGAAAACTTTGTGAAAGTTATATACCTTAAAGCAGTTAGTTGCAATACTTTGTACAAAGTATTTCAGCTAAGTGCTTTAAGGTATATAACTTTCACAAAGTTTTCTTTAGTTAATTATTATCTTTAACTTATTCTCGTTTTCGTGCTGTCATAAGTTGTAGAGTAGGGGGTTTTAGACTCAAGTTTTCTTTCAAAAATCTGTTCGTTAAAAATTAACATTTCCTTTTTTAATTGCATTGTAAAATTTGGATTTCTTTTGCATTGATTTTCAGGTTTAAATTCTCTCTCAAACGAACTTGGAATTTCGTTATGGCTGAAAATCATTTCTAATTATTATGTCACTCTCACAGCTTGAGTTCTCTTTAATCTTCTTCTCTCTGTTTAATAGTAACAGATGAAGAGCATGGGTCGGGCCAGGAAGGTTAATGGATGCAAGCGAAACTGTTAACTAGTGCTAGGTCATGCAACTCTACGGAGGACATGACTTATATATATTTTTTAAACTATTTTAGGTGGGAATGTTACTTGCATCTATGGCCTTGCAGAAACCCATTTCCAACTAGGTCTTTGTGGAAGTGAGAAAATGCAGAGTTTTTGCTGGTCCTTGATAAAGCCAAGGCTCAGTATTCTCGACAACTTCTACATTCAGTTGTTTTATTTTATTTTTTTATCTTTTTTCCTTTTACTCACACAGGTAGATACATAACCTTTTCTATGTTGTACTAGGTGTGAGTCAAAATTATATATGTATTTTTTTGCTTAGGTATCTTCTTTATAGAATGTGAATTCTGAATTTTCAAAACTGCTGCGTTGCGCGTTTTGATTTTCAGGTTATTTTCAGGTTATTTTGCAACCTTCGTTTCAAATTCTAAAGTTTTTCCTTAGTCTTCAGTTTTGCTCTTAAGTAAAAAAAAAAATATATATATACAGGGTGTCCACAAAGTCTTTCCCACATTACAAAAATTAATATAAAAAATGTATTACAGGTACAAGAAAGGGATTGCACAACAATGATGGTGCACAAATAAAGTTTTTCTCCAGTGTCAGTACACCTTCACATGGGCGCCATTTGTGGCCCGGAGGACATCTAAGCGATATTCGATTTTACGCCATGTTTTGTTTAACATTTCAGCAGAGACCGAACCAATGACGTCCGTTATTCCGCTCTTCAACATCTAGACATCCCGAAAACTGCTAGAGTAAGCTTGGTCTTTCACATAACCCCACAGGAAAAAGTCTAGAGGTGTTATGTCGGGTGATCGAGGTGGCCATGTCATGGGACCATCGTGACCAATCAGTCTGTCCGGGAATGTGGCATTCAGGAGCTCACGAACCATTATTGACTAATGTGGTGGGGGCCCGTCTTGTTGAAAAAAAGTTTGGAGTGTATGCATCTGAGGTGCTACAAAAAGGTCCAGCATGTCCAGGTACACGTTACATATTACCATGGGATCTGTAAAAAAGAAGACTCCGACGATTCTCTTATGCGTCAGGCCGCACTATACTTTCCCTTTCGGACTAGCCCTCCGTTGTTCGACGACATAATAGGGATTTTCTGATCCCCAGATTCGCACATTGTGCCGATTTACTGTACCAGAAACGTGGAATGTGGCTTCATCTGAGAAGCAGACACGGTGCAGATAATCACTATCATGAGGTATGCGCAGCAACATCGTCGCCAATGCAGCGCGGCGAGGCCAGTCATCAGATTGAAGAGCTTGAACGATCTGTACCTTATAAGCATACAGATGAAGAATTCAATAGTCTGTCGGAATACGATGCCCATGCATCAGTCTGTGGAGTCCTTAAGACAAAAGCTATACAGCTATCATGAGTAAATTCTAATTTAGAAGTTTTGTGAAATACTAATACAAAACAATACATTTCACCATTTCTTAAAAATAACTGAAAGTTATTGTCAATTGAAAAGAAAGAGCTCAAACTCCAAATCATGCTGTAGCTTCAAAAAATCAGGGTGAAAAAATTGCGTAATTTGTAATAAAACTTCCCACAAAAAAAAAAAAAATTGTTGCAAGCGTATTAAAAAAAAAAAAAAAGAAAAAAAAGAAAGAAGAGCTCTAATAGAAAATAAAATGACTAAATCACTTGAATTAATGAAAAAAAAAAAAAAACGTCGTCGCCCAATTAGTGTGTCCCTGAACGTGAGTCTGCTTCCTGTGTCTTTCTGGCTCGGTGGTTAAGACGTGCGGCTTCAACCCAAGCGACCTGGGCTCGATCACTGGCACAAAAGGATTCTCTCGCGTAAGGACTGAAATATTCAGTGTGTTGTATTTTGCGAAATTTCTGTCTAAATATGGAAAAACTTGAAACGTTTTTTTCTGAAATAAACGGAATTACTGACAACGGAAAATCTGAGAAAATACGCAAATTAAAAAAAAAACGGGCACTTTCAAAAACGTGCGTTGAACGACGGACACTCACCGGCAACTTTGCTGCACGTTATTTTCAGAAATTTTCTGTGAATTCACACCACTTATTTTTTTACAGTGTAATCTTGGAGACAGGAAAGCCGTGAAAGTTATATTTATATACAGTTATATTTTCAACTCGGCGGTCGCTCTTAAAATACTACTGGCGGGCAGAATCGATTAATACGTGTCGAAAGGACTATCGAGGAACGAATTGTGTCGCAGCATTGCCAAAATTTATTTGTAGGATCTAGTTGCTCTCACTTAGTTATTCTCTAACTTCGACATCTTTAACAATAAAATGTGTTACCGCGGTCACAAAAGTGATATGCGGCTCTCCAGCTCAGTAGCGCTCCCACGAGGGAGGGCTGATGCACCCCCCCCTCTACGGGTTCACAGAGCGGGAAATTATTACATCGAAGTTTGAAACAAAAACCACGATACGCGATCTGCATATACTTCTTAATCATGTACCGTATGAAATTATAACATACAATAATTATAAGGGAGTAGTTCTGTTTAATAAATTTAGAAAAATCTAACCAGAAAAAGGATTTCATCTACTGCTTCTTCTAATCCTTTAACTTTCTTGTACTGCAACATTACTACACTGCTGGCCACCCAAAATGCAACACCAAGGAGGAAGCATCCGATTGGCCTGAAATTCGCAGCATGCTTCACCCGCGAGAGGACATGCAAACGATTAGCATTGCAGGGCATACGCAAATCGTGTGCGCCCCGCACGCCACCTTAATGCACTATAAGAAGGGTGGGTGCACAGAAGGCGGAGTGTAAATAGTGGAAGTGTGTTGTGCTGCCGGACCTGTGCGTGGGAAGCTTCCTGATGCCTCGTCGCAGAATATGGAAGTCATTCCAGCACGTTTCGGAGTTCAACAGAGGACGAATAGTGGCTTATCGCGACAGCGGTTTATCATACGAGACACCGGCGCCTGTGTGGGACGACATCCAGCCACAGTGAGGCGAGTATGGATTCGGTGGGTGCAGAAGGGACGGACGTACCGACGTGAGCGATTACCGCAGCCGCGGCACACGACCGAACCAGAGGACCGGCATGTTGTGCGGCGGACATTGACGGCTCGAACCGCCACATCACGAACGTTAGCGCAGGAATTAAGGTGTGTTGCGGAACAACCTGTGTCAGCACGTACCGTTCGACGTCGTCTGCAGGAGCGGGGACTTGTCGCACGGCGCCCATTGCTCCAATTACCATTGACGTTACACCACTGGCGAGTGCGACGGCAGTGGGCCGTTGAACGCCGCACCTGGACTACGGAATGGCACGACGTTGTCTTCTCCGACGAATCCCGTTTCTGCCTGCAACACCACGATGATCGGATCCGCGTGTGGTGGCACTGCGGCGAGAGACTGTATGATGCCTGCATTATGCATCATCATACCGGTCCGTCGCCTGACGTTATGGTTTGGGGCGCAATTGGATATGACACCCGCACCCCTCTGGTACGCACGCCTTTACACTCAACAGCCACCGCTACATCTCTGACGTTTTGGAGCCTGTAGTCTTCCCTTAACTGCAGGACCTACCAACGGCCACGTTTCAACAGGACAATGCGCGCCCGCACGTGGCACGCATCGTGCAACAATTCTTCACTGCCCACTAGGTGTCACTGCTGCCGTGGCCCGCATGTTCTCCCGATATGTCGCCCATGGAACACGTCTGGTCCCTGATCGGCAACCGAGTGGCCCGGCAAGTACCACCACAGTTCATCAGGCCACGTTTACGCCTGATGAACTGTGGCAACGTGTGGAAGCAGCCTGGACCGACATACCCCAAGCCCACATCCAAAGCCTCTTTCGTTCAATGCCGCGGCGTGTAGCGGCCGTTATTGCCAGCCATGGGGGCCACACGAACTATTGATGTCTGCGTGTTCTGCAAGTCGCACGGGCCTGTAAGCTCAATCGTTTCATCTTTGTATCTGTTGTTATGTGTCCAGTAAATCTGGCTTTGCTATCTCATGTCCTTCTTGGTGTTGCATTTTGGGTGGCCAGCAGTGTAGTAACTGGATAAGAATGAATGTACAAAAGTCAGCCTTCTTATTTGTTATGGCACCTGACTATTTTTCCCAGTAATTTAAGAGGATCACCCCCCCCACACACACACACCTTGGGAAAATTCTGTGCGCCACTGCCCCCCCTGTTAAATTTTTAGGTGCGCTACTGCTCAAGCTGCGTTGTGGCCACTGCAGGTCTATAATATTAATATCACCGTCTTAACTCATAGATCTGTAATAAAAGAATTCGATGGTTGCAACAGTGATAAAGCTACAGTACTGTGGCGACTAAAGTGGCTTGTGTGCATTTGGGTTTAAACTAGTTGTGAAATTTAATGATAGTGCTGCGTCCTTCTTAAATTAATTGTCATACAGCTCCTCAATTCATTCAGTGGTTGAATTTCACGGTTTACGCTTAAGGCAAGAAATTTCTAGTAATTATTCTAGTTTAACTCAAAATACTATAACTATACTAATAATCCGAAATTTCTTGGCGTAGAAGGAAAATAAGACTTTCCAAGCTTTCGCACATCAACCAGATGGCTTTTTCAAGAAAGGTAGACAGCTAACTGCAAACTGGATATTTTTATGTATAGTTTTTATCACTGAACGTTTCAACAATTTCAACACAGTGACTTTACTAGACAATAAATGAATAGGCGCAAGCTTGAGAAACGAGGTCACGTTGGTTGGGCACGCTGTACCATGGTAGAAAACGCAGCATTATTTGAAGAATTGATTCCAAATACGTGGCAACTCCAGAGAGACGCTATCATTGCAAGCCTCTGAGCTGGTCAAGATTTCCAAGGTTTCGCGAATGGCAGTAGTTTTGGGTGTGGAGTATGAAGCTAATTTCTTTACATTACTCCATATAGGATCGGCGGACTTGAACTTGACTTCTCTTGATAGGGCAGTGGTTATTTTCCCGTCTTTTGTATCCCTTTTATGTTCGCTGATTCTAATTCCAAACGAACGTTTGGTCATTCAGATGTAGTATCGCTTTAAGCGTACTTCTTTAGTTTATGTAAAATTAAATAAAGTGTAATATTTTACGGCGTTGTGATTGTGGTTGGTTAATGTTTAAAAAAAGTACAGCACTTAATCCCCCTCCGAAAAAGTACTTTGAAGACTAATGCTGATCTTATTCTTACTTAAGGCACTTGCCAAAGCTGAATATCTGAAGTACACTGTTAAAAATTTTGTGGTAGGTTGCATCAAAAACTGGTAGTACACCAACTGCACCACTTTCTGAGAAAAGATGCACCATTCTGTGGTGCAAACAAAACCTAACAACATGGTGCAACTTTGCACCAACACCCCATTATGGTACAAGGTTGCACCAAATTACGGTACAAGGTTGCACCATGTTGTTGGTTTTGTTTGTAGCCCACAATGGTGTATCTTTTCGTAGAAACTGGTGCAGTTGGTGTAGTACCACGTTTTGGTGCGTCATCACAAATTTTTTAAGAGTGTATCATTGAATGTTAAGAAGAGATTTAAAAAGATATGCTAAGTGAGATATTTGGCCTTTGTAACATTGAGATCAAAACATTGTCAGGAAAGGCAGAGCAGCAAAATGTGGAAATGAAAACGTTGTCGAGGAGCAGTAGAAAAGGGGGAGGGGCGGTATGAAGAACACAAAAAATGAGCAGGTGAGCAAATAAAAATTTTGTTCAGCAAAGTAAATATAGGGGTGCGGAAATAAAAACTTTGTTAGAATAGGCCAACGAACACAGTAAGGTACTGCAGAAAAGTTTCGAAGAAAAAAATCATGGAGATTGTGAGCCATATCAATGCTAATCATAAATTAATGGAATAGCTAAACAAAAAAGTGCATAGATCAGAAGAAAGTGTGAGAACTGACTATATAACAACTTAAAAAGACATTATGTGGGAACGCGGTGAATCATTATGGTGAAACAAAGTGGCATGAATACAAGTGATCTGTGGATTATGTGTAAAAGCACAAAATGTAAAACTAACATATTAGAATTTTGTTTATGTTTGTTCTGAAGATATCCTTTTGTTGTCATACACTTATAATATTGTCAGATACAACACTAATTTATGTTCATGTTACATGTGTAAGCAATGTGTTACTCTGAAAAGAGGGAGAAAAAAATTAAAAGAGAAAGAATTTCCTTTGACTTTTTCCTGACTCCTAGCACTAAAGAGTGTAACCGAGGGTGGTAATATTGAGTTTAGGAAAAAAAATCATTCAAGGAAGAATTATCACCCTTCCCTGAACTGATCTCAGTTTTTTTTTTTTCCGCAAATTTTTCCAGAAACAGAGTGGATATGTAGATGGAAATTTGGAGACAGTAATCAGGTGTCTACAAATTTCATCAGCCACAAGCATGAAAAAGATTACTGTCGAGAACAATCAGTCCTCCAAAATCTTACAAAAAAAAAAAAATAAATAAATAAAAGAGCTGTTATTGCATAACGCCCTTCTTCTGGTTGCAGAAGTTTGAAATATCTCCGTTAAGACGAATCAACTCCTTTTCATACCAAACACATATGAAGCGTAATGAAACTACAACCTCTAAGCGTAGTCCTCACCCATGAAGTAAGCGGGCAAAGATATTTTTAAAAACTTTTCTCAACGACAACCATAAGCAGCTCTTAGAGCTACAGGCGGACGCCCGTCCTAATTTGGTGCCGCTGGTTCCAGGGAGGGGAAAGAGCCAGCTTTCCGAAGTACAAGCGCACTACCTGTGCCTTTATCCACGCACAACTAGTCAGAAATCTACGACTCTGACCACTCGGCCATTCAGAAGCAAGCAAAGGCTTGCGCTTCGGCCGAGTCACTGAAAAGTCTGACGGCGGTCATCCTCCAAAATCTTACGAAGGGAACATTTCGTTAGCCTTTTATCAGCTGTATAACTGAGATCTGGAAATGACATCTTAAGAGGTTTAGAGCGTGATTTACTTAAAGAACCGCCGACACGATCTATAACGATTTGTTATAAGCATTAGCAACAGATATGGATCGATTGACTAAACTTAGGTAAGCTCAATGCTTACCAGGGCTGCTAGACAACATGTCACAGCATCACATCGTTTTGATTAGCGAAATTTAGTAATTGATCAGGATGGATCCCTAACACCCACTGTATTGCATGACTTCAAGTTCCATTTCTCCAAGCGTTCGTGCGGACAACGTAATGCGGTTCCAGATGCATCCGTTTGTTAGAGCTCATTTAAGAATCAGATGAAAAGTAAACCGAATGCAGTTGCTCGGATCTGCTGTACAGAAATTTACAGGTGTATCCAGTTCCGGCCTCGCATAATAATCAGAGAGATTCTACGGTTCGCTGAACCGGAGGTGATATCAGAATTATGGATCAACATGGCACCGGAAGACGAATTGCCCTAATCAGCCAAGCCAGACGTCAAAACCTTAAGCGACGCTAAAAAACAATGCGAGAGGAAGAAACCTTTAATATATCACTGAAGCCAGTTTTCTGATACATTTTTCTGAGGCTAGATCAAACTGACAAACCTCTCTTTCAGGAAAGACTCAATTACCTCGTGTAACGGGACTGAGTGGCGAATTAAGAGGAAGTTTAGTTCTGGAAAAAAAAATAGATTGAGATTTTATTTCGGACACAGATGAGCAATAACAAAGCTTGATTTTCACGAAGTATTAAGATCGAGCTTAGTTGAATAGCGTACAACGAGAGAACAGCACGAGGTGAACGGTGTTGATATTACTGCTCGAAAATAATAACTCCAGCCCGTTTCTTTTTTATAGAGAGGGCAGTGTAATGGCTACCATGAGCAACTCGATGGGCTATATGTTATCGCTCGTCCGTAATTTAGAGCCACTGATTCCGGGAAAGATGGAGAGACTGTGCCGTAAGACAATCAACACCCATTACTCACCGAGAATCGAACCCGGACTCATCTCTCGAACGAACGGTTAGTACCAGTACTTAGACCACTATGCGACTGGGGCGGCGTTCAGTCTGGAATCAAGCGTAATAAGCAAGAGTAGTTGTGCGAGATACATTCGACCATGGCTGTAGCCAAGGAGAGGGATCTTAGGGACTGGTCCCCCTCCGAAATCCCAATAAATTTTTTCGAAATTGAACTTCAACAAATAATGCTTTTGTTTTTTTATTTGGTCTTATAGGTCCATTGTGGAGAACATTCTCTACATTTGGCACTAGGGGATCCTTGTACAATTTCATGTACGTATATGAAACTGTATAGGCACAATTCAGTCTGTTGGAACTTTGTTTAGCTCATCTGCGAACAATAACGATGTTCTCAAAGGTTTCATCAAGCAAGTATTACCAGCTTCCAGGCACACGACACTAATATCAATGTGTGAAACACTTTGGGTTTACAAGCATGAAGCTTTATTGAGATTCCGAGAAATCTACGTTGTAATAGTTCTATCGTTACAAAATTTGCAATATATGAAAAATCGCAAATCCTCCCAAATAGCTCGTCAGCTATTATGTGCTATTACCCAAGGCCAGTTTGTAGTCAAACTTTGCACACTTGACTTTGTATTTTCGTGGACATTACCGCTGTCAAAAACTCTTCAAAATGTTGACTGCGATTTGACGACATCACTGGAACAGTTTGTTCTCGTGGTAACTTCCTCGACCATCTAAGAAGTAACGCCATCGATAAATTCAGTGTTACTTTTAATGCAGCGTCAAAATTGATCACATAAGTTGATGGAGTTATCACAATGCCAAGAGTTACATCCAGGATGATTCAAAGAGGGAATATTTCATCAGAAACTCCAGAAGAATATTTCCGGAAGAATCTTTTCGTGCCATTTGTTGACCACATGTGAACACAAATTAATGATCGATTCGAGACTCACAAGACATTAGTTCAAATATTTCTACCTCGTCATGTTATGTTAAACTGCGAAAAAGAGCTAACGACTTGCAAAGGATTTTATGAAAACATACACGCAGAGAGCAGTACTCTCACAGTCGGTTTGGCGAAACAAATGGATCAACATAGATGTTAATTCAATACCTGGTAGCGCAATAGAGGCCCTTTTAGAATGCGATTCAAATCTTTTCCCAGCTCACACACCTTGTTACAGATTCTTGCTATAATTCCGATTTCAACAGGTATACGCCAGAAAGGACATTTTCAATGCTTAGACGATTGAAGACATATTTAAGAAACTCAACGGGAGAAAACAGACTGAGTAGATTAGCACTTTTAGCAACCCATTGCAATACTGAGGTGCAACCGGACGAAATTTTAAATCGGTTGATTAAATTTTCGAGGCGCGCTAATTTTTTATAAGGTGAGTGAAAATATGAACCTTATTTGTTCTTCTTAATGTAAAAATTTCTTGAATTTGCTGATTTGTACAAATGATGTTATACCTGTGTTAAATGTTTTAATTTTCGCCTTAAAATTTAAAACTTTCAATCTATACACACTGTAATTGTTATTGCTTGTATCGAAACATTGGTTCAACATAATTTTTAAATCATTAAAAACAGTTATCTAAAGGAATGACTTGCCGTTGAATTTGATTTATGTTTATTGTAAATTTACAGGCGGAAATTTTACAAGTAACGCAAATTTATGAGGAAAATTTTACAAATACTAATCCCAAAGATGGGTGGGGGAAGGAAGGGTTGGTATAGTTTTTGGAATTGTAAACTAAAAAATTTTAGTTTCTATTCAATCATAAAAAAAAAATGAATACTTCACCGATAAAAACATTTTGGTCCCCTCTCGAAAAAAATCCCTGGCTACGGCCTTGCATTCGACAAATACAGTAGAACCCGCTTATAACGAGGAGCTCAGGATTTATGGAGACCCTCCCTGTATTCGGGTGCTCGCTAAATCCGTTTTTGAGTAAACACTCCCACCATGTAATAATATGCATACATGATCGCATGGCCGCCCCGGTGGCGCAGTGGTCTAAGGCTTTGGCCTCTGATCATTCGTCCGTAAGGGGTCCGGGTTCGAAGCCCGGTCCGGCATGGGTGTTGTGTTTGTCTTACGGCACTGGCTCTCTCCCTTCCCTGGAACCAGTGACCCTAAATTAGGGACGGGCGACTGCTTATAGCCCATTGAGTTGCTCACGGTGGTCGTTAAACCTCCAAAAAAAAAAAAAAAATGATCACATGCGAGACCGGATTAAGGGGGTTCTAACGGGCCTACCATTGCCAAGAGCCCGGGAAGCATGCTACTACACCACAAATGATACTGTAAAAAATAAGTGGTGTGAATTCACGGAACATTTCTGAAAATAACGTGCAGCAAATTGTCGGTAGGTACCCGTGTTTTTCAGAAATTTCCGTTTTTAAAAGTATCCGTTTATTTTAACTTCCGTATTTTCACAGATTTTCCGTAGTCAGAAAATCCGTTTATTTCAGAAAAATCCATTTCAAGTTTTTCCGTATTAAAACTGAAATTCCGTAAAACCGACGATCCTGCAGCTCAGGTAATCTTTCTACTCCAATCAGGGCTGAACCCGTGCTGCTTGGACTGTATGAACAGGTAACCCATGCTTTTAACCACTGAGCCACAGACGCTCGGAAATTCTTATCTCGTACATCGTAAAACAAATTGCCCGACAGTGAATTTTTTTTTTTTTTGTCATTAAAACGAGAGATTTAGTAATTTTATTTTCTGTTGGAGCTTATTATTTTTCTGAGTAGGTTTGTAACTTTTTTTTTTTTTTTCTATAGAACGACTTTTCACAAATTAAGCATTTTTCATCGTGATTTTTCGAAGCAACAAAATGCTTTGCAACATGATTTTTTTTAACTGACAATGACTTTCAGTTATCTTTAAAAAAGCTGAATGTACTTTTTTTATAGTATTATTTAAAAAGCAACAACTACTAAATATAAAATTTACTCTTGATAGCTACAAATTTTTTTGTCTTAAGTTGTCCACAGACTGATATATAGACATCGTATAATCATCTGTACAATAAGTTAAGTGCCCAGTTTCTTACAGTGTAACACAATATATATATATATTAAATAGCTGGTGCACAAAATGGGGAGAGGAAAAGAAATATCTTGTGCCACAATAAGCAAAATCCATGCGATATGCTATCCACAATATCCGACCTCGCTACGAAACTTCAAAATTCGACAGACGATTGAAATTTAAAATTAATCAAAACTCAGTTATTCTCACCAATCGCTCCTATTACCGGTAATTTCTCGTCATACGGATCCGGAAAAAGTCAGAACGGAGTTTTTCCGTTAATATACGAAAGGAATTGCTGAAAGGTTTCTGAAAATTCAGAATTGTCCGTTAACACGTCTTTAAAACGGTAATTTACCATCAATATAAGAAAGAAACTGCTGAAAGGGTTTTGAAAATTCAGAATTTTCACGTGGTACGAGAAATCCATAAAATTCAGATTTCTTTCCGTCATTTCACGGAAAAGATTGTATCAGAAATATGCTTCGTTAATTCACGAAAGAAATGACGGAAAGTGGCTCGTGAATTTAAAAAAAAAATTTACAGTATATAAATATATATACTATATACAAAGAGAGAGAAAGAGAGAGAGAGAGAGAAGTTCATAAAATAGTTTTACTTTTGTCTCGTACGATTTCCGCTGTATCACAAACAGAGGCTAGAAGACGAACATATTTCAAGGCAGTGGCTCACTAAGGGTCAATGTTTCATGTCTCTGTGTATAGCTTCGCCAGCGAGACACTTTGAGTTTTTGAACTACCATCCACCCACATCTCCCCACTTGCGCTTGGGACCGTTAATGGTCGATATACCCTATGAGTTCATATTTCTCATAACAAAAAAGAAAAAGATGCACTAAGAAAAGTATACAATGCTAAATCAATAAAAAACCCAAGGCAAAATCAAAGAATCTTAAGCTTTTAACTGATGTTCTTGTGGGGACACACAAGCACATAAGTTAAAAGCTTATGACAAAACATAAAGTGAGTTGTTACGGAAACTGCAGATAATTTATTAAATTGAAGAATGCACTACGTGTTAATTATTACACTTATTTCATGTTGTTACTAACTTCACAATGATTCTCCGTCATAAGTTCTTTGGGGCCCACTGAGATGTCTTAGTCTTGCTTTACGGCCATGTGACACCGGCCGCTGTTAAACTACTACACAACACACATGAAGCAAAAGAAGCATCGGTCCTCCCAGTGCAACGCTCACTTGGAGGGTGAAAGGGGCAATGGACGCAATTCCAGGAATTGTATCTCCTGTTTCTCCTCCGGCGACATCCCCATTCCATCACTACTCTTATTCTCTCTGCACTCGTTGCTCAGAAATCTACTTATATGTGCGTGAGCCCCACCCATCCCCTTTTAGCCTAGGAGTAGGTGGCCTGTTCCCAATGCTGCTGATGCGATATACCCAAGACATAGCTCCTTGGATGGATAGCGGACAGAGTTTCTTGCACAACTGGCTTCTTAAACATTTGATGTTCTACTTCCCCATTGCCCTCCCCATTGCTTTTCTACCAACATTTCTCCACCGGTACACAAGGATTCCCTGCGCTGTTGCAATTTCGTCCTGTACACCCCCATTCCTTCGTTCCAGAACAGTGCACAGGAAATATTTTTAACCTCATGAAATATAGGATTTCAGTAAAAATTTTTACTTTGCTTATTAAAAGTGATTATCTGCTTCATTGAATTTTTCTTGTTAAAAACGGTCAAATTAGCTTTGAAATAACATTATACCAGACAAAAGTTCTTGTTTTGCTGATTAAATCCGGATCTCGCTAAATACGCGCCGCTATTAGGGGTTCTACTGTATATCCTAGATCTTGATTTTATCTGCCAGGTAGGTTAAGTACTAAACCATCAGCAAGGAGTTGGTTCTACTCGTCGAAGGTGAAGAGAGGTACCAATTACTTCTTAATGGGATGAACGTTAAATTAATGTTAAGTGAGCTGAAAAATCCCAGGAAAGAAAATTCTGCAATATGCATTGTAGCATACTACAGTACGTGACATTAAGTAAATGACGTAATACTTAGGTGACGGACGAGTCAAATCGATAATGAAGTAGTGATAAGTTTGTTGGCATAGTTCAACTGGGAGAACAGCCGCTCCTGAGTAGGCAGGCGTTAGTTTGAATCCACCATCGGCAAGACGTTATATGTTATAGTGTCTAGAATTAGGTGCATATTGTGAAGCAGGTGCGAAACAGCACAGCTAAAGTTGCACTGGGTGTTTGTGAAATGACATAAAAATGCTGCCCGCCGAAGAATCTGCTTGCAGCTAGGAAAGTGTTACGGTTGACTCAAAAAGACCTCGAAACCATTCTGAATTTCAACGACACGCTTTGCATCTGGATGAAAAATATTTAAGTTTGCTGATCTATGGGGTAACTTTTGCAAAAAATTAGAAAGCTGATAATCGTTTTGCTGGTAACTACTTTCCAGATAGAAATATTTTGTATAAGCAATAACGTCCTAATCACAGGCATTGGTGAAGGTTCTGCGAGGAAAACAATTCATATATGGGAAAATGAAATCCATACGGGTGAGGCAACAGCGGAGCCAAATATTTGTATCAGTAAAAAGTCACTGGAATATTTGACAGAACTCGTTACGCTAAACGAGATATGCTCTCGCTTCTACTTCTTGAGAGGTCAGCTTCGATATATATCGAAGCTGACCTCTCAAGAAGTATATATATCGAAGCTGACCTCTCAAGAAGTAGAAGCGAGAGCATATCTCGTTTAGCGCCGGCATGTGTTCCTGAAAACGTGAGTACTAACTGAATCAGTGCTAGATCATTGTGACATAATATCGACTGAAATGCGTACCCAACATTTTGATTTATTACCTAAGATTAATATGTTAGAGTATATGGGCAACTCAAACAATAACACAAGATAAACATGCTTTTGTAACTCCATCTATACTGTCAAATGAACAATGATGAAAGAAAAATTTAGTAAAGTTAAAGTGACCACTTACCAGAGCATGACTCAATCCCAGGGCGAATCTGACAATGTTGGGGGCGGTGGCAGGATGGGCCATATCCTTTTTTTTTTTTTTTTTTCTTAAGAAGGTGTCAACAATACAATGTCTTCCCCAAAATTTCTGCTTCCGAAGCATTTCTTTGTTTTCTTCGAAAAGAACGCTCTTCAGTAAAAAGATCCAGGCTACCCATGCTTTTATTGACATCCTCTGTCAACATTTCTGTGATGAGACTTCTTTTGAGTACATCTTCCATGAAATCATCATTTTGGACATCCATTCCAGCTTTTCTTTGGTGAGATTTTCCTAATTAAAGAGAGTAGTAGTTTCTGCACATCATCGATATAAATGTCATCCACTTTCAGTTAGTTGGCAAGCTGAATATCATTGGCAACCGCTAATTCGTTTTCTTCCTCTGTCAGTTTCTTGAAGGAGTGACCCTGGTACGCGGTAGCGATGCCTGGAATTTAATACGACGTTCTGACAAATAATATAATGGTTCTGATTCATTGGCTGAATAAGCGAACTAGTTTTTAGTGGAAGAAGCCCACTTACAGATGATTTAAGAGTCCGTAGGACCTCTAATTTCTCTCCGTTGCCGGGTGCATTTTCAAGCGCCAAAAACTTTCAGAGGCTCCAGATAATTTCCTCGCATTAATTCTTCACTGCTGGACAGAAGCTTGAATGAACTAAGTACTGCTGAAAGTTATTTCGCCGCTCCGGCGGCGCAGTGATCTAAACGTTGGCTTCTGCCCATTCGTCCGAGATGGGGGTCCGGGTTCGAATACAGTGAGACATGGATGTTGTGTTTTTCTTACAGCACTGGCTGTCTGCCTTCCCTAGGAGCAGTGGCCCTAAATTAGGGACGAGCGACAATTTATTGCTCATCGAGTTGCTCACGGTGGTCGTTAACCCCCCCCCCCAAGATATTTCCTGTCATCCAGGTTTTTTTTTTTTTTTTTTTATTTACTTATTTATTATTATTTTTTTTATTTCCGTGTGACAGTCAGATGTTCTTAAAACCCCACCTTATTTGCTCAGGTTGTCCCTGGTTGGTACATAAGGTTCAACTTAAAATCTAACGAAGCACTGTTTCCCAGCAAGAGCTTAAGGCGGTCCTTGGAAGATTTCAACCCTGAGACATACTTCTCTTCTAAAGCGATGAAAGTGCGTGATGGTATTCGCTTCAAATAAAGGCTGATTTGGTCTACATTTTAGACAAATGCTCGATGATTGCCTTGGGCGTTGGAGGCAATTCAAGCATTGCTTAATAGTCTGCCTCACCTTTCACTTTTATGCTGTACAGGCTATCGCGATGCTTAAACAATTCAAACCAACCGCGAGTGGCTCGAAGTGTTTCTGTCATAGGTGTGTGGTGCCGATTCTGATCTTCTTCCTATATAAATAACAGTCGTTCCGTTTTTTCTAACAAACGAATCCTTAAATACCTCATGAGCATTGTTACGATTAATGGAGTTGTGGGCCTGGCTAGTGTATTTATGTTTTTCTAATTTTTTAAGGGTGAACACAACAAGCAGTATCCACAACCCCCTGATACTCACGAGCCACGCACTGCCGTAAGACTAGCATTTCAACATTCAGAGTAGCACGTTTATAGCAGTACTATCGCTTGCATGCTTCTCATCAGCCATTTGGATCCTAAACTGTCTACCAGAGAACTAATGAAAGGAAGAGAAATCTGAGTGGAAAAAGCATAGTGGCGAACGCCATTCGAACTGAGGAAAGCATTATCGCTCATTGTCTGATAGGACGTTCTGATTCACAGCTTATTCTACTGTACGTAACTAATTGACAGGAAGGGGAGAATTAGCTTCATTTTTATTTACATTTGGAAAAACGGAGAATTTTGTCACTTCTCGCTTACGTATCGCTTTATCCTTTCCTTCGCTTCCCGAAGACACAGAGCAGCAAGGTCAAATTTCATTTCTCATGATGAGACAAGAAATAACTTTTGTGTGAGAATGGCCACATGGGTACTCCTCAAAAGTTTCAGTTTCTCGTCCTGTGAGGCAGCTCGCATTAAACTCATTGGCTGCTCTTCCCGTCTCGCAGGGAGAGAGCGCGCGGGGAGGGGCGCAGGGAGAGGGGGCTGGTGTTACTTCTTGTGCGGGGCTCCAAGAAGCAACCTGCTAAGTGACTTGGCAGTTAGTCGTATGTGAGTCTGGAGAAATTCGAGGCCGCTGTGTTGCAGTGGTAGCATGTCCGGCGCGTAACTGGAAGACCCCGGGTACGATTCCCGGTGGCGGCCGTTGAGAACGTTTCCGTGACTAAAAAAACGTGGAAAGAGCGATGACTTCTACTTGATGTTGCTGATCCACGTCAATTGTCTATATTAATCTGTTTGATGAGAAATGATGAACCATTACATTATGAACATCCCCAGCCTAGAGAAACGAGCGCGCTTGGAAACAGAACCATGGCACAGATGAAGTTCACAGAGCAGTATATATACAACCCGAGGACCAGCTTTCGGTTAGTAGAGTGTTCGGAGTCAGAATGGGAAGAGCTGTTGATTCATCGGAGTTTGACAAAGGACAAATTGTGATGGCAAGGCGCCTTGGAACTACGATCTCAGAAACGGCGCGGCTTGTGGGTTGTTCACCTGCCACTGTAGTGAGTACGTATCAAAAGTGGTGCACTATGGCCAAACAACGAACCGTCGTCCAGTCATGTGTCGTCCGTAGCTCGTTGATACCAGAGGGAAGCGGAGACTGTCGCGCATTGTTCACTGCGACCGCAGGGCCACAGTGCGACAAATCACCTGCAGCTACAATAGTGGTGATCAGGGAATGTGTCACAGCACACAATTCATCACAGCCTTCTCCGCATGAGCCTGCTTCGCCGAAGATCCAATCGGGTCCCCTTGCTCACTGCACGTCATCGCCAACAATGCATGAAATGGCCCCAAGATCATTGATATTGGACTGTGGATGATTAGAAGAAAGTGGCCTGTTCTGATGAATCAAGGTTTCTGGTGCACCACGTAGAAGGCCGAGCGCGGATACGTTGATTACCAACGTAGGCTCTGGCACCTGGATGCACTGTTGGGCGGAAACAGGCAAGCGGCGGCGGTGTTATGCTGTTGGCGATGTTTTCTTGGAACACTTTGGTCCCTATTATTCAAAAAAGCACGATACCTGACAGCTGTCAGGTATTTGAACATCGTTGTGGACCAAGTTCACCCATTTATGGCAACTATGTTCCATGCTGTTGATGGCCATCACCAACAGGATAATACGCCATGTCACACTGCCAGAATCGTCAAGAAGTGGTTCGAGAAACATGCTGGTGAGTTTTTGTTAATGCCCTGACTTCCAAAATCCTGGCATGAACCCAATCGAACATTTGTAGGTCGTCTTGGAAAAGCGGGTTCCGCTAAATCACCATTCCTCGAAATGTATAGGAAATGGAGGGCCTACTGTAGGCATCATGGTACCAGATATCCCAGAATACCTATCGCTACCTCATCGAATCGATTTCTCGCCGAGCCGCTGTTTTGTGGGCTACGGGGGTCCTGCAGCTCATTAGGTAGGTGGTCATAATGTAATGCTTCATCGGTGTGAATGAAGTAATTCCGCGAAGAAAGAGCAGCTAATGGTAAAAATGATAGTGTGTATGTATGTGTGATGCCGACCAGAAAAAACGTTGTGACATAAGGACTCCTGAATTTATATCTCGCCTCACCAAATTTTAAACTTTGGATTTGACCCTTGGAGTTCCGAGCAACAGAAAACCCGTTTTCTTAAAATAGATAGAACTCTCAGGAAACAATTTAATGTCTGGTTACGCTTGAAGGTTTAAAAAATAGTGTTCTGCTAAGTAGAAAAATATTTCTGAGGCAAAGAGGCCTATAACGAATCAACGCTGTTCGTGGTAGCGCTAAACGAAGTCTGTCTGTATTTGTTCATATTATTTTTACTGCATTTCCTCAACTGCATAGCTCAGGCTATTCTGTTATTTATTGTTTGAGCAACCTGAAAAACCAATTATGCACAGAACTGGGGAGTTAAAAGGTTCAAAATTGTTCCATCATTTTGCATACAGCAATATTACAAAATCGCAGCCAATACCATGAAAACATGTTACTATAAGCAGGCCAAAAGAAAGGATGACAAAGAGGGCTTAAAATACACTGGTCACAAAAAATTAGAGATATAGCATGAAATGAAGGATGTGTACATATCTGACTCAAGTAGGTAACACTGATTGAAATAATATAATAGAACAACCTACGTAACACAAACGATAGAGAGTGCGTTTACAAAACCAATTTATTTTGCAATTTCTGCACATAACAAAGTAGCATTGCAATATAGACAAAATGATAAATTCGGTGAATGTCCATACCTTTGGATTTCAGTACTCGGCAGCACCACCTCTACGTCGAAGAACGTCTTGACACATACGAGGCCCACTTGCAATGACATTATTGATGAGCATCTGGTGCAGCTCGTCCCATATTACCGGCACACGTTACGGAGTCTGTCATTGTGTACTGGAACGTGGTAATGCAGACGTCGCTGCACTGCGTCCCAAATGTTTTGATTAGGATGAAGGTCAGGAGACCTCAGAGACAGCTGTAATGATTCAATCCCATGTTTTTCCAGCTCCAGAAGCACGCTCTAGGTACGGCAACTGGTTGCATTGTCTTCGAGAAAACGGAATGCATGTCCAGCAGCAACGTGAAGCAGTGTCACAATAGGCACAATGATCTTGTCTGGGTACACTACGGCATTCAGGTTGCTTTGATAAACATGCAAGGAAGTAAGCCCATTAAAACTCACTCCTGCTCAAACCAGAACTCACTGCCGCTGGTAAGGGTGGACGGGCTGCACATAGTGTGGTTGCATTCCGGTGCTGGATCTCCCCCACACGTATCCTCACTGAGTATCAGGATAAAAAGTGAAATAGGATTCATCTGTGAAAAAGGGAAACAGTATTCATCACCGTCTACAAAAAGTGAAAACAGGATTCATCTGCGAAAGAAAATCCTGGATTCATATATTATACCGAAAAATATCAATCCAGGATTCATATTATTCAATCACAGATGAATTCATTCATTTCACAGATAAATGTCAATCAAATATTATTCAATCACAGATGAATTCATTCATTTCACAGATAAATTCATTCATTTCACAGATGAATCTTTCACGGGATTCATCTGTGAAATATGTCGGGATTCATTGAAAACGGGAAACAGGATTCATCTGTGAAAGAATATTGTGCTGTATTCCATGACATGTACTGTTGTACCCAGGTACACCTTTGACGGCGGTGAGCTGATGTCAATGCTATACATCTCAGCGACCTCCTTGCTGTGTGTCCGTACGGGTGAAGGCTGTTTAGTACTGTTTCCATACTTACTGTGACACCAGAAGCAGTTCGAAGTGATTCCTGAAGTTGGCTACTGGTGGTACTAGGCCATCTCCGAGCATTTACTCTCAGACAGTGATCTTGTCTTCTGGTTGTTATCCTCGGACGACCACTCCTGGGTCGATTTGCAACATTTCCATGCCGTAGAAATCTTGTGTGTAACCGACTTACTACACTTTGCGAAACTCTTAAAGCAGCAGCAATACGATCTGCCATCTCCGAGCACTTACTGTCAGGCAGTGATCTTGTCTTCTGGTGGTTATCCTCGGACGACCACTCCTGGGTCGATTCGCAACATTTCCATGCCGTAGAGATCTTGTGTGTAACCGACTTACTACACTTTGCGAAACTCTTAAAGCAGCAGCCATACCGATCTGCCATCTCCGAGCACTTACTGTCAGGCAGTGATCTTGTCTTCTGGTGGTTATCCTCGGACGACCACTCCTGGGTCGATTCGCAACATTTCCATGCCGTAGAGATCTTGTGTGTAACCGACTTACTACACTTTGCGAAACTCTTAAAGCAGCAGTTACATCGATCTGCCGTACACCTGCCTGTAACATACCAACAGCTCTATTTTTGTTTTCAATGTTTAAACGTCGTCTGGACATAATTTCAAGTTAATCCCATGCTGACAACGTCTAGACCAAGAAGTGGCAAACGACCCGTTTTCCACTTCTTGCAGGGTACTTTAACAAAGCTCAAACATCATGTGCTATGTTGCCATGATGGTAATTTACATATGACTGATTACCGATCTTCAGTAGTCGATAAATTTGCATATCTCCACGTTTTTCCTTCGAAACCGTAATATCCCTAACTTTTTGTGGCCAGTGTATTCGTACACCGGCTCATGAAAAAGAAGGCATCTTTTACATTTCAAAGACCTGGGGAAAGTGCCCGTGAAATAATTAAAATACTGAATAACCTGTTATATAGGATCAAGCACAGGAACAAGCTCTGTAACGTAGCACATTTTTTTCTATTTGGCGCATACAAGAGAAATTTCTCAACGATAAAAAGGGGGCAGGAGATAAGCTGAATTATATGTTCAGAAGTGACCATAAGTAACGTGAGAATAATTTTACGACAATGCAATGCGATGTAGTAGTGAGATTATAATGAGGTCGAAGGAACCGTAAAAGCCATATAGAAAAACCAAACATAAAGTAGAAAGTAAAGAAAATTAAGGGGAAATATGTTCCCTGTATTACTTCAAGTTTTTGGAGCAGAAGGATAAAAAAGCGTTTTTAATTTTTTTTTTTTTATTCCTTACGATTCTGTGGTCTTCTAAACGGAATTTAGAAAAGTGGGAAATAAATGAAAATGCTTATACATGCGCCATAGCGGAAAATCTGTGTATTAATTAAATTATAAAACAAAAATATATAAACAAAGTTTCCCTCCTGCGTACAAGAAACTGAAAAAAGTAGGGGGAAGGAGTTATATATTGATTTTTATCGCTTATTATAATGAGGTGGACCTTAGCTAAAAGAGACATACAAAGGCTGCAGACAACTCAAAGAGCCATGGAGAGGTGCATGCTTGGTGTAACCAGGAGAGATAAGAAGAGGAACTCGTGGATCCGAAAAATGACAAGAGTGGAAGACATCATGATCAGAGTTAAATCCCTGAAATGGCAATGGGCTGGACATACTGCCAGAAGAACAGACCATCGATGGACAGCCGAAATTTTAGATTGGATTCCAAGGGACAGGAAAAGACCCAGAAGAAGACCACATGGAAGATGGGTGGATGAAATTCGAAAGTATGCGGGACTGACATGGAGGAGACTGGCACAAGACAGACCGTTGTGGAGGAAACTTGGGGAGACCTTCGTCCAGCAGTGGATTGATAATGGTTGACAATGATGATGATGATCGCTTATTCTTATAGGTGTATGTTGGAGCAGACGTTTTTGCAAGTTGCTTTGTTAACAGTTTTATTTTACAGCAAGCAGACTGGTTCAACGAAAACAAATTGGAATATTTTATGGACAGTTGTTTTATCCAAAAGGAAAAGACATCAGTGTGGATGTTATTTGTGGAGAAAGGACTTTACATGTGCTTGATGATCACGTATTTTAGGTGGTCATCAATGCTTTACGTTCAGATAAATGTTCTTATGGACTAACGCAATGAATGACGATTGGAAACATTCAAGAAATTGAAAGAAAGTGACATTTCTGGCTAGAATTACAGACTAAATAAGTTCAGTTACAAACTGTCTGAATAAACTTGGAAGTGCTTCGTGCAATAAGATACATGCTCCTAAACAGCTATTTGCCTCAAAACTAAGTTAAGCATTCTAGAGACATGCATCTTCAGCAGCATGTTATATGGATGCGAGACTTGGTTATTGCCAAAGAAATCAGAGAGAAGGATACTTGCTTTTGAAAGAAAGTGCTATCGTAAAATCTTACGAATCGGATGGACCCGGAGGATAAGAAATGAAGAAGTGTGCCAAAGAATACAACTAAAAGAGACGCTGTTCCAAAAAATCATACAGAGAAAACTAAGACATTTTGGACACATCTGCAAAATAAAAAATGACAGAAAGATAAAGACATTGGTGTTCGGCTTAATGAACGGATGAAATCCAAGAGGACGCCCTCACCGCGTGTGGGCTGACGTTATTAAAGACTGGTGCGGTGGAACTCTTCATGAACTGAGCGACTCTGCAGTGAACAGACTTCAATGGGATAATATACACCCATGAGCCATTACATTATGACCACCCCAGACTAGAGACCGCACGGTGGCGCAGGTGACGTTCACAGGGCAGTATATATGCAACCTGAGAACCAGATTTCGGTTAGCAGAGTGTTCGGAGTCAGAATGGGAAGAGCTGTTGTTTATCGGAGTTCGATAAAGGACAAATTGCGATGACACGGCGATTTGAAACTACGATCTCGGAAACGGGCCGGCTTGTGTGTTGTTCACCTGCCACTGTAGAGAGTACGTATCAAAAGTGGTGCATAGATGGCCACACAACGAATCGTCATTCAGCCATGTGTCGTCCGCAGCTCGTTGATGTCAGAGAGGAGCAGAGACTCTCGCGCACTGTTCACAGCGACCGCAGGGCCACAGTGCGACAAATCATCCGCAGCTACAACAGTGGTGATCAGGGCAATGTGTCACAGCACACAGTTCATCGCAGCCTTCTGCGCATGGGCCTGCATAGCCGAAGACCCAAACGGGTCCCCATGTCCACTGCACGTCATCGCCAACAACGCATGAAATGGGTCCAAGATCATCGAGATTGGACCGTGGATGATTGGAAGAAAGTGGCCTGGTCTAATGAATCAAGGTTCCTGGTGCATCACGAAGACGGCCGAGCACGGATACGCCGATTACCAACGGAGGCTATGGCCACCTGAATGCACTGTTGGGCTGAAACAGGCCGGTGGCGGTGTTATGCTGTGGGCGATGTTTTCTTGGAAAACTTTAGGCCCCATTATCCCAATAGCACAATACCCGACAGCTGTCAGGTATCTGAACATCGTTGTGGACCAAGTTCACCCATTCATGGCAACTGTGTTCCCTGCTGCTGATGGCCATTACCAACAGGATAATACGCCATGCCACATTGCCAGAATCGTCAAGGAGTAGTTCGAGGAACATGCTGTTGACTTTCTGTTAATGTCCTGGCCTCCAAATTCATCTGACATGAACCCAATCGGGCATTTTTGGTTCGACTTGTAAAAGCGGGTTCGCGCTAAATCACCAACGCTCTGAAATGTACGGGAACTGAAAGACCTGTTGTTGACTTTATGGTACCAGGTATCCCAGGATACCTATCGCCACCTCATCCAATCGATGCTTCGCCGAGTGGCCGCTGTTTTGCGGACTAAAGGGGGTCGTATAGCTTATTAAGTAAGTGATCAAAATGTAATGGTTCATCAGTGTAGTTAAAATGGCAAGAGACACCTACGGGAATTGTACCCATGGCTGATGATGATGACATGCTCTTAAGAACTGCCGTCTATTTTTTTTAACAACCACAAGTTAAAGAAAGTTGTAATTTTTAATGCTGTTATTTTTTATTTCCAGTGTCACTGGAGCATTTATGCTGTAATTAAAATATTTTTGTGCGTGCTGATGTTTTACCACTGCGTATGAAATTCGCTGATGTTACTGTAATACTTATTGATTAAATGAATTTTCTCACAACTACTAAATCTAGTGGTTAGACTCGTTCAGTGAACCTGTGATGATTTACATTAGCAGGT
This sequence comes from Macrothele yani, assembly GCA_039090855.1. NCBI lineage: Eukaryota > Metazoa > Arthropoda > Arachnida > Araneae > Macrothelidae > Macrothele > Macrothele yani. Next base: position 107,218,731 of record CM077004.1, on the reverse strand, counting down.
AGTAATTTCTGGCAATTGCTTGAGTTTTATAAATTCAAATGAAATGTAACATCACGTAAACTTCTTAGTTTTCACATTAGAACATGCGTCTGTGAGAAGGCAGTTTTCACGAAACTAACACCATTACTGATTATTATTATTTAAAGTAGAAAGTTACGGCTAATTTCAAAGCATAAATTTAGCCTTATATCGTTATATCATATTGTAAAGCTTGTTTTTAAACAAAATGCAGCATATACTTTATTAGGAGCATTGCTGAAGAATGTTGCAGTAATCGTCATAACATCTTAGAAATCAGCGAGAAACCTTAGTTACTAAAAATATGCAGTATTAATAGCAGTGGCGCCTAATCCGCGGGGGAGGTGAGTGGGACACATGCCTCTGCAGATCAAAAGCAGTGTGAGCGAGGGAAATATTTGGAGGGAAAGGGGAGGGGCAATCCCGAAGGTGCTTCAGTTTGTTATGTTTTGGTTCACGAAGCGACTACGTTGGAAAAAAGACTTTAATTTTTTCTCTCATTTTTCATTAACTTTTATTTTGTTCTGGTGGATTTTAAAATCTTCTATTTTTCGCCGCTCCCCCTCCGAATTTTTTTTTTTATATACGCCCCTGGTGTGAGCACTATCCCCACGGGTTCCGTAAGCCATAAGAACTTAGTAAGCATCTTGTTTTTATGCTTTTTTTGGTCTCTTTTCCATTTCTAATGCTCGCTCCAAACGGAACATCATCATGCTTTAAGAATTGTTCTGATGCCACCAAACCAACCGTTCTTACTACTCAGCTGCGAGCCTAAAACTTAAAGTAAAGACGCTCTCTCTACCACGTGTCACAGGGTTTCATGTAAAAGTGCGTCCTTATACATACCCACAATCTACATACCCATCAATGAATTACTCGTTTCCTGCAGTTTCGATTACTACACAATGGCAGAGAACAGCTTACCGCGCCGTAAGGAAGTGACAAATGTTTCTTCCTCTCAGAGCCTAGAGACATTTTTTTTCGTTGCATTGAGACTAAAGAGTGCCGAAAAGTCATGAAATGATTCCTTCACCCTAAATTATCGTTAATATTTAACACACGCCACCCGAAAGATGAGATGATCATATGTAGAGGGTTTTAGGAAGGGAGTGTCTGACCCCAGGTCTTAAACAACCCTTAGAAATAGGAAGCTAGGAGATTTAGGCTAGAGTGCCCGATAGGAAAGTGACACGGAAGCGAAGTAGAAAGGGGGAGGAAACGCCCTTATTTATTAGCGGGGGCCAGTACCCGGGGTCCGACGGCTTAACGTGCCCATCCGACGCACGGCGGATATTTAGTGGATCGAGCGTTCGTACCTGCCCGGGATCGAACCTGAGGTCCTTTCCGTGGCAGTCACGAACGTTGCCACCCGAAAGAGAACGCCTCTCGTGTGGTCGCCTTCTTTTTCTTTCCTTCTGAAGGAATGAGTAGTTTCCGAAGTCCGAACATTTCTCGAAGGGGGCAAGATATATTAGGGTGACCTCACCCATCTGGTGAAGATTTTCCACAATAACTGAAAATACTAAATACAGACGAAACAAAACACTGTCTGTTTTTTACTTATTTTAGGTCCCTTGCACCATGCTGCAAATCTCAAAACTTTTGGTACACCTATTAAGACCGAACACATGAAATGGAACTGGATGATATAGCCAGGATCATTGTGCCACGAACTGTTTTTAGGAAAATTTTCTTCGAAAAATTCTAATATTCTGTTCTGCTACATGTAATTGCTGTTTTTCAGAATACTTGATTTGTGTCTTTCCCTTTACCTTAATGAAGTGTTGATTAAAACCCCTTTAACAGCATAAACACTTTCTATTGTAGTAGCAACTTCCTTTATCATAAAAGTTTTTAAAATGCTAATAATGCTAAATAAAAAGTACAATGGAAAAACACCGTACAATTCAGATAAGTTACCTTCACTCCTTTCATACGGGTAAGAATCACATGAATTAAAACATTTAAATATTTGTTTGATAAAACAGTATTTTCGATCAAGAGAAATTGAAATTAAAAAGTTATATATACCTTCGTTTACAAGTTTGGAAGCACATACCCACACACAGAAAATTGGAGTTAAGCGCTACTGATTAACAGTATCACATATTGTAAAAAATAATATGAATTTTGTCACAAAGTTTTCAAGTAACTGAAACTTGATTAATGTCTCAATAAAGAAATTTTAAACAGGAAAGAAAATGTATATAGTGTAATGGTTTAAATAATTCTCATCTATCATTTGCTTGTAAACTGATAGTCACTGAAACGTTAAAACCATCACTACAAATATTATTTACGCTATATATATATACATGGTACAAAGACCAAGAAAGAGTACTTAGTAAATATTCGTTGACAGCACTTTTATTTGTAGCTTTTTGAAGACAATTGGAGCAGAACTTGTTCTCATGAACTTTAGCACTGAAGATCAGCCTATTAGCACATTGAAAACTTTTAAGTGAAACCTCCTAATACCGGTCACTACTTACACCGGGGGAAAGTGACCGCTGTTGGGAGGTGACCGTTGTTCGGAGGTTAGGACTCAGTTAAAATTGTTAGTCCATTGCGTTTCTACAAAAGCAGAATAAGTGTATGAAGCGTATATACATAGAAACCGGATGCAGTGCTTTCTCCAAATGCTGAATAAAGCTCAATAATTAAATAAATAAATCATGGATTAGAAGGAAGCAGTCTCTAGCGTCTGGTCTTAAACAACCTTTAGAGTAGAAGCTGGAAGATTAGGGTTTACGCTATAGGAAACAAAACATGAAAAATGCCAGACAGTGCAGTAAAAACGCACAGTCAGCTAGCAGCGCATCGGAAAATGAGAACGAAACCCACGTGTACCAAACAAAGATATACCACCCCCAACGGGCAATACACCATGCACCAGAAACTCCCCTTGCTGCCGCTGGGGTCTGACACAAACATACTGCATGGGTACAGTGGTATGCAGTATGTTTGTCTCCCTCAATCCGTTAAATCTCATTTGGGTCTAATTCAACCAATCGTGCCCCAAGAACATTTCCCTTACCAATATTTTTTTATCCAAAATCTTATTCTTCTGGTCGAAGTACAGAAGGAACTACGTAAAAACTTAAGAGATAAGGTGTCCGTAAGATTTCTTTCAGGGCTGTCCGTTAGATCCCATTTAGGACTGATTGAGGTGTCCGCTGATCGCTGGCAAGAGGTTTCGTTGTTCGGAGGTCATCGTTAATGTTAATCCTATGGCAGATGTTCTGTACCAGCCGAAACTTCCCGTTGTTCGGAGGTGTCCATTAATGTAGGTTTCACTGTATCACAGCCGTATAATAAAGCACACTCGTGACGAATTAACATAGAAGATAGCACATGGGTTAGCTGAAAGAAAATCTCGTGCACCCGTTTGTCTACCTTACCCTTTGTCAGTTGTTGCCAAGACCTATGCTAAAACTTGGAGGTACCTATGTATCGTTCAGAATGAAAATATAACTAAAAGTAACAAATTTGCATAAGAAACCCAAAAAGGGAAATTAATTATTTTACAGATGTACGTCACAATTATTTTGTTTCTTTTTTCTCATTGGGGAGATAATTAGTTTTCGGTAAACTAAATGTGTTGGGATTCCCCATAGTTACAAGTGATCACAGGATTATAACCGGGTGCACGGCGTGCACTTTTCTGGCGTGTAAAGCTGCCTTAGCCGCCCCGGTGGCGCAGTGGTCTAAGCGATGGCCTCTGATCATTCGTCTGAAAGGGGTCCGGGTTCGAATCCCGGTGAGGCATGGATATTGTGTTTGTCTTATGGCACTGGCTCTCTCCCTTCCCTGGAACCAGTGACCCTAAATTAGGGACGGGCGACTGCTCATAGCCCATTGAGTTGCTCACGGTGGTCGTTAAACCTCAAATTAAAAAAAAAAAAAGCTGCCTTACAACACCAGATTGTTTTTCTTTTTTGTTTTGTTTTGTTTTTTTATTGAAAGTTCAATGACCACGGTAAACAACTCAATTGGCTTTAAGCAGTCGCCCGTCCCTAATTTTGGGACACTGTTTCCAGGGAAGGGACAGAGCCAGTGCCTTAAGAAAATACACTATCTACCAACAAGTAATTGGACACCTGTGATAACAAAGGAAAACGCAGTTTATTCACCTTCAATAGTTGGTGGAGCCCCCACGAGCGGCGATTACAGCTGCGACCCTCCGGGGCATACTCTCAACCAGGCGTTGTACGACGGCTAGCGGTATTTTCTTCCCCTCGGCTTGGAGAAGACAGGTCAGTTCCTTCACCGATTTCGGACGGTGGGGGCACCCCTTAAGTCGACGTTCCAACTCGTCCTGGAGGTGCTCGATAGGGTTAAGGTCCGGGCTCTGCGCAGGCCAGTACATTCGATTAACCCCATTGTCACCATACTAAGCCATGGTGGACCTCGCAACATGACAGGTGGCATTGTCATCCTGAAAGTAACATGGGTCCACCCCGTAAAACTGCCACAACGTAGGAAGCGCATGATCATCCAAAATGGTGCAGTAGGTCTCGGCGTTGAGTCTACCAGGAATTGCAACCGAGGGTCCCGTGCCATACCAGGAGAAACACCCCCATAGCACAATTCCACCGCCGCCGAACTTCACAGTTGGCACAATACATTCCGGCAGAAGGCGTTCTCCAGGCAGACCCCAGACCCTGCCATCCGAACGGTAGAGGGTGAAATTTGATTCGTCGCTCCAGAGAACCTGTTTCCACTGTTCAACGGTCCACTGTCAACGTTCTTTGCACCACGTTAGCCGAGCAGCGCTATTGGACTTGGTGCACGTTCATGATAACCGAGCAGATGGGATTCCTTACGGATGGTATTCATCGAAAGAACACTCCCGGATGCCTGTTGAAACTCCTCGCGGATGTGGCCTATCGATGATTTGTTGCAGTTCTTCCGAATTTCTGTGGCCAGCACCATTCGGTCTCTAACTCCCAGTTTTGTGGGTCTGCCGGGTCGGGGTACATTCCGACAGTCACCTCTTATCTTCCACTTGCCAACCACGTAGGCCACAGTCGATTTTGGGTACTTCAACTCGCAGGATATGTCACGTATGGATCGGCCATTTCTGTGATACCCAACGATTACACCTTTCTCGAAATCAGAGAGCTCCGAACTGCATGATATCTTGCATGCGACTGGTTGCGTTGTTGTTTCCCACACGATATTTAACGGCGGCGGCCGTGACGTGTATCAGGACCGCAGATATCGTCGATTGCAGGGGTGTCCAATTACTTGTTGGTAGATAGTGTACAACATCCATGTCTCACCGGGATTCGTACCCGGACCTATCACGAGCGAATGGTCCGAAGCCAGCGCTCAGACCACTGCACCACCTAGGCGGCCCACCTGATTGTTCTCACCCCTTAAAACTCAATTAACTGACTAATACGCTTCTGTGCTCCCACTCCTACATATCCTCTAATGTTCAATATTTTTTTCAGTACGTACAGTCATACACATCAAGAGTTTTATGATGAGGTTGTTAGCGAGCTATCAGTTTGCTAGCTTGATGTGTGTGTAACAAGAATTATGTTAAAATAACGTATAGGAAGATGGGTTTGCTTCCAACCATGCAGTGATCGAAACAGCTTTACGCATAACTGACATTTTCAGCACGTCTTTTGTAAAAAAAAGATCGTGCTTATGTTACCGGTTTGTCCGTCCGTCCGTGAGTACCCACGATGTCTCTGCAACTATTAGTCCGATTTGAAAAATTCTTTTTGCATTGGGAAGCTTGAAATATGCGAATGATGATCCTTCATGTCGTTTTTTTTTTTTACGATGTACAATTTTGCCGCTAGAGGGCGTAAATGCAGATGATGTCGAATTCAAAAATACGTTTTATTCGGCATATTTGCTTCTAAACATCCGATTGAAAAAATTATTTTATCTTTCGATTCCATTTATGTCGAAGAGTATTTTAGATATAGCTACTTTTTCAAATTACGCATAGATTTTCCGCTAGAGAGCGTAAAAGTAAATTACATTTTTCCCGATAACTCTTCTTCTAAAACTCCAATTTAAAAAAAAAATTCTTCAGCGGATACACCTCCTGATGGAAAATCTTTTGCATATAATTTAAAACTTTTGGTAAAGAATGCTTTGGCCACCAGGGGGCGTAAGCGTTAATTTTTGCTTTTGATGTATTTGTCATAACACCTGAGCTTCTAAAATATCGATTGAAAAAATTCTTTTGTTGACTGATGCCGCTCACATCGATAAACCTTTTCGGAATATTTTTTTCTTAAAATATTCCACAGTTGTAATCTTATTTTTGTCAATATCTCTATTTCTAGGAGTCCGATTTGAAAAATTCCTCCTTTGTTGAATAGGATTCCCAGTGTGACATGTTTTTCATATAATTTCAAAATTTTTCAGTAATTCGCACTTTCCGCTAGGGGCGTAAAGGTAAATTGCTTTTTACCCTATATCTCTGCTTCTAAATCTCCGATTTGAAAAATTCTTCCTGTATCGCATACAAGCCCTGATGGAAAATATTTTTCACATAATTTCTAATGCTTGGTAAAGAATGGTTTGGCCACCGGGGGGCATAAGTGTTAATTTCTGCTTCTGATGTATTTGTAGCAAAATCTGGGCTCCTGAAAACTCGACTAAATTTTTTTTTCTTGGACGGATACCGCTCATATAGAAAAGCCTTTTGAGAATATTTTCTTCCTAAAACAATGCATGGTTTTCCCACCAGGGGACGTAAAGTACATCTTATTTTTGTCGATATCTCTGTTTCTAAGAGTTCGATTTGAAAAATTCTTTCGGTGTTGGAGAGCGTTTCCGGTGCGAAATGTTTCTCATATAAATTCATGTTTTTCTTAACGCACAAGTCTGCAACTAGAGGACGTAAGCTCACGATTCCGTTTACAGCGATATCTGAGGGATTAAAAACCCGATCGAAAAATTTCTTTCTTCCGTCAGGAGATGTTGTGAGAAAATAGAATTATTCAAATATGATACAAGCCTGTGCTGTATAATAATGTTTAATATATATCATCATCATCATTGTCAACCATTATCAATCCACTGCTGGACGAAGGTCTCCCCAAGTTTCCTCCACAACGGTCTGTCTTGTGCCAGTCTCCTCCATGTCACTCCCGCATACTTTCGAATTTCATCGACCCATCTCCCATGTGGTCTTCTTCTGGGTCTTTTCCTGTCCCTTGGAATCCAATCTAAAATTTCGGCTGTCCATCGATGATCTGTCCTTCTGGCAGTATGTCCAGCCCATTGCCATTTCAGGGATTTAACTCTGATCATGATGTCTTCCACTCTTGTCATTTTTCGGATCCACGAGTTCCTCTTCTTATCTCTCCTGGTTACACCAAGCATGCACCTCTCCATGCTACTTTGAGTTGTCTGCAGCCTTTGTATGTCTCTTTTAGTTAAGGTCCACGTCTCTGCACCATACGTAAGCACTGGAAGGATGCATTGATCAAACACTTTTCTTTTAAGACATAATGGCATATTGCTCTTGAAAATTATGCTGTTTCTTCCAAAAGCTCTCCAGGCAAGTTTTGTACGCCGATTAATTTGTTCATCGATGTGACCCTCACTTGATATTTGCTGTCCAAGATAAACGTACGTGTCGGTTATCTCCAGCTTTTTTCCATCAATCGATAAATCTTCATTTCTTGTAAAAGCATTGAACTTTTGTCTTCTGAAAGTTCATTTTTAATCCCACTTCTTTACTCTTGTCAGCAAGTTCCTGGATCATACTCTACAGCTCTGATGGGCTAGTTGCAAAAATGACTACGTCATCAGCAAAACGAAGGTGGGTTAAATAATCTCCATTAATCTTTATCCCCTTGTTTTCCCAGCTCAGTGACTGAAAAACACCCTCCAATGTGGCATTAAAGAGCTTCGGAGATATGGTGTCACCTTATCTCACTCCCTTTCCAATTTTTATGTGTGTTGTATTTTCAAACAGCCTAATCTTTGCACTTGCATTTTCATAGATGTTATTAATAATATTAATGTATGCATCTTCAATACCGCAGGTTTTCAGAGCCATTGTAACTGCTGATAGTTTCACCGAATCAAAGGCTTTTTCATAATCGATAAAAGCCATGCACAATGGAAGTTCATATTCCCTCGCTCTTTCAATTAGTTCTCTCAGCACATGGATATGATCTATTGTGCTGTAGCCACTCCTGAATCCAGCTTGTTCTCTCGGTTGAGCCATGTCCAGTGTTACCTTCAAGCGGTGTGAAAGAACTTTAGTGAACATTTTATAAACTATGAACATTTTATAAACGGCTGATAGGTCTGTAGTTTCCGAGATCCTCAATGTCACTTTTCTTATGTAGCAGGATCATTGTAGCGGTGTTCCAATCCTCAGGAATCTTTCCTTCATTAAGGCATCGAGTGAAAATTTGGGCGAGTACTGTTTCGATTTCTCCACTTGCTTCTTGTATGATGTCTACAGTAATTCCATCTTCTCCTGGAGCTTTTCCCCGCTTCATGTTCTTGATTGAATGTGCAACTTCTGCTGGAAGGACTGGAGGAACTCTGGTACTGGTATCTTTCATGATGTCTGGAGTGCATGTATCATCCCTTTCATATAATTTGGAGTAGAAATCTTTCACTCTTGTCAAAATTTCGCCTCTATTTATTTGTTACAGAACCATCTTCTTTTCTCAGTGCCATAATCTGTTTTCTTCTCTTACTGAGATGTCCCTTTGCTATCTTTAGGCTTTGGTTGTTTTCAATTGCTTTCCTCACTAGTTCACAGTTGAATTTTCTTACGTCTTCTGTGATACTTTTTCTTACTGTCTTGCATAGTTCTATATATTCCACTTTGGAAGTCACATCTTCTTTAGTTGTCCTCATCTCTCTTCTTTTTTGCATCAACATTTTGGTTTTTCCTGATAATTTGTTCACATGCAACTTGTTCTTAGACCCAGCTAATTTTGTTGCTGTTTCCATAAGAGCTTTGGTTACTTTTCTGTTAACTTCAGAGATGTCCACTTCTTCCGATGTTAGGCCTTCTAAAGCAGAGAACCTGTTCTTCAGTTCTAACTTGAAGGTATTATGGTGCTTTTTAAGGTTGGTTATGTCAATAGATTTTGTTTGTCTTATGAGCTTGCCACGTTCAAGTATATTATTAGCGATGAAGAGAGATATTTCTCTGAAATAAAAACAGAGAAGGTGAAAATACATAACTTTAAAATCTTTAAAATTTAAGCTAAAATTCGAGTAAACTTCGAAAGAGATAAGCGTTCTAATCCTGTTCCTGCTATTACTTTATCACCAGCGATATTACTGGGTGCGCGCAAAAATTCTACCCGTTTTTTCAATAAATGCAAATTTCGATCGGAGTAGTTACGTCACAGATAACGCTGCGATGCTGAATTTTTGGCCAATAAAGCGTAGAACAGTGAGCATATAGAGGCACTAGGTTTGTCCGAGAAAGTTATTCGTAACGGAAATCACAGACGGTGTAACATGGAATGCGATAAGGAGCACATTAGACATTGTTTACTGTACCAGTTTGATAAAGACAGTACTTGAGCCGCGGCTTGCCGCAACATCTGTCAAGTGTATGGGGATGGATGCAGTTGATGATAGCACATGTCGCCGTTGGTTTCGGAAATTCCGGGACGGAGCCAGAAGCTGTGAAGATCAACCATGTCTTGGACGTCCATCCGTGGTTTCTTACGAGGATGTGGACCAAGCCATAACAAATGATCCACATCCAACAGTTCAGGAATTAGCAGAAACGTTGTCGGTACACAGAACAACAGTCGAAATAGGCTTGGGTTCCGCACCAGCTTTCTGCAAAACAGCGAGAGGAGAGAATCCGTACCTGTGTTACTTTGCTTTCTCGTCACAGAAATGAACCGTTTTGGGAACGAATTGTAACAGGTCATAAGAAATGGGTACTCTACCGTAATGTAAAGCGTCGACGGACTGTGTGCAAAGGTGCGGAGCCTGCTTCATCGACCTCAAAAGAAGGACTGCATCCCAAAAAGGTTTTGTTGAGTGTTTGGTGGGATGTCCAGGGAATTATCCACTGGGAGGTGTTGGCACCTTACCGAACGATAAATGCTGACCACTACTGCCAATACTTGGACAGATTGCGAGGACAACTGACATCGAAGCAGCCAGCCCTCGTCAATCGCAAAGGCGTGAAACCTTCGTCATGATAACGCCAGACCTCATGCTGCTTTAATCACGTCGCAAAAATTACTGGGCTTTGGTTGGGAAGTGCTACCTTACCCGGCGTATTCCCCTGATCTGGCACCTACGGACTACCACCTTTTTCGATCGCTTCAGAACATCTTCGCTCTCCAAACCTTCGATGATGTGGACGATGTGAAAACGGCATTACATGACTTATCTGACTCTAAAACACAGGAGTTTTTTCCGGCGTGGGATTCACCTACTCATAGGCAGATGGCAGGAGGTCATACAGAATGATGGGAATTATGTGAAATTCTAGGTACGTTATTTGTTGTGTTCACCTCCTTTCTTGGTAGCCTACAAAAACGGTTAGAACTTATGCACACGCCTAATATAAATTGAACCAATTCCTACCTTTTACCCCTGCGAATTTATGTGTCCAGAATGAAATATCTATGCTTCTTTATTTAATACACTCACTTCCAAAAGTTAAGCACGGAGCAGTAAGATGTGAAAAAATGGAGAAGTACTGCTTGGATTGACACGAAATGCGGCAGGAACGTAGGAAATATGTTTATTAATGAATCAAAACAAAGAAATACAGACAGAGATGAAAATAATATTAAATTTTCAGAAATTGTAAGATGACGTCAAATTGGAATCATTTATAAAGTGAGTAATAAAGTCACAAAAAACAACAAAACCCGACATTAATAGGGTATGTGAGCACCTCTCATCTGCATACAAAGTTTACAACGTCTGACCATGCTTTTTATGAGGTGATCAACCACCGCAGAGTCCAGTAATCGCCATTCCTCCTGTAGAGCAGTTTCCAAAGCTATGGGAGTGGTTGGGGGCGGGAGACGTGAACACACAGCACGGCCGAGGGCATTCCAAAGATTTTCAATGGGATTAAGGTCGGGCGAGTACGCCGGCCACTCCATACGCGCAATCCCTTCACTCTCCAGGTAGTCGTCGACGATGGCAGCTCTATGGGGACGCGCTTTATCGTCCATTAAAACGAAGGCAGGACCAACTGCTGCAGCGTACAATTGCACAGTGGGGTCTATCCCGATACCGTACAACCGTCACAGAACCCCATCTGTAGATTTGGAGGTCGGTGCGATATCCCAACAAAATTCCTGCCCAGATCATGATGCTTCCACCTCGGAATGCATGATGTTCGGTGATGTTCTGGGGTCGATTGCATGTGCCTTCTTCCCTCCACACCCGTACACGCTTGTCATCGGGTTGCAGGGCAAATCTGGACTCATCCGTGAACATAACGCTGCCCCAATCAGACACAGTCCAATTGACATGTTGGCGACACCACTTTAATCGTGCCCCTCTGGATTGGACGGATAGAGGAACACAAACCCGTGGTACCCGGGCATACAGTCCCTTCATGTGTAGCCTTCGACGCACAGTAGTGGCAGATATCGTCTTACCAATGGCCGCCGTAACCATAGATGTCACACGTGTGGACGTCGCTCTTCGATTCCGCTTGGCTACAACAGCAACATATCGGTCTTCCGCGGGGGTCGTAACCCTTAGGCGACCGGCCACAGGTCTGTGGACAACTGTTTGGCTGGTTAGAAATTGTTTCCATAAACGTGAAATGACGGAATGATTCACGCCGAAGAAACCAGCAACATCTGTGATTGACTGTCCTGCTTCAATGCGTCCAACGGCACGCCAGCGCTCAGAATCTTCCAATCGTCTTCTGGAAGCCATAAAATCAAGTCTGTCTTCAAAACAAATCCTCCGACAGTTCTCAACACCTTTTAGCAGCACTTGCATGCAACTCCTGTACCCCTTCAGAGTGCTGGCTTCTTATACGACTGCCTGTTTTGCATATTTCTCGGCAAGACACCGTGATTCACTGTTACCTACCACATTTGCATACTTCCATCTACCGCTGCGGCGAATTGCAGCCTCTCCAATTCCGATTGTTTTTTTTTTTTTTACAGTCAAGGCCGGCTAGTGCGTTTTGTGGATAGATATTTACTGCGTTCCTTTAACCGACTATCAGTCAAGGCTAAAACTAATTAAACAATTATTCGCCGCCCATAGCACGTGGGTTACCGGTTAAAAGGTGTCCACTATGTTACTACAGAAAAAAGTCAGCGGAAAACAAAAACGGAAATGATTTCTCACCGAGGGAACGTTCAATAAATAAAAGAATGGAATATTTCCTGTACTTTTCTCCTCTCATTTACTGAGTCTGAATATTTAGCAGCATTTTCAGTCACCTCAGTATTAACATGTCATTTAAATCACTGGCATCAATAATTTATAATATTAAATATAATAATAATTACGGGCAACAAACATTTCTAGTCTAGAAGCCCAATTTCATCAAAAATATGGATTTTACCCTCTTATTTTAGATACAAAGAAACAAAATTGGTCTGAGAATTGTTTTTTTTTCATTTCATCTGCATGTGTCGATTGTGACTTTGTCATCACAATCGGACCACCAGATGATATTACGAAACTAAGAGCCCTTAGCCTCCTTTATTAGTTTACTAACCTACTCGTATATTATCAAAAGGAAAACTACCTTCATTTCACTGGGTTACCGGAAAAAATATCCAAGGAAAAAAGATCCACGGAAACAAAATCCAGGAAAAAAATTCAACGGAAAAAAAAAGTTAAACGAAAGGAAAGCCAAGGGAAAAATTCCATGGAAATAAATTCCAACGGCTACTTTCATGTTGGCTAACCAGTAGGAAACTTAGGGGTCATATAAAAATGCCCTGGCTTTTTTCGTGGATCTTAGTTCTTAATAATTCACATATCCAAATCCATTTTTATATTATCACTTTATATGTAGTTCATAATTTTTTATAATTGTACTTTGCCTACCCTTCTTATATTACAAATAACGAAAGTGGGAAAGTGGTATGACCTACAAAAAAAAAAAGTGTTCACTGCTCAAAGATTTGAGGACACCATAATTTTATTCCATGGAGATTCGAGCAACTAGAGGGGCGTATAAAAATTGCATGCATTTTTGTGTGTCCACTTCCACGTTGGTTGAGCTTGTAGGATATTTGAAGGGTCGTACAAAAACTGCATTTTTGATTTTCTTGTGTCCACTTCCATGTTGGGTGACATTGTGGGAAATTTAGTTGTCGTATAAAGATTGCACTTCTGATTTCTTTGTGCCACTTCCATGAAGGAAGCTCAAGGGTCATATAACAATTTCTTTTCTGATTTCTTTGTGTCACTTCCATGTAGGAAGCTTAGAGGGTCGCGTAAAAATTTTCATTGGATTTTTTCCTGGCTTTCTGTTTCTTTTTCCTGGATTTTCCTTAGCTTTTCTTTCCTTGGATCTCTTTTCAGTGCTTTCATGAGCTAAGATCTTGCTTTCAACGACGCGATGAAGTTAACACATGAGCGTGTTGCTATAAGATGTAGTTTAAATACTTGCACTAAAAATTAAGTAAACCTTGCAAGTTATGAACTCTCAGACGTAAGCATAGGCTCTTACAAATTGGTGCCGATAAAACCATATTGGAGTGTACATGGGAAAAAAATTTAAATAAACGCGATGTGCACGAGGAAATGCAGCAAAGAATATTCTAGTAACATGGATAAAATATGTAAAAACAGGAATGAAACATGTCAATTTAGGGCCAGACTAAGGCCTTAGTGGGCCCCTAGGCTAAGTCATTTGTGTGGGCTCACACAGAACTTATGACGGGAAATCTTTATGAAGCTCCTTAAAATATGAATTTGTAGCAGTATGCTGTGATGATTAATACGTAGTGTGTTCTTCAAACTAATAAATTATCTGCAGAGCATTAATATAAGTCGCTGACAATGGCGTATCTTGGGTCCGAGACCTGGGCAACCCCCCCCCCCCCCCCCCCGTACTGTTTTTTTTAATTGCGAAGTTTATTTTTTAATTGTTAAGTAATAGAAGTAACATTCCCCCCCTAAATGTTAGGTACATGCTATTGCTAACATGATACCAAATAATTATGAGGATTGATCAAAATGATCATTTGTAGAGGATTTTAGGAAGGGAGTGTCTGACTCGAGGTCTTAAACAACCCTTAGAAATAGGAAACTAGGAGATTTGGGCTAGAGCGCCCGATAGGAAAGTGACACAAAAGCGAAGTAGAAAGGGGGAGGAAGACGCCCTTATTTATTACAGGGGGCAGTAACCGAGGTCCGACGGCTTAACGTGCCCATCCGACGCACGGCGGATATTTAGTGGATCGAGCGTTCGTACCTTCCCGGAATCGAACCTGAGGCCCTTTCCGGGGCAGCACGAACGTTACCCACTAGGCCACTCCGAACGTTACCCACTAGGCCACCCGCGGCCCAATTACGAGGATTAGGATTTGAACACTTATTTGTACACGAACTCCATTCTTCTTTAATTTTGTGTGAACTTGAGTGCTACGTTTTCACAAAAATGTTTCTTCCGAGTACTTTTTCATATTTAAAAATAATGATTTTCTCTATTAACAAACCAGCCAAGTTGCCCGAATGTGCATGTCCTTGTGTGGCTGTAAGATATATTTTGATTCTTTTGATTCTTTTTAATACGGAAAAACTTCTTTCGGCAGTTGCAGTTGTTGATGAACAGTTTAATATTGATCTGCTAATTTGTACACCTCAGTAAACACTATGTCCAATTATTCAAATTTATGTAACAAGTAATGTTTCTTACTGATTTGTTTTGTATTCATCAAGGGGATTAAACACCTTCAGTTCATTTTTTAATCGAGCTGTATCAAAATTTGAAGCACAGAGTTCTTTAAGCTCTGATAGTAGATGTTCAGGGAAGCTTTCACAAAATTTATCAAAACAGTTCGAATCCAACAAAGCCACGAATTTAAGATATAATATCACGGATTTTAATTCATGGACACTTTACAGAAACTGAAACAACTCTCGCGAAACAAGTACTGGAAGCATGGAGGGACTGGGGTAGTCCGAAGTCTTCTTTTTTTCGAGCGAACCCTTGGCCAAAGCAATGGCCACTCACGAGCTCCGTAGCTTATTCAGGTTGCCATGGAAACGCTAGCAGGAGATAGTATTGAAGCTCTTCGCATCAGAACAGCGAAGTCTCCCGAAGACCTATTTGCGTTACGTTGATGCCGTTGATCATCGCTCGTCAGACTGATTTTCATAATCGAAAAAGCGAATCCGCTCGTGTGTTTTTTTTTCGCACCGAAAGCATTGACATATCTTAATACCGTTGATAATTGACTTTTATTTGTGTATTTAATTAACTTTTATTTGTGTATATTTAATTAACTTTTATTTGTGCATTCTCTGGGCTTCGCAGGTAGCCTAGCTAGCCTCGAATATAGGCCACTGGTCGCTGTATTTTTTGTTGTTCTCATAAGAGCATGTGTTAAATGCTTAAGAATACTGGATTTTGTCTTGGATTTCCTATTTTGCATTGTATGCTTTTCTTAGCGCATGTTTAATTATGCAATGTGAAGCCACAGGGGACTTCGACTATTAACGGTTCCAAATGCAAACTAGGAGGTGTGGGTGGTTGGTAGTGAAAAAGCTGAAAGTGTCTCACTAACCTCGCTGTACACAGCAACACGAAACCTTTACCCTTGGGAGTCACTGGCTTGAAATCTGTTCGTTTACCTCCTCTGTTTCTGACCAAGTGGAAATCATGCGAGACAAAAGCAAAACTATTTTAGAAACCTCTTTCTCTCTCTATTATTTGCCCAGACATGCATTCTGAACCCCTTGGTCATGTTTGGACTCAAGGCTATAGCACGTATAGACCCCCCTCCCCCCATCTTAATCTGGCCCTGTGTCAATCATGTAAATGGATGACTGTTTCGCTGGAGTTGGATTTTATTTCCGTGAATTCTTTTTCCCTTGGCTTTTATTTCCCCGTTGACTTTTTTTTTTTTCGTTAATTTTTTACCATGGCTTTTTTTTCCCCTGGATTTTTCTTCCGTGGATCTTTTTTTCTTGGATTTTTTTCCTAGATTCAAGAAACTGTGATACTTTCATTGGCAGTTATGATAGGTGCACCTGAATTTTGTGTTGGTTATAGCAAACCACATATCAGAGATATGATGTTTAATGGCATTATTTAAGTGACCAGTGAATGCGTCGTGAAGCACATGGCAATGAATACATGATCGGCTCTTCAGAGCCGACTCGGTGGCAGAGTAGTACGAGGTGATGGTCCCAAACGGGTCTGCGTTCGAGTCAAGGGTGAGGCATGGAAGACGTCTTACGGTGCCGATTCTTCCCCTTTGCTGCATGTCTAATAGAATGATTGCATATTGTTGAACATAATATGAGGGCTTTTGTATTGAATTGGCCAATCCATGTACTGCAGTTTCTTCTATAGAAGAAAGATTGTTGCGTTTTGATGACATTTTGAATAACTAAATAGAGGGGCTTAAGGGGAGTTAGTTAGGTTGTCAGTGAAATTTTTCTTGCAGCTGCCTTTTTTTTCTTTTGACTAATTGTAAAGTTAAATTGTAGTAAAGTTGTAAAGAAATCATTAATTTGCGTCACGTCAGGATAACTAACATCCATGCGGATTTTCGGACAAGTGCGAAGCTCTGGAATTTATAATTTAGGGGACGACATCCGGTAGACGAATGATTTACACGTTACCCTCCTTGGCCGTAGAACTGGGTTCGATTATTGAGTGAAATACCACTGCTATTTTTGTTCTTTGGTTGAGGTTCTTTTTTTTGGTTTGAAACCGGGAACCGTAAGTCAGAAAATTTAAATTTCTGCATATCTTTTAAACTCACTCGCAGAGTAGCAGTGCCTTTGAAATCATTATACTACGGAAATAATTATTATAAATTATTAATTTGGGGATGAAGAAATTAGTGGTTTATTGTTCCTGGGATGAAGCAAATTAGAACTCGGGCATACTCTCGTGAGGCAATGCTGTTGCTACCCATCGTGAAGAAAGAGGAAAGATTAAAAAAGCTCACAAATGTAGTAGTGAAGATTCTCGATAAGAGCACTTTCTTAGGTATTGCTTATAAAAAATAGAAATAGAAGTGACGGCAGCTTCACAAATATCCTCATTTCTAAGGAAATGTCTTTGTGTTCTGTTATCTTTATCAAGGTCAACAGGAAAGAGCTAAGGGCGGAGGGTTCCTGGCATTGGTAGGGAAAGGAACTGGGTTGAAAGCATGCTCTTGTGTGGGGTAGGGTGGGGCTGCAGGTTGTAGGTCATTCTGTCTGCTCATGAAGCAAACAAGATCTATCTGCCTTGACCGACCAACAAACTACTAGACGACCATGTCGGATGTTTGCAAGCTGTTACGCGACAGCGTTCTAAATAGGAGGGATGCTGCGTACCAATGGCTGCAGTAGTGTTTTCAGGAAAGTGCAAAATATATATAAATATCAGAGTCACGCACGCAAACTCGTCCTGCTGGCCTCGGGGTACATTCTTTTTTCCTTCCCGATTAGTAAGTTGCTGAGATGGCTCTGTCGGGGCTTTCGACCCGCCCCGCCTTCTCTTAGTTTTGTGCTATTTTGGTCGGAGAAAGTAAATTGGTGTGAAACTTACCATTGCCCTGTAGTGTGGCAGGGTGATCAAGGACATCGGCAGGTGCACTAGACACAAAGCTATATTCTTGGGCCCTCTAGACAAAGATAAATGGAAATTCTGGATGTGTAAAAAGAAGGGAATCCCAAGAAATGCTGTATTCTCACCCTTCCACTCGCTCATGCACTGTTGATAACATACCTCATTACAACGCTGCTGTTAATATACAGGGGTTGGACAAAATAATGTGAACACCATGATTATAGAGATTAATGTTATTCGTGTAGGCTACACTGGAACAAAAACCCCGTTGCGATTATCTTTTGTGCATCACTTCTTTGTACAGTAGATTCCGGTTAATTGGGCCATCAGTTAATCAGGGTACCCATTTATTTGTGACAGTTCTTGAAGAACATCCCAAATTAGCTCTTTGGGATAAAGCTTCGCATAATATTGGAGCAGCCGCTTAATTGGGCCAAAGTCTTTTAGCCCCGATGTGTTCCCATTATCTGGAATCTACTGTATGTATTCCCTAGGTTGTATGGTAGTGTAGAAGAAGTTGTATTCAGCAGCTGTTCGGGTGAACACCCGTTTCCCCTAATTCCCGTTTCCCCTAATTCCCGTTTCCCCTAATCCGTTTCCCCTAATTCCCGTTTCCCCTAATTCCCGTTTCCCCTAATCACGTTTACCCCAATGGCGTTTCCCCGAAATCGCTTTTACCCGAATTCCCATTTCCCCTAATTTCGTTTCCCCTAAATCTCGTTCCCCCCAATGGCGTTTCCCCGAAATCGCTTTTACCCGAATTCCCATTTCCCCTAATTTCGTTTCCCCTAATCTCGGTTCCCCTAAATCTCGTTTCCCCTAATTCGCATTTTCCCTAAACACGTTTACCCCAATGGAGTTTCCCCGAAATCGCTTTTACCCGAATTCCCATTTCCCCTAATTTCGTTTCCCCTTATCTCGATTCCTCTAAATCTCGTTTCCCCTAATTCACGTTTGCTCTAAACGCGTTTGTCAGTATCAAAGTTTCCCCTAAAAACGTTTACTGTATCAAGTTTGTTCTAATTCTCCTTTGCCTTGATTCGCGTTTTCCCTAATTCATGTTTGTCCTGATTTTCGTTGACTGAAATAAAACGTTTCCTTTATCGCCAAAATTCAGGGAAAAAAATCGGATTTATCGTCAAATTCAGGAAAAAAAATCGTTGTATGTAGTGTTTTATCGTCAAATTCAGGAAAATATATGTATAATTAATCATCATCATCAACCATTTTCAATCTACTGCTAGATGAACAAAGATCTCACCAAGTTTCTTCTACTAAGGCCTGTTTTTCCCCAGTCTCCACCATCTCACTCCCACATGCTTTCGAATTTCATCCGCCCATCTCCAATGTGGTCTTCTTCTGGGTCTTTTCCTGTCCCTTGGAATCCAATCTAAAATTTCGGCTGTCCATCGATGATCTGTCCTTCTGGCAGTATGTCCAGCCCATTGCCATTTCAGGGATTTAACTCTGATCATGATGTCTTCCACTCTTGTCATTTTTCAGATCCACGAGTTCCTCTTCTTATCTCTCCTGGTTACACCAAGTATGCACCTCTCCATGCTTTTTTGAGTTGTCTGCAGCCTTTGTATGTCTCTTTTAGTTAAGGTCCACGTCTCTGAACCATACGTAAGCACTGGAAGGATGCATTGATCAAACACTTTTCTTTTAAGACATAATGGCACATTGCTCTTGAAAATTATGCTGTTTCTTCCAAAAGCTCTCCAGGCAAGTTTTGTACGCCGATTAATTTCTTCATCAATGTGACCCTCACTTGATATCTGCTGTCCAAGATAAACGTACGTGTCTGTTATCTCCAGCTTTTCTCCATCAATCGATAAATCTTCATTTCTTGTAAAAGCATTGAACATCACTTTTGTCTTCTGAAAGTTCATTTTTAATCCCACTTCTTTACTCTTGTCAGCAAGTTCCTGGATCATACTCTACAGCTCTGATGGGGTAGTTGCAAAAATGACTACGTCATCAGCAAAACGAAGGTGGGTTAGATAATCTCCATTAATCTTTATCCCCTTGTTTTCCCAGCTCAGCGACTGAAAAACACCCTCCAATGTGGCATTAAGGAGCTTCGGAGATATGGTGTCACCTTGTCTCACTCCCTTTCCAATTTTTACGGGTGTTGTATTTTCAAACAGCCTAATCTTTGCACTTGCATTTTCATAGATGTTATTAATAATATTAATGTATGCATCTTCAATACCGCAGGTTTTCAGAGCCATTGTAACTGCTGATGGTTTCACCGAATCAAAGGCTTTTTCATAATCGATAAAAGCCATGCACAATGGAAGTTCATATTCCCTCGCTCTTTCAATTAGTTCTCTCAGCACGTGAATATGATCTATTGTGCTGTAGCCACACCTGAATCCAGCTTGTTCTCTCGGTTGAGCCATGTCCAGTGTTACCTTCAAGCGGTGTGAAAGAACTTTAGTGAAGATTTTATAAACTACTGATAGGAGGCTGATAGGTCTGTAGTTTCCGAGATCCTCAATGTCACCTTTCTTATGTAGCAGGATCATTGTAGCGGTGTTCCAATCCTCAGGAATCTTTCCTTCATTAAGGCATCGAGTGAAAATTTGGGCGAGTACTGTTTCGATTTCTCCACTTGCTTCTCGTATGATGTCTACAGTAATTCCATCTTCTCCTGGAGCTTTTCCCCGCTTCATGTTCTTGATTGCATGTGCAACTTCTGATGGAAGGACTGGAGGAACTCTGGTACTGGTATCTTTCATGATGTCTGGAGTGCATGTATCATCCCTTTCATATAATTTGGAGTAGAAATCTTTCACTCTTGTCTATATATATATATATATTCTATAAAGAAGATACCTAAGCAAAAAAATGCAAATATAATTTTGACTCACACCTAGTACAACATAGAAAAGGTTATGTATCTACCTGTGTGAGTAAAAGGAGAAAAGACAAAAAAATAAAATAAAACAACTGAATGTAGAAGGTGTCGAGAATACTGAGCCTTGGCTTTATCAAGGACCAGCAAAAACTCTGCATTTTCTCACTTCCACAAAGACCTAGTTGGAAATGGGTTTCTGCAAGGCCATAGATGCAAGTAACATTCCCACCTAAAATAGTTTAAAACATATATATATAAGTCATGTCCTCCGTAGAGTTGCATGACCTAGCACTAGTTAACAATTTCGCTTGCATCCATTAACCTTCATGGCCCGACCCATGCTCTTCATCTGTTACTATTAAACAGAGAGAAGAAGATTAAAGAGAACTCAAGCAGAGTTTTTGCTGGTCCTTGATAAAGCCAAGGCTCAGTATTCTCGACACCTTCTACATTCAGTTGTTTTATTTTATTTTTTGTCTTTTCTCCTTTTACTCACACAGGTAGATACATAACCTTTTCTATGTTGTACTAGGTGTGAGTCAAAATTATATTTGCATTTTTTTGCTTAGGTATCTTCTTTATAGAATGTGAATTCTGAATTTTCAAAACTGCTGCGTTGCGCGTTTTGATTTTCAGGTTTTTTTGCAACCTTCGTTTTAAATTCTAAAGTTTTTCCTTAGTCTTCAGTTTTGCTCTTAAGTATATATATATATATATATATATATATATATCATCATCATCATCATTGTCAACCATTATCAATCCACTGCTGGACGAAGGTCTCCCCAAGTTTCCGCCACAACGGTCTGTCTTGTGCCAGTCTCCTCCATGTCACCCCTGCATACTTTCGAATTTCATCCACCCATCTCCCATGTGGTCTTCTTCTGGGTCTTTTCCTGTCCCTTGGAATCCAATCTAAAATTTCAGCTGTCCATCGATGGTCTGTCCTTCTGGCAGTATGTCCAGCCCATTGCCATCTCAGGGATTTAACTCTGATCATGATGTCGTCCACTCTTGTCATTTTTCGGATCCACGAGTTCCTCTTCTTATCTCTCCTGGTTACACCAAGCATGCATCTCTCCATGCTACTTTGAGTTGTCTGCAGCCTTTGTATGTCTCTTTTAGTTAAGGTCCACGTCTCTGCACCATACGTAAGCACTGGAAGGATGCATTGATCAAACACTTTTCTTTTAAGACATAATGGCATATTGCTCTTGAAAATTATGCTGTTTCTTCCAAAAGCTCTCCAGGCAAGTTTTGTACGCCGATTAATTTCTTCATCAATGTGACCCTCACTTGATATCTGCTGTCCAAGATAAACGTACATGTCTGTTATCTCCAGCTTTTCTCCATCAATCGATAAATCTTCATTTCTTGTAAAAGCATTGAACATCACTTTTGTCTTCTGAAAGTTCATTTTTAATCCCACTTCTTTACTCTTGTCAGCAAGTTCCTGGATCATACTCTGCAGCTCTGATGGGGTAGTTGCAAAAATGACTACGTCATCATCAAAACGAAGGTGGGTTAGATAATCTCCATTAATCTTTATCCCCTTGCTTTCCCAGCTCAGCGACTGAAAAACACCCTCCAATGTGGCATTAAAGAGCTTCGGAGATATGGTGTCACCTTGTCCCACTCCCTTTCCAATTTTTACGTGTGTTGTATTTTCAAACAGCCGAATCTTTGCACTTGCATTTTCATAGATGTTATTAATAATATTAATGTATGCATCTTCAATACCGCAGGTTTTCCGAGCCATTGTAACTGCTGATGGTTTCACCGAATCAAAGGCTTTTTCATAATCGATAAAAGCCATGCACAATGGAAGTTCATATTCCCTCGCTCTTTCAATTAGTTCTCTCAGCACGTGAATATGATCTATTGTGCTGTAGCCACACCTGAATCCAGCTTGTTCTCTCGGTTGAGCCATGTCCAGTGTTACCTTCAAGCGGTGTGAAAGAACTTTAGTGAAGATTTTATAAACTACTGATAGGAGGCTGATAGGTCTGTAGTTTCCGAGATCTTCAATGTCACCTTTCTTATGTAGCAGGATCATTGTAGCGGTGTTCCAATCCTCAGGAATCTTTCCTTCATTAAGGCATCGAGTGAAAATTTGGGCGAGTACTGTTTCGATTTCTCCACTTGCTTCTTGTATGATGTCTACAGTAATTCCATCTTCTCCTGGAGCTTTTCCTCGCTTCATGTTCTTGATTGCATGTGCAACTTCTGCTGGAAGGACTGGAGGAACTCTGGTACTGGTACCTTTCATGATGCCTGGAGTGCATGTATCGTCCCTTTCATATAATTTGGAGTAGAAATCTTTCACTCTTGTCAAAATTTCGCCTCTATTTCTTGTTACAGAACCATCTTCTTTTCTCAGTGCCATAATCTGTTTTCTTCCCTTACTGAGATGTCCCTTTGCCAATTTTAGGCTTTGGTTGTTTTCAATTGCTTTCCTCACTAGTTCACAGTTGAATTTCCTTACATCTTCAGTGATACTTTTTCTTACTGTCTTGCATAGCTCTATATATTTCACTTTGGAAGTCACATCTTCTTTAGTTGTCCTCATCTCTCTTCTTTTTGCATCAACATTTTGGTTTTTCCTGATAATTTGTTCACATGCAACTTGTTCTTAGACCCAGCTAATTTTGTTGCTGTTTCCATAAGAGCTTTGGTTACTTTTCTGTTAACTTCAGAGATGTCCACTTCTTCCGATGTTAGGCCTTCTAAAGCAGAGAACCTGTTCTTCAGTTCTAACTTGAAGGTATTATGGTGTTTTTAAGGTTGGTTATGTCAATAGATTTTGTTTGTCTTATGAGCTTGCCACGTTCAAGTTTAGTGTTGAGGTGCATCTTACATCTCACCAATCTATAGTCACTACCTGTGTTGAACTTGTTTAGCACACTGCAGTCTTCTATGACGAATTTTTTCTTACACATAATAAAATCAATTTCACTTGTCGTCCCATTTGGATGTCTCCATGTCAATTTCCTGTGTGGCTTTTTCTTGAAGAAGGAGTTCAAGATGAAAAACCCTTCTGCCTCTGCAAACTCAACGAGAGTATTTCCACGCTGGTTTCTGTTGCCATGACCGAATTTACCTACTGAAGTTTCATTCTGTTGCCGTTGCCCTATTTTTGCATTGAAATCTCCCATAATTATTTTCAAGTGCTGCTTACCTTTATTATTTAGACGACAAATTTCCTCATAAAATTCTTCAATTTCTTCTTCAGGATGACTTGTGGTGGGTGCATAAGTTTGAATAATCTGAGCCTGGTATCTTTTCGAGAGTTGGATAACAAGTCGTGCAGCTCTGTCAGAGGAACTTTCAACTTCTACAACTTTATCCTTCAGTTTCTTGTTTATTATAAATCCAACACCACTAGTTCTGCCAGTATCTGTCCCACGATAGTAGAAGAGATGTCCACTTTTCAGTTCGATGAGATCTTCTCCTTTTCTCCTTACCTCACTTAGCCCCACGATGTCCCACTTGATCCTTTGTAGTTCCTCTTCCAATTCAAGAAGCCTTGAATCAAAAGATAGGGAGCGTCCATTGTAAGTAGCCAAGGTCAGCATCAGATGGCAGCCTAGTCCGGTCCTCCGGGGATTCTTAGCACCCTCTGCCTTCATGTCGCACTGGCCGCTGCCTTGGCCAGGTGCATTCCAGCTGCCGGAGACTGAGGGCCAAGATTTAAGTTGTGGAATCATTTTGGAGGGGTTTGGCCATAACTCACCACGCTGGCCAAGCGTGTTGGTGAGTGTGGGATAGAATTTCCTCTAATCCCGATGGCATAGTTATACCGCTATGGGCGGTCGTCAGAGCCCCTTTAGTGGGAACAGGATGCACCACGAGAAGGCGGGGTTGACAGTTGTCAAGGAGAGGCTGTAGTGTTACGCATCACCTGACCTTACATCCCTATATACACAGCCTCTCCTTGACAAATGTCAACCCCGCCTTCTCGTGGTGCATCCTGTTCCCACTAAAGGGGCTCTGACGACCGCCAATAGCGGTATAACTATACCGTCGGGATCAGAGGAAATGCTATCCCACACTCACACTCACCAACCCGCTTGGCCAGCGTGGTGAGTTATGGCCAAACACCTCCAAAATGACTCTACAACTTAAATCTTGGCCCTCAGTCTCCGGCAGCTGGAATGTACCTGGCCAAGGCAGCGGCCAGTGCGACATGAAGGCAGAGGGTGCTAAGAATCCCCGGAGGACCGGACTAGGCTGCCATTTGATGCTGACCTTGGCTACCTATAACGGACGCTCCCTATCTTCTGATTCAAGGCTTCTTGAATTGGAAGAGGAACTACAAAGGATCAAGTGGGACATCGTCGGGCTAAGTGAGGTAAGGAGAAAAGGAGAAGATCTCATTGAACTGAAAAGTGGACATCTCTTCTATTATCGTGGGACAGATACTGGCAGAACTAGTGGTGTTGGATTTATAATAAACAAGAAACTGAAGGATAAAGTGGTAGAAGTTGAAAGTTCCTCTGACAGAGCTGCACGACTCGTTATCCAACTATCGAGAAGATACCAGGCTCAGATTATTCAAACTTATGCACCCACCACAAGTCATCCTGAAGAAGAAATTGAAGAATTTTATGAGGAAATTCGTCATCTAAATAATAAAGGTAAGCAGCACTTGAAGATAATTATGGGAGATTTCAATGCAAAAATAGGGCAACGGCAACAGAATGAAACTTCAGTAGGTAAATTCGGTCACGGCAACAGAAACCAGCGTGGAAATACTCTCGTTGAGTTTGCAGAGGCAGAAGGATTTTTCATCTTGAACTCCTTTTTCAAGAAAAAGCCACACAGGAAATGGACATGGAGACATCCAATTGGGACGACAAGTGAAATTGATTTTATTATGTGTAACAAAAATTTCGTCATCGAAGACTGCAGTGTGCTGAACAAGTTCAACACAGGTAGTGACCATAGATTGGTGAGATGTAAGATGCACCTCAACACTAAACTGGAACGTGGCAAGCTCATAAGACAAACAAAATGTATTGACATAACCAACCTTAAAAAACACCATAATACTTTCAAGTTGGAACTGAAGAACAGTTTCTCTGCTTTAGAAGGCCTAACATCGGAAGAAGTGGATATTTCGGAAGTTAACAGAAAAGTAACCAAAGCTCTAATGGAAACAGCAACAAAATTAGCTGGGTCTAAGAACAAGTTGCATGTGAACAAATTATCAGGAAAAACCAAAATGTTGATGCAAAAAAGAAGAGAGATGAGGACAACTAAAGAAGATGTGACTTCCAAAGTGGAATATATAGAGCTATGCAAGACAACACGAAAAAGTATCACTGAAGACGTAAGGAAATTCAACTGTGAGCTAGTGAGGAAAGCAATTGAAAACAACCAAAGCCTAAAGATAGCAAAGGGACATCTCAGTAAGGGAAGAAAACAGATTATGGCTCTGAGAAAAGAAGATGGTTCTATAACAAGAAATAGAGGCGAAATTTTGACAAGAGTGAAAGATTTCTACTCCAAATTATATGAAAGGGATGATACATGTACTCCAGACATCATGAAAGGTACCAGAGTTCTTCCAGTCCTCCCAGCAGAAGTTGCTCATACAATCAAGAACATGAAGCGGGGGAAAGCTCCAGGAGAAGATGGAATTACTATAGACATCATACAAGAAGCAAGTGGAGAAATTGAAACAGTACTCGCCCAAATTTTCACTCGATGCCTTAATGAAGGGAAGATTCCTGAGGATTGGAACAATGCTACAATGATCCTGCTACATAAAAAAGGTGACATTGAGGATCTCAGGAACTACAGACCTATCAGCCTCCTATCAGTGGTTTATAAAATCTTCACTAAAGTTCTTTCACACCGCTTGAAGGTAACACTGGACATGGCTCAACCGAGAGAACAAGCTGGATTCAGGAGTGGCTACAGCACAATAGATCATATCCACGTACTGAGAGAACTAATTGAAAGAGAGAGGGAATATGAACTTCCATTGTGCATGGCTTTTATCGATTATGAAAAAGCCTTTGATTCGGTGAAACCATCAGCAGTTACCACGGCTCTGAAATCCTGCGGTATTGAAGATGCATACATTAATATTATTAATAACATCTATGAAAATGCAAGTGCAAAGATTCGGCTGTTTGAAAATACAACACACATAAAAATTGGAAAGGGAGTGAGACAAGGTGACACCATATCTCCGAAGCTCTTTAATGCCACATTGGAAAATGTCTTTCAATCACTGAACTGGGAAAACAAAGGGATAAAGATTAATGGAGATTATCTAACCCACCTTCGTTTTGCTGATGACTTAGTCATTTTTGCAACTACCCCATCAGAGCTGCAGAGTATGATCCAGGAACTTGCTGACAAGAGTAAAGAAGTGGGATTAAAAATGAACTTTCAGAAGACAAAAGTGATGTTCAATGCTTTTACAAGAAATGAAGACTTATCGATTGATGGAGAAAAACTGGAGATAACAGATACGTATGTTTATCTTGGACAGCAGATATCAAATGAGGGTCACATTGATGAAGAAATTAATCGGCGTACAAAACTTGCCTGGAGAGCTTTTGGAAGAAACAGCATAATTTTCAAGAGCAATATGCCATTATGTCTTAAAAGAAAAGTGTTTGATCAATGCATGTTTCCAGTGCTTACGTATGGTGCAGAGACGTGGACCTTAACTAAAAGAGACATACAAAGGCTGCAGACAACTCAAAGTGGCATGGAGAGGTGCATGCTTGGTATAACCAGGAGAGATAAGAAGAGGAACTCGTGGATCCGAAAAATGACGAGAGTGGAAGACATCATGATCAGAGTTAAATCCCTGAAATGGCAATGGGCTGGACATACTGCCAGAAGGACAGACCATAGATGGACAGCCGAAATTTTAGATTGGATTCCAAGGGACAGGAAAAGACCCAGAAAAAGACCACATGGGAGATGGGTGGATGAAATTCGTAAATATGCGGGAGTGACATGGAGGAGACTGGCACAAGAGAGACCGTTGTGGAGGAAACTTGGGGAGACCTTCGTCCAGCAGTGGATTGATAATGGTTGACAATGATGATGATGATGATGATATATATATATATATACCCAAAAGCAGAGTTAAGGACAAAATTTAAAACCGAATTTTAAAAACAAAATTTGTTAACACACATTCTGAAGATCATGACGCGCAACGCAGCAGTAATGAATATCCAGAAATTAAGTTTGTTTATATATAACATGAACATGATGGGCGTCTCTTGAACTATTCTAACCAAAAAATATCTTCTATTATTACATATTCAAATAAATTGTATAAAACTAAAAGTAGAATTCCAAATAATTAGTTTTCGTATTAAATGAAATTATAAATGAAATTATTTTTCCTATAAATTAAAAACTAAAGCTTTAAGAAAGCACACAAACAAACGTAGTTTCAGGTAAAATTAACTTTTGTAGCTTTTGTTTTTCTTTTTGTTACAAACTTTATAACAATGTCCAAATTGTCTAAGTCTGTAACAATTTTGTTTTAATTACTAACGAAAAAAAAGTCGTTGCTGTTTCACATTTAATCAGAAGTAACTTTTCATATTTTTAAGTTTGTAAAACGATCTATCGGCGTAAGCCACTGCTACAGACAGTAAACATTTGAAAAGAGGATTTTGTGCACCTTATTGCCGCTATCAATTCTCAGGAATGAAAAAGGTGGGGCATTGTAATTTTTTTTTTAAATTACAAAAATTTTTCCGTATCCTTTTTGGATTTCAAGTTCAACAGAAAGAAAAGGAAAGATGTTTATTTTCAGGCAGTGTAAAAATCCATAAAATCCAAAACAAATTTCGTTTAACTTAACATTGTACACGTGTGCCCCCCCCCCTCCGACAGTTTTCTTGAAGCAGCACATGCCCTCAGATTATTTGTTGACTTGTAGGTTGTAAATGCTGAAAATCTCCCGATCAGACCAGAAATGCTTTATATTTTATACTTTTGGTGTTATCCCCCCCCCCCCCCCCCCGAAAGGTTTCGTGAGGCAGCACATGCCCTCAGATAATTAATTGCAGACTTGCAGTTTGTAAATCCTGAAATCTTTTGTTCAGTTGTAGATCATAAACATTTTTTTTAAAGAATTACATTAATAATCGCAATTAAGAATAGACGAAATTACGGAAACTTTGTGTGATTCAGATAACCAACTTCCAAGAACGTGGCGACGAAGCGGTCGAAAACGCAATTGTTATACGGCCTGTTAAAATTTTTGAGGTCAGTTCACCGATGGCCAGTTCTCCTACACCCACCCAATCAGTGATGGTGCTAACTGAGAAAACATTCAAACTGGACAAAGTGACGTCTACTGTTAAGGGGGAACTCAATTAGCAAAAGGCATTTCCACGGCTCATGCTTAGAGTCTCGTACAGTGGGGAGAAGGGAGTGGTCTAGTACGCTAAGAACTCTTAAAAAGTGGGCCTTCTGCGTTCATAATTCTAGCGAATGCTTTTCAATACTATCTCTTGCTTTAATAAAAGTTTAATGCGATGTAGTACTTTATCTGTGAGGAAGGGTAGCGGAGGGGGGGGGGTCGTGACAGATACAATGGCTGCGTTAAGGACTAACCGTATAATGGTCCTCACCATGTGCACTTCTTTACACTTTTGCTGGCATGGTTATCGACATCATCAACAAGAAAGGAAAGAATAATTCTCTTGAGATATCAAGACCCACCGTTTTATTTCGGTTAATAAAAATTAGGACAAACATGAATTAGGGCAAACGCGAAATAAGGAAAACGCGAATTAGGAAAAACTTGATACGGGCAAACTGAAATAGAAAAACTTGATACGGGCAACGTGAAATAGGGGAAACGAGATTAGGGCAAACGAAATTAGGGGAAATGGGAATTCGGGTAAAAGCGATTTCGGGGAAACGCCATTGGTGTAAACGTGTTTAGAGCAAATGTGAATTAGGGGAAATGAGATTAAGGGGAAGCGAGATTAGGGCAAACGAAATTAGGGGAAATGGGAATTCGGGTAAAAGCGATTTCGGGGAAACGCCATTAGGGTAAACGTGTTTAAAGCAAACGTGAATTAGGGGAAACGAGAATTCGGGTAAAAGCGATTTCGGGGAAACGCCGTTAGGGTGAACGTGTTTAGGGCAAACGGGAATTAGGGGAAACGAAATTAGGGGAAATGAGAATTCGGGTAAAAGCGATTTCGGGGAAACGCCATTGGGGTAAACGCGATTAGGGCAAACGGGAATTAGGGGAAACGAGGTTTAGGGGAAACGGGTTTAGGGCAAACGAAATTAGAGGAAATGGGAATTTGGGTAAAAGCGATTTCAGGGAAATGCCATTGGGGTAAACGTGATTAGGGCAAACGCGAATTAGGGGAAATGGATTAGGGGAAGTGAGGCTACGCGGCTGTTCGTATGAGCGGTCGATGAAATGGGTGACGTGTCAGACTTCCAAGGAGGACAAGTCGTTGGAGCCTGTTTAGCAGGAGCGTCTGTAACCGTAACAGCAAAACTGTTTGGCTGTTATGGTATCCATGGAATAGCTGCAATTGCTAAGCCTTTAATTACGGAAACCAATGCTGCAATGCCAAAAAGATAGTGTCACGATCATGCAGAGGCGTAACTAGGGCGGAGCAGGTGGGGCGGCTGCCCCGAGCGCAGCTCAAGAGAGGGCGCCAAAAATTACTACTTACAATCCGATTAAAATTACACTTTTGCATCACTTTCTGGCAGTTTTGTCGCGTCATAGGTTTTCATTTCACCATTTAGAGAAGTTACATATTATATGCATCGTCAGTTTCGATAACCTTGGGAACTTAAAATTCACATTTCTTCCTCAAAATGTTCAGGGTATGTGTATGTATGTGTGTTAGTTGCTCACATTAAAAAATGAAGACGCGCGGTTGTATGCACGCTACAAAATAAAGATGTCACTCACACTGTTGAAGATTATCTGGAGCCTATTCAATCATTGCTGCAACTGCGAGCCATGACAGCCAGCTGCCCTCGGTCAGTCCGATATCGTACCGTGCGTCGGTCCGAACTCCGAAGTAGTTGGGAAAAGCAGTCAGTTTCATTATGCCTTTCATCTAGAGATAACAAATAACATTGACGTGTGACATTAATTTCTCACGATGCTCATGAAACCCACAAACAAACAAACAAAAACATTAATACAGAAGATAGAAAGGCAGATAGCCCGGTGGCGTAGTGGTGCAAGCGCTTGCCTCTGCCATTTTGTTCGAGTGGGCTCGAGTCGGATCCCGAATGAGGCATGGATGGTGCTCCTGCATTTCGGCAATGGTTTTCTCCACTCCCCAGAATCAGTGGCCTCGAATTATAACGGGGCCAGCTTCTATCCTTTAGATGTACTCATGGTGGTTGTAAAACCCGGATAAAAAGAAAAGAAAAAAAGATGGAGGTCGCAATATTTTTGTACTCCTCTCTGAGCCTGAAACCTGGACATCTGATAACTAGAAGCGTGTGATATGGTCCGATGAGTCCTCATTCACATTATTCCCAACAGTAAGTCGAGTTTATGTATGGGAGACTCCCAAGGAAGCGTACAATTCTGAATGTCTGGTCCCAACTGTCAAAGATGGAGGCGGCTATGTTTTGGTATTTGGCTAGCCCCATCAGCACCCTACATGGTCGAATTACTGCTAGTGGGTACTTGGACGTTCTAGATGATCAGGTGCATCCTATCGTCCAAATGTTATTTCCCGACAATTATGCCATTTCTCAAGATGATAATGCACCCCATAAATGCAGTCAGAACAGTTCAGTCTTGGTTTGAGGAACACCAAGATGATCTTGAACATCTGGCCTGGCCAGCTCAATCAGCTGATTTGAATATCATCGAACCACTGTGGGCAACCACTTTGGAGAGCAGAGTGAGAAGCAGATTCCCTCCTCCAACATTTCTGAAGCAATTGGCTGATACCATGATCGACGAATGATACTACATTCTTCTTGAGACTGTTCGGAAGCTGTGTGAATCTATTCCAAGAAGATTGGAAGCTGTATTAGAGGAAAATGGTGGTCCAACATCTTATTAATAAAGATATATATTGCCAGTTTCCCAGATGTTCACGTTATTTTGTCCAACCCCTGTATATACAAAGTCGAGTCACATTGTTGTGACCACCTCCTACTTTTGATGTCAACAGCGCGTAGCCAATAAAAGAAGGCACGTGTCGTGAGCTGGCTTGGAGGGTATGTAAGGTTTGCTGTAGTCATTCTGAAAACATATCACTCGCTGCTGCCATGGATAAAATCAGTGATTTATCAGATTTGCAAAAAGGGTTGATTATTATCGGCTTTCGGGCCAAGGTTGGCAGCATTTCTGAAACAGCGCAATTTTTGAACTGTTCGCGTGCAGCTGTGGTTAAAGTGTATCGTGATTGGAGAAATGGCACCATTGAGAATAAGCGACGTGGAAACTGCGGAGCACCAAGTGCCATTGATGTGATAGGTGAAAGTTGGCTGCGAAGGTGCGTGAGGGCCGATCGACATGCTTTAGTGGAGCAACTCATTGCAAATGAACCAGGGGGCTACCGGAAGTGTGTGTAAAACAGCAGTTCAGCGAACTCTGCTGCGTAAGGGTTACCGATGCAGACGGTTGGTCACTGCACCTATGCTAACGAAGGTGCATCGGCAGTAAAGGCTTACATTTGCGCGGCAGTATCGGAATTGGACCTACGCTGATTCGCAAAGGATTGCCTTCTCCGATGAGTCATGTTTTCTGCTTCATCGAATGGATGGACGTTGGCGTATAAGGCGAAAAACATCGGAGAACAAACACTCTTCAACCATTGCTGGCAGAACACAAGCTGGTGGGGTCAGCGTTATGGTCTGGAGAATATTTTCGTGAGTTTCTCTGGGTCCACTCATACCTGTGGAAGGCACTATGGACCGAATTCACTATGAATCCATCCTTCCAGGCTACGTACACCCATACATGCTGATTGTCTTCAATGGGGTGGAAGAGATCTTCCAGAATGACAATGCGACGTGCCACACAGCTAGCAATATCCGAGAGTGGTTGGAAGAGCACGATGAAAACTTCAAAGTACTTCCCTGGCCCCCTAATTCCCAAGACTCAAACCCAATTGAGCATCTGTGGGACAACCTCGATCGTGTTGCTCGCTCTATGGATCCTTCACCACGCACCCTCCAGCAGCTGTCAGATGCACTGCAGTCAGCATGGCTACACGTACCTGTGATACTTTCCAGGATTTTCACTTCCAGTACTTTATTGAGTCACTCCCACCCCGTCTAGCTGCTGTCCGCGCTGCACACGGCTGTTACTCTGGATATTAGCTGGTGGTCACAATAATGTGACTCGACCGTGTATATTAAGATACCAGCAGATATCCAGAGGAACTTGGGCACAGTCTTTTGGCTCCTTCCGCTGAGTCTGAGTAGATTCGAATCCCATGTAAGACATGTATGTTTGTGATCATTCTTACTTTGTTCCTGATTATCTTAAAATCTGATTTCTTTAAAAGAGTATTCATTGGAAAGCTTTCCCGCAAATAAATGAAATCCTCAATTAAAAGGTTCACTTCAAAGAAGTCATCTCTTCCTCCTGCAAAACATTTACTCGAAAATGGATCTTTTGGGAGGGAGAGGGAGTATTAAACACGGAAAACATTCTGAATAGAAGACTCCAGCGCCTTCACCGAACGTTTTTCCGATATCCTTCCTGCTTATTCCGGGCTACAATATCTTTTACAGGAAATATTTTCCTAAGAAAATTTCGTCTCAATAAATTTGATCGAAGAAAAGTGAAAAAGGAGCTCTGAAGAGTGTCTCCCGTAGCAAATATATTTCCCAAAACATGATTTCCAAATTGAGGTGGATGCTCATACCGAAGTTTTCTCCAATCATTAAATCCTCCTACGACAACAGAAATTTGTTAATTCCAAAAATTCCCATTTTCAAAGTGGAAATTTTAAAAGTGGAAAAAATTTACATGTGGAATTTTTACCTAGAGATTATTTTGAAGCAAAAAGTTTCTGTCGAAATTTCATATCATGCATACGCAAAAAAAGGCAAAAGCAAAAATTTCAGCCGTAAATTTTCGTCTAAAAATATTTCAAAAAATTCATACTAAAATTCTTTCAGAAACGTAACTTTTCGGGGAATCTCTCTTGAGAGCTGCATGCACGAAATAAATCCAGACGAAACTTTGTTTCTAGGAGAAATCCCCCAAAGAACTTAAGAGAACTTTTCGAAAAAATAGCAATCAGAAATGTATTGGAAATATTGAAATATAAGTAAATGCTTGATGTGGATATTCGCTTGAGCTTACTTAATGAATAGTAGTGTTTTGCATATCTTAATATTCAGCATTAATCCTTTGTTCTTGATGATTTTCCTGTTACATGACTGTTATTTCAGGTAACTAATTAACTTCACAAATTTGCAGCTTCTACGGATGCAGTGCCATGCTGAATACCTAGAACCGGAACTGAGAACGGAAACTAAGACCATATGACGAATGCTTACGTGGGCCTCTACAGTTCCGTTGAAAACTTTTTTAATGAAACAGTGAGAGTTCCCATCCGCGATTTGCAACTGTCGCACATCATAACAATAGAAACACTTCCGGTGTACTTTTCTGTTTGCTACATTTAGAAGATCGTGAAAAATAGGCTGCCTTAGGAGGATTTCACAGGAATGTTGAGTTCTCAAGAGAGTCCCAAATGGCTGCGTATGATAGTGTAATTGTTCCTACTCTGATGTACGGCAGTGAAACCTGGGTATTTCAGAAAAGATATAGAAATCGTTTGTGTGCTGGGGAGATGCGTCACTTACGGGGGGGGTTACACACGCTCTGGTCATGTGAGGAATGAAGATGAGTTGCAGATGTGTAATGTGGGGTGGGGCAAAATGTTATTAGTAAGGTGGAGAGTATAATATTCTTAGGTGGTTTGGCCATGGTGAAAGAATGAGTGACGAGGTGCTGACTAAGAGAATTTAATCAGCCCAAGTGGCGGAAAGAAAAGTAGAGAAACGCCAAGAAAATCATGGGAGGACCACATTCAGGAATGTCTGAATGAGAAAAAGATAATAAGTATGAAGTACAAAAGGTCTTCTGTGCGGCGTGTGGTGGTGCTAATGAAGCTCGAGCTGTGTGCCGACATCGTTGTAAATGAAGACATTTGATACACCAACAGTAAGTAAATTGCAGTTCGATCAGTTAAACGTTTACTTGGCAAATGGTCTTTCTTTGAGGAGCTAACCTCTGAATCTCAGAGAACAGCTTAATGAACTAATGTGAGAAATAGACTTGAGCCTGAGAATGTACACTCCTGTGCAGAGTAAGTTGCACTCGATGAAGAGAAATGTGGCTTGTATGCTACAGGGGTGTATATAAGAGGTTGGTGGTTTAGTTGAGAGCGAAGTTTGAGATGTGAGGGTAAAACCGAGCATTTATCGGATTCTACGAAAGGCCAAATTCTCGGCGCATGAAGGGTCGTCCATTTCGGAAGCGGTTGTTCGAGGGTCTACGTGGTTATCAGGAGTGGACCCAAATGGCGAAACAAACAACCCGCGGCAGAACTGAAAAATGCGGCGAAAGACAGATTGCACAGATGAAGCCTTCGTACAGGACAATGGGCGCAGCATTGTTTCTCGCTTGGCGGCCCAACACAATATGGGGAAGCCAGAAACAATATCCAGCGCGACTATGCGGGGCGTGTTGCAACGGATGGGATACACGAGCTGACATCCTGTATGCCACCCTCTCCTAACAACAGTCCATCGACGTAAACTGCTGCCCCGGTGCCAACAGTATGCGTATTGGACGTTAGAAGATTGGAATGGAAGCAGGTGCGCTGGTCCGATGAATCCTCTCGGCATGTACTGCATTCTGCCGAGAGCTGAGTCCGTATTTGGAGCCCGCAGCATGAGGCTATGGATCCCTCACGCATTGTATCGAACATCCAGGCCGTTGAGGGGAGGGGGATTGTATGATATGGAGCATGTTTGTCTGGCATGAACTGTGACTCCTGGTGCGGTGGACCAAAGCTTGGGGCTGCTGGCGTACTATGTTCATCCCACAATACTGTACCTCCACAGGGAATGGATTCTTCCAGGACGATATTTCCCTATGTCATCGGGCCTGTCTCGTGCAGGAATTGTTCGACGAACACAGTGCTCTCATGAGACATCTCGAATGGCCCCCAAACTCGCTTGATCTCAACCCAACTGAATATCTGTGGAATGTTTTGGAACAGCAGTTAGATACACCATCCTGCTCCACGCTGAAACTGTGCACTGCAATTCAAGCAGCTTGTTTGCAGATTTCCATATAACTGTACGTACACCTCGTAGAGACTCTCCTAGTGGTGCCGTTCTCCGGGCAAAAAGAGGTAGTACGAAGTATTAGGCAAGTGGTAATAATTCGTGAGAACTCATTGTATATGTTGCCATTCAGTTTGTGGTTTTCCAACTTTTCCGCCGTTTCTGACGGGTGTTCGAATCCCAGTCCTGCCGGCCATCAAGTCTGCGGTTTTTCCGGGGTTTCCGCAGACTCCCAGTGTTTGGGGACGCGAATGCGTGGATGGTTCCCTCTCAAGTCGGCTCCGGACGCACTTTGACTTTGGACCCCTTCCCTAGGCTGCCTGGGTTAACTAGATGAGGATCGATGTGCTGGTAGTAAAACAATAAAGGACAATTGTAATCTGATGCCTCATGGCACCAGACACTTACGGGAATCTTCCCATGGTTGTTGTTGATGATGATGATGAAGCATAGGCGTAGCCA
This sequence comes from Macrothele yani, assembly GCA_039090855.1. NCBI lineage: Eukaryota > Metazoa > Arthropoda > Arachnida > Araneae > Macrothelidae > Macrothele > Macrothele yani. The sequence continues at coordinate 107,182,363 of CM077004.1, read as the reverse complement.
CTGGGGTAGGGGGTGTCAGGACCCGTCCAGATTTTCAGTGTCGGGGATCCCCAATGTAAAAGACCCTCCCAATTTTTCGGGAATATAATTATATAATACACACTTTTTTATGATATGAACCAACTAAATTTAATAATATAAGATTTTGATTTTTCGTAGAATGCAAACACGTGTATAATGTGTACTTAATAAAACATCGATATCGATTCCTAATAAGCAAAGCAGGTCTATAACTTTGTAATTTACATTTCTGCCCTATCTGTCATAGTTTTACAGTTGAGTTTGCTAAAATCCACAATTAGCCAACAGAGGCGCCTGTATCATGCCCGTTAGATCGCGCCACAGCAACTGGTTTGCTCCTGCGTGTGTGTATAGTGGGAAGGGGGTTCTCCCAAACTACCTTATACAGTATGTATAAATTATTATATATACATGTATCTGCAGCCAACTCAAAGAGCCATGGAGAGGTGCATGCTTGGTGTAACCAGGAGAGATAAGAAGAGGAACTCGTGGATCAGAAAAATGACAAGAGTGGAAGACATCATGATCAGAGTAAATTCCCTGAAATGGCAATTGACTGCACATACTGCCAGAAGGACATACCATCGATGGACAGTCGATGGGACAGGAAAAGACCCAGAAGAAGATCACATACCATCGATGGACAGTCCAAGGGACAGGAAAAGACCCAGAAGAAGATCACATGGGAGATGGGTGGATGAAATTCGAAAGTATGCGGGAGTAACATGGAGGAGACTGGTACGAGACAGACAGTTGTGCAAGAGGCTTGGAGAGACCTTCGTCCAGCAGTGGATTGATAATGGTTGACAATGATGATGTTGATGATACATGTATATGTATACGTATAATCTCTGTGGGGTCCGATCGCTGGGTATGTGTGATTGGACCCCCCCCCGATTTTGAAATATGGTTACGCCATTGTGATGAAGTTTTCCGCGAATGTAACACGAATGTCTGGATGAATCCCAAAAATAGGTCATGTGACACACCGAGAAATTTCTGGATGTTGTCCCTTGACATTTTATGAGGAAGGCAATGAGAAGACCCCCTTTCCTCCAGAATATTCGTCACCATGATTAAACGCAGTCCCATAGTGATGAATCACCAAACGTCCCCGTCTGAACATAGTACCTGAAGAAGGAGAAGAGGGGAAACTTGATGAGAAAGGCAATTAGAAGCCACCTAATCTAAGTATCCGTCCCCAGGATATTCGTCACAGCATGACTATGCGCAGCTATCACCAAACGTCTGTGTCCGGACAAGACACCTAAAGAAGGAAAAGGACACTTGATGAGGTACACAATGGAAAAACACCTTACCGTAATCCCCTTGCCCAGGATATTCGTCCCCATGGCTATGAGCAGCTCATGGTTCTAGAGAAGGGAAAGAGCCAGTGCCGTAAGACCATCACAACATCACGGCGATTCGAACCCGGACCCATTCGGACGAATGATTAGAAGCCAACACTTCATACCACTCGGCCACCGAGGCATCCTAAGGCAGTACTTGAAGGACAATGTACTACTAAGAACCTTTGCAGAATACAGATGAGAGTTACTTTTCAAAGAAATTGGGTCTACAACTACAAAACTTAAGACTACAAAATTTAAAGTAATTGACGCTAAAATCTGTAATTCAGCGTAACTCACATTAGGTCACGGCACTTCGAAATTTGAAGCGCCGCAGGGGCACTGAATATCGAAATGCCGAAAAAAAAGAAAAATCCTCGCACGTTATTGGGGCCTAGAAACTTCGGCCTAAATGGAGGCTCAATTAGGATCAGGTTTCCAGAGTTTCCTTGCATCATCTCAACTGATGTTCTAAGCAGACTAAAAGGAAGTATTGTGAAATCGAAGGAAGACGCTCAGCAAAACAATCGAAATATGATGAATTATGAAGCCGAAATCTTGCCGAAACAAAACCTTATCACCAAACTGGACAGGTCCCAGAAGCAAAGAAAAAACACCTATTTTCAACAGCAAATAATAATTTAGCAATGCATAATGCAATTAATGCAACATTTCAATCATTTTACATTATACAACTTGCTTGGGGTACCATTGAAGTACCAAATTACGTTGTTTTATGTAAACAAAGAAATTTAGGAGCATTTCAGAAATACGCATTAAGTGATCTGTTTAATGTATATTTCATGCTAGCAAAGGGGGATCAAATGATCATATGTAGAGGATTTTAGGAAGGGAGTGTCTGGCCCCAGGTCTTAAACAACCCTTAGAAATAGGAAGCTAGGAGATTTGGGCTAGAGTGCCCGATAGGAAAGTGACACGGAAGCGAAGTAGAAAGGGGGAGGAAGACGCCCTTATTTATTACCGGGGGCCAGTACCCGGGTTCCGACGGCTTAACGTGCCCATCCGACGCACGGCGGATATTTAGTGGATCGAGTGTTCGTACCTGCTGGGATCGAACCTGAGGTCCTTTCCGCAGCAGGTACGAACGTTGCTAGCAAAGGGGGTGGGGGGGGCTTTAACAAAAAAAAATACATGAATCTGCTTCTGGGGCAGGGTTATCAGCGTTTTCCTGAAATTATGAATAGGATATATTGCAAGGAGACATTTAATTGAAATATCGATACATATGCGTTCCAGTACTTAAAAGAAATTAATTTAAAAAGCATACAATCTATATTTGTAATTAAATAAGCACTACGAAGTACACACATAAATCAAGGCGATCAAGCACATCATACGTTTGAATAAAATAAATAAATTTCCAGGATAAAGTGCGGGAATGTGCGTTCGGAGGAATAGTAATGTTAAGCTTTATAAAATTAAATGCAAGAAAATTAACGCTTTCCTGGAATTTCGTTTCTTATATAACATTTGCATTTCAATGATATATATTCCTGGAACTCTATATTTAATTACTGCAGCTTTTTATAGTGCGTAGTAACAGATGGAGAGCCGCTGTCTGAAATGAAACGTAACAAACCCAGATACACGTAATAATTCGGAAGTCCGGCCCCAAAAGTTTGTCACAACCGATTACTATTGTCGCTTTTATCACGTTTGGCGTGAGGCAAGGTTAGCAGATGACAAGGTTATGTTCATCCTGCGCTTCCGGTGATTGCTTTGTGACGTCACTGTCCAAATCGCCATCGTAAGACTACCTAATCGCCAGGTTTCTTTATATCTGCACCATAGCAACGTGTCGGAATTACTATTCGTAAACCAGCTGGAATAATCTTCATAAATTCTACCAGATTTTTTAATGCATAATATTTTCAATTTTTAATTAAAAAAATTTGGAGAATGTTGCCGTGATGTTTTTCCTATTCCTCCTAAAGAAATTCTTTATTATATGACAATAATATGTCCTGCTGTGCGTTTTCCCTTCTAAATTTATAAAGAAACAGCAAAAATTCCCCTTGTAACTAAATTATCATTTAAAAGTATAACCGTGTTCCTGCCCTTTACGTAAAAAAAATGTGCGGGAGGTATTCTTGAGATCTGCGTTGCTAAAATAACCACATGATTGTGAATTTCTTCTGTATTTAATGTAAATGTGATTTTGTTCTGTGTTTGAGTTATAAAAATTGTTGACCAGACATCTTTCTCCATAGCTACAGTTCTATGGGCGTCCTGATAGCCCCCCGCAACCCCCGCAGTGCAGGAGCGCCTCACACCTCAATAGATGAATTAAAAAAAAATAATTGCGGAAACTTTATATGAGACTGGTTAAAGTAATAGCTAGAAATTTTGGACGTCAGCATTGAATGAAGTATTAAAAAGAAAAGCAATGTTTGGCTGTTTTTTTTTTTCCGTAAATAACTAAAATCTTTAAGAAATTAATTTCGCTTTAGTTAATAAAACTGGGTGAGGAGAAAGCAGCTATTCCAGAGACCTTGAGGTCCCTTTCCACAGACATAGCAATAGTTCCTATACATGTATATTGACAAGAGAATACAAATGAAATACCAAAAATATAAGTTGAATAAATGCAATTTTTATATCAATGAGGAAAAGGCATTATAATTATATATCAATGAGGAAAAGGCATTATAATTATACAGTATATCAATGAGAAAAAGGTATATTACACTTGTTTGCACATCACTACACATCCTTCAGAATATAATGAGCTAAAAGGTGTTCTTCGCGGGAACGAAAAACCGGAGACATGTGTCATTTTCCTTAAGAGAGGCAAAAGAAAAGACGTTTACTATGCGCAAAACATTGTAATGTATGTTAAGTGTGTTTTTTATATTACAAAATGTAAGTGATTTTAATCTTTTTGTACCACAATTCTTGTTACTTTTTAACTTGCTTACTTATGTTCTGAATTTTCGTATAAATCGAAAAAGTTCATTAGACACTTTATTTTTTTTTAAAGGTTTAACTACTACCGTGAGCAACTCAGTGGGCTATAAGCAGTCACCTGTCCCTAATTTAGAGCCACTGGTTTCAGGGAAGGGAGAGAACCAGCGCCATCAGACAAACACAACATCCATGCCTTACCGGGATTCAAATCCGGACCCATTTCGGACGAATGATCATCGCTTAGACCAGTGTTCCGCAACAGGTGTGCCACCACAAGGTGAAAGGTGTGACGCGAACTTTTACCTATTATCCTATTGTAAGAAATTAATTGTAGAGTTTTAATTTTTTATTTTATCCCAATTATTGTGTTTCATATGCTTGTATTTCATTCTCTGCCGCTGCACTGATTAAATAAGATGATGCTTGTTTATTCTTTATAACATGACGCGAATTTTTTTGTACTGTTGTTATATCGTAGTTTTGCTTATTGATATATTTGTATTTCTCGCCTCTACCGCTGCGCTATGCGGCTCCTTTGTTACACTCGCCGCATGTTCTGTGTTCTTTCTCGTCTCTACCGCCGCGCTATGCACCTTTTTTGTTACACTTGTCGGATGTTCTGTGTACGTTTTTCCCTAAAAGTACGAGGATTAGCAATACTTTCCCTGTCGTTTATTATTTTATTATGTTGTTTTGGTATTTGTTCCTGTTTGTTAGAGCTTCTTCAACTTTATTACTTTTTTCCTGTACCAATGCACACACCGATTGTTAGACTTTATTTTAAATAAGTCAGTATATGTGTCCCTTCTTTCCTTTGAAGAGTATAGGTCCCACAATTATTTCAGTTCTATCACAGCTTTGCTCTGAAGTAGTCCATAAATTGTGATTGCTAGTCAGTCTTGCCATTTTTTTTTTTACTATTAAACTATTTTATTTTTTTAGTCTTGCTATTTTCTATTACTATTAAACTATTTTATTTATATATGTGGGTTTTCGGTATGTTTCGTCCTGATGGTTAAATGCCGAAATCACTACACAGAAGAACGATCGCTGGATGGCGTGAGCATCAGACGTCGGCGCGTCACTAAAACATGCTCCCAGAGACAAGAAGTAGAGCTGCGGAGAGTTCTGAAGCGTGAACACCGAGACAGGGCTGTGTGCCGGAGGGTGTTCGATGTGTTCGCCATTTTTATTTCTTAGCGGAACGAGTAGGTTCCGTTGTTAGTGTATCCTGATATCAATTGTAAGTGTACGTCAGATTAAATGTGTGTGTGTTCAGAGTTCGTCCAGCCCGTCCATTATTTAAGTGTTGTGATTCGATGGAACCGTTGTGGGGAAGTTTCCCAATACCCCACATATATACACTGAGTGGCCACTTTGTTATGCCCACCCCCTCAGTACTTCGTTGGGCCACCTTTTGCCTTTAATACTGCGTCGATTCTTCGTGGCATGGACTCCACGACATGTTGATAGGTGGTTTGTGGAATCTGAGACCATGCTTGATGAATAGCACTTTCAAGGAGTATGAGATTGCAGGGTTGTGGATCCAGCTGTCCGATGGCTCGTTCAACTTCATCCCACAAATTCTCAATGGGGTTGAGATCTGGAGATTGTGGGGGCCACCTAAGCAAAGTAAACAAACCGGCATGTTCCTGAAACCAATCCTGTACAATACGATCTCTATGGTAGGACGCATTATCTTGTTGAAAGTAGCCATCGCCCTTGGGATAAACCATCCACATGACAGGATGCACTTGGTCCGCAACGATGTTTAGATATGATGTGCCAGTCAGACGTTGATCAACACGAATTAAAGGGCCCAAAACATGCCAAGAAAACATTCCCCAAACCATAACGTTGCCTCCACCAGCTTGAAGGGTTGTAGCAATGCATTTGGGGTCCATGCTTTCGTGCTGTTTCCGTCGAATTCTTACTCGGCCATCGGCATGGTGCAACTGAAAACGTGATTCATCGGACCACATAATTTGTTTCCAAATTCGACTGTCCAATCCTTGTGCTCTTGTGTGAACTGGAGACGTTTTCTCTTGTTAACTGCAGACAGCAAAGGTGTTCGAACATGCCTTCGGCTGCCATATCCCATTCGATGCAGTGTACGGCGAACAGTGCGTGCAGAGATCATTTGAGGGGATCCTTGATTAAGATGGTCTGTAATTTGCTGCACTGTTGCTCTTCTGTTGTCTGTACCAGTCTGGATACTCTCTGTTCCGCCCGAGCAGTCACTAATCGATGACGACCACAGGTTGCACGTAGAGACCCAGTTTTTTGGCTGACAGTCCAGACTTTAAACACTTTAACAACAGCTGCTCTGGAACATTTCACGAATGCGGTGGTTTCGGTGATACTCGCTCCATGGCTCCGAGCTCCTACAATCATCCCACGTTGAAAGTCCGTTAAATCGCATTTTTTTACCCATCTCGTTACCCCAAATTCAATCTACTACTGTCGCAGGCACTAAGCTTTCCCTTTTTATAGTGGCCTCGCCCTCTGGCGGCAACAGCGTGCAGCCATAGCTCATGTGCTTGAAACTGTCAGGTGGTCGTAATAAAGTGGCCACTCAGTGTATAAATTATTAATTAATGCACGAGTCGATTTTTGTTTAATAATAATATATCAGATTAATAATAATAGGTTGATTACATTACGTATTTATATTAGTAGTGTCATATTACACGTTTTTGAGGGGATTAACATTTTGGTGTGCCGTGTTGAATCATGGATAATTTAAGGTGTGCCGCGAGTAGAGAAAGTTTGCGGAACACTGGCTTAGACCATTGCGCCACCTCTCGTTAGACAGTGACACACGGCCGTTACATGTTTTATGTTTGTGATCGTGAGGCATTTCAAAGAGACTGGCCTTAGTTCTCTAAAGGAATAAAATTTACACGATATGATTAATTTTGGCGTAAGTGTTTCGTAATATTTTGTATTGGTAAAAAACTAGGGCAATCATTTTAATTACAACGTGTGCATTTATGTTACACGCAATAAAGTGAAGCAATTTTGGTTTTACGAAAAATGTCTATAGTTTCCAAAGAATTTGAATTACAGAACGCCAGTAAAACCTAGTATAATATGCAATTTAAAAAATTCAATAATTAAAGGCAAATGGATTTTCGCAAAAGTAGGCCTCGAAGATATTTGTTTTCGGGGAAGGGGGGGGCAGTTTTTCAGATACGCCACTGAAAGAGGGGACTGGATTGTGACATAAACAATTGTTTCTTATATTATCTCCTTATACTACTGATTAGAAGTACCAAATAAAATGGAACCAAATCTGATTTCGTAAAAAAAATAAAAAGATCAAACTGAATTTACAATCGAAAACTGATTTATTGAAATACAAATTTTAAGGCCGCCCCCGGTGGTGCAGTGGTCTAAGCGATGGCCTCTGATCATTCGTCCGAAAGGGGTCCGGGTTCGAATCCCGGTGAGGCATGGATGTTGTGTTTGTCTAACGGCACTGGCTCTCTCCCTTCCCTGGAACCAGTGACCCTAAATTAGGGACGGGCGACTGCTTATAGCCCATTGAGTTGCTCACGGTGGTCGTTAACCCTCCAATCGAAAAAAAAAATACATTGCATTTGGATTTTTAAAAAGAAATGTTGCCGTCTTGCATCTGTCCTCTCCCTATCACCACCGCTCGTACTGCTGTTCCCATCCATTTTTAAAACTGAAATCTGAGACGTTGAAATTAAATTTTGTTACCACTCTGTGATCCTTTGTTTCAGACTTCGAATTCGTTTAATCACCTGTCGTTGCACGGTTGAAGAATGCATTTCTCCTGTTGCCACAACTTCGGAGAAAATTAGAAAAAAAAAACTTTTCTTAAGTCCTTATAGGTAAGAGTGTACTCATAGAGACAGAAAGTGTGGGCACTCAGGTCTTTGAAAAAGTTTTGCCAGTCCGCGCTCGAGCACTCAATTCACGAATAATGCTTATATTGTTTTAAATCAGCGCAGCAATTTTTTTTTTTGACGTTAGAGTTACTCCCAAATATCGTAGGTTGCCATGAATGCGGCTTAGTGTTCAAATCCACATCGCTTTCCTTGACCGATATAGAATTGGACCCTACCTATTATAAACTAAAGCAGCGCATAGCCACTTTACCGTTAAACACAGATGATGGGCGGTATGCATACATTGCTGGACATAAAAAAATGCCACATCATGAAGGAATGCATCAAAAGATACGAAACTTATCACACGTCTAGACAAATAGGTAGGAATTTCTCAGGAATTACATGAATGTGATGGCCGGAGAGACAGTATAATATGGCCAGAGTGAGTAGGTCGTATGACTGCCATGCTGGAATATACATTCGGAAACACGGAGTGATATCGAGTGGAAAAGTTTCCGGATAGTGTACGGATCTATCGCCGATCATGCGTCGTTCATCTGTCTGCAATTCATCGACACTGCGAGGGGGTCGTGCAGAGGCGTTAAGTCGTCTGCCAATGACGTCCTACGCGTTTTACGTTGGGGAGAAGTCTGGGGATCCCACTGGACAGGGCAGCACCTGGACACCTTATAGACGCTGTCTGCTGATGTTGGTAGTGTGCGGACGGGCGTTACCTTGTTGAAACTGGGCATCAAGGACATCACGGAGATACGGCAACGAAACGGGCTGTAGCACAGCGTCGATGTTTTGTCGTGCTGTCTTTGCACCCACTATGCGTACGTGCAATGAGCGGTTGTTGAAACTGGTATTGTCTCAAGCCATGGCACCAGACTGAGAAGCCATATGCTCGGTGACCACGTCGTCTCCAGACTTCAAATCGGCACTGAGACAGCAAAACTCATAGCTGCATTCGACATGGTTATATTCGTCCGGAAACGCATACTTGGTATAATGTTGCCCGATAGCGCAAACCTATCTGACGTAGCCTGTCTGTGATTCACGCAGTCCTTGTCGATACGGGAAAGTATATGACTGCCTGTACACCTCGTCGAACGTCATCCTCTGTCGATTATGAAAGGGCTACGGCATGCCGTCGAATACAGCAATCGAAACACTTTGAAGTCTGCCTTCGTGGATACCAGTCCTACTACGTAAACTCACTTTGCCGCCCCCAGTGGCGCAGTGGCCAAAGAATATAAAGCTTGAAGAACGCCAACTCTCATAGAGATAACGTAAAACAGGCGATAACAGCGCCACCACCTCTTAAGAGGTAATAATCTCTGCGGGAAAGTTAGCATTCAGGAGCAAAACACGTTAGGGAGACTACGACAGTGAAGCTTTTTTTGATCAACGATGGCTTCCTTCGATCTGATGACTATTTGCTTAGAGCAGTTTTGTTGTTGTTGTTGTTGTTGTTGCTGTTTTCTGATATCCCGCCCATCCCTTATTTTGGTGAGAAAAATATGCAATAACATTAGCATTACTATTTAAATTAAATTTTAGCAAATATTATAGTTAGACTTAAGGATCCGTACAAAATGCAGACATTCCCTAGTATTTGGCATTACTGAAAATGTTTCTGAAAGAACAAACAAAAGCCTTAACTAACCCAATTGGCATAACAAAACTAACAGATCCGATTTGCGAAATGATTATGCTACCGAGAAGGTGACAATCACGTGCTGTGAGTAGCTCAGCTGACTGTTCTTTACCCAAATAATTGAAGTCAACAGGAATACGCATGCGCAGTCTGCTCCGGCATCAGCCTGTACACTGAAGAGCAATTGAATTAGAGATACCTGTCTAGTAACGTGTAGCACCACCTTTCGCCCTGATGACGGCGGTGATTCGTGTCGGCATGGACTCGACAAGACACCGGAAGCGTTGGGAAGTCATACGGATCCACGACCCCTGAACAAGCTCCCACAGTTCACGAAGATTTGATGGAGGGGGTCAGAGCCTCGAATATCTCTCTCGATGGCATCTCAGATGTGCTCGATGGGATTGAGGTCAGGCGACCTAGCTGGCCAAGGAAGCGAGGTCGCGTCGGTGGAGTGTTCATCCAAACATTCGGATACAATTCGGGAGCGATAGCGCGTGCATTCTCTTGTTGCAGGATGAGATCCTCTGTGGGATGTTAAAGACGCACAAACGAGAGCAAATGGTCGTCCAGGATATCCCGGTAACGTTGACCTGTGAGGTACGATGTCACACGTACCAGGGGTCCCATTTCAGTCCACGTAAACAGTCCCCAGACGAGAATGCCACCCCCACCAGCTTGAAGAGTACCCTGCTGGCAAGAAGGATCCATCGCTTCATGTGGTTTGCGCGGTACTCGTATCCTGCCATCCGCATGTACCAACGTGAATCTCGACTCATCCGTCCAGGCAACATTTTCCCGCATGTCTAGGCTCCAGTGGCGATGTTCCCGTGCCCATGCTAATCTTTGCACCCTGTGATGTGCGGTCAGCAGCGGACCCTCGAGGGACGATGGCTTCTGTACCCTATAGCGAGGAGATGGTTCTGGATGGTGTGGCTGCTTACACGTTTTTGTGCACCAGCGTTAAATTGCCGAGTGATTTCTTGCATCGTGGCCCATCTATCCGCTGTTACAATGCGAGATAGCCGACGATGACCCCGCTCATCTACACGCTGTTGTCCACGGCAGTTGGCCCTTGCAGGGATGGTTTTACCGGATTCGATGTACTCACGGTGCCCCCGTGATACAGTGGGTCGTGAAAATCCCAGTGCCTGCACGACTTCCGAGATGGAGTGACCCATTCGTCGGGCGCCGACAATTTGCCCACGATCAAATGCGCTTAGATCCTTCGTCTTACCCATACTGCTTCCGACTCTTACTGATTCCCGTCGCATCACTCCTTATATTGTCGGATCGCTGCATACGTCATGTCGTTCCCGTTTACGGAAAATCCCAGTGCCTGGGTCGTGAGAATCCCAGTGCCTGCACGACTTCCGAGATGGAGTGACCCATTCGTCGGGCGCCGACAATTTGCCCACGATCAAATGCGCTTAGATCCTTCGTCTTACCCATACTGCTTCCGACTCTTACTGATTCCCGTCGCATCACTCCTTATATTGTCGGATCGCTGCATACGTCATGTCGTTCCCGTTTACAGGGCCGCCCACAGCGCCACATTTGCATAATGCCAGCTGTCTCTAATTCAATTGCTCTTCAGTGTATGTTGGCTTCTGTGCACTACATTTTAACTCTTAAGATATGGCGACGCTAGTAACGTCACACCGAGGCTTAACTTCTTCTTAGTCAGATATTCTTTGCAATGCCGTATGCGCTGGCTTATGACCATTTGTCCGAGAAGGGTCCGGGTTCGAATCCCGTGAGGCATGGACGTTGTGTTTGTCTTACGGCACTGGCTCTGTGTCTTCCCTGGAACAAGTGACCCTAAATGTTAACCAACGAGACCCGAGACTATGTAGAAGGTATGTTCAAAAAAGATGTTAGCAGTAACATATGACTTTATGGATATACGATATATGGCAAATCAGTTTTCTTCCAGCTATTCTATCTCGAAATTGATGAAACAACCGCAGATTCGCATAATCGTTCGTTCCAAAAAATTCAGGCAAAAAAAAAAAAAAAAATAGGAAAGTGGACCATTTTTTTATTGTTCCACCAGGAGAATACGACAGTGGACCACTTTCTGATTGGTCCCAGTGGGCCAATCCGCCTCTGATTCCAATTCAGTTTTAAAGGACTCCGCTGAATTTTTACAATATCTGGTGGTTTCACATCCCGTTTCGAACGAGCCTTTTTTTCTCTTCCAGTTGCCTAAAAATAATTTCACGGTTGCAGTAAAAGGGACGATTTCTTTTTTCCTATGAACAGTGTGTAAATTCTACCACACCTATACACAAATATCACAGTAAGATATCACAATGCCATTATGTTCTTTGTGACCGTGTATTTTGATAAAGGATGTGGTATTTATATATGACTTCAAATAGCACAGCAGACTTAAATGAAATTCAGCAACAAAAATTAACGGAACGTTACTGAAACAGTCAAAAATTGAAAGAGCTTTAATGTTTCAACTGCAGCAGGAGGGAGAAATGGATAATAATAAATAACAAAATTTCTGCGAGCAGAAAACTCTTAGCGAATGCTGGTTTTTCCTTCTCCAGGCTAATGGCACATTTAAAATTTCGATTTGTATTTTTTTAGTTGCTGAGTTACACTCTTTATCTGAAGAAAATGAGCTTTTTATTCCATACATGGGATTCATACACATTTTATTTTCTATCGTACATGGTTATACCTTGTTTCAAAAAGAAACATGGTGAAACGATGCAATACCAACTCTTAAGATCGTAAAGTTGATAACATAAATAATCCACGACTGCTTCGGAAATAAATCATTACTTTTTTTTTTCAAGCATGTGAAAGTTTATTTTGGTTGCTCACCCAAGCTACGGAGGGAAGAGCCGAACGAATATTTAACACATGGGAATAGTTGGAAAGACACCAGACACACAAACGCATCGCAATATTTTTCCTGCTTATGAAGTGACGGATGAAAGGACTAATAAGTAATCTGCAAGAAGGAGTACAATTACTGTCACTACTGTAGCAAAAGCTCTGCGCAGTATTTTGATTTAAAACAGGAAAGAAAAAACGAAATGTTACGAACTTTGAAACGTCTTTCAGTGTGACCTGCGTATTTCCTGTTGCACCAAAGAAGAGATCCGGTGAGGTCGCTAGCTTGTTTGCTAAAAGGATGTCAGTCAATTTACCACTATCTAATAATTTTTCCTTTCGGCAAAAGAACTAAGTTGCCTCTGATTAAATGAACATCGTCGAGAGCGTTTGACTTGTTTAAACTTACGCCGGCTTCTTTCTGCCAAAAATAATCGAGAAAGAAACGTTAAGAATATTCATAGTAATATGTCGACGTCAAGAAAAATTCTTCTAAGGTCACTTCCGATAAGATAGTGCAGTATTTCTATTTTATTCAGCATGTTTGTTTTTAATATGACACTTGACATGTTTAAAGCATCCTCACCGTGTTCTGAGCTTGGCACTTATGCGCACAACACAATGACTTTATATTTGTTGTAGATGTGCGCTAGCCGAGTGGTCAGAGGCGCGGGCTGCACGTTGTTCACTCAAATTAGTCCCGGGTACGGGTCTCGGATAAGGCATGGGTTGCGTGCTTTTTTTTTTTTTTTTTATGGCGCTCCTTTCCTAAACTGAAAAAATTAGGTGGTGTGAATTCACGGAAAATTTATGAAAATAATATGCAGGAAAGTTGCCGGTAGGTCTCCTGCTCTTAACGAAATTTCCATTTTGAAAAGTTTCCGTTTCTAACATTGGTAAATTTTTCCCGTTGTCATTATTTAATTTATTTATTTTTAACTTCGATTTTGAGCTTCGCAGTCCTTATAAAGCACAAACTTCCGTTCCTATTATCGCTCGGGTTCCTAATTGGGTTCAACCGGCGTAACATTGGGAGCCAAGGGGGTGTCGAGTGGATTGTGATTCTGCGATTCCCTGATTTAGGGCTGACGCAGCTTCAGGATCCACTGACGGGGCGTTGTGTTTCACACAGCAGATTTTCCTTTGGGAGTCAAAGGGTCCGCTGTGTGCCGCAATGTTTTTGTGAACGTCTAGATTTAAAATAAAAATCATAAGTGAAGTGATTTTCTAAGTTCCGGTTCCAAAAGATATATATATTCTCCAAATAATCTAGGGTTGAGCACACATATTGTAGTTAACGACACACTCATCATAGAACTTAGACAAAATTAGCAACAAAAACAATTTATTGGTTATGATTTGGCATAATAATAAATATACGCTCATGATACTAGCAAAAATGATTTAAGACTCTCTGACAGGAACCTGTACTCAATTAACTATTTGCTTATTAAAATATTAACTCTATATGTGGACGGCTCCGATAAAGATTTTATGAGGGGACACCAAAGAAAGAATAGGATGGATTTCCTACCTTAACATCCGAATCTGGCCTAGATATCGCGCTGCTGACCACTCCTGATCCGGGGGAATTCTCGTCCGGTGGTTATTATAGCTTCCATCCGCAGCTGCGACCGTCGTATGGGCCCTAATGGTCCTTAGTGGTCTTAGGCCTTGCTGGGAGAGGGGGACGGAGAGGGAAAAAAAGAAAAGATTCACTCGAAAGTATATGGCAAAATAAAACGTACTCCTTCTTCAAAAATATACATGAATTAATAAAAATGAATAAATAAATAAATAAATGAATAAATAAATGAATAAATAAAATAATAATTAAATAAATAAATAAATAAACTAGGGAATGGGTTCTCGACTAAATGTGCAGCGCTCGATTTTGGGCGCTGTCACATTCCCCTTTTTTTTCAAGCTTAAATACACCAGTCGCATTGCAGGACTGTCCTGACTATGGCAGAATCCTCCCCCTTGTCCGCTGTGAGATCGAGCCCGCGATGGGTTGCACGTGAATAAGGAGCTCTGCGGGCTGAGCTAGCAAGCCTTTTCCCATAAGATCACATTTAAGATAGAAATGAAGAGGAGTAAAGTCGTGCGATTATGAAATGTTTTTCGCTAGGAATGAGTTTTTTTTTTTTTTTTTCTGTGGGACGACTTACCACAAATTAAATTTTTTTCATCATAAATTTTCGAAGGAACACAATATTTTCGGATTCGAAATTTTTTAAACAGACAATGACTTTCAATTATGTTTAAGAAAAAGTGAAATATACTACTTTATAATATTGCTTCACAAAAACCCGAAATATAAAATGTAATCTTGATAGCTATCATAGCTTTTGTGTTAACGGGTCCACAGCCTGATACATAGACATCACATAAATTCCCCCGTATGACACTTCAACGTCTGCTTCCTTACGGTAACACAATGTAAAATAGCATGTTCACCAATTAGGGGATGGGGAGGAAGGAATGCCCATTGTCATAACAACCTTAGTATCACCAACTCACAGCTGTGAACAAGTCTAGGCGCTACGATGTTGCTGTGTCCTTGCTCTCCAGATTCAAGAAGAAGGATTTCCTCTACAAGATTTTGACCTGTGACGAGAAGTGGATCCTCTACGATAATCCTAAGCGGCTCAAATTATGGGTTTATCCAGGTCAGCCTACCACCAGTACCGCCAAACCGAATATCAATGTCAGGAAGTTGTTGCTGTGCATATAGTGGGATCAGCGCGGTGTCGTACACTATGAGTTGCTTAAACATGGTGAAACGGTCAATGCTGAGCGTTATTGTCAGCAACTCATTCGTATGAGTGACGCAATGGACGCGAAAAGGCCATACACCGGCAAGGACAGAAGTTCAGTCCTGTTGCTTCAGGATAACTCGCGTCCTCACACCGCGAAAACAACTGGGAGATTTTGTCCCACCCGGCGTATTCTCCAGACTTCGCTCCGTCGGATTATCACCTCTTTTGCTCCATGCAACATCACCTGAGTGATACGCACTTCACTTCTGTCGAGGAAGTCGACACAAGTATTGATGACTTTATCAACTCGAAACAGCCCTCTTTTTTCCGCAGTGGCATTCGGCAGCTCCCTGACCGATGGAACAAATGTATCCAACACGACGGGGATTATTTCCCTGATTAAGTACGTATTCGATTTGTTATAATTTGCTGTCAACGTGTTGTGCATCTGGCCGAGAATTAAGTTGCACACCAATATTACCGTAAATTTCCGCCATATGAACATTATTACCGCGGCCTTTACAGGTATCCGCGAACTACTACGACGACTTATTTGCCGTAGTGGGATTAATTTAAATGGCCAAAATCTGCTTAATTAATTCACCCCCAAAATTTTGACTAGTGGTGTCAAAGATGAAGTTGGGTTCCCTAAATAATGGCCTCCAAGTTCAGGGTAGACAAGTGCATCGCGTTGTGTTTCACATGGGACAACATGGGGTTTTCATGCTCTTCCATACGCCGCAAAGAAGTTTAATTAAAGAAACAGCAGAGGAACATTGGTAAACATATCGCTGAACTGAAAATTTCAACAAAGCCTTAGAAAAGTGACTGAGTGACACAGTTAAATTCAAACTTAACGATTTATTCATAAAAGCTGGTCTTAATTCTAGGTACATGAGTGTCGGTGGAGTTATTTACCTTTAGATAAACATTCTAAGATTATAATAGATTGTAATATGCAAAAAAAAAAGTAATTAGATTTTTAAATCGTTAAAATTCACGAACTTAAAAGTGAACACGGTGCGCGAGATAAACACATGGTAAAAACTGTAGCGCAGATCTCTGGGAAATTGACCCTGCATAGCACATGCAAAGCTATGAGGCATGATTCAGAAATGTATGAGTCGGAAAGCATCTTACCCTCTTCTCTATAGGTCATCGGTGCTGGGCTGCCGGTCTGCTGTGGTGTAATAATATACCTCATCTATCCTGACTCAGTTACACAACTTCTGACTCTAACTCCTTTCTCAAGTTTTTTCTCTCCTCAGCCTCTCATCATCTTTTTCAGCTCTTTCTTAATCCTTCTTCTCGTGTCGGAGGTCCGGCTTCAAGGAGTGTAACCGCTCAGCCCTCCAAAATGGCGTCGGGTTACGTCATTGGTCACAGCAGGTCTATCCAGCCTGGCGATTCGCGTTCCTCTCCAACTCCTTTCGCAAGATTCGTGCATGCTTCCTCTTTAGAGAACGCGACCAATACTGAAAAATGTATTCTTTCAGCTGCCATCCCTTTCTTCTACCCTTTATCCGTAGTGACCGCGCCTAGCTTCTTGGACGCGAATTGGTCACCTACGAAATTTCGGCTACGTGCTTTTTTCGGGTTTTCGCTTTTTCAGGGAATAGACGGGACGCTTAACACTGTGTGGGGTTTTGAAAGGGCTTACGCACCCTTAAGAATTAAGGCCTCTTTTGCTTTAGAAAATACACTAGAAACTAGGCGAAGTGATTGTACCCTGCTTTTCGTGTGCGTGAGAATTTGGACTATCGCATGCCTTCTTCTCTTTTTACCCCCTTTGGGTTGCAGCACGAGTTCCATGCGAACTGCGACAAAAAAAAAAAAAAGTTTTATGGCCTAACTTAACCGAAGACCGCTCTAATTAACAGGGTGAAAAAAAAAAATTGGAAGTCCTCGCTCGACTTCAACTAAAATCTAATTTTAATAAAATTGTTTTTTGTTTTTTTTCTACGTCAATAAATATTCGTTAAGGCCGAATCTGTATATCGCTTAACTGTTAAAGTTAAAAAAAAAAAATAAAAATAAAAAAATGGATGTTACTGGAATACGGAGAATTCCGCGGTAACAACATGGAAAAAGTCAGAACAGAATTTTTCCGTTAATATACTGTACGAACGAAGTCACAGAAGGATTACATGAAAATTCAGGATTTTCGAATAACACCTCTTAAAAACAGTAGGGTTTTTTTTTTTGTTATTAACGGGAAAAAATGTTAACAGGAGCATTTCTGTCAATTCACGCTTGAAAAACCCGTGCCCCCCCCCCCCCCACCATGGCGCAGTGGTCTAAGCGATGACCTCTGATCATGCGTCCGAAAGAGGTCCGGGTTCGAATCCCGGTGAGCTATGGATGTTGTGTTTGTCTTACGGCACTAGTTCTCTCCCTTCCCTGGAACCAATGACCCTAAATTAGGGACGGGCGACTTCTTATGGCCCACTGAGTTGCTCACGCTGGTTGTTAAACTTCCAATAAAAAAAAAAACCTTGAAATAATCGTTTTCGCCGTCATTTCACGAAAATAGCAATAAGCCTCGTTAACTCACGAAAGGAAAATGGCTTGTGAATTTTAGGAATATTTTTCAGTGAGGAACCAGTGGCCCTAAATTGAGATGCTCACATGGGGTTGTCGAACCCTAAACAAACAAACAAACAAGCAAAAATTGCGAATAATGTCCGTATTTAGACGTTAAAACATTCTCGACTGGGCTCTCATGTTACTTCTTTCATATTTTGAATAGTGCATATGGTTAAGCGTACTTCATATATATTTTCTTCGTTCAGCGACTACCATGAGCATCCAAGCTCGTCTCTCGTCCCTGATTTGGGGCCGCTGGTTTCAGGTGGAGGCGGGGGGGGCAGAGACTTGCCACCCATTCCTCATCTAGAGATAGGGTCTAGGCCCAGCTCGGGAGATTAAACAGTAGGTTTTTTTTTTTTCTTGTTATTAAGGGGAAAAAATATTGATCAGAACGTGCCGAGCGGTATAAGTATATTTCTTCACTGATCTCTTTCGACGTAGTTCTTGGCGCGAAAACTGTATTATATGGGCATACACTTAAACAATTTTAACCAATCACATGCGTACACATAAATAATGTGTTCTATGACCGTCTACGTAATTCCATTTGTTCTATGAGAGCTCTTATTTCTCCTCTTCGCGCCGTAACCTTCTCTTCCACCGCTTGTAGCTTTTCCGCGAGGGCCTCCAACCTCTGCTTTTCGTCAGCTAACGCTGCTCTTATGGCCTCCATTTCTGGTGTTATCTTACTCTTGCAGTCAGCTGATCGAATATTTCATCTATTGGATCAATCAATTCAGCATTTTGATACACTACAAATTCTTTAATTTGTGCCATTGTTATACAGCAGGATTTAATCCCAATCTG
The DNA here is from genome assembly GCA_039090855.1 of Macrothele yani. Classification (NCBI taxonomy): domain Eukaryota; kingdom Metazoa; phylum Arthropoda; class Arachnida; order Araneae; family Macrothelidae; genus Macrothele; species Macrothele yani. The sequence continues at coordinate 107,163,534 of CM077004.1, read as the reverse complement.
CACTGTCAAGAGCGTCTTCCTCTTGTTCTTCCTTTACTTTAACGTTTAAGTGCCCCAGTCTTCTTTGGCATTAAATACTTGGCTAAACTTGCCGTTATCTTCTTGCCATACGCCATCCCATAAGCTGCCAGTAATTGATCAAAACGTGCCGAGCGGTATAAGTATATTTCTTCACTGATCTCTTTCGACGTAGTTCTTGGCGCGAAAACTGTATTATATGGGCATACACTTAAACAATTTTAACCAATCACATGCGTACACATAAATAATGTGTTCCATGAATGCGCTGACTGTCCCCATCTTCATTCATTCCTACTCAAGTCGCCCCCTTCGATACGCATACCTCTTTCTTTTTCCGTGTTGCTTAGGCTGCCCATCGGCTGCGCCCTGATATTTACGACCTAACAGAGCTATTCTGAGACCACCCAGCCAGAGGCAGAATTCTTCGCCTCTTTTCTTTCCAAACCCCCCCCCCCCCCCCAGATAAAACTTTCTCTGCTGTTTACACTTTTAAACTCCAATCAAGCCTCGAACATAATTAATACTTAATTAATTTCATAAACCCATAACGCCCATTAATTACTAAATTAATGGCGGGGGTAGTCGTAACAATATTAACAGGAGCATTTCTGTCAATTCACGCTTGAAAAACACGTGGCCGCGCGGCCACGGGGTTTTCCCCGAACTGTTTTCATCTAATTTCGTCAACATTTCGTTATACATTTTCCAGGTTTTTTTCAGAAAAAACTTCTCTATTTTCTTTACCAGTGGCAAACTTAATTGACTCAGAAATTTGCTTTTTTTTTTAAAGACCGTCTCGTATGGCATCTAACAACGGTCGAAATATTTTTGCATGTTTTATTTCATTGATGTCTTCCTTCAATTTTGTTTGCGATTAAGTCGAGTACTTCATTACAAAAAGGAAGAGCGAAATAACTTTCCGTACCTCCAGCCATACGACGTTTTAAGAGCAAGCCGTATTCATTTATAAGGAAATATGTGAAGAAACTTTGTTAAAGCAGTCCCCAGATCGCCCTCTTACTTCACATCACATATCAAATATCTCATCTCATCCTTCAATATGTGCAGAAGAAACTTCGTTAAAACAATCCCCAGATCGCCTTCTTAATGATGAACTGATTTATTAGCTCAGTATAAAAGGTTTTGCATGAGAGATTATTTTATTTATCTTCTGCTTTCCTTTTTGCATTCAACGAAGTAAAAAAAAATCAAATGAACAAAACATCTTAAATACTTCTGATTGGTACGTGTTTGTTGGTTTTGTCATTCTAATTACATTCATGTTTGTTGATTTTGTCATTCTAATTACGTTCATGTTCGTTGATTCTTTTCTTCTCTTCTTACAGGTGTTAGATCGCCTATTTCAATTAGTAAGTGCACTGACCCTAGTTACTTTTCCATAAAAACGTACAAAAAAATAAAAATGAAAAAATAAAAACAGACTTTGTGTTCCAGGAAAAACTTCTGGACTAGGACCTCCAGCCTCTCTTTCCTCTTTCTTAAGAAACGAATCTTTAGCAATAGAACGTCCTTCGTTCTCTTCTGATTTGAGAATAATTTGCATTAAGGCCTTGATCTACATAATTCCACACATAACCTTTCATTGATCCATTTAAATTCAACCTATTACTAATGTGAACTGATTAAATCTCATTTCCTTTAACATTCTGCCCTCTGATCGTTTTATCATCAGAAGCTAAGCTAGGCAAGTGAAAGCGAATTTTGTAAACAAAAGTGTGAATACATTTGATTTCAAAGAACTGTTTTACAAATTTAGCCGAATAATTCGAAAGTCATTAATGCTGCATAAAGACAAATATTATGTTTTACAAGCTGTTCTGTTAACAGTTTCGTACTGATGAATAAGGTCTTACACGCACATAATCGATTAACCACTTTACTGTATTTACATATTAAGAGAGTTATTTCCGCCTCACTAAAGCACTGTCTGATGATTGATGCCGTTCTAAAATAAAATATGTTCATTAGCATATTTAACACGGGAAACAAATGCATTGTTTAACCCAATTAGGCAGAACACAGCACGTAAGCAATGAAATGAGTTTATCCCAAGATAAATCACACAACTTCGATATCAAAATCAACTTTTCCATTATACATCTTTTCGTCAGTTAGTCTCCAAGGTGTCAAGCCGGGTGGAATATCATTTAAGCTTTCCATTTAAAAGAATCTCGTGAAAACGTGAAGAAAAAGTTGTTCTGAAGCTTTAAGCCATTCATTAAATGCAAGGGCGTTGCAGACAACGCTGTGCAACTTCCTTTCATCGGCATTCTGTTCGCTTTATTTGATAATCTTATTTGAATACAGAATGAGTACAAACTAAGTCTCTCAGCTCGTAGGTTTTGAATGCCAAAGTATGGCATAAATTTTTTTTTTTATTTTTCGAATTCGCCATTTTTAGGGATTCGTGAATAAAATTTAAATAAAGTTTCATGTTTCATTAATGAAATTTCAGAAAAAGTGGAACAGTGCATCTGAATGAAACTTTAAAGAAAACTTGCATTACGCGAAAATTACAGAAGAACGCGAGACGTCAATTCTTAGCGTTCAATGTTCTATGAAAATGAAGTAGAAAGGAATGCTTTACTAAAAGACAGTATTCCTGTATGGCTGCCTGTCTCATGCCAGTCGATATGGTGTTTCGGAATCAAGCCAAACCGCAATTCTGAAGCAGAAACCACGACACTGTACTTATATTTTTAGATTAGAAATAGGACACATTTTTATTGAATTATTTCAGAAATGCAAGTTCTTGAAAATGCAGTTTGGCGTTACAGTGATCAGATACTTCTGGTGCAAAATATTGTTCACATGTGTAAATCGTGAAATCCTTGACCAATTTTTATTAACTTCGACGTTCCAGTCCCATAGAAATATACAATAACGAAAAATAATACCTCGAACGGAGTCCAGCCATGCACCTATATATCAGAGTAGTATTATGTGTACAACTGAATCCGTTTTATCAGCAGAAATTCAGCAGCGATTACTGCCGGTTTTAGCAACGTGTTACAACAGACTACCGGACGGTGTAATGCTAAAGGTCATGTATATCTGCGTATCAACCTTACTTGGTGCTCAAAACACCATGAAACCTAACGATAGGGTCCGAATCAGTGAAACATTAATGAACAATACTTACGTTTATTCTTCACAGCACTTAGCTTTTCATAAAAATTTATCAAAATAATGGGAATACCAACTGCAGGACACGCAACGCTCCGTATGCAAACCACAGGAACGACGTCATCCGCATTGTGAAGTGGGTGCCGCAGAGCTGAGTTCAGGCTCAATTTTCGGAGCCCGAGCGGAGCCCGAGCCCGTGATATATCGGCCCGAGCCCACCCGAGCCCGAATTTTATATTGCAAGATAGAGCCCCGAGCCCAAACGAGCCCGAAAACTGGCTAACCTGTTAAACCATTGATAAAAAAAAACTTTTCCTTTTACACACTTCAATTCTCTCCTCCTCTTGCAATTAACCAATGTATTTCCCAAACAAGGAGTGGTTGGAAGGGACCTCTATCTGTTTTTATAGTACAACTGAACGATTTTCTTCGACCATTCGTTTTCACCTGAAGTGCTTCGGGCGGCCGGGATCCAAAATGATCGGGAGGTGCTGCAATTGTATGTTGCTCAAATAATGTTAATAAGTTATTATCGCGCCATAATGCGCTGAAATATGTACGCTGCTAAATAAAATTAGCAGGGAGCTACTGCGTGGAGATAGGGGGTAAATTATCGTCGGCAAGCTATCAACTATCCAATATCTATAATTCTTTAAAACCTTTTTCTTCTCTGCAGAAAAACAGTAATGCGCTGCCTATGGCATTTTCTACCCAAGCCCGGAATAAATAGTCATCTCGAATGCTCGCTCTCTAACCAGAACCAGTTGCCGAAGAATTACCTTTACCAACTAGAAGTACCTCATTTGCTAAATCATATAAAATCACATTTATATGTATAAAAAAACTCTCTCGTTCTCCCTCTCTCAAAGAGCCCGAGCCCGAACCACGATAAATATTCTGCAGCCCAAGACCGATTCGGGCCCGGGCTCTGCTTCGGGCTTTCGGGCTCGGGATCAGCCCGTCTCAGCTCTGGGGTGCCGGACAAAACACCAACACCCAAAACACCGACATCTCGTTTCTATTTTGTTGCCGCATCAGGCAGTCGGCGCTTTATGTCAAGGACCAAGTAATATCAGAAAGTTTGTGCGACAGCTTTGTAACTCATATTAGCGTTATATTTCTATCGTCATTCAGCAGGGTCACTTCTATTTGCTTCATGAATAATAATAATAATAATAATAATAACTATTGTAATTATGTTTCGTCAGAACGGCAGATATTGTTAATCACAATATTTGACTGGTAAACTTGTAAACATTCACAAAATGTCCATAATTATTCTAGTCAGTAATATTACACATTCACTGAGGCATGAAACAAAAATTTTACTCTCCTAGGCGTAGGCCTTTTTAGCAGTTTTTAATCCGCAGCGGCAGATTAAAATTGCTAAAAAGCTCATATTTATTACGTAAACCTTATAAAATGAGCACGCGTGCTCATATTTAAAAGGTTTACATAACAAGTCCAAGTGTTAATGTACTCATTCAGAAAACAGTAATTATAATGCCTAGGCCAGCGCCTTTTTAGCAGTTTTTAGTCTACCGAGCTCACATTCAAACAGTTTACATAACAATTCAAGCAAATTATATTGCAGCTTCACTCATATAAAAAACAAAAATTTTACGGCCCTATACAGTTTTCAATTTGGAACCACCAAATTTGGTAAACTATCGCATGGTACTCTAAGTTAGACCATAAATGGTTTTTAGAAGGAGTCGGGGCCCGGTGTCAAGGGCCCCCCATGCAAAATTCTCGTAAATCCACAGTTTTCAATTCAGAACCACCAAATTTAGTATACTATCTCATGGTACCCTAACTTAGACCGTAGACGGTTTTAAGAAGGGGTCGGGGACCGGGGTCAAGGGGGCCCCATACAAAATTATCGTAAAATCTACAGTTTTCAATTTAAAACCACCAAATTCGGTATACTATCACATAGTACTCTAAGTTAGACCTAAGACGATTTGTGGAAGGGGTCGGAGCCCTGGGTCGGTAGGAGCCATTCAAAAAATAGTAATTATAAGGCCTCGGCCGGCATCTTTTAGCAGTTTTAGTCTACTGAGCGCACATTCAAAAAGTTTACATAACAATTCAAGTAAATTATATTGCACCTTCACTCAAACCGAAAACAAAAATTTTACGGCCCTAGGCCTAGGCCTTTGTAAAAACTCTTAGTCTATCGGGCTCATATTTATAAGGTTTATATAACAAGACAAAGTGTTAATGTTACTCTTGCACTCATACAAAACATAGTAATTATGATGCCTAAGCTGGCGCCTTTTTAGCAATTTTTAGTCTACCGCGCTGATATTCAAAATATTTACATGGAAATTTAAATCAATCATACACCACCTCTAATCAATCGCAAAGCAAAAATGTTACAGCCCTAGGCCTAGGTCTTTTTAGAAAGTTTTAATCCGTTAAGCTCATATTTATAAGGTTTACATAACAAGTAAAGGGGGAAAAGTACAATTTGAACTCATTCAAAAACCATTAATTATAAGGCCTAGGCTGAGATCTTTTCAGCAACATTTAGTCTACTGTGCCCATATTCTAAAAGTTTACATGACAATTGAAGTGAATTATACTCTACCTTTACAAAATTAAAAAATAAACCGTCTTAGGCCTAGGCCTTTTCAGCAACTTGCAATCCGTTGTGCTCATATTTATCAGGTTTACATAACAAGTCAAGATGATAATGTTCCATTTATACTCCTTCAAAAACATTAATTATAGGGCCTGGGATGGCGCCTTTTTAGCGAATGTAACTCATAGTCTACTGAGCTCATATTCTGAAAGTTTACATGAAAATTCAAGTCAATTGTACTTCACTTACACTCAATTCCGTTAAACAAATAAATAAATAAAATTAAATACGTCCATAGCCCTAAGGCTAGGCCTTTTTAGCAATTTCTAATTCGTTGTGCTCATATTTCTAAGATTTACATAACAAGTCAAAATGATAATGCTCCATTTGTATCCGTTCAAAAACATTAATTATAAGACCGAGGCCGGCGCCTTTTGAACGAATTTCAGTCTACTGTGCTCATATTCTAAAAGTTTACATGAAAATTCAAGTCAATTATAATCCACCTCTACTCAATTCAAAAAATAAATAAATAAATAATACGGCCATAAGCCTAAGCCTCTTCAGCAATTTCTAATTCGTTGTGCTCATATTTATAAGGTTTATATAACAAGTCAAAATGATAATGTTCCACTTGTACTCGCTCAAAAACATAGGGTCTAGCCCTGCACCTTTTTAGCGAAGTTTAGTCTACTGTGCTCATATTCTAAAAGTTTACATGAAAATTCAAGTCAATTATAATCCACCTTTACTCAATTCCAAATAAATAAATAAATAAAATACGGCAATATAGGCTTAAGCCTAGCCTCTTCAGCAATTTTTAATTCGTTGTGCTTTTGTTTATAAGGTTTATATAACAAGTCAAAATGATAATGTTCCACTTGTACTCGTTCAAAAACATAGGGCTTAGCCCGGCGCCTTTTTAGCGAAGTTGTAGCCTACTGGGCTCATATTCTAACAGTTTACATGAAAATTCAAGTCAATTATACTCCACTTCTACTCAATTCAAAAGAAAAAAAAAAAAGAAGAAGAAATACGTAACTAAATAATAAGTAAATAAATAAATAAATAAATAAAATAGATTAAATACGGATATAGGCCTAAGCCTAGGTCTTTTTAGAAATTTTAATTCGTTGTGCTCATATTTATAAGGTTTACATAACAAGTCAAAATGTTAATGTTCCACTTGTACTGTTTCAAAAACATTAATTATAAGGGCTAGGCCGGCGCCTTTTTAGCTTAAGTCTACCGTGCTCATATTCAAAAGGTTTGCATAGCAGTTCAAGTCAAGTATACGTTAGTTCAAGTCAAGTATACGTTACCTTTATTCCATCCCCAAACAAAAATTTTACAATTATAGACGTAGGCCTTTTGAGCAATTTTTAGTCCATGTGTTCATATTTACAATATTTATACAAGTCAAGTTGATAATATTCCACTTGTTCTCATTCAAAAAACATAAATCATAATGCCCTAGACCTGCACCTTTTCAGCAATTTTTAGTCCGTCGTATTCATATTCATAAAGTTTACAAAACAAGTTAAGCCAATACGTAATGTTCCTCCTTTATTCAGGAATGAAAGCGAAATTTTGCAGTTCTAGGCCATTTCAGCATTGTTTTAATTTTCCGTTTTCATATTAATAAGGTTTATGCAATAAGTCAGGTTGGTAAAGTTCTGCTTCTGCTCAGGCTAAAAGCAGCAATCATGAAGCCTTTTCTGGATTTTTTAATACGCTGTGCTCAAGTTCATAAATTTTACTTAAAAAGCATAGGCGCCGCTTTTGGGAGGAGTAAAGCAACCCCCCTTCCTCCCCCGGCACTCAAAATTTTTCAGGTGACGCTCATTAGAGTTACCCCTTTTAAATGAGCGCAAATTTTCCAATGTGGGGCTCAAGTAAAAAATTCGGGCCTCGGTTCCAGGTTTAAATAAGCTACAGCTTCGGCTCGGGTAACCTTGATTTTTCGTCAAGCTTGATAAAAAGCTTGAAGATAAAATGTTTTATAAAGTTCTGTTAAGTCTGAGGGATAGCAAAGTTCACAGCATTTTATCTGTATATACGTACGAATGTATACGAAGAGTGTCAATCAAGTTCGGTGAAAGCTGTCGTAACGCGTAAAAGGAAATGTGAAAGGTGCTGTAACTTCTACGATGCAGTCAAGCACATACGTGAGCATGTCCATAACCATCAGAAAGTTGTTAAAAAGGGTCACATAGCATATTTCGGCAGCTGATGAACATGCACGTTGTTAACTGTCAAAAATGGAGTAATAAGCTCAAATAACCAATTCTGCTTCAAATTGAGAAAGTATGTATGCATCGGAAACACTTACAATGCTGACAGAAATTTCCTGGGTGGGGATGAATTCCCTTGCCCCCCCCCCCCCGAAAGTATTTCATTGTTTTATGCTTTTGGTTAAAATGCGACTCATTAAAAAAAATGTTTTAATAAAAATGCATCGACTTACATCAAAAAAATGCTTTAATTTTTTCTTCTATAGTTTACATTACCTTTTAGATTTTATCCCTATAGGGGTCAGTGATCTTGAAATATGTTTTTTAGTGGTTCAAGAATTTCTGCAAAGGAAGGGACTTTGTGGAAGCACTCTCTCTGGGTTGGAAAGCCCGTGATCTCCAAAAATCCTGAGAACATTGAAAAAGTGTGTGAGCTCATAGCGAATGATCATCTACTGACTGTGCTAATGATCGCTTAAGAACTGGGTATTAATCAAAAAGCCGTCCGTACAATTTTAAAAAAGGATTTGGGGAAGCGCAAGATCTGGTCAAAATTCGTCTCATATCTCCTAACAACGAGGCAAAACTTTCACAAGTTCCAGGCATGCGGAGATTTCATTAGCATGAGTGATTGTGACCTCTCCTTCTTAGGTAAGAAGAGCTGGTACTTTAAATACGATCCAGAGATGAAGCACCAAACCATAAAATGGCGGAGCCCCACAGGCCCGTAACTAGAGGGGGCAAGAGGAGCTGAGCCCTCTCTAGCGGATCTCAGACCCCCCCCCCCCTCCTAGCGATTCCCAGACTTTTATAAATTTTAAAGTTAAAGTATCTCTCACACGACCAATGTTTCTGCATACCTAAAATTGTTGAGAATCCGGCTTCTCCCTATTAAAAGACAGTCCTTTCCCTCTTAACGACCATCTTTGCTTAAGGAATACTGCAGAAAAAATGCTTTGTCCGAATTACCATTTCCACTGAAAATTTTCTTACTACCCTGGACCCATGAAATAATGCAAATCTGTAGAAGTATGTAGAGGACATTTTAAATGGCTACAAAGCTTCACATTAATGAAACTTCGTGGAAATGAGATACATTAAAACCAAGGTGAAGCTGTCTTATACACGATTTAACTTTCCCTAAAAACTTGCAATAAAAGCTTATTTTTTGTTCCCAACCCCTGACAATATTTCTGACACGTAAGTTCCTTTATTTTTTCATCATTTTTGACCACGTACTCCATTGGTGGCAACATTGCTTTGTTCCAATTACAACATTTGTAGAGTACAATCACTGTGTATATTAACTGCTGACTGTTCCCTTCATGCACCCGGCCTGATAATGGAGCTAGTGTAGCTCCGAAGTTTTTTGCCCTTCAGGTATGTTTTCAACTTGTAAATGAATATCATTTTGCCTTGCAAGTTTTTAGGGAAAGTTGAATCGTGTATTCACCCTGGTTTTAATGTACAAAGCTTCATCCTTCCTGGAAGTGAGTGGGGGCGGGATGCAGGAGTATTTGAGGATGACAGGCAGTTTTAGTGACATTACCTAAAGAAAAACAGAGAGCCAGTCTGCACATTTCCTACAAAGCTGATAAACATTTCCTACAAAGCTGATAAACATTTCCTACAAAGCTGATAAAGGGAGTGACAGTTGTTGAGAATCCGGCTTCTCCCTATTAAAAGACAGTCAAAGATGGTCGTTAAGCTTAAACTCATCTTAACTCTACTCCCCTTTTTGGTAGGACAGAGGACACTTAATGGGGTGGGTTGGGGGTTGGTTCTTCTGTTCGTGGTTGTTAGCTGCTTTGAGGGTGTCTGGTTGCCCTTTTCTGTCAATGACTTTCACGGAGAGGACTTTCGGTTCGATCCCAGGCACGTACGAACGCTTGAACCACTAAATATCCGCCGTGCGTCGGATGGGTATGTTAAGCCGTCGGGCCCCGGGTACTCCCCCCCCCGTAATAAATAAGGGCATCTTCCTCCCCCTTTCTACCTCGCTTCTGTGTCACTTTCGTATCGGGCACTTTAGCTCGATAGAAAAGCGACACGGAAGCAAGCTAAAAAGGGTTATTTAAGACCTGAGGTCAGATACTCCCTTCGTAAAATCCTTTACATATGATCTGATCATTTCTGTCATGCAGATCATCCTGCTGCATGTTCACTCAAAACCTTTCCCCAACCCCATATTTAGCAACCAATCCTCTGAAGGAACGTTTCTTAAAGAACCAGACCAGCCTCTCTAATGAGTAAATGAGTATTAAGGTAGCACGTGGACAGTTAGGCTGGTGTTAAGAAATATGAAAGCAAATTTTTCCCCCACCCTCCATTGTAGAGTTCTGGAAAAAAAGTACCAAGAATGAGGACAACAGTGAAGAACAAGAAACAGCTTCTTTTAGTAAAACCCCTGATACTATGCAGGATAATGATTCACTTATTGAGTTTAATGTGATCAAGGTACCCGACAGTAAAAAACTGAAGACGGGGCAATATCCTAAAAATAAATATGGCTGAAGTTTTCAAGGTGACTGGTTACGTAAATATGAATGGCTGGAATATTCAGAAGAACTGGACAAGGTATTTTGTAACGCTTGCAAGTATTATCAACCTACTGGGATAAAAGAGACAGCGTATATACTGTAGCAACGGGATTCAATTGTTGTAAAAAAGCACTTGACAAGAAGATGGATAATTTATAAATTTTTTTGAATATATGCTTAAAAAGGACCAACAACTTTTAGATATTTCTAAAACAATTCCCCAAAATGCATCCTATTTATCCCCTAAAATGAATGATATGATTCACGTTATGGCTGATATGGTGAAAAATGATATTGCTATAAATGTTTTAAACGCAGATGTTTCTTGGTACACCTTATTTATGGATGGAAGCCGTAACAAAAAAATGGAAGAAATAATAGCTTTTGGAATCAGATTTGTTCGAAATGAAAAAGTTTTAGAAAAAACTTTATCAGTTGAGATGGCGAACAGCGGTGATGCAAAATCATTGGCTAAGATGGCACTCGATTTATTAGAAGCCTGCAAAATAGATACTAAGTATTTACTTAGTCAATGCTATGACGGAGCCAGTGTCATGTCTGGAGGAAAAGATTGCTTCCAGGCTATCTTGCAAAATAAATTAAATCGGAAAATCCTCTATGTTCATTGCTACAACCATAGAGTACATTTAGTTGTGATGAAAGTAGTAATGGTAGATGAAATTCAATATTTTTTCAGCCAGAGCTCAGTCTTATATAATTTTCTCAAGAAATGAAATATCCGTAACATATATGAAGGCAAAAAATTTGTTCGACTTTTAGAACAAAGGTGGTCGGGCCATTTTGAAATCGTTAAGATAATGTTTGAAAATTTCGATGACATTGTCAACTCCCTTAGAGAAATTCTGTGAAATGAAAATAAAAAGTTCGATGGAGAAGATGTTGCAATCAGCACTGAATTATTACATACAATGACCAATGACACATTCTTCTTTTGTTTGATATTGATGAAATAAAATACTTGGAATTTTACATCCAGCAGATAAAATTTTACAGAGTCATACTCTAAGCCTGGAAACATAAAATAAAATTAGAAATTCTGCGCACCAAACACTTGTTGACCTTCGAAACATTTCTAATTTTGATGCAACACTGGAAGAGAGTAATTCGTTCTTTAAGAATTTGGAGGATGAAATGAAAAATCACAGAATTCGTAAAAGATATTCAATGATGGAAAACTTTATAGTTCATGAATTCATAAATGAGCCTCCAGAAGTCAGTCATCGTAATAAACTACAGTGCATCTACAATGAGACTACTGATTCTGTTCTACAAGAATTTGATAAGAGATTTTACAACAACCAAGATTTGATTGCTGCAATAACTGCTGTTGAGGAACTGAATGAGGATTTAGAAAAGTATGATGCCCTGAAAGAACTTGGAATTAATATTCCCCAAAGAAAAGAAATAGTAGTTGCAAAAAAAGTTTATTAAATCTGAAACAAGAACGGAGGACTTGATTTTTAAGAGTTCTTAGCGTACGAGACTAAACATGAGCCGTGGAAATTGCCTTTTGCTAATTCAGTTCCACCCTAATAGTAGACGTCAGTCTGTCCCGCTTGAATGTTTTCCCACTTACCCCCAACACTGATTGGGTGTAGGAGAACTGGCCACAAAATTTTTAAGGGGCCGTATAAAACTGCATTTTCGACCGCTTCGTGGCCACGTCATCAGATGTTGGTTACCTGAATCACATAAAGTTTCCGTAATGTTGTATTATCTTAACTGCGATGTTTAATGTAATTCTTTTTAAAAAATGTCTATAATCTACAACTCAACAGAAGAATTTCACGGTTTAAAAACTACAGCTCAATAAATTCTCTGCAAACGCAGGAAGTTTGTCCAGAGGGAAGGGGGGGAGGGGACTTTATACCAATAATATAAAATATAAATAATTTCTGGTCCGATCCGGAGATTTTCAACGCTTCCAAATTACAACTCCACAAATTAACTGAGGACACGTGCAAACGCAAGAAGGGGGGGCTTAATCCCGAAAAATTAAAATGTAAAGAGTTTGTAGCCCAATCAGTAGATTTTCGGCGTTAGCGCACGACAAGTCAACAAATTCTCTGCGGGCATGTGCTGACGCAGGAAACCTAAGTGTGTGTGTGTGTGGGGAGGGGGGGGATTAATGACAAAAATATAAAATATAAAGAATTTGCAACCCAATTGGGTTGCAAATTCTTATATTTTATATATAAGCCCACTTCTACGGTGGGCACGTCTCTGGCGGCCAGTTCTCCTACACTCGGTTATCTCTGTCTCTCCCCAAGATGTTCCTACCTGAAAAAAAACCCTGAAAAATACATCACAAAGAAATGTAATGGAGAGCGAAGGCATGTACAGCACATACATAAACTTTTATTAGCTTCATCATAACGCTTCCAGCTAAAAATTTATTGCTAGATAACTTCTCTGTCATCATAGATTACATGCTCTCCCTCCACCCTCTTTCATCTAAAAATCCTTTCTCCTTCACCAGAAAGAAGAAACAAGATGGGGAAATCTGAACGTGTACAAAGGTTCCTACGTATAGTGCCAGAAGCGTATGAACCTTTGTCAAACCGTGTTTAGAAGCTCACATATTTGAGACTTTACTCGAATTTCAGATGGCCGTGCTGTTACAGAAATTACTCGGCAACGGCTAAGCTGGTTTTGAAATTCGTGTAGCGTCTCAAAATTATGGGCCTTTATTGCACTCACAAACATTATGAATTTTTTCTTCAAAATAAAATAAAAAAATCTAATACTCAAGATATTTCACTTAGAAACACCCAGCCCATTCCAGAAATTACCACCGTACCCTTTGTCTTTCCGTTCATTTTCCTCAGAGATCTCAAGGCAATGACAAATCCCTGTTAATGCGTCGGGTATAAAGCAGTTCTTGTTTCATACTGTTTACATTAAAGAAATGCATTCACCTTGATATCTTAAGAACTAGATCTTAAGTTTTGACCCCGGGTTCCGACCCCTTCCCAAAACCGTCTACGGTCTAACTTAGAGTATCATGAAATAGTATACCTAATTTGGTGGTTCTAAATTCAAAACTGTATATTTTACGAAAATTTTGTATGGGACACTCTTGACCCCGGGCTCCGACCTCTTCTTAAAACCGTCTACGGTTTAAGTTAGGGTACCATGAGATAGTATACCAAATTTGGTGGTTCTAAATTAAAAACTGTAGATTTTACGAAAACTGCGTGGGGTACATTTGACCCCGGGCCCCGACCCCTTCCAAAAGCAGTCTACGGTCTCGCTTAAAGTACCATGAGATAGTATACCAAATTTGGTGGTTCTAAATTGAAAACCGTATATTTGTATAGTGGACATACAAACAAGCAAACAATTTTATATATACAGATAAAAGTGAAAATTTTATATTGCTCCTTACTGCAGTTTTAACAAAGGAACTTTTGCATTGGTACTGCAGCGCGGACTATTGTCAAAGAAGAACGATGCAGGACTTGAAGTTTAAAACTTGGCGAATGTGAGAAAGTTAAATGTTAATAGTCTGTCGGTATTTTGTCCTGTCGGTGTTTTGACCCAGACCCATGTGCAGTATATAAAGGAGTGTAGTACGATGTCGGCTATCACGTAGCAGTGCCAGAGTCGCAGGTGAAACAGCTGTTGTGGAGTAATTGTGGACAATATCAGATCTCAGTGACCTCAAAAAAGGCATGATCATTCGGGCGCATCCTGTAGGAGATTCAGTAATCAGAACGGCAGAAATAGTAGGTGAAACACGAGGAATTGTATAAAAGATTTTGGCTACCTATCAAAAAAGGACACGGCGTTGCTTCCGAACGTGCAAATTGTGGACGCCATGCGAAGATATCTGATAGGGATAGGCGAACGTTGGCACGGATTGAAGAACGGAAGCACAAGACTGCGATATCGCAAATAGCTATACACAGTTGTTAAACACCAGTCGGGATGACATCTCTTTCCTCGTTACAGTGTGTCGGAAACTCCATCGTGCCGGTATTTATGTCCGTGCTGCAATTCACAAACCTCTGATTACCGACATCAATGCAACAAAACGTGTAAGGTAGTGCAAAGTACATAAAAACTGGGATGCTAAAGACTGGCAACGTGTCATCTGGTCTGATAAATCGTGCTTCAAATTTTTTTACACAACTGGTGTGGCGAAATTCTGCAGAAGCGCAGCACCCTGACTGTTTGGTTCCAACTGTGAAGCATGGAGGTGGATCCCTGATGCTATTGAGTGCCACATCATAGCATTTTATGGGCCGTGTCACATCTGCAACGCACGAATCCATCCTTGGTAATCACGTATGTTTCAGGCATTGTTCCCTAACGACCATCTCTGGTTTCAAGCAGATAATGCACCCGTGCATTGGGCGGAACGTGCCAGTTGTGGTTTACAGAGCATCAGGATAAAGTACGGCAGCTACTCTGGCCACCTTAATCACCAGACCTTAATATTATTGAACATTTGTGGAAATGTCTGAAGCAAAAAGTCAGATGAAACTTTCCTCCTCCAACATCACTGGCACACTTAGGACATATTTTACAAGAAGAATTGTCCAAATTCTACTATATGTGCATGACTTGTATAAGTCTACTAGAAATCGAATTGTTTCTGTTCTGAAAACCCGAGATGTGCCTACAAGTTATTAATAAAAATTCCGCAGAAACAGTAATAAGTGTTTCCATTATTTTGATAAGCCTCTGCACATTGTAGCTCATAAGCGCATGGGCTAATTTTGATCTCTTATTAGCAGCTGCTGTTGACAGATATCGCGAATAAAAGGTTTTGTTCACTAGTAATAAAAAAAATTGTTCAATATATGTAGTTGAGTCATATCTTACGCGGGGTGTTAGGTTTGTGTAATCAGAACTACCTTTGGAAATTCATTAAATGACCCATTAAGTACAGTATGCATGATTTCGTATAAATGACCCACGGGCGAGATCATTATGACAATGTCTGTCTCCATGAGCGGACGTATTCCGTGGCAAGCAGCAGTGATGTCACCGACTAACGCGGAATGTACACTCACGGACAATGAAATTTGCGCACCAAGAAGGAATCATCGGATTGAACTGAAATTTTATGGACGCAATGATACAGATGAATGATACACATGATGGCAACAACAGAGCTGCAGGACAATTGCAGAGGGATCTGTGGTACGCAGTCCTGTCATCTTCAATAGCGCGTTGCACCGCCTCGTGCGGCGATACCTGCTGCAATACGGTCCAGCATGGAGGCGAACAGACGCCTGATGATGATTTGCGGCAGACTGACCCACACGTATTGGACGGTGTGTTCCAAATCCCGGATAGTGCGGCACGGCGGCAACTGACGTTTCAACTGGTCCCACAAATGCTCGATAGGGGACATGTCCGCGGAGCAGCCAGGCCATGGAAGTGTCTGGACATGACGTAGGCAATCCTGGGCAACTCCAGCCGTGTGCGGGCGGGCATTATCCTGCTGGTATAGCGCGCCTGGAATCCCGGGCAGGAATGGGAGGTTTGGGGAATGATTATATCAACCACATACCACTCGTCAATGATCCACGTATCACTCCTAGAGCTCATCGGCTATCGTAGGCAATGGCTCCCCAGACAATAATGCCTGCAGTGGGGGAGGTGTGGCGCTCGATAGCGAGGTTGGGATTGTGCCGTTGACCCCGGGACCTCCACACCCGGACACGATGATAATCATTCCCCAAACCAAAGTGGCACTCATCGCTAAACACCACACGTCACCATTCCGTGGCGTTCCACGTTGCTCTGGCGTTACACCACTGCACACGGAGCAGGAGATGTTCCTGTGTTAATGGAAACACACGTAAGGGGCGCTGGGACCGCAGATTCGCTTCCGCGAGGCGTCGGGAAATGGTTCGTCGGCAAACAGGAGCCACTACGTTTGCCTGTTCCTGGTCCCCGTGGGATCCGTTCAAGCCTGACGCACGATCCGTCGATCCTCTCTACGGGTGGTCCGCCCGGAGCCGCTCCGCCGGGTAGCGCTGCCTTCACTGGTCCACTGCTCCCAACACAGTCGGACGGTATGGTCAGAACGATCCACGTCGCGGGCTATACGGCACGCCAACCACCCTGCTGTTTTCAACCCGATGATCAGGCCTCTCTCAAAGTCCGCAAGTGGTGTAAATTGACGTCTCTGGCGTCTAACCGGCATTTTTTGTCACTCTGAGGATCAAGTCCGTAAGTTGTGTAAATTGACGTCTCTGGCGTCTAACCGGCATTTTTGCCACTCTGTACTCTAGCTTGCGTCGGCCTGTGCTTTTCGCTTTCATGGGGCATCGACAACACGCAGGTTTATAAGGCTGTCGGTTCGTGCTTGGAGCACCACCAGAGGGTGTGCGGTCATGCGCAATCGAACCAAACGCGGATCATTTACATACCACCACGCACTCTAACTGTTTGCAAAGTTACATAGTTGCAGCATGTTTTCTTCTAGGTACGCAAATTTCATTGTCCGTGAGTGTATGTATGTCAGGGCATATGAATTCGTCAGTACGAAATACATGCAACGGGGAAAGGGAAGGACTTGCCGGAGTTTGAACAGGGAATGATTACCGGTGTAAGGAAGGACGTCTCTCAACCGCAGGCATGTTTGACTGCTTGAGGGCCGCCGTAGTAAATGTGTAGTAGGAATGGTTCGAATAGGGACAAAAATCCCCTCATCCTGCCGAAAAAGGATACCCCCACTGGCTGAAAGTTGAGGTAAACACCGATTGGAATGTGCTGTCCAGATAATAGACAGCTAACGATCCCTCAGTTAACACCAACGACAACCATGGCTCCTAGAGAAATGTTTCCAGGCATACTGTCCAGCGGTTTCTCTTGTTGATTGGCCTACAGGGTCGGCGACCCATGTGTTCCTGTTGTCCGACCGTCATAGGCAGCTCCTCCTGAAGTGGGTACGGGAGTACCATGACTGGACGCTGGACGACTAAAAGAGCCTGGTTTGAAGTCCAGGTTCTATCTCAGACATGCCGTTCATCCGGTATGTCTGAGCTGGAACCTGGACTTCAAACGGTTCCGGATTCAGGTGCCGCGTGTGTTAACAGCTGCAATTCTGCACGGTTGAACGGAAACAGGGCGGCGGTACCCCACATAGGGATTGTTCTCATGGACATCATTCATCCCATTCCCGCTGAATACAACCTCACCCCAGACCCTACGTAGGCACTGTTCCGGACCAACTGTTGTCCGATTTGGTGACTGGGCAGCCGGATAGCAATGGACTCTGACAGCAAGACAACGCTCCGTGACACAAGACCTGCTTTTTGCCGGAACAGTTAGAGGATCATGGGCACCAAATTCTTGAAATGTGAATGCTGTCGAGCCTTTTTTGAATGCAGTGCAATACGGCATTCACCGCTCCAAACCATTGCCCCGCTCTGTCTTTGAACTACGGGACATGCCGGTATGTGGAGTACATAAAAACATCTTCTGTGATCTAGAGGAGTCAGTGCCAAGCCGGGCGCAAGATGCTGATCTGCGAAAGACGGTCCAACACGCTGTTAGGTAGGTGGTCACAATGTTATGGTTCATGAGTGCACGTACACGTATGTATGCAGAAATGTACAGTATCTCTCTATTCTAAAAAAAAGTAACTGCCGCCGCGCCTGCTGCTGATTTAGAAATTTCGCGACACTCTTGCTTTCCTAGCTCGCAGCGCAAAACGTATTGAACACAAAAATACGAAATTTACATCGCTTGTAGAGAATTGTTTGTAGAACACGCTGAAATAAACCGTTTTTCGATTCTGGCGACACTTCAAGAGCTATTCTATTTCAAAGTTAAGGTAAGCAAAAAAGTGCTATCAGGTCGCGTTCCGGACACACTAACAGCAACAGAACCACGAAACGTTGCAGGCATGTAGTGCCATGACCGAATTTTTGCACCTCATCGCCCTTTTTTTTTTTAATCTCGATTTAGTTTATGATAAATTAAATTTCTAAATTTCACAAAATTCTCTATTTCGCGATGGGATCCATTTAACAAAACGGATATATGGCAAACTATAAATCATAACGCTTTGCAATTTTTACAGCATAAACTAAAAACTATCATCCCTTTTTTACAAATTTTTTTTTTAAGAAAAAGTCGTTTTCTGATTTTTAAGCATTTTTTAAAGACGCAAAGGAAAAGAAACGAACGACTCGTCTGTCTTCACGATAACCACAGAGAAACGTTCTGGTCCCGTGACCTGCTGCCGTGGTGATGCAGAGAATTTGTTATGCATATGGTTTTTTGGTAAAGCTATTTCAGTTGTTTAACGGTTTAGCATAACGGTTTACGGAAATGCTTTTTAGACCGCTCTTGTTTTTTTTAGTGGTAAATTTAGTAAGTGCTATAAGTTCAAACGACAAAAGTTCGACCTTCCGAAAATTAGCGACAGTAAAAAAACTCTGAAACTTCGGAATAACAAGCCTTATTTGCTAAGACATGCAATAAAAATTGAAATTTATATTAATTTTCTAGTTTTTATTTCATGTGATATACTCGGAGATCGGGCTGCAGGGCTCGAGCGCTACTCTGTAAACGGGTGTAGCGAGCATAGAGGCGCAGCCCCTAGTCTAATAAAGAAAAAATATGTAAACGTAATTTTGAAACATGTAAAACACCCGCGCTGTAGCCCGAGTGATCAGAGGCTTAGGTTTCTGACTAGTTTTCCAACATGAGTCCGGGTTAGAATCCTGATGTGTCATGTCCTGGTGCCCTATAGCTCCTGGAAGCTAGTGTCCCTAAATTAGGGATGTGTGACTGCTTGTGGCCCTTAGAGTTGCTAATGGTGGTAGTAAAGCCCAGGAACCACATGAAATATGTGAGGCTATTTTTAAGTACATGAAAGAGCGAGACAGGGAGACGAAAGAATGATTGATTATTATGATTCATCTCGAGCGGTTGATAGACTCATCTGCGCCTTGTTGTTTTTCCTTAGAAAAACATGATGAACGCAACTACTGTTGCTGTCTTTTGAACTGCTCGAACATTTCTTGGTACGGTTCGTAAACCTACGTAGCTGCCTATGATTTTGAGGTTTTTTTTACGTAAAGAGATCATATTCAAAAATTAAATGAAGTGTTTCGCTGCTTAAAAATTGCAACTCTCCATCAAAGTTTTGAAAATTCTAACTTGCTGACTCTTCATGTTTGTCGTTCTCACCTTCTTCTTTCGTAGACCATTTTTATCAATTCAATAAGTCTCTGATAGTCAATGCTTACCTTCAGTAAATTTTTCAGTTTCTTCCTCAAGGATGTCGACGATGCCAGGCCACCTGAACAATGCATTTCATTTCTTGTCAATGGTCTGGAAATCCTTAGAAATCATTAGCACATTCGTTGCATGTGTTTTCCAAAACACGCACTGATCGTTTCAAGCATGGTTGTATCCATTACCTGTTTATTTATTTATTTATTTATTGTCGAGTACATGGTATTGAACTCACGTAAGTTAGATGCGCGTATGCTATGGCTCTATTGTATATTTTATTACTATATCTTGATTTCTTTTTCAGTGCATATATATCATATTTGCCTTTGGAATATAAGCATGTTTTTGTGAAAATCCTACCCAATACCACAAAATCCTCAGTATTTGCTTTGTGGTTACTAAGATTTCTATACATATGTGTGTAATAGTGCCTGCATGTGTGCGTAAGCGCCAATAGCTTAGTTTTCAGGTGGGACCAAACAGAAATTGTAACTACGAATAACATACAACAGAAATTTGTATATGATGTTTGTGTAGCTTCTTTTGTTATGAAACCCGTTTCTGCCACACACATTGAACACATTAATTAATCTGAAACCCAGAATGCCCAGAAGCTACATAAAGAAGATGGATAAATGAAATTCGACAGCTTATTGGCACAACAAGGAAAAACAGAAATTGTAACTACAAATAACATGCAACAGAAATTTGCATATGATGTTTGTGTAGTTTTTTTTGTTATGTAACCCGTTTTAACCACACACATTCAACACATAAATTAATCTGAAACCCAGAATGCCCAAAAGCTACGTAAGAGATGGATAAATTAAATTCGACAGCTTATTGGTACAATAAGGAAATTTCTTTGTTGTTCCCCCGCGCCGTTTGGCCATTTGTGTCCTATGTGTCACGAAATCCCAGCGATCAACCTATCGGTCATCAAGAAGGAAAAAAACACCCATAACACAGAGCTCGGGAAGAAACTTAGGGAAATGACTGTCCAGAGTGAATGTGTGCTGCAGAGGATGAATGAATGTAGTTTTCATTTCATACTGTTCCATGCTGTACATATATGTACGTTGTAATCTAACATTCAATGCAAAATTTCAGTGTTACTTCTATTAATTTCCCTTTTTCTGCTGTAAATCCTCAGCGTTTTTTCTATTTTCACTATATACAACGCATCCCGAAATTCAACAAAATAATATAGTCGTCGCAAAAATCTTTGTAGTGCCTCATAAACACTGAAATGGCATAAGCAGATTTCCAGGAGAGCCAACCCCCCCCGGTCTCGCTCCCTCATATGCATGTGTGTCATTGTATATAAAATACCTCAGATGTCGGTTGGACCGCACTCCAAGATACGGCAAAGTTAACAGCGTCTCGCGCCGATGTGCGTAGTTGTGCGGAGTTTCGGCGATCTGTATTATCAGGCGCTGCTCTTTCGAGGTACCGGTTGCCCGATAGGGAGCGGTAAGCGGCAGCAGCTTCTTCGCAGACAATATGTGGCAATCACCATTGACGTCACACAGCGACATGCGTGTGCTGCGTGCCCTGACCCCGATCCGGGCTCAGATTTTGCAATTTTTCGCGTCGACTGCTCGTTATCAACGCTTTTCACTCCGTCCCTCCCCAGCCTCGTCAGCCACAGCCAAATCAGCCATTTTAGAAGCTCGGACTCTGAAGAAATTGTTCCGGTAATGTGCATTATCCATCGTATGCCGCTTTCTTACTGTCAAGATGCTTCACGTACACATCCCTTTCACTAAAACAGAAAGTTGCTTTACCACTGAATTAATCACGCTGCCTCAGGAACCAGCGCTATACTCTTTACATTCACTCTTTAAAACACAAGAGAACAAATGAAATTCTCCTCAGCTATGCTGTTGGTTTAAATTTTGTTTTAAAGCAACCTTACTTAACTGATAAACTCATACCAGGGCCGCCGGCTATGGGCATGCTCGGTTGCTTAAGCTTGCCCTGATTTCTCAGGGACAACCAAAATTATCTTTTGGCAACAATTTATAAGTATTTTTTTTTTTACCGGAGGTTTAAAAATTATTTATTGGACTTGTTTGACAGATCATCATCATCATTGTCAACCATTATCAATCCACTGCTGGACGAATGTCTCCCCAAGTTTCCTCCAAAACAGTCTGCCTTGTGCCAGTCTCCTCCATGTCACTCCCCGTTTGACAGATACAGTTACATATATATTGAACATACACTATACTGACAAAAGTCACCGGACACCTAGAAGAGAAACACAACATAGCATTTATTGACATACATTAGTACGGTGTCGGTCCACCTTTGGCCTTAATGCATGCACCGACCCTTCGAGACATGCTTTTCACAAGGTTTTGGAACACAGCGGTAGGTATGCGCTTCCATTCAGTACATAATGCTGCCGCTAACTGTTGCTTAGTAGTAGGCCTTGGTTCAAAACTTCTTATGCGGCGCTCTAATTCATCCCATAGGAGCTGTATAGGATTAAGATCAGGGCTCTGTGCTGGCAGTCCATACACGATACGGAATTATCTTCAAACCACACCGTAACAGTCCTTGCTTCATAGCTCGGTGCATTATCCTGCTGGTACCAACAAAGCTCGGTTCCTTAGTATTACCACAGAGTTGGTAGGGCATGTGCAGAATATCGAGGTGGATGTGCTGGTTTTAACTGGTTTGTCCATGATAACCAATGGGCCGGGACCATACCACGAAAAAAACCCACACGAGTACACTGCCAGCTCCAAATTTGACCGTAGGAACAGTACTATGTGGTAAATAGCGTTCCCCCGGCTGCTGCCATACCCACACACTGCCATCAGACTGATGGATCGTGTATCTGGATTCATCAGTCCATAGGACCCGTTTCAATTGATCTACGGTCCACGATAAATATTCTTTACGCCATGTTAAACGACGAGTAGCATTCCGAGTGGAGATGAAAGCCTTATGAGCAGCAGCACGACCACGGTAAACCATGGAATGAAGTTCTCTGCAAATGGTACGTGTACATACCGAGGTTCCAGTAATTTTACTCACCTGTACACTGAGGTCTTGTGCATTTCTCCGTCGATTAGCTGTAACGACTCTCCTGAGGCTTCGACGTCTTCTATCACTGATTTTCTTTGGTCTGCCAGTACGTTTTGCTGCTTCAGGCACGCCCTGTGTGTTTCACTTATTCAGTACATCCAAAACAGTTGACTTGGATATGTTTCAGCGCCTCTCGGTTTTTCTTATGGACAACCCACTAATATAACACCCAACAAACTTTCATTTCTCAAAGTCAGTTCTCTCCCGCCGCGACATTTTCACTCAACATCACAGTGCGATATGATCGCTGTCAGCCGCAGGCTTGTTTTTATACCGTTTGCAGCTGTACCGCGCATCTTAACAACGCAGCGGATCCGTTCATTTGCTTTTGAACGGATGTCGGGTGACTTTTGTCAATATAGTGTATATTGGACTTGGTTGACTGATGTATACAGTACAGACATTCTGTGTTTCAACGACAGCAATGTACATAGGCGAACAAGAAACTGAGCGAATAAAACCCCGAACGACATACACAACATCCATGCCTTACCCGGAATTTCAATCGGAAGCCATCGCTTAGACCACTGAGCTACCGGGTCGGCATAAGTAATTAGAACTCGTGGAATAAGATGTTTCTGTCAGTTAACATCAGCCATAGATTACTAAAAAATAAAAATGTATCTATATTCAACACACACTTTTTGAAACAGTATATTCAGCCCCATAAGCGGTCTATGCGCTGGCTTATGACCATTTGTCCGAGATGGATCCGGGTTCGAATCCCGTGAGGCATGGTTGCTGTGCTTGTCTTAAGGCACTGGCTCGCTCCTTTGCCTGAAACCAGAGGCCTCAAATTAGGGACGGTCTATTGCTTATACACTGAGTGGCTACTTTATTATGACCACCCCCAGTACTTCGTTGGGTCGCCTTTTGCCTTTAATACTGCGTCGATTCGTCGTGGCATGGACTCCACGAGATGTTGATAGGTGGTTTGTGGGATCTGAGACCATGCTTGATGAATAGCACTTTCCAGGAGTGTGAGATTACAGAGTTGTGGATCCAGCTATCTGATGGCTCGTTCAACTTCATCCCACAAATTCTCAATGGAGTTGAGATCTGGAGATTGTGGGGGCCACCTAAGCAAAGTAAACAAACCGGCATGTTCCTGAAACCAGTCCTGTACAATCCGAGCACTATGGCAGGACGCATTATCTTGTTGAAAGTAGCTATCGCCATTGGCATAAACCATCCACATTACAGGATGCAATTGGTCCGCAACGATGTTTAGATATGATGAACCAGTCAAACGTTGACCAACACAAATTAAAGTGTCCAAAGCATGCCAGGAAAACATTTCCCCAATCATAACGTTGCATCCACCTGCTTCAAGGGTTGTAGCAGTGTATTTGGGGTCCATGCTTTCGTGCTGTTTCCGCCAAATTCTCACTCGGCCATCGGCATGGTGCAACTGAAAACGTGATTCATCGGACCACATAATTTGTTTCCAATTATCGATTGTCCAATCTTTGTGCTCCTGTGCGAACTGGAGACGTTTTCTTTTGTTAACTGCAGACAGCAAAGGTGTTCGAACAGGCCTTCGGCTGCCATATCCCATCCGATGCAGTGTACAGCGAACAGTGCGCGCAGAGATCATTTGATGGGATCCTTGATTAAGATGGTCTGTAATTTGCTGCACTGTTGCCCTTCTGTTGTCTGTTACCAGTCTGGACATTCTCCGTTCCGCCCGAGCAGTCACTAATCGATGACGACCACAGGTTGCACGTAGAGAACCAGTTTTTTGGCTGACAGTCCAGCCTTTAAACACCTTAACAACAGCTGCTCTGGAACATTTCACGAATGCGGTGGTTTCGGTGATACTCGCTTCATGGCTCCGAGCTCCAACAATCATCTCACGTTGAAAGTCCGTCAAATCGCATTTTTTATCCATCTCGTTACCCAAAAATCACGTCTACTATTGTCGCAAGTATGATCATGAGTAGAGGATTTTAGGAAGGGAGTGTCTGACCCCAGGTCTTAAAAAACCCTTAGAAATAGGAAACTAGGAGATTTGGGCTAGAGCGCCCGATAGGAAAGTGACACGGAAGCGAAGTAGAAAGGGGGAGGAAGACGCCCTTATTTATTACCGGGGGGCCAGTACCCGGGGTCCGACAGCTTAACGTGCCCATCCGACGCATCGCGGGTATTTAGTGGATCGAGCGTTCGTACCTGCCTGGGATCGAACCTGAGGCCCTTCCCGTGGCAGTCACGAACGTTGCCCACTCGGCCACCCGCGGCCCTATACTGTCGCAAGCACTAAGTTTTCCCTTTTTTATACTAGCCTCGCCCTCTGGCGGCAACAGCGTGCAGCCATAGCTCATTTGATTAAAACTGTCAGGTGGTCATAATAAAGTGGCCACTCAGTGTATATCCCAATGAGTTACTCACGATAATTGTTAAACACACACACACACAAATCTCACAGTCATGAATATTGAATGAAAAACAAGTACTATTTCAAAATTATTCAAAAGTTTACTACTAGCGATTGATAATAACACATTTTTATTTATTTTTCTTATTTATTTATTTTAAAGAAAATTTGTTTATAAACTCCAGTTTTTTTTTTTTCGAGCATACTCTGAGACTAACAAATCTCTGCGCCTGTGACTCGTTCGTGAAAGAAATATGTCCGAACCTTCAAGAAAAAGATGATGTATCTATGAAAATATAGTAAGACTGAATGAAGAGCTAAACTTTTTGATTGTTCCACTGAAAAAAAAAAAAGAAATTAGGCAGAGAGAAAGACGAAGAAAGGATAATAATAATATTAAGGGTCGCCCAAATGAAAGGGAAACTCGTGTAATAGCGTCGTTGTATAATTTCACAGAGCCATGCATTTGCGCCGGAGAGGGCGTGTCATGTCAGGAAGCACGCTGTTATCGGTGGCACGTGTCAGTGTGCTGTTTGCACGTGCGGCGGCAAGTTGACTACGTAGGGTTGTGACACGGATTCGTCCAAAATTGCCCAGCGGGCAGTTATGTAGTTTTCGACAGCAGAAGTTGTCAGTGGAGCCGAAATTTATCGTCGTGTGAAGGATGTGTATGGGAATGAGTGTCAGTCACGGTGTACAGTGTTCCCCTGGAGTAGTGAATTTCGTAAAAGACGGGTGAGCATGGAGAACATGCTGAGACCTCGATAAGCACACGTGACCATTCCCATGGAATCGATTGCTGCCGTGGACAACCTTGTGAAGGAGAATCGCCGAATCGCCACCCGCGAGCTTGCGGGAACATTGTCAGAGAGTAAGGGAACTGTTAACACCTTTCTCCATCGCCGATTGGGATACAGCAAGGTTTGCTTCCGCTGGCAGGTCCTCGATCCCCCCCTCCTATAACCCCGATCTGTCGCCCTGCGACTACCACACCTTCAGGCCACTGGAAAAGTTCTCAAGAGCCGCCGGTTCGCTAACGATGCTGAAGTCCGGGACGCCGATGAAGACTGGTTCCACAGTCAACCATGGACGTTCTTCGCTCAGGGTATCCACAAAATCGTGCCGCGCTGGGACACCTACTTGAACCGCCAAGGAGACTATATGAAGCGGGTATGTAGCCCATGTGTCACTCTTACTTCCTGTATGTTCACATATTTCAACAAACGCTTACGGCAAAATCCGACAGTTTCAGTTTCATTTGGGCGACCCTTATAATGATAATAACCAAATCGAAGATACACTGCTGGCCACCCAAAATGCAACACCAAGAAGGAAGCATCCGATTGGCCTGAAATTCGCAGCATGTGTCGCCCGCGAGAGGACGTGCAAACGATTAGCATTGCAGGGCATATGCAAATCATGTGCGCCCGTCACGCCACCGAGAAGCACTATAAGAAGGGTGCACAGAAGGCGGGGTGTAAGTAGTGGAAGTGTGTTGTGCTACCGGACCGGTGCGTGGGAAGCTTCCTGATGCCTCGTCGCAGAATACGGCAGTCATTCCAGCACGTTTCGGAGTTCGACAGAGGACGAATAGTGGCTTATCGCGACAGCGGTGGTTTATCGTACCGAGACATTGGCGCCCGTGTGGGACGAAATCCAGCCACAGTGAGGCGAGTATGGATTCGGTGGGTGCAGGAGGGACGGACGTTTGTGATGTGGCGTGAGCGATTGCTGCAGCCGCGGCACACCACCAAATAGAGGGCCAGCATGTTGTGCGGCGGGCATTGACGACTCGCACCGCCACATCACGAACGTTAGCGCAGGAATTAGGGTGTGTTGCGCAACAACCTGTGTCAGCACGTACCGTTCGACGTCGTCTGCAGGAGCGGGGACTTGTCGCACGGCGCCCATTGCTCCGATTACCATTGACGTTACACCACCGGCGAGTACGGCGGAAGTGGGCCGTTGAACGCCGCACCAGGACTACGGAATGGCACGACGTTGTCTTCTCCGACTAATCCCGCTTCTGCCTGCAGCACCACGATGGTTGGATCCACGGGTGGCGGCACCGCGGCGAGAGACTGTATAATGCCTGCATTATGCATCGCCATACCGGTCCGTCGCCTGGCGTTATGGTTTGGGGCGCAATTGGATATGACACCCGCACCCCTCTGGTACGCATCACCGGTACACTCAACAGCCACCGCTACATCTCCGACGTTTTGGAGCCTGTAGTCCTCCCTTACCTGTAGGACCTGCCAGCGGCCACGTTTCAAAAGGACAATGTGCGCCCGCACGTGGCACGCATCGTGCAACAATTCTTCACGGCCCACCAGGTGTCACTGCTGCCGTGGTCCGCCTGTTCTCCCGACATGTCGCCCATCGGACACGTCTGGTCGCTGATCGGCAACCGAGTGGCCCGGCAAGCACCACCCGCGGCTACGCGTGATGAACTGTGGCAACGTGTGGAAGCAGCCTGGACTGATATACCCCAAGCCCACATCCAAAGCCTCTTTCGTTCGATGCCACGGCGTGTAGCGGCCGTTATTGCCAGCCATGGGGGCCACACGAACTATTGATGTCTGCGTGTTCCGCAAGTCGCACGGGCCTGTAAGCTCAATCGTTTCATCTTTGTATCTGTTGTTATGTGTCCAGTAAATCTGGCTTTGCTATCTCGTGTCCTTCTTGGTGTTGCATTTTGGGTGGTTAGTAGTTTATGTTGACATGGAATTCTGCGGGTGAAAAGTTCACACTTAAAGAAAATTCTGTAGTCAAATTGTTACTCTGTTTTTTTCCTTTCATTTTGCTAGAAATGCATCTTACTTCATGTCGAAGTGTATTCCTAGAAGTATGTTTCCATTGCTTTTCTCCTTAGTGACCCAGTTTTAAAGTCAAATTGTTACTCTGTTTTTTCCTTTCATTTTTTATTTGTTTCATTTTCTGCTTAGAACACGGAGCATTTCGTGCATTCATTATTTCTTTTTTCAAGAAAACTGAAAATCATGGACAGAAAGATACCAATCTGGTAAGCTACAATGAAATAAAAATAATTAATAAAAAATACATTTGTGCTAAATGACAGAAGACAAAATATTGAATTGACTAAATAGGACACATTTTTTAACTTTCATGTCACACCAATACATCCTTAGATTCAAAAAAGAATCTCAGTCAGCTCAAGTTAGTTTTATTACTACTGACGGATGAGAAAAATAACACTGGTCGGCATGAAAATCGGCCCTGACACCATTCCTGCTGATTCTTATGTAAAACGACCTCCTGAAGCCGAATATGACCCCCGTTTTCCCCCATCACCCACCGTTTTTGGGGAGCCCCCACCTAATTTTATCACTTTCCGATAATTTGGAGGGATGAAAAGGATTATTTCAGCCTTTACATTTCTTCTGAGGGGCTACAGAGGTGAAAAGTTATAAAACATGAACATATGTATCAAGGAGGTAGATTTGGGGGGATTCCCCCCCCCAATTGTAAAGAAATCATTACAAATGATTGATTTTTCCGTTTTTTTTGGCAATTTTTTCACTTATTTGCTACATATTCCAGCTTCCAGCCCCTCTCATCCTCCCCCAAAAAACCCGCAAATAATAAAAATATATAGCAACAGTAATAAAAATATATAGCAACAGTTCGGAACATTCACTCTACCACGCTGGCTCTCTCAATACCTCGCGCGAACAGGTTTGCACGGGCTTTGACAAGGTCAAACTTGCATTGCTCTTATCACGATAATCCTTCACTGTAAGCATTATCTTCCCTCATTTGATCTGTAGCGATCGTTGAGTCTACTTGTCGGTGTTCTAAGCGGGGATTCTGTGTGTAGGGGCGAGAAATTACGCCCCTTTATAAATTGTGTGATGGGCTTTTAAATTCCATCGATCATTCCGGATACTAACATTTCTGAATAAATATTTCCATGTGTATTATTTGGAAACGAGTGTAACACGTGGTAATGCACCAGACTAGGTGACATTTCAATGTGCCTGTTTGACAGGTCTATTGTATTCACAGAAGGCACAGCTATTGTTCCTGGCCAGAGGGATATGTAAGCTGCAGGGCACCGTGAGGTGGAGGTCAACGAAGGGATTAGGTGGAGGTCACCGGCAGAAGACACGTGTCAGGAGAGAAAGGTAGTATGGGGGCACCGAGAAGAGCGAGGGGGTCGCCTGCTCTTGGAGGGCTCCGACTAGGGAGAGAGGTAGGAGCCAATCAGAAGGCTAGTGAAGTTAGGGGGAAAACTTCAGGGTAGGAGTGAAAGCAAAAACACACAGTCGACGGGGAGCGAGCGTAGGGAACGGTTGACGACAGCGTGTGCTGTGGACGGTTGTATAGTGCTGGGAGTTAGCACTGGGTAAAGAAAAGTTCGTGATATAACGTGCGAGTTAGAGCACGGGGAAAGCCAGCGTAGTTGGAATCAGACACGTGTGTCTGGAACGACGTACGGAGAAAGCGTTTGGAGAGAACACGTGTTCGGGACGGAACACAAAGCATAGCTTCCGGAACAAAGGAAAAGAGACGAACGGAAGGTTACGACGATTGAGACCTTTCACGTCGGTGATAGAAAAAGAACGGGCAAAGAGTATTGGCAGGAAAGGGTATTCTGGAATAACTAGATACCCGGATCATTTTCACGTGGAACTGCAGTTACAGGAACTCGAGGTCAAGGAACAATAGCTGCCGGAACAATTTACTGTTGATTAAATGTTTTGTTAAGTTTGCAACAAGCCTGAGAGTGAATTCATGCTTGGAATTGTTTTACCATTATTTTTACTTCCCCTCTCCTGAATAGCAGATTTATAGTAAAGCTGGGAGAGAAAGAACGCCGGGCTGTCTTCAACTACCGTTGATAGACAGTCTCTAGACAACGAACCTTATAAATGGTTTTTCTTCCTGCTGTGGGGAAATTTTGATCAGCGCTGGAAGCCAGTGGGCGTTTGGTCGAGTAGCCATTTATTAACATAATGAGCTTCCACCCCCTACACTGTGTTTCCAAGTTGTTTAAATTGTATCAAACGGTAGAAATTTGTTTACACCGGCCTTTCCCAAGTGAATTACAGTACGTGAGTGTAATTTGCGATTAATATAGAGCATTTATTTACTGTTTAATTATGCCACGCGAGTGTATAAATCATCCCGATAGATTCTGCTATGTTAGCGCAACGAAAACCCCATTCTCCGCTTCTTAAAACTGCTTATAAATTTTACTTTTATTGCAAAGTTGGCGACCAGGACAAGAATTGGGCTCCTACAGTTTGCTGCACTACTTGTTACAGTAGCTTGACCAAATGGCTCAAAGGTACCCGTAAATCAACGCCATTTGCTGTGCCCATGGTTTGGCGCGAACCTCGCTGTCATCTCACAGATTGTTACTTTAGTATGACTTCCACCGTCGGGTTATCTAGCAACAAAAGTAAGCATACAATTCAGTATCCTAATATCCCTTCAGCTCTAAGACCTGTTCCTCACAACGAATCATTTCCAATCCCAGTGCCCCCAAAAACCTATACTCTAGAGCCAGAAACGGGTGTGACATATGTACTTTGAGCCACAGCTTGGACCATCACATGATACGCCCACCGATGATGAAGAGTGTTCTGCTGATTCAGCTCATCGAAAACCTCACCTCGTTACTCAGTCGGAATTGAATGATCTCGTCAGGGATTTGGAGTTACCTAAGACTAAATCTCAACTTCTTGGATCTCGACTTCAGCAGTGGAATCTCTTAGAAAAGGGCGTAAAAATCTCTTCTTACAGTACCAGACAGTCAACCCTGCAATTACTTTTTTCGGAAGATGAAGGCTTAGTGTTCTGTCCTAATTCAAATGCATTGATGATAGAACTGAAGATGACATATGACCCAGACAAATGGCGACTGTTTATAGACTCATCAAAGACAAGCTTGAAAGTTGTCCTGTTGGCCAATGGGAATGAGTTACCATCATTTCCGGTTGCATACTCTGTATATATGAAGGAGACGTACGAAAACATCAGCCGAATTCTTGATAAAATATGTTATCATGATTATAATTGAAAACTTTGAGCTGACTTAAAAGTTGTTGCTGTACTCGAGGGCCTGCAATCAGGCTTCACAAAATACTGCTGCTTCCTATGCGAATGGGACAGCCGAGCACGAGACAAACATTACATCGTACGAAAACATCAGCCGAATCCTTGATAAAATATGTTATCATGATTATAATTGGAAACTTTGCGCTAACTTAAAAGTTGTAGCTGTACTCGCGGGCCTGCAATCAGGCTTCACAAAATACTGCTGCTTCCTATGCGAATGGGACAGCCGAGCACGAGACAAACATTACATCGTACGGAACTGGCCTCTGCGAGAAAGTTTTACTCCGGGTCAGAAAAATGTCGATTATGATCCTCTGGTGCTGAAGGAAAATATTTACTTGCCGCCTTTGCCCATCAAACTGGGATTGATCAAACAGTTTGTGAAAGCAATGGACAAGACAGGTGATGCATTTCAATTTTTGAAAAATAAATTTCCTCGTCTTAGTGAGACTAAAATCAAGGAAGGAGTTTTCGTGGGCCCCCAGATTAGACAACTTTTCAAAGATTCGACGTTTATTGAACACCTGAATCGAAAAGAAAAAGAGCTTGGCTTGCATTCCAAAACGTGTGTAAGAACTTTTGGGTAACAACAAAAGTGATGATTATGCCGCTCATGTCGAGGAATTGCTGTCAGCGTACAAGGCCATGGGGTGTACCATGTCTCTTAAAGTGCATTTCCTGCACTCATACCTGGACTTCTTCCCTGAAAATTTAGGAGCAGTTTCCGATGAAAACGGGGAACGATTCCATCAAGACATCAATAAGATCGAGAGGAGATTTTCAGGGAAGTGGAATACGAGCCTGTTACCAGAGTACTGCTGGTGTTTGGTACGAGAAACTTCTACCTCAGGGTACAAAAGGAAAGCAAGCACAAAATGAAGGTACTTATCTTATTTATTTATTATACTTTACATTTGTATTTTACTTTTTATATATTATTCTTTACAGCTAAAATAAATAATCCTTTTCACCCCTCCAAATAAAATTCATGTCCATAACATATTACCAAAAATTGATAAAAAAATCGATCATTTTTAATGATTTCTTTACAATTTGGGGGCAAATCCCCCCAAATCTACATCCTTGCTACAGATGTTCATGTTTTATAACTTTTCACCTCTGTAGCCGCTCAGAAAAAATGTAAAGGCTGAAATAATCCTTTTCATCCCTCCAAATTATCGGAAATGGATAAAATTAGGTGGGGGGGCTCCCCCGAAAACGGTGGGTGATGGGGGAAAACGGGGGTCATATTCGGCTTTAGGAGGTCATTTTACCTAAGAATCAGCAAGAATGGTGTCAGGGCTCGAAAAAAAATTTTTTTTTGCCGACCAGTGTAATTAGTGTGAAATATTGGTGTAAAATGTTTTTGCAAAAAGTGACTTTAGTACGAGCGTAATCTTGTAAACCCCCTCTAATAAAGTAGTTTTGTTCTGTTTTTAATTTCGTTATACGTTATGTGGAAGACTAGGTATACGATCCTGTGCTACTGAAACTCCGCTGACGTTAAAAGGAAATTCTGGTAATTTTAATGTTGATTCAAAATCAGTCGCTGATGAATTCAGCAATTACTTCATTAACATAGGTCATGATTTAGCATCTCAGCAAAACTTACTAATGGTTATGCTTCTTTACACGCCCACAAATACTAATGGTTATGCTTCTTTATCCCAAATTAAGGAAGTTCCTTTTTCAATGTTTCTACGCCCTTTGGAGGATACTGAAACCTATAATATCACTTCATTGTCCCTAAAAAGAAGTGCTGGTTCAGGCAATATTAATAGCAGAGTCATAAAAGACTCAATCTCTATTTTAGTACCACTTATAACACATATTATTAATCTGAGTTTTTATTCAGTTCAGTTTCCTGACAGTCTGAAAATCGCTAAGGTTATTCCTATTTTTAAAAAACGAGATAGGGAATCTACCTGTAATTACAGACCGATATCTTTGTTACCCGTTTTGAGTAAGATTTTTGAAAGGTCTATTCACAGCAGAATGGTTGATTTTTTACACACCCATGGTATGTATGCTCTCTTTGGAACAGTTCGGTTTCCAAAGAAACAGATCTACTGAAATGGCTGTTGCTAAGTTGTCAAACTTCATTTCCGAAGCACTAGATGACAGTTTTTATACTATTTGTGTTTTTATTGATTTTCAAAAAGCTTTCGGCACGGTAAATCATGACATTCTGTTACATAAATTACCCAAATACGGTTTTCGTGGCAAAATTCTTTCCCTCTTAATGAGCTACCTCTCTCATCGCAAACAGTATGTCACTGTAAATAAAATAAACTCCGATCTACTTAATATTTCATGTGGAGTGCCTCAAGGTTCGGTATTGGGACCGTTACTGTGCCTGTTATATATTAATGACCATCCTCTGTGCCTGCAATCAACTCATGCTTTGCTATACGCTGATGACACTGTCATTTTTCAAAAATGTCGTGATTTGTATAAGTTGCAGATAATGATCAATTTGACAGATCTGTGATCTATCAAATTTATCTCATTGGTTATGCTCTAACAAATTATCACTTAATATTCTAAAAATAAAAAAGCCGTATATTTCCAAAACGTTCATAAAAGAGAGGACATAAATAACTTTTCAGTCAGGATTAATGATCTCCCCCTTAAAATTGTGGACAAAGTTCAGTATCTTGGTGTTTGGTTTGATGAATTATTTAACTGGAATACGCATGCTCAATTTTTTTTTAAAAGTTTCCTTACAGGTTGGCTTGCTTGGTAAAATTAAGCATCTCTTCCCTATCAATGTCCTAAAAACATTTTACTATGCTTTTATTTATACCCATCTCTCCTATTGTCTGGAATCTTGGTATTTAAATATAAGTTATGCTTGCTCAAATTACAGAAGAAATCTGTTAGCTATATGCTGAACACAGATTACATGTCTCATTCTAAACCATTATTTCTAAAACTAAATATTCTAAAGATTCATGAAATTTTTACCTTGAAACTAGGTATCACGTTTTTTAAAATAATGCATCTTAAACTGCCTATTTTTCAATCTGACATCAAATATCTGGATTATTCTATCTTCACCAGACCTGTTGCTAACAACAAATTATGTCAGCCGTGTGTTAGACTTAATTATGGTTTAAATAGCATACTGTATAAAGCCATTATCCTATGGAATAATCTCCCAGAGAGCATCAGATCCCTGGAAAATATCAAAAAGTTTTCCTTGTCTCTGCGAAATTACATTGTAAATCACCGTGATCTCCATAACGAATCTCAACCCTATCATTAAATTGTAGTTCCAAGCAGGCTGCTAACAGTGGTGCTTCTGTCATAACCATCTTACTTGCTTTCATATATGCCATATGTTTTATTCTTTTTCTTACATCTGATAGGGGGAATCGCCTTACAACCAGTGTTCAGATTCCTTCTGGTGTATTGCATTTTCATATAACTGTAAGTTTTAAATGTGTGCAATAAATAATTGTATTGTATTGTATAGGACCACCTCTCATCAGCGTCACGACTTTAGAGTTGAGTGATTGCGTGGATTTCAGATTTTTGCAACGACGTCCAAGGCATTCACCATGTGACTGAGATCTTGTGATGGAAGAGCCACGGAAGAAGTGCAAAGTCTTCAGATAACTCATCGAACAGATCCCACATAGTGGAGAGAAGTGTGTGACTCGTTGACCTCCTAGAAGCCATGCAATTGGGATAAATGCACAACATGCTACGATGCACCTGGCCCGAAAATAAACTCAAACAACTCTAAAGATGTTAAACAATTAAGCAATGGAATAGAAGGACCCATTGTAATCCATAAGAAACACGACTGCCAGCAACTTGAGTGGCTTATTAAATGCAGGCGCCCGGAACCATGGCTTCGTGCGGCGCTCGTCACTTTCATACAGCGCTCATCGACTCCATTTTTTTCTCCAGTCTTCGTGCGCAAGGCATCGGTGTCAATCGTATTCGTTTCTTTCTTTCTTCCGGAAAGGCGAGCGACAAGCAGTAATACCCAAGTGTTCCATCGCTTCTCGTAGCTCGTGTACAGATGATCTATTTCCGTCAACTCTGACAGTAAACTAAAACTCACTTGACACCGAACTTGCCCAGCGTCCTCCTTATTAAAATGCATGTTTCTTGTAGCAGCATTGCTTCTGAAAAAGAGCTGCTCCTTTCTTTTCACTTCGGTAAGACCCCAGCATTGGGAAAGGGAGTGATTTGCGGTGTTCGAATGGATCCAATTAAAGGAGCGCTAATAATCAAGCCTTTTAGCTGATACAGTCCCCAGGGCCAATGAACACGCAGCTGCACGTTACCCTCCAGTGTTTGCGTACGCCGAGTCATACAGAGCACGATTCTCGTTGTTTCGGTAAGGTGATGAATGTCGAATTACACTATACTCCGAGTCAACCTAAGAGTGAGCCACTATGAAGGGTACGAAACAGCTACCTCCGCTACGAAAAATAGTCCCTAGCATTTAGAGCGAAAAGCATCAGAATTATTGCTTAGAATCCATTTTTGTTTGCTCAACAGTTTATCAGACGAAACTGCTATCTAAAAAAAATTCTACAAGTTAGAGAGTTTTTAGAAATAAATTTGTTCTGAGGAGTTGCTGAATCAAGAGCTTCGCAGTTTCGGCTTTTATCTGCCCACTTGGGATACAACTCGGACAGGTGGAAGACATTAACAATACAGAGGCAATAAATTAACAATCGGGGAAACTCGAAGGCAGTAGGGGAAGCAGTTTGGCCTCCACCAGACCCCCACTCACAATCCCCACTGCTTGTGAGATGGGTGGGTGGGTGGAGGGATCAGAAAGGAAACAGTAGAAGAGCACATTATCGCGGATGGATACACCGTTCTTGCGTTCCACCACGCGATGTGATAAGGCTCTCTCGCCTATCCCAGTAGTACACTTTTAGGGGGAATTGGAGTATAGTACTTATGCGGGGCGAACTACACTAGTACTCATGGGGGACTTGCTAAAGCACAATGAAAAAACTTTGCATTTCAAACCGTGGCTTTGCTGCTGCAGGGCCTTAAATTTTTCAAACCGTACTTCAGTGGCGGCTTTTTAGGTGAAGTGCCTCTTCACTATTTTACTTAAAATAAAGTTTTATTCAGTAATTTGTATAATATACATATTTTTTTGCCTCTATTTTGTTCCAAAATACTCAAAATTTGATTAGATATCAAATTCACATAGCGCGTTCAATACGGAAAACAAGTCCTCATACGCAAAACAGCGCAAGTGAAGAGCCGAATGAAAACCCTTGGAAGTCTGCAGCTTTCGACCGAGTTGCTATGGTAATCGTAACGTCAACCTCTCCTATCTGGCGCGCAAGTGAAGTGTTTTAGCTTTCGGCACCGAGGCTCTGCAGTTCTTCGTGACTTTCGAAGGAAATCACCGTGATAAGGGACGGTTTACCCAGGTACCTTCCAATCACTAGGTCTTTTTCCTTGCGGTGTTGTGGCACATGCTTTCCGAAAGGGATTTGTTTTTTCGAGGAATATATCGACTCAAGAACTTCTTCGAGTGTTTCATGAAGATAAAGACATTTTTGCAGAAGCTTATAAATTGGTTGCCGGCATTTTAACCATTCCATCTACAAGTGTGTCAGTGGAAAGAAGTTTTTCTTGCTTTAAAAGAATACAAACTTACTCAAGAAACACTATTTCTCAAGACAGACTTGCTTCTTTGGCAAATATTCTATTCAGAAAGATATATTATTGATGCTCAGGAAGAAACAACCGTTCTATGACGACATAATCGACAAATTTGCAGCTTTAAAAGAAAGAATGATTTGATCTAATATACAAAAAATAGGTCAGTCCTCATATAATGATTTTCATTGAAGACAGTAGATATCTTTTCATATTGCTCTTGTAGCTCTTCACCTATTTTTTCAAAAACGAGCCGCCACTGCCGTACTTGTGTTTGAAATACTCTCATTCGGCAGTGGTCTAAGTGACTGTTTCTGATCATTCGTCCGAGACGTGTCCTGGTTCGAATCCCGTTGAGGCATGGATCCTGTGTTTGCTTTCCGGCACTCCCTTTCCTGGAGTCAGTAACCCTAAATTAGGGACTGGCGACTGTTCACAGCCCACTGAGTTGCTCACGGTAGTCGTTGAACCCTTAATAAAAAAAAAAAAAAAAAATACCAGCATCCGTTTGTAAGACCCTGAACATTACATTATTAAAATACAGGAAAATTTCGCTTTTTTAGTTAGTTGTTTACAAATTTCAAACAACTCGTAAGAGGAGAGTACGCATTGGAGCACCGTAAATTGCATTTAAGAACTTAAGCTGCTTGAAAAAGATACTGCAATTGGATATCCTGTCGTTGACTTTTGTGTGTGAAGTTCACAACTGTTAGCGCTCTAAATGTTGCGTCGTCACCTTTTAGTGTGAATTACCGGAAAGCTGTGGATGAACTGACTATTATCCTTCAGAAGGCTAACTACTATCCTTCGAAAGGCTAACTACTGTCCTTCAGCAGGCTTGTTACTATCCTTCAGAAGGTTAACTACTATCCTTCACTGTAAAAACTTTATTATAGTAAGCTGTACCAAAAAGTGGTGCTATACCACATTTGGGGACTAAGGTACAATTTCTTTTTTATTTGATGGGTTTGACGACCACCGTGAGCAACTCAATGGGCTTAAGCAGTCGCTCGTCCCTAATTTAGGCTCACTGGTTCCAGGGAAGGGAAACAGCCAGTGCCGTAAGACAAACACGGCATACAGGCCTCATCGGAAATCAAGCCCGGACCCACTTCTCTCAGTGAGGCGGAAGGGTTTCTCTGTCTTAATTCAGAAAAGGCATCCTAACTGCAGTGTCGCTTGACGAAGAATGCGTAATGCCAGAAGACCATCGCGAGAGACAAATATTGCATGCACTGGAACAGCGACGTACATTCATCACTAGGAAATATGCCGACCTCTTATGAGTAACATTTCCCAAATAAAAGAAGTTGTTTTGCTTCTCGTGATGTACACGTGACAGGAACCTTTTCAAGAAGGAGCCAACGGCAGCGCATATACACGCGTTCAAGGGCAAATGCGATTTCTCAGCCATGCTCCTGGTTTCCGTTTAAAGAGCGTGGTCTATATTTCGGCTTCCAGGAAGTCCTGTCCCCCCCTCCTTTTGTGGAATTTCGACTTGAAACCGGTTACTGCAGCTCGAAACACAATAAAAGACAATTTGCCAGATTTTGAAGGGTCTCTCATGAATTCCTCCTGAATTATAGCTGCACGCGCGCGCACACACACGCGCTCACACTGATACACATACATTATCTCTTGTTATTATTGATATATAGACTGTACAGTGATATTAAAATGCAATCAGCAGACACACAGAGAGTTGAATTTGTTTGCATGCCTACGAGCATAGGCGCAACCAGGAGGAGTGGGGAATGGTCCTCGGGTACGGACCCCCTCTTGAGGTGACATTGAGAACGAATTTAAAGCGATATATAGACTATATTGACAAAAGTCACCGGACACCCTTTCAAAAGCAAATGAACGGATCCGCTGCGTTCTTAAGATGCGCGGTACAGCTGCAAACGGTATAAACACAAGCTTGCAGCTGATCGCGATCATAGGGCCGCTTGTGGCCTAGTGGTCAGCGTTCGTGACTGCCATGGAGATAACCTCAGGTTCGATCCTGGGCAGGCACGAACGCTCGAACTACTGAATAAATGTCGTGCGTCGGATGGGCACGTTAAGCCGTCGGACTCCGGGTACTGGCCCCCGGTAATAAATAAGAGCGTCTTCCTCCCCTTTCTACCTAGCTTCCGTGTGACTTTCCTCCTAGCTTCCTATTTCTAAGGGCTGTTTAAGACCTGGATTCAGACACTCCCTTCCTAAAAATCCTCTGCATATGATCTGATCTGATCGCGATCATATCGTACTGTGAGGTCCAGTAAAAATGTCGCGGCGGGAGAGAACTGACTTTGAGAAAGGAAAGGTTGTTGGGTGTTATATTAGTGGATTGTCCATAAGAGAAACCGAAAGGTGTTTAAGCATACCCAAGTCAACTGTTTTGGATGTACTCAATAAGTGGAAGACATATGGCGTGCCTGAAGCAACAAAACGTATCGGCAGACCAAAGAAAATCAGCGATAGAGGACATCGAAGCTTCGGGAAAGTCGTTACAGCTAATCGACGGAGTACTGCACAAGACCTCAGTATACAGGTGAGTAAAACTGCTGGAACCTCGGTATGTACATGTACCATTTGCTGAGAACTTCATTCCATGGGTTACCGTGGTCGTGCGGCTGCTCATTCCACTCGGAATGCTACTCGTCGTTTAACATGGCGTAAAGAACATTTATGGTGAACCGTAGATCAATGGAAACGGGTCCTATGGACTGATGATTTTAGATACACGATACATCAGTCTGATGGCCGTGTGTGGGCATGGTGGCAGCCGGGGGAACGCTATTTACCACAGTGTACTGTTCCTACGGTCAAGTTTGGAGCTGGCAGTGTACTCGTGTGGGGGTGCTTTTCGTGGTTTGGTCCCGGTTCATTGGTTATCGTGTACAAACCTGTTAACCAGCACGTCTTCCTCGATATTCTGGACAATTATGCCCTACCAACTCTGTGGCAATACTATGGAACCGAGCCTTGTTGGCACCAGCAGGATAATGCACCGAGCCATAAAGCTAGGACTGTTACGGCGTGGTTTGACAATAATTTCGAATCGTGCGTGGACTGGCCAGCACAGAGCCCTGATCTTAATCCCATAGAGCACCAATGGGATGAATTAGAGCGCCGCATAAGAAGTTTGGAACCAAGGCCTACTACTAAGCAACAGTTAGCGGCAGCATTATGTGCTGAATGAAAGCGCACACCTATCGCTGTGTTCCAGAACCTTGTCAAAAGCATGTCTCGGCCAAAGGTGAACCGACACCGTACTGATGTATGTCAATAAATGCTATGTTGCGTTTCTCTTCTAAGTGTCCGGTGACTTTTGTCAATATAGTGTATGTGTACATGAGGATTTCACCTATTAACCAAACCCATGAACCCTCCCTTAAGAAATTCCTGGCTACGCCACTGCCTTCGAGGGATATGTGAGAAGACTTAAACTCGTGAACACAAAGCTGTGCAAATATTTGTGTTTTTCCTCTTCAGAGATGAAATCAGCTTGAAAAATAGAAACCATTAAGCAGCAGTTAAAATCACCCAGAAATCTTGTGACTGTGCCGCTTTGACCTAAAAAGACCCATGAATGGTTTTCATCTCCGGCTTTAAAACTCTTAACTGTATCTAACCGCTGGAACAGCACACAGCTACGCACTACTTATGCTACAGCACTATTATATGAACGGCTAAAATAATTTTCAGCAACAATAACTTCGCATTCCATCAAGAAGAGTATCTCTGGTGGCTGAGCACATTTTGTCGAATTTGCGAGTTCTGTATACTGCCTGTTACATTATCGAACATTTTAGAGTTGAAAAGGAACGTCACATCAGTTGGCTCCACTGCTGATCATGAATCTGAGTGTAGTTCATAGAAGTGGACGCAGTTCCTGTATTCTGAAATTCTGGAATTTCTTGGAACACTGCCAAAAACTTGTGGATAAGATGTCTACGAAAATCGAAATCTTTATGACGTAGGATTATGCTTTATTAGTCGTAGTATCTAAACAATCATTTTCAAAAATATGTAAATGGCTCGTGTTACTTCTTAGATACAGCCCATAAATAT
Organism: Macrothele yani; assembly: GCA_039090855.1. Taxonomy (NCBI): domain Eukaryota; kingdom Metazoa; phylum Arthropoda; class Arachnida; order Araneae; family Macrothelidae; genus Macrothele; species Macrothele yani. The sequence goes on along the minus strand of CM077004.1, from coordinate 107,122,506 downwards.
GAGAGACATATATACACTGAAGTGCCAGAAAAACTGGTACACCAGTCTAATACTTGGTTGATACCCCAAGGGAGCGCAGGACTGCAGAAATACGACGAAGCATGGACTCCACTAGCTTCTGGAAATACTCTGTAGGCAATGCACACCATACTTCCTGCAGAGCGTTCCACAATTCGGGTGTATTGCGAGGTCTCGGATTCCTGTGTTCGGTAGCGCGCTGCATGGCATCCCAAATGTGTTCCATCACGTTTAGATCTGGGGACTTGGGTGGGAATGGCAACACCCCAAACTCAGATGAATGCTCCTCTAACCATAATGTGGCGTCCCGGCACTTGTGTGGAGGTGCATTGTCGTGTTGGAACAGGCCCAACCCATCAGCATTAATGCAGGACATGAACGGGTGTACCTCGTCGGAAAGGATGCGCACATGGCGTTGGGCGGTCACAGACGTTTGTAGACGTACCAGGGGCCCAGTGAAGTCCAGCTAAACACACCCCATACCATTACGGACCCCCCCCCCCCACCAGCCGGTACCTGTTGCGGGATCTATGGCTTCATGGGGTTTGCGCCACACACGAATCCTTCCATCTGACCGATACAGTTGGAAATGCGACTCGTCAGACCAGGCTACTTGTTTCCAGTCCTCAAGTGTCCAGTGGCGGTGTTGCCGTGCCCAAGCGAGGCGCACAGCTCTGTGTCGTGCACCCATCAAGGGGACTCGAGTTAGGCGTCGGCTCCCAAAGCCCATATCGTGCAGGGTACGTTGCACAGTCCGGACGCTGATGCTTGTTGAGGCCCCAGCATTGAATTCCGATTATACCTGCGAGAGTGTTGCACGCCTATCGCGTGAAACGATTCTTGACAGCCGACGATGGTCACGTTCACCACAATGTCTTTTTATGGCCGCACTGGTATCGTAGGTTGGAGGTTTTGCAGGAATTCTTGTAGTCACGGTACACCCTTGCAATGGTCGTCCGTGAAAATCCGAACTTCGTTTCTACCTCCGAAATACCGAACTTCGTTTCTTAAATCCGAACTTCGTTTCTACCTTCGAAAGCCCATCTCACGAGCGCCAACTATGACACCGCGTCGAAAATCGCTTAAATCGTTATTACTTGTCATTCTCATACCGAAAACAGCTCTGACAGCTGGCAAGGTTGTCTATCGCTTTATATACGCACTGTCGGATGCAACCGAGTACGCGCATAGGTGACGTTGCTATGTATTTTGCATAAGCTCGTATGTACCAATTTTTCTGGCTCTTCAGTGTATATATGTATCAATATATTTATACAGTAGAAGACTGCATGGCGAATGAAATTCGAAAGCACGTAGGATTCACGTGGACGAGAATGGCTGAGGACGGCAGTTGTGGAAGAGACATCAATCAGGCAGTGGAATGAAAATGCTTGTTGACGAGGATAGATGTGCATATATGATGAAGATATTTGCATACTAACGAAATCCTACACTGAAAAAATTTCGAGTCAGACAGAACATTACGTGTAAGGGATACAAGAAAAGTCTCGAATGTGAAGTGCATAAGTAGTGCTCATAGCAGGAGCGTGAAAACGATTTCCCTCATGCTACTTTTATTTATTTATTTTTATATTTGTGTGCAACGCTAGATGACTGAAAGACAGCTTATCCAAAGGCAGTTGAGCTGCTGGCAAAGCTGGTTTCGTAAACATCAGCATCACGGTACCAGTATAAGTCATAAAGATATCAAGCGTCTATCTCACTCTCCTTGCTCTCTTTTTGTTCTGCCTTTCTTTTAAATCCAGCTTTGTTTTTGTTTTTTTTTTGTTTTTTTTATTGATGCATTTACACCCAATTACTTGGCTGCAGTCCATTCGCTTCGTGCTATAAATCAGTTTCATTTTTAATATAATAAAACTTTAGCTAAGAAAACACGTATTTAAATTTAAAAAGTGTGGCATTTTTTTCTGTGGTGAAATATTTAGAAACCAATGTAAAATTATTTTGACCTTATAAAAATGCTCTTCAGATACACACACCAGCCACAAAAAAAAAAAAAAAAAAAAAATACGAACCTTTATTTAATATAGAGTTTGGCTACTTTTGCTGCGAATTACAGAAAGTATTCACATAGCATGGATTCTATGATGTGCTTGAGTTCGTTTTTGGCCCAGAAGATAGCCAAACATCGCGCAACTCTATCAGTGTTAACGATGTTGTCAATTTTCTAAATGAAACTAATGTTATCATTTTTTTTACATCGATGCCGAACAGCTCTTTTCAACTGTGACGTACCCACCTCAGAGGTGACGACGCACATGTCAAGACGGCAAAGTTACATAGATAAACTTCGTCGGTGTAGCTTAATTGGGAAAGTATTCAACTCCGACACCGGCAAATGGTTGTTACTCTATACAAGATGCCCCGCACATTTTCAACTGGACAGAGTCAGATGAATGTGGGAACCATGGAAAGTGATGAAGGTTTTCCTCTTTCTCTTCAATTCTTACACTGTGACGTACCTGCCAGCAGAACGCACATGACATAAAGGCAGATAGTAGTCAGAACAAACGTCCGCGTAGCTCAATTGGTAGAGTGACTTATTCCGGAATGAGGGGATCAGGGTTCGAATCCTGGCGTGGACAGAAATGACGGAGAAATTTACTTCGTTTCGTTATAATGGCGCCCGAACTATCCGGTTGACCCGACCGTTCAAAATCTCGCAATGGTGTGATGTTATTTCCACACCGCGAGATAGGAAAAATCAGAGAATCCCTTCTCCAGCGCTTCAAAAAATAAATGTGTGTGACGTTGCATTCCACACACCAGATTGACTGGGAGTTCTCAAGTGCACGTTCTACAGCGGATGGCTGCCTGCAACGATTCATGGTCACGGCTGACCCGTGGGCCATGCCCCCGGCCCTCTTTCGGGGGGGGGAGATGTGACGTACCTGCCAGCAGGACGCATATGACATAAAGGCAGTTAGTAGTCAAAACAAACGTCCGCGTAGCTCAATTGGTAGAGCGACTTATTCCGGAGTGAGGGGATCCGGGTTCGAGCCCCGGCGTGGATAAAAATGACGGAGAAATTTACTTCGTTATAACACGATTCTGGAACGATGCACTGTTGCATTGTCATCCATAAGATGCCATTGCATTCAGGAAAAACGTGTGACATTTAAGGGTTCACTTGGTACAACACTCAGCTTTGATGAAGGTCCTCCTCTTTCTCTTCAATTCTTGCACGATTCTGGAACGATGCTCTGTTGCATTGTCATCCATAAGATGCCATGGCATGCAGGAAAAACGTGTGGTATTTAGGGGTTCACTTGGTACACACTCAGCATTCCCTAGATGCTATCATATCTTCCACTGGTATCAGCAGACCCAGTCCTTTAACATCCAAACATCCTCCATAGCATGGTGCCACCTAGAAATATTTGGCGTGTCGTTTCCATCGCTTCATGAAGTTCTTCACGAAAGATTACGTTGGCTGGCGTATTTTTAGCGCGTCTTTTGTAAAAAAAGATCGTGCTTCTGTTATCGGTTTGTCCGTCGTCCGACTGTACCCACGGTATCTCTGCAACTATTGGTCTAATTTGAAAAATTCTTTTTGCATTCGGAAGCTTGAAATATGCAAATGATGATCCTTCATTTCGTTTTTTTACGATGTACAATTTTGCCGCTAGGGGGCGTAAATGAAGATGATGTCGAATTCAAAATTACGTTTTAATCCACATATTTGCTTCTAAACATCCGATTGAAAAAAATCTTTTATCTTTCGATTCCATTTATGTCGAAGAGTGTTTTAGATATAGTTTCATTTTCAAATTACGCATAGATTTTCCGCTAGGGGGCGTAAAAGTAAATTACATTTCTTCTCCTAAAACTCCGATTTAAAAAATCTTTTTTTCAGCGGATACGTCTCCTAATGAAAAATCTTTTGCATATAATTTCGAATTTTCGGTAAAGAATACTTTGGCCACCTGGGGGCGTAAGTGTTAATTTTTGCTTCTGATGTATTTGCCATAAAATCTGAGCTTCAAAAATATCGATTGAAAAAAATCTTTCGTGGACTGATGCCACTCACATCAATAAACCTTTTCGTAATATTTTCTTCCTAAAATATCTCACAGTTTCTCCGCCAGGGGGCGTAGATGTATATCTTATTTTTGTCAATATCTCTACTTCTAGGAGTCCGATTTGAAAAATTCCTTCTTTGTTGGATAGTATTTTCGGTGTGACATGTTCTTCATATAATTTCAAAAATTTTCAAGTAATTCATAGATTTTGTGCTAGGGGGCGTAAAGGTAAATTGTGTTTCGCCCTATATCTCTGCTTCTAAATCTCCGATTTGAAAAATTCTTTCTGCACGGGATACAGCTCTGATGAGAAATCGTTTCCACAAAATTTCTAATGTTTGTAAAAAAATAGTTTGGCCACCAGGGGGCGTAAATCTTAATTTCCGCTTCTGATGTATTTGCAGCAAAATATAAGCTTCTAAAATCTCGATTAAAAAAAAACGTCGTTTGTAGACCTATACTACTCATGTCGACAAACCTTTTAGGAACATTTTGTTCTTAAAATAGTGCATGGTTTCTATGCCCGGGGGCGTAGATGTATATCTTATTTTTGTCAATATCTCTACTTCTAGGGGTTCAATTTGAAAAATTCCTTTTTTGTTGGATAGTGTTTCCAGTATGCCATGTGTTTCCTATAATTTCAAAATTTTCAAGTAATTCACACTTTCCGCTACGGGGCGTAAAGCTAAATTGCGTTTCACCCTATATCTCTGCTTCTAAATCTCCGATTTGAAAAATTCTTTCTGCACCTAATACAGCTTCTTATGGGAAATCGTTTGCACATAATTTCTAATTTTTGTAAAAAAAATGGTTTGGCCACCAGGGGGGGGTAAACCTTAATTTCCGTTTCTGATGTATTGGCAGCAAAATATGAGCTTCTAAAATCTCGATTGAAAAAAAGTCTTTTGTTGACCGATGCTACTCGTGTTGACAATCCTTTTAGAAACATTTTCTTCTTGAAATAGTGCGTGGTTTCTGCGCCAGGGGACGTAGACGTATATCTTATTTGTGTCAATATCTCTACTTCTAGGAGTCCAATTTGAAAAATTCCTTCTTTGTTGGATAGTATTTTCGGTGTGACATGTTCTTCATATAATTTCAAAAATTTTCAAGTAATTCATAGATTTTGCGCTAGGGGGCGTAAAGGTAAATTGCGTTTCGCCCTATATCTCTGCTTCTAAATCTCCGATTTGAAAAATTCTTTCTGCACGGGATACAGCTCTGATGAGAAATCGTTTCCACAAAATTTCTAATGTTTGTAAAAAAATTGTTTGGCCACCAGGGGGCGTAAATCTTAATTTCCGCTTCTGATGTATTTGCAGCAAAATATAAGCTTCTAAAATCTCGATTAAAAAAAAACGTCGTTTGTAGACCTATACTACTCATGTCGACAAACCTTTTAGGAACATTTTGTTCTTAAAATAGTGCATGGTTTCTATGCCCGGGGGCGTAGATGTATATCTTATTTTTGTCAATATCTCTACTTCTAGGGGTTCAATTTGAAAAATTCCTTTTTTGTTGGATAGTGTTTCCAGTATGCCATGTGTTTCCTATAATTTCAAAATTTTCAAGTAATTCACACTTTCCGCTAGGGGGCGTAAAGCTAAATTGCGTTTCACCCTATATCTCTGCTTCTAAATCTCCGATTTGAAAAATTCTTTCTGCACCTAATACAGCTTCTTATGGGAAATCGTTTGCACATAATTTCTAATTTTTGTAAAAAAAATGGTTTGGCCACCAGGGGGGGGGGGTAAACCTTAATTTCCGTTTCTGATGTATTGGCAGCAAAATATGAGCTTCTAAAATCTCGACTGAAAAAAAGTCTTTTGTTGACCGATGCTACTCGTGTTGACAATCCTTTTAGAAACATTTTCTTCTTGAAATAGTGCATGGTTTCTGCGCCAGGGGACGTAGACGTATATCTTATTTGTGTCAATATCTCTACTTCTAGGAGTCCGATTTGAAAAATTCCTTCTTTGTTGGATAGTGTTTCTAGTGTGACACGTTTTTCCTAAAAATTCAAAATTTTCAAGTAATTCACAGACTTTCCGCTAGGGGGCGTAAAGCTAAATTGCGTTTCCCACTATTTCTCTGCTTCTAAACCTCCAATTCGAAAAATTCCTTCTGCACCGGAAACAGCTCCTGATGGGAAATTGTTTGCACATAATTTTTAATTTTTGTAAAAAAATGGTATGGCCACCAGGTGGCGTAAGTCTTAATTTCCACTTCTGATGTATTTGCAGCAAAATATGAGCTTCTAAAATCTCGATTGAAAAAAAAGTCTTTTGTTGACCGATGCTACTCATGTCGACAAACGTTTTAGGAACACTTTCTTCTTGAAATAATGCATGGTTTCTACGCCAGGGGCGTAGATGTATATCTTATTTTTGTCAATATCTCTACTTCTAGGAGTCCGATTTGAAAAATTCCTTCTTGTTGGATAGTGTTTCCGATGCGAAATGTTTTTCCTATAAATTCAAAATTTTCACGTAAATCATTTAAAACTTTCCGCTAGGGCGCATAAAGGTAAATTGCGTTTTCTGCTCCTAAAACTTCGATTTGAAAAATTCTTCCTGTATCGCATACAAGACCTGATGGAAAATATTTTTCACATAATTTCTAATGTTTTGTAAAGAATGGTTTGGCCACCAGGGGTCATAAGTGTTAATTTCTGATTCTGATGTATTTGTAGCAAAATCTGGGCTCCTGAAAACTCGACAATTTTTTTTCTTGGACCGATACCGCTCATATGGCTTAACCTTTTGAGAATACTTTCTTCCTGAAATAATGCATGGTTTTCCCACCAAGGGACGTAAAGTCACATCTTATTTTTGTCGATAACTCTGTTTCTAAGAGTTCGTAAGCTCAAGATTCCGTTTACACCAATATCTGAGGGATTAAAGACCCGATTGAAAAACTTTTTTCTTCCGTCAGATACTATTGTTTTCCATACCGGTTCCATTGCCTTTGAATAGCTTTGATAAATTTAATTTGCGTCAGAACGGATTCAAAAGACGTGCTTATTACACCCGAAAATTCGGTGTCATCTTTCTTGTTTAAAGTTTAATCGAAGTGTTACATAAATAGTGAATAAATAGCGTCTACTTAATACTGAGCATTAAGTTCACTCATAGCCTGTTTATTTACGTGAACTAGTAGGATTTATAACTTTAACAAATACTAATATGTTTATCACTTCAGTAGCCCCGTATCCAGAAAACAAGGTCCTAAGAAGTTATTCGTACTTCTCTTATTTTCCAGAGCAGATAGGTTTTTGGAAGTTATTTGTATAAGAAATTTAAAATATAATATATCTTGTCGAAAACAGTATATACGAATCGGAATCACATAGCAATGCAATGTCGGAAACGCCATCTTCATGCGGTAGATGGCGTTGTTCGCCGCGACTGCTCATTCGTTCTTTCAGGATACCGTCATTTCTCATTTGTAAACCGCCCGCAGAAATAATAGAATGGCTGAGTTCACGAACACGGAAATGGCTGATATGCACCTCGCAAACGGAGCAGCGGACTGTAATGGACGAGCCGCCGTGCGACTGTACCAGGAGCAGTACCCGATGAGACGAGTTCCAAACCACCAAGTGTTTGCACTGCGGCATCAGAGGTTATGAGACTTGTCAGAGCCATTGAACGAACAACAGGTCCCTTAGTCGCTGCGCCGTGCAATGTGGTTCCAGCACGATGGGGCCCCCGCCCATTTCAGCAATGACGTTCGTCATCACTTAAACATGACATTTGGACATCAGTAGATCGGGCGCTGTGGTCTCGTTCATTGGCCTGCAAGATCGGCGCACTTAACATGCCTTTGATTATTTCTTCTGGGGTTACATCAAAGGACTGGTGTACGACACCCCCGCTGAAAGTGATGAGGACCTTGTAGCACACACCTCTGTAGCTGCTTCGGAAGTACGAGACACGCCAAAATGTACGTAATTTCCAAAACATTACGTACAAAATAATTTCCAAAATGTACGTAATTTCCAAAACATTACGTACAAAATAATTTCAAAAATGTACGTAATTTCCAAAACATACGTACAAATAATTTGGAGTTAAAAACAGCAAAGAGAGGGTAACAGTTTTGGTGGGCGCCGGCATGAACGTAAAGAAAAACAGATTATTGATGATAGGAAAAAGTAAGCAAACTAGATTCTTCAAAGGTGTGAAGTCTTTAGAAGTTGACTATCGTCTTAATAAAAAGGCGTGGATAACAAGCGATATTTTTGAGGAGTGGATTTTAAATTTCAATAAAAAAATGATTATGCAGAAAAGGAAAATTGTTATCTTTGTAGACAATTGCTCGGCCCATCCTAACGTAGCATCAAAACTATCAAATGTGAATTTGATTTTCCATCTCCAAACACAAGTTCAAAATTGCAACCAATGGACCACGGAGTTGTGAAAAATTTGAAAATTCACTATCGGAAACGTATTCTCAGAAGACTTATCCGCGCCTTAGAAAATGAGCAATCTACAGATAAGCTGGTTGATCTGGATTTGTATAGCTGAACTAGCTAACAAGGTGTGGCAAAACGGTGTTTTAGAATCGACAGTAGAAAAATGCTTTGCTGCTTCGGAAGTCCGAGCAGCAAACATTTTGGAATGGAATCACCTCCACGGAATCACCTCAAATCGAATAAGAAAATGTATTGCCACAAGTCGAGCAATGTTGGAAATATTTGCAGACCAAAGGTCTTATCAGGGAAGGAATTTCCCTTCATGAGTTCCTTCACATCGACAAAGCCGTAATTGTTTCAGAATGCCCGACGGAAGAAGACATAGTAAGTTCACTTCAGATGGAACAGACTGACATCGAAGAGGCTGAAGAGAATGACGCAGAAGAGCCCCCTAAGCGTTCTAAAATTAGAAATGTTGGTCGCGTTTAGTACAATACATCGTGTCTTCAATTTGCCGAAAAAGTTCCTGACGATGTATTTCACGTACTTAATAAGTGTGAACACTTTTGTAACGAATCATCATCGAAATTTGTTGTGCAACAAGACATTAGAAAGTTTTTTACACAAATGTAAATGTATTTATGAATACTACATAAATACATATGATGCTTTTCAAAGTATGTTTAACATATTTTTTCTGGTTAGTTCTTGTTTTTAATTATCTGTATGAACATAACTTGTGCATAATGTGATTCATATTCACTTAGGTTATTTATAAGAAAGAGTGCATTGGTCAGATGTGTTTCTAAATACAATATACTACACAATACACATGTATAAAAAAGTTCGTTTCTATGTATAGAGTGTTTTTTTATGGAACCATCGACTTCGTATATGGAGGTCCGACTGTAATTTAAACCTTTGTATTATCTCGCACCTCACTACATTCAGGGACACTGGAATATCTTCACATCTCTGCATTCAAGAACATATGACGCATTAACATTTATTTAACCATCCTTTTGAGTTTCTGTTTTCTTCTGTAAATTTCGCTACTTCTGGATTAAACATTTTCTAACTGAATGGCACATTACTTCCGAGAACAACTTTCACATTTCGACAATGCTTGACGATGTGTCAGAGTAACATAAAATTACAATATCGAATGCAGTAGATACGAAATTTACTTTTTGAGGTAGAGATAGTAGAGATTGATGAACGAGAAAAAGAGGCGGATTGGGGCGACCAAACTAGGCCAGGAACTTTAGTTCAGCAGTTCACTATAAAATCATACGCACATACAGGGGAACATCTTAAAAATTTCTTAACAATTTTTTTTTTTATATTCTGAGTGAAAGAGAACTGTTGAAATATGCGTTGTGAAACAAATTCAATCGAGAACAATTTGTAACAATTTATCGGTGAAAGAATTTTAAAGATCTTCCTATCATTGAATGTAACATCAAACCACGGTCAAGACGGATGTTGTATCCGATTGATTTTTTCCTTTGAAAATTTTTGTTTTAACAGAACAAAACAAAAAAAAGATCACGAGCCTTTTAAGGACCACATTTCCAACTAAATCATGACAAATCATTCCGAAAGTTGAAATGCGTACATGCCACGTAGCAATTTTCTTACGCAATTAATTTTTACATTTATTTGATCACTGATCGCCTACTGCGCAATGGTTTTGGTATCTCATTTAGATAACAAGAGATGTAAATAAACTGTTAGTGCAAAAACAAAACTCCAAGAAACCCTGCATACTTTTTATCTCAAAGCCCTGAAGTCAAATTAGCCCCAAATTACGAATGGTTTTAAGCACGCATCATGGATCGATTGGAGGCGGAAGAGAACCTTTTTTGATCGCATTTACTGACTGCTACTAAAGAGAAAATGAAACCATTCCGGAAAATGCGAGCTGATTGAAAGCAGTAGCGCTGCCTCGGTGGCGCAGTGATCTAAGCGCTGGCTTCTGACCATTCGTCCGAGATGGGTTCGAATCCCAGTGAGGCATGGATGTTGTATTTGTCTAACGGCACTGGCTTTCTCTGTTTCCTGGAACCAGTGGCCTTAAATTAGGGACGAGCGACGGTTTATAGCCCACTGAGTTGCTCACAGTGGTCGTTAACCCCCCTTCCCCCCAAAAAAAGGAAAGAAAGAAGGAATGCAGTAGCCAAGGGTGTAGAAAAGCCTTAGCGCGGCTAAGCCACCTTTTCTGTAGGCTTAGCGGCGCTAAAGCACTTTTCGTGGTTAATTGGAAAGAAAAGCAGGACAAATGAACATATAAAAAGAACACTGATTCATATGAAAGCGTGCTCGTAGCTTAACAGAATGTTCATAGTGTAAAGACCAGATTAAAATCTTCTAGGAGGAAAAGCAACACAGAAAAGTTAAAATGCATGTAGACAGAATGACGTGGCCGCTACGGTGTCGTAGGCTACTCACTATTCTGGATGATGTGACGTACTACACAGGTAAAGCACGTGTCAAGACGACAAACCTGCAGCGATACATTCCGTCCCTGTAGCTTAGTTGGGAGAGCAACTTACTCCGGAGTGAGGGGGCGCGACTTCGATCTCTGTCGCGGACGAATATGTGTTTTTACAGTGGGCCGAGGTTCGAGGCATAGCTAATGTGCTTGTCTTTACAGCACTGTCTTTTTTCCTTCGCTAGAGCCAGTGACCCTAGATTAGGGACGAAAGGCTGCTTATATCACTTAGAGTTCCTCATAGAGGTCTTCAGCCGCCCGCATCAAAAGTGTTTCATGATTGAGAAGGGCATTTCAACTAAACTCTCCATCGGTATCAAACAAAAGTAATCCCATGACTCCTTATGAGTAACGCAAAAGGACGCTCCGGTTTGCGAATGGTCAGTGGCACTGGCTTCTGGCCAGGGTTGTGCAATTACGTGTAAAAAAAGGTTTTCCACGCGACACGTAAATTACGCGTAACAAACGTGTAAAATACGTAGAAAACGTAAAATACGTAAAAAACGCGTAAAATACGTAAGAAAAAAAAACCTTAGCTTTGTGCTGTTAATTAACTTGCTATGTACGAATACCACAAAAAACGTCAAAAACCAATATACCCTTCGGTATTTTTATAGGATCTTATTGGAACAGTGCAAACTGCCACGTCCACGTGACATACCACCCGAATACCACATATACATCAGTATCACGTCATATTCTCCACCCCCACCCACCCCTAGCCTTCATATTCACACGGGAAAATCCGTTTCTTTATGATAATTGGTGTGGGGCTTACTTTAAAATATTATGTTCGGCAAAGGAAGTCAGAAGCCACGCCGCGGTGTAGTTTAAAGTGAAACGAGACGATAGGAACAATCAAAATGAGACGTTGCCTCGCGGCTCGCCTTTGATATCCATGCGCGTGCTGCCGGCTGGCGGCTCCTTCTCTACAGGGATTCACTGCTAGGCAGAAGTTCAACAACATCGGCCACTTCTCGTTGACTCGGCGGTAAAACTATAACTATGCGAACTACACATTTTTTTTCTGTTATTTAAATGCGGGAGGTGAGCGTTCTTAATAAATACCGTTTTTTCCATCCTCACTAGTTGTTGAAGGAGGCTCAACATTCTAATTGAAGACTCTTCCCACTATGAATCGCATCGGTCGACCTCTTCATAATCTTGAGTTCTATTCAATATACATTGTGATTTTTATCGATGCTAGCGCAAGAGTTTATTTTTCTCCATTTTTAAATATACAAGAAAGAACAGATACATTTTAATTTCTAAAAAAATCTTATTAATAGGTGGCTGAGCTGTATGAAAATTCTTAAGAGAATAATGATTTCGTAGTGAAATGTACAAGAAATTTTAAGTTCAAAATGTAATATAATTAAAGTGGTTTTTATGTATTTTGGTCATTGTTGAAATTTTACCGGCTTGGCCGGGCTTTATATATCATCATCATCATTGTCAACCATTATCAATCCACTGCTGGACGAAGGTCTCCCCAAGTTTCCTCCACAACGGTCTGTCTTATGCCAATCTCCTCCATGTTACTCCCGCATACTTTAGAATTTCATCCACCCATCTCCCATGTGGTCTTCTTCTGGGTCTTTCCCTGTCCCTTGGAATCCAATCTAAAATTTCCAATCTAAAATGTTCGGCAAAGGAAGTCAGAAGTAACGCAAAAGGACGCTCCGGTTTGCGAATGGCATTCTCCGCTCCTACAAATATATATATATATATAAGGAAGATAAAATAAGGACCTTAAGAGTTGCTTTGAAACTCTTAAGGTCCTTATTTTATCTTCCTTTATATATATATATATATATATACCCACACATGAAACAAATTTATACCCACATATGAAACAAAATTAGTTTTTTACATCTGCGTAAAAAACTGGTTTTCTACGCCAAGTATATTACGCGTAATTTACGTAAAATACGTAACGAATAAATTACCTTGCCAACCCTGCTTCTGGCTAATCGCTCGAGGTGCGCTCGAGTTACGGGCGAGGCATATGGGTGTGTGTACCCACCCCACGGCGCTGACCATTCTCGGAAATAGTGGCTCCAAATCAGAGTTCGGTTACTACGCCTCTGGATGATGGCAGTGCTCATTATACCCGGAAATTAAAAAAAAAAGGAACGCAAAAGATATCCTCCACTCCCGCCCCATAATCTTAACAAGAGCGGCATATAAGTTACAGGTATTCAGTGTGACTAACACACATTATTCATACTGAATATTTGGAACAGTTCAAAATGACAGAACAGCAACTAAAGGGAAACTTAACATTTTTAGCATCTGACACCCACGAAAATTTTATCTTCCATTTAAAATTGCTCCAATTAAGCAATTTTAATGGAAGTTGAAGAAAATAATTAGTAATAAAACTTAAATAAAAATACTAACTGCGGAAAATAGCAAATCAAATTCTAAATTGCTTTTGAAACTCTTAAGGTCCTTCTTTCTCGATTTGTTTCACCTAACCCGTTCATCGGTGAGGCACTTTTTTTCTTAGAACTACATCAGTGGCAGCAGCATATAAACAAAAATACTTAGAAGAGGGATTTGATGACCCGGCGGAATTCAGAGCTATGAATACTTGATCTAAAATGGCGCAGTTTGTCCAAGCTTTGAAGTCTCAAATTAAATAGTTCGTTCTAAGTGCACAAAGCCTTGGCTTTGATTCTTGTGTCAAAACTGCTGTGGCTCAAGATATATATGCCCAAATGGCGTTTAAGCATATGTTTAATACGGTGGCGGCCAAAGTGTCGACAGGGTCCAAGAAATGTCCGCAGCCACAATGTTAGTCGTTACATCCCCCCCCCCACCCCAAATAGCTATTTGTTTTTCACTTTTTTCTTACTTCAGATTATAGGTGAATTTTGTGAGGTTCGGACAAGTTAGAGGTCTGCACGTGCCCGGGCCGAGTCGGGCCTATGCTCATTTCTAAGTTGGGAAAACGGGCCGGGCCGGGCCTTCAATAATTAATGTAAAACAGACACGGGCCGAGCAGGGTTTTTTTTTTTTTTTTTTTTTTTTTTATGAGCAAAACAATCGCTGTGCGGTGCCTTTCTCGTTTGGAAAACTCGCAACATACAGTAGCAGTATAAGTTTGAATAATTTCCGCTGATGGAAAAAATAGAAGTTTTATGACATTATCCGCTCCTACAAAACAATCGGAGTGGGTCAGCTCCCTTCTTTTTTCAATGTGAATGTGGTCCCTTCTCTCTCTCTCTCTAACTTCCACCCTCCTCTCATGCTTCAAGGCAGGCTATTAACTGCAGCATTTCTAAACCGAGTCACCCGCTAGCAGACGATCTTTTTTATTGTTCTGGTTGGCGGCACTTCGTTCTCTAGATGTGTGAAAAGCTTTTAAGTTGTCTTAAACGACACGGGAGAAATGGGCTGGGAGAAACTTACTTCTGTGTATAAATCTGTGCCGTATTTTCCCCATTTGTACTCTCAGGCAGCCGTTTTCAAAACTTCTGTGACACTGGTTAGCTGGGCAGTCTGTCGTTGTTTTCTCTTAGCATATGCTCAATTCAGTGTTGCTGATAAATATTTTTCGATACTTATTATGGAGTTTAAGAAAGCGAAAGATTTTCAGGAAAAAAATCGCTTCCGGAGGATAGTGCTTGTATAGACAATGTAAATGCGAAAAGCGATATTTGGAAATATTTTAAATTACTGTCCCGTTCTTAAACTAGTCGGCCGGAAAACGTTGTGCAGTTCACTAAATGCAAAAATTTTTGAGTTACGATAGCACAAAATCTGGAACATTGCATCTTAAGCAGCACAACAATTTTTCATTTCACCGTTGTATGTAACATGTAGTACCGCGAGTCACATTCATCTGTAAATTTTTCATCATCTGTCTTTCGAACTTTCGATTTCATGTTTGTCTCCTTGATCACCTGCAACCTCCTGGTTTTCCAGGTCACCCACAATGTATCACCTTTCGGTCAGAACTTTTTTTTTTCATCAATATTGTGTAAAATTTATACTCTATAGTGCTCATCATTCTGGATTGATTTTACTCTCTGTATTACCAGAGATTCATATTGCCTCGCCAGATTTCTACTGCACTTAACTGTTGTCATGCAAACGTTGCACCGATTCCTGTAATTAACGTAGCGCAAGCTGCACACATCTGTTAATTTCTCATCACCTGTCTTTTGAATCTATGTCTGCAAGCTCGAATTCTGTATTATTCCTTGCATCAATACTGTGCAAAATTAATATTGTATAACGCTCTTCAAGCTGAATTGTTCCTATTCTTTGTTTTGTCAGAGACTTTTGTTGCCTCACCAGACACTCGAGTGTAATTAACTGTTTTTTTACTATCATCAATGTACAGAACCGTGTAAATAA
Organism: Macrothele yani; assembly: GCA_039090855.1. NCBI lineage: Eukaryota > Metazoa > Arthropoda > Arachnida > Araneae > Macrothelidae > Macrothele > Macrothele yani. The sequence goes on along the minus strand of CM077004.1, from coordinate 107,107,166 downwards.
GCAGTAGCGTAAGCTACAAGCATCTGTAAATATTTTTTTTGTCATACATCATTTGAGATGATTTATTCAAGCACATCTCCTGTATCTTTCTTCTAATAAATACTGTGTGAAAACAAATGTGACCCCCCCCCACACACGAGAGACATATTGGGTTCCAGCGATATGGTATGCTAGTAGAGATAGGTGCAGTTTATAAAGCCATAAAATCTTTTCACAGTAGAACGATCGGACTCATAATTCTGGTTATATCGTACTTTTCGAATTAACCGCCTCCCCCTCCTTATCCCCAAAGATATTTCCGGGTCCGGCGGTAGGGAATGATGATTTGAAAACCCAGAAAATTTGAAAGGCATGGAAATTATCCTTTTCATGCAATATTTTTGAGTATAGAAGCCTCTCCCCTCCTCGGACGTCACGTGTCTTATACAGAGTCTCAGAAATATTCTGAATTAACGTTTATTGTAATAGAATACGTGTAGCAATTAAGAAAACGAAAACTCTTCAGGAGTCGAATGACCGAGTGCACCAGGTTTCAAATTCGTATTTTGGTAATTGTTGAAATTTTACCGGCTGGGCCGGGCTTCAATTAACAAAATTTAAAACGGGCCGGGCCGGGCTTCAATTAACAAAATTTAAAACGGGCCGGGCCGGGCTATATATATATATACATATATATATACTACAAGTAGAAGCAATTTCAACATAAGCCAAAAATAGGAGAAAAAAAATACATTACATGTAAATTTTGAGAATTTTTCTTTTGCAGTTTTCTTCCCAGGTTTTGTTTTACGCTTCATTTGTATAAATTCTACACATGTTTTGCAATATATTATTTTTTTGTGCATGGGCTCTTTACTGAGTTTTCCTGGATTTTTGGACAATGAGTCATTGTGGGTTGGGCCATGTATGTCATAAACGTATTGCTAAATGTATTCTTAATTTTTACGTTTCCGAGCCTTTGGAGACGCTTTTGATTTATGGGGACTTTTACCTATAATGCATTTGTAACATAGCAGAAACCCATATTCAAGTCTTCGTAGAGACCTAGTTGAATATGGGTTTCTGCTATGTTACAAATGCATTATAATTCGTTAATGCTGAGTTTTGCTGGTCCTTGATAAAGCCAAAGCTCAGCATTTTCAAAACTTTCTGCATTCCTGCTTGTTTTTCCCTGCTCGTTTGCATTGGGTTTTTTTCTCTCCTATTTTTGGCTCCTGTTGAAATTGCTTCTAATTGTAGTAAGTATTGTTTCTGAGAATTTTTCTCTGCTGCTTTTGCGTGTTTGGGTTTTCAGAAAATATTTTTAAAAAACTAAAAAAAAAATTTTTTTTTTAATTTTTTGTTCGTAGCTAAAGTTTGGTTTAAATTATATATATATATATATATATACTAAAGAGCAAAGCTGAAAACATAAGAAAAACTTTAGAATTTAAAACGAAAGTTGCAAAATAACCTGAAGATCAAAACGCGCAACGCAGCAGTTATGAAAATTCAGAATTCACATTCTATTAAGAAGAGACCGAAGCAAAAAAAATTTTTTGACTCATACCAAGAACAACATAAAAAAGGTTATGTATTGACCGGTGTGAGTAAAAAGAGAAAAAAATAGAACAACTGAATGTAGAAAGTGTCGAGAATACTGAGCCTTGGCTTTATCAAGGACCAGCAAAAACTCTGCATTTTCTCACCTCCACAAAGACCTATTTGGAAATGGGTTTCTGCAAAGTCATAGATGCAAGTAATAAGCCCACCAAAAAATTTTTTTAAAAATATATACATGTCATGACCTCCGCTGAGTAGTATGACCTAGCTTTAGTTAACAATTTAGCTTGCATCCATAACTTTCCTGGCCCGACCCATGCTCTTCATCTGTTACTATTAAACAGAAAGAAGATGATTATAGAAAACTCAAGTTGTAAGAGTGACATAATGAATCAGAAATAATGTTCAGCAATAACAAATTGCCAAGTTCGCCTGAGAGAGAATTTTTACCTGAATAGCAATACAAAAGTATTACAAATTCTTAACATTGCAATAAAAAGGGAAATATTAATTTTTTTCTAAAGCACAGATTCTTGAAATAAAACTGGATTATAAAAACCCCCTACTCCACAACTTCTGACAACACAAAAACGAGAATAAAATAAAGACAATAATAAACTAAAGAAATGCTTTGTGAAGGTTATGTGACCTAAACAATTAGTTGCAATATGTACAAAGTATTTCAGAAGTGCTTTAAGTGCATAATTAAGTAGTTATTAAGACCTTAACTACATTGAAAACACAGCGCAGACTACAAGAACAATGAAACGGCCGGCTGCTTGGCCTTAGTTCCCTAAAAAACGCGCAAAGATACCAAGAAAAGAAAGAGTTAAAATCCGCAAAAAAGTTAATAGACTTGCTAGTGCCTAAATGCTAAAAAGCAAAAAACAACAGAGAAAAAAGTACAAGAAGTACAAACATTGAACTTATAAAACCTAAAACCCAAAGACAATGAAGAGAGCTTACCTCTTATGCAACTTTACTTCTTCCACTCTTGAGGAAACATGGCCGACTTTTCAACCCAAACTTCCAAACACCCCTGCCACTCCGTAGTCGCTGGGGGGCAGTGTGGGTGGGGCTGAAGGCCTCCACACACTGAAAACATCCTACTCGCGGAGATTTTAACTAGAGAAAAAAATATAATTAAGATTGTGGACCTGTATGATCAGAAAGAGCAGAATTAACTCTCCAGAATACATGAGAAATATTATGAAATACACAAGTAGTGTATTTAATAATCTTTGCATGTATTTAATCACCTTAGTGAGCTTCTGTAGACTATTCAGAATCCTATTAATTTTAATGTTAGTTTTACTATTTTTAGTATAGCTATTCTAGTGAGTGAATAACTAGTTTTCTTTTATATTTATTTTTATTTTCTTTTTTATAAACAGATTTTTAAGTGTTTTTTTGTGATTTTGTCTATATTATTTAATTTTTTATTTTTAATAGGACCTTCTTATCCATAGCACTAAGGTTCCTTTTTGTAGATAATATCATCCTCTAGCTAACTTCTAAAAGGCTTTCATTGGTCAGAATCATATTATTAACTGTGTAGAAAATTAAAGCAGATCTGCCAACCTTACTCTATTATTCAGAATAATTTTTCTTAAAGTTCTTTTAATGAAAGAAGTAGGAATTTTGTTCTCTAGAAAACTGTCTAATAGTATGTTAATGTGGTAATTGAAGTCCAAATTGTTGCTGCAAATTCCTGAAATTCTAAGCACCTGAGAAATTAGTACATTCTCAATTACTTTGGTGGATATGTTATTATTCCAGTGTAGATATTTAATTACTTTGAAAGGAAAGTTACTCTTTTATCAAAGAGGCTAATCAATGGGTTACCTCTGTTAAGCTTAATGCTTAAGTCTAGGAACTCAAGTTCCTGATTACTGTGGCTGGTTTCACATAAGTTAAGAGAGCTAGGATAGATATTATCAAAATCACTCTCTATAACTTCTGAATTATTTATACACAGCAGATCGTCAATATATCTAAATGTGTAAAGGTAGTTATTGGAGCAAGTGGAGTGATTTTTAATGAATTTATATTCCTTAAAGAACAGGAATAGATTTGCAATACTCGTGGATGTTGACGTTCCCATAGGGATAACGTTTACTTGTTTATAGAGAGTATTATTACATAAGATATGGTTATTTTTTATGCAGCAATTGAGATAAGAGTTCTAGGGTCCTACATTAACAAATTGGTTAAGTTTAAATTCTGCATACAGCTCTTTAAAGGTCGTGATTATATCTGATGGAGGCAGATTAGTATATAGGTTCTCAAAATCATAACTATTAATATCTAAGGGATTTACTTCGAGTATAGTGGAAATTACTTCTGCATTATTATTAATTATCCAAAAATCTCTGTACTTCAAATTAGTACAGTTACTAACGTGTTTCAAAACCTTCTTCAAGATTTCTTCAAAAGCCAGATCAATTTTCTTTTTATGACTCCTGACTCCACTAGCTATGAATCTGAACCTCACTGGATCTCTATGAAACTTAACAGTTGCAAAAAGAAATGGAAATTCAGGCTCATATCTTCTTATTTGTGGAATTTTAAGTTTCTTGAAGAATGCCTTAAAACGATTTTCTAACTGCTTGGTAGTATAACTTACGGGCTCGTAGGTTACTCTATTATTGAGTTCCATAGTTAACAATTCAAAATAGAACTTCTTGCAGATAATTGCAAAATTATTGCTAGCTTTATCCGTAGTGGTAAAAATAAATAGGTCTTGTAGTTTGGAGAGTGACCTTTTAGCATCTCCAGAGAAAAAGAGATTTCTATCAAAACAAAAATCAAGACCTGCCAACTCATTAGTGAAGCCATTGATTACATTATATTTCCATTCTGCGAAGGCCTCAATAGGCTGATTGTATGTTAAACTGGTTTTTATAATGTACCTATTAACATCTTGAGTTAAGCTCTCAAGAATCCTCTCTTTGGAGATTTGGAAGGAAGGTCTAAATTTAGAACCATACTCTAATAAATTCCTAAGCTTGTCATTTTCAACAAAACTCAAGTTTCCAGTGATTATATGCTTGTAATTCTTATCATAATGAACTGTTTCTTTATGTTCATCACAAGAACATGTAGTAACTACAGGTATGGAACTCGAAGAATTAAGTTTGTAGTTTTTAACTATTAACCCTAAGGTCTTAACATATTTAAAACTTACAATAGACTGGTGCCTGTGGATGGGAAGAAAAATTGCATTATTGTAGAACAGCTTCCTAACATTGAGATGATCATAGGTTTTATTTAGAAACCTGATGGTCACATAATTACTGGAAATTTCTTTAAGAGAAATTTATCTTTAAGAATATGCTTAAGAATGTCTAGAACCAAAGCAAAAACATGCTTATCAACATGGTTAGCTGTTTCTTTCCAGAATTTGAAAAAACTTTTAAGGACAGAGTGCTTGAAGGACTTAAGTATTTTGTAAGTATTTTTAACAAAACTAGTGCCGTTTTTAAAACTTTCCAGAGTTATTTGCAAGTTAGCAAAATCAACCTTGCTTGAAGTGTGAAATAACCTCTGTCCTCTATTACCTCTAGTGCAGCTCTTGTTGTTAACAAGAAAGAAGAGTTCACGTATAGAAAATTTATGCTGATTAGGCTTATTGTCAGAAAGAGTGGAATTAAGACCATAATGATAAAGAGACTGATGCTGCAAAATTTCAAGGGATTCAGTTTCAAGTCGAGCATAGAGGTCAGGGATAATATGCAGTACCGCTATTTTCACTTTGTCAAAACCATGATTATGGAAATGCTCTAATTCAAAGGTAGAGTACTGGCTAGCATTAGTGGAGGGGTTCACACCAGAAGTAGAGAACTTGTTAACTAGAGACCTGTGACCATTTATCCTAAGATGAAGAGGATTTTTGCTTTGGCCAATATAGCTAAGGCTGCAGATAGTACAGGTGAGCTTATAAATGGTATTGTAGGCTTTGCAAAACTTGTTGAAGCAATTATCCGCAATAGAAGAATACAGGTTAGGATCCGCAGATTTACATGTCAAACAACGTTTGTCATTTCATAAACCACAGTCGAACCTTCTTCAACTTTTAATCCGTTGTAGAAAAACCATAGTTAATTGGATATAGGATGTCCATATCCGTTCAGAAGCCCAGACAGCCGCCATTTTGAATCTCAAAAGCTTGCTTTTTCAAGACTTTCAAAGGGCATTTACAAGTACAATATTTATTCTACATAGATTGAAGTAAAATAACATTAGAGTACTAATGTTTGAAGCACCAAAACAGTTAAAAAGAACATTTCTAGAGAGTATCTTTCCTTACCTCAGATGGGCATAGGACAGCTGAAATCGCGAGATGTCTTGCTGTAGAGGATCGGCCAAAAGACTATGAATGCAATCGCAATTACTTTTTTGAAGAAATTGTCAGCATGGGTTGGATTTGCTGGATTGTATCCATGTTCTCAGAGTTTCTTGACATTCCAAAATACCCACACGCATGTTTTATTAGACTATCTTCTTTCTTTAAGCACCCATAGACACAGTTTCACCAAAACTTCAGGATCGTTATTTCTTTAAGCGTTTCTCTTTCCTAGTCAATGGAGTGCATCATCGTATACATCTAATGGGAAGGATACGTTAGTATTCTTCTTCTTTCTCTATGAATTGCCAACAAGAGACACTAGGATTGTTTAAATTATATCAGAACATCCAAAACTATGGTTTACCGCCCCCGGTGGCGCAGTGGTTTAAGCGATGTCTTCTGAGCATTCGTCCTCCGAGATGGGTCCGAGTTCGAAGCGTGGCCATGGTTCTTTCCCTTCCCTGGAATCATTGGCCCTAAATTAGGGACGGCCCATTGAGGTGCTCACGGTGGTCGCTGAACCTCCAACGAAAAAAAAAAAAAATTACTGTGGGCGCAGTGCCCACCCAATATTTTCCGTCCTGCTTAATAAAATGAATTTTTGTTTTTGTGGATGTATGTCATTTTCGAAATGCATGAGTTGAAATATTTCCATAGAGAAAAAATGTTTTCCCACGCTATTCAGGCTACCGTGTGCTGTGCTAATTGCCAAAAATGCATTTCTTTCTTTTACAGAAACATATTATTCTTTATAAGATGGACCAAACTCCACCTTATGAGGTCAAAGCGATTTATTTCCAAAAAGATAATAAATAAATAAGTAAACACTTTTTTCACATATTTAGCATTGTTCATTTGATAAAAATCTTGATTTTCAGCCTCGTATTGTGTTTGACATGTTTTTGTGATATGTGGTAAATGTTTAAAAACAATTATCAAAAACAAAACAAATAAATAAAAATACAGACACGTGTAATACCTAGAGCCTTTTTTATCTATTTATTTTTTTGCGCACTTCGTTCTTGTTTTGGATAACCGAGCTGATTTCTAATATTTTTTAAAAACGTTGGGAAATAAAATCTTTCCAAATATTCTCATAAAATCACAGGCTGAATTTTATTTTTAAAAATATTAATATTCAGCTAAAGAATATTCCTGCTTCTTTGTTAATTTGCTGATGAGCAGTTACAATTGCGTTTTAAAATGTACATCGAATCTCGTAGTTTATCTATTTGCCCCCTTTTTTATTTTCATCCTGACAATGAAAGAGACGTGCCTCCCCCTCTTAGTCTCATCTCTTCACGCCTGCCCACCCCCAATAATTATATATATATATATATATATATTATTAATTAGAACGCACTTATTGAAATTCGTTGCTTTTTAAACGGACAAACAGATAAGGAATTTATCCCCTTTGGTTGTGAATCCTGTTAGTGGTCTCGGCCAGATTACTTGATATTTGTTAGCCGCAAATTCGCGTACTTCTAAATATATCAATGGAATTAAATAGTGCAATTGAAACTTGATGTCCTTGCACCTTACTAAATTTCTGGGCTACTGAATAATCCAGCGCTTACCCTCTCAATGTGAAACACATATAAAGTATTAAATTTCATAAAAAACCGTAAACAACAGGGTTCCTAAAGCATTGCCCTCCGTATGTTTTAACCTCCCCTACATCCTTCCCCAATGTAGATACGTGACCCAATTCTGCCATTTTGGTTCCAAAATTGCGAGTTGAACCAAGATATCAATTTTTGTGAATATCCGTTCTGGCAGAGAAACCCTGTTATGTGTCGAATTTCGTGAAGATCCGTTGAATGACAGCTGCACGCCGAAGCTAATAAGTTCTTTCGTACAGACGAAACCATCTAAAAACTAAAGTAATCTAAAATTAAAACGAAAACCAAATATTTGAAGAAAAAAAAATGTAAAAAGTAGGCGCTATCACAGTCGACAGTTTTATCTTTTGACCCTGTCGACGTTATGACCACCACCGAAAGTAAAATGCCCGAAATATAAAAAAAATGCCAAACGCTATGTAAGATGTACACCCCCCCCCAAATTGCAAAAATGCAGTAATAAATACTGTCAAAAGCACAATAAAGATGAAAAACACGAAACAAAAACAAAACGTGGTCGAAGTGTAAATTTTTCAAAACTTAATAAAAATGTCAAGACTGAAACAAAATAAAAGTGAAGAAAAAGGAAAAATTCCACATTTCATTGTTACTTTCAACATTTTGACCCTATAGACACTTTAACTATCCACAATTTGATCCTGTCGACATTTCGTAACACATCTTATTCATAAGGGTTACATAGCAAGCCATGATAATAATTTTGCACTTGTACTCGGTCACAAATATTAATTACAAGGCCTTAGATCACTTTAGAAATTTTTAATCGCCGTGCTCATATTTATAAGGTTTGAATAACAAGTCAGGTTAACAACTTTGCGCTTTCACTTAGGCACCATATATTAAAAATTAGTCTCTAGGCCTAGGTCTTTTTAATAATTTTTCAATAAGCCTAACACTCTTAACTTGACTTGTCGTGCAAACGTTATGAATGTGATAGCGGCGGTATAAGATTTACCAGAAAGGCCTATGCCTAGGCCTTGGGTCTACCAATTAATGTTTTGTGCTTGAGTAAAAGTTCAATACAATTAATTTGATTTTCTATGAAAAACCTTATGAATATAAGCTCAGCGGACTGAAAACTGTTAAAAAGGCCTAGGCCTAGGACCTGCTTAATTGTCCCTGCCTTACTACAACCCCATTACTAAAATTTTGACTTGTTTTGCAAACCTTATGCAAATTAGCACAGCGGATTGAATATTGCTAAAAAGGTCCAAGCCTAGGGCTTTATAATTAATGTTTTGTACCTCACTAAAAGTGTGACGTTATCTTTAGTTTCTATATAAACTATAAACTTGACTACTTACTGAAATGGCTCAACCTGAAAGCCCACTTATGCGCAAATTCTAGTTGAAATGTTTTATTATTATCATTTTTTTTTATTTATTATTTTTTTTATTATTTTTTTGTTTTTATTTTTTTTTTTATTTTCATTTAACTATTAATTTTAATTTTTATTTTAGCGTGTTTTGGCTGATGTCTTTTTGGAGTGTAGTTAATACTCGAGTTTTGGTAATTTCTTGGACTGCTTATTTCCAAAAAAGTTTTTTCCTAGTTGGTTTGCTCGGAATTTTGTATGTTTGGCCCAAGTGGCGTTCTAAGGACGATGAAAGGATTGGAGGTCAACTCAGATAATTTAAGTCCTCCCGCTCGGTTAGGCTAGCACCCTTTCCCATAGTGTATGAACTCGCTGGCAAAGTGTCAAAACCATGATTATGGAAATGCTCTAATTCAAAGGTAGAGTACTGGCTAGCATTAGTGGAGGGGTTCACACCAGAAGTAGAGAACTTGTTAACTAGAAACCTGTGACCATTTATCCTAAGATGAAGAGGATTTTTGCTTTGGCCAATATAGCTAAGGCTGCAGATAGTACAGGCGAGCTTATAAATGGTATTGTAGGCTTTGCAAAACTTGTTGGAGCAATTATCCGCAATAGACGAATACAGGTTAGGATCCGCAGATTTACATGTCAAACAACGTTTGTCATTTCATAACTTTAGATTACCTTTGCCAGCGAGTCCATACACTATGGGAAAGGGTGCTAGCCTAACCGAGCGGGAGGACTTAAATTATCTGAGTTGACCTCCAATCCTTTCATCGTCCTTAAAACGCCACTTGGGCCAAACATACAAAATTCCGAGCAAACCAACTAGGAAAAAACTTTTTGGAAATAAGCAGTCCAAGAAATTACCAAAACTCGAGTATTAACTACACTCCAAAAAGACATCAGCCAAAACACGCTAAAATAAAAATTAAAATTAATAGTTAAATGAAAATAAAAAAAAAATAAAAACAAAAAAATAATAAAAAAAATAATAAATAAAAAAAAATGATAATAATAAAACATTTCAACTAGAATTTGCGCATAAGTGGGCTTTCAGGTTGAGCCATTTCAGTAAGTAGTCAAGTTTATAGTTTATATAGAAACTAAAGATAACGTCACACTTTTAGTGAGGTACAAAACATTAATTATAAAGCCCTAGGCTTGGACCTTTTTAGCAATATTCAATCCGCTGTGCTAATTTGCATAAGGTTTGCAAAACAAGTCAAAATTTTAGTAATGGGGTTGTAGTAAGGCAGGGACAATTAAGCAGGTCCTAGGCCTAGGCCTTTTTAACAGTTTTCAGTCCGCTGAGCTTATATTCATAAGGTTTTTCATAGAAAATCAAATTAATTGTATTGAACTTTTACTCAAGCACAAAACATTAATTGGTAGACCCAAGGCCTAGGCATAGGCCTTTCTGGTAAATCTTATACCGCCGCTATCACATTCATAACGTTTGCACGACAAGTCAAGTTAAGAGTGTTAGGCTTATTGAAAAATTATTAAAAAGACCTAGGCCTAGAGACTAATTTTTAATATATGGTGCCTAAGTGAAAGCGCAAAGTTGTTAACCTGACTTGTTATTCAAACCTTATAAATATGAGCACGGCGATTAAAAATTTCTAAAGTGATCTAAGGCCTTGTAATTAATATTTGTGACCGAGTACAAGTGCAAAATTATTATCATGGCTTGCTATGTAACCCTTATGAATAAGATGTGTTACGAAATGTCGACAGGATCAAATTGTGGATAGTTAAAGTGTCGATAGGGTCAAAATGTTGAAAGTAACAATGAAATGTGGAATTTTTCCTTTTTCTTCACTTTTATTTTGTTTCAGTCTTGACATTTTTATTAAGTTTTGAAAAATTTACACTTCGACCACGTTTTGTTTTTGTTTTGTGTTTTTCATCTTTATTGTGCTTTTGACAGTATTTATTACTGCATTTTTGCAATTTTGGGGGGGGGGGGGGGGTGTACATCTTACATAGCGTTTGGCATTTTTTTTATATTTCGGGCATTTTACTTTCGGTGGTGGTCATAACGTCGACAGGGTCAAAAGATAAAACTGTCGACTGTGATAGCGCCTACTTTTTACATTTTTTTTCTTCAAATATTTGGTTTTCGTTTTAATTTTAGATTACTTTAGTTTTTAGATGGTTTCGTATGTACGAAAGAACTTATTAGCTTCGGCGTGCAGCTGTCATTCAACGGATCTTCACGAAATTCGACACATAACAGGGTTTCTCTGCCAGAACGGATATTCACAAAAATTGATATCTTGGTTCAACTCGCAATTTTGGAACCAAAATGGCAGAATTGGGTCACGTATCTACATTGGGGAAGGATGTAGGGGAGGTTAAAACATACGGAGGGCAATGCTTTAGGAACCCTGTTGTTTACGGTTTTTTATGAAATTTAATACTTTATATGTGTTTCACATTGAGAGGGTAAGCGCTGGATTATTCAGTAGCCCAGAAATTTAGTAAGGTGCAAGGACATCAAGTTTCAAGGTCACTATTTAATTCCATTGATATATTTAGAAGTACGCGAATTTGCGGCTAACAAATATCAAGTAATCTGGCCGAGACCAGTAACAGGATTCACAACCAAAGGGGATAAATTCCTTATCTGTTTGTCCGTTTAAAAAGCAACGAATTTCAATAAGTGCGTTCTAATTAATAATATATATGCAAAAATAGGACAACGGCAACAGAATGAAACTTCAGTAGGTAAATTCGGTCACGGCAACAGAAACCAGCGTGGAAATACTCTCGTAGAGTTTGCAGAGGCAGAAGGGTTTTTCATCTTGAACTCCTTTTTCAAGAAAAAGCCACACAGGAAATGGACATGGAGACATCCAAATGGGACGACAAGTGAAATTGATTTTATTATGTGTAACAAAAAATTCATCATAGAAGACTGCAGTGTGCTAAACAAGTTCAACACAGGCAGTGACCATAGATTGGTGAGATGTAAGATGCACCTCAACACTAAACTCGAACGTAGCAAGCTCATAAGACAAACAAAATGTATTGACATAACCAACCTTAAAAAACACCATAATACCTTCAAATTGGAACTGAAGAACAGATTCTCTGCTTTAGAAGGCCTAACATCGGAAGAAGTGGATATTTCTGAAGTTAACAGAAAAGTAACCAAAGCTCTTATGGAAACAGCAACAAAATTAGCTGGGTCTAAGAACAAATTGCATGTGAACAAATTATCAGGAAAAACCAAAATGTTGATGCAAAAAAGAAGAGTGATGAGGACAACTAAAGAAGATGTGACTTCCAAAGTGGAATATATAGAGCTATGCAAGACAGTACGAAAAAGTATCACTGAAGACGTAAGGAAATTCAACTGTGAACTAGTAAGGAAAGCAATTGAAAACAACCAAAGCCTAAAGATAGCAAAGGGACATCTCAGTAAGGGGAAAAAACAGATTATGGCACTGAGAAAAGAAGATGGTTCTGTAACAAGAAATAGAGGCGAAATTTTGACAAGAGTGAAAGATTTCTACTCCAAATTATATGAAAGGGATGATACATGTACTCCAGACATCATGAAAGGTACCAGTACCAGAGTTCTTCCAGTCCTTCCAGCAGAAGTTGCACATGCAATCAAGAACATGAAGCGGGGAAAAGCTCCAGGAGAAGATGGGATTACTGTAGACATCATACAAGAAGCAAGTGGAGAAATCGAAACAGTACTCGGCCAAATTTTCACTCGATGCCTTAATGAAGGGAAGATTCCTGAGGATTGGAACAACGCTACAATGATCTTGCTACATAAAAAAGGTGACATTGAGGATCTCAGGAACTACAGACCTATCAGCCTCCTATCAGTAGTTTATAAAATCTTCACTAAAGTTCTTTCACACCGCTTGAAGGTAACACTGGACATGGCTCAACCGAGAGAACAAGCTGGATTCAGGAGTGGCTACAGCACAATAGATCATATCCACGTACTGAGAGAACTAATTGAAAGAGCGAGGGAATATGAACTTCCATTGTGCATGGCTTTTATCTATTATGAAAAAGCCTTTGATTCGGTGAAACCATCAGCAGTTGCAATGGCTCTGAAATCCTGCGGTATTGAAGATGCATACATTAATATTATTAATAACATCTATGAAAATGCAAGTGCAAAGATTCGGCTGTTTGAAAATACAACACACATAAAAATTGGAAGAGGAGTGAGACAAGGTGACACCATATCTCCGAAGCTCTTTAATGCCACATTGGAAAATGTCTTTCAATCACTGAACTGGGAAAACAAAGGGATAAAGATTAATGGAGATTATCTAACCCACCTTCGTTTTGCTGATGACATAGTCATTTTGCAACTACCACATCAGAGCTACAGAGTATGATACAGGAACTTGCTGACAAGAGTAAAGAAGTGGGATTAAAAATGAACTTTCAGAAGACAAAAGTGATGTACAATGCTTTTACAAGAAATGAAGATTTATCGATTGAGGGAGAAAAGCTGGAGATAACAGACACGTACGTTTATCTTGGACAGCAGATATCAAGTGAGGGTCACATTGGTGAAGAAATTAATCGGCGTACAAAACTTGCCTGGAGAGCTTTTGGAAGAAACAGCATAATTTTCAAGAGCAATATGCCATTATGTCTTAAAAGAAAAGTGTTTGATCAATGCATCCTTCCAGTGCTTACGTATGGTGCAGAGACGTGGACCTTAGCTAAAAGAGACATACAAAGGCTGCAGACAACTCAAAGCAGCATGGAGAGGTGCATGCTTGGTGTAACCAGGAGAGATAAGAAGAGGAACACGTGGATCCGAAAAATGACAAGAGTGGAAGACGTCATGATCAGAGTTAAATCCCTGAAATGGCAATGGGCTGGACATACTGCCAGAAGAACAGACCATCGATGGACAGCCGAAATTTTAGATTGGATTCCAAGGGACAGGAAAAGACCCAGAAGAAGACCACATGGAAGATGGGTGGATGAAATTCGAAAGTATGCGGGAGTGACATGGAGGAGACTGGCACAAGACAGACCGTTGTGGAGGAAACTTGGGGAGACCTTCGTCCAGCAGTGGATTGATAATGGTTGACAATGATGATGATGATGATATATATATATAATTATTGGGGGTGCACAGGCGTGAAGAGATGAGACGAAGAGGGGGAGGCACGTCTCTTTCATTGTCAGGATGAAAATAAAAAAGGGGACAAATAGATAAACTACGAGATTCGATGTACATTTTAAAACGCAATTGTAACTGCTCATCAGCAAATTAACAAAGAAGCAGGAATATTCTTTAGCTGAATATTAATATTTTTAAAAATAAAATTCAGCCTGTGATTTTATAAAAATATTCGGAAAGATTTTATTTCCCAACGTTTTTAAAAAATATTAGAAATCAGCTCGGTTATCCAAAACAAGAACGAAGTGCGCAAAAAAATAAATAGATAAAAAAGGCTCTAGGTATTACACGTGTCTGTATTTTTATTTATTTGTTTTGTTTTTGATAATTGTTTTTAAACATTTACCACATATCACAAAAACATGTCAAACACAATACGAGGCTGAAAATCAAGATTTTTATCAAATGAACAATGCTAAATATGTGAAAAAAGTGTTTACTTATTTATTTATTATCTTTTTGGAAATAAATCGCTTTGACCTCATAAGGTGGAGTTTGGTCCATCTTATAAAGAATAATATGTTTCTGTAAAAGAAAGAAATGCATTTTTGGCAATTAGCACAGCACACGGTAGCCTGAATAGCGTGGGAAAACATTTTTTCTCTATGGAAATATTTCAACTCATGCATTTCGAAAATGACATACATCCACAAAAACAAAAAATTTATTTTATTAAGCAGGACGGAACATATTGGGTGGGCACTGCGCCCACAGTAATTTTTTTTTTTTTTCGTTGGAGGTTCAGCGACCACCGTGAGCAACTCAATGGGCCGTCCCTAATTTAGGGCCAACGATTCCAGGGAAGGGAAAGAACCATGGCCACGCTTCGAACTCGGACCCATCTCGGAGGACGAATGCTCAGAAGACATCGCTTAAACCACTGAGCCACCGGGGGCGGTAAACCATAGTTTTGGATGTTCTGATATAATTTAAACAATCCTAGTGTCTCTTGTTGGCAATTCATAGAGAAAGAAGAAGAATACTAACGTATCCTTCCCATTAGATGTATACGATGATGCACTCCATTGACTAGGAAAGAGAAACGCTTAAAGAAATAACGATCCTGAAGTTTTGGTGAAACTGTGTCTATGGGTGCTTAAAGAAAGAAGATAGTCTAATAAAACATGCGTGTGGGTATTTTGGAATGTCAAGAAACTCTGAGAACATGGATACAATCCAGCAAATCCAACCCATGCTGACAATTTCTTCAAAAAAGTAATCGCGATTGTATTCATAGTCTTTTGGCCGATCCTCTACAGCAAGACATCTCGCGACTTCAGCTGTCCTATGACCATCTGAGGTAAGGAAAGATACTCTCTAGAAATGTTCTTTTTAACTGTTTTGGTGCTTCAAATATTAGTACTCTAATGTTATTTTACTTCAATCTATGTAGAATAAATATTGTACTTGTAAATGCCCTTTGAAAGTCTTGAAAAAGCAAGCTTTTGAGATTCAAAATGGCGGCTGTCTGGGCTTCTGAACGAATTTGGACATCCTATATCCAATTAACTATGGTTTTTCTACAACGGATTAAAAGTTGAAGAAGGTTCGACTGTGGTTTACGTCACACCAGTTATTGCAAATTTATTGATTTAATAATCTTTTTCAAAATCAGTTTGGTAACTCCGTACTTACTCACTAGTTTAGTTACACTGCTGTAATCAAAAGTTTTTAAAAGTGAGGTATTCTTCCTCAGCATTTGGATTTCTTGGTGAAGTGGGGATATCTCCTTATTCTGATGTATTTTTACTAAGTGCAGCAAACAGAGCTCTCTGCTGCATTCCGTGCTGATTCTACCACATCTGATTCCCCACAAAGAAGTTTAACATTTCTGCAATAAGGTCATTTTGCTTTCGCTTAATTATATTTGTTTATTACATGCATTTTACGAAGAGTCCATCCGGTCCCGAAATACATGAGATGGTTTTTCTTTCAGTGTTTCGTTTGGACATCACAAATCACCTGAGTTTTTAGATATTTATATTTGTTTGGATACTTCAGTTCTGGGTAAAGAACCCATGAAATTCGTTGACAAGTATCGTTGTTTTAGTTTCCGTCCTCCATAAAGAAAATTGAGTTATCAGATATTTGTTCTGGTTTTGAATGGTGTTCCGGAAATATCTCTTAGGAATACAATTTTCGTCATTTATTTGCCTTTTGTTGTGGTGTCCGAATGGAACATTGTCGTAAGCCGTCAGGAAACAAAGGTAGGCGATGTTGGAGTGGCTATTTTGAATTGGATGGTTCGAAGAGAACAATCGTAAATTCTTCCGACCCAGCATTTTGTTTTGTTCGTAATAGCGTTGTAGTTAGCCAAAGATTACACATTCCACCGACATGCCAGTGCCATTTCCAACAATCATTTCTGTCTTTTAATGCATTCGTGTTATGCCAAGAATGAAGAGACGAAATAAGATGATTGATCGTTTCATCATTCTCGCCGCAGAAGTCGTATTTTCCGACATGAACTGATTTTCAAATTTCCTTTTCAAGAAGGTGGTTTTTGATTGACTGATTCTGGCCGCGACAGAAGAATCAGTCAGTTTTCCTTTTTAAATTTTATGTTACGTTTTACTCTTTCTTTTCTTTCTTTATTTCCCTTTCTTTTAGTTGTTGTTTTATTTTTCGACTAGGCCGGATGTCTTTTTTATCGATTTATATTTTTACTAATAACAATTTTGAAATTTTTTTCGGCAATGGACGTATATTTATTTTCTGTTTGTGGTATGGGTGCCATTTTTCATTTCTAATCCTGTGTTCCAATGCAACGCCCTAAATCAGATAATTTTTCCTTTTAGGAAAAGTTTAAGTTTAAATTTTTCAACAGTACATAAATTTGGTGGACATAAAACATCACCTTTATTTTCAAATTTATAACTTGCTGGCTCGCTGTTTATTTTGCAGAGATAGATAGATAGATAGATAGATAGATAGATAGATGCAAAAGAAGGACCAATCTGGTATTTCAGATTTGAACTTTTTGACAAAACAAAATAAATAAGACACAAGTTTGTGATGTTACATAATATCACGGAATTATTAGAAATCTGCAAGATTTCAAGGCAAAAGGAATATTATCTTACTATATCATGATACCGTTAGCAGAACAGTAAGCTTCTGTTGCAAACAATTCTTCGAACAGAGGTGCATATATCTTCTCAAAATGAAATGGTAATGCCCGAGATATATAGAAATTTAAAGGTTTTCCAGATAGCCAACGTTTCATGAGAGGCTAAAGCACAACACTCTTTTACGTCAATGATAAGATCCATAGCTGTCAAATATAGCTGCTCTCAAACTGCTTCTAAAGTTAAAATATCCTTTCTTAGATATGCTGTTGTTTAAACAATTTCAGCATATGAAAGAAAATTCATAGGTGGGAAACATTTGCTCCTTTGATAACTGGAAACTTTTTTATAATAAAAAACACCATCAAAGTTGTCATTCAACATTGTCTGACGCTGATTCGAATATTTCATGAATTCTTTGCGCAAATAAAATGAATTCGTAAACGATATACCGTTGCATTGTCATCCGTAAGATGCGATCACATGCTGAAGAAAACGAGGTAATCTGATAGTGGAGAAACAATCAATAAGTACAATAAGTACTTCGACCATGAACTGTAAAATCAAATATTAATCCAAGAAAAGAGCTGCACGTTAAAAACCGGAAGTGCAATTTTTGAAAAATCATTATACATGTAGTTTCTTGCAGCGGAGGTATGAGAAAGTAAAAACTGTGTACTGTTTTATGGTGAATAACTTTTGAACTTGAAAGGGTGTAATTTCAAGTCCCGACCCTCCAGATAAGAAAAGCTTGCTCCAGCCCTAGTTAAGAGTCGGGGTAAGAGCAGCGTTTTATGTAGGGGGTAGGGGCCCTTTTTTTTTTTTTTTTTTCCCTGGCGAAACGTCAAATTGGAGGAACATGACAAAAAATGGAAATAAATAAGGGAGCGAGAGACATAGGTGCAGGCGTATTTGTGCAGAAGGCTAAAATGCTGTTCGTCGCTTGGTAAGTGACTATGAAATGATAAGCTGCTAATAAAATACATCCATATAGTTAATTGCTTACAAAGAACAGTGGGAACGCTTTAGCTTACTGTATTCTTCTATACGTTGGATAATAGTGCTAAAGAGAAATCCTTGTGCGAGAAAGAAAGAGAGAGAGAGAGAGAGAGAGAGAGAGAGATTCAACTTCTTCCTCTTTATTGCTTCTCCGGAGTTAGTAGGAATGCTTTTACGATACTTGTGTGGGAGAAAATCAGTATGTTGGCGGGAATGTGAGGGCTTATGCTTTTTGAGTAGGGAAAGGAGAGGATTTGACTGTTGACCGCAGTTGGAAGAGTGGCTCCCTCAGAGCATGAGCGAAGGTAGAATGCGCGATTAAAGACGGGGAAGAAGCATAACTGAAGAAGAGAAACAGAAAGGGTCGAAATACGACATTAGTAACTTAACTATGGCATGGAGTGGATCCACCGAAAGGAACCGGAACAGTAAACTTGCAAAAATAAACATTTCGTCCATTTTAGTTGGAAGTCACTTTGTCCTCGGTGATGAGGAGCCAGCAACTCACCGCCATCAGGCAAATTCAGAGAATGTGATTTATTTTTTTATATTTCAGGAAAGTTTAATATTTTCTTTCTTCCCCTTTTTCCACACTTTGTATTTTATTTTACTGGTTTTACTTTTTAATATGAAGGAAGCTTTCGCTAATAAAGTAAACTAACAAAGGGAGCGAAGAAACGGTACAATTTGCATTTGTATTCATGGGAAAATGTAGTTTGTAGTCTTCAGCCCCCCCCCTCCTCCGGTTCTTTATGTGGCCTGCGTAACGGCGCTCTAAAATTTCCTCAGCCTTCTCGTTGTTTCCTTTCATTGGTCCTTTTGTTGATTCTGACACGCGCCAGTTTTCTGACAGCCAGTTAGTTTTTCAGTTTATACGATGTCTCGCTTTGTAGAGAAGAGACATCGATGCTCGTAGTAAATGAGAAAATACAATTTCAATGGCTTTAAGAAATAGTCCTTAAATCCTGCTACGAGAAAAAGAAACGTTTTTTGAGGTAGCTCAACCCCTACTCAGTCCTTCCTTTCCCGGTTAACGGCGATCGAGCTCTTCATTCTAAGACAACCTTTTTAGAAGAGACGCACTCACCTTGCTCCCTGTCTCTCCTTTTCATTCATCATCGACTTTTGATTAACGTTTTCTGATGTAGTACATGCACTCGCGCTCAACCCCTCCTTCAAGTTCAGCTGTTGAATTTGTTTTTGCGTAAAAGAGAAAAGATATGCTGAATCTCTGTATTTCATTCAATTACAGATTCTTCGTCTGAACCAAACTACGCGGTGTGCTTTATTTAGAAAAGAATTTAAAAATGTGATTAAATCTATATAGGTATTTCACGCGGCTCCCACAGATTTTGTCTTTAACTTCATTTATTAATAACATCGGTTCTTCCACAGAATGCAATGGTATTTAATTGATCCGTGAATAGTTAAACCGCTCTCCACTTTGAGCTGCACCGGTGGTCCAGAAACAAAAACCGACCTTATTAAAATCATCTTTCTAGAATTCTGGTCTTAATAAAACGTCACTGACGTCTGATTCGCTGGCGTCAGCTTTCCACAATTTTCACATACTTCAAAATTTAGCCAGATAGTGTTTTGTTTGGGATTTAACGACCACCGTAAGAAACTCGATGGCTATGCTATAAGCAGTCGCCTGTCCCTAGTTTAGGGCCACTGGTTCCAGGGAAGGCAGAGGACCGGTTCCGTAGGACAAACACACCATCCATGCCCCACCGGAATTCGAAACCGAACCCATCTCGGTCGAATGGTTTAGAAGCCAGGCAGACCACTGCTGCACCGAAAGGTTAGAACGCAAGCTTGCAATGTGTGATTACAAACTGCGTAACGCTAAATTTACTAAAGTCTTTTCTCCTGCTCACATTATTAACATTGATAGGTAAATCAACCACAGCTTCGAAATTGAAAAAAATATTTTGTTTAACTTTTCCATTTTCTGTTTAGCACGATACCAACTAATAATAATAATAATAATAAAAGTCACAGAGCCGGAGCAGTGTTTGACGTTGTCTGAGTTCAAATCTATTTGACAATTTGTACACTACACGAGTTTTCGTACTGGTATTTCGAGGCTGCTTTTTCGAAATCTTTTTTTCAAGGAAACATTATTTTTGTCATGTTCGTCAGAGGTACGTCATTCACGTAACCGCATCGAAGAGTCAAGTTTATTTGTGCTAGTGTCCAACAAGATGCTTGGCTTCCCAAAACCGACGGCACGTAGCAGGGAGTCCGTATCTTCATAAAATGATAACGAAAGAGACACGTGCCACTAGATAAACAACAAAAGCACGGTCATGTGAAATTCTCCAGGTGCAGTGACTAAAACCGATTTCTGGAACCGGGAATGTAGTCGTCTTAAAACTAAATATAAATTCTGATATGTACCTTCGATATTCTTTAAAATGTGCGTGTATTTTAAAATTTTAGTACATTTTAGGTTTCATGGACGAAAGAAAGAAAAAATGAAGACATTTTTATGGACGATGTTTCAGTATTTCCAGAGATATTCAGATCTCATGCACGATGTTTCAGTATTTTTCAACTTTTTAAGCACCATGGATCCCGTATGATGCCTTTAAAATTATGAAGACCATTAAAAAGATTCAATAATTCTGCCAATGTCTTCCCAAATTTATTTCATACGTTTCTCATTAAACAGAACACAGATTAACCAAAGCGTAGATAAAAAAATCTGTTTATCGTGATTTTTTATTTTTAAAAATATGGTCGAAAAGCGATTAAAATTCTCTCTCTGTTGTCATTTCTCTGAACGTGTAAAAATAAAGCATCTAGAAAAATAAATAAATACAATAAAATCGGAATGAATTTAATTGTTGCACAAATTTACTCTGTCCAAGAATAACAAAATATAGTTTGGTAACGAAAAGATGACATTTACAGAAATTTCATTTGATTTTGAGTAATACTTCGAAACGCAAATGAAAACATACCGTAATGATGTACATTATTTAACTACATGACTTCTCAGGGGATGTGATAATAAAAATTCTATATTTCGTTTGTGATAAGAGTGAACAGCTTTGGCCAATTTTATTTCTTGAAGATTCTCTAAAATCAGTCTTATACAAATAAAATTAGGCAAAAAACAAACAAAATTAATTAACTGCTTAGTACTTTTTGCAATACTACACACGTGTGGAATCTACTTAATTTTGCTAATTTAGAGCTGCAAAAATCAGAAGTTTGTCATTTATAGCGGATAATAACGTCTATTCAGCGAATACCATCTCTATATATGCAGAAGATAAAGTGATAAAGGTCTCTGAAAAATATAATCCAGTTGTATGAAAAAACTTTTCCATTCTCCTAATTAAAACGAAGCAAAATTTATGTGCATTTTTGAACAAAATATTATCTAATTCCACATCGACAAATTTTCTTCAGTATACCCAAGGATTAGCGCACTAAATATAGAAGTCTTGACTCCGTTACACACACACACAGACTCATAATTTCCCTTTTACAGTGTTCATGGTTACTATACAAGGCATTAAGCTGAAATGACTTTGCGCAAAATATTACCTAAGAAAAGTGAATAAACTTTGATTAACTATACGAAACCAAATCTTAGGCTCGTCTATGTAGCAAATAATACTTTATGAAAGAAATATAGCCCGGTGCGAATTGAGAAGCCAACGTATATACTCTTGGAGTCCACTTAATACACTGTAAAAAAATTCTGAAATTGACGGTCCACTTTCCGCGATTCCTTTTGTGATTAACGAAGCATTTTTCTCATACAGACTTTTCCGTGAAATGAAGGAAAGAAACCTTAATTTCATAGATTTTCCGTTATTCAGGAAAATTCAGAATTTTCAGAAACCTTTCCGCAATTCCTTTCTTATATTGAAGATAGACTGCCGTTTTTACGATGTGTAAACGGAATATTCTGATTTTCAGAAACCTTTCCGCAATTCCTTTCGTATAATAACGGAAAAACTTCGTTCTCCTTTTTTCTGTATTTATATATGACGAAAACTTTCTGGTAATAGGAACGATTCGCGGGAATACTTGAGGTCTGATTAACTGTTAAATTTCAATCGTCTGCCGAAGAATCTGATTTTGAAGTCCTGTAGCGAGATCAGATACCGTAGATATAGCATATCGCATGAATCTTTCTTATTGTGGCACAGGATATTGTTACTCCCGTCTCCCAATTTCTGAAGGTAACCGATAGCGTATTCAATGGAAATCGGAAGATTTCCGTTCCACAGCGATGAAATTTTCAGTTTTTCTGAGTGCCTTGCAATTTACCGTAAGCCCAACACTGAGCCACCGTTTTTTGCACTTTCCAACCGTAGGTTGAAGAAGCGTATATGCTCCAGCTTTGTCCGTCCGTCTGCCCGTCCGTCTGTCCTTCCGTCCGTCCGCCCGTCCGTCTGTCCTTCCGTCCGTCCGCCCGTCCGTCTGTCGGCACGATAACTCGCGTAAAAATGGTTCGATTTCGATGAAATTTTATTATGTGGTAGGGGACCACCTGGGGACGAACCCTATTGAAAATGGACGAAATGGGGTCAAAGGTCAGGACATAGGAGCGGGATGCATTCCATTGCCCTTATGCGTCATAACATGCGTAAAAATGGTTCGATTTCGATGAAATTTTGTATGTGGTAGGGGACCATATGGAGACGAACCCTATTGAAAATGAACGAAATGGGGTCAAATGTCAGGACATAGGATTGCGATCCATTCCATCGCCCTTATCCCATATTTTTAAGATGGACGTCAAGTAATTTTGCTTCCTATACTTCCAATGGAAAAACTTTTGTACGCATTTCCTTCACAATTAATGTGTTCCCAAGGATGAAAATTTGAACATCGATTAAAATAACTTCATATTATAACTTGGAATACTTAATATTTCCTAAAACATAACCATAATTATAAAAAAATCAATAACTTTTTCTTTGGTGGTGTTGGAACTAGAAAAAAGATGGCGCGACCTGTACTTTCATGACGTCAGTAGACAAACAAATGTTGGATTTCATAATTATGGTTATGTTTTAGAAAATATTAAGTATTCCAAGTTATAAAATGAAGCTATTTTAATCGATGTTCAAATCTTCATCCTTGTGAACGCATTAATTGTCCAGAAAAAAGATGGCGCGATCTGTATTTTCATGACGTCAGTAGACAAACAAATGTTGGATTGCATAATTATATTTATGTTTTCGAAAATATAACCATAATCATACCATAAACTACCATAAACGTGAGCAAAAAGTGGGAACGTAAGTTACTTCTTTCTGTAAAGAGACTGAAAAAGTCAAAATCGAAGTTTTTGAAAACTCACTGAATTTCTATCTAAAAACGCAAATACCGGAAACTGACATTTTTGAAAAAAACTGGAAATAGTAACAACGGAAAATCTGTCAAAATACCGGAGCTTCCGTTATTAAAACGGAAACTTCAAAACGAAAATATCGTTAGGAGTCGGAGACTACCTGACTTTTAATAGGGTGTGTGGTCTCCTCGAACGGCTGAGACCGCTGCATACCTCTGTGGCATGGTATTGATGAGATTATTTGCTTCTTATTTGCTGAAATTTTCCGTAAATATTCATAGCAAGCAGATAATGAATACTGATTATTTACAGCAATCAGTTATAAATACTGAAGCTGTTTGTAGTTCTAACTTATCATCCATGTAACCCAGGTAGCACAGCTTTGCAATTTAACGTAGGCCCAACACTAAGCCACCGACTTCTATTCCTAAACAAGTTATTAAAATCATGCAATGCATTAATTATAATACGCTTTCCAACATACCAGAAATCTTTACTCAAGTTATCACTCAAGTTATGAGGATAATGGCTGTGGAATAAATCTCGGTCCTGTGCCCTGACCTTTGATCCCATTTCGATTATATTCAACAGAACCGGTTCAGTATACCTCCTAAATAACATGATAAAGTTTTGTCGCCTTAAATTTCATCGAAATGGAACCATTTTTACGCATGTTATGACGCATAAGGGCAATGGAATGCATCCCGCTCTTATGTTCTGACCTTTGACCCCAATTCGCTCATTTTGAATATGGTTCGTCCCCAGGCGGTCCCCTGCCACATAGTAAAATTTCATTGAAATTGTACCATATTTACGCAAGTTATGATGCATAAGTGCAATGGAATAAATCCCGCTCCTACGTCGTGACCTTTGACCCCATTTGTCTCATTTTCAATAGGATTCGTCCCCATGTGGTCCCCTACCACATACTTAAATTTCATCGAAATCGAACCATTTTTACGCCAGTTATCGTGCGGACAGACGGACGGATGGACAAAGCTGGAGCATATACGCTTCTTCAACCTACGGTTGGAAAGCGTAAAAATGACTTTTTGAAACTGGTAACTGACTTCTAGTATGGTGTGCGGTTCCCTCGAACGGCTGAGACCACTACACACCTGTGTGGCATGCAATTGACGAGATTATCGAGGAGGTTTTGGTGGGTATCTTTACCACTGCTCAATGAGAGCAGTCTCCAGTTCGCGAAGAGTCAACGGAGGTGCCGGATGAGCTACAGTGCGTCTGCCAAGTGCGTTCCAGACAGGCTCAATTGGATTTAAGTCAAGGGAGCATGCTGGCCACGCTCAGTTCCCTCCTGTTGAAGCATGTTATCCACTAACTAACCACTATGATATCGTACGTCATGACAATAGGTCTGAGAATCACATCTCTATATCTCTACGCCGTCAGATACCGTTTGGAATGACGTACAGGTCCGTATGTTCACTAATACTTATGCTTGCCCAGTACATCAATCCATTACTGCCGTAATGTGATGTTTCCTGCACAAAAGCTGGATTATTTCTTGTGCCGGGTTCCCCCAGATGAGAACTCGTCAATTGTCAGACTCTAAACTGAATCTCGATACGTCAGAGAAGAGTATACTTGACCCCACCCGTCGTGTCGCCAACCACGATGTTCCTCAGTCCAGTTTCTACGAGTCGTACGATGTCAGGCTGTTAAAGATACACATACACTTTTGCTTTACCAAGGTGGCCTTTATGGCCTACGTGCATAAAGGCCGCCTTGGTGAAGGCGATTGCAGATAGTTTGAGTTGGCAACCTGCGTCCTGTTGACACGAGAAGCTAAGTAGCATTTTGCCTCCTGTTCTAACGGGCTGTTAACAATAGACAACGGCTTCCCTTGCTGTAGTTGCCCGTGGACGGCCTTGACCTTGCCTTCTTCGAACAGTTCCCGTATCCTCGTACCTAGTTGGGAAATGACACTCCAATGGCTTCTGCTGCCACTCCCTGTGTCTGACCTGCTTCATGCCTGGCAATAGCTCTTCATGCTGTTGATTTCGGTAAATCAAGCTGTTGAGACACCGTACGAATCAAAGACTTGAAGAAAAGAAATATCACGATAAACGCGGCAGAATGTGGGATCTCCCAAAAAACCTTCGTTCTTATCCAAATCAGTGATTTATGCATTCTGACGTCACAGATGCTAATTTGCATAAGGATATACATGATTCGGCTGTCTACGTCACACTCGACATGCGTTTTCCAGGTTTCGGTAAGATATCACGCGATTGGCTTGCATAATGTCGTCAAAGTCACATGGTCCCCAAATATTTTGAGCAGGGTGTTTTCTGAACAGGTTAATAATAATTTTATTTTTTTCTATAGCACTTACAGCAATTTTTCCCCCCATCATCATTTTTCAAAGCAGAAGAATGTTTTGCAACTTGAGACTAATTCAAACTGACAATGACTTTTTTTTTTTTTTTTTTTGGTTGGAGGTTTAACGACCACCGTGAGCAACTCAATGGGCTATAAGCAGTCGCCCGTCCCTAATTTAGGGTCACTGGTTCCAGGGAAGGGAGAGGGCCAGTGCCGTAAGACAAACACAACATCCATGCCTGACCGGGATTCGAACCCGGACCCCTTACGGACGAATGATCAGAGGCCAGCGCCTTAAACCACTGCGCCACCGGGGCGGCACAACAATGACTTTTAATTATGTTTAAGAAAAGAACAAAACTCCTAAAAATAGCATTTGTTTTTGATAGCTATAACAGCTTTAGTATTAAGGGGTCCTCAGACTGATATATAGACGTCACACAATCACCCGTACGTTATTTTAAATACCTGGTTTCTTACGGTACAACAATATACTGTAGCAAATGTACCAACTGGGGCGAGTGGGGAATATCCGTTGTCACAATAATCTTAATATTACCCGATATACTATCCACTATCCGGTCTACAAAGGTTACAGAAATATTCTATTCTATTCTATCCTATTCTATTCTAATCTACAGAGGTTACAGAACCTCAAAATCAGGTCTGCCAACATACGATTGAAATTTAATAGTTAATCAGACCTCAAGTATTTCCCCAAACTGCTCTTATTGCTGGAAATTTTCCAACATATATGGACACCGAAAAAGTGAGAACAGAATTTTTCCGTTTTTGTACGAAGAGAATTACAGAAAGGTTCCCTGAAAATTTGGCATTTTCCATTAACAGCTCTCAAAAACGGCAATTTTCAGTAATCAACCGGGGAAAGATGAACAGGAGTATTTCTGTCAATTCACGTGTAAAAACTTTGTAAAATTAAGGGGGTATTTCCCCCTCATTTCACGGAAAAGGTTGAATCAGGAATGTATTTATTTTGTTGGTTCACTAAAGGGATCACAGAAAATGGCCCGGGAATTTCAGGAAATTTTTGATAGTTTAACTTGCTACAATAATACAGACAGAAAATATATGAGTGAATCAAGGCGTTATACGTACAGTTGTGGCAAAAAATGCTGCGGTGATTAAAAACGCTGTCGGAATTTGTGCGCTACATTTGAACTTAAAGAGAATTTACTGGACACCTTATGTATGCTCTCTTCCACCTGTCTTGGTACTGACAAATGGTTAGGTAAATCGTTAGGACGAATGGGAATAGCCAAGGCTTGACTTAACCAGCAGAGAATGTGCTTTCGTGCACAGGCATGTCAAACCACCTTGGGCTATGCTTGATTCGACTCAGGAAAAAAAATCCACGAACTCGAATAATAATACAACTAACCGAACTAACATGCAAAATTGCCTTTTCTAAAATTAAACGAAACTTGGTTTACTTTTCGGGACTTAACGAACCGGGTTTGCATCTGAGGCTGTGGCGAATCTACTGTCTCTAATTCCGCGCCACTGGTTCTACAGAGGTGACAAAACCAGGGACGTTAGACAGATGCATCGCCTAAGCCGCATCCGGGACTGAAGCCGGGGCTCCGTTCCGACGGTTAGCCAGTAATCCGCGCCTCTGACCACTCACTCAGCCACTGTGCTGCAGGACCCTCTTTTTACATTACAAATAAATGTGCTATATTTATTTCACAGTAGAGTCGTACTGGCCGTCCCGGTGGCGCAGCGGTCTAAGCGATGGCCTCTGATCATTCGTCCGAAAGGGGTCCGGGTTCGAATCCCGGTCAGGCATGGATGTTGTGTTTGTCTTACGGCACTGGATCTCTCCCTTCCCTGAAACCAGTGACCCTAAATTAGGGACAGGCGACTGCTTATAGCCCATTGAGTTGCTCACGGTGGTCGTTAAACCTCCAATCAAAAAAAAAAAAAAAAAAAAGAGTCGTACTGACTTGAATGCAAAATTATCGTTCATCAAAAACTGAAAATGAACAAAGCAAAGACAAATTAGTGAATGTGACAAATGTTCTATGTAAGAAATTATTATGTTACAAGTAAAGTCACGAATTGGCATAACAATTTCTCAATTGAAAACTACTACAGCAAAACCTCTGAATAGCAGACACCCTGAAACTTTAACATTTGTCCGCTATTCAGGAGGTTGTCTTCTGAACCCAACAAGGCACACAATACAAAAAACTTCATATTAAATACGTACGCACAATATACACTGGCCACAACAAGTTAGGGATATGGTGGCTTCAAAGGCAAAACGTAGTGATATGCAAATTTAGTGACTACTGGAGATCGGTTATCTGCGTGGGTAGCTACGTCATACGTAAATTAGCATTATGATAACACAGCGCATGACGTGCGTGTTCTGATAAAAGTACCCTGCGAGAAGCAGAAAACAAGTCGTTTCACCGCTTAGTTTGTTGAAAACAGGTCGTTTCACTGCTTAGTTTCGAAATGCAGATCGACCCAGGAGTGGTTGCTTGAGGATAACCATCAGGAAGCAAAAACGCTACCTGACACTAAGTGCTGGAAGAAGGCATAGTAACACAAGTAGAAACTCTGGGAATCACTTTGAGCTACTTCTAGTACCGCAGTATGTACGCAAACGGTTCGAAACCGTCTTCACGAGTACGGAAGCAAGGAGGTCGCTGAGATGTATGGCATTGACATCAGTTCACCGTCTTCAAAGATGTACCTGAGTCCAATAGTACATGTCATGGAATACAGAGTGGCATCGTGTACTTTTCACAGACGAATACCGTTTTGCTCCTCGTCCTGATACTCAATGAGGACACGTGTGGAGGAGATCAGACACCCGAATGCAACCACACTATATGCAGTCCGCCCGCCCTTACCAACGGCAGTCAGTTCTGGTCCGGACATGAGTGTGTTTTAATGGCTTTACTTCCTTGTATGTTTGTCAAGACAACATGAATGCCTCTGTGTACCGAAATGAGATCATTGTTCCCATGGTGACACTGTTTCACGCTGCTATTGGACATGTATTCCGTTTTCCGCCGGCAATTCAGCCAGTCACCGTGCTTGAAGCATGCTTCAGGAACTGGGATTGAATCGTAGCAGCTGCCTTACAGGTCTTCTGACTTTAAACCTATTGAGAATATCTGGGATGCTGTATAGCGACTTCTGGATAACCACGCTTCATAACCCAGTACACTAGCAGACTCCGTAAAGTGTTGCCTGTAATGCGGAACGAGCTACCCTAGGCACTCATCAATAATGTCACTGCAAGTATGCCTCGTAGGTATCAAGACGTTCTTCGACACAGAGGTGGTGCTGCCGGGCACTGAAATCCAGATGTATGGGCATTCTCCGAATTTACCATTTTGCAGTGTACTTTTCAGTGTGCAGAAATTGCATGATATATTTTTGTAAAAGCACTGTTTATCGTTTGTGTTACGTATCCTCACAGTTGTTATTTCACTGCGGGTTACTTGAGTAAGATACATACACCTTTCGTTTCATGCAATATCCCTAACTTTTTGTGATCAGTGTATGTTAAGCCCTCTCTATCATCCTTTCCTTTGACACGCTTATGGTAACGTGTTTTCATCCGATTGGCTGCGATTTTGTTACAACAGTCTTGCTTTGCGGCGAACTATAAATTTTAGATTAACCAACTTTTCAATTTATCAGTGAACCCTCTCCGCACCGTTTGCACTAGTTAAGCAAGAATTTGGGAATTCACTTCTGAGAAATTTTTAATCACTTTCTCAAAGTTTTTGCCTATCCTACTTTAGACACAGATTTGAAACAGGGTACATGAACGTGCGCATATTTATTGCCAAGATCCGAACTTCAAGAATAGGATTATTAGGTTTCAGCATTTGAACTTCGGAAGCTAAAGTTATTCGAAGTACTCAGGTTTCAAGCATGTTTCACGGAAACGAGCGCGTTCCTAGCAAAGTTCATCGATCAATATTTCTTGTGGATATGCACCGAGTCCGTTCAACATCATTTCCACGAGCTTCCGACATTTACCGAGAAAATCCGAGCTACTTCCGTAGAATCTAAAAGTGTTACCTTGGAATGTTTTTCTTTTTAATCAATGCTTTTCTCCGGAATATTTTCCATTGTAGTACAAAGAAACGAAATTTTGAGCTATGCTAAATTACTGAAGATTCAGTTTCTCGAAGCGAACAGGAGAGAAAAGCTAATTAAAAAAAATAACGGACGTTAGGAATGAAGAGTAAGAAACTAAAACCATTTCGAAACAAAAATGAAGAATGTGAAAAAGGATGGTGCTGAAACACCGAGATACAGCAAGGGTGGATGAAAGTTACAGCGTAATGCATGTTGATTATGCTGTAACCTCCATTTATTCCTTTCAGTGGATAAAATTAGGCAAGCCACACGCGCTATTTTTACCCCTTCTTAAAAGAGAGAGACTGAGAGAGAAAGTGCTTATACCGGGTGCATCATATAAAAGTGGCCCCGTGGCCAGACGTTGTTAGGCGGGTTAAAGTCGTTTGACGGATTTCCCGTTAAAACCGCTTTGTTCCACTTCTAACCGGTTTCTGCGTGTACAGCTGCAAAGGAATTCTCCGGAGTGGTTAGTCGCAGCCAGAGCAGTGTAGGTACGCGGTCATAAGTGTAAGTGAAGAGAGAACAAAGGCAACGGAAATGGTTTTAAGTACGGAACAGCGGATTTTTATTGTGGAACAGTATTTCAGAAATAACTCATACAAGGTTTTAAATGAGTTCTTTACAGAAAAATTTCCACATTGTGCAGCACCGGAGAAATGAATGGTAGAGAAGTTAGTGCGGACATTTCGTGAAACCGGCACGGTGTGCAACAGGAAAAGAAACAAACCCAAGACAATTCGTACTGAAGACTATTAAGGATGTGTGCACAATGATGTCACAAAGCCCTCGGAAGTCGATTCGCCGATTATAGTCTGCATTTCAACTATTCTTTACCATGTATAGTAACATTGCCTGACTGTTGCCGCTCATTATACTCGGGCCTTTTATATGGCACACCCTGTACTATCACTGTAGCTGTCCGTCTGTCTGTGAAACCTATCTAGTCAGATTTCATCACTGGGAAACTTTTGAGCAGTGAGAACAAAGGTCCTTGCTTTTTGATCTCCTTCCGATGCATTTTATTGCAGCTAGAGGGCGTAAAAGTAGATATATCGAATTCACAATATATCAGGTCATCCCAGAAGTAATGTCGTTTTGCGCAAGCCCAACAGTAGTGAGTCCTCTGGTGCCCAGACTATGACGTCGACCACGGTGAGTATAAAAGGGATCACGCGAGCAGACCTTCAAGTCACTTGAGACCGCAAACGGGAGTTCTAGGTGCAGTCGTTGTGTACTTAAACCGCATAGGAAATGGCAGTGTCAGAATACCACATTAGGCACTTTATGCTGTATGAGTTCCACCATCGACATTCAGCGACGGTATCAACACGAAACATCAATGCCGTATATGGGCCGGGTGCCCTGGAGGTCAGGAAATGTCAACGCTGATTCCAGAAATTTCGAGGGGGGGGCAGAAGCCTCAAGGATATGCAGCGACCTGGACGGCCTGTTGAGCGGGATAACGAGGTGCTGAAAGCTGCTGTTGAGGGAAATCCGCAGGCAACAGTCGAGGAATTGGCCACACTTGTTCATTCAACCCATTCCACTATTCACGGACACCTGCAGGACCTCGGTTATGTGTCGAAACTGGATAAGTGGGTAACCCATTATCTCACTCCACAACAGCTGCAACAGCGTGTGGAAATTTGCACTTCTTTGCTCTCCCGTGAAAAAAGGGAGCCGTTCTTGCACAGAATTGTCACGGGAGATGAAAAATGAAACGTTTATAAAAACATTAAGCGTAAACGGCAGTGGCTTTCCAAAGGGAATGTGCCTGCAGCAGTGGCGAAACCAGGACGTTTCCCACAAAAGGTTTTGATGTCTGTGTGGTGGAATATGCAAGGCAAAATCCATTACGAGCTGCTGCCACCCAACAAAGCCATTACAGGGGAAGTCTACTGTCAGCAGCTGCAGCGTCTACGCCCTGCTTTGCAGGATAAACGCCCAGCACTCATGAATCGTAAAGGCGTGCTGCTGCAGCAGGACAACACAAAACCACACAGAGAGAAAATGACCAGTGCCACGTTGCAGGACTTCGGATGGAAAAAACTTCCGCATTCAGCATATTCACCTGACATCACCTCATCCGACTAGCCCCCTTTTGCAGCCTGCAAAACCTTCTTGCTGGGACTACACTTCGAAATGGGGAGGAGGTACGGCGAACCCTTTCTGCCTTTTTTGCATCGAAACCGATGGAATTCTACACGTCTGGGATTCAAAACCTTGTCGATCGATGGGAGAAAGTTGTAACTACCGGGGGCACTTATTATATGGATTAAAACATCTGTTCCAGGTACGTTTTTCTTTCTTTCCTTCATACGCTGAAAAAACGACAGTATTTTTGGGATTACCTGATATCTTACTCCATATCATTGCTTCTAAAAATACGATTAAAACAAATTTTTTCTTCGATACTTTTTATCATACAGATCATTTTGGGTGCATTATCTTCTTTAAAGAATGTAGAATTTTTCCGCTAGAAGGCGTAAAAGTACGTTGTATTTTCTCCAATGCCACTGCTCCTGAAAGTCCAATTCGATTTTTTTTTATTTTTTTTTTTTTTTTTGCGTCCGATAGATTTTATGGTGAAGAATACTTTGCATATCATTTGTTACTTTTGTATAACGCACAGTTTTGCGGTGAGGAGGCGTATGTTCGTATTCCTGTTTACAGCTTACTTGTAGCCATAACTACGCGTCATGCACCGATCGCTACGGAAAACACTCCTCCTAAATTTGTCGTCCAAAATAATATACAATTTTTCTTCTAAAAGGCGAAACTATATTTGGGTTGAAAAGAAAGTAATGTCCGATGACGAGGTACCCGAAGTCGAAGCCCCGTCCACGGTGCACATTGGCCACAGAGATCATGAAGCACGCTTTCATCACATAAGCAGGTAGGTGGCTTAAGTGAGTAGCAGTCAGCTGTCAGAAGGCGAGGAGTGTAAGTGACAGCCAACATGGAAGTGGACAAGGAGCACATCAGCCATTGCACGCTATATGAGTTTCGTCCTAGTACCAACCCGGCAAGTGCAGTAAGGAACATTACCAGGGTGTACACCAATGCCATATCAAATTGACAGTGCTGTCCTTGGTTCGAGAGGGAACTTTTGACCTGCTAGACCGTCTCAAAACAGGAAGACCCTCAACAGTGGATATGAACATTCTGAAGACCCACGTGTGACCACGTGAGAGTTGGTTGAACAGCTGGGGGAATATCCACATCACAACAGGGGAGTTTTGGTACATCAACTCACAGTTGAGCAGAAAGCAAGTCGCGTGAGTGCATGCGTTTCTCTGCTTGAGCGTGACCGAGTTGAACCGTTCTTGGACCGCACGGTGACAGGTGACGGAAAATGTTTCCTGTGTGACAATATCAGAGTCCGGAAACTGTAGTAAGACCCGAAACAGAAGCCCATGCCGACCCCCAAAGCCGGTTTGCAGTAACGTAAGCTCCTGCTGTCTGTTTCGTGAGATATGTGGAGTGTCGTGTTTTTTGAGTTGCTGCTCGACAACACTGCTGTCGCCACCGATTTGCGAACATCACTCAAGTCGAAACGGCCAGCACTGCTGAACCTCAACGGCATCCTTCCACAGAAGGATTGAGCGAGACCTCACACAGCACGAGTGACCTGCCACAAGATCAGGGACCTGGTCTGGGAGCTGCTGATGCACCCAGCCTATTTCCTGGACACTGACCCCCAAGCGACTACAACCTGTTCCGGTCGTTGCAGCATTTGTTGGACGGACAACGGTTCGCCAACCGGGACGATGTCGAACACGCATTTACTCACTTCTTTGCGTCCAAGCCGCCACAATTCTACAGGGACTGTATCCAACAGCTGCCCAAAAGATTGGAACAAGTCGTGTAAAACGATGGATACTACATTTTGGACTCATTTGTACTTGCATTTATGGTAATTAGCACTTTTATGTTGCTGTTTTTTTTTTTTTTTCTTTTTGATTGGAGGTTTAACGACCACCGTGAGCAACTCAATGGGCTATAAGCAGTCGCCCGTCCCTAATTCGTCCAATCGTCCCTAAGGGAGAGAGCCAGTGCCGTAAGACAAACACAACATCCATGCCTCACCGGGATTCGAACCCGGACCCCTTTCGGACGAATGATCAGAGGCCATCGCTTAGAACACTGCGCCACCACTTTTATGCTGCCTTACATTTGCAGACATTGTTTGCTTTCCAACCCAATACAATCATTTTTTTTTTTTTTCGATATCTTCATTTCCTAAAGTTCTATTTGTAAAAACTCTAACATTTTTTTATACATGTTTTAAATTTTTCGTGATTTGCAGTTATGCTGCTTAGTTGCATATGAGTGTGTTTTTAATTGCAACTGTATGTACGCTTCTAAAAATCCAATTCAAAAATTCCTGTAGGTCTAGTGTGAGGAGCAGGACGTCCAAGTTGTGGATTGGCGGGCCAAAAGTCCTGATCTAAGCGCCAATAGGAAATCTGTTGAACGACTTGGAACGCCCTCAGCAGGTACGACTTTCCTCTTCAGCTCTCTCTCTCTCTCTCTCTCTCTCGACCGCCTATGGCTGGTTGAGTTCCGCAAATACGAATATGCGCCCTTGAGGATTACTGGCAAATTAATGCAACTGACTTGCCATTCCTCTGCAGCATTCGGGTAAGGGACAAAGTGCGTCTGGAGCCGACTTCACAGGGAACCATCTACGCATTCGCGTCCCCAAACACAGGAAGGCTGAGGAAAGCCACGGAAAAACCGCAGACTAAGTGACCGGCAAGACAGAGATTCTAACATGCCCTCTTCGGCAGCTCTGCCAAAAGCTTTGAAGGAGAAATGGAGAAAAGTTGCGGTAAAGATATCGTAGAAAGCATACCTAGAAGGGTTGCTGCAGTCATAACGACCAAAGGTGGACAAACTATATACTGATACTAAAAGTATGTAATAATACTAATCACTAATATGTATTGATACTAATAACTAATACAATCAAACCTCGACTTAATGAACTTCAAGGGACCAACAGTTTTGTACGTAAAATCGCGGAATTCGCTAAATCGAGGAAGCTTTTCGAATGAAACATTCAAATTAAGCTAGCGTTCATAACAGAATAAGAAAGCAACTAAGTTCTCTTTCTGTCACTGAAATTTAAATTAGGTATAGCACTTTTAATTGCGAAATGTATTGCTAAAAATGCTATAATACGTACACGTTTACTGTGCATGTTAAATACATAATTCGTAGATACGTATTAGACTTCAATATGTAGCATCAAAATTTAAGCGTACTTTAAAATTGCGAGAAAAAGAGCATTTAGCTTCTTAAATAACGATTTCAGTATTATAAACTGCATGAAACAGAACATCGATTAGTACTAATTAACTTGTAAAAACAGAATACGTGTTGCAAAAACAGAATATGTGTTGATTACTTTTTTACGCTGTAGAAAAGAAATCCTTTAGAGAAGATTGCTTTTTTTTTTACCTGAACAAATTGCAGTTTCAATTTTATGAAGTGCGCGAAAAAGTCATCATTAATATCGAAACGCAGATCAAGTGGTTTTTAATGCATTCTATACCGTTAGTAGCATCACTAAAGCAGCTAACTTTCAGTTCTGCTTCATCTTCTTCATCAGAATCTGATGTATTTAGTTCGATCTGTTCATCCAAAACATCATCAAGGAATTGCATTTGGCAGGTATGCACATTTGCGTCACAATCAACATAATCGGAAAACACAATACCTGATGAGGCATCGTCATCCGCAAAATTATCAGCAGGATTTTCGGTATTGGACTCACTTTCTTCTTGTTCACAACATGAGAAGCCTGCTTTGTTAAAGCAGTCGTAACTGCATTCCACGACTGTCGTACGAAATGCATTGCATTGTGAATGTTAACTTTAACTTTAGATGCATCATCCCTTGCATCGATAACAGAAAGTACTTTCGCATCGCATAAGAAACTTTCGATAGTGGGTTTTAAAAGACCTAATGACACCCAAATCGAGCGGTTGCAATTCACTAATACAATTTGCTGGGAAAAAAATGACTTGAATATTTTTCAGATTGTTTACCTGAGGATGCGCAGCACATTGATCAATGAATAAGAGGGTTTTCTCTTTTTTGCATGCATCTGAGTATTCAAGGCTTCCACACAGTTTTTGAATAAAGCCATGGTATCCCAAGACTTTTCATTTACTTCATATTTGGTGAGCAAGGATTTTACATTTTTGAAGTAACGTGGTTTAGCAGATTTGCCTATAACCAATGGCTGCAATTTTTCTGACCCGTCTCTACTGTCAGCAAGAAGAGCAGTGATTCTGTCTTTTGACTTCTTTCCTCCATGACAAGTGTCATTTCAAAAACACAGTGTTTTATCTGGCTGCAGGTTATAAAACAGTCCAGTTTCATCAGCATTAAAAATGTCACACGGCATGTACCCTTCAATAATTTGTGGCAGCTGTTTATTTTTCCACGTTTGTGCCGTCATGGGATCAACACTTTTGATTTCGCCGGATATAGTTCTATACACTACGTTATGTCTTTGCTTAAAACGATCAATCCATCCATTTGATGCCGTGAATTCCTTTATTTGGAGTCGCTGGGCAAGATGAACTGCTTTTTCCTTCAGAAGTGATCCACTAATAGGCAAATTACTAGCCCGTGTTTGTTGGATCCAAGTGACAAGAGCGTTTTCCAACTCACTCAGGGGCGATGCTTTTATAGATTATCCCTTACTCGAAAATTGCCCACACTGTGATGCACAGCTTTCAATTTCTTTTGTATGTTTCGCTATGGTACACAACGTTGACTTGGAAATTCCGAGTTTCTCTGCTACAGCAGTCTGTGATCCTGGATTCGCATCAAGCTGCGACAAAGTGCCCATTTATCCACTGATTTTTTTTTTCTGCAGTCATTCATTTTTTTTAAATGCTCTCACAAAATGCACGTGTGTAAGTTACAATCATCAGTGAATTTCACTTCTAACTTTTCTAGTGCTATTCTATGTTCATCAGAACTTTATCTGTAAAACGAGCTGTGTTGTTTTAATTTGACCTGTTGATTTAACACTAAAACAAAAGACGGTGAAGCGCAATTTGGGGAAGAATTCCAGAGGTTCAGTAATGGGTACGTACAATGTGTGCCCACTGATTTCACAGAAAGTTATTGTTCCGTCTGTAGCTGGAAACAAGAATCTGCAGAGTACTCTAGATTTCCTCTCCCACAACGCCTTTCTTTTTCTTGCTTTCCGCCCATGCAAGAAAACGTTGCACTCCTTTGGAACTTGTTGGTCATTTGCTTCCTCCTGTAAGAAGCTTACACTTGATAGTCGGAGGAAAGGCGAACTGATTTATGATTCCGTCAAGTTGTTTAGCAAATTTGAAACGTTGGTTAACTGCAAGTGTAAAATTTTCCTGTTACGCGAGGCTCTCTTTCTAGCTAACTTCTAACGTGAAAATGCTGGTTAATATAGTTCGGTGGCTTAAAAAAAATAAAGAAAGAGTGCTAAATTGAGGAAATGTGTTCGGTAAATCGGGAAACGCCAAGCATTAATTTAAATGCGGTTCCGTCCGGACCATAAGAAATGTACCTAAAATCGCGGAATTCGTTTAATCGCAGTCTGTTAAATGTTAAATAGTGGTTTAACTGTAAAGTCTTTTGTGTCCGTTCGATCTAGGTGTCCAAATATTTTGGTCTACAAAATGCACTTCGTGCTGATTCATCGGAACCAGCCGTTTCACCGCATCTTCGTGTACCTGTACAATGGTGATACAAAATATTTACAAAATTGAAAAAGAAAAAAAAAACAGATAATAAAATTAACAAATAAATGATAGTATAAGAAAGCAGGTACAGAGAGTAATCTTGAGCTTTATAGTTGCGTAAAAACTACAAGGCTTGAGATTACTCACCGTAGGTCCTTATCAAAAACAAAGTAACCCAGGAACAAATGCAAAAACATCATAAATACATAAAAAAAACATTATTCGGTTGTTCTCATAGTTGAAGACATAACAGCAAATATTGTACATGGAACAAAGGTTTCCACACCACGATCAGTCAACCATTCAAATTTCTTACAAAATATTTGTCCATTTCAATTTCGTCCAAAATAATTGTCCGTTCTAACTTCTTCTAAAATAATTCTTTCTATGCATTATTACCAATGCTTTACGTCTTCCTCCTAATTTCAGGAATTTTAAGTTGAATTAACCGTAAAAAAAAAACCGTACCTCACGGCGCCGCAGTAGAAATCGCCGAGGATGCAATTTTCTTTTTAGCTGTATGCTGCACATACTACGCAAGTTCACCTACTTAATGTCTCAGCAGACAGAATACGGAACTTCCGTACTTATGTCTTAAAGTCAAGAGGGTTTTCATGCGAGAACACTTACGTGACTTATGTTTTCATCAGGACATGAAAATATTAGTCATGTAAAAAAAATTGAGTACTTTTGTCAAAATTCTACACTGCTGGACAATTGCTAAGGATGGATCATAAACGGCTATATAGCGCATAAAAAAGTAAGTGTGGTTGGATGCCAAGTGAAATAAAATAATGTCAGAATGCCAGGACATTACAAGAAAGACAATTTATTGTGCTCTGAAATCCAGAAGGCTTTAGAACGTGTTCAAAGGACAAACAGGCCATTTTGTGCAGAATACATAAACGTGAAAACAATGCAATTACCGTCCGCAGGCGTTCCGACGTAAGATGTCAATACGGGATATGGCCACCATGGAGGGCGATGCAAGATTCCGCACGTCGTGTCATGCTTTGCACAACATTATCAAGCAGCTGTTGGGGTAATTTATCCCATTCCTCTGTCAGTGCACGGATGAGGGTGTCCTTGTTTATTGGAGGGCATTGGCGACCAGCAAGACTCCTCCCCAAAGCATCCCACAAATTTTCAATGGGATTCAGATCTGGAGAACGTGCTGGCCTTCCGAGGCGTTGAATATCCTCGCTCTCAAGTCACTCCTGGACAGCGACTGTTCGATGACATGTTGCGTTGTCGTCCATGAAAATGAATCTATCACCGACAGCACCACGGAACATGCGAACATGAGGTAGCAGAACATCATTAATGTATCGTTGGCCAGTCATAGTCTCAGTTGGAAGCACATAGAGGGACGTACGGCCATTGATCATGATGCCAGCCCATACCATGACACTACATGTCGGATATCGGTCCCTTTCCTGTATGTTTGCTGGACAATATGCAGTACCACTATCACGCCAGATCAGTTGTCGTCGACAATCAGACGATAGACTGTATCTACTCTCATCTGAGAAGAGGACAGCAGACCAGTCGTTATCAGTCCAATTGCGATGTTGATGGCACCATTGCAAACGGGTGGTACGGTGACGTCTGGACAATGGGATGCACACAACAGGACGGCGGGCGTATAGTCCTTCTTCATGCAAACGTCTGGCGACAGTTTCTCGGGAGATCCGCTTGCCAGTAGCAGCCATAAACTGATTTGCTACCTCACTAGCTGTGCTGCGCCGGTGTCTTTTTGTTGATAGCACTATGTACCGATCTTCTGCAGGTGTCGTACTGCGAACACGACCTCCCCCGTAACGTTTGCTACACTCTCCATTTGTTTGAAATGATTTCCAAAGCCTTGAAACAACACTGTGGCTTATGTCGAACTCCCTGACAACATCTGTTATTTTTCGCCCTTCTTCAATCTTGCCAATAATACGGCCACGCGTAAAATCATCTAGGTGATGTCGGGAAGACATACTGAAAATTGCAAGTTCGTCAATTGATTCTTTCCCTTTCAACTTTGCGTTTGAACAACAACGGTCAATACGCGTCAAATCCTTTATATCTCTTGTCAGCGCTATGACGTCACGAACAAGTTCGGCAATCCAAAATTTGCATACGCACAACACGTCTTACTCTATCCCGCACTTATGCTAATTTCCACATTTTCCTGCCTTCCATTTTATGGTTGCTATCGTTGCTATTGTCATCCGTCCTTAGCAATTGTCCGGCAGTGTATTAAAATGAGACTGAAACAAGTAAAATTCTTTCGTTTTTAGTCGCTAAAGCTGGGAGAGTTTCTTTCATCTGCAGATTATTTTTTTATGTTGCTTCTCTCGCAGGGTTTTTCTAAATCTTTGGTTTGCATTTTTAAGCACAAATCTCCATATTTTTTTTCGAAAACTTCGGTTTTCTCTAGAAAAGTATAAAACATAACCACACAAACGCTTTGACGCACGACTCGAAGAGTCCGACGTAGATAATGCACTACTACTCATCCTGGTTGTTCCAAACACATCTTAGTCGAAGGAATTGCAGTCGACAGAACTCGCAGTGTTTCGTAACCACTATCAGAAGTGAAAAACACGCACGTCTGACCTTGCCAATGGTTCTACTATCTGCTCGTTCACAAGGCAGACCAGCAAGCGATATCTTCCGATGGCTAATACGGAATGAGCGTCCACATTTGCATCATCATGGTACTATTTGATATCTGAATAAATTATTCTTGTTTATTTAAAATTGCATCCAGTATTAACACTAGATACCATTTTAAATAATCTGTACTCAAAATGTCCTACCACTGGTAAGTCATTTGAATACCAATGACCTACCACTGGTAAGTCATTTGAATACCAATGACCTACCACTGGTAGGTCATTTTGAATGCAGATGCGGAAATAAGGCGAATCTGGTTAAAGCACTTTCCTATCGACTGGTAACAAAATACCAAAAACAAAACCACTTGTCTGAGATTCATGATTTCCATATTTCTTTCAGTGTGCTGAAATATTTATTTTAACATATTTATTAGAGTGTGCTAACAAGTGCCGAACGCCTTCCTAATATGTTTGTT
The DNA here is from genome assembly GCA_039090855.1 of Macrothele yani. Classification (NCBI taxonomy): domain Eukaryota; kingdom Metazoa; phylum Arthropoda; class Arachnida; order Araneae; family Macrothelidae; genus Macrothele; species Macrothele yani. The sequence continues at coordinate 107,066,436 of CM077004.1, read as the reverse complement.
CTGTTCTTAAAAGTGGAAAAAAGTGGGAGGGCAGGAGCGGACGAAAAGCTATAATTGGTAATGCATATGACCAATTATAGCTATGACCAAACTAGTTCCAGCTTTTAGCGATGTTATAAATTAAACATAAGATGTTGTTCCATAACTCGCAGTATTCAGTTTTTCAAAACAAAATTGAGAGAATAACAAAATAAAAAAGTGAGAGGTGTATCGAAAGCGATCAGCCACGGAAATCTCTGAATTACATATAAAAAAATATATGCTCTCAAAATGATTTACAAATATTGATAAAATGTGTGTATAAATTGAGATCGAGATTATGGTCGTGATTTGTTCGCACTTACATTTTTAATTCTGCGTAATATCATTTTTTTTATTTATGTAAAAAATATTGCGCCAAGGCGCACACCTTTAGGATTCGCTAAAAATGCGCACCAAGTCTCTAAATTTCTTGGTTTTCGGAAAAAGCTCTTCATTTTCAAACTGAGGATTTCAGAAATTGTAAGCCAATTGTGGCTAAAAGTAGTGTAGAAAGGTGCACAGTCTCCCAGGAGTCTCTTATAGTACGTGCACTGAATTTTAATATTGTGAAAGTCTTGGTTTTAAAGAAATGTCTTTCCTCTTAAAATTTAGAATTTATATTTCCTAAATAGCGGATTAAAATGTTGCGGAAATATCACCAGATGACTACATTAAGGACGCATAAGAGCTCGTAAGCAGTTTTAAATCTGCATTTCTTTTGATTTTCAAGCAAACAGCGAGCAGCGTGTATTCTGCGACATCATGTCTGGCAACATCACAGTATTACTCGCAGTTTGTTATTATAAAGATCACAGTCACGGGGCACGGAATTACATGCTTAACTTTTCGCACGCAAACACGGATGCAGGAGTTAAACTGCAATAGTTGTGTTTCTCAGAAGACAAAAAGAGAATCAGATGATGTCAATAAAAAAAGAAAGCAGCGCAACGGTGTTATTGATTTGTTTCTCGATAAAAGAAAGGAAAAGGAAAGGACCAAAAATCGAAACATAAATAGGGGGTGAGCTGTCACGGTACAAATCACTATGATCTTTGTTTTATGTGAAAAAATATTAGAATAAACAGATGAAAAAAACTGCAGTTATATGTCCAATTAGAGCTGCTTAAAACATACGGTGGTGATGCAATCTACGGCTCGTTGCATCACTTTTATTTCTTGTTCTACTATCAAGGTCGTTTTCTTCTTTTTCAAAGAATTTGACTGATGAATGTCATTTAATACAAACTGCTTGAAAATGCCCAGATGTCGGGAGGTGACATAAAATTAAAAGCCAACAGTTGTGAATTATATTCAGCTAAGTGATATTCAGCAAAAAATAATTCCTTAAAAAGCAATTTTATCAGAAGTTTTTCATGTTGTGAAGCCTCGAGAACTTAGAATAAAAATTTTTGTAGTTTTTACTTCTTTAATTGAAACTGGTGAAAGAGACGAAGAAGAAAAAACTCGGAAACAAATGTTCGAGTTCCGAATCTTTCAGTGCAGCAGGAACGAAATAGCTGGCAAAGTGATTAAGGCAGCACTGAAAGTTTTTGCTGGGGGGGGGGGGTATAGTGCTTCTTGTGGCGCAGACAAACTTTTAGGAGGTAGTACAAGAAACCATAGCTATCGTGAGCAAAGTCCATGATAGCACAGGTAAAAAGATGCGTGCGGCTGCCATGACCCACAAATATATACATATATTGTTTGGTTGGAGGTTTAGCGACCGTCGTGAGCAACTCGATGGGCTACAAGCAGCCGCCCGTTCCTAATTTAGGGTCATTGGCTCCAGGGAAAAGAGAAAGAGAGTCAGTGCCGTAAGACAAACACAACATCCATGCCTCACAGGGATTCGAACCAGGACCCATCTCGGACGACTGATCCGAAGCAGGCGCTTAGACCATTCCGTCACCGTGGCCGGCTGACTCGTTTGTGGGAAAAAAATGAAAATGAATATTTGAGTGCAGGTTTTTGATCAGGCTAGTTGATCTTTTCATCACAGCTTCAAAAGATACACTTTCTCAAATGCACTGCTCGACACAGAAAATGCCACACCACGAAGTATTCATCAGAGCGCCATGCAAATTGGTTGGTATGTATCGACAGTTGGGTTGTGTAAATGACTGAATTTGCGAACCATTCACGCGATAGATGAGGGAGACAAAAGACAAAACGGCCCGGCGTAGCTTACTCTGGTGGTCCTCAGCTGGGTTTGTGTAACACTGCATCAGAGTGATCTTGGGGTCGATAGCACGAATGAGGTGTGAAAATGCCTGGGCGACGTTATCAAGAATCCTAAAATCACGCTGACACCTTATATACTGGTTCGTTTCTGTGTCTCATCGGGATGCAATATTGTTATCTGAATATTGCAACAGTGGTAGTAGAAAGGCAATGTGTGTCGTCGTGGTAGCACTGGTGTACGTAGGCGGACGTCCGAATGCCTGGATCGCCGCATTAGATCGGACTACATTTGACTAGGTGTACAGGAAGATATGGATATCCCTATATCGACACGGACTGTGAGTTGCAAACTGGCTGAAGCAGGTTTGCACTCTCACCAGCCGTTGCAACGATTGCCACACGCCGCAGCACATCGTTGAACAAAGGTTGCAGTCGTCCCACCACAAATAGTGCTGTACCAGACATGTGTGGCGCGACGAATGGAGCCATGTCGTATTTACAATAATTATGAGTCTCCCTTCTGTCTCAGCGCCGGCAGTCGCAGGTTGAGTGTCTGGAAACGACGTGGCCGCCGGCCTTATCTTACTACCATAAGGTTTGGGGTGCGATCAATAGCAAGAACTGTTCACCACTTGAACGCATAGCGGGTACAATGACGACACGACGATATGTCGGTGAGGTGCTGTATCCCATTTTGTTGCCGTATCTCCGTGGCATCCCTGATGCCCAGTTTCAACAAGATGTCTCGTCACACACTACCAACATTATCAGACAGTGCCTACATGGAGTCAAGTCTCAAGGAATCAGTGCCTGCTGCCATGGACAGCGCGATCCCCAGACTTCTGTCCAGTAACAGACGTGTGGCACGTCATTGGTAGACTACTTGACGCCCTGTGCATGACCCCGGCGCAATGTTGATGAATTTCGGATATGAGTCAACGACGCGTGGTCAGCGATAGCTTCGGACACCATCCGCGGATTTTTCCACTTCATGCCACACCGTGTTGCTGAATGTATAGCCCAGCATGGCAGTTACACGACCTACTGACTCAGGCCACATAGTATCATACTGTCTTCTCGCCTATCACGTTTATGTAATTTCTCAGAGATACACTCCTTTTCCACCTACTTGTCTACATGTGTGGTAGGTTTCCTCTCATTTCGTGCAATCCTTCATTGTGTCATCGTGTGGCATTTTCTATGTCGAGCAGTGTATGATGACAATACTTTGGGGTTAAATTAACATCTGATTTCTCTTGTATCTAAAGTTTTTTTATGGGAAAGGTCCTTGAGTTCGAAACAGGAACATGAGTTTTTATGAATGCATTTATTTTTTTATTGAAACATGTTTATTTTTCTTTTATTGGAGGTTTAACGACCACCGTGAGCAACTCAATGGGCTATAAGCAGTCGCCCGTCCCTAATTTAGGGCCACTGGTTCCAGGGAAGGGAAAGAGCCAATGCCGTAAGACGAACACAACATCCATGCCTCGCCAGGATTCGAACCCGGACCCCTTTTGGACGAATGATGCGAGGCCATCGCTTAGACCACTGCGTCACCGGCGCGGCAAAGAGGCGTAAGATGCATCGAGAAGTAGACATCTGCAGGGTCTCAATTTAGGAAGTCCGGCTCGACCATTAACTGAACGCTTAAGGTTGGCACATTCTCTGCTCCTTTAACCTTCGACTTATAGCCTGTCCTGTCCTTGTCTAAGCTCGAATGTGCGAAGCACCGCTCCTTTCATCTTCGACTTATAACCTGGCCTGTCCTTGTCTAAACTCGAACGTACGAAGCTCAAGGTTGGCACGTTCTCCGCTCCTTTCATCTTCGACCCCTTTTTTTCGACCTGGCCTGGCCTGGCCTGGTCTAATCCCGAACATACGAAGCTGGGTATATTCCAGCCCAGTCTAACTTTCAAAGCCAGGGGTTTTATCCTGAAATTTCAAGTAGGAGGGAGGCTAAACATGTTTTGTTAGCTGAAAGGAAATTTTTCAAAAGATGAAAATGTTTGTGGGGTCATTCCATGTCGAATCAACCAGCAGTCTAAACCTTGATATCTCAGATTTCAATGATTTTTTTTGTTTATAGTTTGTACTTATGAATTATATGAAAAAAAAAATCAAAATTTTCAGATTTTTTTGGGTAAGAGGTTTATTTTATTCCTGATTTTCAAAAACTGTAAAAAAAAATGCCATATTTCACAAGAACGCCATTCAAAAAAACAATTAATAAGTCTGCAAGCACTGATGCTAGAGGGATCATCTATAGATTATTTTAAAGCTCTTCTTATGGGCTTTAATATGTTATACAACACAACTCAGTTTGGGAGGAGGAAATATGACCAATTTTCAAAATTTTTGTTTTCAAAAATCTCAAAAACACCATTTCTGATTTTGTATGTCAATCTTACACATATTGGCTTGAGGTATGCAGAGTTTGAAGATAAAGAAATGATGGGTTTTCGAGAAACAGATTTTTGAATTAAAGAATGTACATGTTTACTGTACATGTTTACTGCGAAGTATTAAACATGTACATAATATTAGGGGTATGCAAAAGTTTCCGCTGTTTTAAGGAAAAAGGAGACAGGAACAATTAGGAAACCAGTACACCTTTATTCAGCGAAATATTGGCCATTAGCATCAATGACCTTTTGCCATTTTTCAGGCAACAAATGAATGCCCCTGCCCCCTGTGATAGAAGGACTCAGGTTTTGAGCTGAAGAACGCAGTGACGAATTATCCACCTCTGGAACTGTGGTGAACCGCTTTTGGACTAGGACATGTTGCATAGAGCGAAACAAATGAAAATCTGAGGGTTCAATGTCCGGGTAGTAAGCCGGGTGCTGTAAAACCTTCCAGCGTAACTGTTCAAGGGTTAATTTCGTGGTGGCACCGACATGTGGTCTGGCATTATCGTGTAACAGGATGACTCAGTGGCATCCTTTACCGGTCCATGGGCGTTTTTGCTCGATTGCGGCGTTCAGTTTCATCAACTGATCGCGATATCGTTGTGCAGTGATTGTTTCGCCCGGTTTCAACAGTTCGAAGTACAGCACTCCATGCATATCCTACCACACACACAACAGCACCTTTTCCCCGTGGATATCCTGTTTTGCAGTGGATGTTGATGGTTGGCCTGGGTCGACCCAGGATCGCTTGCGTATGGGGTTGTCGCAATAGACCCATTTTTCATCTCCGGTGACAACCTTCCACAAGAAATTCTTCCCTTGAAACCTCTTCAGCAACGACATGCAGATGCCCAATCGTTGAATAATATTACGCTCCGTTAAAGTATACAAAACTCACTTACCAATCTTCTGGATCTTCCCCAAGGCCTGTAGAGGCCGTACCACCGTCGATTGAGCCACTTTCAAACGTTTCGCCAGTTGCGTGGTCGATTGTGTAGCATCCTCTTGCAACAGCGATTCCAGCTCCTCGTCTGCGAGTTCCTGAGGTCTACTTGCACGTGGCTTGTCTTCCAAGTTTAGATCACCTATCTTAAACCTTACAAACCATTCTCGACACGTCGGCTCACCCATAACCGTTTCGCCATGCGCCTGACACATTGAACCGTATGCTTCATTCGCAATTTTTCCTAAATTAAACATGAATAACAAACAGTGCCGCAAATGAACTTTATCGACTGCCATGCTTGGCTTCATGTACGAAATGACAGCACGGGTCGCTTGCAGGTTAGACCCCTACAGCGCCCGCTAGCTTGGGCGGCGGAAAACTTTGCGTACGCCTAATATGTAATTAACAGTGAAAGCAAATAAATGTTAACATTGGTTGCTCAAACTGTGGATTATGATATTTTCACAAATCTTGTTAATTTTGAAATGATTCAGAAGTATATCAGTAAACTCTGTAGCACACAAAAATGAAGAGTTACGTTCATAGGTTTTGTGATTGCCATGACTGACTGTAATATGCTTTAGACAAGAAAATTTAAAAACAAACAACGACTGTAAAACTGAGTCGCTGTACATAGTCTTCAATTTTTTTTAAATAAACTTATTGCGTAGAAGAATATACTTCAAGCTAAAGCTGAGAAATTCATGTAAATGCCAACTGCTGAATGAATTTCAACTGTGCCACATGGACCAATATTTAAAAACTGAAAAGTATATATACAGTCGAACCCGTATATAGCGAGGTAGGAGGGAGAGTTAAAAGCATTTGATATACAAACTTCGTTATAACTCGACAGACCAAAACCGAGCTATACTTGACGTATTACATTAAGTCTGGTTGAAATTAGTCAATCATAAACTGTTTATCAATGCCGAAGGTGAATAATACTTGTTAATTAAAAATTATAATTAGCATTAAAATATACGTGAGACCAGCAATAAACAAAAATGCAATTAACGTACAGATCTAACTGACTGCCAAAAATTTGAAAGTTCGCCTGTTGCATTTTATTTGCTGTTTACCCATCACGTTGGAAATATGAGTCAACTGTAGCTTGTTTTGTGCTTGTCGTGATGGCTGTTTGAAATGCTTTCCAAATTCTTCTGACGCAGTGGTTAAGGTGTTTCTAGATGCAAAATAAACTGTAAGATTTTCAAAACAGAAATAAAGTGATTGAAAGGTGGCGGGGAGGGAATAAAAGCATTTCCCCAGGAGTTATATGTGTGGTAAACGAAGAGAGGCAGCAGCTAAAAAACAACTTAAACATGTTTTTATGCAAATCGACCTGTGCGTAAGAGAAGCCATGTAGTTTCGTCAACAGTAGGTAATTCCTAGTTTGCCAGTGAAATAGGAAGGGTTAAAATCTGGATGAATGTCACTTGTTTTGTTTGCTGATAACTGGGCTAAACTTCGTTATACACTGAAAGGACAAATTATTACGCACACACCGGTAAAAATGCGCAAAGCAGCAGAACCACAGCAAATCGGGGTGTGCAGATAAGATCAGATCATATGTAGAGGATTTTAGGAAGGGAGTGTCTGACCCCAGGTCTTAAACAACCCTTAGAAATTGGAAGCTAGGAGATTTGGGTTAGGGTGCGCAATAGGAAAGTGACACGGAAGCGAGGTAGAAAGGGGGAGGAGGACGCCTTTATTTATCACCGGGGGCCAGCACCCGGGGTCCGACGGCTTAACGTGCCCATCCGACGCACGGCGGGTATTTAATGGTTCGAACGTTCGTACCTGCGTAGGATCGAACCTGAGGTTATCTCCATGGCAGTCACGAACGCTGACCACTAGGCCACCCGCGGCCCTCGCGGTGTGCAGGAAAGCCAGTTGGGGTTATAAATAGAGTGGGTCGGTACGCACAGGAATACATTCCGTTAAGTGCCAGCATGGGTCGAGGACGAGACGTGGGAGCCAGGAAGACCGGATGTTCAATCAGTGCAACGGCGAAACTGTTAGGAATTCCGCAACAAACCGTAGCAAGTGTGTGCCAAGAGTACGTGACATCCGAAAAACCACCTAACAGTCGGATGAAAAGTGGCCGTAAAAGTGTATTGAACGATCGAGGGTGCCGACGATTGGCCCCGATCGTACAGACGAATCGGATGGCTTGTTTGCAGCAAATCACGTCACAATTCAATGAAGGAGCATCCACAAGCCTATGCTCAAAGACAATCCGTCGACACATGGCACAACTCGTCTAGGGCAGTCAACGACCCCATCGTGTCCCGATGTTAACGGCACAACATCGCATGATTCGGCTGCAGTTTGCGAAAGCCCGTCGAAACTGAAGCATGGGGGATTGGAAACTCGTCATATGGTCTCAGAAATCGTGTTTCACATAGTATCGCGCCGACGGCAGGCAGCGTGTGTGGCTTAAACCACGCCCACATGAAACTATGGACCCCGCATGCCAAATTGGAGTACTACAAGCCAGTGGAGGCGGTGTAACTATTTGGGCAGCTTTCACGTGGTCCGGCCTGGGTCCCTTGGTACCTCTTGAGTTTTTCGTCACTGGTCCCAGCTCCTGGCTGACCATCTCCTCCCTTTCATTACGTGTCTCTGTCCGAACCAAGTTCCGATCTTTCAACAGGACAACGCTCCACCCCATCGGTCCCGGCTAGCGACCGACTGGCTCCAGAAGCATAGCAGTGAGCTTATCACACTCGCATGGCCCCCTCGTTCACCGGACATCAACCCCATAGAGAATTTATGGGACATATCGGAACGAGCTCTTCGTGATCAACCATTCCCACCTACATCTCTGCCTCCTATACGCCAAACACTCTTAGATTGTTGATCAGCGATACCTGAGTCTGTGTTTCGGAACCTCATTGCGTCCGTACCACGACGTTTGAATGCTATCCTGCGTGCAAAAGGTGGTGCCACACGCTATTAAATGGGTGTACGTAATAATTTGTCCTTTCAGTGTATACTGTATATGGTAAATGCGGCAAAATAATTAAGGGAAAATATTACGAAATTTACGAATTTCAAGGGATCCATGAAAACTTCGGTTTATGTAGAACTTCGTATTATGCGGGTTTAACTACATGTGCGTGAGTGTGTGTGTGTGTGTGTGTGTGTGTGTGTGTTACACACATTGAAATGGAGGAGTGTTGAGATTTCTTGTGTAAGGAGGATGTGCGAGGAAATGTTGGGGATTAGGGAAAAGTGTTCAAGATGTGTATAGATCCCTTTTCAAAGCCCAGTACGTTTTCGGCCCAGTCTAAGCTCCGACGTTCAAAGACCAATACATGTTCGCCCAGTTTATGCCCGAACGTTGAAAGCCATGTACGTCCTCAGGTAGTTTACATCTTTCAGCCGACAGCCCGGTTCCTTAATATGAGTTCTGATCGATGAGCAAGCCAGGTTGTATTTGCCATACCTTCTGTTTTGCACTGTGATCTTAATCGTCCCATATCTTCTTTGTGGAAACTAAAAAGCCAGCCGGAAAGATCACACAACACTACGAAAATTCATAAGAGAGGGAGAGAGAGAGAGAAATTCAAAATAAATGTTTCTTAAAGTATACTTGTATATTTGTAGAGAATCAACTTTCGAGTGTAAATCAACTCCGACTTTCTTTTAAAAATCAAATTTGGTGTCATTTCATTTGCTAATTTGAATCAGAAGCGTATCGGCAATACAAGGCACATCTGATTATGTCCCAAATCAATCTTCAGTTCACCAGCCAAAATGTTTTTTCGCGAATCCTTTTAAACGCTGAAAAAAGTAAGGCACTGCCGAGATGAGCCGAGGCAGTCTCGGGCTTTACGGGAGGGAGGGGGTGTTCGTATGTCAAAGAAGAATGCTGTCGTCATCAAAACCGTGAATTGTATTATCTGTAATGAGAAAAATGTCACTGATATAGGCAAAAGGAACACGGTGGATGACAGAACCGATACCTGAGGAACGCCCTCATTTAGAGAAAATGCATTGAAACATATAACTTCCCACAGCTTTGCATAAGATACAGTCTGAAATGAGGCTCGAGGATTGACGATATAATTCTAAAACTAAGACCCTGTCACTAGAAGTTCTTCGGCAGAAACATTTGTAATATGCAAGGCCGTTATACGATTTTTTTCAAACCTTTGAATAGCTTATTCCAAAGATGGTTAAGTTAGACTGCAATATAGCTTGTTCATGGATTTGAAAAAATGCTATTTTGGTAATCATTAATGATTTGGAAAATTCTAGAAAAAAATAAAAACTGCTCATCAATTGCCATCTCCAAAATTTTGGGCAAAGCAGACGTCAAAGCTTCATATTTTTAGAAACAGAAAGAGTCACAAAATGCTGGAACAGGTTCTATACATGTAAATTCTCAACCTGCCTGGGAGATTCCTGTTGGAAAGAAATCTGAAGTAAATGGCATAAAATAAATATTAGTTTCAGTGCGCAAGATTTCAGAGAAATAGAACTATGCAACATCATCTGAACCAGAGGCGTAAAAACTCGTAATTTTGCGATGAAATAGGGGAGGAAGATGGGCAATTTATCTGTATCATTTGGATTCAATTTCTACGTAAGAATCGGAAAAGAAAAAGGATGCCAAAAAGAGATCAGCTTTTTCCTTAAATAAATTAGTAACAGAGCTACATATCTAAGCATTTGACAGGATGATAAAGAAACAGCAAAAGTTTGCGCCAGGCGACATATTTTAAGAAATCAAAATGAATGGCCATGATTTGGACTTATCTGTTTTCTCAATCAAAGTAAGCTTTTGTTCGGTCAAAAACTTCCCTTTACTTTTGGCTTCTATAAATGATGTTTTGAATCAGATGATAGTGTGCACAGATATCCTATTATATAGTCGGAGTTCGAATCCCGGTGAGACGTGGATGTTGTGTTTGTCTTGCTTCCCTGGCTCTCTCCCTTCCCTGGAACAGTGGCCCCAAATGAGGGACAAGCGACTGCCCATTTAGTTATTCACGGTGATCGTTGAACCCCCAAATAAAAAAAAAAAAAAAAATCCCATCGTGAATGGATCTAATTTTGCTAACCACGCCCTAGAGTCGGGCCTCAATGAACCAATACTTAAATTTTGAAGATGACAATCCGATTTTTGGCGTAAATGTGACAAGGATGGTAAGTCAGATAATATCCGAAAACTTGAAAATTTTCATCGTCCTGGAGCGGGACTCGAAACCGCGTCTCCCAGAAAACGCCTAAAGAAAACGCCTAAAATGCTGGAACAGGTTCTATACATGTAAATTCTCAACCTGCCTGGGAGATTCCTGTTGGAAAAAACGCCTAGCATACCTAGGCGTTTTCTGGGAGACGCGGGTTCGAGTCCCGCTCCAGGACGATGAAAATTTTCAAGTTTTCGGATATTATCTGACTTACCATCCTTGTCACATTTACGCCAAAAATCGGATTGTCATCTTCAAAATTTGTATTATATGGCGTAATCCCGTATTTCTTTCATGATTCTTTCATGAACCAATACTTGTTGAAAATCCTAGTAGGAATGTCAGAGAAGGGAACGAGAATGCAAGTCTGACATCGGTAACATTCTGGGTGCGTTGTGAATTTCTGGAAGTAAAGGAAACTTCAGGTGAGGGGAAACTTACTTTCGGTATGTTCAATAGAATGTCATTTAGATATCGTGAATAGCAAAAAGGCCTGCTGACAAGGGAATGACCATAAAACGTGAAACAACAAAAAATGTTTCATTCAGAGATTTATTAAGGAGAAAAAGGTCAAGCATACTGTATAAGTGTTATAAATACTGGCATCCAGAATGGAGGGCGAATTAGTTGTGTTAAATTTTGATGCACTAAACCATTTTACTTCTCCGAGTTCTAGACTGGCATGAATGAGACAAAGAATGGAGTCTTAAGTACCTCTGATGACGAAGAGGAGGAGTCCATACTGTCAACCATTTGACAGAGGTATTCAATATTGTATTCAAAATGGCTGTAGATAACATCATCGGTTGAGCGGCAGAGGTAACAGATGAATATGATACATTATAATAAGGAGCTTTTTTGTTGTTTTCTGTGGAGTTAAAACACAAAACTAATCATGTAAATGAAGGAAAAAGTAAGTTAACGACGCTCCAGGACGACGAAATTTTCAAGTTTTCGGATATTATCTGATTTAACATCCATGTCATATTTACCCTAATAAACGGATTCACATCTTCCAAATTTCAGTTGAATTTAGTTCATATTTTTCCCAATGTTGACACATGCCTCAGGATATTTTTTTTAACAATACTAATTTCCAACTGTTCAAGCGAACGCTCGTTTTCTGTTCTGAAAAGAGCTGATAATAGACTTAGAGCAAGTTTAAAAGAAGTGTCAATTGATGCTCTTGGTATACTGTCCATTAAAAGTGATGTAACAGCAGATGACGCTGTAATTGATGATTTTGCAGCCACAAAAGTTAGAAAAAAGCCTTTTTTTTTAATGTCTTGCTGCCAATTAAACAGTTAGAAATTATCAGGTATTTTTTTAGATATTTTTATTCACACATTTCCAATGGTTTGTATAAAAACGGGATGTGATTTATAATCACGTTCCTATAATAACATGTAAGTATGGTTTTGTTTTTTCTTGAAATCTCATATCACGGGTGAAGCCTATATTTGAAGCAATACGGTATATTATACATGAAAAGCATTTGAGCAAAACATGTAGAATTTACTAAAAAATATTTTTATTATTAATTTTAGTTTTGTGAGAGCAAGATTTGTGAATCAATATTCATAATTATGTAGGGTTTATTTTTACATAAATAAAAATACGAAAAAATTCAATTGGCACTACTTTATTTAAAGACTGTTGAAATAATGTGCATGGACTGTTGCAATAATTTATCCCACAATGTTTGTAGTCAGCTACAACATTTTGTGAGCGATTACTTCTTAAAGCTTAGATTATCATCGGTTCATCATTTCCATTAAATTTATGGTAAACTAGAGGTTTTAAATAATATCTCTGGGAGGACAGTTATTTGTTTTGTAAATGATACTATAAAACAAGAAAATAATTCCTGGGTAATTAATGTCACAGCTGTAAGCTCTGCGGGTGCGGGGAAGTACAAGTGGTGTGAATGTCCGTCTATTACAAGCGACATTGGCTATAAAGTTGGCTAGCATGTGGGATGTGTTTTAATGTTTTACCACTGAAAAAACTGCCTGCAAAAAAAAAATATATATATTTACCAGCAAATATTCTTTTCAAATGTTGACTAAAAATTTTAATTGAGGGGGCCCCAGACATAGGATGTGCACGGGGCCTCGACTGACCTAAGTTGGGCCCTGGAGTTGAGCGATATATTTGATGTGATGTTGTCGAGAAATTTAAATACGGTAGAGTTATAGAGCGATTTATCGTGTCTAGGTCTGTGTACGAGAGTTGATATTATAGAGAACGTTGTGCTCGACGAATAGAATATAGTGTGTGAGTGATAAGTTTTCATGTTCATTCATTCCCGGCCGTTTGTATATTGTTTAAACAAGTGTGATAAATGTTTACGAAGTTCATTACGAACATATGAGGAGACATAGTTCAGCAAGTAAACTTTCAGCTTACATCTACAAGTATATTTAAACATTTACCACCACAAATGAAATAGTTGATTTTCAAAGGGCCCCACTTTAGCCTATAGGCCCAAGTAATGCTTAAGATGGCCCTGATTTATTGTTGATTGGTTATTGGAGTTTAGCGGCGCAAAGCGGACAAAAAGCGGCAAGCTTACAATTTTGTTTTGCTGTACCACTATGTCTCAATACGACATATATCATGCCTCAAACCATGTAATGCTGAACTAAGAAATCATACGTACAGCTAATGATTTTGCTCAAACAGATGATAGATGCTGTTTCTTTTGCATTTTAGGCACAGATCCGATCCAAGCGTAAGCACGAATTTTTCATTCTTTTCGTACCCCACACTAGTGGGTGTTGCAATGTACGGAAGAACTTTTTTTATGGAAAACGCTTTAAAGAACGTAAGATGAACAGTGGCAGAGATTATCTGAGTTATTCTATCCTAAAGACATGACGAAAGTGATCTCTCTTAATCAGTTGCGAACTCGGGCGCCCAGATACCGGGAGAATTTCTGATGGACCGGTAGTCCTTATGCTAACTCAGGAAAAAAAAAAGGTATTTATTCACTTGTATTTCAATATTCTAGTAGATAAAACCAAGTTATACCACTCTGACGGCTTCAGGAAACAAAAAAACAAAAAAACCTACACAACAAAAGTTCTAATGAGCCAAACACTGTTCTTGATAACCCCCTCCCCCACTTTTGCCAATTGAATAATCAATACAATTTAATCAAATATGCTAACAATAGTCTGGGGTAGAAACTGGAAATTCATTGTAAACGTTAATGCATTGGGGTTCACCTATGGTGAAAATTTTTGAGTTGCTGCACTCTTCTTTTTTAGAACGAGATCCACATCTGATTTACTACTCTTTGAGCCTTACCATTGCACAAATTCTTGAAATGCAGTTCTGAAAAGTCTGCCTCAACTACAGCAAAGAAACCTTTTCAATTTGAAAGTAAATAAACAAAGATTAATTTTCGTGTTCTTTAATTTCTTTCACTTTATAAATGTGCACTGAAATTCTTGCGGTTCTGGACATTTTTAGTTTTAACAAGAAATTTTTTCGTAATTTGTCTGAAAAAGAAATTAATTTTTGAAGAATTTGAACTTAGGTTCTCACTAGAAGCGAAGGAGATATTACAAATTGTGAATTCAGTTGTCGCAATGAAATTCATAAGAATGGAACAAAGTCTTTGGTAGTCTCTCTCTCAGAAAACGTAACTTCTCTGTTGCTTCTCATGAACGGAAGTAATTTTGTTCGTACAATAAATTTTATTAAGAGATTTGAGGTCCAGGAAAATGGGTAAAATGTTGTTAATTATTGCCTCAATACAAAAAGAACGGCAGTGATTCGTAGACCTGTGTTGAAAAGATGTTTAAAGAGCAAACGGTGGTGCTGATATACGTTTTCTTAGGGATGGGATACCTTTAAGGATAGCCAGCCCACCATTGATATGAATTTGGCTAAAGAAAAAATATGACATTTTCATTGTCTAAGTGAACAATAACATATTTAAATTTAAGTAAATTTATACACTAATATTGGGGAAAAGAGGTGAAGGCGAGGGGATACTTTTCAAGAGAAAGTTGTGTTGACATAAAGATTTCCTGCTTTACCCCCCACCCCTCACCCTCCTCGCCAGATAATAACAAATTAGAAGAACACATTTTGTTGAATCCAGTCCTTCAATATTCCAGTGGGGCTGTGTTTACATTGAACTTTTATTTGAAGAATATAAAACTAGGAGGAGGAATCTGCATCTTTCAGAACACCCTATACAAGCCTTTTTTTTTTTTTTTTTCTCCAGTTTGTTTCTGTGTGTGTGTCTTTGAACTTGGTAACTTGACGATCCAGAGTTGTTTTCTTTCTTGCTTACATTGGCTGTTTAGCACTTAAAATTTTGATACTTCTGTACCCTTATCCAACATAAACGATCTCTTTAATCAGTGTTTTCTCGGACAAGAGCAGTTTCAATTCTGTTGTGAAAAGAAAGGCGATTAAAGAAAGTTCCTAGTGAATTGTGATTGCCGCATTTTTTTTTCATTTTTGTTTTTTCGGTCTAGCCCTCGTTCGGCTGCATTTGAATAGGAAAGTCGAAGGCAGCCGAGCTGAAAGTCGAACCAATTGAGGATTCAACAGATGCGAACCTTCCGACCGACAGAAGCAGGAGCTTAAACCGGGTCGCGCCGGAACCATTGATGTTCATTGAGCCGTTCCTCGGGGCCTCGATCTGGGTTAGTGCTTAAGATAAAGGAGCGTAAGAATGAAGACAGAAGCAGCCACGGAATAAACTAGGTCGAATCCTTCCGGATTCTGCTTGTGAAGTCGTCGCGATAAGCGGATCTCAGATAACATTTCACCCTCTATCCAAATGTAATAATAGTAATAAGGTTTTTAATGTCCTACACCTCAAAATTGATGATTGTTCCCATAGCGTAAAAATAAAAAAATGACGTTCGTGCTCTGCATTTTTCGATAGGTATGCGCATGGCTGTTCAAAGCATTTAGAGGTCATGGCGTCAATTTTTTGAAGGGCCAACATTTGTTTAGCAGATCTCATTATTTTTCATCTTTTCTTCTCTCTCTCTCTCTCTCTCTGCCTTTCGTTCGTCTTTTGACACAGGAATGTAACAGTGTAAACCAAAAAAGTAAAAGCAGTTTCCTTGTTTTTACCAGAAACAAAGCGAAGCTTATACAACTTTAGCCCTTATTTTCAGTGTAGTTTCCCAGCATTTCCCCACACTTTTTGTAACGGTCCACAAGTTTCTTGATTCCATCTGAGGTTTTCTGCTGTCCCTGAGCCATGTATGCATCGATTGTTTTACCTCTTCATCGCTACAAAATCTTCGACCACGTAATGCTTCTTTAAACGGTCCAAAGATATGAAAATCGCTTGGTGCGAGAACCGCGCTGTAAGATCAGTCTGGAAAAACTTCAAACTCAGGGTTTAAATTGTCGCCATAGTTGCAGTTACTGCATGCAGGCAAGCATTGTCGTAGTGCAAAAGACAAGTTTCTGACAGCAGTCTTCTTGCTTTGTTGCAAATTTCAAGTTTCATATTGTTTGTAAGCATTGCTAAATATGTTGCAAGTCTTTCTGTGTTCCTGATATTGTTCCAAAATAGGCCCATGTAAACAAGGTTAGCCAGATTTTTTTTTTTTTTTTTTTTTTTTTTTGACACAGACGACAATTTGAACATATTTATTTATTTTTGCTGGGTTTGAAGGGTGTTTCCACTCCACACTTTGCCTCTTGCTCTTAAGGTCAAAATGGCTCACACAGGTCTCGTCCCCAATGAAAATAATTTTCAGTAAACCTGTGTCTTTTTCATATTGCTGTATAAACTAGATGGAAATTTCCATGCGCTCTTATTTGTGTAGGTCAGTTGTTTCACCTGGCACATACTTTCAGTAATCTTAAGTCGTTATGCATTACTGCATAGGCAGAACCAAAATTTTTGTCTAACATACCAGCCGCAGCAGACGTGGCTTTCTTGAATGAGAGAGTTCCTTTTTTTTTATTGGAGGTTTAACGACCACTGTGAGCAACTCAATGGGCTATAAGCAGTTGTCCGTCCTTAATTTAGGGCCACTGGTACCAAGGAAGGGAGAGAACCAGTACCGTAAGACAAACACAACATACATGCCTCACCGGGATTCGAACCCAGATCCATATCGGATGAATGGTCAGTAGCCAGCGCTTAGACCACTGCGCTAAAGGGAGCGGCTGTGATAGAGTTCACATGATCAACATTGTTTTGAGTTTCTGACGTTTATGGGAGCTCTGATCGACCTTCGTCACTCACACTTGTTTTACTAGATTTAAACCTTTCTTTCCATTCGCATTTCGTTTTTAATTTTGGCCCACGCACTAATTGCCATACTGTTCTACCATTCTTCTGTAAATTTCATCTAGCTTGACCTCATCTGCCCAAAAAAACCTTACTACCGCACGCTGTTGAACAGTGGTGCAATCTGAAAGAGAAGCTTCCATGTTTACACACTCACTCACTGCCGGAGCCAGACTGACGTGTAGCTTTGAGATATGTAGGTGCCATCTTCTGTAACTGCCATTTGTCGTGTCAGGGTTATCAGTTTAATTCACAAATTGCCTTTCCTTTTTGATTTATCTTTGTATGTTAAAATATCACTTGCAGTATTTAACATATTGTCTATCTGAACAATAGTTTAAATGCATATGTCTATCTGTCTATCTGAACCCGATATCTTCACAATTATAAGTCGGATTCAAGAATGCTTTCTCGTCGGGTACGCTAGACATGATGACCATGAACAATGCATTTCGAATTTTCTTATAGCTCATTTGCTCTCTCTGTCACGAAAGCATGTTTTAATATTTGGCATATCCCTATTTTCAAACGACAGATCGGAAAAGTTATTTTGTATTTGATAACTGAACTATGACTAAATCGTTTCATGCATTTTCTACTTTTCCAGGATACAGTTTTGCGTTAGACAGATGAAATAAAGGTACGTATTTAACATATCTTTGATTTCAAAAGCCAGATTTGGAAAAATCAATAGCTAACAAGAACAAAATTTCCCTTGCATTTTACAGATTTTCCAGAAACGAAATTTTCTCGGTAGGTTGATAAATAAAACAAGAAAGATTACACCAAATTTTCGGATGTAGTGAGCACGCCTTTTTTTTTTTTTTTTTTTTTTTGTAAGCAGTCACCCGTCCCCTAATTTAGGGCCACTAGTTCCAGGGAAGGGAGAGAGCCAGTGGCGTAAGACAAACACAACATCCATGCCTCACCGAGATTCGAACACGGACCCATCTCGTACGAATGATCAGAAGCCATCTCTTTGACCACTGCGCCATAGGGGGCGGCGCACGCCTTTTGAATATTTTCCGACGCGAATTAAATTTATCAAAGTTATTCAAAGTCAATGCAGCCGGTTAAAAACAAAAATCAACCGGATTTCTACAATCAATGAAACATCCAGAAATAGGAACAACTACTTGCTTCCATCAGCGGCTAAAAAGTATGTTACGAAAATTAACAAATGCCACACAAAAAGTTTTCGTAGCGGAAGAAAGGTAACGGAGACAGATTTTCAAATCGAGCAGTTAAAAAAATAAATATAGAAGAAAACATGATATAACTCTATGCCTTCTAGTAGAAAAATAACTTTGTAAATACGTTTCCCGGACGCAGAGATAGCGAGAAAAAAGGTATCGACCTTTACGTCCATAGCGGAAAATCTATGCATTATTTAAAGAGGATAATGCTTCACATCTCTATTGCAGCGAAAGGCATAGAGTAAAAAGAAAATTCTCAACAGGGTTTTGAGAAGCGGAGATACAGTTGCAAACAGAAGTACACAAACACCACCTAGCGACAGGACTGTGAACTGTAAAACTCCTCAAATACTAACCTAAAGTGTTCCACAAGGTAAACGGTATCAGGTGCTGAAATAATTTTTTTAAATCGCACATTTAAAAGCAGAGACATTAAGAAAAACAAATTTAACATCAGCGCCCCTAGCGGCGAAATTTTGAATTATTTGGGGAAGAAAATACACATAAACAGTTTTCATAGTTAATAGTATTTAATCGAAAACGAATTTTTTATATCGGGTTTTTAGATCCGCAGATATTGTTGCAAACGGAAAGATAACTTACGCCCTCTAGTGGCAAGCTTGTGCGTTAAGAAAAATTTGAAATTATAGGAAAAACACTTAGCTGACGAAACGCTCTCCAACATAAAATTTTTGCAAATCGGACTCTTACAAGCAAAGATATCGACAAGAATAAGTTATACGTCTAGGCCTCCTGCTGGAAAGGCTATGCACTATTTTAAGAAGAAAGTATTCTTTCCTAGGTGAACGGTATCGGTCCACGAAAGAATTTTTTCAACCGAGTTTTCAGAAGCTTAGATTTTGCTGCAAATACGTGAGAAGCAAAAATCAAACTTACGCCCCTGGTGGCCAAACCATTCCTTACCAAAAGTTAGAAATTATATGCAGAACATTTTCCATCAGAAACTGTATCCGATGCAGGAATAACTTTCCAAATCTGAGTTTTAGAAGCAGAGATATCGGGGAAAACGCAATTTACCATCACGCCCCCTAGCGGAAAATCTATGCATTATTTGAAAAATTTGAAGTATATGAAAAACATTTCGCAACGCTTTCCGACAAAGAAAGAATTTTTCAAAGTGGGCTCTTAGAAGCAGCGATATCGATAGAAATAAGAAATGAATGTACACCCCCTGGCCAGAAAACTATGCATTTTTTAAAAAAGAAAGTATTCTTTAAAGGTTTTTTTAAGGTCAGAGGTATTGATCCAAGAAAGATTTTTTCAATCGAATGTCCAGAAGCTTAGATTTTGTGTGCATACATCAGAAGCAGAAATAAACGCTTACGCCCTCTGGTGGCCAAACCATTCCTTACCAAAAATTAGAAATTATATGCAAAACATTTCACATGAGGAGCTGGCTCCGGTGCGGGAAATTTTTTCAAGGAGCGGAGATGTCGAGGAAAACGCAATTTAACTTTACACCCCCCAGCGGAAAATCTATGAATTACTTGAAAAAGAAACTGTGCCTATAATAATGTTCGTTATCATGACATTGAAAAGAATTAAAAAAAAATTCAATCGGATATTTAAAAGCAAATATGTGGAATAAAATATATTTTTAATTTCATATCATCTGCATTTACACCCTCTAGCGGCGAAGTTGTGCATCAGAAAAAAAAATTGATTGAAAGGATCATCATTCTCACACTTTAAGCTTCCCAGTGCAAAAAGAATATTTCAAATTGGATTTGTAGTTGCAGAGATCAGGTGTCCACTGACGGACGGACGGACAAACCGATGACATAGGCACGATCTTTTTTTACAAAAGACGTGCTAAAAATTGTAGTGCAAAATCTGTACTTGTATAAATCGCGCTGAAAAAAACACCTTTCGCACCAGATAATTGCTAACATGATCAGTAATGTTATCATGCTTTTCGGCTTTCTATACGTACAATTTTTCCACTAGGCAGCGTAATAGTATGCTTGCATTCGAAATGATAGGTCCGCTTCTAGAAGCCAGATAGAAAAATTCTTTTGCTGCGAATACCTGATGCCTTAGTCACAACGGCTAATTTATTTTCCAGCTGGATAGCGTAATCTACATTTGCATTTCGCTCGACAGCTCAGTTCGTAGAAGTCGGACTGGAATATTCTCTTTTCAGCCAATAGATTGAATGGATAGATTGAATTTTCCATATGTTCAGGTTGTTTTTGAAATATATTTGTGCTTGCATGTTCTTCCGTTATCTCTGCGTCTGCATGTCGTATTGTGAAAAATTTCGTATTCACCTGCGAGATGTGAGTAAGACCAAGTTCACCCAAGTATTTTCCGATTCTGGTATTCGACTGACTGGTATATCGGTTCTTGAGGTACTTTCTGAAGAAGTGATACGAAGTGGTCAGATGACATGAAGTCGACTGAAGAGATCAAGTGCTTTGGCCAGCAAATTTGCAACAGCAAGTATAGCTCATGTTTCTAAAACGCGATCAGCCTTGGAAACAATCCTTTGAAGACTACCCAGCAGATTCATTAATTCCAACGCTTTCTATTATTCATCTTATTCTGAGGATTTCACGAACTAGTCCAGACAACGCTTAATATTTTTTAAACATGCATTTTCCCAAATTTTAGTCTTTTTTTTTTTCTTCCTGCTTTCTCCAACATACTCCTAGTTTCTACGCTCTGCAGGAGAACGTCCAAGTTGCGTTACGAGATAAGCTAAAACATTTATTGTTTTCAGTTTATATTTATTCTCCAAGCAGCAAAAGATCTTCCTTCCCCCAACTTCCCATTAACCATCTGCTGACGCCGTCTATTTTTCACCTGCTCCATTACGGTGCAGTTTTCCGATGTTTAACAGTTGCTCTCTCTCTCTCTCTCTATTTCGATATGCAGTTGCTACGTAGGGCACGGGCGTCACAACTTCCATTAGTCTTTCGACGAAGAGATAGTGGTAACGCCTGAGCGCCATTCCAGACAAACTGCTTCATATAAATTTGCAACAGCACAATTATCACTTGCTCATGAGGTGCCTCTTTCCCAAGGACTGATTTACTGTAGAGCATCCAGAGCTCGTGTTACACCCCGGATATCTGGAAGCCCCTTCCCAAAACGGAGGTTTTGTTTTAGTTCTCACCACACTGGTTACAATATTGTGCCAGAAGCGAACATGAGTCCTTGGGAGTTCAACATTTCAGTTGGATTTTCAAAATTTAACAAACTAAAAAAATAAAAAAAATAAAAAATCTTATGGCCTTCAAAGAGCATTTTCAGTCTTTAGCGTTAATGAAAAAGGGACTTCAGATATTATAATCAAAATTTTCTTGCAAGTTCAAAGGATGTACACACATTTTTGAAACGTTTTTCATAAGAAATTACAGAAAATAAATGAAGTTCAGAGATTTAAGACTGGAAACAGCTGGTTATCATAACACGGAAGGAATATCATCTGCTAAGAAAATGGCGCACGTAAGCAAGCTGTGGATAGAAGGTTACGTTTTTGCTCTTTACGAAGAAAAATATTCATATTTTGTAATTAAGAAACGCTGTGAAAATCATGGATTTAGCCTTTCTATATGCAAAATAAGCAATATTATTAGTAATAGAGGGGAAATCGTCAAGCATTGCTTTTAACAGGAAAAAATACACCAAACGAATATCCAAAGAAACTACGTACTTTTACGATTATTTCAAAAGTAAGGGATGTACTTTTAAAAGAAAATTCACCTACCCGGAGAGCAATCGCTAAGTCGTTAAATATATCTGTATCAACTGTAAACAAGGTAATAAACAAAGATTTGAATCTTAAAAAAAAACGAAAAAAACAAACAAAAAAAAAACATGATGTTCACCGTTTTTCTTCTAGGCACGTGGTTGAGCGCAGAACACGGTGTATACTTCTTTATGAAAATTACTTAGCCGGATACAGATGGAAATTTATTGTTACTATTGAGGAAGCAGGGATCTACCTAAACGAGTGTAACAAAAAAGATCGATTTACTATATCTCAAAAGAGGCGAAAAAGACTTACAAACGTGGTTCAAACAATCTAAAGAAAGTTTCAGAAAAGGATTCATGATTATTGCTGGTTTCTCGTCAATGGGAAATTAAAGCTAGGAAAAGTTGAAAAGAATGTTAAAATTAATTCTACACATTACCAAAATAATGTTTAACTCCTATTTTTAAAGAGGAAATACCATTTCTTTATCCACAGAGCCTTCAAAGTGTAGAACTCCATCAGGATAAGGTTACCAGTCATACATCCAAATCTACCACTCTATTTTTTGAAAAGAATGAAAAAAGAGAGTCTTATCAGGTCTATCTATACCTTTTGCTCATATTTCTTCAAAGTCCCCTGATGTGTCACCAATGGACTATTGTGCCTTTGGACTGCTAAAACGAGCGCTTTATAAAAGCAGACCTAAAACAATGATTGGACTATGGAAACCAATGGAAGAGAAGTGGAAAAAATACGATTACCAATTTTAAGAAATACCCTGTTATCTTGGAAATCTAGATGCAGATTCATAGTAAAGAGAAAGGGCTATCAGATAGAAGAACATTTAAGAAAGAAAAAACAAATATCTTGAACATTAATTATATTTCTGGAAAATCGTTCTAAAAATGTGTGAACATCATCTGTATTTTTTAGGACATCATCAAAAGTTCTACTCACTATAGGGTAACATCACAGCCTCTCCTTGACAAATTTCAACCCCGCCTTCTCGTGGTACATCCTGTTCCCACTAAAGGGGCTCTGACGACCGCCAATAGCGGTATAACTATACCATCGGGATTAGAGGAAATGCTATCCCACACTCACCAACCCGCTTGACCAGCGTGGTGAGTTATGGCCAAACCCCTCCAAAATGACTCCACAACTTAAATCTTGGCCCTCAGTCTCCGGCAGCTGGAATGTACCTGGCCAAGGCAGCGGCCAGTGCGACATGAAGGCAGAGGGTGCTGAGAATCCCCGGAGGACCGGACTAGGCTGCCATCTGATGCTGACCTTGGCTACGTATAATGGACGCTCCCTATCTTCTGATTCAAGGCTTCTTGAATTGGAAGAGGAACTACAAGGGATCAAGTGGGACATTATCGGGCTAAGTGAGGTAAGGAGAAAAGGAGATCTCATTGAACTGAAAAGTGGACATCTCTTCTACTATCGTGGGACAGATACTGGCAGAACTAGTATTGTTGGATTTATAATAAACAAGAAACTGAAGGATAAAGTTGTAGAAGTTGAAAGTTCCTCTGACAGAGCTGCAAGACTCGTTATCCAACTCTCGAGAAGATACCAGCCTCAGATTATTCAAACTTATGCACCCACCACTAGTCATCCTGAAGAAGAAATTGAAGAATTTTATGAGGAAATTCGTCATCTAAATAATAAAGGTAAGCAGCACTTAAAGATAATTATGGGAGATTTCAATGCAAAAATAGGGCAACGGCAACAGAATGAAACTTCAGTAGGTAAATTTGGTATCGGCAACAAAAACCAGCGTGGAAATACTCTCGTTGAGTTTGCAGAGGCAGAAGGGTTTTTCATCTTGAACTCCTTTTTCAAGAAAAAACCACACAGGAAATGGACATGGAGACATCCAAATGGGAAGACAAGTGAAATTGATTTTATTATGTGTAACAAAAAATTCGTCATAGAAGACTGCAGTGTGCTAAACAAGTTCAACACAGGTAGTGACCATAGATTGGTGAGATGTAAGATGCACCTCAACACTAAACTCGAACGTGGCAAACTCATAAGACAAACAAAATGTATTGACATAACCAACCTTAAAAAACACAATAATACCTTCAAGTTGGAACTGAAGAAGAGATTCTCTGCTTTAGAAGGCCTAAGATCAGAAGAAGATGATATTTCTGAAGTTAACAAAAAAGTAACCAAAGCTCTTATGGAAACAGCAACAAAATTAGCTGGGTCTAAGAACAAGTTGCATGTGAACAAATTATCAGGAAAAACCAAAATGTTGATGCAAAAAAGAAGAGAGATGAGGACAACTAAAGAAGATGTGACTTCCAAAGTGGAATATATAGAGCTATGCAAGACAGTACGAAAAAGTATCACTGAAGACGTAAGGAAATTCAACTGTGAACTAGTGAGGAAAGCAATTGAAAACA
Organism: Macrothele yani; assembly: GCA_039090855.1. Taxonomy (NCBI): domain Eukaryota; kingdom Metazoa; phylum Arthropoda; class Arachnida; order Araneae; family Macrothelidae; genus Macrothele; species Macrothele yani. The sequence goes on along the minus strand of CM077004.1, from coordinate 107,042,056 downwards.
ACCAAAGCCTAAAGATAGCAAAGGGACATCTCAGTAAGGGAAGAAATTAGATTATGGCACTGAGAAAAGAAGATGGTTCTGTAACAAGAAATAGAGGCAAAATTTTGACAAGAGTGAAAGATTTCTACTCCAAATTATATGAAAGGGATGATACATGTACTCCAGACATCATGAAAGGTACCAGTACCAGAGTTCTTTCAGTCCTCCCAGCAGAAGTTGCACATGCAATCAAGAACATGAAGCGGGGAAAAGCTCCAGGAGAAGATGGAATTTCTGTAGACATCATACAAGGAGCAAGTAGAGAAATCGAAACAGTACTCGCCCAAATTTTCACTCGATGCCTTAATGAAGGGAAGATTCCTGAGGATTGGAACAACGCTACAATGATCTTGCTACATAAAAAAGGTGACATTGAGGATCTCAGGAACTACAGACTGATCAGCCTCCTATCAGTGGTTTATAAAATCTTCACTAAAGTTCTTTCACAACGCTTGAAGGTGACACTGGACATGGCTCAACCGAGAGAACAAGCTGGATTCAGGAGTGGCTACAGCACAATAGATCATATCCACGTACTGAGAGAACTAATTGAAAGAGCGAGGGAATGTGAATTTCCATTGTGTATGGCTTTTATCTATTAGGAAAAAGCCTTTGATTCGGTGAAACCATCAGCAGTTACAATGGCTCTGAAATCCTGCGGTATTGAAGATGCGTACATTAATATTATTAATAACATCTATGAAAATGCAAGTGCAAAGATTCGGCTGTTTGAAAATACAAAACACATAAAAATTGGAAAAGGAGTGAGACAAGGTGACACCATATCTCCGAAGCTCTTTAATGCCACATTGGAAAATGTCTTTCAATCACTGAATTGGGAAAACAAAGGGATAAAGATTAATGGAGATTATCTAACCCACCTTCGTTTTGCTAATGACGTAGTCATTTTTGCAACTACCCCATCAGAGCTGCAGGGTATGATCCAGGAACTTACGGACAAGAGTAAAGAAGTGGGATTAAAAATGAACTTTCAGAAGACAAAAGTGATGTTCAATGCTTTTACAAGAAATGAAGATTTATCGATTGATGGAGAAAAGCTGGAGATAACAGACACGTACGTTTATCTCGGACAGCAGATATCAAGTGAGGGTCACATTGATGAAGAAATTAATCGGCGTACAAAACTTGCCTGGAGAGTTTTTGGAAGAAACAGCATAATTTTCAAGAGCAATATGCCATTATGTCTAAAAAGAAAAGTGTTTGATCAATGCATCCTTCCAGTGCTTACGTATGGTGCAGAGACGTGGACCTTAACTAAAAGAGACATACAAAGGCTGCAGACAACTCAAAAAAGCATGGAGAGGTGCATGCTTGGTGTAACCAGGAGAGATAAGAAGAAGAACTCGTGGATCCGAAAAATGACAAGAGTGGAAGACATCATGATCAGAGTTAAATCCCTGAAATGGCAATGGGCTGGACATACTGCCAGAAGAACAGACCATCGATGGACAGCCGAAAATTTTAGATTGGATTCCAAGGGACAGGAAAAGACCCAGAAGAAGACCACATGGAAGATGGGTGGATGAAATTCGAAAGTATGCGGGAGTGACATGGAGGAGACTGGCACAAGACAGACCGTTGTGGAGGAAACTTGGGGAGACCTTCGTCCAGCAGTGGATTGATAATGGTTGACGATGATTATGATGATGATGATGATACAAAGAGGTTGTCATCTTCTGGGTTATTTTGTCTTGGGGAATGCTGCATTTTTGTAGGCAGGTTTTATGCCGCGAAATAGATTCTTCTTACATGAAATCGAATGAATCATATTACTGAGATGTTTTGTCTCCATTGTGGGACAGTGTAACAAAAATCAAAAACCCATGAGTACGGCAAACATTTTTTGCGAAATGTTGCTTTCAATCTATTGCTGGAATAGCGGCTGGTATCATTTGGGACTAGCAATACTTTTCGTGAATCTAACATGTTAAACAAATATAATAAAAAAAAAAGAGACAGAAAAAAAAACCGGTAGCTCAAACGACCGGAGATTGAAGGGCATAATTAATGATATACGTCAGCAACTTTAAGAAAAGCAAGTAAGGGCAGGTTTAGCAGTCCATGACGAACTGAAAAGCAATTGTATCCAAAGCTTCTAGAATTTCATCAGGTAGTCTATTGTCTTATTCCGGAGGTCGCCGAAAGTTGGGCAAAAAATATAAATTGTCAACGTAACGAAATGTCAGATTGGAATTTCACTTGGGAATATAAACCAACTGGTGTAATCAAAGAGAAAACATGATATTTCAGAAGTGCGCAGTATATACCGCCCCCCCCCCACCCTCTTCTGCATGTATTACTTTGAGAAAGGACACCTTCCAGTGAAATCATGTCCGTATACCAGTGTCCTTTAAAGTATTAACTGATTTTCATAAAATTCCTTACATGAGATCTTTACGTGAATGCAATCCGAAAATGATACGATGAATAGTGCCTTAGCAATGTGCATACTACCCATTCAGCATATAAACTATCAATAGTTTGTATAAGGTATATAAAACATACGTTTATATCAGGTACATAAATAAATAAAGAAGCTCTAGAACACAGATATCATATCAAAATAATAAGTGGACTCTGTTCATTCAAGTATGGTACCGGAAGAAGAATGAACCAAAACTGGATCTGGGGCATACAAAAGAAATTCTAGAACTTATACACAGATTTTGATGTTCTTCTTTATGGCACCTTAAAGCGTAACTGTTCAATTCTAATTAATAAACTACACTGGTGTTCAAAATTAAAGGATAATCTACCAAGAAGTATATAGCTGTCGGTGTATGCAAAATAATGCACTGAAAACTGGCGAGCCGCCCAGTGGCGCAGTGGTCTAAGCGATGGCTTCTGATCATTCGTCCGAGAGGGGTCCGGGTTCGAATCCTGGTGAGACATGGATGTTGTTTTTGTCTTACGGCCGTGGCTCTCTCCCTTCCCTGGAACCAGTGGCCCTAAATTAGGGACGGGTGACTGCTTATAGCCCATTGAATTGCTCACGGTTAAACCTCCAACCCAGCAAGAACACAAGTGCTGGGAAACTGCTGGCTACCAGCTGGCAGTGATGGGTCACTGCTGGCTGAAATCTGCAGCTTACGGCCCGGTAGCGGTCCGTTGGTGGCAACGCTATCAGTTGGCGAGCCTTTGATGGCCCTGCAGCATCGCCGTGAGTTGTGGGCCTCCAAGCAAGTGCCATTAGTGGCCCGTTGCTGGCAACCAATGCAACCCCAACAGCAGGTGGAAGCAACGGGACTGCGCATGCGCAAAAGCAACACTTGCTGTGTCTCTCATGGTACCAGATAGTTGAAGACGACGCTATATCGCTATTGTGTTATTTCAGTGGATGTTAAGAAAAAATCCATGTGTAGAGAGGCGAATTAATTTCCTAATGAAATTCAACGTCGACATAGATGTCAGATTAAGTCATGAAATACTAGATTACAGCGATGAAATACACCCACTCCATTCTCATGAACAACAATTCATAGAATGGAGTGGGTGAATAACAAGAAAAAATTGAAACCACTTGAAACAAATCTCCTGGAAAAACATGAAAAAAAAAACGTTTGTTGGAAAAAAATAATTATACGCGTACAAAATTTATTAATTATTTGGAAAAAAAAAAAAAAAAAAAAGGCAATGCTATGTGGATATAATGTACTCATCCATGGGTTGAATACACAAGACTGGGAGGAATTTGCTTCTAAAAATAACGAGAAGTAAAATAAAATATCTTTCCTCTTTAAAATAAATGTAGCTTCGGACTAAGATACAATGTTAAAAATGTAACAGAATGTGACATGAACCCAGGTAAATATATATTAATTCAACAATCGCCTTTCAAGACGACAAGAACAGTACAAAATTTTGGAAAGCGACTTTAAGTTGGCACACTCCTTGAAAATAAGTGAAGTTCCCTTAAGGTAAAAAAAACAAACAAAAAACTATCGTTACGTTGAAAAAATAAATTTATGAATTATATGAAACTGACTTTTATGAAAAATACCTCGCAATATTGTAAAATGAAAGAGACACATTCCGCACGAAACAGACAGCTTCAAGCACCATTCGATTACACATTCCGCACGAAACAGACAGCTTCAAGCACACGCTCGAGCGTGGCAAATTAGTCCGGTCGGTAGAGAGCTCACCTCCCACGCCGAAAGCCCAGGTAAGTATCCACCCAGATCCAAACGGCCGTTTTTCCGGTCTGTTGAGAAAATTTCTCCAACGCAGTGCTATAAATCGTAAGTTTTGTAAGGGGAGAAAAAAAAGTTGTAGCTTTGGGCAACTGCGGTTAACCTTGATTTTTTAAAAAAAAATTTGTGGCTACTTCTGGAAAATTGGCGGACAAGATTCGGCAAGCCATCAGTTACGTCACGTGGTTGCCGGCTGCCACTACGGCAAACTAGCTGACCACATTAGGCTAGCCATCATTTCTGGCACGTGCTTGCAGGGCCGCTGAAGGGCCACTTGTGGCAGCTACTGCCTGTGATGGATAATTGATGGCCCTGTTGTGGTATATGACAACTGATGGGGCGCCAACTGTTGGCTCATCTATTGGCCGCCCGGACATTTCATTGACGGTTCGGCAGCGGCAACATAGTGCTGGGCCAGCAAGACTGTTTTTGCTGGGAATAAAAGAAAAAAAAATTGACGAACATACAAATTTCGTCAAGTGGAAGACTATCCAGCACTTACTTATGTCGTAGATCAGAGATGGAAACGGGTCACGGGTCAACGGGTCCGGGCAAGGTTTCCCTGGCCCGATTTTGACCCAGTTTTATTCCCGTTTTATTTTTGAAAAGAGAAAAGTATATTCCAAAGAAAAACGCGCGTTGTGGAATTCTGTGGTCGATACTGGTGACCACGGAGTGAATAATGATTTGCCATGCAAAAATATTGTCATCTCTTTCTTAAAGCGACGAAGATTTTCACCGACCAATGTCAGACACACCGACACCATATCGTAAAAAGATACTTCCTTTGCGTTCTTTTACAGTGCAATTGTCCAGGGCAAGGTACAGGCAAATGCCATTCGCCTGCTTCTCAGGTGGTTCACTCTCTCCGTGCGAAGTTCACTGTATGACTAAGAATTACTTTTCACATCGCATCTTTTACATTGAGCATTCAGAGGTTTTCGATTGATGTGCTAACATCCCGTTCCCATGTCATGTCATGTCAAAATTAACTCCTTATTTGTTAATATGGATGGATTAATATTAAGGAGGTTGAGAAAGGCGTCGAGGCCAACAAATACGTGTTTGTTGAAAACCACAAGGGGAAGAGTGAATGCTAGAAATTGTTTCGTCTCATTAAAGAACCGGTGAATAATTCTGTGTTGTTTTTTCTTGTTTGTTGTTCAAAATGTGGAAAGTGTATAATTACAAAGAAAGATGTCGACGGTGTAATAAGAGATTATGGAACCAAAAATCTAACGGACCATATGAAAGTATGCGCACCTCCATCAAAGCGTGGAAAGAGTGAAAAATCTAAATACATTTAAAAAATGCATTTGTGTAATCGTAAATAATGATTCTCATTTGTAATATACTCCATGGTCACGATCATAGTCAGCCATTGCTTCTGTATTACGCAAAATAGTGGCACTAAAAATGGCACTAAAATTTAGCAAGTAACCAAATTTTATTATTAAAAAAGGATTTCAGTTATTGGGATGAATATATATATTACATTTATATGCATATATGTATAAATTGAGTTTCGAATTTATAGTTCAAAACAGATTTTTCCGGGTCACTTACGGGTCCGAATCGAGTCCAGTTATGGGACGTCAGGGCCTGGGTCCGAAATGTTTGACCCGTTTCCAACTCTGCCGTAGATAAGCCGGAATATGAAAATTAGGATTGTTATCAAAAAGACACGTGAGTCTGCCTGTATCTTCTAACTGTTCTGGGCAACACTTGCTTTCACTTCAATGGAATGTCGAGCTGATTATCCTATGACGTCATCGTGTGGATGATTTTCAGCGGTAAAGAGCGATTGGTATAAGGGAAGCAAGTCAGTCGCAAAAGAAAGTTTCCGGGGCATTCAATTTCCCAAAATGATCTGTTAAGACTCTGGAGACTGTTTCAACACACAAGAGGTATTTGTCGTCGACCAAGACAAGACCGTTCCAGAGCCCCAACTGCTGAAAACAATCGCTGTATGAAAAGACGCCCCAACTGCTGAAGACGATCGCTGTATAAAAAGACGCCCCAACTGCTGAAGACGATCGCTGTATGTGTCCGACTGGCAGACGGATCAGAGATACAAGATGTGATTAAAAATAAGGTGGATATTTTTACCGAAGACAGAAATTTAATTGTAGAGTTACACAAATTAATCCTCTTCAAACAAATCCCCCTCGGCTTACACACATTTATTCCAACGGTTCTGCCATTGTTGGAAACACCCATAAAAGTCCTGTGTCGGAATACCCTTTAATACCCTCGTTACATTACCTTTGATGTCTTCCACAGAGTCAAAACGTTTGCCTTTCATAAATGCCTCAAGTTTTGGAAACAGCCAAAAGTCACTCGGTGCTAAATCCGGTGAATAAGGGGGAATGGATTTTGAAGCCAAGAATTGAATGATCGGCAGAGCAGAGTGATTTGGCGAAGCATCCATCCAATGGTCTTCTTCGGCGTCTTGCGATGGACTGAGGTCCTCAGGCGTCCCAGGATTTCCAAGTCACTTGCAGCATTAACACCAGAGCCACATGGTAGGAATTCCCAATGCACCAATCCTCCGATATCGAAAAATGACACAAGCAGGATTTTAACGTGCGATCGAGACTAACGTGTTATCTTTGGTCTTTCGGGAGGAGGAAATTTTTCACTGAGAGCTTTGGACATTTGTTTCAGGGTCGTAACCATAGACCCAGGTTTCATCAACCGTCACAATTTTCCGTGAAAAGTCTGCATCTGTTGTTGCACCTTGAAACAACTCAGACGAAATTACGACACGATTGTTTTTCTGGTCGTCGTTCAGAAGACGAGGAATGAACTTGGCACTAACATGTTTCATGTTCAATTTGTCAGTGAGGATGGCTTGAACAGAACCAAACGACGTACCAGAGTCTGCTGTAATTTCTCTAATGGTGAGGGGTCGGTTCTTCCTGCGCGAATTTCCATGACGTTGTAGTCGGTTACTGCCTTTGATGGTCTTCCACGACGAAATTCATATTCGATTGAAGGAGCGCCATTTGTAAACCTGGAAAACCACTTAAACACTGTCTAACACAGTTGTCAGTTTTTCATGTATTTCTCTTACCAAATATCCAAGGTGGAAACAGAATTTCATATTTATTGCTCGAACTTCGACATCTCGATGTCGTTGAACAAATGGGTACTACTGGCATTTGCAGCAAAACCAGTTTCTGGCTGGGCGATGCGGGCGAGGGTTAAGGGTTAATGACCACTTACGTCAGACACCTCTCCTTTGCTTCTGTCAGCAAAGGCGGCTCCATTCACCTTACTTTTTGATCACCCCTCTTATGTCCACTAGGCAATTAACTCTATTTGGAGCTCGCAATAGCTATAGGAACAAGGGTTTTAAGACATACAGTTTGTAGAAGACTATGTGAGCGATGCTTTTATGAAGGTGACCACTTATTTGCGTCCTTCTAACTTCCGCCGCCAGGCGAGTTCGTTTAACATGGAGTCTCCAACATCCCTCTTGGAGTCCAGACCAATGGGAGGATGTTCTTTTCACAGATGAAACGCGATTCAGCTTTGGTACTGATTCGTGACGTCTGGTGAGACTCAGCAGACCCTCTAACATCAGGGAAAGGTACTACGCGGGTGGCACTGGCGTGATATTCTGGGCAGAAATCATGACAAACAGGCGTACAGATCTGCGCATCTTGCAGAGTCGTTCTGTCACTGCTCTGAGGTACAGATGAGATATCCTGAACCCATATGGCAGACTATTCAGGGAAGCCGTACGTCTAGATTTTATTCTTACTGATGAAAATTCCCAACTTCATTGGTCGACGATTTTCTCGAAGAAAAAGGTGTTTGCCGAATGGAGTGGCCACCCAGATCCCCTGACTTCAATCCCATTGAGCATGTATGTGATGCTCTAAGGCGATGTATTGGAGCTCGCCAGCCTCTTGCCAGTAAACTTAAAGAGCTCACAACAGCTCTTGTTTGAGAGTGGTCTCATTAATTCCTGAAGACCTCATCAGAACCCACCAGGAACAGTATGAGGATTCGTTGCTTGAGCTTCATGGCGGTCAGGAGTGATCATACTCCATATGAAAATACCACATGCCTTAATCAAAAGTTTCTAAATATTGTTCCATGCACTGCTCTTTCATGTAAAATATAAGAATATGATATTAACATATGTAAATTAAATGTTGTGATTTTTTCCTGCCTGAGTTACATTAGTAGTGTAATGGTAAGCCTCTTTACCAAATTTAATTTAATTTCCTCATATATACTTCGATTTATGTACGAATTTATACATCAACCTTCAATTCCGAGCACCACCATAGTTGAAAAAATTAAGGCAACATAGCAGCGTGTTCCATCTACATTAGCATTTTAGCAACGTCACTGACAGTTAAACGACCTAAGCATAATAACATACCATGTACATTTGGAATATCCTATCAAAATAGATCTACGGACTCACAATTTCGTGCAACATGCAAATTATTAATTCGTATAAGAACTGAGTTTTCTACCAGATCGCTTTGCAGAGGGCCGCTTTATTCTAGTCGTCTGAGAAGTCGACCCCAGCCTTATGTATCTTTGTCATGCCAAGCCTGCGGCACCGGTGTATTGGACTCCCGCTAAAAATTAGGGTCATCTGCTTCCAGATTGTACTTCCCTGCCTGGCACCTCTAACTATGTCCACCTACTCACATACCTTCCTATCAGGGACCCTAGACCTGTAGCTGAACTGGTGCAGAAACACTTAGAAACTGAAGAAGTCCAACTAATGCCCTGGCCACAACGTTAGAGCACAAGTCTTTACGCGTGAGGTCGGAGGTTCAGCTCTTCCCAGTCCCAAGATTCCCAGGCTTAAATCCCAAAGAACATGCCTGTGACACCCTTGGCAGGCATATTGAAGGCTGGCTGCAAGGTAAGTGAATTAAAGGTAACTCTGGTAGCAGAATGAAATTTGCTGCCCCAGGCCTTTCTGAACACCGCTATATAAAGCATGTGATTATATCCCTATTGATATCTTCTGTGTATTTTTCGAGCACCTGACATTAATTTATGTAATGCACACTGTTTTTTTTTTTTTTTTTGTTTTTTTTTATCCAGTCGCTGTAGCATTGTCAGTTTTTGTACATCGGTTCTGTTTTTCTTCCTTGTGATGGTGACAGTAACCCTCAATCAGGAACGTACGATTCCAAGTAACAGAACAAAACGTTACGGGATTCAATGGAAAACATAGACTGAATTAATGCCAGTACATATCATTATAAAACTGAATTAGTCAAACTTTTGCAGTATGATCACATCTTTTCAGCTTGCATGCTGAAGATGTCGCACGTCAGGTAGTGGAGGATGTTAACGGTGGTATCAAAATTAAAAGAAAAAGGCAGCAGACAGCCTTATAGAAATGTGATACAGCTTCACCTCAACGATCCGAAAGAAACGCGGAAGAAACTTTTGCCAACCCAGTGCTGAAGTAGATACACAGGCTACTTGTCTAATCATTCTCGGTTCGGCATAGGAATGTTTGTCCTGTTTCTGACCTAAATTAGGGACGCGCGACTACTTATAGCCTTTGATGCGCATGGGGGACGTTCAATCCCGAAAGAAAACAAAAAAGGAGAAGAAAGTGAAAGAAAGAAGGAAACTTTGAGATTTCGAGCAACAGGTGAAGAGAATGGTTTATTTCTGAACTTAAATAAAACGAAGCTCCGACAGAGGGAAGGAATATTCTCCTCAGACTACAATGCTATTGCAAGAGATCGAAGAAGCTCAAGTTAGTGTTTATGATAAACGATTAGCTTAAACGGCGATTTTTCAACTCACATGAAGAAAGACAATTTACTGCCAAGCCCTTGTCATAACTTTAAATCAAGTAGAAATGGGTAATTCATATATAAAAAAAAATATGAATCCAACATTTATCCTTATGGTGACTTATGGCAGTTAAGGGTGGAGGTATAAATGAAATTATTAGAAAAAATATTCGTTTGAAATATGTTGCTGTATAAGAAAGCGCGCGCGTGTGTGTCGGAAAACAAATAAATAGGTTCAAATGGGTTCTAGAAAACCCGAGGACCTAAAATTCTCTTACTCAACGTTTCAGGGAGCACAACAAACGAAAACTTCTTTATTTACGGCACATGGCAGAAATATAAAATTTTATGAAAGTTATTTCAGCTAAAACTTATGCTAAGATCATGTTATTTAAAAAACAAGAGGATTAATGTATGTTAACAGTCAGCTGAAGAAAGGATGATGCTTTGTCCTCCTAAACATTTGTATTTCTAATGTATTACGCGGAGCTGCTGAAAGAAGTGGAGTATTGAAAAGAATAGCTTAGTTCTGTGACGGAGGAAATCATCCTGGTCTGCACGCTCGATAAGATCGTTAAACTGCAAAAAGGAAAACAGGGAAAACGCTGAAGAAAGGAGAGACGGGAACAGGGTAAAAGAGAGCGAGACGCAATGATGGGAATACGAAGAGACGGGTTAAAGAGAGAAGTTGCATGTATATACATAAATTAGAAATTTTGAAGCCGATAGTTCTATACAGTATCGGTAAAAATAAAATATTTTTATTACAATATTACACATTCGCAGCAAATCGGAATGAAATTCGGTATGGGAAAACTTCGTGAACGCTGATAAGTGATCTCACTTTTCTGTCACACGCGAACTTACTGCAAGAACAACGCAGAAAGCGTGAACTGCATATGTGCTCTCAATTGCAAACGTAACCGTTTGATAAAATTCGAATGGGAGTATGAATTATGTAATGCGATATGATTGCTGCCACATCTATTCAGAACGGAACTGCCGAGGTCGTCATGTGTTTTAAAAGGGCATATTAGAAGACAAGTGGTTTTGTTTCTAGCCTACCAGTAAATAGTAAAATAATAATAATAATAATAATAATATTATTAATAACATAAAACAACCAAAGGCTGAGGCGGCTAATGAAGACCAAGCTCGACGTTCGCAACATCACCAGGAATATCAAAGCATACGCAGTTTCAGTCCTCACGTATTCCTTCGGAATCAAGTGGACCACCACAGAGCTAGAGGAAATAATGCAGTTCACACTTAAATAACGCGCAATACCAGGACAACCTTCACTAAACATCGCCAGCACCACCCAAAGTCAGCAGTAGAAAGGCTAACTATTGGAATGGCAGAAGGAGGTCGAGGAATGATTTATCTCCTGGAACACCTAGACAAAGAAATCAGCGGCCTCAGAAAATACTTCCATCAGAGCATGGGTGCACCTTCACCAAGCGATAACCCAGAGTGACAAGAAGTACACAGCCCTAGACCTCTCTACCCAAAACATAGAGATTAGAGCGAGGGAGCCAAAAGAAGAAGCTTGGGGCAAGAAAGTTCTACACGGAAGGCACTACAACAATATGCAATCCAGCCGCATGGATAAGACTGCCTCCAATGCATGGCTTACAAACTGATCACTCTTCCCCGAAACTGAAGGGTTCCTGATGGCTATACAAGATCAAGTTGTAAACACCAAAAGCTATCGGAAGCAAATCCCGAAGGACACGTCAGTGGAAAGCGACACATGTCGGCAATGCCATCAAGCGCCGGAGACCATCCAACATATCCCAGCAATGTGCAGAGACCTCACACAAACAGAGTACACGAACACGCACAACCAAGTCGCAAAGATCGTCAATCAGAAACTGACAAGAAAGCACTACCTCATTACAACTGAGCTAGTCTCCTACTACAAGTATGAGCCAGCAACGCTTCTAGAGAAAAACACCCACAAGATGTACTGGGACAGATCGATCAGAACAAATAAGACCATCCACCATAATCGGCCGGACATCGTCCTGGTTGACAAGGAGAAGAAGTCAACATACCTCATTGTCACAGCCGTGCCCAACACATGCAAAATCCAGAAGACGCACGGAGAGAAGCTGTCAAAATAAAACGACCTACGATACGAAGTCAAGGAAATGTGGCATATGGAGAACGTCACCACCGTCCCCATAGTAATAGTAGCAACAGGAGTTGTACTTAAGGCCATTCATAGCTCCATACAGACACTAGACCTTCAACCTAACATCTACATGGAACTACAGAAGGCAGCTATCCTGAACACTTGTAGGATGGTAAGGAAGTTTCTGGACAACAAAGATAAAGAAATACCGCTTCCCAGACTTGGTACGTAGTACCCGTTCCGGAAGGAAGAGGAAAACATCTTCCCAGGAAGGTGTAGAATCATCTTTATAATAATAATAACAAGAGCAAAGACCCCACCAAGAGAGAGATTAGATATATAATACTGCATTTTGTTCGTTGCAGTAACGTGTAATATTATGACTTCAAAAAATGACGAGATTATTGGAACTACCGATGTTTTACATGAAACATTCCCCCTCCCCCATACCCGTAATAGGCCATGAGAGCCCACAGGTGCCACTACGACCTAATATCATCGCGAAGTTTCATGTTATTTTGTTTTCCCAGAGATGCGTGCAGTTGTGGTGGCAGGCCCCAGGTTTCGGGACAATCGCGCCACCATCACCTACACCAAGGCTAGGACTCGAACCAGAGGAGAGATCTGGGGCCCGTGCGCCAGACCACTCGGTCGTCAGGGTGCCGCACGAAGTGAAATATACACTGAGACATTTAAATTGCAGCAGCCGTTAGGAATGGATTGGAAACGCATTCAAATCGGCAGAAACGTGAGTTGTGCAGAGATAGGCAAATGGTTAAATTACTGTGCGAAACCAATCGAAACGCAAGCTTCATGAACAGAGAAGTAGAGAGCGTGGAATTCAAAGAAGCGCGTGTGTGTGAGGCAGTTAACAGACTTTTGTCAGGTAGGAATCCATTTCAGAGTGCAAGGAGACTATCGATAATGGCAAAATGTCGCGTTCAACACCGATATCTGCTACTCCGTGACTTTGAAAGAGGGCGAATGACTTGGAGAAGCGGACGGTCTCTTTGTTATGAAACGAACGTGTGGATCATGACGATCGTAAAGTGCACTGATGTTCAAAAGAGTGGTTGGAAGAAGGTCAGAGTACTCGCCGAATTGGTAATGGAGCAAGGCGAACGAATACAGAACGGGTGGATCGCTTTATCCGTCGACAGGTTTATACCCCACTTATAGATACTTTAACGAGCACCCAACGTGCAGTGTCACCTTACCTCCAGCAAACCATTACCGACCGACATGTTGTTTTTCGAGAGGTGGAAATATTAAATTCCCAAAGATTGGATGCGTAGTTAAAAAGATAACATTAACACCCCAATTATTCGGCACGCAGTAGAAAAAACTGATGAATTCGTGGCAGAAGAATGTGAGCTTAGCAATAAAACAGAACAGAGCACTTCACGCTAGCAATAATAAATTCATATACATTGCTGAGTTGTATGCAAAAAAGGTATTTAATTATAACATAAATGACGATATGAAGATATTCATTTAGATGTAATACATCGACACGCAGATGCTCCATCACGGTAACAAAGGAAGTTTCTTACAGACGCCAACTGATGCCATGTTTGCCAAAAGAGTTCACTTCAGTCCCACACACACAATCACTTTGTAGGTGGACAAAAAAAAACGCCCATAACACCAAGAACGCATTCTAAAAATCATGAAGCGTACCAGAGTCTACTGATAAGGAACATCTCACAAAATACAGTTTCCATCCTTTATTAAAGAAGCAGTTCTACTTGGTAAAACACACACACACGAAGAACTTCCTGATCATACAATCGCGCGCAAGCAAAAGACGACAGCACACACAGAACACAGAAGAAAAAGAGTTCTCTTCTCAACCTCGCTTACGTCACAGATCGAGAGAGAGAATACCCGCATGTGGCGTTTCAAGGTACATGTAATTCGGTGAATAACAGCTGCGCCGGTATGTAGCAATTCATTTGGAGTGCCTTAAAAAATCCCGTCTGACGATCTGCGTTTTTTATTCTTTTATTGCTGAGAGGCTGTGATTCCAAAACGACTGACATAAAGGGACCTCCGTGTATACCGGTCATTGTGTCGATTACCACTAACGGTTCATTATCATTAACAGCGTCTGGAATGATGGTGCCTTACATGGACTACCTGGGTCACAGAATAGCATCAAGTGGCCTTCAGCGATTAAACTAGCTTCTCTTTCGAGCCCATAATCGGTGCTTAAGCGTGTGGTGACAACGTGATGAACCTAATAAGCCTAGATCATGGTGGGAGGCCATGCTGCACTCTCTGCAGATGTTGTGGTGTGTAGAGCGATCAGTTACGATCATCTTGCATCGCTGCTGTTCATCAACAGCAATCTGACTACTCGCAGCAATATTACCGAGATTTTGAAACCTGTCGCTCTCACCTGTCTTACTGGGATATCTGACGTTATTTTTCAGCATAACAACACCTACATACATACCACAAGAGTTTCCTTCGAATGTATTCTTGATGTAGGCCATGTTTGGACATCATCTGCAGACCCACCCGTAGCCATCGCAGTCCATGGGTGTTTTGCGGAACCAGGTACAAAAGGTTGGCGGGAAGAGCCACAACAGACTATTCGACAGCTGACTCCATGACGAGAAGCTTATCTCATATCCGCAACCGAAGTGGTTTTACCATCGTACCGTTCTGTCCTTAGCAAGAATCGTTCTGTATTAATAAGTGCGTTCATTAGCATCAGCAATTTTTTTCACGAGTTTCTTGCTTCCAAGGCTGTCATTACTCAGAGTACCTTATCAGTGTTCCTGTTCCTTTAGGGTGACAGTGTGGGCTTTATAAAGCGGGAACAGTTGCTCTACAGTACCAGAGTCTAGTTTGAAAGTTTCCAACCTTTTCGGTGCTATGAAGACTTAAGGTCTCCCTAATTCTGAAGATCCTTTCTCAATATAATCACATAAGTTGCTTTTTTTAATAAAATAAGGTGAATACTTGTTGAAATATTAGTAAAGCCAAGTATTATTTATCTTCTCCAACCTGGTTGTTGGTACAAAATGTGATGTAACTGCCCATCTGCCTCGAATTTGCAATCACATAGCAATGTAGCATCCAACATAATAGTAACAATAATAATGATAAATAAATGAAATAAAATAAAGAAGATATAGTTACGACACAAACCTGCTCTATCCATTAATGAAGAAACATAATATGGTGATGAAAGAATAAAACATTGTAAGAACATTTTTGTTTTTTGTTTTAGGGCTTTGCGCGATATTTAGTGCAGTTCTTGGTATCAGTTGCTGAAATATTTGTTAACTTATTTTCTTCCTTTCACGTGCCTTTTAATTTTACGGAAGTTTGATGAAAAATAAACTTGGACGATATCCATTTTTATTACTGCGTGCTTTTAAGAGAAATAAACGTAATTCTGCCTTTTAAACTAATTAGATCGATCACGGCTTCTTGCTGCGATGATATCTACTCATACAATATCTACTTTTCTGTTTGGGTTCTACAAAGCACGCTACCACGAAACAAGGTTTTGGGTGTGACCATTTGTCGTTTCGCGAAACCAGAGTAGAAAAATGAATTTCCACACTTCTTCACGATCCCATGGCGTCTTCTTGGAAAATGCAATGACAGATCCCTTACGCACATATAATTGCCTGTAATTTACTATGAGATGAATGCCCGCACAGAGATTGCAGTTTTCTGCAATAAATACCAATAAATTTTTGTGAATGAATGATGAATTTACTCTCTTTAAACTTTTATCACTATAGAATTTCATTTTTTACTTTTGTTCATTTATCTTTTATTTCTGTTTAAAAATATATATATATATATAAAGGAGGTTAAAAACCTCGACATTCAATAGCCTTTATATTGGGTAGGTGCGAATGAAATGTCCGGCAAAGGCCCAGCACACGTGGACGGCGAGAACGGAAAAGTAGGACAATTTACCCAGGGAAAATAATCCCCCCGGCATCGACACATATTTGCCATCTGTCCGGGAAGTCCATGATCCCGGAACGAAAAAAGTCTTGTGGCTGGGACCCGAAGAAGTCATCGTTGAACTACGTTGTCTAGTAAGGCGTTTGGTAACCTCTTACAGCTGTACAAGTGTCACACCGATGCCTCATGCTGTTGACATGGGAAACAAAAAGGCTGTGGCAGCAAATCCCACTGACGAACAAGAGCGGATCGGAGTTTCTCGAGAGTTCTGGCAGGAGGTTGACGACCTGCAATGCGCCTCCCAATGCATCCCACACATGCTGCATTGGGTTGAAGACTGGGGAATGTGCTGGCCATGGCATACGGTAGATATCTTCATTTTCCAAATATCCATCAACAATAGCAACCCTATGAGGTCTTTCGCTATCGTCCATGAAGAGAAAATAAATCGGGGCTAACAGCTGCCCGAAAAGGCCTTATGTAGGGATCAAGGATTTCGTCTCTGTATCTCCGACCTGTTACAGTTTCACCAGAATAGACATGAAGCTGTGTTCGCCCCTTTGGGTATAATGACCCCCCGCCCCAGGCATTATGTCCAACGATAAACGGCATATACCACAACCGTTGCAATGGTGCATTTCTCGGATGTTTGTAGGGGAATAACGGGTTCCAGGTTCTCTTGAGACGAGAACATGACGGCTGTCACTTTCGAGCCTGAACCTGGATTCATCGAATGGGAGGACATTGGCCCATTGATTTTCGTCCCAGTCCCGATGTTGTCTGTAACACAGTACCCTCGCATTTCTTGCTGACGGAGTGAGTAATATGCAAACTGCAGATCTTCTTGCGCATAGTCCTTGTCCGTTGAGCCATATAGAGGACATTGGCCCATTGACTTTCATCCTAGTCTCGTTGTTGTCCGTAACACAGTACCCTGGAATTTCTTGCTGTCGGAGTGAGTGGGATGCAAACTGCAGGTCTTCTCGCGTATCGTTCCTTTTCGTTGAGACGTCTGTATACTATTTGCCTTGAAACAGCTGGTCCACCAGCCACAGACAGCTCTGAAGTAAGCGCTCTGTCTGACATCGACCTATTATATATCGCTGATAGTGCCACATATACCTATCATCCTGAGCCGTTGAAATACGTGGAGGATCTGCCATAAGTTGACGATTAACATCTCCGGTGTCCTGGTAACTTCTCCAAAGTTTGGATACAATGGTTTGATGCACGCTAATGGCTCTGGCAATGTTACTTTGCGTCTGGCCGGATTTTAACATTCCGATAATCCGACCACGTTTAAACATATCCACTTACTGTCTTTCTGACATACTGTCTTAATAAAGAAAAAATTCTACTATTAGCAAGGCGTTATGATGACAAGAATTGTCGCTTTCCACATTTTCGCAGCTCTTTCGCAAGTCTTCAAATATGCTGCTTCGCCTTTTATGCCAATTACCGTTATTGATATGGTATTTCATCATGATTACCACATTTTCATATTCCCACGTCCTCTGTACTTTACTTTATTACTCTTTCTCCTTTCGCTTGTTCTAAAATGTCTTTTTTCAACTATGCTTAACTATTGGACACCAGTGTGCGTGTAGATGTAAACAGATGAAGAGAGATTAATGTTAACATTATTTTATTTTTTTATTGAGGGTTTAACGACCACCGTGAACAATTAAATGGGCTATAAGCAGTCGTCCGTCCATAATTTAGGGCCACTGGTTCCAGGGAAGGAGAGAGAGGCTAATGCTGTAAGACAAACACATCCATGCCTCACCGGGATTCGAACCCGGAGCCTTCTTGAACGTCAGCGCTCAGACCACTACACCACCGGGGTGGCAATATTAACTTTCTATCTCAATCCCACATATCTAGTTTCGAGGTTCGTAATTTTTCCTGTCTTTCAGTGCGGGTTAGCGACCAAAAACTTTCACGTGCTCAGAGAGGGCGATGAGTGTTGTCGTTATATCTATTAAAGCAATCTGAATTTGGACAAGCACTGAACGCACTGATGTTTTTATTAACTGAAAGAGTTATGTAACAGTTGTTTAATGGCATAAATCTAAATATAAATAACACAGAATAAAAGAAACTAGTTTTAAATTTGATTGTTTAAATAAAAATGAATGATTGATCCATGTTTGTAGCTCTTAAATGTCTTTTAATTCGCCTCAGATTAGACAGAAGAGGAAAATTCGTGCTCAATGATTTCAGTGAAAGGAGACAAGCAAGAAAATTATTTTTGCCAATGATATCTGCCAAACAAATGTATAAATAATCAAACGTCCATTCAAGACGTATGAATGAACGTAGGCCATTCGAGTGATCGAATGAATAGAAATTTCGATCTTTCCGATAACTCTTATTACCGTAAAGGTAAATAACAGGTGCATATGTTTAAAAGATGGTAATAATATTTTAAAGAAATCACGAAAATGAGAATGGTGACTAACAACTTCATCACTTTCTGGGGAGCGTGTTTCTAACTTCCTGCACCAGTAATCACACGAAATACTCTTATCTCTGTTGTAGGATAAGAGCACAAACGCAATACTCTCTTAGGTTTTAACCGGTTTTTAGAGCTTTTAAATGGCATTCTGTAATTTATTATCTCACTAAACTCCTGATATTCGACAACGTCCATTAACGAGCTCTTGGAATGCTGCTTATGGCGTGTTATCATTTTCTGGAAATTTGATGCTGAGTTTCGCCCAGGGGAACTTTTTTTTTTTTTTTTTTGAGTCTTAATAGTTTCAATATGACGCAAACAGGCCACTGGTTCAGTAGGGCTAAGTATTCCGTCCGTCTCCTATTGAATTAACGTAACAGGAAGACCATTTCCTCTCTAAATATGTTAATAGATTAAAATTCAAAAGTCGTTAAGTCTTTTGAATTTCAATATAACTGAGAAATTCCTGATGAAAACTAGTGCTGAGAAAAGATGGGTGACATTTTGCAAAAGTTCCGAGGTTTCATTTGCATAGCAGCGAAAAAATGCGCCTCTAATTCATATCCTTCCTGCAATTTTATTTTAATCAAATAATCCCATGTAGGTTAAAAATGCATGTTCGGTGTATTATATGCATATGCATGTATAAGATAACTTTTATCACACAAAGCTATTCTATAAAAAATCTGCATATGAACGTCACCTTCAAAAGACTATAGATCACCTAAAACTGGTTTATTGAAGACACAGCTTGAGAGAAGAAAAAGACTAGATTCCTCAATTGATTTCGGAATGCAAATAAGTAAGAAAAGAGCATAGAGTCAAAAAGAGAAGACGATAGGTGATTAATTTTTAAAAAATGAGCTGGACTAAACACGGAGGAAATTAGCAACCTTAGATACGGCCATAGTTGGCCGCCAAGCTACGCCTCGGGGAAGTTACTGGGGTGAGTCAAAAGATCGTCCCATTTATAGCTACACATTATGTTGGACTTCCATGCCTGTCCGAAATACGCAGCAGCGCCGACTGGGTGCCGCAATGACGTAGAACAGACGATGCTGACGACGTTCATTTGGCACGGATTCACATTGCATTATGGGGTGAGCAAACGTGCTGTTCGGGTGCACCTACGCCATTATTAGAAAAAAATGGTTAAACGCCGCAGCAGAAGCGAGAAAACAGTGAACATCACCATTGCACGAAAATAGTTTAAGAGGGCATGAGACTTTATAAGTGACGTCACACTATCCGTCAACTTTAGTCATCCAAAGTGAAAATCCTCCAAATGCGTGGCGTCAGTAAATAAATAAATACATCGCTCTTTCCGCGTTCCAGAAACACATAGCAACCGAAAAATTGTTTTCAGCCGCCGCCGTGGATTGAACCACGGAACTCTCGATATTTAGCTGAGCGCGTTAACTTTACACCACGGTGGCCAACAATCCACGGTGCTATGTGTATTTTTAAGTCAGCTTCTGACATCATATTTTTTTTTTTTTTTTTTTGTACGGAGACGTCTCAGTAGCTGAGCCCATCTTACGGATTTATGATGTCAGAAGCTGACTTAAAAATACACATAGCACCGTGGATTGTTGGCCACCGTGGAGTAAAGTTAACGCCCTCGGCTAGATAAAGAGAGTTCCGTGGTTCAATTCCACGGCGGCGGCTGAAAACAATTTTTCGGTTGCTATATGTTTCTGGAACGTGGAAAGAGCGACGTATTTATTTATTAACTTTAGTCATATTTATTTAGAAATTATTTTTCAAAGAAAATAGCAGTAACTGTGAGATATATCTGTCTTGCTCAATTACTGCTTACTTCAAGTAAAATGACATTAGAAACGTGAAATTAACGTATCCTTCCGATCTATTTTAATTCAATGAAAAACATACATAATTGAGCAAGTTTGAAACATCTAATAGTAACCGCTATTTACTTTGAAAAAGAAATTTAAAAAAAAAAAAAACTGAACATGACGGAAAGTGTAGGCCGCGGGTGGCCTAGTGGGCAACGTTCGTTACTGTCACGGAAAGGACCTCAAGTTCGATCCCAGGCAGTTACGAACGCTCGATCCACTAAAAATCAGCCGTGCGTCGGATGGACACGTAAAGCCGTAGGACCCCGGGTACTGGCCGCCCGGTAATAAATAAGAGCGTCTTCCTCCCCCTTTCTACTTCACTTCCGTGCCACTTTCCTATCGGGCAATCTAGCCCAAATATCCTAGCGTCCTATTTCTCAGGGTTGTTTAAGACTTGAGGTCAGACACTCCCTTCCTAAAATCCTCTACATATGAACACGACGGAAAGTGTGGGGGCCGCGGGTGGCCTAGTGATCAGCGTTCGTGACTGCCACTGAGAAAACCTCTGGTTCGATCCCAGAAGGTACGAACGCTCGAACCACTAAATACCCGCCGTGCGTCGGATGGGCACGTTAAGCCGTAGGGTACTGGCCCCCCGGTAATAAACAAGGGCGTCTTTCTACTTCGCTTCCGTGTCACTTTCCCATCGGGCACTCTAGCCCAAATCTCCTAGCTTCCTATTTCTAAGGGTTGTTTAAGACCTGGGGTCAGACACCCCTTCCTAAAATCATTTATATGATCTGATCTGACAGAAAGTGTGGCGTCACTTAATTAAGTGTCACGGCCATCTTTTTCGAAGGCCACGACCAGTCTTGAAGACAAGCCGAGGTCAGGACGTTGAATTGCCACAAACACTGTCACCTTGGTCGAATCAGTGACAGCGATCCCTAGTATCAGTACACGACAATTGAGAGCTGAGGTGTGTTCTTCCCAATTTAGCATCGTCCGTCACCTGAACTAGCTTGGTTTTTCCATCAGGCCCCATCGAATTGATACTACAACAGGTAAAAGAACGTACCGATCTCTGTCGCACATTGCTGTCAAATCCACAGGACGATAAGTTTTGGCATCATATCATAACAGGTGATGAAAAACGGATATTCCTGCGTTATCCTCCCAATAGGAACCAGTCGCTGAAGCCACAACAGGAAGCACACAGCCAGTGGTGCAAAGAGGAAGTTCGAGAGGAAAGTTAGGCAGCGCATTTGGTAGAATTGTGAAGGTTCTGAGCACACTGAGAACTCACGCCAGATAGTTAGGGTGTGGACGGAAACCTCTATGCCGAAAACTACAGCGGGTCCATGATGCTCTGAGACACGCTACCCAGCGCTCATCGATAGGAAGCTGGTGTTTCTGCAAGCAGATAATGCCCCAAGTCATACCTCGAGATTAGGACGCCGAAAACTACAGAAATGGGAAAGGGTTGAGATCTTACCCCATCCTTCAAACAGTCTGGAGCTTGGCACATTCGACTGCCACCAGTTTCGCTTCATGGCCCGTTTCCTACAAGGACGGCATTTCGCTTCAATGGTGGATATGGAATTTGGCATTTTATCCTACTTTCTGTCCTCGAAACCTACCGAGTGGTATCGACGTGGGATAGTGGCTCTGGTGGAACGTTGGTAAAGACTGTAGAAACAATGGATTTCACTTTACACAATGTGGTGAGCGTGTATGGCTTTCTTGCATAATTAAACTAAACTTTGAACTTCAAACGGGGGGACGAACTTTTTCTCACCTTGATACAAGAAAAAAGGGGAGTATAAAACAGGGTTTTGCATATTCGCACACACACACACACACACACACACACACACACACACACACACACACACACACACACACACACACACACGGTATAGGGGATTCTCATTTTACACTGAAGTACCAAAAGTCATGGGATACGTACCTAGTATCGTGTAGGAACTCCTCTAGCCCGGCGAAGTGCAGTAACTCGACGGGACATCGATTCCACAAGCGGCCGGAAGATTTCTGGAGAGATGTTGAGCCATACCGTCTGAACAGCCGCCCACAGTTCTCTGGTATTTGTAGGTGCAGGATCTTGGCTGCGAATGGAGCTTTTCACCACGTCCCATAAGAGCTCTATTGGGTTTATGTCGGGAGTACGTGGTGGCCACACCATCCGTCGGAACTGTCCAGAATACTCCTCAAATCAATTTTGGACAACTTGGGCCCCATGACATGGTGCATTGTCCGCCTGGAAAATCCCATCGTTGTTGGGGTACATGAAGTCCATGAAGTCCCTGAAATGGTCATGCAGCAGAGAAGCAAAGCGATTACCGGTTAATGACGTGTTTACGATGACCAGAGAACCCAAACCGTGCCACGCAAAGACACCTCACACATGTATGAAACCACCACTAGCTTGCATAGGGCCTTGTTGACAGCTTGGGTCCATGGCTTCATTGGGTCTGCGTCACACCCGAACCCTACCATCAGCTCGTAACAACTAGTAGCGTGACTCATCGGACCACGCCACATGTTCCAAGTCTTCCAGGGTCCAATTACCGTGTTCACGAGACCAGGTGAGGCGCTGTGTTTGGTGTCGTGGTGTTAACAAAGGCATTCTGGTGGGTCTTCTTCTCCTATACCCCATGGACGCTAAATCAAACTGCACTGACCTGATGGATATGTCTCTGGTACTTCCTGCATTGAATGTGGATGTTATTTGAGCCAGTGTCGCTTGTCTGTTAGCATGGACAATTCTGGTCAGACGCCGCTGGTCACGGTTATTCAGCACCCGTGGTCGGACACTTGCGCTGTCCACGGTAGGTGGTAATGCCTTCCATGAGATATTCTCGGTACACACGTGACACCGTTGATCGAGGAATGTTGAATGTTCGCACAACTTCGGAAATTGAATGTCCCATTCGTCTGGCTCCCACTACCATGCCTCGTTCAAATTCCGATAATTCACGTCTGCTTGCCATAATCCTACTGGCGGTTGTTCAGCCTGACTCACGAGATTACATCACGCAACTGATAAAAATCGTGGAGTGCGTCGGATCCTTTATACGAAGGCGTCGGCAGTTAAAAATCTGTATACTGCTGTCCCATGGCTTTTAGCACTTCAGTGTATATCACCTATCTTTTCATTCTTTCGCACAAGTTTCCAACAACTTTCGGCAAAGTTTCATTGAACGTTTGAGTGGTGTCAGCATTTACGTGAAAAGAAACCATGGAAAACTGCCACGCACTTGCTAATTTATGCACTCTACAGCTAGTACCTCAAATTAGAAGGCTTTGTGACGTTGCGTTTTTTCCTAGTTTCTGCTTAGTGCAGCGACGTACAATTAACTAACATCACTGCGATCGGTTTCTTCATCCCCTGGGTTTCCTCAATTGGTGTTTTTTCTTAATCATAGATTTTCGTTATCGTGTCATATTATTGCAAACCTTTCCACGTGAATTCCAGGAATAGCGTAAGTGGAAAAGGAAATGTTGTATGTAAGCGAAAATGTTGAAACGTTGTAGGCCTAAAGTACAAATGAAGAAAAATCCGAAAATGGTTTGAAATTGCGTGCGGTTTTGATGATAAACCCACGGCGTGGTTGGTGACGTGCTTGCGCCCAACTCAAATTTCTTCTCAGTGCACATGTGCTTGAGTAGAAATTTGGGTTGGTGTCACTGGATCCGAGTATTATTAGGCTACTGAGTGTTAGAACGACGCAGAGCCAAGCCCTCCGTTATAGGATTCAATACTACGCGCGGAACCTTCCCATATTAGATGTAAGGGATACGACAGGAAAGAGCTCATTTATCCTTGTCTACATAATAACTTAAAGGAAAATATTCCACTCATTGCATTCTTTCGCTTTAAATGGGCATCCATGGGATTCTTTCCCCCTTTGCATGTCCTCTCTCTTTGACCAAGCCCATATCCGCTCATGTATTTATGCACCAACTCACACAAATGTAATCATAATCTGTCATTGATTAAAATGTCGTAAAAATATAAAGCAACTTACTGGCAATAAATAAATAAATAATTAATATATATAATAAACTGGCAAAAATAAATAAATGAATAAATAATATATATAATAAACTGACAAAAATAAATAAATAATGTAATGAACTGGCAAAAATGAATAAATAAATAAATAATAATAATAATAATATATATATTTTCCTCAGGCTGAAATGTCTATAACAATATCACGTGTCAAATTAAATATGGATAACAAAGTTTTAACTTACCATCATACTTTGGGGTATCATCATTTCAGATTCATAAGTGCTGTTTTCTGGACTTAAATTCACATCAACAAAAAAATGTACTACTACTTAATGCGAAGAACTTACTAAGCAGTATGAAATGGCAATGGGCTGGACATACTGCCAGAAGGACAGATCATCGATGGACAGCCGAAATTTTAGATTGGATTCCAAGGGACAGGAAAAGACCCAGAAGAAGACCACATAGGAGATGGGTGGATGAAATTCGAAAGTATGCAGGGGTGACATGGAGGAGACTGGCACAAGACAGACCGTTGTGGAGGAAACTTGGGGAGACCTTCGTCCAGCAGTGGATTGATAATGGTTGACAATGATGATGATGATGATATAAAAACTACAGAACTGATAAGAGACGTTCATAAAGTTGGAGCCTCTTGCTGATCCAAAGAAACAGGGGGAAAAAATGTTGCCAAATATTTCCGTTTCCACGACGTCAAAAGTTCACGTTTGCACTGGCAAAATAAAATAACTATCTTCTCGTGACGAAACATACGAAGTTCGTAAGTACTCACAGCATACCCAAAACTTGGTTTTATAGACACCAAACGTACTAGATCATACAGTAGAGCTAAATTTCGTAATTCTTTTCCAACGGCAAAGAAACTGTGACCCACTAGAAAAAATGGCCCAGGACAGACGATTCCCAAAACTGAAGAACTTCCATCAGATACCAATCTAAATGAACCGAAGAAAGGAATCTTCACGGTAGTACTTACACTTCAGTGTTTCTGTTATTTCTAACGTGATCCAACACTCATCAATTATCTGATACGTGTTCGTACGTATGGACATGAGACAACCATTTGCTATGTGTTCATGTAGCAAACTGGTCCAATACGTGCGAACGGCATGGTACGTCTTCATGAAGCCACCTGCTCCAACGCAATGTTCATCAGATGAAATCAATGTTGAAAGATGAAATATGTCTTAGGTATTTTAGTTATTTTTTTATTTAATTTGTGTTGTAGTATTAACAAAGCCTTTGCCATCTACTGAAGTAAGTTTTGGCTCTTCAATTTCCAAACCCCCAGTAAATAAAAAAAAAAACTCTTGATAAAACAGTTAGATCAGGGAAGACTAATACAAAATTCTTAATGACCTTGGGAATAATGCTCCGCACATTTTACATAAAGATAAACAAATTTATAGGAACGGAAAGATGAGCAAAGGCTTTTTATTTCTGATAAATTAAAGTTAGTGATCATTAGCTTACAGTTTGAAAAGCAAAAACACTAAGAAGACATTAAATTAAATCTGACTAAAGATCTGTATTACAGTAATTTTCAAGATGGTGTCGAAATACTCCGAAGTACCAGTATGGTGTCGAAAATTTATGATTATGTGAATTGTGACACAGCTGTTTTTGTTCGTTAATTTTTTGTCAAAGTAAAATCATGGGCCTTCATCCGTGCAATGTATTTGCCTGAGTTACATTCATGGGACGTTTTCGTGTTCCCAAAACTGAAGAACAATATGTATTCAATCTTAGTGAACCGAAGTCATTCAGAGGATATAGTGGCTGTGATTAAAGAAATACTTTCCGGCAGGGTTCCAGGCATAGCATAGACGTTAGGGACTGTGTTATTATGAAGAAGTAGAAAAAGACTGACAAATCTGTTGAAGGACTTTTCGTACGCATGTTTCCCTAATATTTCGGATGTTTTCTTTTGCTTGCGTTTTTCTTTCTTTTCTTCATCTTCTTTTTTTTTTTTTTTTTTTTTTAGAAGATATTAACGACAACTATGAGCAGTTTTAAAGGATATGAGCAGACGCCCGTCCGTATTTTAAAGTTATTTGTGCCAGTGAGGTGAAAGTCTCATGATTTTTAACCCGGAGAGCCGAGGTTCGGGTCCTAGCCCTACTCGACAGCTAACCATAAACCTACGCCTCTGACCACACCGTCACCTGGGCCGCCACGCTTCTGACCACTGGCCACCTTGCTTACGAAGTCGACGTAATCAGCCATGCCTTAACACATGTTGTTGTTAAAAAAGTTTTGATGGGCACAGTCATCCTCTTAAAACTTTTCCATCAAATGGAATTCTTTGTTCTTCAATGGAATGGATTATCGTTTGCCATGGAAACGGAGAAATTTAACGTTTTGTATGACTCAGAATTTTTTTAAACTCTCAAAGTTTGCACTGACAACCATGGTCTTATTGAAACGGACGCTGATCAAGAAATATACTGTATATAAGACAAAACCAATGAAACCGTCCGGCATTTGTGGTTACACTGTGTTTTATCGCAGTGGTTTTAGTCTTTCAAAAGCAAACGTACCGCGCGCGCGTACGCACACACACACGCACACACGCCGCCCCGGTGGCGCAGTGGTCTAAGCGATGACCCTCGTCCTAGATGGGTCCGGGTTTGAATCCCGTGAAGCTTGGATGTTGTGTTTGTCTTACGGCACTGGCTCTCTCCCTTTCCTGGAGATAGTGGTCCTAAATTTGGGACGGCCGACTACTTATAGCTCGTTGAGTTGCTCCCGGTGGTCGTTAAACAACAACAAAAAAAAAAAGAACACACACTGGTATGCGTGAGTTTAACAGTACTATTGCTAAGAAGTACTTTTACTTTATAGAGCAGTCAGTAATGCATCGGTCTGTTCTGCTACACTAAAGTCAATTGTCCATATTCCCAAGTTCTGGGCTGTAAGGAAATAGGAAATTCATATTTTGAAGTAAAACTTTATGATTTTGTCGTGTGTGTGTGTTATTTTTTCTGTTTTAAAACGGATTAAAATGCGAATCTTCGCAAAGGTACTATTTCCAGTGATGCTTGTGAAAATCACATGAAGGCTGTATTGTTCAGTGGTTCAAGGAAAACACGGTGAAAAAGTCACTGCAGAAAAGGAAGTAAAACAATAAACCAAACGTGCATTCAGTTTTGATTGTTCTGCTGGTGTTGACTAATCTTATGCTGAGATAGTAGTTTTATTCGCGTTAACAAACAGAACCGAAAGTCGTCCTGTTTGTCATCACTACAGACTGATAAAGCGACCGTTTTGATAACAGGTTTGAGTTTATTACGGTGAAATCAAGGGTGAAATCCATAAAACACACAAAAAAATTAAAAAGAAAAAGCTATCATTATTGTTGTATTTTCAGCGTTTACTTCCCTAATCTGAAACCCTACAAAAATAGTGAAACCACAAGAATTCGCTTTGTCAGCGTTAAAAGGAAAAATTTGTTTTTATTATTGGTTTTGTCTATTTTATACTTTAGTGGAGTAAAGGAAGAAAGAAAAACAAGTTTTCGATATCAAGGAATAAAAATTACACATTACTCTATATGGCACAAGTAGTCGCTATTTCCAGCTCTAGGATAATAAAAAATATTTTCAATATTTACTGAAGATTTAACATGGATCACCAATGTTTGTAGTATTCTTAGAGAAATGTGACTCTTAAAATGTAGATGGTTTTTCTTTCACAAGGCACATGCTCGCGTATGTATGCATTTACATACAAACTGCTCAAACACACGTAACGCATCATAGTTTTTGTTCACATACTTCACCAAAAACATGCAGGCACAATTATTGTTGCACTGAAAAAGATACTTTGCTATAACAGTAAAAAATTGCAGTGATAGCTAATTTTTCTAGTGAAAATAGGCTCAGCAAATAGCCACGCTATGGATACTAACGGGATTAGCTGGATATATTTTGCTACAGCAGCAAGATTTCTGGTTACTGGAGCAAGTAGTTCTTGTTGCCCTTTCTAGTTACTGTAGCAAAAAGCAGTTCTTGCTGCTCTTGCAAGACTTCTGGTTTGTGTGGCAAGCAGTTCTTGATGCTCTAGCAATATTTTTGCTGAGTCTAGCTCGGCAAATATTTTGGTACATTCAATTTTCCAACAAATAAACTTTGCTACTTCAGCAAAGATCATTAGCTATTTTAAAATATACTGGTAAAAAGCAAATAAACAAACGAAACAAAAAAACAAAAAAAAGAAGAAAGATGACACCAAATTTTTGGTTTGTAATGAGCACATATTCTTAAACCTGTCCTACTTAAAATATTTTAAAATTATTTATAGTCAATGGAACCCATTACAAAAAAATACTGAAATAAACCGCATTTCTGTAATGATAAAAAATCTAAAAATAGAAATCACCACTGAAGGAAAATATCAGAAACAAAAGGATTTTCAAATTGAACTGTTAGAAGAATCGATATAGAGGAAAACCCATAATATAACTTCACGCCCACTAACAGAAGAATTTTGAATAATGGAAAAGTAGAAAATATGCGAAAATCTTAAGAGCAAAAGCTATTCTGGCTGAGAAAAAGGAATTTTTGAAATACGTCTCCTGGAGAGACGGAGAAAAAGGTTTTGACATTTCCGTCCCTAGCGGAAAAATTGTGCATTATTTAAAAGATATTCCCTGTCCTTATTTCAGCAAATGGCATACAGTAAAAAAACGAAAATTTTCAATAGGATTTTTAGGAGGGAAGATTAAACAGAAATACACGCTGACACCGCCAAGCTCTAGAACTGTGAAACGAAAACACACGTGTTCAGGCAAAGTGTTCCATAAAGTAAATGGTATACGGCATTTAAAAAGTTTTTGAATCGGAATTTTAGAAGCAGAAATATTTTCCAAAAACACACTGAACATTTTCACTATTCGTGGCAGTAAATGTACACAAAATGCTTTAGCACAGGTCCGTAACTAGGTCCCAGAACCGGGGGAAGGGAAGCTGAACAGTCATTTGGGGTGAAGGCTATGTGATCAACTAGAACTATATTTTTCCGCGAATGCAGATGCAAGTTTTGCTTTGTTTTTTTCGTCTTTGTGTTAATTTACTTCACCAGTGAATAATTCCTCTATGCCAAAAAGTAAAAACAATAAAACAAAAACAAAAAAAATATGAAGAAAGGACAGAAAGTAAAACTGAACTCTCTTAAAATATTAAAAAATCACATCCTCTGAATTTTCTGGATGGTGGTTTAGGTCCAGCTTCCTAACCACCAGAGGCGAAATATCTCCTAACTGAAATGGAAAACTACCTAGTGCTTTAGTTTAACATTGTGGTTTTCAGTGGACCCACTCAATGCCATCTAAGGGTCGTTCATGTCGTATTTCGATTCTTTTTATTCCTCTTCTTGGGGTTCCACTTTATTCTCCATCTGTATTTATCATCTGTTGGTCGTCGGAGGTAGCCTCTTCTTACTGTGCTCAACAGTCAAACCCCTCCCCTTCTCACTCAAAATTCAAGAGACTTTAAATTCCCCTCAACAAATCCCTTTTCTCCCACAAAAAGGACCATAAAATCACTCGTACTTACAGTAAAGCAATAAACATAAAAAAGTAAAGCCCCCCCCCCCTCTATCTCTCCTTCGCACAAAGATTTCTCTTCAGTACCATTTTCCAAATTCCAGCTGGATGCACTTAGCTATATACCCGCCCCGCATGTAGGTAATTAACTACGATGAAGTCTTAACAGCAGCTTAGCATTCCATAACTCTTTACCCAGTGACGAAGAGTGTCTTAGACTTCAGCGCAATTTTGCTTACACCTTCTCCTTTTTTAAAAATAACGTTCTACCAAATTTTACATTTCTCCTAAAAAAAAGGCGTTTTTCTCTTCGCTAACCCTTCACACTAACAAATCCTGTGCCTATGTGGTAGAGAATTATTGGCACAACTGTTAGTACTCATTCACATCAAGAAGCAATTTCTTTTGAGATATCCATCGCTCTTTCTGTAGCATCTCAATTTTAATTTTTCTTTTAAACAAAAGGGCAATACACGAATAAATAAAGTAAACTACTTATGTTTATAATGAAATACAAAAGTCGTTTTCATAAACCATTGATCAGAGAATTTACAGCGTCTATTTACCAGGGAGCTTGCTTACCTTGGGAGGGATGAGGTCTGAGCCCTTCTCTAGCACCCTGCTGGCTGCGACCCTGTTTTGGCAGTTAATAATATCTGATTGGAAAACGATTTCTTCAATCGAATTTTCAGACGCACCAAAAAAAAAGCATATTACTGGTAATATGCTGCAAACGGAAACGTGAACTTATGCCCTCTAGTGGTGCACTTGTGGTATAAGAAAAATTTGAAATTATATGTAAAACATTTTGCACCAGGAACGCTTTCCGACAAAGAAATAATTTTTCAAATTTGTGTGTTAGAAGCAGAGATATCGACAAAAATAAGATATATGTCTACGCTCCCTGGTGAAAAACCTTTGCACTATTTTAAGCATAAAGTATTCTCAGGAGGTTTGTCGTGGAGTAATAAGGTTTGTCCTTATCTGTAATATGCTTTTTTTGGCGCGTCTGAGTGTCTGGCCGCAGAAAAAAAATTAAATCAAGTTTAAAGAAACGTACATATTGCTGCAAATACATCAGAACCGAAAAATACACTTATGCCCCCTAATGGTCAAACCATTCTTTACCAAAAACTAAGAATTAGATGCAAAACCTTTCCCACCTGGAGCTCTATCCGATGCATAAATCACAATTTAACTTTACGCCACCTAACGGAAAAGCTATGCACTACTTAAAAAAGAAACTGTGCCCAAAATATTCTTCGTTATAAATGGTATCGAATGAAAGAAATAATGTTTTCCATTGGATGTTCAGAGGAAATTACGTAGAGTAAAATATACTTTTAATTCGATAGTGTCTGAATTTAGGCCTTCTAGCTTGCGAGAGAAAAAAAAAGAAAAAAAAAGCAAGGATCATCATTCTCACATTTCAAGCTTCCCTATGCAAAAAGAATTTTTGAAATCGGACTATTAGTTACAGAGATATGGTTTCCACAGAAAGACGGACGGACAAATTGATAACCTATGCCGTACTTTTTTCACAAATGACGTGCTAAAAGATTTTCAGTTAGGTCAATCTTAATACCATGTAGTAAGATTAAATATATTTCCTGTTCTGGCGATTGCTATTAATACTTTTTGTTTTCAGCTGAAAGTTATCAAAATCTCTTGATGTACCTCATTTCGGTGAAACTTGAAATATGTTTGGATAAGGGTTTAATCATTTTCATCAGCTCTTAATACGATATTGCAACATATATTCAAATTTGTTCGAAAACCTCATTTGGATGAAACGTGAAATATGTACAGACGTAAGCTTAACCATTTTCAGTAACTCTGAACACGATATTGCAACGAACATTTGAATTTGCTTCAAAAAAACCCTCCCCAAAATGCAGTTGGCTTACTGCATTTTGTGGAGTGTGTGTGTGTGTGTGTGTGTGTGTGTGTGTTCGCGATGACTTGGTGCTGTACGTCGTGACGTACTACAGAAGTAAAAACATGTGTCAAGACGACAAATCTGCAGCGAGACATTCTGCCCGTGTAGCTCAGTTGGGACAGCGGTTTACTCCGGAGGGAGGAAACGCGGATTCGATATCCGTCGTGGACAAACTTGTGTTTTCACAAAGTGGAAAATGCTAATCCTACTAAATAACCTCATTTAGAAGGTCCCAGCTATCTGTTATTGTTAAATTTGACAAAGGTGTTGTTCTTAAACACTCCATAATTCCTGTAATGACACGAACGTACAGAACAAACAAGCCTAAGCGCAACCTACAACTCCAAAGTGGATGCCGCGATGACTTTGTGCTGCATGTGGAAATTGGGATGGTAATGCGTGCAGGAAAGACAAAGGCATACGATCGTGGATAGTATATGTAGCAAAACGTGTTTGTTGGCGGAACTTTCTGCTCTGCCTAACTACACTGACTGAAAAAAAATCCCAACACCACGAAAAAGTAGCTGTAGAAGAATGAAATGGCGGCAATACATTTGCATAGGTAACATATTTAATCGATTAAAGTTTCAAGATCACAGCTTATTGTAAGCGCGAGAAGAGCCATTTTAAATGTAAAATGCTGGTACATTAATAACCGATGTAACCGCCAGAATGTTGAATGCAAGCACGCAAACGTTCATGCATTGTGTCGTACAGGTGCTGGATGTCAGTTTGTGGGATGGAGTTCCATGCCTGTTGCACTTGGTTGGTCAATACAGGGACGGTTAATGCTAGTTGGGGGTGACGTTTGGAGTTGTCGTCCAATGATGTCCCAAACGTACTCGATTGGTGAAAGATCTGGTGATCTAGCTGGCCACGGCAACATGTCGACACTCTGTAGAGCATGTTGGGTTACAACAGCGGTATGCGGGCGAGCGTTATCCTGTTGGAAATCACCCTCTGGAATGCTGTTCATGAATGGCAGCACAACAGGTTGAATCACCAGACCGACGTAAAACTGAGCCGTCAGGGTGCGTGGGATAACCACGAGAGTGCTCCTGCTGTCATAGGAAATTGCTCCCCAGACCATAACTCCAGGTGTAGGTCCAGTGTGTCTCGGCCGCAGACAGTTTGGTTTCAGGCGCTCACCTGGCCTCCTTCTAACCAACACACGACCATCACTGGCACTCAGGCAGAACCGGCTTTCATCAGAAAACACAACAGATCTCCACTCCGTCCTCCAATGAGCTCTAGCTTGACACCACTGACGTCGCAAACGGCAGTGGTTTGGAGTAAGTTGAATGCACGCTACAGGGCGTCTGGCTCGGAGCTATCCTTCAAGTAACCGATTTGTAACAGTTCGTTGTGTCACTGTGGTGGCAACTGCAGCTCTAATTGCTGCCGCAGACGCGGTACGATGTGTCACGGCCATACGCCGTACACGGCGGTCTTCCCTCTCAGTAGTGCCACGTGGCCGGCCGGAACCCAGTCTTTTTGAGGCAGTACCTTCCCTTGACCGCCGCTGCCAACAATCATGCACAGTGGCTACATTCCTGCCAAGTCGTTCTGCAATATTGCGGAAAGAAAATCCACCTTCTCGTAGCCCTATTACACGACCTCGTTCAAACTCCGTAAGCTGTTGATAATGGCTTCTTCGTCTTCTTAAAGGCATTCTTGACTAACATCAATACCCTACGTCGAATCTCAATGATAACTAAGGCTCACGAACGTTACAGCGCGTATTTACAGCAAACCTGCTTTGCATGTTCCGAGGGACGCTACTAGCGCCACATGTATGCGCCGAGCGCGAAATTTGCATAGGCGTCATCTTACACATGTACTCTCACCGCCTACCAGTTTTCTGGACAAGCCATGCAGAGTGTCCATGACAATGTGAAGGTCGCAAAGAAAACGGTACCAACTGTCGTATATCTAACACAACCCCTTCTTGGTGTTGGGATATTTTTTTCCGTCAGTGTATAAATACTTGGCTAAATGTTTAGTTCAAGTTTGCTGCATTTGCACATTGTTAATGTCAGTAAACATGGCATACATAGCAACTGTATTTGGTTGGTTCAGCAAAGCGCATTGTACAACTAACAAATTTTTGGCTGCAACAGCAAAATTCAGAATAGCTAAAAAAAATTTTCATGCACCTGAATGTACTTTGTTATAAAACAAATAAAAAAATTCCTTCATGTTATGGCAGCTAAGAGTATTGCTCAATGTGCAAAAATTAATGCAGCAGTGTCTTTCTTGCTGATGCAGCAAGAGTTGTTTTTTCAGTGCGTGGCAAAGACATTACTTACTTTAAATAAAGTGATCTCGTAAAGGAAGACAAGTGTTAAAAACGCGGCTGGAACACAAATAATTTCCGCTGAACATCAACCAAAGTATCATCGTGTTAACCTACTTCTGTGTACCAAATGATGCAACACTCATAATATTACATCAGGATGAGACCATCTGAAACCTTACACTTCGACATGAACCATGAATTTACAAATAGAGATTCCGTAACTCCAGCAAAACTCATTCGAATCGCTAGGGCAGCAACATCTAAAATATAATCAAGGCATTTTTAAATAATCATCGAAATACTGTCAACTTACTGGTAAGTCAGTGCACACTGCCCAACTGGGATGCACTGGTTTTACGAGCACACAAACAATTGAACAGCTAAATGCGAATAAACAAACACATTTATAAATGGCGATAAATATGCGCCAGAGAGTAACCAGCCCTGCCTCATTACAAACCAGCCCTGCCTCATTACAAACCAGCCCTGCCGCATTTTACAAGGTGCTCATTCATCAACAAGGGAATTAATATCTAGGAAATCCCGTCCTCCAATGTATGCCAAACCCTGCATCACAATATTAGTTTCCAATGCTATAACGCATTGTACACAGTGCTGCGGGAACTCGGAACAGGGCTCCTTGGGGAAGTCTCTCTCTCTCTCTCTCTCTCTCTCTCTCGCTATCTTCGTGGTACATATACCGAAGAGCCAAAACATTATTACCGCTTTTCCAATATGATATAAGTCCTCCACGTGCCGCTAACACAGCTCTTAACCAGTGAAGCATGGAAGCTACAAGATTTCTAAAGGTATCTTGTGTTATCTGGTACAAACACGCTACCAGCGGCTCCTGTAACTCTTGTAAGTTACGTGACTGAGCTGCCGTAGATCGGATTTCCTGTTCGAACACAAACCACAGATGCTCGATTGGATTGATGTCTGGGTAATTTGGAGCACAGGGCGATACCCGAAAGTTTTCCTCATGTTCTGCGAACCATTCTCGAACAATCCGGACAGTGTGGTATGCCGCATTATCCTACTGAAAGGAGGCCAGGGCAGTACCTGAAAGTGTTCCTTATGTTTCGAGAACCATTCTCGAACAATCCGGGCAGTGTGGCATGACGTATTATCCTGCTGAAAGAATGCACTTCTAGAGAAGAATACCGTTGCAATGAAAGGATGTTCCTGGTCTGCAATAATGTTTAGGTGGGTGATAGACGGCATAGTTTCCTGCACATGAATGACTGGACCCAGCAGTTCCCGGCAGAACACTGCCCAAAGCAGTACAGTTCCTCCACCGGCTTGTTTTTATCTCGCGGTGCATCATGGCGTTAACACTTCCCCAGGTAAACGTCGCACGCGTACCCGGTCGACCACACAGTGCAACAGGAAACGAGATTCATTGAACCAGACGACTTTTCTTCCAATCATTCCAGATCCAGTTCTGGTGCTTGCGTGCTCATTGAAGGTGCTTTTGAAGGTGAACCAACACCAGCAGGAGCACTCGGAGCGGCCTGTGGCTACGCAGCTCCATTTTGAGCAAGGTTCGATGTATTGTGCATTATAACACATTACTCTCGTCAACAGCATTCAAATTACTAGCGAGTTGCGCCACAGTATCCCTTCTGTAGATGGCAAGTACTATACGGGATAGCCTTCGCACAACTCCAGCATAAGTGAGCCGTTGTCGGCCCACTCCTTGGCTGCGGCTCATGGTATTTTTCTGCTAGGACCACTTTTTGAAGTTACTGAACCTCTACAAGTTTTGCCGTCTCGGAAATGCTTTGACCGAATCGTATGGTCATTACGATTTGACATTTGACAAACTCGCTTGAGTCCCTTGCTACCTTTTCCATCTGAAGAACAAGAATAACACTGATTAACAAAGCTCAGTATCAGGTGTTATTTGTACAGTATAACGTAACCCTTTTTCGTGTGCGATATTGGCGTTACGCTATGTCTAAAACAATGACTAAGGAATGTTGAACTAAATAAGAATACGATGCAATAGTTTACGGCCAGACGAAACATAAACAGAAGTCAACTTACGATTACCTTTAATTGGTCCAGCAATATTTCAGTCGATCCACCATAGAGCCACATATAATCTAGTTTTTACAAAGAGAAAACATCTCCGCACCCACACATACACATGAGCAACTGTTGTATCGTCCTTTTTATCTAACGTTCTTATCAGTACACACATACGCCACTCTCGTTCTAATCTCAGATTGTTGCCAACGTCATTCTCGTTTGAGGTAAAACACATTAACGTGAAGGTTTGAAAGTGTCTAAGAGAACGAGCTGAAATTTACATAAGAAAAGGAACTAAAAATGAAAGTTTTATATTAGAATATACTTCACAACAGTTTCATGACAATCACACGCGCCGTCGTTTTCCTGCAGTTGCTTTGATTTGCATAAAGACACGCTGGTCATAATGTTTTGGCTCTTTCGTGTACATCAACGTTACTCCTGTAAGAATGAACATCAAAGAGAGTACTAAAACTTTCCAAAACGGACGAACATTTAATCCAAGGTATTGCTCTTAAATTTCTTTTACAGGATGAAAGCTCTGGATAAGCACTTGGCCTTGCACATTACACACACAAATACCTGAACGTTGATGCACAAACGCGAAGCAGGCGATAGATGAAACATGTAATAGACAGTTAACTTTTCTGAGTCAGCATCAGCATACATCACTCCATGCAAGACTGATTTCGGCAGCTTGCTTCCCTCATCACCCAATAACTACGTCATTAGTATCTCTCGTATCCATATCATTATTATCTTGCGTATCCATGTCATTAGTATCTTGCCTATACACTGCTTCTTCGTCATGAAATTAACATCTTCTTCCAGATTCCGGGCACTGCCCAACACTGCTTCTGTATCCCTGTTATTCCGAGACTATCCTTTTCCTCCCGTGTCGCCCGCATAAACGGAAGGACATCGATCACCATGCCTCCACAGGTGATTCTTCTTAGCATCCACTGTTACTTGGCACTGACTCCACGGAGTCTCCTTGCTGCTTCTATTTACCAGCGTGATCAGCGGTTTTTTCCTCCGAGACTACAGCCTCTGGGAGTTAGTTACAAAATGTTTCTCATACGTGCCAAATGCTTTTAGCATCAAGTGGTCTCCAGCTGATGCCTTACAACAGACCACCGAGATTCAGAGTAATTCGTCTATATCTTTTCCTTCCATTTTTTTGTTTTTTTGTTTCGGGGTTTAACGACTAAAACGAGCAATCCTTACAGCTATAAGAGATCGCTCGTCCCTAACTTAGGGTCAATGGATCCAGGGAGGGGGCACAGCCGGCGCAAGTAGATAAGCACACCACGCAAGCCTTATCCGGTACTGGAACCTGTGCCCATCTCGAAAGAACTGTCAGAAGCCAGTGCCTCGAACCACTCGTCCTTCTGGTCGGCTAATATCTCTTTGCCAAACTCAAATGAATCTCTCACCCGCTTCAATTCGCTCTACACAGGAATCATCTACTTCTATTCTTAAAATTAGCAACTTTCTTCGCTTCCAGTTTAAATATACTCTTCGCAAACCGTTTTCACCCCGTTTTATGTTTCAGAAATACTCTTTGTACCAATACCAATTCATCGATCCGTCTAGAACGCTTTTAAACGATGATAAAAAAGCAAGTGGAACTTGTTTACATTCCTCTTTCGAAGCAGCTGCAGTGAGATGCAGCATTTTGAGCCTAGGCTACAGCTGGTCACCGAAATGATGCGAAGTGGAATTCCCATCAAGTTTCGGACTGGCCAAACCAATAAAGAAACACCGTTTTTCAGGTAGCATGGATTTACCTCGCCTATCTTATTTGCGCTGTGAGTTGAGTATCGCTGTTCTGAAATATGCCAGGATAGTTTCCAAGAGCTGCTGTAGTGTATTTTGTTGAAAGTTATTCAAAACCTCAAAGCACTGCTCTGAAATACAGGATTCCTGGCACTGCAATTAACGGATCCAATTTAAAGCAAGGAAAGTGTCTCTAAACCCTCGTTTTTCATCTTCACTATTTGTACTAGGTGGTACAATAAATTGTACACATCAGACGTGCCCTACACTCATAATACACCATTCCACTCGCGTAATAAGTACGGTGATCATGATGTATGAACGAGCAGGCATAAAAGGCACATGCTAAGTAGCAAAAAAATGTTAACGCATACACTGAGATTTTCTTTTATGTTTTATCAGCTACCAAAATAATTTCCAAAATTTTCAAAAACAGAAAACTTTGAGGTGTAAGGACCAAACAATGGATTTTATGGTTGCATTTCAAAATTCATCCACAATATCTGAATAAACAAATTGTATGGCCTTCACATATATTTGTTCTACCTACGATCTTTGTGACTTTCAGTTTACAAATCTATTGTGAGTTTTAAATTCGGTTTCGCAAAACCATAAATTATTTTGCTCTCCTGATGATGCACTGGCATTGTTAAGCATACATGTGAAAGACTGTAAGAAACAAAAAATACGTAATTATGATACAATCAGATTTATGAATTACACATCGAATAACTCCTGAAATATTAACAGCAGTCCATTATGTTAGGAGTTATATTAGATACGTTTCTGAGTATTTTTATATTCTGGAAAAGAGGAAATGAGAACAAGTATATTAGAATTTTTTTCTAACCTAGTTAGTTCTTGGACGTCACAGCTAAAAAGCAACTTAAGAAGTTCATCCACGAGAAAATGGGACGCACACTTATCAGCTGTTAATTACGCATTAATACCATCTGGAGAGAAAAATAAAGTAGCATCCACTTTAGTTTAATGAATCAGTGGCGGCCCGTCAGATGAGGCAAGTGAGGCGCCGCCTCACCTGAAATTCCGCAGAATGAGAAGTGAAAAAAAACAAACTTCGGTCAGTAACAAAGATATAAGAACTTTGCAGGATAAATGAAACACTGAAATTTACATTGTGATTCATGAATTAATTTAAAAAAAGGCTTTCAAGAAGAGGAATGAATCATTATTTTTTGCAAAGCAGCTGCGTGTTTTAAGCGCTTAGAGGCGACCGGCTGAGTCGTCTCGATGAGAAGCCGGTTTTGGGAACTGGGGATCAGAGAAGAACCCTACAGAGTGAACCCCCACCCCCACGGTCTACCTAAGGAGGTGCCGGACTTCCAGTAAGAGAAAGGAAATTTCTGAGGCGACCCTCCATTTCGCTTAAACTAGAATCGCATCTCTGCTGTTATTGGAGAACCCAAGGATTGTGTATCCAATGGGCGCGGAATAATGAGCAGATGACCTTGGTAAAAAGGGGTTTTACAGGCGATGACGCCGTTCGCCTCTATATGCTTTGGAGTAGGATGATTTCTACGTAGCTTTAACTATTCGTCAGAGTGTATTTGAGTCTAACTTTTTGTAGTGTGTTTTCAATCCTCTCTTCTGCGGGTGTTGGCTAGTTCGTAGTAATGTTGAGTTTTCTTTCTTCTTTTTTATTTTGTTATTGTTACTAAACAGCATATTTTGATTTTGGTTGGAAAATATGAATGGCCCAACAAACGACGTGATTTGTGTTCTGGAAGAAATTCCTTTTAAACACTGGAAAGATTATGATAAAAGGGATGTTCTCATATCTGGAAGACCGACACCTATAATAAGTTCAATATCTAAAGATAAGAAGTGCGGCAAATCGTTTTTTAGGTCTTTCAATAAATCATGGTAGGAGATTTTCCCCTGGCTTTCTGGTAGCTATTACAAGCAAACTCTCTTTTGCTGGCCATGTTTACTTTTGAGCAATAAGAAAAATGTGTGGAATACAACGGGTTATTTTGATCTGAAAAACTTTTCTCGTAGTGCAAAATTGCACGAAAGCTCTAAAGAGCATATAACTAATCACGTAGGTCTGAAACGAATGGAAAAAAATATAAACACTATTTCTGATATGCTCAAAGAAAATGGTGCTCTTCATAAAGCTAAGTTTAATGAAAAGGTCAGACTAAATAGGCTTTTTATGGAACATATAATCGATTTAGTTGTCGTTCTAAGCAAGCAAGAGCTGCCTTTTCGAGGACATGATGAATCTATTTCCTCATTAAATAAAGGTAATTTCAAGGAGATGTTCCATTTGTTACTTCGTAGGAGCACCCCAGAATTAAAAGCACATTTTGAAGAAATACGAAGCTTATTTTCTGGACAATCTAAAACGATACAGAATGATTTACTGGAGTGTATTCATGAATATATAAACGAATGTGTTAAAAGCGAAATTAATGAGTCAAAAATTTTTTTCAGTGCAAGTTGACGATACAACTGATATTACTCAAAAATCACAGTGTTCAATAATTGTCAGATACATATTGGACTCAAATTGTGAAGTAGTTGAGCGCTTCCTTGGTTTTCATGATATCAGCACTGACAGGACTGCTGTGGCACTGTATGATCTGCTAGCATAGGTTTTGGAGGAGTTTGATTTTAAATCAAAGTTAGTAGGCCAGTGTTATGATGGTGCAAGCGTTATGGCTGGAGAGTTGAGCGGTCTGCAGAAAAGAGTCAAGCTAGAAGCCCAGCAAGCTTTGTTTACCCACTGTTTCGCCTACCGCCTTAACCTTGTCCTACAACAGAGGTACAAAAGTATTGTAAAATGTCGCATATATTTCGCAACTGTATCCAGCATGCCCTCGTGTTTTCATAAATTTTATGATCTGATCATAGACAAATTTGCAGCCAAAAAGGATCGCAGAATTGAACTTATTTATAAAACATAAACTGAAAGCATTCTGTTCGAGACCAAAGCAAATTAATATCGTATTCCTCTGTTTTTAATTCCAGGTTTAAATTACCTAATACTTTTTTTATATAGAAATGTGCTTCCTTAACTTGACTTCTCCTGTACATAGTTACCACGAGCCTGGACTTCAGTTTGTGACTCGTGCTAAATGCACCTTCACTAATATGCCAATCGAACTGTGACTTTTATTCAAGCTCAAGAAACATTTCGTGAGAAAACCATTTCTATTCAAATGATTTACTTTGAATTTTTTAAGAAGTGGATCTCTCGACTGGCGTTGGGATGTGAGTGACGCATTGACTAGCTAAAGAAACCGCACAAATTGCGTATTTTCGCTCAAGTGTATTACATAAAAGAATACAGGTGAAATATTTCTTTCTTTGTTGTAAAATTATCGAATAATTGTTTTCATAAAAATATTGTTGCAAAGGTAGCGTATATTACACACACACACACATATATATATAGTGGTATATGCACATTTTCCCTCTAAAATTTTTGGATTTTTTCGTGAAGAAAGACTCCCCACGCCGTGTTTCATATATTTCTATAATTTTATTCCATTACTGTTGAATAATATTTGTATATAAGGGCTAAATGGCATGGGCTGAAGCCCTAAGGGATGGGGTTTACAGCTGTTTATAACAAGGCGCCTTCCCGAGACCAATGGCTTAACGAGACTTCCGAATCTCAGTGGATTTTAATGATTCAGCCGACTCGAACCCAGACTTCAAAGATATCCGATGGGTGATACTGCCTTTGACATGAAACTTTTTGAGGGGGGGAGTTCTGCACTTCTGCTGTATAACTGTGTATAAGTACATGTAACAATTGGGGGGGGGGGGGGCGCTTCGACAAATATTTTTCTATTGGTACGTACGCACATCTTGAACATTAATACAAAACGAAGCTAATTTAATAAAATGAAGAAAATGCAATAAATTATAGTTGTTTTTATAAAAATTTAATAAAGCAACTTCATTGGCCGCTTTGCTTTACTTTCTCTTCTATTATCAAGAAATTACATTGATATTATGTATCAATGTAATTTATTTGTATTACATTGTAAGTTATGTAAAAATCAATGAATTTAAATAGGGAAATTATCTATAAAACGTACTTAGAAAAAGCTAACTGTCTCGCCTACTTAGGGGGGTGCAAACCACGACCCCCCCCCCGGCTACGCCACTGATATATATATATATGTTCATATAACGTTATACGAATTTATGTATTTTTCAATAACATATGTTTTACTGATTTACATCAAGACCGTTCGCCTCGCCAGCATTTTACACCACGAGCCGCCACTGTAATGAATCTAAACATCATTAAGTAAAATTCTTTAGCAAGCATGAAGAAAAAGATATTGAAAACGCTGCATGCAAAAATTACGAGGACGACATCTTGTGAAAGAAACGGTGGCCACAAGGCTGGCTGCCGTTATTCAAGAAATGAAATGAAAGGCATAGAAGATGAGTAATAGCAAATATGTGAATATACGTCTTCAATATAAAATCCTTTTCGTCGATCTTTTCCGTCACTCTCTCCCCTCTCTGCTTTTCCATTTTCACATCTTCTTTTCTGTCAGCCTCTCTGTCTCCTCTCACTCGCTCTTTCTCTGCCCGCGTTCACACTTTTCTAATCTCCTAATTCTGCCTCTTGCGCTTCTAATCATATTTCGTCCTTTTATTTCTGTCTCTCTCTCTCTCTTTCTTTCTATTTACTTCTTCTCTTCCGCTTCTTCCATCACAAATTTTCTCTCTTTCTTTTCTTACTCTTCGCCTTCTCTTTTTCAGTGCTGTCTACCCCAAACGCTCTTCGGGTTTTCCCCCGTGTTGG
Organism: Macrothele yani; assembly: GCA_039090855.1. Taxonomy (NCBI): domain Eukaryota; kingdom Metazoa; phylum Arthropoda; class Arachnida; order Araneae; family Macrothelidae; genus Macrothele; species Macrothele yani. Next base: position 106,999,230 of record CM077004.1, on the reverse strand, counting down.
TAAATAACGTTCGCATCGTGAAAAGGTATTTCTATAATAGTCCCCCCCCCCCTTTTTATCTCTTTCACTTCTGCTTTTGTTCTCTATTTTTTTCCAGGGGGAAGGGGGAGGTGTGAAATTGTTTTTGGTTAATAATTTTTTGGAAATATTGCGGTTCTGTCATGTCCAATCGCACTTGGAGCAATACAGCACAGATCGAACTACGTACAGTCCTCTTCCTTTTCTTTTACCCCTTGTTTTTCTCCTTTTCTATCAGTTTTCCCCCATGTCATCATCGCTCACTCTCCTTTCTTCTTCTTCCCTCTTTTATTCGCAGGCCACCTTTTCTTCTTTATCTTCCAGCACCTTCTCCTCCCTTCACTTTCATCTTCTTTGACTTATATTCTTTCTCCGCTTAAGTCTGTCCTTCTCAGTTCCCTTGAGAGTTATTGAAAGCTTACTAAAAATTATGAAATTGTATTTTGTTTGGAGCCGTGCGACATAAGCACGTACGTTGTTCTACTTCGCCCCCCCCCCCCGCCGACGTGTCTCTGTCTTTCTTTAACTATGTCCGTCGAATTGTGCTTGACAAGCAGAATAGACTGAACGTGATAGCCAATTTTCCACCATCTAACACAGCATTTGCACACAGGGTCCTTAACAAAAGCAAAAGAAAACGTCTAAGAACGACCTTGCGGAAGATGTACAGAAATAGCGCCGCTGTAGGCTCATAATGAATGGTTCGTTTCATTCGCTGGCGACGAAAAGAAAATGTACCACGGACGGGCACGCAAGAACACACGTACGAAAGAAAAATCGGAGAAAACATTATCTACATGAAAGACTGTATTAGCTCGCAACTGCAGCATGTTTTTTAATCTTGTGTAAATTCAACATATAAGAAGCGTAAGGTCTGAGAAAAATAGTACTAGACTGAATCTGTAGAAACTAGTGCCGTTCACGGATTTCGGATTTTTGGATATCCGGATATTTTAGTATCCGAAAACCGGATTTTTTAACATTCGAATAGTTCGGATTTGGAACTGCTGATATCCGGATTTCGAACTCCGGAAGTGCTGTTCACGGATTTTGGATTTCCAGATAATTTACTATCCGAAAACCGGATTTTAGTATTCGAATAGTTCGAACTCCGGATACCCGGATGATGAGCTGCGGATAACCGGATTTCGAACTTCGGATATTCGGGTTTCGGATATCCGAATATTCAGATATCTCAACAACATAGATCTACATATCTAGCCGTGATAGACCGCATGCCCCAGGTTGTTGAAACCTTAACGCAGCAGTTTGTGATCGTGCGTTTTTTTGCTGCACGATGTCCATTTGATTAGACAAAGTGATCTTTCGTCACATTGATATTGTACTAAGTGAAGGGATAATAAATACAATTGCAGTGTTTTATCTTGTAACAAACTTTAACAAAGGGAGTCAACTTCTTTAGTATTGCGTTGAGTTATTACACTGTTCTACATTGAAATTGTAAAAGAAGAAGCTTTGACCTAGAACCGCGGAAATCACAGGACACAAAGAGCTACCGAAGACATGAAAATAATCAAACTGCCTCAGCTATCGGTTGTGCGGAAATCGGCTGAGAGGGGAATAAATTCTCCGTAATAATAACAAGCTCGCTTCATGGTGCGGCAGAACTATATTCAGGAAGTGTTGCTGAATCAGAAACGTTAGAATATGCCTCGAATGGGACGACATGGCGCCTGTTTCAGATTGGCGAACACCGAAAAAAAAAAAGCCTCATCGAACTATGAGTGTAGATCATATCCACGTACTGAGAGAACTAATTGAAAGAGTGAGGGAATATGAACTTCCATTGTGCATGGCTTTTATCGATTATGAAAAAGCCTTTGATTCAGTGAAACCATCAGCAGTTACAATGGCTTTGAAATCCTGCAGTATTGAAGATGCATACATTAATATTATTCATAACATCTATGAAAGTGCAAGTGCAAAGATTCAGCTATTTGAGAATACAGCACCCATAAAAATTGGAAAGGGAGTGAGATTATATCTCCCAAACTCTTTAATGCCACATTGGAAAATGTCTTTCAATCACTGAACTGGGGAAACAAAGGGATAAAGATTAATGGAGATTATCTAACTCACTTTCGTTTTGCTAATGACGTAGTCATTTTTGCAACAACCCCATCACAGCTGCAGAGTATGATCCAGGAACTTACGGACAAGAGTAAAGAAGTAGGATTAAAAATGAACTTTCAGAAGACAAAAGTGATGTACAATGCTTTTACAAGAAATGAAGATTTATCGATTGATGGAGAAAAGCTGGAGATAACAGACACGTACGTTTATCTCTGACAGCAGATATCAAGTGAGGGTCACATTGGTGTAGAAATTAATCGGCGTACAAAACTTGCCTGGAGAGCTTTTGGAAGAAACAGCATAATTTTCAAGAGCAATATGCCATTATGTCTTAAAAGAAAAGTGTTTGATCAATGCATCCTTCCAGTGCTTACGTATGGTGCAGAGACGTGGACCTTAGCTAAAAGAGACATACAAAGGCTGCAGACAACTCAAAGCAGCATGGAGAGGTGCATGCTTGGTGTAACCAGGAGAGATAAGAAGAGGAACTCATGGATCCGAAAAATGACAAGAGTGGAAGACATCATGATCAGAGTTAAATCCCTGAAATAGCAATGGGCTGGACATACTGCCAGAAGAACAGACCATCGATGGACAGCCGAAATTTTAGATTGGATTCCAAGGGACAGGAAAAGACCCAGAAGAAGACCACATGGAAGATGGGTGGATGAAATTCGAAAGTATGCTGGAGTGACATGGAGGAGACTGGCACAAGACAGACCGTTGTGGAGGAAACTTGGGGAGACCTTCGTCCAGCAGTGGATTGATAATGGTTGATGATGATGATATATACATATATATATATCATCATTGTCAACCATTATCAATCCACTGCTGGACGAAGGTCTCCCCAAGTTTCCTCCACAACGTATATACATATATATATATCATCATTGTCAACCATTATCAATCCACTGCTGGACGAAGGTCTCCCCAAGTTTCCTCCACAACGGTCTGTCTTGTGCCAGTCTCCTCCATGTCACCCCTGCATACTTTCGAATTTCATCCACCCATCTCCCATGTGGTCTTCTACTGGGTCTTTTCCTGTCCCTTGGAATCCAATCTAAAATTTCGGCTGTCCATCGATGATCTGTCCTTCTGGCAGTATGTCCAGCCCATTGCCATTTCAGGGATTTAACTCTGATCATGATGTCCTCCACTCTTGTCATTTTTCGGATCCACGAGTTCCTCTTCTTATCTCTCCTGGTTACACCAAGTATGCACCTCTCCATGCTGCTTTGAGTTGTCTGCAGCCTTTGTATGTCTCTTTTAGTTAAGGTCCACGTCTCTGCACCATACGTAAGCACTGGAAGGATGCATTGATCAAACACTTTTCTTTTAAGACATAATGGCATATTGCTCTTGAAAATTATGCTGTTTCTTCCAAAAGCTCTCCAGGCAAGTTTTGTACGCCGATTAATTTCTTCATGAATGTGACCCTCACTTGATATCTGCTGTCCAAGATAAACGTACGTGTCTGTTATCTCCAGCTTTTCTCCATCAATCGATAAATCTTCATTTCTTGTAAAAGCATTGAACATCACTTTTGTCTTCTGAAAGTTCATTTTTAATCCCACTTCTTTACTCTTGTCAGCAAGTTCCTGGATCATACTCTGCAGCTCTGATGGGCTAGTTGCAAAAATGACTACGTCATCAGCAAAACGAAGGTGGGTTAGATAATCTCCATTAATCTTTATCCCCTTGTTTTCCCAGCTCAGTGACTGAAAAACACCCTCCAATGTGGCATTAAAGAGCTTCGGAGATATGGTGTCACCTTGCCTCACTCCCTTTCCAATTTTTATGTGTGTTGTATTTTCAAACAGCCTAATCTTTGCACTTGCATTTTCATAGATGTTATTAATAATATTAATGTATGCATCTTCAATACTGCAGGTTTTCAGAGCCATTGTAACTGCTGATGGTTTCACCGAATCAAAGGCTTTTTCATAATCGATAAAAGCCATGCACAATGGAAGTTCATATTCCCTCGCTCTTTCAATTAGTTCTCTCAGCACATGGATATGATCTATTGTGCTGTAGCCACTCCTGAATCCAGCTTGTTCTCTCGGTTGAGCCATGTCCAGTGTTACCTTCAAGCGGTGTGAAAGAACTTTAGTGAAGATTTTATAAACTACTGATAGGAGGCTGATAGGTCTGTAGTTTCCGAGATCCTCAATGTCACCTTTCTTATGTAGCAGGATCATTGTAGCGGTGTTCCAATCCTCAGGAATCTTTCCTTCATTAAGGCATCGAGTGAAAATTTGGGCGAGTACTGTTTCGATTTCTCCACTTGCTTCTTGTATGATGTCTACAGTAATTCCATCTTCTCCTGGAGCTTTTCCCAGCTTCATGTTCTTGATTGCATGTGCAACCTCTGCTGGAAGGACTGGAGGAACTCTGGTACTGGTATCTTTCATGATGTCTGGAGTGCATGTATCATCCCTTTCATATAATTTGGAGTAGAAATCTTTCACTCTTGTCAAAATTTCGCCTCTATTTCTTGTTACAGAACCATCTTCTTTTCTCAGTGCCATAATCTGTTTTCTTCCCTTACTGAGATGTCCCTTTGCTATCTTTAGGCTTTGGTTATTTTCAATTACTTTCCTCACTAGTTCACAGTTGAAATTTCTTACGTCTTCAGTGATACTTTTTCGTACTGTCTTGCATAGCTCTATATATTCCACTTTGGAAGTCACATCTTCTTCAGTTGTCCTCATCTCTCTTCTTTTTTGCATCAACATTTTCGTTTTTCCTGATAATTTATTTACATGCAACTTGTTCTTAGACCCAGCTAATTTTGTTGCTGTTTCCATAAGAGCTTTGGTTACTTTTCTGTTAACTTCAGAGATGTCCACTTCTTCCGATGTTAGGCCTTCTAAAGCAGAGAACCTGTTCTTCAGTTCCAACTTGAAGGTATTATGGTGTTTTTTAAGGTTGGTTATGTCAATAGATTTTGTTTGTCTTATGAGCTTGCCACGTTCAAGTTTAGTGTTGAGGTGCATCTTACATCTCACCAATCTATGGTCACTACCTGTGTTGAACTTGTTTAGCACACTGCAGTCTTCTATGACGAATTTTTTGTTACACATAATAAAATCAATTTCACTTGTCGTCCCATTTGGATGTCTCCATGTCCATTTCCTGTGTGGCTTTTTCTTGAAGAAGGAGTTCAAGATGAAAAACCCTTCTGCCTCTGCAAACTCAACGAGAGTATTTCCACGCTGGTTTCTGTTGCCGTGACCGAATTTACCTACTGAAGTTTCATTCTGTTGCCGTTGCCCTATTTTTGCATTGAAATCTCCCATAATTATTTTCAAGTGCTGCTTACCTTTATTATTTAGATGACAAATTTCCTCATAAAATTCTTCAATTTCTTCTTCAGGATGACTTGTGGTGGGTGCATAAGTTTGAATAATCTGAGCCTGGTATCTTTTCGAGAGTTGGATAACAAGCCGTGCAGCTCTGTCAGAGGAACTTTCAACTTCTACAACTTTATCCTTCAGTTTCTTGTTTATTATAAATCCAACACCACTAGTTCTGCCAGTATCTGTCCCACGATAGTAGAAGAGATGTCCACTTTTCAGTTCGATGAGATCTTCTCCTTTTCTCCTTACCTCACTTAGCCCCACGATGTCCCACTTGATCCTTTGTAGTTCCTCTTCTAATTCAAGAAGCCTTGAATCAGAAGATAGGGAGCGTCCATTGTACGTTGCCAAGGTCAGCATCAGATGGCAGCCTAGTCCGGTCCTCCGGGGATTCTTAGCACCCTCTGCCTTCATGTCGCACTGGCCGCTGCCTTGGCCAGGTACATTCCAGCTGCCGGAGACTGAGGGCCAAGATTTAAGTTGTGGAGTCATTTTGGAAGGGTTTGGCCATAACTCACCACGCTGGCCAAGCGGGTTGGTGAGTGTGGGATAGAATTTCCTCTAATCCCGATGGTATAGTTATACCGCTATTGGCGGTCGTCAGAGCCCCTTTAGTAGGAACAGGATGCACCACGAGAAGGCGGGGTTGACATTTGTCAAGGAGAGGCTGTGATGTTACGCATCACCTGACCTTACATCCCATATATATATATATATATATATACTTAAGAGCAAAACTGAAGACTAAGGAAAAAATTTTAGAATTTAAAACGAAGGGTGCAAAATAACCTGAAAATCAAAACGCGCAACGCAGCAGTTTTGAAAATTCAGAATTCACATTCTATAAAGATACCTAAGCAAAAAAATACATATATAATTTTGACTCACACCTAGTACAACATAGAAAAGGTTATGTATCTACCTGTGTGAGTAAAAGGAGAAAAGAAAAAAAAATAAAATAAAACAACTGAATGTAGAAGGTGTCGAGAATACTGAGCCAAGCGAAATTGTTAACTAGTGCTAGGTCATGCTACTCTACGGAGGACATGACTTATATATATATTTTTTAAACTATTTTAGGTGGGAATGTTACTTGCATCTATGGCCTTGCAGAAACCCATTTCCAACTAGGTCTTTGTGGAAGTGAGAAAATGCAGAGTTTTTGCTGGTCCTTGATAAAGCCAAGGCTCAGTATTCTCGACACCTTCTACATTCAGTTGTTTTATTTTATTTTTTTCTTTTCTCCTTTTACTCACACAGGTAGATACATAACCTTTTCTATGTTGTACTAGGTGTGAGTCAAAATTATATATGTATTTTTTTTGCTTAGGTATCTTTATAGAATATATATATATATATATATATATATGTATATATATCAGCTTTGTATATATATGTATATATATCAGCTTTGTATATATATATATATATACAAAGCTAAAAAAAGCAAAAATGTATATATAAATAAAGCTGTTTTCGGTTTTGATTCTTTTTTTCTTTTTTAAGTATTTTGGTTTGACCTTTCTTTTATGCAGACTTTGACGCTTTAGAATTTCAAAGTTGTTTTTTGTATGTATATCCTCATTGTCCACTGCTGGACGAAGGTCTCTCCAAGTTACTTCCACAACGGTCTGTCTTGTGTCGGTCTCCTCCATGTCACTCCCGCACACTTTTGAGTTTCATCCACCCATCTCACATATGGTCTTCTTCTGGGTCTTTTCCTGCCTCTTGGAATCCAGTCTAAAATTTCGGCTGTCCATCGATGGTCTGTCCTTCTGGCAGTATGTTCAGCCCATTGCCATTTCAGGGAATTAAATCTGATCATGATGTCTTCCACTCTTGTCATTTTTCTGACCCACGAATTCCTCTTCTTATCTCTTCTGGTTACACCAAGCATGCATCTCTCCATGCCCCTTTGAGTTGTGTGCAGTCTTTATATGTCTCTTTTAGTTAAGGTCCACGTCTCAGCACCATACGTAAGCACTGGAAGGATGCATTGATCAAACACTTTTCTTTTAAGACATAATGGCATACTGCTCTTGAAAATTATACTGTTTTTTCCAAAAGCTCTCCAGGCAAGTTTTATATGCTGATTAATTTCTTCATCCGTGTGACCTTCACTTAATATCTGCTGCCCAAGATAAAGGTAGGTATTGGTTATCTCCAGCTTTTTTCCATCAATCGACAAATCTTCATTTCTTGTAAAAGCATTGTACATCACTTTTGTCTTCCGAAAGTTCATTTTTAATCCCACTTCTTTACTCTTGTTAGCAAGATCCTGGATCAAACTCTGCAGCTGTGATGGAGTAGTTGCAAAAATAACTACATCACCAGCAAAACGAAGGCAAATTAGATAATCTCCATTAATATTTATCCCTTGGTTTTCCCAGTTCATTGATTGAAAGACATTTTCCAAACTGGCATTAAAGAGTTTTAGAGATATGGTGTCGCCTTATCTCACTACCTTTCCAATTTTTATGGGTGCTGTATTCTCAAATAGCCGAATCTTTGCACTTGCATTTTCATAGATGTTATAAATAATATTAATGTATGCATCTTCAATACCGCAGGATTTCAAAGCTATTGCAACTGCTGATGGTTTCACCGAATCAAAGGCGTTTTCATAATCGATAAAAGTCATGCACAATGGAAGTTCATATTCCTTCGCTCTTTCAATTAGTTCTCTCAGTACGTGGATATGATCTAAAGTGCTGTAGCTCCTGCTGAATTCAGCTGGTTCTCTCGGTTGAGCCATGTCTAGTGTCACCTTCAAGCGGTGTGAAAGAACTTTAGTGAAGATTTTATAAACCACTGATAGGTCTGTGGTTCCTGAGATCCTCAATATCACCTTTTTTATGTAGCGGGATCATTGTAGCATTGTTCCAATCCTCAGGAATCGTTATTCATTAAGGCACCAATTGAAAACTTAGACGAGTACCTTTTCAATTTCTGCACTTGCTTCTTGTATGATGTCTACGGTAATTCCATCTTCTCCTGGAGCTTTCTGCCGTTTCATGTTCTTGACTGCATGTGCAACTTCTGCTGGGAGGACTGGAAGAACTCTGGTACTGGTACCTTTCATGATGTCTGGAGTACATGTATCATACCTTTCATATAATTTGGAGTAGAAATCTTTCACTCTTGTCAAACTTTCGCCTCTATTTCTTGTTACAGAACCATCTTTTCTCAGAGCCATAATCTGTTTTCTTCCCTTACTCAGATGTCCCTTTGTTCTCTTCAGGCTTTGGTTGTTTTCAATTGCTTTCCTAACTAGTTCACAGTTGAATTTCTTTACGTCTTCAGTGATACTTTTTCGTACTGTCTTGCATAGCTCTATATATTGTACTTCAGAAGTCACATCTCCTTTAGTTGTCCTCATCTCGCTTCTTTTTTGCCTCAGAATTTTGTTTTTTTTTCTGATAATTTGTTCATATGCAACTTGTCCTTAGTACCAGCTATTTTTGTTGCTGTTTCTAGAAGAGCCTTGGTTAGTTTTCTATTAACTTCAGAGATGTCCATTTCTTCCGACGTTAGACCTTCTAGTGCAGAGAATCTGTTCCTCAGTTCCAATTTGAAGGTATTATGATGTTTCTTAAGATTGTTGATGTCAATACACTTTGTTTGTTTTATGAGCTTGCCACGCTCGAGTTTAGCATTGAGGTGCATCTTACATCTTACCATTCTATGGTCACTACCTGTGTTGAATTTGTTCAGCACACTGCAGTCTTCCATGAAAAATTTCTTGTTACACATAATAAAATCTATTTCACTTGTCAATCTATTGGGATGACTCCATGTCCATTTCCTTTGCGGCTTTTTCTTGAAAAAGGAGTTCATGATAGAAAGCAATTCTGCCTCTGCAAACTATACGAGAGTATTTCCATGCTGGTTTCTGTTACCGTGACTGAATTTACCTACTAAAGTTCCGTTCTGTTGCCGTTGCTCTATTTTCGCATTGAAATTTCCCATAATAACCTTCAAGTGCTACTTACCTTTATTATTTAAATGACGAATTTCCTCATAAAATTCTTCAATTTCTTCTTCAGGATGACTTGGGGTGAGTGCATAAGCTTGAATAATCTGAGACTGCTATCTTCTCGAGAGTTGGATAACAAGTCATGCAGCTCTGTCATAGAAACTTACAATTTCTACAACTTTATCCGTCAGTTTCTTGTTTATTATAAATCCAACACCACTAGTTCTGCCAGTATCTGTCCCACGACAGTAGAAGAGATGTCCACTTTTCAGTTCAATGATATCTTCTCCTTTTCTCCTTACCTCACTTAGCCCGACGATGTCCCACTTAATCCTTTGTAGTTCCTCTTCCAATTCAAAGAGCCTTGAATCAGAAGATAGAGAGCGTCCATTGTAAGTAGCCAAGGTCAGCATCAGATGGCAGCCTAGTCCGGTCCTCCGGTGATTCTTAGCACACTCTGCCTGCATGTCGCACTGCCTTGGCCAGGTATATTCCAGCTGCCGGAGACTGAGGGCCAAGATTTAAGTTGTGGAATAATTTTGGAGGGGTTTGGCCCTAACTCACCACGCTGGCCAAGCGGGTTGTTGAGTGTGGGATGGAATTTCCTCTAATCCCGATGGTATAGTTGTACCGCTGTTGGCGGTCGTCAGAGCCCCTTTACTGGGAACAGGATGCACCACGAGAAGGCGGGGTTGACGTTTGCCAAGGAGATGCTGACCTTACATCCCCGCATCACCTGACCTTACATCCCATATATATATATATATATATACACTGACGGGGAAAAAATCCCAACACCAAGAAGGGGTTGTGTTATACAAACGACAGTTGGTAGACGGTGAGAGTACATCTGTACGATGACGTCTATGCAAATTTCGCGCTCGGCGCATACGTGTGGCGCTAGTAGCGCCCCTCGGAACATGCAAAGCAGGTTTGCTGTAAATACGCGCTGTAACGTTCGTGAGCGTTAGTTATCGTTGAGATTCTACGTAGGGTATTGATGTAAGTCAAGAATTCCTTTAAGAAGACGAAGAAGCTATTATCAACAGCTCACGGAGTTTAAACGAGGTCGTGTAATAGGGCTACGAGAAGGTGGATTTTCGTTCCGCAATATTGCACAACAACTTGGCAGGAATGTAGCCACTGTGCATGATTGCTGACAGCGGTGGTCAAGGGAAGGTACTGCCTGAAGAAGACCGGGTTCCGGCCGGCCACGTGGCACTACTGAGAGGGAAGACCGCCGTGTACGGCGTATGGCCGTGGCGCATCGTACCGCGTCTGCGGCAGCAATTCTAGCTGCAGTTGCCACCACAGTGACACAACGAACTGTTACAAATCGGTTACTTGAAGGATAGCTCCGAGCCAGACGCCCTGTAGCGTGCATTCAACTTACTCCAAACCACTGCCGTTTGCGACGTCAGTGGTGTCAAGCTAGAGCTCATTGGAGGACGGAGTGGAGATCTGTTGTGTTTTCTGATGAAAGCCGGTTCTGCCTGGGTGCCAGTGATGGCCGTGTGTTGGTTAGAAGGAGGCCAGGTGAGCGCATGCAACCAACCTGTCTGCGGCCGAGACACACTGGACCTACACCAGTAGTTATGGTCTGGGGAGCAATTTTCTATGACAGCAGGTGCACTCTCGTGGTTATCCCACGCACCCTGACGGAACAGTTGTACGTCGGTCTGGTGATTCAACCTGTTGTGCTGCCATTCCTGAACAGCATTCCAGGGGTGTTTTCCAACAGGATAACGCTCGCCCGCATATTGCTGTTGTAACCCAACATGCTCTACAGAGTGTCGACATGTTGCCGCGGCCTGCTAGATCACCAGATCTTTCACCAATCGAGCACGTATAAGACATCATTGAACGACAACTCCAGCGTCACCCCCAACCAGCATTAACCGTCCCTGTATTGACCGACCAAGTGCAACAGGCATGGAACTCCATCCCTCAAACTGACATCCAGCACCAGTACGACACAATGCATGAACGTTTGCGTGCTTGCATTCAACATTCTGGCGGTTACACCGGTTATTAATATACCAGCATTTCACATTTAAAATGGCTTTCTCGCGCTTACAATAAGCTGTGATCTTGAAACCTTAATCGATTAAATATGTTACTTATACAAATGTATTGCCGCCATTTCATTCCTCTACAACTATTTTTTCGTGGTGTTGGGATTTTTTTCCGTCAGTGTATATGGCAATAGAGTGAACCACACATAAATTACAATTTCAATACAAAGGCCCCAAATCCCATCCCTAAAATCCTAATATAAATCAGATTAATTCCAAAAAACAAGAGGACCAAAATAAGATAAATACAAACATAATACTGTGTAATTAAAGTGCACCGGAACACTAGACCACTATTCAGGGAAAGACATCCGATGCCCCGGGGCCCGGTTCAGGATTCATGAGAGGGCCAAATTTTTTATATAGCCAGTAGACAGATATCTTACAAATTTATTGTCAAAAAAGTTTTTCGTACTCTGTCTTCCCTACCTGAACCTTTTAGTAGAACTTAAAGAACTTAGAGCATATAGAACTTACTTGTAACACTGTAGTAAACAACTCATAACCTTAATTAGAATTGCAGAACACATAAATCAAAAACTCAAAATCCCCATGGCAGAAGTACACACTGGACCTGACAGTTATGGTCTATAATCACGTATCAAGGTGAACGACAAGTCTTTAAGGGTACCTTCCGAAAATCCAGTAATGATTTCTAATACGTCATGGATGAAAGTTCGGGCTGTTAGGAATATCCGGGGCTACTCGGAAGAAATAAAGTATTTTTGTGGCCCTAAGAAATAGTTAATATAGAAATTAAGATGGAGTGATATTACATAATCTAATTGAAAAATTGGAATTACAGTTGAAAGACGACATTAGATTTTGAAAATAGAACTTGCAAAAATTCTTCAACAAAATAGAATACAAAAACTTAAGAGATTTTATAGTATAATTTTTATTATTACAAATATGTGAAATCCGTAAGAACTGGGTAATAATAAAATTCCTGTGAATTGTTTTGGGGATTTTTGAATTCCAGACACTTAAAAGTTGAGGAACAAAATTAAATTCGTTTCTTTTGTCAAAAAGTCCTGTAAGAATTTCCTCACGAGTCGGAACAATCCCCAAATCCAAGAAAGTAATTCTAGATCTCCTGCTTGTTTTTTCCAATACTAATCCTGAAGGGAACAAACTCTCCAGTAGAAAAATTTCATTGTCATCCCTGAAACTGATAAGGTCATCATTGTATCTGAAATTTGTCATTTTTTCACATATGATATTCCTTTCATAGTAATGTAGGCATAGATTTGCTAGTAAACTAGAAAAGGAGGCCCCCATGCCACCACTTTGGATCAAAAGATTCCCCTGATCATAGATGTAATTTTGAAAAATACAACAGTTACACAATGTGCACCAATATTCTCTAGAAATCTTCATAATATGACCAAATTTTTCAAAATATTTCATAAGCACTGTTCTATGGAGGTGAAATGATTTTGAAAGTCATATGTAATAATTTCTCCTGTAAATTATCTATTATGTTTTATAAATCGTAAGTACCTTAATATTATTTGAAACAATCCAAGTATTCTGTAAAATCTTGTCATAGATAAGTTGTAGTAATTTCTGGAAAATGTTTCCTGCTTTAAAATTATAGTTGTAGGTCCCACATGTGATAAATCTGAATCCCACAGGAACTTTATGAAATTTTGGTGTTGCAAACAAATATGGAAACTGAATTTTATATTCTTTGATTTTCAATATTTTAAGGTAACTTAAAATTCTATTTTGCACAGCTTTAAGATCATATATATATCATCATCATCATCATCATCGTCAACCATTATCAATCCACTGCTGGACGAAGGTCTCCCCAAGTTTCCTCCACAACGGTCTGTCTTGTGCCAGTCTCCTCCATGTCACCCCTGCATACTTTCGAATTTCATCCACCCATCTCCCATGTGGTCTTCTTCTGGGTCTTTTCCTGTCCCTTGGAATCCAATCTAAAATTTCAGCTGTCCATCGATGATCTGTCCTTCTGGCAGTATGTCCAGCCCATTGCCATTTCAGGGATTTAACTCTGATCATGATGTCTTCCACTCTTGTCATTTTTCGGATCCACGAGTTCCTCTTCTTATCTCTCCTGGTTACACCAAGCATGCACCTCTCCATGCTTTTTTGAGTTGTCTGCAGCCTTTGTATGTCTCTTTTAGTTAAGGTCCACGTCTCCGCACCATACGTAAGCACTGGAAGGATGCATTGATCAAACACTTTTCTTTTAAGACATAATGGCATATTGCTCTTGAAAATTATGCTGTTTCTTCCAAAAGCTCTCCAGGCAAGTTTTGTACGCCGATTAATTTCTTCATCAATGTGACCCTCACTTGATATCTGCTGTCCAAGATAAACGTACGTGTCTGTTATCTCCAGCTTTTCTCCATCAATCGATAAATCTTCATTTCTTGTAAAAGCATTGAGCATCACTTTTGTCTTCTGAAAGTTCATTTTTAATCCCACTTCTTTACTCTTGTCAGCAAGTTCCTGGATCATACTCTGCAGCTCTGATGGGGTAGTTGCAAAAATGACTACGTCATCAGCAAAACGAAGGTGGGTTAGATAATCTCCATTAATCTTTATCCCCTTGTTTTCCCAGCTCAGTGACTGAAAAACACCCTCCAATGTGGCATTAAAGAGCTTCGGAGATATGGTGTCACCTTGTCTCACTCCCTTTCCAATTTTTACGTATGTTGTATTTTCAAACAGCCTAATCTTTGCACTTGCATTTTCATAGATGTTATTAATAATATTAATGTATGCATCTTCAATACCGCAGGTTTTCAGAGCCATTGTAACTGCTGATGGTTTCACCGAATCAAAGGCTTTTTCATAATCGATAAAAGCCATGCACAATGGAAGTTCATATTCCCTCGCTCTTTCAATTAGTTCTCTCAGCACGTGGATATGATCTATTGTGCTGTAGCCACTCCTGAATCCAGCTTGTTCTCTCGGTTGAGCCATGTCCAGTGTTACCTTCAAGCGGTGTGAAAGAACTTTAGTGAAGATTTTATAAACTACTGATAGGAGGCTGATAGGTCTGTAGTTTCCGAGATCCTCAATGTCACCTTTCTTATGTAGCAGGATCATTGTAGCGGTGTTCCAATCCTCAGGAATCTTTCCTTCATTAAGGCATCGAGTGAAAATTTGGGCGAGTACTGTTTCGATTTCTCCACTTGCTTCTTGTATGATGTCTACAGTAATTCCATCTTCTCCTGGAGCTTTTCCTCGCTTCATGTTCTTGATTGCATGTGCAACTTCTGCTGGAAGGACTGGAGGAACTCTGGTACTGGTATCTTTCATGATGTCTGGAGTGCATATATCATCCCTTTCATATAATTTGGAGTAGAAATCTTTCACTCTTGTCAAAATTTCGCCTCTATTTCTTGTTACAGAACCATCATCTTTTCTCAGTGCCATAATCTGTTTTCTTCCCTTACTGAGATGTCCCTTTGCTATCTTTAGGCTTTGGTTGTTTTCAATTGCTGTCCTCACTAGTTCACAGTTGAATTTCCTTACGTCTTCAGTGATACTTTTTCTTACTGTCTTGCATAGCTCTATATATTCCACATATATATATATATATATATATATATATATACACTGTCTGACAGAAAATGCCACACCACGAACACGTGAACGCAGCTCCATGCAAATTGCAGAATGGGTGCACACGTACCAGTTATGCAAATGATTGCATTTGCAAGCCAATCGCACGAATGGCGCGCGGGATACAAGCGGACAACCAGCCCCTGAGCCATCAGTCGAGACGTCGTCACGGCCACGAGAAGTGAGTGGTTCTTCTGTAACCATGCCCGAAGGACGAACAAGGGGTGTCAATGCCGTTAAGGCGCCGTCGTACGCGGTTTCGTCAAACGGATGAGTTCACGAGAGGTGTCATCGTAGGCCTTCGTACCGCCTGATGGTCCTTGCGTCGTGTTGTGGAAGAAACGCAACGTGATGCCATAACCGTTGGTCGGATTCGGAGAGAGTGGTCCCAAGAAGGATCTGTGCAACGTCGTAGGGGGACCGGAGCACGGAGACTGAGGTCCGAGCGCACCGATCGTCGCATCCGACGCTCATGCAGTAGCGGAGACACAGGCCACAACGGATGACATTTTGCGGAGTGTACGGAGAGGCTTGGATTCTCCGATATAGACGCGGACAGTGTCGCGCCGATTGGCTGCGTCTGGTTTGCTGTCCATCCATCCGTTGCGAAGGCTACCCTTAACAGCGAGCCATCGTCGTCACCACTTGGCGTGGTGTCGTTCTAGAGCTGCCGAATGGAACAGTGTGGTGTTCAGCGACGAATCGCAGTTCTGTCTCACCACGGACGATTGCCGTGTGAGAGGCTGGAGGCCGACGTGGCCAACGGTCGGATTCCTCCGCCATTGTGAAGGGCCACACGGTCCGGCAACGTGGAATCATGGTGTGGTGTGCTATCAGCGCCAACAGCCGCTCACCGCTGGTACGCATTACGGGCGCATTGACGGCACATCGCTATTTTAACGAGGTGCTGCGGCCTGTGGCACTACCGTATCTGAAGGACATCCCAAACACCATTTTACAACAGGATAATGCCCGGCCGCGTACTGCTTGGATCAGCTTGAATGCTTTACACGGTGTGCGGATGCTTCCGTGGCCAGCACGATCTCCCGATCTCTCGCCCATCAAGCATCTGTGAGACACGATTGGACGTCGGTTGAGTAAGCTCCGATCCCGGCAAAATGAAGATAAACTGTGGACTCGGATCAGCACCACGTGGTCCACGACTCTATTCGGACTTCCTCTGTATTAATAACTCTGAAATAATAGAGATTGATTTTACAGATGTCTACCCTAGCTGTCTTAAATTAAGTAAAACTAACCAAAATAACCAGGAGCTTGATTTCTTAGATTTAAGTATAAAACTGAATAATGGTAACTCTACCATTAGCCTATTTGATAAAAGAAAGAATTTTCCTTTTAAAGTAATTAAATATTTACACTGGACAAATAATATCTCCACTCAAGTAATAGAGAATGTACTTATTTCACAGGTACTTAGAATTTCCAGAATATGCAACAATACTTCGGATTTCCATGAACACATTAGTATTCTCTTAAATAGCTTTCTAGAGAACCAAGTATCAGCTAATTTTATTAAAACAACTTTAAGAAAAATAGTTCTCACAAATAGAGTTAGGTTAGCAGATCTAATTTAATTGAAGCACAGTTAATAAAATGATTCTGGCCAATGAAAGCCTTTTTGGAAGTTGGTCTAGAGGATGTATATTAACTAACTTTTTGGAACTTTTAGTGCTATGGATAAAACAGTTTTATTTTAAAAATAAAAATAATAAAATATTTAATAAAAATGCCAAAAAAAGTTTAAAATGTAAAATAGTTATTCGATCTCAATAACTAACATAAAAATAGTAAAAATTAAGAAAAACTTTATAAGAAACTGTGTTTTCTGTAGTTTCACTTTAAGGTATTTTAATACAGATGAATAATATTAAATACATATTGGGAGTATTTGATGATATTTTTCTTGTATTCCGTTGAGCTTCTGCTCTTTCCAGACAAACAGTTCATCTTTTTCACTTGGGAATTTTTTGATTGATTGGATTGTCGTTTCCTGCGGAGTGCGTTTTTGTATGCGGGGCTGCTCTTTGTAGCTTCTCCTCCTCACCTACGAGATTTTCGTGGCCAGCGGGAAGTTTGACGGCCATTTTGTCTTGTCTGCCATCTCTTTGGTCAGCAGTTTTGCAAGTCAGTCGTTTCGTTTTTCATTTTTGGAGGATTTTGGAATTTTTTTCGCGTTTTAGTGATTGCCGAAATTCGTTTGTGTTTGTTTTTGACTTATCAGAAACTGGCGTAGTTTTCTCTTGCCTTTGGCCTCGTTTTTAGCACGTCTTTTGTAAAAAAAGATAGTGCTTATGTTAGAGGTTCCTCCGTCCGCCAGTCCGTCCGTCCGTCTGTACCCACTGTATCTCTGCAACTATTAGTCCGATTTGAAAAATTATTTTTGCATTGGGAACCTTGAAATATGCGAATGATGATCCTTCATTTCATTTTTTTTTTACTATGTTCAATTTCGCCGCTAGAGGGCGTAAATGCAGATGATGTCCAATTCAAAAATACGTTTTATTCCACACACTTGCTTCTAAACATCCGATTGAAAAAAATTTTTATCTTTCGATTCCATTTATGTCGAAGAATATCTTAGATATAGTTACTTTTCCAAATTACGCATAGATTTCCGCTAGGGGGCATAAAGTAAATTACGTTTTCCCCGATAATTCTTCCTCTAAAACTCCGATTTGAATTTTTTTTTCTTCAGCGGATACACCTCCTGATGGAAAATCTTTTGCATATAATTTCAAATTTTTGCTAAAGAATACTTTGGCCACCAGAGGGCGTAAGTGTTAATTCTTGCTTCTGATGTATTTGCCATAAAATCTGAGCTTCTAAAATATGGATTGAAAAAATTCTTTCGTAGACTGATGCCACTCATATCGATAAACCTTTTCGGAATATTTTCTTCTTAAAATATTCCACAGTTTCTCCGCCAGGGGGCGTAGATGTGTATCTTATTTTCGTCAATATCTCTACTTCTAGGAGTCCGACTTGAAAAATTTCTTCTTTGTTGGATAGTATTTTCAGTGTGACATGCTTTTCATATAATTTCAAAATTTTCAAGTAATTCATAGACTTTTCTCCCCCCCCCCCCCTATATCTCTGCTTCTAAATCTCTGATTTGAAAAATTCTTTCTGCACGGGATACAGCTCCTGATGGGAAATCCTTTGCACATAATTTCAAATTTTTATAAAAAAAATGGTTTGGCCACCAGGTGGCGTAAGTCTTAATTTCCGCTTCTGAAGTATTTGCCGCAAAATATGAACTTCTAAAATCTCGATTGAAAAAAAACGATTGTTGACCGATACTACTGATGTAGACAAACCTGTTAGGAACATTTTCTTCTTGAAATAATGCATGGTTTCTACGCCAGGGGGCGTAGATGTATATCTTATTTTTGTCAATATCTCTAATTCAAGGAGTCCGATTTGAAAAATTCCTTCTTTGTTGGATAGTGTTTCCGATGCGAAATGTTTTCCCTATAAATTCAAAATTTTCAAGTAAATCATAGATTTTCCGCTAGGGGCACAAAGGTAAATTGCGTTTTCTCTGCTTCTAAAACTCCGATTTGAAAAATTCTTCCTGTATCGCATACAAGACCTGATGGAAAATATTTTTCACATAATTTCTAATGTGTGGTAAAGAATGGTTTGGCCACCAGGGGGCATAAGTGTTAATTTCTGATGTATTTGTAGCAAAATCTGGGCACCTGAAAACTCGACTAATTTTTTTTTTTTTTTTTTGTTGGACCGATACCGCTCATATGGAAAAACCTTTTGAGAATACCACATCGCGAGAACAAGGACAAAAATTAACAAGGAAGATGACACCGAATTTTCGGGTGTAATAAGCACGTCTTTTGAATCCGTTCTGACGCAAATTAAATTTATCAAAGCTATTCAAAGTCAATGGAACCGGTATGGAAAACAATAGTATCTGACGGAAGAAAGAAGTTTTTCAATCGGGTTTTTAATCCCTCGGATCTTGCTGTAAACGGAATCGTGAACTTACGCCCTCTGGTTGCAGACTTGTGCGTTAAAAAACATGAATTTATATGAGAAACATTTCGCACCGGAAAGGCTCTCCAACACAGAAATAATTTTTCAGATCGGACTCTTAGAAACAGAGATATCCACAAAAATGAGATGTGGCTTTACGTCCCCTTGTGGGAAAACCATGCATTTTTTTTAGGAAGAAAGTCTGTTCAGGTGACATGCTTCGTGTTTTAGGCCTCGTGGCTCTGCTTCCCTTTCGTTCGTATAGTACGGAGGCACATTTACTGTATTTCTACTTTCTTGTAAAGCATTCTTATAATACAGTGTACATATTGAAACTTTTCTTTTTTTCATTTTTTAAGTAACTTTCCAAAGTTTTATAGTATGTTTCTTTTGTCTAAAGTCTTTCTGAGTATCGCGGCAAATGTCTGTAAAATATATTACTGTTTTTCGCTCCTGGTCTCTGTGTTGGATTCGTGGAATTTTGGTCGACGTTTGTTGGCACAGGCGTGGGTCCCCCCCTCTTGGCTTTGTGTGTGTGTGTGTGGGTGTTTTTTTTTGTTTTTTTTTTCATTTTTCTGCCGCGCTTCCTCGTTGAGTGTTAGCTCTGGTTGCATGCCTGTTTTGAGCCGCGTGGCTCTGTTGTCTCATTTTCTGGAACTTGTGCTTTCAAGTAAAGTATCTTTACATTGTTGAGTACGTGTTATGAATCTTTTTCATTTTAAGTATTTCTCCAAGTTAAGCATTTTTACATTACTGTGTGCATTTTGAAAAATTTTCTTTTGTGGGTTTTTTCCCCCAGGTTCTGTATTACACTTCATTTGTCTAATTTTTACACATGTCTAGCAATTTTTTTATTTATTTATTTATTTATTTTTTTATTTTTGCGCATGGGCTCTGTTCTGGGATTTCCTGGATTTGTGGACGATGAGTTGTTGTGGGTTGTGCCATGTATGTCATAAATGTGCTGCTAACTTTATTTTTAATTTTTACGTTTCCGTGGCTTAGAACGTGTTTTTGATTTATGGGGACTTTTACCAATAATACATTTATGACATAGCAGAAATCCATATTCAACTAGGTCTTTGTAGAGATGAGTTGATGCTGCGCTTTACTGGTCCTTGATAAAGCCAAAGCTCAGCATTTCCAAAACTTTCTGCATTCCTGCATGTTTTTCCCTGCTCGTTTGCATAGGTGTTTTTTCTTATTATTTTTGGTTTCTGTTGAAATTGCTTCTTTTTGTAGTAGGTGTTGTTTCTGAGAATTCTTCACTGCTGCTTTTGCGCGTTTGGGTTTTCAGAAAATATTATGTATATATATATTCGTCTCTGAGTTTCATACATTGAGGGCTGATGTTCGAATTCTCAAATTTTTGTCTTTGGGGCTAAGATTTCTACACCCAGTGAAATATCAAAGAAGCTAACATGAAATTACTAATGGTTTTAACAATTAAAAGCAAAGAAAAGGAATGAAAAAAAAAAAAACCTTCAAAATGTTGAACGACTTTCTTACACGAACGAGTGCAATCATCAAAATGTGAAAGAATAGCTGCAGCACACTAGCAAATGCCATTATATCAAATGCTTTTGCTGCACAAACAGATGAGTAAGACCAAAAGCTTTCCAAAATGAATAGATAAATAAATTACTTTTAGTTTTCATGACGGTG
Organism: Macrothele yani; assembly: GCA_039090855.1. Taxonomy (NCBI): domain Eukaryota; kingdom Metazoa; phylum Arthropoda; class Arachnida; order Araneae; family Macrothelidae; genus Macrothele; species Macrothele yani. The sequence goes on along the minus strand of CM077004.1, from coordinate 106,978,420 downwards.
ACTTAATGTTATCTAAGGAACTGAGGAAATCTTTGATTTAAATATTAAAATGGATGCAGGTGCCGCCAAGAGGATCGATAAAATTCTGGCTGCGGTATTCTTTCTGTTACACAAGCTGATAAACGTAGCCGGAAGTCGTATAAAAAGAGGACGTGGGGTAGGAAATTTTCCTGGAAAAGCCTTTGGAGAATAAAAGGAGGAAGATTTCACAATATTATTCATCGCATCGTATATCAAATAACTGGATGCCATTGTTCAGGATCAAGGACTCCGCTCTGCCTTCTGCTTTGTGACCAGCTGTCAACACGCACTGTTTAAAAACAATTGGAATCGGAAATCAGTCCCTCTCTCTCTCTTTCGGTATTTTTGAACTTTACTCAGTTGCATTTATATCCCTCATTAAAAGGTTCATTCGATCCTCAAGCGTGCATCGCAAATTAAGTGGTCTTAAATTGAAACCTTCAGTATCGTAATTAATAACCGAAAACAAAAAGGACGATACCGAATGCTCGGCCATAGGCGTTGCGATGGGGTGGGGACGTCCGAGAGTACCCCCCACCCCACCCCACCCCACCCCAAGGACGTCAGTTCGTGGGGACGCCGCAAAGGTTGCTCGAATGATGGTGCTGCTCAAGTTCGAAGTAAGATACGGCTAGTAATATTTACATTTACATGCAGAAAATTTACTAGCAATTGAATGATTACTTCCTTTTAATTTTTTTTAATCTGTCCGAGAGATCCGCTAAATCATTTGGTTTCATTTCGATTTCAAATCAGTGCAGGCTATTGGATCAATTGAATTATGCTTCGGATATTACTTAAAGATATGCAGGGGCAGCTGACAGCACATAACTCTTTTTTCTCTCACTGGTGGTTTGAAGGGCATAGAAGCAATTTATGTTGCTGATTATACTCCTTGTTCGCGTTGCAGACAACAAGTACCGTATAATTACCCGAATAACGTGATGCACTTCCGTTGGGAAACGTTGTCTTAGCTGGGAAACAACTACTAGTTGTTGTTCAAAATTTATCTTCGGAAGGGGATAAAGTTTTGTCAGCTCTTCCCAAGTTAACATTCTCAAACCAGCAAGTATGATCTTTGATAATAATCTTTCCGACAACAGCAACGAAGTGCAATTAAATATGAACTTACAGAAAACAACGTCGACATATACTGTATGTAGAAAACTTTTACAAAAACTGAAGACTTAGAGGCTGATGGGGCAAATATAGAAGTAACCGTTCTCTACGTTTACCTTAAACAAAGATATCAAGCGAGGGTACGTCGAAAAAATTAATAGACGTGTAAAACTTGGACGAAGAGCTTTTGCAAGAAACAATACAATTTTTAAGAGTAATTTGCCATTACATATGTCATAAAAGTGCTTAATCAATGCATCCTTTCAGTTCATACTTGTGGATCTGAGACATGGATCTTAACGAAAACAAGCATTCAGAGGCTGCAGACAACTCAAAGAGGCATGCTTGATGTAAATAAGAAAGACATGAAAATGGCAAGTGTTTCAAGGCATCATGATAAAACTAAAGGCCCTCAAGTTGCAATGGACTGGTCATATTCTAGAACAACTTCCCACCGTTGGACAACGGAATTACAAGACTGGGAACTAAGGGATAGGAAAATAACCAGCACAAGATAATGGGAAGATGGGTGAATGAAATCCGAAAGCATGCTGGAGTGACATGGAGGAGTCTGGATCCAGGCAGAAAAATTTGGAAGAGACTTGAGGACACCTCCATACAGCAGTGAAATCAGAATGGTTGATGATGCAAGAAAATACTCAAAAGATCCAATGGGAGATGGGTGGTTTTAGTTCGAAAGATGCTGCAGTGAAATGGAAGAGAATTCATTGTTCAAGACAGAGAGTTGTGGAAGATACGTAGGGAAACCTTCATGCAGCGATGGATTGAGAATGTTTGATGGTCATAACATAGATAGATAGATAGATAGATAGATAGATAGATAGATAGATAGATAGATAGATAGGGTTCTTCAATAAATAGTGAGACTTTCTGCCTGATAGAGCCAAAACATGACATACCTAAAAATAATCTTCGCCAGCATTTAGACAGCAATCCCATTGCTGCACAAGTCCTTGTATTCCTGCGGCATGGAAGGAGGCAGGCTGCTGCTGCAATCAGTTACCTACAGCTTCACGCATCTGATCATCCGAAGTGAAACGTTTGCCTTGAGAATTTTTTTCATAGATCCAAAGATGTGAAAATGGCAGGGCGATAGGTCAGAACTATAAGCCGGAAGTTGAAGGACTTACCAGCGAAAGCGTTGCTATGTCCTTTGCGTGGTAACTGCCGTATGCGGCCGGGCGTTATCATGCAGAAGCATCTGAGTGAGGTTGTCAGGTCTCTTGCTTTTGATGGATTGTCGAAAGCTTCAATGAAGTTTGACGATATCGTTCGGCATTGATGGTTGATGCTTTTGGTAGCGACTCAAGAAGCAATGGTCCTCAATGGTCAAAGAACAGGGTTAACATCCCCTTGCCTGCGGAAATGGTGGACCGAGATTTCCTCGACGTTGGCTATGATGCATGTTTCTACTGCATGTTCTGGCGTTTCGACTCTGGCTCGAAATGATGACACCAGCTTTCGTCCCCAGCAACAATGCGTAGCAGGAAATCTCCTTCTTCAAGGGAGCGGAACAGATGCTGCAACTGTAGTCCCATTTGTTGGCTCATCTGTTCATCGGACAGATGTTTCGGTACCCACGTTGCGCAAACCTTACGATATTTAAGGTGCAAATGCATGATCGTATTGTATGGACAGTCCCGATGCTCACACCCCCACTGTTCGCCAGGTCTCGGATCGTGATTCTTCGACTGGCCTTTACTGCAGCATCCATACGTGCAGCTGTCGTCACTGAAACTGTACGACGTAGTGCTGCTGATCTTGGCTGGTTTGCAGTGCTTATTCGTCCACCACTAAAGAGCTGGTACCACCGCATTACAGTACTGCGTGGAAGACAAGCAGGTCCATACACCGCCTACATTCGTCTGTGAATTCCGCCAGGTGGCGTTTCTTCCGTTTTTAAAAACTGAATTACAGCACGTTGAGAAACTTTGGACGTATCCGTCTCCTACGAGAGAACAATAAAATTAGTCCAGCACGTTACACGGCTTCCGTAGCAAACAAGTTGCAATGCAGTTGCATAGTCTTTAAATCGCCTGTACACTAGCGCCACCCATTGACAAAATTAGGAAGCGAAAGAGTCTCACTACTTATTGAACATCCCTTATATATACGTATATACATGTATAAACCATATATGCGCTCCATGTTCGCAAATGTCTCAATTATAGCTGAGCGTGGCTGATGTCTCAACTGCAGCGATAACGTTCGCTTTCAGTTGCTGGAGTGTGCGTGGTTTATTGTCATGGAGGTTTCCCTTCAACATGCCCTGCAAGAAGAAATCTGGGTTGATATATGGAGACCTTGATGGCCATATTCCTTTGGAGATTATACGACCTTCCAAAAAGCTAGATAAAAACTGACATAGACCTTTTGGACGTGTGACAGGTACCCCTGCCTTTCTGGAAGTAGCCACGTTGTAACTCAATGTCGTCCAACTGATTAACACACGTGTTGATGATTTCGCAGTATTTGTTTGTATTCACTGTCGTTTCAAGGAATATGGGCTCTGTGACGAGCGTATGCGACATGGCGCACCAAACTGCAAACTTGAGGTCATGCAGCAGATGTTTATGAATAGCGTGTGATTCGCATCGGCCCACAAGCGCGTATTCTGCGAATTGGCGTACCCACACAGGTGGAGCCACGCTTCGTCTGAGAAAAATGCTATGTCCATGATGTCATAGTTTTCAACCACGAAGGTATGAAACCAGTTGAAGTATGATACCCTTTTTGCGAAATCGGAAGTTGGCAACAGTTCCTATGATGACCGTAATGCGGCCCCACAAAAATCCGAGAAATGGACAGCAAAATCGCCCGACTGCACCGCACAACAGACATCTCTACCGTATGGCAGGGACCGATCGCACAGTGACATCCGCGGTGTTAACGCAGCCGTGGAGCACTGTCACAGGTCAGGCTTTTCCTCCAGCACAGTTCGATGTCGTCTGCTTGACAGAAGACTGGTCGTTAGCAGCCCATTGCTGCGCGTTCCTTTGACCCTCAACCACAGACGCATCAGAATACAATGGGGGTGATTGACAACAGGTCGTGTTTTCCGGCAAGTCACGATTCAACTTGATGCACAATGATCGTGGCATACGTGTTTGAATATATCGTGGTGAACGGCACCTTGCAGCGTCATACGGGCCCAGCACTAAGTGTCATGGTTAGGGGCGCTATCGGGTTCAATTTACGATCTCACCGGACACGAATCGAGGAAACCCTCAACAGCTAGCGATACATCAGGGATGTTTTAGGAGCAGAGGAGCCTCCGCCTGCCACCTCAAATGAAGTTTGGCCACACGTAGATGCAGCATGGCAGACTACAGGGCAATGCTCGGCTACATGTGGCTCGGAATGTCCAAGACCTTTCCATGCACTGAAGATATCGCTTCTTCCCTGGCCTGAACGTTCATCGGATTTGTCCCCGATCGAACATGTCTCTGGCATGGTAGCTAAGAGACTAGCCCGTCAAGCGCCTCCATCAGTCACCACAAATGAACCCTTATCTCGCATAGAAGCAGCCTTGCAGGCTATTCCCCAGGACGATATCAGAAACCTCTTCTATTCAATGTCACACCGTGTAGAAACTGTTATTTTTGCTCGAGGTGGCTTCACGCGATAGGGAATTTTGAAACAAAAGAGTGTTGTATAGCTCTACAAATGTCATCAGTTGTCTCCTGTAACATGAAGAATCAGTGATTTAAATTTCATTTGAATAGCGCGATTCTTTCTTGGTGTTGCAATTTTCACAAACAGTTGTGTGTGTATCCAAGGCTTTCATTTTCGTGAACAAAACCAAATTTATGTAATCTTTCAGTTGTTCAAAGACACCAAAACTGATGGCTTTGAAAAATTCAGCTAGGATCTAGAATCGATTAAAGACAACAAGTGTAGTCAGATAAGAGAGATGTTTTGCGTTTTAAAGATTTCAGCTAATTGTTGAGAACGTTTCTTTTCCTCTTTCTTTCTTTCCATTTTTTTACAGAATTTTTCCTACATATTCGTCAAGGATGCTCATCGCATATGGGAGATTTTTGTACGTACTGTTCGTAGGCAGATCCTGAATCAGCATTTACAAAGTAAGTTTAAAATCAAAAAACTAAATTTCAAAAATTTAGTTTCTGACAGAAGTCTTGTGGAACTTACTGTACTTCCGTTCAATAACGCAGAAACCCGTGCATGAGTTCTAATTCTGTTTCACTCAACTGTATCTTTACGCTGATAACTGCACATAACTAGGAAATTTACTGCTGAAGCTGTGTAAGCAAATTTATTTCCAGGGGGAAAAGCTGCTCCAGGAAGCGAATATGAGAACTTAAACTACTGAGTTCTAACGGGAACAAATGTAGCGGTAGATACAGGAAGAGAAAAAATCTGCAAAAGGTAAGACGAACATTTTGAAATAAATCCTTGGTGCCTCAGCTGGCGGACGACATCACAGAGCAGCGCTTCAATTACCTAATTGAGTCAGGCATTGCGAGAAAGGAGCCAATAGCCCTTTAAGAGCCCCATAGACTGCGTCGCCGAGGACGACCAAAATACATTTTCTCCGGTTTCTTCTTGGTTTTACCGACACGGGCTGTTCGAGTCCACTTAACGGTTTAAACAACACAACGAAATTTACCCTTTTCCCTCATATATATATTTGTTTCCTTATTTCTCGCCCAGTACCAGGCGGAACATAAAAATGGAATATTTTCCCCCTCCCCCATAAAAGGGAACCACTAAAATATTTTGCTTATTTTCTTAACCCGAAGAATATACAGTATATATCATCATCATCATCATTGTCAACCATTATCAATCCACTGCTGGACGAACGTCTCCCCAAGTTTCCTCCACAACGGTCTGTCTTGTGCCAGCCTCCTCCATGTCACTCCCGCATACTCTCGAATTTCATCCACCCATCTTCCATGTGGTTTTCTTCTGGGTCTTTTCCTGTCCCTTGGAATCCAATCTAAAATTTCGGCTGTCCATCGATGGTCTGTTCTTTTGGCAGTATGTCCAGCCCATTGCCATTTCAGGGATTTAACTCTGATCATGATGTCTTTCACTCTTGTCATTTTTCGGATCCACGTGTTCCTCTTCTTATCTCTCCTGGTTACACCAAGCATGCACCTCTCCATGCTACTTTGAGTTGTCTGCAGCCTTTGTATGTCTCTTTTAGTTAAGGTCCACGTCTCCGCACCATACGTAAGCACTGGAAGGATGCATTGATCAAACACTTTTCTTTTAAGACATAATGGCATATTGCTCTTGAAAATTATGCTGTTTCTTCCAAAAGCTCTCCAGGAAAGTTTTGTACGCCGATTAATTTCTTCACCAATGTGACCCTCACTTGATATCTGCTGTCCAAGATAAACGTACGTGTCTGTTATCTCCAGCTTTTCTCCATCAATCGATAAATCTTCATTTCTTGTAAAAGCATTGAACATCACTTTTGTCTTCTGAAAGTTCATTTTTAATCCCACTTTTTTACTCTTGTCAGCAAGTTCCTGGATCATACATACTCTGTAGCTCTGATGGGGTAGTTGCAAAAATGACTATGTCATCAGCAAAACGAAGGTGGGTTAGATAATCTCCATTAATCTTTATCCCTTTGTTTTCCCAGTTCAGTGATTGAAAGACATTTTCCAATGTGGCATTAAAGAGCTTCGGAGATATGGTGTCACCTTGTCTCACTCCTTTTCCAATTTTTATGTGTGTTGTATTTTCAAACAACCGAATCTTGCATTTTCATAGATGTTACTAATAATATTAATGTATTCATCTTCAATACCGCAGGATTTCAGAGCCATTGCAACTGCTGATGGTTTCACCGAATCAAAGGCTTTTTCATAATCGATAAAAGCCATGCACAATGGAAGTTCATATTCCCTCGCTCTTTCAATTAGTTCTCTCAGTACGTGGATATGATCTATTGTGCTGTAGCCACTCCTGAATCCAGCTTGTTCTCTCGGTTGAGCCATGTCCAGTGTCACCTTCAAGCGGTGTGAAAGAACTTTAGTGAAGATTTTATAAACCACTGATAGGAGGCTGATAGGTCTGTAGTTCCTGAGATCCTCAATGTCACCTTTTTTATGTAGCAAGATCATTGTAGCGTTGTTCCAATCCTCAGGAATTTTCCCTTCATTAAGGCATCGAGTGAAAATTTGGGCGAGTACTGTTTCGATTTCTCCACTTGCTTCTTGTATGATGTCTACAGTAATTCCATCTTCTCCTGGAGCTTTTCCCCGCTTCATGTTCTTGATTGCATGTGCAACTTCTGCTGGAAGGACCGGAAGGACTCTGGTACTGGTACCTTTCATGATGTCTGGAGTACATGTATCATCCCTTTCATATAATTTGGAGTAGAAATCTTTCACTCTTGTCAAAATTTCGCCTCTATTTCTTGTTACAGAACCATCTTCTTTTCTCAGTGCCATAATCTGTTTTTTCCCCTTACTGAGATGTCCCTTTGCTATCTTTAGGCTTTGGTTGTTTTCAATTGCTTTCCTTACTAGTTCACAGTTGAATTTCCTTACGTCTTCAGTGATACTTTTTCGTACTGTCTTGCGTAGCTCTATATATTCCACTTTGGAAGTAACATCTTCTTTAGTTGTCCTCATCACTCTTCTTTTTTGCATCAACATTTTGGTTTTTCCTGATAATTTGTTCACATACAATTTGTTCTTAGACTCAGCTAATTTTGTTGCTGTTTCCATAAGAGCTTTGGTTACTTTTCTGTTAACTTCAGAAATATCCACTTCTTCCGATGTTAGGCCTTCTAAAGCAGAGAATCTGTTCTTCAGTTCCAATTTGAAGGTATTATTGTGTTTTTTAAGGTTGGTTATGTCAATACATTTTGTTTGTCTTATGAGCTTGCTACGTTCAAGTCTAGTGTTGAGGTGCATCTTACATCTCACCAATCTATGGTCACTGCCTGTGTTGAACTTGTTTAGCACACTGCAGTCTTCTATGACGAATTTTTTGTTACACATAATAAAATCAATTTCGCTTGTCGTCCCATTTGGATGTCTCCATGTCCATTTCCTGTGTGGCTTTTTCTTGAAAAAGGAGTTCAAGATGAAAAACCCTTCTGCCTCTGCAAACTCTACGAGAGTATTTCCACGCTAATTTCTGTTGCCGTGACCGAATTTACCTACTGAAGTTTCATTCTGTTGCTGTTGCCCTATTTTTGCATTGAAATCTCCCATAATTATCTTCAAGTGCTGCTTACCTTTATTATTTAGATCACGAATTTCCTCATAAAATTCTTCAATTTCTTCTTCAGCATGACTTGTGGTGGATGCATAAGTTTGAATAATCTGAGCCTGGTATCTTCTCGAGAGTTGGATAACGAGTCGTGCAGCTCTGTCAGAGGAACTTTCAACTTCTACAACTTTATCCTTCAGTTTCTTGTTTATTATAAATCCAACACCACTAGTTCTACCAGTATCTGTCCCACGATAGTAGAAGAGATGTCCACTTTTCAGTTCAATGAGATCTTCTCCTTTTCTCCTTACCTCACTTAGCCCGACGATGTCCCACTTGATCCTTTGTAGTTCCTCTTCCAATTCAAGAAGCCTTGAATCAGAAGATAGGGAGCGTCGTTATACGTGGCCAAGGTCAGCATCAGATGGCAGCCTAGTCCGGTCCTCCGGTGATTCTTAGCACCCTCTGCCTTCATGTCGCACTGGCTGCTGCCTTGGCCAGGTACATTCCAGCTGCCGGAGACTGAGGGCCAAGATTTAAGTTGTGGAGTCATTTTGGAGGGGTTTGGCCATAACTCACCACGCTGGCCAAGCGGGTTGGTGAGTGTGGGATAGCATTTCCTCTAATCCCGATGGTATAGTTATACCGCTATTGGCGGTCGTCAGAGCCCCTTTAGTGGGAACAGGATGTACCACAAGAAGGCGGGGTTGACATTTGTCAAGGAGAGGCTGTGATGTTACGCATCACCTGACCTTATATATATATATATACTTAAGAGCAGAGCCGAAAACATAAGAAAAACACTCAAGAATTTAAAACGAAAGTTGCAAAAAACCCGAAGATCAAAACGTGCAACGCAGCAGTCATGAAAATTCAGAATTCACATTCTATTAAGAAGAGACTGAAGCAAAAAAATTTCCCGACTCACACCAAGTACAACATAGAAAAGGTTACATATTGACCGGTGTGAGTAAAAAGAGAAAAAAATAATAGAAAAACAGAATGTAGAAAGTGTCGAGAATACCGAGCCTTCGCTTTATCAAGGACCAGCAAAACTCTGCATTTTCTCACTTCCACAAAGACCTCTTTGGAAATGGGTTTCTGCAAAGCCATAGATGCAAGTAATAAGCCCACCAAAAATTTAAAAAATATATATATATGTCATAACCTCCACAGAGTTGTATGACAAAGCTTTAGTTAACATTTTAGCATGCATCTATAACTTTCCTGGCCCAACCCTTGCTCTTCATCTGTTACTGATAAACAGACAGAAGATAATTATAGAAAACTCAAGTTGTAAGAGTGACTGAATGAATCAGAATTAATGTTCAGCAATAACACATTGCCAAGTTACCTAGTCGCCTGAGAGAGAATTTAAACCTGAATAGCAATACTAAAGTGCTACAAATTCTTAAACTTTGCAATAAAAAAAGGAAATATTAATTTTTTTCTAAAGCACAGATTCCTGAAAGAAAACTGGAGTACAAAACCCCCTACTTTACAACTTCTAACAACTCAAAAACGAGAACAAAATAAAGACAATAATAAACTAAAGAAATGCTTTGTGAAGGTTATATGACATAAACAGTTTGTTGCAATATGTACAAAGTATTTCAGAAGTGCTTTAAGTGCATAATTAAGTAGTTATTAGGATCTTAACGACATTGAAAACACATCGTTGACTACAAGAACAAAAAAACGGCCAGCTGCTTAGCCTAAGAGCCCTAAAAAACGCGCAAAGTTGCCAAGAAAAGAGAGAGTTAAAATCCGCAAAAAAGTTAATATACTTGCTAGTGCCTAAATGCTTAAAGCAAAAATTAGAAAAAAATGTTTAAAAAGTTCAAACATTGAACTTGGAAAACCCAAAATCTGAAGACAAAGAAGAGAGCTTACCTCTTATGCAACTTTACTTCTTCCACTCTTGAAGAAACATGGCCGACCTTTTACCCCAAACTTTCATTCACCCCTGCCACTCCCTAGTTGCTAGGGGGCAGTGTGGGTGGGGCTGAAGGCCTCCACACACTGAAAAAAATCCTACACGCGGAGATTTTAACTAGAGAAAAATATAATTAAGAATGTGGACCTGTTTGATCAGAAAGAGCAGAATTAACTCTCCAGAATACATGAGAAATATTATGAAATACACAAGTAGTGTATTTAATAACCTTTGCATGTATTTAATCACCTTGGTGAGCTTCTATAGACTATTCGGAATCCTATTAATTTTAATGTTAGTTTTACTATTTTTAGTATAGCTATTCTAGTGAGTGAATAACTAGTTTTCTTTTATAATAATTTTTATTTTCTTTTTATAAACAGATTTTTAAGTTTTTTTGTGATTTTGTCTATATTATTTAATTTTTTATTTTTAATAGGACCTTCTTATCCATAGCACTAAGGTTCCTTTTTGTAGTTAATATGAATCCTCTAGACCAACTTCCAAAAAGGCTTTCATTGGTCAGAATCATATTATTAACTGTGTAGAAAATTAAAGCAGATCTGCCAACCTTACTCTATTATTCAGAATAATTTTTCTTAAAATGCTTTTGATGAAAGAAGTAGGAACTTTGTTTTCTAGAAAACTCTCCAATAGTATATTAATGTGGTAATTGAAGTCCAAATTGTTGCTGCAAATTGTTGAAATTCTAAGCAACTGAGAAATTAGTACATTCTCAATTACTTTGGTTGATATGTTATTATTCCAGTGTAGATATTTAATTACTTTGAAAGGAAAATTAACTCTTTTATCAAAGAGGCTAATGGATGGGTTATCTCTGTTAAGTTTAATGCTTAAGTCTAGGAACTCTAGTTCCTGATTACTGTGGTTGGTTTTACATAAGTTAAGAGAGCTAGGATAGATATTATCAAAATCACTTTCGATAACTTCTGAATTATTTATACACAGCAGATCGTCAATATATCTGTGTCACTCCGGCATACTTTTGAATTTCATTTATCCATGCCCTACGTGGCCTTCTGGGTCTTTTCCTGTCCCTTGTTATCCAGCCTAATATTTTAGTTTCCAACCGTGGTCAGTTCTTCTAGTGATATGTCCAGCTCATTGTCACTTTTGAGGTTCTTTAGTTTGATCATGATGTCATCCACTCTTTCCATTTTCATCATCCATGAGTTCCTTTGCTATCATTCTTGGTTACACCAAGCATGTATCTCTCCAAGCTGCTTTCAGTTGTCCTTAGCCTTTGTATGTCTTTTTCAGTTAAGGTACATGGTTCTGATCCATAAGTGAGAACTGGAAGCATACATTTGATTAAACACTTTTAAAACATGCATAATGGCAAATTGCTCTTGAAAACTGTACTGTTTCTTACAAATGCACTCTAGCTACGTTTTATACACGCATCTATATGGCCCTCGATTGATATCTCGTGTACAAGGCAGACGTAGACATTTGTTACTTCTAATTTTTCACCATCAAACTCAAAATAATCAGCCCTTGTTAAAGCATTGTACTTCAAACTTCTTTTCTGTAAGCTGATTTTAAATCCCTCTTCTCTAATCTTGTCAGCAAGATCCTGTGTTATGCTCTACTTACAAAAATGACTATGTATTATACACCGAAGAGCCAAAACATTATGAACTGTGCATCTCTATGCAAATCGAAGCAACTGCAGTTACCTGCGGCCCTAGTGAAGGTCATGAAACGGTAGAAATAACACCTGATACTGAGCTCTGTTGATCAGTGTTATTCATGTTCTTCAGATGGGAAGGACAGCGACTTAAGCGAGATTGACAAAGGCCGAATTATAATGACTAGACGACTGGGTCAAAGCATTTCCGAGAAGGCAAGGCTTGTGAGGTGCTCACGCACAGCTGTGGTTTGTACCTTCAAAAAGTAGTCGGAAAAGGGTAAAACCATGAACCTCCAACAAGGTGAGAGCTGACCGCGCCCCCGATGCTAAAGGTGACCGAAAGCTATTCCGTGTTGTAGGAACTAACAGAAGAGATACTGTGGGACAGCTCGCCGGTAATTTAAATACTGTTGACCGGAGTAATGAGTCTACCCTGCTGGATATGGGCCTGCGTTGCCGCAGGCTGCTCCGAGTGTCCCTGCTAACCTTGGTTCACCGTCGACAACACCTACAATGAGCACACGCGCATCAAAACTTGGCATTGAATGATTGAAAGGAGGTCATCTGGACCGATGAATCTCATTTCCTGTTGCACCGTGTGCACGGCCGGATACGTGTGCGTCATTCACCTGGGGAAGAGTTTGCACCACAATGCACCGTGAGACGAAAAAAAAGCCGGTTGAGGAAGTGTAATGGTTTGGGCAACGCTCTGCTGGGAAACCGTAGATTCATGTACAGGAAACTATGACTTGTAACACCTACCTAAACATCACTGCCGACTACCAGGTACATCCTTTCATGGCAACGGCATTCCTCTCAAGCAGTACCTTCTTTCAACAGAATAATGCGCTATGCCACACTGGTATATATCTATATCTATCTATCTATCTATCTATCTATCTATATCTATCTATCTATCTATCTATCTATCTATCTATCTATCATCATCATCATCATCATTGCCAATCCACTGCTGGATGAAGGTCTCCCCAAGTTTCTTCCACAACTGACTTCCTTCAGCCTGTCTCCTCCATGTCACTCCGGCATGCTTTCAAATTTCATCCATCCATCCATCTCCCATGTAGTTTTCTTTTGGATCTTTTCCTGTCCCTTGGAATCCAGTCGAAAATTTCGGTTGTCCATCGGTGGGCCGTTCTTCTGGCAATATGTCCAACCCATTGCCATTTCAGTGATTTTCTATCTATCTATCTATCTATCTATCTATCTATCTATCTATCTATCTATCTATCTATCTATCTGTGTGTGTGTGTGTGTGTGTCCATGTGCTGAGAGAACTAATTGAAAGAGCGAGGGAATATGAACTTCCATTGTGCATGGCTTTTATCGATTATGAAAAAGCCTTTGATTCGGTGAAACCATCAGCAGTTACAATGGCTCTGAAAACCTGCGGTATTGAAGATGCATACATTAATATTATTAATAACATCTATGAAATTGCAAGTGCAAAGATTAGGCTGTTTGAAAATACAACACACATAAAAATTGGAAAGGGAGTGAGACAAGGTGACACCATATCTCCGAAGCTCTTTAATGCCACATTGGAGGGTGTTTTTCAGTCACTGAGCTGGGAAAACAAGGGGATAAAGATTAATGGAGATTATCTAACCCACCTTCGTTTTGCTGATGACGTAGTCATTTTTGCAACTAGCCCATCAGAGCTGCAGAGTATGATCCAGGAACTTGCTGACAAGAGTAAAGAAGTGGAATTAAAAATGAACTTTCAGAAGACAAAAGTGATGTTCAATGCTTTTACAAGAAATGAAGATTTATCGATTGATGGAGAAAAGCTGGAGATAACAGACACGTACGTTTATCTTGGACAGCAGATATCAAGTGAGGGTCACATTGATGAAGAAATTAATCGGCGTACAAAACTTGCTTGGAGAGCTTTTGGAAGAAACAGCATAATTTTCAAGAGCAATATGCCATTATGTCTTAAAAGAAAAGTGTTTGATCAACGCATCCTTCCCGTGCTTACGTATGGTGCAGAGACGTGGACCTTAACTAAAAGAGACATACAAAGGCTGCAGATAACTCAAAAACGCATGGAGAGGTGCATACTTGGTGTAACCAGGAGAGATAAGAAGAGGAACTCGTGGATCCGAAAAATGACAAGAGTGGAAGACATCATGATCAGAGTCAAATCCCTGAAATGGCATGGGCTGGACATACTGCCAGAAGGACAGATCATCGATGGACAGCCGAAATTTCAGATTGGATTCCAAGAGACAGGAAAAGACCCAGAAGAAGACCACATGGGAGATGGGTGGATGAAATTCGAAAGTATGCAGGGGTGACATGGAGGAGACTGGCACAAGACAGACCGTTGTGGAGGAAACTTGAGGAGACCTTCGTCCAGCAGTGAATTGATAATGGTTGACAATGATGATATAAGCACACCGGACAAAAAATTTCCAAACAGATATCACAGCAGAAAGCTACAGGTTGCACAGAGGGTGCCGTCATAGCATTGTTGGAAGATAAATAGCACTGACATGTTCCACAGGATCATTTCTGTCTCGTGCAGTGGTGAAGAGCAACGTGTGTGCTGAATTTAGTTTGCAATGTGGGTCGTAAGACAAACGTTACTGAGTGGCAAAAAGGAGCCATCGTGTTTGGCCGCGCCCACGGACACAAAGTGAATGAAGTCGCCCAATTTGTTGGTTTGTCGGAACGTACTGTCCAGCGGATCTATAAACAGTCGTGTAGTTCGCAATCAACTGAAAATCGGCGACGTAACTGTGGCCGGAAAACGATTCTCACCAACAGGGACTGCCGCCATGTTTCACGCTTAGTGAATGCAAATCGGCTTCAAACCAGGCAACAATTGCTCCAAACAGGCAGTGGAAGTCCACTCCAACGAATTTCCGAAAGGACATTGTGACGAAAACTGCATGCGATGGACATCTGGCGAAGGGTACCACGGAAGAAGTCTCTTTTAACAGCAAGTCACAAAGTCGCGCGTTATCTTTACTATGGAGGATTGGAAACGAGTAATTTGGTCTGATGAGTCTGGTTTTTGTTTGTACTCCAGTGACGGGAGGTGACGAGATTGGAAGCCCAATGAAGCCTTTAATCTTGATTGTATCGAAGGCGTTGTTCAAGCTGGAGGGGGTTCTGTGATGTTTTGGGGATGCTTTTCGTACCACGAAATGGGCCCTCTCGTTGCAGTGATGATGAATTTCAACGAGCCTGCGTACCTCCGCATTCTGAATGACGAAGTGTTGCTCTTTGTTCTACCTCTCCAGTAGAAGCATCACGTTGCCACTCTTGTCTTCCAAGACGGCAGTTGCTGTGTGCACAGGGATGAAAACTGTGTCTGAGCGGCACGACAAACAGTCAGCAACACGATCTCACCTCGACTGGTCAGCCAAATCCCCTGATTTAAATCCTATTGAAAATCTGTGGGATCATTTGGCACAGAAGGTGAAACGCCGGAACAGAAACCCACGAAATCTGGCGGAACTTCGGGATCAGCTGACGCACGAGTGGTTTCAAATCAATGTTCAATACATCCACAACGTCGTGGAGACTCTACCACACCGGATTCAGGCTGTTATCAAGGCAAAAGGCGCCGTCACCCGTTATTAGGCATGTTCTGCCAGTGGTGACTAATTTCTTGTCTGGTGAGCGAATAGATAGATAGATAGATAGATAGATAGATAGATAGATAGATAGATATACACGGTCAAGTTATATTATTGTGACCACCAGCTAACATCCAAATTAACCGCCGTGTGCATCGCGGACAGCAGCTAGACGGGGGCTGTGAGTGACTCAGTAAGGTGCTGGAAGGTGCTCACAGGTATGTGGAGCCATGCTGACTGAAGTGCATCAACACCTGATGGAAGGTGCGTGGTGGAGGATCCACAGAGCGAACACGATCGAGGTGGTTCCACAGATGCTCAATTGGGTTTAAGTCTGGGAAATTAGGGGGCCAGGGAAGTACTTTGAAGTCTTCATCGTTATCTTCCAACCACTCTCGGACATTTCTAGCTGTGTGACACGTCGTATTGTCGTGCTGGAAGATCCCATCCGCCCCAGGGAAGACAATCATCATGTATGGTTGTATGTGGTCTGCAAGGATGGATTCATAACGAATTCGGTCCATAGTGCCATCCACAGGTATGAGTGGACCCAGCGAATGCCACGAAAACATTCCTCAGACCATAACGCTGCCCCCACCAGTTTCTGTTTTTCCAGCAACGGTTGAAGAGTGTTTGTTCTCTGATGTTTCTCGCCTTGTACGTCAACGTCCATTCGTTCGATGAAGCAGAAAACGTGGCTCATCGGAGAAGGCAATCCCTTGCCAATCAGCGGAGGTCCAATTCCGATACTTCCGTGCAAATGTAAGCCTTTTCTGCCGATGCACCTTCGTTAGCATAGGTACAGTGACCAACCGTCTGCATCGGAGCCCCATACGCAGCAGGGTTTGCTGAACTATCGCTTTAGACACATTTCCGGTTGCAGCCCCCAGGTTCATTCGGCCAGTGAGCTTCTCCCCTGCAGCGTGTCGATCGGCCGTCACGTACCTTCGAAGCTGACGTTCACCTCTCACATCAATGGCACGTAGTGCTCCGTAGCTTCCACGTCGCTTATTCTCAATGGTATCATTTCTCCAATCACCACACACTTTAACCTCAGGAGCACGCGACAGTTCACAAACTGCGCTGTTTCCGAAATACTGCCGCCCTTGGCCTGAAAGCCGGTAATCATCCCTTTTTGCAAATCTGATAAATCGCTCCTTTTATTCATTACAGCAACAAGTGATATGCTTTCAGAATGTCTACAGCACACCTTATATACCCTCCAAGCCAGCTCACGATACGTGCCATCTGTCATTGGCTACGTGCTGTTGACGTGAAAAGTAGGAGGTGTTCACAATAATGTGACTCGACTGTGTATAAATACATATAGAAATTGGTTGTGTTTCTCCTACCACTGAGTAGTTATACGAGGCTGATGACACAGTGCGTTGTGCTGTTGAAAGATGGGGCACAATGGTCTAGTTAAACTTCCTGCAGGTATGGATGAAGACGGTCAGGTAAGCGACCGTCTTCATTCATACCTGCAGGAAGAGGTCTCTGTTGTAGAGTCCACCATTCAGTGGTTGTGAGGTGATGACAAACAGACTTAGGGTGTGCCAAGAAAAAGCTCTCCTGACGAGAACACCCCCTCCACCGGCTTGTTGTACCCCAACTGTGCAACCAGGGGGTGGCGCTTCATGTTATTTACGCCATATGCTAATCCGGCCATCAGCATGGTGCAGCAGAAACATACAACCTTCTTCCATCACTCTAGACGACCTTTTTTCATCACTCCGGACGACCTTCTTCCATCTGTTGAGCGTCTATTGTCGACGTACCTTGGCCCATGCGAGGCATTGTTTGCGATGATTAGGCATCATCACGGGTACCCTCGTTGGATTCCAGCTGTGGAACCCCAGGCGAAGCCAAGTACAGCGCATTGCGCATGCGAAAATGCACCATTGTTGTACAAGTGGGTGAGCTGACTGTTGTACGAGTAGCACCACTGTTGTACGAGTGGGTAAGCTGAGTGAATATTGCACGTCGTATCTGAGATACCAGTTGTGACACCCGACGCTCGCTTCTAGAACCAACCGCACGTGGCGGACCAATTTCAGCCGTTCTGCTGGATGTCTGTGCATGGTTAATCTAGTCCTAGTACACCTTAGATAGAGTAGTATGAAAGCAGCCCACAAATACGGCTGTTTCCGAAATACCAGCACCTGCCCTCCGGGCCTTAACTATCTGGCCGCTGTCAAATTGGCTTAAGTCGCCACGTTTTCCCATTACTAGGAAACGTTTACTGATCACATGCAAAGGATAGCTGTGCACAATTTATACAGTAAAACCTACGTTAGGGGACATCTCTGAAGAGTGTTCACTATAGTGCTCATTTTCTCTTGGCTGCACAAGTTCGCTTTTCTGTCTCCGACAATGAGGCGGCTTTGTAATGATACGCAACAAGGACACAAATGTAACTAGTTCTAACATCAAAAACTAAATAACCAAAACAAAACAGAAACAGTTATGAACGAGCTTACTCGCGTCAAATACTAGGAGGTGGCACGCGGAAATTATGCTGATACAGCCTATTACGGACGAAATTCCCGCGGTATTAAAAATTTTTTTCTTTACTTGTTCCGCAACTTCTCGCAGCACTCTGGTTGCCAAACGATGATCTAGACCCTAGAGGCAAATATTTTGAGAGGCTTCTCTGTATTCCAGAAACTATGTATGTAATTTCGTTCTCAAGGAAGAGGGATTAGTTTCAGTGATTGGTACATATGAACATAAAATGTGTGAGTACACAAGTCGAAATTAATTGTGAAGAACATACACTGTAAGATTCTCCAACCCGATTTCAAGAATAATTGTTGTGAATATGGATTTGCAAACTCGTTCACACGTGGAATTTCTTTGTTCGCGCCATTTCGGAGCAGATTGATCGAGATGAGATATCTTTTTGTTCAACGCGAACAGGCTCGACAGGCTGTTGGCGAAAAAATATGCCAGAAAGTTAAAACAATTAGATACAACACAAGATATGATATAAATAGGGAGGGGAAAATAGAACTCTCTTGAAATACACGTATATAAAAAAATGAATCACATCCTTTGAATTTGCTAGTTCGTGGTTGAGCTGCACGTTTCGTTATCGCTGGAGTCAAAATAACTCCCAACTAGCAGTATTTTTTTTTATTTACTCTTCCGGTCTCTTTTTCGTAGATTCACGCAATGGCATCGGTGATTTACTTATGTCATTCTTCAACATTTTGTACTCTTCTTCTTCGGTCCCGCTTTTTTTCTCCATCTTTAAATGCGTATTCTCCTTCGCTTCTTCTCGGCGGTAGCCACTTCTTACCGTGGCCGATAGCCACACCTCCTTTCCCTCTAAAAGACCAAAACTATCAGAATCCCCCCACCGAAAAAACTGTTTTCTTCAGCACAAGCATCGTAAAATTACTTCTACTGGACGAAAAACAATGATCGAGATGTTGAAAGCTGTTTCCCTCGCGCGCACGCGCAAGAATTTCTCTTTAGCACTATTTTCGAACGCGTAGAGGGATACATTTAGTTTGCTGTTCCGGTGGCGCACCGGTCTGAGCGATGGCGTCTGACTATTCGTCCGAGATGGGTCCGGGTTCGAATCCCTGTGAGGCATGGATGTTGTATTTGTCTTACGGCGCTGGCTCTCTCCCTTCCCTGGGGCCCTAAATTTAGGACGGGCGACTGCTTATAGCCCACAGAGTTGCTCACGGGGGTCGTTAAATCCCAATAAAAAAAAGATAATTTTTAGTAAAAATGTTCCCGCAACAGCACTTCCTTGTACGCAAGGAAGTAACTGGAAGCTTCTAAACAGCAGCTTAGCATCTCATAGTCACTTACCATATGACGAACAGGGATTTAGGGATTAAGCATTCTGCCCAACTACGCCCACAGTCTCCTCCGTCACTCTTTCTTTCCCTTTTTTGGTAATGTTCCTTAAAATTTCATGTTTCTTCGAAAAAAAACCCAGCATTTTTATTTTCCCTGGCCAAAGCACCAACAGAAGGCATGTGGCAGGGATACATTGGCTCAGCTGCTCCTGATGATTCACTTTTAAACATAATTTTTCTGTAGTTACTCCCATCGTTTGTGCCGCATCACTTCAATTTTTCTTGTTTTTAAAAAATGAACTGCACGAAAAAATAAAGAAAAGCATTTATGCTTATAATGAAATGCAAAAGTCATTTTCATAAACCAACGAATACAAAAGTTCAAAGAATTTACAACAATGTGTATTTTTCAGGGGGGGGGGAGGCTGAGCCCTCTCTAGCCCCGAGTCTGATAATTTTGTACAGATGATACTTTATTTATTTTATTTAACTACAATTTCATGCCACACCAGAACAAAACAGAATTTAGTCCATACACACCCAGGACTGCATCTACAATCATAACAAGCAACAAAAGTTCAAGAATACAGTAATACCGAGAGTAATATAAATGTGCAAACAAAATTAATGAACTCAGGCTTTTTATATCATAGAAATCAACGGTTTCACGCAGCATGCAATGTAACCAAAGTAACTAAAAAATTGCAGCACTTCAAAAGTGTAACTATTACAAAACTCCTAAAATATAACTATTTCCATACAATTCGATTTTTGCAAATAACATCATATTTTCATCAATATTTTCACATGATGAAATACATACTAACGAAAGTAACATTTTCAAAAATTTAAAAATTTACATACTAAAATAAATAATTAAGTCACATAAACTGACAAGAAGAAGGTGCGAACACTTCGTAGCCAATAGATCAAAGGTCTGACCACAGGGAGCATAACCGAAGTAAATAATAATTACAAAGCACCAAAGTAACACTATAATCTTTTAGTTTTAAATAAATTGAAACACTGCAACAGATTCTTTATATCAAATCGCTGCGATGTAATGTGATAAGAGAACCAGAGAAAAAGGCTAACAAACAGCCTGACGAGCCCCTAGTCCTCAAAAAAAAAAAAAAACAATCACCTGTACAAAGTTTAAGTACCTGGTTTCTTACGGGAACATAATATACAACAGCTGAAGCACAAAATGGGGGAGATGGGAAGGAATAATCGGTGCTTCAATAACCAAAATTTCACGCGAAATGCTATTCACAATATCCGATCTCGCTACAGAACTTTCAAATCAGATCCTTTGACAGAAGACTATAATTTAACAGTTACGAAACCTCAAGTATTTCCGCGAATCGCTCCTATCACAGGAAATTTTTCATCATATGGATACCGAACAAGTGAAAACAGAGTTTTTCGTTAATATACAAGGTCTGTCCGGAAAGTAATGAGACTCATTCAATAGCAGACGTTTAATTAAAGTTATACTTACAGAACATTAAAATTCCTTGAAATAACATCCTTGAACATCAAAATATCGCTGCCAGCGGTTCTGCCGCACGCCGCGTAGCTTGCCTGGAAGTCGGGAATAGGGATCGCTTTCAAAGCACTCGTCGCGGCAGTTTGCACGTTTGCGTCCCAAAATGGCTGGATTTAAGCCGGGGAAACAAAAAGAAGGCAACCGGGGCCAAGTTCGAGCTGCAGGGAGGTTGGGGCAGCGTTGCCACGTTGTCTTTCGTCAGAAACTCTCTCACTCTCAGCGACTAATGGCTGTGGCGCACTCCCGAGTCTCTTCGACCATTATCGTGGTGGCTCGGCGCATTATCGTGGTGGCTCGGCGCATTATCGCCCGGAGATCACCACCCAAGTGTTGGTGATCTCCGGGCGGACGCGCAACTCTGGTGGCTCGGCGCATTATCGTGGTGGCTCGGCGCATTATCGTGGTGGCTCGGCGCATTATCGCCCGGAGATCACCACCCAAGTGTTGGTGATCTCCGGGCGGACGCGCAACTCTGTTCTTCAGCCGTTGAAGCACTTCCACGTAAAATGCAGCGTTGACCGTTTGCCCGGGTGGTACGAACTCCTTATGGACAACACCTTTACAGTCAAAGAAGACAACGAGCATCGATTTCATCTTCTATTTGCACATTCGAGCCTTCTTTGGTCGAAGAGACTCGGGAGTGCGCCACTCTGAGCTCTGTCTTTTCTTCTCCGGATCGTATTCAAAGACCCATGTTTCTGTTAGATATTTCTAAACAATTAAAATCTATAATTCCTTTAAGTAATGCAGTAAGCCACTTACCAGCTGCAGGAAGATCTATCCTTAGTAATCACACATATAAATGCTTCAAAGACAACACACTAATATTTATTGTACATCTCCACAAAAAGGTAATAACTCACTATTCCAACACGCACACCCTCTACATATCACCGACATTGTTGTTGTTCATTCAAAGATCAACCACTTAGATTACTAACCGACGTGAGCAGCAGAAGGGGATCTTCCTTTTTTTTTTTCTCTCAGGCAACGCTCGCTAGAGTAAACAACTAAAAACGTTTCGAGCAGCGCCACCTGCAATTCTGTTAAATGTTCTCTGAGGCGTCTGGTTCGAAGAACTCTGACAGTCATATTTCTAATAATAATTTCTAACAGTTTCAGCACCTGTTATCACTTTCTCCAAAAAACCAGGTTCACTCCTCACACGGTCCACAAGTTCACGAGAAATCGACACACGGTTGTTCCTCTGTTCATCGGTTAAAACCTTAGGAACCAATTTGGCGCAAACTTTCCGCATCTTCAATTCTTCCGTGATGATTTCATGCACAATGGATTTTGCGAGTCCCACGTGCTCTGCTACCAATCTAACACTCAGACGTCGGTCGAGTCTAAAACCGCTTTCACCTTTTCCACATTGTCCGAAGTGTGAGACGTTGAAAAGCGCCCTGGGCGTGGCTCATCCTCGACGCTCTCTCTTCCCTCTGTGAACGTTTTGTGCCACCGAAACACTTGTGCTTTCGATAAAGCATCCTTCCCGTAGGATTTCTGTATTATAGCAAGCGTCTCGGTAGCGGATTCTTCAAGTTTAACACAAAAGTTTACTGCATATCGCTGTTCGACACTCTTCTGCATTTTGACCGTTACGCGACGCTCACACAGCTGTCCACTTCGCAAGCGATCCTCACTCTGTAAAAACTCAGAGCCAACTGACGAGACATCCATCGTTTACCTAACACGCCCCGCCACCCGTCACGCCCGGAGACTCCGCCCTCCGGCCCTTCTGATTAGTCCAGGAAAAGTGGTCTCATTACTTTCCGGACAAACCTTGTACGAAAGGAATTACGGAAATGTTTCTGAAAATTCAGGATTTATGAAAAATCCGTGAAATTCAGGTTTCTTTCCATCATTTCACGGAAAAGGTTGTATGAGAAATATGATTCGTTAATTCATGAAAGGAATCACGGAAAGTGGGTTGTGAATTTCAGAATTTTTTCTATAGTGTGGTATGGTTCTCCTACGCAGTAATACATTGTCCCTTTCTTGAGTTAACTGTTCGCATTACGATTCGCATTTTTCACTGAACAGCTGAATTGTACGATCTAACAGTGAGTCATAGGGGCGTTACGGACCATTTTCGTGAACTAAAAAGTGAGTTAAGCTGTCGTACGTTATGCGCAGCAATAAAGTATTCCACCTACGAGTTTATATTTCCTCCATAAGTATACGAAATTACGAGTAATTTTCCAGAGTCATTTGTATGATGTGAATAGATTTTCTAATTCCATTGGTTTATTATATAAAAGGGCCAACTTAAACAAGGTTAACAATTTCTTTCTTTATTGCTGTGCGATATGTTTCGGCGTTTTTCCACAGTGAGCTGCAATGAGGTTGTAGGTCTTCCTCTTCTGTGGCAATTCATTTGATTTGGCTTCCAAATCTTCCAAAAAGTTTAACGTTTAGATTTAGAATTTATATTACAATTAGATCGACTTCGAAACATTTATAAAGCTTATTCTTTCTTTTGCCGAGTTCAACTAAAAACTTTGTTGTAAATACACCTGACATGAATAATAATGAAACGCACATAGCGTATTAAATCCGTTTATTTTTGTGGTGTAGTCAGCACAAAGATTCGTGCCTTGAAAAAGCCTCCCAGTGGAGTGCGAAAGCTTGGCGAATACTACTGAATTACCAATGGTTTGGCATGCGTTATTAAAAGATGGAAACACATCACGGCGCACCGTATTATTGCGTACAAATTTAGGTAATATGCTCGTGATGTCACCCACGTTTTTTTAAAAAATCATCTTCGTTCTTTATATGTTCCATATCTCTGCATTTTCATGTCTACCATTGCCTTGAAAAAGCCTCCCAGTGGAGTGCAAAAGCTTGGCGAATCTTTGTGCTGACTACACCACAAAAATAAACGGATTTAATAAATCAACTAAAAAGTAAACAGAGATGTTCTAACAATGTCACTGAATGCGGTTCCGAATTATTTAGAGTTCAAAAGTAGGAACTGTACACCAATGAATTTTCACAATGCCACACACTATTTATTGAATACGTCGGAATCTATAATTTCGAAATAAATTATTTTTGCGTTACAACAATGTAAATCAACATATAAGATTATATTTGAGCCACAATTTGTCCGAGTCAAAAATAATGGAATAATATGATGGGTAGTATATATAGTAACAGACCACAATCTCTGTTTTGATGACTTGAACGTGCGGTAATCTGGGAGAAGTTTTCCACTATCCAAGAATTCTAAGTAGTGGATGGAAAATTCAAGGTAATATCTGAATATCAATATTAGTTCTCAACAATTTAATAGATATTTAACACATTGCGTAGTACTCGGTGAAACTTTGCAACGAAGCGAAACAGAACATTTTCTTCCTTCCGTACTCTTCCTTCGATGCGAAGTTTTATCGATTCCTTCTGCACTTCTAAGTGCCAAAAGCTACTATAACATGAAAGGTTATTGCTAATAGATTTATTGAATATTTTCTTCTAAAGGGTTTACTCTTAATTTAAAAAAAAGCAATTATTTTCTTTAAAAAGAAATTTACTTTTTCGTGAATTTGGAGCTCATGTAAACGGTTTACATTTTGCTGCTAGTGCTCATTATTATGTAAAATGTGTCAGATTGGGAACGTCATACACTTTACGGGTAGGGAAAAAAGGGCACTGAGAATATTAAGCTTATAAATATTTTAGGTAGAAGAATTCTAGTTGCTCTTACACGTTAAAGCTGTGATTTTTACTTTCAACTTTCAGAATTCCAAGAAAACGCTATAATGAAGTCTGCAAATTCAGAAATGAAACATTTGAATCTATAAATATGCTTTGTGTAACAATATTGAGGTGGATATTAGTATATTAACCTCTTTACAAGATCGCGTAGAATATTTCACATCACTGAACAACTACAGACCAATGTTGGCAGGACACTAAGAGGAGGAAACAACTGCCCTAAATCATAAATTCAGCTTGCGAAACAATCAAATACAGTAAATGCCCCAATACGCTTTGGAAACATTTCACATCCTGTCAATAGTTCGCGTTACACAGAGCCTGTCTTTGGAGCTCACAAAACGCACTACATCTGGAAGAGCTTTTCACGATCTATAAGGTAATACCTTTTTCACAGTTTCCGTTCATTTAGCCGAACATAATAAATATTCACATTCAACACGGAAATTATGATACCTGCTTTTCTCAGCACTGAATGACACTTTCGCGATGTCAAAGTTAATGGTACCTACATATTGCAAACCTTTGCACGAACAAAGGATCAGAATTCTTTTTCTATATTTAGTAGGAAAAGTTAGCATTCCTGAGTGGTTAAACGCGTAGAAAAATCAAGTGATTACAATGCGATATTGAAAAAAACTTCGCATTCACTGAGAATACCGAATGAAAATAAATTTAATGGAAAAAACAGTAGAAAAGGATATAATAACGTTTAATTTTCTAAACCATTCTCACTGACATGTGAGCTAAAGCGGTAAGTTAATTCTCATCCCTTTCGCTCAGTTAAAAAGACATGAATTTGTAAACTATCGACGGAGTATGTATATCGTAGATGGTAGAGCAAAAGTTCCTTCTAATTCATTTCTCTCTTTTAATATGGTAGGAGTTTTTAAACTTTCTTTCAATTTGGTAGGAGTTTTTAAACCGTCTTTCAATATGGTAGGAGTTTTTAATTTATCGAGTGAGCATGTACATCCCATGCGGATGGCAGCAAGTCCCTACTAGATATAGGGCGTTGACATGTAAAAGAAAATTATTCTCATCAAGAATCTCACTTTTCGGCGACGAATGAACTAAAGGAACAAGTTACTACTTATTCCTTTAGCTCACTCAATATGATAGGGCAGAAGTTACTTCTGATTTACATCTCTCCTTTAATATGATATGATTTTTTTAAACTATCGAGTATGTACAACCAACACAAATTGCACTAGAACAATTCAATGAAATATAGGGTTTGAACATGCAAATGAAAATTATTTTCAATGGAATTTCACTCTTCTTGTGGACGAAGAATTTAATGTATGTCGTGATTTGTCTTTTTCTTCGCATTTCTGCATTTCTTCTTGAGTATTTTTTTCCTTGTGTACGCGCGTGTTTTCTGACTGCTTTTTTTTTTATTTTTCTAAGAATATAGGCTTTGTGATATGACAGAAATCTCTAACGAAAATATGATTTTGTCATGAGGATAATACCATATTTTCGTCCCTTTCCTTTACATCTTTTGAGCTTTCTTCACTCGCTTGCCCAATTGCATCATTTTTAAAAATTGATGCGGCGTTTAAGATCATTTCCCAGTTTTGAGAACTCCATAAGTTTAACTGTTTTGTAATTTTATTATTTACCCGTGTTTTATTTTATAGAGAATATTGTAGGAGATAATGTAACCCAATGAAAAATGAAGTCTGGAAAGGGATAGTTATCTGTAAATTAGGATTTTCGGAAGGTCAGCCAGGGAGTGAATCAGAATAGCTGAACAAGCTCAACTTCCATAATACAGTAGTATTGCACTCTGGTGTCTTTTTCCTGTAGATCTGCGAGATGCAGCCAAACACAGTGCTTTATGTCACCAGAGAACCCTGTCTTAAGAGGGGCAACCACAGCATGCATCTTACCTCCTAAGTGCTGATGAAAATAGAGTAGATGCAATTAATATTTTTTTATTTCTTCTACAACCGTTCAGAAACTTATAAAACGTTTGTACCTTCTGGTTTATCACCGAGAATTTAAGGAAATTTAAGAAATGGATACGTTTTTCTTGATTTTGTATGTACAAATGCTCAGAAAACTGCGAGGAGTGAGCAGTACATACACTACACGTGCGCTGTATTTCAGAAACACTATGCCATTCGTACAGGGCCGTAGGGTCTCAAAACCAGGTGTGTGTGTGGTTGGAGATTTATCTGGGGGAGAGACTCCGTGTAAAACGAGTAAGTTAAGTTTGGTAAGTATCAGGAGGCTCCAAAAATATCTCCCTAAGCTAAGCTGGCCACGAATGGTGCTGAAATCCTTCCTCACGCTTCTCAAACCAGCAACATACGATAAGATAGCGATGAACGTCAGCGTTTCGTACTGGAATTCTATAACTTCTGCTGATTGAAAATCTTGCATTAACTGGAATCAGATGTAACCATATCACCAGATTCACGTGATGGAAGCAAAATCAGATTAGCACACTTCCTCCAGCACCTTGAAAACGTAAGTTACGTACGTACATTGGTGTGCAAAACCTAAGGACGAAGTGGGAAAAGTAAAATAACGCTGTAAATAGCAGCAGCAGCACCCAAACACAAATTAACTCAGGACCGTGTCTGGGAACAGGAGCAACAGCACATGCGTAAAAATAGAGCATGACGCGTCGTTTTCATGAGGTGAAAACAAAATGCGCTCACGCAGTCCAATAGCATCCGTTGAACGGAAGTCACCGGACGGTGTGCTCTGTTACAGACGTTCGATTGGGTTTGTTGTGTGCTAGAGAAGACCATATGGCCAGTCGAGAACAACTTGATGATTTTACTCGTGGTCGAATATTTGGGAGGATCGAGGAGGGCAGAACTGTGATGAGTGTGGCGCAAGAGTTCGGTATCTCCCATAGCATCGTATCGCGTGCGTGGTCGTCCTTCAGGATTACAGATCCAGCTGTGCGAAAGACAGGTAGTGGTGAACCACTAAAAACTACTCTGAGTGAAAGCCTTTAGATATCTGTTCCTACACGCCAAGAGGAATCGACACCAGCAGCAAGTAACCTTTCAAAACAATGAATTGAAAACCACAATACTGTGCGTGAACAGGACGCACAATATCTTGGTTTTCAGTGGCCAGGCGACTACAAAAAAGGTGGATTGTTTGGCCGACGACCAATACGCTGTGTTCCATTAACAATTGCTCACCGGAGACACTGTTTACGAAGAACTGGACAGCAGAACAGTGGGGTAGATTTAATCTCTCTAGCGACTCTGGATGCCACCTAATCTGATGTGAGGTGGCATTCGGTATCGCCACGGAAACATCAATGAAAGGGATAGAAATGGCGACCGCGGTGTTGTCGTATGGGAAGGTATTCTGATTGGTGGATGTACGGAGTTCCAGATACTGAAATGAGGTATTGTTGCATGTGCGCGCTACTATAATGAGGTATTCTTCCCCATGTAAGTCTGCTCCGAGGTACCATTGGCCCGCAGCTCGTGTTAATGGACGATAACGCCACACTCCATCGTACGGTGGCTGTTGACAAGCTTTTGAGAAATGAAGACATTCAGTGGATGGATTGCCCAGCATCCTCTCCCGACCTAAATACTACAGAATAACGCTCTGGAGAGATGCATTGCGGCACGTCAATACACACCAGAAACTGTCCAACAGCTGAAGATGGCGCTGACGGAAGAATGGGTGATATTACCGCAAGAACTCATCAACAACCTACTGCAAAGTATGGACAGAAGGTACAAATCATGAATCGACGTTACGGGTGATCATATCCCCAACTGAGGAACTTCTCTTCCCTTCGTACCGTCTTTGGCAGTGATGCATCTGTATCGTAGCACCCAGTGCCATGTAGCCAATTCTGAATAAAGTTCCACTATATCCTTTAGTATCTGCAGTTCTGTCGGTATTGTTCCGTCATCATTTCGATAAGTAATGAAGTCTCTAAGTTTGAATTTCACATATTTAGGCCGCTCCTGTGCGACGCTACAGGTCAACACATACCTCGTCCTTAAGTTTTGTACACCCGTGTATGATAGATCCGTGTTTTCGTGTAGTTGCTATCCTGCTCAACGTAGCCTTTATCGAGTAAACTTCGTTCACTAAAACATTTTCTGAAATTCAAGAGCCGTTGTCTGTGATTCTTTTCGTGAATTAACGAAGCAGCGTATTGAAAGAAAAATTCTGTCCTGTCGTTTAACGTATGCACATGACGGAAACTTCCCGGTAATAAGAGCGATTCGCGGATATGCTTGAGATACTTGCAATTTGGTTAAGTATCAAATTTCAATCGTCTGCTGGTGGGCTTGATTTTGAGGTTCTGTGGAGAGACAGGATACTGTGGATAGCATACCGCATGATATTAAGGTTATTGTGGCAACAGAAACGCCCTTTCCCGAAGTCAGTGCAACTGCAATGTTACCGTGAGAACCCGGGTACTTGAGGTGTTGAACGGGTGATAGTACAGTGTCTATGTATGAGTCTGTGAACCTCTTAACACAAAAGCTACACTAGTGTTTGTGAAAATAGCAACACCATGAAGGATTCCTGGTAAATTGTACTTTGAAAGACTGGTTGAAACTTACAGGACACGTACAACAGGTTGAGAAATACAGATGATTCAAATGTCAGTGAAAAATGCGCATGCGGTTTCGGAGCAGTGCCCTCTCAACTGTCCGGTCTTGAGTATAAAGAGATGACTCAAACGAGATCTTGCAATCAGAGAGATAGAAAGAGAGAGAGAGAGAGAGAGAGAGAGAGAGAGAGAGAGCTACTGCTGAATCGAAAGGGTGTTTCTTGTGCCTCACTAGGCCCCGTTGCCGAAGAAGGTCGCATTATGAACACCTGGTGGACTTTGAGCGAGGTAGGATTGTTGGGATGAGAGAAGATGGATATGCGGTTTTATTTCCGTTTAATTTTTGAAAAGAGAAAAACATATTCCGAAGTAAAATGAGCGATGTGAAATTCTGTAGTCGATACTTGTGCCCACAGAGTGAATAATGATTTGCCATTCAAAAATATTGTCGTCTCTTTCTTAAAGCAACGAAGATTTCCACCGACCGACGTCAGGTACACCGACACCATATCGTAAAAAGATACTTCCTCTGCGTTCTTTTACAGTACAATTGTCCAGGGCAAGGTGCAAGCAAACGCCATTCGCCAGCTTCTCAGCTGATTCCGTGCGAAGTTCACTGTACATATGACTAAGAGTTAATTTTCCCATCGCATCTTTTACATTGAGCATTCAGATGTTTTCGATTGATGTGCTAACATCCCGTTCCCATGACATGTCATGTCGAAATTCACTCCTTATTTGTTAATATGGATGGATTTAATATTAAGGAGGTTGAGAAAGGCGTCGAGGCCAACAAATACGTGTTTGTTGAAAACCACAAGGGAAGAGTGAATGCTGGAAATTGTTTCGTCTCATTAAGGAACCGGTGAATAATTCTGTGTTGTTTGGTCTTGCTTGTTGTTCAAAATGTGGAAAGTTTATAATTACAAAGAAAGATGTCGATGGTGTAATAAAAGATTATGGATCCAAAAATCAAACGGTCCATATGAAAGTATGCGCACCTCCATCAAAGCGTGGAAAGAGTGAACAATCTAAATACATTTAAAAAAATACATCTGTGGCATCGTAAATAATGATTCCCATTTGTAATATACTCCAGGTCACGGTCATAGCCAAACATTACTTCTGGATTACGCAAAATAGTGGCACAAAAATTTAGCAAATAACCAAATTTTATTATTAAAAAAGGATGTCAGTTATTAAACATCCAGCAGTTATTGGGTTGAATATATATATTACGTTTAAATGTATATCATCATCATCATCATTGTCAACCATTATCAATCCACTGCTGAACGAAAGTCTCTCCAAGTTTCCTCCACAACGGTCTGTCTTGTGCCAGTCTCCTCCATGTCACTCCCCCATACTCTCAAATTTCATCCACTCATCTCCCATGTGGTCTTCTTCTCGGTCTTTTCCTGTCCCTTGGAATCCAATCTAAAATTTCGGCTGTCCATCGATGGTCTGTCCTTCTGGCAGTATGTCCAGCCCATTGCCATTTCAGGGATTTAACTCTGATCATGATGTCTTCCACTCTTGTCATTTTTCTGATCCACGAGTTCCTCTTCTTATCTCTCCTGGTTACACCAAGCATGAACCTCTCCATGCTTTTTTGAGTTGTCTGCAGCCTTTGTATGTCTCTTTTAGTTAAGGTCCACGTCTCTGCGCCATACGTAAGCACTGGAAGGATGCATTGATCAAACACTTTTCTTTTAAGACATAATGGCATATTGCTCTTGAAAATTATGCTATTTCTTCCAAAAGCTCTCCAGGCAAGTTTTGTACGCCGATTAATTTCTTCATCAATGTGACCCTCACTTGATATCTGCTGTATAAGATAAACGTACGTGTCTGTTATCTCCAGCTTTTCTCCATCAATCGATAAATCTACATTTCTTGTAAAAGCATTGAACATCACTTTTGTCTTCTGAAAGTTCACTTTTAATCCCACTTCTTTACTCTTGTCAACAAGTTCCTGGATCATACTCTGCAGCTCTGATGGGGTAGTTGCAAAAATGACTACGTCATCAGCAAAACGAAGGTGGGTTAGATAATCTCCATTAATCTTTATCCCTTTGTTTTCCCAGTTCAGTGATTGAAAGACATTTTCCAATGTGGCATTAAATAGCTTCGGAGGTATGGTGTCATCTTGTCTCACTCCCTTTCCAATTTTTATGTGTGTTGTATTTCAAACAGCCGAATCTTTGCACTTGCATTTTCATAGATGTTATGAATAATATTAATGTATGCATCTTCAATACCGCAGGAATTCAGAGCCATTGTAACTGCTGATGGTTTCACCGAATCAAAGGCTTTTTCATAATAGATAAAAGCCATGCACAATGGAAGTTCATATTCCCTCGCTCTTTCAATTAGTTCTCTCAATACGTGGATATGATCTATTGTGCTGTAGCCACTCCTGAATCCAGTTTGTTCTCTCCGTTCAGCCGTGTCCAGTGTTACCTTCAAGCGGTGTGAAAGAACTTTAGTGAAGATTTTATAAACCACTGATAGGAGGCTGATAAATCTGTAGTTCCTGAGATCCTCAATGTCACCTTTTCTATGTAGCAGGATCATTGTAGCATTGTTCCAATCCTCAGGAATCTTCCCTTCATTAAGGCATCGAGTGAAAATTTTGGTGAGTACTGTTTTGACTTCTCCACTTGCTTCTTGTATGATGTCTACAGTAATTCCATCTTCTCCTGGAGCTTTTCCCCGCTTCATGTTCTTGATTTCATGTGCAACTTCTGCTGGGAGGACTGGAAGAACTCTGGCAATGGTACCTTTCATGGTGTCTGGAGTACATGTATCACCCCTTTCATATAATTTGGAGTAGAAATCTTTCACTCTTGTCAAAATTTCGCCTCTATTTCTTGTTACAGAATCATCTTCTTTTCTCAGTGCCATAATCTAATTTCTTCTCTTACTGAGATGTCCCTTTGCTATCTTTAGGCTTTGGTTGTTTTCAATTGCTTTCCTCACTAGTTCACAGTTGAATTTCCTTACGTCTTCAGTGATACTTTTTCGTAATGTCTTGCATAACTTGTAACGTTCCAGGAGATGTGACGTACCTGCCAGAAGGACGCACACGACATAAAGGCAGATAGGAATCAGAATAAAAACGTCCGCGTAGCTCAACTGGTAGAGCAACTTATTCCGGAATGAGGGGACCCGGGTTCGAATCCTGGCGCGGATAAAAATGACGGAGAAATTTACTTCGTTATAATGGCGCCCGAACTATCCGGATGACCCGACCGTTCAAAATCTCGCATTGGTGTGATGTTATTTCCACACCGCGAGATAGGAAAAATAAGAGAATCCCTTCTCCAGCACTGCGGAAAAAAAAAAAAAAAAAAAAATTAAGGAGAAGATGATGTAACGTACCAGGAGATGTGACGTACCTGCCAGCAGGACGCACACGACATAAAGGCAGATAGTAGTCAGAACAAATGTCCGCTTAGCTCAATTGGTAGAGTGACTTATTCCGGAATCAGCGGATCCGGGTTCGAACCCCAGCGCGGATAAAAATGACGGAGAAATTTACTTCGTTATAAACTCTATATATTCCACTTTGGAAGTCACATCTTCTTTAGTTGTCCTAAACTCTCTTCTTTTTTGCATCAACATTTTGGTTTTTCCTGATAATTTGTTCACATGCAACTTGTTCTTAGACCCAGCTAATTTTGTTGCTGTTTCCATAAGAGCTTTGGTTAATTTTCTGTTAACTTCAGAAATATCCACTTCTTCCGATGTTAGGCCTTCTAAAGCAGAAAACATGTTCTTCAGTTCCAACTTGAAGGTATTATTGTGTATTTTAAGGTTGGTTATGTCAATACATTTTGTTTGTCTTATGAGCTTGCCACGTTCGAGTTTAGTGTTGCGGTGCATCTTACATCTCACCAATCTATGGTCACTACCTGTGTTGAACTTGTTTAGATCACTGCAGTCTTCTAAGACGAATTTTTTGTTACACATAATAAAATCAATTTCACTTGTCGTTCCCATTTGGATGTCTCCATCTCCATTTCCTGTGTGGCTTTTTCTTGAAAAAGGAGTTCAAGATGAAAAATCCTTCTGCCTCTGCAAACTCAACGAGAGTATTTCCACACTGGTTTCTGTTGCCGTGACCGAATTTACCTACTGAAGTTTCATTCTGTTGCCGTGACCGAATTTACCTACTGAAGTTTCATTCTGTTGCCGTGACCGAATTTACCTACTGAAGTTTCATTCTGTTGCCATTGCCCTATTTTTGCATTGAAATCTCCCATAATTATCTTCAAATGTTGCTTACCTTTATTAGTTAGATGACGAATTTCCTCATAAAATTCTTCAATTTCTTCTTCAGGATGACTTGTGGTGGGTGCATAAGTTTGAATAATCTGAGCCTTGTATCTTCTCGAGAGTTGGATAACGGGTCGTGCTACTCTGTCAGAGGAACTTTCAACTTCTACAACTTTATCCTTCAGTTTCTTGTTTATTATAAATCCAACACCACTAGTTCTGCCAGTATCTGTCCCACGATAGTAGAAGAGATGTCCACTTTTCAGTTCAATGAGATCTTCTCCTTTTCTCCTTACCTCACTTAGCCCGACGATGTCCCACTTGATCCTTTGTAGTTCCTCTTCCAATTCAAGAAGCCTTGAATCAGAAGACAGGGAGCGTCCCATTATACGTAGCTATGGTCAGCATCAGATGGCAGCCTAGTCCGGTCCTCCGAGGATTCTTAGCACCCTTAGCCTTCATGTCGCACTGGCCGCTGCCTTGGCCAGGTACATTCCAGCTGCCGGAGACTGAGGGCCAAGATTTAAGTTGTGGAGTCATTTTGGAGGGGTTTGGCCATAACTCACTACGCTGGCCAAGCGGGTTGGTGAGTGTGGGATAGCATTTCCTCTAATCACGATGGTATAGTTATACCGCTATTGGCGGTCGTCAGAGCCCCTTTAGTGGGAACAGGATGCACCACGAGAATATATATATATATATATACATATATAAATTGAATTTCGAATTTATAGTTCAAAGCAGATTTGTCTGGGTCGGCTCCGGGTCCGAAATTTTTGACCCGTTTCCAACTCTGCTACAAATGCAATCAGTTAACTCCTGTAACATGAGGAATCTGTGATGTAAATTTCATTTGAATAACGCGATTATTTTTTTTTTCTGATATTGTAATTTTCATAAGCAGTAATAATGTATTATTACTATCAAGAGTAAATTTTATTTTTAGTGGTTTTATGAAATAATATTGTGATGTAGTACATTTCACTTTTTCTTAAATATGATTGAAAGTCATTGTCAGTATTGAAAAATATCTAGTAGTAAAACATTCTGTCGCTTTGAAAAAGCAAGATGAAAAAAAGTAATTTGCGCTAAGTTTTCTTATAGAAAATATAATTATTGTAAACCTATTCAGAAAGATAATAAACTCCAACAGAAAATAAGTGGACTAATTACTTGGCATTCAGAGCGAGAAGCATTTCATCTTCGCTCGACTCCAGGACTCTTCGTTTTTAACTTAAACGTGAGCAGGTGTGAAGTTCAATGCTGGCATAATCAGTAGCACACCTTACTCGCGTGCAAATTACCGCGGGCCCGATTCCAGTCGCAGGCAAGGAGGGGAAGGACTACTTCACTTCAGAGGCTGTGCCGAAAATTTTTAGCTACTGCTGGACGCGTTGTTTGCCGACAATGAAACATCTGTAGTAAGGAAGTACGTGTTCATATTGGCCAATAGCGGAAGCCGCGGCCACTTGCTCAAACCAGATTTTGCTCACATGACAGGAGAATGGAACATGGTTGGCCTCATTTGGCGCGTTAAAAAATGGAGCTGTCAAGACGTGATTTTCGTGCAATGATTTTATTTAAAAAAAGTTCAGGTGCATAGCAGAGTTTTTAATCACTATCAAATATGTTTCCAGAGTCTGCTCCTTCTTTTGCCACAGCTTGAAACTGGAATGTAAGAGTTCTTTGGAAGATGACCTTTGCTGTTGTCAGCCCCATACCGCCGTAACGACTGAAAACATCGATGCTGTAAGAAAACTTATCAAAGAAGATCCTCATGTGACATATCATGATATAGAGAATGCCCTTGGGCATTGGATCAACTGCTGCACAAACAATCACTCATGATTATTTGCATGTTAGGAAGCGAAGTGCCCGTTGGGTGCCTCATTCACTCACGGACAAGCAGAAGACAAGCCGAGTTGAATGGAGCCAATTCATGCTGTCTAAATTCCGAGGAGGACGTACTGAAGACACCTACAACATCGTAACTGGTGATGAATCATGGATTTGTCACTATGGTCCGGAAACAAAGGAACAATCATGAGTCTGGTGCTTCGAAGGTGACGCACGTCGAACCAAAATCCGACGAATCCGCAGTGCAGGGAAGAATATGTTAGCGTAAAACAGGACATGTGACAGCTATTGTTCTTGAAAATCATCGAACTGTTACTGCTAATTGGTATACCACTCAATGGCAGCCAAAGGTCATCGCAGAATGGAACAAAAAGCATCCAAGATCGAAAAATGAGCACCTACTTTTGGACCACGACAATGCATGGGCTCACACTGCAGTCAAGACAGTTGATTTTTTGGCAACAGATGACGTGCGAGTTTTGCCTCATCCAGCCTAACAGAAGACTCAGCTATTCAAACGTCATTGAACATCATCCCAAATCCATCAGATTCACACATGCTGCATTTCTTGTACCTATGCTGCAATCGTCGAACTCACAGGACTCTAATCACTTGGTAACATGTAGCCGGTCGTAGCACTTGCACATCTGTGGTACTGGCAGTGATGTCCTGTTCTCTTAAGTGTTCGTAAAAAGTTGTTCGTATGAAATTTGCAGATGCATTTCAAAGATTATTTTTAGTGATAATGGTTATGAAATCAAAGCAAATAAACCAATTGACACTATCTTGCTTTTTGTTTTGAACTAACATCTGTAAGGGCAGAAAAATCGGAGAATGAAGAACACAGCTACGATGTTTGTCTTTAATTTCTACGATGCTTATTATCATACGCTTTTGGTTAGAAATTTGTGATATAACGCTAATTCAACCTTGATTTTCTGTGTTTTTATGTAAATTTGGTTTCTTCTCGTAAAACGTTTTTCCGAATTTAACGACAAATTATTCCTTCCGAAGAGTTTTACAAAGTTGGCAACCAGACATGGGGTCAAAAGGTAAATAAAACGATGAATAAGAATAGTTGTGCTGAGTGCGATATATGTTAGGTGAAGAGAGATGAGAAATGTACGAATGAGATAAGAGCTGATTTTATAAAGAGTTAGACACTGGTGTGCAAAAATTAAGGACGAAGAGGAGAAATTACCATAACAGCGGATCGAGCAGGCAGAACGGACCGAAACACTACTCAGGAGATAGACTAGCGTCCGGTACGGTAGGGCATGCGCATATATGTAGCATGACGTAGGGCGGGGGGAGGGAGGCTTGTCGGAAGGGTATAAAGCAAACGGGCGGTGTACGCTCAGCAATTCGGTGAAAGCTATTGTACGGTGTACATCGGTTTGAACAACGTCGAGTTGCTGCCACCGTGTGATATGGCCAACATGCAATCCAGTAGACGACATCTGGATGACTTTAACCCGAGGTCGCGTCATTGGGAAGTTGGAAGAAGGTTGAAGTGTGACTAGTGTGATCCGAGGAGTTTGGGATCGCTCACAACATCGTTTCACGAGCTTCGGGAGCATTTCAAACGACAGGAACAGTTGTCCGAGAGTTTGGCAGTGGTCGTCCACGAGCAACCACGGCGGCGAACGACCGGTATATTGTCCTACAGGCGAGAAGAGACAGACGGCAGACAGCGGGAGAAATCGCAAGGCACATGCAACAGACAACTGGACGTCCGTTATCGCGTTTTACCGTGACCAGGAGGCTTCACAAGGGTGGTCTATTTGCACGACGACCAGTACGGTGTGTGCCATTAACGCCTGCTCATCGGAGACGGCGGTTTCTGTGGTGCCAGGAACACAAGAACTGGACACATCAGCAATGGGGTCGAGTTCTCTTTACGGATGAGAGCCGATTTAGTCTGACGAGAGATTCTGGACGTATACACATCTGAAGAAAGCAGGGAACACGCAATCACACCTCCAACATCATCGAAAGGGACCGGTTTGTAGGTGGCGGAGTTCTCGTTTGGGGCGGTATCATGCTTGGTAGCCGTACTGACCTCCACATCTTCCAAGGAGGTTCAGTCACTGGTGTCCGCTATTGTACCGAAGTTCTCCTGCCTCACGTGCGTCTGTTTAGAGGTGCTGTGGGTCCTGAGTTCCTCTTCATGGACGACAACGCTAGACCTCATCGTACAGTGGCTGTCGCAGAGCTGTTGGAGAATGAAGATATTCAACGCATGGACTGGCCCGCAAGGTCCCCGGACCTAAATCCAATCGAACACGAGTGGGAACTTCTCGGGAGACGTTTGGCAGCACGTCACCAGCCGCACGCAACGATCCCGCAGCTGCAATTGGCGTTACAAGAGGAATGGTCAGCGATACCTCAACAGCTCCTTGACAACCTCGTCCTCAGCATGGGCAGACGTTGTAAATCCTGCAACGCAGTCAGGGGTGATCATATCCCCTACTAAAGATTGGATATTTCTTGGCAGCCACCTGTCACATGGACGTTTCTGTCTTGTGTCCTGTTGTGCTCGAAGCTACCTTTTCAATAAAGTGCCTTTGTATCCTTTGGAGTCCTTGTTTGGACGGTTTTGCTCACTTGTCCCATATTCTTACATCTTGGGGATCTTATGGTATGATTTGAGTCGATGTGGAGCACTTCTGCACGACGTTACATTCGAAAAACCGTCTTGTCCTTAATTTTTGCACGCCAGTGTATATATATGCGTTGATTATATTACACTACGTTTGTTATATAGCGAGAAAGTTGTGTCTTGTTAAAATATAACAAGTACAAGTTTAAATTGCTGAAGTTACAAAGGCCGTTTCATAAAAATTGAGAATATTTTTTTGAGTTGGCAACAGTGCAAAGGGGAAGAATAACCACACAGTCGACTAACTCAATGAAAGAAGTATCTATGGCAACAGTTATTAGCCATGGCAGACGATTATAGTTTTGTTATTTCGCAGTTGTTTAAGGTATGTCTGCATTTCGCCATACAGCTATGGAGATGAGTGATTCAGAGTTAAGAAGTGAAATGCGTTGTGCGATAAAATTTTGCAATCGTTTGGATAAAACGGCTCCAGAAACAGTTGATTTAATAAAGAAAGCTCACAAAGATAAATGTTTGGGTGAGTCAACGATTTTTAGATGGCACCATGATTTCAAAAAATGGAGTTTGTCGGCAAAGTTCGCACCTAGGCCTGGTCAGCCTGAATGTGTAGTTACGGAGAGTATTGTTAACACTGTTTGGGCAATCCTGCAAGAAGATCGACGAATGACGTTCAAAGGCATAGTGGAATGAACTATTATTTCAAAAACGTCGGCATTTTGCATTCTACGTGACAAATTATTGTTGCATCATGTGTGCTCCAGATCGATACCGCATCACCTGACGAGAGAAAAATTGTTAGCCAGAGTTCAGGTGTGTCATGAGTGAAACAAATGATTGCAAAAGATCTAAACTTTCTAAACACAGTAATAACTGCCGATGAAACATGGGTCCTCCATGTCGATCCCTTCACGAAGCGCACAACGAGTGTCTGGAAACACACGGGCTCGCTTCCTCCGAAAAAAGTCCGCCAAACCAAATCAGCTGGGATGGTGATGATGATAATTTCCTTTGATAATAAAAGCAGGGTTAGATTGGGTACCCGCTCGATTGCGCGGGTTACCGCTGCTCAATCATTTTTTTTTTTTTTTTTCAAAATTTCATTATTCGATTTGGTAAGCAATAAGCTTTCTCATAAAGTGTGTGTGTGTGTGTGTGGTTTCAGACCGTTGGTGAAAGTTTTTTAGTCTGATATCTCTTGAAATCATATTATGCCAACCAAGGATTTTCGTTACTGTGAATGTGATATATTCTTCCACCCCAACATTCCATCGCTGGGTTGCTAATGCTCAGTATGGAGTTTCACCTCTGAATCTTTCATTCTCATACACTCCGTTACGTATGCAATGGAATGTTGTTATGACTAACCGTCTACCTCACATTTCCCCTTTTCTATAATCCATCTAATGGTGCGGTGTCTCCTATCGGCGCCTGTTAAGCAAAACTATATGTAAAGACCTGGCGCGAGCAATTTCTTGATTCATACGTAGGTTAAAGATCAAAGTCCCACGCACAGAAGATTCAGTTTTCAATCCGCAGACTGAGAGGGGGCTGGTGTCTACAGCATATAGAACTTACACAGTCATCTCATTGTATTCAGTTGCTTGTTTTGCATGGCAGGAAATTTCTACAATCCCTAACTCTGAGTTAGCTTTGGATTTAATCTTTTTTTATTTAGAAATGTGTTATGTTTCACAATGAATGTGCAATCAAAATTGATTTCATAAGTTAAAGTATTTCATTGTGCTAATTAAAAAATTGAAAACCGCAAAAGAAAAGGTGGTACAGAGATCCGATAAAAACTGTGTTTCGCACGAAAGGAACATGTAAGTCATAAAAGCTGTCTACGTACGTACGATAAAAAACATTATCCCTGCTGATACTATAGACTAATTTAAAAAAAAAAAAACTTTATTCACAAGTAAAAGCAAGTTAAAAGCGAGATCTTTCGGGATCCCTAGACCCCATCTTCAGGCTTAAGGCCATAACGAACAACAAGTGGTCCACTTATATACGATCAGGTTTGACCCATGATGCAAC
This sequence comes from Macrothele yani, assembly GCA_039090855.1. NCBI lineage: Eukaryota > Metazoa > Arthropoda > Arachnida > Araneae > Macrothelidae > Macrothele > Macrothele yani. The sequence continues at coordinate 106,938,418 of CM077004.1, read as the reverse complement.
GCAGTGGCGTTGACATCGGTCAACATAGCAAATCAAAAAACAATCAATAGTTCGAAGATATGTAAGGTGATACAATATTGTTCGTAGTGGTTCCAGGCATGTCGATGGGGATTAGTTTTTTCCATATGTGAGGAATGAATGACGGAAGTTCTGAGTTACAGCATAAAGGCCCATATGAATGGATATATAAGCTCTCGGAGAGGAAAAACACTTCCCCTTGTTACTTTAGAGTTCAAAACCACTGCGTTCTTCCAGTCAGGTATTTTTCCCTCTTGGTTCACAGTTTCAGTTAGTGCTGTGTTGGTGGAGCCTGACCTCAAGTAATATTGGTGTTCCGATAATCGTACTTTTAAGGTCCTGTGGTCTCTCTGTTCCCGAGTGTTCCCCTTGATATTGTTCATTCCATCATTACCACCAAATTACAGGCCAACTTAAATATATCCCCCCACGAGATTGAAGCCATTAAATCTGCCCTCCAGTTGGTAGCCAAGAGATCTTATTTCAAATTTGGTGACAAAATTTATCTTCAAAAGGAGGGTGCACCTATGGGCTCCCCCTTTCCCCGGTTTTGGCGGAAATTTTCCTCCAGTCTCTTGAGGAATTAGTTATGTCAATTTTTCCTGCTCAACCTATTTTATTGATCAGGTATGTAGACGACATGTTAGTCTTTTGGCCACATTCAATGTCTCTACTAGAGGAATTTACCGAATGCTTCTCCTCACAGTTCCCCACGATTAAGTTTACTTTGGAACTGGAAACTGAGGGCAAGCTCCCTTTTTAGACATACTACTCACTCGAGACTTAAATACCAATTTTATCAGTTTTTCTGTGTATCGTAAACCAACAGCTGTGCCCTGTATGATTCCGTTTTCGTCCTTTAACCCTATTTGTCATAAATCTACCTCCTTCTACTTCCATATTAAACGAGCTTATTCTCATTCGTCGTCACCCGGGGCCCTAGACAATGAACTTAAGTACATTCGGACTATGGCCCGATCCTTTGGGTACCCGGATTCGTACTTCGGACGCTTCATGAATATAGTTCAACGTACTCGATCCACTACCCTAACTACTCCAAAAACAACTTTACGGTATATAGGCAAGACTGAGTTTTCTCAACCACTTGTGACTATCCTTAGAAAAACATGCAAGAAATATGGACTTGGTTTTGGAGTCTCGACTCGTAACATCTTTTCTATTATCAGAACTGATCGTGACGTGATTCCCGATCTATCTAGACCCGGTGTATACCGCATACCTTTGGTCAACCCTAATAATCCAGAGGATGTGAAATATTATATAGGTTCGACTCTCAGGACCTTAAAAGTACGATTATCGGAACACCAATATTACTTGAGGTCAGGCTCCACCAACACAGCACTAACTGAAACTGTGAACCAAGAGGGAAAAATACCTGACTGGAAGAACGCAGTGGTTTTGAACTCTAAAGTAACAAGGGGAAATGTTTTCCTCTCCGAGAGCTTATATATCCATTCATATGGGCCTTTATGCTGTAACTCAGAACTTCCGTCATTCATTCCTCACATATGGAAAAAACTAATCCCCATCGACATGCCCGGAACCACTACGAACAATATTGTATCACCTTACATATCTTCGAACTATTGATTGTTTTTTGATTTGCTATGTTGACCGATGTCAACGCCACTGCGTTGCATCATGGGTCAAACCTGATCGTATATAAACGGACCACTTGTTGTTCGTTATGGCCTTAAGCCTGAAGATGGGATCTAGGGATCCCGAAAGATCTCGCTTTTAACTTGCTTTTACTTGTGAATAAAGTTTTTTTTTTTTTTTTTTTTTTTTTAAATTAGTCTATAGTATCAGCAGGGATAATGTTTTTTATCGTACGTAGACAGCTTTTATGACTTACACGTGGTACAGAGAAACGGAGAGGTAAGAAACATAAACTCATGCTACAAGAAGATATCAAGTAGAAAAAAAGTAAGTGACTTTCTGTTAACTAACACAAAACCAAAGTAATTGATTTCATCTCTCTCTAAAACGAAAGTAATTGATTTCCCGTCTCAGGGTACGGAAAGCTTTAACTGTTGCAATTGGGCAAACAAAAAACAGCACCCGAAGCCCTGGAGCAGGCTAAATCTTACTGTGCACAAATTAAAAGGAAAGCCGAAGAGGTGCCAAATCTTACTCCGTTGGATTTGGCGCAGACTGATTTGGTAAAGCAAACCGAAATCACTGACAACCAAAATTATTTGAAGCATGCTGAATTAATTCCATCTTTGCCAAATACTTCGTTTTCCAGAGATCTAAGGTCTTTAACCGGATTTTAAATTATTTGTACGCGAAGTACTGTAAAAAGGAAAAACTGTCGACAAGGACACTATATTCTCGAAACCGTGCTCAAATGAGTGAATCAGCTTTTTTAATGCGCATCCCATTCAACCCCTTACGGGATCGTTTTCTTGAAGACCAAGGTTTACATTGTATAAAAAAAGATGGCACAAAGAGACAGGTGGTGACTTATTATATGCAAAATAAATCTTTTTACTGCACATATTCGTAAGCTAAAGACGCAAATGCATTCGTTAAAGAAATGGGTGACTGCAGTGACTGCAGGAACCGATGAGACAAAATATTATATTTAGGCGTTTAAACCGTTTTGTGACATTTTTGCAATTTTGTTTGAAAGTAAGAAAATACTGATTAACGAGCATATATATTATATATATATATATATATATATACACACACACACACAGTCGGGACACATTATTGTTACCACCTCCTACTTTTGACGTCAACAGCACGTAGCCAATGAAAGAAGGCACGTGTCGTGAGCTGACTTGGAGGGTATATAAAGTGTGCTGTAGGCATTCTGAAAGCATATCACTCGTTGCTTTCATGCATGAAAAGAACGATTTATCAGATTTGCAAAAAGGGATGATTATCAGCTTTCGGATGAATGGTGGAAGTATTTCGAACACAGCGCAGTTTGTGAACTGTTCACGTGCTACTGTGGTTAAAGAGTATCGTGATTGGAGAAATGGCACCATTGCGAATAAGCAACATGGAAACTGACCAGCACTACGTACCATTGATGTGAGAGGTGAACGATGGCTTCGAAGGTGCGTGAGAGCCGATTGACAAGCTACAGTGGGGCAAATCACTGGCCAAATAAACCAAGAAGCTACCGGAAGTGTGTCTGAAACGATAATTCAGTGAACCTGGCTGCGTATGGGGCTCCGATGCAGACCGATGGTCACTGCACCTATGCTAACGAAGGTACATCGGCAGAAAAGGCTTACATTTGCACGGCAATATCGGAATTGGACCTCCGCTGATTGGCAAAGGATTGCCTTCTCCAATTAGTTACGTTTTCTGCTTCATCGGACGGATGGATGTAGGCGTATAAGGCGAGAAACATCGGAGAACAAACACTCTTCAGACATTGCAGGAAGAACACAAGCTGGTGGGGGTAGCGCTATGGTCTGGGGAATGTTTTCATGGCATTCCTTGGGTCCACTCATACCTTTGGAAGGCACTATGGACAGAATTCGTTATGAATTCATCTTTGCAGACCACGGACACCCATACTTCCTGAATTTCTTCCCTAGAGCGGATGGGATCTTCCAGAACGACAACGCGACGTGTCACACAATTAGAAATGTGCGAGAGTGGTTGGAAGAGCACGATGAGGACTTCAAAGTACTTCCCTGCCCCCTAATTCCCCAGACTTAAACCCAATTGAGCATCTGTGGCACCACCTCGATCGTGTTGTTCGCTCTATTGATCCTCCACCACGCACCCTCCAGGAGCAGTCAGCATGGCTCCGCATGCCTGTGAACACCTTCCAGCACCTTACTGAGTCACTGCGAGCCCGTCTGACTGCTGTCCACGCTGCACACGGCGGTTTCTCCGGATATTAGCTGGTAGTCACAATAATGTGACTCGACGGTGTATATATACACTGCTGGACAATTGCTAAGGACGGATCATAAACGGCTATATAGCGCATAAAAAAGTAAGTGTGGTTGGATACCAAGTGAAATAACATAATGTCAGAATGCCAGGACATTACAAGAAAGACAATTTATTGTGCTCTGAAATCCAGAAGGCTTTGGAACGTGTTCAAGGGACAAACAGGCCATTTTGTGCAGAATACGTAAACGTGAAAAAAATGCAATTACCGTCCGCAGGCGTTCCGGCGTAAGATGCCAATAGGGGATATGGCTACCATGGAGGGCGATGCAAGATTCCACACGTCGTGTCATGCTTTGCACAACATTATCAAGCAGCTGTTGGGGTAATTTATCCCATTCCTCTGTCAGTGCACGGATGAGGATGTCCTTGTTTATTGGAGGGCATTGGCGACCAGCAAGACTCCTCCCCAAAGCATCCCACACATTTTCAATGGGATTCAGATCTGGAGAACATGTTGGCCATACGAGGCGTTGAATATCCTCGCTCTCAAGACACTCCTGGACAGCGACTGTTCGATGACATGTTGCGTGGTCGTCCATGAAAATGAATCTATCACCGACAGCACCACGGAACATGCGAACATGAGGTAGCAGAACATCATTAATGTATCGTTGGCCAGTCATAGTCCCAGTTGGAAGCACATAGATGGACGTACGGCCATTGATCATGATGCCAGCCCATACCATGACACTACATGTCGGAATCGGTCCCTTTCCTGTATGTTTGCCGGACAATATGCAGTACCACTATCACGCCAGATCAGTTGTCGTCGACAATCAGACGATAAACTGTATCTACTCTTATCTGAGAAGAGGACAGCAGACCAGTCGTTATCAGTCCAATTGCGATGTTGATGGCACCATTGCAAACGGGCGGTACGGTGACGTCTGGACAATGGGATGCACACAACAGGACGGCGGGCGTATAGTCCTCCTTCATGCAAACGTCTGGCGACAGTTTTTCGGGAGATCCGCTTGCCAGTAGCAGCCATAAACTGATTTGCTACCTCACTAGCTGTGCTGCGCCGGTGTCTTTTTGTTGATAGCACTATGTATCGATCTTCTGCAGGTGTCGTACTGCGAACACGACCTCCCCCGTGACGTTTGCTACACTCTCCATTTGTTTGAAATGATTTCCAAAGCCTTGAAACAACACTGTGGCTGACGTCGAACTCTCTGGCAACATCTGTTATTTTTTGCCCTTCTTCAATCTTGCGAATAATACGGCCACGCGTAAAATCATCTAGGTGATGTCGGGAAGACATACTGAAAATTGCAAGTTCGTCAATTGATTCTTTCCCTTTCAACTTTGCGTTTGAACAACAACGGTCAATGCGCGTCAAATCCTTTATATCTCTTATCAGCGCTATGACGTCACGAACAAGGTCGGCAATCCAAAATTTGCGCACAACACGTCTTACTGTATCCCGCACTTATGCTAATTTCCACATTTTCCTGCCTTCCATTTTATGGTTGCTATCGTTGCTATTGTCATCCGTCCTTAGCAATTGTTTGGCAGTGTATATATATATGGGCCGATCTGGATCTGATCCCGTGGGCCGATTAGTCGTATCCAGTCCAACCTTGCATTAAGTTGTAGTCTACCAGCATGCCGTTCCTCCACAAGTCACCATGATAACGCCCGCCCACATGTGGTTGCTTGTGTTTAACAGTTTCATACGAAATGCAATATTGAAATCATGCCACAGCCTGCCTACAGTCCAGACCTCGTCCCGTGCGATTTCTGGTTGTTTCCAGCAATGAAGGGGAAGTTCCGTGGCGCAACATTCAACACAGTTGCTGACGTTTTTCAAGCTGTACAGGGGTCGCTAAAGCAGCTTCCACAAAATGCCTTAGCCACATGCTTTGAAGAGTGGACTGAACGCTGGGACCGTTGCATATCATCCGAGGGAAGATACTTTGAGAAAGAATAACGGTGTATTTTGCTGTACATACATTTCTTCATTCTGTGTGATTTTACTCTCAGTTTTTATGGAACGGCAGTTTATAGCACATAGCATGACATCAAGTGTTCGTCTGGAAGTGCCATATTTAACGAAATAAAGTGGACTCTGAATTACTAAGTACTGATTCTGTTGGTGAGTTACCCACCACCGTTTATCTAAAACTGTCTATTTAGAGATTTGATTAAGTGGAAGTTGCTACAAAAAAAAAAAAAAAAAAAGCAAGGAACCGAATTAAGGCATAAGGGTTAAGCAAATAGATTTAAGTCATCAATTAACCTGAAACCTTAACACCGATATTTCTACTGCATCAAATCTTTGTTATTCTATATAATTTGCATAGTTGTCTTTAAACATAATATTTTAATGTGAGTTTGAGATTTTTATTTTTTCTGTCTCCTGTGATAAATAAATTAACTGAAAAACAGAATGGTTTGAATTATTTTATTGTTTAAGAATTTAATGTACAGTACATCTAAATAATAATTAACTGCCCTAGTACAGAATTTAGATATTTTACTAACGACAGTACAGCAGCGCACGGGGGTAGAGAGTCACGAGTATAAATCAGAAACCCCATCGTCCCACCAAATCCATTCAGGCTTTTTAGTTCACGTGGTGATATTTAGTTGAATCCCGCCCCTAATTGGCGCGTTTTGGCCCACTTTACGTCACAAAAATCGAACAACCAACCCGCAACAGGCGGCTGTGAAACACAGTTTCAATTGATACATTCTGTCAGGAGATTTTTTTTCGATAAGCACCTTTGTGATAGCCTTGAATTACTAACGTTATCTTTCGATTATTAGCGTACGATGTTTTGGAGAATATGTGATGGTGCTAAACATGCTAACGTATGAATACTTTGAATTGTGTTGAAATGTTGATACCAGTTATCTCTATGACGAATGAATATTTCAGTACTATTTTGTTGGCCCGAAAAATAATGAGGAATGCTCTTGTGTTTCATTTTTCGTTTGTAGTAACAGAATCGATTGATCCCTCACAATCACTAAGAAAGGCTTTTTAAAACGGAGCTATGAGGAAACACACTGAGTGGCCACTGAATCATTACCACCTACTTCAGTGGTTCTCAACTTTTTTGCATTCGCGGACCTGCAAAACGTTAGGGAAACTTTCGAGGACCGGAGATGCCGAAACAAAAGCCTGCACGCTATTTTCGAGCATTTAAACTAGTAATATTCTACACTGCTGGCCATTAAAATAGCAACACCAAGAAGGAATCATCCGACAGACCTGAAATGTGCATGATGCGTACAGTATGATAGGTCAACTAAATGATTAGCAGTGTAGCTTAGATGCAAATCATTTGTGCCAGTAACGCCACCTAGAAGCAGTATAAGAGGGAAGATTAGAGAGCTGGTTTTCCATAGTAGAATTGTGTTTGCGTGCGTTTTTTCTCGCAGAAGGTCTCAGGATGTCTCGTGCAAGAAAACGGAATGCTTCCCAGCACGTGTCGAAATTCGATCGCGGCAGAATCGTAGCGTACCGAGACTGTGGAGTATCGTGACGCGAAACGGGTGCTCGCGTTGGGCGAAATCCGACTACTGTGATGCGAATTTGGAATCGATGGATCCAGGAGGGTATCATGGAGCCACGGGAAGGATCACAACTGCCCCGACACACCAACGCCCGAGAGGACAGACATGTTGTGCGCATGGCCCTTAGGGATCGAACCAGCACATCACGGATCCTAGCTCACAAATTAGGGTCTGTGGCACAACAACAAGTATCCGGAGTACGGTGCGACGACGTTCGCAGCGGCACAGACTGTTTGCACGGCGCCCATTGCTGCGCCTACCTTTAACTGTACAGCACAGGCGTCTGAGGCATCAATGGTGCGCTGAACGATGCAGATGGACGTGGGAATGGTATGGCATCGTCTTTTCAGACGAATCCCGCTTTTGCATCCAGCACAAAAATGGCCGTATCCGTATCTGGCTCCACCGTGGGGGACTGGCTCCTCGAGTCTTGCATTTTGCAGCGTCATACCAGCCCAGTACCTGGAGTAATGGTATGGGGTGCCATTGGATATGCATCTCGCACGCATCTAATACGCATAGCCGGAAATTTGAACAGCCAGCTCTACATCTTCGAAGTGTTAGAGCCTCTGGTTGTTCCATATGTACAGGGCCTTCGGGGGCCACGAACCAACAGGACAATGAGCGACCTCACATCGCAGACAACGCCCGACATTTCCTTTTTGCCCAGCATGTTCCACTACTTCCTTGGCTGGCGCAATCACCAGATCTTTCGCCTATTGAAAACGTCTGTTCCCTGGTCGCGGAGTGAGTGGCCCGACAGCGACCACCGATGACTACAGTGGATGAACTCTGGCACAGAATTGAGGCCTCATGGAATGCAATACCCCAAGGTGACATCCAGAGTCTCTTCGACTCTATGCTGAGCCGTCTGGCAGCGGTTATTCATGCCCATGGTGGCTACTCTCCGTACTGATTTTCGTCTGTTCTATGCATCCGAATTACCTCAAATTTTAATCATTTCATTCTTGTACTATTAGGTATCAATAAACTCAGTTTGGCTATCTTATCTTTTGTCCTTCTTGGTGTTGCTATTTTAATGGCCAGCAGTGTATATTATAATGATCACTACGTATAATTCATAATTTATATACCAGATTATTCCATGTCACCTACTACTTACAGCTAATATGATTTAATCTGTTAATATCCCTTAATAATTAATAAGTACAATCCGTAATCAATAAACCACAATATTCTCTGTACTGTTAATATACTTTCTTCTGGGGTCAATGCGACGTCTGTTGCTGCTGCTTTGCGATAATCTTCTCGAGCCGTGGCTCCAGCGTCGTTTCTGCCAGGCGCAGAAACGACGCTGCCCATTGTGTTTCGCAGAAACGAAATGCCCATTGTGTTTCGCAGAAACGAAATGCCCATTGTGTTTTCCTATGTTTTGTTTTGATTGCCGAAACGGCTGAAAAGGTTTTCTCGCAATAAATACGTGGTCGAAAAAGTTACCAATAATTTTAGAGCTTTGTCGCTGAGACTTGGATATTCTTTCTCCATAATACCCCAAAACTGAGTCAGATATTTGAATCTGAATAACGATATCAGACTGTCATGGGAAGGAAGTTCAACAAAGCTTTCCTTTTCCTGGTGAGTTATCCTGCAGGAGTTCAGATCCTCTGTGAAAATATTAGCGATCTAAGCTTCCTTTAATCTTCCATGACAGGTGTCTGAAAAAATTTAGATTTAAATTTCCTCTTTGATTCTACTAAGATTGAAAAGAAAACTAAATAAATTCACTCATTTCTCGCGGACCGACGGAAGAAACCTCGCGGACCGGCGGAAGAAACCTCGCGGACCGGCGGTTGGGAAACACTGACCCACCTAATACCTCGTACGTCCTCCTTTCGCCCTCAGTACAGCAGCTGTCCGATGTGTCATCGATTCAATAAAATGCCAGAAGTAGTTGAGAGGTATGGCTAACCAGGCTGTGTGTAATGCGGTCTTCAGTACAGGTATGGAGGTGGTTGGTGTATCCCGACGCCTGCTATGCCGTTCCATAGTCCCACAAGTGCTCTATGGGATTAATGTCGGGGGAGTTCGGAAGCTAATAGATTTGCAGGAATTCTGATCTGTGTTCCGTAGACCATCCCTGCACAACAATGGACCTGCGGCTCGGCTCACTGTCGCTTGGAAGACACCGTCGCCATTCGGGATAAAATGCAACATTGCTGTGTGTACAGAGTCAGCAAGCAATTCACGAGAGTAAGCACCAGTCATACGTTGTTCCACATACACCAGGGGTCCAAGTTCCTGCCAGGTAAACATACCCCACACCATACAACGGCCTCCATAGGCTTGCACTGCGGAGACCACGCAGGGTGGATCGAGTGCCTCATGTTGTTTGCGCCAAATACGTACACGACTATCCACGGAATGGAGTTAAAAACATTAAATTAATGGAGTTAAAAAGACGAATGATCAGAGCAACACACTTTTTTCCTGTCACTCGATGTCGAACTTGCATGATCTTTGCACCAGACGAGTCTTTTGCGCCTATGAACCCTGGTTAGGAGAGGGCTGTCTGCTGTTACAGCCCATAAGTACGAGCGTGAGAAGCATGGTCATGGCAGATACTTTTCCGGGTTGACCTCTGTTGTATTGGGTAGTCAACTGTTGAACAGTACTGCGTCTCTTGGCCTGTACGTGTCGTCGTTCCCAGCACTCAACTCTCACATCAACCTTTCGCTGTGCTGTGCAGTTTTGCTTCCGGGTCGTTGTTTGAACATTTTCACGACAATCCTGATACACTTTAACTAGAGCGGCTCGCGAACAACCCACCAGTTCAGCTGTTTGAGAAATCGAGGCACCCGATCTCTGAGCTCCCACAATCTATCTTTTCTCAAAGTCCGATAAATCCTTCCCTTTACCCTAACACGCTCCGAAATTTACTACCTACTGCTCCACCCATACCTTATACATGCAGTAACTATCCTTTCTCAATCTATACATGCAGTATCTATTCTTTCTCAAAGTCCGATAAATCTTTCCCTTTACCTCACCACGCTCCGAATTTTACTAACTATACTGCTCCACTCATACCTTATACATGCACTATCTATCCTTTCTCAAAGTCCGATAAATCCTTCCCTTTACCCCACCACGCTCCGAATTTTACTATCTACTGCTCCACTCACACCTTATACATGCAGTATATACTACGTCAATCGACTGATCGCGCGCTCTCAGAAATCACGTGGTCAACGAGCCTCATCCACTTTTGATAGAGGTGGTCATAATTCAGTGATCACTCGGAGTAAATATCGATAATCTGCAAAACCTGTTCCTGAATTTAGTTGGAGCGAACTTTCGAAGAACAATACGCATATGTGAAATGCTGCACGACTCTCAGCTCCAAGTCAGAGAGAAATTCCAGGAGAGTTTTTTTGCATTGTGATAAACGTGCATTGTGGGCTGGTTTTTTTTTTTTTTTTTTTTTTGCATTGTGATAACTCCGAAAGAACCTTAAGATTCTGAACCTCAGACATAATTTCAGTGCATTTATGAAAAGAGGGATCACTGACACTCTGCTCTAAAATTTCTAATATAAAATTGTTTCGTTTGTTCTTAAATTTTTTTTGGCTGAAAATAAAAAAAATAGCCTAAGATCTGGGCTAAATAAATAAAAGCAATCAATGTCTTTTTCGTCATTTTTATTTGGTTAAAAAGTGCATGTTAAAGACATTAAGTCCTTTATCATCTCCGCTACAATTTACACGTTTCAATGAAATTCTCATTGTGTGATGCACTTTACTTTGAAATACGTTTTAAATTAAACTATTAGTAAGTTATATCCTTCAACTGATAAATTGTCATACCCTGGGATTCCTAACATGTAGTAAATGCCATTTTCAGGCACTTCGGAAATGCATTGCTAGAAACCGCTGAAATTTCGAAAATACTGAATTGGTGATCTTTTGACATTACTCATCTTAAGTCTAAGTTAGCCCTTTGGCATTCTTAAGTGTTAGTTCTCAAAAATTATTTGCTTAGCTTTACTTGGCTAGGAATAGAAATCGTGTTTCAACACTGTTAGTGAATCTTTAGTAAAACTACTCTGCCTGGTCACTTTATTAGAACGTCGTTCACGTAATCTTCAGGAAGAAACAGTCGTAACTGTTGAAATATAATTTAAAGGTATATAAACTGCACCTATGGTGTGATGAATGAGGCAAAATTTATGTGATACATTTAAATTTCAATCAGCACTTGTGAATCATATTTAACGAAAACGGAGGATTGAATGTATGTATTACATGTGACGTAAATCTCTAATTTAACCTGCCTTTTAAGTCTCTATTCTTACGTAAATTTTGTTACTGGTCTGTTAAATTTCCGTTCGGAACGGCACGTCACTTCTCCGAATTTCCTTTTGCGTTTTTGCAACACTAACAGTAAGAAAGGTTAAAGAAATGATACGTCGAATGTGGTGATGAGCTGAAGGAGTAGGAGTGGTGGTAGTGATGGTACGACTAGTGTGATGATGGTGCGACGATATGTCGACGCACGCTATTTAAGTAGCCTGATTCACAAACGTGATGTGATAACTACGATTCTAAGTTGTATTCTTTGATATCACTTGCTAATCGATCTGTAAACCGTTGGGTTTAAAATTTAGTAGTACTTCAACATACAAAGCTCCAAAACGTTCCCAATTTCACAAATAGATCAGTTCACAGACTGTCTCAGCATTAAAATGAGGAATAAATAGCGTCATCTTTGCCTGTATTAATTCAATACATGTGAGAGCGTGAATAAACTATTTTTTTAAAAGCAGTATCCAACACAAGACCTTATCTTGGAGAAACCCATTGCAAAAGTTTGAACTCCCACATTTTTGAATTTTAAGAGTAACAGATGTCATACTTCAGTTACTTCGACATGTTATAGGAAGTTCAATTTATCTTCGGTACTTTCTCTTTGCTGAAAATGTTACACCGACTACTAGTATTTCTTTCCATAGACGTAAGAAGACGGGACATCTCAAGTACAAGAAAAGCATAATTACAGTTTTTCTCCTTACCCCTTTTTCTTTCTTTCTTTCTTTCTTTTTTATTTCTTTTACAGGTATTGACCAATTGCTAATTGCAAAACTTTTGGGTACTTTTAATTTTTAAAATTCTTACTCGGGGAGCTGAAATCGTAGATTTGCAGAATGATTCTGTTACTGCTGAACGAGTAAGATCAACGCACGAAGCTGTGGGTCTCCTGCATCTAAACGAGATTTCGATTAATTGCGTTTCAGCAGAAATCGAGTTAGATAAACAAACTACTGTAATCTCCTCACGAAAACGTGTGCTGTGTACGGATATTTGCGAAATGCGAGATTCGTTTTAGTTTTAATATATTCTTCCCCCTCTTATCGCATGCTAAACGGCATGCAGAGTGCTCTCTTTAGATTATATTTCATTTCATTTGCGAATGTCAAAACTTCAAGGATTTTGCTATTTTCAAGGACTTCGATGGTCTGCACTTTTATGTTGAGTAACTGTGAAAAGAAAACTAAGGTGAGGGTTCTTTTTTTTTTTTTTTCCCCTTTTACTGAGCGCGTTTTCTAATCAGCCTGGGCTTTTGCGTTCTACACTGTTCAATCAAACTGTGCGTAGGAGTAAACAAAAGATTGCACTGGACTGAAAACTAAAACAATATACTAAAAATTGAGATTGTAGGAAACCTTGCTAATTAAAAAGACTAAAAAATTGTTCGCTAGCTGTTGTTAGAAAAAATATCTTCTCGGAGCTGTAAATCCTATAAGGTATTTTTCTTTTCATGTAGGAGAACAAATGTAAACAGGTGAGGCATTATATTTATGTGCGTGTTATTTTTTCTAACAAGCATTTTTTTTTCTCGACACGCAAGTAATGTTCTTTTCTTATAAAGAGTGAAAGACAGATTACAGTTTCTCCAACTCTCAGAGCAGATTCTCAATGTTGTTTCCTTTTTCTTATTAAATTTGACGAAAACAAGTTTTGTATCTTTTTTTTTTTTTTTACCATGTGCGGCGATATCCAAAGTGCATTCCCTGAAAACATAAATTTTCTTTTCCGTGAATTAACTTTTACAGTAATGTTAATATCAACTACCTATTCATTAAAATAACTTTTCATGACAAACATTCTTTGTCTGTTTCTCTTTGCTTTTTTTTTCTTGTCTCATAAAATAAAGTGTTTTTGAAATATAAAAATCCAGAGTTTTCTGTCATTTTTCGAAACTTTTTACGAGCTTAGAAAAAAACTTACGACGAGCTTGTTACTTAAGCACGTTTCCAGCTATTTGTTGCTAAGGTTATTTTTGTTCTATTATTTTAATAGCGTCTGAAAGGATTTTCAACATAAGCACCTGTCACAAAGCCGCCGAAAGGTTTCTATGATGGGGTTTTGCGCCGACAGGATAATGCTACGACCTTCAAGTTTCAACCTTGTACTGAGGGTAAGCGAACTCTTCCACCAATTTGCTGTTGATATGTGTATGAAATTCTAAAGTATGCGGGAGTGACATGGAGGAGATTGGCACAAGACAGACCGTTGTGGAGGAAACTTGGGGAGACCTTCGTCCAGCAGTGGATTGATAATGGTTGACAATGATGATGATGATGTACGAGAAATTGAAGAGGAAAAGCTGGTGTATTCGAATGAACCAAAGGAAACTGAGAGTTAAAGATTACACTGATCAACAAATTCTGTCTTTTTGTTGTTGTTGTTGTTGTTGTTGTTATGGTTATCAAATTATTATTCCTTTATGTAGGCCTACATATTTTGGGCCACTGATCATGAAAATGACTAAATTGACATATTGGCTCTTAGTTTTGAAAAACAACGTACTTTCCTATATTAAAATAAGATATATGTTATTTACATGACATTAAGATGGTATATACAAACTTACCTGCTTCTTTTTTATTTTCGCTTGTATTCAGTTTCTGGGGATTCTCTTTTTAACATCGAACAATAATCATCTAACATGGCGGAATTCCATTTACAATTATACCTCTGCTCCATTGCCGAGATGTCCTGATGGAAGCGTTCACCATTCTCGTCACTAACTGCGGCACAGTTTGGTGGGAAGAAATCGACGTGTGAACGCAAAAAGAGTATTTTCAAGGACTGTTTTTGCACCCCATTTCTTTATAAGAATTTATGAGATCTCCAACAAGTTCCCTAAAGTTTTCTGCTTCAACATTCTCCAGAAGGCCAGCTGAAACACATCGAAAGGATTTCCATGTTGTTTTCTCCCTTTCACTGAGCACACATTCAAAATGATCATCTTTGAAAAGTTACCTTATTTGTGGACCAATGAAAACGCCTGCTTTAATCTTCTCTGCCCTAAGTCTTGGAATTTTCTCGCACAAATAGGTGAATACAGGATCATTCATATCCAAATATTTGACGAAGTTCTTCATTAGTCCCAGTTTTATGTGTAGTGGGGATTGCAAAACTTTACTTGGTTTTATCAAGGGTTTAGATGCAACATTCTTAATTCTGGGGTTTCTCGTAGGCCAACTTCTCTTTTTGTAATGGGTATGTTTTCCACGGATGTCCCTCTCACAGAGAGAGCAACAGTACTTGGTTTAACCATTTTGTAATCCTAACAGGATGGTGATCACCTTTAAATCACCACATTTGCCACTCATAAATCTGGTGTTGTGTACTTAGCAGGATGTTTTTCATGTTTGCATATGCTTCTTTTGTGTGGACTGCATATGCAATAGGGATTGAAGGAAACTTTTTACTTCCATTGTGAAACTTATTTCCATTGTGTAATAATACAGCTTTAAGGCTCACCTTAGAGACATATGTAAACAGGCGCCACTCTTCAGGAACGTGTCTCATGTTAATTGCTGCCAGTAGTCCATCAACATTATTACAGAAAGTGAAGTCAAATTTTGTTTGAAAGAATTTTTCCAATTCTTTATTTCTGGTACAAAATGTTACTTTCATAGAATGTTCCAGGAGATTCCATTGTTGTAACCTTGATTCCAAAAGCTCAGCCTTATTTTTTGGATCTCTGCTAAGGTTGTTAAGTTCAAACTGCGTGATCATATGTGGCTCTAAGGAATCTAGGTTTGGACAAAATTCTGGATCTCTCGAAGTTAATGTCTGCTGTCATTAGTTTTTCTTTTTAGCAATTTTTTGTTAGCTGCGTAAACCATGTTCATCAAGGTTTTCTTCTTCATCAGAGTCTACGGAAAAAATTCAGGCTGTTCAGGAATAGGGGAATAGGTAGTCCTTCCCCATGAGCCACGGGACGAATCGCTGAAGGTATATTTGGATATGAAACTGTCTTTCTCTTATTCATAGCTATACCTTTTTTTGATAGGAGGCACCATACAGAAATAACAGTGTTTGGTGTGGTTTGTTGGCTCTCTCCAAATCATTGGCACTGCAAAGGGCATATAGAATATCCCTTGCCATTCCCCCACGCACTCAGTTTTGATGTACAAGTATTGCAGCATACATGTGGGGCCCATTTCTTGTGAAGATCGCCGAATTTGCAACCGAAATACAAGAAATATGCTTTTTTATATATATAGTTGCAGTCCAGTGGCGTATATTCGAGGCTAGCTGCGAAGCCCAGAGAATGCACAAATAAAAGTTAATTAAATATACACAAATAAAATTCAATTATCAACGATATTAAGATATGGCAATGCTTTCGGTGCGAAAAAAATACGAGCGGATTCGCTTCTTTCGATTATGAGAATCAGTCTGGCGAGCGATGGTCAACGGCATCAACGTAACGAAAATAGGTCTTAGAGAGACTTCGCTGTTTTGATGCGAACAGCTTCAATACTATCTCCTACTAGCGTTTCCATGACAACATGAATGAGCTACGGAACTCGTGAGTGGCCATTGCTTTGGCCAAGGGTTCGCTGAAAAAACGAAGACTTCGGACTACCTCAGCCCCTCCATGCTTCCAGCGCGTGTTTCGCGAGAGTTGTTTCAGTTTGTGTGAAGTGTCAATGAATTAAAATCAGTGATATTATATCTTAAATTCGTGGCTTTGTTGGATTCGAACTGTTTTGATAAATTTTGTGAAAGCTTCCCTGAACATCTACTATCAGAGCTTAAAAAACTCTATGCTTCAAAATTTGATACAGCTCGATTAAAAAATGAACTGAAGGTGTTTAATTCCCTTGATGAATACAAAACAAATCAGTAAGAAACATTACTTGTTACATAAAGTTGAATAATTGGACATAGTGTTTATTGAGGTGTACAAATTAGCAGATCAATATTAAACTGTTCATCAACAACTGCAACTGTAGAAAGAAGTTTTTCCGTTTTAAAAAGAATCAAGATATATCTCAGAGCCACACAAGGACATGCACATTCGAGCAACTTGGCTGGTTTGTTAATAGAGAAAAACATTATTTTTAAATATGAAAAAGTACTCGGAAGAAACATTTTTGTGAAAACGTAGCACTCAAATTCACACAAAAGGAAAGAAGAATGGAGTTCGTGTACAAATAAGTGTTCAAATCCTAATCCTCATAATTATTTGGTATCATGTTAGCAATAGCATGTGCCTAAAATTTAGAAAAAAAAAATGTTACTTCTATTACTTAACAATTAAAAAAAATAACCTTCACAATTTAAAAAAAAAAACAGTACTGTGTGTATGGGGGGGGGGGGGGGTGAGATAGCCCAGGCCTCAGACCCAAGATACGCCACTGAGTTGCACTTAACGCACACTTGCGTCAAGAAAGTGTGGAAGCAACTGAAGAACTGAAATACTGACGACTACATAACAACTGAGAGCGTGTCGTACGACACCTCTCAGTTGTTATGTAGTCGTCAGAATTTCAGTTGTTTGTTTTATACAACTGATCTGATCTTGAGAGAAGTTTTGTTTTTGTACCACTGATCTGATCTTGAGAGAAGCGACGAATAGAAAAGAGCGCGTGATCAGCACGAGGTGCTGCACCGACTGAACACGTGGTGCAGAGAGACCCTGCTGGAATGTCAAATCATATTATGAGACCTTGGTACCACTGAAACTGCAGTTTTACTTTACTTTTATCGAAAGGTGTAACCAATAATGTGAAACACTTATAATTTGATACCATGAGTGCAATTTAAAAATGAGAACCAGCCGGCAATGTCATTTTTGTATTCAGCATCCTAAAATTATCTAAGATTGGGCAGTTTTGAGTTCATAGCATTTTTCATGTTGACTAGTGTTACATTCATTTAAGGAAGTACATGTACGAACGAACGCAGGATGCCATGATATGTGTTAAAAACTTCGTCCGGCCTGATTTGTTCGTGCAATCCGACATCGATACAGTTCACCAATGAACTGATGCTGGTCAAAAACCACATAATCGCTACGATTTGCTGGGAAGAGTATTCCGTCAAAAATTAAATTTTCACGAATTTATCAAGAAAGGAAAACTGTTTTGGAACTGTTCGATGCTACATGCATACAGTAGAATGTCAAAGGCGTTACCTTCCAAATGATTACATTCTACTATGGTTTCAAGATACGCTTCATGTGCGCAAAGTGGGTGATTTTACAAGGGCAGAAATACTAGACCAACAAACTGAAGTTGGGACCTACATCCGTTCATGGATGTGAGAAAAGGTCGTGAGACGCAACGATGGGGCAGGAATAGCTTCGATTAGCGCAAATCTGAAGGTTCTCAGATATCTATGTTCAGTTGCTTGGAATTTCCTTGTCCTTGGTAGTGCAACGACTAGCTCCACCGGAAATCGGGAGGTGCGGGTTCATTTGCCGCTGCAGGACGATGAAAATTTTCAAGTTTTCTGAAGAAAGTGCTTACATGTAATACAGTGAAAATATGCCAATAATAGCATTACAAACTGACACACTTTAAAAACAAGATTATCAAAGGGCACATGATTCATAGTCCTTGTGGAAGTATGAGTCTTCGCTCTCCATGCAAGAAGAAAACGAGTGCACGAAAAGGACAAACAACCCACACAGCACAGAATATTTCGTATATGTTACAAGTACGTAGCACTGAAACATTGAGACTTTTCAGATACGTTGCGCAATCTAACAGTAATGTTTCAGAAACCTTACGGTTACGTCAAAATGTCCTGAAACGGTACATAACTTTGAAACATAACCGATACGTTACAGTGAAAGGTCTTTGTAACTTCAACATACCAACTTCATGTTACTGTTATCTTACGGATTTATGATGTCAGAAGCTGACTGAAATAGACACATAGGACCGTGGATTGTTGGCCACCGTGGTGTAAAGCTAACGCGCTCGGCTAGATATCGAGAGATCCGTGGATTCAATTCCCCAGCGGCGGCCGAATAACAATTTTTCTGTTGATGTGTGTGGTTACAACGTGGAAAGAGCGATGTACTTATTTATTCAACTGACGCCACGTATTTAGAGGATTTTTACTGTTACGTATTTGAAAGATATTTGTAACTTCGTTGCATTACTGTTAAGTACTTGAAAAATATTTGTGATATCATCATATTACTGTTACGTATTTACTACGTTGAACATTATAGTTTAATAAACTTTGTAAAATCACAATAAAAAGTATTACTCTCGACAGCTGTTTCAAAAGCAACAACAGTCGTATTACGAGTTGTTTACGTTTTCACAGGTTCAACGCAGTCCGCTGTCTATTGGAAACAGTGGCGACTTTTATATATTGATAAAAAAAAAAAGAAACAAAAATAGGATCGGTCCCAAATGAAGGCGTCGAATTTATATTATACATGTAGAATAGACTATATTTCAGCGAAAAAAAGAAGAAAAAATCAAATTCGTCATTTCTCTAAATACCTACTAATATGAAATTTCTCAGCTTCAAGTAAAAAAACATGCTGGTATAGTATACTAATACAACACAGCCATCTACTAAGATTTTATAAAATGCTTTTTAGAATTGAAAAATTATAATAATTAAAACAATTACTTACTTTCAGATGATATTGAATCCCAAAAAGAAGAAAGAAAAAAGGATGAAATATGAAATCAACTAACTAGCTAACTCGAGTATGACAGTATCACCAAAGAATATCCCAGTAGCACGTGACAATACGGCTACGAGAGTGCTTCGGTGAAATTGCATAAATGCGCATGCGCATCCACGCCGTTGCCAAACTAAAAATCTTAAATATCGCCGAATGTAACATCAAGGTAGCAATTATGTACAATGGAAACTATAAAACAATAGTATCGGTGAATGCCATTTTTAACGTAACTGTAATGTACAAAGAGTTATATTCCAAAATAGATGTTGATGAAACATAATGGTAAGATATCTCTGAAAGTGTAACGAAAATGAGAGGTTGTAATATTATTGATACATATCTGAAACGTTTTGTGCTGTATGGGAAATTTCTTAAATGAACTCAAACAGGCCAAGATGGTTACCCACTTTATCGTCGGAGAAAACCTAAAGATGAAGGGCTGACAGCAACTATCAACGTACAAGGCTGTTATCTGAAGGTTGACAACAGGTGGATTGTTCCTTTCTTTTCACTTTTATCACGTGTGTCCAGTGCACATATCAAAGTAAAATACGGCAGTTCTGTTAAATCCGTCAGTTATATGCAAGTATGTCAACAAAGGAACTTACAACTTATAGAGCTGTGTTTGGTCTGACAAGTGATGAAAATATGCAAAATAAGGTACAATAGTGTGAAACCGGAAGGTACATCTGCAGCAAAATTTATATTAGTTTACGAGTGACATCCACAGGTGGTTCATTTAAATGTACACCATGAGAATGGCCAAAGTATTTACTTCACAATGAGAAAGGTACGTGAGCTTGCTCAAACCTCACAAAATACACTCTTTACTGAGTTTTTTTCTTAATCTCTGCAAGACCGATGAGTTTTACATGCCCTCAGGTTCCAAAATACTAGATATGAAAAGCAAGCAATAAAAAATGAACTCGGCATACATCGGTTCAAAATGTACCAAGGCATTTGAACATAAAATCAGTGATTTGCTAGACCGTGCCTATACCCTGTCCACTCGAACGATTTCGAAAGCTTCTATCTTGTACTTCTGAAATCAAAGGTCCAACACCACTGGGGTAATTACTCGTGCTGGAATGAAACATTGAATACATGAAACATAGAAGCCGTTTTTGCACGATGAAGGTCAGTTAATACCATTTGATATGAAACTAAAATGATTTATTAAAATACATGAAGTTAAAATCACAACACACACATTAAATCTTTCAACCTCACTATGAGGTCATCCTCAGATGTAAAGAAACTTTAGCTAGTTCGATACAAAGTTATATATCAAGTCCGTTGCCATTCCGCACGCACTAAAATGATCAAATGCATATACTACATTGACTTACCTGGGGGTTTAGATCGTTGTATTAATATTACTTAGGTGCCCAGGACTGTCTTGATCAGAGATGGCATTTTCTGAAAATAACCTCTTCCAGGTTTCTGACACTGAGGTCAGAAATTCGTCTTTACAGCATATACCTGGGAGGACATGAATGCAAATGTACTCAGTAAACAGCAACGATGATTTAGATGTGGGGTAACTAGGATAGTAACCCTATCATATGCTGGGTTAAATTTACCCTCTGAGGCTAAACGTGATAACGCTGTTGATTGAGAGCCCATCCTAACACTGTATTTATGTTCTAAAAGTCTGGTTCATAATTCACGTGAAATAGAGCCGATATACACGCATTCTGCATCCTCAAGGTTCATTGGTGAGAGCGGTACACTGTAAATTCCATGTCTGTCGTTCAAGTCCACTGGATCCCGATCATATTAATGGAAAACATTGGGAAAACTGCTGCATCATTTCAGCAGCTACAAAAAGTGTTTCCAAACGTGGCATAACACTTCCGTGACCACAAGTGGCTATAAGTGATGTAGAAGGTGGCTTGGCGATACTTAAGGTTGTTAAGGCACTTTTCATAGTTAGATGGAAAGAAAGGCAGGGCAAAGAATTTGTTTAGATGATCACGTACGCAAAAATAGGGAAAGATGTCTTCTGTATGAAGACATATTAGTATCTTAACGGTATGTTCCAAGGTGGTTAGAATAGATGGAGTAAGGATGACGTCACAAACTTGAAGCACTTGAAGTAGACGACTTTAATGCTCAATCGTCTCACCAACGTGGTGGCAGAGGCTGTGATTGGCTGTGACGTCATGATCGTGACGTTTCGGTGGCTTTACTTTGATTATACGAGGGGAACGGCTGGCTCTTACTCCATCTATTCTAACCTCCTTGGAATGTTCACACTACAGAAATGGTCGAGTCCGAACTGGGAATGGACCCGAGGAATTGGTGGTGTGTTTGTCCGATGACGCAGGGTTTATCTTCCCAGGAAGCAGTGTCCCAAAATAAGGGACGAACGACTACTTATAACCCTGCAAGTTTCTAATGGTGGTCGTTAAACCCATAAACAACAACAACAACAAAAATGAATACTGAAGAGATTTGACGATACAGTAGGATCACGCAGTAGGGTGTTTCGCAAATCATGGAGGTTTAGAGGTTCAGTGCAAAGAGAATGGGAACTTATTTGTTGTGACGGCACAGTCAAAATAAAGTTATAGGAGGTGGTTACGCCATGAGGTTAAGATTGCACTACTTGCATATAAAACAACAGAGAAAAATTTAAACAACTGTAAAGGCTGAGTGACAAGTGTTTTACGGTATGTGACTGTGAATGAAGGGCATTTGTACTAAATTGCTCACCACCAGCTATTGGCTTAAAGAAAAGTAATCCCCTGTGCTCCCTCTGATTTCTACTGGGTAATAAAAAGCGGGAAACTGGTGGCACCGAATTGATGAGGCTATGTTATACGTAGTTACCTGTCTATTCATGTAACTAATGTGTGTTATTCTTAGTAGAGGGACTATGTAGAATGACAGAGCACTATTTAAATAACAAATTGATATCCTCAGCGTATGACTTTCACGTAACATTCTTTTATTTTAAATACCTCAAATTACGCAATTTTAACATCAATTGATAAAGCTGAAAAATTAATAAAGGATATCAATTAATAAAAACTGTAGTTTTGAGGGTATTCTTTCAGAGTTGTTTTTTCCTAATCCGTTCACCACTAAGGCACTCTTTTATTTAGAACTACATCACTGGTAGCTACGGCAAAGAGTCATTCTTGCTGCAAGAAATAATGCATTTAATGCATCAAAGAACTTCTATCTTAATTTCCTAGTCTCTTCAAACATACAAATCAATAAACACTGTTACCGAAAACAATCAGGCACTTAACTACTCAACAGAATTCTTGAATTCAACTGAGCTACCTCGCGGTGTGGAAAGAACATCGCACCATTGAGAGATCTTGAACGGCCGGGTCATCCGGAAAGTTCGGGTGCCATTATAGCGAAGTAAATTTCTCCGTCATTTCTGTCCACGCCAGGATTCGAACCCGGATCCCCTCACTCTGGAATAAGTCACTCTACCAATTGAGCTACGCGGACGTTTGTTCTGACTGCAATCTGCCTTTATGTCGTGTGAGTCCTGCTGGACAGGCACGTCACAGTATTGTAAGTGCTGTTGCTAGGGTTTGGCTCGCGTCTTGTTCTTTGTAGTACCTTCCTGAAACTGTTCAAAACATCGGTTTTGAAAAAACAAATTCACACTCTTTTTGCTTTTTTACTACTGCGTTTACTCAGCAATTTTTACCACACTTTCGGCTAATTTCTGCTGTTCAAACTAAACGATTGAAGATGTCGAGCATTAGATGACAATGCGTCTGCACTGGATTGAGTTTTTGGATGAAAGTTCCGTAAATACTATTACATTATAAAAAACTTTAAACTGTTTTCGAAAATCCTCCTTTATCAAAATGTTTGGATCCTAATAGCATTATCAGCTTTTACTTTTGAAACGGTACATTAGTATCGCAGCCGTTTTGAGGTCCCGGACGATTCGTCCAATGCCGATTCGTTCAAAGAGACAATTGGTCCAATGCCGATTGGTCCAATGTTCGATTCGTCCAGTGCCGATTCGTCCAATGGTACGATTGGTCCAATGCCGATTCGTCCAATGGTACGATTGGTCCAACGCCAATTCGTCCAATGGTATCATCTTACCAACGGTAAACTGTTTTATTTTCCAGAAAGGAATAATGATTTTAATTATTCTGCTCATTATATCCTTTTCAAAGATCATTTCCGTATATTTGGTAATTGTAAACATTTTACATAAACCTGGTAAAAGGGACTCAATGGAGCATTTCTCAGCTGTTTGCAAAGCACCTAGGCGCGGGCCTTTTTAGAAAATTTTAAGTTACAACCTAGATATTCAGTATTTGTAAACCTTTTGTAAAACCTTACAAAAGGCACTCATCGTATCATTTCTCATGTATTTACAAGGCACCTAAGCCGTGTCTTGTCATCATCTCTCATGTCTTTACAAGGCACCTTCTCATGTCTTTACAAGGCACCTAGCACAACTCATGCTGTGTTCAGAAAAGGACGATCAGGTGGGATTTTTTTAAAAACGCTGAATTTTTACTTAGATGCCAAATATTTACATAACATATCCAGCTTGTAATATTTTTTTATAACTTAATTAATTCATAGGCCCTACACCTTGGCCTTTTTAACAGCTGTCAATACGCCGGCTTCATATTCATAACGTTTACGAATCAAATCAAGTTAATAGCATTACGCTTTTACCTAGGCACTAAATATTAATTCACAGGACCTAAGCCTAGGCTCTTTTAACAGTTTTTATTCTACCGATGTCATATTCACAACGTTTACATGTCAAATCAAGTTAATAATATTGCGGTTTTACTTAAACACGAAATATTAACTCATAAGGTCAAGGCCTAGGCCTTTTTAACCGTTTTTATTCTACCGATATCACATTCATAACGTTTACCTATCAAATCAAGTTAATAATATTGCGCTTTTACTTAAGAACGAAATATTAATTCCTAAGGCCTAGGCATTTTTTATATTTTTACTCTACCAATGTCATATTCATAACGTTTGCACATCAAATCAAGTTCATAGCATTGCTCTTTTACTTAGGCACTAAATATTAATTCATAAGACCTAGGCCTAGGCCTTTAACACTTTTTATTCTACTGATGTCATATTCTAACGTTTACATATTAAGTAAAGTTAAAAATACTAGCATAACATTAGTAAGTTTTCTTGATAGGTAAACGCTATGAATCTGACAACGGTAGGATAAGAACTGTCAAAAAGGCATAGGCCTAGGGCCTGTGAATTAATATTTCGTGCTTAAGTAAAAACGCAATATTAACTTGTTTGGTAAGTAAACGTTATGAATATGACATCGGTAGAATAAAAAATGTTAAAAAGGTCTAGGCCTAGGGCATATGAATTAATATTTCATGTTTAAGTAAAAGCACAATATTATTAACTTGATTTAATATGTAAACGTTATGAATCTGACATCAGTAGAATTAAAACTGTTAAAAAAGCTTAGGCCTAGAGCCTATGACATCGGTAGAATATAATCTTATTAACTTGATTTAATATGTAAACGTTATGAATATGACATCGGTAGAATATAAACTGTTAAAAAGGCCTAGGCCTAGGGTCTATGAATTAATATTTCATGCTTAAGTAAAAGCGCAATGTTATTAACTTGATTTATTATGTAAACATTGCGAATCTGACATCGGTAGAATAAAAACTGTGAAAAAGGCCTAGGCCTAGGCCTTAGGAATTAATATTTCGTGCTTAAGTAAAAGCGCAATATTATTAACTTGATTTAATATGTAAGCGTTTTGAATATGGCATCGGTAGAATATAAACTGGTAAAAAGGCCTCTGTCCGAACACGACCAGAACGTTTCCATTGGCCAGGTGGAGGAACCCCAGTGCATGCTACAAACAGAAACGGAAAACTAGTATTTTATATTATTTCATGCAAAAGAGAAACATTGAAGTTGATTGAACGGCTCGTACATCAGTAACTTCATACGGCAGCAAGAACAGTATAACAAAAATACGCGATTCCGAAAAAAAAAAATCTGTAACCACAATGTTACGCATGAAATGTAACATTATTTTACATTCTTTGTACAACCGGTACTTTCGTATAACATCGGAGATAAAATCATCATATGTAGAGGATTTTTTAGGAAGGCAGTGTCTGACCTCAGGTCTTAAACAACCCTTAGAAATAGGAAACTAGGAGATTTGGACTAGAGCGCCCGATAGGACAGTGACACGGAAGCGAAGTAGAAAGGGGGAGGAAGACGCCCTTATTTATTGCTGGGGGCCAGGACCCGGGGTCCGACGGCTCAACCTGCCCATCCGACGCACGGCGGGTATTTAGTGGATCGAGCGTTCCTACCTGTCTGGGATCGAACCTGAGGCCCTTCCCGTGGCAGTCACGAACGTTGCCCACTCGGCCACCCGCGGCCTATCGGAGATAAAATCAGAACAGCTGAGATTTTTATAACACGAGTAGCACTTCGGGCAGATAGGACGGAATTGGACCAATCGTCCATTGGGCGAATCGGCATTGGACCAATCGTCACATTGGACGAATCGGCATTGGACCAATCGTACCATTGGACGAATCGTACCTTTGGACCAATTGTCCATTGGACGAATCGGCATTGGACCAATCGTTCTTGGACGAATCATACCAGACCCGCCGATTTGATATAGTTAAGGCAATACTTTTGCAGACAATGTTTGTTTTAAATGATGAAGAAGGTACTGACGAATGCAATGGTGAATGCACAATTGTTACAAAATGCAATCCATTTTATTCACAAGCTAAGGATGACTTGGTAACATTAACTCGCCGAACAGGTGGCGTATTGGCCTAAGCGCTGCCTTATGACCATTCTTTCGGGAAGGGTCCGGGTTCGAATCCCATGAGGCATGGATATTATGTTTGTCTTACCGCCATGGATCTCTCCCTTCGCTGGAACCAGTGGCCCTAAAATTAGGACAGGTGATTGCTTATAACCCATCGAGTTACTCACGGTGGTCGTTAAACCTTCAATCAAATAATAATAATATAGAGGGTGAGTCGAAAGTTTTCCAATATTTGGATCACTTTATGTCTTCCTACGTACCTTTACGACGAAAGCTTAATAGCATTCAAAGTGTAGGCCATCGTATTGCACCGTCTTTAGATATATGTGTCTGCCAGTTCTTCGATTAATACAGAGGGTGAGTCGAAAGTTTCGCAATATTTGGATCACTTTATGTCTTCATACGTACCTTCACGACGAAAGCTTAATAGCATTCAAAGTGTAGGCCATCGTGTTGCACCGTCTTTAGCCATCTGCCAGTTCTTCGATTCTACAGAGCGTGAGTCGAAAGTTCTGCAATATTTGGATCACTTTATGTCTTCATACGTACCTTTATGACGAAAGCTTAATAGCATTCAAAGTGTAGGCCATCGTGTTGCACCGTCTCTAGCCATCTGCCAGTTCTTTGATTCTACAGAAGGTGAGTCGAAAGTTTTGCAATATTTAGATCACTTTATGTCTTCATACGTACCTTTACGAAGAAGGCTGACTGGCATTCAAAGTGTAGGTCATCATGTTGCAACGTCTTTAGCAATCTGTTTGCCAGTTTTTCGATTCTACAGAGGGTGAGTCGAAAGTTTTGCAGTATTTGTATCACTTTATGTCTTCAAACCTACTTTTACGACGAAAGCTTAATAGCATTCAAAGTATAGGTCATCATGTTGCAACGTCTTTAGCAATCTGTTTGCCAGTTCTTCGATTCTACAGAGGGTGAATCGAAAGATTTGCCATATTTGGTTCACTTTATGTCTTCATACGTACCTTTACGACGAAAGCTTAATAGCATTCAAAGTGTAGGCCATCGTGTTGCACCGTCTTTAGCCATCTGCCAGTTCTTTGATTCTACAGAGGGTGAGTCGAAAGTTTTGCAATAGTTAGATCACTTTATGTCTTCATACGTACCTTTACGAATCAGGGTGACTGGCCTTCAAAGTATTGGCCATCATGTTGCACCGTCCTTAGCAATGTGTTTGCCAGTTCTTCGATTCTACAGAGGGTGAGTCGAAAGTTTTGCAATATTTGGTTCACTTTATGTCTTCATACGTACCTTTACGACGAAAGCTGACTAGCATTCAAAGTATAGGCCATCATGTTGCACCGTCTTTAGCCATCTGTCTGCCAATTCTTCGATTCTACAGGGGGTGAGTCGAAAGTTTTGCAATATTTGGATCACTTTATGTCTTCATACGTACCTTTACGACGAAAGCTTAATAGCATTCAAAGTGTAGGACATCGTGTTGCTCCGTCTTTAGCCATCTGCCAGTTCTTTGATTCTACAGAGGGTGAGTCGAAAGTTTTGCAATATTTGGTTCACTTTATGTCTTCATACGTACCTTTACGAATAAAGCATAATAGCATTCAAAGTGTAGGCCATCGTGTTGCACCGTCTTTAGCCATCTGCCAGTTCTTTGATTCTACAGAGGGTGAGTCGAAAGTTTTGCAATATTTGGTTCACTTTATGTCTTCATACGTACCTTTACGAATAAAGCATAATAGCATTCAAAGTGTAGGCCATCGTGTTGCACCGTCTTTAGCCATCTGTCTGCCAATTCTTCGATTCTACAGGGGGTGAGTCGAAAGTTTTGCAATATTTGGATCACTTTATGTCTTCATACGTACCTTTACGACGAAAGCTGACTAGCATTCAAAGTATAGGCCATCATGTTGCACCGTCTTTAGCCATCTGTCTGCCAATTCTTCGATCGATTCTACAGGGGTGAGTCGAAGGTTTTGCAATATTTGGATCACTTTATGTCTTCATACGTACCTTTACGACGAAAGCTTAATAGCATTCAAAGTGTAGGCCATCGTGTTGCACCGTCTATAGCCATCTGTCTGTCAGTTTTCCCATTCTACAGATGATGAGTTGAAAGTTTTGCAATATTTGTATCACTTTATGTCTGCATACGTACCTTTACGACGAAAGCTTAATAACATTCAAAGTGTAGGCCGTCGTGTTGCACCGTTTTTAGCCATCTGCTAGTTCTTCGATTCTACAGAAGGTGAATCGAAAGTTTTGCAATATTTGGATCACTTTATTTCTTCATACGTACCTTTACGAATAAAGCTTAATAGCATTCAAAGTGTAGGACATCGTGTTGCACCGTCTTTAGCCATGTGTCTGCCAGTTCTTCGATTAATACAGAGGGTGAATCGAAAGATTTGCCATATTTGGTTCACTTTATGTCTTCATACGTACCTTTACGACGAAAGCTTAATAGCATTCAAAGTGTAGGCCATCGTGTTGCACCGTCTTTAGCCATCTGCCAGTTCTTTGATTCTACAGAGGGTGAGTCGAAAGTTTTGCAATAGTTAGATCACTTTATGTCTTCATACGTACCTTTACGAAGCAGGGTGACTGGCCTTCAAAGTATTGGCCATCATGTTGCACCGTCTTTAGCAATGTGTTTGCCAGTTCTTCGATTCTACAGAGGGTGAGGCGAAAGTTTTGCAATATTTGGTTCACTTTATGTCTTCATACGTACCTTTACGACGAAAGCTGACTAGCATTCAAAGTATAGGCCATCATGTTGCACCGTCTTTAGCCATCTGTCTGCCAATTCTTCGATTCTACAGGGGGTGAGTCGAAAGTTTTGCAATATTTGGATCACTTTATGTCTTCATACGTACCTTTACGAAGCAGGGTGACTGGCCTTCAAAGTATTGGCCATCATGTTGCACCGTCTTTAGCAATGTGTTTGCCAGTTCTTCGATTCTACAGAGGGTGAGTCGAAAGTTTTGCAATATTTGGTTCACTTTATGTCTTCATACGTACCTTTACGACGAAAGCTGACTAGCATTCAAAGTATAGGCCATCATGTTGCACCGTCTTTAGCCATCTGTCTGCCAATTCTTCGATCGATTCTACAGGGGGTGAGTCGAAGGTTTTGCAATATTTGGATCACTTTATGTCTTCATACGTACCTTTACGACGAAAGCTTAATAGCATTCAAAGTGTAGGCCATCGTGTTGCACCGTCTATAGCCATCTGTCTGTCAGTTTTCCCATTCTACAGATGATGAGTTGAAAGTTTTGCAATATTTGGATCACTTTATGTCTGCATACGTACCTTTACGACGAAAGCTTAATAACATTCAAAGTGTAGGCCGTCGTGTTGCACCGTTTTTAGCCATCTGCTAGTTCTTCGATTCTACAGAAGGTGAATCGAAAGTTTTGCAATATTTGGATCACTTTATTTCTTCATACGTACCTTTACGAATAAAGCTTAATAGCATTCAAAGTGTAGGACATCGTGTTGCACCGTCTTTAGCCATGTGTCTGCCAGTTCTTCGATTAATACAGAGGGTGAATCGAAAGATTTGCCATATTTGGTTCACTTTATGTCTTCATACGTACCTTTACGACGAAAGCTTAATAGCATTCAAAGTGTAGGCCATCGTGTTGCACCGTCTTTAGCCATCTGCCAGTTCTTTGATTCTACAGAGGGTGAGTCGAAAGTTTTGCAATATTTGGATCACTTTATGTCTTCATACGTACCTTTACGAAGCAGGGTGACTGGCCTTCAAAGTATTGGCCATCATGTTGCACCGTCTTTAGCAATGTGTTTGCCAGTTCTTCGATTCTACAGAGGGTGAGTCGAAAGTTTTGCAATATTTGGTTCACTTTATGTCTTCATACGTACCTTTACGACGAAAGCTGACTAGCATTCAAAGTATAGGCCATCATGTTGCACCGTCTTTAGCCATCTGTCTGCCAATTCTTCGATCGATTCTACAGGGGGTGAGTCGAAGGTTTTGCAATATTTGGATCACTTTATGTCTTCATACGTACCTTTACTACGAAAGCTTAATAGCATTCAAAGTGTAGGCCATCGTGTTGCACCGTCTATAGCCATCTGTCTGTCAGTTTTTCCATTCTACAGATGATGCGTTGAAAGTTTTGCAATATTTGGATCACTTTATGTCTGCATACGTACCTTTACGACGAAAGCTTAATAACTTTCAAAGTGTAAGCCGTCGTGTTGCACCGTTTTTAGCCATCTGCTAGTTCTTCGATTCTACAGAAGGTGAATCGAAAGTTTTGCAATATTTGGATCACTTTATTTCTTCATACGTACCTTTACGAATAAAGCTTAATAGCATTCAAAGTGTAGGACATCGTGTTGCACCGTCTTTAGCCATGTGTCTGCCAGTTCTTCGATTAATACAGAGGGTGAATCGAAAGTTTAGCAATATTTAGATCACTTTATGTCTTCATACGTACCTTCACGACGAAAGCTGACTAGCTTCAAAGAATAGGCCATCGTGTTGCACCGTCTTTAGCCATCTGTATGACCGCAGCTGACACCTCCTCCCAGTGGCGGCCCGTCAGATGAGGCAAGTGAGGCGCCGCCTCACCTGAAATTCCGCAGAATGAGAAGTGAAAAACAAACTTCGGTCAGTAACAAAGATATAAGAACTTTGCAGGATAAATGAAACACTGAAATTCACATTGTGATCCATGAATTAGGTTAAAGAAAGGCTTTCAAGAAGAGGAATGAATAATTATTTTTGCAAAGCAGCTGCATGTTTTAAGCGCTTAGAGGCGACCGGCTGAATCGTCTCGATGAGAAGCCTGTTTTGAGAACTGGGGATCAGAGAAGAGCCCTACAGAGTGAACCCCACCCCCACGGTCCGAGGTCTACCTAAGGAGGTGCCAGACTTCCAGTAAGAGAAAGGAAATTTCTGAGGCGACACTCCATTTCGCTTAAACTGGAATCGCATCTCTGCTGTTATTGGATAACCCAAGGATTGTGTATCCAATGGGCGCGGGAAAATGAGCAGATAACCTTGGTAAAAAGTGGTTTTACAGGCGATGACGCCGTTCGCCTCTAGACGCTTTGGAGTACGATGATTACTACGTAGCTTTAACTATTCGTCAGAGTGTATTTGAGTCTAACTTTTTGTAGTGTGTTTTCAATCCTCTCTTCTGCGGGTGTTGGCTAGTTCATAGTAATGTTGAGTTTTTCTTCTTTTTTATTTTGTTATTGTTACTAAACAGCATATTTTGATTTTGGTTGGAAAATATGAATGGCCCAACAAACGATGTGATTTGTGTTCTGGAAGAAATTCCTTTTAAACACTGGAAAGATTATGATAAAAGGGATGTTCTCATATCTGGAAGACCGACACCTATAATAAATTCAATATCTAAAGATAAGAAGTGCGGCAAATCGTTTTTTAGGTCTTTCAATAAATCATGGTACGAGATTTCCCCCTGGCTTTCTGGTAGCTATTACAAGCAAACTCTCTTTTGCTGGCCATGTTTACTTTTGAGCAATAAGAAAAATGTGTGGAATACAACGGGTTATTTTGATCTGAAAAACTTTTCTCGTAGTGCAAAATTGCACGAAAGCTCTAAAGAGCATATAACTAATCACGTAGGTCTGAAACGAATGGGAAAAAAATATAAACACTATTTCTGATATGCTCAAAGAAAATGCTGCTCTTCATAAAGCTAAGTTTAATGAAAAGGTCAGACTAAATAGGCTTTTTATGGAACATATAATCGATTTAGTTGTCGTTCTAAGCAAGCAAGAACTGCCTTTTCGAGGACATGATGAATCTATTTCCTCATTAAATAAAGGTAATTTCAAGGAGATGTTCCATTTGTTACTTCGTAGGAGCACCGCAGAATTAAAAGCACATTTTGAAGAAATACGAAACTTATTTTCTGGACAATCTAAAACGATACAGAATGATTTACTGGAGTGTATTCATGAATATATAAACGAATGTGTTAAAAGCAAAATTAATGAGTCAAATTTGTTTTCAGTGCAAGTTGATGATACACCTGATATTACTCAAAAAACACAGTGTTCAATAATTGTCAGATACATATTGGACTCAAATTGTGAAGTAGTTGAGCGCTTCCTTGGTTTTTATGATATCAGCACTGACAGGACTGCTGTGGCACTCTATGATCTGCTAGCATCGGTTTTGGAGGAGTTTGATTTTAAATCAAAGTTAGTAGGCCAGTGTTATGATGGTGCAAGCGTTATGGCTGGAGAGTTGAGCGGTCTGCAGAAAAGAGTCAAGCTAGAAGCCCCGCAAGCTTTGTTTACCCACTGTTTCGCCCACCGCCTTAACCTTGTCCTACAACAGGGGTGCAAAAGTATTGTAAAATGTCGCATATATTTCGCAACTGTATCCAGCATACCCTCATTTTTTCATAAATCTGCCAAGAGAACCCACGTAGCAGATTCAGTTGTTGGGAAACGGATTCCTCAAATAGCGGAAACACGTTGGGCATCACGTTCGCAAATTTTGCGTTTAATTGTAAGCGAATGGGGCAAATTAAAGAATGTGTTTGAAAACATAATGAATGACCCGGAATCAACGGCAGAATCAATCAACGGAGCCATAGGATATTTGAAAAATTTCACTAATTTTGAATTTGCTTTTTTATCACTGATTTTTGATGACATTTTTTGGAATTACGGATGTACTGTTTGATGTTTTACAAAAAAAGACTTTAGATATCAGTTATTGCCAAAGACAAATTAAACAATGTTGCGAACGAATAAATAAGAAAAGGAATGTAACCACTTACTTGAAACATTTCAGTGAAGCAATTAGTTTGAGTGGAGGTCCTAAATGTCGCCAAAAGAAACATTTGACTGAAGAAGTGGAAAACTATTACAAAATTTTGTTTTACGAAATCGTTGACAGCATAATAGTCCAAATAAATACCAGATTTGAAGATATGGAAAAGCTCGAGTTTCTGCAGCTAGTTGACAGCTCAAAATACCATAGTTATTCAGAGTCATTTCCATCCAGTGCCCTTAACACTCTCAAAAAAATTTATCCAAACATTTTTACAGACACACAACGACTAAAAAACGAATTAAATTTTTTATATAATGATCACAACTTCAGGGAACTCAGTGTTCAGAAAACCTTGAAAATAATGAAAGAAAACGAGCTGAAAGATGTGTTACCATAAGCCTACAAATTATTTTCTCTTGTATTGACCCTGGCATCAACAAGTTCTTCTGCTGAAAGGAGTTTTTCTTGTTTGAAGAGAATTAAGACTTACCTCCGTAATACAACGGCACAAGATCGTTTGTCTTCACTCGCTAAAATTTCAATCGAGAAAGAATTGCTGAACCATCTAATGTCCACTCAACCATTTTATGATCTGATCATAGACAAATTTGCAGCCAAAAAGGATCGCAGAATTGAACTTATTTATAAAACATAAACTGAGAGCATTATGTTCGAGACCAAAGCAAATTAATATCGTATTCCTCTGTTTTTAATTCCAGGTTTAAATTACCTAATACTTTTTTTATATAGAAATGTGCTTCCTTAACTTGACTTCTCCTGTACATAGTTATCACGAGCCTGGACTTCAGTTTGTGACCCGTGCTAAATGCACCTTCACTAATATGCCAATCGAACTGTGACTTTTATTCAAGCTCAAGAAACATTTCGCGAGAAAACAATTTCTATTCAAATGATTTACTTTGAATTTTTTAAGAAGTGGATCTCCGACTGGCGTTGGGATGTGAGTGACGCATTGACTAGCTAAAGAAACCGCACAAATTGCGTATTTTCGCTCAAGAGTATTACATAAAAGAATACAGGTGAAATATTTCTTTCTTTGTTGTAAAATTATCGAATAATTGTTTTCATAAAAATATTGTTGCAAAAGTAGCGTATATTACACACACACACACACACACATATATATATAGTGGTATATGCACATTTTCCCTCTAATATTTTTGGATTTTTTCGTGAAGAAAGACTCCCCACGCCGTGTTTCATATATTTCTATAATTTTATTCCATTACTGTTGAATAATATTTGTATATAAGGGCTAAATGGCATGGGCTGAAGTCCTAAGGGATGGGGGTTTACAGCTGTTTATAACAAGGCGCCTACCCGAGACCAATGGCTTAACGAGACTTCCGAATCTCAGCGGATTTTAATGATTCAGCCGACTCGAACCCAGGACTTCAAAGATATCCGATGGGTGATACTGCCTTTGATATGAAACTTTTTGAGGGGGGGTTCTGCACTTCTGCTGTATAACTGTGTATGTAACAATTTGGGGGGGGGGGGGCGCTTCGACAAATATTTTTCTATTGGTACGTACGCACATCTTGAACATTAATACAAAACGAAGCTAATTTAATAAAATGAAGAAAATGCAATAAATTATAGTTGTTTTAATAAAAATTTAATAAAGCAACTTCTTTGGCCGCTTTGCTTTACTTTCTCTTCTATTATCAAGAAATTACATTGATATTATGTATCAATGTAATTTATTTGTATTACATTGTAAGTTATGTAAAAATCAATGAATTTAAATAGGGAAATTATCTATAAAACGTACTTAGAAAAAGCTAACTGTCTCGCCTACTTAGGGGTGCAAACCACGACCCCCACCGGCTACGCCACTGATATATATATATATGTTCGTATAACGTTATACAAATTTATATATTTTTCAATAACATATGTTTTACTGTTTTACATTTACATCAAGACCGTTCGCCTCACCAGCATTTTACACCACGAGCCGCCACTGCCTCCTCCTGGTTGTTGACCTTCACCGCAGGACCTTCACCGCAGCTGACACCTCTTCCTGTATGACCTTCACCGCAGCTGACACCTCCTCCTGGTTGTTGAAGGGCCATCGTGAAGGATGTGAGCCATAGACCGGAACAAGTAATGATCAAACGTGGCAAGGTCCGGACTATATGCTGGCTGTGGCATCACTTCGATGCCCTTAAGTTCCTGGAGTTTTGCCCGGTCGTTCGCGCGGTATGAGGCCGAGCGTTGCCCAGCTGTAGGAGAGCGCGCTGTCTGTTCACCACTGCCGGATACTTCTCCTCCAAAACGGCATACATCCGCTCCAGTTGTTCAGAGTAGATGTTGGCGTTGATGGTCCGACCGTCTGGAACAAATTCGTAATGGATTATTCCCTCGAAATTCCACCAGAAGCAGAGCATCACCTTGTTCTTGAAGCGCTCACGTTTGGCAACAGATTCAGGAAGCTCGCCCGTGCTCAACCCCTGCCGTTGTGTGTTAGGATTGCGGAAATAAACCCACTCTTCTTCACACGTAACAATTTTCTTGGTGAAACGCACATCGCGCCGATTTTCTAGGAATTTCGTGCACACGTCCACTCCGCGGTTTGCTTCAGCTGGTGTCAGTTCGTGAGTGACAATGCGACAGCTCCTGTAGGCCTTGCCGAGGTCCTGAAGGTGACGAAAAACGGTGGTCTATGATATGCCCAGCTCGCCTGAAAATCTCCAAGTGCTGGTTGTCGGATTTGCTTCTACGGCCTAGAGCACGGCCTCCGAATCCACGGTTCGGGGCCTACCTGACCTTGGATGATTGTCGAGGTTTCTGTCACCTGAGTGGAATTTCTTGAACCATCTGGTTGCGATGATGTGGTCCACGGAACCTTCCTATTTTACATGACAAATGTTTAGTGTTTATAACGTAACACAACGTTATGTAAGATTTGTTATGCTAAAGTTCCGAATGTCCGGCTGAATAGATGTTGAATTAAGAGCAAATGTGATGCCCTAAATGTACCGGATAGCTCACTTTAAATTAAAGATTTTAGGGCCAGACGGAAAATATGCAGAAAGTCAATTCACTTACGTAAACTTGTTATTGGTCAAGGAGCTTTAGATGACATCACAAATATATCACGGCGAGGTACACACGCAACTTCACATAACTTAATTAGCTGTCGTACAATCAAACTCATCAACGATCTAACATCTCCACGCTCAAAAAAACTACGTCGCTAAATATATATACCTTTTCGTTCTTATTACCATGCATACGTCACTTAGGTACTGACCTCAAAGGTGTTGCCAAACCTCATTCATGTGAGAGAGAAGATATCACGTTAAGTTTGGAAAGTGCAAAAGAGAACAAACTCAAATTTACATAGGAAAATGAACTAAAAATGAAAGTTAAAATAGAATATACGTCACATGTTGCTTGAGCAGCGTTATGGCCCAGTTCAAACTCGTAAAGCAAAAGTTCCCCAATTAGCCTGTTGTGGCTGTTCATCTTTTAGGGGTACCAACCACTGACAGAAGGACGACACGCAATGCTGTTCACAACAACGACTACCGCTTTATATCCCTTTCAACTGACTGCAGGGCGTGACTTGAGCTAGTTTAAACACGTGACATACCCACCGCATCACGTGCGTTTATGCAAATATTGCAAAACTTTCGACTCACCCTCTGTAACAATAGCACTCCAATAATGTTTCTAACAGTCAAAGTGTGATAAAAAGAAGCCTTAGTGTTATCAGATCGAAATCTACGAAACATGCAATGATTTTCTTTCACATACACCGAGTGACCACTGAATTATAACCACCCCTATCAAAAGTGGATGCGGCCCGTTGATCACGTGATTTACGAGAGGGCGCGAGTAGTCGGACAACGCAGCATATATAAGGTGTGAGTGGAGCAGTTAGTAAAATTTGGAGCGTGATAGGTAAATCGAAGGATTTATCGGACTTTGAGAAAGGACAGATTGTGGCAGCTCGGAGAGGGTGCTTCGATTTCCAAAACGGCTGAACTGGCGGGTTGCTCGCGAGCCACTGTAATTAAAGTGCATCAGGATTGGTGAGAAAACGGTCAAACAACTAACCTGAGGCAAAACTGCAAAGGACAGCGAAATGTATATGTGAGAGGTGAGCGCCGGGTCTGACGACACGTACAGGCCAAGAGACGCAGTACTGTTCAACACTTGACTACCCAGTACAACAGAGGCCAACCCGGAACAGTATCTGTCACGACCATGTGTCGTACGCTCGCACTTATGGGCTATAGCAGCAGACAACCCAGACGATATCCTCCTTTAACCAGATTTTTTAGGCGCAAAAGACTCGTCTGGTCCATAGATCATGCGAGTTGGACGCCAGATGACTGGAAAAAGTGTGCTGGTCTGATGAGTGCTTCTTTTAACTCCATTCCATGAACTGTCGTGTATGTATTTGGCGCAAACAACGTGATGCACTCGATCCATCCTACATGGTCTCCACATTTCAAGGCGGTGGAGGCGGTTGTTTGGTGGGGGGTATATTTACCTAGCAGGAACTTGGACACCTGGTGCATGTGGAACAGCGTATGACTGGTGCCCACAATCGTTAATTGCTTGCTGACTCTTGTACACACAGCAATGTCTCACTTTTTCCCGAATGACGACGGCGTCCTCCAAGACGACAATGCGTCGAGACACATTTCCAATGTTGTGCAGGAATGGTTTGAGGAACACAGTTCAGACTTCCAGCATATCAATTGGCCTTCGAACTCCCCCATATCAA
This sequence comes from Macrothele yani, assembly GCA_039090855.1. Lineage (NCBI taxonomy): Eukaryota > Metazoa > Arthropoda > Arachnida > Araneae > Macrothelidae > Macrothele > Macrothele yani. Next base: position 106,900,614 of record CM077004.1, on the reverse strand, counting down.
TCTCATAGATCAGTTGTACGGTTAGGACACTATGAAACGGTATTTCAGGCGTCTGGAAACGCCAATCACCTCCTTTCATGTATTGACGGCCGCATCGCACACACCTTGGTTGACCATACATCCCAACTACTTCCAGCATCTTATTGAATCGATGCAACGACGGATAGCTGCTATACTAAGGGCGAAAGGAGGTAGTACGAAGTATTTAGGTAGGTGATCATAATTCAGTGATGACTCAGTGTATAAACCGCACAGTACAACCAGTTTCGATGAAACCATCAGCAGTTACAATGGCTCTGAAATCCTGCGGTATTGAAGATGCATACATTAATATTATTAATAACATCTATGAAAATGCAAGTGCAAAGATTCGGCTGTTTGAGAATACAACACACATAAAAATTGGAAAGGGAGTGAGACATGGTGACACCATATCTCCGAAGCTCTTTAATGCCACATTGGAAAATGTCTTTCAATCACTGAACTGGGAAAACAAAGGGATAAAGATTAATGGAGATTATCTAACTCACCTTCGTTTTGCTGATGACGTAGTCATTTTTGCAACTACCCCATCAGAGCTGCAGAGTATGATCCAGGAACTTGCTGACAAGAGTAAAGAAGTGAGATTAAAAATGAACTTTCAGAAGACAAAAGTGATGTTCAATGCTTTTACAAGAAATGGAGATTTATCGATTGATGGAGAAAAGCTGGAGATAACAGACACGTACGTTTATCTTGGACACCAGATATCAAGTCAGGGTCACATTGATGAAGAAATTAATCGGCACAAAACTTGCCTTTAGAGCTTTTGGAAGAAACAGCATAATTTTCAAGAGCAATATGCCATTATGTTTTTAAAGAAAAGTGTTTGATCAATGCATCCTTCCAGTGCTTTCGTATGGTGCATAGAGACGTGGACCTTAACTAAAAGAGACATACAAAGGCTGCAGACAACTCAAAGTAGCATGGAGAGGTGCATACTTGGTGTAACCAGGAGAGATAAGAAGAGGAACTCGTGAATCCGAAAAATGACAAGAGTGGAAGACATCATGATCAGAGTTAAATCCCTGAAATGGCAATGGGCTGGACATACTGCCAGAAGGGCAGACCATCGATGGACAGCCGAAGTTTTAGATTGGATTCCAAGGGACAGGAAAAGACCCAGAAGAAGACCACATGGAAGATGGGTGGATGAAATTCGAAAGTATGCGGGAGTGACATGGAAGAGACTGGCACAAGACAGACCGTTGTGGAGGAAATTTGGGGAGACCTTCGTCCAGCAGTGGATTGATAATGGTTGACAATGATTATGATAACCAGTTTTTATTGCATCTATAGGTTGTTTTTTTATTTCTTTTCCTTTAAAAGTTTCCGTTGTTTCGTTGTTATTTTTTTTTCTTTTGTTATGTTTTATTTTCTCATAAATACGAAAACTTGAATTCGTTATATCCATTGTAAAGTATCGTAAGGAACGTTTTCACATCCACATCCACACACTCTACGTGTGTGGTTATGTATTTAAAGAAAGATAAGTGTAAGTGCAATGTGCCTTCAAAAATGGCGAACAAGTGTCCTTGAGGAAGAACGATTGCGTTGTCTACCAACATCGAATACTGAAGCGAACACTGAAATCTTAAAACATCCACGACACGTTCTTGAACTTGCACCATCCGATTCTCATGTGCGCTTGATCTTCTCAAAAATACTTTAAAAAACGTCCTTTTTGCCAGTGACTAAGAGTGTTTTTCATACCTAGCTTGCCATCCTGTAGAGAACATTTATTTCTGAAGAATTAAAAAGGTTGTTCAAACTGAGGTAAGTGTTGTAAAGCAGGAGGACTATGGATGGTAAATTTTACTAAATACACTGCAGAATACACTGAGTTATCTTCTTTTGCATGTGTGTGTGAGCTCATGTATGTTTTGGACCAGAAATCCGGAGATCGTGCGTCTACTTCGGGTGTACTGTATGTTCTGTGCGTTTTAGAAACGGCACGATAGTCGCGCTGTTTTTCTGCAGGAGTAGATGCCGTGTAGCAGTAAAGGAGTACAGTGGTTTGGTAAAGGAGTAAGGTGGTTTGGTAAAGTATTACCTACTAGATAAATTCATCCGTTACCCCCTCCGAAAAAGAAAAAAAAGGTGACTGAATTTTTGTAGTAATGATTGTTCAAGTTATTTTAATTTGCTATCCTTTCAATTGGTAAACCTGTTCGAAAGGAGGTCTGCTAAAGAACTTCATGTCGTTATTTCTTTGTAGGGTGCTGGCCGTAGATTTCACGACCACATGACTAAACGCTTAGGCTTCCCTTCAATTACACAGGACCAACTCCACTGATTTCCAAATTTCATCATTCTTCATCACAATATTCTACTTCACAGCTGGAAGTCACGGTACTACAGTACGCATGAGCACTGATATGCTACAGATGAATGATGAACTCCGATACAGGACTAAGTTTTTATTCTTCCGCTTGGCCTTTGAAAACAAAACTGATGGAAACTATAAAAATCTCACTACACTTCGATCATCGTCTGGCGTGGACACAATGGACAAAGCGGAAAAGACCCCATGTTTGGAGTGACGTAACAGTAAGTGCAGTGTTGCCACCTGTCGGGAGAAATGTTTAAAGCACATACTGGATTCAGCGCCACTTGAGTACGTATTTTGAAATGTTCGTTACAAAATGACTGGAATAAAGCACAATGTCAAAAAGGGTTACTTCCGTACTTGCTAAAAGACATTAAGCTCTAATGAAAAAAAACCCAAAGAAAAACGACGAAGTTCAGATTCAGCATGTTCGTGCTTACTGGATACAGAAAAAATCTTGTTTCCTGTCCAGGCAAAAATAAATTAGTTGACTACTGTAATTAGTTCATCCACGTGCGTTTGTTCTGTAAGAGAAAACTGCCGCGTGACGAAACAAAACTGAGCCGATTGCCATTCACATTAGAATTAATGAATGTAAATCGTGTGAAACTCCGATGAAAGTTAACCTAAAAAATATCACGCGATGAATTTTTTCTTCTGCATTCCAACAAGCGGGAACAAGGAAGGAAGATAATTTGTTTGTAATTTTTCATTCACACTGTGTTGTACGGCGTACTTGCTTGCCATGCCTGTTCCTCTGTAAAAGCCACTGGACAGAAAACATAGCATTTGGAACTTTGTATGAACGAAGATGAAAACTGTCAATCCGAAGTTCCATCTTCTACGCACACATTTCATTTCAAAAGTTCACCGTGCATTAACTAAAACACAATTAACCTTTTTCAAAAGTACCAAACGAATGACTTAATCGGATCCTCCCCACGGATGAAATAACTGCCTGGAGATAATGCCGACGTCTTGCTAATGAATAATAAATATAGGGGTCTAAAATAAAATGAAAGCAATGTTTTCATGCTCTTTTTTCAGTAAATGATGTTTGAAAACAAAAGTTTAAGATGCGCGACTGACAGGGTTTCGAACAGTAATGCATTAACTATAGGCAACAAATTATTACATTTGTTGCCTGCTTAGATATGGATATTATGGTAAAATCAGTACGATGTGTGGCTACTCTCTCGCGGAAAGACAAAAAATACAATCGGTATCCGTCTATGCTGCGGAAAATTATTAGTGATGGCGTCCATATGATGTAAGGATTCTGGAGTGTTAGTGAAAACACAAATTTGTCAGTGACGAAGATCGAACTCGCGCCCCCTCACTCCGGAGTAAGTTGCTCTTCCAACTAAGCTACAAGGACAGAATGTATCACTGCATATTTGTCGTCTTGATACGTGCTTTATCTCTGTAGTACTTCACAAGTGCTACGCCGAGCTAGGGGTTTAAACTGAAATCGTCGAGCTCTCCAAACTGTGAACATCCCACAGTTCTGAAAAATGTTTTTGATAATCAGGGGAACTATTAATAATTACCCTCAAATATTGGGATCATTGTTTTGCACAGGATTTCTGGTAAGCTGAAAGTGTGTTCACCTACTTCCCGATTTGTGATTGGACAATGTAAGTAAATAAAAAAAAAAACAGTATTGTATTTACATCAGTGGCGGGTAGGTCCTCAATTTGCAGAGATTCCAGCAGCCACCCGTCCAGGTAAACTGTCCACAACTCCATGGAGTACGGAGAGTGGGATGTTCTGCCATTCCGCCTTGAGTACATCGACCCACTCTGTAAGTGAAGAAAGTCATGTTGGTCCAGACTTCACCCTTCGTTCAAGTTCGTCTCATAAGCGTTCAATGAAATTTAGGTCCGGTACATCCAGTCCATTCGCGAGACCTGATTTTCCTTATACCACATGGAGCCCTGGGAACATGGCAAGTGGCATTATCGTCCTGGAAGAAGCAATCGTCGTGTCCGTAGAACTGCCACAACGCTGGGAGCATTGAGTTATCCAGGATATTTCTATACAGCACAGAGTTTATTTTGCCATGAATAACAACCAGTGGACCCACACCGTATCAGCTGAAACAGCCCCATACATATCTAAAGACCTTGTCCCCATACCATAGCTCCACCTCCTCCGTACTTCACATTCGGCACTGTACACTTTGGAAGCAGACGTTCTCCGGGTATCCGCCAAACCGAGATACGTGCTTCCGATCGGAATAATGATCGGAATAACGTGAAGTGGGATTCGTCGCTCCGTAACACCTGCCGCCATTGCTCCAATGTCCAATTTTTGTGCTGTTGACACCATCGTAGCAGCTTAGCTGTTTTGGTCTTTGTGATGAGAGGTTTATAGGCGGCTGCTTGGCCATGATACCCGAGTGCATGTGCCTTGCCTCTCTTCGAAGTTTCTTAGTGGAGGCCATAACATACGAATGTGGCCATCTGGAACTGATGTGCAATGGCGCGCATTGGTCGGGACTTGGTTTTCTGAATTTCCTTCTGCAGCACCCTCCGGTCTCTGGGTTTCAGTTTCGTGGGTCTTCCAGGGCGAGGTGAAAGTCTTCTTCCACTTGTTGATGACAAAGGCCACAGTCGATTTAGCAACCTGTCTGACATCTGCAATGATTCTCATCCTTATGCCTCCAATTGTGCAGCCTATTATAACGCCTTTTAGTAGAAGTTCAATATATACACCTGAACACCAAATTACGTGGGAGATGTATATTAGGACAAGGTCCTTTATAATACTGTTACACACGTAGTATGAGTTTCGAATAGACAAGTTGACCTCAATGATAATGAAATATTTATAGTTGAAATTTATTTATGTACAGTATTTAAATCCTGAATCCTAACATAGGTTATATTTAGTGAGATATCAAAACGGCAATGAAGCAAATGGAGCAACACGTGTTGCGCTCACCTTACCCCGGTTTCAATCCTTCTGGCTTGCAATCGATCATGCTTCTTGTCTGGTGCTGTACCATGTCATTGAAGATATTCCGCGTTCAAACTTCGACACAAATACGAACATCTGCACAATTCCACAAGAAGGGGGTGACGAGTTAAAATAATTTTGAGATCACTATCAAGATAAAATTACGTTGACGCGGCCAGAATCTTAACAGGTGAAACATTTCGCTGTTCCATGCCAAGCTGCTATGAAGTATCCAGATTAAAAGATTTAAAACTTTAAAAAAATATTAAAAGAAGTCAACAAGTCACCCCTCGATCATCCGAACATGTTTCTGGCAATACTGTGCCCATCTTCAGCGGTCGGTTATATGAGACAACCGTATGCTTTTATTGTGCTGACTACCTCCTTGTCACCAGTCGACCCATCGCCCATTGGTCCTGTATCCGTGCGTAGGTTAATCATGTGATTTACAACTTTTTGCTATTGTTGCACCATCTGGTGTTTTTTCCTGTAATTTCATTGATAATCGTTGTTGGTTGAGATATTTTCAAAAAATTTAGTTTTTATATACTTTTCTTCAGTTTCTTTTTTTTTTGTTATTATATGTATCGCCAGGCAAACGGCAATTCAATTGGTGCTTGTTCATTGCAGTTAAATCCTCTGGGTTTCTCTATCACAATGGACTCAGAATACAATATCTTTCTATGTGTGTTGTGCGTAGTATATATTTTTGCATTTTCCCACAAGGGGATAGAATTATTATTAATGCAATATGTAATAAGAGATGTTCGTTGCTCACCCTTTTTCCAATTTCTCTTGTGTTCTTCTATTCTTGTTTTCAGTCGTCTTTTAGTACTACCCATGTAGATATTATTAATATTATTGGTGTCGTTATTCTTACATACCACAGTTAAGCAGCATTTTGAAAAAGGAATGTAATAAAGTGAATATAAGATTCGCCGATATTGTAATAGATAATAACAAATTTCTTACAGCTGATTACAGTAATAATGCAATTATGCACAGAGCAGGAGTATACGGCATACCCACGAAGAATAACGACACCAATAATATTAATAATATCTACATAGGTAGTACTAAAAGACGACTGAAAACAAGAATAGAAGAACACAAGAGAAATTGGAAAAAGGGTGAGCAACGAACATCTCTTATTACATATTGCATTAATAATAATTCTATCCCCTTGTGGGAAAATGCAAAAATATATACTACGCACAACACACATAGAAAGATATTGTATTCTGAGTCCATTGTGATAGAGAAAACCAGGAAACATATTGTATAATCAGATTCTGTAAACAGATAAATAACAAAGTATGACGCAAAAAATTGCATTAGAAACTAGTGCAAAAGTTTTAATTCCAATTTTAATCAGACTGCAAGTGCCCTCTGCTGACCTGCGCCCGGGACAGCCTCCTCGCCTTTCCCGCCCTTTGCATGTAATATTGGATTTTTTTTTTTTTTTTTTTTTTTAGCGCGTAGTTCCGAGGCGTTAAGTTGGTGGCTAGTTGGCAACTGTATCTCTTTCTAAAATTAGTATTGAAAAAAAAATATTTTTGTGTAATATGACATTCGTTACGGTAGAGATTAAGAACATCATCTTCTTTAAATATTACACAGCTATTCCGCTAAGTGCGTATAAGTAAAAACTTCTTTCTGTCTACCTCTTCTTCTAGATTTTGAAAAAATCGAAGGAAAACATTGAAAAAATGTTTTCCTTCGTATAAATTTTGCTATGAGGAACACTGCTGGGGGAAAAATTCTGTATTTCCGATTCTAAAAATCTCTTGGCAAAATCTTTTCTTGGTAGGATACTCCTCATATGAAGAGTGGGTTGCACCGATTTTCTTCTTCAACTAATGCACAGTTTTCCCGCTAGGGGGCGTAAAGTTACACCGCGTGTTCTTTCATATCTCTCCTTATAATTGTTCGACTTTGAAAATTGCTTTTCCCTCAGATATCTTTTGCTACGAAAAAACATTTAGTGCGCGGTCTGATTTTTTTTTTTTTTTTTTTGGCGCGGTTTGTTTAGGGGTTTTTTTATTATAAAGTTCGAAATTTTCTGTCCAGTAGGTAAACCTACTTGGACAGAAAATTTCAACCCTTTATAATAAAACAGTCACAGATTAAAATAAAAAGACAATGCATGTGCGCTTAGATATTTAACATATAATTTATAAACCTACTGGAAAAAAAAGTACGAACCATTATGATAAGACAGTCACAGAGAGTAAACGCCAGTCTATACACATGAGTTGATGACATTCCGTCTTGCCCTGTATGAAGAGCGTATAGGTTATTCGGCTGCAGTATATCACGTAAACGTGAGAAAAACCATTCTTGTATCTCGGAATCAGTGGTGAAAGTAAATGATTTGTTTTGGGGGAACGGAATGTTTACTCTTTAAATTCTGGGTCGATTTACACGCACATTTCATACGTCTGTGTTCTTTTACATACACATATATAAAAAAAAATAATAAATATTATAATGAATAAAAAATAAACCTTAATAAAATTGTATTTCAGCTAAAAACTCTATATCACAAAAAAACAGGTTAAGCGTCAGCTGAAGGAGTTTCGTTTTTCTTAATTTGCGCAGCTGAAAAATAGTAAAAACGCTTGGAATTCACTAAATGTTTTCCTGCCTACACTGTAAAAAAATCGTTACACAAAAAAAGGGGCAGCTTAGCTGCCTCAACATTTTTTTAAACGTTATACAAGAAATCCTGACAAACGTTCCACACATTTTTGAAGAAGTCTGAAACATTGTCCCGGGATGATTTTGTGGAACGTTCCACAACAAGGAGAGGAACCTTTTCAACAAAAGTGATCAACCTTCCACACATTATTGAAACATTCTGCCCCAGGGTGTCAGCATCATTATGAGGAACGTTCCACAATATACTTGAAAACATTTCGCAAAAGCGGAAAGCCTCCTGTGGAACCTTTTTAACAATTTTGAGGAACTTTACACATGCTACTAAAAATCTTGAAACAGGCTGGCAACCTGATTTTGAGGAACGTTCCACAGTAAACAAAGAAAAGTTCCAGAAACATTTGAAACCTTCAGGGAACAAAAATGAGAAACATTTCTAACAAATATGAACAAGGTATTGCATAATATATCTGAAAAACAATTATCTATAAAAATGTACCTGAAATTTTCGTTTGCACCAGGATAGATCATTTTTTACCATTTCCATAAATTACTCTTACATTTCAAAAATTAACTCCAATAAGAGCAATTCATGATGTACTAATTAATTATTGATAAACATGGGTAATATAGTAACAGACAATTATTCATGAGTTTTCTCAGATTTGAAAAGAGCAGTCATAAGAATGAAATATTCATAAAAAAACACTGTTCTTAAGAAATGTTAATTGTGTGTTACACATAGATACTGTATCTTTTGTAGAGAATGCACCTGTACAAACAAATGCGTTCGAGGATATTCTACCTATGGCACATACAAAACCAATTTTCAGTTTACCCAAGCTTGAATGAAAAATCGATGATTTTTACATTCGTTCCTGAAATTTTCGTTTGCACCAGGATAGATCATTTTTTACCATTTCCATAAATTACTCTTACATTTCAAAAATTAACTCCAATAAGGGCAATTTATGATGTACTAATTAATTATTGATAAACATGGGTAATATAGTAACAGACAATTATTCATGAGCTTTCTCAGATTTGAAAAGAGAAGTCATAAGAATGAAATATTCATGAAAAAACACTGTTCTTAACAAATGTTAATTGTGTGTTACACATAGATACTGCATCTTTTGTAGAGAATGCACCTGTACAAACAAATGCGTTCGAGGATATTCTACCTATGGCACATACAAAACCAATTTTCAGTTTACCCAAGCTTGAATGAAAAATCAATGATTTTTACATTCGAGACACTTTAAATGTATTTAGTATGGTGCCTTCTTAAGACCTTAATTACTCACTGAACAAACGATACAGGATGGAACTTATCCTGTATCATTTGTTACACCCAGTTAGAACTTATATAATAACTTATCCCGTATCCTTTCCCACCCAGCTAGAACTTATTTCCCTGTAGTGCTCATCAGAAGTGATGACTTAGTCATTTTTAACAAATGGCCAGTAATCAGCTTAATTGTTGGATGATGGTGTTCTTTGCTTGTTTCTTTTATTTTCCTCAAACACCTGCTGCAAGTTTACATTTGTGAGTTTCAGTTCGTGTTTACGTGGAACGTGGATGCCGACAGCCATTGCAGAGAATTATGTGATCATGACCTTGGATTAGTTGGAATGGTGAACACCCGTTTCCCCTAATCCGGTTCCCCTAATTCCCGTTTCCCCTAATCACGTTTACCCAAATGGCGTTTCCCCGAAATCGCTTTTACCCGAATTCCCATTTCCCCTAATTTCGTTTCCCCTAAATCCCGTTTCCCCCAATCGCGTTTCCCCGAAATCGCTTTTACCCGAATTCCCGTTTCCCCTAATTTCGTTTGCCCTAATCTCGTTTCCCCTAAATCTCGTTTTCCCCAATGGCGTTTCCCCGAAATCGCTTTTACCCGAATTCCCATTTCCCCTAATTTCGTTTGCCCTAATCTCGTTTCCCCTAAATCTCGTTTCCCCTAATTCGCATTTGCCCTGAACACGTTTACCGCAATGGCGTTTCCCCGAAATCGCTTTTACCCGAATTCCCATTTTCCCTAATTTCATTTCCCCTAATCTCGGTTCCCCTAAATCTTGTTTCCCTAATTCGCATTTGCCCTAAACACGTTTACCCCAATGGCGTTTCCCCGAAATCGCTTTTACCCGAATTCCCATTTCCCCTAATTTCGTTTCTCCTAATCTCGGTTCCCCTAATCTCGGTTCCCCTAAATCTCGTTTCGCCTAATTCACGTTTGCCCTAAAGACGTTTGTCCGTATCGAAGTTTCCCCTAAAAACGTTTACTGTATCAAGTTTGTTCTAATTCTCCTTTGCCTTGATTCGCGTTTTCCCCAATTCATGTTTGTCCTGATTTTCGTTGAGTGAAATAAAACGTTTCTTTTATCGCCAAAATTCAGGGAAAAAAATCGGATTTATTGTCAAATTCAGGAAAAAAATCGTTGTATGTAATTTTTTATCGTCAAATTCAGGAAAAATATATGTATATTTAATCATCATCATAAACCATTTTCAATCTACTGCTAGATGAATAAAGATCTCACCAAGTTTCTTCCACAACGGTCTGTTTTGCCCCAGTCTCCACCATCTCACTCCCACATGCTTTCGAATTTCATCCACCCATCTCCAATGTGGTCTTCTTCTGGGTCTTTTCCTGTCCCTTGGAGTCCAATCTAAAATTTCGGCTGTCCATCGATGGTCCGTTCTTCTGACAACATGTCCAGCCGATTGCCATTTCAGGGATTTTACTCTGATCATGATGTCTTCCACTCTTGTCATTTTTCTGATCCACGAGTTCCTCTTCTTGTCTCTCCTGGTTACACCAAGCATGCACCTCTCCATAGTTCTTTGAGTTGTCTGTAGTCTTTGTATGTCTCTTGTGGTTAAGGTCCACGTCTCTGCACCATACGTAAGCACTGGAAGGATGCATTGATCAAACACTTTTCTTTTAATACATAATGGCATATTGCTCTTTAAAATTATACTGTTTCTTCCAAAAGGTCTCCAGGCAAGTTTTATACGCCGATTAATTTCTTCATTAATGTGGCCCTCACTTGATATCTGCTGTCCAAAATAAATGTAGGTATTGGTTATCTCCAGCTTTTTCCTATCAATCGATAAATTTTCAATTTTTGTAAAAGCATTGTACATCACTTTTTGTCTTCTGAAAGTTCATTTTTAATCTCACTTCTTTACTCTTGTCAGCAAGTTCCTGGGTCATACTCTGCAGCTCTGATGGGGTAGTTGCAAAAATGACTACGTCATCAGCAAAACGAAGGTGAGTTAGATAATCTTCATTAATCTTTATCCCTTATATATATATACCCAAAAGCAGAGTTAAAGACCAAATTTAAAACCGAATTTTAAAACCAAATTTGTTAACGTACATTCTGAAGATCATGACGCGCAACGCAGCAGTGATGAATATCCAGAAATTAAGTTTGTATATATATAACATTGAACATGACGGGCGTCTCTTGAACTATTCTAACCAAAAAATATCTTCTAGTGGTACATATTCAAATAAATTGTATAAAACTAGAAGTAGAATTCCAAATAATTGGTTTTCGTATTAAAAGAAATTATAAATGAAATTATTTTTCCTGTAAATTAAAAACTAAAGCTTTAAGAAAGCACACAAACAAACGTAGTTTCAGGTAACATTAACTTTTGTAGCTTTTGTTTTTCTTTTTGTTACAAACTTTTAACAATGTCCAAATTGTCTAAGTCTGTAGCAATTTTGTTTTAATTACTAAAGGAAAAAAAAAGTCGTTGCTGTTTCACATTTAATCAGAAGTAACTTTTCATATTTTTAAGTTTGGAAAACGATCTATCGGCGTAAGCCACTGCTACACACAGTAAAAATTTGAAAAGAGGATTTTGTGCACCTTAGTGCTGCTATCAATTCTCAGGAAGGAAAAAGGGGGCATTTTAATTTTTTTTAAATTACAAAAATTTTTCTGTATCCTTTTTGGATTTCAAGTTCAACAAAAAGAAAAGGAAAGACGTTTATTTTCAGGCAGTGTAAAAATCCATAAAATCCAAAACAAATTTCGTTTAACTTAACATAACCCCCCCCCCGAAAGGTTTCGTGAGGCAGCACATGCCCTCAGATAATTAATTGCAGACTTGCAGTTTGTAAATCCTGAAATCTTTTGTTCAGTTGTAGATCATAAACATTTTTTTTAAAGAATTACATTAATAATCGCAATTAAGAAAAGACGAAATTACGGAAACTTTATGTGATTCAGATAACCAACTTCCAAGAACGTGGCCACGAAGCGGCCGAAAACGCAATTGTTATACGGCCTGTTAAAATTTTTGGGGCCAGTTCTCCTACACCCAATCAGTGATGGTGCTAATTGAGAAAACATTCAAACTGGACAAACTGACGTCTACTGTTAAGGGGGAACTCAATTAGCAAAAGGCATTTCCACGGCTCATGCTTAGAGTCTCGTACGGTGGGGAGAAAGGAGGGGTCTAGTACGCTAAGAACTCTTAAAAAGTGGGCCTTCTGCGTTCATAATTTTAGCGAATGCTTTTCAATACTATCTCTTGCTTTAATAAAAGTTTAATACGATGCAGTACTTTATCTGTGAGGAAGGGCAGCGGAGCGGGGGGGGGGCCTGACGGATACAATGGCTTTGTTAAGGACTAACCGTATAATGGTCCTCACCATGTGCACTTTACACTTTTGTTGGCATGGTTATCGACATCAGCAGCAAGAAAGGAAAGAATAATTCTCTTGAGACATCAAGACCCACCGTTTTATTTAGGTTAATAAAAATTAGGACAAACATGAATTAGGGCAAACGCGAAATAAGGAAAACGCGAATTAGGAAAAACTTGATACGGGCAAACGTGAAATAGGGGAAACGAGATTAGGGGAAACGAGATTAGGGGAAACGAGATTAGGGCAAACGAAATTAGGGGAAATGGGAATTCGGGTAAAAGCGATTTCGGGGAAACGCCATTAGGGTAAACGTGTTTAGGGCAAGCTTAAATGACATGGAAGCGAGACACCAAATATTTGCAGGGGAGGAAAAAATGAAGCAATGAATGTATAGATGTGTTCCGACAATTCAAAAGCAAATAAGCAATATATCACTTTAAAAAACTACTGCTGGGGATAAAAATCCTAATTGTAGCCAGTAGTGACACCACAGTTTGTAGAAGAAGTTGACCGTTGCTTGTTGCTATCTCCCCGTAAGTAATTGGGGAATTTGTCACATATAAGAGCATCTTATTCAACCACTCACAGGGCTGCCAGAGATTTGAAGTTACAGTCATACAAAGTCTGGATACCGCAAGGGGTGTGCCCGTTGGATGTAGACATACATGACCACTATTACCATTGGTTCATGAGGTTCACATGCAACAGCGTCATAGTGCTGTATACATTTCTTATAGAAAAGGCCTGGTTTCATTTAAATGGGTACATAACTTCTCAGAAAAAATAAGTCCATCGGCTTTTGAAAATCGCCAAGAAGCACACCAGGCTGTTTCCAAAGAGAAAACTGAGGAACCACCTTTTTTAGAGTCTACTGTGACCTTAGCTATCAACGCAAATATTGTTCAACAGTCTGTGGCTTTGCTGCATGAGGATGAACGCTACTGTCGGTGCCAGCTAATGAAACAATTACGCACATATCAAATGAATCCATTGAGATACTACTGGACTTATTATAGAATTCACTCGTTTTTTAATATGTGGCCACCGCGTTCTTGCTGGACTTATCTCCTCAAGATTTCTTCCTGTGAGTGGAATCTAAAGGAGACAGTGTAATAAACAGTACCCTCATACGCTGGCGTCTCAATCAGACATTTAACTATGCTTTTGCAAAGAAAAACTGCACTAATGGGAACACATTAGGTACAAAGGAAGTCTTGTCTTTTATCAATAATATCAATCTTTAAAAAAACAGAAATGCAGTTAATACAAAATACCTTATTTTTTTTCAGTTTCTGAAAGATACAAACTAAAATTGACATATTAATTTGTGACATACGCGTAGTACACTAAAAATGAAAACATTGTAAAGCATTGAACGATCGACCCTAAAGACTATCAGCAAACTCGAAAAAAGACTTTTGAATCTGGCAGATTAGAGCTAAACTTCGCCTTAGCATATTTGATTACAATTCACGTTAGTTCAGAAATAATTACAACATTCATCTAATAAAACATGAAATTCTCAAGAAAACCTCAAAATAACTAGAAAATTATAGAATGCTAAAAAACGGAGATGGCCATTACATTGGAATTCACCATGTGCATTTCGCTAAACCATCACAAATTTTTTTAAACAGTAATATCAATCATTAAAAAAAGCAGAGTTGCATTTACTACGAATACCTCTTATTTGTATTCAGTTTCTAACATTAACACACTAGCATTGACATCTTAATTTCTGAATTTTTTTATTACATTTTACACTGAAAATGAAAACACTGTAAAGCTTTGAACTGATGATCAGCAAAGACTTTCAGCGAGCTAAAAAAAAAAAAAAAAACAAGACCGTTTGAATCTGGCAAATTAGGACTAAACTTTGCATCAGCATATTTGCTTACAATTCACATTAGTTGAGAAATAATCACAACATTCATCTCATAAAGCATGAAATTCTCAAAACAACTAGAAATTATAGAATACCGGAACACGGATATGGCCGTTTCATAGGAATTCACCATGTGACTTTTATCAAACCATCACAAATTTCTAAAATCCGCTTCCCCAAAAAGATATCCCAATATAAGACAATATAAGACATTAAAAATTTGTTCGTTTCTTTTAAACTTAGTGCAAGCACAAAAAAATGATAACGTGACTAATTTAGCAGCACGAAAACTGATCTTTGGGATTTTATCATTTTATCCTCAATCGGGAATTTTTTTTTTTAGCTTATTTCTGAAAATACGAAAGTAAAGCTATCTGTATATATCCACTTACCCAGTCCCTCCCCCCCCTTTCTGTTTTCAACTTGTACATTGAGAAACGTATAAAAAAATGTAGTAAAAACATGGGAGAAAAAAAATCAGGGAACATTTAGATGTTTTTGAGAAGAGAATTTTTTTTTCATGGATGCATGGTACTTCAACCAAATGGGGCTATGTATATAAGACTAGCTAAGTTTCAATATAATCAACTTTTATATAGTTATTATGTTGCCATACATGAATTGTTCGAATTTTGCTCCAATTGATGATTGATTGCAAATGAGATAATCTAAAATAAATAGTAATATTCCCAGCAGCACATCAGTACTTGAAAAAGTTTCACTCGATTATAAACACGTAAGTCCTAAGAAACAGAGAAAAAAAGGCTAAGGAATTATAAGGGCATTTTAAAACTGGGCATAGAAACACAACAGTGCAAGGACCTCCTGCAATAAATATTCCATTTGAACATCTACGAGCTACCCCAGGGCCGCGGGTTGCCTAGTGGGCAACGTTTGTGACTGCCATGGAGAAGACCTCAGGTTCGATCCCAAGCAGGTACGAACGCTCGATCCACTAAATATCCGCCGTGCGTCGGATGGGCACGTTAAGCCGTCGGACCCCGGGTACTGCCCCCCCGGTAATAAATAAGGGCGTCTTCCTCCCCCTATCTACCTCGCTTCGGTGTCACTTTCCTATCGGGCACTCTAGCCCAAATCTCCTAGCTTCCTATTTCTAAGGGTTGTTTAAGACCTGGGGTCAGACACTCCCTTCCTAAAATCCTCTACATATGATCATTTGATCATTTACCGGCCACCCCGGTGGCGCAGTGGTCTAAGTTCTGTTCATATGTCCGAGATGGGTGCGGGTTCTAATCTTAGCGGGGCATGGATGTGTTGTTTATCTTACGGCACTGTCTCTCTCCCTTCCCTGGAACCAGTGGCCCTAAATTAGGAACGGGCGACTGCCTATAACCCATTGAGTTGCTCACGGTGGTCGTTAAACCCCCAATCAAAAGAAAAAAGATCATCTATTATACATCAAAATTTATAATATTATGTAACTACGGTTCCTCACCGTAGTTACATAATATTATAAATGTTTTAAACATGCACATGAAGAATGCCATTAGCTGTTGAGTACGAGCTTACGAAACAACTTTAATTGTACATTTTTTGCTTTCGTTAAGGAAGAGGGAACTACAGTTGACACGGTTTTAACCTTAAATTGTATACCTAACGGACATTTATTCCGTAACACTCAAACGTTCCAGTCGTCTTAATTTTTTAGAAAACAAAAAGTACACGATTGCACAGTCTCTTAGTGGGATCGTTTAAATATTAGACCTAACGATCAGCAGTTTTGTTCGAACACGAAACGCCATTAATCTAAAACTAGGGTGAAACATTTTACATTTGTGTATAACATGAATTAATTTGTCTTTTGTTAACCGAAATAAAAAGTACTAACCTTGATTTCCACACCGAATCTACGTCGCTATAAGTCAAAGTCCCCGTCGCCACAACGCACAACATGCTACGATGACCTGCAAACACAGCTTTAGAGCTTCACGGCGCATGCCCTAAATCTGAGACAGATGTCACGCAGCAAGCGAACAGCGATAAAATTCTGAAACATTACACCGATATTGAAAACATTACACAATTCTTATAAAAATGCTCATGCACATTAAGTTAAATTCCGAAACGTTTCACGGAACTCCGAAACGTTACACAGACCTCCTAAACGTTACACGGAACTCCGAAACGATACACTGAACTCTGAAACGTTACACAACCTCAGAAAAATTGCGCATGCGAATTGCATAAATTGCGGGTATTGTGGAATGTTACTCCAAACTCCGAAACATATTACACAAAGGCTAGAGTTTTGCCATGTTCCACAGAACTTTAAAAAAATGTGTGAACTTATTCAAATAACCGCAAAAACGTTACAGAGATTTCTAACAGTGTAATTGTACACAGTAATTATCACAATAAATGAGAATACTCAGTTCATAGACCTTATGTAGTCAGCGGCGGATTTACAACTAGGCCAACTAGGCCGCGGCCTAAGGGCCGCAGGTGTAAAGAATCAAAACAAGAAATACTATTGTTTACTTTCATGTTATAAGAATGCATCGTGTGTCGGCTTCAAATGTAGGTCTAAGGTTTCGAAATGTAAAGAGTTGTTCCTGGATAAGCATGAACATGTTTGCATTTTTTTTTATAACCTTTAATTTAATAACAAGTTAAATCAAAATAATTTTTATTTAAATAATACTTATTTAACAATAAAATTATACTACCAATTATAATATTCTTAACTTAAAGATAAGTTTATTAAATAATCTTATAGGAGCAAATTCAAATATGGGTGGCCGGGTGCAGGGGGCCGCATAGAAAATTTGGCCTAGGGCCTCAAAAGCCTTAAATCCGGCACTGTATGTAGTATCAAAACAACAAAAACTACACACCCAGATAATTTTAACTTAAGAGAGAAGCACATCAGAGAGTTTACATTTTTAAGTTACCAAAGAAACAGCTGCTGTTAGACACCACTTTAGTTATTAAAGGATGCCGTCTCTTCCTCAAGTCACTGAGATCTCGATCAGCTGCCATGTACCGAATTGTTGCTATGAATGAATTTGAGTTTCGTATTCTAAGGCCAAGGTTAGTAGACTGTAATAACCATATTCAAAATTTAACTTGCAGCATAGTTACTAGTTCAACATTCGGCCCTAGGGATCACGTACTAGAAGATAAGAAAGCAAAACAGTCGAATGCGAGCAGCTTCTCTGGCTACGAGCCTTTAGTTAAGAATCCGAAGAACAAAATTTACTGACTTGGGGCAAAAGCTCTGAAAACTGCAAAATCAGAGACAAAATTTTCAAATATTAATATAAAACTCTTACACAAATTACGAATACAATTCATAGATAGAAATTAACTGAGAGCCAAAAATTCCTTCGGTATAGTTCAATAGTACATTTTTAGCACGTCTTTTGTCAAAAAAGATCGTGCTTATGTTATCGGTTTGTCCGTCCGTCGTTCCGTCTGTGGGCACAAAATCTCTGCAACTATTGTTCCGATTTGAAACATTCTTTTTGAATTGGGAAGCTTAAAATATGAAAATGATGATCCTTTATTTCGTTCTTTTTTTTTTTTTTTTTTTCGATGTACTCTTTTGCTGGTAGAGGGCGTAAATACAGAGCATATCGAATTCAAAATACATTTTATTCCATATATTTGCTTCTAAACATCCGATTGAAAAAATCCTTTTACCATTCAATTCCATTTATGTCGAAGAGTATTTTGCGTATATTCACTTTTTCAAGATGCATATAGATTTTTCGCTAGTGGGCGTAAAAGTAAAGTGCGTTTTCCCCGATATCAGTACTTCTAAAACTCCGATTTGATTTTTTTTTTTTATCTTTCAGCGGATAGAGCTTCTGATAGGAATTTTTTTGCATGTAAATTTCTAATTTTTGGTAAAGAACGATTTGGCCACCAAGGGGTGTAAGTGTTAATTTCTGCATCTGACGTATTTGCTACAAAATCTGAGCTTATAAAACCTCGATTGAAAAAGTCTTAGTGAACCGATGCCACTCACATCAGTAAACCTTTTCGGAATATTTTCTACTTAAAAGTATTGTAATGTTTCTCAGCCAGAGGCGTAGAAGTATATCTTATTGTTGTCAATATCTCTGGTTCTAATAGTCCGATTTGAAAAAATCCTTTTTTATTGGATAGTTTTCGGTGCGACATGTTTTTCATGTAATTTCAAAATTTTTCAAGTAATTTATAGACTTCCCGCCAGGGGGCGTAAAGGTAAACTGAGTTACCCCCGATATCTCTGCTTCTAAAACTCTGATTTGAAAAACTGTTTCTGCATCGGAAACCGCTCCTGATGGGAAATCTTTTGCATATATTTCTAATTTTTAGTAAAAAATGGTTTGGCCACCAGGGGGCGTAAGTCTTAACTTCCGCTTGTGATGTATTTGCACCAAAATCTGAGCTTCTGACATCTCGATTGAAAAACATTCATTTGTGGATCGATACTACTCACGTCGACAAATCTTTTCGGAATATTTTATTCTTAAAATAATTCATGGTTTCTCCGCCAGGGGGCGTAGATGTATATCTTATTTTTGTCAATATCTCTGCTACTTACAGTCCGCTTTGAAAACTTCCTTCTTTGTAGGATAGAGTTTCCGGTGCAAAATGTTTTTCATAGAATTTCAAAATTTTCAAGTAAATCATAGACTTTCCGCTAGGAGGCGTTAAGGTAAATTGCGTTTTCCCCGATATTTCTGCTTTTAAAACTCCGATTTGAAAAATTCTTCCTGTATCTCATACAGCTCCTGATGGGAAATGTTTTTCGTACAATTTCTAATATTTGGTAAAGAATGGTTTAGCCACCAGGGGGCATAAGTGTTAATTTCTGCTTTTGATGTATTTGCAGCAAAATCTGAGCGCCTGAAGACTCGACTGAAAAATTCTTCTTTGGACCGATACCGCTCACATCGAAAAACCTTTTGAGACTACTTTATTCTTAAAATAATGCATGTTTTTCCCCGCCAGGGGGCGTAGATGCATATCTTATATTTGTCGATACCTCTGCTTCTAAGAGTCCGATTTGAAAAATTATTTCTTTGTTGGAGAACGTTTTTTCTGCGAAATGTTTCTCATATAATTTCAGATTTTTCTTAAAGCACAAATCTGCAAATAGAGAGCGTAATTTCATGATTTCCTTTACAGTCATATCTGCGTGATTAAAACCCTGATTGAAAAACTTTTTTCGGTCAGATACTACTGTTTTCCATACCGGTTCCATTGACTTTGAATAGCTTTGATAAATTTAATTCGTGTCAGAACGGATTCAAAAGACGTTCTAATTACACCCAAAAATTCGGTGTCATCGTTCTTGTTTATTTATTTTTTCAAATATCTGTGTACTTTTGTTCACCACCATAGGAGAACGTAGTTCTCCTTATCAATTTCTTAAGGAAACGCCTTTCCCACCGTTCCCGCTTTCTTTCGCCACTGGTCGGAATTCGAAAAAGGTCTAATCGTAAGCGCACATACAGTATAGTAGCAGTCACGATTTAAAAAAATCTGGTTTCTCAAAAGCAACCATTTCAAAGGTGTTCAGCGACTGGAAGACAAGCGAATCTTCCATATGCAAAAGGCATAAATATGACCAGAAAACTAAACTTGCGTAGCAAGACTAACGTGCTGTGGGAGGATTGTACGGACGAATAGGTTTTCCAGTGTGCAGTAACTGACTGCTGAATTCATTCCAGGCTAGGAGCAGTCCATTTCGCTCTGTACTATACGTAGGGAGTTAGAGAAATTGGGTCTTGGAAGTCGTCTGCCCATTCGGAAGGCGCTTGCCTCAGCAAAAAACGGAAAATCCGCTTATAGTGGTGCCAAGACCACCGCGAATGGACAACGGAAGAAAGTGATATGGTCAGATAAATCACGTTATACATTGTTTTGCACTGATTGCCGGCTTAGCGTGTGGCGAGAACTCTATGAAGCGATGGACCGATCATGCCTTGTGAACATCTTCCAGGCATCTGGAAGTGGCAGCATGCTATGGGGGATGTTTGGTTGGTACGGATTGAGTCCGCTGATACCAGAGGAAAGTAAGGTGAAATCAAGTAAATACCTGAGTATTGTAACCGGCCAGGTAGATCATGCAGTATAGCACTTTTTTCCTGCACGTGATGGTATTTTATGTATGTCATTGCCGGAGCAGTGCAAGAATGGTTTGATGAACACGAGAAGGACTTGCATCATCTCTTCTGGCCACCTCAGTCCCCTGATTTCAAACCGATTGAAAATGTGTCTGGCATGCTGGAAAGAGCTGTTCGGTGTCGATGTCCTTTTCCGTCAACACTGTCAGAGTTGAACGATATTTTGCTGTAGGAATGGCAACACCTTTGGACCAAAATGAAATCAAACACCTCGTAGAATCCATGCTGCGTCATATACACTTGCTGCCACTCGCAACAAAGGTGGCTCTACTAGATACTAAGCGGAGATTCGAATTTATTTATTTATTTATTTATTTATTTATTTATTTATTCATTGGCCAGAGCGTGTTTTAATTGTAATTGACATGAGTACATTTGATATGAAGCTGTGATTAATGGGATTTGCATCTATTATGGAGCTGAACTTGTACAGTTTAACTTGGTTTACTATTAATTCAGCAGTCACCACCTATGCAGGAAACATGCTGGCCTAAAGTACATGGATGTCACATTTTCTTGAATAGAACTGCTTAGAATAATTGCAATAAGGTTAACTTGAAGTATTACGCAATAGGTATGCTATAGGCTAATCAGACAGTGCGCCTGTGTTCGTGGATTTAGCCAAGTATACTTATGATTATGCATAAATTTAACTTAACTTCTAGTGTTTATTGTTTCAGAGAGTGTAATCTATACACATTTCATGTTCGTCATGCTTCCTAACAATGGTACACGAAACTTCTGATATTGTGAGCGATTCAGTGCAAATTTAAAGCCATAAGGCTCAGTATCGACATGAAATCTAACTTTGAAAGATTCTAACACAGCACTTTTTAATCCAAATGATGCCTCCTGAATTTTCTCTCATTTTAACTACTCTTTCCTCAGAGATGTCATTTATTAGAAAAATGTTAGGTTATTATTATTAGAAAAATTTCACGGGAGGAAAAGCTATTTTCAAACAATGAAAACTTTGCTCTTTTCAAACAATGAAAATTTTGGCTACAGGATCAGCAGTTAATTTCTTCAATAGATGGCTGACGTGATTGATGATGCTTCAAAACTTCGAGGAGTCTTTCAGAAAACTTACGAGAAATTAAATTAAATTGGAAGCCATTTCCACAGATTTCAGTGCACATAATTTAATCTTGCGAGAAAAAGAGCCGTTAAATGCCTTCAGATAGAGAGCCGAGGTTTCGATTTGAAAGCTGTAAACTTTCTAAATGTTGGTGAAGATAAGAAATGAATATTATGCTTTTCTAATTCCGTGTTGCAGTATTTATGACAATCCCATTTTACATCACTGAGCTCTGCGAGACGAACTTCCATGTCCTACAGCAATTTAAAGAGATATTTCCGTAATAACTGAATTCTGAGTAGGGTTTTTGCTGAACTTCGCAAACACGGAACCGAATGCATCCGAATGCTCCTCTCAAGCACACAACCTTTTTTTTTTATTAATATTGAGTGAACAGCGTCAGATGCCATCCAGATTTTGCTTTCAAAAATTTTCATTTCACAAATCTTCATGTATCCTAAAATTCGAAAAAGGAAATTTTTCAGCGTTTCTTTTAAGTTCCAACGGAGGGAATTGTTTGTCCTTGCCTCAAAGAAAGGAGGGGAATTTGAAATTGAAATCTGCACTTAATATTTTTTTCGTACGAAAAAAGGATTTTCCGTTATAAACGAATACTTAATTCTGTGATTATTTTTTTTAGCAATAACAGTTACTTCTGTCACTGATTTTTATTTTGTAAATGCGCTGATTAAGTTTACTGCCATGTTTTGTTTTTGAATGGAACATAAAAATGCAAATATGTATCAGGTGAAACAAAAATTTCTTCTTTTTTTATTTTTTTTTTATTTGTGTGCGCGAGCATGCATTGGTTTTGTTGTAAGCAAAACAAAGGGTTCGGAACTATCGAACTACTCTCATTTAGGACACCTGTAACATAGACAAATACTTTTTGTTTGGCTAAATTATGTTTGTATGCTCATCAAACTTTCATTTTGTGACTGTTCTCTGCATACAGCCTGTGTAGCAGATGACTAATTTCTCAACGCGACAGTGTTGTCGTTATCCCACAACCCATATCTCATTAAAAGGGTTCACGTTTACACAGATTTCTTTAATGACGTTGCGGCTATTTTCGAGGGAAAAATATGTTCTTGGCTAACCAGATTCATTTTTTTTTTATAGAGAAGCGAGGCGAAATACATTAGTAGTTCACTGCACTATTAAAAGTTCGCCTTCATGTATAAAAAAGGAGTGCACCATGTACTGGCTTCTGAACTTAACTATATGCTAGAGTGACCTCGGTATAAGACGAAAATCTTTAGAATAAAGAAAAGAAAAAAGGGAAAACAAAACGACAATAATGGAATATTTCATATGAAATGGGCCTCTACGAAGTTCGCTCTTGTCTGTTAACATAGGGACAATTTGATAAAATGGAAAGACATTATGTAGTGCAAAATTTGTGCTTCATTGTTCTTATAAAAAAGCGAAAATGAAGTTTCGGAGCGGCTGAAGCAACTTCAAAGAGCAAAAAGATGAGTAGTTATCGTTATCGATTTTTGTTTCTGTTGCCCGCAGTTATATTTGGGTCTACGTTAATAGAGTAATTGGCCTTCTAAACCGTGGATGTTGAAGCGGTAGAGGAAATTTTTCTGCTTAACGTAATGAGCAACAGATGCATGGCTACATAAATCTAAGATCCAACTTCTATCTTGGAGTCCTAATTGCATAGAAAAGACATGCCATTTTTTTTTTAATTATTTGTTTCTCGCGGTTTAACGAACCCTATAAGCATCTCATTTCCTTTTTTCGCGGTTTAACGAGCCCATGGACAGCGGCGCGGAGTAGCCTTCTCATAATCACTGGTCGTAAGAAAGGGACGAGGCTGCCGCTGTGAGACAAGCACATTGCGCATGACTCATCCGGAGCGAATCCAAGTCGAAAAATTGACCAGAAACCCGCGCCTCTGTCCATGCTGCCACCGATTGGCCTTGTTGTTTTAAGAGAGTTCCGCAGTCTGTTTATAGTTTGGAATTAGTGAAAATGTTTTGTGAGCAAAATAAAACCGCAAGATTGATATTCTGTCATGAAAATTTAAAAAAATTTGGAGAATGCTGCTCACGTTTGAGGAAACATCACCGGCGTCAGTGGCGACATTGCTTTGTTGGGATGAATTTGTTGCAAATAGTGGCTTGCGAAATTTTGTCTCATGAATTTGGTCTGTCCAATTGTAGTTCCTCGAAGTCATCCTTGAATGATCGGTGGAAACGAATCACAGCTTATAAGTTTGCGGTAGGAGAATATCATTGTTTTTTCAGGCGTCCAGCCATGCTGCAGAGGGCCTCTTTTTTTTTTTTTTTTTTTTTGCTTGGAGGTTTAACGACTGCCATGAGCAACTCAGTGGGCTATAAGCAGTCGCCCATCCCTAATTTAGGGCCACTGGCTCCAGGGAAGGGAGAGAGCCAGCGCCAGAAAGCAAACATAACATCTATGCCTCACCGGTATTCGAACCCGGATCCATCTCGGCAGAATGATCAGAAGCCATTGTGACGTGCCTGCCCGCAGGACGCACATGAGATAAAAGCAGATAGCAATGAGAGCACATGAAAATGTAGTATAGTGGATAGCACTCGGAGCTCCGGAGCCGAGAGTTGGGGGTTCGAATCCCTCCCCTGGCACAAAAATGATGGAGAAATTTACTTCGTCATGCCATCGCTTAGACCACCAGGGCGGCCAGAGGGCCTCTGTGCCACTTTCTACCGATATCACTGCTTGAGATATAGGCGCAATCCTTTGAAAAGAAAGGAAAGAAATCTAATTGTATCAAAGAAGCCCCAGTAAATTCCTCGTCGCCCGGTAGCTCGGTGGTCTATAATCGCTGTCTTCTGACCGTTCGTCCGCGTGGTCCCGGAATGAGGCATGAGTGGTGCGTTAGTCTTATGGCGCTGGCTCTCTCTCTCTCTTCCCTGGAACCAGTGGTCCGAAATTAGGAACGGGCGACTGCCTGTATTCATGACCGCCGTTAAACCTCGAATTAAAAAGAAAAAACTAAAGGTAATAGATCCAAAATTTGATATTTCTAGCAAAGAGTTGTATGAAACCCACCAAATATGGAGGACCACCATTTATAATAGGCTGTGGTTCTTCTGTTATATCATCATCTTATGTTTTCTAATGTTGCAGCACATGACAGAGCACTTAAACCCGAAAAAAAAATAAGAACCGTCCCATGATTCTAGAATATTTCCTGGCTGTTTTGGGAGCGATCCTTTCCTGGTTAACTCACGTGAATTCCGTTTATCGCCACCTTTGGACGGAAAGAAAAATATCGTAGTTTTTAGCTGCTATGATCGTCATGAACTTTGGAGTAAAATTCTGTACTGTGTGGTCAACAGCTCCGAAAGCTTGGGTTAAACCGGAGGAGGCGACCACTAACAAGACGCAGAATTGTTTTCAGCCACAAATTACAATGATAAACACTTTACCTGGCGGGAATGAAGCAGTGGCACATTTTCAATTACCGATAGACGAATTCATCATAACTGAAATTTGGTTTCATCAGGACGACCTGCTGAAAACTGCTTTAGTATGCGTCCATTACTGGCCAACAAAGTTGCAGTTTATCGGACAAAAGTTCGCCTACACAGAAAGAATGACAGACCAAAATACAAGCAACTTTTCCATGGGAACTGATGCCTATCATATTCACCAGAGCCTAATCGCTCCAGATATTCAGCTATTCTCAATTTCACAATGGCGGCTGAATGACTAGAAATGTTTGCAACTGGAGAGCTTCAAAACAGGCGCTGGAGCGTAAAAGTTTTTAAGCAAATAGGTTCACAAATCGGAGAATGTAAAGATTTCCGTTGTTCACATTGCCATTTTTCAAGGAGGAATATAGAAAATTTTATTTGTTTTTGAAAATTTGGGGAAAGGAATAAATTTCCAAGTTTTTCCGTGTTTGAGGTGCTCTTACTTCCAAGCAGATGAGCTGGTTTTTCGCCTGGAAGCTGCAAATAATTTTACGACATAGTGTTACTAAGTCGTTGATGAAGAGGTGAAAATAAATTCTGATGGGGAATATCACACAGTCTGGATGTCATATTTATTCCTTTTACTTATTTTCCTTTTACATTTCAGAAACGGAAGAGCAACTGTGACGTGTACTGCCATTTTAACTTTTCGTTTTTGTTGCGCTTTTACTTCAGAAACTTCTGTTGTTTTTTCTTATATTTCCATACTGAGCGTCACACGTACGAATTCCGAGGATTTTTTCTCCTTTTCAATTATGACTAGAAGTCAGTCAAGTCAAGCTAAATGATATAAATACAGAGACCATGCTACTCAAAGGTCTGATTAGGCTCCTTGCTTATGTCAGTTTTTACTCACTACGTCTACGAATGTGCTATATTCTATGCTGCCAAATCTTCGGTTGAATAGATTTTTCGTTGTGGCAGCCAAATCTAAGTTTATAGGATTGGTTGTAGTAGTGTCAGATCTTCGACTATGCTGTTCAATGAATAAAATCCGCGACTCCGAACTCTCAAGACCTGATTTCAGTTACTGTCTTATTTTACTGCGTTTTCGAATACTAGTTCGTCATAAGTTCTTATAGAATACGACAGCTTAAATGAACGAGTGGCTAAACATCTTGCAGAACATGGATTAAGATCCACATAATTTCCAGATTTTACTGAGTTATCGTTAAAATATTTTACTCTTGTTCCAGTATATCTGGAGAAGTGAAATATCCTCAGTGTATCCGTTGGGCATGTATAATATTTCGGAAATATTCAGTTATCCCTTCTGGGTAATCTAGAGTGATGATTACCCAATATTCCTCTAGGCTAGGGCATTTTTGAAACACCTTCAAATTTTTCTTAATGAAGTCCTGTGGACAGCCTTATTGCTCGTACTGGGTAATGTCCCAGGGCATTTTGCGAGACATACTGCTGGAATTAATTAGCGGATACTTTTAGGTAAGTCTGTCAAGGGATAATTTTTATATCCTTTGACAACCTACAGAACATTTTGCCCTTTAATGTTGGTGAAAGTACTTTAACCGTGTCATTTTGGGAAAATCCTGCGGAAATTAATGCCATGAATAATTGTTGCCTATTGCTCACGGAATTCCATAGATTTTTTTATATTAAAAAAATAGATTTGGATATAGATAGCTCCAAAAAAAAAAGGTACAAACCAGTACAATTATTTTTACTCATTCTATACTCAGTTTTCTAGTGCTTAGCAGTCGTATGTACTTTTTGCCGTGTCAAAAAAGTTTCATTATTTAGTTCGCGTTCTATAATGTAGTGAGTGCTTCCCTTTGCGTGCCTTGACTTCGTGGTGTGGTGCGGAAAGCACTGAGTTCATGAACGCAGAAATTTTAAAAAGTTATTTTTGCAAGAAAATTCCGCAGGTAAAATGAATATCATATTTGCACAACGTTCACATAATATGTAGCAATCTCATTATGTACGTGCTGCATATTATGAAATTGATGTCACTTTTGTATCCCTGAGGTGAGGTGCGTGGAAAGCATTATTTATTCTGCAGGGAATTTCAAAATAAAGAGTTGTTGAAGAAATCTTTAAGGTCATCAGTCGTTACTGATCAATACTGATGACCTTAAAGATTTTTACGTAAACACAATTTCGCGGAAAAGTATGCAGTTTCATGTTCCGACGATATGACTAAAAAGTTCGTTTGCAAGTTATGAGATTCAACTAATACTTTGTTTTATTCATACAGAAATTATCGTATTAAATATTATATCTCCACATGGAATTCACACTAAGTGATATCACAAAAATGGGAAATTTAACGAAGCCCTCAATGCTTCAATACGCCTTTCTTCAATGTCACGTAAAGGAATAGAATCAGAATATATCAGTCATCGCTTTTTCTTACGGTGTTTGTTGGCTTCCATCGGCAAAGTTTTGTAATGAGTTAAAAAAAGAAATAAAAATATTTTTTGAGGACACTCTTAGTACATAAAGATGTTGATGGTCAATTAATTATTATTCGTTACTTTGAATTTACTGACATGAAGAAGTTCTCCTGTGTTCTAAAAGAATTTCCATCGTTGTTAGATATATTGACATTTGATTTACATGGGAAAAAAATAAAATAAAAGAGCTATCAGATTTAGAAAATGATCGGACCCTTGAAATTCAGTTTAAAAATCATTCCATTGCCTTAGTTGTGGTCAGCTGTGTGTGTGTGTGTGTTTGTGTGTGAGAGAGAGAGACATAGGGTTTCCACTGCTTAAAAAAAGGGGGGGGGGGGGGGGGCAGAAAGAAACAAAGAAAAAGATAAACACACATAGTAGTGCAGTCCTAAGAAAAGTGGTCTGGCTTTTTCCTAAATCCAGTCCGGTATCGTCAACCATGGTCAAGGCGAGAGGAGAGTACACCAAGGGTGTAAGGGAATTGGAAAATTCAAAACTTAACAGTACGTTGGATGCTTCATTCCTCCTTTCTCCGATGGACTGACAGTAAAAAACAAATAACAAAACTTCGGAAAACAAATTTCACGAAAAAAGCTCAATGAACAAAAGCTGCAAAACTAATGTCAGTGTGACACGAAAATAAAATTCCTTAAAAGTTGTTTACTGTCCAGTTTGTTCATAATATTCAGATTTCAGGTGCTGCAAAATAAGAGTTTTGTGTTATTTTCCTTTTACGTACACTGTAAAAAAAATTCTGAAATTCATAATCCATTTTACGTGATTCTTTTCGTGAATTAACGAAGAGTATTCCTCACACAACATTTCCCGTGAAAGGAGAGAAAAAATCTGAATTTCACGGATTTTTCGTATGCGAGAAAAAATTGTGAATTTTCAGAAACCTTTCCGCAATTCCTTTCGTATATTAACGGGAAACTTATGTTCTCACTCTTTTCGTATCCTTATGACGTAACATTTCCAGCAATAAATATGTTTCGTTGGGAATAGTTGAGATTTGACTAACTATTAAATTTCAATCATCTGTCGGATGATCTGATTCTGCATTTCTGTAGGGAGAGCGAATATTGTGGGTAGCATATTGCATGGAATTTTAGTTATTGTGGCAACGGATATTCCTTCCCTCTCCTCCAATTTGTGCACTAGCTATTGTATATTGTGTTACCGTAAGAAATCGGATACTTAAATTATTGTAAAGGTGATTGTATGATGTCGATGTGTCAATCTGTGGACCCTTTATAAGAAAAAAGCTATTACAGCTATCTAGAGTGAATTTTGTATTTAAGAGTTTTGTTAAATAATACTATAAACGTGTATATTGCATATTTTCTTAAAGATAAGTGTAAGTCATTGTCAGTTTAAAAAGATCACAAGTTCCAAAGCATAGTGTTGCTTCAAAAAATCACGATGAAAAAATGCGTAATTTGTAATAAGTCCTCATACAGCAAAAAGAAAAAATATTACAAACCTATTCAGAAAAATAAGAAACTCCAACGGAAAATAAAATGACTAATTCACCTGCATTAGTAACGGAAAACTTTTCTTCATCGCGCGATTAGAGTTCTACCTTATACGTGACTGTTCGTTACATGCCTTTCTAATTTAACAGTAGCACCAGCAGTTCCCGTTGAAGCAAAACCCGGTTCGAAATCCACCACCAGAGTGGAAGGATTCGTTTACCTCGTACGTCAGGGTGATAGAATGTCTGGTAAAAGAGCTGAAAAAATCAAAATCGAAGGTTTTGCAAAATTTCTGTATGAATACGGAAAAACCCGAAACAGATTTTTTTAAATAAACTGAGTTACTGACTACGGAAATCTCTGAAGATACTGAAGTTAAAAGAAAATGAAACTTTTAAAAGAGAAAATTTTGTTAAAAGACAGACGTCTAACTGCAACTTTGCTGCACTTTATTTTCAGGAATTTCCGTGAATTCGCACCACTTGTTTTTTACAGCGCATTAAACCAAAATAATGATGGCTTTTTCTCTATAGTGGAGTGTTGAAATACCCCTGCTGATTTTACGTACGCTCAAGAATTTTTAAATAAAAGTTTAATTTGCGAATTTTGTTGACTGTTCCAAAATTTCATTACAGATTTAGTAAAGTAGCAGACATTCATGATAAAAAGAAATTCATTACAGATTTTAGTAAAGCAGCGAAATATTCATGATAAATGAATAGTTCGAACGGAAATGAAGAAATCTGTGGAGTTTTAAAAAATACTCACACCTTCAAAGTATGAAGTTATTATTCGGTGTAATTTTTACAAGGAAAAACAAAAACTACAAGTTCTAAAGAGTAACAATGTTTCGTTTCAGCAAAGCTTCCACAATTCCTTTTCCTTTTCTTTTTTTCACTGATCTGATTTCCTAATGATCTAGATGCTTAGGTTTTGTTTTCTCAGCTGAGGAGTGTTTTAGGAGCCAAGTTTTTATGCGTAGGGTAAAAGACCCCAAACAGACACTGGTGAACCATTTAACTGAATAAACAGCAACGGCGAAATATGTTTAATCAGAAGTCTGTTGCACATAGGGCTAATGACGTGTTCATTGCGCTCAATTCTGGTTCACACTGGGAAGAACTGCTCGGCAAAAAATTCACAGAATTTAAGAGTGGGCTCAGACTTTCTGGAAAGTCCCCTTAGATCTATTTTGTTGTCCACAAGTTTCGATCAAAAATATTAAAGTCGCTCGTTAACTTACTGTAGTTTTTCTCTATTGCTATCAGTTCCTCTTAGCTTTACATTAGAATGATGGATAGTGTAGCATCGGCTTTTTAAGGTGATAGCTTCACTGGTTCAAAATCGTTTTAATTTTCTGTTAGGAGAAAGGAGAATTCCTATGAAATTGCCTTTCCTAACAGCTTCTTCGCGTTCTTTCGAACCATTTCCTGGGTTGAACTATTAATTAACTACAAAACAAATACTGATCTTCGAATAAGCTTATTTGGTCGTGATATGTTGCAGTTCATTTCCTATAGCTGCTCAGACAGGCATGAAACTTCTTGTAAAACATCATGAAAAAGCAGAGATGATAAATGGAAGTTTGGAATCAATGAAATATTCCACTGATATCAATCTATTTAACAGGCCACACTTTAGTTTTTCTGATCCTGTTTTAGTAGGATCAGTTAATTACTCATTGAAGTCTGCTGCTATGGCAGGGTGAGATTTCTATACAGACTGCACAGTTCTAAAGCTACTGAGAACGCAAGCCCATCTGGAATCAAAAACTCGCCCAATCTTCCTGATCTAACTTCCTAGCTCGTAACCGATTGCGTCTAATTCCGTGAAGATTTTTGGTGATTGACGATACTGTACACAGGGCCGGCTGGACCATAGGGGCAACCGGGGCGGTGGTCCCTGGGCCCGCGCCTTTAGGGGGCCCCGCAGTTTAGAAAACAAAATAATTTTCGGTAAAAAAATTTAACTACACTTTTTTTTGTAACTTTTGGGGCGCAAGGCCCCTAAAAATATATTTTTGAAGTTTTTTTGTTTGTTTCCAATCTCCCCATTTTTTAATAAGTTATCCCCCAGTTCGTCGTACGGACACTGAGATTTGCAGATTCGAAATGATTTTTGTAACCACCTTAATCTTTTCCGCATTCATGAAATAGCAAATTAAATTTAATCATTTTGTGGTATCCTACTTTTATATATCCAACAATTTGTGTGAAAATCTGATACTTAAATTTAAGGAAATAAAAAGAACAATATCCATGTTACTTTCGGACTACATATGGAGGCCACTTTTCCAACATTACAAGAAATTAAAAAAAAAAAAAAGAAAAAAAAAAGGCAGCTTTCATATATGAACGCGTGTAAAAGTTTAGAATGTCACTAATTTGTCAGTTACTCCACTGTGCATTAAAAACCAATCACTAAACATGAATCAGGGGGAAAAAAATTTTTATACCAATTTATTTTAGAGGGATCCTTATTATATTTCCTATACAAAAATATTCGCAATGAGAAAATATTCGCTAAGCAGGTATCTTTTTATCATTTTGTGAAGAAGCTGTTATAAGAGTCACAATACAGCTTGAACCTCTTCTCCCGAGAAAGAAAATCGTAGATTTTAACACTTTTTACTTTCTCTCTATCTCTCCCTCTCTTCCTCTCTCTTTTTCTCTTTCTCTCTCCACCTCCTCTCTCTATTTCTCTCTCTCCCTCCTCTCTCTATTTCTCTCTTTCTCTGTCTCTCTCTCTCTCTCTGAACTTTCAGTCCGTATTATGGTATTTTTCTTAAGCTCAAAGCGAATACTTCTTTGAGATAATCGTTTTGTCTTTGCGGTAGTGTTCGTGTGTCTTCCTCATGAACGATAATTTTCAGAAACAACTTTGTTAAAATATGAGATTTATTTTTTAGTGCCCACAATGAAATTTTGCTCTGAGCCCCGCAAAGAAATTTCGCCCAGGGCCCCGCAAGAACTCCATGCGGCCCTGACTGTACATCTCCTCGGTGAAGGCTTGGAAATGATAGGACGAATTTCGGACACGTAATGCCTAATTTACAGCAAGTTCGAAATGATGATTCAAAGAGTACCAAATCAGGGTGTTATGGAATTTGTAAATAGCTTCCTCAACTTGGGATTTCACGCTCATCATCTCCATCTTACATATCAATGGAAAATGAATCTCGGTAGTATAGAATGAGGGTTTTCGTAACAAAGGAAGCTCCCCACGGCTCCCTGCTGTTTAACATGGGAGTCTATGCAAAGAATATCTAACGCTTTGGTCTATGGGAGGGCCACCCCAGGCCATCCACTGCGGCACCTCACCTCGCAGGTGCCGTTACCCCACTGCGGCACATCATAGGTGACGCCAACGACGCCGCACGTGGACCGCTGCCACGTGGCCCGCTCCTGTCCTACCGATGTGGGCATGGCATCACGTGGTCAAACATGAAGCCAGTCAGTTACTACCATTTTCGCCCTTCCCACGTGATCGAATGATCTCCCCGATATCTTTTGGCCGGCATTTTTCTTTGTGTCCGACCATGACATTTTGTGTGCCACGTGTCTTGGGATGAGGCGTCATTTTTTTTTTGTCCCCGACCATGACATTTTGTGTGCCACGTGTTTGGATGACATCACTGTGCTAGCTGTCACACCATTTCCTTTTTTTGTGCAGTCGATTCTGTCTCCTCATTAAAAAATGCAATAATAAAAAAACTATGTCGCCACTGATGTGATGCATAGTGTTTCATTGAGACCTCGTTTTCTATTGATTTCTATTTGATGTTTTGCAGGTATGTCTGACGTGATTAACATACCATCCTTCTGGAACCCTACGATAACGAGGTGTGAGTTTCCGTGGTCATCCATCCGGTGCGTTGTTCGAAGGTGATGGCGTGGTCACTCTTGAACATCCTAGTAACACCATCGCCGTTCGGCTTTGGAACTGTGGTCGAGAGATACTAACTGAGCGAATCGAAAGTCGAGTGATGTGATCGACTGAACTTTCATGCTGCTGTCGAAGGGACTGAGTCTCTAGGGTGTTTCATTCCGATTGTAAAATTTCCATGGATCACTGATTCGTAAACAGTACGAGTGAAACATATAATTATATGCAAGGATAAATGAAAGAAAGGCAAGCATTACTTTTTCTAACTACAATGGAAATACAAAAATATAATCATGATAAATAATTATTCTACAGAGTGCGGAGTGAAAATATTTGAATCTATAGGCTGTGCCTCGAAGAAAGAAAAAAGTTGGGTATCATCGCTACAGTGAACTCAATCGGCTAAGTTAAAGTTATTGAATGGGCGTCAATGACGGACTTGAGTTGTAAATGTTGTAATCAATGAAAGGCACGAGCTGTGTTTGGAACCTGATTTCAGTTTCGTATGTACTGTACACTGCTCGACATAGAACATGTCACATTATGAAAAAATGCACGAAATGAGACGAAACTTACCTCTCATATAGACAATAGGGTGGGAAAGAAGTGATTTAATTTCTGCGGAATTACATGAATGCAATGAGTAAGGAAGCCAGAGACAGTATATAGGTCGAGTGACCGCCATGCTGAGCTACACAGCGTAGCATAGTATCGGATGGAGAAGTTCCCGGATGGTGTCCTGAAGTATCACTAACCCAACTTACCTTGTCACAAACCATGCGTCGTTGACCTGCGTCCACAATTCATGGACATTCCGATCAGATCGCACAGAAGTGTTAAGTCGTCTGCCAATGACGCTCTACCCGTTCTCTATCGGAGAGAAGTCTGGGAATTGCGCGGTCTGGTCAGCACGGGGCAGTATTACCATTTTACTGATTTATCAGTAGATCTACTGATTTTGACTCCTTTCTACTGATAGATTTTCGTAATCTACTGATTTTTTTCTGTTTTAAGCCCACCTCCTGAATTTTCTACTATTATGCCTAATTTTGGGGCTTGAGGCCTAATTTTTTGGTTAATTGACAGATGCTTTTCTTTCCTCAATGAATTATAAACTTATTTTTATGATACTGCTCTTATACTAAAGTCATGTAATTTTTCAAGCAGCTGGGTATGGTTTCTTTTTTCGAATGCCTTAAAGAAGTTAAAAAGTCCTACAGTTATTTCAGTAGAATTATATTTTTCGCTAAATTGATTTAAAATGAACGATGAATGATCCATACGAACGAAGGAGTGTAAGTAAGTATACAGCTATTTGTTTTTAGAAAGGTAATAAGTGTGATCGGCCAATGACATTATTATTTACACCAAAATTAGTTTTGATAGAAAAATATTATTTTATAAAGCTGATCTTCAGTAATATCTTATAACAAGAAAGATGACACCGAATTTTCGGGTGTAATAAGCACGTCTTTTGAACCCGTTCTGATGCAAATTAAATTTACCAAAGCTATTCAAAGTCAATGGAACCGGTAGGGAAAACAATAATATCTGACGGAAGAAAGAAGTTTTTCAATAGGGTTTTAAATCCCTCAGATATTGCTGTAAACGGAATCGTGAGCTTACGCCCTCTGGTTGCAGACTTGTGCGTTAAGAAAAACATGAATTAATACGACAAACATTTCTCACAGGAAAGGCTCTCCAACACAGAAATAATTTTTCAAATCTGACTATTAGAAACAGAGATATCGACAAAATCAAGATGTGACTTTACATCCTCTGGTGGGAAAATCATGCATTAATTTAGAAAGAAAGTATTCCCAAAACGTTTTTCCATATGAGCGGTATGGGCTCAAGAAAAAAAAAAATTTAGTCGAGTTTTCAGGAGCCCAGATTTTGCTACAAATACATCAGAAGCAAAAATTAACACTTATGCCCCCTGGTGGCCAAACCATTCTTCGCAAAACATTAGAAATTATGTGAAAAATATTTTCCATCAGGTCTTGTATGCGATACAGGAAGAATTCTTCAAATCGGAGTTTTAGAAGCAGAAATAACGCAGAAAAAGCAATTTACCTTTATGCCCCCTAACGGAAAGTCTATGAATTACTTGAAATTTTTGAATTTATAGGGAAAACATTTCGCATCGGAAACACTATCCAACAAAGAAGGAATTTTTCAAATCGGACTCCTTTAAGTAGAGATATTGACAAAAATAAGATATTGATCTGCACCCCCTGGCGTAGAAACCATGCATTATTTCAAAAAGAAAATGTTCCTAAAAGGTGTGTCGACATGAGTAGTATCGGTCAACAAACGACTTTTTTTGCAATCGAGATTTTAGAAGCTTATATTTTGCTGCAAATACATCAGAAGCGGAAATTAAGACTTACGTCACCTGGTGGCCAAACCATTTTTTATAAAAATTTGAAATTATGTGCAAAGGATTTCCCATCAGGAGCTGTATCCGGTGCAGAAAGAATTTTTCAAATCGGAGATTTAGAAGCAGAGATATAGGGGGAAACGCAATTTACCTCTACGCCCCCTAGCGGAAAGTCTGTGAATTACTTGAAAATTTTGAAATTATATGAAAAACATGTCACACTGAAAACACTATCCAACAAAGAAGAAATTTTTCAAATCGGACTCCTAGAAGTAGAGATATTGACGAAAATAAGATATATATCTACGCCCCCTGGCGGAGAAACTGTAGAATATTTTAAGAAGAAAATATTCCGAAAAGGTTTATGGAAGTGAGTGGCATCAGTCCACGAAAGAATTTTTTAATCGATCTTTTAGAAGCTACGATTTTATAGCAAATACATCAGAAGCAAAAATTAACGCTTACGCCCCTTGGTGGCTAAAGTATTCTTTACCAAAAATTTGAAATTATATGCAAAAGATTTTCCATCAGAAGGTGCATCCGCTGAAGAAAAAAATTTCAAATCGGAGTTTTAGAAGAAGAATTATCGGGGAAAATGTAATAAACTTTTACGCCCCCTAACGGAAAATCTATGCGTAATTTGAAAAAGTAACTATATCTAAAATACTCTTCGACATAAATGGAATCGAAAGATAAAAGAATTTTTTCAATCGGATGTTTAGAAGCAAATATGTAGAATAAAACGTATTTTTTAATTAGACATCATCTGCATTTACGCCCTCTAGCGATGAAAGTGTACATCGTAAAAAAAAAACAACATAAAGGATCATCATTCGCATATTTCAAGCTTCCCAATGCAAAAAGAATTTTTTAAATCGGACTAATAGTTGCAGAGATATCGTGGGTACAGACGGACGGACGGACGGACGGACGGACAAACCGGTAACATAAGCACGATCTTTTTTTACAAAAGACGTGCTAAAAAGGTAGCTCAGTACTGCATTGATTTGAATTTTCATTTAAATCAATACAGTAGTTATTAAATATTAGTAGTTTGTGGAGAACTGGTTTAGTACATTTAAGTGTTCTTTAGCATTAGGATTACACCCAATGCTCCATTACATTTGTCAGTTGGTGTATATTTCAAGAAAAAATATTTGGTCTACTGATTTTTTTAGCTCTTAATGGTTTCAGGTAAAAGTATCTGGCAGCACTGGCACTGGGACACCTTGTGCGCACTCTATGCTGATGTTGGCAGTGTACGGGCAAGAGTGTTCCTGTTCAAACTGGGCATCAAGGATACCACTGGTACTGCAATAAAACGGGCATCTCATCAACGTATCATAGTTCTGTCACTGTACCCCCCAATGTGCACGAGCGGTGAACGGCTGTAGGTCGTTTTGAGTGTGCATCGTTTCGGATCTTTAGCAATGGAATCTTTTGAAGTCATTGAGACAACAAAAAAACAAACCGTGTGCTTTACATGATATTTGTCGATATCGAATGAAAAGGAGAAATCAGAATGGTTCGATAATGTGGATTTGCTCGGAAAAAAAGAGTGAAAAGTGTAAGGGACGAATGTCTTCAAAGGAAAGCTTTGTTTTACAAGTAACAGATCATACTTGTAAACCAAATTTTGCAGAGATTGATGCTAAAAAGAAATTACATAATGTCAAGCACCGGGCTCGCGAAGAAGACCAACTACTGCCAACAATTTACCGTGAAGAAATGACTGACCTTATAGACAGTGGATATGACTTCGTGACGGAAGTACCTTTATATTCTACCGTGGAGCACAGTCTGAATCTGATTAGGAGCAAAGCGCGAGGGGCTTCAAACGACCCCAAAAGAATAGAAGAAATTATACTGACTGACGATATTTTATTGCTCACATGAGCAATAAAATATCGTCAGAAGAAATCAATGAAGAAAAGGAGAGTTTCCTTCTATTCGATGATGGAATGAAAGAAAGAATAATCGCATTTGCCACAAAAAGAGGAAAGGAAGCTTAAACTAAAAGTAAAATCTTCTTTGTAGATGGAACATTGAAGAGCTGCAGCAAACAATTCTTGCAGATTTACACAATTCATGTAGTAGATATTGGTAGCTCCTTACAAGAAACGAATGTAATTCCTGCCGTGTATGCCTTAATGCCAAATAAGAAGAAACAAACATACGAATGGTTCTTCTCATTTTTGCTAACGGGTATGGCAAACAAAAAAAAAAAAACAAAAAAAACAAGAAAATATTTTGGTTTTCAGAAATTTTCCTTTATAAAATTTAAAACGTTCGGGTAACTTTAGGATAAACTGTTCAGTTTTTTCTGAAGTTATCAGGATATGCACTTTTTTTTTTTGTTAGATCTTATTGTGTTTTGTAAAACAGCATGTGACATCTCATGTAAACGTGATACTACAGATAAAACTATTAAAATCTAAATTAACATGAACCTCAAATTCTAAATTTATCAATCCACTGTTAGATGAAGGTCTCCCTAAGCTTCTTCCACAAGTGTCTGTCTGATCTAGTCTCTTTCCTGTCATTCCGGCTTGCTTTCGAATTTTACCCACCGATCTCCCGCGTGGTTTCTTCCGGATCTTTTTATGTTCCTTGATACCCAGTCTAATACATCAGTAGTCCATCGGTGGTCCATTCCTTTAGAAGTATGTCTTGCCTATTGTCATTTCAGGGATTTTACTTTGATAACGATGTCTTCTACTTTGGCTATTTTCCTGATCCAAAAGTCCCTCTTATTATCCTTCCTAGTTATGTTAGTATTATTAACTTGACTTGATATGTAAACATTGCGAATATGACATCGGTAGAATAAAATCTGTTTGAAAGGCGTACGGCACATCAATTAATATTTAGTGCCTAAGTAAAAGCCCAATACTATTAACATGACCCGATACGTAAACATTATGAATATGAAGCCGATGGACTAAAACATGTTAGGAAGGCCTAGGCCTAGGGCATATGAATTAATATTTAATGCCTATACGTAAAAATGCAACATTATTAACGTGCGCTGATACCTAAATGTTGTGAATATGACATCGGTAGAATAAAAACAGGTAAAATGACCTAGGCCTATGAATTAATATTTCGTGCTTAAGTAAACGCCCAATATTATTAGCATGATTTGCTGTGTAAACGTTGTGAATATGACATTGGTAGAATAAAAACTGATTAAAAGGCCTAGGTCTAGGGCCTATGAATTAATATTTAGTACCTAAGTAAAAGCGCAATACTATTAACTTTATTTGATGTGTAAGCGTTGTGAATATGACATTCGTAGAGTAAAAGCTATTAAAAAGGCCTAGGCCTAGGGCCTATGAATTAATATTTACTGCCTAAGTAAAAGTACAGTACTATTAACTTAACTTCATATGTAAACGGTGTGAATATGACACTGGTATAATAAAAACTGGTAAAAGGGCCTAGGCTTAGGGCCTGTGATTTAATATTTCGTGCCTAAGTAAAAGCGCAATATTATTAACTTGATTAGATGTGTAAACGCTGTCAATATGTCATTGGTAGAATAAAAACTGTTTGAAAGGCCTAGGCCTAGGTCATATGAATTAATATTTAGTGCTTAAGTAAAAGTGCAGCGTTATTAAAAATTCCACCTGACCGTCATTTTCTGAACACAGCATCAGTCATGCTGTAATTCCGTTGTTTCGTCGAACACTGTACGCGGTAATTTAAAAAAATGTACTAAGTCACGGCAATTTATTTCTTCAAATTAAAGTGAAATTCTCGCTTGGCTAGAACGTTTTCTCGTTAATTTGTTTGGAGTTTCCAAATTCAATTCTCAATGTAGGCCAAGAAACGGTAATCTTTATACCCCCCCCCTCCTTTACAATTTGTGGCCTTGTCCTACACTCGAATGAACCGGCATGAAAATTTAAACAAAAGAAAGAGCTTCTTCCCGTCCTTAAGTACCTCGGAAAACTGCCACACATAATTCGGAAACTTGGAAAACTGCCCCACTGGGAAACTGCCACACATTCAAAGTGTTAATCGGAGGAATAGCAATTTGTGCCCGACCCCTTAATGAGAAACATGTGGCAGCTTTCCTGTGGGGCAATTTTCTTGTGTGGCGGTTTACAGTGAACCGCACAGTTTTCCCGCTAGGAACGTAAATGTTAGTCTTCTTGCCATCTCTGCTTCCAGGAGACGTATTTAAAAAAAATCTTTCCTTAGCACACCTCTTCTTCTAAGTGTTCGACATGAAAATCCATTTGTCTCCGATATCTTCCTTCATCTACGGGAAATCTTTTGTGCGCAGTTTATGAATGATTTTAAATATTTTATTCGTGTCGGAAGTATTCAAAAGACGTGCTTATTACAACCGAAAATTCTGTTTCATCTTTTTTGTTTGTTGTCTCAATGACTTCAAAAGATTCCATTGCTAAAGATCCGAAACGATGCACATTCTAAAAGAAATTGTTAAAATGGCGGGCAATCAGGGGTGGGGGAACAAACAACACAAAAGGAACGGGGACACTCCTAGGAAGTCTGAAAGTCACAAAGGGGCAGCCTTGTTTTATCTCAAAAAGGGGGAATCAAAGTACGAACGGCAGCAAAAGTTACATTTTCCGCACCGGCTGCAAATGCGACCACTTCAACCATGACATCAGGCTGAGAAACCGTACAACGCTCACGGATGGCAACAAGATCAGCCCGGTGACAGCCTCGTCTCCAGATTCTCAATCGGTGATCGTTGGCACTGAAACAGAGGCGAGGCTCGTCGTTTCATAGGAATGATACCATTCTTCCGCCACGCATGCCTGGTACGGCACTACTGCAACCTTGTACGACGATGTGTTGCGGTGAGTGGCAATCGTCGCAATTGCTGGCTGGAGAACATATCTGCCTCAACCATTCTTGGCAGCTCTACCAGGGCTATTCATATTTATGGCTTCATCGCAGTTCTTCGAATTCGGGAATTCCGCGAACGGTACATAAGCACTCGAAACTTTAGCGCCTCATTGGGTACAATAGAAACATCATACCGATGGTAACTTTACCCAGGCATTTAACACTTGAGACCGAGAAGTTCTGCGTGAAATTGCAGCTAAGTTTACAGTACAAATGAAGATGTCATAGGTTACGCCCTTGAGCAGATGTCTTGCGCTAAGGGGTAGCACATACACTATATTGACAAAAGTCACCGGACACCTAGAAGAGAAACACAACATAGCATTTATTGACATACATTAGTACGGTGTCGGTCCACCTTTAGCCGTAATGCATGCACTGACCCTTCGATACGTGCTTTCGACAAGGTTTTGGAACACAGCGATAGGTATGCGCTTCCATTCAGTACATAATGCTGCCGCTAACTGTTGCTTAGTAGTAGGCCTTGGTCTCAAACTTCTTATGCGGCGCTCTAATTCATCCCATAGGTGCTCTATGGGATTAAGATCAGGGCTCTGTGCTGGCCAGTCCACACACGATACGAAATTATTGTCAAACCACGCCGCAACAGTCCTTGCTTTATGGCTCGGTGCATTATCCTGTTGGTACCAACAAGGCTCGGTT
Organism: Macrothele yani; assembly: GCA_039090855.1. NCBI lineage: Eukaryota > Metazoa > Arthropoda > Arachnida > Araneae > Macrothelidae > Macrothele > Macrothele yani. The sequence continues at coordinate 106,859,671 of CM077004.1, read as the reverse complement.
CCATAGTATTGCCACAGAGTTTGTAGGGCATAATTGTCCAGAATATCGATGTGGACGTGCTAGATAACAGGTTTGTCCACGATAACCAATGGTCCGATACCATACCACGAAAATCACACCCCACACGAGTACACTGCCAGCTGCAAACTTGACCGTAGGAACAGTACACTGTGGTAAATAGCGTTCCCCCGGCTTCCGCAATACCCACACATGGCCATTAGACTGATGGATCGTGTATCTGGATTCATTAGTCCACAGGACCTGTTTCTATTTATCTACGGTTCACGATACATGTTCTTTACACCATGCTAAACGACGAGTAGCATTCTGAGTGGAGATGAAAGGCTTATGAGCAACCGCACGACCATGGTAACCCATGGAATGAAGTTCTGTACGAATGGTACGTGTATGAAATTTTAATATGTTGTAGGGGACCACCTGGGAATGAACCCTATTGAAAATGGGTGAAGTGGGGGTCAAAGGTCAGGACATAGGAGCGGGATGCATTCCATTGCCTTTATGCGTCAGAACGTGCGTAAAAATGGTTCGATTTCGGTGAAATTTCATTATGTGGTAGGGGACCACCTGGGGACGATCTTATGACGTCACAATCTCGCGCTTGATATGTTAGCGCGCGGTCACGCCATCTGTCTCATTACGTCACGCGTTGTGAGTGGATCTTATTAAGGTTTTTTGACGTCACACTCTTGCGAGCAGATGGTCGCGATTTCCATCTGCCTCATTACGTCACGCTTTGTGTGCGTATGTTCGTCCGCACGATAACTCGCGTAAAAATCGTTCGATTTCAATGAACTTTTAGTATGTGGAAGGGGATCACCTGGGAAGGAACCTTATTGAACGTGAACGAAATGGGGTCAAATGTTAGCACATAGGAGCGGGAACCATTCCACCGCTCTTATGCGTCATAACTAACGTAAAAAAAGGGGTTCGATTTCGATGAAATTTTAGTATATGGTAGGGGACCACCTGGGAACAAACCCTTTTGAAAATGGGCGAAATGGGATCGAAGGTCAGGACATAGGAGCGGAATCACTTCCATCGCCATTATGCGTCATAACTTACGTAAAAATTCTTTGATCTGGATGAAATGTTGGTATGTTGTAGGAGCCTGCCTATTAAATCGGCGAAATGGGGTCAACCAATCCTATTGAAAATGGGCGAAATGGAGTCAAAGGTTAGGATACGGAAGCGGAATCTATTCCATAGCCCTTATGCATCATAACTTACGTAAAAATGCTTCCATTCCGACAAAACTTTATCATGTTATTTCGGAGGTATACTGAACCGGTTCTGTAGAATATCATCGACATGGAATCAAAGTTCAGGGCACAAGACCGATATTTATTCCACAGCCATTATCTTCATAACTTGAGTAATGATTTCTGGTATGTTGGAAAGCGTATCATAATCAATGCATTGCGTGATTTTACTAACTTGTTTTAATTCACTGTGCGTTTTTTTGTAAATTGTGTCGATTATAATAGATCGCTTTCAGGTCCCTAATCGCATCCACTCGAACAGCGAAACTTCAGTGCACGTGAGCAACACTGGGATCGAAGATGAGATTTTTTCAAGCACAAGATCTTAAATGAAAGGAAATGCTAAATTTTATTTTACTTTGTGGCTCACAGGAGTGGGAATTTTTAACTTCTTGTCAGTATTCGGTGGCTGCAATATGCATGCAAATTGATTTCCCCGAGCGCCCTTCATTGCTCTATGCGTGCCGGTTTTTGTGGTACCACCAGAATTTATGTTAGGTAGAGAAAATATCAAGTAGTTTTAGCTTTTGAAAGATTTGAAAGTTGAAAGCTATTAACTTTTAAGAGGAATCACATATTTTCTACTAGTATTGAGGAGTACTAATACATTAGAAATGTTCATTGTAATGCAGAGATGTAGATAAGTTTCAGTAAATTTCGAAAACAGCTAGAGCATTAACAAGATGTACAATCAAAAGAAAAAAGCCATTTTCGGATTCCCGAGATACACATTATAGCATAATCGAAATGAACTACAAAATTCCCTTTCTACACGGTCTGTCCTGATTCGATTTTAAATTCACCATAGTTTCGAATGTAAATTTAAGTCTCAGTTTTTACATAACTATAGTAAGAAAAGTACGCTCAGAGACTGTGGATTTGTAATAAGACATTTTCAAAGAAAATTGAAGTGCGATATAAATTAAAACAACTGAAATTTTTTTTAAATTTTAGGAACTGATAATGACTATAACTTTTAAAATTTCACTTCCATATTTCAATGCTTTAGCAGTTCTTAACTTTCCCAATTTAATTTCCACATCACAATACTTTAGCGCAGCGGTGCGACCCCCCCCTTACAAACGCTTTGCCCGCCATCGTTATAAAAAAACGCGTTTTTTGTTGCAGCTTACCGCCTCCCTTCCCATTTTTATTTTTTCATACCAACTTACGAGAAAGAGCATTGTAATAAAATATTAAAAAAACAACCCAAAAAAACGACTTCGAGATTTCAACCAAAATACACATTTCGGTTGAAATCTCGAAGTCATTTTAAAAAAAACGACTTCGAGATTTCAACCAAAAAACAACTGTTTAAAAAAAAAGAAAAAAAAACTACTTCGAGATTTCAACCGAAATACCCATTTCGGTTGAAATGTTTATTTCAGATTTCCACCAAAATACACATTAAGAAAAAATAAACTACATCGAGATTTCAAATAAAATACACATTTTAGGTTCCCGAACATTGTTTGACTATTTTCGCGGCAGTGTGTGTGTGGTTTGTTAATTTTTTTTTATTCAAAAGCCATTATATTTATCAAGACGAAATTTAATATTTTGAGGTTTTGTGATGTCCTGATGGTGAAAAAATAGCGGAATTACAAGTGAGAACACCTTTTCTTAAGAAGAAAAAAAGTCGGAATTTTTGTAAGGATGGTCACTGAAAAACACAGTATTGGCATTTAACATGCTACATACGGTTACTTCTTTATTGCCATTTGCAGATGAAATCGATTAGCGTTTCTCATAAAACCGACTTTTCCAATACTATTTTACATATTAAAACTCGTATGGTAACAGTTCTGTGATTGCCTCTTACACTGGACTGAATGAGGAAAAGAAATTTGAGCGAAAGAATGGGGGATCGTATTGAATACTGAATTAAGGAGCAAAATGTCCATCATAAGTAAACTGGCCAGAAATAACACCTCCATTCTCAAAATGTTTCGGCCCACCCATATTTAAGCTAATAAATTAATATTTATAGGTGACAGACACACTTAGAGTTCTGGAACGATCGTGCCCCAAAAACCCCCTTTCTTTTTCTTTCTTTTGTGAAAAGCAAAATGTAAAAAAAGAAATAATTTTTATTTTGGGGCTGTCCAGCATCGCGGGACCCCGGCGCCTGGACTTCCTTTTCCTTGTAAATCCGCCCGTAGTATAAAAGGACCTATTCTAGCGCAAGGAGCAGCTCCTTCTAGGAGAAGGATCAGGGGGCGTGGCTTGCGGCAGGAGGATCCGAGGGCGTGGCTTGCGGCAGGAGGATCCGAGGGCGTGGCAGGTGGCGCTAGTGTGTTGGGTCGATGCTGATGTGCTGCCCCCTAGCGATGCTTTTTGGAACTTTCGATGGATCTTTAAGGGTTGGCAACAACCGAGTGGGGGAAAGGGGATGTGTACTCGATATGCTGCCAGTTAAATGTACCTTTTCATGCATTATCTTAATCTTTTTTCCTTTTCTAAATGCTTGCGTACTCGTTAAATTTCTCAATGTGCCAACATAATTTAATTTTCTAACTTTTCAAACTGACAACTACTTTTATCGAGGCTTTATATTTTCTGATTCAAAGAAGCAAACGTTTCTTCATTATTATTTCTTTTTTTATGCAAACAACTTTTCTTACTTGCTTTTAATGTACGACTTAATCTGGTTTTCTTATAGCTGTTCCATGTTTGTGCAAGAAATATACAGATCTATAGCAGCTAGCTATACATAACATTCGTTCGTAAGAGTATCTTTTTTTTTTTTTTCTAGATATAAAACCAACATACGCTTCTTAACGACTTGATACCTGTTTTCTGGGGAACTTTTCTTTTTCCTTCATTCAATTTTATTCCGGACCATGAGACGAGGAAATGCTTCTTTAGAAACGATTTCGTTCCTGTTCGCAGTAATTATATTGGACTTTGACAAAAATTTTTGGGAAATCAAGCGGAAATTTAGACATGTTAATTCTGAGTCTTTCGCCCTTCCAATATTTTTTCTAGTCGTAATGTTTTTGGTGTACTAGGCATTCCCTCTTTTTTTTTTTTTTTTTTTTAATAAATTTTACGTTATTTCTTCATGTATTTTTTATATTTTTTGTATGTTTTGAGAGAGCTTTTTCGTGTAGATGTAATTAATTTTCTGGGGAACTTTTCTTTTTCCTCCATTCAGTTTTATTTCAGACCATGAGACGAGGAAATGCTTCTTTAGAAACGACTTCGTTCCTGTTCGCAGTAATTATTGGACATAGACTACATGTTAATTCTGAGTCTTTCACCCCTGCAATAATATTTTCTCGTAATTTTTTCGTACGTTTAAGAACTCTACAGATCTTTCCCAGTTAAAATTCTGCTGAAATAATATTTTCTTTCGCATATCATTATAGCTTCCCAATTTTTGCTATTTCTCTTCTTCTATCTTTGAAATTTCGTTAAACTTCTCAATAGGTCAGGATTCGTTTTTTTTTTTTTTTTTTACTTGGTCAAACTTATTGAGTCCTTTCATTCAGAATATTTTTTTTTTTTCATTTCATTTCAGCAAACGATTATTTTAAATGTAACAAATCATCAGATTTTTGTTTCCTCACATAACATATTTTCCAACTTGCTTAAAAATATTCCTCGAAGCCTGCACTTATGTCAAATATGCATTTTTTTTTATTCTTTCCTAGTTTGCTATACTTTTCGTGGACTTCCCCGACAGGAAAGCATTCATTGTCAAGACATACAATCTAAAACCTTTTTTCTTACGATAAAATTTGTATTCTTTGGGCTGTATATTTTTCTGTCTCGTCCGAAAAAACATTCATTCTAGAGGCAAAGCGAGTAATTCCGTTCTTCCCCTAAACATTAATTTTTTAACGTTTTACTAACTCACCAGAAAAGCAGTTATTCCCCACCACCATAGCGAAAATAAAGAAATGCGTACTGCTTTTCCCTAGATATCGACTCAATCTATTTCTTTTCGAAATGCTGGTCATGACATTTCAACTAAAATTTCATACTTTCACCAAAATTCATATTCTTAAAGGAGCTATTTTTTTTTACTTTATTTCATGTATAAATACATTTTTATTGTTTACTCGCCTCATCAAACTCAGTAAGAACTCCTCTAATCTCATTCCTTTTCCTCATTTAGTTCGCTTTAAATTGAGATGTTTCAAAACTTTGCGTATATTTCATTCACTAAATGTCCAGTTCTTCCGTGTCTGTCCCTTCATTTTTAACTTCTGTGCCTGCTGCATTTTTTCTTTAGACGTTTAGTTTCACTGACCTTTTCTTTCGTTTTAATTAGGTTTTCATTATCGTATATTTTATTCATTGTCAGCAGAAAAAGCTTTCATTCTGGAGACATAGCGACTAAGTCCATACTTCCTATAAACATTTTTTTATTGTACGTTTTACTAATTCGTCAGAAAAGCAGTTGTTTCGAAACTCCCATAGTGAAAATTTCGTATTCCCCTTATTTTACTTATTATATTTATCCTTCTGCTCAGTGTTGTATGTTTCTTCAAACTTTGGTTTATTTTTATGAAAGTTCTTTTCTTTCTTAGTATTTTTTTCTGATTCAATCTATTGATTTAATTGCTCTTATTTTTAATTCGACTTTACTTTTGAACAGAAATGTATCGAAAATCGTCAGATGTATTTTAGTGTCTAAGACCGATTCTTTCCCTGTTTCAAATAAAGTCATTGTAGGATTTTAGTGTAAATGCCCCTAAATCTTTAGGACTTACTTCCTTTTCATAGTTATATAGATACTAATTCCTCGAGGTTTACATTAAATCATGAAAGAAGAATTTACTTATTTGTAAATCTAAGGAGCTGGTTTCTTTTTAATATTCATATACTTTTCCCTCTAACTTTAGAAGATATTTTCCCAAAATGTATGTACATATTACGATATTACGATAGTAAAACATCTTACAACTGCTTGATGTTCAATTCACTTCACACTGTTTCAAGAAAATTCTTACATTTTCTCATAACACATAAACATGTTATTTTTCTTCTCATTCACTTCAAAGACTTGAGATCAAGTTAATGGAGTCCTTTGAGAAAAACTTTCATAGGAAAGCATAAATTTACTGAAAATGTCAGTTTTCTTAAAGAAATCATAAGAATAAGAAATGTTTTACTGAAGCAAGTTACCCCTATTCAAAGCATTAAGTGGCTCTTTTCGCATCAAATTCTGTATTTCCTCATGTAAACTTTATTCTTTTTCTACTTCATTTCGTCTTTCGTTTCTTGTTTTTCCCTATGTAACTTAAAACTTCTTTTCTTAATCTATTTTTCATAAAGTATCTTTCTTTTGAGTTGATTTTTTATCTCTTTTTTTAAATGTACTCCTTTTCTATAAGTTCATATTGAGAAGGGTTTAAATTTTGATTGAAATATGTTTGCAAAGATCGTTTTAGGAAAAGTTGAAAATAGTTAAGGTTCGTTTCGGAAAAGTTCATTCTTTAATAGGGTTAAAAATGGAACACTTCATTTTTTCTTAGGGGCGGTTTTGATGAAACACGTTTTATTAAATGCAGGGAAATTCCCATAGAATAACATGCAAAAACTAACATGCATAAAAAGACTGTTTCGAAACGAGTAAAAATCTCTTGAAGATCGTTTCCGAAAAAGTTGAAAACAAATCAGGTAGAAAACGCATGATTCTTATCACCGCACGTGTTGATGTGTCACCATGCGTCAGCACTTGGGACGTTTCAAAACAGTAACTTCACGGTGACTATATCCTTATCTTGTTATCACGTGACGAAACGCTATTGACTCTAATCAGACAAAGCGAACTTCAGCTCAGGGTTTATCTTAAGGGAAATTCTTAGTGAGAGAAAAACGAAAGGATTTCATTATAATTAATTTTCATATCTTAAGAGAATAATAAAATGTATTCGGTATAGAGTACATAATAAGCGTAAAGAATTTCTTCAAGACTGATCTTCCACTAAAACGAGAGAGGAATACGGAAAGCGAAAGAATTTAATCAGACACCTTCAAAGAATTCATCTCAGAATTAATACTGCTTTTGAAAAAAAACGAGTGAACTATGAAATACTTTGTTCTTCACATAAAGAAAACATAGTGTACGATTTCAATATTCCCTTTTTTCTTAAAATTTCTCCAACGTAATGGCCTAGGTCAACTGAGTCCAGAAATGCTTCGACTACTTTAGTATTTCGATTCCGAAGGAGTTCTTTCAGATACTGTTCTGCTATTTTCTCAAAATCCAGTTGTAAAATAATTTCGGTCATGTTTATTTGATTGTCGTCGTAGGAGAATTCCAATCCGTTCATGTCCGCCATGTCATACATTGTGTCCCCGAGAGTTTCTTCAAGCAGAAAAGAGCCATCATACCACAGAAATTCTTCTTTTGGTGTTTGTAATGCTTCCAAAGTCAAATTATTATTTTTTTCGAATGCTTTCTTAATTAAAGCGGAAAACGAAAAAGAACGAAGAAACGTCTGCTGTATGACTCTTAACATAGAAGATTCCTTATAATCCACTTTAGTCCAATGTTCTCAACACAGAGAAATTTCAGATTTCGAAATCTCGCCATCCTGACCCACTTTTTCCTGAGTGAAATTTAACACATGGTGGAAATCTCCACTTACGCATTCCTTTGAGTGGGGAATCGCTCTCATGAAAGGGGGCAACGGTTCCAAACGACACTGATTAAAATTGGAGAGAGGAAAAATATAAGAATTAAAAAAATAATCCATAGGCAGGATTCCCGAAAACATAAAAGATATAAGTTTTATATATAAAAAAATTCCAGGAAAAATATTGGAGGGACGAAAGATTTCCCATTTCTTCTTCCATTCCACCCAAAATTTAACGAAGTCCAATAAATCTCTCGAAAAAAAAAATAAACAAATACGTGGACTGACAACAGAAAGCGACACGCGACGTCAACCCATCCCGCGGCTAGTAGTCGGAGATACACGGTTCCCACCTCTGCCATCATTTTTTTCTATGCGAACAGAAATTAACTTGAAAAACCGTTTTAGAAAATGCCTCATCCACGTTTTTTCTTCCCAACCGTGCAAGAGCAATCAGATTGCCTTTTCCAACCAAAAGTTCTCAAAATTTAATAAACCCCGAATTCTTAATGAGGAACATTAAAACCAAGTCAGCTTAATGGAATAACTCTTTCATATTAAACATTTTTTTTTCAGTTTAACTTCATCACAGTTTCTTATATTTCAATCTCAAGTAGGCTAGGTTCATTTTTGTATGAAATCACTTCCTTCTATTTTTATTTTTTTCTAACCTCCTCTGGTAGAATCTAACATCTTATTTTCAATTGACAGCAGCCTTTGTCTATTAAGATGGAATTTTCTATCAAAACTACTGGATCACATGACTAAAAAAAATGATGTCAGAGGTGGGAACCGTGTATCTCCGACTACTAGCCACGGGATGGGTTGACGTCGCGTGTCGCTCTCTGTTGTCAGTCCACGTATTTGTTTAATTTTTTTTTCGAGAGATTTATTGGACTTCGTTAAATTTTGGGTGGAATGGAAGAAGAAATGGGAAATCTTTCGTCCCTCCAATATGTTTCCTGCAATTTTTTTTTTATATATAAAACTTATATTTTTTATGTTTTCGGGAATCCTGCCTATGCATTATTTTTTTAATTCTTATATTTTTCCTCTTTCCAATTTTAATCAATGTCGTTTGGAACCGTTGCCCCCTTTCATGAGAGCAATTCCCGACTCAAAGGAATGCGTAAGTGGAGATTTCCACCATATGTGTTAAATTTCACTCAGGAAAAAGTCGGTCAGGATGGCGAGATTTTGAAATCTGAAATTTCTCTGTGTTGAGAACATTGGACTAAAGTGGATTATAAGGAATCTTCTATGTTAAGAGTCATGCAGCATGCGTTTCTTCGTTCTTTTTCCGTTTTCCGCTTTAATTAAGAAAGCATTCGAAAAAAATAATAATTTGACTTTGGAAGTATTACAAACACCAAAAGAAGAATTTCTGTGGTATGATGGCTCTTTTCTGCTTGAAGAAACTCTCGGGGACACAATGTATGACATGGCGGACATGAACGGATTGGAATTCTCCTACGACGACAATCAAATAAACATGAACGAAATTATTTTACAACTGGATTTTGAGAAAATAGCAGAACAGTATCTGAAAGAACTCCCTCGGAATCGAAATACTAAAGTAGTCGAAACATTTCTGGACTCAGTTGACCTAGGCCATTACGTTGGAGAAATTTTAAGAAAAAAGGGAATATTGAAATCGTACACTATGTTTTCTTTATGTGAAGAACAAAGTATTTCATAGTTCACTCGCTTTTTTTTTCAAAAGCAGAATTAATTCTGAGATGAATTCTTTGAAGGTGTCTGATTAAATTCTTTCGCTTTCCGTATTCCTCTCTCGTTTTAGTGGAAGATCAGTCTTGAAGAATTTCTTTACGCTTATTATGTACTCTATACCGAATACATTTTAGTTTATTCTCTCAAGATATGAAAATTAATTATAATGAAATCCTTTCGTTTTCCTCTCACTAAGAATTTCCCTTAAGATAAACCCTGAGCTGAAGTTCGCTTTGTCTGATTAGAGTCAATAGCGTTTCGTCACGAAATGACAAGATAAGAATATAGTCACCGTGAAGTTACTGTTTTGAAACGTCCCAAGTGCTGACGCATGGTGACACATCAACACGTGCGGTGATAAGGATCATGCGTTGGTTACAGTATGCAAAGGAAACGCTGAGTGAATTTTAGTTCTGTTCTATGTTTGAATAAAGTAAGACGTCTTCAAGTCTTTCAAATTCTATTTCCGTCAGCTCGCTAACGTTATTTTTTTTCCACATTTAATCATTGGGAAAGAAGCAGTATGAATCTTCCAGACGTTTCTGTTTCTTACGCTAAGAAGCAGTGTGTCGCTTCCCCCAGCTGTTCAAATGCTTTGATTCCATCTGAAAATTGTGATGAGTTTTCATTCGTCTCCACTTGTGTTCTGGAGGTTCAACCTGAGATAAGCTGTCCCATTGGATTCAGGCTGGAATCAATTCCAGAACATTATTTTCATTTAGGAGGAAATCTTTTTATGACTGTTTCCGTATTTTCTTCTGTAATCAAAGTTCATGTTAGAGAATTCAAATGGACTGGAGAATTGTTCACCCCCTCTACATTTGGGATTGCGATGAGTTCAAGTTGCTTCTTAGACTTCAGGAGTCGTGTTTTTCAACTGGGAGAGCCTGGAAAAACTCACAGCATTGGAAGTGAACTCTGCTTCTCAACTTCACGAGACGGCGAATTCCATCGATTCCAGAAACAGTTATCTGATGCTAGCGGGATTTTTCACTTAACAACAGGAGTTGCATTAACCAGAAAGCAGTTTAAGAAACCAAATTATTTTTGAGTGGCGTGTGGGACAGCATCCAGAAATTGCAAATGGGTTCAGAATTCCAGAAAATCGTACTCGGAGAATCCCGAAAGTTTCAAAATACATCGATTGAGGAGTGTGAACTTAGACAAAATTTAATTGAATGTTTAAAAAATTTAATCGGAGAGAGCATCCTGGAGGTATGTAGATGTCGCGAATGCATTTCCACCTATTCAGATGCATCCTAACCACGGAGTGGAACAGGAAAGCGATTTCAAGTTTCGAGAACGCTGTGGCCTTGTTGAATCCTAAGGAAGTAGGTCAAGCTTTTATGAGCACATGTGAAAAGGGGAAGATTTCAGAAGAGTTCCTCTCTACAACCAGGGGAAAAGAACAACTTGGAGAAATAAGGGAAATAATGATTTCGATTATATAAATTCAGAAATGAATGTAGTTTTTCTTTTCTTTTTTTTTTTAAATGGGCAAGTGAGAAAGCGAGATTGTCAATATTTATTATTTATTGAAATATTAAGCGTAAATATTTTTTTAGTTTTAAGGCATACATTTAAAGAGTAATTTTTTTTAAATTAAATTTTAAGTGAAATTATTTTTTTATTGAAATGAGTCAAAATATTAAGCTTTCAAGATTTTTAAAAGTAAAAGAAATTCATTTTTTGAAATGTTTAAAACAGTAACAGAATGAATGCAATTGTTTTAATGGGGAACTAGTGCTTTTTTGCTAGACTTTTCTTAAGGATATTTGGATATTTATTAAGGGAAATGGGCCTGATGTTTTCCATTAGGCGACCAATCGGGGGATTTCCGACTGGTCTGAGAGCAATGCTTTACAGCATTGAGTCAAAACCAGAGTACACGGCTTAATTTCGGGGAGTTTGAAATGTTTCAAACTGACTCGCTTTATTCTTTGAGTTGAAAAGAAGAAGCGTTCTCATTGAAGACCCCCTAGCCTGGAAAAGTTAAACAGTCTGTGTTTCATAAAAATTTCTTTCCTTAGACATTTTTAGTACATCCATTTTCAACCTTATCTGTTTTCAACTTTCAGGAACTTGCTGTGGCTGTTTTTACTGCTTTCTAATTTCTACCTGATTTGTTTTCAACTTTTTCGAAAACGATCTTCAACAGATATTTACTCGTTTCGAAACAGTCTTTTTACGCATGCTAGTTTTGCATGATATTCTATGGGAATTTCCCTACTTTTAGTGAAACGTGTTTCATCAAAACCGCCCCTAAGAAAAAATGAAGTGTTCCATTTTTAACCCTAGGAAAGAATGAACTTTTCCGATACGAACCTTATCTATTTTCAACTTTTCCTAAAACGATCTTTGCAAACATATTTCAATCAAAATTTAAACCCTTCTCAATATGAACTTATAGAAAATGAATACATTTAAAAAAAAGAGAAAAAATCAACTCAAAAGAATGATACTTTATGAAAAATACATTAAGAAAAGAAGTTCTAAGTTTTATAGGGAAAAACAAGAAACTAAAGACGAAATGAAGTAGAAAAAGAGTAAAATTTACATGAGGAAATACAGAATTTGATGCGAAAAGAGTCACTTAATTCTTTGAATAGGAAGAAACTTGCTTCAGTAAAACATTTCTTATTCTTATGATTTCTTTAAGAAAACTGACATTTTCAGTAAATTTATGCTTTTCTATGAAATTTTTTCTCAAATGACTCCATTAAGTTGATCTCAAGTCTTTGAAGTGAATGGGAAGAAAAATAACATGTTTATGTGTTATGAGAAAATGTAAGAATTTTCTTAATACAGTGTGAAGTGAATTGAACATCAAGCAGTTGTAAGATGTTTTACTATCGTAATATGTACATACATTTTGGGGAAAATATCTTCTAAAGTTAGAGGGAAAAGTATAAGAATATTAAAAAAACAGCTCCTTAGATTTACAAATAGAGTATTTGAAGCAGAAAGATGGGATGGAATGCTTTGAATAGGAATTTCTTGTTTCAGTGAAAGATTTCTTACTCTTATGATTTCTTTAAGAAAAACTGACATTTTCAGTAAATTCTTCTTTCATGTTTTAATGTAAACCTCGAGGAATTAGTATCTAACTATGAAAAGGAAGTAAGTTCTAAAGAGTTAGGGGCATTTACACTAAAATCCTACAATGACTTTATTTGAAATAGGAAAAAATCGGTCTTAGAGACTGAAATACATCTGACGATTTTAGATACGTTTCTGTCCAAAAGTAAAGTCGAGAGCAATTAAATCAATAGATTGAATCAGAAAAAAATACTAAGAAAGAAAAGAACTTTCATAAAAATAAACCAAAGTTTGAAGAATCATACAACACTGAGCAGAAGGAAAAATATAATAAGTAAAATAAAGGGGAATACGAAATTTTCACTATGAGAGTTTGGAAACAACTGCTTTTCTGACGAATTAGTAAAACGTACAATAAAAAAATCTTTATAGGAAGTATGGACTTAGTCGCTATGTCTCCAGAATGAAAGCTTTTTCTGCTGAGACAATGAATAAAAAATACGATAATGAAAACCTAATTAAAACGAAAGAAAAGGTCAATGAAACTAAACGTCTAAAAAAATGCAACAGGCACAGAAGTTAAAAATGAAGGAACAGGCACGGAAGAACTGCAACATTTAGTGAATGAAATATATGCAAAGTTTTGAAACATCTCAATTTAAAGCGAACTGAATGAGGAAAAGGAATGAGATTAGAGGAGTTCTTACTGAGTTTGATGAGGCGAGTAAACAATAAAAATTTAGTTATATTTGAAATAAAGTAAAAAAAAAATAGCTCCTTTAAGAATATGAATTTTGGTGAAAGTATGAAATTTTAGTTGAAATGTCATGACCAGCATTTCGAAAAGAAATAGATTGAGTCGATATCTAGGGAAAAGCAGTAAGCATTTCTTTATTTTCGCTATGGTGGTGGGGAATAACTGCTTTTCTGGTGAGTTAGTAAAACGTTAAAAAATTAATGTTTAGGGGAAGAACGGAATTATTCGCTTTGCCTCTAGAATGAATGTTTTTTCGGACGAGACAGAAAAATATACAGCCCAAAGAATACAAATTTTATCGTAAGAAAAAAGGTTTTAGATTGTATGTCTTGACAATGAATGCTTTCCTGTCGGGGAAGTCCACGAAAAGTATAGCAAACTAGGAAAGAATAAAAAAAATGCATATTTGACATACGTGCAGGCTTCGAGGAATATTTTTAAGCAAGTTGGAAAATATGTTATGTGAGGAAACAAAAATCTGTTGATTTGTTACATTTAAAATAATCGTTTGCTGAAATGAAATGAAAAAAAAAATAGTCTGAATAAAAGGACTCAATAAGTTTGACCAAGTAAAAAAAAAAAAACGAATCCTGACCTATTGAGAAGTTTAACGAAATTTCAAAGATAGAAGAAGAAAAATAGCGAAAATTGGGAAGCTATAATGATATGCGAAAGAAAATATTGTTTCAGCAGAATTTTAACTGGGAAAGATCTGTAGAGTTCTTAAACGTACGAAAAAATTACGAGAAAATATTATTGCAGGGGTGAAAGACTCAGAATTAACATGAAGTCTATGTCCAATAATTACTGCGAACAGGAACGAAGTCGTTTCTAAAGAAGCATTTCCTCGTCTCATGGTCTGAAATAAAATTGAATGGAGGAAAAAGAAAAGTTCCCCAGAAAATTAATTACATCTACATGAAAAAACTGCCTCAAAACATACAAAAAATACATGAAGAAATAACGTAAAAGTTATTTAATAAAAAAAAAAAAGAGGGAATACATAGTATATGAAAAACATTACGACTAGAAAAAAATATTGGAAGGGCGAAAGACTCAGAATTAACATGTCTACATTTCCGCTTGATTTTCCAAAAATTTTGTCAAAGTCCAATATAATTACTGCGAACAGGAACGAAGTCGTTTCTAAAGAAGCATTTCCTCGTCTCATGGTCTGGAATAAAATTGAATGAAGGAAAAAGAAAAGTTCCCCAGAAAACAGATATCAAGTCGTTAAGAAACGTATGTTGGTATAAATCTAGAAAAAAAAAAAAGATACTGTTACGAACGAATGTTATGTATAGCTAGCTGCTATAGATCTGTATATTTCTTGCACAAACATGAAACAGCGATATAGAAATCCAGGTTAAGTCATACATTAAAAGCAAGTAAGAATAGTTGTGTGCATAGGAAAAAGAAATAATAATGAAGAAACGTTTGCTTCTTTGAATCAGAAAATATAAAGCCTCGATAAAAGTAGTTGTTAGTTTGAAAAGTTAGAAAATTAAATAATGTTGGCACATTGAGAAATTTAACGAGTACGCAAGCATTTAGAAAAAAAAGATTAAGATAATGCATTAAAAGGTACATTTCACTGATTAATCATAAAAAAAATACGAAAAAATAAAAAAAAAACATTTTAACGATGCATAAAAAATTGTGGCTTTGTACGGTGGAAAAAGGTACAACGTTAAAAAATGTAACAGATAATGCCATGAACACGTAAATACATTAACAAACAATCGTGTTTTAAGTTTATGTCTGCAGCGCAAAACTTTGGAATACGTCTTTATGTTGGTACGTCAGTTGAAAATGCGTGAAGCTCAAAGGAAATAAAAAAAAATCGTTACGTTGAAAAATTATAAAAAAAAGAATAAATTCGTTGTAAAATGATCAAGTGTTTGAAAAAAAATCAGTCTTGGAGCTTAATGTGTTTATAAAAAAATCGTTACGTTAAAAAAATGGCGCTGGGCAAGCAATCTCCTCCAATCAATCACTGGCGGGGGGGACAGCATATCGAGTACACATCCCCTTTCCCCTACTCGGTCGTTACCATCCCTCAAAGATCCATCGAAAGTTCCAAAAAGCACCGCTAGGGGCAGCACATCAGCATCGACCCAACACACTAGCGCCACCTGCCACTTCCTCTGATCCTCCTGCCGCAAGCCATGCCCCCTGTTCCTTCTCTTAGAAGGAGCTGCTCCTTGCGCCAGAATCGGTCCTTTTATACTACTTCCGCCCTTGCTTTAGCAGTTCTTAATGGTACGCCTTTCTTTCGGTAAACGATACTATAAGGTACTCTTTGGTTTCGAAAAACCTTAAAAACTTTTAAGAAGATGAGCGACTAACAAAATAACTAAAACGTCTTAGAAGTGATGGAACTTAAAAGTGATGTCACATTTACGGACAAGTCTCGTGAATTAACAATCACGAAAAAGTTACGTTGACTGTACTACAATACGTAATAGTTTTATGGTTGAATCTGGCTTGTTTCCTTTAACTTTAAGCCCCCAACATTTTAATCAAAATGGCAAAAGCCTTAGCCCGCGATAGAAATTTATCTGCAAATTTTAAATCATCAGCGTGAAATCCTTCTGGAGCTACAATTCTGCTCACTGTACTTTTCGGCACTCGAAGAACCACAGACCAAGATGCACTTTAAGGCGATCTGTAGACAAGAAAGTCTCGCCAACAAATTCCCTGTCCTCTTTCACTACTTCCACAAACGTCAGGTGTAGAAAAAGAATCGATGAAAAGGCGTTAGAAACGAAAGATTTTATTGATCAAGTAAAAACTCTTGCTATATCGGATACTAAGCTGATATTATCAGTAGTTTCAATATGGTGTATAATTTTTTTATATTTTACTATACCAGAGAGGGAGGTAGCAAACAGTCTTGGAGCGTCATAACTCCTTCGACGAATTTTCTACCCTACCAGACGAAACGAATCGCAAGTGTCGTGAACCTGATAAGTATGCAAAATTATTTCTCTTCGGAACGCAACACCTATCTGAAAACGAAAGTAGCAGCTACGGGATCTTCACCATCATTGATCCCAGCAAAAGCTGTGCGAAGACATCCGAGGAGAAATTCTTTCAAACCAGCCCGGAAACCGAAGGTTTGGCTACGATAGGCAGGCGATGTTTTCTTTTTTTAATGCCAAAAGGGTTTCGAACTTTAAACAATTTTTTGTCATCATAACACATTGTGGAATTAGAGGAAGAACGTGCAGTACTACGTCATATGACCGTGCTTCTGCTCAGAAACGGAGATTCGAGGTTGATTTTAAGTGTGTACTGTAAACCGACTATTTCAAATCTTATTTCCACTGCATGCTGTTTCCTAGAGAATACAGAATGTCTGCACGTAGATCATTGTTGCTCAAAGCACCCAGCATCTGCCCATCTGAGAATTTCAGAAGTAAAATAAACACATCGGTCTTTAGCGAAGAAATCAAAGCGAGCTATAAGAAAACAGGTACACAGTGAATGCAATGGAACGTAAAAGCCTATAGTTAAGACGCAGGAGACTTCCTTCCTCCGTCCCCTACGTTCCGGATTTCTCTTGTGACTTCAAAAGAATTGTAAGAAGTTTAGAATGGCCTTAATAAAACTATGTGTCAGTGGCGGCTCTTCAGGTGAAGTAGGTGAAGTGCCTCTTCACCTATTTCATTTGAAATAAGGTTTTATTTAGTAATTTCGTATAATATATTCTTTTTTTGCCTTTGTTGAGTGCCGAAATACCCAAAATTTTGATTAGATATCAATTCACAATGCGCGTTCAATACGGAAAACAAGTCCTTATACGCAAAACAGTTCAAGTGAAGAGCTGAAATGAGAATGCTTGGAAGTCTGCAGTTTTCGTCCGAGTTGCCATAGTAACTGTGACGTCACCCTCCCCTATCTGCCGGGCAAGTGAAGTGTTTTAGCTTGAGACGCTTAGGCTCTGCACCTGCAGTCGTGACCTCCGAAGAGATCGCAGTGGAACGGGACGGATTGCCAAGGGTCTTTGCAATTTACTAGGGCTTTTTCCTTGCGGTGATTTTGGTACATACTTTCCGAAAGAGATTTGTTTTTTCGTGTTTTGTGATTTTTTTTAAAAACTTTCTTTAGTTTCGTGTACAGTTTAACTGATAGTGATAGTTTTAGTTTTCAGTATGTATCCTGTGAACGACATTGTCTGTAATTTATTGCAAACTCCGTTCAATCGGTGGAAAGATGAAAATAAAAGAGACATTTTACTTCAAGGACGACCGACGGATTCACTGACAATTGTCACTAAGAAGGAAATCAAGAAGAGCGGTAAATCTTACAATATTAATTTTAAAAATTGTTGGTTTACTGAATATAAATGGCTTTGTAGCCCTTCTGTGCTACAAAAATTTGTTGGCCCTGCTTATTTTTTAGTAATAAAATTCGGCGTGGAATAAAGACAATTTTCAGATTTCTTAAATATAAAACGGTCACTTCACAAACGTGGTGATTCTAGCGAACACCTGAAATGCGAATTATTGCTAAATAATTTTGAAAAGAATCAGAATACCATTGCCGATGCTCTGAGGGAGAATGCTAGGCTTTTGAAAATGCATTTCAACAAAAGCGTTCGTTTAAATAGACTTTTCCTGCAGACAATGATTGATGAAGTACTGTATTTGAGTAAACAAGAACTAGCATTCCGTGACCATGACGAAGCCACTGACTCGATAAATCGTACAAATTCAAGGAATTGCTTTCACTGTTGATATCAAGAAGTCCTTTAAAAATTCTAAATCAATACCAAACGATAAAAAATGTCTTCACAGGTGACTCAAAAACTATTCAAAACGAATTAATTGAATGTATTTCTGAATATATAAACGATCACGTCAAAAATGAAATAAGTGAAGTTCAATGCTTATCTATTCAAGTAAATGCGAAGACATAACCAGACTTCCGAGTGCTCTTTGATAATAAGATCTGTTGATTCGGAAGGTGTATTGGTTGAGCGATTTTTGGGTTTCCATGATGTGAGTGAAGATAGAACGTCAGAAGCTTTATACAAAATGCTAGACAAAATTTTTGAGCAGTTTGATTATCAACACAAGTCAATAGGACAATGTTACGATGGGGCAAGCGTAATGTCTGGACACTTGACGGGGCTAGAAAAAAATGAAGCATAAAGCTTCTGAAGCTGTTTTTGTTATTGCTTAGTTCATCGTTTGAACTTTGTATTACAGCAGAGTTTTTCTAAAATTTCTAAGTGTCGAATATTTTTTGCAAGCCTCAGTGTTATTCCTTCGTTTTTTCACCACTCAGCGAAGCGATCGCTTCGCTGAGTGGTGAAAAAACAATACATTCCCATCAACAACCGCAAGATGCATGCCAACCATAACAGAAACTCGATGGTCCTTCACTTCGAAGTTAGTAAGTGTAATAGTTAAAGATTGAGATAAATTGAAGGAAGTATTCGAATTTCTCACAAATAGTGACCAATCAGAGAAAAAATCAACTCAACTTGCCCAAGGGATTTTAAATGATATGAACATTTTGGAATTTACATTTTTGGGAATAGTATTTGATGAAATATTTGGCTTCACCGATCTATTATTCGAAATTTTGCAGAAAAAATCACTAGACATAAACTACTGTGTTACTCAAATTAAAAAAAACGTATGCAATTTTGAGCCATTAAAGGAACGATGAGGTATTTGAAACACTGTTTGGAAAAGCTAGCAAAATCACAGAAATAAGCAGATCTAAACGGGAATATGCTGCTCTTACACAAGAAACAAATTTTAAAAATTATAAACAATTGTATTTGGAAATTTTGTACTACATTCTTATGGAAATGGATATAAGATTTCAAGACTGTGAGAAACTTAAATTTCAATTTGCCTGTCTTGCTGACACAACCAAATTCGACCAATTTAATTCTTGCTTTCCCTCTGACGCATTTGAAAATCTACAGCATTTTTACGGAAAAGTATTTACTAAACACCAGCGCCTTAAAAATGAACTGAGTTTTGTATATGCTGATGAAAAATTAAGGAATATATCGACTCATGAACTTCTTCGAGTGCTTCATGGCGATAAAGACATTTTTACAGAAGCTTATATATTGGTTTCCCTGATTTTAACAATTGCATCTGCAAGTGTTTCAGTGGAAAGAAATTTTTCTTGCCTTAAAAGAATACAAACTTACTTAAGAAACACTATTTATCCAGATAAACTTGCTTCTTTGGCAAAGATTTCTATTCAGAAAGACATTTTCTTGATATCACGAAGAAACAGCCACTTTATGACGACATAATCGACAAATTTCCAGCTTTAAAGGGAAGAAGAATTGATCTAATATATATATAAATAGGTAAGTTCTCATTAACTGATTTTCATTGAAGACAGTAGATATCTTTTCATATTGCTCTTGTAGCTCTTCACCTATTTTTCCTACCACGAGCCGCCACTGCTATGTATTAAATATGTTGATTTTTTTGGCTACTTTTACCACTGGTAGTGTGAATGAGCATACGGAGGACCGGAGAGCAGCAATATAACATCGTCTTTTAAGGTATCAGGACAACTCCTAGAAACACATGTAGACGTACAGTACATGATGAAGAACTCGGTATCTATGAAATGTAAAGATCGCAAAAGATGTGTAAAGGAGGAGATGTCTTGCTAGAGAAGTTTTCAGCAAGTCGGTTCATCCTTTATGGCACAAGAAACCCGAAAGAATTGCGAACTATTTATTCAAGGGGTCGAGACAGCGATAAGAGGGACTACAAGTCTTCACCAAGGATCGGGTTTTCAATGAAAACGTTTCTACAGAGCTACTTGCTCTAATCCGTAATACCCGAAAAAGGTAGATAGGTCTGCTGGGTGAACTGATCTCGCGCAATATGCCGCTTGCCACCAGCGTGTGATATTCATACGGTCCTATACCACACATAATATTTTGATTTATTACGGATTTGAAATGAAATCAAGTCATACAACGCTTCGAATTTCCAGTCGTATAGTATTTAATCATTCGCCTTTAAAAGAAACCTCCCCAAAGAGCTCGAATGCTCGCCTCTTGTTCTTATAGCCATATAATAACAAATGCAGATTTTTCTAGGTTCGTTGTGTTTGCATTATATTCGGCATATACTTCTTTTCGAAAGTTTATAGTTAATTTGGTGCTTTTTTTTTTTACTTACTTTGTCATCCATTTTTTTTATCTACGGTTAAATTCTTTTCGTTTCCACAGTTTACTTTTGCCTGTTCCTTTTCTTTTCTTTTTTTTTTTTTTTCGTGTTGCCTGCTTCTACTCTTATTTTTTTGTTTTCTGCCTCTCTGTACCTTAACTATTTTTCGCCAAATAAGAAAATAAAAATCGCAGAGATCTGGAGCAAAAATAAAAAATAAACAGGAAGGTAGGTAGGTCGTTAGGTAGGTAGGTAGGAAGGTAAAACTAAATAATGATAAAATAAATCGTAGAAAACATTCCGTCTACAAACCCTATGCTGATTTTTTTTTTTTTTTTACTTTAACTAAAACTTGAGCCATTTTTAATATTTTAGCGTAGTAGTTGCTGATAGTCATCAAGTAACAAAACAATCGCCAACTCATTATTTTTATTGTGACTGGTGACTTTGACGAGACCATTCCAACTTCATTTTCTTTATTCTTACCTAATTTTATTAATTTTTTTATTTCTGAATTTTGAATTTTTGTCTATTTCAAGCACATTTTATTCCCTTGTCTACCGTTTACTTACTACTGTCTAATTCATCTTTGTCTCTTTTATATTATTTTTTGTTTTATCATCTGCCTATTCCAGATTTTTTGGAATTTTCATCCAATTACTCTGAGGCATTTTCATCCTATTACCCTGTAATTGATTCTTTTTTTCCTTTTAAATTTCTTGTTTTCAATCCCTAATTAGCCTCTTTCTTGTTATTTTAAAATAAAAGGTCTCTTTGAATTTCGCAACGATCTACAGGGCATCCATTGAACGTTGAAGTCGATTCCCGCAGCGAGCGACAGAAAACGACTGTAAATCTGGAGACACGACACAAAATAAAATAAAAATATCCAGTTGATTGCCTCTGATGATCAAATGACGGTCGGAATGATGTTAGGAAAACTGAAAACAAGGGGAGGCGCGCTCTCAGGAAAAAGGCAGTTTAGTTTCCGTTGCATGCCAATGTTTCGCAGCATTCCTCGCTGATTGTCAAGCGGTTAGCTCTTTTTAATCATCCTTTCCTTCCTCCTCACTTGGCTTGTCTTCCTCCAAGATATTCGTATTTCTCAAAATCAAATGTGTATTATAAAGTAAAAGAAAGGAATTCACTGGTGTGACGATGAAGACATCAAAAGAAATATTGCAGCAGAACTAATGGCGGTAAATTCTGGCGACTGAAACAAGCTCGGAGAAACTACGAAACACGCAATTTCTTTTCCATTTTGAAGGGAGTTAAAGATGTTTTATCTTTTTTTCTCGATATTTCTGTTTTAATGGTCTCAATCTTAGAACTTTTGTCGCATATCGTATGCATTCGTGATAAACTAAAAATATACAGCACTAGCGTAAAGAGGAATGGCTTAACGAGATAATAATCCAGGACGTCAACTTCATGTTTATTTTATTCTTTTCGCTTTTGTTTCATTTCATTTTTACTCGAACAAAAAAACAAAATTTTACGAAAGCGTTCCTCAGAACACATCCTTATTTTTAACGTGATGGCAATGTTTAATTTATCATTGATACTTAAAGCATTTTTCAAAAATGATGCACAAATTCTTGCGCTGCTTAATTAATTTCTTTGCCTCGAAATCATTACTTGAAGTTACAACTTTTACGGTGACCAAAGATGCTTTGCTAACGTCAGCTATTCTGTTTTCCAGATCGGTTCTTCACGGCCACCAAACTTCTCAACACAGAACTGGACTGTTTATTTCTTATTTTTATGATATGAATGTTGGATAAGTGCTCTTCAGCAAGCATTTATTGTAAATACTTTTGTAGTGATATTTTTATTGTTATCAAAATCGGCAAACTGCTGGAATTTGGTACCAAAGTTCTCAACTCGCAAATATGAAAAGTTGTTTGAGAGAAAAATTCGGGAAAATACCTCGCTATGTTCTAAAGTGCTCCACGCTTCCATTAACCTAACGCTCGTTTTTGCAGACAGTAAACCTCAGGATTCGATTTCTAAAGACATTCTCTTGTTGATTACAATGACCGCAGATGTACTACTGCGAGCCATCGTCAGTAGCACATCAATGCTATTGAGATGCTTACCAAATGTTTTCTACTTTGAAACCCAGATAAATATGAATTTATTTAAGTTACAATCAGGGGCGGATTGGCCCACCGGGACATTTCCTGGTGGATCACTTGTGACGTACCTGCCAGCAGGACACACACGACATAAAGGGAGATAGGAGTCAGAATGAACATCTGCGTAGCTCAGTTGGTAGAGCGACTTGTTCCGGAATAAGCGGACTCGGGTTCGATCCCCGGCGTAGACCAAAAATGACGGAGAAATTTACTTCGTTATACACTCGAGAAATGGCCCACTTTCGCGTATCTGGATTGTTCGGAAAGAACGAATAATCATTTTGATACTTGTGGATTGTTCGGAAAGAACGAATAATCATTTTGATACTAGTCTCACGGTGCTAACGTTGTGTTTTTCATCAAACCTTTTGCCTTTTGGTCGTTGAAGATGTACTTCACGTGATTCAAATTGAGGCACAGTTGATTTATCGGAAAAAAGAACTTCGCTCCAATTTTCAGCAGCCCACGATTGATGACGCTTCGCAAACTGGAGTATTTTCTTTTTCATGACAGAGGTTAGTCTAGGTTTATCTGCAGGTTTATAAAACTGTAATCCAAAATCTTTGCTAAGACGTCGGGAAACAGTGCTGATGTTACTGCTAAAGTGCAGAAATCAGTTATTCTACAGATTATCTAGGTAATGTGCAGATTAACTAGGGTGATCCGTTAAAGTGCCGAAAATTGTTTCATTGCTCAAA
This sequence comes from Macrothele yani, assembly GCA_039090855.1. Classification (NCBI taxonomy): domain Eukaryota; kingdom Metazoa; phylum Arthropoda; class Arachnida; order Araneae; family Macrothelidae; genus Macrothele; species Macrothele yani. Next base: position 106,836,269 of record CM077004.1, on the reverse strand, counting down.
TTACTTAGGTAATCTGCAAATTACCTAGATAATCTGAACATTACCTACTAGGCACTCGTTAAAGTGAAAATAAGATCTTTGCTGGAACAACAGCAACGTTTCTGTACGCTTACATAATGATATTTATTTATTTTTCGATACATAAAGAATCAAATTAATACAATGAAACAATCAACAAATTAGTTGATAGAATCAATCATCAATCAATTAAAAAACTATAATAGAAAGAATCAAACGGTTTAAAATATTATTATAATTAAGGAAATGAATTTGCAAAACATATTATAAAATTATGCTTACTTATTAGTGCAATCTAAAGATTGGTGACACTTTGAATTACATAGCAATTGGTTTTTGCGACAAGAACACCTATTTGTGGTACATTTAGATTTGCAGTCACATTTTCTGAAACCCTGCCCAGTACCAAGGGATTGTTTTATTGCTGTTTGACGTAAAGATATTTCTACAGCAGGGACATCTTCTTTCGTTAAAAATCTCTCTTTGCAAACATTGAATTCAGATTTTGCATACAAGTGTTTTAAAATACCCGTTTTAGTACCAAGTTTATAAAAGCCATCCTATGTTTTACTAAGAACCACAGCTAAAATCGAGCGGGCATCAGTTTTTGCTCTGTCTACTTCGGGCACTTTAATTCGCACAGTGACACCTTCATCGACATTTGGGTGCTTTGCATTAGAAACTGCTAACATTTTCTTTGCTTGCTTTTCTAAACCTTTCTTGGCTTCATCACGAATTTGAAAACAAAATTAGCTATGCTACGCACTGGCAGCCGACGCCAATTATGAGAAATAAAAACAACCGGCGACGACTAGACGCTGGCGAAACGAAACAAAAAGTGGAGGGGGGGGGGGGGTGTAGGGAAAGGAAATGAGAGAAACAGGCGAAACCAAACTAAAAGTGGAGGTAGAGAGGTGTAGGGAAAGGAAATGAAAGAAACAAACTTTTGAACTTTAACGATACGGAAGCCGTTAATGTGCACATTACCTAGGTAAAATGCGGAAAACTCTTGATTCCGCACGTTAACGGAGCAAATCAGTTAATCTGCAGATTAGCTAGGTAATGTGCACATTAACGGCTTTCGAGCTTTAGCGGTAACACTGATACTAATATCAGACCCCTTTGAATGTAGAAAGGCCCTGATTTTCTTGCACGAACTCCTCGGAGAACGCCTAACTATTTGCCTTATGGTATTGTCATCCCGTGGGGTTGTTTTCCTTGGACGTCCACTTCTCTTTGGGTCGCTAAATTCACCTGTTTCTCAATATTTCATGATCGTATTATGAATAGCATTCTTGCTCACATTCACCTTTCTGCTTATATCACGTTCGGAGTATTCTTTACGATATAAAGTCACTATTTGTGCCCTCTGGGTAACATTTAATGACGCGTTTTTGCCCATTTTTTGCTATATAGAAAATACGCACGAAACCTCTCAGCGTGAAAGCCAGAAGCAAGCTGACGCTCGCACGCTTCCCCCAACTCTTTTCAACAGCTGCCGCTGTAGTATGATGATACAACACCAACACAAAGCTGAGTAGTAATACAGACAGTAGCTGACGCAATCGGCAGAAATCTCTTAATACCACAGGTGGTCTTAAACTTTTGCAAATGACTGTAATTTAGCTTAGAGCCAGAGGGACATTGGTAGGCTCTATCCTTCTTTCTTTTATGTTGAAGGAAGCACTAGTAATAATTTTGTTGACCCATTATTCCCACACTTATCGACATACAGACATAGAGCCCAAAATAATTCTACTACAAAGATGTTCCGAAATTCGTGTTCATTTATCTTAAAAGAAAGAATGATTAACTGGTACTGGTTCATGGATCGAAATGGTAACTCATTAATCAAAATAATGGTAGACTTAAAAAGGTGTCTATATAAATTTCTAATCAGACTTACAGGTATAGATTGAAAATTTAATAAAATCCTGCCAAGGCACGTAAGTGTGTGTACATGGGCGGATCGGCCCGTCGGGACATCGGGACATTTACCGCTGGATAACTCCAGAAATGGCCCACTTTCTCGCATTCTTTTTGTCTGGACTTTTTGGAAGGAAGGAATAATTATTTTGTTACTTATGAATAATAATCGTTAACTTCATTTGAGCTTTATATTTCTGTGCGAAAATTTATTTCCTTAAAAAGAAGCGTTTCCTTCAGTCTATATGCTAGGCGCTTGCTGTGAAACGACATAGCAAAATTCTCTGTATTTATGTCAGAAAAGTGGTGCTGTATTAATCACGCTGTTATATATTAATAAATCTAACGCTAACTACAGTCGACGCAGGTCTTTGGACTTGAAACCCAGGGTCACTGGTAGGCCCTACCCTCCTTTTGTAACCTTGAAGGATACACTAACACCCATTGCGATGGTCCATCATTCATACCCTTGTATCCACAGATTGGCGCAGAGTACAAAGCGATTCTCCCGCAGAGACGTTCCGAAATCTCTATCCCACAGATATTTGTCTTGAAGGAAACAATGATTTCAAAGTATTGGTTCATTGGTCAAAGTAACGGGTAGACTTGAAAAAAGCCGTACTCATGGAGGAATTACCAATACCATTGCGCAGTCGATGATCAGTGACAAAATATATGTAAAAACGAATTGCTTAGGATAATTGCCATGTGGCACGTGAACATTTCATCTTTCCAAATGATTTTCACGGTGATTTAGTCGGAAATGGGATCTTCAAAACCCATTCAAAAGGAAATAATTATCCGGAACAACACCCCGTTTTGAGTGTGGTTGCTACATTCAGTCATGAGCAGATTTTCAAGATTCTTTTACCGTTAAATTGTTGTTGAAATTTCCTCAGGACTCAATTCGTTTAACAATGCTTATTTCAACAGTTCCCTTTCATTCAAGGTCTAACAGAATATTTTCATGAGGGAATTTATAAGGTGTTTCCTCTGTAGGCCTTTATAGTGGACATTAAGACAAAAATTCCCGGCCTGGTTTGGTCGTTCCGGTCCGCCCCTGTGCAATTTGTTTTAAATTTAAATTTGTCAAATCTAAATTAATTTTAGTTTCAACCATTGTTGAAGAAACCGTTAATGAAATTTTATCTTGCTGTTTACTGTGTTATAAAGCCACGCAATAATTTCATTTCATTACATCTTTACGCAGCAATATTTTTTTTATTTTTTTTTTTTTTTGCACTTTTGCGTAAACTACGAAAACCTCACGCTAAACATGACGCAGAAAAGCAACAATATTATTGAGTTGTGCCAAAATTTGCGGCTGGACTTTCGATGTGATGAGTGTATCCCTTCGCCGCAGTTGCTGGTGGGTTTGTTCACGTTTTGGTTTAGACCGCAGCTCTTCAAAGCCTTTAGAAAATACAAGGCCATGACATTAGACAGATGAGTTCTCTCCGTTTGTGACGTCACTCTCATGTTACACGGTCTAAACCAAAACGTCAACAAACCCACCGGGGTCGTGTTTGACGTCATACACGACAGTGTTGGAAACCAATCGGAAGCCTTGATTTCCACGTGGCATATTGCATATAAGTATCGCATCATCCTTCAATTACATAACAACCACGCCACGTCGCTACGTCAGCATTTGAGACGGCGCCATAGTGCATTGAAGTCTATACGGTGACAATGGATGAGCGACAGATGAAATTGCGGAAACGAGCGGTAATTGAATTTTTAACGAAGGAAGGTTAAATGCCAGGCATCATTCATGAACGGATACTCCGTGTGCACGTCAGTGGTGTACCTTCAAATGCCACAGTCAAAAGATGGGGAAGAGACTTGTTGGAAAACATGCACAGTCTTTAAACGGGGAAGAGACTCGTGCCACAGTCTTAAAACGGGGTAGAGACTTGTTGGAAAATGATCCTCGAGAGGGACTCTCAGTCGAAGTGACCACAGATGAAATGCTAGAAAATGGAGTACCTGGTGGTATCAAACCGGCTGATCTGTGTCGTGCAGAATTCTGAGAACTGAAGTTAATTACCGGAAGTGATTGGACTACTTTGTGTGAGAGGTTATAGGGATGTCAATGTCTGTGACAGATGGGTTCCTCGAATGTCGACACCTGAGATGAAGAATGATCATGTTGAAGCAAGTCGGGTTCACTTGATGTTGAAGCAAGTCGGGTTCACTTGATGTTGAAGCAAGTCGGGTTCAACTTGATCGCACTAGCCGCGATCCAGATGACTTCTGTTTCAGCATTGTGACTGGTTATGAGACGTGGCTTCACCATTAGGACCCTGGCACTAAACAAGGAGAGAATGCAGTGGAAACATAATGGATCACCACTACTAAAAAAGTTCTAAACATAACCATTTGCAGGGAAGGTTTTGGCCACCATTTTTTGGGACTCAGAAGGGGTGCTGTTAATTGATTACCTGCCTCATAAAATTACTACGAACGCTGCCTATTTCTCCGTGCTATTCCGACAATTGAGTGAAGCCACCAAGAGTAAAAGGCGAAGAAAATTGCAACGGAGTGTTCTGCTTCTCCAGGACAATGCTCCAATCCACACCGCCGGTGTTTCCTTGCAAGCTGAAGCAGAATGTGGCTTCCAACTGCTTCCCCACCCACCGTACTCACCTGACCTCGTCTCTAGTGTCTTCTTCCTCTTCAGAAATCTGGAAAAAGATCTGCGGGGTACGTGTTTTGCGGTTGATTGTGAACTAAAGGAGACACCAAAGTGTTGTTTTGAGGAGAGAGATAAACGATTTTTGCAGCGGAAATGTGCTAACTCTATATGATCGGTACAATAAGTGTATCCAAGTTAGGGGAGATCATGTGGGAAATAAAGTTTTTTTTTTTAAATGTGTCTTTGTATGTTAGCCTTAGAACTTATTGAACGCCTACGTACCGTTTGTTTAGTGATGGGGTACCTCGATCATTTTTTACAAAAGTGGGCCTCACAAGATCAGCTTCCAGGGCCGGTTATGGATCGCTAGTCCGCCGCTGCTGACTGTCAAGAAACATGTAAAATGTCATTGAGGCTACCATGATGCCTCGCATGCTGCAACAGACCATGTTTCTATTCCACGCATTCCAATCGTTCCATCTGACCTACCATTTAAGTTTCGCCATGGGTATGAACAATTTTTACAAAAGTGGGCCGCACAAGATCAGCTTCCAGGGCCGTTTATGGATCGCTAGTCCGCCACTGCAGACTGTCAAGAAACATGTAAAATGTCATTGAGGCTACCATGATGCCTCGCATGCTGCAACAGACCGTGTTTCTATTCCACGCATTCCAATCGTTTCATCTGACCTACCATTTAAGTTTCGCCATGGGTATGAACAATTTTTACAAAAGTGGGCCGCACAAGATCAGCTTCCAGGGCCGTTTATGGATCGCTAGTCCGCCACTGCAGACTGTCAAGAAACATGTAAAATGTCATTGAGGCTACCATGATGCCTCTCATGCTGCAACAGACCGTGTTTCTATTCCACGCATTCCAATCGTTTCATCTGACCTACCATTTAAGTTTCGCCATGGATATCAACAAGCACAAGGTCAATCGTTAGAAGTTGTTGGACTCAACTTGCCAACTCATGCTATTCCCATATTTAGCTCTATGTTGGTTCCTTTAGATTTCAAAAAAATTAAAACGTCTTCGTCTTGGCTCCAAATGGAAGAATACTCAAATCGTTGACCCAGATGCTTTTAAAGAATCAGTTTATTTGTTCCTCGGAAAAACTCAGGAGTTTAGGGCATTTGGGTACAGGACATTTGGCACATTCACTTTTAGAGCCATGAAATTGCGCTGCGTGAAAAATTATAGTGTTCCTATATTTCTCCTTACTTGAGCAAGTGGTGTGCACAAAATAATATATCTCATTATCATTAAGAAATTTAGAAATATTTACGATTTTATGTCTGAAAGACAGAGCGGACACTTGGGCACCGGACATCTGGGCACTGGCCATTTGGGCACCAGGACATTTGGGCACAAATGTTTAAGGGGCCGTATAAAAATTGCCGTTTCTTGGTCCTACAGTGAGAATTTGATCAAGAAAATGTTCACCGTAAGACAAGTGACAGTTATGCCTGAATTTGAGGAAATAAAACTACATTCGTGAAAAAAAAACAAATAAAACCTAGCACATTTCTTAAAGTACAGGTTTCAACGAAACAAGAGAATTACAGCATAACTCATACTATGTTCGGAAAAGGACGACAAGGTGGGATTTTTTAATAACGCTTGAACTTTTACTTAGGCACTAAATATTTACATAACATGTCAAGCTGTTAATATTTCTCTTTTACTTACTTAGGCACTAAATATTTACATAACGTGTCAAGGTATTAATATTTCTCTTTTACTTACTTAAGCACTAAAAGTTAATTACTATGCCTCATACATACGCCATTTTGGCAGTTTTTATTGAATCGATTTCCTAACGTTTACCTATCAACTCAACATAATTATATTGTGCTTTTTTCTGAGGAACGAAATATCAATTCACAATCACTAGCCCTAGGCCTTTTCAACAGTTTTTATTATAACCATGTCATATTCATAACGTTTACCTATCAAGTCAAAGTAATAATATTCCGCTTTTACTTAAGCACTAAATATTATTTCATAGGACCTAGACCTTGGCCTTTTCAACTGTTTTTATTCTGCCGATGTCATATTCATAACGATTACGTATCAACTCAAATTAATAATATTCCGCTTTTACTTAAGCACCAAAAGCGCAATATTGTTAACTTGTGTTGATACGTAATGTTGTGAATATGACATTGGTTGAGAAAAACTTTTAAAAAGACCTAGGCCTAGGGCCTGTGAAATAATTTTCTGTTGCATATACATTAAGTTTCTTATTTCATCACTGATTGTCATTTTGAAAATCAGATTCAAAATATGAATAAAGTACATAAATGTATAGTCGCTCTCTTCTTGAGAATCGCAATTTCGCTCAGGCACGAAGTAAGTGTCTCTGACAACATGGGAACAAGACAAGATGGCGCCCCCCCCCTCCCCACCAAATTTGTTCTTTTGCTAAACGGCGCGGGCTCATGTTGTGTATGTGTCTCTTTGCCTGGAGTATGTTAAGCAATTTTGTAGTGATATTTATTATTAGTGAAAAATATAGTAGGTCTATTTCACAGTGCACCAGTGTACGTTTCAAATAACTGACCTTCAGGATTTTGTGAAAAATAAATACATTATGATAACAACATTTATTATTATAAAACAATATAATGCACCAGAAAAGGCACAATAATGTGGGAAAAGAAGTAAATACACTGCTGGCCACCCAAAATGCAGCACCAAGAAGGAAGCATCCGGTATTTCTGTATAGCATTCATTATATTTTTGTATGATCGAGTTTGTGAAGAACAGGCTGAACAGCTTTATTAATCTTAGAAATAAAACCAATACGTGAGGCTCAGGCCCCCTGAATTAGTTTTAGAGGAGTTTGCACCCTACGCAAACAGTAATTCGACTCGCAATTGCTTCTGTATATTACTATAAACTAGCATATTATTAGACGTCAAGGCAAGAGGGACACCCCTCGAGCTCCCCCCCCGCACCTCCAAACCAGCACATAACAAGTTTCAATGTCAGACTGCCCCCATGCAACAATTAATTATTCAAGCATTTTGATGGCTAGCCCCAATACTGCTGGCAATCGACACTCTTTCTCGGTTAATGCTCTCCGTCTACGCATATTTAGTGACGACTACAAATAATATAAGTTTTAAAAATTAATAAATTTTGTGAAATTATTTTATTAAATTTGTTTTTTGGGTAGTAGTGCTAAAGTATTCATAAAAAATTCTTCCAGCTTGGCCTCCCAATGTGGCTCCCTGAGCCCTTTGCTTAAATCAGCCCTGATTTCGCTTGCCCAGGGCTCTCGTGGCAGCTTCCATACGATTCATATATCCATTGTGTGTCAGCCGTCTAAAAGAAAACACAGCTGATTTCGGTAGAATCGCCGACATTCACTATCTGGTCTGACACTGGTCTTTGCAGAGTTTTTGGCACCTAGCCTTTGGAAAAGTCAGCTGGTTAACGTGATGTTTGCCGTAGTGAAGGTTAACTTAAACTGGCGATTAGTTTACTTTAGCCGGACAATGGAAATCCACCCACAATGCAGTTAATCCATTTAAATGGCATGTAGACTGACTACGCCTGCCTGCTGGTATTAGGTGGGAAATGCATGCTGCCCTGATGCTTGAAAAGCAGGGTGTGTTTCTCACAGCTCGTATCTGATGGTTTTGTTAGAAGCAGGACAACGCACGCACCCTAAAAGCTTTTAAACTATCAGTTTGTCTCCTGTCTCAACCAAGGAGGTTCTAAAACCTTTCATATATGGGGACTATATTTGCTTCCTTCACTCTTTGTTTCCTCTGTCTGCTTCCCAGCCTTCCCCGGGAACAAAAAGTGGTTTCCTTGTGTTGCAATTCTGGTGGCCGATCTCCCATTTCTTCCTGATCGCACATTCTTCACAAGCCATTGTTACTGCCTCTGTCACTATAAGGTTACGATACGCATAAAAACTGAAGAGTTAAATTGTTGGTTGGCATTTGGGTCTGTGCGTACTGTTTGCCGTAGTGAGAGTTAAATTAATCTCTTTCTTTCGCCACCCCGGTGGCGCAGTGGTCAATGCGATGGCTTCTGATCATTCGTCCGAGATGGGTCCGGGTTCGAATCCCGGTGAGGCATGGATGTTGTGTTTGTCTTACGGCACTGGCTTTCTCCCTTCCCTGGAGTCAGTGGCTCTAAATTAGGAACGGACGACTGCTCATAGCCGATTGAGTTGCTCACGGTGGTCGTTAAACCCCCAATCAAAAAAATAAAATAATAATCTCTTTCGCAGTGAAAGAGAAAATCCAAAATCAAAAGCGAAAAAGAGTTATCTTTCTGGCAGTCAGAAAAAAAAAATGAAAAAACAGAAAGATGACAATTTGAAAAAGTTGCGTGCCCCAATCAATGATTTTTTTCTAATCCAACGCCTACTATTGAATTTGTGGAATCTAATGACTCTAGTTGGTTGGTTGGTTGATTGGTTGATTTTATTGGCGCAAGAATGACTCTAGAGGAACAGCGGGATGTACAGCATATTCTAATGCTACGCTTAGGTGTGCTGGCAAGTATTCAAAAGTGGGAAATGAGGCTCAAACAAATGGCTTTGCCGTAAAGCTTGTTGAATACTCTTAGCTGCATCGCTTTAGTTGAATCCCGGATAGCTTAAAACTTAACAACTGAACAAAAAAAAAAAAAAAAAAAAAAAAAAGGAAAAAAACTAAACATGAAAATGGCACTTCAAGAATACGTTCAGGAATTGAGTAAAATCAAGCTGTACTCACGGATTTCCACTTTATTTATGTCTGTCAGCATGTTACTTAATCATTCACAGTCGTTTGCACTCAACGAGATGCGTTGCATGTAACTTCAGTCACCACATATGTGAACACTTATTCAATACGATAATTATATCTCTCTATTCTCTCGTAATGTTGAATACAAGCTCATAAAAATCCTTCGTGAAACATAACTCATTGCAGATTACACACGAGTCGCTCCTCTAAGATTGCCTAGCTAAAATTGCCTTTTAGACGAATAAATACATTGACTCTCAAGACGGATACCATTGCCCTCAAGACTGGCGTCAGCTGCCATTGATCCATGTCATATTCAGCGATGAGTCCCAATTCTCCCTCGGTGCAAATGATTGTCGAGACCGCGTCTGGCGGCAACTTGGCTACGGGAAGGATCTTGCTGTTGTCCGTGGCGCACACGCTTTCCCTGAACTTTGTTACTAATGCAATGCACTCCGGCACAAGACGTTCCTCATGAGACGTCCTCACCCGAATTCTTACATCGTATTGGAACAGTTCTCACATCGTATTGGAACAGAACCACTTTTGCCGCTGTAGGAACCAGTACAACGCCCTAATGACCATGCACGGCAGGATCGGTGTATGCAGTCGGCGAAGTTAAGCATAAGGATACGGCTTTCCCATGGTAAGTTGTGCTCGTTGACGTCTGCAAATCGTGGTTACTATTCCGCAAGAATGACTAACAAGTCTAACTTACTGCTCTTTCGAATACCTTCGCATTGGTGTGGGTCAGCTTCCTTGGTGATTGGTACCGTAACGCTTTCGTTTTCCGGTAATGTTATCGACCGCCGATTTCACGTTCCAGGATATCCGCAGATTTTGAAATCAACGAGCCACCGATGACACATCCGACAGTAACTCCTCTGTGGAACAAGTCAGTTCGGGTATTTGTTTAACGGAAGACGCTGAAAAGCGTACAGTAGCAAATTAAGTCTGATACAAGTGCAGAAAACTAAGGAGTGACTCAACTCACTTTGCATCCAGTTTGTGGTCAAATCATCGAGGCACTAAATGAGTCAAGTATTTTCACCACATACATAAATATTTCACTAAAACATCGGGCATGCGTTTTGAGAATAAAGAAGTAAAACAGAGATGATACATATTAGAAACTGCAAACTGCACAAACTGATGATGGTGGCAACCGCGTATGGAAAAGATAACAGCCCAATGTTAGAAAAATAAACAGTCTGCCTCCTCTAGCTGGAAGGGACGAGGCAGAAGAGAGAGCGAAACGATGACGTCATTTCCAGTTCGCGAGCTACATATGTCCAAGTTTGAGTTATCATGTAACACGCTTTCAAAAGAAGGCAAAGTTCGCACTTTCCGTTCTTCTCTCCAAGGCATTGATTATTCAAACAGCCTGCCTCTAACAGCCATCACGAGTAACAGCAGAAGCTTCAGTGGCTATACATTCCTTTCATATGATATAGCAGTCACGCATAGAAATAACTTGAGACAGGGAGGGGCAAGAGGTAACTGCTCCCCGCTCGTCCAATATTTTCCTCTTCCCAAATATATTACTTTATTACTCATTAAGATTTGGTTGCTTTACCCCAGGGGTGGATTTATAGGGAAGTCCACGAAGAGGCGCGGGCCCCGCGATGTTGGAGGGCATCTAAAGTGACGATTTCTTCTTCTTCTTTTCTTCTTTCACTTTGCTTCTCAAATAAATTAAAAAAAGAAAGGTGACACCGAATTTTCGGGAGTTATGGACACGTCTTTTGAATCCGTTTAAACGCGAATTAACTTTATCGAAGCTATTCAAAGTCAATGGAACTGATATGGAAAACAGTTGTATCTGACCAAAGAAAGAAGTTTTTCAAGCGGGTTTTTAATCCCACAGATATTGCTGTAAACGGAATCGTGAAATCACGCACTCTGGTTGCAGACTTGTGCGTTAAGAAAAATTTGAAATTATATGAAAAACATTTCGCAGCGGAAATGCTGTCCAACAAAGAATGAATTTTTCAAATGGGACTCTTAGAAGCACAGATACAGACAAATATAATATATGCTCCTTCACCCGTGGCGGGAAAAACATGCATTATTTTAAGAAGAAAATATTCCGAAAAGGTTTATCAACGTGAGCAGTATCGGTCCACAAACGATTTTTTTTTCAATCAAGATTTTAGAAGCTCAGATTTTTCTGCAAATACATCAGAATCGGAAATTAAGACTTACGCTCCTGGTGGTCGTATTATATGCAAAAGATTTCCCACCAGGAGCTGTATCCGGTGCAGAAAGAATTTTTCAAAACGGAGTTTTAGAAGAAGAGATATCGAGAGAAACGCAATTTATTCTTACGCCGCCTAGTGGAAAGTATATGAATTACTTGAAAATTTTGAAATTATATGAAAAACATGTCGCACCAGAAACTATCCAATAAAGAAGGAATTTTTCAAGTCGGAGCATTAGAAGCAGAGATATTAACAAAATTATGATATACGTCTACGCCCCCTGGCGGAGAAAACATGCAATATTTTAAGAAGAATATATTCCGAAAAGGTTCATCGACGTGAGTGGCATCGGTCCACGAACGATTTTTTCAATCGAGATTTTAGAAGTTCAGATTTTGTGGCAAACACATCAGAAGCAGAAATTGATGCTTAATCCCCATGGTGTCCAAACCTTTCTTTACCAAAAAAAATTAGAAATATATGCAAAAGGTTTCCCGTCAAGAGCTGTACCGCTGAAGAAAAACTTTTCAAATCGGTGTTTTAGAACTAGAGATATCGAGGAAAAAGGAATTTACTTTTACGCCCCCTAGCGGAAAATCTATGCGAAACTTGAAAAAGTGACTATACCTTAAAATACTCTTGGATATAAATGGAATTCAAAGGTAAAATAATTTTTTCAATCAGATGTTTAGAAGCAAATATATGGAATGAAATGTATTTTGAATTCGATATCATCAGCATTTGCGCTCTCTAGCGGCGAGATTGTACATGGTAAAAAAAAAAAACGAAATCAAGGATTATCATTCGCATAATTCAAGCTTCCGAATACAAAATGAGTTTTTCAAATGGGACTAATTATAGTTACAGAGATATGGTGTCCACAGGCGGACGGACAAACCGATAACATAAGCACCATCTTTTTTTTTTACAAAATACGTGCTAAAAATGTATAGAGTGAAGCATAAACTGGCTGTTCTGGGTTTTGGGAGCATGGTTTCACCGGAGCTCGAAGTACAGCGCATCTACAACAATTAATTTACTAGACAACATGCAGGCTTACTAAAAATAATTTTGTGAGTAATATTATTTAATACTGCATTATAACTGAGTGTTTGCTATTCTTGGCAGATTTGCTTAGAATGTAATTTAGTTCAGTACTGAATGTGACAGCCCGTATTTCTTTTAAAATTTCTTTTTTCGCAATTCGGTCCATACTAAGAAGAGCAATCGCAAAACTGTTGCCATACGAGTAAAATGTCATTGGAAAAGCTGGCTTTAAGAGACACGCCAATCGATTTCATGCATGTTTGGGATCTTTAGGTGAACTGTGAGTGAGATAGAATCTGATTATATGCGACAGCGGATCCGGCACAGCATGATGCATAAATAGCAATTAAAGCAGTGCCATAAACTAACCGCATGTAACACGTTAAATGCTAGTACTGTGCTTCAATCACTGTACTTATAAGAATTCTGACTTTTCTTGAAATTTCATTAACGTTCCGACTTATCTTCCTTTACGAAGGTTTTGCCACTTGTTACTTCCGTTATTTCTTCCCCATCAGCGTATCACAAAACCCTTGAAGATTAAATTTCGTGTTGACAGCTATAATAGTTTTCGAGTTATGTTTTATGGTGGCAACAAACCACAGAGACAGACTGACACAGAGACACGACCGTGACACTGTTCAAAACATGTTTGGGGTATCTCAAAACGTATAATTCAGTTGAGATCTCGAAGTCGAATTCCTTTGCGAATGTTTTTTTTTTTTTTTTTTTTTTTTTTGATTGGAGGTTTAACGACCACCGTGAGCAACTCAATGGGCTATAAGCAGTCGCCCGTCCCTAATTTAGGATCACTGGTTCCAATGAAGGGAGAGAGAGCCAGTGCCGTAAGACAAACACAACATCCATGCCTGACCGGGATACGAACCCGGACCCCTTACGGACGAATGATCAGAGGCCAACGCCTTAGACCACTGCGCCACCGGGCCGGCCCTTTGCGAATGTAAGACGAACACTTATAATACATAGTATAAGAAAGTAAAAATGGTGACGGGAGAAGGTGACAACATTTGGCGCTTACATATCGGTTTGATACGACGTTTACAACACAAATCTTTGTTGGCAAGCAATTTTCACGTAATTCAACTTCGTATACCTTTTATTTGACTGAACTGTTTCTAACCATAGATTTTATTAAGTTATCTTTGTAAGTTCCGAAATTTGCGTTCAAAGCTATATCATCATCATCATCATTGTCAACCATTATCAATCCACTGCTGGACGAAGGTCTCCCCAAGTTTCCTCCACAACGGTCTGTCTTGTGCCAGTCTCCTCCATGTCACTCCCGCATATTTACGAATTTCATCCACCCATCTCCCATGTGGTCTTTTTCTGGGTCTTTTCCTGTCCCTTGGAATCCAATCTAAAATTTCGGCTGTCCATCTATGGTCTGTCCTTCTGGCAGTATGTCCAGCCCATTGCCATTTCAGGGATTTAACTCTGATCATGATGTCTTCCACTCTCGTCATTTTTCGGATCCACGAGTTCCTCTTCTTATCTCTCCTGGTTATACTAAGCATGCACCTCTCCATGCTGTTTTGAGTTGTCTGCAGCCTTTGTATGTCTCTTTTAGTTAAGGTCCACGTCTCTGCACCATACGTAAGCACTGGAAGGATGCATTGATCAAACACTTTTCTTTTAAGACATAATGGCATATTGCTCTTGAAAATTATGCTGTTTCTTCCAAAAGCTCTCCAGGCAAGTTTTGTACGCCGATTAATTTCTTCATCAATGTGACCCTCACTTGATATCTGCTGTCCAAGATAAACATACGTATCTGTTATCTCCAGTTTTTCTCCATCAATCGATAAATCTTCATTTCTTGTAAAAGCATTGAACATCACTTTTGTCTTCTGAAAGTTCATTTTTAATCCCACTTCTTTACTCTTGTCAGTAAGTTCCTGGATCATATTCTGCAGCTCTGATGGGGTAGTTGCAAAAATGACTACGTCATCAGCAAAACGAAGGTGGGTTAGATAATCTCCATTAATCTTTATCCCTTTGTTTTCCCAGTTCAGTGATTGAAAGACATTTTCCAATGTGGAATTAAAGAGCTTCGGAGATATGGTGTCACCTTGTCTCACTCCCTTTCCAATTTTTATGTGTGTTGTATTTTCAAACAGCCGAATCTTTGCACTTGCATTTTCATAGATGTTATTAATAATATTAATGTATGCATCTTCAATACCGCATGATTTCAGAGCCGTGGTAACTGCTGATGGTTTCACCGAATCAAAGGCTTTTCCATAATCGATAAAAGCCATGCACAATGGAAGTTCATATTCCCTCGCTCTTTCAATTAGTTCTCTCAGTACGTGGATATGATCTATTGTGCTGTAGCCACTCCTGAATCCAGCTTGTTCTCTCGGTTGAGCCATGTCCAGTGTTACCTTCAAGCGGTGTGAAAGAACTTTAGTGAAGATTTTATAAACCACTGATAGGAGGCTGATAGGTCTGTAGTTCCTGAGATCCTCAATGTCACCTTTTTTATGTAGCAGGATCATTGTAGCATTGTTCCAATCCTCAGGAATCTTCCCTTCATTAAGGCATCGAGTGAAAATTTGGGCGAGTACTGTTTCAATTTCTCCACTTGCTTCTTGTATGATGTCTATAGTAATTCCATCTTCTCCTGGAGCTTTCCCCGCTTCATGTTCTTGATTGCATGAGCAACTTCTGCTGGGAGTACTGGAAGAACTCTGGTACCTTTCATGATGTCTGGAGTACATGTATCATCCCTTTCATATAATTTGGAGTAGAAATCTTTCACTCTTGTCAAAATTTCGCCTCTATTTCTTGTTATAGAACCATCTTCTTTTCTCAGAGCCATAATCTGTTTTCTTCCCTTACTGAGATGTCCCTTTGCTATCTTTAGGCTTTGGTTGTTTTCAATTGCTTTCCTCACTAGCTCACAGTTGAATTTCCTTATGTCTTCAGTGATACTTTTTCGTACTGTCTTGCATAGCTCTATATATTCCACTTTGGAAGTCACGTCTTCTTTAGTTGTCCTCATCTCTCTTCTTTTTTGCATCAACATTTTCGTTTTTCCTGATAATTTATTTACATGCAAAAGTAACCAAGAACAAGTTGCATGTAAACAAAGCTATATATACTAATAAAAATGCTATTTGGTTATTTAGAACGCTCTGAAGTATTTATAACCTATGTTTAACACTAGAAATTCTCCAATAATCTGTCAAAACGTCATATGCATCAGCTTTTATTGCTGACAAGAGTAAAGAAATTGGATTAAAATGAACTTTCAGGAAACAATGTTGACGTATTGATTTTACAAGAAATTAAAATTTTTCGATTGATGGAAAAAATCTAGAGGTAGCAGATATCTACATTTATCTTGGGCAACATATATCAAGCGAGGGTAACATTGATGAAGAAATTAATCGGCGTATAAAACTTGGCCGGAGAGCTTTTGGAAGAAACAGTACAATTTTCAAGAGCAATATTCCTTTATGTCTTAAAAGAAAAGTGTTTAATCAAATGCATCCTTCAAGTTCTTACACATGGAGCAGAGGCATGGACCTTAACTAAGATAGACATACAAAGACTGCAAACAGACAAGCATGGAAAGATGCATCTTGGTGTAAGCAGTTAAGATAAGAAGAGGAACTCGTGATCATGAAAATGACCAAAGTGGAAGACAACATGATCAGAGTAAAATCCCTGAAATGGCAATCAAATGGACATAGCCAGAAGAACGCGCACAACTAAAAACGCCCATCAACTATTGCATCTTAACATGGGGCAAAACGACGCAATACAATATTAAACTTCAAGTGCTGCAAAACTAATAAGGCCGCCCGGTGGCGCAGTGGTCTAAGCAATGGCCTCTGACGATTCGTCCGAACGGGGTCCGGGTTCGAATCCCGTGAGGCATGGATGTTGTGTTTGTCTTACGGCACTGGTTCTCTCCCTTCCCTGGAACCAGGGACCCTAAATTAAGGACGGGCGACTGCTTATAGCCCCTTGAGTTGCTCACGGTGGTCGTTAAACCTCCAATAATAATAAAAAAAATATATCAGATTAATAGATTTAAAATTGCATAATAACTATCAATCCTACATATTTAAACGGACTAAAGTAAATCTGAACGATTAAAATATTCTTACCATAAAACAACTATATGATTATAACCTGGGTAAAATGATGTTCAAAAGAATCAAAAATAACCTCTATGACGATTTAATATCACTAAACATCCGAACACATCAACATGAAACAGGACAAAACTTGTTCCAATGTTTCCCCAAGTGGAATCGGCTAAAACGAATATAAACTACTCTGGTCCTAAATTGTGGATTTCGTTGCCTGTTGACTTAAGATCTAAAAATCACATTCACCTATTTAAGAAGAAACTAAAATTATATCTTATGGGAAAATTTTAAATAAATAATAATTTTGGACGAAATCACAGAAAATACCAAATGAAATGTATTGACACTTTATACTAATAATCTATGGTCTCTGGTTGAGTGTCCGGATCTGGAAGTGTTTGATCCCGAATCGGAATCAACTTTTTGTAATATTGGTATTAGATGGATATCTTATGTAAGTGTTTCACTTTCTCACATTATAACATTGTAAACTATCGTCAATTGGAATGTTTTTGACACTGAGAAATATAGGGGGGGGTATGGTGGGGAGGAAGAGTACGGAGAGGGTGGGGGCTAATTCTCTTTATGTAATTAAATGTTGTCGCATGCTGGTTTCTCTTAGTGTTTGTAACTATTTCCTTCAGGGAGAAGAGAGCTATTTCAGGCCTAATGACCTTTTCCCTCTTTCTTCCAAGTTGTCAACAATCATTAATCGTCACGTTAATATACAGTATATGCTATGTATCTTGATGCGACAACTAAATAAATGAAACGAAATGAAATGGACCGTTGATGAACAACCAAAATTTTATACTGGATGCCAAGGAACACGAAAAGAAGCAGAAGAAGACCACGTGGGAGATGGGTGGATGAAATCCGAAAGAATGCTAGAGTGACATGGAGGAGACTGACTCAAGACAGACCGTTATGGAAGAAACTTGGGGAGACCTTCATCCAGCAGTGGATTGATAATGGTTGATAATAATAATAATAATAATATATATATATATATATATATATATATATATATATATATATATATATATATATGGCCCAACCCATACTCATCATCTCCTACAAAAAAACAGAAAAACATTGTCAAACAGCTCACAAAAAATTGTGAGAAGGCAAAGAACTTTAGACCCAGAAAACTAGGCAAATCCCACTACTAATAAAAATATATCAACTGAGCAACTCTAGAAAACTACAATTTTAACACGTGGTAAGCGACCTTACCGCCCAACTGAAGTTCCTAACGGGAACCAAAAATATAAAAAGCACTTAAAAAGTGTCATTCCCTGGGGAAAAAGCACTACCAAAAAATAAAAATGAAAGAATAAAAAATTAAAACAGAGACCACGGTAGCAAATGGGAACGTTTTTCATACATTTCCCACGAAAAAACGGAATGCCAGAAGAACAAAAACACGTAATAAAATGCATTGGAATCAGTGGCGGCTCGTGGTTGGAAAAATAGGTGAAGAGGTACAAAAGCAGTATGAAAATATATCTACTGTCTACAATGAAAATGCCTTAATGAGGACTTACTTATTTTTTATATTAAATCAATTTTTCTTCCTTTTAAAGCTGCAAATTTGTCGATTATGTCGTCATAAGATGGTTGTTTCTTCGTGAGCATCAATAAAATGTCTTCCTGAACAGAAATATTTTCCAGAGAAGCAAGTCTATCTTGGGAACTAGTGTTTCTTGAGCAAGTTTGTATTCTTTTAAGAAAACTTCTTTCCACTGGCACACTTGTAGATGGAATTGTTAAACTGAGGAAAACCAATTTATAATCTTCTGTAAAAATTTCTTTGTCTCTGTGAAACACTCGAAGGAGTTCTTGAGTCAATACATTCCTTAATTTTTCATCGGCATATACAAGACTCAGTTCATTTTTAAGGCGCTGTGTTTAGTAAATATGTTTCCGTAAAAATGTAGATTTTCAAAAGCGCGAGAGGGAAAGCATGCATTAAATTATTCGAATTTGGTTGTGTCAGCAAGTCAGACAAATTGAAGTTTCTTACAGTCTTGAAATCTTATATCCATTTCCATAAGAATGTGGTCCAAAATTTTAAAATACAATTGTTTATAATTTTGAAAAATTGTTTCCTGTGTAAGAGCAGCATATTCCCGTGCTTATTTCTGTGATTTTGCTAGCTTTTCCAAACTGTGCTTCAAATAACTCATCGTTCCCTTTATGGCTCAAAATTTCACGAGTTTTTTTGTTTTTTTTTAATTTGAGTTACACAGTAGTTTATGTTTAGTTATTTTTTCTTCAAAAGTTCGAATAATAGATCGGTGGAGCCAAAAATGTAAATTCGAAAGTGTTAATATAATTCAAAAACCCCTTGGCAAGATGAATTGATTTTTTGTCTGATTATTCGCTATTCATCAGAAATCCGAACACTTCCTTCAATTTATCCCAATCTTCAACAACTACACTTACTAATTTCGAAGTGGAGGACCATCGAGTTTCTGCTATGGTTGGTCTGCATCTTGCGGTTTTGCCGCCCCGGTGGCGCAGTGGTCTAAGCGATGGCCTCTGATCATTCGTCCGAACTGAGTCCGGGTTCGAATCCCGGTGAGGGATGGAAGTTGTGTTTGTCTTAAGGCACTGGCTCTCTCCCTTCCCTGGAACCACTGACCCTAAATTAAGGGACGGGGGACTGCTTATAGCCCATTGAGTTGCTCACGGTGGTCGTTAAACCTCCAATCAATCAATCAATCATCTTACGGTTGTTGATATAAGTGTATAAGACCGCTTCGCAGAATGGTGAACAAACGAAGCAATTCCACTGAGGCTTGCAAAAAGTATTCGACACTTAGAAATTTTAGAAAAACTCTGGTGTAATACAAGATTCAAACGATGAACTAAGCAATGAACAAAAACAGCTTGAGAAGCTTCATCCTTGACTTTTTTTCTGTAGTCCATTTAAGTGTCCAGACATTATACTTGCCCCATCGTAACATTGTCCTATTTATTTGTGTTGGTAATCAGACTGTTCCAAAATTTTGTCTAGCATTTTGTATAAAGCTCTTAACGTTCTATCTTCCTTCACATCTTGGAAACCCAAAAATCCCTCAACCAATACACCTTCCGACTCAACCAATACACCTTCCGACTCAACAATAAAAAATTATTTAATTTTTGACGTAATCGTTTATATATTCAGAAATACATTCAATCAATTCATTTTGAATAATTTTTTATCCTTTCGTATTGATTTTCAATTTCTAAAGAACTTCTTCATATCAACAATGAAAGTAATTCAATGAAATTTCCACGATTTATAGAGCCCATGCTTTCGTCATGGCCATGGAATGCTAATTCTTGTTTGCTCAAATACAGTACAGACTAATACTACATCAATCACTGTCTGAAGGAAAAGTCTATTTAAACGAACGGTTTCGTTAAAATGCGTTTTCAAAAGCCTAGCATTTTTTCTCAGGGCATCGGCAATGGTGTTTTGAATTTTTTCAATATTCCTTAACATTAATCCGCATTTCAGGTGTTCCCTAGAATCACGATGTTTATGAAGTGACCGTGTTACGCTTAATAAATCTGAGAATCCGTCTTTATTCCACGCCGAATGTTTATTACTAAAAAGTAAGCAGGGCCAAAACAAAAAAAAAAAAAGAAACAAATTAACAACCGCTCCACCGTGATCTCTCACGACTTTACGCTCAAAAACTGAAAGATGCAGAGGTAAGCCGCGTGAAGCTGAAACACTTCACTTGAGCGAGCAGATTGGGGAGGGTGACGTCACGGTTACCATGGCAACTCGGCGAAAAACTGCAGACTTCCAAGCATTCTCATTTCGGCTCTTCACTTGCACTGTTTTGCGTATAAGGATTTGTTTTCCGTATTGAGCGCGCCATGTGAATTACTATCTATTAAAAATTTTGAGTAATTTGGAACTGAATAAAGGCAAAAAAGATTATATAATAAAAAAATACTGAATAAAACTTTATGTTGAGTAAAATAGGTGAAGAGGCACTTCACCTACTTCACCTGAGAAGCCGCCACTGATTGGAATAGGTACTTATATTTAAAATAAAAGTTGCAATATTTACATAGTATTATAGGAATGTTTTTTAAAATTTTGTTTTTAACTCTGCTTTTGTTATATCATCATCATCATCATCATTGTCAACCATTATCAATCCACTGCTGGACGAAGGTCTCCCCAAGTTTCCTCCACAACGGTCTGTCTTGTGCCAGTCTCCTCCATGTCACCCCTGCATACTTTCGAATTTCATCCACCCATCTCCCATGTGGTCTTCTTCTGGGTCTTTTCCTGTCCCTTGGAATCCAATCTAAAATTTCGGCTGTCCATCGATGGTCTGTCCTTCTGGCAGTATGGTGCAGAGACGTGGACCTTAATAATAACGTGGACCTTAATAATATTATGCCCATTGCCATTTCAGGGATTTAACTCTGATCATGATGTCTTCCACTCTTGTCATTTTTCGGATCCACGAGTTCCTCTTCTTATCTCTCCTGGTTACACCAAGTATGCACCTCTCCATGCTTTTTTGAGTTGTCTGCAGCCTTTGTATGTCTCTTTTAGTTAAGGTCCACGTCTCTGCACCATACGTAAGCACTGGAAGGATGCATTGATCAAACACTTTTCTTTTAAGACATAATGGCATATTGCTCTTGAAAATTATGCTGTTTCTTCCAAAAGCTCTCCAGGCAAGTTTTGTACGCCGATTAATTTCTTCATCAATGTGACCCTCACTTGATATCTGCTGTCCAAGATAAACGTACGTGTCTGTTATCTCCAGCTTTTCTCCATCAATCGATAAATCTTCATTTCTTGTAAAAGCATTGAACATCACTTTTGTCTTCTGAAAGTTCATTTTTAATCCCACTTCTTTACTCTTGTCAGCAAGTTCCTGGATCATACTCTGCAGCTCTGATGGGGTAGTTGCAAAATTGACTACGCCATCAGCAAAACGAAGGTGAGTTAGATAATCTCCATTAATCTTTATCCCCTTGTTTTCCCAGCTCAGCAACTGAAAAACACCCTCCAATGTGGCATTAAAGAGCTTCGGAGATATGGTGTCACCTTGTCTCACTCCCTTTCCAATTTTTACGTGTGTTGTATTTTCAAACAGCCGAATCTTTGCTCTTGCATTTTCATAGATGTTATTAATAATATTAATGTATGCATCTTCAATACCGCAGGTTTTCAGAGCCATTATAACTGCTGATGGTTTCACCGAATCAAAGGCTTTTTCATAATCGATAAAAGCCATGCACAATGGAAGTTCATATTCCCTCGCTCTTTCAATTAGTTCTCTCAGTACGTGGATATGATCTATTGTGCTGTAGCCACTCCTGAATCCAGCTTGTTCTCTTGGTTGAGCCATGTCCAGTGTTACCTTCAAGCGGTGTGAAAGAACTTTAGTGAAGATTTTATAAACTACTGATAGGAGGCTGGTAGGTCTGTAGTTTCCGAGATCCTCAATGTCACCTTTCTTATGTAGCAGGATCATTGTAGCGGTGTTCCAATCCTCAGGAATCTTTCCTTCATTAAGGCATCGAGTGAAAATTTGGGCGAGTACTGTTTCGATTTCTCCACTTGCTTCTTGTATGACGTCTACAGTAATTCCATCTTCTCCTGGAGCTTTTCCCCGCTTCATGTTCTTGATTGCATGTGCAACTTCTGCTGGAAGGACTGGAGGAACTCTGGTACTGGTATCTTTCATGATGTCTGGAGTGCATGTATCATCCCTTTCATATAATTTGGAGTAGAAATCTTTCACTCTTGTCAAAATTTCGCCTCTATTTCTTGTTACAGAACCATCTTCTTTTCTCAGTGCCATAATCAGTTTTCTTCCCTTACTGAGATGTCCCTTTGCTATCTTTAGGCTTTGGTTGTTTTCAATTGCTTTCCTCACTAGTTCACAGTTGAATTTTCTTACGTCTTCAGTGATACTTTTTCTTACTGTCTTGCATAGCTCTATATATTCCACTTTGGAAGTCACATCTTCTTTAGTTGTCCTCATCTCTCTTCTTTTTTGCATCAACATTTTCGTTTTTCCTGAAAATTTGTTTTCATGCAACTTGTTCTTAGACCCAGCTAATTTTGTTGCTGTTTCCATAAGAGCTTTGGTTACTTTTCTGTTAACTTCAGAGATGTCCACCTCTTCCGATGTTAGGCCTTCTAAAGCAGAGAACCTGTTCTTCAGTTCCAACTTGAAGGTATTATGGTGTTTTTTAAGGTTGGTTATGTCAATAGATTTTGTTTGTCTTATGAGCTTGCCACGTTCAAGTTTAGTGTTGAGGTGCATCTTACATCTCACCAATCTATGGTTACTACCTGTGTTGAACTTGTTTAGCACACTGCAGTCTTCTATGACGAATTTTTTGGTACACATAATAAAATCAATTTCACTTGTTGTACCATTTGGATGTCTCCATGTCCATTTCCTGTGTGGCTTTTTCTTGAAGAAGGAGTTCAAGATGAAAAACCTTTCTGCCTCTGCAAACTCAACGAGAGTATTTCCACGCTGGTTTTTGTTGCCGTGACCGAATTTACCTACTGAAGTTTCATTCTGTTGCCGTTGCCCTATTTTTGCATTGAAATCTCCCATAATTATTTTCAAGTGCTGCTTACCTTTATTATTTAGATGACAAATTTCCTCATAAAATTCTTCAATTTCTTCTTCAGGATGACTTGTGGTGGGTGCATAAGTTTGAATAATCTGAGCCTTGTATCTTCTCGAGAGTTGGATAACAAGTCGTGCAGCTCTGTCAGAGGAACTTTCAACTTCTACAACTTTATCCTTCAGTTTCTTGTTTATTATAAATCCAACACCACTAGTTCTGCCAGTATCTGTCCCACGATAGTAGAAGAGATGTCCACTTTTCAGTTCGATGAGATCTTCTCCTTTTCTCCTTACCTCACTTAGCCCGACGATGTCCCACTTGATCCTTTGTAGTTCCTCTTCCAATTCAAGAAGCCTTGAATCAGAAGATAGGGAGCGTCCATTATACGTAGCCAAGGTCAGCATCAGATGGCAGCCTAGTCCGGTCCTCCGGGGATTCTTAGCACCCTCTGCCTTCATGTCGCACTGGCCGCTGCCTTGGCCAGGTACATTCCAGCTGCCGGAGACTGAGGGCCAAGATTTAAGTTGTGGAGTCATTTTGGAGGGGTTTGGCCATAACTCACCACGCTGGCCAAGCGGGTTGGTGAGTGTGGGATAGAATTTCCTCTAATCCCGATGGTATTGTTTTACCGATATTGGCGGTCGTCAGAGCTCCTTTAGTGGGAACAGGATGCACCACGAGAAGGCGGGGTTGACATTTGTCAAGGAGAGGCTGTGATGTTACGCATCACCTGACCTTACATCCCTTTGTTATATATATATATATATATTAAAAACATCTATATATATATATTAAAAACATCAGTGTGGAATGTATCCCACAAAACATTTACAGCTAGCTACTAACAGTCTCATTACGAATAACAAAGTGCTGAGATGGTTTACTACATTAAGCATATTCAGTTTTTTATCAGCTCAAAGATAGTTCGGCAATTTTTAAATGAAAAAATAAAAAATGAAAAGGCAATTAAACTTGATAAGATGAATAGCTATGGTGCAGCCATTCAATTACCGATTAGAATGTCCGATAACGGAGAGGGCATCGAATGCTGGCTTGCCATGCAATAAAGTAAAACACACAGCTAAAGCAATAATTCGATCTCAAACTTTTCACTTCTAAGAAGAGTGAAAAGAATAATTACACTGATATCGAACCGTCTTTCCTCGATTTAAACTTGCGATAAAATATCTCAAAGTCAAGAAAAACAAATGACAAATTAGAAGTAAATAAAACTTTAAGATCTTTCGGGTTCACAATGGACCCATCTTCAGAAGAACATTGCCTGCGAATAGAAAAAGTTGCAATTTAAATATAACATTGTAACAGTAATGACATATACAGCCTGTTATTCTACGCGCTCACGTTTTTCATAACGTAATCTAAAGTGCTCGTCAGGATTGGGTGAAAAGTTTTGGATGAACAGCAAATAGTGCAGATGGTTTCAATTCATCATATACATTCATCATCATCATCATCATCATCATTGTCAACCATTATCAATCCACTGCTGGACGAAGGTCTCCCAAGTTTCCTCCACAACGGTCTGTCTTGTGCCAGTCTCCATGCTACTCCCGCATATTTTCGAATTTCATCCACCCATCTCCCATGTGGTCTTTTTCTGGGTCTTTTCCTGTCCCTTGGAATCCAATCTAAAATTTCGGCTGTCCATCTATGGTCTGTCCTTCTGGCAGTATGTCCAGCCCATTGCCATTTCAGGGATTTAACTCTGATCATGATGTCTTCCACTCTCGTCATTTTTCGGATCCACGAGTTCCTCTTCTTTTCTCTCCTGGTTATACCAAGCATGCACCTCTCCATGCTGTTTTGAGTTGTCTGCAGCCTTTGTATGTCTCTTTTAGTTAAGGTCCACGTCTCATTATCTGAAAGTATTTTTATCCACACACTTCCCCATACATGCTGTAATGAGGATAGTCCATTAATCATTCCGTATCCTTGGAAGTTATTATTTAATAGTGACTAATGTATATGAATATGTTCATATGTATATGAATATGTTCATATACATATGTATATATATGTATATATCATATGTATATATATGTATATGAATATGTTCATATACATTAGTCACTATTAAATAATAACTTCCAGAATACGGAATGATTAATGGACTATCCTCATTACAGCATGTATGGGGAAGTGTGTGGATAAAAATACTTTCGAGACAATAACATTCTGATTTTGATTCTAATCTTTTGAATAATCTTTTGAGTGAAAAGAGGATTAGCTAGGGTAGAGTGGCAGAGGATCAGACTTTGGACCATACCAAGCTCACTACATCATCGAGCAAATCCCGTACCCATGTGATTGCATTAAACACATTAACATGAAGATAAAACTAATCTCGCAATCGTTGTGACTCACAACGATACGTTATGCCCAAGAAGATCGTTGGGTTTGCCTTACTTTTATAATACTGAATGAACACTTCAGAATTATTTAAACGATCTCTTGTCCCAGGTGAAAATCCTTGGCGCAACAATACAGGTACATCTTCTCGTCCACTACGTTAATCACAGAGACCCGTGCTCGGTTTTCTTGAGTTATACTAAAAATCAGGGCAAGATTACACCACTTTCGCTGCAGTTTGTACTTAGCACGAAAAATGGGGAAAGTCAGATGATTTCGAGCACCACTTTATAGTGTAAGTGCCCAAATCGCTCCATATAATGGTTAAGTGCTAGATATTGCACCATAATGTGGTGCAACGTTGAACCAAAATTTTTAACAGTGTACCGGAGTATATCTTCATTGTCAATGAAGGTTAGCGAACGTGCATGACAAACGGCAACATCGGAGTCAGAGGAAAAAAAAAACAAAAAAAAAACCCTGTCTACTTCTTAACGGACAGCCCAATGTATATTCCTCCTCCTCCAGGTGCTTTTCGATTCTGTTGCTCTCTTCATCCCATCTGGAAATTTTACTTTTTCGGATACACAAGAATCTCGCTGAGATGATGGAGGTACCTCTACCTATTTCTTTCTTCCCTCGCCAAAAGAAAGAGCGCGGGTCAACTTGATCACGAGCTCCGGAACAATTTTTCTTTTTTTTTTTTTTTTTTTTTTTTTTTGAGTGGAAGCAGGAGGCACTGATAAAATAATTTAACAGATATTCAAGTTTCATAATGTCTCTTTTTAAGGAGGAATTGAGAAACTACCACTTTTCCCTGGAACTTTGGAGGTATAATTCCACGACAATTTCTTTGGGGGGCACAAACTTCCAACAGGTGCGTCGCCAGACAGAGAAGTTGGGAGGGGCGGCTGATGATTGAGATGGGGCAAAGGATATAAAGAAGGCTGGGCAACAGATATAAAAGAAATCGAGCATTGTACTGTTGTGCAAGTCTCTAGGACGGCAAAAGGAAATGCAGGTCGGGCGGCTCCCATGGTTACGGCCCTGAATTCCAAGCCTCCAAAGCTCCTGTTTTTTATTTTCTCTGTACGTCATTCGTTGATCTCGTATAATTTGAACATCCTATATCTATGACTCGTATAGGTTACAAAATTTGAATGTCCTATATCTAATGCATCGTATAGGATCCAAAATTTTCAGAAACCTGTTTTCAGGACGGAGACTGTATAAAAACGTATCTAAGGTTCTATAAGATCTGGCTGAATACGTCAGCATCCTATTTTTCTACCTATGAAAAAGTGACATTTGAATTTAATTATGATTTACTCTCAGGGACGTAACGAATATATTTTGCGGCCCTTTGCAGATTTCTTGTGGGATCCCATATGGTCGTTCCGGAGCACATTTAAGTAGACAGGAGGCCTGGGGACTGGACATTATTTTGGGGTCCCAGTATAAATGGAACATGTAGGATTTCACTATATATGGATGAATAAAAATACCCAAGAGAAAACTTTCCCAAGATATGATGAGCAAGCCATAAAAATATCCCCACCGTATTGAAGTGTGTATCATGATTCATGGACGAATCAGTGGCAGCATAGCAAGAAAATATAGAAATGCGTAGTTGAAAAATGGATACTAGTTCAAAAGATCTGCTTTAACCCCCCCCCCCACCCCCCACCCCGGTTAGGTTCAGCTTGTTGAAATTTTATCGATGTAGTGGGCAGAATAATATGATAAAATATCACGATTCAAACAAATTTTTAATGTATGAAAATTTCCCTCAATTCAAGATGTGTACAAAAAAAACTTCTGAAAAGCTTTCAAAAGTTTTGAGGATGGACTGGGGACGACTATATTTTTTGCGAACTTCTCCTGAAAATGCGGAAAGAAATATAATTTTTTTTTTTTCACAAGGCACTTTCTTATAGTTTCTGCTGTGCTATCTGAAAAAAAAAACAAAAAAAAAACTGTAGAACTTTGTCACTTCTTCAAGCATCCTGCATAATTCTGCGGCCCCTTGAAAATACAGAGCCCGGGACTTCAGCCCTCCTAACCTCCCTCTTAAATGGGCTATGGGTCGTTCCTTCGAACTCTCTCACATATGCGTCGATTTAACACTATCACGTAACACAAATGGACGTATGTATTAGCCACTGCTTGAACTGAATCCAGCGTTGCGTGGGTATAACGCTTAAGACACAGTCTGTTTAATTTGATTTTAATTGTGTGAATGAATGTTGCGAGTATCACCTTTCGAACCCCATAACTATGAAACATATTTTGTTGTTTTAATGCACTGTGTGCAAATCTTGACAGCAGTGCCCTAACAACACTTTTAGAGTACTTTAATGCAGTAAAAATCTCAGTTACAAGTTCATAACGAAAATGTATAATCCTTTATGAACTGTAGGTAGAATAATTTACAAAACTCGAACCGGCAGTGAAGCACGGCATGCATCAGGAGAACGACGTACTTGCGTCATGAAAAAAATTCCGATCACAATGCCCAAATAAGAAAACTTGTTCTGCTTCTTATGATGTACACGCGATGGAGACATTTTCAAGCAAGCATCAGTGGAGCGCACACACGTAGAAGGTCGCATACGCGTTTTCTGCCTCTCTGTTTCCCGTAAAATAATGGTAAATATTTTCACTGCATACGAATTTTGATTTGAAACCTGCCCTGCTGTTCGGACATTGATGAAAGACAATCTGACAAACGTTGAAGTTTTTTAAATAGTATAACTATACTATATATCCAAAATTTATTCGTGTAGAATAGAAATCAAAATTTCCAAGCTTTCGCACATCAACCAGAAGGCTTTTTTAAGGAAGGTACACAGCAAACTGAATAATAGAACGCTTCAACAATTTGAACGCGGTGACTTAACTTGACAATAACGAAGAGATGCGAACCTAATCAGGCATTCAAAGACACGAGGCGTTATGCTCGTTTAACACGCGGAATCATGGAAGGAAATTCAAGAGGTAATCACTATTTGAAGAACCGGTTCCAAATTCGTGGCAACTCCAGTGAGACGCTATCATTGCACGACTCGCTGTTTGTTATGATCTCCAAAGTTTCGCGAATGGCAGTAGATTTCGGGGTGGAGTAGGAAACTAATTTCTTTACGTCGTCCCACATAGGAGCAGCGGTCTTGAACTTGACTTCCCTGGATAGAGCCGTGGTTACTTTGCCGTTCTTTATGTCCCTTTTATGTTCGTTGACTCTAATTCTAAATGAACGTTTAGTCATTCCAATGTAGCATCTCTTGGAGCCTTCCGGATATAGTAGAGGAATGGCATGAACACCTGCTTCATTGGAAGGTGGGTTCCTGTCAGTGTTTCCCTTAAGCATGGTATATAAAGATATCGGAGACCTGATGCCAACACCGACTTTCATCTTCTTCAGCGCGTTCTTGAGCTGATAGGAAACATTTGGTATATAGGGAACTGAGCCCAGGTAGCGTAGCTGCGGCATAGAAAGATCAGTACGATTGTGGGTTTACAATAGACCTGTGTGCGAAGGCGATTTTCAGGCAATTTACTCAGTAAAACATCCAGATAAGGCAAGGCGCCATTGTGTTCGAGCTCCATAGTGAAATTGATAGTAAGGTGAAAAAAACCCATCTGGTTGATGTGCGAAAGCTTCGAAATTTTGATTTCTATTCTACATCAAGAAATTTCGGATATCTAGTATAGTTATACTATTTAACTATTGTTGGAGTATATAGTTCCTTGTTATTTAATTAAATGTTTAAGTATTTAACACGATTTTCTTTATTGAAGATTTAACGAACACCGTGAGCAACTCCATGGGCATTCGCCCACGATTTCCCGATGACGGCTGACGCCCACAAATTCTTTGTTATTGTTATAGATGTGTTTCAATTTTAATTTCGTACAGCGTTCTATTTTCCGCCACACGTGTGCACTTACCATGCATCGTGGGATATTTAGGGATATCATTTCAGCACTAGCAAATTTCACTACTTCTGGCAACTAGGTTTGACACTAGGAACTGCATCTCCATTTTATTATTTGTACAAATAGTTATTACTTGATTAGATACTTTCAGTTACAGTTTATAGTTCTACTTTGGGTTTATGCGAGCTAGGAGCATTAGTTTGGATGAAATAATCTGGAACCAGTGGCACAGGATGTTAGAAAGCTTGAAGCTCCTTAAAATTTCAAGAAAAGATTTATCCCTGAAAAATGTCAACTAAATTCTTCCATACGTGCCTCTCACAGTAATTTCTCGTTCCGGTGCCTCTGTTTATGACCTTTTCACTCTATATTTTTCATTCTTTCACACCAGATTCTCCTCAGCATGGAGAAATATAACTATAGTCTTTAAGCCAAACAGTATTTCTCAATATTTAATTTTAGAGGAAGAAGTTTTTGCCATCATAACACTGGCAGCGGCGTATTTACCACTAGGCCGCGGCCTAGGGGCCCCAGGCTCTAGAGGGCCCCAGGTGTAGAATCCAGAAAAACGGAGAGCATAGAAGAGAAAAACTTAGAAAAGGGAGGTATCGTTATTTTAATTTACTTGAATAAAATAAAGTAGTGGTAATTTTTTATTTTATCTTGAATGATAACTAAAGAAATAAGAACGTAATAATAGCTCTATTGTGAGTGCGCCCGTGTTCGTACGAGTGCGATAGAGAGCGCATTCGACGTAAAGTGTAGTTCTTTACATTTTGAATGTGCGATAGAGAGCGTATTCAAAATGTAAAGTGTTGTTCCTAGATAAGCATGAACCTCTTTGACTATGTTTACAAATATTTTTTTATAACCTTTAATTTAATAACAAGTTAAATCAAAATAATTTTTGTTTAAATAATACTTATATAACAATAAAATTACAAGCAATTATTATATTCTTAATTTAAAGAAAAGTTTATTAGAACATCTTATAGAAGCAAATTCAATTATGGGTGGCCGGGTGGTAGGGGGGGGGCATAGAAAATTTGGCCGAGGGCTCGAAAAGCCTTAAATCCGTCACTGAACACTGAACAGTATCATCAAAAATAAAGTCAACACTATGCCGGCACAGAAAACTTGTAGAAGAATAATTTTTCTCATTAATTAATAAATTTGGAAATTGTACAGTATGCATATTTCTTTTATCTTTTATTTTTTCAGTCGGAGCTGTTTAGAAATAAGTGAATTGAGTAAGAATTGTTTTTCTGAAAATCGCTGTTACGATGATTCACTAGTTATTTACAAAATATAGTTTACAAAATTCAAAGAGATGTTTTCAAGTTCTCCAAATAACTTATGATTTCCAAAAGGTAGCTGTCTGAACGAATAAAAAGGGCTTCTAGGGGCCTCTAAAACTTCGGGTCCTCCTTACGCCACAGGCAAGGGCGGTTTGGGGGGGGGGAGTCCACAGGGATACGTGCCCTCCTTATTAAGCAAACAATATTGAATTTTGTTTTCAGTTTTACGCTAGCAAAAATTCGCATTTATTGTTTTACTTTAAATCTTGTAAAAAATTCTAAGTAACTTTTGATTGTAGCCTTCACTCGACGAATTGATAGTGGTGATACGGTGCGGTGTATATATATATCCCCCCGCCCCCCACTTCCAATTTCTACAACGCCCTCTGACGCCACAGGAGTGATACTTGCTGTTGCATTACCAGAATTTTTTGACAAAAATTTTTACGTTTTTAATGATATAGCGTAGCAGTATGTTTAAGAAATCCGTTGAAAAGGTGAAAGCTTTTGGAATATTTATATAGCACTGAGGCCAAATTTTTATTCATTTGCGCTGAATGATTTACTTTCTTGGATATAGTATTATAGTCAGATAAATTCGCTATAACAAATAACATTTTTAATCATTACAAAAGTTCCATTCTTTTATAGACTACGAAACAATTTATTGTTTCTCTTGTTACTTTCAAAAACGTACGATGCAACTACTCCGAAACCGACACACCTGTACTTTTCTGGTGTAAAGTGACAGCAGTCGCAATTTCCAGGTCAGAATATGCCCACGGCAGCATGAAAAATATCGGTAGTGATCAGTATTGTGCAGAAAATATCCTCTGTCGATGATAAAACAAAAAAAGCGAAAGGGGGTGGTGGTGGTGGTGGGGTCTTTCGTTAGAAGAGGAAATGGGGTTAAAAACTTTCAATAATTTTGTGGCCACAGCCGCCGAAGCGCGAGACAGATTGTATTTTGACCTCGACAACACAGGTGGCGTATCGAGCGGATTGATACATCGCGATACGTAAGCGTAAACAGAAGAGTCATGTCCAATGGAAAACAAGCTCACCGTACACCCGGAGTCGGGGCTATTCCTTCCCTATTAATGAATTTTCTTCAAATTTTGGATTTGTAATTTTTTACCATCGTGCTGTTAAGGAAGAAAAATGTATGTCGTATTTGGATATTATGTGCTAGAGTGAAAATTCCATCATGTGTTGTGTTGCTAGATAATCGTTTTGGTTTGTGGTCTGGTTTGTTCAACTAGTTCCAGCTGAACGTCAGCCCATAGGGGCCATACTTCGTCGTCTGAACTTGGATAGTTAGGCATTTACTGCTAGGCCTAACTGATAATTAAAGAAGAGATCTGGGAATATGAGTGTGTATGTTGTGTATTAATATTCAAACGGCTGGATGGCTGCCGGATAGCCTTTGCGTGCAGGATGTCCAACTTCAGTGGCAAGTAAGTGCTAATTTCCGTATCTTTTACGCCTAACCTGAAATGTTGTCAGCTTTGCCATATGAGGTAATCCTTATCACTATTGACTGTGATTTCGGTGTCGGTCAGTTGATCGTTTTGATTTCGTTTGCTGTGCATTACCAGGACTAAATTTTTCAGACTGATGTAATTGTAAAATAATTTTTCTGGGTATTGAAAGGGGAAAAATGTTTGAAATTGACCCAGAACATCTTTCCCACGCGAGCATATGCACTGAAATGAAAATATGTAGCTATAAATTCACATGACTTTTGCAATTGGCGCCTGTAAAAATTATAAAAACAACCGAAGTATAAGATTTTTGATAATTTCATTTCTTTTTTTCAAAGTGGTTGTAGTTACAGCGAAATTGAGTAATGTAGGGTAGGAAAGGAAACGAACTCAAAAACTGCATGGAAATGATCAATGTAGTTTTCCTTCATTCAATTTTTGTGCATGTCGCCAATGTCAGGGGAGATTATAAGTTACTATTAAAGCAGGTTATTTTTAGTGTTTGTTAATATGCTTGTAGCTAGGTAACAGCTGATATGAATCATAACATATGAGTCATCTGCCAATGTGAAAATAAAATTTTGTGATTGACTGCTGCCACTCTTTCCAAGGATAACTTTTGTCACAGATAAGCTTAAGCATTCAAACAACATGTAAGGAATACTATTTTCTCTGTTGTTGAATTTGTTACAGATCTCCATTAAAAAAAAAAAAAAGTAGTATTGTCATCTAGTAATTATTAGGGTGGTAGTGTGTGTTACACTGTAAGCCTGGATGTGGTACATGGTGGTGTGTTTCTGATTTACTCCTGTCCCAAAAGCTAATGACTAATGTGCAATGACAGGTACTTTGCCTACAGTGCTTAACCTCCACAAAAAAATGACTTCCTACACTTGCCTAACCAGCCCAGAAATGATTATGAAACTGCACAGTTAGAGTTAAATTAATGATCTTTTTTTTTTTTTTTTTTTTGAGAAATTTTACTGCACATTTCTGGTGTAAAGACAATTCCTTTATTGGCCATGGTGTCATTTACCACAAAAAACAGGACAGTAGTGTCCCAGTTCCAATTCACATGTTCAGAAGGTGAAACACTGCAATGAATCTACAGTGGCAGTTGAGATAAACATATATGTACCATGCAAGTACAAAGGTTCATTGGAACATGGAAATATATAATATATCATCTTATCTATCTCTCTCATTCCAAAGAACCTATAACTCCTCTTTTCTAGAAAGGTGAATTGAAATAAAACAATCTACTCGGTACACTTACTTTAATTATAAATTTTGAAATTCTTGACATTTGTAAAAACAACCATTCCTGAAATATTTTCATTTTAATATATTGTTCTCCAGTTTATGTTCAACTTCAGCATCATTTTTCAAAAATGGGATTTGTTCACTTTCTGTTATTTCATTATTTAGTGGTTTAGTTTGACTGAATAATTTTCTATTAAAAATTTCAAATTTATGAATTGTATTCAGCTTCTAGAACTGGCAGTTTATAAAATCAAAATTTCTAGAACAGGTGCAAATAGAGAAAATGCACCATATTTTTTGTTGTTTATTGTATTCGCATTCTCTGTTATAAAAAGAACATTTCAGTAATTCTTGTCCTTAAACAGGATTGTGTGAGATTTAGTGCAATTGTCATTTTGAAGAGAACAGAAGAAAGGGGGGGGGGCAAATTAAGTCATAGTATTAAACAGTTATAGCATTGAAAGCTTAAACTTTATGTAGACTGTTCAAAGCAAAGTAATTTTCCTCTGTGTTTTAGTTCATATGCCCCACTTAAAATACAAACATTATAAATGCAGTGTGAACAGTTTTTATCAAACAAACTTATTTCCTTACTCAAAAATACACGCAGAAATGCGTTAAAGCTTCATAATTAATTTTCAAAGTTTAAAGTGCTTTCAAACTATGCTGACAATGGATGAAACTCAAAGTTAAGTTTTAAAATATTTCTGGCACTGGCTTAGCCAGTTTGTGTGTGTGTGTGTGCCACTCAGCCGTAAAAAACCGTGAGCCAGCTGAAGCAACTTTTTCTGTATGTGTGACATTAAAATTGGGGCCCATCTCCTTTCCCTACTTTTCCTAGACTGAAAAACGTAGCACAAGACAAGCATATCTTATAATTTTAGAAAGTGGGAAAAACTTCCCAGAGAGAAATCCGCATCGCATTAGGAACGTGTTTATGAATGTTTGTACGGAATCTGATATCAGTCTGTTGCTCCATCAGCAGTAGTAGACGCTATATCTCCGATTCTGGGTTAACCCTTCCCCCATTGTACAGGTGACTGATCATCCCGTTAGAATTAAGTTCTGTTAGGAAACCCAAGGCCAAGTCATTACAGAAAAAAATAGTAGAAAACATTTAATGAAATAATCCGCTAAAGAAAATTATTTGCTTTTTCTAATCTAATGAAATAATTTGCTTGAGAAAATGAAGCTTTTGACCAAATGTAAAAAGATTGTAATGAGGGCCATTTCATCTCAGTAGGGAAAGAGGATAGTAAGATTAATAAAGAAATTGTACCTGTACCAGATAGATGAGAGATTTTTCCAATTTGTGTGAAATGGGTTCACACACGTGTCCATACAGAACAGACAGTGGCGTATATTTAAGGCTAGCTGCGAAGCCCAGAAAATGCACAAATATGTTAAATTAGCGGAGATACCCGGCGTTGCCCGGGATCGACAAAGTTTGTTTTCAAGTAACAATGTAAATTGCACTATAAAAAAATCCTACCATGATGAACAATGCTCAATTCGGGCCACACGCTGTTCCAAGGTCTCTGCCACCCTAGATGCACTGGCTCTTTCCTGCTGATTGATAAGTCTTCGATCACGTTGTTCGGTTGTCTCACTCTCTCGAAGTAATTTTACTTTCTTTGCTTTTGGCTGAACTTATCCGATAGGTTTGCGTTTTTTGGAGGCATTTCACCACACTTGATGAAAATTTTATTATAAAAATAGCAATTTATAATGGCTGTTCTGAGCCCTAAAAACTTGAAATAGCAAACATGCACAATAATGCACTTCCTGCAGTCCGCATTCAGCTTTCTAGAGTGTAGATATACAACCTGATCATGCCCTACATGAAAGAAAGTAGTTCACGATAATATACGGATTTTTTTTTACTAATTTTGAAAACTAAACCGATTCGGATAATTCTTTCACTGTTGGGAGGCTTTCCGGAGGACATAGGCTATTTCTTTTATTTATTGTTATTTTTTTATTATTTTTGGCTGTACTACCGAATAACATCGCTTTCAAGTAGTTTCCAATTTCCTATGTATCGTTCCGCTTTGTTTATACAACCTGATCACACCCAACATGAAAGAAAGGATTTTGTTCACGATAATATACGGAATTTTTTTTACTAATCTCGAAAACTAAACCCATTAGGATAATTCTTTCACTGTTGGGAAGCTTACTTCTTTCTGGTGGACATAGGCTATTTCTTTTATCTATACTAATACCAATACTAATCTTGTATTTAAATTTTATGTATGAAGAAGACCATCTGTTTTGACTTCTACTTAACCTTGATGCCATGCCTATTGGTGGGAATCTGTAGCTCCACCCATATTTGAGACTCCTGCGCCAATTGTTGGGAGTCTAATGAAACCTAATCCTTACAAAGAAAATGCCATGATAATCTAAACAAAAAAATACTTATGACAATATGTTCCGCCAGTGTGTCATGTTTTAAAAAATCTGACTCTTCCCCATATGCCTGAACCGCGGAAGCTTGCGAGGAGTGAGGCGTCACCTGACGACCGTTGCTCTGACATTCGGAGTAATACCACGGCAGCCGACTTGCACCCTGTCCATAGAGGGCCTCGTAAAAACACATTTGACCCCCTTAGGAATGGAATTTTAAAAAATTGTTACGCCTGTAAGAAGAGGAACTCGTGGATCCGAAAAATGACAAGAGTGGAAGACATCATGATCAGAGTTAAATCCCTGAAATGGCAATGGGCTGGACATACTGCCAGAAGGACAGATCATCGATGGACAGTCGAAATTTTAGATTGGATTCCAAGGGACAGGAAAAGACCCAGAAGAAGACCACATGGGAGATGGGTGGATGAAATTCGAAAGTATGCAGGGGTGACATGGAGGAGACTGGCACAAGACAGACCGTTGTGGAGGAAACTTGGGGAGACCTTCGTCCAGCAGTGGATTGATAATGGTTGATGATGATGATGATGATACACAAATAAAAGTCAACTATCAACGGTATTAAGATATGTCGATGCTTTTGCGTCGTAAAAAACACATTCACTTCTTTTGATTACGAGAATCAGTCTGGCGAGCAAATACCTACCAACGGGGCTCCTAGTGGAGGGCAGATTTGTATAAAAATCAAATGTATCTGCGTACACAACCATAGAAACAGAAAACTTGCTGCAAACCCGTGAAGCACGATCATAAAAGAATTTAAAGATCAATTAATAAAACAATAAATAATTATTAGAACATTACAGTTTCTAATGAGGACAAAATATATAGTAATATCCAGGCGCCTATGTACGATAAACACAAATTAAGGTTGTATCACGAATTCAAAATATTTGTGTTTATCGCGTGCATAGACTAGACCTAGGCTGAATATTTCTATATGTGACTCATGGCACGAAATGTTTTGTATTGAGGACAAAATAAGCACATTATAATTGAATGTGCAACAATGTGTGTGAAATGGACCTTTATCGTAAATATTAAAGTATTGGACTATGAACTTCATAAAAACAAGAGACTAATTAAAGAAAACTTCTATATCCAGAAAAACATTTCCACTAATGAACCTTAAAATCTTTAAATTGCATTTTCAACAACTTAATTTAAAAATAGTAGACTTACAAAACACGCAAGGAAAGGATTTGAATTTAATGACTGGCAACTACTGCAAGAGGAACCTGGCAATAATAAAATTTAAGTTCTTTTTGTGTAAACGAAATTTTTGATACAGTTCCTGTACACCAGTGGTGGCCAACCTTTTACATACCATGCACCAATTTTTTCACGTATGAGTTCAGATGCGCCATACAACTCAAGTTTAGGGTTGAAAAATAGGGATAGGGGTAGGACATTCTTCGCTTAGGGGAGGAAAAGGAATAACTCAATCACGCAATTAAATTAATTAATTAATTTACACTAGTTCAAAAGACACGTTTATGGGAGCACCAATCTACAATAGCCAGAAATGATCTCTTTTGTTTACAGACATAATCAACATTTTTAAATGATTTAATTATTGTATGTAAAACAATATCTATTACAGCTGTCATTACTTACCATTAATGAAACTTTTGAGCGTGTTTGGATTTCGCTAGTCTTTCAATGTTTGGTGTTAAATTTGTTACTGAGAGCAGCAGAGAATTCTTCAAATTTGAATCAGTTATTCGTGACCTTGTTTTTCTTTTAATCAAGTTCATGGACGAAAATGCTTGTTCACATCAGTATGTCGTTCCAAAGCGACATATAACTTTTTGCAAATTTTCTTAGCTCTGGGAAATGTTCACAGGGTAATGAACGCCAGAAATTAATTATGTCAGTATCATTTTGATCTGGAAAAAGCTCATCAAATTTCATTTTTAATAATGAATTTGTTTTTAAATCAATCACTTCCATTTTATGTTACCAGGCATCTGCATTATGTTTTGTTCACTAAGTGAAAATGGGTTTATAAATGCGAGCATGCAGTTTTCTTCTTTAGCAAAATCATGAAAACGACTTTCAAATGACCCTTGCAATATCTTGAGTTTTTCAATATATTTGGTCAAATTGCTATTATCCGCAGCACATTCACTCTGCTCTTTCAAGTGTGGAAATTGAGTCAAATCCTCATTTTCTAACTGAGAGATGAACAGTTCATTTTAAATGAACTGATGCTGTTGACTAAGCTAGGAAATAATTTATTCTTGCCTTGTAGTTTTAAATTTAGATCATTGAGATGGCTAGTAAAGTCAACTAAAAATGCCAAATCAAATAGCCAGTTGTTGTCCAATAATAGGGTTCTTTCATCAGCTAGTTCATTTTCCTGTTCTAAAAAATTAGAAACAACATTTTTTAATTTCCAAAATCTACTCAGAACCTGTCCTTTAGAAAGCCAGCGTACCTCACAATGAAGGACAAGTTCACCATATTCCAAATCTAACAATTGACAGTATTCTCTGAATTCTCGTCTGTGTAATACTCTTGCTCTAATTTTATTCGCACATTTCACAACCGGTAGCATAACATGCTGCATATTTAAAGTTTTCCCACACAGTTGCTCTTGATGTATAATGCAGTGATATTTAAATACAGGACGGTTTAAAAAATTTTCAACCAAGTTGTAGTGCCATTGACTTTACCTATCATAGACTGTGCTCCGTCCGTACACACAGTGATGAGTTTTCTATAATCTAATTTTAGATTTTCTAGGCATGATTTTACTTTTTCAAATATGTCTGATCCTCTCGTTTTACCATGTAATGACTCCAGACTGGCAAGTTCTTCAGAGACATGGAAATTATCATAAATTCCTCTTATAAAAATGGTTAACTGGGCAACATCACATGTGTTCATTGATTCAAAATTTGAAGCATAGAGTTGAAGGATGAGTTGATTCATCCAAAGCAAGAGAACAGAAAGTACAAGAATGGACAAGTTCTTCCAGTTGCTGAGATACACCCTGAGAGAGTTTCTCGATACGTCTCGTAACTGTCTGCCTTGATATAGCAATTTCTTCTGCTTTCCTTTCAATACCTTCATTACCAAGATGGCGTGCAAATATTTGGAGACAAGGCTTCACAATTTCTTCCCTGTCAGAGAAAGGTTTCTTTTTTTCGCCAATGCTAAAGCAATTTCATATGACGCTTCTGTCATCGCCAAGTCTTCACAACTTACTTTAGCAAATATATTTTGTCTTCGGATTTCTTCCTTTTTCTTAGTCACATGTTCTTTTTGTAACTCAGACCCAAAAACAAGCTTCATTTTTTCTTCTATGTTAGTCTGATGCTGTGTTTTATAGTGTCTATTAAGATCATGTCTTCTATTATGTGAAAGAGTACTTTCACAAACAATGCAAAATGGTTTTCCTGATGGACTTGCTATAAATAACAACTCATTTTCCCACTGTTCGTTAAATTCACGCTTAGTATCACTTTCTGCGCTTCTTTTGCTCTGTGATGGATAAAAGGAATTAAAAAAAAATAGAAAAGTACAAAACTCTAAAAATCTAAATGTTGAAAGAGAACAAATAGATCACAAGTACGTACGTCGTATCACACAGTCACAGAATATCAATTATGTGGGATTTGAATTCTATGTTCGCATTAAGAAACAGTAGTGGCGCTCTTCTTCGACAAACGTCATATGTATTTATTCTTGAATCTGTCTTTCAATCACTCTCAATAGAAAAATCACGCTAGTACACTCAATAAAACGCTCTCGCAAAAACCCTGCTTCAAACTCCACGCCACGATGGCTCACTCAGTTTCTTCTGCCAGAGGGCGCAGCACTCGTTGGAAAAAGCGCTCTGAAGTAATGTTTCTTAGCGATGTTTACTGGCGACCTGCCAAGGTCAGCCACCCACGGCACGGTGTGGAGTTTGAAGCAGAGTTTTTGTGAGAGCGTTTTATTGGGTGAATCGCACCGTTTTCAATCGTACCACATCTCACTCGCACAGTTTCGCTCTCTCTCTCTCTCTCTCTCTTATACACACACACACACACTCACTGTTCACATCCTTCAATTGTAAACTGTCAAAAAAAAAAAAAAATCGGCTGAATTGATGAGTAAGAAGGCTGTATGAATTGAACTGAGAGCACTCAGGTGTTGAAAATATGAAGATGGATAAATTCAGTTATGGCGCCTACTTCAAAACAATAAGTAGGCGAAAGGATGCAACACGCCACTTATAATCATCCAATGCGCCACGGTTTGGCCACCCCTGCTATACACTGAGTATCTTGATAAAATCGAGAGACCAAAAACTCGGTAAAAACAAAGGAATTTCGGAGATGTGGAAAATAAGTGAAAGTTCTTCAAGTTAAAATAGAATGAAGTATATCAATCTGAGTAAAGCCTTGAGTAAGTGTTTTAATTGCTGTAGGTAAGAAACATTTCCATTTTTTTAAATCTACAAGCAAAAACTATCTGTAAAATCTGCTAATAACTTGGAAACTATCCGCGTACAGCGTACGTGTGTACGTCTACATTCTGCAACTCTGGTGGAGGGATGGTGTCATCGTAACGCAACCAGCTCTATGAGTCTTCGCAGTTCCGATTCGAAGATTTTAAATACGATCGCCAGCTGGCATTTCCATGACAACATGGAGCAGGTGGAGGGTGAATGGGCCATTGCTTTGGGCAACGGTTCACTCAGAAAAGAGAAGACTTAGGACTACATTAGTCTCTCGCATGATCCCGTCCGTAACAGCACATGTTTTGTGAGAGTTATTTCAATTTGTCTGAAGTGTCAATGAATTAAAATCATTGATGTTATATCTTAAATTCGTAGCTTTGTTGAATTTGAGCTTTCCTGAACATCTACTGTCAGAAGTTAAAGAACTCAATGCTTCAAATTTTGATACAGTTCAACTAAAAAATGAAATGAAAGCATTTTATTCCCTTGATGGATGCCAAAAGAAATCAGTAAGAGGCATTACTTGTTACATAAAGTTAAATAAATTGGACACTGTGTTTAATGAGGTGTACAAATAGTAGACCTAATATTAAAGTTTCCATCAACAACTGCAACTGCCATAAGAAGTTTTTCTGCATTAAAAAGAATCAAGATATGCCTTAGAGCCACACAAGGACATGTACATTTGAGCAACTTGGCTGTATTGTCAATAAAGAAAAACATTCTTTTTAAATATGAAAAAGTACCCGGAAAAAACTTTTTATGAAAACGTAACACTCAAGTTCACACAAAAGGAAAGATAATGGAGTTCATGTACAAATAAGGTATTCAAAAGATAAAGTGTTAAAATCCTAATCCTCATAACTATTTGGTATTATGTTAGAAATGTCTTTCAATCATTGAACTGGGAAAACAAAGGGATAATGTTTTGCTGATGATGTAGTCATCTTTGCAACTACCCCTTCAGAGCTGCAGAGTATGATCCAAGAACTTGTTGACAAGAGTAAAGAAGTAGGATTAAAAATGAACTTTCAGAAGACAAAAGTGATGTACAATACTTTTACCAGAAACAAAGATTTATCGATTGATGGAGAAAAGCATGAGACAACCAATACCTACATTTATCTTGGGCCGCAGATATCAAGTGAGAGTCACATTGATGAAGAAATTGATCGGCGTATATAACTTGGATGGAGAGCTTTTGGAAGAAACAGTATAATTTTTAAGAGCAGTATGCCATTATGTCTTAAGAGAAAAGTGTTTAATCAATGCATCCTGCCAGTGCTTACTTGTGGAGCAGAGAGATGGACCTTAACTAAAACAGACATATAAAGACTGCGGACAACTCAAAGAAGCATGGAGAGATGCATGCTTGGTGTAACCAGGAAAGGTAAGAAGAGGAACTTGGGGATAAGGGAAATGACAGGAGTGGACGACATCATGACCAGAGTGAAATCACTGAAATGGCAATGGGCTGGATATGTTGCCAGAAGAACGGACCACCGATGGACAACCGAAATTTTAGACTGGATTCCAAGGAACAGAAAAAGACCCAGAAGATGGATGGATGAATTTCGAAAGTATGCTGGAGTGACGTGGAGGAGACAGGCTCAAGACAGACAATTGTGGAAGAAACTTGGAGAGACCTCCATCCAGCAGTGGATTGATAATAGTTGATGATGATGATAGTAATAGCATGCACCTAAATTTTAGAAAAAAGAAAAAAAGGTACCTCTGTTACTTAATAACTGAAAAATAAACTTCTCAGTTAAAAAAAACAGTACTGGGGGAGGGGAGGGGGATGCGGGTGAGATAGCCGAGGTCTCGGACTCAAGATACGCCACTGAGAATAGACCACTAACAATAGTCAACAACCAAAGAATAAGTCAGGAAAAAGAAATTTTAAAGCTATGATGTGGGCATCTCCACCTGGCTTTGTCATTTTGTAACGAACGTTTGCTTATCAGTTAATCCGTTGTTCCAAAGCAGTGAGCTCAGACTTTCATGCAATGTCTTTTCCTTTTTCTTTCATCTTTCTGTTTTTCTCCCTCTTCTGAACTGTACTTAATGTTTAAAAATTGTGCCATGAGGTTGGTTTGCCGTTCATGAATAGTAACCCCTTCCCCCACACACACACATTTGAAATCAGAAAGACTTTTAACACTGGAATTAAAAAAAGTGATAAGGTGCAGCGTTTCGGGAGGGGTTTGGCCCGCATGGCTCAGTGATATGTACACCACTGATTTCTGGATATGCTTTTTAACAGTTTCAGTTTTCTAAGCAACAACATTCTTACCATATGCTGTTAAGATAATATACATGTATATCAGGGTTATAGGGAAAGGTGAATTTTTGGATTCTGTATGTTAACTTTAGGATTTTCCCTTACTGAAATCAAAATATGGTTACAATGAAAGGTACTTGCTATATTCATGAACAATAGATTTGTTTTCTGTTCTGTGAAATTAAATTTCCAGAAATATTCAGCTTTATCCGTGTAACAGGAAACATGTGCATGCTTATAAGTGTTTTTTTTACTTTCCAAGTATTGTAATAAACCATGTGCACACTGATAAGTTTTTTTTTTTTTAATTTCTTGCCGCGTCTCTACAATGCGTACATAATAATACATAGAACAAAACTTCATGGTATGTTTCCAATTCACGAGATTTTCAGAGGGACACTGTAAACTCAAAAAATTATCACACTGCTCAGCTGATGACTTCAGAGTGTTTACTCTTTGGTTTTTAATGACATGCAAAAATAGTGTGAAGCTCATAACCAGTTAAAAATGTGCTAGTTGTGAGCTTTGATTTTACTAGCACTGGATCTGACAATCTTTTGGAGTGTATTGCACAAGTTATCCTTGCAAAACAGGAATATGAAAACATGGTTTGCATAACTGCATAAAGCAGGTAACAATTACCTTTAAAGTAATTGCTGTCAAAAAACATAATGATAACATGAATGAGTCACTGTGTGAAGCTATTTCTTTTTGTCAGAATTTTGCTACTTTGAGCAAATTACTTCTAAGTTAAATAGTCTGTTCCTGAGGATGCCACATGTCGTCGCCTCCCCAGTGGTGCAGTGATCTAAGCACTGGCTTGTGACCATTCATCCAAGATGGGCCTGGGTTTGAATCCTGATGATGCATGGATGTTGTGTTTGCCTTGCAATGCTGGCTGTCTCCTTTCCCTGGAATCAGTAGCCCTAAATTAGGAATGTGTGACTGCTTATAACCCACAGAGTTGCTCTCGGTGGTCATTAAACCTCAAAGGAAAAAAAGTGCCACATGTCTGTCTGCCCATGGAGCAAAAAGATTTTAATCATAATTTTATTTTCTTATAGGTTTGGCTAAGATTTATTTGGTTGCAAAACAAATGACCAGGTTACTATGGCAACTTCTGGGCTTCATTACTCTGAATTAAGTTTATGAATCAGTTCATTAGGTCCAATACATTTTGCTAAATATTTACTAGACTAGAACAGTTGGAAGAATCCTCTCAATCTTTGGCACATGCACAAACTGATA
Source organism: Macrothele yani (assembly GCA_039090855.1). NCBI lineage: Eukaryota > Metazoa > Arthropoda > Arachnida > Araneae > Macrothelidae > Macrothele > Macrothele yani. Next base: position 106,792,170 of record CM077004.1, on the reverse strand, counting down.
CTTTTCCACTGCAGTCTTGCTAGGAAACTTTTTGTGTAGAGTAATTAAATTAGTGTGGCTGCTGTAAGAAGTGGTTGTTGGTAGATGATAGATATGATTAACAGAGTGAATGGATAACTAAGTAGTTAGACTTTGCAGCATGTTATGTAATCTGGAGTATTATTTTGAAGAAGTGGTCCTATCTTACTTACCAGAACTTGCATTTTGTGGTGCTTAATATCTAATTCACAGCAAGTTTTACCTGTGAGTATATTTCACTACAGCTTTCATGAATTGTGTAGTGAATAGTGTTGCTGCCTTTTCTCATAGCTGAATGTAGACACTGCCAAAATTCTGGTGAGCTGCATGGTACATTAGAATCTTGTTGATGGCTTTTTACAGCTTGTGATTTGTATTACTATCATGAATAGAAGGATAAGCGAAAATGCAGCAGGCTAAACCTGCTAATCCCACCAACTTGAGTTAAATGTTGGGCCTGATCATGTCATGTTGTATCCTGGGGCAGCCCTTTTCAGAAAACTTTTCCGATTTCTATAAGTTATTTTGCTATTAGTTATTTTTAGTGAAATGTTATGAGACTGTCACCCTGTTGGGAGGAAGAGGGTAATGTAATCAGAAAGAAATAATTGTATTGCTATTATTATTGCTGTAAAATTGTATTTTATTATTGTTAATACATATTATGCTTTAACTAACTGGAGACTTGTATAATAATTGTATTTTTATTTGTTTTACACAGCCAGACTATCCAAATCAATCACTTTTAACTAAAAATGTTTTTCAAGACTAATTTAGAAAAGATGTTAGTGTGGTGTGAACATGCTTATGAAAACAAAGTATTCATACTTATTATCATCATTTACTAATCTGTATTGCTGAAGAACAAACTCTATGCATGTTTACTTCTGGAGTGTATTTAAATGTATAATATGTGGTAGAGTCCATCCTGTGTTATCTCCGAGTGCCGTAAAATTTATTAAACAATCAATTTCTTTCACTGGTTGTGGCTTTTCAAATATTACAAAGAGGTACAAGGTGACATATTATCTTATGACAGTGATATATGAACTATTTATATGAATTTACATTGATATTTCACAAGTATTTTGCTAATCAGCATTTTTTTTGCTAATTAGCAAAATACTTGTGAAATATCAATGTAGATTCATGTAAATAATGTATATAACACCATCATAAGATAATATGTCACCTTCTTGTACCTCTTTGTAATATTTGTAAGGCCACAACCAGTGAAAGACATTGATTGTTAATAAATTTTATGGCACTCAGAGATAACACAGGACGGACTCGACCACATATTATATATTTAAATGCGCTCCAGATGTAAACGTGCATAGAGTTTGTTCTTCATCAAATACAGACTAGTAAATGCTGATAAGTGTATATTGCAGTATGTTCATTAATAGTGACACTTGAACATGTCACAACATGTAACTTAGCAAAGTATTCATATGTACCTTTATTTTGTGCTGTGATAGGAAGGGCGTGGGCCCAGAAAAGCATTCTTTTTACATCCTTTGTTTTCGTTCGTGAGACACTGCAGTAATGCAGACTGTGTTATTTTATGACTTTTTAGAAGCAATCACCAGGAGTAAGAAAACAAAGCAAAGAAACCTTCTGTACAGAAGACTGGGCCAGATATTTGAATAGTTAGATTTTTTTAACTATTAAGCAAGGAGGGGGGGAGGATTTTCTGGTTTTCTATTTGCAAAAGTTATTTTAAATTCATTTGAAATCTAAACATAAGCAAGGCAAGTGCTAGGTGTCAAATTTACTTTTAAGGATATCAGTTTGGAAGCCCTCATCGAGGTTGCCCCCCTGTTGCCCCCACCCGGAACTAAAAGCTAAGCTTTTCCTAATGTACATTGTGAACTCAGTCCTGTTATTAGTACACCTGTGCTAAGTCCAATTACCAAGATTATTTTTCTTCACTTTTCAACCCTTGATCTTGCCTCACTTCTATCAAACGAAACTTTTGGAACTAGTGTTGTGTATTCAGTATTCTCACTTCATGTTTGATTAATATTGCGATATTTGTCTCAATCACCCTGCGCAGTTTTCAATCCTGCAGTGAAATCATGGAATTACATACATTCATGTTCCAAAAAAGAGGTAGAAATGAATGCTTAAGGTTACTAACTTATGTTTGAAGCTGGAGGCTAAAATTTCTGTTAATAAATTAAACAATATGATAATTAAAATATCCATTGGTATCAAGTGTGCACATATATAGTATATATATAAAACTTAGTAATGGATTTCAGAAATATGACTCAAATTAAAAAAATTACAACTGTTGTGTGTTTTGTAACAGCCTGGCTTTTTAACAGTAAATGAAAAAGAACTGTCAGCTATTGTTTCTTGAAGATTATTGCAAGTAATAAAACTTTAAAAACACACTTAAACTGAGTAAAAAAAATTTAGAGTAGGAAAGCTTTCAACTGATAATCTCAGTCTTTTTCAACGTGGGAACAGATGGACAATGATAAGTGGTTCTCAGGTCAGTAAAGTCATAATCATTATTTCCATTTTAAAATAATGGAATAATAAAAGAATTGAAATTGCGGTTTTTGGGTTGAGAAAAATTCCAAACTTTCCCGATAACATAACAAAAATGATTAATGAATGGGAAAATGTGTTTTGTGTCAGCCCAAAAAGGTTCAGCAGAAATATCCTCCAGAGTTAGATATGCCAGTGAGTTTCCTCTTTGGTCATCGTTTCTGTGCTGCAACAAATGACTCTTATGCAGCATAAGTGCTTCCAATGTAGTAAGATGTTGAGATCAGAATGAGGTAAACACCAGGAATCTTGAGGAGGGTTAATTTATCTCTATCATTCATTTTTTTCTTAATTTGATGATAGAAGAATTGGAATTGATAGCCAAGTGATATCCAAACTTTACTTACATTACTTGCACTTTAAGCTAATTTTGATTTGGATATCAATTGCCATCAGTTCTAGACCTATCATCAAATGTATTTTGGATGATAGAGATAAAATTACCTCATTCTGATCTCAACCAGTGGCGGATCCAGTGGGGGTGACTAGGGCAATCGCTCCCCTCTAAACCCTAACATAGTTTTTACGTTTAAAGTAGCGAATAATATGATTAACTTTGCATACTTTGTTTTCAGTTTTTCCAAAAAAAAAATTAACAATTAAACTTAGTACGGATTTAAAATACTTATTACATTGATTTAGGTTCAGTAAAAAGAGAATGAGAGAGAGAGAGAGAGAGAGAGAGAGAGAGAGAGAGAGAGAGCACGAAAGAAAACGGAAAAACAGGCACAGCGGGGGGGGGCATGGGGATATTCTTTGTTAATTCTTTGTGATTGTCATATTGTCTAGCATATGTAACGTCTCGAAACAGAGTAAGGCAGAGCTTGGTACTGAAATCAGAGGAGGGGTGGGAGAAACTGAAAAACAATCTGATCTAGGTACATATCTTAATTCGGTCATAAACAAAATTCGTAATAATGCCCAAGACCCTTCCTTCCAGATGGTCTTTTCAGGACTTTTTCCTTATTTTTTCTGCTCCGTCACACCTCACGGGCATTTCCCGTTGTTCCACCCACTCCGAAGTTAATCCCCGCTTGGGTGGGGTGGGCTGGGAGGGTGGCAGCGTAGCTAATATGGGGTAATTTTTGGCATCTCCTGCTACTAACATTATAAACAAGTTCAACACAGGTAGTGACCATGGAATGGTACGATATACCTCAACGCTAAACTCGAGCGTGGCAAGCTCATAAAACAAACAAAGTGTATTGACATGACCAACCTCAAAAAACATCATAATACCTTCAAATTGGAACTGAGGAACAGATTCTCTGCTCCAGTAGGTGTAACGTCAGAAGAAGTGGACATCTCTGAAGGTAGCAGAAAACTAACCAAGGCCCTTATGGAAACAGCAACAAAAATAGCTGGTACTAAGAACAAGTTGCATACGAACAAATTATCAGGAAAAACCGAAATTCTGATGCAAAAAAGAATAGAGATGAGGACAACTAAAGGAGATGTGACTTCCAAAGTAGAATATATAGAGCTATGCAAGACGGTACGAAAAAGTATCACTGAAGACGTAAGGAAATTCAACTGTGAACGAGTGAGAAAAGCAATTTAAAACAACCAAAGCCTGAAGAGAGCAAAGGGACATCTGAGAAGGGAAGAAAACAGATTATGGCTCTGAGAAAAGATGATGGTTCTGTAACAAGAAATAGAGGTGACATTTTGACAAGAGTGAAATATTTCTACTTAAAACTGTATGAAAGGGATGATACATGTACTCAAGACATTACAAAAGGTACCAGAGTTCTTCCAGTCCTTCCAGCAGAAGTTGCACATGCAATCAAGAACATGGAATGGGGAAAAGCTCCAGGAGAAGATGGAATTACCGTAGACATCATACAAGAAGCAAGTGGAGAAACTGAAACAATACTTGCCCAAGTTTTCACTTGATGCCTTAATGAAGGGAAGATTCCTGAGGATTGGAACAGTGCTACAATGATCCTGCTACATAAAAAAGGTGACATTGAGGATATGAGGAACTAGAAACCTATCAGCCTCCTATCAGTGGTTTATAAAATCTTCACTGAAGTTATTTCACACCACTTGAAAGTGACAATGGACATGGCTCAACCAAGAGAACAAGCTGGATTCAGGAGTGGCTACATTACTATAGATCATATCCACGTACTGAGATAACTAATTGAAAGAGCGAGGGCATATAAACTTCCATTATTGCATGGCTTTTATCGATTATGAAAAGGCCTTTGATTCGGTGAAACCATTAGCAGTTACAATGGCTTTGAAATCCTGCAGTATTGAAGATGCATACATTAATATTATTCATAACATCTATGAAAATGCAAGTGCAAAGATTCAGCTATTTGAGAATACAGCCCCCTTAAAAATTGGAAAGGGAGTGAGATTATATCTACCAAACTCTTTAATGCCACATTGGAAAATGTCTTTCAATCACTGAACTGGGAAAACAAAGGGATAAAGATTAATGGAGATTATCTAATTCACCTTCATCTTGCTGATGATGTAGTCATTTATGCAACTACCCCATCAGATCTGCAGAGTATGATCCAGGAACTTGCTGACAAGAGTAAAGAAAAAGTTGGATTAAAAATGAACTTTCAGAAGACAAAAGTGATGTACAACAGCTTTTACAAGAAATGAAGATTTATCGATTGATGGGGGAAAGCTGGAGATAACCAATACCTACATTTATCTCGAACAGCAGATATCAAGTGAGGGCCACATTGATGAAGAAATTAATCGGCCTATAAAACTTGCCTGGAGAGCGTTTGGAAGAAACAGTATAATTTTCAAGAGCAATATGCCATTATGTCTTAAAAGAAAAGTGTTTGATCAATGCATCCTTCAAGTGCTTACATATGACGCAGAGACGTGGACCTTAACTAAAAGAGACATACAAAAACTGCACACAACTCAAAGAAGCATGGAGAGATGCATGCTTGGTGTAACCAGGAGAGATAAGAAGAGGGGCTCGTGGATCAGAAAAATGACAAGAGTGGAAGACATCATGATCAGAGTAAAATCCCATAAATGGCACTGAGCTGGACATATTGCCAGAAGGACAGACCATCGATGGACAGCTGAAATTTTAGACTGGATTCCGAGGGACAGGAAAAGACCCAGAAGACGACCACCTGGGAAATGGGTAGATGAAATTTAAGATTATGCAGGAGTAACATGGAGGAGACTGACACAAGACAAACCGTTGTGGAAGAAACTTGGGGAGACCTTCGTCCAACAGTGGATATATATATATATACTAACGCTATATCTAAAAAAATCTTTCATAATGGCTTCTGCTCCTTTTGTATCCCCCCCTCTGTTCAGAGTAAACTTCTGGATCTGCCCCTGATCTCAACATCTTCTGGTGAAATTTACTACATTGAGTGGACTTACTGCAGCATCAACATCTGCATTGGGCCCAAAAATAATGTCCATAAAGGAAACTCTGGCACTTCACTGGCCACCCTAATTTTAAGGGAGACTTCTGCTGAACTTTTTTGGACTGACACCAAATGACACCTTTGCACTGTTTGTTAATTGTTTCTTGTTACATTAACAACAAAGTTAGGGAATTTTCTCTCAACTCGCAAAATCTGTAATTCAGATTCTCCTTTTATGAATACAGAAATCAATTGTTTAGGAGAAATAAGGAAGACAACTTTATGGATCTGGCAACCACTTGCCATCACCCATCTGTTTCCAGATTAAAAAAGACTGAAATCATCAGTTGATAGCTTTCTTTAAACTTTTTTACACTACCTAAGTTTGTTTTTAAAGTTTTAATGCTTATGATTTATGGTTATGTACTTATGTCCAAATTTATGATGAAGATTACTGCCAATATAGTACTAATGCATTAGTGAACGAGCACAAGGGCCCAGGTTGCTTAAGTATTTATAGTTAACATATAAAAAAAATTTGTTGCGTTATGGGCAGATACTGTTTGTTGTTGTATCGGGATGATTCCATGCCAAATCAACCAGTCACTCAACCTGACCATTTCAGATTTCAATGAAACCTTCAGGGATCATTCTCCCTAATGATATAAATGAGAATATATTTTTTAATTTTTTTTATCTCATTGGGTTTTTATGTAATTAATTTTTAAAATTTTGAAAAATTGTCGTTTTTTGGCTTGCATAAACTTTTTCAATCTTGAATTTCTCAAGTTCTATAAGGCCTAGAAAGTTATTTGATCCCTCATTTTAAAGAGAATTTCATAAGTTTTAATTTGATATGCAACTTGACTATGCTTGGTGAAAAAAATTAATTAAAAACAAATAATTTTTAAGATAGTTTTTTTTTCAACATTTTGAAAAAATATGTTTTTTGTAATATAAGCTTTAAATCCTGAAACTTTTAGAGTGGGATCCAATAAGATCAGGAGTTATGGCACCAATGGTATTGTTTTAAATACCAGTTAGGGCTACATTGCTACCTTTAACTTTTGTAAGGTAAAAAAACAAATACATTGGCTATAAGGTAACCAATTTATAATTAAGGTCTATTACAGATAATGATTTACTAAACCTACAGACAAATTAGGGATAGCATGTGAGTAAATAGTCTGCTAATCACAGGTGTTCTGGCACAAGCCTGTACAGATTTGTCTGATTCATGTTCTTGCAGAGAATTTCTAAATTTTGTGAGCTTCATCCCAAGCATTGGGTTCTTCCTGGGTCCAGTGTGACACATTCTGTGTGCATTTGCACAATACATTAGAATGCCATATTAATGATGGCTCAGTGTGAAATACCTGAATTGACAAATGGTGAACTCCCGATTAAAACATACAAAGATGTAACAAGCAATATACACTGACGGAAAAAAATTTCCAACACCAAGAAGGGGTTGTGTTAGATAAAAGACAGTTGGTAGGCGGTGAGGGTACATCTGTAAGATGACGCTAGTAGCGCCCCTCGGAACATGCAAAGCAGGTTTGCTGTAAATACGCGCTGTAACATTCGTGAGCGTTAGTTATCGTTGAGATTCGACGTAGTGTGTTGATGTTAGTCAAGAATGCCTTTAAGAAGACGAAGAAGCCATTATCAACAGCTCACAGAGTTTGAACGAGGTCGTGTAATAGGGCTATGAGAAGGTGGATTTTTTTTCCACAATATTGCAGAACGACTTGGCAGGAATGTAGCCACTGTGCATGATTGTTGGCAGCGGTGGTCAAGGGAAGATACTGCCTCAAGAAGACCGGGTTCCGGCTGGCCACGTGGCACTACTGAGAGGGAAGACTGCCATGTACGGCGTATGGCCGTGGCGCATCGTACCGCGTCTGCAGCAGCAATTTGAGCTGCAGTTGCCACCACAGTGACACAACGAACTGTTACAAATCGGTTACTTGAAGGACAGCTCTGAGCCAGACACCCTGTAGCGTGTGCATTCCACTTACTCCAAATCACTATCGTTTGCGACGTCATTGGTGTCAAGCTAGAGCTCATTGGAGGACAGAGTGGAGATCTGTTGTGTTTTCTGATGAAAGCCGGTTCTGCCTGGGTGCCAGTGATGGCTGTGTGTTGGTTAAAAGGAGGCCAGGTGAGCGCCTGCAACCAACCTGTCTGCGGCCAAGACCCACTGGACCTACACCTGGAGTTGTGGTCTGGGGAGCAATTTCCTATGACAGCAGGAGCACTCTCGTGGTTATCCCACGCACCCTGACGGCACAGTTATACTTCGGTCTGGTGATTCAACCTGTTGTGCTGCCATTCATGAACAGCATTCCAGAGGGTGTTTTCCAACAGGATAACGTTCTCCCGCGTACCGCTGTTGTAACCCAACATGCTCTACAGAGTGTCGACGATGTTGCAGTGGCCTGCTAGATCACCAGATCTTTCACCAATCGAGCACGTATGGGACATCATTGGACGACAACTCCAGCGTCACGCCCAACCAGCATTAACCGTCCCTGTATTGACCGACCAAGTGCAACAGGCATGGAACTCCATCCCACAAACTGACATCCAGCACCTGTACGACACAATGCATGAACGTTTGCGTGCTTGCATTCAACATTCTGGCGGTTACACCGGTTATTAATGTTCCAGCATTTCACATTTAAAATGGCTCTTCTCACGCTTACAATAAGCTGTGATCTCGAAACCTTAAGCGATTAAATATGTTACCTATACAAATGTATTGCCGCCATTTGATTCCTCTACAACTATTTTTTTGTGGTGTTGGGATTTTATTTTCCGTCAGTGTAATTTGTATAACGCCAACATCTAAATGTTACTTCGCAAATTGTGTTAATTTGCCCAGGAAGTGATGATTTGAAGGCTCGGTTTGAAGAAGCTTTTGAGCTTAATAGCATTGAAAATGTGAGTTTCAAACAATGGATGCAGATTGATAACAAGTGTGTCCTGAAAACTATTATAAAACTGACAAGAGTTTTTGGATTATTTGTTTCAGAGTTTGCCAAAACTTTTAAGACACTCTTTCATTGCTACTCAAACAGTCTTCCTATTTGCAACACTTGAAAGAACATCTACCTCAAAACCAATGCTGTACTTCAAGATTCTGCACAAGGCTTTCATTGGAACAATGCTTAAGCAACAATACATCCGTTTGTTATATACTACGTTGATGAGGAAACCAAAAAGTTGGCGCACCTGAGCTTAGTTATTCTTTCTGATTGTATGGTGCATGATATAGTTGCTGTTCATTTGTTTCAATGCCTCATGATTGACTTTCTTAAACAGAATCTGCCCCATAAATGCAAAAGCTGAATTACTTTTCAGATGGAGCATCATCACAGTGCAAAAACAAATCAAACTTTCTCAATCTCTGCCATCATGAGAAAGATTTTGGCATCAAGGCGAAATAGAACTTCTTTGCATCGTTACATGGAAAAAATGCATGTGATGGTGTCGGAGGAACTGTTAAACTATTGGTGGCATTGGCCAGTCTGCGAATGGTCTACAATGATCAAATTATGACCCCTCGCCAACTTTATGATTGGGCTAAAGACAATATTGTCAACATCAGTTTTTTGTATTCCACTACAGACAAATACGAGGCAGAGGAAAAGACCTTGAAGAGTAGGTTTGAAGCAGCAACAACAATAAAAGGTACTCAACAATTCCACAGTTACAGTCCTGTGAATGAGACTAGAGTTTTAGTGAAAAACTACTCATTTTCAGAGGAATCAAGTGTAGAAATAGTTTCAGCTGATGACACTGATGATGATCTGGACATTAATGACATTGTTGGCTTTGTTACATGCCAATACTCAGGCAAGTGGTGGTTAGGTTGTGTATTAGGAATAGAAGGAGATGAAGTAAAAATAAGTTTTTTGGAACCACATGGCCCTTCTCCATCTTTCAAATACCCACAATTTACTAATGTACTAGTTGTGTATATAAGTCAGGTTTTAACAATAGTTCATCCTACAACAGCTACAGGAAGAGTTTATTGACTTACAGACTCAGAAACCAAAAAGGCAAACAAGAAATTATTTGTTAAATTAAAGAAGAACTAAGAGGTCGCTATTTTTGGCGTAACTTACAGCTCTGAGTGCTAACTAAAAAAAACTTTTATTAATTTTACCAGGTAAAACTTTTAGCCTGTTGGGACTATCCTTCCCTTGTTTTATGTTTGACTATGTATTAGTATGATGTATTATGTAGATTTTAAAACTCAGTGTCTGTTATCATGTAAACACACTAAAATGAAAATTATAATCCATTATTACTTGTACAGTAACTTTAAGTTTTTTTGCCATAGCTCCCGATCTCATTGAGATCCCACTCTAAAAGTTTCAGGATTTAAAGCTTATAATATTACAAAAAATATATTTTTTTTTAAATTAAAAAAAAAAAACACTAATTTTTTTTTAAGTTACATTTTTTTGTTCACCAAGCATAGTCAAGTTGCATATAAAATTAAAACTTATGAAATTCTCTTTAAAATGAGGGGTCAAACAACTATCTAGGCCTTATAGCTTATAAAACTTGAGAAATTCAAGATTGAAAATGTTTATGCAAGCCAAAAAACGACTGCTTTTCAAAATTTTAAAAATTAATTACCTGAAAACCCAATGATATAAAAAAAATTTAAAAATATATTCTCATTTATATCATTAGGGAGAATGATCCCTGAAGGTTTCATTGAAATCTGAGATGGTCAGGTTGAATATTGAAATTTTTTGGTTGATTTGGCATGGGAAAACTCAAATGCCATTCCATAATCAATTTTTATGATTTACTGCTGCATATGTCATGGATTTATTTGGATTACTGAGGTTGACAGTTTAGGTAACATACCTGTGTTACATAATTTTACTTAAGGATGATAATTTGACACCTCCCATGTACAGGATTATTTATCATTAGATAAGAAATATTAACAGCTCATGTTTCCCCCTTTTTGAAGCTTTTATATTCCAATTAATACATTTAACAGAGGTGCTTGCAATTAAAACAGCCCTCTTTTTTGCACAGTGGCATTCGGCAGCTCCCTGACCGATGGCTCAAATGTATCCAACATGACGGGGATTATTTCCCTGATTAGGTACGTATTCGATTTGCTGTCAACGTGTCATGCCTGTGGCCGAGAATTAAGTTGCACACCTAATACATGAAGCATTTTCAATTTTGTTAAACTTGAAATTAAAAAAAAAAAAAAAAAAAAAAAAAAGCCACATATTGGAAATAGACATTGAAGCACCCCTGTGTGGTAACAAGGAATCTGTCATCAAAGACTGCAGTGTGCTTAACAGTTTCATCACAGGAAGTGACGCCGCTGTAATAGTGACATGTCAGATGCACCTTAAAACAAAGAGTGATGCAAACTCATAACACAAACAAAAGTAATTAAGGATATGACTAGCCTTAAAAAATATCGTAGAACATTCTAATTGAAACTGAAAAACTGATTCTATGCACTAGAAGGTCTAACAAAAGAAGTGGATATCTCTAAAGTTAACAGAAAAAACTATCAGGGCCCATGTGGAAACAACAACAAAATTAGGTGGTTCTAAGAGCAAAAACTACATGAAGAAAATATCAGAAAAAAAAAATGCTGATGAAAAAACAAAATAAGAGATGAAGGTAAACAAAATGTTAACTTCCAAAGTGGAATATATAAATATTTGGTTCATTCAAATGAAAGTTGCAATGAACATGGTAACTTATGTGGATAAGCTAAAATGGAAAATAATCACCGTAAGGATTTTGTCAAGCATACCATCTTGACATTAGTGACTGGATGGCGTGATCAAAGGAATAAAGATGGCTGCTGAGTGAAACAATCCATGACTACCTGTTTGACCTCGCCATCGTTTGTAAAGCGGCGTCCTTTCAAGTGTTTTTTTGTTCTTTTAGGAGGTCAAAAATGTGGTAGTCACAAGGCGACATATCCGGACTGTAGTGCAGATATGGCAGAAGATCCCGTCACAGTTTGGCAACTTTAGCTCGTATGACATTGGAAGTTACTTTCCAGGCCATTTGGCTTGATTGCCCGCCACAGGTTTTCGAATGTTGCATAATATTGTTCCTTATTCGCTGTTGCACTGTGTGGTATCCAGACCAGCAGTATTGGATCACAGTGATAAAAAAATATGGTGAGCATCGCTTTACCGGCACTGCTGCTGCTGTGTGATTTGCGATGAAAGGCGATGATGGATGCTTGCACTGCAAGCTCATGCGACGGGTTGCTGATTCAATCGCCAGCCACAATTCTGTCAAGGAACTTTTTGCCCTTCTTCTCGTACTGCAGCAAGTTGTCCAATGACAGGACCATTCGTTCAGCCATGTGTTCTGTTGACAAGAATTTGGGAACACACACTGCATTCACCTTGCTGTATGCTAAGTGCTTATGGACTATTGTGTACATAGTTTGTGCTTGGTTTTAACGTGGCACACAGCTGTTGCATGGTTATTTGCCTATTCTCCTTAATGTGAGCATCAACTTCTGCAATGTTTTCTTTTGTGATTTTTCTGATCGCTTGTCCTAGCCCCACAACATCTGCTATCAACACATATCCCTGTCAAAACATGTTATGTTTTGACATGCATTCTTTGCCGTATGCAGCCTGCACCTGCCGATAAATGTCCATAGGAGTTGTGCCCTCATTTTAAAAAGCTCAATTACTGCCCTTTGTGCACATTTGGATGAATCCATCATTCACAGCAGTGTAAATTTCCATGCAGTACTACACATTATGATACTGTCAAACAGAATGACTGCTACAGAACGAAAGCTGCGTATTAAAAGATTGTATTCCACTACTTCTGCCTTGCACTTGCCCTTTTTAGCACATCTTTTGTGAAAAAAGATCGTGCTTCTGTTATCTGTTTGTCCGTCCGTACCCATGATATCTCTGCAACTTATTAGTTCGATTTGAAAAATTCTTTTTGCATTCGGAAGCTTGAAATATGCAAATGATGATTCTTCATTTCGTTGTTCTTTACGATGTACAATTTCGCCGATAGAGGGCGTAAATGCAGATGATGTCAAATTCAAAAATACGTTTTATTCCACATATTTGCTTCTAAACATCTGATTGAAATTTTTTTTTATCTTTCGATTCCATTTATGTCGAAGAGTATTTTAGATATAGTTACTTTTTCAAATTATGCACAGAGTTTCCGCTAGGGGGCGTAAAAGTAAATTACATTTTTCCCGATAACTCTTCTTCTAAAACTCCGATTTGAAAAAAAAAATTCTTCAGAGGATAAATCTCCTGATGGAAAATCTTTTGCATATAATTTCAAATTTTTGGTAAAGAATACTTTGGCCACCAGGGGGCATAAGTGTTAATTTTTGCTTCTGATGTATTTGCTATAAAATCGGAGCTTCTAAAATATCGATTGAAAAAATTCTTTCGTGGACTGATGCCACTCACATCGATAAACCTTTGCAGAATATTTTCTTCTTAAAATATTGCACAGTTTCTCCGCCAGGGGCGTTGATGTGCATCTTATTTTTGTCAATATCTCTACTTCTAAGAGTACGATTTGAAAAAATTCCTTCTTTGTTGGATAGTGTTTCTGATGCGATATGTTTTCCCTATAAATTCAAAATTTTCAAGTAAATCATAGACTTTCTGCTAGGGGGCACAAAGGTAAATTGCGTTTTCTTCGTTATTTCTGCTCCTAAGCTCTTGATTTGAAAAATGCTTCCTGTATCGCATACAAGACCTGATGGAAAATATTTTTCACATAATTTCTAATGTTTGGTAAAGAATGGTTTAGCCACCAGGGGTCACAAGTGTTAATTTCTGCTTCTGAAGTATTTGTTGCAAAATCTGGGCTCCTGAAAACTCGACTAATTTTTTTTTCTTGGACCGATACCGCTTATATGGATAAACCTTTTGAGAATACTTTCTTCCTAAAATAATGCATGGTTTTCCTACCCGGGGACGTAAAGTCAGATCTTATTTTTGTCGATATCTCTATTTCTAAGAGTTCGTAAGCTCACGATTCCGTTTACAGCAATATCTGAGCGATTAAAAACCCGATTGAAAATCTTCTTTCTTTCGTCAGATCTATTGTTTTCCATACCGGTTCCATTGACTTTGAATAGCTTTAATCAATTTAATTTGCATCAGAACAGATTCAAAAGACGTGCTTATTACACTCGAAAATTCAGTGTCATCTTTCTTGTTCACTATGCTGCCACTGCCACTTTCATTTGAATGACACTAATAGAACTATTCAAAACAGTGCGAAGAAGCATCCGTGAAGATATAAGGAAAGTTAATTGTGAGTTATTGTAAAAAAGCAATTGAGAACAAACAAAGCTTGAAGAAAACAAAGGGTCATTTCAGTAATGAAAGAAAACATATTGTGATTCTCAGAAAAGAATATGATATTGCAACAAGAAATAGAAGTGAAATTTTGAGGAGAAATGAAGAGTTCTCTGCAAAACTATATGAAAATGATGATACATTTATTATAGGCATAAAGAAATATGCAGGCACTGAAGTTCATCCAGTCCTCCCATTAGAAGTTGCTCATGCAATTAAGAACTGAAATTTGGAAAAGTTTGAGGGGAAGATGGAATTACTGTGGATATTGTACAAGAAACCAGTGAAGAAATAAAAACTACTCTTGCCAAGTTTTGACTAGATACCTCAATGAAGCAAAAGGGAACCTTGAGGATTTCAGGAACTACAGACCTATCAGCCTCCCATTTTCACAAAATTTTCACTAAGGTACGATAACATTGCTTCAAGGAAACACTGGACATGGTGGCTCAACTAAAAGAACATGCTGGATTCAGTAGTGGATACAGCACTATATACATAATATCCATGTACTAAGAGAGAACTAATTGAAAGATTGAATGAATATGAACTTCCACAATGTGTAGCTTTTATTAATAACCAAAAGGCTCTTATTCCTGAGACTATCAGCCATTGTAAGGTCTTTGAAATCTTGCGGTATAAAAAATGCGTACATTAGCATTATTAATAACATCTATAAAAATGCAAGTGGAAAGGTTTGGCTATTTGAGAATATATCACTAATAAAAATTGGAAAGGGAGTGAGACCAGGTGACACCATATCTCCCAAACTCTTCATTGCATAATTGCAGAATGTTTTTCAGTCATTGAACTGGTAAAACCAGGGAATGAAGATTAATGGAGAAGAGTAAAAAGTGGGATTAAAGATGAATTTACACAGTAAACAAAATTGATGTACAATTCTTATACAAGATAGGAAGATTTATAAGTTACTAGGGGTAAAATCTAGAAGTAACTGATGCTAAATTTACCTTGGACAAATAGATATCAAGTGAGAAGAGAATCAAAGGGAGTCATATAAAATTTGGTTGGAGAGCATTGGAAGAAACTACAATTTTCAAGAGCATCACCATTATGTTTTAAAAGAAAAATGTATTTAATCAGTGCATCCTTCCATTTTTTATGGATCAAAGACATGGACCTTAAACTAAAAGAAGTTTACATAAGCTGTACAACTTAAAGAAACATGGTGGGATGCATGCTGGGTGTAACCAGGAAAGATAAAAAGAGGACTTGTGGATTAAAAAAAAAATCGACAAGAGC
The DNA here is from genome assembly GCA_039090855.1 of Macrothele yani. Classification (NCBI taxonomy): domain Eukaryota; kingdom Metazoa; phylum Arthropoda; class Arachnida; order Araneae; family Macrothelidae; genus Macrothele; species Macrothele yani. Next base: position 106,776,584 of record CM077004.1, on the reverse strand, counting down.
AGATTCCATTGTGGCCAAAATCATCATCATCATTGTCAACCATTATCAATCCACTGCTGGACGAAGGTCTCCCCAAGTTTCTCCACAACGGTCTGTCTTGTGCCATTCTCCTCCATGTCACTCCCGCATATTTTTGAATTTGTGGCCAAAATAAAGACCTTTAAGTAGCAATGGGCTGGACGTACTACTAGAAGAGTCAACCATCATTCAGCAACTGAAATACTAGAAGTAGATATGAAGGGACTCCAGGACAAGACACAGAAGAAAACCATATGGGAAATGGATGGATGAAATTCAAAAGCATACTTGCTGGAATGACATCACTGGTAAAACACTAAACCAACAGTTCATCCTTTTGTGGTGTATATCAAAAGTAAATGAATGACTGAATAGTAAAAGCTTTTGTTATGTCAGTGACTGCATCAAACATAATACCATTGCCTTTTCAGAAAATCTAACTTGATCACACGAAAATTAGCTACTTAAGCATACCAGTGGGTGTAAAACGTGTTTGCACATCCTGTTTTTGTTATACAGTAATTCAAAATGATTGCCCCAATTACAAATGACAATACCTGGTTTATAAACATAGATACAGCGATCACATTGTTGCACAATAAAGAAGGAAGTTTAGAATTTTTTTTCCATACCTTACAAATGCTCTATGTGACTCCCCTGGGTAATGCAAACAACATTTAAATGGTAATCTATTTCACACCATGCATTATGAAGTATGTCCGTAGTCACTGATGCCCGTGCAAGCTGAATGCACATCTTTAGTTCTTGCAGTGTCCTCGGCAAAGGTGGCACATACACATGGTCTTTGACATACCCCCACAAAAAGAAGTCACAAGGAGTAAAGTCTGGAGACCTGGGAGGCCACTTGTAGAAACCCAGAACACAAAACGCCTTTTCTGCTGCAGTCGCCATTTCTTCCCACTGGCTTTGGTGCATGGGCAGCTCACTTTTCTATGTCACCACAGCAACAGAGCAGTATATTCCAATAAAATTATAAACTTCCTTTTTTCTTGTGTAGGGATATCAGCTGTCTATCTTCATTTCACGTTATTGTCATTTGTAATTGGGGCAATCATTTTGAATTACCCTGTATTTCTCAACAATAACTGAAAATAGAAACACAGTGTGTAGCATCATTCTGATCAACCATACAAAATGTTAGAACAAAACAAATTGACAAATGTATAATATTCTAGTTACAAAACAAAAAATACTAAAATTAAAAAAAAACAAAGTTATTTGCACACATAGCATTTAAACTGAATCAAATATGCAACTCATATATATTATTAGATGACACAACCCATTTGGAGCTGACAGAATATTGTTCATGTAAGTCTTCAATTGCAATACAAAAGCAATGTGCTTTGGTTTTCAGAAGCTGAGACAGTGTCTTGTTCAAAGTAAGTGAATTACTTAATTGTGTGCATGAGTGTATTGTTGCACTTCAATTTAATGGTGAGCTATTGTTATATTAGTAAAGTTGGGACAGGTTACTCAACAATTCATTGTTCAATTAAAAGGTATGAAGACCACGGAGCTGTTGTTAATAAATCTTGCCAGGCCATCCAAAAATGTTATCTGACAAAGATTGCTGCAGAATTATCAAACAAGTGTGAAAATTGTTATCAACCGCCCTCACATGTGCATAAACCAATAGCTAAGCAATAGTTAAACACAGGTTTGTGTTTCAATGATTAGAAATTTTTGTGAAAGGCAAATCATCATGGTAGAGTACCAAGAGGGAAACAAAATTATATCGGTGAAATAAACATAAAAAAATCCCTGCAATTTGCAAGGGAATACCTAAGTAAACCTATGAATTTCTGGGAAAATGCCATTTTACAGATGAGCACAAATTTAATAGTTTTGGATTGTATGTAGATGAAACCATTTGGTGTCAATCCAATACTGAGTTCAATCTGAAAAAACTTTACTACTGCTGTTAAACATGGTAGAGAGCATGTTCTGCTGTGGGATAGAGTTTATCAAAGGCAATATGAATGCCAAAGACTATATACAGGGTGTTCCAAAATTATCTTTACAACTTTGACCCTCAATAAAACAGAAACGGAATAAGAGAACAGAAATTGGTTTATTGCATATTGGACAGCACGTTCCAAAGTTTGTTGAGATGCTAGTAGATCTCCACATGTGCACCGTTGGTTGCATGAATAATGTTGAGACTATTCGACCTCCTGCCATGTTCTCCCGAGCATGGCCTCAGGAATTTTGATTACAGCTGTAATCCTGTGCATCAGCTCATCCACATCCGGAACCTTTGTGTTTACACAATATACTTCACATAGCCACCACAGAAAAATGTCTAGGGGGATAAGATCCGGTGAACATAGAGGCCAAGGAATTGGACCATCCTGTCCAATCCATCGCTTTGAAAGGTTTCATCAAGAAACTCACAAACACGAAGTGCCCAGAGCAGCGGTGCCCATCCTGCTCGACGATGATGGCCGGTTGGAGTCCCTCCGATTGGGGGTTAACAAACTCACTCAGCATGTCCAAACAATCATTGGGTGTAACTGTGTTTTTGGCTGAAAAGAATGGGCTGACGAAGTTGCGCGGGGAAACTGCATCAGACGTTAACCTTAGGGCTGTCACGTTCAATTTCACGGATGGCATATGGGTTTTCAAAACCTAAAATTCTACAGTTGTTCATGTTGATAACACCACAGACAGGAAACATTGCCTCATCGTTGAATAAAACACGTTTCAGGAAGCCGCCTTCATTATCAATCCTGTGGAGCATATATCAACACCAAAATCGAAGTCATTTGGTTTATCTCCAGGATGCAGTGCCTGTGTCAAATGCACTTTGTAGGCAGTCAGATTCAAGCTCTTGTGCAGCGCCCTAGGTATAGCTGTAGGTGGTAACCCCAACTACCTGGAGGCCATACGAATGGAATTCTCTGGACTTCGTAGGAAACTCTGTCGAACACATTCCGTATCCTCTGCACTTGTGTTTGGTCTGCTAATGCCTTTTTTTATGAAGCACACTACCAGTATCCATAAACTTCTTGTGCAACTTGCGTAATGAGGGTCTGGATCATGGATTACGTCGATATTTGGTACGGAAATTCCTTTGGACTTGTGTATCTGACTTCATCTCTATGAAACATGCCACACACTGGGCCTATTCCTGTGGAGTAGCCATCACAAGTTCAGGGACGTATGTTACCTGACTTCAAAATTTTCAGTTATTTTCCATTCACATAAGGATGTTTATATGTCCTTAATATTAATAAGCAGTGCTAATAACCATTTTCACACATTAAAAAAAAAATCCACCAAATGGCTCAAAAAACAACAACAACCAATAGGTTTTTATTACTTTATTCTATACGAAAAGTACCATTTCTAACAATTTCTTTCAGATTTTTATCACCACTCCCACATAGAAATTTTCAACCTCAAAGTTGGCTGATTTATTTTGTTTCAAAGTTTGGATAAGTGTTTTTTACTGTGAAGCACTAGTAAACCAGTTGGTATTTTTTCTCCATAAACTACTACTTGTACGTAGCTACTGAAAGGAAAAAAGAAAAGTCACAATTGTGAAAAAAATGCAGTCCTGTTTGCAAATTTTGGTGGGTTATCCAAGGCTTGAAAACTACCAAGCCTAAGATGCCCGGGACATGTAAATTTTATTGGTCTGAGCAGGAAAAAGAAAATGAATGCTGAATTTGCTGCTGCAATAAAAAAGACTTTTTCTGCCTGTTGTTTTTTATTTCACTGCAAACCAATGATTTTATATTGCTGTTGTGGTCAGGTATATTTCACTTCTGTAACTGTCTTGTTATCTAGGTATGGATATTGGGAACTATGATGCTTAGCTCCAAATGGTATAATATTTGCAGTAGGTGATGGAAGTACTGAATTTAAAATGGTATTTGTAGTAGATCACGGAAGTACCGAGTTCAATTTAAAAAGTTAATTGTACCTTTTAGCATAAAAAAAAAAAAAATGAGGCTTCTCATATTTTGCTTCAAAAGATGAATTTTTCTGGACATCCTGCTTTTACTACCTGGGTAGGTATATTTTGTCTGCACGTGCCCAGCTGGGCGTAAAACATTTTCAATAATTTTGGCGCCCTAGTTAGGTAAACCCACTGATCACTGTATTTCTTTAACAAATAAACACATGGGTCAAAATCATTTCTTTTAAACTTCAAAATGAAACTAACTCCAGATTTTTATGTGTGTGAGGTAAAAACTGTAGGTGATTACAAATTGTGAAAGTGACGAATTTTTCTGTGCCATGGTAGCTGATATTGTATGTATCCGAAAAACTTTTTTGTTTTAAATAAAATATTTTTTTTGTGCTCTTAAAAGTATTTGCAAACAGCCTACAAAAATTATCAAAATAAAAAATCATCCAGCAACTACCACTTGTTGATTTATTAAGGTGGAATAACACCAGTTGAATGAGTTTTTCTGGTCCTTGTTTTATTCAGTTAACTAGCAAAGGCACCCTGCATTGCCTAGGTTTAACAAAAAATGTATCTGTCAGCATAGGTATAGTGACTAGGTCATGGAGGGGGCATGTGCCCCCCCCCAATGTAAAAAAACACGCCTAAACACTGGGGCTAGCCTATGATGGGGCAGCAAATACAATATGAATAGGAAGTTTAACGGAGTCAATACAAAGTTTGAGGAGGAAGAACCAAGAGCATTCATTATACACATACCCTGTTATATTCGCTGTTTAAATTTGGCTGTGATTAATTTTGTGAGGAAGTAAAATCACGGTAAAATAATATCAATGCAGAGAACTTCATTATATAACATATGTATCAGCAAAAAGATTTTTAGCATTAAAAAAAAAATAAAGGATTTTTATTTTCAGAAAACTTTGCATCTTGTTAAAAATATGCTGTACTGTTAGTCATCTTTCATTATCAGCAATGATTGAAAAGTAATGCATAACAAAAAATGTTTGTTATGCATTTCTTTTCAATCACAATGCATAACAAAAAATGCTTGTTATGCACTTAAAATTAAGGCCCAAACTTTTGTGATATTTACAGAGAAATTGTTTACAAGACTGCTCCTAGTTTATATACTTTTTCACACACCCCACTAAAGGAAATTATCAGTTTACATTTATTGGTGAACCCCTGCCCCAAGAAAAAATTAGTTTACACTTATTTGTGCCCCCTCTCCCATTTTTGGTCGCACTACCTATGTCTGTCAGCTTCTGGGCCAGCATTTTCCAAGTTTTTCTGAAATTATGATTAAGGTAATGTACGGAAGCATTTAATTGAAATATGCTGCAGTAAATTTAAAAGGAATTTAAAGAAGGGAATAAAATCTATACCTGTGTTGGCACAGTTGGATGCAACCAGCAGTATTTATTGACTGTGAGCACAGGTAATCTGAAATATCAGGTAAACACAAAAGTATCTGGCATTTTTCGAGGGAGCAAAAGGAAATACCTTGTAATACCTGAATTTGTGGAGAGATGGCATTCCACACGCGGTATATTGTCAGCTGAAATCTGAAGATGCCCTATAAATGAGTGGTAGGCAATGCACGTAACTAACAAACAAATTAAGAAGAAGGTAGTGTAGAACACGCTAAGTTACGTATAAAAAGTTTAAGGCAAATATATTTCAGCCATTACTATGGCCTTCATCAGAGTGACTACAGCCATTACTATGGCCTTCATCAGAGTGACTACATTTTCCTATTGTGTTGTGATTAGTGTAATGTACAGCTGTTCCGAAGCACAAATAAGTTTATCCTTTAAAAGCATCTGGGTCAGTGATGTTGAGTGTTCTTCCGCTTGGAGCCGACAAAGAGCTTTTAATTTTTGCCAACTCTGGAGCGACCAATATCTCAGAGCTCAATATAGGAAAAACATGGCTTTGCAGCTTAATTCCAACACCTTTTTATGATTGATCTTGTGCTTGTTGATAGGCATGGTGAAACTGAGACTAACAGAGGAACTGTAGCCATTTAAACTGAAATAGAAAGTTAGATGGGACAGTTGGAATGAATGGTGGAATAAAAATCTGATCTGCAGTATGCAAGTCATGATGGTAGCTTTGATGAAATTTGATATGAGTTTTGTAACAGTCAGGCATGTTCCACTGCAGAGTGTTGGTGGATCCAGATTACGTCAAGATAAAAAAAAAAAATGCAAGATGAGGTGAGGGAATGCACGAATGAAGGATTAGCAGTCTTGAGCTTTGAAAAATGAAATGCAAGGAAATTCACATTTTCCTAAATTTTCATTTTTTGTATTCTATATGCAATTAATTGAAATGTTGTATTTCCTCTCTAAAAGAATCGTGTTAATGTTGCTTTTTAAATAGCTGAACTATTTATAGTGCTTAGTAACACACAGATAACCATGATCTGAGGTGTAAAGAAACCTGCTGGTAAACTACCCCTGAAGGATACATGCATCTGAAGTCTAATGCAGTAAACAGCAGAATCAAATTTCATGCTGTAAATTGTTCACATTATGTCAAATTCGAAACTATGGTTGAAAAAGCTTCGTCAAAATCTTCCCATAGGAATAGCTCTGAACTATTTATGGTACATAGTAATACACGGAGAGCCTCACTCTAAAATGTAAACAAACCCACTGGCAAATGCAGCGAAAGGATACATGTAAGACTTTGGAAGTGCATCCAAAAATTTTGGTATAACGTATTAACATTGTTCATGTTGCTTCTATTCTCTCGTAGGTTCCCTGCGTCGTTTGTAGTGTTAGGCTGCCATGATAAAGCTTCTCATAGGTGTATGAAAGATTAGTACATATAAGTCACTATGCCAGTAAAACACGGATTTTTGTAATAGCTTCTATCATGTTTGAAATGACCAAGGAGGTTAGAAAAGGTTGATTGAAGGTTAGCTGACTCATCTCAGGTAATCAAAATATAGCCATGAAATGTCGCAATCATGACATCGCAGCCTCTGCTGCCATGTTGATGAGGCTATTGTGATCAAAACATGATATTGAGTTGTAAAAATGGAAAAATGGGACTGCTGTTTAGAGTTTTTTGCTCTATAATTTTACATTTCAACATGTGGATCAGTAAAAAAGTGATTATTAGGTAACATAATAAATGTTCAAAGTTTACAGTGATGCATGTTTACCGACAATTTTGAACATCAGAACCGTTCATTAATGTTTGATGTTCTCAGATCATCAGACATGTGTTTGCTAGCCTTGAGTATATTTTTTTCTACATATCAATTTAGGTCATACCTTTGCAAAATTAAATTCTTCAGGACAGATGAAATGCTGCGCTTGATTTGAAAAACATGGTAGTCAATTGAGATTTTTGACATTTCACAATTTTTCAATGAAAACTTGTTTAAACATTTACTGGAACTGATTAATATAAAGAGCACTAAACATACGATCACTAATTGATCCCTTTATATTAAATATTTGTTCACTTGATTATATGCGCTCTTGTCTGAGAAATCTGCACAGAAAAATTGGCCATTTTGCAGTAATGCACTTTCTCTCTGCTGGGGGGGGGGGGTTCCATAACCAAAGTTTTTGATTTTGTTTTCAACAAATAGAAAGCAATTAAATGAATCTTGGTTCTGCTGTTCGCTCTTAGGCACATCAGATTTTTTTTTTTAAACCTCCGTGTTGTTGAAGGCCCAGTTTGAGTCTAAATGCTGTGTATGTATTATTGTAATACATAAAAAAAAAGTCATTATTATAACCTTTTTTCTATAAGACAAAAAAAAAATTAAGGACTACTTTACGTGTTCAGTAGAAATGGAATCAGCTCTCCTTTTTTCTTTTTGGTGTTCTAGACCAGTTAAATATTACTTCTGGTTCAGAAAGAGTAATTTATGTTATGTATAAATTTGTCAGTTAGTTAGGTTTTTGAGTTTATGTGGGAGTTCATCATTACATTCATCAAGTGTTAATCATAATCATATAAAGTTGATAATCTTGTTATTTTCTATTTGTTGTAGGAAACAAGCAGTTGAATTCCGTAATTTTGATTTTAAAACTGATAGCCAGATGACCCTAGAATAATTTGAGCACTCTTAAGAGCCAGTGATTACTCATGGGGTTCTAAAACTTCAGAGTGAAACAAAAATCTTTTGTTATAAACATTCTGTAATACTATTTTATGAGTGAAGTTTTATTGGGTTATAAAAAAAACTTGTTTTTGTAAGTTTTGACAGTTTTAGATTGCCATTTCCAAATTTTTATCATTCACTAAAAGAATGAAGAAATCCATCATAATTTTTTCAGCAGTCATGCTGAGATAAAGAGAGCCATGCAGGATTTGGTCAACATTTTGGTAGCAGAATTTTTTGACTAGAGGATACAAAAACTTGTGCCCCAACAAGACATATGTCTCAATGTAGGAGACAGTTATTTTGAGTAGTAGTTTTAAGGGGGAGCTGTTGATTTTATCGAAAATAATTGAAACCAAATTTGCTGAACGAGCACTTTAATAAAAGGCTACATTTTTGAATGATATGAAACAAATTCGCCAATTTTTTTTCTTTTTTTGATGAAATTATTTTAATGCCTTGGATTATCATCTTAACAGTTACAGTAAAACATTACTTAAAAGATGCTCTTAATCAGCATGATAAATGGTTGGTATGAACTCTTTTTTTCTATATTAGGATATAAGAATATAATTTTTCGTTAGTATAATGTTTTTAAAATGTAATTTTTCATTTGTGGATGGTCTAATTTTCTTTATGGAATATGGCATATTATGCTTGAAAGCCAATGTGAAAAAGAACAGCCTAATCTTATTGTGTTTGCCATTTGTTAAATTTGGCTGCTGAAAAAGGGTCTGCAAATTACCTTTTCAAATTGATGAATTTTTGATTGGCATTTATTATTTTCTGGAGAAAAGTGTAAAGAGAAAAAATGAATTTAAGAAATTTCAAGCTGTTTGTAATGTGGATACAAAATTTTTTTTTCAACATTGCTGTACTAGAAGGCTATCCCTTGGGTAAATGCTTAGACCGGGTTTTAGAGCAATGGTATGCCTTATGTTATATTTCAAAGAAGAATGCAACAACGACAGGAAAGGACAAACTTTCTTCACGTTTAGTTGGCTTTACAATTCTGTAGGTTAAAAATCCTATAGATTTGGCATCTCAACCGAAAAACTGCTACATATCGTTTTATGCCACTAGAAAAGCTTTTACAGAAAGCTTCAGAAAAAGCTTCTGCAATATCTCCATACGAAATGGGTACCAATCTTCCGTGTACGAGTTTACTGGGTACCAGTCTCCCGTGTAACAATTTCCCGGGTACTAATTTCCGGAATATGAGTTTTCTGAAATTTAATTTCACACAAATGCCGCGATTGCTTCAAATTATGAAGTGATTTACAAATTTGAAGAAAAAAATGCTTCGGAATAATTTGAAGCGATAAAGCTGATGCTAAAACCTGAAATTCAGAAATTAAAATTGAACAGAAGGGGATAAAACCGTGTGTGTACAAGTTTGCTGGGTACCAATCTCCTTAGATCCGTACCAATTATCAAAATTTGAAGATTGCGTTGTTCCACTCTTGTATTCAGTTAAGTGCTTCATGCATTGTCTTTCGCGAGGTAGTGAAGTTTCAGTGATATTGTTTCGTTGTTCATTTCAAAGTTGTTGTTTTATTATTATTATTTGCCTAATTTGAGAATTTTTAGTCGTGGAAAGGGAAATTTGTTGTGATTTGCTGCTTTTTTGACTTGTGGAATTAAAGTTTTTAGTGTGGTGATAAATCTCTTTAATTGTGCTGTATAAGGGAGTGTTCATTTTGATCAGTGGACTGTACTGAAGATAAGTTCAGGACACGGTATGCATAAAAACAGCTGAAGTAAATGACAGCTAACACATGTCCAAAAAGAGATAAATATCGCTACGAAGATCACCGCACAACCTAGTTAGAAGCATTAACTGCCGAGAAATAGAACATCCACCGCGGTGGGAATTGAGTGGTGATTGCTAGGAGCAAAATAGTTCAACTACAGGTAGCAATTAGAAGAGAAAGGAGGGAAGGTCATTCAGGTTTGGGGTACAACCAACCTTTGGTCATTGCTTACTTATGAAGTTCTTTTGTCGTTTGTAGGCCGAGTGAAATGGTAAGGTTTTTGTAGTTCGGTAAGTGCAGGACTTCCAGAACAGTTGTTGCCTGAGGGGCAAAGATGTCAAGGCTAATCCTCCTGGAAAGGGTGTGGTTGCTGCCTCGAGCCGAATCCAGGGAAGTGGAGCAGAATTTAGTGATTTCATCTGCCGTGGTGAACCTATAGTCACTTTTTAAACCAACTAACTCTCAGTTGTTTCGTCACAGGCGGTAGTGTTTTCATCAGACATATTTGCCTGACTCTTCCTTAATCTCGAGTACCGGCATAACAGGTTTTTCGGTTTCGTCTTGCACTTGTAGCGAGCATTTTCTGCATGTGTGTATGTATGAAGCATGTCGTTTAAAAATATATGTGAAGACTTCCTCAGTTCTTCTCCGGAAACATATTGAGCATCTTATATTATCGATCAGTTTTTTTTTTGTTTTTTTTCCCCCACAGATTGATTTCTTAAAATTATATTTCGGGTTGCGACGGCCACATCTCGTCGCCGTCTTAATTAACAACATCTTGTACTTTTAGTATAGGTCAGTTTTGTTTCCTCTGCTTGTTTCAGTGTTCCAATAACATGAAATCTTATAACAGCACACACGCACACGTCCGAAGGCATTTTCTAGGTGTTTTGGTACCATGCATGATATCAGAGGCCGGGCAAAGTGACGTCCAGAGAGCAAGGTATATACAGTTTGCGTGCCCTGAGAAAAAACAAAAATGAGTTTCGGTTGAGTATTAATCAGCAATCCAAAATTAGAAAAAAATCATAAAAAGAAACTGTTTCTCTATTAAACATATGCTGGAGTTTATCAAAGGCAGAGGTTTCAAAAAATAGCAAGAAAACAAAGCCAATTTGGTTTCATGGTGTACTTAAAATTAAAAGCATATACTTTGAAAACAACAACAAAAAAGCAACAACGCGCGTGTGTATATTTGTATTGGGGGGGGGGGGTGGTGCTGCTGCTGGAGGGGCAGTGAGTCTGAAAGGAGAGATTATTCTACTTAATATTATTAATGACTTAACAGGCCAGTTTTCGGGGTGTCTTTCCGTTACGCCTTTTTCCCGTGTGCCTTTTCCCGTTGTGCATTGTATTGGGCTCATCAGCGGTTGTAAAAATGGGAAGACGAAACTTCAGAATGAGAGAGGAGATCGTGTTTTACGCTTTCCCGTTGTGCCTTATACACTGAAGAGCAATTGAATTAGAGACAGCTGGCGTTATGCAAATGTGGCGCTGCGGGCGGCCCGGTAAATGGAAACATGACGTATGCAGCGATCCGACAATATAAGGAATGATGCGACGGGAATCAGTAAGAGTCGGACGCAGTATGGGTAAGACGAAGGATCTAAGCGCATTTTATCGTGGACAAATTGTCGGGGCTCGACGAATGGGTCACTCCATCTCGGAAGTCGTGCAGGTACTGGGATTTTCACGAGCCACTGTGTCACGGATGCACCGTGAGCACATCGAATCCGGTAAAACCATCCCTGCAAGGGCCAACTGCCGTGGACAAGAGCGTGTGGATGAGCGCGGTCATCGTCGGCTGGCTCGCATTGTAATAGCGGATAGACGGGCCACAGTGCAAGAAATCACTCGGCAATTTAACGCTGGTGCACAAAATCGTGTAAGCAGCCACATAGCGAGGAGATCCAGAACCATCTCCTCGCTATGGGGTACAGAAGCCATCGTCCCACGAGGACACCGCTGTTGACCGCACATCACAGGGTGCAAAGATTAGCATGGGCTCGGGAACATCGCCAATGGACCCTAGACATGTGGAAAAATGTTGCCTGAACTGATGAGTCGAGATTCACGTTGGTACATGCGGATGGCAGGATACGAGTACGGCGTAAAACACATGAAGCGATGGATCCTTCTTGCCAGCAGGGTACTCTTCAAGCTGGTGGGGGGTGGCATTCTCATCTGGGGACTGTTTACGTGGACTGAAATGGGACCCCTGGTACGTGTGACATCATCCCTCACAGGTCAACGTTACCGGGATATCCTGGACGACCATGTGCTCCCGTTTGTGTGTCTTCAACATCCCACTGGGGACCTCATCCTGCAACAAGACAATGCACCGTGCCATCGCTCCCGAATTGTATCCGAATGGTTGGATGAACACTCCACCGACGTGACCTCGCTTCATTGGCCAGCTAGGTCACCTGACCTCAATCCCATCGAGCACATCTTGGATGCCATCGAGAGAGATGTTCGAGGCTCTGACCCCCTCCATCAAATATTCGTGAACTGTGGGAGCTTGTTCAGGGGTCGTGGGTCCGTATGGCTTCCCAACGCTTCCGGTGTCTTGTTGAGTCCATGCCGAGACGAATCGCCACCGTCATCAGGGCGAAAGGTGGTGCTACACGTTACTAGACAGGTATCTCTAATTCAATTGCTCTTCAGTGTATTACGGCCATAAAACGGGGAAACTTTGCCAGCTAGAAATAAAAGTATGCCTTTTTTCATCTGGTTTGTTTGAGAGCAGTTAGCGGCTTTCAAATCTGTGGAAGAACTGATCCCGCTAATGCGCTCTTGAGTATTAATCCGATTTCAGCAATTTTCAACACATTCCATCGAAATGAACCATTTTCCCCCAGCGAGTTTTTAAGTAAAAGTTGGCCCCCACGGGGTCCGTAAGAACAAACTAAAATTTTATCGGAATCGAAAGCATGCGTATTATCATGCTTAAGTTGAGAACATCTGAAACCAGATGAAAATTCCCGGAAGAAAATGATAAATTTCCAGGAAAAGCGCGTAATCAAAAAACATATTTTAAAGCACTCCAAGCATTGTTTTTTCTTAGTTTTCAAAATAGTTAGACATATATATGGTGTGTTCAAAAAGTTTCGGAATTGGCCGCAACATGGCGCTACTGCCGTGTTAGTAAATTAGTCTTTCCAGTATGTGCTATTATACGAGTATTTGAATCTTCTATGAATCAACGTTCTCCTGAAGAAACCGTTTGGGTAACATTGTATGATAGAATCTTCCTGGATTTTTTATTTTCATTTTTATTTTTTAGGTAATAGTAATTGGTAATTTATCTGTATTGCAGCAAATAATAAGCTGTAGTGGAACTGGTTGGGTTTGGGGACTTATTGGATGCTATACAGGTATCCGAGTTTCCTTTCTCATTATGTTTATTCAGCCTGTTTGAATTGCGTTCTGTTAAGATATTGTCCCGATTTTTGACTTTGGAGTATATCCGTAGTATATCAGCCCGAGCCCGAATTTTATATTGCAAGATAGAACCCGGGTCCGAGAACCGTCTAGCTAACCTGTCAACCATTAATATAAAACATCTTTACCACACTTCCACTCTCTCCTCCTCCTCATGCATTTAACCAATGTATTTCTCAAATGGGGAGTGTCTATCTATTTTTATAGTGTAACTGTACGATTTTCTTTGACCGTTCACCTGAAGTTCTTTGGGCGGCCGGCATCCAAAATGATCGGGCGGTGCTGCAATTGTATGTTGCTCAAATAATGCAAATATTATCGCACCATAATGCGCTGCAATAAATACGTTGCTCAATAGAATTAGCAGGGAGCTATTGCGTGGAGATAGGGGGTAAATTATCGTAGGCAAGCTACCAACTATCCAATATCTATAGTTCTAGAAAAAAACTTGTTCTTTTCTGCAGGAACACACTAATGCGCGGCCTATGGCATTTTCTACCCAAGCCCGGAATAAATAGCCATCTGGAATGCCTGCTCCCCAACCAGAACCAGTTGCCGAATCATTCCCTTTACTAGTATATAAAGTGTGTCATTTGCTAAATCACATACAAATATCGTATCGTATCGTAAATCATATACAGACGTGCCAACTCTCCGGATGTAGGCGGGAGACTCCAAATTTTAAGCCCTTCCTCCCGCCCTCCGGATGAATGTCAAATTCTCCTGATTTTCACCCAGAATTAGCCTTTAGGATGGTTGTAATTCCATCAACCACTAAGATTTTAAACCGCCTGTGAAATCTTTTTGGGTCAATGCAAGGCGGCATTACAGTAATCAGTTTCGTACTTTTCATCTCCTGTCTGCAAAAAGAAAGCTGCCCTGGTGGCGCAGTAGTCTAAGCGCTGGCTTCTGACCGATCGAAGGGTCCGAAAAAATTTGCATTAAAAAAAAAAACCTCCCAGTCCGATTGTCATACGACGCTTTCAGCAAAGAGCTCACCTGCTCTGGCACTAGAATGCTATGGAGGGTCAGCAATCAATAGACAGATGGAAGCAGCTCTGCCTTCTCCTTGCAGTTCGGTCTTTCAACCCTCACCCCAACAGAGCCGCGCGCGTTCTAAGTGATGATAAACAGTTGAGTTGCGGCGAATTCACTTAACGACAAATGGGAGTGGTTAGAAATGGCCTGGCCTTGTAACGAAAGGCGATATTAGTACGATGCTTTTTGTCGTCTTCGCCTTCACTTACAACTTAAAGAAGAAACGAAAAGCAGTTGGCTGCTATTATATTCGTAAAAAAACAACAATATTCGGACTATTTTACGTTTTCATTATCTTGCGGAATGGACGTACCTGAAAACGAATTTCAGTAGGGGGTGTCGCTTTTTGCGCTGTTTTTTTCTTCTCCAGAACTTTTAGTGGACCAATAATACCACTACTGAAAAATTGCCTCCTACGTCTGGAAAATGGCGATAAAAAATAGCGTTCGTGTGATTTTTATGAGCTTTAAAAATCTCCCGATTTTCAGATTTTGAAGGTTTGGTATGTCTGCATGTAAAATCACATTTATATACATAAAAAAATTATCTTGCTCTCCCGCTTTCTAAAAGCCCGAACCCGAACCGCAGTAAATATTCTACAACCCGAGCCCGATTCCCGTCTCAGCTCTACGGGGTTCCCGTCATACGCGGGCATATTTTCAGTGCCTTGTAATTAGCCGGACTCTGCAGCGGACGCTTGGTGATCTGGATGCGGGTACTGGATACTTCCTGAAAAAATCTGGGTAACAATAAAAACAAATTAAATCCAATCGAATAGCTTTCTTTGGCTTTTTAAACTTCAATAAACATTCAGAAAATCAGTAATTTAATTATAATGAACATTTATAAAACAATTTACCAAAAAAAAAAAAAAACAAAAAAAAAACACTAACCTGAACCATGAAATACTTTGCGTAATATGTTTAAGCACGGCCGTAGCTACAGGGCGAATGGCCATATCAATGGTGCAAATTCTTGCACTGAAGAGTGTAATATACACTATATTGACAAAAGTAATCGGACACCTAGACGTGAAACACAACATAGCATTTATTGACATACATTAGTACGGTGTCGGTCCACCTTTGGCCTTAATGCATGCATGCACTGATCCTTCGAGAGATGCTTTCGACAAGGTTTTGGAACACACCGATAGGTATGCGCTTCCATTCAGTACATAATGCTGTTGCTTAGTAGTAGGCTTTGGTTCCAAACTTCTTATGCGGCGCTCTAATTCATCCCATAGGTGCTCTATGGGATTAAGATCAGGGCTCTGTGCTGGCCAGTCCACACACGATACGGAATTATCGTCAAATCACGCCGTAACAATCCTGATTTATGGTTCGGAGCATTATCCTGCTGGTACCAACAAGGCTTGGTTCCATAGCATTGCCACATAGTTGGCATGGCATAATTGTCCAGAATATCGAGGTAGACGTGCAGGTTAACAGGTTTGTCCACGATAACCAATGGGCCGGGACCATACCACAAAAACACCCCCACACGAGTGCACTGCCAGCTCCAAACTTGACCGTAGGAAATAGTACACTGTGGTAAATAGCATTCCCCGGGCTGCCGCCATACTTACACACGGCCATCAGACTGATGAATCGTGTATCTGGATTCATCAGTCCACAGGATCCGTTTCCATTGATCTACGGTCCACGATAAATGTTCTTTAACACCATGCTAAACGACAAGTAGCATTCCGTGTGGAGAAGAAAAGCTTATGAGCAGGCGCACGACCACAGTAGCCCATGGAATGAAGTTCTCTGCGAATGGTACGTGTACATACCGAGGTTCCAGCATTTTTACTCACCTGTACACTGAGGTCTTGTGCAGTACTCCGTCGATTAGCTGCTACGACTCTCCTGATGCTTCGACGTCCTCTATCACTGATTTTCTTTGGTCTGCCGGTACGTTTTGCTGCTTCAGGCACGCCACGTGTCTTCCACTTATTCAGTACATAAAAAACAGTTGACTTGGGTATGTTTAAACGCCTCTCGGCGACTGCTCATAGCCCATTGAGTTGCTCACGGTGGTTGTTAAACCTCCAATAAAAAACAAAAACAAAAAAAAACGCCTCTCGGTTTCTCTTATGGACAACCTTATTAATATAACACCCAACAATCTTTCCTTTCTCAAAGTCAGTTTTCTCCCTCCGCAACATTTTCTCTCAACCTCACAGTGCGATATGATCGCGGTCAGCTGCCGGCTTGTTTTTATAACGTTTGCAGCTGTACCGCGCATCTTAACAACGCAGCGGATTAGTTCATTTGCTTTTGAAGGGGTATCCGGTGACTTTTGTCAATATAATATATATATATATATATATATATACTATATTGACAAAAGTAGGTGGTCATAATGTAATGACTCATCGGTGTGTATATGCCTTCCCCACTTGGAATTTCTTTTTTCGCGGCATTTTCACGCTATTAACCGCATTACAATCCATATACCTATCTTGTGTGGCGATGGGATTATCAGGGTTTGGCAGATTATCCACGTGAGGGAGATTAACTCGCAAATCCGATATAAAGGTTTTTCTGAAGTTTTAAGAGAAAACGGGCACTTTTGACTCTGGAAGTGGAATCGAGACAGACGAGATCGGAGTTTTGAAAAGAGCGGTCGGGTCTGGAAGTTAACGTCGGAGACGATTTGTTTACCGTAGAGTGATTGATATCGGGTCGCGTAGTAGCAGCGACGGTGTACGGGAAACTCGAAGTTCGGATTTAGTATCGATAGCACGGACGGAACGAAGTCAAATAAAACATTCCATTAACCAACACTAGAGAAGTCCCAAACCACATCCTTATAGCGGAATAAACTGTTCGTCTTTTTTAGCATTACAACAGGGCCTAAATTCTATTTTCTTCGAGTGTGTGATTCTACTTTGGGAACTGAACCAAAGCAAAATTATGTAACGGCTGTCGCTGTTTCTCGGCTATGTTGAGAAAAAGCTAGTTAGGAGGCGAGGGTCGTTACAAGCATGTTTTCTACTTTTCCATTAAAAATTCTGATGCCAGGTAGCGTCAGCATATACTTATATTTGAAAGAATTAAATGGATTCTAAAAATCCCTTAGTATAATCATTTTTATTTTTTTTATAGGATAGGATGCTCCTCGTTATGCAGAGTATTTTGAGCCCATTTTCTCCTTTAATTAACACAAAGCTTTTTCGCTTGTGGCGTAAAGTTGTGTAGTCTCATGTTTTTTCTTTATATCTCTTCATCTAACTGTCCGATTTGAAAACACGCTGTCTCAAATATCTTCTTTACGCTATGAGAAACTTTTTGTGCACAATTTGTTAATTTTCGTAACATACTTTTCAGTTGCTAGTGGATGTAAGCAGCTGTTTCTATTTCTGAATGTTTTATCAATTCTGGAAATCCAGGTGATTTGTTTTTGAACCGATCCCATTGCCTATGGATAATCCTACTCACATTACGTATCTTAATTATGCCCGATTTTCCCATTGGTTGTGAAGTCTATTTTCTTTTTGCTGATTTTTCATTTTCTGAAAATATGATTTGAAATATATTTTTCGTGTCTGAAAGGATTCAAAAGACGTGCTCATTACAACCGAAAATTCGATGTCATCTTTTTTTCGTTTGATATTTTATTTTAATACTGTTTTCTTAAGCGCACGCCATTTTGAGTCATAGTGCTTTTTGTATGTACAAATAAGCGCGATGGACCATATTACAAATTCTCCTTCGGGAGCATTAATTAGGTAGTGACTGCTGCACCGAGTAACGACTATTAAGGTTGGAAAATCACTCTTATGTAACCAAGATAGATTACGACACATTGAAGTTAGCCACCTAATGCTAAGCTTCGTTAGGGTTTGCATAGGACAGAAATGCAACACTGCTAGGAGGTGGTTGTTTCACATTCCGGCAGTTTTCTCAGTTATTCTCATTCGTAGCGATCATGGCTGCACTCTAGAAGAGAAACGTCAGGGCTTGACTGTTACTGGCGTTCTGTTTCTTAAATGGTTCCTGGTACCACACAGCATGCGCGTTGTTTTGCTATTTGCATATCAGGTGAGCAGGATTAAAGAAAAAAAGAGTGTTAAGGTGCAGGAATTTTCATGTGGTGATTATGATTTAAAAAATTAGTGCGATATTTTTAGCCCGTTGTTTTGGCACATTTGTGTGTTTGAATAACGTAGAACTCTTTACTTCCCTTTTCGGCAGTGTTTAGTGATGCATATTACCAATTCATAACGCCGTTCAAGATTTTGCTGTTTCTTATGCTTCTCCGGAACGGTGGGAATTCCATACAAGCAACAACGTGACGCAAGAGGAGGTAATTCGTTTGCGCTGTGTGAAATGAGTTCTGCGTAATACGGAGCCGTGGATGTTTATATTTCATTGGTTGTAGCGCCCGTGTTCATCATTGGTGGTTTTAATAAAAAGAAAGAAAGAGAATGTCCGATCTGCTTATCACGTAGATTTCCTCTGAACCATTTGCCAGCTCATGAAAAGGAAACTTTTTTCAGATATTTGATGGGGCATGAAAATGAGGTCACACACTGCGTTGCCACGTGATTTGGACCGTCTTTATATTTGCTCAGTAGAAAGGAATACTCATAAGTGGGTGTAATTGCAATGATATGAGGTAATCGGTAAGAATCAAAACGCTGCGTTAAAACATACCTGGCATTTAAATATTTCAAGAATATAGGAATTTCAATAAGAAAATCCATTTTTTTTTGTTCTGTTCATTAACTTGCTTAAACCGGGAAAAAAGGCGTCCAAGTACTTTTTTTTTTGCTTACGCTTAATAAAAGTGGAAACTTGGGTGGACATTTTTTTGAAGTTTTGTCTAAAATTAAGGGAGTGAGTCCTTATCCTGGCGAAAGCAGTTATCATCAACCGGGGTAATTCCCGGTCAAAAAAGCCAGATTTTAAGCTTGATACCACGTTTTTTTTTAATACTGTTTGTTTGTCATGTGTCTGGCGCTCTTTGGCCAAACATGGCCCTTGCGCCATAAAAATCAATAAACCAACCAACCCGGTCAAAAAGCAATAACATTCAATTATTATAAAAACTATGAAAGCTAGTAATCTCCAATTTTGGCATGGAGTAAGTACTTTGTTATATGCTCTTTACAAAATTTTTACTTCATCATAAATTAATTCTTAATTTGATTAATTATAATTATTCAGTGACCAATAATTACTCCGGGGTGGGGTTATTCCTGGTCACTTCTAGGGTAATTATTGGTCAGCACCATATTTGATATATAAATGGAGTAGTAATTTAATTTTTTTATGATAATATGTTAAAACATTTAAACTAAATAATATGAAGTTATATTAAGCATATAACCAAAAAGGAGAACCACATACACTGTGTAGAGCTTAAATACAATTTTATTGGATATGCCGAAGTCTTTCACGTAAATTCTGCATTATCCAAAGTATTTCTTATAACATTTGTATGCAACATTTATTGGCTCATCATTCACTGTAAATGGATCAACACCTTGCAATAATACTGGTGCATAGAAAATGTACTGAATGTTTCTAGTCTGACTCACATAGGGCAACAACGCAAGTTTCCAGCTTCTTTTTCTAGAAATTTTACTTCTACCTTACTTCCTTGTTTGTTTGTGACTTTTCCAATATAAAAAGAATCTTTATCATTATACACAGCATAATAACTGTGCTCTTCTACTGCATTCTGGTTATTTCTCAACACTATTTTCGCATTTTGCGATGAAGTATCTTTACTTAACTGTTTAATCAAATTTAAATCATCCATATCTTCAGAGCAACTGCCACTGATTCACTTGGAATACTTAAAGAAGCACCTACAGGCTTTATTTCTGTTTTGTTTTTTAAGCTTGCTAAACAGGCCTGCAAAGTTGAAAAGGCATATCAACAGCTCTAGCAGTTGCTCGTGCTCTAAAATTTTCATTTTCCATCTTATATATAGCCTCATCAAGCTTTAATTTCTTCAACTTGATATTTTTCTTTGTCTTATATTGCCTCATCATGATGTATAAATTTCACAGAAACTGTATAATATTATAGCCCATAGTTAACACAGAAAGTACACTAAAATAATACTCTAAATTTTTAGCTGAATGGAATAAAGGGAAAAAAACAAGTTGAATAACTGACTAACATTTAGGCAATATGCACATGTTTTTGGCCCAACAAATTATCACATTGCAGTTACAGTGAGAGATGCTTTGCAGTTGCAGTTAAGAATGTCGCTTTGCAGTTGCAGTTAAGAATGTCGCTTTGCAGTTAGAGTTAAAAAGTTGCATGATAAATGTGATTACAGAGGTTGGATGGTCACAATAAGTAAAATGTCAAGCATAAATACTGGAAAACTACACTGACCAGGAATTGCCCCTGAAATACGGGGCAAAGTTTGGTATATACTCTTATAAATGAATTTAGAATAGCATAAGGAAATCTTAAATTTTCTTTTAGAAGCTGTGATAGTTTATAATTTTACCCAAGAAGAAAAAAATGTTAAATAATTAAAACTTTATTAATTACAAAGATATTTGCAAATGTGTGCACTTACTTAGTCCAATGTTGTTTTACAGAAACTTAACTAGTAGGTTTAAAAAAAAAAAATTTCATAATAAATTTCAACTTGAGGAATAAATGAGTTATGCATTGCAAAGTAGAATGTTCGAATTGTTTCTATGATTTTCTTGACTTTGGTGAAGTGTTATTTTGATTAAAAAAAAAAAAAGTATGTGACCTAGAATTGCCCCGGAAACTTAGTGACCTAGAATTACCCCAGGTGACGATATTTATTAATTCGCAAGAGCTTGATGCTGTTGACATGCCAAGTTAGTCTGTTCTCAGCGGATCGCATTGATTCTGGAGAAACCTAATTTAGTAGTTAACACCACCTGAATGCACCTTTTTTATGGACATGATGTCGGAAATTTCCGTGAGACCTCTTAATTTCGATCTGAAAAGCAGTTTCCCCTCAAGTGCAAACGGTGATACATGAGTATTGATAAACGTCTAGACGTCCTGACATGTCAGACAGTATCATGTCTCCTCTCTGAAGAATCCCATTGGAGAGCGCGTAAATCATGTTGGAATTTTCACAAGTTCAAAAGGTTAAACTCCTTATTGCTTGTTCACTAATTACTTCCTATTTTTTTTTTTTCAAATTGCACTCCAAGCGGACTACCAAAAGAGATTGTCGGGGAAGTAAAATTTTATCTGAAATAAAATTGAGGGAAATTTACAACTCGTATGTTCAAGACAATTAAATTGAATTTTCAACGTTAAACGACTTGTTTTCACTTTGAGATGTATTAATTTCCATTTATTATGTACGTATGTATACATAAATTTGAAAAAAACCCTTTCCTACCTGAGTGCATGTGGCTAGGACAAGTGAGTTAACCCAGTTAAGTTATGGTGGCCCCATAAACTAACAACTTTTTGTTAGGCCTCCTTGCCTTATCCCACGATTTATCATGCCACAGCGATCCGCAGACGCGTGAATCAGTAACTTTTCAAAATTTATGGTCGTTTACACCAAGCTACTTAGAAAGAGGAGTCCTTGGTTTACACCGTGCACAGGTTTACTTCTGTTGTTGTTTGATAATCATTATCCTTTTCCGTGCGCAAATCTAGAGAACTCCTCCTCCTCCTAAGTACTTTGGTTTACACCGTGCACAGGTTTACTGCTGCTGTTGTTTGATTATCATTAACCTTTTCCGTGCGCAAATCTAGAGAATGTGGGAAATCAACGCCTTAAATTGATTACGCGATGAACCTGCATTAATTCACTCGTGTGTGTGTGTGTGTGAGAGAGAGAGAGAGAGAGAGAGAGAGAGAGAGAGAGAGAGAGAGAGAGAGTACTTTTGTTCGGTGTCATTTGAAGTCATTCAAATACTGGAAAAGTGGTATACCGACAAATGGGCGATATGTTTCATTTTGTTTGAATATCTTCTCATCAGTTTATTTCAAAAAGTATGTTTTTTTTTGTTGGTTTTTTACGCTACTGTGTGTCATCAACAGAAAACCGTATAGTGTTTAAACATAAATTTATACAATATAAAGAGCCGGAGCCAGTCCATCTATGAGAATGAACTCCCAGTGTAGCTTTAACTTTTTACAACCCCTGTTTCTGAAGAAGTTGTTTTATTTTATTAATCTGTTTTATTTTATTTCCGCCTTCTTCAATTCAAAACAAAAACTAAAATAGATAACGCAAATATTCTCATAAAAAAAACAACTATACTGTATATCAGTTTCAAGACAAAATTACGAAACTGTAGCTGTAGCAAAATTACGAAGAAAGTAGCTGTTGATTTCTTCTTCATTATTCCAACTTCTGAATGAACGATAGATTCTTCAAACAATGTCGGATATTCGCGGTTGTGTGAAACTCTGCCATAGTTTTGCTGATCCGCTCATCCAATTTGATTGTTGCTTTTTGTCTTTTCTTGCCCTCGAGATTTAGGCACTTTCTGTCGTACAGGAAGTCGCTGTGCCTCGCTTCATCTTTCAAGCACGTTATTAACTTCGAGACTTTAGGATGAGGATTTTTGATAGCTGGATTTAACAGATGGTTCCAGCCTTCGACGACATTATTTGCTCTGTGGCGTATGTTGTTGCAATTCCACATTTCTACAATTATTACCGGATTTTCCAGCTAGTTATTTAAGAAATCATAAAATTTCTGCAAGTTTTCATCAATGCCCAGCAAAAACACAAGTGATGGGAAACTGCTGGCCACCAGCTGGCAGTGATGGGTCACTGCTGGCTGAAATCTGCCGCTCACGGCCCGGTAGTGGTCCGTTGGTGGCAGGCGCTATCAGTTGGCGAGCCATTGATGGCTTTGCAGCATCGCCGTGAATTGTGGGCCTTCAAGCAAGTGCCACTAGTGGCCCGTTGCTGGCAACCAATGCAACCCCCAACAGCAGGTGGAAGCATCGGGATGCGCAGAAGCAACACTTGCTGTGTCTCTCATGGTACCAGTTAGTTGAAGAAGACGCTATCGCCATCGTGTTATTTTAGTGGATGTTAAGAAAAAATCCATATGTGGAGAGGCGAATTAATTTCGTGATGAAATTTTACGTCGACGAAGATATCAGATTAAGCAGTGAAATACTAGATTACATCCATGAAATACACCCACTCCATTCCCATGAATAACAATTCATGGAATGGAGTCGATCAATGACAAGAAAAATTTGAAACCACTTGAAACACATATCCTGGAAAACCATTAAAATAGCGTTTGTTGGAAAAAAAAAAAAAGAATTATACGCGTACAAAATTTATTAATTATTTGAAAGAAAAAAGCAACGCTATGTGGTGTACTCATCCATGGGTTGAATACACAAGACTGGGAGGAATTCACTTCTAAAAATAACGAGAAGTAAAATAAAATATCTTTTGCTCTTTAAAACAAATGTAGCTTCGGACAACGGAAAGGAAAGACACAACGTTAAAAATGTAACAGAATGTCACATGAACCTGGATAAATATATATTAATTCAACAATCTCCTTTCAAGACGACAAGGACAGTACAAAACTTTGGAAAGCGACTCTAAGTATGTACACGCCTTGAAAATGAGTGAAGTTCCCTTAAAGTAAAAAAAAAAAAAAAACTATCGTTACGTTGAAAAAATTAATTTATCAATTATATGAAACTGACTTTTATGAAAAATACCTCGCAATATTGCAAAATGAAAGAGGGAAGCATTAGATTACAAATTGCATACCAAACAGATAGCTTCCAGCACATGTCCGAGCGTAGTGGATTAGTCCGGTCGGTAGCGAGCGCGGCTTCCATGCAAACGGCCCAGGATCGAATCTAGTCAGATGCAAACAGGCGTTTTCCCGGTCTGTCGTGAAGATTTCCCCAGCGCAATACTTTAATTCGTAAGGGTAGAAAAAAAAAAAAATGTAGTTTTAAGAAAGTGCGGTTTTCCTTGCTTATTTTTTTTTTAATTATTATGGCTAATACTGAGAAATTGGCGGACAAGATTCGGCAAGCCATCAGTTACGTCACGTGGTTGCTGGCTGCCACTAACGGCCCACTAGCGGACCACATTAGGCTAGCCATCATTTCTGGCACGTGCTTGCAGGGCCACTGAAGGCCCACTTGTGGCAGCTACTCCCTGTGACGGACCACTGATGGCCCTGTTGTGGCATATGACAACTGATGGGGTGCCAACTGTTGGCCTGAACTGCTGGCCCTTCTGTTGGCCGCCCGGACATTTTATTGACGGTTCGGCAGCGGCAACATAGTGCTGGGCCATTGCTGGCTGCCAGCAATGGCCCAGCAAGACTTTGCTGGGTGGGGCTGGATTCTTGAATGCATATCCAACCATCGCCTACATTTTCCACAGAAAGATAGGCCAGTGATTCGGAGGTGTTGCCTTATCTCCTCGTTATTGTTATATTCATTCACTAATCCCAGTTCTTGATTTTTTTGCCAAAAGGGGTGTTTACCTAATCTCTGACTAAAAATCTTCCTCTTTTCCCAGTATCTGTCCGCAATTGGCACTGTTTTTTCCTCTGTCCCCAATTGGGACCAAACTCTTTTGTTCGTCTTGTGTGTAACAAAAGATAGGAGTTCGGTTTGGGTGACAATGCTACTGAGATAGGATTTACAGTGTTGTCCCATTTGCGACCAGAGTTGAAATGGTAGCATATGCGACCGGCAGGGGCAAAGAGAAGTGGGGAAGAAAGGAGGGAGGCAGGGTAGGGAGATTAGGTGTTGACCACCTGGGGTCTTCCAAGGGTCAATGCGACCGGGGTTGAAACTTGAAAGGTCAAATGGGTGATGGTTCAGGGCCGAGCGTTTGTAGAAATTAATTGAATGAACAGTTTTCGCACTCTTTATTTACATTTTGTCATCGATGGTTTGATGCTTTCGTGATTATTTCGTTTTTCATAGCCTTTGGGGAAAAAAATGAAATTTGGGAACATTTGGATTTCCTTTCTTACTAAAAGTGAAGAAACTTGCAATTAATTCTGAATGCAGCTATCGCAAAAAAATCCCCCCCCCCCCCCCAAATTTAATAACATCTCCGGCAGTTTGTCGTAGAGAAAGTAAGGGAAGAGGAAGTGTTTTATTTTGTTATGTACAGATCAAGTTTTACTAGGGGTGTCTTCAGCTACAATCCAGAGACATGAGTAAAACCCTATTTTGTAAATGCAAACAATACACTAATTACAATAATTATCAGACTTTTGCTAAAAAAGACTATTAAACAGGAAGGAAATGGTGATGTCAGCATACCGCTAATTTTAGGTTTGAGGCAGATTTTTTGCAACCTGTGAGAAGCAAAATATCTGCTTCTAGGGCTGTTTATGGATCGCCAGTCCGATACCGAGCGTTCGTATGAAGATCTGAAATTCACAACAGCTATTTCTGCAGATTTTTTAGGAATAATAATTCCGATACGTGTAAAATCTATGAGGAATTAAAAGAGCAATATATGAAGGTAGGAATGTTTTCTGGGGAATGATATTTTCTTCATTTTCTAACCAATTATTATTATGTTATTATGTGGTTGTAATAAAGTCAGAGCATAAATAAGCTTTTCTTAAAAATGACAAATGAATCAAAGAACATATTATTTTCTGGAGATCTAAATTCCATGTGGGAGAAACCGCCCTGTGAGTCCCCAGACACGCGTTCAAAACACTGAAGTTCTGTTGCGTTCAAACTGAAGTACGTACTTTGGTATAAAGAAACTTCTTTTAAGGCGTAGAGAAAAAGCATTTCCGTAGTTCAAGTGATGGTCGCAAATACTACCAGTTTCGTCACACCGCATGGTCAGCTGCTCATTGTTTTCACTCCCCTCCCCCACATCTGACCTTCTTTCTTTCCCCACCCCTCTGTGTTAAGCCGGTCGCATTTACTACCGTTTCAACCCCGGTGCAAATGCGACGGTCGCATATACGACTGCTTCGGAATTTTTAAGATTCCCTTAGCGTAGAATTTTTGAGGCCAATCCCATGCGATATCCATCCTCCTCCTTGGTTACCCCTCTAAAGGCGTGTCTGCCATTGAAAACTTGTGATTTTTAAAAGCTGATATTTCTTCTTAAATCAGTTTATCGATGTAATTATTATTTTATTTTTTCCGCGTTGTAGAACGCGCGTCAGCTCATTATTTGTTTCCATGAAAGGAATATTTACAAGAAAATATAAAGCGTGAAAGTGAGGCAGTGTATAAATTTTACTAAAACTGTAAAATCCTGTGTTAACTTTTATGTGATAACTGAAGCTATATAGAACTATCTTTATGCGGGCCACAGAGAAATAAGCAATGAATGCTTTCAACTCTTTTTTGCGTGTGGGGCAATGTTACAAGAACACCCTCCTTTATTAGTTCCCTTTCGTAGATCATGAAGTAGCCGGGCAGCAGAACTTTGACAGCAGAATTGCCTCATTTGCTAAGGCTAAAGTTCGTAAGGGAATATTTTAAAAGTATTACCACAGAACTGAAATTTCGGAAACTAACACCCACCTGCGATTTGCTTTCCAATTTGCAGTCTTTTCGGGTTTCAAGTATCTCCTACTCGTATTGAGAAAAAAAAAAAAAAAAATCTTATCCTCCATGCAGAGACATTTTTTTTTAAACAACTCTTATGTGAAGTTCCTGATTACAGTTCAGAAGTACTGAAAAAATGTCTTTCTATCATTTTAGGTTATTTGAAAAAAATACATCTTTGCAACTAGATGTTTTGTAGTGAAATTATGGCAAGGACCCAAAGTCTAAGTTTTTAATTATCTATAAATACCTTTCCTATAACAGAGGTATGAGAAAGTAAAATTTAAAATTGCGTAATATTCCAGTAGCAAGGGGAACTTTTGATCTAGAGGGAACGTTATTACAGGTCCCCCAATAAAAAAAGCTTGCTCTGGCCCTTTCCGTGAGCATTAAAAATTACAAGTCATTAATTCCTAATTTAATGTTATTGAGCATTTGGGGAGAAAAAAAAACAAAAACGAGTAAAACAAAAAAATTCATTATCCGTTGCCGCAATAACCAAAATATCATGCGCTGTGCTATCCACAATGTCCGATCCCGCTGCGGAACTTGAAAATCAGATCTTCCGACTGACAATTGAAATTTAATAGTAGCTCACGAAACCTCAAGTATTCTCTCGAATCGATCCTGTTATTGAAAATTTTTAGTCATGTGGATGAGGAAAAAGTAAAAACAGAATTTTTCCTTTAATATACGAAAGAATTTGCGGAAAGGTTTCTGAAAATTCAGAATTTTCGTGTCGTATGAAAAATACTGGTATGTGAAATTGTAGTTTTTCTGTCATTTCATAGAAAAGGCTGTATCAATAATATGCTTCGTTAATTCGCTAAAGGAACAACAGACAATGGCTTGTGAATTTAATAATTTTTTTTACAGTTACTCCGAGTTAACTTCTACTTTAAAAATTTAGCTTACACACTTTGCGTTTGTCTTACGGCCACTGGTCCGTAAAAAAACCCCCAAAAACATAGACACGCATATACACACACACACACACACACTGGGAAGGGAGACACCCAATGCCGTAAGACAAACACAACATCCATGCCTCACTGGATTCGAACCCGAGCCCATCTCGGACGAATGATCAGAAGCCATCGCTTAGACATTTGCAATATACACTCGCGGACAATGAAATTTGCGCACCAAGAAGGAAGCATCGGATTGAACTGAAATTTAATGGACAGATGAATGATACATATGATTGCAAAAACAAAGCTGCAGGACAATTGCAGAGGGATCTATCGCACGCAGGCCGGTCATCTTCAGTAACGTGTCGCACCGCCTCGTGCGGCGATACATGCTGCAATTCGGTCCGGCATGGAGGCGAACAGACACCTGATGTTGTCCTGCGGCAGACTGGCCCACACGTGTTGGACGGTGTGCTCCAAATCCAAGATAGTGCGGCACGGCGGCAGCTGGCGTTTCAACTGGTCGTACAATGTTCGATAGGGGACATGTCCGGGGAGCGGACAGGCCTTGGAAGTGTCTGGACATGATGTAGGCAGTCCTGGGCAACCCGAGCTGTGTGCGGGCAGGCATTATCCTGCTGGTATAGTGCACCTGGAATCCCGGCCAGGAATGGGAGCACATGGGGCCGTAGTAGTGTTCCCCCTAGCTCGTTTTTAGCAGGGCGCAGCACCGTGACCGTTTTTGACATGTTATAATTTACCCTGCCGCCCCCCCCCTTGCGGATGGTAAAATGCCAGCTGCCTTCCCCAAATTTTTGCCGTTCCACAGTTTGCCACGCCCATACAATCACAGCGTCAGTCACAAACGTACCTGTGTAACTGTCTTGGTATGTGTAGATACCCGCAAACCTTACAGTTAACGAGATCTCGTAGAAATTGCAACATTTGTTTTTCATTTGGAGGTTTAACAACCACTGTAAGCAACTCAGAGGGCTATAAACAGTCACCTGTCCCTAATTTAGGACCACTGGTTCCAAGTAAAGATAAAAATTAGCAGTCACCACTAGCAGCGTGACGACTGGATAAAACAGAACGTCCGGTATGAAAAGTTGCTTTACTCACCAGGCTTGAAAATTTGTATCTCCATATGATCCGGTGGTCAAATTATTTTTTATTGCCAAAGAATTTATTTGCATTTTTCAAAAACCACCTATAAATTTGCAAGGCATTTTCTATCGTCCAACTCACACGTGGGGGAAAACAGTGCTCTGCTCAGTAAATAAGTAGGTGCGATCTATTTATAGATTCACTCTTCAAAAAAGGGGAGACGTTTTTTTCCCCATTGAAGTTTTAGCACGAAGTAACGATAATGGACATCTGAGCTTCAGCTGGAGCTTCTGACATCACAAACCAACTTCAGCAGCTCGCTTTTATTAAGTTTTTCCGAAAATGCATTATTTCGCATTGATTAGTTACTTTCTGCTTATCAACAGACAACGAGCAATAATTATTGCTTTTGTTAACAAAAGAATTGAAGTTCAAAATGGGAACTTTAACTTTCCATTGCTGTTTTTTGTCACCCATTTTCTCTGCACGATGAGCACACAGTAGTGTCTTTAGAACATTATTTTAGCTCTGCTCTTAACACAACAAAATGTTACTACAGATTGAGAGAACATGCTTTAAGTGAAATTAAATGTAAAAAATCGAAACTGCATTTGTTCACTCTGCCGTGATAACAATTTTATGGGTCACAGAAATGACATTCCATCACGGACCAATTAAGTACCAAAAATTGGATTTCATTTTGAAAAAGGAGAAGGGGCAAAATGTTTACTATAATGATTGGTTGGTTTTGAAAAGACTGTTAGAAACATGCATTTCGTTAGGAAATATTCTTAGAAAATATCACTAATTAATTGCAAGATATTAAGAACGAGGAGTATTATCAGAAAAACAAACAATAAGAATATATAATCACAAAGTAAAATGAGGGGGGGACGGCAGCAAAAAAACAAAAACAAAACGCAGCTTGGTAAGAAAATTCAGAAATTCTGAAAATCATAGACCGTTATCATCCGTGCTTAAAACAATCACTTTCAGACTGTAATCAAATTAAATGGTGAAGTTTGTTTCCCTAAGCAGCAGGACACTGGATGACTCAAAAGAAAAGATTAATTTCCTGGTTTTATCTTGGTTACCAGAATTCAACTCCAGTTAGAAAACAAGAAAGATGACACCGAATTTTCGGGTGTAATAAGCACGTCTTTTGAACCCGTTCTGATGCAAATTAAATTTATCAAAGCTATTCAAAGTCAATGGAACCGGTATGGGAAAACAATAGTATCTGACGGAAGAAAGAAGTTTTCCAATCGGATTTTTAATCCCTGAGATATTGCTGTAAACGGAATCGTGAGCTTACGAACTCTTAGAAACAGAGCTATCGACACAAATAAGATGTGACTTTACGTCCCCTGGTGGGAAAACCATGCATTATTTTAGGAAGAAAGTATTCTCAAAAGGTTTATCATATGAGCGGTATAGGTCCAAGAAAAAAAAAAAAAAAAATAAAGTCGAGTTTTCAGGATCCCAGATTTTGTTACAAATACGTCAGAAGCAGAAATTAACACTTATGACCCCTGGTGGCCAAACCATTCTTTAACAAACATTAGAAATTATGTGAAAAATATTTTCCATCAGGTCTTGTATGCGATACAGGAAGAATTTTTCAAATCGGAGTTTTAGATGCAGAAAATGCAATTTACCTTTATGCGCCCTAGCGGAAAGTCTATGATTTACGTGAAAATTTTGAATTTATAGGAAATAAATCGGACTTTTAGAAGTAGAGATATTGACAGAAATAAGATATACATCTACGCCCCCTATCGTAGAAACTATGCATTATTTCAAGAAGAAAATGTTCCTAAAAGGTTTGTCGACATGAGTAGTATCGGTCAACAAAAGACTTTTTTTCAATCGAGATTTTAGAAGCTCATATTTTGCTGCAAATACATCAGAAGCGGAAATTAAAGCTTACGCCCCCTGGTGGCCAAACCATTTTTTTTAAATTAGAAATTATGTGCAAACGATTTCCCATCAGAAGCTGTATCTGGTGCAAAAAGAATTTTTCAAATCTTTGATTTAGAAGCAGAGATATAGGGGGAAACGCAATTTACCGCTACGCCCCTAGCGGAAAGTCTATGAATTACTTGAAAATTTTGAAATTATATGAAACACATGTAACACGGAAAACACTATCCAACAAAGAAGGAATTTTTCAAATCGGACTCCTAGAAGTAGAGATATTGACAAAAATAAGATATACGTCTACGCCCTCTGGCGGAGAAACTGTGGAATATTTTAGGAAGAAAATATTCCGAAAAAGTTTATCGATGTGACTGGCATCAGTCCACGAAAGAATTTTTTCAACCGATATTTTAGAAGCTACGATTTTATGGCAAATACATCAGAAGCAAAAATTAACACTTACGCCCCCTGGTTGCCAAAGTATTTACCAAAAATTTGAAATTATATGCAAAAGAATTTCTATCTGGAGATGTATCCGCTGAAGAAAATATTTTTCAAATCGGAGGTTTAGAAGAAGAGCTATCGGGAAAAATGTAATTTACTTTTACGCCCCCTAGCGGAAAATCTATGCTTATTTTGAAAAAGTAACTATATCTAAAATACTGTTTGACATAAATGGAATCGAAAGATAAAATAATTTTTTGAATCGGTTGTTTAGAAGCAAATATGTGGAATAAAACGTATTTTTGAATTCGACATCATCTGCATTTACGTCCTCTAGCGGCGAAATTGTACATCGTAAAAAAAAAACGAGATAAAGGATCATCATTCGCATAAATCAAGCTTCCCAATGCAAAAAGAATTTTTTAAATCGAACTATTAGTTGCAGAGATATCGTGGGTACAGACAGACGGACGGACGGACAAACCGATAACATAAGCACCATCTTTTTTTACAAAAGACGTGCTAATAAGGGCAATTTGTTGGCTATCAAATCAAATGCTGAATCCCCCCTTTAAGCAACAAAAACACTGAAGGGAAGCAAGATTTTTTTTTTCAGTCATTTGGTTCAAATAAATTATCTTCAAATAATTTTAATGTATGTTTTCATGCATTTTATAATCCATTGATTAGAAGTATAATAAGAAGCGTTTACCTTTTTATCCATGAATAGGCAACTAAAAAAATGTCATGTTGTTCTGGTTATGGAAAAAATAGATCTGATTCTTATTGAGCAAATGAATATTGTTAATGAAACCATTTCAATATATGTGTTGAAATCAATTTTAAATTTACATTCTTTGGTTTTCATGAAAAAAAAATATTACAAAAACAAATAAAGCTCATTGTTAAAAAATTTTTTCCTACTTCACCACTTTATGTAATGGAATTATGCTTAGGATGAGAACAATGTCAGAGGTTGATTTCAAGGGGGTGGGATAGCGGGGTCTAAAGCTTATGAATACATAAAATGCCCCCTTTTGAAAAAATGTGCCCTTTTTTCCAGATGTGACCTGTTGTCACCCCAAAGTGCCCTTTTTTTTCAGATCTTAGAACATTTTGAACACATAACAGCCGCCCCCCTCCCCCTCTTTTTTTTATACAAATGTGCCCTTTTTCAGAAAATTACCCTGCCCTTTACAATTTCTAGGGTGAACACTACGTAGGATCTCATCCACATACCGCTGGCCCGTCAATGTTCCACGTGTACTGGCTCGTCAATGTTCCACGTACCACTACTACAGCTGATCGGTTATCGTAGGCAGGGCTGGTTCCCCAGACCATAATGCCTTCAGTGGGGGAAGAGTGACGCTCGATAGCGAGGTTGAGATTGTGCCGTTGACCTGGGGATCTTCACACCCGGACACGATGATCATCTGTCCCCAAAACGAAGCGGCACTCATCGCTAAACACCACACGTCGCCAGTCTGTGGCGTTCCACGTCGCTCCGGCCTGGCACCACTGCAAACGGAGCCTGCGATGTTCCGGTGTTAATGGCAGCATTAACACCGCACACGGAAGATGTGCGGTGCTATTGCAGATTCGCTTCCGCGAGGCGTCGGGAAATGGTTCGTGGGCACACAGGAGCCGCTACATCTGCCTGTATAGTGGACCGGGTCCCCGTGGAATCCGTTCGTGCCTGGCGCACGATTCGTCGACTCTCTCTACCGGTGGTCTGTCTGGGGCCGCTACGTCGTGTGGCAGAGCCGGCACGTATCCACTGCGCCCAACAGAGTCTGACGGTATGATCAGAACGATCGACGTGGCAGGGCTATACGGCGTGCCGACCACCCTGTGGTTGTTTTCAGCCGGATGATCAGACCTCTTTCAAAGTCCGTAAGTTGTGTAAATCGACGTCTCTGGCGTCTACCCGGCCTTCTTGTCACTCTCTGTTTTTGTTTGCGTCTGCCGGAGCATTTTGCTTTCATGGGGCATCATATGATCATATGTAGAGGATTTTAGGAAGGGAGTGTCTGACCCCAGGTCTTAAACAACCCCTTAGAAAATAGGAAGCTAGGAGATTTGGGCTAGAGTGCCCGATAGGAAAGTTACACGGAAGCGAAGTAGGAAGGGGGAGGAAGACGCCCTTATTTATAACCCGGGGGCCAGTACCCGGGGTCCGACGGCTTAACGTGCGCATCCGACGCACGGCGGATATTTAGTGGATCGAGCGTTCGTACCTGCCTGGGATCGAACCTGAGGTCTTTTCCGTGGCAGTCACGAACGTTGCCCACTAGGCCACCCGCGGCCCTCATGGGGCATCGACTACACGCCGGGTTTATTATAAGGCTGCCGGTTCGTGCTTGCAGCGCCGCCACAGGGTGTGCGGTCATGCTTAATAGCACCAAACGTGGATCATTCGCATACCAGTACGCACTCTAGCTATTTGCAAACTTTCGCTGTTGTAGCATGGTTTCTTCTAGGTGCGCAAATTTCATTGTCCGTGAGTGTATATAGAAAATAACGTATTTTAATAGAAATACCTCTAGTAGTTTTTTAAACATCTAATTTGAAAGTGCTACTCTCAGGACAAAAGAATGTTTGCAGAATAAGATTCCGATGGATTGGTGATATACAGCAGAGTAAGAGTGAATTCCCAGTCTGGTTTTTAAGTAAGAACGGAACGAGGAGAGACTCCAAGGGTTACAAAAATTCACATGTTAGCTGACTTTTTTATGTTTTATTGTTTAGGGGTTTGCTTCCATTTCCTTATTTTAGTCATCCCTCCTATTTTCCCATGAAGTTAGTTTTAGTCCCCCATCGAACACTATTTCATGTGAATTGCTCTTTTGCAAAAATTACCTTCACACATCCAATTGACCTCTTCCGCTGGTGTTTTATTGGGGCAGAAACAAAAGTCGGGGTGTTTCTTTTGTCAGTATCTGCAGCATTCACTAGTGTGGGCGAATCCAAGGAAGATCAGGACATTTATTTGGCTTACTTCTGCTCATTGCGAATGATGTGGACGGAAGTAACAAAAAACAGCTGTTGCCTTATACAAGAGAAGGACTGGGAAACTTTTTCCTGTGTTTATTTCTTCCGCTCTTTACAAATCGGGAAGAACAAAAAAAAAAAAAAAAAAAAAAAAAAAATTCCAATAGCATTTCATAAACCTATCACTAGTTAGCAGCATAAAAAGAAAACCGTACAAAAAGGTAAAAAAAACAGAAATTCATTTTTTAACTTGTGACAAATTAGAAAAAAAAAAAAAAAAATTGCTGTTCGTCCGGGCCAGTAAAATCAATAGTTCAGTGATCCGGCGGAAGTTTTACTGGCCAATGGCTAGCGGGTGATTCGAACGCTGTGGTCACTCTAGACATAATGTACTCCCAGTTCCGGCACACTGATATGTTCTTTCTATCAAGTGTTACACATTTTGTTTTATCTTTTGTAAGCTTGCTTACCCTTGGTTTCATTTTCTTTACCTCTTTATCAGGATTTTGGGTATTGATTCGCTCGCTTGAATTGCTGTCTACAAAAGTAATGATATCATTAGTAAATTGAATGGTCACCGTAATAATGCTACTCTTTGTTCATTGAATGATTGTCGAGTAACATTTTGAAGGCTAAGAGTGGGTCACGCATTTCATCTCTGTTTCAGTTGGCATATCGGTCTTCCTCAAATAATTTGGCTTAGCTTCCTCAATAATTTAGCTTAGCATTGCTTGATCTTGACGCCATTTTCCATCCCCAAGTGACGTAAATGCTGCGTTGGAGTGAGTTGATAATTTCTCGAGGTATTGAAATGTGGAATGAGAAAAACATATTTTTAAGTATTATTATTATTAATTGTCTTGTTTGCTTTTCCCAATAAAAAGGAGAAAAATTGTGATGTCATTGACGGGTACCAGATGGAGCGAATGACGACTATAACTTTTTTCAGTTACATATATCGATCATTTAGTGTTTAATATGAGTTCGAGAGGGAGAGCAATTTTTGGTGAAAACTATTAATCCACCCTACGCCAATCAATATGCAGTAATACAAATTAAATTATTTGTGACGTCACTGCCCAAATATCTTCGGGCAATTCCATGCTAGTCAAGTGGAGCCTGACTCACTTCGCAATGCTATATTTGTAGCAGCTTCCTAAGCAGTAGGAAGAGGGAGGGAGGCAGAGAGAGAGAGAGGACCCATGCCAAGAATATTTGGATGGTGTGTCCCGTGCCTTATTCCTGCTGCCAGAGCAACGCGGAACCGTCTGGTATTTTCTTTTAGTGAGTATTCATCAAGCTCGCAAGGCCCCTCTTTGAATCAGTTGGAAATTACAGACAGGCCACTATTGGTTTACACGACACGTACTTGAATTCCGTGCACGGGGTGAAGTGCTTTTCGCGACCGATCTTTCTCTTTAAAAAAAAAAAAAAAGTTTGCAAAAGGGAAAATATAAAAAAAAAAAAAGGTTCTCCACCATGCTCTCTTTTTTAAATATATTTTTCAATTAGTCAAATACTAGGACAGCACACTTACTAGATGGGTATCTTATTCTGGAAGCCGGCCATCATCGTTTCGACCGTAGGGACGTTGACCTACATTTAGTTTTAAATTGTATGCGAACTGGTCCTGTTTAGAAATTGTCCATATCTGGTTGTCTTGAAATTATCCTTTGACCTTATCTTTATTTTTGATTTCAAATCCAGAACGACAACGTTAACTGATAACAGCATCGAGATGGTCTTGCTCTTGGCAAGAGAGGCGAATATCTTGTTTGGCGGATCTCTGTATGCATGCAAACTTATCATGAATTTTCTATAGACGTCATCAATGTTTGCTGTTTATCTTGTGAAAATACAACACCTCAATATACTTTGCCGAGGAGTTGAACTAGGGTTCTGTGGGACAAGTTGTGTTTCCGGATGAGGTTCTCTATTCCATCTACACGTATTACAGTAAAGCGATTATCGCTTTCTATATTTTTAGAGATCGAACTTTGATTTGCTAATGTTTGTACTAGTGTCGGGGGGGGGGGGGCAAATCCTATATTTTATCGTCCCAAATCCTATATTTAAAGCAGAGTTATATTAATAAAACCACCGGATATACGTATAAAAGGGTTGTCCCAAAACAACTAAGAATGTTTTTATGAAAAAAAAAAAAAAATGCCTGCCGTAATTATCAAGGTAATGGTCATCTTTTTCGAAATACTGTCCATTGCATGAAATTCATGTGTCCCAACATTCCTCCCACTTTTTTAATGTCATGTAGAATTCTTCTGAAATGCTATTGAAGCACCCCTGCGCAGCTGTAATAAGTTGTGGATTAGTCTCAAATTGTCGTCCCCGTAATGTCTTTTTTTAAAATGAGGAACTACCAGGAGTCGCATGGTGACAAGTCTGGACTGTATGCAGGTGAAATCATCAACTTAATATTTAATTTTCTCCAATTAAGAAATGACAGAACTGGCCATGTGCGGTCTTGCACTGACTGGGCTGCACATGAAAAGAAATTGGAAACCCAAGTTGAACAAACTCTTTCATGCCCAAATGCTCGGTTAAAATTTTGTGAATTGATTTTGAAATGTGAACCATATCTTCGATATCTCTAATTGATAGGTGTCTGTCTTCCAGTGTAATCACACCTATTGTATTCACTCGTTGAAGGTTTTCCTCCGTGGGATTAAAACCGTCGACTCACAACCATACATGAATTCTTTATGCCATCTGTAAATTGTTGATTTTCCTAGACATTCATCTTTATAAGCCTCTTACATAAGAAGTCTGTCGGAAAAAAGTCTCCGACAGACTTCTTATGTCGACAGCAAAATTTGATGGCACATCTTTGTTCCTCGTTCACATCCATTTTTTCGAAAAATCACAATGAAAAAGCACTTGTTAGGGATTCACGGAACAGCGCGTATTAAACTGCCTACTACCGACGGCGCATGCGTGATAAACAGATGTATTCGGTAGCTATGGTTACTACAACGACTGCCGTTTTTTCAAAACTCGTGCCAAGGTCGAACGCCAGTATTGCACATTTTTTTTATAAAAACATTCTCAGTCAGGGCTTGAAAAATACCATGTCCGAGATGCTCGGGGCATGAGCAGGCAAATAAAATATCTAGTTGCCCGGTCCGGACAACTAAATTTAAAAACAAAATTTGGAATATAATTTTCTACTACAAGAAAAAATACAGTCGTCGTGTGTTTCGTTTCATTTCTAATCATCGTAAGTTGTATTGTTTTTATTGTGGAGTACCAAGGACATAAGAATATAACTTCTTTAGTTATTGTATATTATGCTCTACACTGTGATTCATAATTATTGTCGGAGTTTCCGTGGCCTGGCATGGCCAAACCGTGACCGATAAAAAAAAAACAAAAAAAAAAACAACTGCCTAAAGCATAAATAAGTTCACCGCGGAAAGTTTAATGTGGCAACAGGGTACCCACTGAATCGACGTCATAATTCAAAATAGCGACTGCTCAAGAAAAAGCAATGTGCGTACTCTTGTTCTTCAAAACAAAG
Source organism: Macrothele yani (assembly GCA_039090855.1). Classification (NCBI taxonomy): domain Eukaryota; kingdom Metazoa; phylum Arthropoda; class Arachnida; order Araneae; family Macrothelidae; genus Macrothele; species Macrothele yani. Next base: position 106,738,830 of record CM077004.1, on the reverse strand, counting down.
GCAGTTATCACAACGCAGCGTCATTACTCGTTATAATGCTTTTCGACGTTGGTTAAAGCAGTTTCAAAAGACTGGTAGTGTGCAGCATCAAAAAGGAGCGGGAAGACCTAGCAGTTCGCAAGACGATGTTGATCGCGTCCAGGAATCCTTTTCTCCAAGCCCTCAGAAGTCAACGAGACGAGCTGCGTCGCAGTTAGGTATGCCACAAACGACTGTTGGGAGGGTTCTGCGTAACTACCTACAACTCCGTGCATACAAACTGCAGATTGTACAGGCTTTACAGCGGGACAATAAACCCTGTCGTTTCCAATTTGCCCAAGACATTTTGTCCAAAGTCGAAGCTGATAAACATTACCTGCGGACATGCATATTTAGTGATGAAACAACGTTTTTCATCTCAGGGAGGGGTACATCGACTGCAGAATATGAGGCTCCGAAAACCATACAGAAGTCGAACGAGATAGTCCAAAAGTGAATGTCTGGTGGGTGTGTTTTGTCATGTTGGGGCCCTTTTTCTTTGTGCAGAAAACAGTGACAGCGGTGACCTATCTGGACATGCTACAGATGTATAGGTTGCCTCAGTTGGAAGATTGGCAGCCCAATGTGGTGTTCCAGCACGATGGCTCACCGCCGCATTGGGCTGTTATAGTCCGAGAATTTCTTTACCTGCATTTTCCTTGGCGCTGGGTTGGGCTTGGCGGATCCATGCCGTTGTCTCCGCACTCACCCAATATTACGCCACTGGATTTCTGCCTATGGGGATACGTGAAAAAACATCGCTGACTCAACCCCTGTGCCCTCCCACGATGATTTGACGCTCAAAATTGGTGCTGCGATTGCAACAGTAACGCCACAAATGTTGGCGAACACTTGGCGGGACCCTGATTATCGCTTGGATATCTTACGTGCCACAAAAAGCGCGGATGTTGGAGTGGTTTAGCAATCTGATGTATCTATTCTACAGGTAATAAAAGTTTTAGTTGTCATCTGTCATATTGTGTTTGCGGGTTTAGTTTGTTGTTTACCGTTTTCCTATTATATGGCACTGAAACCCCGACAATAATTATGAATCACCCTGTACGTTCCTCTAAATATTGTTTACAATCAGCGACGGGATGCATATCTCTGATGGAACTGACCTCCGGTGTTTAGTGACAAAGGGCAAAAACTTGAATGAAAGGAATACGACAGAATCACTAAATTTCTCAAATATCGATTTCATCAGGATCTTAAACACGAGATACACGCATTTGTGCGTTCAACATTTTGAATGCAGACCCTTAAAACGGAAATGCAAAACATGAGAAAAAATTCATCATATTTTTTAACTTAAAAAAAAATGAGGATTCTGATTTGTTATCTTAAAAAATAAATTTTCCTGGGTATCCAGCTTGTGCTACCTGGGCAGATAAAATAATTTCTGAACATGCCCAGCTCGGCATGTAACTTTTTCAAATATTTTTCAAGCTGTGCCCTGTCAATTTTGGGACAAGCTATGTAGAAAACAAACGAAACAAGCCATGCAGCGTAATAAAAATCAAGGAAAGTGTTGTTGCTGAATTTTAAGATTATTTTTTCCGACATTATTATTACTGTTCAGTGCCTAAGTAAAAAAAAATATTTGGTGTAAATAAATAGTAGAAATTTGACTGGTGCTAAATTCCATCATAGAATAAGTAGCTTTTCGAAATAAATTCAAAACTTAAAAATTTCGTCTCTGAAGAACGGTATTTTATTACCTTCATTACCATTCACATTTTGACCACCACCAAATAACATGGCATACTACCATTCCCACTAATCACCACTATTTGCGCACGAAAGGGCCCATGTTTGTTAACGAAGTCCGAAAATACAATAATACAAAAACATAAATAAATGAGTTATGTTTGAAAACAGAGAGAACGAAAGTGCGCACCGGGAGAGGGAGGGTGCGCAGTTAAAAAAAGCAATGCAATTTATTTTGATAGTTGTGATTTCGATATTTTGGTCAGAGTTAATATGCCTGTGTAGAGAGGCTCCCGTGTTTCAAGTTCAACATCATATGGAACCTGTTATCTAAGGAGAGCGTCCGAATTTCACACCCACAAATAGTTTGCCTGCACACAAGCACACAGAGGATTTTTCTGGTCCTATATGTTTGGGAAGATATTCACAGAGTAATTGACATTTTTTTTTTATAGCTTCACTGAAATACTTCTGAAGAAAAACTGACCTGGGAGAAACATGTCTGAAGCTCCAAATTTATTATTTTTTGTACTGGATTTATGAAATAAGGGATTTTCTTTACTGGAAGAGAAGTCGTAATTTTCTATTCCAAATAATTAGTAACTCACCATTGCTCAAAAACTACTAATTCCATTTTTACTGTTGACAGTGTGTAGTTGTTTCTTTTCAGTTTGAGCATGATTCAAAAGACATTGATGTGTAAGTGAACAGACCCACCCGTTTTTTTCTGATTTTCCGTTTTATAATCTTAACATGTGATACATTATACAGGCCGCCCCGGTGGCCAAGAGGCATGAGGTGATGGCTTCTGTTCATTCATCCGAGATGGCCGGGGTTTGAGTCCAGATGATACATGGGCGGTATCTTTGTCTCACGCCATTGGCTCCCCCCCCTCTCTGTCTCTCTCTCTGCAATCAGTGGATGGCTCTGCTTATAGCCCCTGGTCATTAAACCACTAAACAGAAAATGCATCGGACAGATTTTGTTCTGTTTAAATCAGATTTTCCGTGGAAGAAATTTTTGAAGTGTTAAGATTGGTATCCTAATTGTTTTGTAGGACTTCATAACATGAAAGCCCCTCTATTTGTTTCCGTTACTCCGCTGTTGTATGTTTATTTGACTACAATAGGAAATATATATTCATGTACAAGCACGTTGACCGTGGAAGTAACCTCAATATTATTGTAAGTTTAAAAAATAACAAATCATAAATTTAGGAAGTTGAATAAATTTGTTTGTTCACACCTTGTCTTCAGCACATTGTGAGTGTGTGTGTGCGCTGCTCGGTCTGCGGCTTTTACTCGAATTGTTTTTCTGAACAACTGCCCAGCAAACAGTAGTTGTAAGTTTGTGTGTGATATCAATCTCACAATACATAGCCATGAGTTTCTCCTGTTTTTGAACCAGAGGTTGATTCCTGCAAGGTTTTAAAAAACGAGCGGAGGAAGATCCATCACATTAATTTTCCCCCAGTGACTTATGTTTTCCACTTTTCTTACTAAACTGCACTGAGCAAAAGTTTTAGAACAGTGAAATCTTTCAAAAAAAAAAAAAAAACCCCAATAGAAATTCAGCATTGTTTATGTAACTAAATTGAATGTTAATGAGAAAGGAATACCAGGATGGTATTGGAGGATATCTTGTTTATGCATGGTCAGCAGTAACTTAAAAAAGCCAAGAATAAAGAACAGGAATTTGTAGCAGTAATCCCACGTTTCCTTCATGTCACAACCTTCAGCACTTCTGAAAATTTAGCATTGTTACACAAAACAGGGTTAAAACATTTATGAAAAATAGTATTTGTGGTTTTAACACAGTCTGTAAAAAAACGCCGTTGACACTGATGCATAAACGTTGCTGAACGTCGCATATGCGTTCCTTAAGCGTGCATGTAACCATAATGCCGTATACACATGATGCTGAAACTGAGGAATTGCCATTTGGTTTGGATGTTGCAACAAGGATATAACAGATGTACAAGACCTGCCGTTAATATTGGGCTCTTGACGAACCGAAAGTGACTAGCGTGCAAATTTGGCAGCGTCGATGGTCGTGGCCGATCCGGAATGCCCTAATGTAATAGCGTATCAGTAACAAATAAACGTCTTTTTCATTTGTAATGAATTGTGGTCGATGCTGCCAAAGTGTTGTGCCGTAACGTTTTCAGGGAAAACTGATTGTGTTGTGGAGGATGCGATAGTTACCATTTCAGTGGAAAGTTATTATAGGCATTTTGTAAGGTAGACTGCAGATTATTTCGGGATAGCATTCAGAAGATGCTGACACTAAAAAGCTGGATACCTTTGCTTTCCCCTCAGTGTTAAATTTTGCTTTGCCAGCTTCTTAGACGCCGCAGAGGTGGCCAGAAGTGAAGTTTCTGACTTGTCTTCGATTCCTAATGAGGCATGGGTGGTGTGATTGTCTTACGGCACTGAGCTGTCTTACTTCCGTCGAACCATGGCTCCAAATTAGGAACGGCTATTGCTTATATATCCCTTAGAGTTGCTCATGGTGGTCGTTAAATCCCGAAACAAACAAACAAACTGCTTCTTAGACGAATCTCACCTTTTGTATTGTCGCTTGTTCACTGCAAAATAATATCCATAAAGTGGGAAAAGAGAAGAGATGGAAACTCAGAAGACGTACAGCCATAAGTAAGCTAGTAATTATTTCGCGGTGCGAATTTCGTCGATTTTTCCCGCGAATTTTAGGGGTTTTTTTTATATGATTTCGCAAATAACAAATATATCCGCGAATTTCAGATTTTTTTCTTATTTTTGCCGAATTTCTATTATAATTTTTAGATTATTTTCATATTTAAATAATTTTATTTGCCTTCATTTACGTGAAAAATATACCGCGAAGTAATCCTTACTCCAAAGTCCAAACCAGAACTTTAAACCTTGAATTATCCCTCAAAATTGTTCATTACGAAGAGTCTTATCAAACAAGCTTGATAGGTAATTCCAGGTCACATGCATTCTGGTGTAGAATGCATGTGGGGTCTTTAGTGATTTTGACCCCCCCCGCTCCGCGCTTGTGTTGGATGACCTTGACGACCGTAAACCGGAAGTCGTCAGTTGTATTAGTAGTTTTAGCTTATCTGAAATCATCATCATCATCATCATCATCAACCATTATCAATCCACTGCTGGACGAAGGTCTCCCCAAGTTTCCTCCACAACGGTCTGTCTTGTGCCAGTCTCCTCCATGTCACTCCCGCATATTTACGAATTTCATCCACCCATCTTCCATGTGGTCTTCTTCTGGGTCTTTTCCTGTCCCTTGGAATCAAATCTAAAATTTCGGCTGTCCATCGATGGTCTGTTCTTCTGGCAGTATGTCCAGCCCATTGCCATTTCAGGGATTTAACTCTGATCATGATGTCTTCCACTCTTGTCATTTTTCGGATCCACGTGTTCCTCTTCTTATCTCTCCTGGTTACACCAAGCATGCACCTCTCCATGGCTTTTTTAGTTTTCTGCAGCCTTTGTATGTCTCTTTTAGCTAAGGTCCACGTCTCTGCACCATACGTAAGCACTGGAAGGATGCATTGATCAAACACTTTTCTTTTAAGACATAATGGCATATTGCTCTTGAAAATTATGCTGTTTCTTCCAAAAGCTCTCCAGGCAAGTTTTGTGCGCCGATTAATTTCTTCACCAATGTGACCCTCACTTGATATCTGCTGTCCAAGATAAACGTACGTGTCTGTTATCTCCAGCTTTTCTCCATTAATCGATAAATCTTCATTTCTTGTAAAAGCATTGTACATCACTTTTGTCTTCTGAAAGTTCATTTTTAATCCCACTTCTTTACTCTTGTCAGCAAGTTCCTGGATCATACTCTGTAGCTCTGATGGGGTAGTTGCAAAAATGACTATGTCATCAGCAAAACGAAGGTGGGTTAGATAATCTCCATTAATCTTTATCCCTTTGTTTTCCCAGTTCAGTGACTGAAAGACATTTTCCAATGTGGCATTAAAAGAGCTTCGGAGATATGGTGTCACCTTGTCTCACTCCTTTTCCAATTTTTATGTGTGTTGTATTTTCAAACAGCCGAATCTTTGCACGTGCATTTTCATAGATGTTATTAATAATATTAATGTATGCATCTTCAATACCGCAGGATTTCAGAGCCATTGCAACTGCTGATGGTTTCACCGAATCAAAGGCTTTTTCATAATCGATAAAAGTCATGCACAATCGAAGCTCATATTCCCTCGCTCTTTCAATTAGTTCTCTCAGTACGTGGATATGATCTATTGTGCTGTAGCCACTCCTGAATCCAGCTTGTTCTCTCGGTTGAGCCATGTCCGGTGTCACCTTCAAGCGGTGTGAAAGAACTTTAGTGAAGATTTTATAAACCACTGATAGGAGGCTGATAGGTCTGTAGTTCCTGAGATCCTCAATGTCACCTTTTTTATGTAGCAAGATCATTGTAGCGTTGTTCCAATCCTCAGGAATTTTCCTTCATTAAGGCATCGAGTGAAAATTTGGGCGAGTACTGTTTCGATTTCTCCACTTGCTTCTTGTATGATGTCTACAGTAATTCCATCTTCTCCTGGAGCTTTTCCCCACTTCATGTTCTTGATTGCATGTGCAACTTCTGCTGGAAGGACTGGAAGAACTCTGGTACTGGTACCTTTCATGATGTCTGGAGTACATGTATCATCCCTTTCATATAATTTGGAGTAGAAATCTTTCACTCTTGTCAAAATTTCGCCTCTATTTCTTGTTACAGAACCATCTTCTTTTCTCAGTGCCATAATCTGTTTTTTCCCCTTACTGAGATGTCCCTTTGCTATCTTTAGGCTTTGGTTGTTTTCAATTGCTTTCCTTACTAGTTCACAGTTGAATTTCCTTACGTCTTCAGTGATGCTTTTTCGTACTGTCTTGCATAGCTCTATATATTCCACTTTGGAAGTCACATCTTCTTTAGTTGTCCTCATCACTCTTCTTTTTTGCATCAACATTTTGGCTTTTCCTGATAATTTGTTCACATGCAATTTGTTCTTAGACCCAGCTAATTTTGTTGCTGTTTCCATAAGAGCTTTGGTTACTTTTCTGTTAACTTCAGAAATATCCACTTCTTCCGACGTTAGGCCTTCTAAAGCAGAGAATCTGTTCTTCAGTTCCAATTTGAAGGTATTATGGTGTTTTTTAAGGTTGGTTATGTCAATACATTTTGTTTGTCTTATGAGCTTGCTACGTTCGAGTTTAGTGTTGAGGTGCATCTTACATCTCACCAATCTATGGTCACTGCCTGTGTTGAACTTGTTTAGCACACTGCAGTCTTCTATGACGAATTTTTTGTTACACATAATAAAATCAATTTCACTTGTCGTCCCATTTGGATGTCTCCATGTCCATTTCCTGTGTGGCTTTTTCTTGAAAAAAGGAGTTCAAGATGAAAAACCCTTCTGCCTCTGCAAACTCTACGAGAGTATTTCCACGCTGGTTTCTGTTGCCGTGACCGAATTTACCTACTGAAGTTTCATTCTGTTGCCGTTGCCTTATTTTTGCATTGAAATCTCCCATAATTATCTTCAAGTGCTGCTTACCTTTATTATTTAGATCACGAATTTCCTCATAAAATTCTTCAATTTCTTCTTCAGCATGACTTGTGGTGGGTGCATAAGTTTGAATAATCTGAGCCTGGTATCTTCTCGAGTTTGATAACGAGTCGTGCAGCTCTGTCAGAGGAACTTTCAACTTCTACAACTTTATCCTTCAGTTTCTTGTTTCTACATCTCTTCTACTATCTGTCCCACGATAGTAGAAGAGATGTCCACTTTCAGTTCAATGAGATCTCCTTTTCTCCTTACCTCACTTAGCCCGAAGATGTCCCACTTGATCCTTTGTAGTTCCTCCTCCAATTCAAGAAGCCTTGAATCAGAAGATAGGGAGCGTCCGTTGTACGTAGCCAAGGTCAGCATCAGATGGCAGCCTAGTCCGGTCCTCCGGGGATTCTTAGCACCCTCTGCCTTCATGTCGCACTGGCCGCTGCCTTGGCCAGGTACATTCCAGCTGCCGGAGACTGAGGGCCAAGATTTAAGTTGTGGAGTCATTTTGGAGGGGTTTGGCCATAACTCACCACGCTGGCCAAGCGGGTTGGTGAGTGTGGGATAGCATTTCCTCTAATCCCGATGGTATAGTTATACCGCTATTGGCGGTCGTCAGAGCCCCTTTAGTGGGAACAGGATGTACCACGAGAAGGCGGGGTTGACATTTGTCAAGGAGAGGCTGTGATGTCACGCATCACCTGACCTTACATCCCAAATTATATATATATATATATATATATATATATATATATATATATATATATATAATTATGGGAGATTTCAATGCAAAAATAGGGCAACGGCAACAGAATGAAACTTCAGTAGGTAAATTCGGTCACGGCAACAGAATGAAACTTCAGTAGGTAAATTCGGTCACGGCAACAGAAACCAGCGTGGAAATACTCTCGTTGAGTTTGCAGAGGCAGAAGGGTTTTTCATCTTGAACTCCTTCTTCAAGAAAAAAGCCTCACAGGAAATGGACATGGAGACATCCAAATGGGACGACAAGTGAAATTGATTTTATTATGTGTAACAAAAAATTCGTCATAGAAGACTGCAGTGTGCTAAACAAGTTCAACACAGGTAGTGACCATAGATTGGTGAGATGTAAGATGCACCTCAACACTAAACTTGAACGTTTCAAGCTCATAAGACAAACAAAATCTATTGACATAACAAACCTTAAAAAACACCATAATACCTTCAAGTTGGAACTGAAGAACAGGTTCTCTGCTTTAGAAGGCCTAACATCGGAAGAAGTGGACATCTCTGAAGTTAACAGAAAAGTAACCAAAGCTCTTATGGAAACAGCAACAAAATTAGCTGGGTCTAAGAACAAGTTGCATGTAAATAAATTATCAGGAAAAACGAAAATGTTGATGCAAAAAAGAAGAGAGATGAGGACAACTAAAGAAGATGTGACTTCCAAAGTGGAATATATAGAGCTATGCAAGACGAAAAAAGTGGAATATATAGAGCTATGCAGTACGAAAAAGTATCACTGAAGACGTAAGAAAATTCAACTGTGAACTAGTGAGGAAAGCAATTGAAAACAACCAAAGCCTAAAGATAGCAAAGGGACATCTCAGTAAGGGAAGAAAACAGGTTATGGCACTGAGAAAAGAAGATGGTTCTGTAACAAGAAATAGAGGCAGAAATTTTGACAAGAGTGAAAGATTTCTACTCCAAATTATATGAAAGGGATGATACATGCACTCCAGACATCATGAAAGATACCAGTACCAGAGTTCCTCCAGTCCTTCCAGCAGAAGTTGCACATGCAATCAAGAACATGAAGCGGGGAAAAGCTCCAGGAGAAGATGGAATTACTGTAGACATCATACAAGAAGCAAGTGGAGAAATCGAAACAGTACTCGCCCAAATTTTCACTCGATGCCTTAATGAAGGAAAGATTCCTGAGGATTGGAACACCGCTACAATGATCCTGCTACGTAAGAAAGGTGACATTGAGGATCTCGGAAACTACAGACCTATCAGCCTCCTATCAGTAGTTTATAAAATCTTCACTAAAGTTCTTTCACACCGCTTGAAGGTAACACTGGACATGGCTCAACCGAGAGAACAAGCTGGATTCAGGAGTGGCTACAGCACAATAGATCATATCCATGTGCTGAGAGAACTAATTGAAAGAGCGAGGGAATATGAACTTCCATTGTGCATGGCTTTTATCGATTATGAAAAAGCCTTTGATTCGGTGAAACCATCAGCAGTTACAATGGCTCTGAAAACCTGCGGTATTGAAGATGCATACATTAATATTATTAATAACATCTATGAAAATGCAAGTGCAAAGATTCGGCTGTTTGAAAATACAACACACATAAAAATTGGAAAGGGAGTGAGACAAGGTGACACCATATCTCCGAAGCTCTTTAATGCCACATTGGAGGGTGTTTTTCAGTCACTGAGCTGGGAAAACAAGGCGATAAAGATTAATGGAGATTATCTAACCCACCTTCGTTTTGCTGATGACGTAGTCATTTTTGCAACTAACCCATCAGAGCTGCAGAGTATGATCCAGGAACTTGCTGACAAGAGTAAAGAAGTGGGATTAAAAATGAACTTTCAGAAGACAAAAGTGATGTTCAATGTTTTTACAAGAAATGAAGATTTATCGATTGATGGAGAAAAGCTGGAGATAACAGACACGTACGTTTATCTTGGACAGCAGATATCAAGTGCGGGTCACATTGATGAAGAAATTAATCGGCGTACAAAACTTGCCTGGAGAGCTTTTGGAAGAAACAGCATAATTTTCAAGAGCAATATGCCATTATGTCTTAAAAGAAAAGTGTTTGATCAATGCATCCTTCCAGTGCTTACGTATGGTGCAGAGACGTGGACCTTAACTAAAAGAGACATACAAAGGCTGCAGACAACTCAAAGAAGCATGGAGAGGTTCATACTTGGTGTAACCAGGAGAGATAAGAAGAAGAGCTCGTGGATACGAAAAATGACAAGAGTGGAAGACATCATGATCAGAGTTAAATCCCTGAAATGGCAATGGGCTGGACATACTGCCAGAAGGACAGATCATCGATGGACAGCCGAAATTTTAGATTGGATTCCAAGGGACAGGAAAAGACCCAGAAGAAGACCACATGGAAGATGGGTGGATGAAATTCGAAAGTATGCAGGGGTGACATGGAGGAGACTGGCACAAGACAGACCGTTGTGGAGGAAACTTGGGAGAGACCTTCGTCCAGCGGTGGATTGATAATGGTTGACAATGATGATGATGATGATATATATATATATATATATATATATATATATATATCGTGCTTTCGTGCGGGCATTTGTTTAGTTTATAAAGTTTCTGGGTATTGTTTGTGAATTTTGAGAATGAGCCACGTGAGTAAAATGAGTGCATCTGAAAAATGCAAACAGTACAGCAAGGGAACAATTTCATGTGAAAAAAAATATATCGTTCTGCTCATGTTGAAACATACCAGTGGATTTTTCAGGAAAGGAAAGTTGTGAAAAGCATTTAGCAAGCAAGCTGCATAAAAAAGAAATTAAAAAAAGTGTGTCCAAACACTCAACCGAAAATAATACAGAAATGTGTTGAATTAATTGAGAAAAGAACTAAATAAGAACAGCATCGCACAACTGACGTTCACAAATAACTGGGGCTTTTTGTGCAGCTAACATCCCACTTTCTAAATCGGATAACCCTACATTAAAAAATTACTTGGAAAATTCGTTGAAAAATGTTGGTGTTATTCCAAATGCAAATTGGATGCGGAAATGTTATTTACCGAAAATATATGATAATCATAAACAACAAGTGAGAGATTTTTTACAATCAGTATCCGGTGTAAGCATCGTAGCAGACGAAACCACTGATTCGGAAGATCGGTACATTTTGAATATTCTTGCGGTTTCATCAGCTGAACCGAATGCTGAAATGAAAGCTGTAATGCTGGAACCTCCTTAAATGCAATCTTCCTCAAGTGCATCACTTTGGAATCCGTAAATTTAAAAGCAGGCAGCGAGGCAGTACTTGAGTGCCTTTTTAAATAAGTATGAAACATCTTTTGCGAATATAACCGTTTTTGTGACAGACAACGCATCTTACATATCCAAAGCGTGGGGAAAGAGGCTTTAAGCCGAATTTTTGAGGAAATAGGATATTCTGCGAAATTTCGGGGCAAATCCCGAAATTATTTAAAAAGCCGCGAACTTTCGCGATTTACCCCGCGACCGCTCCGCGAATTTTGCCTTTTTTCCCGCGATAAAATTACTACCTGGCCGTAAGCCTTAACATTATGAGACTATCTACCTAATAGCGTGCTTGGGCCGGCTTTGGCTGCAGTAACCGCTTGTACCCTGGTGTACCATCAACTCCCCTATACCGTGCAACTGTCCCCAGGTATTTGTACCAGCTAGACAGAGAAACGTCCGCGAGTCCGGCGAAGTGAGGCACTGACGTAGACCGACGAATGCTGGATGCCTATGTGTTCCACAAATGCCCGATGCGATTGAAATCGGGATTTTTGCAACCACAAAAGAGCCCGCGAAATGCTTGGACATTTTCCTCGAATCATTTTTGCGCAATGTGGGCTGTGTGAGACGGGGTGGTGCTGTGCTGAAACAGTTCACTGCCATTCGGATACACGATCACCATGTATGGCGAAACTTAGTCCGAAGGTAAAAATCTAGCAGTGAGTGGGACCCTGTGTTGTCCATGAAAACGATCCCCAGACCATGACATCACCACTGCAGATCTCACTAAAGTATTGCGGGCGCAGGCGTGAAGAGATCAGACGTGGGAGGAGCACGTCTCTTCCATTGCCTGGAGGAAAACTAAAAAAAAAAAAAAAAAAAAGATAAACTACGTGATTCAACGTAAAACGCAATTGTAATTGTTCCTCAGCAAATGAACAAGGGAACAAACATTCTTATTCTTTTTCTGAATATTAATATTAAAAAAAAAATTCAGCCTGTGATTTTATAAAAATATCCAGAGAGATTTCGAAACGTTTATAAATGATATGGGCAAGGCCAGCTTACAAAGATATGACCTGCCCATTTCACACAGCTCCATGTCCTCCCTTGCGAATAAATTTGCCCTTATATAGATAGCGCTGCATTTCGGCGGTTCCAAGAAGCTAGCATGTGCGTTAAACGTTAGTTTCTATCAATTTCTATTAGAATTTTTTCCACTGTTAGCACAACAAAATGTCATACTGTTCAGTGCCATTTGGTAAATCAAATAAAAAAGAATGTTAAGGACATTCAAATTTCTTTTCACGAGTTCCTCTGCAATCATGACCAGCTTAATTTCCCATTTTGATTGACAAGAATGGCACTGAACAGTATATTTTGTTGTGCTAACAGAGGGAAAAATTCTAATAGAAACTTGGGAAAGTCATCTTTCAGAACATTTGCTTATGCACACAGGTGAAAAGCCTTACCAATGTGATGTATTTTCCAAGCAATTTGCTCGAAAAAGTGATATTTCACAGCATATGGCTATGCACACATGGTGAAAAGCCTCATCAGTGTGATGTGTGCCTAAGCAATTTGCTTAGAAAAGTCATCTTTCAAGGCATATGCTTGTTCCTTCAGGTGAAAAGCCTTACCAATGTGATGTATGTTCCAAACAATTTCCTCGGAAAGTGTCCTGAAGTCAGGTTGACTTGAAGTTTTTGTTATATTAATTTTCAAATAACACACCCTACTTTCAAAAACAAACAGAACTGAGGGGAAAAGAAAATTATCCTGTGCTTCACGACAAAGTTGTAAACACTACCAGCTTTCCGCCGTAACTCGATTAGAAAACTGGTCTCGCAGTAAATTTGAAACGTACCTGCCTTTGACGAAAGCACATATATAACAATTGATAAGTTGGTCTAGTTAGTTTCAATTACTGTTTTTTTTTTTTTTTTTTTTTTTATCGCTTCGGACATAGATCAACCGCTGCTTCACTAACGTACAAGTACACAATATGATACGACGAAAGGTACTGCCATCTGGTGACAAATAAATGCTACAGGATCGGCGCAGTTTCAGGAAGGGAGCCTCTAAATGTGCAGGTCATATCTATGTAATCTGGCCTTGGATATGAGAAAGTAGCGTGATTGCTCAAAATAATAACGAGAAGCGCAAAATGTAAATAGATAAATAAAGGCGACACACACACACACACACACACACACACACACACACACACACACACACACACACACACAAAAAAGCTTAATTAAATTGGACGAAAAATATTGGAGGGCAAGATTCACCTTGCCCCCCATAGTTGGTACATATGATTGCTGTCCAGCCGTGGGGTCTCGTTGCAGCTGTTCACCCGTTCACCCGCACTGCGTTGAATACAGACTTGTTCATCGGCATGTTCCAGTGACAGTGCTTCCATTCCCCTCTGCAGGTGGAGTTATTGATGACTGTCTGTTAACGTGTACACTTGAACAGACCACCGAATTGTTAGGCACATCCGCGAGAATGTCTGCTGGATTGTATGCTTGGAAACATTTCTCTGTACAAAACAAAAGTCTGCCGTTAACTGAGTTTCGACAGCATACTGTTCCCTGACAGCACGTGCCAAACTGCATGCACTTCGACTGTTCACCATTGTGGTCTCCCAATTCCAGCATTTTGGTGGGTGCACGTTCGTCGTCAGACCATTCCCGCCACAGCTTCACTGTTGCGGCTCTCGCACGGCCAACGATGCTAGTTCACTGTTGCCTTCCTTCCGCCGATAAGCATTCTCTGTTCAAACTTTGTGAAGTCATTCCCTTTCCCAATTGCACGGACTTCATACGAGGGAATCGAAATACCTTGCCTGTGCCTTCTAGATATATTCCTCGCCGGTCGGTAATTTCACTAATCACGACGTTCTGTGCGACGTGGAGACTTGGATTATGATGATCTGGATTATGAATGTATAATGCTACTACTATATTTTAATTTTTATCCAAAAGGCGGGACAAGTAGGCCACTGGCTCTCCCTGAGTTAAATTTTTTTTGTACGGATAAGCTGTTATTATAACCTTAGTCAGGACCCTCTTGTCAGACTTATCTAAGCCCGAATACATAAATTGGGAGTATCCCAGTGTTTTTTTGTCTTATCCGCAAGTAGTGTTATGTCTTACTTACAACACGTAACCATAACTCGGACGCTGTACACGTAACCATAACTCGGACGCTGTACTGTACAGTTGATGACTGCAGAAAAGTCAGCATTTGTATGGTATAAAAAATGTGCTTTTAGTTTAACAGCTAGCACATCCCGAGTTCTTCATACGGCGAATCCTTCACGACTGTCTCTAAGTTCAGAATAGTGGTCATGATGCTCTCAATAACGGATTGTCATCAAAGTGGTCGACTGTTACCTTATTTGGGCATGTGTAACAAATTTATTACCATTACAGCGCTGTTAATAAAAATTATGTAGAAAAAAATTTAGTGCTGGTAATAAAAATTATTTAAAAAAATCTTGTAGCAAATATATTAAAAAGGTACCGAAGACGTCTAAGAAGTTTTTCTCTTTTCTTGGCCGTGCAGGGTTAATTATAGTAACATTGTTCATTGAGGTATTCATCGATTTAAACAAAAATGCAAAAAGTGAACCACATCAGGGGAATAAGTTTCTTCCATGAAGGATCAATAGAAATAAATAGCTTAAAACTGATAGAAAAGGCATAAGGATATTTTTACTTTTAATTAATATCTTGTGTATTACAATGTATTGCACCCTTTTCTATATTGAAATAACGTTTATCATTTTGGTCTAATAAATTATATTTCAGATTATTTAATTAGAAGAGTGAGAGACTGCAATATTATTGAGAACTAGATAGCATAATCATTGGAACCTGAGCGAAAAACCTTGATCACATAGTTGAGGGGACTCGGCAGTCTTAGGAATATCGCCATCCACTGAATGCCCGCTTTCAGGGTGAAATGCACCGTACGGGAGCACAGCCAATAAATACTTTATGGACACAGCAAAGTTAAGAAGGCCAACACAATAGATAGGACATTGACATTCCTGATCATATTACGTACGTGATATGGACATGGCTCAATCGAGATAACAAGCTGGATTCAGGAGTGGCTGCAGCACTATAGATCATATCCATGTACTGAGAGAACTAATTGAAAGAACGAGGGAATATGAACTCTCATTATGTAATGGTTTTTATTGATTATGAAAAGGCCTTTGATTCCGTGAAACCATCAGCAGTTACAATGGCTTTGAAATCGTGCGGTATTGAAGATGTTTACATTAGCATTATTAATAATATCTATGAAAATGAAAGTGCAAAGGTTCGGATATTTGAGGATACAGCACCAATAAAAATTGGAAAGGGAGTGAGACAAAGTGACACTATATCTCCCAAACTCTTGAATGCCACATTGCAAAGTGTCTTTCCATCACTGAATTAGGAAGACCGAGGGATAAGGATTAATGGAGATTATCTAACTCACCTTCGTTTTGCTGATGACGTAGTCATTTTACAACAACCCCTTCAGAGTATGATCCAGGAACTTGTTGACAAGAGTAAAGAAGTGGGATTAAAAATGAACTTCCAGAAGACAAAAGTGATGTAGAATGCTTTTACAAGAAATGAAGATTTATCAATTGATCGGGAAAAGCTGGAGATAACCGATTCCGACATTTACCGTGGGCAACAGATATCAAGCAAGTGTCACCATCGATGAAGAAATTAATCGGCGGATAAAACTTGGTTGGAAAAAACAGTACAATTTTTTTAGAGCAATATGCCATTATGTCTTTACAGAAAAGTGTTTAATTAATGCATCCTCCCAGTTCTTACGTATATTACAGAGACGTGGACTTTAACTAAAAAACAAATACAAAGACTGCAGACAACTGAAAGCAGCACGGGGAGGTGCATGCTTGGTGTAACCGGGAGAGATAAGAAGACTCGTGGATGAGGATAATGACAAGACTGGAAAACATCATGATTAGAGTAAAATCCCTGAAATGGCAATGGGCTGGACATATTTCCAGAAAAACGGATCACCGGAATTCTAGACCGGATTCCGAGGGACAGGAAAAGACCCAAAAGAAGACCACGTGGGAGATGGATGGATGAAATTCGAAAGCATGCGGGAGTGACATGGAAGAAACTGTTTCTTCTACAACGGTCTGCTAATGGTTGACAATGATGTATGTGGGCACAGTGAACATGTGCTGAAGAATCTTCCAATACATCGACACAAGGGTCGCTATAGTTATTGTGATGTAAGCCGATTTCAGAATTTTTGCCGTGAGCACTACATGTGTTGTGCTCGTCTACTCAGCCTCCACCACGTCACGAGTTAAAAATTTCGAAATTCCCCGCCTCTGCTGATGGGGCGGTGGTTTTATGGTATTGAAGCATGTTTTGTCGGTTGAGATAGGTGGTATAAATTAATTTTAAAATAAAATCGTATGTAGCGTATTTGAAAAAAAAAAATATGATGATGTTTTAAGTTCTTAACAGCTACATAGTGTAAAATGATATCTTCAAAAGGCTGCCATTAGCAGCGCAGTTTCCTTGGGTCAGCTCTTACTGCAGTAATGGATAAACTTGATTGGGAGTATATTAATTATTTACGTCTGCAATAATTGAGGTTACAGATCTTACTCGAACCTTTTGTGAAGGGAAAAATGAAACAATAAAAATTAGCTCCTAGATGCATTATTTTTAAATAAGGTTTTTTTTTTTTTTTTTGATTGGAGGTTTAACGACCACCGTGAGCAACTCAATGGGCTATAAGCAGTCGCCCGTCCCTAATTTAGGGTCACTGGCTCCAGGGAAGGGAGAGAGCCAGTGCCGTAATACAAACACAACATCCATGCCACACCGGGATTCGAACCCGGACCCCGCTCGGACGAATGATCAGAGGCCATCGCTTAGACCACTGCGCCACCGGGGCGGCTTAAATAAGGTTTAAGAACAATTGGTATCTGTGTTAATAGATGATATATATTAATAGCAGTAAATAGTTTCATCATTATTGAGAAGTTTGGAACAACTCCTTCGGACCCTTT
The DNA here is from genome assembly GCA_039090855.1 of Macrothele yani. Taxonomy (NCBI): domain Eukaryota; kingdom Metazoa; phylum Arthropoda; class Arachnida; order Araneae; family Macrothelidae; genus Macrothele; species Macrothele yani. The sequence goes on along the minus strand of CM077004.1, from coordinate 106,721,491 downwards.
TTGTTCTTCACAAAAGTATTTGTTCGTCAAACATTCTTCGCAAGCCGGATACCTCTAATTCAGTACATAAGCAGTGTTTTGGTGTATGGGGGACAAGTTGAGGGATGGGCGTATGTTGGTTGTGCGATATTTCTGTGTGAGAAGCAAAAAATTTGATGTCGAGCCTTCTATGTAGTGTAACGTTGTAAGAAAATGACTTGGAAAAACTGCGTGTATCTGTGGGCGTGTTTTGTGTGTAGTACTTTTTATCCCTACTTGCTGTAGTTAATGTACGACGCATGCTCGCGCACGCAACAAAATGAGGAAATAAAATTATGATTGATAACAGCTTATTGTCTCCCGGGAAGTAACGAAAAGCCAGGGTAATTTGTTGAGCCAGATGGGATGTGTTTCATTTCGCTTTTATGAAAAGTCTAATATGCATTCTTACAACATCGTCGTCATATTCCAGACCATTATCACAATTAATCATTTGGAAAGACAGGATAGCATAAATGATCTTTTCTCTTAATGTTCAGAACATCTCCCCAATGCAGTAATTTTTATTAGGAGTCCCAGTTTGCTCCCGGAGTGTGCTGAAAAAGGCGTGTATCACTCGACACGTTCTCAAAGTACATCTTTTGCTCGTATTAACTGTGAAATTACTCTTTTACTAATCGTTAAATAGATTTCTGAAGAAGTTTGTAGTTCGTTCAGATTCCCGCAGAATTTTCTTGTTCTTCTGATTGCCAATAATGAATTGACATTAACAGTTGTTTATTTTGGCATTAGAGCCTGTTATGTTTGAACATTTGCAGGCTGAAATACGTCGATGTGAGATTTCTATGGTGGACACTTAAAAATTCATAATTTTATAGTACGGGTAGTATGTAAAAAAATAAAACAGAACAAAAACTATAAAACTTGCAAACAACGACACCTAATTACAACAGAACTAGACGGAAGTGATTGTTTTTTTCGTTACGGGTTTTTTAAGTGAGTATAATTCATTAAATTTTCATCAAAACCGATTCTATCAAAGTGTAACATAATCAGTTAGTATTAGCCTAATAATTTATCGGAGAAAACGTAATCGCCATTTTGATCAAAGTGTTATATTCAATTATTTGAAACGTTATAATCATAGGAATAATCATATGTTATAAACAAATATTTAGCTCAAACCAATTCACCATAGTTATATACTTTATGAAACAATTCACCATAAATCTTCAAACGTTAATCTGTACCAACGTTACATTCTAATACAAAACACGTGTTAAAGTTATGAACAATGGAACACGTGTTGATGCTATTCATTGGAACACGTGTTACTGTCATCAATGTTAAATACAAGGTGTTAATTTTATTGTTATATTTATTATTATGAACAAATTATAGGTGCATCAGTTACAGATCATTTACCGATTAAATTTACTTTATCGTGCCTTTTTATAACTATGGGACTTTTGTTCTACAGTGATCGTATATGGACAAAAACGTGCCCCTTATATGTACTAGCATGTAATAAAGCACGGCGTTGTGATTCACCTTTATCCCATCACTGGAATGGTGGGGGAGTAAAGGTGCCGCTCGTGAAAGAAATCAGAAACATAAACACATATCTTAGTTTACACATACCTTAACTTATGTCTTGTGTGGTTATAAGGAAAACAAACAGGAATCTTATGTGGAAGTAATCAAAATAGTTTAATACGAGAGAATTAGGAACACTAAGGTACCACGTGCGTGGGTGCAGCCGTTAGCAATGCCTTACACATAAAATTTACTATTATTACGATTTTTCTCTATAACGTCTCCGATCATTTCTGCATACATCTATCTATATATATAAGTGCAAAGCTTAGTGATTCATTTTACTTCTAGTTCCTTTTCTCCTATGCTTTACTTAAATGTTTTACCTAGCTAACTGGGTTTTCATTGTTTGATCATGACCAATACACACGCCACGTGCTCTGAATAGGGTTATGAATTAATTTAAGCAAGTACATGCAATAACAGGGAAAAGGAAAAATAACTTAACTGGCATTTCCATATGTCTTTCAGGTTTTCAATCCAAATCTTTTTCCAATTGTCAGCGCTGGCAGTACTTCATCTATCTCTCGTCACATCGCTCGACGATCCGCTATCCACGTCTGTCCCTTGTCGCTATACGCACTCCACACTGTTGACCAGTGAAGACCTTCTGACCTTCTGAGCTTCACCTTGTCCGCGGATGCCAAGGTCACTTGACCAGTCTGAAATTCATCTAATCCGTCCGGGGAACGTCACTTCGCTCCCTCCTTGGGAACTGACCCTTCAACTTTTCCGACCCCCTATATCCCCTGGGGCCTAAGTATCGTCACAAGGCTTGAGATTGCCTCCCGCTATCCCCTGGGGCTATCTATGCACGTGCATGTTGGACTAAATTTATTTTAAATAATTTTATTTCCAACATTCCTCCCTTACCAGATGTAATCTTTATGGGGGGCCAAAAGGAATGCTGGGGGGAAAACTACACGCACGGATAGACTACTCCATCCTTACCTAGTAATCCTCTATCTTTTTCCTCATGTGCACTTATATATACATATAGCAATGAAATTATATAAAATATTCATAATCACACATATACACAATACACTTTTCAAACACAAAAATTAATTAACTGTTACGGTCCTGCACCCACAATACATATCTAAAAAATATCAATTCAGTGATACTGCTGGCATCTGAAGCTTACATGCACGTGTCGTTTAGTACACTTTGAGCTGTTGCTGACCAAGTATCAGTAACACATTTAACTGCCAAACGCTTTTTCCGTTTGTTTGTTTGCTTTTATATTCAATTTTTTTTTTTTTATTGTCATTGTCCACGTCCACCGATTCTTGAGTTTTATTGTTTGACTTAATTTTTTTTTCCTGGTGGAAAGTAAGACAAGGTGAAATTGTTCGATTTACGTTCAGTTCTGCGATTCACACACAATTCACACAAAAAGTTATCAGACATCAAACCAATATCACTGGCAGTTCGTAATATTTGGAGAACATTGTCACCTGATTTGTGCTTTTTATATGCTGGTAATAAAATTAGCTGTAGAACACTTAGCTCTGTACGTATATGTTTATCTAGGTATTATTCGTCCACAGTCACCTATAGCATGGGTTATTCACCAAGGTCTCTTTGACCCTGGAACACAATAACAGCAAAATCATTTCACCTGTGTTTTATTCATCTCTGCATGCGCCCTCATGGACAATGTCCTTTGTGCTTTTAAACACCACACCGCTCATCGGCCATACCGTTTTCACCACACCGTTCATCGGCCATACCGTTTTCACCACACCGTTCATCGACCATACCGTTTTCACTACCTGTTGACCACACAGCACAACAAAGTCTTCGCTGTCAATGTAGCACTTTATTTAGTCTGTAGGTCATCCACATGAAAAACATGCGTTGCATTCACAGTAATTACGACCGTCCTTGGATACACCAGCACGCTTACATTACGCATGCCACGTGCGATCCGTTCATTATTTTCAAAAGCTTGCATCATTACTTGAATATCCTCCTGTTGTTTGGGAAAAGAAAACGGTGTTTCAATCACTGCTGCACTCTAGTTCCCGTAGGAAGCACAGTTCTTTTGTTCACCAACGCATGGTTCTTTTTCTGCACCAACACGTGGTTCTTTTCGTTCACCAACACGTGGTTCTTTTCGTTCACCAACACGTGATTCTTTTTGTTCACCAACACTTGGTTCTTTTTGTTCCGCCAACACTTGATTCTTTTTGTTCACCAAAACTTGGTTCTTTTTGTTCACCAACACTTGATTCTTTTTGTTCACCAACACGTGATTCTCTTTGTTCACCACCACATGGAACACACTGACTTTACTCACACTTTGATTTATTTTTTTCTTCTGTAACCTTCTCTCTTCCCCTGATTACGCACTGTACCGCTCTGTCACTACCCAGACTAGACGCGGCAGTGTGATCCGTCAATCGAAACAAAGTCAATTACCCAGTGGTTTAATTTTCATTTACCCTTATCTACATTCATTATCATTATTTTTTTTCAGAATAGTTGTATATCTAATATCTTAGATTTACACTATTCTTTCCTTCCCAACAAAGATAGACCCGCGCAGCCAAACTTAAACAATACCGTCCTACTGCACCTAATTATTATTAACATTAATATTTTATATTACTTTTGCCAATATCTCTACTAAATTTTTATCTGACGAATTTTTCGAGCATACACCTCCACAAGAGATAACCATGTGTTCCTGGGGGAATATTCAGATATAACATAACGTTAGTTAACCAGTTAAGACATTTCTTTTTTTTTTTCTTTTTTTTTTACACACACTTTATATTCACTAACCACACACAGACTTGAAACATACTTGAAATACGGAATGGAAAATAATAATACCCGAACTCGAAGAAAATTTTATACATATATATTACACAAAATACTAGTGAATTTTCCACCTTTTGCTTTAATATTAAGAGATATATGCTAATCCTATAATAAAACTTTCTGACTTACTAACTTCCGTTTAAAATGCCTTCTAACTACAATAATGAATTACTAAATCTATCAAATAAATTTAATAAAGATCCGAATTAGATTTGCTACTGGAATTGGGGCTGGGGGGAGGGGTGTAAATGAAATAAACTGCAGCTCTTCTATTGCTTTGCACCTTTCTGTCTCGAACAAGATTTGCTTGGCTGCTTTAACTTAAAAGGATCTTTATCGTCCTGTACTCCTAATAACTGTGAAAGATCAAATGGCGATTCTGCAGTTTGTTCTTCACATTTTTCGTTAAGTGGATTATGAGGATTTGCGAACGACTGTGAGGAAGAACGAACTGGATTCGTTACAGACTTCTTCTCTTTACTGTTCTTCACAATCTGGGGGGATTCTAAGTTGTCTTTTTCATTTTTACGTTGCTTATGTACAATTTCTGTAGTGGATTCAACTGTTGAGATTTTATCTACGCTTGCTTTGATCTTACTTCGGGAATCAACTATTGTCAAAACCTGGACCTTCTCTTGAGCCTCTTCATTTTGAGTAACACGTGGCTTTGGGGAACTTTGAGCACGCTGGTGTCTATTATTGTAAAAATGCCTACCCTGACTAGGTCTTGAGGAAATGGATTTCTGTAATTATTTTTCCCTCTGCAAAATCTCACTTTGTGGCCTACAGTTCCACATCCAAAACAACGGAGGTTGTCATAAGCCTGACGTTGTTTCGATGTGTTTACGTAATGTGGTCTAGCATTCCTATTTGTTTGATCAAAATGCTTATTCTGCTCTAACGGAAAACTTCTATGTCTCTGGATGTGGAACGTATTGACAACTGCAGTGTTTACATTTCCCTGGTTGTTATTCCTGTTTTGTGTCTGGTACAAATTTCCGCGAGGATTAAAATGACCCGCGCCATTTGTATCCCGCGCTCCGTAACCTGAAGATTTGGGGACACGAAACGGGGCTCTATCTCCCTGTCTTTGGTTTCCAAAATTATTTGATTGCTGATTACATCTGCTAACTGGGTGTCCTAATGCACCACATCCGAAACATCTGACATTAACAAAATTTCGCCTAGCCTTATATCTGGAATTCTCATAATTTTGACTTTCATTAATTTTTGATTGCAATTTTGAAAGCTCATTCTCGGCTTTCATTAATCTTTCACTCATTTGTTGTGATTCTTCTCGTAAGGTACTGATAAGTGCATTTTGCTGCCCGATGTATTGCTGAAACATGGGACAAAGTTCTGAAATACCATTAGCATCGCCTGGGGCGCTTTCTCGAGGGATTTGATCTGCATCATCGGCAGAATTGACACTCTTTTTGATGATATGTCGATTTGCCTCAGCAAGCAGTGCATCTTGTACTGCTTGATCCAAGTACCAGGCCCTTTCGAAAGTACCTCTGTTTGAATACTTCTTTCCACACCTGCTAAAAATTGTGATAACATAATTGAATCAACCAGTGCCTTAACCTGCTCATCCCCTGAGACCGGTGTGCCTAGATAAGAATGCGCTGATCCTCTTAGACGTGATTCATACTGGGCGACCGACTCTTCTGGTCTTTGATTGCAAGAATTAAAATTTTGTATTGCCACTACTAGAGGTTGGTTATTGGCAAACCTTTTTATCACTGCTGATTTAAACATCTTGTAATCATCAAGCTGTCTAACATGGGGAGATTCACTCAAAAATCCTAAAGCTGCTTGCGTCATGCGAGCTTTACTATAAAATTTTTACTTTTTCTGACCAATTAGTAACTGATTCTAATCCCTCTATTGCTTCGAACAAGAAACAAGCTGGAATAAGCTTATCGTTTCCAGAGAATTCGGGAATCAGGGGAAGTACTGATGCAATAAATTGCAACTCCTGCATGGAATCTTGAACGGAGGAGCCTGACATTTTTAATAGAAGTTTAATACCTAAGTTATACACTAATACCAATTAAAATAATACCTTTCCCTACAACATGCAATTGCGCTTTTACCTAACTCTTAGTAATGAAGTTGTCAAAATAACACCTTAAAGAAAACAATCGCGCATACAACAAAAGAAAATAAAGAACTGCTACACATGAAGAAAAAGAAAACCCATTCAATCCGTGCTGCGACGGGGAAAAATACGTGACAGCACGAATGGCTCAAAAGTCACGGCACCAATGTTATATTCAATTATTTGAAACGTTATAATCATAGGAATAATCATATGTTATAAACAAATATTTAGCTCAAACCAATTCACCATAGTTATATACTTTATGAAACAATTCACCATAAATCTTCAAACGTTAATCTGTACCAACGTTACATTCTAATACAAAACACGTGTTAAAGTTATGAACAATGGAACACGTGTTGATGCTATTCATTGGAACACGTGTTACTGTCATCAATGTTAAATACAAGGTGTTAATTTTATTGTTATATTTATTATTATGAACAAATTATAGGTGCATCAGTTACAGATCATTTACCGATTAAATTTACTTTATCGTGCCTTTTTATAACTATGGGACTTTTGTTCTACAGTGATCGTATATGGACAAAAACGTGCCCCTTATATGTACTAGCATGTAATAAAGCACGGCGTTGTGATTCACCTTTATCCCATCACTGGAATGGTGGGGGAGTAAAGGTGCCGCTCGTGAAAGAAATCAGAAACATAAACACATATCTTAGTTTACACATACCTTAACTTATGTCTTGTGTGGTTATAAGGAAAACAAACAGGAATCTTATGTGGAAGTAATCAAAATAGTTTAATACGAGAGAATTAGGAACACTAAGGTACCACGTGCGTGGGTGCAGCCGTTAGCAATGCCTTACACATAAAATTTACTATTATTACGATTTTTCTCTATAACGTCTCCGATCATTTCTGCATACATCTATCTATATATATAAGTGCAAAGCTTAGTGATTCATTTTACTTCTAGTTCCTTTTCTCCTATGCTTTACTTAAATGTTTTACCTAGCTAACTGGGTTTTCATTGTTTGATCATGACCAATACACACGCCACGTGCTCTGAATAGGGTTATGAATTAATTTAAGCAAGTACATGCAATAACAGGGAAAAGGAAAAATAACTTAACTGGCATTTCCATATGTCTTTCAGGTTTTCAATCCAAATCTTTTTCCAATTGTCAGCGCTGGCAGTACTTCATCTATCTCTCGTCACATCGCTCGACGATCCGCTATCCACGTCTGTCCCTTGTCGCTATACGCACTCCACACTGTTGACCAGTGAAGACCTTCTGAGCTTCACCTTGTCCGCGGATGCCAAGGTCACTTGACCAGTCTGAAATTCATCTAATCCGTCCGGGGAACGTCACTTCGCTCCCTCCTTGGGAACTGACCCTTCAACTTTTCCGACCCCCCTATATCCCCTGGGGCCTAAGTATCGTCACAAGGCTTGAGATTGCCTCCCGCTATCCCCTGGGGCTATCTATGCACGTGCATGTTGGACTAAATTTATTTTAAATAATTTTATTTCCAACAAAAGAATGTTTAGTTATGCAATCTTTTAGTAGAATACGAATTATTCTTTGACGCAGTGCATGCATGTGCTTTAAATTAAATAGTTTCCAAGCGTTTAGGCACAGTTGGCTGTTTTTGGATGCAATGATGAATATTTCTTGTCATTTTTGTTATCCAATAAAAAACAAGGCTACAAGAAATATCAAAGCTGCACAAATGTAATTTATTTGAAGTCAGCAGAAGTAGCGTTTTTTTTGACCAAGATATATAATAATAATAATAATAATAATTTTATTGTTTTAAGCAGTGGCCCTAAATACCTAAATATTAGTGGAATATGTTCACTGGACGGTTCAGAAATTTGATCGATGCATAACACATCCATTGGATAAATGTATTGCAAATATTTGTATACAGTTACACACGCACGCATATATACACTGGTGTGCAAAAATTAAGGACGAAGAGGAGAAATTAGCATAACAGCGGAACGAGCAGGCAGAACGGACCGAAAGACCTCTCAGGAGCGCTCCATCCACTAAATATCCGCCGTGCGTCGGATGGCCACGTTAAGCCGTCGGACCCCGGCTACTGGCCCCCCGGTAATAAATAAGGGCGTCTTCCTCCCCCTTTCTACTTCGCTTCCGTGTCACTTTCCTATCGAGCACTCTAGCCCAAATCTCTTAGCTTCCTATTTCTAAGGGTTGTTTAAGACCTGGGGTCAGAAACTCCCTTCCTAAAATTTCTGATAATGTGTGTGAACAAGCTCAGCAATTCGGTGAAAGCTATTGCACGGTGTACATCGGTTTGAACGACGTCGAGTTGCTGCCACCGTGTGATATGGCCAACAGGCAATCCAGTAAACGACATCTGGATGACTTTACCCGAGGTCACGTCATTGGGAAGTTAGAAGAAGGTCGAAGTGCGACTAGTGTGGCCGAGGAGTTCGGGATCGCTCACAGCATCGTTTCACGAGCTTGGGGAGCATTTCAAACGACAGGAACCGCTGTCCGAGAGTTAAGCAGTGGTCGTCCACGAGCAAACACTGCAGCGGACGACCGTATATTGTCCGACAGGCGGCAGACAGCGGGAGAAATCGCAAGGCACATGTAACAGACAACTGGAAGTCCATTATCGCGTTTTACCGTGGACAGGAGGCTTCACAAATGTGATCTATTTGCACGATGACCAGTACGGTGTGTGCCATTAACGCCTGCTCATCGGAGACGGCGGTTTCTGTGGTGCCAGGAACACAAGATCTGGGCACATCAACAATGGGGTCGAGTTCTCTTTACGGATGAGAGCCGATTTAGTCTGATGAGCGATTCTGGACGTATACACATCTGGAGAGAGCAGGGAACACGCAATCACACCTCCAACATCATTGAAAGAGACCGGTTTGTAGGTGGCGGAGTTCTCGTTTGGGGCGGTATCATGCGTGGTAGCCGTACTGACCTCCACATCTTCCAAGGAGGTTCAGTCACTGGTGTCAGCTATTGTACCGAGGTTCTCCTGCCTCACGTGCGTCTGTTTAGAGGTGCTGAGGGTCCTGAGTTCCTCTTCATGGACGACAACGCTACACCTCATCGTACAGTGGCTGTGGCAGAGCTGTTGGAGAGTGAACATATTCAACGCATGGATTGGCCCGCAAGGTCCCCGGACCTAAATCCACTCGAACACGTGTGGGACCTTCTCGGGAGACGCTTAGCAGCACGCCACCAGCCGTTAGCAACGATTCCGCAGCTGCGATTGGCGCTACAAGAGGAATGGGCCGCGATGCCTCAACATCTCCTAAGCTACCTTTTCAATAAAGTGCCTTTGGATTCCTTGTTTGGACGGTTTTGCTCACTTGTCCCATATTCTTACATCTTGGGGATCTTATAGTATGATTTGAGTCGATGTGGAGCACTTCTGCTCGACGTTACATTCGAAAAACCGTCTCGTCCTTAATTTTTGCACGCCTGTGTATATGACTCCAGGTGTGGCTGCAATTGAGAAGCCAGAAAAAAAGAGGGAGGGGGGGGGTGTATTAGTGATATGCTACGGTGGTTGGACGAAATACATTGGAATTAATTTCTAAATTTAAAAGACCAAGTGTACTTAGTTTGCATTCTAAAAACACAGATGTTTCAAGGAACAGACAGCATTTACGTACTATATGTTTAAACTCGCAGTGCTTTAAAAGCTGACCCAAAAAAATACGTGTTAAAGATAAGTTCCGCGGTTTGAGGTTCACCAAGAACAACACTGAGACGATTTTAATTTTCTTTTACTTTTTTGGTCTTTCCAGTGTTGTACTAGCCACCATCAAAGAGTGACCTGCAACCTTTTTCTTCCGTTTTTCCGATTCCTGTGAACTTGAAACTTTCAATTTCAAACGCAATGTGTAGTTGCCCACTTTTTGCATTACTTATATAATCACGCGTGTGCTGGCACAATACAGCAAAATTATATACAATAAACGAAACGAATATACAGAACACTTAATCATATAAGCTTTGCAGATGTATAAAATTAATACACAGTCAAATATTCAAAACAATACTGGAGTTACTAAACATAAAAAAATCAGGAATCTGTCGGGACCCAGGTCTCAAAAAAAAAAAAAAAAAACAAGAACAAAAAAACGTGTCGTATTGCAAGTCAAACCATCATACTGGTAGTCTCCTCGATGGCGAGAATGTAGTCTAAAGATAAACTGTGCACGAAGTGCCTGTTGTGCAAAGTGTTTATCAGGTGACTGAACTGGAAGCGTACGTGTGTTGTGAAAAGTAAATATAATGTGCTTTACAAGAATGAAAAAATAATAGCACAGTCTTTGAGAGGTTTATGACTGTTAAGGTAACAATATAATCAGTAAGTAGTCTGATATGTACAAACATTCGATAAAACTGTCCAGAGAACATCAAATAGCAGATTTAAAATGATACAGCGAACATACATATGGTCGACAGTTCCGGATAGACTGCAATAAGGGCACAAAGGAGAGGAAATAATCTTGAAATGAAATAATACTTCAGGAACGGAGAGTTTGCTATGTAAAAACCGCCATTGCATGTCATTTTAACTTTCCTTTTAAGTGTTGTATAAGTCTTCCTCCAAACGGGACGAAGAGAAGTCGCAGATACATCTTCAATTGAACGTGGGGAAGAGCCAAGAAGCAAGAGCTCTTGATAACTAATCGTGTGAAGGAATAATGCTCAGTCGACGACGTTGTAACATTGCAAAACAAAGGAAGGGAAGATCTGATAAAACCGTTAGGTATAATGGAATCCCCGAGTCATTGACTCATTCAGGGTAAAGTGTACGTAAAGCCAGTTGTAAATTATGTAGCTTGATGATGTTAGTCTCCATTGTGATAAGGGTAGAGGAAATATCACGTAATGATTTCCATTTGAAAGGACAGAGTGACAAGCTGAGAGACGATCACCACACCTGCAAAGATCCATGTAGGGTAGGCAAAGTACGGTTGATTTGAAGGGTGAACGTGTGTTGTAAAAAAGGTGTTCAAGTAGTAGTTTCATCGCGGAAGTTAAGGCTACTCTAATAACACTGCTCAACAACAACAAAAAAAAAAAACTTTTTTTTTTTTATGTTTCCTTAATGAAAGTAGCTAAACGTTACTAATTTCTGGTCGAAGAAAAAAATCTGATAAGTTTTTTTTTTTTATTAGCTCTAGTTTCGGAGAACACAACTTATTCATCTATATATAATTATAGCGGAAAGCAAATTTCAACACTATTATATTATACTACTACAATGTAAATGAACGTTATTTTCATTCAATCAATCGTAAATTACACAAAATACAATAAAACAAACGACAAAAGCATAGAGGAATTGAAATTACTATGTGAAATACAGAAATTGAGGCCTACAAATGAATGCGCATTCTCTTTGCTTGTCGCCTGTAATCCTGTTCTGGAGCATCTCTTGTCAATGTCCAACAGTAGTCTGCAAGCATGAAACAGTTCCACCGACCCTGATATCATCGTTCCATTGTTGAAATGTCTTGGTGGAACCGCTCATCACTCACTGCACCGCAGCTTTCTGGGAAGAAATCTAGATGACAGTGCAGAAAGTGCATTTTGAGGGACATGTTGCAGCCTAAGCGACGATACTTGTCTAGAAGGTTGTTTACAAGCTCAACATAATTTACAGCTCTTCGGTTACCCAAGAAGCCATGCACAGTTTTAAAGGCTTCCCACGCTGGTTGCTCATTGTCCTAGAGGACTAGCTCGAAGTTTTCATCAAGAAGTTCACGAATTTGAGGACCAGTGAAGATTCCTTCCTTCACTTTACCCTCACTCAGCCGTGGAAATTTGTCTCTCAGGTACTTGAAAGCCTCTCCATCCTTGTTCATCTCTTTTACGAAGCTCTTCATAAATCCGAGTTTGATGTGTAAAGGGGGCAGAAGAATTTTACTTCGATCAACCAGAGGACTGTGCTGGACATTATTTTCCCCAGGTCGCAGAGTTTCCCTTGGAGACAAGTCTTTTCTGTTGTAGTGTGAGGATCTAGGCCGACTGTCCCACTCACACAGGAAACAGCAGTACTTGGTGTATCCGAACTGCATGCCCAGCAATATTGCAATCACCTTCAGGTCTCAACAGATCTGCCATTGTTGGTCTGTGTACTTAATTGCTTCCAGAAGTAATTTCTTATTGGCATATGTTTCCTTCATATGAACAGCATGGCATACAGGAACTGAATGAAGAGAATTGCCATTGTGTAGCAAAACAGCTTTTAAACTAAGCTTTGATGAGTCTATGAATAGCCTCCAGTCCTGTGGCGTGTGCTCCACATTCAAAGCTGTCATCAAACCATTCACATCACAGCAGGCAACTAGGTTATCTTTTTTTTAAATATGGAAGCAAATATTTCTGTCGACTCCTGTACACTGCCACTTTAACATTACGTTCTAGAAGATTCCGCTGTTTGAACCTAGAAGCTCGGCTTTGTCTTTTGGTAGGTCCAGGTCTCGAATTAAATCACATAGTTCACCTTGGGTAAGTCTGTGTGGCTCACCCAGTGACTCAAGTGCGAAATCAGGATTCTGTGATGTCGAAGCCTCAGGGTATGGGTATGATGTCGCCTCCGTACTGTCTTGCTCTTCATCTGAGTCCAGACTGTACTCCTCTGGTGGGTTCAGTACAACAGGCAGATCGTCCCCATGTGCCACTGGTCGGATAGCTGACGGGATGTTGGGGTATTTCAATTTCATGCTCAGCTTCATCTTTCTTGATATACCTTTCTTAAGAGGAGGTACCATGCAAAAATAGCAGTTATCTACATGATTTGTCGGCTCTCTCCAAATCATAGGGATGTCAAAAGGCATTGAACGTCCGATTTTACGGATCCCATCCACGTAGATTCACGAACAAGAATTGCAGCAAACATGAGGTGCCCACGTGTTGTCTTGATCTCCTACTTTCATACCAAAATAGTGGTGGTAGGTTGTCTTCACGAGTGAAGTAATTGGGCGTTTCTGGGAGGCAAATGTCACATCACCACAAACAAAACAAAAATTGTCAGATTTGTTTAAACATTGACGTGGCATCCTGGTTTTTCAAGTTAAATATGGCTACAAAATCAGCCTGCAACAAAGAAAGGAACGACACTATAACTTTCACTGCAAGCAAGCTGTGAACAGACAATGAACTAAAACAAGTTATTAATGAACAAAAGAAGATCTACAGTGACTCTTCATTCCCGCTCTCAGGTTTGCTAACCCCTGTATTTGCTTTACGTACTACCTTAATTAGCAGCTCGGAGCGCCACACGCTTCATTTCATATACCTATCCTAAAACATCATAAATGGGCTATATCTCGGAAATGAGAGCTAACTAAGCGTTTTAAATGCCATATTTGTTTTTAACATACTGAAATCAATACGAAATAAGTATTTTCAAGTCAGAAACATCAGGCGGTGAGGCAAGGTTTGTAATACTCGCTCAGCTTTGGAGGAACCAGGCCATAGTGATCTATCTTCACAAAGGTATGGGTGGTGAGATAAGGGTTCCCGGGTACATGTATTATTAGCATGTTTGCAGCCTTTTTTATTTATTTCATTGTTCAGTCATCGAGAAGCCAGTTTTATATTAGAAGATTTAAGCACGCTCCAGATATAGTATTTGATTTCGAGTACAGAATGATTAGCAAGTAATTTTAACCCATGAGATAGTGCAAATAATATTGGTGTTAAAACTGAGCTATGTATGAGTCTTGAAATGGTTCCATTCGTTTCGGAGTCCATGCGATTTTGAAAAGCGACAATCGCTGACGGCCACCGTTCACCAGTGGAAACGATATGTGCTAGTCTGCTGCGTACTTCAGTGAGACTACTTCGGAAAACTGGCTTTTTGTGAAATAGCTGAGAATATTTTCTATGGTCTTATGCCAGACCATTTTAAATAAAGATTTAGTATCATGCACACGCATTTCACTACTGTTAACAGAGGAGCAGGAATAAACCCATGTATTTTGTATACAGCTTCAGTGCTTTGGGAAACTGACAGTCTTTAAAAAAAAATAGCGTTACAGGTTGCAGATGTCTTCCTTACTTCTGTTGTACGGCCTAAGCTAATAAATTTTCATACGTGCATTATCATTTTTGCGTATGTACTACAGCACACTGTCTCCAGATATGGTCTTTCCGATAGGAATTTCTAATAACTAAACAAACAAGACTTCTGCTGTCGCCTGAGGGAGGAACGTAATAAAACCGTGAAAAGCAAAGCATTTGATGATGATGAAACGTCACAACAAAATGAAGCGAAATAGCTATTCGATAGCATGACAGAGTAATGTCACTTTTACAGGTCAAGTCGTGAAATATTTTCATCAGCCATGTGTATAAACTTCGTCATATGTTTATATTCTAAGTCAACTTAAGAGTGTACTGTTATGGAAGGTAGGGTAGCCGGCTGGCAGCATCTTGGGAGGGAGGGGGCACAAGAATGGTATTCCTTGTCACACCGCATGCCTGCTGCGTTTTTGCTGTGAATCATTATCCCGCACTGACACTCCCATTTGCGTCTGTACTCCGAGGAAATTGTTCCCTACGGTTACTTAAGTACACATCCCTCGTATTTCCCCGATTGGTGATTCAGTTTCTCCGTGTTGCGGATGTTGAGAGAGTCGTTTATCTCTTCCACCCCGTCCTCTTCTCACCCAAGTTACATTTCCCAGCTGTTCAGTCAGCGGGTTCTTGATTAAGTAACTTCTTATATCAAATCTATTTCTAAAACACTCTGCCATTTTGAAAAGGTTTCTTAAATAGCAATTTTGCCTGATAAACTGCTGAGTAAACAATGGTAATTCTGAGCAATAATTGTATTGCTTTCTGCTGTAAACGGTAAGGAGTACTTTTCGTATCAGAGATAGATCATCCGTATCTTCCACAATAATATACTTTTAAGTTGACTTGGAATGTAGCCCGACTGTGCGTTAGGTGTCATGGGTTCAAGCTTCAGTGAGCGATCAAAAAAAAAAAAAAAAGTTCAATAGGAATTACATTCAAGATGTCATAAATATCAGTCTAGCATTTATATGTTTACCCGAGTGTGTGTGTCATGAATCGAATCGAATTATCCTAATTGCAGGGACTAATTACTTTACTTCAGGGCTGAACGTAACCGTTTTTTGTTTTTTTATTAGGTGTAGACTAAAAATAAGTTTTAAGGCGCTTTAAAACAACGCAACATGTAATTTGAGAGAAAACAACAATACCTTTACGAATCAAAATATGCGCCGTCATTATCTATTATCACCTTCCGCCATCGGTCGGGCAGCTGACGGATTCCAACCATGAAGAATACTTCGTCGTGTGACGCGATGAAGTCTTCAACCCATTTGTGCATTTCGTCACATGTTCGGAACCGTACAGCAGACAAACCATGTTGTATCGATCGGAACAAATGATAGTCTGAAAGGGCTATTTCGGGACAATACGCCGGGTGCTCCAAAACTTCCCAGCCAAGCGTCAATAACGTTTCCTTGGTCGATTTCGAGACATGCAGCGTAGCGTTGTCATGCAGTAATTTCACGGGACGCAATCCTTTGCCTGTGAATGAACGTTTCCGACAGATTTCCTGGTTCAATTGCAGCAATTGTTGCTTGTAACCATCAGTAGTAACAGTTTGACCCTGTTCCAATAGGTCATAATAGAGCACACCCTTCATATTCCACCAGATGCACAGCCAAACTTTCCTAGAGTGAATATTGCGTTTCTGCGTCGAAGTTGGTGCCTCACCGGGGTCTACCCAGTGTTTTTTGCATTTGAGATTGTACCATATCCTTTTTTCATCATCCGTAACGATTTTCCACAGGAACGACATTCTGTGTTGTTTCTTCAACAGATTCAAACACTTCATGACACGCTCATCCTTGTTCCTCTGGCTCAGGTCATGTGGCACCCATTTTCCTTCCTTCTGAAACTTTCCCATTGAACGTAAACGATTGGAAATGGTTTGCTGAGTTACCCCCAGTTGTTCAGCTAGTTCTTTTTGCGTTTTAGGCGAATCTTCATCCAACAATGCTTGCAGTTCCTCATGTGCAACCTTCTGCGTGGCGCCTCTAGGTTCTCGATCGCTAACATCAAAATCACCTGCTTTAAACCGTCGAAATCAAAACTCACACGTGCTTTTCCGTACAATATTCTCCCCCAGAACAGAACAGATCGACGCACATGCTTTTGCAGCAGTTTTCCCTTGAAATTCGTAACGAATGCAGTGTCGAATAAATCATGCATGAAATTCTTCCGCGGATTCGCGGAATTCCGCTTTTTTTTTTTTTTGTCGTCATTTGGGTCATGCTCAAGATCGATGGAGAACTGAAGAGAAATTTTGCGGGTAGGGAAGGGTTGTTTTCAGTCTGGGGACAGTATTTCGTCTTCCAAAACATTCAAAAACGGAAGTTAAACGGAGCGAAGATTTTTTTCCCTCACGATGTTGCATGTGTCCAGTATTGTTGTTAAATATCACGTCGTTGCATAAATGTTTTGTATTTTATCATGAAACTGTGGGCAACGATTTCCGAAAACGGAAGTTAAGATGGCGCGAAAACTTCCCTGTAGACTTCAAGCGTTAGATCATTCCGTGGATTCCAAGAATTCCGTTCTTCTGTTATTATTTTGGGCATTCTCTAGATCAATGCACAACTGAACAGAAATTTTGAGAGAAATGGTGGGGGAGGGAAATACTTTGTCCGTTTGTGGACGGAATTCAGTCTTTCGAAACTTTAGAAAACGGAAGTTAGACGGAGCGAAGATTTCTCCCGTAATCGTCTCACTCTCTCTCTCTCTCTCCCTCCCTCCCTCCCCCTTCTGCTTAGTATTGCTCCTGAATACCATTTTATTCCATAAATACTGCATTTCAGCTTAAAAATGTAGGAAAAAGTTTTCGAAAACGGAAGTCCGTCAAAAAGTAGATTTCTCCTATAATTGTATTTTTTTCTTCCCACAATGTTCTCACTATCCTGTGTTGCTGTTAAATGTTACTTTCCCTTACCCCCCCCCCCCCCACCCCATAAATGTTTGCATTATTTAAGCATCATATAAGGTAAGGGAAATTTTCCAAAAACGGAAGTGGTTTGAAAATTTGTTGGAACTGATACATGATGTTTAAAAGTATTCATATTCTGAAAGTTGCACCATTTATCTAAAGTAGTGAAAGCTTTGATATCATGCATTATGGTCCTCAGGCTTAAAGTTCTTTCAGCATGATGGATAAATTATTTATCTTCTAAGGGATAAAACGAAAGAAGAACAAAAGTGCCGAATAAATGGGAAGGAAATGATATCAACAGAAAGAAAAACTAAGCAAAGATTGCTGTGCATCTGCTGAGTCAACGAAAGATAAATATGGTATGGAACTTGCTAAGAAGAAAGCAACACAAGAGGGAAAATTGAGCTGATGTTCTAGCAAGTACAATAAAGGGGGGGGAAAGCTGTGTTTGAAGCAATGTCTTCTAAACCAGTGTTATTTTTGTTTTGAATTCAGTAATTTCATATTGTGAATAATAGTGGTGTGCTCTAAATATTTTCATAAATAAGTACAATGAGCAATTCCATCTTGCTCGCGCTGAGTTATATTCACACTTTCTCGTCGCATGTTCTGAGTTTTCACCCGATTAATAAGTTCAGCGTTTTTGTTCCTTGGTCGATCTCATGTATGATAAATGCGGTATCGCTTGCCATCTTTTACCTACCGATGTGCAAGTGCCTTTGACCAATGGACAGTCTTCTGTGTCACATTTTATACTCTGGACCAGTTACAGTCACATAACAACGCGGGGCAATGCCGGATATATAAATTAGCGGTATTCGTCACACAAAAAACGCTTTAAATTATTTTTACGCCTAATATTATGTGTGGGTCATGTTGTATTAATAGTTTCATTGCATTGCACTAGTCTGCATATAGTATGGTTTAACGTGCCACGAAGGAACAACAGAGGACGATTCATTATTGACCCTTTGAAGGGAGGAAGCTCGTTTTTATTAGCTATATTATCGGTCGTTTAAGAGGTAAAATGTTATTCTTCATCTCTTTTAAACTAAAGCTGACTTCGCCGGCATTCTAAAATCTGTCTTGTGTGAACAAAATTAATTCTAACTTAGTGGTTATTGTCGATTTCATGATATTACAGTGTTAAACTAATTCGAGTTAACCTAGTAATGTTATTCGTGTGTGGCTTATCAGCCGTGTATTACATTTTCTGCGTACTGCGGAACTTGTGTTAATGTATGTAGGTTGATGACTGGAATACCTAACGGACTGTCATCACGTTAGAACTTTTATCCCAGGTCATGGACCTGAGAGG
Source organism: Macrothele yani (assembly GCA_039090855.1). Lineage (NCBI taxonomy): Eukaryota > Metazoa > Arthropoda > Arachnida > Araneae > Macrothelidae > Macrothele > Macrothele yani. The sequence continues at coordinate 106,702,670 of CM077004.1, read as the reverse complement.
ATTTGAAGTAAAATGTGGTTGTGTCCGTGACTTAATTTATTGGTTTGCAAGGGATTGCCCTAGTTTTCACTTGTTATGTTAGGGAAAGGATCTTACAGTGTTGCATGTAACATTGCTATTTTAGTATGGGTGCGCATATACAAAATTTTGTGCTTATATTATTCTTTTATTTTTGCGCCGTTCGTTCTACCATAGACACGGTATCTTGTCTTCTGAAATTCCAATCGGAAAACTTAATTTTCCATTGGATGAAACAACACAAAATCAAGATTATTTGTTGGGCTAGATAGCTTTGGTGTGTGTGTGTGTTATCAGTAGGGCTAGGATTTTTATGACCTAAGAATTGCTAGAAAATGTCCTATAAAAATGCATTTGTGACCCAAAAAATTAAAATAAATGCCCTGTAAAACAAAAAAATGACCTAACAAGTGTACACTTATTTTCGTTTAAGAGGTAAAATGTTATTTATTTCCTTTCAAAACTAATTAATTAAAAAAAGAAGAGATGCATCAAACAAAAAAAAAAGAATCTGAAAAATATATTTTAATTTGTTGGCTGTTAAGTGTGTAAACTGAAATTATTTATTTTGCTAACGAACCCATGCATGACCTACAAAGCAAAAGAATAAACAAGAAATACAAATTAATTGTTTTAGTTTCTGTGCCAAACTAAAACCCTTTAAAAATACAGTTTAACTTTTTACAGTTTCTGTGCCAAACTGAGTCACTTTTTTTGTTTAAAAAAAATGCCTTATAAAAGAAAACAAGAAAAATAATAAAAACCCAAATTACATTTTCTGATACATTTCCTGCGCCAAACTGAATTTTTGAATTTTGAATATTTTTAGTTTGCCATGGCAAACTGAAAGTTTTATTTCATCAGTCCAGAACTTCAATGCACATCAAAAAACATGTGCATTTTCAAAAGAAAATTATTTTTTATTGTCTGCCTACAAAGCTTTAAACATAAAAAAGCTCCTTTCCACTTCTGCTGAAACCACAGGAGCATGCCTGAAATAAACTGTCACTTCGTTCAAAGTCTTGAAATTTCACCAAGGGAAAGTTTCTCCCCTATAGCACATCTGCAGTTAAGCACAGCTTTTCGTACCCTACATTTTTTAAAACTTGCTCAATTTTCTTTTGCACAGCCTTTCCCACTTTTCCAGTCACATTGTCTAGGTCATTCACAATTTTCTTCATCAAATTTATTTGATTCACTAATAGCATGCTGACTTCTCCACGAAAGTAATGGCACCAGGCCGAAATCTGAAATTCGACTTTATGTAGGAAAATTTACCTGATATTTTAGGATCAGAAAGTAGTCTCTGCACAACTTAGAGGCCGCTTCATTGTTGTCAAACGGGTCGATCTTCTCCATTCAAGAGAAATTAATCAAAAAAATTTTCCTTTTATTGAAAATACCAAAATATGCAAAATAATGACTCAAAATTAACAAAAAAAAAAAAAAAAAAAAAAAAAAACCCTTAAAATGGCCGAAAAACCTGGAAAAATGTCATATCCCATAAAAAAAAAAACCCTTAAAAAGGTACTTAAACCAGCTAAAAGGTACTTAATCACTTTAAAAAGGTACTTAATCAGCTGAAACACCTTTGTATACACTTGAACAAGGTTTTAGTATTGCTAAAAAATATATGCAAAATCATAAAAATCCTAGACCTGGATATCAATATCTAGCAGAACGATCTGTAAACGGGTAGGCTCGTAGGAAGCATGAATAATATAGCCTATTTACAAGCCGGTTCTTTGAAAAATTTTAAGTTAAAGATTAAAAACAAATCAAGTATGCCATATATTCAAAGACAGTTTTTACTTGAGCACTCTGGTGATAATAACAAAGAACCAACCAAGAATATTTTTTTCCAATATGACCTTTTTCCCTGCAGTTCTATTTCTGTGGGATAGGTGTGCTTCATTCAGATGGGAAGACTACTCCCCCTCCCCTCCCAATGCCAATCAGTGGTAAAAAAAACTCAAGTGAAGACTGTTTCACATGTATGCCGCTAAATTCCCCCTGGTGTCTGTTTACTTCGGTGAACAAAAGTCACTGACAGCCCAGGCGTGCTGTTGATAACCAATATCAATCGAAAATTGGTCCCTAGGCCCATTATTTTCCTGAATATTGCATAGTCCCGACATATTATTTCATGATATCACATTACTTTTACATTATAATTTCATTAAATACGAATGGAATCACGAAAAGATTCCCTGAAAGTTCAGGTTTTTCTTGTATCACCTCTTAAAAATGGCAGTTTTCGTTATTAACAGGAGAAAGACTAACATTTATTATAAATGTACATCTTTTATATTTATATATAAATGTTATATAAGGAGTGTTTCTGTCAATTCACGTTTGTGAAAAATCTGAAATATAGGGGTTTTCCGTCATTTTTCACGGAAAAGGTTGAATCAAAATTTTGTTTCGCTAATTCAAATCATGGAAAATGGCTCATAAATTTCCAGAAATTTTGTTTGTACAGCGCAGGATTATCCTTTTTTTTTTTTTTTTTCATAGCAAAGCATTCTTTTCAGTATTTAGGAAAATAGGCTCTGCACGAAATTGTGTGTTGTGAGCAAGATATTTTTTTTTCTTCAGAAAGGGGTGGTAAGGATTAAGGAAATTTTTCTTATCTCTAAAATCCACCGCACGTCTGAATCCAGATAATAATTTATAGAAGCGCACGCAAGTGATTGATCGATCGAACAAAATATTTTGGTTTGAAAGTGTACAAGGTTACAACATCATATGCAGACGGTAGTCGTTTGGTTTGTTGCCAAGGTGTCTATGCCCGATTACTATTATTATTATTCATGCGTTCTTGTCACATTTGTACAGGGGTGAGTCGAAAGTTTTGCAATATTTTGATCACTTTGTCTTCATACGTACCTTTACGACGAAAGCTGACTAGCACTCAAAGTATAGTTCATCGTGTTGCACCGTCTTTAGCCATCTGTCTGCCAGTTCTTCGATTTCGCGGCAGTACCAGTTCTTGTCCTTCGAGGCGAAGAATTCTTTCACCCCAGCCGCCCGCGAAGGAAGTGGGCCATGGACCGGAACAAGTAATGAGCCGACGGGGCAAGGTCTGGACTATATGCTAGGTGTAGCATCAGTTCGATGCCCTTAAGTTCCTGGAGTTTTTCCCGGGTCGTTCGCGCAGTATGAGGCCGAGCGTTGTCCTGCTGTAGGAGAGCGCGCTTTCTGTTCACCAGTGCCAGGGACTTCTGCAAAACGTCATACATCCGCTCTAGCTTTTCAGAGTAAAGGTTGGCGTTGATGGTCCGACCGTCTGGAACAAATTCGTAATGGATTATCCACTCGAAATTCCACCAGACGCAGAGCGTTACTTTGTGCTTAGAAGCGTCCACGTTTGGCAACAGGTTCAGGAAGCTAGTCCGTGCTCAACCACTGCTGTTGTGTGTTAGGATTACAGAAATAGGTCCACTTTTCATCGCACGCAACAATTCTCTTGATGAAACGTACATCACGCGGGTTTTGTAGGAGTTCCGTGCACACTTCGACTCGGCGATTTGCTTCAGCTGACTTCAGTTCGTGAAGGACAATGCGGTAGCTCCTGTAAACCTTGGCGAGGTCCCTGAAGGTGACAAACCACGGTGGTCTGTGATATGCCCAGCTCGCCTGATAATCTCCGAATGCTGAATGGTTCAAGAAACAACCAAATGATTCAAGAAACTTCCTTCACCTCTGCGAAGTTTCTTGAACCATTTGGTTCCTGTGCTGTGGTCCACGGAACCTTCCCCTTTCGCATGACAAATGTTTCGTGTTGCTTGAGCAGCGTTAAGGCCGAGTTCAAACCCGTAAAGCAAAAGTTCCCTAATTAGCCGGTTGTGGATGTTCATCTTTTAGGCGCCCCAACCACAGACAGAACGGCGACATGCAATGCTGTTTACAGCAACGACTACCACTTTATATCCCTTTCGACTGACTACAGTGCGCGACTTCAACTAGTTTAAACACGTGACATACCCGCCGCAGCACATGCGTTTATGCAAATATTGCAAAACTTTCGCCTCACCCTTTGTATCATAATTCTGTTGGCAATTAATTCCCGGAAGGAAGAAAAAGATCTCCTTGCTTTCTTGTTTTCTTAAGATGGTAGGCTGATTTACCCTCCCCCTCCACACACACCTCCTTCTCCCGATACGTACCCAAGGTTCTGTCACCATGCTTGTAGTTGTTTTTTACCATTCTGAGGTTCATAAATGCTACAAACTCTTGTAACTAGAGTGAGAAATAATATAGGAAAATGTGACATGTGTAAAATCGCTCCTTTGGATGAAATTGTAGGGGCACAATCAAGAAGCGCTTATAGCATAGTAAATCCGTTTATTTTCTGGTATAATACGTATATAGATTCACGAAGCTATATGCATATTACACCAGTAAATAAACGGATTTACTACGCTATAAGGGCTTCTTGGTTGTGTACGGTCTGGTGCACTTTGAAGTAACATTTTAGGTACACATTTTAATGTTTCACGCGCATGTGCGGGGTCGGTTTGAAAATTTGTAATTATAGAGGGTTAAGGGAATCAGTACTCTCCTATGTGTTTCAAAATTTATCCATTCAGAAATGAAAATAGATTAATTCGTTGAGCGTAAAATTTTTGAAGTGTCGAACATGGCTGTTTACTAAAATATTTATTCCAATATATTTTGTATGTAAAAAACACAGAAATATCTCTGATCGAAGGGTAATTGAGATACAACTAGAAATTATTAGAATCTTAATTTGCTTAACGTTATCATAAAAACACAGACTGTGAATACTCAAGAGACCCATGCATCGTATTAAATCCGTTCATTACGTTATAAAACGGATTTAGAGACGCTATCAGTCTCTTGAGTATTCTTAATTTGCTTTCTGTAACTTCATCTGATAACAAAGCACATAAGGGCGTCAGTTAACTACAGTGGAACCCAGATTTATAACAAGTCTCATAATACGAAGTTCCACATGAACCGAAGTTTTTATAGATTTCTTGAACTTCGTAAAATTCTCTTTTATTTTAACCGTATGGGCCTATTACGAACACTAATTTTTGGAGAAACCGTATATTTCAAAGTTTTGCACGGTTTATCAGCAAATAAAATAAAATAAGTGGCATTCACCCAGTTTTCCCCCTGGAAAACAAGGGATTAATTACCTGATGGGGACAAAACCCCGTGGTTTCCCTTGCTGTTCCTATGAAGGCAAGAATGTTTTAGTTGCTTTTGTATTACCCCCTCCACGCTTGCTTAATATACATCTCCTTGCCACCTTTCAATCACTGAATCTCAGCTTAGAAAATCTTCGTGTTTATTTTGCATCTGGAAGCATCTTAATCTCGGTATCAGAGGAAGCTGAAAAACATTTAAAACAGCGGTCATAATAAAGCGCAAAACTACAAAGAATTGGCGTATACACTGAAGTGCCAAAAGTCATGGAATACGTACCTAGTATCGTGTAGGACCTCCTCTAGCCCGGCGAAGTGCAGCAACTCGACGTGGCATCGATTCCACAAGTGACCGGAAGATTTCTGGAGAGATGTTAAGCCATGTTAAGCCATGCCGTCTGAACAGCCGCCCACAGTTCCCTGATATTTGTAGGTGCAGGATCTTGGGTGCGTCTGGACTTTTCCACCACGTCCCATAAGTGCTGTATTGGGCTCACGTCAAGCGAACGTGGTGGTCACACCATCCGTCGGAACTGTCCAGAATGCTCCTCAAACCAATTTTGGTCAACTTGGGCCCGATGACATGGTGCATTGTCCGCCTGGAAAATCCCATCGTTGTTGAGATACTTGAAGTCCATGAAGGGCTGCAAATGGTCACCCAGCAAGAGCAACAAAGCGATTACCGGTTAATGAAGTGTTTATGAGGACCAGAGGACCCAAACCGTGTCACTTAAAGACGCCCCACACATGTATGGAACCACCACCAGCTTGCACAGTGCCTGTTGACAGCTTGGGTCCATAGTCTCATGAGGTCTGCGCCACACCCGAACGCTACTGTCAGTTCGTAACAAGTGGTAGCGTGACTCATGGGAACACGCCACATAGCCTTCCAGGTTACAATTACCGTGTTCACGAGCCCAGATGAGGCGTTGTGTCCTAATGTCGTGGTGTTAACAAAGACACTCTGGTGGGTCTTCTGCTCCCATACCCCATGGACGCTAAATTACGCTGGGTACTTCTTGGATTGAATGTGACTGTTATTTGAGCTAGTGTTGCTTGTCTGTTAGCATGGACAATGAGGTGTTATCGATGAATTGTTGAATGTTCGCACAACTTCGGAAATTGAATGTCCCATCCGTTTGGCTCCCACTACTATGCCTCGTTCAAACTCTGATAATTCACGTCGGCTTGACATAATTTTACTGGCGGCGGTTGTTCATCCTGATTCGCGAGATAACACCTCACAACTGATAAAAGTCGTGGCATGCGTCGAAGCCATTATACGACGGCAGCGCCAGTTAAAAATTTGCATACTGCTATCTCGTGACTTTTGGCACTTTAGTGTATATCCGACGTAATATGTAGCAGCTGAAATTTTAAATTTTTAGGAGTTTAATTATTACATTCGTTAAATGTTTTGCTTATTGCATATCTACACATATGTTGCTAGCTATCGTTTTCAGTTAACAAGTATTATTTACCTTCGATTAATTGATAAATAATACTGTTCAACAAATTTTAACTTCCTTCATGTTTCCTTAACAACATAGTTTTCCGTGCTGATTCTGCATGCGTTTTTAGTTTTTTTCCCTATCACGTATACCTTTCGAGAAACATCACATCACAAATATTCATAACAACATACATAATAGAAATAGAAGTGACGTAATGAATGTTGAATGTTCGCCCAACATTCGATCGCTGTCCTTAGAAAGCCGGAGCTGTTGATTTCCGTTTGTATGAAGTTCATGGTGTTTCCCTGACTAAACCCCAACAGTAAGTAGTCTGCGAGCATTGCAGATCAGATCAGATGTAGAGGATTTTAGGAAGGGAGTGCCTGATCCGAGGTCTTGAACAACCCGTAGAAATAGGAAGCTAGGAGATTTGGGCTAGAGACAGTTAGAGTGCCCGATAGGAAAGTGTCACACGGAAGCGAGGTAGAAAGGGAGAGGTGTTCAGCTTTTGAGGCATGTTTTCCAGTGTTGTTCAGAATAGCGTTTTCTGAAGTGATGACTTGTTAATCGGTGTTTTCTCGCCAAATTTGAGTAATAAACGGGTTGTAGTTATTCAGTAGTGGATCGTTGCGTGACGGTGTGAAGGTCCATTGACCTTCATCGTTTTTACAAAGAGTAGGCTGTTCCTGCAGTGGTTTAAGAAACCCAAATCGGCACTTTTCGTGGGCCTCTTTCACAGTATTTTGATGGGAAGTTTGTATGGCGCTGAACTTAATTTAGAATCTCCGAAATTTGCACTGCGTTGCCTAAATCTACTTCAGTTGCGTTTAGCCGACATGGGTGCACTACAGCTGGCTGCGCATTAATAACTGGATTAACTGCTGACGTAAGTCTCTCGTAGAATTGTTTCGCAGTGTCGTGGTAGGGGAACACCTGGGAAGGAACCCTATTGAAAGTCAGTCAGGACATAGGAGCGGGATCCATTCCACTGCTCTTATGCGTCATAACTAACGTAAAAAAGGTTCGATTTCGATGAAATTTTAGTATGTAGTAGGGGACCACCTGGGGACAAACCCTATTGAAAATGGGCGAAATGGGGTCAAAGGTGAGGACATAGGAGCGGAATCACTTCCATCACCATTATGCGGCATAACTTAAGTAAAAATGCTTCGATTTGGACGAAATGTTAGTATGTTGTAGGGGCCTGCCTGGGGACGAATCCTATTGAAATGAGCGAAATGGTATCAAAGGTTAGGACACAGGATCCGGATCTATTCCATAGCCCTTATGCATCATAACTTACGTAAAAATGCTTCGATTGCGACAAAACTTTATCATGTTATTTCGAAAGTATACCGAACCGGTTCTGTTGAATATAATCGAAATGGGATCAAAGGTCAGGGCACAGGACCGAGGTTTATTCCATAGCCATTATCCTCATAACTTGAGTGATAACTTGGGTAATGATTTATGGTATGTTGGAAAGCGTATTATAATCAATGCATTGCATGATTTTACTAACTTGTTCTATGCTAACTACGTTGCCTTGTTGCCGTTTGATCCACAGGCACGCAATTAGTATACTTTTAGAACAGGTTGAACGCGTGCGATTAGCATTTCTTCTAACACAGTGAGTGCACAAAGTTCAGGAGATATTGCAGCCGGCATCATATTGTTTTGACGTGTATATTTTGAAGGGTATTATGGCATTTTTCGTATTTGTTATTTTGAAGAGCGTCTGTGAGGTATAGGCAATGACACGATGCTCATTCAAGAAAGTTATTTCTATCTAAAACATTTACAAATTCGTCAGCAAAATCTTTATCAGTTTCTAAACGTTGCCGCGCACGAACACAATGAGGTTGCAGAATGCGTGTCAGTGCCATGCGAGCAGCGTATCTAGTTTGTCGGCCAAGATTAGGACGAGTAGGAGGTTGAAAATAATGAACATGAGCAACACTTTCCACTTGTTCAACCTCTATCTCTGTTTGTACTGTTGTAACAATTGTAGCATTATCGTTGTGTCGAGTCTCTTGCATACGTTTCGCACGAACAGTTCATCGACTTAAATTTGATGCAAGAGCTCGACATGGCATTTATGATTTTGAAAGAAGAAAAAACAACGAGATTTGATCGCGGCCACATTCACACACACTCATCTGATATACCATTTCGAACGCTGAAGATAATTTGAGCAGAATTTAGGCTTACCAGTGCAAATTGTAACGTTTTTGTTGTGTTCACAACGTGTTCCGCGTCCTTTTTTATAAATTAGAACCAAAATAATTTCAAATTGACAACAATAGAACGAAACAACTCGAGGAAAATTCTTGGTGAAAAATTGCGATTATCGAATGTGAACAAATGTAATGATCAAGATTCATCGAACCGACAAGCGACGTCATTGACGCCATATAGCTGGCCTCGACCGCTATTCAGCATAGTTGCAGTTAGAAAAAAAGAAAAAAAAAACACACACACATGGGCTAGCCGGTGACAATTCCAATGCTTTTCTTGTGTCCACAATGTGCTCCACTTCCTTTTTCATCAGTTTGAACCAAAATAATTTCAAATTGACGGCAAAAGAACTAAAAAACTCGAGCAAATTTCGTCGTGAAAAATTGCGACTATCAAATGTAAACAAATGTAATGGAATGTTCGCGCGTGTTTTTTTAATTGAAAAAATCAATGATTAGTGGCATGGGGTCGGTATCATGGTGATTGGTCGTGTCCTATAAGAATAATGACCATTAAAAAAACTGACCAATTTTAATCATTTTAATTGAAATTCCTCAATGACACGGAATTTCGGAAATCGGAAGGCGTCAAAACCTGACCATGGACGATGTCCAATCGCATGCCAAAAATCACGGTGATGAGATATGTCATGTTGTAGCTATGCCCAAACAACTAATTGTCCCGAGACTCGTATAGAGAGCGGATTTTTTCAATTATTATTAAAATTGGTCAGTTTTTTAATGATCATTATTTTTATACGACACGACCAATCACCATGATACCAACCCCATGATACCAACCCCATGTCACTCACCATGTCCTTCCCTTTCTCTGTGGCAAGTGTCACCGCGATCGGCTGAAGTTTTTTTGGAGGAGATATGTAACAAACGACCCCTTCTCAAAACCCGGAAAGCCCCTTAAAAATGCAAGTTTTGCACGATTATTCCTCAGTGACGCGGAATTTTGGGAATCGGAAGACGTCAAAACCTGACCATGGACGATGTCCAATCGCATGCAAAAAATCACGGTGATCGGATGTATCATCTCGTACCTATGCCCGAACAACTAATTGTCTCGAATCTCGTAAAGAGAGCCCCGCTTGGCCTCGCGTCGCTCAATAACTTCAGTAGAATAAAAAACAACAACAACTAAATAGTGGACCAATAAATTATAGCGTTGAAGATGAAATTATTTCTTGAAAGAAAAAAATAGTTTCGTCTGCTGTTATTTGTTACTGATATTTTGATTTAGATAAAATAGAACTTTTGTTTTTAATGATACAACATTACTGGGAATGGAAACACTTAACTAAGTCCCACTACCAAACGCACTCTTAGCGGGTACGGACATGCTTCCTCTGCCGGATAAAAACAAAGACTGGAAGAAAAGGGAATTGCATTCTACAAGCGTTGCGATTCACGATGATTACGGTCTTTAGAATTATGGAAAGTGAAAAAGATGTTCTAATAAAAAAACCGAATTTTAAATGCTTGATATCGTAAATATAAAAAGTCCCTGAAGAAAAATAAACGAAGTCCCCCTAAAGCAGACGCTAATCCCGAAATAACATTTTTGACGGCTAACTCCAATCCAAAATTCCCTAAATTTAGCGACTTGTCATTCAAGTTGGCAACACAGCACACTCAGATTAATCTTAAGACTCACTCCATCATGATATGCACGGAAGAAGAGTTTGCGTGATTAATATGCTGCATACCCCGATTCTGTTTAATCCGTTTCTTTCTGGTGGGAATTGGCTGCAAGCTCATTGCATATTTTACAGTACTACCGTGGATATTGCTCTAAAGCGTTGTCAGCCGTTGCCCCACATCCCGTAGTTTTCGGCCGTGGTACAAGAAACATTATCGTCTAACACCCATTTTAACATAGTTGCTTAAAAGCTGCTGTAATCGTTTTAAGAATTCGTACGTTTTTAATTTTTGCAACATCAGAAATGTGAGAATTTATTAGGTTGCATATTCTGAGGAATCACTGTGTAAATCAAGTAAACCACTCCGAGCAACCCCACACTGTAAAATAGAAAAATAAAAATTAATAATATTGCTGAGCTCTGTTTTATATCGATTAGTCCTCCATTAGAAAAAAATGGAAGAAGCGAACTTTTGATTAAAACCCTATGGAAAGGTATGCTATTGGCTCTAAACTGCTATTGAGTTGGTAGGATCACAGAAGAATTGGCATTATTTAGTTTTAAAAAAATGCTATCTCATGCTTTAGGATTTCAGGATCTGCATTCTGCCACTTTCCAAGCAGTAGATTTGTGTGCTGTAAGGATTTGCTTCACTGAAGAAAATTATCACTCAGTGTTGGCAGAAAGAAAAAAAAAAATACCGAACGGAAAACTGAACTTCGGAACTGCCTAACACAAACTTATCAAGATAAGCAGAAAACCAATTGCGTTGTTTACATTTCTCGTGTGCATCTCATGACACGATTAAATATGAAGAGAAGTAGAATGTTAAATTTCTTTCATGCCGGTATCACAAAGGCGATTTCATGAACTGGTGGGAACATCCCGGATAATGAAATGCATCGTTCACCCGAAGTAGCCGAATTAAGATCATCATCAGGTGAATGAACAAGCGGCATCTCTTAAAAAAAAACCGCGGGCAGCTCCTTTTTTTTTTTTGTAATGTACGTGATACGATTGGAAATGCTTTTTCACGTAAGGAAATCAATATGTGTAATTGTGTGGATACCAGTTTGCATTTTAGCACCGGTCTTTGAAAGGAACTGTTACTCCGCGGCAGAAATGGAAATTGCACTTTCGCTCAGTGTTATAGTTAAATTAGAGGATGAAATGATACCTAAAATGTCCAAATTTATCTGTATTTCATTTCATATTAAAACATGTAGATTTTTAACAGAGGACTAGGAAGAATTATTAGTGAATGTATAATCCTGTCGAATGTATTGCGACACCCAAGAAATATTGTACAAAGATCTTTTCGTAAGGTTATGATACCGCATTTAGTGCTCGCGATAAGTTTGCCATGTACTTCTGACAGTTTTCATGGAGAAAGTCCTCCTTTCCACCTCTGAATTCTACCAATAATGTTAATTCCACCTCTGAATTCTACCAATAATGTTGGCATGCAGAAACAATTCCTCACGTCGTTTCATCTGAATTGGTTTTAGTTTTAGATCGGCGTACGAAATTGTGCAGGTCCATCATTAGAGGCACATTGAGGGCCGTAACTTGTGGGCCGTCTCCCTTGAAAAGTTTTGAGCCTTCCTTACGAAGCTACAGATTCCAACCAATAGGCGTGGTTCTCTCAAATAGCATCAAGGTTAAGTAGAAGTTAAAAGAGATCTTCTTCATGCATAAAATTTATATACAAGATTAGTATTGGTATTAGTATAGATAAAGTAAATAGCCTATGTCCACCGGAAAGAAGTAAGCTTCCCAACGGTGAAAGAATTATCCGAATCGGTTTAGTTTTCGAGATTAGTAAAAAAATTCCGCATATTATCGTGAACTACTTTCTTTCACGTTGGGTGTGATCAGGTTGTATATACTACACTCTAGAAAATGGAGTGCAGGAAGTGCATTATTGTGCATGTTTGCTATTTCGAGTTTTTAGGGCTCAGAACGGCCATTATAAATTTTGATTTTTGTAATAAAATTTTCATCAAGTGTGGTGAAATGCCTCCAAAAAAAAAAAAAAAAAAAAAAAAAAAAAAATGCAAACCCATCGGACAAGTTCAGCTGAAAGAAAAGAAAGTAAAATTACTTTGAGAGGGTAAGACAACCGAAAAACGTGATCGCAGAGTTATGGATCAGCGGGAAAGAGCATATATAGGGCGGCAGACACTTTGGGACAGCGTGCGGCCCGACTTGAGCGTTGTTCATCATGGTAGAATTTTTTTAATAGTGCGATTTACATTGTTACTTGAAAACAAACTTTATGTGTATCCCAGGCACGGAGGTCCCGGAGATGACGTGGTTGTAGGTCGGCACGTCGAACCTGTTGATCCAAATAGACCCACAAGTGCTCTATGGGATTGAGGGGTCGGACGATTTCGCCGGCTAAGGGAAAACGGAGACATTGCTGTCGTGTTCCTGGAACCAGTCACGCAGCCCCTTAGCGGCGTGTCACGGCGTATTGTTCTGTTGGTAAACACCATCACCGCCCTGGTAAGCGTCTAACACGAAGGAATGCATGTGGTCAGCGAAGATGAACAGGGACCCATCCAGTGGTACCAGCGATTCCAGGTCATCCCCCAGACAGGCATAGTGCCACCGCCGACCCGTACTTGACAGACAAGCGTGTCCGGGTGTTGGCTCTCGTGGGTCGGACGCCGTATCCGCCACAGCCCGTCACTTGTGTGGAGTAGAAACCTCATTTCGTCTGAGAAGGCAACCTTTTCCCACTCTTCTACTGTCCAATGACGGTAGTCCCATGCGAACTGCAGGCGTCATTGCCGATGCACTTGAGTTAACATGTGCGCCTTGACGCAGCGTCGACTCCGGAGATCCATGCGTAACAAGGTTCGCTCTAATGTTATCGGGGACACGTAGCTGGGTGCCCCAGCGTGATTAATTGCTGCACGTTTGCGCGTCGGTTGTCCTTGACCAGACGACGGAGGCGTCGTTCTCCTGTGGAGTCAGTGACCTTTGGGACTGTACAGTTATGACGTCGGGAGGTACTCGGTGTGCTAGCGGTCCATTCTTGGTACACCCTTACTACAGCACCTCGCGAACGTCCCACGAAGTCGGCTGTTTCTGAGATGCTTCCACCCTTGGCGCGGTAGCCGATACTCATTCCTTTTTGAACGTGCATCAGATCACTACCTCTGCCCATTGTTTGTGCTCACGTCACGCACTATGGCTCATCTGTCCTGCCGGCCCCCTTATATGTCACGTGTACTCTAGACGCGCCGGGGCGGGTACATTATGATTCCGTGGGTGGTCATATTATTCTGATACGACCGTATATAGTGGACAGTATTTCAGCAATAAAAGAACTGTAGAGCACTGACAGGATCACTAGCGTCTCCCCCGTCTATCTCATCTTACCAGGAACCGCTACTGCTGACAACTAAATAGTGTCCTCCAGTTGAACCTGAAGCTACGGTTCGCTTTCCTGTACCTGATGAAGGTCGAGGAGGTGCTCGCAGTATTTGACCATAGTAATGGACCTAACGAGTGGAGGTTTCTATAAGTTGGCTGCATCACAAGAAGTTTTAAAACAATCGTACACAAGGTCATCGTTTTTATTACGCCGCAAAAACTTCATTGCACGGAAGATATCCGTGTCTTCAAGGAAATCTTACTAAGGTCATGTGCGCGACTCATCAGTTTACAGAAACTTGTCAAGGATTTTTGAAGTGCACATGCAGAACCAAAGGCCAAACGATATAATGCTTTCATTTTAACTCTTTGCTTTAATAAATTCCTTAAATGCACTTGAGAGTATTTTTTTATTGGATCCATATTTTAAAAAACAAACTTCAATCAATCAGTAACGAAAACTTTAAATATCGTTTTAAAACAAAATAGATATTTTTTTTATAAATAATGTCATTTAATTCAGCGGTTTTATTAGTATTTTACCTAAAAAATTCTCGGAAATATACCTAATTTCTAAGTATTGTATAAATTTCCTAGACAAAATACGAAATGCAAGAGCAAAATTCATTTATTTGATACTTTGCTCAGGAACTATGTACAGTGCCTTGATTACGCACGTTACTGGTAACATCTGTATTATGACCAGTGGAACAATGCCGTACTACGAGCATCTCCTCACTCATCCGTCACCACTCTTTGGTGTGACTTCCGGTTACATAATGTACGGAGGCTAATCAGAAAGTCTGCCAATATTTTTAGTGTTTGGTTTAACTTTGCGTACTGTGTTGCTTTGAACGCTGTATAATGTGCAAATGAAAGAAAAGTCACAATAAAAGGATGACTTCGCACAACTCGTCAAATGCAATCAGAAAACTCACCGTCTATGTACGATATTTAATTAAAATACGAAAGATATTTACAGTTAAAATACCCCGAAAGTACTAGTGGGGTATTTTAACTGTAAATATCTTTCGTATTTTAATTAAATATCGTACATAGACGGTGAGTTTTCTCATTTCATTTGAAAGAAAAGTCGTTTGTGTTTTTCGTAAACTGGTGACGCAGTGTTTCGGTGTTTTGAACAATACTTTAATTATGAAAATCTCAGTATGTCCTTCGTTTATATGGTCTGTAATATTCGTAACTGTACAGTATCCCACGAGAAATATTTTTTTCTTATTTTTGTTTCACTCTGTGCTTTGTCTCTAACCGATTTTCTATATTCAATCCGCTGGGAAAAAATTGAGCTGTCATGTTTGTACTGTTATAACGGCTTCTCTCTTAGTGGTTCTTTGGTATCCGTATACCATTTCTTAAAATTTGGATAATCGGATTTCAGGAACTTATTAAATATATTCAGCGTTTTCCACTTTTTGTACTCCTTTGATTTACTTGGAGCCACATGTAGAATATTAAACAGTTCTTCGACGGGAAGAAAGAGGAAAAAGAAAGGGGGTTTTTTTTTCTTCTTTCTTTCTTTGGGTGTTTCCTTCCTTAACTCCATTACATTAGAAGCTTTTTCGAACATGAAATTGGGTGATTTAGTTGACTTCATATGTAGAGCATAGGGTTTCCAATTGCCGATTCATGGCAAAGATACTTAAATGCAGTGTAACAAAGTTACTTGACGATTTTCCCTGAGGCGAGTATGACCACCACACCCTGTGTGAGTGTGCCATAGCAGGATGTTGGTGGCATACTACGTAAGGAATTACATTTTAAATTCCTTTATTGCTTTCTTGAAAAACACTTCACAATGGTTTTAGTCGCATACTTCGTAAGGTGTTCTGTTATTTAATTTCTTACGGGTTTTATATTTAATTTTTGGGGGAATATGGTGTCAGAGTTTTATGTTTAAATCCAACATAAAAAAAAAAAAAAAAAACGAAAGTCTTTGTCGCAAATATTTTGGATGTTTTCTCGTTTAAGTATTTGTCAGGTTTTTTTTTCTTATTTTTTTCCCCCGTTCCGAACTCTGCGACTAACATGAATTACGCATATATCCTGTTGAAATGAAATTTTCTAGCATACTAGTGATGGCATAAATAATTCTTTCTTGGGAGTGCATTCTTTATTCACGCAAAATAATCATTCACAAACTGCCTAAAAGAGCGCGTGCTCTTCAACCATTCATGGTGAATGATTTGCCACGATGCACGATTCGGGCATACCATTCAAATGAATGATATTCAGGTTCTTAAGTTTCAACCATTATTTCCTGGGTTGCTCTTTCACATAACGGTTAACACTTATTAATTCTCGACATTACTTTTCTTATTGGGAATTCGTTTCCTTAGCTCATGCGGGCAGAAAAACGTTAAACACTTTGAAACTTCATTGCATGTCGCAGTAATTTGCTGGTTGAATGACCATTCACGGCGGTAAGAGCGAACCATTCACAACGAAGAGTCATTCATTGGCATAACTGCCAACTACTACGTAGTTTCTATGGAATTAGTTGTCTGACTACGGAACTCACTCTCGAAACTACGGATTCTGCGAATTTTCATTTTTGTTATATTTCTATCATTATGATATACATAAAAATACTGTATATATATATATATATATATATATATGATGAAATTCCGAAAAGGATTCGTGGAATTCCGTCTTTTTTTTTTAGCCATAATTTAGATCATTCTCAAAATTGATGCAAAACTCCAGAGAATTTGGAGGGGGGGGAGGTCATTTTCCTTCTGGGGACGGTATTTCGTGTTTCAAAACTTTCGAAAACGATAGTTAAACGGAGTACAAATTTTACCGTAATCGTAATTTTTTCTCTCCCGTTGTTGCCTTTATGTTCAGTATTCTTGTTAAATATCATTTTATTGTATAAATGTTTGTATTTCAGCTTGAAACTGTCGGCAGCAATTTGCGAAAACGGAAGTTAGATTCCGCGAAAACTTCCTCGTAATCTCCAATCATAAGATTCTTCCGCGAATTCGAAGAATTCGGCTTTTTTCATTATTATTTTGGTCATTCACGCGATCGATGGGCCCAAGTGAACATAATTTTTAGGGGGGGGGGGGGGTTGGAGGACGGAATTCCATTTTTCCGGAACTTTAAAAAGCAGAAGGTTTGACTGTATTCAAATTTTTCTCGTAATCGTGATTTTTTTTCTCGCGATGTTACTACCTCTGTCCAGTATTATTATTAAATAACAATTTACTGCATAAGCATTTGTATTTCAGCTTGAAAATAGGGTAAAAATTCCAAAACCGGAAGTCGGAAGGATCAAAGATTTCTCCCGTAATCCCCCCCCCCAATCCCTTCTCTCGGGATGTTCGCACTCTCCTGCGTCTATGTATGCCGCGCAATAATGCTAGTTACGTTACTACTGACAAGGCGCCTGCCAATGTTGGCAGGTATGCATTGGGAACGAATCGTTCACCACTATAGCAAACTGCCGTTTTTTATCGATTTTACTGCACAACTGGATGGGATTGCAAAGTGAAAAACAATGCTCTACCCCCACATTGGTTGAGCTTAGTCATATTGGCCCCTCGTGCCAAAAGTTCCGCGATAGTCATCACACACAGCTATGAAACGTAGTGGCTTACTTGAACAAAGAGCCGTGTTAACCTTTTGAAGTATGCCTGTCAGCAGTTGTTAGACTATATTTGAACGTCGAAAGAGTCAATAAATATTTGTTTGTGTTTTTTATTTTCGCTTTGACGTTTCCTTTTTTAATAAGATTTAGAGAATAGGCCGTTAACTAAAATTATTGGCGTATTCATTATTTTATCCATGCTGAATTTTTATTTTGCCACAGTTCGAAGATTTAGGTTTCTGGGGAACCAAATTTAAGTTGAACCGTTTACAGTTGCCTTAGGCATGGTTGTTACCTTAACTGGGGTTCTGCATTCGGAAACGCATTTCATACCCCTCTTGAATATCAATCTTTCCGTAAGTAACAGAGGAAAACAAATGGTTCAAAAATTTCAGCTGAAAATAAACGTTCGTTACGAAATTAAAGCGCAGGAAGTATCCGTCCATCCGAACTTGGCAATCGGTGGAATTGAACTCTTCCACAAAGGGGTGATAGGAGGCATAAATTCTTTCCGTGGAACCCCATTGAATGACATCGTGATGCAAGGTATAGTCTAGGAGCTAGGAAACTTCTGTTGGAATTTTAAGAGCCAGAAGTTTTGTTCGTTTTGGCTACTTCTACTATGTATAGTAAATAAAAAAATGTTGGTCACATGTTCAGAATGGTGGTCATTATTTCAGGAATGTCCGCCATCTTGAATAATTAATGATTAAAAAAATAAACTTGATGCGCAGTATGAGGTTGTTGTATATCAATTTATATGTTTTCAGGCATGCTAAGTTCAAAAATAGCATTGAATGTGCTCCAAATGTAATACCAAATCATATTTAAAATCTTTTTAAATGAAATTCTCATATAAACAAGTTGCCATTTCATTTACATGACAACGGAAAAGTAAAACACAAAATTATATAACACATTCTTTTAATTTCACTTTTTTTTAAATATTTAAACAAAGATTCTTCTCTTTACATTTACAAAACGGACAGCAAGGTATCATTTCAACTCTGCAAGGGCAAATATTAGCTCTTGCACATTTCTGGCAGGTGCAGGGAGACACAAATTCAGGGGGTCTTAAATGTTCCATCCGTATGATCGGCTTAAAAGCTCCGTCTTCTGCTGTGTAACCATATTGTAGAGGGTCCAGTGATGGGTTTCCCTTCTGCACATTGACCCATATGTAGCATTGAAGGTATGCACGCTTGATATGAAACAGCATTGTTGAGAAAGATGGACACAGTTGAGAAAAATTTATATTCTTTGCTTTGTGGTACTGCTCAAATCGAACCCCATCACAGTTCGTTTTTGATGAACCAAGGACTTCTGCAATAAATAGTTCAGCAGTTTTCTTTATCAAGAGGAGCAACCCCAAAATTTGTCAAAAGTTTTCCTGATGAAATTGCTGTTTTAAGTGCCACAAGTTTTGTTCCTATCTTGCTTGTTGTATCACAACCAGTTAAACTGTGTACGGCAAGTAGAATGGATAAAAGAATGTCGTCCATATTTTCCATCATTTTGTGAAGTGGTATGTATCGGACAGATGCTCGGGTATCTTTGATTATCCACAGTTCCTTGAGACCACCTTTTTGAAAACTCTTTGAAACGGTATAGTGCAGAGATCATGACATCTGTGTCAGCTGAGGCAATCATTACTCTTTCAATAGATCCTGTTTCAACGATATTTCCAATGTATTTAATGATCCTATCATCAGCTTCCTCACATTCGCAACAAAGTGATGATACCAAACTTACAGAACCTTCCACCAATTTCAAGCATATTTTTCGGTTATGTTTGTGACCTCTTCCTAAATACAAAGGTTTTCCACTGTTTCCCTGATTTTTAATCCAGTCAATGAATAGTTCCTGAAAACAGGTTTTGTTCTGGCTTGAACCCCAGAAGATATCCATGTTGACAGGATGCTTGGGTTGTTGGTAGTTACATCGATAGGATCAACTTTTGTCCGCCTGAGTCGTTCCCAGTTTTTAATATTTTTCTCTTCATACAAGTCAAAAACAATATCAATGCGGAAACAGCCTTCTAAAAGTTTTGAGAATTTTTTCCACAAGTAGTCAAAGTAGTCTTCAAATGTCTTGCGCAATACCCGTTTGAAGTACACTTTTCGCGCGTATGCCATGAAGTCAATCACCACAGCTATTTTCTCCTGTGATGTTTGTAGCTGAGTAATTACAATATCCTTATTTAAAAACTGGCGTTCAAGTTCTTGGCTTAGTTGTGATTTGTCTGGCTTCTTCAAATATCCATCACACATTAGGTAGTAAGATGTGGATGTCAGTTCGTATTTTAGTAATGTTTCTATATCTAAACCTCTGGAACGTGCTACTTCTACGCACCGAAGAGCATCACTCGTTGCTTGGAGTGCAAACTAAGCTCCAGATTTGTCTTTCTTCATTTTTTGAAATTCCTTGTGTATAGGATCTAAGATAGCTTTGGATTTTTCAGTAAGCCTTTCTTTAACAAAATTTTTGTAGCTGTTATCTCCTTTTTCTTGTACATGGAGTAAGTTATCAGCTACTAGTGGAGCATTTTTCGTTCCAGTTATGAGGTTTGATATCTCACAACTGTCATCTTTCAAGAAGGGATTTCCTCGATCAAGCACAAACGTTAACATATTGGAAATACTCTGTTGGTCTTGAATTATTAGAGACTTAGCAAACTCGTGATGAAGAGCAAATTCATCGTCTTCGTGTAGACCACAAAACGTTCTTAAAAAATGTGTAAGGCTTTCTTTTTCATGTTTAATGAGATCGTGCTTTGTCGAGGCTTCTTTTCGTCTCGTGATACCGATTATGCCTCCTGATCCCTTTGCTGGTTTATTATAGAGTTTCTCTAGAGCTTGATCCTAGGCAACACTGCTGAATCTATTGCTAGTATGTTGAACCATAAAATGACCATTCTTGAAGTAATTATAAATCATAGGATGTTTTTCTTCCAGCTTCAAACAATCAGTCGAGCATAATTTGTTCTGTCAAAGGAGAAGAAAAGTGGCAAACACTCTCTTATACTGCATACATGTAGATCCCAGTTATTTTCTCTGTCAGCTCGGATTAGGTCTCGAAGAAGAGGTGCCAATGTAGACACAAACTTGTCCCAATAAGCAAATACCTTACTCTTGTGTTTGCCATTTTCTCTGAATTTCTCATAACCTTTTTTAATGTCACTCAAGTTATTGATAGCAATTTTGGTTTCGTCCAACAAACGGTGCTCTTCGTACACTGATAACTGTAAGCGTTTCACAATTGAAAACAATTCAGAGTACTTAGTTTTATCATTCTGTTCCATGAATGCCTTCCACTAAAGTGTTTGCATTACTTCACAAAGCATTCCACAATTGCTCTAACTCCCCTGGAGTAGTGGTTGCCTTTTAAAGCGCTTTCAGCAGAGTGTGAGCCCATCGTTTCAGTCTGAACAAGGATTTCCGAAGCCCCACTGTCTTTTAGGTGCATCCCAATACATGAGAGTATCACTTTTTGGAGATGAAACCCTCCAAGACCAAGCAATATGTTGGAAAATTTCTCTGGATGAAGAAGCTGAATTTATTTGACTATGTGATATACTCCTTCATCGCACCACAATGAACCCTCTTGAAGATTCAACTGGTGCATGATATCTTGGAAGTTATACATTGTATATATACAGTAGAATCATACTGAGTGGCAGGATAGAGCAAGATTGGGGTAAATCCTGTAACTTTCCTGTGAAATGAATGCTTAGACAGTGCACTCATAAAAGCATTTCTGGATGGAATGTCAACTTCTTCAGGGAAATCTAGTTCAGTTACATTTGATTTGTAAGAAATCGAGATAGAAACCATACAAGATCCAAATCTTGGCCTGCCTTTTTTACTTCATGTGCTGTGTTTATATCACTGCTGGAATGAAGGTATTGGGAACAGTGCACCTTTTTTTCGGCTTTTGATAGTACAGTAGTTTTTGAGTGCCTATTTTTTTTTTATTGAGACTTCGTTTTGTAACACCAATACCAAACGTTCCTGTGTACTTTTCTGGACCATCAGTTTCTTCTAATGAATCATCCAATTGGTTATCACAAACGTGTTGATCTTGGAACAAAACCAATACTGTGTCATGTGTACCATGGATGCCTGACATTGTCGCTTCTTCCCAGTCAAAATTGTCCTTAGCACCACGGACAAGGATGTCAGGTTTTATTGAAAGTTGTATTGGGACACGGTGTCCTTGAGCTCTGATGAAAGTTCTATTTGCTAGCATTTGGTCCTGACGAAGTACAACATCATAACTGCAACATATAGTCCTTGACGGTTGAACATGGTAATGAGTGTTTTCGATCTACTTAAATTGTGTATCGCTTGAGCATTGGCGATATGAAGTGGTGTTTTTTTAAGCCATTGTGAATGAGGAAATAAGCAATCTGAAACAGAGTATCACATCTACGTTGAGTACTTGCTGATTTATAGAATGAAGGTGCTAATTCTTGTAGGAACCTTTCCCATTGCTTTGGCCGTGACTGTTCATACTCCATTTCAGATTTTTTTAGGTCAGCTGTATCAGCAAACTTTCCACTTAATGTAAAGTCATCACGAAGTATAGTAGCACATTTTCTAATTACATCAGTAGATCGTACTTTACCCACAACCAAAGCATAATCAAATTTGATGCATACACCAGCTGGGATAATGTCTTTTCCCTTGGGTACGAGAAACCTACACTGTCCCCGTACACCTCAATGATCATAGACTTCATTTCCCTGTTTGTTGTGGTATTGTTTGGATTTTGTTTCATTATTTCGTTCCGAGGATCAGAAAGTGCATACTCTTTTGTGTGAAAATTCACACTCTCCACAGACCGTCTCAGATCGGCGTTATCTTTGTTTCGCGCGAGAACACTTTCTGTTGAGTTCGCGGTTTTGAATTTGTTAATATATGGTTTC
This sequence comes from Macrothele yani, assembly GCA_039090855.1. Classification (NCBI taxonomy): domain Eukaryota; kingdom Metazoa; phylum Arthropoda; class Arachnida; order Araneae; family Macrothelidae; genus Macrothele; species Macrothele yani. The sequence goes on along the minus strand of CM077004.1, from coordinate 106,680,208 downwards.
ATGCAATTACAATGATACATATAATATCTGAGGCGAACACACTTGATATATCAGTCAAAGTGCAAGAAGTTCTTTCAAAAACTTCATCTTGAAACAATTTCGTTGCGTCCAGAAATTCCTGTGCTCTTCCATGTTCACAGATGCGGTAAAGTTGTGTATCTTTCTTACGTTTGGACTGGTTGCAAATAATACATACTGTTGACTGTAGTTTAGTTCCACTTAATCTGGGCGTGCGTTCTCTTTCTTGGGTATTTTTTTTATGTCTTTTGACGTACCTTGTGATGATTCTTGGTATGACCTTTTGATTGTTCTTTTTGACCTTAGAATGTAAGATCTATAGCATGTCATACGGTAAAAAATAATAGTATCTGTTTCTAAAATTACACCATCGTTTAACAGAACACTAGCTGCTTTAACTTGCTGACGGCCAGAGTCTGTCCCATACAGCTTTCTCGCCCCTGCGATTTGCACAAAATACAAACACTAGTTTCACCAGACTTTCTCTTTTTCTTTGGGGGAGACCGTTGTAATTCCACAGTGCCCATTTTTATGTTATTCAAATACAATTACAAATTGCCTGAAACAGAAAAAAATAAAATTGCATTTTTATATGTTATCATATTCAATACATTTTCAAGAAAAAAGTGGTGGGGGAGTCAAGATAGGGGCAATTTTTCAAAAATGACTAGTCTGAGCTTTTTTTAATCTCTATGCATAGTATAACTCGTCAAAACATACAGAACTTCTGGCTCTCAAACTTGCAACAGAACTCTCCTAACTGCTACATTAGTGTTCAAATCACCTAAGGATACTGCTCTCTTAGGATTAATGCAGTCCGTCGTGGGGTGTAGGTAATGGACAAAGAAACTCAATCTGTGTAACGAAAAGAAAGTTGCCTTGCGATTCTTCTAGGATTGTTTGTCATGTTTAATTAAATATTCTGATATTTAAGAGTACTAAAATTTCTTCGATTTTTGACTGAAATTTTATTATTTAACTTAAGATATTTTTGAAATTATTGTGATATTCTAACCTAGTAAAGTATTCTGTCGGAGGATTTGGCATGTAGTCGAATTATAAAGAAAACCAACTAGAGATTATCACGCAAGGTCTCTCATTGGTAACCAAGCGGTGGTCATGACTAAAAAGCCTCTTCTTCCGATTTCCTTCTCGTTTGTTCAGCACCAGTTGCAGTAAAGCCATACTTAGATCTTCAAAACGTTCTTTTCTTAAGCACAGGGAGAATTCCTTTGTTCATCCCTACCCCGCACCCCAGACTGCAGTAATCCTAAGAGAGCAGTAGCCTTAGACAATTTAACGCCTTGTCATGTCATTCAAGGGAGTTTTACGTAGGACGGCACATTCGTGTCTGCTATTACCCCTAGTTGTGTGGGATAGTTTAATTCCGCCGACTTCAAAGTTTAGATGGTTCGAGTATACATTGAAAATTTTTACTTATCCTGTTCACAAAAGTTCTGTGTAGAAGATTCCTCCGTCGTCTTCACCGGGGGCGGGAAGGTATGCGCAAGAAAAGCAGACATAGAAAGGTAAAAATGTATTGGGTGTGTGCATAAGTTCTACCCGTTTTTGTAGGCTACAAAGCAAGGACACAACAAATGACTTACCTAGGATTTCACATAATTACAAGGACACAACAAATGACTTACCTAGGATTTCACATAATTGCCATCATTCTGTATCACCTCTTGCCATCTGTCTATGAGTTGGTAAACCACACGCCGAAAAAAGTCCTGTGTTTTAGAGTCAAAAAAGTCATGTAATGCCGTTTTCACATCGTCCACATCTTCGAAGGTTTGGAGAGCGAAAACGTTCTGCAGCGATCGTCCGTGGGTGCCAGGTCAGGGGAATACGCCGGGTAAGGTAACACTTCCCAACCAAAGTCCAGTAATTTTTTGCCGTGTGATTAAAGCAGTATGAGGTCTGGCGTTATCATGACGAAGGATGACGCCTTTGCTGTCCGCTTCGATGTCAGTTGTCCTCGCAATCTGTCCAACTATTGGCAGTAGAGGTCAGCATTTATCGTTCGGTTAGGTGCCAGCACCTCCCAGTGGATTATTCCCTGGACATTCCACCAAACATTCAACAACACCTTTTTGGGATGCATTTCTCCTTTTGAGGTGGTTGGAGCAGTCTCCGCACTTTGGCACACAGTCCTTGGCAGTGAATGAATTTATTACGGTACAGTACCCATTTCTTATCATCCGTTACAACTCGTTCCAAAAACGGTTCATTTCTGTGACGTAAAAGCAAAGTAACACAGGTACGGATTCTCTCCTCTCGCTGCTTTGCAGAAAGCTGGTGCGGAACCCAAACCTATTTCGACTGTTGTTCTGTGTACCGACAACGTTTCTGCTAATTCCTGAACTGTTGGATGTGGATCATTTGTTATGGCTTGGTCCACATCCTCGTCAGAAACCACGGATGGACGTCCAAGACATGGTTGATCTTCACAGCTTCTGGCTCCGTCCCGGAATTTCCGAAACCAACGGCGACATGTACACTGTTAAAAAGAAAAATCTACTTAAAAATGAGAACCTGAACCTACTCGTTTTTTTTTAAAGTACAATCGTATAGTAAACGAGTACATGACATGCTCAAATATAAGTAACCGTACGTACTTACAAATAACCGCGTCAATAAATATAAATATAATCTCGTATTCAGTTTAGATATTATAAATTTCAAAAGAAATTGTTTAATAAATGTGTTAAGTGACACAAATAATTAGTACAACAAAGTAACTGATCACAAGTAATTTAATTATGCATAAAGTATCTTTGTGTACGTTTTTACATTAACTATATTTGCCGTAAAATTGTGCTGTCCATTTGCCCAGCATGTGACAACGATTATATCTATTATCTCAGATGTGCCATCGAATAATATACTTCCAGTTGATTCTATGAATAAATGAGTATGTATGGAGTACACTTATTCCAAATTTGAAATCTTATTCCAAAGTAAATTCTCGCACGTGTTTCTTTTCTTGCGTCTTCAGCGCCATCGTTCCCCTAGCGGAGCAATTTTGAACTAATTTTTTGTTTCCGCTAAATCGTTTTCCCATGCACTCTCCATAAGTACCTACCAAGTTTCGTCTTGATATCTTAATTTCTCGCTTTTTTCAGAGACCCGAGATCAGGGACACTTATTGTATAACAACCTGGTATGAAGACTTTTTCCTTGTACGTAGACAGGAGAAAGTTAGGGACCGAGTTCAGTTCTAGTGAGCTAGTACTACGCATGCTCAGCAATAAATGAAACGGAAAAGAAGTTCATGGGGTACCAGGTTCTATCACCGTATACCTAGCTATCTGCACGTAAACTGTTTCTCAACAGAAAACACTAAGGCACCAGAATCTGCTCCCTCGGATAAAGCTACCCGTTCCTAACAGAGATGTTATTCTAAATGGAGAAGTAATTTGGCAGTGAATGAATTTAGTGAAACCTACCCGGAAAGAAGCCCTGAAATCAGATCATATGTAGAGGATTTTAAAGAAGGGAGTGTCTGACCCCAGGTCTTAAACAACCCTTAGAAATAGGAAGCTAGGAGATTTGGGCTAGAGTACCTGGCAGGAAAGTGAAACGAACGGAAGGGAAGTAGAAAGGGGGAGGAAGACGCCCTTATTTATTACCAGGGGGCCAGTGTCCATCCGACGCACGGCGGATATTTAGTGGATCGAGCGTTCGAACCTGAGTTCCTTCCCGTGGCAGTCACGAACGAAGGCCATTCGCGGCCCAAAGCCCTGAAAACTATCAAGAGCAATTCGAAATTTGATTTTTTTTTTTGGTATTTAGTAACTTTTATTAAAATTTATTACTGATTACTTTCATAATTTTTGTTAAAATTGTAATTTAAATAGAATGATGTTGCTCGGGAATCACATACGAAGAACATTAATATTTCCTTTAAATACTGCTCTGTCATTCCACGCAAGGCTAAATATTCAATTTGAATAATATCTATTAGTCACACAGAATGCGACTAATACAGTCACATCTATTCTATTCACTGTGACTAATATTCCTGTGTTTATCAGGTTGTTGTACAGGTTTTGTTTTGAGTTACCCACATAAGGATATTCAAAGATTTTCCTTTATTAGAGTCAGCCACAAAGTGACAAGATGTTGAACGGAAATGACCCTGGACTGAGATGTTGAATGGAAATTGACAAACGGTTCGTATTCTTTTTACACTAGAATCCTGAAGACACATGAGTAGCCCAGCTTCGTGATCCGAATGTTTAGTCACTTCTCTGAAACACAAACATTCATTCAAGATTCGAGTATGCTTGCATATGAAACACAGTATTTCCGATTTTTGCATACATTTTCGCCTAAAAATACTTTACCTAGTTTTTCGTAGCATCGGACGTAAAAAACTGATTAACGATACTAAGACTCCTTTATACCCAGTTATAGTTTCCTTTATCACTGAGTGATAGGTTCTCAGTAATAAATCTCAATAGAGAAGAGTGAGAGATAAGGACTAGCGAAGGTATGTATACACGAAAGTTCTAACCCAGTGGTCTAAGCGATGGCCTCTGATCATTCGTCCGGGTTCGAATCCCGTGAGGCATGGATGTTGTGTTTGTCTTACGGCACTGACTCTCTCCCTTCCCTGGAACCAGTTACCCTAAATTAGGGACGGGCGACTGCTTTATATACATACCTGCCAACATTGGGAAGAGCCTTGTCAGTAGTAACGTAGCTAGTAGCATTATTGCGCGGCATACATAGAGGCAGGAGAGTGCGAACATCGCGGGAGATGGGATGGGGGGGGGGGGGGGTACGGGAGAAATCTTTGTTCCGTCCGACTTCCGGTTTTGGAATTATTACCCTATTTTCAAGCTGAAATAGAAATACTTATGCATAATATGTTATTTAACAATAATACTGGACAGAGGTAACATCGTGAGAAAAAAAAAAAAAAATACGATTACGGGAAAAATCTGAACTCAGTCGACCTTCTGAAGTTTCGAAATGATGGAATTCCGTCCTCCGAACCGAACCCCCTCCCCCTAAAAAAAATTATGTTCACTTGGGCGCATCGATCTTGTGCTTGACCAAAATAATAATGAAAACAGCCGAATTCTTCGAATTCGCAGAAGAATCTTATGCCTGGAAATTACGGGGAAGTTTTCGCGGAATCTAACTTCCGTTTTCGCAATTGCTGCCGGTGTCTTCCCAATCGCAGACGTCCCAGTTGCGGACAGGGGGAAAACAGTGCCAATTGCAGACAGATCCCCGTTCTGTCGTTCTGTCCGCAACTGGGAAATGACATAGTGAGAGATTAGGGATTCCCATTCTTAACCCCTCACCAGAAGGGTTGAATTTTATTTGAAGTTCAAATATTGGAAAAGTGGTATACGGACAAATGGGCGATTTATTTCATTCTATTTGAATATCTTCTCATATGCTTATTTCAAAAAGTATGTTTTTTTTGTTGTTTTTTTTTGCGCTACTGTGGGTCATCAACAGAAAACCGTAGAGTGTATAAACATAAATTTATACAATATAAAGCCGGGGACAGTCCATCTATGAGAATGAACTCCCAGTGTAGCTATAACTTTTTTCAGCCCCTATTTCTGAAGAAGTTGTTATATTTTATTGATCTGTTTTATTTTATTTCGCATTCTTTAATTGAAAACAAAAACTAAAATAGATTACGCAAATATTCTCATAAAAAAAACATAACTATACTGTATATCAGTTTCAAGACAATTACGAAACTGAAGGTAGCTGTTGATTTCTTTTTCATTATTCCAACTTCTGAATGAACGATAGATTCTTCAAACAATGTCGGATATTCGCGGTTGTGTAAAACCCTGCCATAGTTTTGCTGATCCGCTCATCCAATTTGATTGTTGCTTTTTTTGTTTTTTCTTGCCCTCGAGATTTAGGCACTTTCTGTCGTACAGGAAGTCGCTGTGCCTCGCTTCATCTTTCAAGCACGTAATTAACTTTGCGACTATAGGATGAGGATTTTTTGGTAGCTGCATTTAACCGATGGTTCCAGCCTTCGATGACATTATTTGCTCTGTGTCGTTTGTTGTTGCAATTTCACATTTCTACAATTATTACCGGATTTTCCAGCCAGTTTTTTAAGAAATAATCATAAAATTTCTGAAAGTTTTCATCAATGGGACTGGATTCTTGAATGCATATCCAACCATCGCTTACATTTTCCACAGAATATCCAACCATCGCCTACATTTTCCACAGGCCAGTGATTCGGAGGTGTTGCCTTTTACATTATTGTTATATTCATTCACTAATCCCAGTATTTGAATTTTTTGCCAAAAGGGGTGTTTACCTAATCTCTCACTAAAACTCATCCTATTTTCCCAGTTGCGGACAAAACTGGACCCAGTTGGCACTGTTTTTCCCTCTGTCCGCAACTGGGACGTCCGCAATTGGGACCAAACCAGTACTGCCGACAGTTTCAAGCTGAAATACAAACATTTATTCAATAAAATCATATTTAACAAGAATACGGAACACAAAGGCAGCAATGGGAGAGAAAAAATTACGATTACGGCAAAATGTGTACTCCGTTTAACTATCGTTTTCGAAAGTTTGGGAAACACGAAATACCGTCCCCAGAAGGAAAATGACGCCCCCCCAAATTTCTCTGGAGTTTTGCATCGATTTTGAGAATGATCTAAATTATGGCAAAAAACAACAACATAAAAACGGAATTCCACGAATCCGTATATAAACAGTATTTTTTTGTATATCATAAAATGATAGAAAAATAACAAAAATGAAAATTCGCACAACCCGTAGTTTCGACAGTGAGTTACGTAATTTCGTAGTCAGACAACTTATAGCCCATTGAGTTGCTCACGGTGGTCGTTAAACGTCCAATAAAAAAAAAAAAAAAATGCGACGTTGATTTACCCTTTACTTAGTACTCATGCAAACATATGGCTTGGTTCAGCAAGCACGTCGAGCTGGACTCTGGCTCGAGTCCGGATGATGTATGTGTGCGTATTTAGCCCACATTGTTGGCACTGGCGCTCCCTACTGTCCGGAAGCAGCAGGGGCGTACCGATGACCCCCGCATGGGAGGGGGGGGGTCTATGCTGAGAGAGCCTTAACCTCAGGGAAAATATTTTACACATTTTTTTTCGGAAACTGCATAATCAACGGGTTAAAGAAATAGCCAGAGTTTTTTTTACGGCAGCTTTGACTGAAGTATTAAAATGAAAATAAATGTTTGGTATTTTTTTATTAAATAAGTTAAACATTTGAAAATTATTTCGTGGTTTTAATTTATAAAAATTGGATGACGGGAAAGTAGCTATTCCAAACAACTGGAGGCCCCTTTTCACCGTACATTTACATATGTTGAGTGTTTTCTCAGTCACATTTTATTTGCATACGAAATTTTTCTATTTAATATTCCCCATTTTTCAAATACTGACTTATATGCTGTACTACTTATACAAGTATATGGATCTATCTACCCTCTCTTTAAGTACATTTCGGGGAGAGTTTAAACCCTCGAAACACCTCCCTGGCTGCGGGGTCGTGCCTTGCATATACATGTATATTAACAGGAAAATGGGAAAGAAATATCAGTTCAATGAACGTAATTTTTACAGCAATAAGAATAAGATGCATGTATTACCGTTGTTTGCACATAACTACACATCATTCAGAATATAATGAACTGAAAGGTGTTCTTCGGGAGACGAAGAAACGGAGACGTGTAATTTTTTTTTATAACGAAGTCAAGAATAAAAAATACTATGTGCAAAACTTTGTGGCATTATGTGAAGTGTGTTATACATACATCAAACATTTAAAAGTAAATAATTTAATTTATTTTTATATATTCAAGAGTACATAATTATTGTCATTTATATTTTTGCTTATTTATGTTTCGTATTATTCGGAAAAGGTCATTGTCACACCGCAGTTAGGTGTTTTGTGTGTGTGTGTGTGTTTTGATCGTGAGACATTTCAAGAGTCTAGCTTTCATTCTGTAAATGAATAAAATTTGCATGATACGATTAATTTTGGCCTAGTTTTATACAAGACTTTTTGTAGTGCTTTGTAATGGTATAAAACTAGGGCAATAATTTTTTATTACAACGTGCGCATTTATGTTTTATGCAATGAAGTGCAGTAATTTTTACCTGTAAGTTCCACACAATTTGAATTATTAGAACACCCAATAAACCTAGTCAATAATATGAAATTTAAAATTTTCAGTAATTGAAAGCTAACAGATTTTGCAAAAGGGCTTCAAATATCAAATGTATTTGGGGGGGGTATTTTTCCGGTACGCGACCCCCACAAATTAAGGACGGTGACCCCTTCTAGCCCTAAGTGTTGCTTATGGTGGTCGTTAAACCCCGAAACGCCACCCCGGTGGCTCAGTGGTCTAAGCGATGGCTGCTGACCATTCGTCCGTGATAGGTCTGGGTTTCAATCCCTGTGAGGCATGGGCTCTCTCCCATCCCTGGAACCAGTGACCCTAAATTAGGGACGGGCGACTGCTTATAACCCATTGAGTTGCTAACGGTGATCGTTGAACCTCCAATAAAAAAACAACAACCCCGAAACAAACAAGCAAACAAAAATGTACTTTTAAGGGTGCGATTATTGTTTATTATTACATCTCCAACCTGGCACATAGTTTTATACGTTCTGGATTTTATTTAAATAGGTTTAATATTTTTCCCGCCGGAGCGCACGAACGTTTCTTTATATTATTTAAAAGTCTATCCGTTAATCAGTAGTAGACGTCATGAGATCGTTACGTAAAGTTGTTAGTTAAGTGGTGTATGTAGAACCGTTCTAGCTGTTTACCAGTTAAGGTGATTGTTCCACCCTTCCCTCCAGTAGTCTAAGCGCTGACTTATGACCATTTATTCGTGACGGGGTCCGGGCTCGAATCCCGATGAGGCATGGATGTTGTGTTTGTTTACGGCACTGGTTCTCTCCCTTCCCTGAAACCCTTGACCCTAAATTCGGGACAAGCGACTGCTTATAGCCCATTGAGTTGCTCACGGTGGTCGTAAAACCTTCAATCGAAAAAAAAAAAAAAAAATCAATCACCCTTCCCTCCATAAGGAAAGCTGTAATAAAGGAATTAAAAGCCTGCCTTAGACTGTCAGCTTGCTTGCGTTTAATTTGCACACGTAGTATGAATCATTTCTGACCTATAAACATTGTAAGTGAAAAGTTTAATTTATTTTCGAGCTGCACGCATTACATTTGAATTCAGTGAGGGTCCCAAACCGTCTTGTGTAGTAGTGGGGGCTTATTTTCATTTCCCTCACGAGTTTCTTCTATTGGTAAGAAACAGCACATTTTGTTTCCCACACAAACGGATTTTCACGAGCTGTTGATTGAGGTCAGAGCAGCTGCGAGCTTTCGTGCTGCTTCACCACAGCTTTTGCTCCGCCATCATGGTTTAATCGCTGTGCCTGCTGACTGAGAGATAATGTGTTGTTATCCAGCGACCTTGACGCAACCACAGCCTTTTCACTTGCTGGTGTTCTTTCTTGCCACTGTCTGTACGTACCTCTTCTTGGCACGTGTCACTGCTGTTTGTTAAGCTGCATGTTTAAAAGGAACTCTCTGTGATATTCCTCTTTTTTGGCTTCCTCGCCATCTTGTGGGGAGAGCGATCGACACTTGAAAATTTACTCTGGTCTAGGGGAAGCCAATTCCTCCTCTGGAATACATGCGTCAAGGACATGCCCCATGAACTATGCTGCGTTTTAGTTGCACGCATATCGGAAAAACAAATACTAAGTGGTGAACGAATTCATCTGACGTTTTTCAAAGACTTATTGTTTCGTCACGCAAAAGCGATGTAATTGAAACAAAAAAATAAAAGTAGTGGATGTATTTGGTTATTTCAGGACAGAAAGACCCGCTACTCGTGCCGCCTGCAACTGTCCAAGTGTGAACAAGGATATTTTCAGTTCAGTTGGAATCTACGTTGTCAAAAGTTTCGTATTCAATCAAAGGCAAATATACACTTCTTGCAGTTCCATCGCGATTATGTTTTCTGACGTAGGACTACTACGTCTAACTCCGCAGATAGTATGGGGCGACTTAAGGCCGACCGCCTGTGACAAAAATTGGTTTCAACTGAGATCATTATAGCGTTAAAAATACGTGCCGCACACTAATCGTGTTAGAATATTCGTAAACAACATGGTGTCCAATTCGCGTACTGCGCAATATATCGTGCGCGCGACGCTCCCCTCGCTCCCTGTACGCGAGGGAGGGGATGCAATATTTCTGGTTGTGCCCCGCGTTTGACTCAGTCTATCTCGGCATCCGTGAGCGCAACGCGACTGTGCGTGGTATCGTTTTAAAGCTCTTGACGAGATCTATTCAAATATATGAAGAATATTTAGTAGTGGTTTGAACTGAACATTTTAAAAATTGTTTTCTTGGGAACCGGTGAATACTTTTTTGACAAATCCGCGGTTTATCTGGACAACCGTGAGTGCAAAACGACTGTGCGTGGTATCGTTTTAAAGCTCTCGACGAGATCTATTAAAATATATAAAGAACATATCGCAGTGGTAAACAAAAGAATTATAAAAATTGTTTTCGTGTGAACGGGTTAATATTTTCGACAATGCCGCGGAATTCGTAGAATGAACGCAAGCAAAAGTGGAGAAAATCAAACGAGAGGCAAGAGCAAGTGATGAGTAATGTAAGAAGCCCAAGAAGACAGCACCTCCGTGGGTAATTCGCGTATCGATCTGCTTTGTGCTCATAATGTATCTAGCATTATTTGTAAAAATTATGTTAGCTACTTTTCATATCATAGACCTGTGTTGGCTACAACAAATTAAATAAACGCTTTGAAACCATACTCGACTAGCTCATTTCAACTCTTCGACCTTCAAGTCGTTGACCTACGTTCCAAACTGACGACTCAGTCAGAACTGAGCCTACCTGTATTTGTGTGTGTGTGTGTGTGTGTGTGTGTGTGTGTTGGAGGAGGAGGTCAATTTTTCTTTTACATGTATTATTATAGAGACGTTATAAGTAGTTTTCGGGTCCCCATGAGCACCTGATGTAGAATTATTGGCTGTACTGCAGTAAGAGCAGCACAACCGTAAAACTAACATCACACCCGTGCCAAAGGCCGTCCCCTAACTCAGGGCACTTGGCATAAGAAATTCGCTTCCTAAACGCTCAGTCTTCGTGCGATACTCACTCTGTCTTATCAAGAAAGTGATAGGAATGAACAAATTCATGTTTAATAATACATCGTTAATTTTTATATGGTATAACCATTACAGCAACAAAACAATAACACACACACACACACACACACACACACACACACACACACACACACACACACACACACCAGCAGTGTCAGAAAAACACCAGAAGTTGAAAATTTCAGTGCCACATCGTAATACAAGAGTTCATCAGCAGGTAGACTAATACAAGCCGTTTAAAATTCACTTTGAAGTTCATATCGTGTATGCTGCGTAAGACTTCTTCGTAATGGAAATCTTATTTTAACCCTTTTTAAAATCAAAGCCACTGCAGTTCAGGAAGTAAACGGATCAAATACACAGAAACGCGCTCGCTTGTTACAGCCAACGAATATTTGTCAAGTCCAGAATATTTTCAAGTGGTAGATTAAACTGAGGGGTGTTATTTGGGTTTTACGGACAGTTTAATTTTATTTTATAGACTCTAACTGAAAGGTTGAAAATAACAGGCATGTGTGTGTGCCATTAACGGAACGGCCCCCTTTTCAGTTTCGAATCTGAGTGATTAACTTAGATGTAAATGAAATTGTAATTAACAGAAATAAGAAAGAAAGAAAGAAAAAGGAGGAGAATAAAAGGAAATAAAGGAAAGATTTCAACCAGAAAAGATGCATTTAATGCAAGCCTTGCCGTATATTTCAGGAGCTGAAAGTTGGGCGCTGCGATATAACTGTAAAGTGAAACATAAGTTTGTGTGTTCACTCATGGTTAAATACCTTTTTATCACTTGGAGTACAAAAGTTATAATTTAAGCATTTTTAATGGAATAAAATAAAGAAAGCTCACCAAACCCAGTGAATTGCATGGCAGACGTAAGGGAAAATATATCTTGCTCACCTTTAATTGGTTATTGTGTGTGTGTTTGATTAATCACACCAAATGCCTGTCGTCCAAGATCCAACAGGTGTGCGGTGTGCTCTTCATGGAACGAGATTCCACGGTGAGTACAGTTTGCTAACACATTTTAAAGAAATACTTCTCTTACTACAAAGTTTTCTTTTGAACAAATATGTTTTATGCTTGACAAGATATGAGTCTCTAATAAATCAGGAGAAGGCAGAAAAGGTATGGAAGTAAAGGAAAGGAGTGCAGGATTTCTCACATACGTTGCAATGCTTTTAATTGCATTAAAGAATATTTTAGGTAGACAAGGAATTTATATAGATATAAAGCCACCTAGAACACTAAATCATATTTTTGCAAATATCAAAATTCATAAAAACTTTTCCTTGGGAGTATCCTGTTATGCCTTTAAAGTATTCAGATGAAATGATGAAATAGGTATGATGAAAAAGTATTTTTAAATTCGATTCAGCGAATATAAAATGATCATGAAATACGCCGCAAAAAGACCGACCCTATCTATAATAATACGCAGTGAAAGCGTTTCGACCGACTTGCCGTAGCAGTTGAATGTAAAACATGAAACTGCAACAGTGAATAGATCTGAAAGTGTCCCATCACGTGACACTGCAGTCCGTTTAAGTAGCATGGTTTTGTCAAGTCGGTTTTTGAATTACTTGCAATGAATGCTTTTAATTGGTATGATCTTTTATTCGATAAAACTATGTAAGTAACCGAAAAGCTTAGCGTTTTATAAAATTGGTTAAGGTAAAATGGAATATCCTATCTTCCAGTTGGGTTATCGAAGGCTCATTTATTTGCCGTGTGTGTAGGAAATGTGAAAACGAAGGGTCTTCAGCAGGATGCCTCGTACTGACTTTCTCACGAAATTTGTGCTTATCGCGTGGGAAAGAAGAAATTTCGTTCCTTCCACAAAGCTGGGAGGAAGATTCTTCGTTTCACATTTCCTACACTCACGGTAAATAAATGAGCCTTCGATAACGCAACTGGAAAATTGGATATTTCATTTACTTTAATCAATTTTATAAAAATTGATTAAGGTAATAAATAATAGTGCGATATCCCCCCCCTTCTCCACCGTGTGCTAAAGATGCCATTTTTTTTTATAGATCGTATGAATTCTAGTAATACTGAATATCCCCGACCTTGTATGGGTTCATTGCACGTGGGGATATCGCACTATTGTCGCCAAGTTGCTGTCAGAATTGATGTTGAAATGCCGAAAAAAAGGTTTAATAAGCTACACATACGAACCTGTTATAAAGTCTTAACAGCCGGAAAAAGAACCCAGGCTGGTAGGGATACCCTGATAGGATAAATTTGTAAGTGCGCAAGTAGGCGAGGTGAAGGTATGTACAAGTGCGGAAGTTTTACATATAAGGTACGTAGACAGCAAGAGAACGCAGAGGTGGGGGAAGGTTGTAGGGGAACATGGCTCATTTAAGTGATTTATTTATAACAGTGATACTATAAACATACTAACTGTCATGCATTTGAAAGTTTAGTGTATAGAGATGGGTTAAATTTATAGCCTGCATCCGATTAATTATACAGTCCACTTAGTAAGGCTATCTTTTTAGTCTATTTTTCCATTTCTGTATTTCTCATTATTCTTCATGGTTTCGTACATGTCTTTAAGCACTTCATGTACAGCAGCAAAGACTTATCACTGCTTAGAATTTCTTTAATTTCGCTGTAAGTTAGGATAAGTCAGTCCTGAAAAGGGCTGTTCTTTTATTTTCAAAATATTCGTGGAGTTACTGCAAGTATTTATACTGGTAAATTCCTTTCATTTTCTCTCACATGTTATGAGCGCATTAGCACATTAGAATGAGTTATGTAGCTGCGTAATGGCTATTGTCTGTTTCTGTATCATCGTGTTAGGCTGAATTGAAAAGCCTTGTGATTCCACTTACGAAATGTTATGTGAGTATCCACTTCGTGTGGGCGAGTTCTTCGCGAGTCGAGTCGCGTTGCGTTGAAACTCCACTAAAGTTTTGGTTTTGCGAAGGGGGGGGAGTGTCAGTTTGAGGAAGTCCTTTTCTCTAGAGCCACACGGGGAAGGACCTCCGAAGGAACGAGAGGTGAAAGAACAGTGGGAAGACTGCTTGGCAGTGTTGAGTTTAAGCTGTCCTTTGACACTGCTGCGCATGCGTCTCAAGCTTCATATTAATTTTTAATCGGTTTCACGTTTGTAAGAGGATAGTACCGCTGAAAGCTTTGATTCACACGAGCTGGATGCTGCTACGGATTAAGTATTTTTTTTACCTCTTAAATCTTTTGCATGCGAATCCAGTATTTAGGGAAGATCTTTTGGAACTGATATTAATGAATAAAACACACGGTGGTCCCTTTTCGGTACAGCTCTGATAGATTTCGTTATTTCACCAGTTCTAATTTTGAATTTCCTGATCATGAATGTAAAACAAAATGAAATTTCAGTCAAGATGCAAATTTTCACATCGTTGCAAGTTTATTGGTAATTAAAATCATCTTCATGAGTTTGTGATGATTACTTCCCCATTTCTTGATACGGGAGGTAACTTTGCAACCTCGGAATTCGCGCTGTTGTGTTCGCATAAAAGTACTTGTTTTGTTCCGTTGGACAAAATGGCGTACACTATATAATTATATGTTTCGTAAAGGTTACGTACGACGATTGAAAGTGCTCGCATACACCATTTATGAGAAGCGTGAAATTGTCTTCAAGAAATGCTTCAAATTCAAAACACAAATGAAAAATGGCGACACTAATTTTATGTAGGAAGTCTACTTAAAGAAATATTTTTTCACTGTCTTACAGTTCGTCCACTTGTAGACAATACGTGAACAATTGAAACGTCCGTACTTGTATATGAACCCTAACAAAATAGCAAATAATGTTTGCATTGTGTCGTCACTATTTAAAGTTTCCCCGTTTGCTAATGTATCATGTTGGTCTTCAATGATTGTAATTTTTATGTTCTGTTTTTCAGTGGAAGTGTTAAATAACTGCTGAAATGCGCTTTTTTTTTTTATATGTGTTATCCTTATTATGTTACTTGTTTTTTGACATCTGAGTTGTTGAGGTAGTTTAAATTTCCACTTTATTCAGTCAAGGGATGGAGATATAAACTGAGAAACAGCAACAGGTTAATACGAGTATTCGAAACAGAATTTTCGCTATTTCTCGCAAAATTTTTATAATTTTCAAATGCTGACATTTCTTCTCTGCTTCATGTTGGAGTTGCCAGTATTTCTAGCTCAGCTTGATTCTGCGTCCTAGAATATGCCCATGATCTATATATAAGGGTCGTGATAACTTTCCACGCAATAAATGGTTCAAGGCATTTAACAGTTGTGGTAACGAATGAGGCAGTAATGAAAAACACTGTCAGCATTGTGTCTCGTTACATCATGAAAAATATGATGCGATGATGACATGCGCTCTCAACATCCGTCCTTTATTTCATCATATTCAGGCTTGGAACATATTGTATGCTCATATCCTCCCTAATTATTGTAGGTAATTAAGAATGATAAGAACTGTGTCTAATTCAAAATAGCAAAGAGCCTTCTTGCACCAAGCTATCAAAACTGTATTTCATTGATAAAATAGTTAATATTCACAAACATGCACAATAACGTAACTGATAAGAACTACTATTAAAATTACATTTTCTGATATTAAACGAAATATCTGTATAATTGCAAATGTAAATGTATTACTTTTATTATATTACCGGTAGCTTTTCACCAAATGTAGCATTAAATTAAAGCGAAAACAGATTAACGAACGTTGAAATACTTTTATGTAAGTAATGAATGAAATCCCACAACGGTATCTTAATTTAAAATTATAGTAGCGAATGAGTTATTTCTAGTCAGATTTACCTGGTGTAGTATCTTGATGCCGTAAAAGCTAATCATGGCCTAAAGGATGTTGGGCAAACTTGTAAGTTCAGAAACTGTGGGCAAATTGTTTCTGAGACTGCATGGATGGCATGGAAAATCACACCGATGAGCTGTTACATTATGACTCCCCCCCAGCCTAGAGAAGTAAAGCGCTCCTGGATACAGAACGGTGGCGCATGTGAAGTTCACAAATCAGTTTATATACAACCCGAGGATTGGCTTTCGGTTAGTAGAGTGTTTGGAGTCAGA
The DNA here is from genome assembly GCA_039090855.1 of Macrothele yani. NCBI lineage: Eukaryota > Metazoa > Arthropoda > Arachnida > Araneae > Macrothelidae > Macrothele > Macrothele yani. The sequence goes on along the minus strand of CM077004.1, from coordinate 106,663,910 downwards.
ATAGGAAAAGCTGCAGATTTATCGGAGTTTGATAAGACAGATTGTGATGGCACGGCGCAGCTTGTGGGTTGTTCACGTGCCGCTGTAGTGAGTACGTATCAAAAGTGGTGTACAGATGGCCAAACTACAAACCGTCGTCCAGCCGTGTGTCGTCCGCAGCTCCATTGATGCCAGAGAGGAGCGGAGACTGTCGCGCATCGTTCACAGCAACCGCAGGGTCACAGTGCGACAAATCACCCGCAGCTAAAACGTCACTGCACACGGTTCATCGTATGCGCATGGGCCTGCGTAGCCGAAGACCCCGTCGGGTCCCCACGCACATTGCACGTTATCGCCAACAATACATGAAATGGGCCCAAGATCATCGAGATGGGACTGGATGATTGGAAGAAAGTGGCCTGGTCTGACGATTAAAGATTCCTGGTGCATCACGTAGACGGCCGAGCGCTGATACGCTGGTTACCAACGGAGGCTATGGCACCTGGATGCACTGTTGGGCAGAAACAGGGAGGCGTTATGCTATGGGCGATGTTTTCTTGGGACACTTTAGGCCCCATTATCCCAACAGCACAATCCCTGACAGCTGTCAGGTATATCTGATAATCATTGCGGACCCAGTTCACCCATTCATGGCAAATGTGCTCCCTGCTGGTGATGGCAATTACCAACAGCATAATGGGCTATGGAGTAGTTCGAGGAACATGCTGGTGACTTTCTGTTAATGTCCTGGCCTCCAAATTCAGCTGACATGATCCTAATCGAACATTTCTGACTTGGGAAAGCGGGTTCGCGCTAAATCACAACCACCTCGAAATGTACGGGAACTTGAGGACGTGCTGTTGACATTATGGTACCAGATACTCCAGGATACCTATCATTAATGCGTATTACATTAATTATACGCATTAATTTGTTGTTTATCTAGTTATAGTGATTTACTCTTAAAAATGCGTCCACGCCTTCAATGCCAGTTTAATTGCGGAATAATTGATCCTTTCAATCCTTCGATAAAGAGTAGTTTTAACTTTCGAATGAGAAACCTATTTTGCTCAATAAAATTACGTCATATAACAGACGCGTCTACTTTATGTGATACAGGCGATTTCTGTTTTCTGTGCATGATTTTTGAAAATGAGCAGTAACTGATTAGTCTGCACGAGCCTTAATTTGGAAAGCCTGGCCTGTTTCAGAGTTGCATTCTGCGCTCGCTGCCGCTTATTGCATATAACCCAAGACTGCCTCTGGAGAAACAAAGCTGTTTTACTGAACTGAAACTACCTCAGTCGTGAACGGTGAAGCAGAGACATGTGCCATTTCTTGTGGTGATTTGTCCCACAGTTGAAGCTTCCACACTTGAACTATAATGAAGGTAATCTCATCGCCAAATATGTGAACAATACTTCAAACTTTATCGCCCCATAAGTTCTGTCATCTAATTTCGTGAAGCAGAAAAGTCTGTTTACGCAAACATTTCGCGGAAAATAAAAATAGCCATATGTTTTAGTCTCTAACTGAGCGTATAGAAACAACGCTCGGGAACGACATTCAGTTGTTGCCCCCTTCCCTTGCTGGTGTCATCTTCCCAGTAATTATCGCATTTTACACGAAATCTTTTTGCAGTCAAGCCGACCGCTGCCGCAGTTACCGCGTATGTGTGGTCATCGTGCATGAGTTCCTTTCCAAATGTGAATTTCAATAAAATCGCACGAGGTTATTAAATAACTGCATTATGCGTTAAAATTATGCTGAGGGATACCCTCAGCATAATTTTATGACTCAAATATGACTCAAATCCCGACCGCTACCGCGGTCATAGTTTTGAGAAAATTAAAGCCAACAAAGTGAAAACGGAATTTGATGTCAAAGAAGTAAACCGGCCCATTTCGGACTCTTATCTTCTACCGTGCTTTTCTACTTGTATTTCATCTGTAATTAATCAACGGTGGCGGATGCACTTCGATGCGATGATCTTCGCCATCTGATTATTCAGTTTTCATTTTGTGAGTCGAAACGTTTTCCTTTGATTTAAGAGCAAAATGCTAAATCTTTCAGAACAAGTCGGGCTCAGGTGTTGCCCGTGCTGACCTCTACACTAGCTTCTCACTGATAATTTTATTTGTTGCAAGGCAAAAGAGGGACAGATATCAATTTTTTTTATAAACTTTGTGAAAATATATATCAGTAACTACTAGCACAATGTAAGAACAAATTTACTTTGGCAGTACTTTTTCCTCTTTCCGCGAGAAACGAAGTTTTAATATTTAAAGGTGGTGGTGACTTCACGCGGCGTTTTATCGATAGCATTTAACAGAACTCACTCAGCATGTTGCAATTAACGCACACAATTACAAAGCGTACGAGCACTACATTTCGACGTAAACTAAGCAAAAGGAAGGATGTGCTTATTCCTACCTTTTATAAAAGTTATCATTCGACGTCGAAGACTGCCCTTGATAATACTAATTGCTAACAGATTCAAATTTCTTTATAGGAATCAACGGGAATTTACTCCCTGCTTCCGATGTTTATGGGTGTCTTGACTTGTTTACACGCTTGTGTGTGTTAGTCACATAGTAGTGCGGTATGTGAAGTTATTAAGCTAGTAAAAACACATCGTTGTGCTGAAGATTTTGTGATTTGTTTGTGGGTTTGTGTTCGGGCATAAAGAGAAAGGCTCTTCAGAAGTGTTGATTTGAGTTGAAATGCTGTGAAACTGCAAGATTACGCTATATATAAAAATTGGTGCATTTTTTATTTTAACGGTACTGCTCTTTATGTTCTCGGTATGAAGTTAAAACAAGAACGATGACATCGAATTTTCGGTTGTAATGACCACGTCTTTTGAATCCTTTTGACGCGAATTAAATTTATCAAAGTTATTCAAAGTCAATGCAATCGGTAAAAAAAAAAAAAAAAACGATTTCTACAACTTTATTAAGTAACCAAAAATAGAACCAGCTACTTACTTCCGCCAGCGGCTAAAAAGTAGTACGAATGTTAACAAATGGTGCACAAAAAGTTTCTCATAGAAGAAGGAAGGTATCGGAGACAGATTTACAAATCGAACAGTTAAAAGACGAAATATAGAAGGAAATATGATATAAGTCTACGCCTTCTAGCGAACAAATTTTGCATAATGGGAAAGTTGAAAATAGACGTATTTAATATTCTTCATGGAAAAGTTATGGTAAGGTAAAAGAACTTTTCAAATTACGTTTCCCGGAAGCAGAGATAGCGAAAGAAAAGGTGTGACCTTTCGTCCCCTAACGGGAAATCTGTGCGTTATTTAAAGACGATAATGCTCTACATTTCTATTGTAGCGAATGACAACGTAAAAAAGAAATTTCTCCATGGGGTTTTTAGAAGCGGAGATACAGCTGCAAACAGAAGTACACAAACGCCACTTAGCGACTGAACTGTGAACTATAAAACTCTTCAAATAGTATCCTAATATGTTCCACAAGGTAAGTGGCATCCGGTGTTGAAATAATTTTTTAAAGTGCGTATTTAGAAGCAGAAATATTGAGAAAAACAGATTAAATATTTGCGCTCCCTAGCGGAGAAACTGTGCATCATTTTGCGAAGAAAATACACACACTGTTTTCATAGTTAGTAGTATCTGACCGAAAAAGAATTTTTTTTTCAATCGGGTTTTTAGTCCCGCAGAAATTTGCTGTAAACTGAATCATAAACTTACGCCCTCTAGTGGCAAACTTGTGTCTTAAGAAAAATTTGAAATTATATGAGAAACATTTCGCAGCGGAAACGCTCTCCAACAAAGAAAGAATTTTTTAAATCTGACTCTTACAAGCAGAGATAACAAAAATAAGATATACAGGGTGTCCATAAAGTCTTTCCCACATTACAAAAATTAATATAAAAAAATGTATTACAGGTACAAGAAAGGGATTGCACGGCAGTAATGGTGCACAAATAAAGGTTTTCTCCAGTGTCAGTACAACTTCACATGGGCGCCATTTGTGGCCCGGAGGACATCAAGCGAAATTCGATTTTACGCCATGTTTTGTTTAACATTTCAGCAGAGACCGAGCCAATGACGTCCGTTATTCCGCTCTTCAACATCTAGACATCCCGAAAACTGCTAGAGTAAACTTGGTCTTTCACATAACCTCACAAGAAAAAGTCTAGAGGGGTTATGTCGGGCGATCGAGGTGGCCATGTCATGGGACCGTCGCGGCCAATCAGTCTGTCCGAAAATGTGGCATTCAGGAGCTCACGAACCATTATTGACCAATGTGGTGGGAGCCCGTCTTTTTGGAAAATAACCGAAGGTTGAAGTGCATGCATCTGAGGTGCTACGAAAAGTTCCAGCATGTCCAGGCACACGTTACATGTTACCATGGGCTCTGTAAAAAAGAAGACTCCGACGATTCTGTTATGCGTCAGGCCGCACCATACGTTCACTTTCGGACTAGCCCTCCGTTGTTCGATGGCATAATAGGGATTTTCTGATCTCCAGATTCGCACATTGTGCCTATTTACTGTACCAGAAACGTGGAATGTGGCTTCATCTGAGAAGCAGACACGGTGCAGATAATCACTATCATGAGGTATGCGCAGCAACATCGTCGCCTATGCAGCGCGGCGAGGCCAGTCATCAGATTGAAGAGCTTGAACGATCTGTACCTTATAAGCATACAGATGAAGACGTTTGTGTGAAATTTTGTGAACCATGACACGGGGAATCCGTTTCCAGTAAAGCACGACGAATGGATTTCCCAGGGCTTCGCAGAAATGTCTTCTGATCAGCTGCAGCTGTCTCTTGTGTAACTGGTGGTAGGCCCGCTCTGTGAAGATCACCAACACTACCCGTCGCATTAAACTTTTCATACCAAGCTGTTATGTTTTTTTGATCCGGTGGTTTTCGTTTTTACTCTTTTCTGAAATGAAATTGGACAGTAACCGCCGATTTGGTCCCATGGAACCACAACACGCACGCAGCATTTTCTTGCAAGAAAGTCATTATCGATTAAATGCTGCTCTTACTAAGCAGTAGCGCTCACCTAAAGAACAGTGAAAATCCTTTGAGTGCTGCTATATTATCTTGCGAGCCATTTTATTTTAGCTTACATAGATTTTTTTTTATATTAAGTTTTGTAATATGCGAAATACTTTATGAACACCGTGTACATCTATGCACCCTGGCGGGAAAACTATGAGCTATTTTAAGCAGGCGGTATTCCGAAAAGGTTTTCCGAGGCGAGCAGTATCGGTCCACGAAAGAATTATTTCATTCGAGTTTTCGGAAGCTTAGATTTTACTGCAAATACATCAGAAGCAGAAATAAACACTTACGCCCCTGGCAGCCAAACCATTCATATCAAACATTTATAATCAAAACATTTCCCACGAGAAGCTGTTTCCGATGCAGGAAGAATTTTTCGAATCGGAGTTTTAAAAGCAGAGATACCGGAGGAAACGCTATTTACCTTTACGCCGTCTAGCGGAAAAACTATGAATTACTTGAAACAGAAACTGTGCCTAAAATAGTCTTCGTTATAAATGTCATGGAAAGGAAGAAATAATTTTGACACAGGATTTCGTCCAACTCCGCGGATAGTATGCCGACCGCCTGTGACAAAAATAGGTCCCAATTAAAATCATTGTAGCATTAGAAATATCTGCCGCACATTGATCGTGTTAGCATATTCGTAAATAGCATGGAGTCCAATTCGCGTACTGCGCAATACATCGTGCGTGCGACGCTCTCCTTGCTCCCTGTGCGCATGGAAGATGATGTAATATTTCTGGGTGTGCCGCCGCGTTTGACTCAGTCTATTTCGGCAACCGTAAGCGCAACGCGACTCTGCGTGGCATCGTTTTAAAGCTTTCGACGAGATCTATTCAAATATATGAAGAACATTTCTCAGTGGTTTGAACTGAACATTTAAAAAATTGTTTTCTTGTGAACCGGTGAACACTTTTGACTATATCGCAGTTTATCTGGACAACCGTAAGTGCAAAACGACTGTGCGTGGTATCGTTTTAAAGCTCTCGACGAGATCTACTCAAATATATAAAGAACATATCACTGTGATTTAAACAAACATTTAAAAAAATTGTTTTCGTATGAAGGGGTTAACATTTTCGACAATGCCGCGGAATTCGTAGAATGAACGCAAGCAAAAGTGGAGAAAAGCAAAACGAGAGGCGAGAGCAAGTGATGAGGAATGTAAGAAGCCCAAGAAGATAGAGCATCACCTTGGGTAATTCATGTATCGATCGGCTTTATGTTCGCACTGTATCCAGCATTATTTGTAAAAATTATGTTAGCTACTTTTCGTATCATAGACCTGTGTAGGCTATAACAAATTAAATAAACCCTTTGAAACCATACTCGACTAGCTCATTTCAACTATCCGATCTACAAGTCGTAGTGCTACGTTCCAAACTGACGGCTGAATCAGAACTGAGCCTATTTTTTTTTTTTTTTTTTTTTTTTTTTTTTTTTTGGTTTTTCTTTGTTTGTTTGTTTGTTTTTCAGTCAGATATTTAGAAGGAAATATATGCCATAAAGTGTATTATGAATTCGATATCAGCTGCATTTACACCCTCTAGCGGCGAAGTGCATGTGCATCGAAAGAAAACCAGGATGCGAAGATCATCATTCTCACATTTCAAGCTTCCCAGTGTAAAAAGAAGTTTTCAAATCGGACTAATAATTGCAAAGATATGTTGGTCCACGGACGGACGGACGGACCGATAGCATAAGCACGATATTTTTTTTTACAAAAAACGTGCTAGAAAAGATGTTCTGCATTTGGCTACCGAAATTCTTTGACTGACGTGAGGTGTGTGACAAAAATATTGTGGAAAATATTGGGTTTGATTGACCGCATCATCCTAAGCACTCGACCACTAAATTTCATTATAGAAAAAAATTTTGGGCGGAAAGAAAAAAAGAAAAAGATATGTGATTCAAACACACGGAAATCATTTGAAAGACGTATACAGATAGATCACAATCGACCCTTCATAAAAACTTCCATCCACAAATTTGTTGCTTAAATATAGCGCCTGAGTACTTCTCTGTTACACTACCGAAACCAGGGCTGCTATTGCGATGACATTTATGTTAATTAGCCAACTTACAGTTACAAAAAAAAAAAAGAAAAAAAAAAAACTGTGTGTAGGAGTATAATTATGTGAAAACTTGTTTCACTTTTTGAGACTTCCTGGAAGTGTTGAAGGTGTATGAATTCGTTTTCACTCGTCATACTTCGAACGTGAATAAAACATTAGCTCTGGGTGCCAGATTTGTTTAATTTTTCTTCTTCTATGCTTTTCTTTTTTCTACTCTCCAGACTTCCATGCATCGGTAAAAATTCTGAAAGTCCCCTTCGTACAGTTAAGGATTATTTTTTACCTGTGGGAAAGGAACTCTTGGAGACCTCAGGGAAGCAGGAGCGTTTAAACAGCGCAAAGCAACCCGTGCCTAACCCGAGAAGCAAAACAAACCCTGCAGTCGGCACTCTGTGCGATAATTCGGTCATTGTTTGAATTGGCTGATGTCATAAATGATGTATCTTGTAGCATCTAATATTTAATGATCAGAAAGTACATGCCAGGTACACTCACTTTTGAGAGAACAAATTTCTATTCAGGGGAAACAACAACAAAAACTGCCCAAAGTACGAAAATTGAACATCACTTGTTCTTCCGATTACAAGAGGGCAACATCATCATATGGACTTTTTTTTAAACAAGGGATGCATTTTTATTTATGAGGATAAAACCTTCCGAATCATTATCTCAGTGCGCCCATGAACTTCGAGCGAGGTTCATCTAAACAATAAACCGAGCTTTATCTTTGAAGTTCCATGAATAATTCGTGGCATGGGGGTCCAGTTCTTTATGTCTACGTTTCTTTTCCTTTGTTGTTGTTTCACAAAGTATTAACTGCATGACGCTAATTTTAAATGCTTTAGGTAGATTTAATGTTTTCAAATTATCTGCTTGAAATCTTACACACAAATGCTCGTATGCTTAGTTTAAAATGGGAAATGATTTAGCATAAGCAGGGGGGGTGGCGTGTGTACAGTCAAAAGGAAGGACGGTACCGAATTCTTGGGTGTAATAGGCACGTGTTTTGGCAAATACGATATGCCAAAGATATTTAAAGACCTTTTTATTTAATTTTGAGGTATGCAGTTACTGGGGTTATTAAAAATAAAAGATAAAAGGAATTCTACTTAGCTTAAGAGAAAAGTTTTGCGTAAAGAAATTCGAAAATACGTGGAACATCTGATCGTGATAATTATTATGTGCATCGATGAATGAAAAGTGTGTTTCACAAATAGAACTTTTAGGAAACGCAGATGCAATGTAAAATACATTGTCATGCTTACTAAATGGGAAATTACTGCATCTAGGAAATTAGTGTTATTTCGAGGATATTAATAGAAGTTACAGCTTACTAATGTCAAAAAGCTTTTCACTCTGACCTGTAGAAGCTGATGCATCGTCGAATGAAATTTCTGAATTTACGCCACACAATGGAAACATTTTATGTCGGAAAAGGTTCAAGATGTAGTCAGTCTTTTGAAGGTAATTTCAGCTTTTCTGATGGGATTTGCAGAAGTAGAGATACAATGCCAAATAAATATGCATGGTGATCAGTCACCACGCAGAAATATACATTTAGTGTATATATTGTAATTGTCTCGTTGTCAGTGTTTTCTAGAAAACAGACGGAAAGTTTTTTATTGTATTGAATAGGTATCAGCTAGGTTAGGATTTCTCTCATGATGCGTTTTCCTTTATGCTCGAAAACTTTTATTTTAAACGAAGTATTCGAAAAATTCTTTTTGAAACCAGTGAATTCAATTTTTTCATTTGTTTCTCAGCTAGGTAGCATACTTATATACTTAACTGTTTTATCAGTAATTTTTTAGTTTAAAATGTTGCTAGGTCACGGTGAAGTATAAGTCGGAGAAGTGGTTGACTTCGTGACTCTGCGGGTGTAAACATTCCCCTCGACAGGTTGCTAAGTTGATTGTGGAACATTGTTAACTTTGGTCGTCGTCTTAAGCCGCATCAATTACACCCTGGTGGCATCGCACGTACTTTTTACTTTTGTCGTGTACCTGTATGTGTTTATTTGGAGATACCTGATATTCATACGTAGACTTTGACCTTTCAGCTCTGGACGGAGAAGTCCTCTGAGTGCTCGAGCTCTGGATGACTCCTTTTGGTACTGGTGCTCTGGACATGAAGTACATTGGTGCTTGAGCTCTTTATATATATACAGCGACCGTTCCATAAAAACTGAGTAAAATCACACAAAATGAAGAAATATAGGTACAGCAAAATATGTGTTATTCTTTCTCAAAGTATCTTCCCTCCGATGATATCCATCGGTCACATCGTTCAGTCCACTTTTCAAAGCATGTAGCTAAGGCATTTTGTGGAAGCGGCTTTAGCGACCCCTGTTCAGCTTGAGTAACGTCAGCATCTGTGTTGAATGTTGCGCCACGGAAGCTCTCCTTCATTGTTAGAAACAACCAGAAATCGCACGGGGTGAGATCAGTACTGTAGGCAGGCTGTGGCATGATTTCAATACTGTATTTCGTAAGAAACTGTTGAACACACGCAGCCACATGTGGGCGGGAGTTATCATGGTGTAGGGTCCATTTGCGCACCAGTTCCGGTCGCATAATCGATATGTGTCGTCGCAGAGGCTGCAAGACTGACATGTAATACTCAACATTGACAGTAATTCGCGGAGGAACGGCATGCTGGTAGACTCACCTCCATGATCAAAGGAAATTATTATCATCACCTTCTCAGCTGATTTGGTTTGGCGGACTTTTTTCGGAGGAGGCGAGCCTGTGTGTTTCTAGACACTCTTTGCGCGCTTCGTGAGAGGGTCGAAATAGTAGATTCATGTTTCATCGACAGTTATTACTGTGTTTAGAAAGTTTGGATCCTTTGCATTCATTTGCTTCCACTCATGACACACCTGAACTCTGGCTAACAGTTGTTCTCTTGTCAGGTGATGAGGTACTCATCTGGAACACACACGATGCAGCAGTAATTTATCGCTTAGAATACGGATTGCCTGCGTTTTTAAAATATTGGTTGACGCCGCTATGTCTTCACACGTCATTCGTCGATCTGCTTGAAGGATTGCCGAGTATTAACAATACGCTCCGTAACAACACTTTCAGATCGACCAGGCCTAGGAGCAAATTCTGCCGACAAACGCCCTTTTTTGAAATCATGGTGCCATCTAAAAATCGTTGATTCACCCAAACATGTATGTTTGTAAGCTTTTTCATTAAATCAACTGTTTCTGGAGCCGTTTTACCCAAACGACAACAAAATTTTATCGCACAACGCATTTTACTTCTTAACTCTGAATCCCTCACCTCCATAGCTGTATGGCGAAATGCAGACGTACCTTAAAAAACTGCGCAACAACAAAACCAGAATCGTCTGCTACGGCTAATAACTGTTGCCATAGATACTTCCTTAACTCAGTTAGTCGTTTGCGTGGTTATTTTTCTCTTCTCTACAGTGGAGCGTCGCATGATTTAATCGGTGATAAGTTTTTAGTTTTGAGACATATATAATTAAGATCGCTGTTAATATTCGTTTCGCACTTTTTGCAATTCATGTTTTAATTTTGGTCCCTTGAAAAACGTTTAATCGGCGTGCCACTGTATTCTATTTGCGCGTGCGTGTCTATGTGTATGAAGTAGTTTTCCTTTTTTTTTTTTTTTAATACGTATAGTAATTTCTGTGTCTTCATCACTCTCAATGTATGATATTAAAACCGGGTTTTGGTAGTGTTGCATGATCATGAGTAGTCGGTGCCTATGTTGATATCTACCAGTAATATTCAAGAAGCATTTTTATGTTCATCATCATTAATGTTCTGTCTCTTGACAGGTCCAACGGTAACTAAACAAGTTCTCTTCTTCCAGTTTCATCTGTCCCTTGCTTCCTCTTTCAATACTTGAATCTTCCTGTGCTCATGATATCATCAAGAATCTTTAGTCGTCTCCTTCCTCTTGGTCGGGTTTGTTCAATTTTCCCTTCTATCATTCTTTTCAATAGGCTGTCTCCTCTTAACACATGTCCTATCCAGTTATATTTCTTTTTTTATGGTCTTTAGAATATTCCTTTCTTCCTCAGCTCTTTGCAGCACTTCATCATTGGTAATTTTTTCAATCCACTTTATTTTTTCCATTTTTCTCCATAACTGCATTTCAAATGCCTCCAACATTTTAGCTTCTTTCTTCCTTATTGTGCACGATATAAAGTTGTACTCCAAATATAGCACTTAATACGCCTTTCCTTTAAATTTTTATTCATTTTATTACTAAACAATTTTTTTTATAAAATGCATATTTTCCTTTATTAATTCTTTCTTTTATTTCCATGTCACATTTTCCATTTTCTTGGATTATGCTACCGAGTTATTTGTAGTCTCACTTGCTCTGCATTATCTCCATACATCATCACCTCAACGTTTCCTAGTCTCCTGGAGAGACTCATCGTTTTTGTTTTCTTTGTGTTGATTTTCATACCATATTTTATGCATACACTTTTAAATTTTTGCATTAGATGCTGTAGTTCATCTTCTGTATTAGCTAATATCGCTTGGTCATCTGCAAATCTAATACTTTGTATTGTTCCTTCCTACTCCAATAGTGATTCCTCTTTTCACTTCATCAAATGCTTCTTTTATCATTTCTTCTGCAACAATATTGAAGGGCGTTGGTGACAGACAGCATCCTTGTCTTACACCCCTGCCAATCACACATTTTTTAGTTTTTCCTACTTTTGTCTTTATTATGTCGGTCTGGTTCATGTATAATTCAGCTATTAACCTCCAGTCTTTCCAATCTAATCCTAGTTTGCTTAGCACTTCTCTCAGCTTTTCTCAATTCACCATGTCAAATGCTTTTTCTAGGTCGATGAAACATATATAAACTTCTTTGTTTACTTCTATATACCTTTTCGCATATGGTCCTCATCACTCCGATTGCATCCCTAGTGCATCCCATATGGTCCTCATCACTCCGATTGCATCCCTAGTTCCTCTATCTTTCCTGAATCCATACTGATCATCCCCCCAAAAATACTTCGCTCTGCTATACAATCGTCGATTCAATAATCTAAGCAGTACTTTAGAAGCATGCGAGAGTATGCTTATAGTTCTGTAGTCACTGCGCTTAATGGGATTACTTTTTTTTCAATTGGTATAAGAAGACTCTCTCTGAAATCTTTACGCCATTCTCCTGTCTTGTAAGTAAGGTTGCATAATTTCTATATTTCTTTTATACCTTTGTCATCTAGTTGTTTTAGTATTTCGCTAGGTATTCCATCCACTCCTTTCACATTTCCACTTTTTAATTCCTTAATTGCTTTTTCAAACTTCACTCTTTAGTATTTCCGGACCTATATCTATTGATATAGGTCCGGAAATACTATCGAAATATCTGATATTTCGTTTTGTGTTACTCGAGTAAAATTGATTGTGAATAAATCGTGTAATGCGTCATGATTTTAAAAAAAGAAAGAACAAAAAGAGAGGGTATAGCTGTGGTCTCTCAAACGATAAAAAAGTGTCGGGATATTTCGGTTTGTTTGTTTTTCTTCATCTTTCCCCCTTATTGAATTTTTCACTTTTTGTAGGTCTTGGCCCAATGCTAATTTTGTGATTTGTGTTTCCATGCCCTTATGATGCAACTGCAAATATTGTAGTGGCGTAGACAGTTAAAAAAAAAATCGTTTGCCCCTCCCCCCATTTCCTTTGTCATCTCGTTTTTTTTTTTAATAGGCCGCAGGTGATGAAGATTCCATTGGGATATATTTGCTGTCGTGCGCACCGGCTTCTCAACGAACTCAGTCGTAATTTAAATGTGGCTAGCTGTTGATAAGTACTGTCATTTATGTTGCGCCCGCCTGCCGAATGTTCTGTGGGAAATATCGTTTGTTTCATCACAAGCTTAGTGTCATTTATTCTGGGTAGCCATGCCATGCCGCATTACAAAACAGCGTTCTATGTAACGTACACACGAGTCCGCGCTCGCGGCTGACTTCCATAGTTTCCACTTCCGACTTTCTTCAAAGTTTTCATTTTAAAATATTTAATGAGGGACTGGCAGAGTTGGAAAATGCATTCGGTTTCTACCACAGCCTTTGTGCGTTGAAACAACCTCCGTGCACTGCAAAAATGAGTGTATAATGTTCTTCAAAGTGGGCAGAAATTATTTCCTGACAAACAGAAGTATGTTGTTCATTCGTACCGTTCGCAGAACAGTGCTACCTTAAGCCAACTTTTTGAAATTTTATTGATGCAAAGATAGTGAAAACAATATATTTAACAGGAAAAAAAATGAACTTGGGGGCGGGGGCGACAATGAAAAATTAATACAATTAAAGTGTGATTGAACTGATTTTGTGTAAAAACGTAAACTCTTACATCATCGCATCATGTGTTAAAAGTCCGACTGCGGTCAGTCACATTTTAGCAGATCACAATAAAAAAAATAGGATGCAGATGCAAAATAATGTAACAAACAAAATGATTTATTATGTGTAATTTTGAAATTCATCAACGCCGGGTTCGTAACTCATTCGCGCGCACTTATATCAGATTATTTCATGAGCAACATTTGCCGCAGTATGGCATTTTTCAAATGAAATTGTATGAAAGGGCGTCTCATAAATTATGGATTTCAAATGCCCTATAGGAAAAAATTTAATGGTGTCATCGGTTGAGAGATGTTCGCATTCAGTGGGGTCTGTCTTTCTGAAATCTACCTCTGGGAAAGATTTAATTACTGATGAGCACTTGTAGAGAAATGAGCATCATCGTGTTGAAACTAAATGCTATAACTGGTGAAATGGGCAAATCATCAAAATGAGAAACAAACTTTTTCCAAAACTATTCAAGGAGATTTACATATTCCCATCAGAGAAATAGGACCCGATGATTTAATCCTTGTGATTATTTTTTGAATAATACGTTTTCTCCGCAGAAATGGGTTGCCAACTGCTCCATTTTTTTGCGGAGAAATTCCGCCAAAAATAGAGTAATATCCAAGTAAAAATCCGAGTAATTAACGATATTCTCCGAAAGTATGAAACATTTTCGTAACGTGTAAATTTTCCTTAAATACGACACAGCTACAATATGTACCGATTTAATCGGATTATGTCCGGATTTCATATGCAGTGTTTGGGAATCCGGGTTTTTGAGAAAACATCCAGTTTTTTTGTTTTTTTTAATTTGTAAATTTTTGGTCTTTTTTTTTTTTTTTTTTCTGTAATATGCTTTCATTTTACTACAACTGCTAACATTTCACGGCTACAGATTCTCCGTAGTCATTGCGAAAATCGTTATTTCACTACGAAGCATGGGAAACATCGAATATCCAACGGAAATTGGAAATCTCAATGAAATAATGCTATTCAACATTTGTGTAAAGTTTTATTTTCATGTTTTCGAGATCCTAACATTTATTAAACAATTTGGAATTGCTTATTAGATGTTTTCAATATCGTTGCATTTTTTTGATGTTTTCTTGATATTTTTTTGAAAGTCTTCATGCCATCATGCAAACATGTTCGGAGCGGCCAAAAATTATTGTAGCGAAGATGAGAACGTTCCGTGATTTTCTTCGGAATTTCGAATTTTTCTGACCAAGCTGCGTTTTTCTTCAGTCATTTCCAACGGAAATTGGAAATCTCAATGAAATAATGCTATTCAACATTTGTGTCTTCCAGATTATTGCTTCATATTTTGTATTTAAGGTCACGTTCTTCGTTTTTAGTTTCTTTGGTAATAGAGTAAAATAGCGATTTCAAATTTTTATAAAAAAATTTTCTAGTGAAGTGCAAGTAGAACTATTTCTAAGAATATCTTCAAAACTAATCAGTAGAGAAAGCATCCCCCTTCCCTCTTATTAAAGCCAAATTAAATTTCAAAATCGGTACTTAATCTGTCCGTCATGAAATCTGGCTTATCCGTCACCCGTAAAATTGTTTTCACGGCAGAGACCACAATCCAGTACCGATTTTTGATATTTATTTTCGCTTAAAACGTATTTTATCATTCCATGGTCACTTTTTGCTGTTCAGAGGGGCAGTGCAAGCATTTTTTGTTTGTTTGTTGTTTAAAGCAGAAGTAATAATACAAAACGCCAAAACGCTACTGCGTGCCGCTGTGCAGAGAAAACGATTTTGCGGGGAAAGAAAAGATTGCGAGGGTGAGGTTGAAGTTCCGTTTAAACTTTAATTTTTTTGTTTACAAAAAAATAAAAATAAATAAATAAAGTTGCTCTTTTGTTCCATAAGAGATGGGGAAACCATTCAGTTTCTTCATAGTAATTAAACTTTAAAAAGCGAAAATGTCATTTTGATGGTAAAATCAAATACGGACGGTCATGGTTTTTACAAAAATACTGTGATAACATTTTGAGAAAAGTGAAATCTGCAACTACAATGGCTCTCAAGAAAATCATAAAAAAAAAAAAAAAATCAGTGTTTGTTAATATATTCAGAAAATCAGTGTTTAGTAATATATTAATTAAGTAAATCAATGTTTCTAATAGGTAATTCAGAAAACTGTTAGCTATAATAAAAAAACTGAAAGATATGCCATTTTTATTCTCGTAAAACCGCTCCTGAAAACCCCAAGATTCGTGCAAGTTTCCGCAATTTATCCTTACCCTCTCACAATGTTGGCAACCCTGCCTTACTATCAATCGCAGATTTTGTAGTTCTTGTTTCCCTATCCAACGGAAATGCTCTTCAGACTCATTCGTAAAGAGGTTTAAGGTCGATGTAGCCACATATATAGAAGGAAAATCGTTTCATCATTTCATCTCGGTTGTCATCATTGCCCAACACATGTCTGCGAAACTTTTTCGTGCGGTCAAAATTGATGGGGTGGTGCTGTAGCACAGTCTGAATCTTGTACGGAAGGACTTTCTTGTTTTCAGAATGCGATGCACAAAATTGGTTCTGATTTTGACACCCCTGTGCCAGTGTTAAGTTGCTGGGTTTTCACACTAAGACAGCGCAGGACGTGACGTGCTAGAATCATCTGTAGCGGAAGTAAAGTGGCCAATTGGTTGATCGTCCTACTTACTGTCACTTAAAAGCAGTTTATATGTATACATTCTTTCGCGATCTGTTTAATTTCTTAAATCGCTTTTTTGCAGACGCTTTTCGTGTAGTGGCAAAATTTCAACTTTGTTCAGCATATGTATTCATTTGATGAGTATGTTTTTCTTTTGAATAACAAACGAGGTATTGGACTGCGTGAATTAAACGCGGAGGCAGGCCTGAATGAAGTAAGCCGACACACAACAGCAGGTCACCTCGAATTGCAAAAGTCAGACGTTCCGATCATTTTGTAGCGAAGCAACTATTCCGAAAGATCCCACTGTTCGTTGAAAAAGGTATTCCTAAACGGTGGACTGATTTCTTTACAGATGAACGACTTCCGGTTAAGGCTACAGAAAAATAGTTTTGGAGGGCTGGTCTTTTAAACTCAAGATTGGAAAAAGTGAACAGAAAACAGTACTTAGCTCGCACTTTGCCAAAAGCGCGGTCGAAGTCTAGATAGATACCACGTACGAAGACCTTTTTGTACCCAGACCAAAGGGTATATAAAACATACCATTTCGTTTTCCTGGAGAAGTAGCAGCATTTCTCTCCCGTCCCCCCCCATCCTTCCTCTCCCCTTAGCGCTGCGCTTAGGGGTAGGTAGTCCGAGGTCACAAACAGATCTAAACTGTATCAAGTGTATAAGATCTCAAGGGTCACTGGCGACAGAAAGAAGAGGGAAAAAAATTAAAAGAGGAAATTGCTCTCCGTGCTATTGAAAGCCTGCGACGCGACTGGAACGAAGTA
Organism: Macrothele yani; assembly: GCA_039090855.1. Lineage (NCBI taxonomy): Eukaryota > Metazoa > Arthropoda > Arachnida > Araneae > Macrothelidae > Macrothele > Macrothele yani. The sequence goes on along the minus strand of CM077004.1, from coordinate 106,647,014 downwards.
AAATAAAACCAAGAAGCAAGATAAAACTAAAAATAATGAGGAAAAAGAACAATGTAACTTTGCTATATTATCGTTTCACCCTACCGGAAGATTCCTCTGAGACTACATCTGTATTTCCCGTTGTACCCTGATGATCGACAAACCATATTTCAGTTGTCAAAGAGAAATTACTGGCCCAAATACGCATGCCCGAGGGAAAAAAAGGCATGCAAAAAGATAGCTTCAGTACCACCAGAAACAAATCCCCAGGAAGTGCGATACCCTCAAAAAGCAGTGTGCATATAGGCAATACACATTCACCGAAAACGAGGTGCCGGGACATTAGGCTGAGTCCTACTCAGAGTTAGGATATTGACCTTTATTGTACATAATGGTCTTTAAATACCTTTTTTAATTGAATACACTTTTTTCAGAGTTAGGTCTCAAAATGCGTTATTTAACAATTACTTTATGGTTATATATTTCAGATATTTGAAGACAAATAACCAGTGTATCCATAGTAAAAAACTGTGAAACTCTCCAAATTTGTTTCATGCTTCAGTGATTGTTATCTTAACACCGTTGTTTGCTCTCTTTAGCAGTTGTACAATCACATTCGGTAGGTAGCTATGATTGGACGTACCCTGGTTTCCATAAATAAAGGAGAAAACAAAACCCCAGAGAAATCGCGATTATTTGTAACCCATGTCACAGGGGGGGGGGGATGTTCGAATTGGGCAAAACTTCACGTCAATTAGACTGAAAACCAATGGAGGTCAGTACGCTTCACAGATGAGTCTAGATTTGCTTTACAGAGAGATTCCTGGCGTGCTGTGATTTAGAGAGAACGAAGGACATGCTACCATCCCTCTGTGACCCATGAAAGGAACACTTATGATGATGATAGCGTGCTGGTTTGGGATGGCATCTCGTAAGGTGGACGCACAGACCTTAATGTGCTTCCAAGAGCAACCATGAATGCTCGACTGATATCCTGGACTCATATGTTCGGCCTTTTTCAGGTGTCATAGGAGATACATTTCTGTTGTAAATAGGCAACGTTCGTCTCCAACGAGCGAAGCTGATTGGACTATATCTTCAAGAGAAGACCATTGTCCGTATGGATTGGCCAGCCAGGTATCCAAATCTTAATCCGATCGAGCATGCCCGGGATGCTCTAGAGAGACGTGTTCCTCCCCCTCAGCCATCCCCCAACCTACCACGCGCAGAACCTGGAGAGACATAGACAAGCTGTACACGAACGATGATCGTTGCTACCTACTTCGCTTCTAGATCCTAGACATCGTCGTCAACAGCATGAAAAATCGCTGATAGGTGACCACACTCCCTGTTCAGGTACTTTAGCTATTTCATTTTGAACTCTTTCTTTTTCACCTGGTTCTGTGTGTGGTCATTTTTTTTTTATCGGAATGAACCGGTTTTTTACAAAACATTTTGGGGCCTTTCTCTAACATAACAGGTTTTCTCCAAATTTTATAACATTTCATAATGTATTTCTTGAGGAATTATCGTGATTTTTCATTTTTTCCCTTAATTTATGGAAACCAATGTATTTCATTGTATCAAACTGTATGCGAGAAGGACCAGCAGTTTTTTCGCATGATAAGAAGTTGCGCCGTAGTGGTAATCAGCTGCGAAGATCTTGATGGTAGCCCCTACAAAGTGATTAATTTTGCAAAAATCCCCCTCTTTTCCATTCTGATCTACACAGTCGAGTTACATTATTGTGACCACCTCCTACTTTTGACGTCAACAGCACGTAGCCAATGGAAAGAAGGCACGTGTCGTGAGCTGGCTTGGAGGGTATATAAGGTGTGTTGTAAGCATTCTGTAAACATATCACTCGTTGCTGTCATGCATAAAAGGAGCGATTTATCAGATTTGCAGAAAGGGATGATTATCGGCTTTCGGTTGAATGATGGCAGTATTTCTGAAACAGCGCAGTTTGTGAACTGTTCGCGTGCTGCTGTGGTTAAAGTGTATCGTGATTGGAGAAATGGCACCACTGCGAATAAGCGACGGGGAAACTGCGGAGCACCACGTGCCATTGATGTGAGATGTGAATGTCGGCTTCGAAGGTGTGTGAGGGCCGATCGACACGCTACAGTGGAACAACTCACTGGCCAAATTAATCAGGGGGATATCGGTAAGTGTGTCTAAAACGACAGTTCAGCGAATCCTGCTGCGTGTGGGGCTACGATGCAGAGGGATGGTCACTGCACCTATGCTAACGAAGGTGCATCGGCAGAAAAGGCTTACATTTGCACGGCAGTATCGGAATTGGACCTCCGCCGATTGGCAAAGGATTACCTTCTCAGATAAGTCACATTTTCTGCTTCATCGAACGGATGGACGTTGGCGTATAAGGCGGGAAACATCGGAGAAAAACACCCTTCAATCATTGCTGGAAGAACACAAGCTGGTGGGGATAGCGTTATGGTCTGGAGAATGTTTTCGTGGCATTCCCTGGTTCCACTCTTACCTGTGGAAGGCAATATGAATTCGTTATGAACCCATCCTTGCAGACCACGTACACTCATAGATGCTGATTGTCTTTCCTGGGGCGGATGAGATCTTCCAGTGCGACAGTGCGATGTGTCATACAGCTGGAAATGTCCGAGAGTGGTTGGAAAAGCACGATGAAGACTTCAAAGTACTTCCCTGGCCCTTTAATTCCCCAGACTTAAACCCAATTGAGCATCTGTGGTACCACCTCTATCGTGTTGTTCGCTCTGTGGATCCTCCACCACGCACCCTCCAGCAGCTGTCAGAAGCACTGCAGTCAACATGGCTCCACATACCTATGAACACCTTATTCAGTCACTCCCGGCCCGTTTAGCTGCTGTCCGCGTTGCACACGGCGGTTACTCAGGATATTAGCTGGTGGTCACAATAATGTGACTTGACCGTGTAGATACCGGAATACTTTTCAATCGCATTCATTTCCCTGCAATTATTTGCCAATCAGATAATCGCGACATCTACAGATGATCTGTTTTTCGCTGAGTCGGAGTCTTTTTTGAAAAGCGTCTTTCTTACCAAATGTCAAATTATCTTTCACGTTTTCTGGTCACTGGTTGATAAAAAAAGTAATGTCCAATGACGAGGTGCCCCGAAATCGAAGCCCCGGCAACGGCGTACATTGGTCACTGAGATTGCGCACCACACCAGCAGATAGGTGGGTGGCAGTTAGCCGTCAGAAGGCGATGAGTGTAAGGTCCAGCCAATGTAGAAGTGGGCAAGGAGCACATCCGCCGTTGTATGCTGTACGAACTTCGTCGCGGTAGCACCCCTGCAAGTGCTGTAAAGAACATTATCAGTATGTACCCAATGCCATATCACATCGTCAGTACTGTCATTGGTTCGAACTGTTTCGAGAGGGAAATTTTGGCTTGTCAGACCGTCCCAAAGCCGGAAGACCCGCAACAGTGTTGAACATGCTTGAACACGTTAGTGGAGACCGACCCACGTGTGACCACGCGGGAGTTGGCTGAACAGCTGAACACCGCCCACACGAACATTATCTGCACTTGTGTCAACCTGGGAAGGTGCACAAGAGGGGAGTGTGGGTACTCCATCACGTCAACGTCCGGAAACAGTGGTTAGACTCAAAATCAGAAGCCCATGCCGACCCCAAAGCCGGCTTACACCCACGTAAGGTCCTGCCGTCTGTTTGGTGGACTATGTGAGGTGTCATGTTTTCTTGAGCTACTGCCGGACAACACTACTATAATCGCCGATGTGTACTGCCGTGAACTGGACGATCTGCACAAATCGCTCACGCGCTGCGGCTCGCGTCGGTACAACCAGCACTGCTGAACCGCAAGGACGTCCTCCTGCAGCAGGATGGAGCGAGACCACGCACAGCACGCATGACCTGTCACAAAATCATGGGCCTGGCCTGGGCTGGGAGCTGCTGCCGCACCCACCCTGTTCACCGGACATTGCCCCCAGCAACTACCACCTTTTCCTATCGTTGCAGCATTTCCTGGATGGACAGCATTTCACCAATTGGGACGATGTCGAACGCGCACTTACTCACTTCTGTACGTCCAAGCCGCCACAATTCTGCATGGACGGTATCCAACTGCTGGCCAGACGATAGGATCAGGTCTTGGCAAACGATGGCGACTACGTTTTGGACTGATTTGTACTTGTATGTACGGTAATTAGCACTTTCCTCTTGCCTTGCATATGCAGACATTACTTTCTTTCCAACCCCATAGAATATAGCAGGCCTGTTTTGTTAAATATGCTTCTTCGTTGTTCTGCACCAGTTCTTTGTTATGTATGGACACTTTCAGTTTATCATAAAAAGCATTTGGATACATGGGGGCACATTATTGATGGAGAGTAGTTTCGTTAAAACCATTTCTTTTTCTTTCGTTTTGTTTTCCATCTGTAATGGCAATTATGAACTGTGTTGTGGAACATGTTTTGCTCTCTTCAAAATTTTCTCCAGTGTGCTTTATTTTTCTATTGACTCTGTGCCAGCTCATAGTACATTCTGGCAGTGCCAGGCCTAGATCCGACAGTTTAGATTCTACTGCAATAATTTTACTGTGTAAACCTTCATACATGCACCTGTCTTTTGTGCCATCAATCACACAAATCGTTTTTAGCTTCAACAAGATGGAGAATCTTAAAGCTTCTGCTCTTTCATTGGTGAAACTGTCTTGAAACGGGAGCTACTCACACAGTTTGCTTTAAAATATGTGGTCTCAGTTTCAGCAACTTTCCAGGTTCGCCGAAAAACAGCACAGTCTGAGCTACTGTTTGTCGGCGATCCATGATATGGAATACCTACGTTCTTGCGAAGGGCACGCTCGTGTCCCAGATCTATTGAATCCACCTCTAAAGAATATCGCCGTCCCGGTGGCCAAGTGGTCAGAGGAGCTGGTGTCTGGCCAGTCGCCCTAGCTGGGCCAGTATGAGGCCTTCCTTGGAGTCTATCCTTACCCCTCCCCACCTCCCCAAATCACATCTTTACATACATACTCGCAGTTGCTTTCACCACTGTCAGCTGTAATTGGGTTTCTATGCCTTTGTTTCAAAACTGTGGGTAAACTTTTTGCTACAACCTCAAAAAATTTCCACGTTTTATTTTAAAATTCACATCGTATATTTTTTTCAACGTTTTATCAATATTTTCCAAGGGTTTTAATCATTTGGCAATGCTTAAACTTTTGAATTAGATCTTTTGATTTGACAAAGTCGATTGCTAATTTTCGTTTGAACACATGACAATTAAATGTGTAAACAGTAATTAATTCTTCTTCTGCCTCAAGGGGAAAGTGGGTGATTATTTTTCGGATTTTAGCTTCAATAGAAACAATGAATCAACCAGTCAGTCTCCCGAAAGAGAACTTCTGACCAACAAATAAAAGTTCTGCCATGCGACAGAAGTTCATACAGGGAATTAATATAAAGACAAACGGACTGAAAATAAAAAAAATTAAAAACCTTAGTAAAATGAACACCATTTATCATCTTGAAGTTATTGTAAACGTATCATCACCTTTCAAAAATAATTACGAAAAAATAAATGGAGGAAAGAAAATCCAATAAGTAAATTCGCAATTCGTGTGTGCCATGAATGCACGCTCATCTCTGTTTCACGCAGAGATTTTAAAGTTAAATGAAGTTGGTGCGCCGTCAGTAGTTCACAAAGCGCATCTTTTCTTTTTTTCGAGTAAAACAAATAGAAATGGGATAATAGTAACAATTTAATAGAATTGAAGTCGTATACCCAGTGAGGTCGCTGATTATTTGAATTAACGACCTCTTTGACTATCTTTGACTCTTGCATGTTCCGCTGAGAAAGTGTCTTTTGACTATCTTTGACTCTTGCATGTTCCGCTGAGAAAGTGTCTATCTAACGTTTGTTGGGACCATTAAATTGCACATTAGGACTTTTCGGAGTAAAGTGTTTTTGTTGTCTCTGGGAACTGCATATTATTGATGCGATAGCATTCGATCTTTTAACTAACAGTTCCCAAATTATTTTCTGTTTTTCATGGAAAAATTTCGAACTTGCCTGATAAAGTGTTCATACAGTCCTGTCGAGAACAACTGCAGCAAATCTTCGAATACAGCTGCAACCAGGGTGCGTTTCAAAACTTAAATACATCATTTGTTTATTTATTTATTTATTTATTTATTTATTTATTTCGCCGTAAGCGACGAACAATGAACAAAGTTGTGATTCCAGCACTGAGAGTTCCTCAAAAGGAGTATTAAAGTGGCTAGTTTTTAAAGTTTTGAGATATCGGAATTCTGTTTAAAAGGTTTTTAAACCAGCACAGAGTAGGTGTTGCAACTGACTGACGGAACGCTCGGTAATCTAGGCCAAGGACGCATTCTGCTCCTAACTGCTCGCTCGAGCGCTTTTAAGACAATCATTACATTTATATGTGTTGGGACTAGTATTAGATTTGTAGAAAGTGTTTGCATGTTATTACGTCTTCAATTATCAACATGCCCATTTGCATTTTAGGGTCCAATGTGCTTTGCTCCACAAGCGTATTCACTTTCCTTCATTGACGGCAAGACGATGAATTGGATTTGAAATCTATTCTACTTTTATGTGGTTATGCAGGAATGCACTTCCGGTTTAGACAGATTTGGTGAACGTTTACTCACCTATCACTGTAGAGGACAGCCATTCTATTTGAAGTGTTGCATTTGACCCCCCTCTCCCCTCCTTTTTCATTTAGAGGTAAACGAACATAAGCGCAGACTGTTAGAGACGTAGTATTGTTTTTTTTTTTGTGTGTGTTGAACGACCACCATGATCAACTCTTAGAAATATAAACGGTCACCCTCCCCAAATTTAGGGCCAGAGCCATCAGACCTCCCCATGCTTCATCATAGATTCGAACCCAGACCCACTGTGGACGAATCGTCAAAAACCAGAGCTTTAGACTACTACACCACCGGGACAGCGAAGTATTGTCTTTCAAAAGAAAATATTTATTCTGATCGTAATGGACTAAAGTGTGATCTGTTTGGATGCCGAATAAAAATCTCAGTATTATTAGTATTTCGTTTAATTTACATCTTTAAAAAATGTTTTTCACTTACTGTTGGCCAGATTAGATGAAAAATTAAAGTGCGTGGAACTCGTATTGTCGACTTACAGAAAGTATTCCTGTGTTTGTTACCTACAGTAAAAATTAATATTATTCTCATGGCAGTTTCACTGCAAATAGTTAGGTTTTGCTAAGAGCAGGGATTATCTTTCGCAAAGAGCACGTAGAAGTATCAGGTTGTAAAGAAGGTTTCCGGAAAAAATAGTATGTGGCGTGTGCCTGCAGTGACGTGGCGACGATGCGATGGCGATATCGAAGGAAGGTGTGCGTGCAATATTGCTTTATGAATATTTGAGTGGTGTGAAAGTTACGATAGCAGTTGGAAAATTGTGAAACGCGTTTGGTGACGATGTTATCGGACAGAGTATTTACTGTGAATGGTACAGGAAATCCGACACTGGTGTACGCACTGATGTAGTTCTAAATAAAACAAGAAAGATGGCACCGAATTTTCGGGTGTAATAAGCACGTCTTTTGAATCCGTTCTGACGCAAATTAAATTTATCAAAGCTATTCAAAGTCAATGGAACCGGTATGGAAAACAACAGATCTGACGAAAGAAAGAAGATTTTCAATCGGGTTTTTAATCCCTCAGATATTGCTGTAAACGGAATCGTGAGCTTACGAACTCTTAGAAACAGAGATATAGACAAAAATAAGATGTGACTTTACGTCCCCTGGTGGGAAAACCATGCATTATTTTAGGAAGAAAGTATTCTCAAAAGGTTTATCATATGAGCGGTATAGGTCCAAGAAAAAAAATAAAGTCGAGTTTTCAGGATCCCAGATTTTGCTACAAATACGTCAGAAGCAGAAATTAACACTTATGACCCCTGGTGGCCAAACCATTCTTTAACAAACATTAGAAATTATGTGAAAAATATTTTCCATCAGGTCTTGTATGCGATACAGGAAGAATTTTTCAAATCGGAGTTTTAGATGCAGAAAATGCAATTTACCTTTATGCGCCCTAGCGGAAAGTCTATGATTTACGTGAAAATTTTGAATTTATAGGAAATTTTTCAAATCGGACTTTTAGAAGTAGAGATATTGACAAAAATAAGATATACATCTACGCCCCTGGCGTAGAAACCATGCATTATTTCAAGAAGAAAATGTTCCTAAAAGGTTTGTCGACATGAGTAGTATCGGCCAACAAAAGACTTTTTTTTTCAATCGAGATTTTAGAAGCTCATATTTTGCTGCAAAAACATCAGAAGCGGAAATTAAAGCTTACGCCCCCTGGTGGCCAAACCATTTTTTTACAAAAATTACAAATTATGTGAAAACGATTTCCCAACAGGAGCTGTATCCGGTGTAGAAATAATTTTTCAGATCGGAAATTTAGAAGCAGAGATATAGGGAGAAACGCAATCTACCTTTACGGCCCCTAGCGGAAAGTCTATGAACTACGTGAAAATTTTGAAATTATATGAAAAACATGTCACACGGAAAACACTATCCAACAAAGAAGGAATTTTTCAAATCTGACTCCTAGGAGTAGAGATATTGACAAAAATAAGATATACATCTACGCCCCTGGCGGAGAAACTGTGGGATATTTTAGGAAGAAAATATTCCTAAAAGATTTATCGATGTGAGTGGCATCAGTCCACGAAAGAATTTTTTCAATCGATATTTTAGAAACTCCGATTTTATGGCAAATACATCAGAAGCAAAAATTAACACTTACGACCCCTGGTGGCCAAAGTTTTCTTTACCAAAAATTCGAAATTATATGCAAAAGATTTTCCATTAGGAGGTGTATCCGCTGAAAAAAAAGAAAATTCAAATCGGAGTTTTAGGAGAAGAGTTATCAGGAAAAATGTTATTTACTTTTACGCCCCCTAGCGGAAAATCTGTGCGTAATTTGAAAAGGAAACTATATCTAAAACACTCGTCGACATAAATGGAATCGACAGATAAAATAATTTTTTCAATCGGATTTTTAGAAGCAAATATGTGGATTAAAACGTAATTTTGAATTCGACATCATCTGCATTTACGCCCTCTAGCGGCAAAATTATATATCGTAAAAAAAAAAAAAACGAAATGAAGGATCATTCGCACATTTCAAGCTTCCGAATGCAAAAATAATTTTTCAAATCGGACTAATAGTCGCAGAAATACCGTGGGTACAGACGGACGGACAAACCGATAACAGAAGCACGATCTTTTTTTACAAAAGACATGCTAACAATAAATAGGTGTGAGTTGGCTGGCTATGGGGATGGTGGAGGCCTGATTAAAAAAAAAAAATTGCTTTTGACCCTTCTTTCCTAATGAGAAATTTGAGTCAGTATTTAGTCTGTTTTTTTTTTTTTTTTTTATGTCCAAATCAGTAAAGTCAGTTTTTGTAATCAAAATGGTCAGTAAGTCAGTAATTTTAGTCTTAGGTTTAGTTTCCATTGCTGCATGCGCAGTATCACCCAGTCACATCACACCCACATTTACATGTTGTTTGACACTTTATGGCTGCATACATTACAGGCGGACGTCCCACTTTTATAAGCCATGTTCTAGGCTAGGGGTTGCGGGTGATTGCGAAATGCGGTTCTTCACACCTGTTACTTTGGTGTCATGCTTGTCCACCGCAGAACGTTCCGTGACAGTGGCGTATTCAGAGGGGGGGGGGGGAGGGGGTGTTCTGGGTTCGAACTCCTCCCTTGTGGGGAGACTGAGCACGAATTTAAAGCGATATATACGTGTATAGGATGTAAGGTCAGGTGATGCGTAACATCACAGCCTCTCCTTGACAAATGTCAACCCCGCCTTCTCGTGGTGCATCCTGTTCCCACTAAAGGGGCTCTGACGACCGCCAGTAGCGGTATAACTATACCATCGGGATTAGAGGAAATGCTATCCCACACTCACCAACCCGCTTGGCCAGCGTGGTGAGTTTTGGCCAAACCCCTCCAAAATGATTCCACAACTTAAATCTTGGCCCTCAGTCTCCGGCAGCTGGAATGTACCTGGCCAAGGCAGCGGCCAGTGCGACATGAAGGCAGAGGGTGCTAAGAATCCCCGGAGGACCGGACTAGGCTGCCATCTGATGCTGACCTTGGCTATGTATAATGGACGCTCCCTATCTTCTGATTCAAGGCTTCTTGAATTGGAAGAGGAACTACAAAGGATCAAGTAGGGCATCGTCGGGCTAAGTGAGGTAAGGAAAAAAGGAGAAGATCTCATTGAACTGAAAAGTGGACATCTCTTCTACTATCATGGGACAGATACTGGCAGAACTAGTGGTGTTGGATTTATAATAAACAAGAAACTGAAGGATAAAGTTGTAGAAGTTGAAAGTTTCCCTGAGAGAGCTGCACGACTCGTTATCCAACTCTCGAGAAGATACCAGGCTCAGATTATTCAAACTTATGCACCCACCACAAGTAATCCTGAAGAAGAAATTGAAGAATTTTATGAGGAAATTTGTCATCTAAATAATAAAGGTAAGCAGCACTTGAAAATAGTTATGGGAGATTTCAATGCAAAAATAGGGCAACGGCAACAGAATGAAACTTCAGTAGGTAAATTCGGTCACGGCAACAGAAACCAGCGTGGAAATACTCTCGTTGAGTTTGCAGAGGCAGAAGGGTTTTTCATCTTGAACTCCTTCTTCAAGAAAAAGCCACACAGGAAATGGACATGGAGACATCCAAATGGGACGACAAGTGAAATTGATTTTATTATGTGTAACAAAAAATTCATCATCGAAGACTGCAGTGTGCTAAACAAGTTCAACACGGGAGTGACCATAGATTGGTGAGATGTAAGATGCACCACAACACTAAACTTGAACGTGGCAAGCTCATAAGACAAACAAAATGTATTGACATAACCAACCTTAAAAAACACCATAATACCTTCAAATTGGAACTGAAGAACAGATTCTCTGCTTTAGAAGGCCTAACGTCGGAAGAAGTGGATATTTCTGAAGTTAACAGAAAAGTAACCAACGCTCTTATGGAAACAGCAACAAAATTAGCTGGGTCTAAGAACAAGTTGCATGTGAACAAATTATCAGGAAAAACCAAAATGTTGATGCAAAAAAGAAGAGAGATGAGGACAACTAAAGAAGATGTGACTTCCAAAGTGGAATATATAGAGCTTTGCAGGACAGTAAGAACAAGTATCACTGAAGACGTGAGAAAATTCAACTGTGAACTAGTGAGGAAAGCAATTGAAAACAACCAAAGCCTAAAGATAGCAAAGGGACATCTCAGTAAGGGAAGAAAACAGATTATGGCACTGAGAAAAGAAGATGGTTCTGTAACAAGAAATAGAGGCGAAATTTTGACAAGAGTGAAAGATTTCTACTCCAAATTATATGAAAGGGATGATACATGTACTCCAGACATCATGAAAGGTACTATTACCAGAGTTCTTCCTGTTCTCCCAGCAGAAGTTGCACATGCAATCAAGAACATGAAGCGGGGAAAAGCTCCAGGAGAAGATGGAATTACTGTAGACATCATACAAGAAGCAAGTAGAGAAATCGAAACAGTACTCGCCCAAATTTTCACTCGATGCCTTAATGAAGGGAAGATTCCTGAGGATTGGAATACCGCTGCAATGATCCTGCTACATAAAAAAGGTGACATTGAGGATCTCGGGAACTACAGACATATCAGCCTCCTATCAGTGGTTTATAAAATCTTCACTAAAGTTCTTTGACACCGCTTGAAGGTAACACTGAACATTGCTCAACCGAGAGAACAAGCTGGATTCAGGAGTGGCTACAGCACAATAGATCATATCCACGTACTGAGAGAACTAATTGAAAGAGCGAGGGAATGTGAACTTCCATTGTGCATGGCTTTTATCGATTATGAAAAAGCCGTTGGTTTGGTGAAACCATCAGCAGTTACAATGGCTCTGAAATCCTGCAGTATTGAAGATGCATACATTAATATTATTAATAACATCTATGAAAATGCAAGTGCAAAGATTCGGCTGTTCGAAAATTCAACACACATAAAAATTGGAAAGGGAGTGAGACAAGGTGACACCATATCTCAGAAACTCTTTAATGCCACATTGGAGGGTGTCTTTCAGTCGCTGAGCTGGGAAAACAAGGGGATAAAGATTAATGGAGATTATCTAACCCACCTTCGTTTTGCTGACGACATAGACATTTTTGCAACTACCCCATCAGATCTGCAGAGTATGATCCAGGAACTTGCTGACAAGAGTAAAGAAGTGGGATTAAAAATGAACTTTCAGAAGACAAAAGTGATGTTCAATGCTTTTACAAGAAATGAAGATTTATCGATTGATGGAGAAAAGCTGGAGATAACGGGCACATACGTTTATCTTGGACAGCAGATATCAAGTGAGGGTCACATTGATGAAGAAATTAATCGGCGTACAAAACTTGTCTGGAGAGCTTTTGGAAGAAACAGCATAATTTTCAAGAGCAATGCCATTATGTCTTAAAAGAAAAGTGTTTGATCAATGCATCCTTTCCAGTGCTTACGTATGGTGCAGAGACGTGGACCTTAACTAAAAGAGACATACAAAGGCTGCAGACAACTCAAAGCAGCATGGAGAGGTGCATGTTTGGTGTAACCAGGAGAGATAAGAAAAGGAACTCGTGGATCCGAAAAATGACAAGAGTGGAAGACATCATGGTCAGAGTTAAATCCCTGAAATGGCAATGGGCTGGACATACTGCCAGAAGGACAGATCATCGTTGGACAGCCGAAATTTTAGATTGGATTCCAAGGGACAGGAAAAGACCCAGAAGACCACACGGGAGATGGGTGGATGAAATTCGAAAGTATGCAGGGGTGACATGGAGGAGACTGGCACAAGACATACCGTTGTGGAGGAAACTTGGGGAGACCTTCGTCCAGCAGTGGATTGATAATGGTTGACGATGATGATGATACGTGTATATGAGTTTTTCACCAATGAACCAAACCCATGATCCCTTAAGAAATTTCTGGTTACGCCACTGTTCCAAGATGATTGTTGTCGCGAGGTCCGATAGTTTCACTTGTAACAGTAGAAGGCGGTTAAAACCTAATACTGTTCCTCCGATATTTACAATAGTTTCCAAAAAAAAAAAAAAAAAAAATGTGAAAATGAATTGCATATCTAGATCGGTAAGTTGCGAATTAACTTTTGCGTTCTTTACCCAAAGAACGAAACATACTTATAAATTTTCTTTTATTTAACGTTACGCATTCATTTTATTTTTAAGTAGTTACCTAGCGGGCGAGAATGAGAAATTTTTAGTTGTTTTTTAACCCAAGCCTGTTTCCATATTGCCTATTCGTCTGGACATACTCTAAGAAGTTAAGCATTTAAAAATTGGCCAACAGTTACATTGAATCAGCAGCCATGTTGGTCCATAGAAATCCACTTCTGATGTCACATGAATAATATTGGTCCATAGAGCAAACATTTTTCACCGTTGTTTTAAGCGAAATTTCAAGCGAACTGAAATTCAAAAGTCGGACTGGTGAGTAAATACCAATTTTGAAGTACAATATCGCTTGGAAAAAAATAATGCATGCATGCACCGTTATAGCAATGTAAAGAAAAAAATGCATTGAACTGCATGCATTTCATTAGGAAAAATGAAAGATTGTGAAACCATTCTGTGCATAACATTAGCATTTGTATTTTTTGAAGTGATTCGCATGAAAGTCTGCCTTCCGTTCCTCCGCTTTTCTTGTCTTATTTGTTTAGAAAATGTCTTATTAAAAATTTTGGACTATACGCGAGTCTGTACGGTAACCGTATCTTTTTGCGCCATTATTTTGGCAACATCGAACCTCTACAATATTTTGATTTTTCTAGGTACAGAAATATTAGCATATTTTGCATTTTACTATATATAGTCTCGTGGGGAAAATAATAATTTCTTTCCCCAAAATGTTGTTCGCCAGTGGATGTTATGAAATCAACATATGAATTTTGTGCTGTATGAAATTTTTCTTATGCTGCTAGCGATGAACTAAACCTGTCTTTACCGTGCATGCAGTCAACGACACTGATTGTACATGTGTCTCAATTTCGTCGCACAGCGTATTCGTTTTTTAAAGACTTACATCGTGTACCTGATATTTCCAATGACAACTTTATTTCAAGAGAAAATGGCCACTTAGCTAGCTAGATTCGTGCATTCCCGAGCATGATGCTATGAGAGTTCAACTTACATCACCCAGGTCTTCGACGTTAATGAACGGAAGCGGATTTCAGTGCCCACGTAACAGCGAGGTTGTCATGATGCGTGTACATATTGATTACCTGCATTAGTCCCAATTGCACGGGAACTGTTGTGCTGGTCACATGGTTTCAATTATTGTACTTTGTTTTTAATCAGTTATTTGTCATAAATTATTTCCAAGAAAGTAGAACGAAAAATACTAAAATGGTGCTAGACGGACAAGAAATGAAATAAAGTCTAATTGTTTACGCATTGAAACGGGAGGTGGGGGAGGGTGGCAAGGGTCCTAGCTACCACCACCCTTCCCGGAAATTTTCACCTGAGACACTGTTCAGGTTTTTTTCAAACGCGCATTTCAAATTACGTACTTTTTACGTTATAATTCGTACAGTTTGTGCAGTTTTTACTTAGGTTTGTAAGATTAATCAGATTAGGTGTAGTAATGTACCTTATGTTACACATTCAACACATTTTCTTTGTGTTTGAGCATTAAATTTTTTGTGTGTTGTCTTCTCTTATTGCTCTCCCCCCCTCGTGCGCGAATACAGTGATCTCTGTGCTGTAGGGATTGTGAAGTATCGGTATCATCTGGACAAAGTTAATTTACTGTATCACCAGCCTCATCATTTTAGCCTTATTTTGTAAATCTGTGGTTCGTACAACACTCATGTCAGAATATCTTGTGTAGAATGAGATCTGGAAGTGGGAATAGGTACCATAAATTCTACCCAAGTATCAAAAAAGGCTGTTAAGTTTTGGGAGCTCCCAGTCTGAACTGAAAATAAACGAGTCTATGTACATATATACACACACACGCACTAAGAGTGAGCGATAGGATCACGGCCCTTCCCGAAAAGAAATCTTGGCTGTGTCACTGTCCGTCTCATACTTAAGTAAGGCACTGTCCATCTCATACTTACGTAAGGTTTGTTTATTCGTTGTGTCAAGTGTTAAAGGCCTTCGAAAGTTAATTGAATGTCACCCTTTTTCAATGAAAAGTAGTTCAAATTCTGGAAGACCTTGTAAGTGGTAGGTCACATTGTGAGGGCTTTTGAAAACGACGATAGTGAAATTGAGGCGACAGTGGTGATGTAGTTGATGCTCCTAATCAGCTGTATAAATGTAGTGTTCATCATCGGTAGTGGTAAAAGGAAGTATTTTATGGCGCAAACAGGTGCAAGTGGTTGGCACTGGAGCCAACGGGAAATGTAAGAGCACGTGACGTGCACATAAGTAATATTACGCAAATTCTATCGTTATACGGTGCTGTAAGGGGGGGACGGGGTGCAACTAATATTGATTCTATGCAGTTTTGTTTTGAAAACAAAATGGCCTGGTAAGTGTCCGAACTAAAATGGTGCTAGACAGACAAGAAATGAACTCAAGTCTAATTGTTTACGCATTGAAACGGGAGGTGGGAGGAAGAATGAGGGTGTTGAGACTTTGCTTCTACAGTGCAATATTTAGCTGTTGAAGACTCCTTTGCGCGCAGGTTGTGACATCTTGAGTATTACTGCATCGTTGGCAGCATTTGCTTTCATTTTTAACTGCCTCGTGTTTACAGCCCTGACTAATAAGTAGGATGTTATAAAAATGAAAAATTAAATTTACGCAGATGAAAGCATGTTGTAACGGAAGTATCGAACTATATATCATGTAAGAATAAATTTGCAGATAAAGGGGCTTAATCAAAGTTCAAAATCGTAAAAAAATAAAACTTGAATCAATCGCAGAAAAAAAAATAAAAAAAATAGCGAGAGTGAGAAACAAAATAGCAGTTTACGCAAAGCAGAGTATATTTAAATTTTATTCAGTAAACTTTCAAGGAGTAAGGCTATTTTCTCTCTGCATATCAGCACCCATCCGAAAATGCTTCAGCCTCTGAAACATAAAGTGCAAAAACTGTTGCAAATGTATACGCGCGCGCATGTGTGTGTAAACCACAAGAAGGTTTTTCCTATTTCTTTCTTGAGGTCCCCCCCTATTGTTTTCTTCTCACAATAATTCATCCCCGTCCTCCGTTTTGTCTGTGCACACAGAGGCGTGCGCGCGGGGGAAAATTACACCGAATGAAGCACTGATTGAATTTATATCGGTTCAAAATGTGTAATTGATATGTACCGGTGAGGTTAACTTGCTGTTTATAAAGAAAGAATAAAGATAGATAAAGAGAGCATTCCCAGCGAATTTTTACCTCTTTTGTAAACGTCTAGTTTGATGTAGACTGATCGTTAACATGGAGTCTCCATGGTTTCACTTAAAGATGCCACCGTTTTTACGTTTGTACCAAAGCAAGTGAAGATCATGTGTTGCAGTGAAATGTTGGATCAAGAAAGTGAAATAGAAATCATATTCCACTGGGGCAATACGAAAGGAGGGACTGTATATTCGTCAAGTTGTTAAACTCGGCTGAAACTTGTGGCTCTGTTTTTGTGTCTTCTTGATGAGAGTTCAACCCTACATCAGTCATACAGTGGAAGAATTGTGTTTTCATAACAGTGTCGTAGAAATGCTCGCAAAATAAGACTGTCGGCGGAAGGGTATGAAGCACACGGGCGGTGTACGCTCAGCAATTCGGTGAAAGCTATTGCACGGTGTACATCGGTTTGAACGACGTCGAGTTGCTGCCACCGTGTGATATGGCCAACAGGCAATCCAGTAGACGACATCTGGATGACTTTATCCGAGGTCGCGTCATTGGGAAGTTAGAAGAAGGTCGAAGTGTGACTAGTGTGGCCAAGGAGTTCGGGATCGCTCACAGCATCGTTTCACGAGCTTGGAGAGCATTTCAAACGACAGGAACAGCTGTCCGAGAGTTTAGCAGTGGTCGTCCACGAGCAAACACGGCGGCGGACGACCGGTATATTGTCCTGCAGGCGAGAAGAGACAGACGGCAGACAGTGGGAGAAATCGCAAGGCACATGCAACATACAACTGGACGTCCGTTTTCGCGTTTTACCGTGGCCAGGAGGCTGCACAAAGGTGGTCTATTTGCACGACGACCAGTACGGCGTGTGCCATTAACGTCTGCTCATCGGAGACGGCGGTTTCTGTGATGACGGGAACACAAGAACTGGACACATCAGCAATGGGTCGAGTTCTCTTTACGGATGAGAGCCGATTTAGTCTGACGAGCGATTCTGGACGTATACACATCTGGAGAGAGCAAGGAACACGCAATCACACCTCCAACATCATCGAAAGGGACCGGTTTGTAGGTGGCGGAGTTCTCGTTTGGGGCGGTATCATGCTTGGTAGCCGTACTGACCTCCACATCTTCCAAGGAGGTTGTCACTGGTGTCTGCTATTGTACCGAGGTTCTTCTGCCTCACGTGCGTCTGTTTAGAGGTGCTGTAGGTCCTGAGTTCCTCTTCATGGACGACAACGCTACACCTCATCGTACAGTGGCTGTCGCAGAGCTGTTGGAGAGTGAAGATATTCAACGCATGGATTGGCCCGCAAGGTCCCCGGACCTAAATCCAATCGAACACGTGTAGGTCCTTCTCGTTAGACGCTTGGCTGCACGTCATCAGCCGCTAGCAACGATTCTGCAGCTGCGATTGGCGCTACAAGAGGAATGGGCCGCGATGTCTCAACAGCTCCTTGACAACCTCGTCCTCAGCATGGACAGACGTTGTAAATCTTGCAACGCAGTCAGGGGTGATCACATTCCCTACTAAAGACTGGGTTTTTCTTGGCAGCCGCCTGTCACATGGACGTTTCTGTCTTCTGTCCAGTTGTGCTCGAAGCTACCTTTTCAATAAAGTGCCTTTGTATCTTTGGATTCCTTGTTTGGATGATTTTGCTCACTTGTCCCATATTCTTACATCTTGGGGATCTTATGGTATGATTTGAGTCGACGTGGAGCACTTCTGCACGACGTTACATTCGAAAAACCGTCTCGTCCTTAATTTTTGCACGCCAGTGTATAATATTTCAAACTTCATGCGTAACGGTTTTGTCAGATAACTTTTTAGTCTTTTGTTAGTGGTTTTTAGTATTCGGGAGAAGTTTTCGTAAGAGGTTTTCCGCTGAGTGATTACTTAATTATGACCACCTACGTAATACTTCATAGATCCTCCTTTCGCCCTGACTACAGCAGCTATCCGACGTGACATCAATTTAATAAAATGCTGGAAGCAGTTAGGAGGTATTGCCAACGAAGCTGTGTGTAATGCGGTCTTCAGTGCAGGTATGGAGGTGATATCCAGACGCCTGCTATGCTGTTCCATAGTGTCCCATAAGCGCTGTATGGGATTGATATCGAGTGAGTTCGGGCGCCAATCGATATGCTGGAAGTCTGAAGTGTGCTCCTCAAACCATTCGTGCACAACATTGAAATCTTGGAAGACAACGTCGCCATTCGGGAAAAAGTGCAACATTGTTGTGTGTAGAGAGTCAGCAAACAATAAGACCGCCTTCACAGGCTTGCACTGTGAAGACCATGCAGGGTGGATCGAGTGCCTGATGTTGTTTGCGCCAAATACGTACACGACCATCCGCGGAGTGGAGTAAAAAATGCGACTCGTCAGACCAGCACACTTTTTTCCAGTCATTTGACGTCCAACTTGCATGATCTCTGCACCAGGCGAGTCTCTTGCTCTGATGCCCCTTGATTAGGAGAGGATGTCGTCGTGGTCGTCTGCTATTATAGCGCATACGTGCCAGTGTGCGCCGCATGGTCATGACAGATACTGTGCCGGGTTGATCTCTGTTGTATTGGGTAGTCAACTGTTGAACAGTACTAAGTCTGTTGACCTGTACATGTAATCGGACACGGTGCTCCTCTCACATCAATCTTTCGCTGTCCTGTGCAGTTTTGCTACCGGGTCATTGTTTGACCATTTTCACGCCAGTCCTGATACACTTTAACTACGGCGGATCGGGAACAACCCACCAGTTCAGCGGTTTGGGAAATCGATGCACTTCCTCTGCGAGATCCCCCAATCTGTCCTTTCTCAAAATCCGATAAATCCTTCCGTTTACCCATCACACCCCGAATTTTACTATCTATTGCTCCACTCACGCCTTATATATGCTACGTCGGTCGACAGATCGCGCCCTCTCGGAAATCACGTGGTCAATGGGCCGCATACACTTTTGATTGGGGTGGTCATAATTCAGTGATCACTCGGCGTATAATATGATGTTATTGATATCACATCACCATTTTGCGTACGTTGTCACACAAATTTTTTCGCATTTTGAGCTGCTCTTTTTCGTTTGTAATTTATGTGGAATTCGTTAATTTAATGTTGAATTCCTATGTATACATTTCTTTTACGCAATACAGAAATAATCTTATTGGTGCAATGTTCATTCAGATAACGGCCACCGCAATGACTGCCCTTATAGAAACATTTTCGTTTTGTGTTAATGCTGAGGCACAGTCAGTCATACTGTAAAAGAAAATTTAGAATAACGTTTTAAGCGGGAAAACGCATGGAAGAAATAATTAAATGTTCAGAATTTTTTTAAGCACCCATATTTTATTAGTTTTGCATAAAGAACAAAGTTATGGATACTCAGAGGTACAAGTCTGAGTTACATACGGACGGCATTCAGTAAGTTCCAAGTGTGATGGCATAACACATGGATGCTGACACTACTCCTTAGTTAGCCTTTCGTTATGTTTTTGGTAATAGAGAGTGAGAGTGCATCTGCGTATTGGTATTCAATAGGGTCATCTCTTTCATTGGTCAGTTATGATGAAGAAAATTGTGAATGTGAAGAACTAGGCAGTGTTTGACTTACTTTTAAAGATTAGCGTAATTTCTTTTTCTATTACAAGTGAGGGTCACATTGATGAAGAAATTAATCGGCGTACAAAACTTGCCTGGAGAACTTTTGGAAGAAACAGCATAATTTTCAAGAGCAATATGCCATTATGTCTTAAAAGAAAAGTGTTTGATCAATGCATCCTTCCAGTGCTTACGTATGGTGCAGAGACGTGGACCTTAACTAAAAGAGACATACAAAGGCTGCAGACAACTCAAAGCAGCATGGAGAGGTGCATGTTTGGTGTAACCTGGAGAGATAAGAAGAGGAACTCGTGGATCCCAAAAATGACAAGAGTGGAAGACATCATGATCAGAGTTAAATCCCTGAAATGGCAATGGGCTGGACATACTGCCAGAGGACAGACCATCGATGGACAGCCGAAATTTTAGATTGGATACCAAGGGACAGGAAAAGACCCAGAAGAAGACTACATGGGAGATGGGTGGATGAAATTCGAAAGTATGTGGGAGTAACATGGAGGAGACTGGCACAAGACAGACCGTTGTGGAGGAAATTTGGGGAGACTTTCGTCCAGCAGTGGATTGATAATGGTTGACAATGATGATGATTACTGATTGTAAGCATCCCCCCCTTCCCCTGCGAATTCACCTATTACTACCTCCCGCCACGATGTGAAGAACTGTATTTGTAAAGGAGTGCGAGAACATATTGAGGAACCTAGGAGTCTGCTGCTGTACAGGTGAAAAAACACTCTTTTTTGGTCTTCAATTTTCTTACAAATTACCCCCCCCCCCTATCTTATGCACGAATTGGAACTGTAGATGTGCACGTACGTAGCTTGCATGGAACTATTCAAAGTACTATTTTGCAATAATATTTCTGTAATCTCATCAAATTGTTACATTTTGGATTATATTAATACTATGGTAACACTAGACGTTCTTTCACTGTTCGTGAGCTGAGTTTCGACATTTTGATATACACTGAAGTGCCAAAAAAAAAAAAAAAAAAATTGGGATACCTTTAATGCCGCGTTGGTCCTCCTTGCGCATCAACACGACGGGGCATGGACTGTAGCACTCTGGAAACAGTGCACACCATGCTTCCTGAAGAGCGTCCAACGATTCCGTAATATTCGCTGGTGGAGGATTCCTGGCATTGACGGTATATTGAACAGCATCCCAAATGTGTTCGATGGCATTTACAATAAATCCGGCAAACAAGGGGCCACGTCAGGATGCCACATTCCGTGAATGTTCCTCCAGCCATAATCGTGCAACTGTGGACGTGTGCTGTGGCGCGTTGTCGTGTGAAAGAGGTCGCACCCGTTGGAGTGGTTGCATTCCACCGGTCAGAGCGGCCTGCAGATGTATGAGTGGTCCTAATGCGTGCCAGTAGAAAACACCCCACACTATAACAGAGCCACCACCGGCATGCACTGTCTCTTTATAAGCATGCGGGATCCATTGCCACGTGGTGTTGTCGCCACATCCGGAGTCGGCCATCTGCCCGAAATAGATGGTATCTCGATTCGTTGTTTTGCGAACAGTTGTACTGCGATCCAAGGTTGCACGTTTCCAGTAATCTTGCGTCCAGTGGCGGTGTTCCCGAGCTCAGGCGAGGTGGACAACCTTGTGTCGTCGGATCCGGAACCGCCATAGAACATATGGAACGTTGATTTGTCCGAACGCTGATGATACTGCTCTGGCCCCAGCATTGAATTGCGCTGTGATTTGCAGCAATATTGAACGATGGTTGGATGTTCACGATCGTTTAGGGCTTTCCTACGGCCACGCCGGTCTCGCACTCTGGACCCCCCCCCCTATTGAGTTTGTGTAGTTGAGGTACACGCTTGAAATTGTTGATCCAAATTGCGTAGTAATTTCCGAGATGAAGTGACTAACCCATCTCCCGGCCCCGACTATCATACCACATTCGAAATCGCTTAAATCCTGATAAGCTACCACCTAAACAGCGATGGATATATCTACCTCTATACCCAGATCGTTTGTGGACGATACCATTTACTGCATGGATGTGGTGGCATGTAAGGAAAATGGTGGTACTTTTCCCAGATGGGGGGGGGGGGGCATCCCAGTGTAAGTCATGTGTGGGCGACTTCCACTTCGTAATGCGTGCCGTTTTTTTAGCACGTCTTTTGTAAAAAGATCGTGCTTCTGTTATCGGTATGTCCGTCCGACTGTACCCACGATATCTCAGCAGCTATTAGTCCGATTTGAAAAATTCTTTTTGCATTGGGAAGCTTGAAATATGCAAATGATGATCCTTTATTTTGTTTTTTTTTACGATGTACAATTTCGCCGGTAGAGGGCGTAAATGCAGGTGATGTCGAATTCAAAAATACGTTTTATTCCACATATTTGCTTCTAAGCATCCGATTGAAAAAAAATTTATATCTTTCGATTCCATTTATGTCGAAGAGTATTTTAGATATAGTTACTTTTTCAAATTACGCATAGATTTTCCGCTAGGGGGCGTAAAAGTAAATTACATTTTCCCTGATAACTCTCCTTCTAAAACTCCGATTTGAAAAAAATTTTCTTCAGCGGATACATCTCTTGATGGAAAATTTTTTGCATATAATTTCAAATTTTTGGTAAAGAATACTTTGGCCACCAGGGGGCGTAAGTGTTAATTTTTGCTTCTGATGTATTTGCCATAAAATCGTAGCTTCTAAAAGATCGATTAAAAAATTCTTTCGTGGACTGATGCCACTCACTTCCATAAACCTTTTCGGAATATTTTCTTCTTAAAATATTCTACAGTTTCTCCGCCAGGGGGCGTAGATGTACATCTTATTTTTGTCAATATCTCTACTTCTAGGAGTCCGATTTGAAAAATTCCTTCTTTGTTGGACAGTGTTTTCCGTGTGACATGTTTTTCATATAATTTCAAAATATTCAAGTAATTCATAGGATTTCCACTAGGGGGCGTAGCGGTAAATTGCGTTTCCCCCTATATCTCTGCTTCTAAATATCCGATTTGAAAAAATTCTTTCTGTACCGGATGTAGCTCCTGATGGGAAATCGTTTGCACATAATTTCTAATTTTTGTAAAAAAATAGTTTGGCCACCAGGGGGCGTAAATCTTAATTTCCGCTTCTATTGTATTTGCAGTAAAATATGAGCTTCTAAATTTTCGATTGAAAAAAACGTCGTTTGTTGACCGATACTACTCATGCCGACAAACCTTTTAGGAAAATTTTCTTGAAAAAATGCATTTTTTCTGCGCCAGGGGGCGTAGATGTACATCTTATTTTTGTCAATAACTCTACTTCTAATAGTACGATTAGAAAAATTCCTTCTTTGTTGGATAGTGTTTGCGATGCGAAATGTTTTTCCTATAAATTCAAAATTTTCAAGTAAATCATACACTTTCCGCCAGGGGGCACAAAGGTAAATTGCGTTTTCTGCGTTATTTCTGCTCCTAAAGCTCCGATTCAAAAACTTCTTCCTGTATCGCATACAAGACCTGATGGAAAATATTTTTCACATAATTTCATATGTTTGGTAAAGAATGGCTTAGCCAACTTGGGTCATATATGTTAATTTCTGCTTCTGAAGTATTTGTTGCAAAATCTGGGCTCCTGAAAACTCGACAAATTTTTTTTTCTTACACCGATACCGCTTATACGGATAAACCTTTTGAGAATACTTTCTTCTTAAAATAATGCATGGTTTTCCCACCAGGGGACGTAAAGTCACATCTTATTTTTGTCGATATCTCTGTTTCTAAGAGTTCGTATGCTCACGATTCTGTTTACAGCAATAATTGAGGGATTAAAAACCCGATTGAAAATCTTCTTTCTTTGGTCAGATCTATTGTTTTCCATACCGGTTCCATTGACTTTGAATAGCTTTGATAAATTTAATTTGCGTCAGAACGGATTCAAAAGACGTGCTTATAACACCCGAAAATTCGGTGTCAACTTTCTTGTTTTTTTACGCTTTCCAACCGTAGGTTTAAGAAGCGTATATGCTCCAGCTTTTTCCGTCCGTCTGTCGGCACGATAACTCACGTAAAAATGGATCAATTTCGATGAAATTTTAGTATGTGGTAGGGGACCACCAGGGGACGAACCCTATTGAAAATGGGTGAAGTGGGGTCAAAGGTCACGTCATAAGAGCGGGATCCATTCAATTGCCCTTATGCGTCATAACTTGGGTAAATAGGGTTCGATTTCAATGAAATTTTAGTATGTGATAGGGGACCACCTGGGGACGAACCCTATTGAAAATGGGTGAAGTGGAGTCAAAGGTTAGAACATGGGAACGGGATACATTCCATTGCCCTTATGCGTGATAAGGTGCGTAAAAATGGTTCGATTTCGATGAAATTTTAGTATGTGGTAGGGGACCACCTGAGAGGAACCCTATTGAAAATGGGACAAATGGAGTCAAAGGTCAGGACATAGGATCGGGATCCATTCCATAGCCCTTATCCCACACTATTAAGGTGGACGTCAAGTAATTTTGCTTCCTATATTTCCAATAGAAAACCTTTTCTACACATTTCCTTCACAATTAGTGTGTTCCCAAGGATGGAAATTTGAACATCGATTAAAATAACTTCGTACTATAACTTGGAATACTTAACATTTTCTAAAACATAAGCATAATTATATTAAAAAACAATAACGTTTCCTTTGGTGGTGTTGAAACCAGAAAAAAGATGGCGCGACCTGTACTTTGATGACGTCAGTGGACAAATAAATGTTGGATTGCATAATTACGGTTATGGTTTAGAAAATATAATTACGGTTATGGTTTAGAAAATATTAGTATTCCAAGTTATGAAATGAAGCTATTTTAATCGATGTTCAAATTTTCATTCTTGGGAACGCATTAATTGTGAAGAAAATGTGTACAGAAGTTTTTCCATTGGAAGTATAGGAAGCAAAATTACTTGACGTCCACCTTAAAGTAGCAATTCTTGTTGTATGTATGTATGTATGTATGTATGTATGTATGTATGTATGTATGTATGTATGTATGTATGTACATTTTATTTTGAAAACGGCTCTAAGAATTTTGATGAAAGTCGTTAACCTACCGTTTCTTGGTACAAGAAATCGATTTAGCTTGATCTCGACTTTAGGAGAATTCGTTTAGTGATTTAAATAACCACCCCGAATTATAACGTTTTTACTGTCATGGCGTCGTTCCATTAATGTTTCCAATCCTTAGAAATCTTATGACATCACAATCTCGCGTTTGAGAATGTTGGCGCGCGGCCACGCCATCTGTCTCATTACGTGACGCGTTGTGTGCGTATGTCCGTCCGCACGATAACTCGCGTAACAATCGTTCGATTTCGATGA
Organism: Macrothele yani; assembly: GCA_039090855.1. Lineage (NCBI taxonomy): Eukaryota > Metazoa > Arthropoda > Arachnida > Araneae > Macrothelidae > Macrothele > Macrothele yani. The sequence continues at coordinate 106,621,663 of CM077004.1, read as the reverse complement.
AATTTTAGTATCTGGTAGGGTATCACCTGGGAAGGAACCTTATTTAAAGTGGACGAAATGGGGTGAAAGGTCAGTACATAGGAGCGGGATACATTCCACTGTTTTTATGCGTCATAACTAACGTAAAAAAGGTTCGATTTCGATGAAATTTTAGTATGTGGTAGGGGACCACCTGGCCACAAACCCTATTGGAAATGGGGTCAAAGGTTAGGACACAGGATCGGGATCTATTCCATAGCCCTTATGCATCATTACTTACGTAAAAATGCTTCGATTGCGACAAAACTTTATCATGTTATTTCGGAAGTATACCGAACCGGTTCTGTTGAATATCATCGATATGGCACAGGACCGAGATTTATTCCATAGCCATTATTCTCATAACTTGAGTAATGATTTCTGGTATGTTGGAAAGCGTATTATAATCTATGCATTGCATGATTTTACAAACTTGTTTTTTTGTATGTTTTTTAAAGTTGTCATGAGTTTGGTTCATCGCAGTGTAGGACATTGTTTTTTATTTTTTTAAATTATTTATTTAAGATTTTCCCGTATCGGATTGCATTTATTAAGTACGGTACTTTTACTTCTGTAATATGTCAGTTTGCGGTTATTTGACACACATAAGATACTTTTCTATACTGGTGCCCGTGTGCCAGTTGTTCGGCCGAGTTGCATCAAAAGTGTTTAAATTTACTTTAGCACTGGAACTTTCATCATAAATCACTGTGTTGATTTAGGACCCGAGCTGACAGATACAAAATATTCTTTTGCTACGTGTCCTACTCCCTCGTGTGTTTTCTTTACAGGTGCTCAACGAAAATTGCATTTCGATAGACACTGTTTTCATTATTATACATAGTACGTACGTTCGCAGAAGTGAATATTTTTGTTATTTGTTTTAAAACAAAAAGAAGTAACAAAAAAATTGAGATCCCTTTAAATAAATAAAGCTATATTAGTGTCTAAAATTGAATCAGCTTTTGATGCGATGCCGCAGTGGCTCACTGTTCGTCGAACGGAATTACGTACTTTGTGAGTGTTTCTATTAAAACAAGGACAGAGGAAGAGTATACTATATTTGTGTAATCAGCTGAAAAGGACACAAATTGGTTTATCGGCACACGCTCCTGAATTTTGATGTTCGTTTCAGTAGTGGTGTGGCTAATATCGGTGTCCAATGCAGAATTAGACCTTGGCCTTCATTTCCCTGTTTCGGAGATCCTGTTACCTAGTTCTCTGAGCTCAAGGTCGTCCTGAGGTACTTGCGCTTGGCCTGTATATTATATTCGCGCTACTTTCTGTATATGCACAGATCATTGAGCAAGAGAAAATGGGCATGGTGCTCATAACAGATGTTGCAATGAAGTGTGCATGGATTACGTTGAGAAATGTGATTTTTCGGGAAAAACGTTTTCTCATTTTCCACAACACATACACAGAAATATTAACGTGGAACTCTGGACAGAGGAAGATGCTTCTTAACTCCTTTTGGAATGAAAATTTCCAATTTCTAAAAAAATCAAACGCGTCTGATGAAAGTTTGCATATGTGTGTGTGTGTGTGTGTGTGTGTGTGTGTGTGTGTGTGTGTGTGTGTGTGTGTGTGTGTGTGTGTGTGTGTATTCATGATCAAAGTAAAATTCCTCAAATTGCAATGGGCTGCACATACTTCTACAAGAACTGACCCCGATGCATAACTGAAGTATTTGACTGGATACTAAGGAACAGAAAAAGATCCTAAAGAAGATCACATAGTAGATGAAACTCGAAAGCATGCTGGAGTGACGCGGAGGAGTCTGGCTCAGGACAGAAATTTGTGGTAGAAACTTGGGGTGACCTACATCCAGATGTGATTTGATGAAGTTAATAATAACATGAAATCAGCCATTCCTCAACCGCCGCTGGATGAAGGTCTCCTGAAGTTTCACAGTTTCCTGTCTTCAGCAAGCCTCTTCCATTTCACCGCGGCATGCGTTTGAATTTTATGCACCCATCTCCCGCGTGATCTTCTGGGTCTTTTCCGATCACGTGGAATCCAGTTTAATATTTCAGCTGCCCAACAGTGGCCAGTTCTAACAATGTGACTAGCCCATTGCCACTTTAGTATCTTTTCTTTGACCGTGATTCCATCCAGTCTTGCCATTTTCTTGTTCTATGAGTTAAGTTCCTTTTTTTATCTTTCTTGGCTACACCAAGCATGCATCTCTTATGTTTGTTTCAATTGTCCGCAGCCTCCGTGTGTGTTTTTTAGTCAAGGTCCATCTCTCTGAACCGTAAGAACTGGAAGGGTGCATTGATTAAACACTTTTCTTTCAAAACATAATGGTAAATTGCTCTTGAACATTGTACTGTGCGGTGGCGTAGTGGTCTAAGCGATGGCTTGTGATCGTTCATCCGACATGGGTCCGGGTTCGAATCCCGGTGAGGCATGGATGTTGTGTTTGTCTTACGACTCTGACTCTCTCCTTTCCCTGGAACCACTGTCCCTAAATTAGGGACGGACGACTGCTTTATAGCCCAGTGAGTTGCTCACGGTAGTCATATTTTACCTCCAATCTAAAAATAAAAAACAACATTGTACTGTTTCTTCCATATGTGCCCTAGCCATGTTTTTTTATGCCTATTAATTTCTTCTTCGATGTGCCTTTCGTTTAGCATCTGTCGTCCGAAATATAGATATTAGTTACTTCTAAATTTTCCCATCGGGCTCTAAATTTAAAATTCTTGTAAAAGCATTGTACTTAAATTTTGTTCTCTGTAAGCGCATTTCAGTGTCACTTCTTTACGCTTGTCAGCCGCCACGAGGGCGCTGTGGTCCAAGCGCTGGCTTCTGATCTTTCGTCGAGATGGTCCGGGTTCGAATCCCGGTGAGGTATGGATGTTGTGTTTGTCTGACGACACTGGTTCAGGGTTCTGTCCCTTTCCTGGAACCAGTGGCCATAAATTAGGGACGGGTGACTGCTTATAGCCCGTTGAGATGTTCGCGGCGGTCGTTAAATCTAAAAAAATGTTGTTATTTTTTAAATATCTCATCAACAGATTCCTGGATCGCATTCTGCAGCTCTGAAGAGAAACTTGCATAAATTACTACGTCGTCAACAAAACCAAGGTGAGTTAAACTATCACCATTAATTTAACTCCCATAAGTGCTCAATGGGATTGAGGTCGGGCGATTTCTCCTGCTAAGGGAGAATGGAGGCATTGCTGTCGTGTTCCTGGAACCAGTAACGCGGCCCCTTAGCGACGTCCTGTTGGTAGACACCATCACCACCAGGGTAAACGTCCAACATGAAGGGACGCATGTGGTCAGCGAGGATGGACAGGTAGCCATTGGCGTTCAGGGACCCATCCAGTGGTACCAGCAGTCCCAGGTCATACCAGGAAAATACCACCCAGACATGCGCACTGCCACCGCCGGGCTGTACTTGACCAACCAGCGTGTCCGGGTGTTGGTTCTCGTGTGGCTGACGCCGTATCCGCCACCGTCCGTCACTTCTGTGGAGTAGAAATAGAAACCTCGATTCGTCGAAGGCAACCTTTTCTCACTCTTCTACTATCCAATGACGGTAGTCTGTTGCGAACTGCAGGCGTTGTTGCCGATGGACTTGGGTTAACATGGGCGCCTTGACGCAGCGTCGACTCCGGAGACCCATGCGTAACAGGGTTCGCTCTACTGTTATCGGGGACACGTACCTGAGTGCCCCAGCTTTCATGCTGCACCGTTGCGGGTCCATCACCCTTTACAGTAGACAGAAGTGACGTTCTCCTCTGGGGTCGATGGCCTTTGGGGCTCCACAGTTATGACGTCGGGAGGTACTCTGTGTGCTAGTGGTACATTCTTGGTACACCCTTACTACAGCACCTCGCGAACAGCCCACGAAGTCTGCTTCCACCTTTGGCACGGTAACCGATGATCATTTTTTTTAAAGTCCGTTAAATCACAACCTCTGCCCATTGTACTCAGGTCACGCACTATGGCTCATCTGTCCTGGCCGGCCGCTTTTATCTCCGTGTGGTCGACCTTGTCACATGCACTATGTGACGCGCCTGGGTGGGTACATTGTCATTCCGGGGTGGTAATATTATTCTGACACGACTGTGTATATCTTCAGCAGCTACACACCTCTGCCAGCAAGTGACAAGTGCTTCAGTGCCAGTCCGGAAAAAATCTGGCTCCCTGGATGCAATTTCGCCCTGCTGTAGGTTTCTGAAGGCCCGGTCTTTGAGGTAATTGCTAAAATGCATGAACAAGTGGAAATCGGTAGGTGCCAAGCCAGCAGAGTAGGCTGGATGTGGGAGGGTTTCGAACCCCAGTTCGTGTTGTTTCTGTTTCGTCATTTGTGACACGTGTGATCTCGCGATATCATGGATGACTATGCGACCCTTCGTGTTCACCAAAGATGGCTGTTTGGAACACAACTGTTGGTGCATTCGGTCAATTTCTTCACAGTATGTGACTGAGGTAATGCTTAACCTCAGCTCAGCATTCAAGAACCTGTAGTATATGTCATCGTGAACAGTCCACCGCACTGCCCACAAAATCTTCTTTGGCGTCAACCATGGTTTAGGATGTTGTTTCGGTGGTTCACCATGATTCAGCCACTGTCCAGACCCGCATCTCACTTCTTCCTGACATGTTCTACAGACTACTCGCACACGAGTAGCAACGACTTCAGTTCAACCGATTATGGCGTGTATGTTGTCTAAGTCGCCCTTCTACTCGTTCGAATTGCGCTGTGAGCGGGTTAGTTTGCAAGCATTGTGGGCGAGTTGAATGTGGCACTTTAGAAAATCGGCCATTGTTTTCCGAACGACCTGATATAATAGAGTGTGGATCTTTAATGCCGCAGGATTTGAAAGTCATAACTGGTGATGGTTTCATGGAATCAAAAGCTTTTTCATAATGACTGGAAGCTATACATAGTGAGAGTTCATATTCGTTCACTCTTTCTATTAGTTCTCTCAATATATGGATATGTCACTTGAAAATCTGCCCAAAAGCATGCCCTTGTTTATAGTAAAATAAATCAGTCTATTTTAGTTTCACTACTAGCTAATGTTTTTGCAAAATTTTACAGCTGAAACGACGGTTTATCGCATTCTACGTTTAGCAATTAATACTTATTACTGTAATTTTTGGACTAAGCCGCGGCTTTTATGGTAAAGAAAAGTGTATTTGTGTGTGTTTCTTAACTCGAATTGTTTTTCTGAACAACTGCTCAGCAAACAGTAGTTGTAAATGTGTCTGTGATATCAATCTCACAGTAAATAGCCATGAGTTTCTCTTGTTTTTGAACCATACGTTGTTTCCCTGCAAGGTTGTTAAAAACGAGAGGAAGATCCATCACATTAATTTTCATCCAGTGACTTATGTTTACCAGTTTTCTTATTAAACTGCACTGCGCAAAAGTTTTAGAACACAGTGAAATTTATGTAAAAACAACAACAAAAATACAAAAAAAAAAAAAAAAGAAAAGAATTTCAGCATTGTTATGTAACTAAATTTAATGTTAATGAGAACGGAATGCCAGAATGGTGTTGGGATATTTTGTTTATTCATGGTCAGCAGTAACTTTAAAAGCCAAGTATAAACAACAGGAATTTGTGGCAGTGATCCCACGTTTCCTTCAAGTCACAACCTTCAGCACATCTGAGAATTTAGTAGTATTCCACAAAACAGGGTCAAAACTTTTTTGAAAAATAGTATTTGTGGTTTTAATGCAGTCAGAAAAAATACTTAAAGTTAAAAACAATTGATTTTTATTTTTTCCAGCTCATTCCTGCTTCATTCATCCTATTACTTATAACTTTTTCATGAACATTCGTGTATAAGAATTTAATATTCCTCGCTTTATTTTCGTTCAGATATTTTTTGGTAACACTAAGTTTTTTCACGTAAAATAACACCAGTAATTCATGCTATGAAAAGCGTACTTTCTAGCTGGAATATAATATAATCAGTATCATCTTTTAAGAAAGAATCTTAACCACAAATAAATAAGATAATAGAAAAAAAAATTCGGAATTTTTAATGCCATTTTCATCCATTTCATTTCTTTTTAAGCTAATCAAATTACGGAAAATCACTTAAAAGATATTATGGGAATATGACTTTAAAAATTTGCGGATAGTTCTGATTGTGATTCCAACCAAACATGCAACGATGTTCCTTTTTTTTTTTTTTTTTTTTTGTCATTTGTAGAAGCTTTTACATCGATGGTTAAGTAATTGCAAAATTTTTTGGTCTGCCCTTACGTACATCGAATTTGTTTCTTAAACAGCAAAATTTTGTCCAATGCGTCGCTTAGCCCGAAAATGATGGTACCTGCTGAATACGATCAATACTCAAAAATAAAGTTCTGTTGTATCCAGTATTCCATGTATTTATGTTCACTAATGTCACACCAGTCAAAAATTTCAAAATACTCATACAAACAATCGCCGCACCTTCAGACTGGGAATTTTTGCAGCGCGGCGAAGTAACTTGTAGTTTCTGATTTTAACAGAAAACCGTACCGTACCCTCTTACAACTCTTTCTTTAACCCCAGTGATCTTTCAGTTCATGCTTTTTATAAGTCTGTTGTGTCCGGCTTCGTAGTTGATGCTTTTTCCTGATACAAAGAGTGGCGTGGATATAAAGGAACATTAGAAATAAACCTTCACAAAGAAACAGCAGATCGAGTGCTTTTCAATCGATAAGAAGTGTATCATCATAAATTCAGTGAAACCTGTGTTTAAAGAGCCTTCTATCTCGCGAATTCCTCTATTTAGCTAATTTTGATGGGGTAAATCTTAAAATCTGAGCGAAAATGAGTTCAAAAACATCACCATTTAACAAAGTGAATTCTATTTAATGAAGTCCTCCATAGAAGTTTCTTTTATTTTGTTTCCATTTGTTGTATTCGAAATTATTATATAATTTCCAATACAACAAACTTCAATATAATTTAAATAAATGAATTATAAACAAATGTTGAATATAATTTCACGAATATTACTAAATTACTTGTATTCGATTTAATAATAACGTTGCTTGGACACCTTACAAACGAGATTATATATACTACAATGTTCAGGAAGTTTGGAGATTATTGATGACTCTGAAGATGACTGTGAATGCGAATCAAAACCATCGTCTTGTATAAGACGATGTGATCAAAGCATTTCAGACGATTTAAAATGGGCTTCAATTTCTTGATAATGTACCAGATGATTTTCTCTGACTTAATAGATGTGACACTAACCTGTGATGAAACATTTTGCGATGAAGTTAAAAAAAAATTACTTATTTCTTTGAAGCATGATTAAATTCTTTAAGGTAGTATTGTCCTATTTTTATAAAAATTAGGTTTAAGGTCTTATGCATGTACATTATGCAACTATGCATGTACATTATGCAACTGTATTAAATTATTCATTCAATTCAGAGTGATCTAAATTATATCAAATGAATACAGTACGTAATTTTTATAAATAATAAAAACTTAAATGTTAATAAGACTAACTTTGTGACTGTTAAAGATAAAGCTTTTAATTAAGACTAATAATAGTAATAAAAATTAGAAGTTAAAAATTGTATAATTTCAGCTATTTAATTATTATGGCCAAAGTCCATTCTGTATTGATGTTAAAGACCACGTAGCAAATTTTTCATATAACGAATATTTCGGTTGTCACCATATACGACTTCGTTAACTAAAGGTTTCACGCTGTATTTTAATTAATAGAATTATACAAATCAGTAACAATTCTCCAGATCTGTTAGTGAAAAAAAAAAATCTCTGTTTTACGTTGTTCATTCGGTTTCAATGCACCGAAGAGCCAAAACATTATAACCACTACCTGCCTAATATGATGTTGGCCCCCGTGTGCCGTTCAACAGCTCTTACAAAGCGACACAACGAAGCATGGACGCGACAAGATTTCTAAAGGTGTCTTGTGGTATCTGGTAACACGTTACCAGCAGATCCTTCAACTCTTCTAAGTTGAGTGGTTGAGCCACCGCAGATCGGATTAGCTGTTCCAACACAAACCACAGAATCTCCATTGGATTGATGTTTTGGGAATTTGGACACCAGGAAAATACCCGGCAGGCTTCTTCATGTTTCACGAACCGTTCTCGAGCAATTAGGGTAGTGTGGCGCGGCGCATTATCCTTCCGAAAGAAGCCACTACTAAAGGGGCAATACCGTTGCCATGAAAGGATGTACCTGGTCTGCAATGATGTTTTGGTAGGTGGCAGACGTCCTAGTTTTCTGCTCATAAATGGCTAGACCTAGAATTTCCCAGCAGAACATTGCCTAAAGCATTACATTTCCTCCAGTGGCTTTTTTCGTCCCACGGTATATCCTGGTGACAACACTTCCCCAGTTAAATGACACACATGTACCCGGTAGTCTACATGATGCAACAGGAAACGAGATTCTTCGGACCAGGCGACCTTCTTCCAATCATTCAAGATCCAGTTTTAATGCTTGCATGTCCATTGCAAGCAATTTCGACGGTGAACCTATACTTCGATTCACCCTAAGATGACACTGCAGTTTAAGGTACAAGAGCCTACGCACTCACGCACCTCTTCGGGGACGGGCGACAGTTATGTTCAACCGCGTCACTCCCCACTGTGTCCTGCTGTTAGCAGCTGTCAATCACTTCCCCCATCAACTCATTGGCATCCTTGTCTCCCAAACATTGCATATCTACGCATGCGTGTGTTGGTCTAATTTTAAAACTTAATTTCTTAAAATAGATCATTTTTAAATTTGTCTAAATAACTACATGTACTTATAAGTAAACAGCTAGGACAATATAAACTATGATTCTGGGCAGTAAATGCGTTGGTTTTCACGGAAAATGTTGCGAACTACTTTTAGTCGAGGCGATAGGTTTCACGTACCTTCCCTTTCAGTGGTGAATCGGAGTACAAGTTGGCATGGGCACTTGAAGCGGCCTGCGACTATGCAGCCCCATTTTCAGCAGGGTACAATTTACTGTGTGTTGTTCACATTACTCCCGTCACCAGCATTCAAATTACCGGCGAGGTGCGACACAGTATGCCTTCGCACTGGTCATAATGTTTAGGCTCTTCGGTGTGTCATTGATGGTGGTTAAACGTCAGTATAAAAATGTTCTTTGAAGCATGGAAATCCATTAGCAGTATATGTTATCTGAAAAATCTGTGAGAATATATTCGTATGAAGGTGGAGTGTATGTTTGTAATACGAACATAATTTGAGCTTCTTTTCACATTAATTTCCATTATTTGTCGTGTGTTTAAGTTTAGGATATGGATTTATGTTGAGTTCTCAGTCGTAGCAAAGAGGAAACTTTTAGCCTTTTTAAACCTTTCGGCTACTGGCAACCAACAAGGCGTGAGTGAGTTAGCTGTGTTTTAAATTCCTACCCAACTTTCCTTCCTCTTTCCTACGTATACCGCCAAATCACAACCATTCACGTGGTGTGTGTTAAACGTTTCTTGTATCAGTTTGAAAGGGCAGTGTTGGTACACGCGCGACCCACATTGCAATGCATTTTTATTCATTCGCTGAGTCATTTTGTTACCTAAGTGGAGAATGACCTTCATTAATAATGATGAAGTGCGTATGTGTGTGCGTACTTTTTCAGGACAACAATTACATCACATGCTCTCAGCTGGGAAGAAGAGTGATATATTGATAACACGGCGTAGTGCTGTAAATAAATGTCACTTGTTAATCTGTTCAGGGTGTTTAATGAGCGCAGAGGTATTTCCCAGTGAAGCGATACCTGTCGTGTTTCGCCGCTCCTGGAATTTTCTGACCAGAACTTGTTGGTGTTTGTTCTCCTTGGTAGGCCATTGACCTACTTTTATCTTTGCCTCTCAAGACCCAGTCGAACCGGATTACGAGAAATGCTTTTCTTTTTTCCGTGTTAATCTCTTGTCGATCAGGTGTAATAAAGGTGCCGATCAAAACGGCAAGTGCTGACGCATAACAGTCAGTGCCTATACTGATTCTGTGCTTTACTGAGTTAAATGCCCCGTGATTATAATAGAGTAAATTCAGCCAGCAACACGATTTGAAAAAAAATAAGATTAAAGAAAATCGAGCAACACAATCTTGTACATCCCTCTAAAACCAAGAGACTTAAGAGTTTTAAAACTTATGCATAAGTAAGGAACCTTGAGGATGTGCCCCGTAGTGTTATTAATTATAAATTTGTATTCCTGAGCTTACATTTTACAAAATTCAATGAAGTCCATGGCTAGAAAACCAAGCACTGGACACTCGATAAAGGAACTTTGACGCATTGCACTTTTGACGTTAAAAGAAAGAAAAAAAAAACTGTTTTCTGCATTTCATTTTAAGATTTCTTTCTTCCAAATCTGACACTAGATTTGGTTTCCTATTGTCAAAAAGCTAACTGCGGAATTTTCAGGGAATAGCGGAAGTGTACTTTGAGGATGAAGCAGAAACGTACTGTTCGTTAATTGGACATTTTGACTTGTGTGTTTAAGACGTAGAACGATTAGTAGAATCTTGAGAAGAAAGAAATAACCAGAGAGAGAGAGAGAGAGAGAGAGAGATATTTATAGAGAGAAATACACTTGCTGTTTAATTAAATAATTTCTTCCTTCTGTTATGTAAACAAATTATTAAGGATGAATGTTTTTCTTGGCTTTCTAATATATATATATATATATATATATTCTATAAAGATACCTAAGCAAAAAAAAATATACAAATATAATTTTGACTCACACCTAGTACAACATAGAAAAGGTTATGTATCTACCTGTGTGAGTAAAAGGAGAAATGAAAAAAAAAAAAATATAAAATAAAACAACTGAATGTAGAAGGTGTCGAGAATACTGAGCCTTGGCTTTATCAAGGACCAGCAAAAACTCTGCATTTTCTCACTTCCACAAAGACCTAGTTGGAAATGGGTTTCTGCAAGGCCATAGATGCAAGTAACATTCCCACCTAAAATAGTTTAAACTATATATATATAAGTCATGTCCTCCGTAGAGTAGCATGACCTAGCACTAGTTAACAATTTCGCTTGCATCCATTAACCTTCATGGCCCGACCCATGCTCTTCATCTGTTACTATTAAACAGAGAGAAGAAGATTAAAGAGAACTCAAGCTGTGAGAGTGACATAATAAATAGAAATGATTCTGGACGAAGGTCTCCCCAAGTTTCCTCCACAACGGCCTGTCTTGTGACAGTCTCCTCCATGTCACTCCCGCATACTTTCGAATTTCATCCACCCATTTTCCATATGGTCTTCTTCTGGGTCTTTTCCTGTCCCTTGGAATCCAATCTAAAATTTTGGCTGTCCATCGATGGTCTGCCCTTCTGGCAGTATGTCCAGCCCATTGCCATTTCAGGGATTTAACTCTGATCATGATGTCTTCCACTCTTGTCATTTTTCGGATCCACGAGTTCCTCTTCTTATCTCTCCTGGTTACACCAAGCACGCACCTCTCCATGCTTTTTTGAGTTGTCTGCAGCCTTTGTATGTCTCTTTTAGTTATGGTCCACGTCTCTGCACAATACGTAAGCACTGGAAGGATGCATTGATCAAACACTTTTCTTTTAAGACATAATGGCATATTGCTCTTGAAAATTATGCTATTTCTTTCAAAAGCTCTGCAGGCAAGTTTTGTACGCCGATTAATTTCTTCATGAATGTGACCCTCACTTGATATCTGCTGTCCAAGATAAATGTACGTGTCTGTTATCTCCAGCTTTTCTCCATCAATCGATAAATCTTCATTTCTTGTAAAAGCATTGAACATCACTTTTGTCTTCTGAAAGTTCATTTTTAATCCCACTTCTTTACTCTTGTCAGCAAGTTCTTGAATCATACTCTGCAGCTCTGATGGGGTAGTTGCAAAAATGACTATGTCGTCAGCAAAACGAAGGTGGGTTAGATAATCTCCATTAATCTTTATCCCTTTGTTTTCCCAGTTCAGTGATTGAAAGACATTTTTTAATGTGGCATTAAAGAGCTTCGGAGATATGGTGTCACTTTGTCTCACTCCTTTTCCAATTTTTATGTGTGTTGTATTTTCAAACAGCCGAATCTTTGCACTTGCATTTTCATAGATTTATTAATAATATTATTTAATGTACGCATCTTCAATACCGCAGGATTTCAGGGCCATTGTAACTGCTGATGGTTTCACTGAATCAAAGGCTTTTTCATAATCGATAAAAGCCATGCACAATGGACGTTCATATTCCCTCGCTCACACCCAACGTGAAAAAAAAATTATATATATATATATATATATATATATATATATTTTTTTTTCTGGCGCGGATTATCTTTGCAGTTTTTGTGCGCGTATTTTTCTTTTTTATTATTTTACTTGGCATGTGATTTGTGCTGTTTTAGAGCGGCTATAACAGTGGTTTTCTTTTTATTTTACTAGCGGAGATACCCGGCGTTGCCCGGAATAGACATAAAGTTTGTTTTCAAGTAACAATGTAAATCGCACTATAAAAAAAAATCATACCATGATGAACAACGCTCAGTTTATATGAGATTGTTAGCATTTTTACCCCTCTTTCTCTGTGGGCATTGGCCTTTTTCATTGTCTCCCAAGAATATTATTGTAATGAACGATTTTCCAAATAGAGAGAAGGACAATATGGCCAATTTTGTAATAATAATAATTATTATTTTTAAAAAGTTTTTTACACTTTACAGCCTTTAATTTTTCTTTGTCCTTGAAAGCCTGTGGAATATTGAACATAGGTCTCCATGCTGTCCGTGGGAACAGCATGGAGACCGCAAGCACTTGTATCACTGGGCCACTGTGCTTTATTGATGGTGATGCAGAATGCCTGACTGGCAGAATGGCGTGTTCATTGTAAAACTTGTTTATAGACGACATTTATGCTTTTTTCACCTGGATTCCTGGAGCATAGATAAACAAATGATTTGGGGAACCTACTCGTGAGCACGTACGTATAACTAACTGCCCGTGGGAAAAACACGGTGTCTCCAAGTTAATACCAGCACACTTGATTGACTGGCCCTGTGCCTTGTTGATGGTGATACCAAATGCCAGCCTTACTGGGAACTGATATCTGGAAGTTTAACTTTTCCATTCCAGCAGCACATTCCAGGAGGCTCCGTTTTAAACTTCTTGGCGTAGCAGTAACTACATATTCGGTCCATTCTTCCAATAATAACATTCGGATGTTGATCATGGTTCTTGTGAGTATCATAGTGAAAACCTTACAACAAGAAATTGGAATGTCTTGCCACCCTTGATGTAGCGTTTCCTCTCCTCTGCTTTTGAATTCGAGCCTCGTGCTGTTCCACGGTCTCTGTAGTCCTTGATGTACTGGCTCTTTCCCGCATTTTTTCAAGGCGGGCCTCACGCTGTTCCAAGGTCTCTGTCGCCGTAGATACACTGGCTCTTTCCCGCTGATCCATACGTCTTCGATCACGTTGTTCGGTTGTCTCACTCTCTCGAAGTAATTTTACTTTCTTTGCTTTCGACTGAACTTGTCCGATGGGTTTGCGTTTTTTTTGGAGGCATTTCACTACACTTGATGAACATTTTATTATAAAAATCACAATTTACAATGGCCGTTCTGAACCTTAAAAACTCGAAATAGCAAACATGCACAATAATGCACTTCCTGCATTCCGCATTCAGCTTTCTAGAGTGTAAATATGCAACCTTATCACACCCAACGTGAAAGAAAGTAGTTCACGATAATATACGTAAGTTTTTTTACTAATCTCGAAAACTAAACCAATTCGGATGATTCTTTCACAGTGGGAAGCTTTCCGGAGGACATAGGCTATTTCGTTTATTTATTATTTTTATTTATTTATTATTTTTGGCTGTACTACCGAATAACATCGCTTTCAAGTAGTTTTCCATTTCCCATGTATCGTTCCGCTTTGTTTACATACAATCTGATCACACCCAACGTGAAAGAAAGTAGTTCACGATAATATACGGAATTTTTTTAGTTATCTCGAAAACTAAACCCATTCGGATAATTCTTTCACCGTTGAGAAGCTTACTTCTTTCTGGTGGACATAGGCTATTTCTTTTACCTATACTAATACCAATACTAATCTTGTATTTAAATTTTATGTATGAAGAATACCGTCTGTTTTAACTTCAACTTAACCTTGATGCTATTTGACAGCACCACGCCTATTGGTGGGAATCTGTAGCTCCACCCATATTTGAGACTCCTGCGCTAGTTGTTGGGAGTCTAGTGAAACCTAATCTTTACAAAGAAAATTTCATGGTAACATAAACAAAAAAATACTTATGACAATATGTTCCGCCGGTGCGTTGTGTTTTCAAAAGTCGGACTCTTTTCCCGTATGCCTGAACCGCGAAAGCTTGCGAGGCGTCACTTGACGACCGTTGCTCTGACACGCGGAGTAATACCACAGCAGCCGTCTTGCACCCAGTCTATAGAGGTCCCCGTAAAAACACATTTGACCCCCTTAGAGATGGAATTTCTAAAAATCGTCCCGCCTGTATTTTAATCTGAATGATGAAGAGTATGTATGCCAATTTTGGTACAAATCCATCAAACCGTTTAGGAACGTATGCGGAACAAACATACAAACTTTCACTTTTATATATATATAGAAGTTTGTTTTTCGACGTCCTAAAAGAATATTTTTGGTGGTGTATATTATATTTTTTGTTTTGAATTTATTGATAGAAAATACTTTTATATAAAAGTCCCCTGGTACGATCTTCATGCCACTTGATTTTTTTGACATGCGTACACGAACTGCCTTCTAGAAAATAATAATATTAATAAAGAACAGCATTGGGGTTGGTTTTTTTCTCTAAGAAATCACTAGGATCCTCCTTGTTTAATGTTACATTGCATTGAGTTTTTCGGTTTATGTTTTAAACAGCCGTTGTTTTCTGTATACTAAGGAGAAACTTGTGTCAAGATATTCCTTCACGATCGTATTGTATTTTTTTATTCGTGAATATAATATACTAGTTTTTGTTACAGCTATTCTTACATTTCATTTTATTTATTTGTTACATGTTATTGTGTGATTGAAGAATGTAAATAAGCAAGTCGCAGTAAGTTTTATGCCTTTTCGTGCATTTTTACTTTCATTTTGTAGTAAAACGAAAAAAGTCAATGATAGTGAAATAAATGGATAGAAGATATACCCGATATACCAAACATGATCAGTCTAGAACACACCATGAATTATGCCCATTTCACTAAAGGCGATATTTGTAAAGACTTGAAAAGTCCATGAACAAACTAAAATTAAAATTTTCTACCATCATGAAGATGATTAGGGACACGCACTTTCTCTCGCTGTGTATTTTTATATATAAAATGTCTATTATATATCAATATACCTAGTTAACCGAAATGTGTAACTTAACATTGGTAAGCAGTCGTCTCCTTTTCGTATCGATCTGTTGAATGAATTGGCGCGAGACTACCAAAAGCCAGCAATACCAAGAAGTTTGACATGATTTTTGCATGGTTGTTTGAAATGCCATTGCCATTAGTCTACCTGCCCCCCCCCCGTGAATTTCCTTTTACGCTGATGTGGATGTGGGAGTTACTATGTGTAATTCCCCCCCTCCTTTCTGTTTATTTATTTATTTATTTTGTGATGTTAACACAATTTTCAGTTGGCATCATTTGGCCAGTAGATGTCGACTGATCAGCGACTTGACAATTTGCTCCATCCATCTGCAAAATGTTTCTTTCATGTGAAAATGTTGTCCAGGATGAGTCGTACCTTGTGTATGTCTGTTTTTATACCTATTCCGTACTCCTTAGATCAAGATATGCAACTATAGAAGAGTTGCATGTCATCAGCTTATTGTGAAGACGAATAAAATGGTTCTGGTTATTAATAATTCTTTCCAAAGTTCATGGATGAAGAAATATCATGCAGAAGCAGCACTAAAGAATTATCTAGCGATAGTGTCAATGTTTCTTCACAATTTTCCCAAGATTTTCACGTTTTCATGCCCTCAGATAAGCGAACTTTCAAGTTCCTAGAATTGGAGCAAGGCTTTCTCAAAAGGCAATTTGAGAAATTCAGGCAAATTTTCTCTTTCGGTAATCTGGGCATCTAGAATACAATGATGTTATACACTGAAGAGCAATTGTATTAGAGACAGCTGGCGTTATGCAAACGTGGAGCTGTGGGCGGCCCTGTAAACGGAAACGACATGACGTATGCAGCGATCCGACAATATAAGGAGTGATGCGACGGGAATCAGTAAGAGTCGGGCGCAGTATGGGTAAGACGAAGGATCTAAGCGCATTTGATCGTGGGCAGATTGTTGGGGCCCGACGAATTGGTCACTCCATCTCTGAAGTCGTGCAGGCACTGGGATTTTCACGAGCCACTGTGTCACGGGTGTACCGTGAGTACATCGAATCCGGTAAAACGATCCCTGCAAAGGCCAACTGCCGTGGACAACAGCGTGTGGATGAGCGGGGTCATTGTCGGCTAGCTCGCATTGTAACAGCGGATAGACGGGCCACAGTGCAAGAAATCACTTGGCAATTTGACGCTGGTGCACAAAATCGGGTAAGCAGCCACACCATCCAGAACCATCTCCTCGCTATGGGGTACAGAAGCCATCGTCTCACGAGGGTACCGTACCTATGCTAACCGCACAACACAGTGTGCAAAGATTAGCATGGGAGCGGGAACATCGCCAATGGACCCTAGACATGTGGGAAAATGTTGCCTGGACTGATGAGTCGAGATTCACGTTGGTACATGCGGATGGCAATATACGAGTTCGGCGCAAACCACATGAAGCGATGGATCCTTCTTGCCAGCAGGGTACTCTTCAAGCTGGTGGGGGTGGCATTCTCGTCTGGGGACTGTTTACGTGAACTGAAATGGGACCCCTGGTACGTGTGATATCGTCCCTCACAGGTCAACGTTACCGGGATATCCTGGACGGCCATTTGCTCCCGTTTGTGCGTCTTCAACATCCCACAGGGAACCTCATCCTGCAACAAGACAATGCACCGTGCCATCGCTCCCGAATTGTATCCGAATGATTGGATGAACACTCCACCGACGTGACCTCTCTTCCTTGGCCAGCTAGGTCACCTGACCTCAATCCCATCGAACACATCTGGGATGCCATCGAGAGAGATGCTCGAGGCTCTGACCCCCCCCCCCCCTCCATCAAATCTTCGTGAACTGTGGGATCTTGTTCAGGGGTCGTGGGTCCGTATGGCTTCCCAACGCTTCCGGTGTTTTGTTGAGTCTATGCCGAGACGAATCGCCACCGTCATCAGGGCGAAAGGTGGTGCTACACGTTACTAGACAGGTATCTCTAATTCAATTGACCTTCAGTGTAGAATGCAGTGTTTTACATCCATTTGTGAATCTAATGTATATTCACTGCATGTGACGTTATGTTATTCACAGATATTCAGTTTAGTGAATATTTTATGAATAGCTAGCGGAAATGAATAGCCATGTGTTTGTCAATCATCAGACATTTTTGTTTTACTAAATACTTTGTATATTGTGTAATACCACGAGAGAGAGAGAGAGATAGAGGTTCTCATGAATAGAAGAGCATCGGGAGGGAGGGGGGGGGGTGCGCAAGACAAAGCGTAAAGGCAGTGTGATAAATGTTGTGAATTGATGAAATTAGTTCCGCTATTTTATTGTCGGACCTCGTGTGTTTATGTTTAGCACTTTCATCTCGGAAGTTTTCGCTCAGTTCGCAAATTCAAAAGTAAATCGTAACAAACAAAACATACAGTGAAATTTTTAAAGCGCGTTAGTAATAAATATTTAGATTACTTATCGATTGCAGTTGTGGCAAAACTTCTCCCCGTCCTCATTCAAATGTATGTAGTTTTACTATTTTTTATTATTACACCACACAGTTTTATTAAATAAAATAAGATAAAAATCTTGTTATTGGTAAACAGTACTAACAAATATTAGAATGGCAGTAATTAGCAATTCATAATAAAAAAGAAGATAAAATGATAACTTACATTATTAGTGCAGAGGCTAAAGTAAAATTATTCGTATGCACAAAAATTTATGAAACATATGTTCCATTTATATGAGCATGACTACAGTTCGTGGCAACATAATTATAGAGTAATAATATAATAAATACTAGTGATTAAAAATGTATGTGTATGCAAAATCATTTGTGCGTCAAATATTATTCAGCTTGATTCTACGATTTCCTAGGTTGCTAACACTTTGTTCAGAACAAAGTAGTGTTAATTAATCATGTGCCATATCTACGAGAAGGAACAGTAGTAATAATCGCTGAAATAACAGTGACTTACAAGTAAGAATTGTCCGTAATGGTGAGCCAGTCAGAATCTGTGCCAAACACAGATTTTGTGTCGCTGATGTGTCAGATTTCAAAAACACTGAAACTTAGATATATAGACTAGTTCTGTGTGTGACAGATTCTGTTCGTAAATTCCATGAAAATCGAGGATAAACAGTGAATTCACGTTAACGGACCCCCTCCAGTTTTAGCCGAAAGCAAGGAGAAATTCCTGCATTGGAAGTATTGATCTCAAAAGTTTGAGCTGTCATACGTATACTTGTTGTTTCATGTTCCATATTTCAGTGCTTCAAAAACTGTGTATCAAATGCAGCATTTCGCCTAAGCATTATTTCTTTCGTACCTGTTAGTGTTTCTTACCGTCGACCTGATGAAGTGGCTATTCTGTGCAAGTTAAAGATTTCGTTGAATCCGTTGTTGAAATTAGAGCTCGATTCTGCTTAACTTTTAAGTTAGTAGGCTGATCAATATGGTCTCAATAATACCAACCCATTTGCTTTCTTCTTTCCACCGTCAGTTTTTGGCAAATTGTTCATGTAACAGCCATGTGTAATTTCGCTTTAGCCTCGGTGGCGCAGTGGTCTAAGCCATGGGTCCGGGTTCGAATTCCGGCGAAGCATGGATGTTGTGTTTGTCTTACGGCGCTGGCTCTATCCCTTACCTGGAACCAGTGGCCTTAAATTAGGGACGGACGGGCCCGTTGAGTTGCTCACGGTAGTCGTTAAACCTGCAGTATAAAAAAAATGCTTTAATGTTTAAAGTGATCCTATGTTTCGTATTTAGCATTCAAACATTTTGGATTTTGCAATATTCGTCAAAAAAATTTATTTTGTTTTGAACTTCCACTGTTAATTGTGATGGTTTCCATATAGTTGTGGTTATGAAAGCATTAGAAGTTCAAAAGCCAGCGATCAGCACAAAAAGTCACGGTGACTTTTTTTTTTTTTTTTTTATAACAGGGGTGTCATTCTCCCATTCTCCTTGATTTTCTGGAAGAATGCAGGCGCGACCAGCGAGCGGCACATTGAAACACCCAAGAAGCTTCCATAAGGAGGAAAAAACGAACAAGAATCTGAAAAGGATCCACACATCTTTGGCAACAAATCAGGCGATCAGTAAATTAATCTGGTTTGGTGGTCCCACATCCACCGTACAACCCAGATGTGGCGCCCTTCGACTTCTACCTGTTCGATCCAAATGAAGGACGCCGCCCCGGTGGCGTAGTGGTCTAAGGCGTTGGCCTCTGATCATTCGTCGGAAGGGGTCCGGGTTCGAATCCCGGTGAGGCATGGATGTTGTGTTTGTCTTACGGCACTGGCTCTCTCCCTTCCCTGGAACCAGTGACTCTAAATTAGGGACGGGCGACTGCTTATAGCCCATTGAGTTGCTCACGGTGGTCGTTAAATCTCAAAAAAAAAAAAAAAAAAAAAAAAAAAAAAAAAAAATGAAGGACAGTCAGTCTCCTGGGACAACAATTTGATGACACAGAAGAGGTGAAAGTGGTTGTGAAGAAGTGGGTACAACAGTCCACACCTGAATTTTTTCAAAGAGGATTCGAGAGTTGGGTTCAACGACGACGCAATTGCATCGCTTGTGATAGAGACTATGTTGAGTAGTAAACAATGAAAAAGTAACTAATATTCGAATTTCATTTTTCAAATACCGAACGAAAATTAAAGATTGTTTTTGCTCGGAGTAATTAAAAAAGGTAATCGCCAATATTTTCGCCAAAACTTTTTATCAATTGCCAAACCAATTTTTTTTCTCAAATTGTGAGGAATGTGATCGGCAGCGCGACCCCTGTTATATACCAGGGGCAGCGGAAAGTGAAGTTCGTTGACCGGGCCCGAAATTTCGAATTGTTGTGTCGCTTCCCGAAACAAGCAGAAGAAAAACAATGCCTAAGGAGCCTTGTTGGGGATTAGGATTACCTAACCACTTACCTAGAGGAACTTTCTAAAGCACATCACAACAATCGCATGTATATCAAATAATAATAAAAAAAAAAAAAAATCTTGGCTGAAATTATTGGAATTATTGACCGGGGGCCCGGGCTGTAACGCCGCCACTGGTGTATATACTGTATTTGTACGTGTGAATTCAGCGAGTATGTGACGGTTTAACATTTGTCGTAAAGTGTAAAGTCATTATACTTTCCGCTTTCGTGGAAGGACTGAAATTTCTGTATAATGTACAACTGGAATGTTAACAAGAAGTTTGTGGAAGTAGTGGAATATGAATGTATTCATTATTCCCACAGAGTGAAGTAGTAGAATGAGTACGTTTCTGCTTCGAGATTATTTTCCTGTTCTTATCTATGCGAGCAAAATATGTATGCTAAAATGAATACACGAATTACCGGATTAGGTACGTGTATTTCCAGACAGACACTAGTTTGAGGGGACATGACGGCAGATTTAATCCGAGCTTTATTTCCCCATTTTCCTTACTTTTCGTGTGTAAGGTCCATTGATAAAGTTCTTTTTTTTTCATTTAAAGTACCGTTAAAAGTAAAATATCTTCATTTCTGCCGTTTATTCTATGGATCTCTGTAAGCCTTTCGTGATTTCCTAGGGTGTTGCGACATTAATGAATAAATACAGTGAGACAGAATTGTTTGCGGAATATACGATTTGGGACTCTCTTCGATCAGTCTGTAAATACAAGGTTAAATTACAGAAGTTTCCTTCACATCAAATAAATACTGTTCTAGAACAAAAATAACACGGTTGATCGTTCCTCTCGTACGGACAGGAATTGAAGAGATTACATGTTTGAAATGCTCTAACAGCAAACTCAGTGCTGCTCCGTATATGAAAAATATTGAAACGTTGTAGAGATTGTTCTTTCATGTGTATATCCTGAAATATTTAATACTGTGATATATGTAAGAAAATGTCTCATTGATGTTTTGATTCGCCCTTCTTTCTTGCACAGATTTTTTTGTTCTTTCACTTTGATGTGCATCCCACGAACGCTTCCTGTAGTTGAAAAATTCCTCCGGAATCTGCCCCCACCGGTGATTGAAGTTTAATAAGGTAGTAAATATTGAAGTAGCTGAGGAATGTAAGTTGATCAGTGTCAGGTTACAGTGTGCGTCGTCTTCAGTGGCCCTGAGTGAAGTTCCATGCCGGCGCATACATAGGACAATGACCGAGGCCTACATCAGCTTCTTCTCGCACCTTTACTTGCTGGTGGTGGCTACAGAAGTTTCGGCGTTTGACATAGTTCGGGCGGAGTGGCATGCTCTGCAGGTCACCGAACCAGGAAAAGTCTTCCACTTCCAAATACCCTCAAGCTTAAAGAAGTTTCTATTCTCGCATCTCGTCCGATTTCAACTCTCTCGGGGAAAGGGGAGGAGGGAGAAGGTTGTGTATAATTTCACGAAGAAAACGATAGTAGTAAAACTATGAATGTCATTGTCAGCAGGCCAGATACTCAGACTACCGAAGTTGACATCGTTTATCGTCGGATTGCTGAAGAATGGAGGCGTAATTTTGACGGAATCTTGTCGGTGAGATGCTAAAAATGATGTCAGGTCATTTTGGAAAAATGCGTATTGTTATGGCGAACGTTTTTTTACGAGTGTCACCGTGGCGATAGTAGGCCATTATTAAAGCTGTCATTCCATGTATATGTTCTAGGTCGTGTGCTAGTCGGTGTCATTTACTAACTGCGCCTGAATTATGGCATTCATTTCATAAATTTTCACCAGATAGGGAGGAAATGAGCATCTAAATAAAGGATGCAAATATTCTAATACATTTATTATATTTATCATCGTCACATTACATATGTGATTTCGGAAAGTTCTCAGCTTCTCGATTAATCGTTCATTATAAATGACAACGCCGCCCCGGTGGCGCAGTGGTCTAAGGCGCTGGCCTCTGATCATTCGTCCGTAAGGGGTCCGGGTTCGAATCCCGGTGAGGCATGGATGTTGTGTTTGTCTTACGGCACTGGCTCTCTCCCTTCCCTGGAACCAGTGACCCTAAATTAGGGACGGGCGACTGCTTATAGCCCATTGAGTTGCTCACGGTGGTCGTTAAACCTCCAATCAAAAAAAAAAAAATGACAACCAAATGCTCGGGTTGTAATGGGTAACAATGAGTGTTCATATCAAAACGGTTTGAGCTGAAATGAAATAGTCCGAGACCGTTCCCATAGTTGGAATGGCATAGGACTTTGGTTTATGGCTACTATTGTAACTGGGCCTGGGTTTGAATCGGGTTAAGACATATTATTTTCGCTCTTACGATATCATAGGGTCATTCCGTGTCAAATCAAGCAATGAAATGGCTACTTTCAACCTGAACCCTTTTGATTTCCTTTAAATTTGGTGTAATTGTTAGGAATGTAGACCATAAATCGCAAATTTTACCTCTGTTCAGTTTCAGGGGTTTCAAATTTACACAACCTTGAAAATAAGAAAGTCGTGTGACCACCGGACAATCTTTGAGTAGTTGTATCTCGTTACCTAATTTGGGCAAGAAGGTTGGGATTTGTGTCTTTTTATAGCATTTTATATGAACTTTTAAATCATCTGCTGAAAAAAATATACATATATATAAAAAAAAAAAAAATTTAGTTTGACCTTTTCAAGGTCACAGAAACGAAATTTGATCTTGAATTTTTAAAAATACATCCAAACTTAGCCGTAGTTGCACGATGAAACAATTAAACCCAGGGATTGGTTAAAACCTATCAGAGAAACACACACACACACTATAGTTAAAACTCCATTAGACCTTTCAATGCTACACCAGCTTCATCTTCAGATGGAATAAACCACGTCGTGAAACCCACATGGGCACATATACACTGAGTGGCCACTTTATTATGACCACCTGACAGTTTTAAGCAAATGAGCTATGGCTGCAAGCTGTTGCCGCCAGAGGGCGAGGCTAGTATAAAAAGGGAAAGATTAGCTCTTGCGACAGTAGTAAAGTGATTTTTGGGTAACGAGATGGGTAAACAATGCAATTTGACGGACTTTGAACGTGGGATGATTGTAGGAGCTATGGAGCGAGTATCACCGAAACCGCCGCATTCGTGAAATGTTCTAAAGCATCTGTTGTTTAAGTGTTTAAAGACTGGACTGTCAGCCAAAAAAAACGGGGTCTCTATGTGCAACGTGTGGTCGTCATCGACTAGTGACTGCTCGGGCGGAACGGAGAGTGTCCTGACTGGTAACAGACAACAGTAGGGCAACAGTGCAGCAAATTTCAGACCATCTTAATCAAGGATCCCCTCAAATGATCTCTGCACGCACTGTTCGCTAAATCGGATGGGATATGGCAGCAGAAGGCATGTTCGAACACCTTTGCTGTCGGCAGTTAACAAGAGAAAACGTCTCCAGTTCGCACAGGAGCCACAAGGATTGGAGAGTCAATAATTGGAAACAAATTATGTGGTCCGATGAATCACGTTTTCAGTTGCACCATGCCGATGGCCGAGTGAGAATTTGGCGGAAACAGCACGAAAGCATGGACCCCAAATGCATTGCTACAACCCTTCAAGCTGGTGGAGGCAACGCTATGGTTTGGGGAATGTTTTCCAGGCATGCTTTTTGGGCCCTTTAATTCGTGTTGATCAACGTCTGACTGGCACATCATATCTAAACTTCGTTGCGGACCAAGTGCATCCTGTCATGTGGATGGTTTATCCCAATGGCGTTGGCTACTTTCAACAAGATAATGCGCCCTGCCATAGTGCTCGTATCGTACAAGATTGGTTTCAGGAACATGCCGGTGAGTTTACTTTGCTTAGGTGATTCCCACAATCTCCAGATCTCAACCTCATTGAGAATTTGTGGGATGAAGTTGAACGAGCCATCAGACAGCTGGATCCACAACTCTGCAATCTCACACTCCTGGAAAGTGCTATTCATCAAGCATGGTCTCAGATTCCACAAACCACCTATCAAAATCTCGTGGAGTCCATGCCACGAAGAATCGACGCAGTATTAAAGGCAAAAGGTGGCCCTGCCGCCCCGGTGCCGCAGTGGTCTAAGCGATGGCCTCTGATCATTCGTCCGAACGGGGTCCGGGTTCGAATCCCGGTGAGGCATGGATGTTGTGTTTGTCTTACGGCACTGGCTCTCTCCCTTCCCTGGAACCAGTGACCCTAAATTAGGGACGGGCGACTGCTTATAGCCCATTGAGTTGCTCACGGTGGTCGTTAAACCTCCAATCAAAAAAAAAAAAAAAAAAAGGTGGCCCAAGGAAGTACTAATAAATACTGTGTGAAAACTGAGGGGGTGGTCATAATAAAGTGGCCACTCATTGTATATGTTAGAGTAAATCTAAACCGTTGCGACTCAGAGACACAAATTTAATAGTAATATTTAAGTCATGACAGTTAAGTAGGAAAGTAAAATAAAAATAAGGTCTGATGTCGGTAGACTTGTGATAACAACAGTGACTTTCGTAATTAACTGCCATGACTTAAATATTACTATTAACTTTGTGTCTATTTGAATGGCAACGGTTTTAATTTGCTCTTAACATATATACAGTATGTGCCCATGTGTGTTTCACGACGTAGTTTATTCCATCTGAAGATGAGACTGATGCAGCGTTGAAAAGTTGTGTGTGTGTGTGTGCTTATCTTATATTAAAGGCTTTAACCAATCACTAGGTTTTATTGTTTCATCGTGCAACTGCGGCTAAGTTTGGATGTGTCTAAATACTACACGAATTCATTTTCTCATAATATTTAAAAAACCTGTAATTTAAAAAAATTATATGGCTTCGTTATTTTTGTTTACCACACTGTAAAAAATAAGTGCTGTGAATTCACTGAAAATAACGTGCAGCAAAGTTACCGGTAGGTGCCCGTCTTTTTCAGAAATTTTTGTTTTTAAAAGTGCCCGTTTATTTTAACTTCCGTATTTTCACATATATTTCCGTTGTCAGAAATTCCACTTATTTCAGAAAAATCCGTTTCAAGTTTTTCCGTATTTAAACTGAAATTTCGCAAAAATAAAAAAACCTGCACTTTTTAGCCCTTACACCAGATAATCCTTTCGCAGCAGTCAGTATCGAACCCCTGTCGTTTGTGTTGGTTCAACACATAACGCGCGCCTTTAACCACCCAGCCAAAAACACTCAGTAATTCAACTCACGTTCATCGTAAAACAAATTGCGCGACGATGAAAAAAAAAGAATGTCATTAATGAGAGTGATTTAGTAATTTCATTTTCTGTTGGAGCTTATTTTTCTGAATAGGTTTGTAATAAAAAAATTTCTATCGGAGTAAAATAAAATAAGGTCTGATGTCGGTAGAAAAGATGAAGTTGCAAAATGTTTGCAACTTAATCTTTTTAAACTGACATTGACTTTCAATTATTTTTGAAAAAAGGTGAAATACACTTTTTTTATAGTATTATTTCACAAAACTCCTAAGTATAAAATTTACTTTTGGTAGCTATAATAATAGCTTTTGTTTTAAGGAATCCAAAGACTGACACATAGACATCGTATAATCATCAGTACAATAAGTTACACAATATATAATAGATAGCTAGTGCTCAAAATGGGGGAGAGAA
The DNA here is from genome assembly GCA_039090855.1 of Macrothele yani. Lineage (NCBI taxonomy): Eukaryota > Metazoa > Arthropoda > Arachnida > Araneae > Macrothelidae > Macrothele > Macrothele yani. The sequence goes on along the minus strand of CM077004.1, from coordinate 106,595,787 downwards.
GAAATATTCTGTGCCACAATAAACAAAATTCATGCGATATGTTATCCACAATATCCGATCTCGCTACTGAACTTCAAAATCAAATACTTCGAAAGACTATTGAAATTTAACAGTTAATCAAACCCCTAATTATTCCCGTGAATCTCTCCTATTACCGGAATTTTTTGTTTAATATGGATATAAAAAAACGTGAGAACGGAGTTTTTCCGTTAATATAAGAATTGCGGAAAGGTTTTTGAAAATTCAGAATTTTCCGTTAACACATACTGAAACAGTAATTTACGGTCAATATGAAAAAGGTATTGCGGGAAATTTTCTGAAAATTCAGAATTTTCCCTCGGTACGAAAAATCCATGAAATTTAGGTTTCTTTCCGTCGTTTGACGGAAAATGTTGTGTCAGAAATAATATGCTTCGTTAATTCACGAAAGGAATGACGGAACGTGGCTCGTGAATTTCAGTATTTTTTTACAGTCTAGTATTGCCAATTTTCAAGTTGGGACCGCAATGAGATCATTATTTATAAAATATTTAACTGAAGTGAATTTCAACCAAAAATTTCCCACAAGTGACGAAATGACTTTTTGCAAGTATTTGACAGTCGATTAACATGTTTGAAATTTTATATTTATAAAATGCAAAGTTTGGCCACCATGTGGGGCAATAAATGCATTTTTAAATGCATGCAAGTACATTTCTCCATGGCAGGGATTGTATGTATGAGGGAGAGTGAGGGGGTGGGCGGAGGCTGTTGGGAGTAAAAATGAAAGAGCCATGCCAAGACTCGATCATTAAAATGTGTTTTCGTGGCAAATTGTTCTGTGTTTTGTTCCTTAATAGTACAAGGTCCCCGATTTTTCCAGGTTTTAAGCGAAAACGTTCCTTTCTCCCCTGAGGTTTTGCTGTTTTTTTGGCACCAAATTTTCCCTCTTTTTATGCCGCTGCTTTCATGGGAGGGCGTACAAACCCTGCTATTCCATCTAAACCAGGTACTTCTTGGTACATGACCAAATAGCAAGTTTAGTTTTCAGTTTGCTTTTGATTTTCATTACCTAATCACAACTTTCTTTTCATCAGTCAAGTGCAACAGTCAGCTTCAGCCATCTCAAACTTCTAGGTTCGTTGTGTTACTTGTTACAAGAAGTTTTTAGTGTGTTAGTCATTTATATGTTATTTTTAATATGTTTATGTTGTTTTTCTTTTTGTTTACTCTTCTGGTCTCAAAAGATATTACACCAGCGATATACTGCATGTTAAATAAGTAATTTCTTTTGAAAAAATAGTGCTGGTATTTTTCTGGGGAAACTGTTGCTGAACCCCCTTCTTTAAGTGTTAAAATGTCACAGATATAAGACCTCTGTTATAACTCTTTTCAAGCAAAGGGACACTATAATGTGAAGAATATACGTCCTGTTCCTCAAAGTGGATGGTTGAACTTCCTATTCATACAAGAAAAAAAAAAAAAAACTGTGTCAAGTTATGAAAAAACTTATAAAGACTAAATACACCTGTGAACTTTGAACTGATGACAGCCAGTCATGCTCACATGTTGATGAAGCTGATACTTAACCTATCATAAGCCCAGAGTACTTGTGAAGGTAAAATAAGTAAGAAAACTTCTGAAAGTGCAATGTAAATTTTGAGTGTATCTTTACAGTTTATTAGCTAAACTCCTGAATGAATGAAAACGTCCTTATGCGATATTATTTTGTACGAATTTTGAAAATGGTAATCAATTATTGTACTACCAGTTCTACGTGGTGCATTAGTATAAATATCTTAATTACGTTTTTGTTCTTCACGTATTGTTTCGATAATAAGTTTACGTGTCAGATGAGAGCTTTTTGTTATGATGTTTAATAACAAACACCTTCCTGTACACTAAATCAGAATACAATCTCACCAATGATCAGAATACAATCTCACCAATTCTTTATCCTTAGGGTCGGCAGTCCAGTGACTTCTTGTTCATCCACTTTCTTTCCTCCGATTCCTCACATCGGAGGCAAGAAAGCGGGTGAACAAACAGTCATTGGACCGCAGACCCTAGGGATGGGACATTGGTGAGATTGTATTCTGGCTGAATGTGCAGGATGAATGTATTTGTTATTAAACATCATGACAAAAAGCTCTAATCTGACTTGTAAACTTATTACGGAAACAATACGTGAAGAACAGAAACGTAATTTTAAGATATTTGTCCTTATGCAAATTTGGAATAAAATGCTGAGCTCCCGATTATTTAATCGTAAAACACTTACACCTTTCATTACATCATTTTGAGGCCATTTTTGGTGATTTGGTGAGGGTGTGTTTCATTTTAATATAATGCCTGACAGAGAAAATGTCATACCATGAAGGAATGCTCCAAAACAGACCAAACTGCTAACACAGATAGCGAAGTAGGTCCTGAACAAATGATTTAATTGTAACATACAGACTAGGCTCCAGTGGCCGAATATACAGGACGATCAATTTGGGCGATACAGCGTTGAATCCGACTTGGCCTCGAGACAATGGGAGTCCAAATAGAGTCTTGGGGTATCGTGGACCATGTGGTGTTGTTCCAAGTTCACAGTTCAAATTCATTTAACGGGGGTGGGAATCACGACGCGCAGTTCTGATATTGAAATCACGACGCGCAGTTCTGTTATTGTTACCTAAGACTTTGTAATAACTGCAGTTTATAGGGGTCATTTTCAGCCCCTTCCTCAAAAATTTCCAGTCAGTTGTAGAATGCCATCATTATAGATTTCCTTGGGGTGCATTGATAAATGGTACGAACACGTTCCACTTGTTCATCAGATGCACGTGGTCTTGGACTTTTATCTTTGCACAAACATCCTGTTGTTTCAAATTCTGTGTGCCAGTCGTAGATGGAATGTCTATTCGGCGGTGATTTCTTGAAACGTGTTCTAAAACGCCGTTGCACAATCAGTAGCAGAATTCGTTTTGCTTAATTCAAGCATACAGGCCGTTTTCTCCACAGCATTTGCGGCCATCCTGCCTGACTGGTCACGTGACGGTGAAAACGTACAATCTTTTAGTGACGCCATCCAGTGGTGGACTGGCGATCTATAAATGGCCCTGGAAGTTCTTTTGCGGGGCCCACTTTTGGGGGAAATTATCAAGGTACACATCACATCCTTGAAAAAACTGTATGTCAGCATCTTCCTTTACCGTTTAAACATCTTTTCGACACAAGTCCACGTATCATTGTAGTTTTTTGTATTGTGGCATTAATTAACAACATTTTACCCATTTTCCTGGATCGCAAGCCCCCTAGTACACTTTTAATGTAAAAACAAACTGACTTACGTTGCTGAGGAGCAACAGACAAGATACGTTCTCTAAGCGAAACTTACGATAACTGAATTCAGAATTTGTAATAGTTTCTTCGAGAACGGAAATCCAAATGTGCTAAAAATTTCTTTTCCTAGACTTATCTGTCATTAATGAAATAATTACTAAAAATCACTTGAAGAAAGCGAAAATGTCCAAAATTGCAAGAATTGATTTCAGAGCAAATTTATAAAGTGATAGAAATTAAAGAATGCGAAAAATAATTTTTATTTAATCACTTTCAAATGGAAAGTCTTTTTGCTGTAGCTGAAACAAACTTTTCAGAACTGCCGTTTAAGAATGCATGTAACTGTTGTAGGGCCAGACATATCAATTCTTAGATAATACCTTTTGTTTCCCGCCGTATAGCGAGCTACCGCCTCGCCTTTACTATACGATCTGGCTATCAAGGCGGCTGAAGGCGTCCTTGTGTAGAAGAATAATTACCTCGACAAACTCTGTCCAGTACACGGAAATAAAAACAACAACAAGACTTTATTATTCCGATAACATTTGCTTCACGGGTTTCCGATGACTTTCCACTCAGGTTCCCGTGCTGACCACGTGCTACCTTTCCACAATTCTTTCTGCGATACCCGATGGACGAAGGAATCCTCCTTCCCGTTCACCACGCTGCACGTCTGCGATAACCCAGTCCTTCCGTCAGAAACCGGTGTCCAAACCAGGACCCTCTCTCCTTGACGACCGAAACTCAACTGTGTCACTTAATCCTTCTCGCCCTTTCTGTCCTCTATCACGCATGCGCAAGAAAAACTGGTTTTCCCGGTCAGCACGTGAAATACCTGAACTCAGGAATGTCGTCGGATACCCGCAGGGGATTACAACCTTGCACGTATACAATGGCAGTATGACAACTTGTTTAACAGAAGCACTCGAGCAGCTGACTCTTCAAGGTCAGATGCCCCAGGTGTTCATGCACCCCTCTCTTAATCCCCCATAGGATTAAAATTGCACCACGCGGGTGGTGAAGAATATCAGTTCTTATCTGAAACAACAAAATGGCGGAATGAAACGTCCGTCCGCACGTGTTCATCACAATATTAAAAGTACATAAATTCATAATTGACAGTTTGATTGCGGGCGACTCTTACAGGCCCCCACCAAATGAACGAACGAGAGATACGGTCTTTTGCCGTATTCTCGAGTCAGTCTCTTCCTTGCCTGCAGATCTTGGGTGACACAACATAATACACTTTTTCACTTCTCGCACGTTATGTAACATATACACTTGTACCACCCTGAGACCTTCTGTGGATCTCCACCTGTGCCGTGAAACATTTTCACCATGGCGCTGCCCTACTCTTTAAAACTGAGTCTTGACAACGCATCGGCGTGAGGAATTTTTTTGCCCGCGACATATGTATAAATTAAATTGAGATATGTATAAATTAAATTGGGAAATAGCCAAACTCCAACGCTGTAATTTTGAACTTTGCGATGCGGAACGGGTGAGAAAAGTAAGGGGGTTGTGATCGGACATAACTTCGACCCGGTTACCGAAAATCCACCCTTCAAACCTTTGCAAACCCCATACTATGGCGTACGCCTCCTGATGGCTGACCGCCCATCTGGCTTGCGTCCCATTTAATTTTTTGCTAGCATAGGCCACTGGCCTAATGTTGCCTTCCTCATCCCTCTGACTCAAACAACATGCCACCGCAAAGGAACTCGAATCCGTGTGTAAGATAAAATGCTTACTGAAATCCGGGGTGTTTAATACCGGTGCCTTACACAAATTTTCCTTCAGAGTCCTGAATGATTCCTCCAACTTTTCCGACCAAACTACCCTATCTGCCGCCCTTTTTCCTGTGCAATCTGTTAAAGGTTTAGCTATCTTTGCGAAGTTAGGTACGTAATCACGGTAATACCCACATAATCCCAAAAAGCTACGTATTTCCTTTTTCGTCTGAGGGGGCAAAAGGTCCCTGATGGCCTGCAATTTCTCGGGGTCCGGCCAGTGATGGCCCGAGCCGACCACGTGCCCTAAGTAATTTACCTCCGTACGGGCGAAACAGCTTTGTTCAAATTTCTCGTAAAGCCTGCCGCCTCCAAACTTTCAATTACTCCTTTCAAATGTTTCAAATGCTCCTCCCATGAGCCAGAAAAAATAGCCACGTCGTCCAGGTACGCTATCGCATAGTCTTGGTGCGGGGTCAAAACCTTATTCATGGCTCTCTGAAAAGTAGCCGCCGCTCCTGATAACCCAAAGGGCATTACTTTCCATTGATAGAGCCCCTTATGCGTTGCAAAAGTGGTATACTTTCTACTGTCGGGGTCCATTGGGATTTGATAGTACCCCTTTAACATATCAAGCGTAGTAATATACCGGGCTGCCCCCACCTTCGCTAACAAATCTGGGATATGAGACATCGGAAATGCGTCCGGAACAGTGTGAGAATTTAACATTCTGTAATCTACACACATCCGAACCTCTCCATTTTTCTTAGCCACGCATACTACCGGATGACTATACTCTTCTTTTCATTCTTCAATCATCCCGCGATCCCACAACTCCTGGATCTGGCTCTCCACTGCTCTCTGCATCGATTGTGGCACCTTGTACCTGTGCTGGGTACGAAGTACGCTTTCCGGCTTGAGTGCAATTGCGTGCCTCCCCACCGACGTCTCTCCCACTTCTCCCGAAACATCTTCGAGCTGCTCACCAGCTCCTATAACTCCCTAAGTTGCTCCCGAGTTATCCTCTCCCTATCTATCCTGATTTCTTCAGGTTCTACCAACTGTAACGTAACCTGTCCCAACACTTGCTCCCGAGGATACAACATTCCATCCGTATAAAGATAACCACCTCTGCCATTTTCCGCCTCATTCCAAGCGGCTGCTAACGTCATACACCACTTTTGTTGCTCTGTAAACAAGCGTCTGTCTGAACTCTCCTGAGCTTCACTCGTATCCAAATCAGTAACGCTATCTCCTGTTCCCTCGCTAGCTCTCTTTGCCTCCCCTGATTGGTCGGCCTGCTGTTGCTCTCGCTGATTTTCCTTGCCGGCTTTAGCACTGAGCGCTAAAATCCTGGGGCTATTTTGCTCTTCAAGCCACGCTTTACCTACCAAGCTCGCTTGCTCCTCCTCCGCTGAAATATCTGTGATCGCCGGGCTTTCCATTCCTAGAATATCCTCCTCTTCGACTAGCGCTTCGCCGGTCTCAGTTTCTGGATGCACATCCGGTCTATTCCCTAACTCTAATGCCTTTTCACACGAGGTTGCCCACATCGGAGTAGCTTCCCTTAAACTTTTCATGCGCTGGTAATCCTCCGTTGCTATAATTACCCTGTTTACCAGATTAGGAACAATTGCACACATCACTTCGCAAAAACTTTCTGGCGCTTCTCCTTCTAATCCCTCTTCATCTAATCGGAGATTCAATTGCTTAATGACAAACTCTCCCTTACTACCATCGAAGCCTCTTAAAATTATTCTACCCTTTGGTTCCAACAGCTCTTCGCCAAGTAACCCCTCCTCTTACACAACTCACCTCCGCGCCTGAGTCAATGAGGATTTTGGTGCTCTTTCCGCATTCCGACTTAACCCTCTTCACTTCTCCTACCGGAATTTCTATTACCTCGTTCTGACTTCCTTCCTGGCCTAAAACTATCTACCTTAGCCGTCATTCTTTTATCATTGCTGACCTCTACCGGCTCTATCCTTCTCCCTGAAACATCTTCGGCTTCCTTTTGTCCCACTGCTACTCTGTTTACCTTATTTGGGGGATCTTTCCTCCAATTCTGAGAGTAAGAGCTGGGAGTACTGTGGGATGCCTTCTGGTTACAGTTTGCTTTACGGTGCCCCACTACTCCACATCTAAAGCATATAATTCCCTTATCCAAACTGGAATTCTCTACGATAGGCCTCGCCGCTGAGTAACCTGGCTTATTTCCGACTCTCTGATCTGTCCCGGAAAACTTTCCTTTCAATTGATTTCTGCCTGTCTGAAAACTTCCCTTCTTCCAGGCTTCTGATTGACCTCCTTTGAAATACGTTCCCAAGGGATGGCTGGGTTTGTATCTTCCTTCTTCTATTCCCATAGCTCCCACGTGACTTTCGTATAAATCACAAAGTTCTCCTAATTCTGTTGAAGGAACCTCTTTGAAGAATGTAGGTCTTCAGTTCTGGGGACAACAAAGTTTTGAATTTGTCGCATACCAACAAATTGACCAACTGATCGAATTCTTTCACTTCACTACTGTTGATGTAGTATGTTAGGGTCCTCTTAATACGTCCCGCTAACTGCAAGTAGCTTTCCCCTTTGTTCTTACTAATATTCTCAAATTGTTTCAAATAAATATCCGGAGTCAAGTGGCATTCCATCAAAATTGCCTCCTTAACTATTTCGTACTTATCGTACTGCTCTATAGTCAAACGACGAAATAAGTGGTTCACACATTCTGAATTGAATAACGCTATCACCAAACGACCTTTCATTTCTTCCGGTACTGAGTGTAATACAAATGCCCTTTCTAACGAATCAAAGAAGTCCAGAATTTCTTCCGGCTTACTGGGTAAAGTTCTTTCTAAGATTCTCATGTAGTCGGCCAACTTACCCTCATTTTTACTTTTAATAGACTCCTTCTCTTTCTCATTAATTAATTCTAATTTTCTTAACTCAAATTGCCTTTGTTCTTTCCTATCCGCTAATTGTAATTCTAGCATTCTTTGTTCCCTCTCAGCTTTTCTCTCTTCTATCTCAAGCATTTTAAATTGAAGTTCCCATTCCATTCTAGCTGCATTATTTTTCTTGTCTTCCATATTAATGCTTACTTCTTTACTAGAATCTAATTCTGAATCGTTAAGAATACTATTATCTTCGTTGTCCGCGTCTAAATTATCCTCAACTTTCCCTTCCAAAAGCTCAGCCATGATAATACACTACAATACACATACTAATAATACACTCATGCAAAGAAATAAGAAAAGAAATCATGCAAACTTCCGAATTAAATCATCGAAGGTTAACCTCCTTCCTGTTTTGTTTTTAACCTATCTCTACCTTCATGCATTACCCGAACATCTATTATCCTAATTTACTCAGAATACTTATTCCTTCGGTCTCTTTCGCTACACGTTACTTTTTTCTTTCTTTTTTTTTTTTTCTACGCTATTCTAGCTTCAAATTTTTTAAATCGTAAACATGAAAACTCGACTTATCTAAACACACTTATTACTTAATGAAAATATTTTGACACTTCACATTCTCTAGCAACTGACATAAATTTAACTGTTACAAAATTTTACTTTACAATGCTTTACTCTGAGAATATCTAATTCTTAGCTTTCCCTTTCCTTTCTAGTACCATGATGAGAACTTCTACTCTTAACCCTAAATTATACCAAATGTACAGGCAAAGCCACAGAAATAATCTCAGAAAAAAAAAAAAAAATGTGGTACGTTACCGGAGCACTCAGGCCCCCCTTCTGCTTCTTCTCTTGTCTTGTTTGTAAGTCCTCGTCCTGCTTGGGATTACCGTACGCTGAGGTGCACACTGTCTTTGTCTCGGTCGACACGATGGATGCCTTATCTCGGCTAGCACGCTGGTGTCTCTTTCTTCCGGTCGGTACGTCGTCAGAGTTCTGTCATTCGGTCACTGGAAGTTTCACAAAAATTCCGTTGTTCCTTCTTCACACGTGTCGCCATTCACGTCATTCATGAGCTCGCTTTCAGGCTGATCCTACCGACTGCGCCACTATATCTGGCTGTAGGGCCAGACATATCAATTCTTAGATAATACCTTTTGTTTCCCGCCGTATAGCGAGCTACCGCCTTGCCTTTACTATACGATCTGGCTATCAAGGCGGCTGAAGGCGTCCTTGTGTAGAAGAATAATTACCTCGACAAACTCTGTCCAGTACACGGAAATAAAAACAACAACAAGACTTTATTATTCCGATAACATTTGCTTCACGGGGTTTCCGATGACCTTCCACTCAGGTTCCCGTGCTGACCACGTGCTACCTTTCCACAATTCTTTCTGCGATACCCGATGGACGAAGGAATCCTCCTTCCCGTTCACCACGCTGCACGTCTGCGATAACCCAGTCCTTCCGTCAGAAACCGGTGTCCAAACCAGGAGCCGCCCCGGTGGCGCAGTGGTCTAAGCGATGGCCTCTGATCATTCGTCCAAAAGGGGTCCGGGTTCGAATCCCGGTGAGGCATGGATGTTGTGTTTGTCTTACGGCACTGGTTCTCTCCCTTCCCTGGAACAAGTGACCCTAAATTAGGGACGGGCGACTGCTTATAGCCCATTGAGTTGCTCATGGTGGTCGTTAAACCTCCAATAAAAAAAAAAAAACCAGACCCTCTCACCTTGACGACCGAAACTCAACTGTGTCACTTAATCCTCCTCGCCCTTTCTGTCCTCTATCACGCATGCGCAAGAAAAACTGGTTTTCCCGGTCAGCACGTGAAATACCTGAACTCAGGAATGTCGTCGGATACCCACAGGGGATTACAACCTTGCACGTATACAAAAGCAGTATGACAAGTTGTTTAACAGAAGCACTCGAGCAGCTGACTCTTCAAGGTCAGATGCCCCAGGTGTTCATGCACCCCTCTCTTAATCCCCCATAGGATTAAAATTGCACCACGTGGGTGGTGAAGAATATCAGTTCTTATCTGAAACAACAAAATGGCGGAATGAAACGTCCGTCCGCACGTGTTCATCACAATATTAAAAGTACATAAATTCATAATTGACAGTTTGATTGCGGGCGACCCTTACAACTGTAAAGCCCAAAAAGTAGTAAATCAGATGCAGATCTCTTAAGAAAAAAAAAAAAATTACACATGAAACGCAGCAATTCAAAAATTTTACCGTAGGTGAGCCTCAATGCGTTGACGTACACAAAGAATTTCGAGTTTCTATCTTAGACTATTGATAGCATATTTGATTAGATTGTATTGATTACACTAGTTAACAAGTCTTTTGCCGCATGAAGGAAAATATGCGTCTATTAGTCAAATCTGATGGCTCGGTTAGTGACCGAAAAGCTTTTCTGCTGGAAGTGCTTCTCAATGTATCAGCAAAGTCTGGCGGCCCAGTCCGCGCCTGACGCCATCTATGCATAATAATAAAATCGTTACTATCAGTGACAGAACGGGGCATCGTGAGTGTCAATATCTTACATAGACAATTTCAACATTTTATAAAACCAAAACTATTTCATTTGTAATAACCCTGTATTTCTAAATCGGGAATAAAACTGAAATGCTCATTTGAGTCTTGAAATGTTTTTGTAAACAAACTTTGTGGTATATTGAATATAATCGGGTAATAAGCAGCACTTTTGCTTTCCGATTTCCATAGTACAGTAATTGGTGTTATTGGAAGAATTCCTGAAATTCCTTTTTTATTTTTTTACGCATTGAAGTTCTGTTTTGGTTTTTCTCTCTATGATAAGTGTGTAAGTGATGTTCCACTGACGGGAATAATGTTTTCCCTGATTTTTATTTTGCGTTGACGAGCTTTCCCATGCGCGAGACGTGGCCCACCACCATCGATCGAAGCTGCTACACTAGTGTGAGTTGAATGGATATGTTTTATACACGGGGAGTTAGTAATATTTCTCCCTGTCTTGGCATTCGCTGTTGCATGCATTACTTTGCGGTGTTTTATTTTAGATTTGTAGAAAAGGACTCTGAAAGTACTTTAGTGCTCTGCTGTGTATAGTTTTCTAGTGACGTATTTGTTCTTGCTTTTCATGCGTATTTTTAAACGATGCTCCTAAGTTTATCGCAAAAGTGCAAGTGAGATTGATTTAATCTAAGCACCCGAGAGTTACTCCGGGTTTTTTTTTTTAAGAATGCAAACGTTCATCCGTTTTTTTTTTAATAGATTGCGTGATAATCTTAGTTGAGGATCAAACCTTTGTAGGATAATACAAAACTTCCCAGTCGAAATCTGTTAGTTTGTTCCGCTATTCTTTCAGAATGACGTATCAGATTGCCGTTTTGCTATATGTGTGCCCCTTTCTGTTTTATTCACCATTATATCATACTGTATACGGTCCTGCTGTTTGCGATTTAAGTATGATGTTATTGTTTGACTTGAGATCCAGTACTGAAGTGAGGAACTTGAATCCACACTTTTCAATGCCTTGCAGTCAGCATTTTGGATCTACTACCATGAAGTGAATAATTTCTCTACTTGTTACGCCGGAAATGAAAATTTGAATGTAGTATAAGGCGTAATTAGGTATTTCTGCGCCCGGAGCAAACCACAAAACATTGCGCCTCCCATCTGCCTTTCTGTTGCATACACACAAATATCCACATAAATATACACTGCTCAACAAAACAGAATTAACATCACATCTATATGGAAGGCACAATCAATTTGTATGGCTTTTTCCAACTTCTTAGGGGTTCGGGGCTTCGTTACCACATGAAACATACTGAATGAAGCTGGCAGTCGTGGCTCTCGGTCGCAGTAATGACTGAATAGGCCTCAAAGAATCTTCAACAGCATAGACAACATCCTTATCTTACAACACACATACAACCGCGCTTTCATTTCTGAATGTGAGCAACTGAGATCCCCTGAACATTTTGAAGAAATACGAATTTTAGGCTGTCAAAAATGCCGAAACTGTCAAAAGATATTATAAGCAAATTCTAGAAGTAGACAGAAAAATGACAGCCTCCCCCGGTGGCGCAGTGGTCTAAGCGCTGGCTTCTGATCATTCGTCCGAGTTGGATCCGGGTTCGAGTCCCGTGAGGCATAGATGCTGTGTTTGTCTTACAGCACTGGGCAACTGCCTATATATCCCATTGAGTTGCTCACGGTGGTCGTCAAACCTCCAATAATTTAAAAAAAAAAAATATGGTGTGAAAAAAACAGTACCAGAAACTGGTGCCGAAGTTTCAATTCCAATTTAAATCAGATTGTAAGCAGTAATTTTTGCTCCCTCTCTTGAACTGCGCCCGGAAAAGCTGCCCCGCCATAGTTGCGCCTGTGTGTAGTATCTCGAAACGAATAATTTTGTCGCGGTCTTACCTGGCACTCACTCGCGACAATACAAGATTTTAATGTTCGACGTGGTTTTCATGAAGGAGAACACCGCAATTATCCTCTCGGTCTTGCCATAAAGCCGTTTCACACGTCCAATAGCAATACAAGAAGAATGGCCTTGAATCAAGTAAGTGGAAATTCGCTGTGCAATGTAACGCACTGAGTGAGACGTCACAGGGAATCTAATCCAGAAATCGCTAACTCTCAGCAATTTGTCTTCATGTAGACCATTTGTGCTATTTTAAATTTAGAGGATTCAAGTTGCAGAAATATTAATGAACTGGCGAACCAGGAATGATACAAATGTACTTTGGCATCGCAACACATGAGTCTAAACTTAGAAAAAAAAATGGTTAAATGATGTTTGACATGTGTATTGTCTGCCATAAAGCTACTGCCAATCACATTGTACCACCATATGTGTTCACCCTATCATTGTAAGCAAGTATTTTCCTAACATGAATTTTACAAAACGATGAGGAGCCAACTGAAAAATGTACCTTTTTTAGTACTGCATGAAAAATAAAATTTCCATCATGTTCACTAGACTTTAAACCTCTAAAAATATATTAACAGCATCATCATTTGATCAACGTTTATTATTACTATTATTATTGTTATTATTATTTTAATTCAATGTTTAATTTTTAATTCTATTTCATCTGATTAAATATTCCTTATTGCACCGTGAGATTCCTCGTCGTTCATTTCACTTCTTCGTTCTTTATCATCTTTGTCAGTGGTTTACATTTAGATTTATTGTAGATTATACAATAGTAGCATTCTCGTCCCCCTCCCTTTGTATAGTTTTGCTGCTGCCTCCCCCTTTTTGGCATGTACGCTTTATTTATTTCTGTTCCTTGAGTTAAAACAGGTAACTTCGAATGTAAATTTTAAAGAAACGTAGTGTTTTTCGTTAATAAGAAAAACGTTTGACTTTTGTACTTTACTAAACGAACTATATAAATTTAAATCATACAAAAATAAATACAAAAAAATTTAAACTGAAAAGAGCGTAACCTTTTTTTTTCTTTTATTCTGTTACATTTAGTTTTGAAGTGCAATCTGAAATATTCAATGGCGCATTAAACTATATTTTAATTCATTTGTATGTTTTAAATTGTATTCGTTTTTTTTTTGTAGCATTAAAATTTATAAAGCTCTTTGTTAACTATGCATTGCCGCGTTTTGTGCGTGTGTGTGTTTGTTGAATTGTGTGCATGATTAGAAGCTCTTTAGTTGATTCTTTCGCAGTTATGCAACGTGTATGTGTTGGAAAAAATTGCATTAACGTTGATTAACTTCTGCACTTGTGCTGAGGTTAAATAGTGTTTTGTTTGTTAAGATTGCACCAGCACTGTTGACAGTCACGAATTTCGAGTTATTTCCACACATTTAAGAGGAATACAGTGCTATCAAGTCGTTCAACACTTACGTGTAGTTTAGGAAAATATGGAAGGCTTCTAAAAGTACCCAGTTTATTTATAAACCGAGTCCAACTACTTTTTTTTTTTTTTTTTGATAATGTAGTCTTGCAAACACATAAATTAGTTAATTATTGGGTTGGAAAGAAAGTAATGTCTCCAAATGCAAGGCAACAAAAAAGTGCTAATTACCGTATATACAGGTACAAATCAGTCCAAAATGTAGTCGCCATCGTTTCCAGGACCTGCTCCCATCGTCTGGGCATCTGTTGGATACCATCCCTGTAGAATTGTGGGGGCTTGGACGCAAAGAAGTGCGTAAGTGCACGTTCGACATCGTTCCGGTTGGTAAAACGCTGTCGGCCCAGGATATGTTGCAACACCTGGTAAAGGTGGTAGTCTCTGGGGGTAATGTCCGGGGAACAGGGTGGGTGCGGCAGCAGCTCTCATCGCAGGTCCGTGATCTTGTGACATGTCACCCGTGCTATATATGAGGTCTCGCTGCATTCTGCTGTAGAAGGACGCCCTTGCGGTTCAGCAGTGCTGGTCATTTCGACGTGAGCGATGCGTGCAGATCGTGAAGCTGACGGCAGTACACATCGGCGGTGATACTGGTGTTGTCCGTCAGCAGCTCAAAAAACACGACACTCCGATCCCAGCAAACAGACAGCAGGACCTTACGTGGGTGTAAGCCGGCTTTTGGGGTCGGCGTGGGTTTCTGTCCTGGGTCCAGCCACTGTTTCCGGGCTCTAACATTGTCATACAAGACCCATTTCTCGTCACCTGTCACAGTGTGGTCCAAGAACGGTTAAGCCTGGAAATGTGCACGCAGTGATACGCATGCAGTCATGCGATTTGCTTTCTCCTCGATTGTGAGTGCATGGGGCACCTAAACTCCCCTCTTGTGCACCTTTCCAAGTTGACGTAGGTGCGTGATAAAGCTGGTGTGGGTAGTCGTGGTCACACGCGGGTCGGTCTCCACTAAGTTCTTCAGCATGTCCATATCTATCCACTGTTGCGGGTCTTCTGCTTTGGGATGATCCGACAGGTCAAAATTTTCTCCAAACCATTCGAACCAACGACAGCACTGACGATGTGATATGGCATTGAGGTACACACTGGTAATGTTCCTTACAGCACGTGTGGGAGTACTACCGCGACGAAACTCACGCAACATGCAATGGCGAATGTGCTCCTTTTCCACTTCCATGTTGGCTGGCGCTTACACTCTTCCCCTTCTGATGGGTAACTGCCACTGACTTAAGCCACTTACCTGCTGATATCATACCGGTGTGTTGCACAATCTCAGTGGCCAGTGTGCGCCGTTGCCGGAGCTTCGACTTGGGGTGCCTCGTCATCAGATATTACTTTGTTTCCAACCCAGTAAATAAATTTCTGTTTGAAGTAGCTGATTGATAAACCCGATTTAGTTGCAAAGCTGGATGCTATGAAAGCCTTCCTCATTTTCCTTAACTGTTCACAACTCGTAAATGATTTGGCCTTCATTTCTCTTGACTACGTGAAAACAACTCTCAGTAATGTAATCTTAATGGGTAAAATGCATGTCGCACTATTTTTCATTCAGAAGTTGAACCATTGGTGAGCGGGATTGCAAGTAAATAGTTTATTAATCTATTGTTCGTCGAAATATTGAAAGTGTACATTCTTGTTTAAACTTAAACTGTTAACTCCAACTTGAAGTGGAGAGAGAGAGAGAGAGAGAGAGAGAGAGAGAGAGAGAGAGAGAGAATTGTTTACGGAACATGATGCAGTGACGAATTTTAAATTTGAGCTTGGGGAAAAACGTTATGCAAGGGAACTCATGAGATGTTTTGCTGTATCTTGCGACGATAAACTGTAACTGAATGTGATAGCAACTGCCCAGAGCGGCAGGAGCGTTGCTCAGGTACGTGACTTAGCAGCGCAACTGATCTGGTGCTAAATGAAGTTCTTGAATATAAGTAGCAAAACCGAAGTTAAAATGCAATAATAACAACTTCTATGACAAAACTCTCCAAAGCAGATTGAATTCTGTTGTAGCAAATAAATTTAACAGTGCCTGAAGTCGTGATAACCTTCTTCAGTTAAATGATGAAACTTAATTTTAAAAGCAAATATTTATTTAATTGAAAAATTCTAATGTCAAGCTCCTACTGTTAGGTTTCTTGTTGCAGAAGTACTGAGTTCAACTTCGATCATCTGGGCGTCCACTGGGAGACAGAATTGGCCCAGACTGATCTTTATCGATTGTTTATAGACCACTAATGGATAAAGGTGTATTTTAAAATTTTAGTTTTTTTTCTTCTGACCTTATCTAGTGCTCCTTGCCAGGGAATAAAACGATATCATCTCTTCACTTTCGTCTTCTTATTGCGGGCATTGTTTGCATTTATTGATTTGTTTTCGCTCCAACAGTCATTGTCATACCGTGTACCATTTAACCTGGACACTGCATTCCTGCGTATGATTATTTCGCACGCGTGCTTAATGTCCCGAATGTCAATTCTTGATCTTATCCATTGGTTTTTGGGTTTCTTTGTAAGAGTCACACGCATTTTTTTTTTTTCGTTCTTATAGAGAAATAGATTAATCAACACTTTTTTTTACTCATATTACGAGTAAAAAAGGTGTTGCTTAATTCTTTCCACTTCGCATATTTACAGTAAAAAATGCACCTGTAATAAAGGCTGAATTATTAGCTGAGCAAAGTGTACGTACGCGTACATTGTGGATTTACTTCACATGTCAGAATAACCCCTAACTTTTTTCTATGTAAGGTGTTTTGAACTCAAAAGTGCCTCCATGAAATTGCCAACATCTGAAACTGGTATGTTTGTAGCAAATTGCGTTTTCCTGCTGAAATGAAGAGATGGTGAAACAGTGATTTGAATATCATATTATTAACCTCCAAATCGGAAGGAAGAAACATTTGAAGTCCACTACCTTAAACAAGCTTGAAAAAAAAAAAAAAGTTAAAGAGCTTTAAAAAATAGATAAGGTGCATTGCTTGAATCCTGATCCAGTTAGCTAGCAGCAGTGCTTGTGCATGTTCGGAGCCCGCCTCTTGAGAGACCGTAAATGCACTCTTCGCAAAAAAAAACAAAAAAAAAACGAAGCACCCCGAGAAAATAGCTCGATCCTGATGAAACTCTGCATGCAAGTACCTCCGGGCCAAATATGCAAATGATAATAAAGAAAATAACGACCAATGACTAAATAGTGGTTCGCCACACCGTATGGGAGCCGCGTAACGAGGAGCTCTCACGGAGAGACAATTGTGGGAGCTTTTGCATTAACCTCCACGGACAGCGAGGATGCCTCGACGTCGGATCCGTGCACAATGCGAGCAGTTGAGGGAGTTTGAGAAGGACGTATAATTGGGCTGAGATAGACCGGCTGGTCAAGTCGCCGTATTATCAAGCATCGGGTCGGGGCGACGCGGCAATCCGACGATGTTGGCGTCAATGGGTCGAGGAGGGCACAACCCAGCGACACGCGGACAGTGGACGGCCAAGGGCAACGACAGAACGCAAGGATCGAGCTGTTTTGAAATCCGCACGAACAGAACCAAATTCGTCGCTCTCAATCATCTGTAGCCATGCTGCGTCGTCTACAGGTACGGGCGTGTCCATCCGGACAGTTGCCAGGCGACTTCCGGCACGGGAACTACATTACAGGAAGCTACTCCGCTGCGTGCCACTGACCACCAAGCATCACCGGATCCGCTTGCAGTGGTGTCGGGCCGGATCAACGTGAGATAGTGTCCAATGGCGTCGTGTTGTCTTCAGTGATGGGTCACGGTTTGCACTAGGCGCCGATGGCCAGCAGGTACGTGTCTGGAGACGAGCAGGCAAACGTACGGATCCTGCCTTTACCATGGAGCTGCAGACAGCTCGCACACCGGGAGTGACTTTCTGGAGAGCCATTTCCTACGATAGCCGGACACCCTTGGTAGTCCGTATCACTCTCACTGCTCAACGGTACAACGATGACATTCTACGATCTGTTGTGTTGCCATTCCTGTCGCAGCATTGTCAAGCAGTTGTTCAACAGTATAATGCTCGGCCGCACACGGCACGGTTCTTCCAGGTCCGCCTCCGTTATGTCGGCACCCTTCCATGGCCAGCCCGGCACCCTTCCATCTTCTCGCCAATAGAACATGTTTGGGACATGATGGGACGCTACCTACGCCTATCTCGAGATGTTTGCGAACTGGCCCGTAATTTGGACACCATCTGGTATGCTATACCTGGGGACAATATCCGTGAACTGTATTCGCCTATGCCACGTCGGGTAACCGCTTGTATCCGAGCCAGAGGTGTCGTTGTTCTACTAGTGCAGCTGTTGTATCTGAATGAATAGCCCAACTGCTCTGGAATTGCAATAATTATTTTCTTTGCTGTACAAATACCACAATTTTGCACATATCACCAATTTTCATTTCGATTGTGTGTGTGTGTGTGTGTGTGTGTGTGTGTGTGTGTGTGTGTGTGTGTGTGTGTGTGTGTGTGTGTGTGTGTGTGTGTGTGTGTGTGTGTGTGTGTGTGTGTGTGAAGAGTAATTTACTCTGCTGAGTCTGCTCGACCTAGAAAATGCTACGCCATGCAGGAATGCGCGAAACGAGACGAAACTTCTTGTCACGCATATCGACAAGTAGGTGGCGATAAAAGTGATTTAATTTCTGAGGGATTACATGAATATGACGGCACAACGAGATAGTATGATTTGCCCTGAGTAGTAGGTCGTATGACCGCCATGCTGGACTATACACTTGGCAACACGGAGTGGTGTCCTAAGGTTTCGCTTACTGTACATCGTTGACCTATGTCCGCAATTCACCGACATTACGAAGGGATTGTGTAGAAGCGTTTAAGTTGTCTGCCAATGACTTTCCACCCATTCGCTATTGGGGAGAAGTCTGGGATCGCTTTGGCTAGGGCAGCACCTGGACACCTTATAGGAATCTGCTGGTACTAGTAAGGCAAAAGCCCCAATCTAGTAAGAAACACCTAAGCTGTGATCATGTATAGCAGTTTTGTCCAATAAAGCTTTTCGGAAAGATATGTTGCCGTGTATGTGTTTTAGGTTAACTGCGATAACTCTCATTACATGCGCTGCCAAAATTCCTTGGCTCACGTACATTACGAAAAACACGCCCTAGTTTGGCTGGTCTGCTCGAACACTACTCATAATAGAACCCTATTTCTGCCCTTACTTTAGGACAGTTTACAGTTGCGGTGGAAGCACGTGTAGAATAGGGCAGCCATGCAATAGGCAATCAGCTCCTTGCTCCCTCTCTCCAGATATATATAGATCCTGATCGCCAACCGGCTTTTATAGATCCTGATCGCCAGCCGGCTTTA
The DNA here is from genome assembly GCA_039090855.1 of Macrothele yani. Classification (NCBI taxonomy): domain Eukaryota; kingdom Metazoa; phylum Arthropoda; class Arachnida; order Araneae; family Macrothelidae; genus Macrothele; species Macrothele yani. The sequence continues at coordinate 106,576,616 of CM077004.1, read as the reverse complement.
TAGATCCTGATCGCCAGCCGGCTCCGGCTGGCGATCAGGATCTATAAAATGAGCCAACTCCCAAGGTCGTACGACGTATCCGGCTGCCGACTTTGCGATGAGACAAAGTGAGAGAACTTGTCGTACCAAGCTAGACTGAGTGTGACACGTGTACAGCAGTCAGCTGATTAAAATTAGAAGAAACATTTTATTTTCCCCCGATTCCTGGGCAAGCAGGATCTGTAAAATGAGCATTTCCCAAGGTCGTACCTATGACGTAAATTGTCCCGTAATTTTGTGCTGCACTACGGAATTATATATAAGGATTGGCAGTGTCCGGGCCTGGGTTATCATATTGAAACTGGACATCACGGGAGATTCGGCAACAAAACATACTCCCAACTCCTCATCAACGTATCTCCGTGCTGTCATTGCACCCACTATGCGTACGAGCGGTGAACGGCTGTTGAAAATGATAGTGCGCCGCCCCGGTGGCGCAGTGGTCTAAGCGATGGCCTCTGATCATTCGTCCGGAAGGGGTCCGGGTTCGAATCCCGGCGAGGCATGGATGTTGTGTTTGTCTTACGGCACTGGCTCTTTCCCTTCCCTGGAACCAGTGACCCTAAATTAGGGACGGGCGACTGCTTATAGCCCATTGAGTTGCTCACGGCGGTCGTTAAACCTCCAAACAAAAAAAAAAAAAAAAAAAAAAAAAAATGATAGTGCCCCAAACCATGAAACCTGCCTGAAGAGCCGTATGATGCTCACGGGTGGCTGCAAGATCACTCCGGTGACCACGTCTTCTACATACTCTCAATCGATGATCGTCGGCTGTGAAACAGAAGCGAGACTTGTCGCTGAATATGACATGGTTCCATTCGTTCTGACACGCAAGTCCGGTATGGCACCTCTCGTTCTGACACGCAAGTCCGGTATGGCACCACTGCAACCGTGCGCGACGATATGCTGCGGTGAATGGCAGTCGTCGTGATAACCGGCGAGAGCGCAAGCCTGCCCCAGCTAATATGTGATTCACAGTCCGTGTCGATATGGAGATTTCAATAACTTTCTATACCCTGCGTCGAATGTCGTCGGCTGTGGTTTGTGGGGCTGCTACGGCTTGCCATCTAATTCGGCGATCGAGACGTCGGTCCGCCTATCTGTACCAGTCCCACTACGGCGACGCTCGTTACCTTCTTCCAACCATTGTCGCCACATTCGGCTGACAGTTGTTTTATCCCGATGCGTTTCCGCGCGATACAAGGACCAGCCAGACGTACGTTTGATTTAGCAGCTGGTGAAGGTGCCCGTGTGATGGTAGGATTACTGATGAGATTGCCGATAGTCTCTTTCCTTACATGTGCCTTCGCCACCGAGGTCACGCCGATGCAGTGGCCTACACGCCCAGGTAAGGACGACCGAACTTAGCTACGCTGAACAATTTTGTCCTTTTATCTTCCTCACCTACCATAAGCTTTTCGCAGCTCCAATAATTTACATGACCCAACTGTCGACGCGAACCCACCAATTAGCACAGCGTTCCGATAAATACAGGGTGTTTCACTCGCCCTCGGCCCTGAATTTCCCTTATAGCTTGCAAACTAATGACGTCATTCAGTGAAATTTGACACGGACCTGCTTTGCTGTATGAGAAGCATGATGATCTCAGAGCAAGTGTTGAAATTGGTCGCCATTAGCATCAGAGCATGCTTGCATACTCCTCTCCATATTACGGAAGGTATTCACGAAGAAATCAGGAGTCACAGCCTCAATTTTCCGCCGAATGTTTTGCTGCAGTTCCATGAGAGTCCGTGGATTGTTGCGATACACTTTTCCTTTCAGCATGCCCTATAGAAAGAAATCCGGTGGCATAAGGTCAGGCCACCTTGGTGGCCAAAGTCCCTTAGAAGGGACACGGCCTTCAAAGAAGGAAACAGTTTCTGCTATGCTGACATTGGAGGTGTGACAGATGGCACCAACCTGCTCAAAATAGCCACTACGCAGTTCCATGTCATCCAACTGATTCACAAACTCATGGAAGATTTCCACGTAGACTGCGGTATCCACCGTTGTATTTAAGATTGGGCCAATAATACGGCGGCGCGACAGAGCACACCACACCTTGATTTTTTCATCATGAAGAGGTAGGTGTCTCATGCACTGTGTTAGGATTCTCACTGGCCCAAATACGGCTATTCTGGAAATAGACTTGCCCACTTAAGTGGAATCACGCCTCGTCGGAGAACCACGTGTAGTCCAGTATTCCCGGATGTGCATTGACAAACTGCTGGAACCAATACACTAATTCAGTCTCTTCTGTTCCACAGGAGGTTTCAAGTCTTGCACGGCAGTAACTCGATATGCATGCACCTTTTTTCAAACTTCTGGTAATGATACAATTTCGGTAATATATGAACTCGTGCATCTGAGAATGTATCATCTATCAAAGATTATTTGTGCTCTGCCATTATTCTTCATATGTGGTTGTTTCTTTTCTTTTCTTTTTTTTTTTTTTTTTGTCTATTTCTCGAACTTCTTGCTTTCTTTTTATTCAACTCTTTAGGGTTTCACAGAGCGTTGTTCAGAAGCACAAGGGCTTTTAATCTGCGATTTTGTGGAAATAATATTGGAATGACATTATTTTGAAAACACCTATGCTTCGATTCACCCTAAGATGACACTGGCGTTTAAGGTACAAGAGCCTACGCAATGACTGAGCCTCCGGGGACGGCCAAAAGTTATGTTCATCCGCGTCACTCCCCACTGTGTCCTGCTGTTTGCAGCTGTCAATCACTTTCCCCTTCAACTCATTGGCACCATTACTCGCACTCTCTCCGGTTTAATTGTTGCTGTTTTTATGAGGGCCTTCACATAACACCAGCTTGTAAATAATGGGTAAGAAGCGATTTTCACCACCCCTTTGCAAAAGGCCATTTATTTTGTGCTACAAAGTTCCCATCAGCTGGAATTCTAAGCGAAAACTTCGCAAATACTTTGTCAGTTTCGTTAAAACATTAGCATTTCTTTCATTTTGTATTAAACTTTCAAAGTAATTTGTGAACTAAATATTAGCACATTTTATACATATTACAACAGAATCTTCGAAGTTTCCATCAGCTGACGTTTTACGAAATTCTCCCGCTATTCTGTCAGCCCATCAATCAGCACATTACTGATAGCTAAGACGACGCACACACAGTAGGGAGACTACGAGCTGGGACTAAATTGGTCAAATGACCTCAGTGGTAGCCGTTCGTTTCAGGGCATTTGTTTCCAGTGGGCTATGAACGGCTGCCACTGAGGTCATGTGACCAATTTAGTCAAAGCTCGTAGTCTCCCTACCGTGTGTGGGTCGTCTTACCAATCAGTAATGTGCTGATTGATGGACTGACAGAATAGCGGGAGAATTTCGTAAAACGTGAGCTGATGGAAACTTCGAAGATTATGTTGTAATATGTATAAAATGTGCTAATATTTAGTTCACAAATTACATTGAAAGTTTTACACAAAATGAAAGAAATGCTAATGTTTTAACGAAACTGACAAAGTATTTGGGAAGTTTTCGCATAGAATTCCAGCTGATGGGAACTTTGAAATTTGCCGCACAAAATCTGCTGTTTTGTTGACAAATTACTTAAAACGTTGTGGCACGAAATGCTAATATTTTAATGTTTTCGATGGCATATGTCTTTATCGATTCCAAAATGGCGGCTTGTTTACAATTTTTGTTTCGCTCCTGGTGAACTCCCTGTTGAATTTTTGTGGAACTTTTTTTCAATTTCCTTCTATTTTAATTAAAGGACTTTGCTCCGCCGCCATTGCCAAAGTTCCTACGTCAGTACTTTTGGTTTCGGCCTATACCTGTAATGTTAACATTACCGGTGTGTGGTGTCAGTGTGTTCCTTATTCATGGATTACTAAAGGAAGGAAGCCTACGTACTTTTTTGTATTTCTTTTGCTTGACGTGAACATATTTTCAGAGGTTTTTTTACTGTCGTTATTTTTTGGAAAGGCGGTCGTTTGAACTTATATAGCACATAGTAAATCTACCACTAAGGAAAACAAAGACTGCAAAAAATGCTTCCGTAAGATGTATACATCTTACCGAAATGCTAAACCGTTAAACAACTGAGATAGCTTTACCGACAAAACGTATGAGTAACAAATCCTTTTTTCAATGTATATATAAATAACTAAACTTTGCACGTTATATTTCTTAAGACAGAAAAGGAATCTTGTATATCAGTAACAGAAGGAACCAGCAGGTAGAAGTAAATAATCCTTTTTTGTTTTTAAAAACGCTCCAACATTTTCTTCTGTTGTAGTGGTAAATGAACGTTATATGTTATTACGAGTGTTAATTTGTTTTAATTCGGAAAGAAAATCACAATAATAATTCAAAATTATAAAATATAAAGAACTTCACACCAACATACTACTGGATTTCACCTGCATTTCAGAGCATGGAAGTTGAGATTTTGGTCACATGACTAAATCGTTTCAGAGCCTCTTGTTTCCAGTTGGCTATGACTCATTCGAAGCATCGACTGCCAGGTTAGGATTCCTTGTGGTCTAATCTGAACAAAACTCCTACGTCACTGCGTAAGCATTGCTTTTTGATGAGCTTAAAATTGTCAGTGTTTCTATTTACTTTCTGAAGTTCACGTTTTTGCTTACGAATATTAATTGAATGACCCTTATTATGGGTTGCCAAATGGTTTCGCGAATCTTCCGCTAGATTTGGGCAAAAAATCCGCTAGATAGCTCAAAATTCCGCCAGATTTCATTTTCGGCTAGTAAATTTATAATAATTAACTTGTAATACATTGCAATTAGAATATTATAAAATAAGTTTGAAAGCTTGCTTTGACTTCCTTGCAACCCCCAAAACTTAAGCTTTGATGTGAACAAAATTGAACAATGAGTATCAATATGCATAAGATTGCTATTAAGTTCAACAGGCAAATGCGAACAACCGTTATAAATGTGAGAGCTAAATATAAACATAGGGTTATGCAACATATTCTCTAATTTTTAACAACTTTTCCATTTGTTCATTCATTCTACATTCAAACTCAACTCAACAGTACTTTTAATTTTACTTCAGTGCTTGTATTAAAATTTTTCATTTGCATGCTTGCTATTCTGGCTATTGTTTTATTGCACGGTGATGATCTAAAAGCATGAAATAAATCAAAGGAACCTAACAACAGTATAAGCCATTTATTTGAATTTATAAGAACAATTACAAAAAAAAAAAAAAACTTCATTAAGTAAAGTCATCATTGAAGGTTTCATCTTCATTGATGTTACTTGCAGCAGCAGAGTACGTAGCCATTGTTCCAATCTTATTTAATACTTCTGGAACTTCATAGCTATGGCAACATTTGTCAAGACGTTTGAGCCCATATCGAATAGCCTACCCCGGTGGCGCAGTGGTCTAAGCGATGGCCTCTGATCATTCGTCCGAAAGGGGTCCGGGTTCGAATCCGGGTGAGGCATGGATGTTGTGCTTGTCTTACGGCACTGACTCTCTCCCTTCCCTGGAACCAGTGAACTTAAATTAGGGACGGGCGACTACTTATAGCCCATTGAGTTGCTCACGGTGGTCGTTAAACCTCCAGTCAATAAAAATAAAAAAATCGAATAGTTAAAATATTGCATTTACACCTCCTGATTCGGCAACACTACTAATCAATATTCAACTGTCCGTCACGGGTACTGCTAGGGATACTGCTAATTCGGTTGCAATAGTTGCCAGTTACCGAAGGTGTAAATGCAGTCGAAAATTCCGCTAATATTGATTCATGAAAATCCGCTGGAAAAAAAAATCCGCTAGGTTCTTTTTTTTTCTCCGCTGCCGGCGTCAAAATTCCGTGGGTTTCAGCGGAATTTCCGCTGATTTGGCAACACTAGCTATAGTAGTTGGCTATGAGGTTTAAGGCGTAAACCCGTATATGCCGTCCCAAACATCGTTATACAGAACGGTCGCTGTTTACATTGCGCAGATACAGATATTTCGTAAACGGATTTCAGTGACGTAATGGTCACGTATTTCTGCGCGTGCGTAAATTCCTCTGCTTTTTGATTTCATTGTTTAGGGATGATTTATTCTCAACACAGGCTTGGGACCAAGAGGAATAAAAATGCCCGTAATGAGGTAAGTTATTATATCAGCTTGCTATGAATTCCGAACTTCCATAAGTTTGCATATGCATGTTTGATCAGCATTGTGTATTTTTTATCATTAAATCAAAATCTAATGGGATGTATAGAAACATGACCTGCATATTTTTTAGGAGTTTTTTTATTAAAAAAAATGTATGTGGCAGATTTTAAGACCTTTAACAAAGTAGAACAGTATGTGTGAAATGCTCATCCAGTATAATTAAATTCCGTATTTCATTGCCTGGTAGTTACAGTGCCAAAGTTCAGCCTTGTTTATTTTTGTATGGAAAGGAAGGGTGGGTGATTTGAGGTTGTATCATTCCTACAAAATTTGGTGATTGACATTTTCTACTCTGTTTCGTTAATAGAGCTTCAACTAAGTGCTTGTCATCCTTTTCAGTGAAACTGAGACTGCCCAAGTAACTCATGCCTTATGAAGGAAATGTGATTTCATACTTTTATAACTGTATTAACTTAGAATTCGTAGTTTAATAATTTTTGCAAAATGTTTAGATCTGTGGTTGAATGGGGCTTGTAGTACTATAAACAATGGTTTAATTTTTTTATTTATTTAAATAACTGATCCTAACTGAATCTGTGGTTCAATGTCTTTTGCAGTGTTGATGTTGTTCGTGAGAGAGAAGCAGAGCGACAGGCTCGTCTACAGCTAGTGGATGGGATCAGGGAGCCCTCCCCACAGCCTATTTTTGGAGAGCCCATTAGGGTAAGTGCATTTGTGTCTGGTGTGTACACACATTTCTTTTGAGTCGGATGTTTCGAAACATGGTTCTTTCACTCCAGAGGGTGGTGGGGTACACTAAAACTTATGAATTACTATTGCCTCAATTTAATGTAAACTTCATCAAACTATTGAAATAACACATGCAAGTGCTATTCTGTTTCCTAAAATACAGCAGTGTTTGAGAAATGTTATGTGACACATTAGGAAAATAATAACTGTAAGATTATGTAGTTGAAATGTGGAATTTCAGGACACAGTAATGTGACAAAAGAAATTGCCCCAAAAATCACATTAAATTTTTTTCTCTTTCAATTCTTTCTTTTGGGGTTCTCGCCTTTGAATCTGATGGTATAAAAAACGTGTATAACAGAAGATATGATAGTAAGATGGTTTTACTATTGAATAAGATATGTTCTTATTTATTGGATCTCAAATTCTGAGAATGTAGGGATTGAAAACACAGTGATTAAGTAAAGTTCATGACGTGAATTCTAGAAACAATGTTGTTGTTTTCTTACATTTCCTATTAACATTAATGCTTTGTTTATCAGTACCATCTACATTTACATGGCAAACTATATTGTTATTCTATATTTCAGCTTTTTGCAGTGTTTCTCATTTTTGTTTGAAATCTATTTATTTGGGTACCATCTTATAAAACAAATTTATCCATTCTACAAGACACATGCAAATTAAGATTAATGTCAATGCCATAGGATATTTACCTTTCGCTGTCATGTCAATGAGTCCTATTTCTAGTCTAACGTTTCCTACATGTGTGCTAAATACTAGGCCTAACTCCTGACATGAGTTATTATTACAGTTATTATTGCTTAACTTATCCCTATTCCCCCTTTAAAATAAAAAAAAAACGACACTGAAACTATTCATTTAAATATTATGTTACTCTTAAAAAATATTCATTGCATTAATAATCTCAAACAAACACCTAAACACACACATGCAGCTGTGTATCACAGTTTAGGTGAAAGAAGTGTGTCAATACGTTCAGGTGTTTGTTTGTAATTCATAATGTAATGAATATGTTTTAAGAGTTACATAAGATTTAAATTTCTAGTTTTAGTGTTGTTGTTTTTTTTATTTTATTTTAATGAAGGAATAGTGAGTTTAAGCATATCCTCGTGTCGGGAGTTGGGTGTAGCTAGTATTTAGCATGTGTAGGAAATGTAAGATCAGAAATAGGACTCATTGACATGATTACAAGAGGTATGTCCTATAGCATTGAGATTTATCCATGTTATACACATCTTGTAATTCATAGCCAAACTTTGATTCTGAACATTTTTTTCTTGCCTCATCCACTGAACTTTCTAAGACTTCGTCTGTTTCACTGTTCCAATTTTTGAATATTTGAAGCCAATCATTACTGTTGCCAAATTTTTGAGTTTAGTATGATTTCCCAAACTGTCTCACATTTTCAAGAATAACTTTATTAATAATATAATAACTCCTTGCTTAGCATTTACCTGGCCAATCTATGGAAGAAAAGCTTTCTCTAAATTTCATGTTTGCCACTTTTAAGTTTTTTAATTGAGTGCAGTTGTTTTTCAGATTCTATCCATTTGTTGTGGCGGTGTGAGGAGACCAATTTAAATTAAAGTTGACTGATGCAAACTTAACTTTAAATTTCAACACTTTCATCCAGAATATGAATATTATAAACAGACAAGCTAAGATTACATGTATATAATATATATATATATATATATATACTTAAGAGCAAAACTGAAGACTAAGGAAAAAATTTAGAATTTAAAACGAAGGGTGCAAAATTAGGTATCTTCTTTATAGAATATATATATATATATATATATATATATATAAGCTTAATTTATTCCCACAACTGTGATAAAATAAAAAAAGAAAATAGGCGTTGCAGTACAAGATGATTATGTAATTTCTTTATGGTTGAGGGGGGAAAAAAACAATTTTTTTTATTTTTTTTATTTCAAGAACTGTTGTTTGTGACATGCAAAAGAAATGGAAAGAGCCCAAGTACGATCCACCCACTAGTCTAGGCTAATGTGGATACATGCTATTGACTAACATATATTAATCACACAACACATTATAACACTCAAGAATGCAATTTTGTAAAAGACCAGTCGGTCTGCATTTATTGATGAAAAAATTTAATGAGGGGTTGTAATCCCCCTTCTTTTGTAATTTGATTTGCAGCTTTGCTTTTTTTTCAAACACCTAGGAAGGTGTGGAAATTTCACATTTTGTTTATGTTTTGACATCAGCATTTCACTTCATGATAACTACTTTTAAAACACATTTCCAGAGGAGGACTGTCTGCTTTTTTTTTACTCAATTTCTTAAGGAAAATTAGGAAAATGTTATCTACTTTCTAGTGGTATTCAGTATATATTTATCTTTATATTCTAATACAGTCTCCACGGAAGCAAGCTGAAGGTAGGCCTAAAACATGTTTGAAGGGTAGATTTTGAGTTTAATTTTCAGCTGCTCAGGTGATAAGTCACTAAAAGATTAAGGAAAACAAAATTTTAATTTAAGGTAAGAAGTTACATTAAAGTTTATCATCAATTTTGAGCCGCACAATAATTAAAACAATTCCTTGTCCTTTTCTTTTTTTGTTTAGCAGCAGTTCCTCAGGGTTATAATATATGTATAGGCATTTTTATTATGAAATGGGATATCTTGGCCAAGATTCCAAACACTATTTACTTTAGGTCACCAAAAATTGTCATTTCTGACAAACAAATAACTGTCACTCTTGAGGAGCAACTCCAAGAACAAATGGGTTGTAGTTTACACACACACACACACACACACACACACACACACACACACACACATATATATATATATATATTTATTTATATTAGTTTTGTTTTTTCAAACAGGAAGGTGGTGGTGAGAAATAAAAAAAAAAAAAAGATCTTGTAGTGAGAAAAATAGTTTACTTCTGAAGGGTCCACATGTCGGGCTGGGGTTGATAGATGTTCAGTGTGACAAAGAGGATTTTTTTAAATGAGCAGCTTACTGCTTCCTGAGATCTCCTCTTGGCTTTTGAGATGGAGAACTAATTCTGCAGTATTACTGCCGTAGTGTGGGTTCTAAGTGGAACGTCCGAACCGAAGCAGTGATGTAGAAGTACATGTCACGTTGCACTTGACTCCGAAGGCTGTTTAGCTGGCCGGCACGGCAAGGAGGAGTCCTCTCGGCTTTTCGCACGTCCTAGGGTGTTGTCCTACCGCCTCTCCCGCCCCCAAAAAGGTTGAGATGAATGTCCAAGTTGCTCCGGTCGCCTCGATGACCAGGAGTTTTGGAGAACAGACGCCCGGGTACACTGGTCAGCACGGAAGGATGTGGCAGACACATTTTTTTTTTTTTAAGCCAATGCTCTGCCGGGGTTTTGTTTTGGTTTCCTTTTTAAAAGTTGCTCACCTTCCATTCCCCGGGAAGGGCTAAAGAAAGGCCAGAAGAGTAGGTAGGTCCCTTCACTTGGTGGGTCCCCACTGAGGCTTCAGAAGTTTTTCTTTTTGCAGAAACTTTAAACCAAATTTTTCAAATCACACTCCTTTTCGGAGGATGCGGAAGAACGCCAGCACCCTCTACGTCGACGTCACCCAGTACCAACCGGATTGCTTCTCCCCACCTGGTCACTTTGTGTTCTTTTCTGTAGGAAAACGTAACACCCAAGCACCTATAAAAAAAAAAAAAAAAAACCTTTCTCCCGCGCTTAGCTAGACTGCCACGAATTGGGCTCTCCGGCTTCCAACTCCTGCGTCTTATGACATAACATGCAAAGGGCGTGGTTCCAGTCCTGAATTTATCATCTCTCATGCAAACAGGTGGATGCTCCAAATGCAAAATTCAATACCTCCCCAACTTCACAACTTTTTCTCATGGGAACGCAGGCGGTTTCTGGCCAGAAATATCTGACCACTCTGGTCATCCCATAAATAAAGAGAGAGAGATACTGCAAACTAAGCCCCCTTTGCGTACCAGCAACTCTTATAAAACCCGAGTTTGCGTAAAGTTCACTACGTTACCGATGCCAGGGAGCAAGCTGAGCTCCTTTTGCGCACCCCCTCCCATAAATAAAGGGGGGAGCAGGGAATCTTTCTGCCTACTTATCTCCCCATGATAGCTTTGATTCGTGAGAAAAAGGAGGGGGAGGGGAGGAAGGAAAGGAAAATCTCAGAATCATCACATACATGGCATCTTTACACAGACACATGTACAGCTCGGAATGGACAGACTGTTCCATACAACAAATAATTATTTCCTAATTTTATTCGTAATTGACACACAGTTTTTCTTATGATGGTGGTTACATAACAAGTAAATGGTAGCACGACATTATTACACACACACACACACACACACACACACACACACACACACACACACACACACACACACACACACACACACACACACACACACACACACACACACACACACATATATATATATATATATTCTTCTTCCCCCAGAAAAATAAAACAGAAAAACGAATTTATGAAGAAGTGAAGTTACACCAATTCACCTAAAATACAATGTCCTCACGCCGACCTACTGACAGCATAAAAAAAACACAGTTACCTAAAGGACACACACACAACAAGCAATACTCAACAGGAAGATACAGATTAATTTTGAAAGAGAAATTTCAGAGAAAAGACTTCTAACTTTTTCTCAACTTTTTTTTTAAGATGACGTATATATATCCCTTTGTTTTCCCAGTTCAGTGATTGAAAGCCATTTTCCAATGATGGAGATTATCTAACTCACCTTCGTTTTGCTGATGATGTAGTCATTTTTGCAACTACCCCATCAGAGCTGCAGAGTATAAAACAGGAACTTGCTGACATGAGTAAAGAAGTGGGATCAAAAATGAGCTTTCAGAAGACAAAAGTGATGTACAATGCTTTTACAAGAAATGAAGATTTATCGATTGATGGAGAAAAGCTGGAAGTAACAGATGCATACGTTTATCTTGGACAGCAGATATCAAGTCAGGGTCACATTGATGAAGAAATTAATCGGCGTATAAAACTTGCCTGGAGAGCTTTTAGAAGAAAAAGCATAATTTTCAAGAGCAATATGCCATTGTCTTAAAAGAAAAGTGTTTGATCAATGCATCCTTCCAGTGCTTATGTATGGTGCAGAGACGTGGACCTTAACTAAAAGAGACCTACAAAGGCTGCAGACAACTCAAAGAAGCATGGAGAGGTGCATGCTTGGTGTAACCAGGAGAGAGATAAGAAGAGGAACTCGTGGGTCAGAAAAATGACAAGAGTGGAAGACCTCATGATCAGAGTTAAATCCCTGAAATGGCAATGGGCTGCCAGATGGACAGCCAAAATTTTAGATTGGATTCCAAGGGACAGGAAAAGACCCAGAAGAAGACCACATGAGAGATTGGTGGATGAAATTCGAAAGTATGCGGGAGTAGCATGGAGGAGACTGGCACAAGACAGACCGTTGTGGAAAAGGCTTGGAGAGACCTTCGTCTAGCAGTGGATTGATAATGGTTGGCGATGATGATGATGATATGTAATATACACTGACGGAAAAAAAAATCCCAACACCAAGAAGGGGTTGTGTTAGATAAACGACAGTTGGTAGGCGTTGAGAGTACATATGTAAGATGACGTCTATGCAGATCTCGCGCTTGGCGCATACGTTTGGCGCTAGTAGCTCCCTCGGAACATGCAAAGCAGATTTGCTGTAAATACGCGCTGTAACGTTCGTGAGCGTTAGTTATTGTTGAGATTCGACGTAGGGTGTTGATGTTAGTCAAGAATGCCTTTAAGAAGACGAAGAAGCCATTATCAACAGCTCACGGAGTTTGAACGAGGTCGTGTAATAGGGCTACGAGAAGGTGGATTTTCTTTCCGCAATATTGCAGAACGACTTGGCAGGAATGTAGCCACTGTGCATGATTGTTGGCAGCGGTGGTCAAGGGAAGGTACTGCCTTAAGAAGACCAGGTTCTGGCCGGCCACGTGGCGCATCGTACCGCGTCTGCTGCAGCAATTTGAGCTGCAGTTGCCACCACAGTGACACAACGAACTGTTACAAATCGGTTACTTGAAGGACAGCTCCGAGCCAGACGCCCTGTAGCGTGCATTCCACTTACTCCAAACCATTGCCGTTTGCGACGTCAGTGGTGTCAAGCTAGAGCTCATTGGAGGACGGAGTGGAGATCTGTTGTGTTTTCTGATGAAAGCCGGTTCTGCCTGGGTGCCAGTGATGGCCGTGTGTTGGTTAGAAGGAGGCCAGGTGAGCGCATGCAACCAACCTGTCTGCGGCCGAGACACACTGGACCTACACCTGTAGTTATGGTCTGGGGAGCAATTTCCTATGACAGCAGGCGCATTCTCGTGGTTATCCCACGCACCCTGACGGAACAGTTGTACGTCGGTCTGGTGATTCAACCTGTTGTGCTGCCATTCATGAACAGCATTCCAGGGGTGTTTTCCAACAGGATAACGCTCGCCTGCATACTGCTGTTGTAACCCAACATGCTCTACAGAGTGTCGACATGTTGCCGTGGCCTGCTAGATCACCAGATCTTTCACCAATCGAGCACGTATAAGACATCATTGAACGACAACTCCAGCGTCACCCCCAACCAGCATTAACCGTCCCTGTATTGACCGACCAAGTGCAACAGGCATGGAACTCCATCCCACAAACTGACATCCAGCACCAGTACGACACAATGCATGAACGTTTGCGTGCTTGCATTCAACATTCTGGCGGTTACACCGGTTATTAATGTTCCAGCATTTCACATTTAAAATGGCTCTTCTCGTGCTTACAATAAGCTGTGATCTTGAAACCTTAATCGATTAAATATGTTACCTATACAAATGTATTGCCGCAATTTCATTCCTCTACAACTATTTTTTCGTGGTGTTGGGATTTTTTTCCGTCAGTGTGTATATATATATAAATCTCTTAAATGTGTACTACAGAGTTGCCCTACTCATCCAGGAACTGCACACTGCAGCAAGAACCACTGGTGGAGTATATAAGTTGCTGGTTCAGGTAGGGAAGACCAGGTGTATAACACCCTTAATTGACCCTTGTTTCGGAAATTACATATTTCAAAGACACCTGCATGAAACCTGAACCAGGGTTCGGGAGCCGGGGAATTCTTTCCCTGATGAGTTGCTCCCGGTCCCCGACCCCATGTGTTTACAATTATTATTTTTATTATTGTTGTATGTGAATTGTGAGAGTTTTAGTTTGGGTGTGTTAATTTAGTGTAATTCAGGGATTTCTACGGGAAGTTCTTGGTTGAAGGTGTAGATAATTTGATATATATATACATATATATATATATGTATATATATATCAAATTATAGATGGGTGGATGAAATTCGAAAGTATGCAGGGGTGACATGGAGGAGACTGGCACAAGACAGACCGTTGTGGAGGAAACTTGGGGAGACCTTCGTCCAGCAGTGGATTGATAATGGTTGACAATGATGATGATGATATATATATAAAAGAGCAAAGTCAAAAACAAAAGACATTACCCAAAAAATTTTTGAAACTAAATTTTCTAAAGTACCTGAAGATCATGACGTGCAACGCAGCAGTTATGAAAATTCAGAATTCACAGTCTATTAAGAAGAGACAGAAGCAAAACAATTTTTCAACTCATACTCATTCAGGTTGCTATTATTTTTTCCTTTTTTTGCTCACACCTGTCAGTATATGAATTTTTTCTATGTTGTTTTTTAGTATGAGTTGAAAAATTGTTTTGCTTGTCTCTTCTTAATGGACTATATATATATATATATATACTTAAGAGCAAAGCTGAAGACTAAGGAAAAAATTTTAGAATTTAAAACACGAAATTGTTAGGTGGGAATGTTACTTGCATCTATGGCCTTGCAGAAACCCATTTTTAACTAGGTCTTTGTAGAAGTGAGAAAATGCAGAGTTTTGCTGGTCCTTGATAAAGCCAAGGCTCAGTATTCTCGACACCTTCTACATTCAGTTGTTTTATTTTATTTTTTTATCTTTTCTCCTTTACTCACACAGGTAGATACTAGGTGTGAGTCAAAATTATATATGTATTTTTTTGCTTAGGTATCTTCTTTATAGAATATATATATATATATACACAGAAGAGCAAAGCTGAAAACTAAGGAAAAACTTTTGAATTTAAAACGAAAGTTGCAAAATAACCTGAAGATCAAAACGCGCAACGCATCAGTTATGAAAATTCAGAATTCACATTCTATTAAGAAGAGACCTAAGCAAAAAATATTTTTGACTCATACCAAGTACAACATAGAAAAGGTTATGTATCTACCGGTGTGAGTAAAAAGAGAAAAAAAAAAAAAAAAAAACACCTGAATGTAGAAAGTGTCGAGAATACTGAGCCTTGGCTTTATTAAGGACCAGCAAAACTCTGCATTTTCTCACTTCCACAAAGACCTAGTTGGAAATGGGTTTCTGCAAAGCCATAGATGCAAGTAATAAGCCCACCAAACATTTTTTTTAAAAATATATATATATGTCATGACCTCCGCAGAGTTGTATGACCTAGCTTTAGTTAACAATTTAGCTTGCATCCATAACTTTCATGGCCCGACCCATGCTCTTCATCTGTTACTATTAAACAGAAAGAAGAAGATTAAAGAAAACTCAAGTTGTGAGAGTGACATAATAATTAGAAATAATGTTCAGCAATAACGAAATGCCAAGTTCGCCTGAGAGAGAATTTAAACCTGAATAGCAATGCAAAAGTATTCCAAATTCTTACATTGCAATTAAAAAAGGAAATATTAATTATTTAAAACTCAGATTCTTGAAAGAAAACTTGATTCTAAAACCCCCTACTCCACAACTTCTGACAACACAAAAACAAGAATAAATTAAAGACAATAATTAACTAAAGAAATGCTTTGTGAAGGTTATATGACATAAACAATTAGTTGCAATATGTACAAAGTATTTCAGCAGTGCTTTAAGTGCATAATTAAGTAGTTATTAAGAACTTAACTACTTTGAAAACACAGCGCAAAGTAAAAGAACTATGATTGGCCAGCTGCTTGGCCTAAGTTTCCTAAAAACGCGCAAAGTTACCAAGAAAAGAAAGAGTTAAAACCCGCAAAAAAGTTAACAGACTTGCCAGTGCCTAAATGCTAAAAAGCAAAAAACAACAGAGAAAAAAAGTACAAGAAGTACAACCTAAAACCCAAAGACAATGAAGAGAGCTTACCTCTTATGCAACTGAACTTTCTCCACACAAGAGGAAACATGGCCAACCTTTTCCCCAAACTTCCAAACTCCTCTGCCACTCCCTAGTCGCTAGGTCGGCAGTGTGGGTGGGGCTGATGGCCTCCACACACTGAAAGAAACCAACTCGCGGAGATTTTAACCAGAGAAAAAAATATATATATATACTTAAGACTGTGGACCTGTATGATCAGAAAGAGCAGAATTAACTCTCCAGAATACACGAGAAATATTATAAAATACACAAGTGGTGTATTTAATAATCTTTGCATGTATTAAATCACCTTAGTGAGCTTCTATAGATTATTCAGAATCCTATTAATTTTAATGTTAGTTTTACTATTTTTAGTATAGCTATTCTAGTGAGTGAATAACTAGTGGATCGAGGATTATGATCTTTGAATTCGCTTAACGAAATCTTCTCATGAACATCCAAAATAATGCTTTACCCATTTCAGGATGCTTTAAAATAAACAAAAGCTGATGAAAAAGAAAAAGCATATACAAAAAGCAGTCTCTGCTACAAACAGTGTCTACCAATGGGTTTTGATAACCATAGATTTTAGAATGTGGAATGTGAAACTGGAAATATCATTTTCTGTGAGAGTATGGCCTGTATCAAAATGTAAGACACAGCAGTTAAGCAATTCTCATTTGGTGAAATCGTAAAGATAAACCTGTTAAGGTGACTGGGAGTTGCAACTCCAAGTTGGGAATTTTTGTGTAATAACTATGGCCAGTAGAGTTTTCTACTATGGAGAACTTAAGTCTGGGTTTGGTACCCTTCCCACTTTTTTTTTCTTTTTTTCCCCCACCAAAAGTTGCAAAATTTTAAACTTTTGCAGGTTTCAAGGTTATGTATCGCAAAAGAAGGGACCAGATAAAAAAAAAATCGCCAAGGATATTCCTGCTGGTACTCAACAAAACCTGGGAGTTTCATTTTGTGGTTCAAACTGGTTTAGAAGTTACAGGTTCTCAAATATTTGTGAAAAATGGTAACATTTAATCACTCAGAAATGTGCAGAAACTGATGAATATTTATGCTTATTTCTGTTTTCAAAATATGTGTTTAAGTCTTATGGAATTATATTTAAATACCATTAACTACCAAATACCACATGTACAATTTATACACAAGGTAAATGAAATAAAAAAAAACCTTACCAGAGCATATTGTACAGTTTGCAATTCACAAACTTTAGTAGCAACACTTGTCTAGATGTATAGCCTTATTTCTGTGAGTGCACTTGCTACTCACTATGTTTGTTACTGTTGAATTTAATATTTTGACCAATTTCAATTTGTACTGATCAAAATGCTAGCCTGCAAAGCTGTGCTCACAATCACCAGTCAAATTAGCAAAATGTTTTTACAGTTGCCATACTTAAAAACAATCGCCAATTGCGAAAAATGCGTCCGACTTGGCCACCTATGCTATCCCAAGCTGTTTCTTTTCTTTTGTTTTTAAGAATACAAGCAGCTGCATAGATTTGTGACTAAATTTCTTACTAATTTTAAGAAAAATATAAACTAATGGAACAAACCATTTTATGAATTATTTTGACATTGAATGATATGTTTATGTATGATTTATTAATGAACTTTTCCTTGGTTACACAAGAGATAAATGAATTCTTTTCTCGGTCAGTTTGAATTAAAACTAAACACAATTACTGATTTCATATGCAAAAAACGTTGACTGAACCAGGTTTTCAGCCTGTTTGGATTGGCTATATGTTCTTCCTGTTGCAGTGTTTATCCCAACCAAACATAATATGTGCATCAGAGGCATCCCTTGCAAAACTGCTGAAATTTCTACTAGCCAATGTGGTTAGTGGAATAAAAATTTTATTAGCCAAATGGCAAAATCTACTAGCCATACGAAATTTAAAAAAATATAATAATTCAGTAACTTCTCTACTTATGTTTCTATGAAATTAAATGGGTGCATGTTTTTTCTTTCTAATGAGAGACACCTGCCCCATTAACTTCATAAAAACAGATGCAGAGCAGTTACTGCATAGGGTCATTAGATTGACTGCAAATATTGCATATGTTTTTGTTCCAAAATGATTGATTTTTTAAAAATTTATTTTCAGTGCTGTAATATCATTACTCTTACTATCTTAATTTACACAAACATAATTTATTTTTGAGAGGCCATTGAATTTAAATGTCCGATTTCTTTTGATAATATTTAAAACAAAGGGACAAAAGCTAGGATATATATAAAGTGGTAGTAATAATGTTGATACAGTTTACCACTGATACGTAATGTGTCTGATCTTCCCATCAAAGGTATCTGCCCACCACAATTGAATAGCATTTTGAGGATTAAAATCTTCAACTGAAGTACCATTGCATCTAATCATGATTAAGTCGTTTAAAGTGTCACTATTCAGACATGCCTAATTACTGGTTTTTATGAGGTTCGTTGTTGTGCTCCACGTCAATGGGCTCGTGCGTCGCTGCCGCCGAAGTACTCGCGCGCTACAATTTTCTTTCGCTCCGGACCGGTACTTTCCCCATGCGTTCTGCCGCGGACATTGCTATGTTTATCGAAAGCTGACGAGTTGCTCTTCCACGTAGACTACGTTCGATGTATTTCTGCTCGGCTTTTCGACGAAGTATATGCCGACATTAAAATTTTTAATTTTTCAACTGCGATCTAAAGTTTCACAACCAACACTGTATTTGATTTCACTTCTAGTGTTTTACATCGACAGATCTCGACGTTAGCTTTCGTTTGAGACAAATTTCGACGTCCTATACACTTTTACTGATTAGAAGTTTGCGCGGCGTAGCGCAACCCCCTCCCCCGCGCTTAAATAATTGCTCACTTGGGGGGAAAATCTACTCGCCATCATTAGCTACTATACTTGAAAATTTACTAGCCACTACGAAATATCTGGTCGCCATTTGGCGACTGGCGACCGACATTCGCGAGGCCTGATCAGAGGTACTTCACAACAATCATTATTAGACCAATAAAAAGATGGAGAAGGCCCATGAGGGTGTATGAATCGAACAGTCACATCACCTTCATCATAGTTAATCTTTTAAATAAATCCCACATACCTACAGGAATCATATACACATGCTACATAGCAGTTAGCGTGTAACAAGCATGGCACAATCCAGCTGCACACGGGTAGTGGATGGCTGAGGGCGACAGAATGCGAGGATTGAGTGATTATGGGGTCCGCACGAACAGAACTGAATTCGTTGCTCTCAACCAGTCATGGCCATGTTGCGTCGTCTATATAGGTATGGAAGCGGCCATCCGGATCGTTGCCAGACTTCCAGCATGGGCACTACATTCAAGAAGGCCACTCCGCTACCTCCTACTGACTAGCGAGCATTGCCTGCAGTGGCGTCTGACCCGATAAATGTTGGATAGTTCCTAGCGGCGGCATGTTGTCTTCAATGAAGTGTCACGGTTTGCCCTTAGTGCCAACGGCCCATTGCATATGTATCTGGAGATGAGCTAGCCAGCACATGGATCCTGCCTTTACTGTGGAACAACATACAGCTTGCACACCGGGAGTGACTGTATTTAGAGCTGTTTCCTATGATAGCTGGACACCCTTGGTAATCCTTCATACCACCCTCACAGCTCAACAACATTCTATGGTCTGTTATGTTGCCATTCCTGGTGCAACATCCCTAAGCATTTTTTCAACAGGATGCCCAACCACATACAGCATGGCTCTTCCAGGTCTGCCACCGCAATGTCGACACTCTTGGTTCCCAACCTCTCAACAATCGGACATGATGGGGCACTACCTACACCCACTACGGAATGTCGGTGAACTGGCCCGCAATTTGTACACCATTCGGCATGCTATACCTTGGAACAGTATCCATGAACTGTATGCATCTATCAGAGTTGCTAGCCGACCGGGAAACGGAGAAAACCGGGAAAAATCAGGGAAAACTCTGGGAGAAATAAATTCTTTTGCAAAAACCTGGAAAAGTCAGGAAAAATTAAACTGATTTTTTTTTTTTTTTTGCGTAATACGTATGCAGTTACCAGGGATGGAAATTCTGCGCCAGAGTGCGCCAAAACAAAAATCTTGCAACATCTTGCTACAAAAGCCAGATTTTGCACCATTGCGCGCCTGAACCGTCGTCATCGTTGGTACTTTGGCACACTACATCCTCAGTGCGCACCGAGTTCCGCTTGACGCTGAGTAAAGCCATGCGGTGGGAAGAAAGATTGGCCGATTCCAAGTATACTAAGGGGTTTTATGTATTGGGTTGTCGGAAAAGTCATGACGTATTTTAGCCATATTTTGCAAAGGTCATTTATTGATAGAAAGATCAATCAATGATGTAATGCCCGTTTTGTTCGATAACGTTTTGCCATCTTTCAGTGGGATGCAGAATGCCTCGTTCATAGAAGGACCTGTCTTTCGTGGCGAAAAACTGTACAAGGTGCTGATTTACAGCCTCATCTGAATTGAACGTTATACCACGCAAGGACTGTTGAAGAGAGCGAAACAAGTGGAAGTCTGACGGCGCAAAGTCACGCGAGTATGCTGGGTGGGGCAAGACATCCCACCCAAGCTCCAATACTTTTTGGCGGGTGATCAAACTTGTGTGTGGTCTCGCTTTGTCGTGATGGAACACAACACCTTTAGATGAACGAGCTCTGGACGTTTCTCGATGATGGATTCGTTCAAACTGTCCAATTGCCGACAGTACACATTCGAATTGTTTGTTTGGTTCCGTGGTAGGAGCTCGAAAAACACGACACCTTTAAAATCCCACCACACTGAGACCAGAACCTTCCGTTTATGTCTGCTTTGGATGTCGTTTGAGATGAAGCAGCACGTCGGGACCAAGACCGTTTGGGCAGCACATTGTTGTACACAATCCACTTTTCGTCACCAGTTATCCGTCGCTTCAAAAAAGGATCGTTTTCCTCACGTTTAATGGGCATATCGCAGATGTTTATACGCGCGTCAATTGAGCTTCTTTGAGTTCATGAGGAACCCACACGTCGAGCTTGCTTACGTATCCCAGCTTCTTCAGGTGGTCGTGAACGCTTGAATGATTGATGTGCAATGTGTATGCAATCTCGCGTGTCGTGTAACGTGCTTTTGACTGGATCAATGCCTTGATTTGGTCGTTATCAACCTCGGTGGGCCTCCCGGACCGATGGGCATCGTTGAGGTCAAAATCACCAGCACGGAATTTTACGAACCACCACTGGCACTGACGTTCTTGTTGAGAATTATCACCGTACACTTTACGCAACTTTTCACAAGCTTGACGCGCGTTCTTCCCTTTACAGAAGTAAAACAGTAAAATATGGCAAAAATGCACAGTTTGGTCTTCCATCTTCAACGTGATGTCAAATCTCCGCAAATCAACCAAATCGCTGACTATTCCTTTTAGACTGCAGCTAGAACTGGCACCTGTCGAATGCCATAGCGATAACAGAGCTGCGCATGGCTCTAGTACTTCCAAAACTGCCCAACCGCCATCGGGTGCCAAATATACGTCATTACTTTTCCGACAACCCAATAGTTCTATGAAAATCGTCTGTCCGCTACGGACGACGGAAACCCACGAGTATGCTATGGAAATCGTTCGTCAGCTACGGACAACGAAAAACGTCGAGTGTGCAATGGAAATCGAAAATTTCAGCCAGCAATGATTAAAAAAAAAAAAAGCCAGCAATTAATTCAAGGGTACAATGAGCTTTTTAGCACTTCTTTTGTAAAAAAGATCTTACTTATGTTATCGGTTTGTCCGTCCGCCTGTAGACACCATATCTGTGCAACTATTAGTCCGATTTGAAAAATTCTTTTTGCATTGGGAAGCTTGAAATATGCGAATGATGATCCTTAGTTTTTTTTACGATGTACAATTATTCCCCTAGAGGGCGTAAATGCAGATAATGTCGTCAAAATACATTTTATTCCATATATTTGCTTCTAAAAATCCGATTGAAAAAATATTTTATTTTTTGATTCCATTTATGTTGAAAAGTATTTTAAGTATAATTATTTTTTCAAGTTACGCATAGATTTTCCGCCTAGGGGCGTAAAAGTAAATTACATTTTCCCCGATATCTCTCCTAAAACTCCGATTTGAATTTTTTTTTTCTTCAGCGAATACAGCTCCTGATGAAAAATCTTTTGAATATAATACCTAATTTTTGGTAAGGAATACTTTGCCCACCAGGGGGCGTAAGTGGTAATTTTTTTGCTTCTGATGTATTTGCCGTTAAACCTGAGCTTCTAAAATCTCGATTGAAGAAAATCGCTCGTGGACCGATGCCACTCTCGTCGATAAACCTTTTTGGAACATTTTCTTCTTAAAATATTGCATGGTTTCACCACCAGGGGGCGTAGATGTATATCTTATTTTTGTCAATATCTCTGCTTCTAATGGTCCAATTTGAAAAATTCTTTTTTCGTTGGATAGAGTTTCCGGTGTGACATGTTTTTCATATAATTTCAAAATGTTCAAGTGATTCACAGACTTTCCGCTAGGGGCGTAAAGGTGCACCGGATACAGCTCCTGATGGGAAATCCTTTGCATATAAATTCTAATTTTTGGTAAAAAATAATTTGGCCACCAGGGGCTTAATTTTCACTTCTGATGTACACTGAAGAGCAATTGAATTAGAGACAGCTGGCGTAAATGTGGCGCTGTGGGCGGCACTGTAAACGGAAACATGACGTATGCAGCGATCCGACAATATAAGGAGTGATGCGACGGGAATCAGTAAGAGTCGGGCGCAGTATGGGTAAGACGAAGGATCTAAGCGCATTTGATCGTGGGCAAACTGTCGGGGCCCGACGAATGGGTCACTCCATCTCTGAAGTCGTGCAGGCACTGGGATTTTCACGAGCCACTGTGATTTTCACGAGCCACTGTGTCATGGGTGCACCGTGAATACATCGAATCCGTGTGGATGAGCGTGGTCATCGTCGGCTACCTCGCATTGTAACAGCGGATAGACGGGCCACAGTGCAAAAAAAATCACTCGGCAATTTAACGCTGGTGCACAAAAACGTGTAAGCAGCCACACCATTCAGAACCATCTCCTCGCTATGGGGTACAGAAGCCATCGTCCCACGAGGGTACCGCTGCTGACCGCACATTACAGGGTGCAAAGATTAGCATGGGCGCGGGAACATCGCCACTGGACACTAGACTTGTGGGAAAATGTTGCCTGGACTGATGAGTCAAGATTCACGTTGGTACATGCGGATGGCACGATACGAGTACGGCGCAAACCACACGAAACGATGGATCCTTCTTGCCAGCAGGGTACACTTCAAGCTGGTGGGAGTGGCATTCTCGTCTGGGGACTGTTTACGTGGACTGAAATGGGACCCCTGGTACGTGTGATATCGTCCCTCACAGGTCAACGTTACCGGGATATCCTGCACGACCATTTGCTCCCGTTTGTGCGTCTTCAACATCCCACTGGGGACCTCATCCTGCAACAAGACAATGCACCGTGCCATCGCTCCCGAATTGTATCCGAATGGTTGGATGAACACTCCGCCGACGTGACCTCGCTTCATTGGCCAGCTAGGTCACCTGACCTCAATCCCATCGAGAGAGATGTTCGAGGCTATGACCCCCTTCCATCAAATCTTCGTGAACTGTGGGAGCTTGTTCAGGGGTCGTCGATCCGTATGGCTTCCCAACACTTCCGGTGTCTTGTCGAGTCCATGCCGAGACGAATCGCCGCCGTCATCAGGGCAAAAAGTGGTGCTACACGTTACTAGACAGGTATCTCTAATTCAATTGCTCTTCAGTGTATTTGCAGCAAAATCTGAGCTTCTGAAATCTCGATTGAAAAAAATTCGATTCTGAACCGATACTACTCACGTCGACAAACCTTTTAGGAATATGTTCTTCTTAAAATAATGCATGGCTTCTTCACCAGAGGGCGTAGATGTATATCTTATTTTTGTCAATATCTCTACTTCTAGGAGACCGATTTGAAAAATTCCTTATTTGTTGGATGGTGTTTCCTACGCGAAATGTTTTTCATATAAATTCAAAATTTTCAAGTAAACCATAGACTTGACACTAGTTGGTGCAAAATGCGTTTTCCTCGATATTTCTGCTTCCTAAACTCTGATTTGAAACTTTCTTCCTATATCGCATACAGCTCCTGATGGAAAATGTTTTTTATATAATTTCTAATATTTGGTAAATAATGGTTTTGCCACCAGGGGGCATAAGTTTTAATTTCCACTTCTGATGTACACTATCTACCAACAAGTAATTGGACACCCTTGCAATGGACGATATCTGCCATCCTGATACACGTCACGGCCGCCGCCGTTAAATATCGTGTGGGAAACAACAACGCAACCAGTCGCATGCAAGATGCCACGCAGTTCGGAGCTCTGATTTCGAGAAAGGTGTAATCGTCGGGTATCACAGAAATGGCCGATCCATACGTGACATATCCAGCGAGTTGAGGTACCCAAAATCGACAGTGGCCTACGTGATTGGCAAGTGGAAGATGAGAGGTGACTGTCGGAATGTGCCCCGATCCGGCAGACCCACAAAACTGGGAGTTAGAGACCGACGGGTGCTGGCCAGAGAAATTCGGATGAACCGCGCCAAATCGATGGGACACATACGCTAGGAGTTTCAACAGGCATCCGGGAGTGTTCTTTCGATGAATACCATCCGTAAGGAAGTCCATCTGCTCGGTTATCATGGACGTGCTGCTGCTCAGAAGCCTTTGATCGCCAAGTCCAATAGCGCTGCTCGGCTAACGTGGTGCAAAGAACGTCGACAGTGGACCGTTGAACAGTGGAGACAGGTTCTCTGGAGCGACGAATCAAGGTTCACCCTCTACTGTTCGGATGGCAGGGTCTAGATTTGGCGTCTGCCTGGAGAACGCCTCCTGCCGGAATGTATTGTGCCAACTGTGAAGTTCGGCGGCGGTGGAATTATGCTATGGGGGTGTTTCTCCTGGTATGGCACGGTACCCTTGGTCGCAATTCCTGGTAGACTCAACGCCGAAACCTACTGCGCCATTTTGGATGACCATGCGCTTCCTACGTTGTGACAGTTTTACGGGGTGGACCCATGTTACTTTCAGGATGACAATGCCACCTGTCATGTTGCGAAGTCCACTATGGCCTGGTATGGTGACAATGGGGTTAATCGAATGGACTGGCTTGCGCAGAGCCCTGACCTTAACCCTATCGAGCACCTCTGGGACGAGTTGGAGCGTCGACTTAAGGGGTGCTCCCACCGTCCGAAATAGGTGAAGTAACTGACCGGTGTCTCCAAGCCGAGTGGAAGAAAATACCGCTAGCCGTCGTACAACGCCTGGATGAGAGTATGCCCCGGAGGGTCGCAGCTGTAATCGCCGCGCGTGGAGGCTCCACCAACTATTAAAGGTGAAGAAACTTTGTTTTCCTTTGCTATCACAGGTGTCCAATTACTTGTTGGTAGATAGTGTATTTGCAGCAAAATCTGAGCTCCTGAAAACTCGACTAAATTTATTTTGTTCTTGGACCGATACTGGTCACATCAAAAATCCGTTCGAGAATACTTTCTGCCTAAAATGCATGTTTTCCCGCCAGGCGGTGTAGATGCATATCTTATATTTGTCCACATCTCCGTTTCTACGAGACTGATTGGAAAAATTCTTTCTTTGTTGGAGAGCGTTTCGACTGCCAAAAGTTTCTCATATAAATTCAAAATTTCTTTAATGCACATGTCTGCAACCAATGAGGTAAGTTCAGGATTCTGTTTACAGCAATACTCCGGGATTGAAAACCCGATTGGAAAACATTACTGCGGGATTAAAAACCCGATTGGAAAACATTACTGCGGGATTAAAAACCCGATTGGAAAGCTTCTTTCTTCGGTCAGATGCTGGTTCCATTGACTTTGAATAGCTTTGATAAATTTAATTTGCGTCAGAACGGATTCAAAAGATGCGCTCATTACACCCAAAAATTCGGTGTCATCTTCTTGTTTTTCTTGCATTGAATATATTGCATTATAGATGTGACATTTGTTATGTATATTATCATGGAGCTATACACTGAAGTGCCAAAAATACTGGTACAGGCGAGCTTAAGCAAAATACATAGCAACGTCACTTATGCGCGTACTCGGTTGCGTCCGCCAGTGCGTATATAAAGCGAGAGACATCCTTGCCATCTGTCAGAGCTGTTTTCGGCATCAGAATAACGATTTAAGCGATTTTCAACGCGGTGTCATACACTGGCGTGCAAAAGTTAAGGACGAGAAAGTTTTTCGAATGTAACGTCGTGCAGAAGTGCTCCACATCGACTCAAATCATACCATAAGATCTCCATGATGTAAGAATATGGGACAAGTGAGCAAAACCGTCCAAACAAGGAATCCAAAGGATACAAAGGCACTTTATTCAAAAGGTAGCTTCGAGCACAACTGGACAGAAGAAACGTCCATGTGACAAGCGGCTGCCAAGAAAAATCTAGTCTTTAGTAGCGGATATGATCATCCCTGACTGCGTTGCAGATTTACAACGTCTGTCCATGCTGAGGACGAGGTTGTCAAGGAGCTGTTGAGGCATCGCAGCTCATTCCTCTTGTAGCGCCAATCGCAGCTGCGGAATCATTGCTGGCTGCTGGTGACGTGCTGCCAAGCGTCTCCCAAGAAGGTCCCACACGTGTTCGATTGGATTTAGGTCCAATCCATGCGTTGAATATCTTCACTCTTCAACAGCTCTGCGACAGCCACTGTGCGATGAGGTGTAGCGTTGTCGTCCGTGAAGAGGAACTCGACCCACAGCACCTCTAAACAGACGCACGTGAGGCAGGAGAACCTCGGTACAATAGCGGACACCAATGACAACCTCCTTGAAAGATGTGGAGGTCAGTACGGCTACCAAGCATGATACCGAACCAAACGAGAACTCCGCCACCTCCAAGCTGGTCCCTTTCGATTATGTTGGAGGTGTGATTGCGTGTGCCCTGCTCTCTCTAGATGTGTATACGTCCTGAATCGCTCGTCAGACTAAATCGGCTCTCATCCGTAAAGAGAACTCTGCCCCATTGCTGATGTGTCCAGTTCTTGTGTTCCTGGCACCACAGAAACCGCCGTCTCCGATGAGCTGGCGTTAATGGCACACACCGTACTGCTCGTCGTGCAAATAGATCACCTTTGTGCAGCCTCCTGGCCACGGTAAAACGCGATAACGGAAGTCCAGTCGTCTGTTGCATGTGCCTTGCGATTTCTCCCGCTGTCTGCCGTCTGTCTCTTCTCGCCTGTAGGACAATATACCGGTCATCCGCCGCCGTGGTTGCTCGTGGACGTCCACTGCTAAACTCTCGGACAGCTGTTCCTGTCGTTTGAAATGCTCTCCAAGCTCGTGAAACGATGTTGTGCGCGATCCCGAACTCCTCGGCCACACTAATCACACTTCGACCGTCTTCCAACTTCCCAATGACGCGACCTCGGATAAAGTCATCCAGATGTCGTCTACTGGATTGCCTGTTGGCCATATCACACGGTGGCAGCAACTTGACGTCGTTCAAACCGATGTACACCGTGCAATAGCTTTCACCGAATTGCTGAGCGTACACCGCCCGTGTGCTTTATATTTATACCCTTCCGACCCCCACGTCATGCTGCATATATGCGCATGCCCTACCGTACCGGACCCTAGTCTATCTCCTGAGTGGTCTTTTGGTCCGTTCTGCCTGCTCGTTCCGCTGTTATGCTAATTTCTCCTTTTCGTCCTTAATTTTTGCACACCAGTGTAGTTGGCGCTCGTGAGATGGACCATAGTATTTCGGAGGTAGAAACGAAGTTCGGATTTTCACGGACGACCATTGCAAGTGTGTACCGTGACTGTAAGAATTCCGGCAAAACCTCCAACCTACGATGCTAGTGTGGCCGTAATATACTGATTTCATTGTCCCGTTCCGCCAATCTGTCTTGGCTCCACGGGGACTTGTTGAGCACCTTGGATGTTATTTTGAAATGTTGCGACAATTATCCTGCCTTGAGACGCGGTTCGGACCCTGGCCACCCCAATGGCCCAGAGACCAGCCCGTGGTGACGTGCTGGCAGGCGACCTAGAATACCTTTGTCTGGGTTCCCGCTCTGTCTGGCGGGATAGGTCGTTTCTTACTTTTTCGCTGACTGGAAGATTCCTTGCCCTCGAACTTTTTTTGGGGAATAATTTCCCTTTATTTTCTTTTTCAAACACCTACACACATGTATACACTGTCCTCATGCTTAGGACTTACAACATCAAGAGATAGCAAAATTTATTTACAGAATATTTACATTGGTGGTTTCTTCGTCTGCTTTCCCACAGACTTCTACCCTCATTCATCTTCCGATTCGCTTTCGGTGTGCACGTTCACCTCCTGCGTTTCGGTCCCCGTTTGATTGGGGAAGATGGTATGTTGCTGGAGGGTTAGCCTTTCAACCAAGGCTATTATCCCCCTCCTGTTAACGGAAGATTGGATGAGCAGATCCAATCTTCGCGTTCTTTGCACACCTGGGATCAGTGTGTTTCTCCATTCGGCGAAGCCACTGCATTCAAGTACGCAGTGTTCTATGCTTGCCGTTCTCTTTCCACAGGGACAAGTGCAGTTCCTGATGGCAAATCTGCCTAGGTATTCAGGGCTGATGCCATGGCCACTGAGTACTTGATTCAGGAACTTATTTGTCTGTGCTCGTTTGGTCGAGACTTTCGGAAACACTCTGTGTGTCTTCCGCCCTGTCTCTCCCGTGTCCCATCTGACCTGCCATTCGGTCATGGTCCGACGTGCTAGTGCTGCGCGAATACACCTTCGCGGCGTTCTGCATTGCACGTCGACCGTCTCTTTCAGCGTGGCTGCCTTCGCCAGCTGATCTGCCCTTTCGTTTCCTAGGGTTCCGACATGGCTTCGTACCCAGTGGAAACTAACTGCCCCATCTCCCTCTGCCCTCAAGAGGGTTTTGATCCTCTGGACGATGGGGTTTCTTCCCCTGAATCTACTCAGAGCCTGCAGTGCTGCCTCACTGTCCGAGTAGAGTTTTATTCTTTCGTCACTACGCCTGGGGAGTGCCCAGGTGAGTGCCGTCTCTATCGCCAGAAGTTCTGCCTGAAAGACCGAAGCGTTCTGCGATAATTTCACGCTTCCTGCAGTGGCTTCGTGCCCGTCCGAGAACGCACAGAAGCCTGCCCCCACTTGTCCCTTCAACTTTGAGCCGTCCGTGAACAGCTCATGCCCAACTCCCGTGGGTTTCTCCTTATCCCACGGTGGGCAAATTTCCTCGGCAGGGTGGATCTGCCAGTCTACGCTTTCCATCTCCATGTCGGAGGCTCGATGCGGCGCACCGAGAAGGTAGGCGTCCTCGCCTGTCCTTAGGCAGTGCATTGCTGCCTCCCTTTCCGCTACTAGGTCTGCCGGCTCGCACCCCGCCAGCACTTGGAGTGCTAGGGTTGACGTTGTGCGAAAACAACCGGTTATCCCTAGTAGGGCCAACCTTTGGATTTGGTTTATCCCCTTCTTCATTCTGACTGTGGGAGTCCACCAAGCTCCACTTGCATACGTCAGAATTCTTTCAATTCCTCTCTGATAGATGGCCTTCTTGGTTTTGCCCGTTAACCTCATGCCATTCAATCTATTGAGAATCACCGTGCACCTTGTTCTAAGGTGCCTCAGGTGTGGCAGCCCTGATAGACTCTGATCCAGGACCACACCCAAGTACTTCATTTCACGCACCGCCTTGATAGTGCACCCTTGGAATTTGCACTTAGGCGGTGTTTTTATTACTCCACTCTTCGCTATTGCTAGCAGAGTGGTCTTCTCAGGAGCGAAGCACAGTTTGCTTTCTCTGCTCCAATTTTCTAGCACATCCAAGGCCCTATGTGCTTCTCTTTCGATCACGTGTCTCCCTGAGGCGGAGACCACGAGAACGAAATCGTCCGCATAGGCTTGAATCTCCACTGCGGGCCCCAGGTCTAGGTTCAGTGCTGAATCAGCAACTATATTCCACCAGAGCGGCCCGGAGTTGGATCCTTGCGGACACCCTCTATGGTACGAACGCGAGGATTGCCCATTCCCCGCTTCGAACTCGACTCTTCTATCAGACAGGTAGCTGCTGATCAGTTTGAACAGGTTCCTTGGACAGCCAAGTTCTTTAAGTCTGGTTAAGACCATTGGCCACCAGACACTGTTGAATGCCCCCCTCACGCCTAGTGAGATGAAGCAGGTATGGAGCCCCTCCGCTTTGTTCCTCTCTGCCCTCTCTCGGAGGCTGCGAATTGCCTGCGTTGCGCAACGCCCCGGAAGGAAACCAAATTGGTTCCTGTTTAGCTTTCCCTGCTCCATGAGGAAGCCAAGCGCTCTGTTCGTTATGAGCTTGTCCAGCACCTTGCTCCACGCCGAGAGGAGGCAGATGGGCCTATAGGCTGCGGGGTCATTTTTGTTCTTTCCGGTCTTGTTGAAAAGAACTAGCACCGCTGTTTTCCACAAGTCTGGGAAGATTCCCCTCCCGAGGCATTCGTTTAGGAGCGCCACAAAATACCCGGGATTTGCATAGTAGATTTCTCTGACTATGCTGAGGTCGAACCCATCCTTGCCTGGTGCTTTGCCCGTATTTAGACTGGAGAGGGCATTCTCCACTTCGTCTCTCGTGAAGGGGGGTCCTCACCAGTGTCCGGCGGGATCCGACTTTCTTCCCTTATTTCTTTTTGTTGAGGGGAGTCCCCTTCTCCCTCGTCTCCTTGGAAGTGGTAATCCAAGAGACTTTCTACGGTACTATCAAGAGTCTTTGATAGGCTACCGTCTGCCCTTTCTACCGCTGCTAGTTTTAGCGGTTCGGTTATGGATCCCCTCGAGATCTTATAGGGGATCCCGAAAGGGTCAGCCGGAGTTTGAAACTCACACAGTTTTCTCCAGTAGGAGATTTTCGAGAGATTCAGTTCTCTCCTGTATGCTGAACGAGCCTTTTTATGCACTTCTGTGCACTCCCTGTCTTGCGGAGTAGCTTTTGCTCTTTGCAGAGCTTTCCTACTCCGCCTAGCTCTCGCCCTTAGAGCTTTTAGTTTCTCCGACCACCAGGGGTGGGGGTCCTTGGCTCCCCTTTTATTTCCCCTACTACTCTCGCATAGCGTTGTTATTTGACTGGTAAGTTCTTCAAAGAGGGAGTTGAGGTCCGACACTTCTGCGGCCTCTTCTTCCCTCCTACCTCCCAACAAGGTAGTTAACTTGGCTTTAAAAGCCCACCAGTCTAGATTCTTCATTAAGAATCTTTTGCGCTTGGGTCGGATGGGCTTTTCCGATCCCAAAACGAAAGATAGCGCTAGGTGGTCACTGCAGCTCTCGTCGTCCAGTACTTGCCAATCCTGGACAAGGCTGCGCTTTGAGACTCTGACGAGAGTCACGTCGATCCAAGAGGAGCCCCTCGCCCCTTGGAAGGTCGGGGTGCTCTCTGGATCGTTCAAGAAACTCAGGTCTGCCGCGTTGGCAAAGTCCACTAGTAGCTGGCCGCGTTCGTCCTCGTTCTGATTGCCCCAGAGAGGACTCTTCGCGTTGAAGTCGCCTGCTATTATTATCTCATGACTGGGGAATTCCCCTAATAGAGCCATTAGCTCATTCAGCGTTTCTCTCAAATTGCCTGCCGGAGAACTGTATACGTTCACCATTAAAAATTTTGCATCACCACATTCCACGCCGAGGGCGACCACGTTCTCGGAGCATTTTATCTCGAGAACCGCTAGGGACGGGTCTTTCACGACCGTGGCCACCCTGGGCTTTGCCACCCTAGGGTGGTAGATCCGGTAGGAGTTAGGGAAGCCCACCACTCTTCCCCCCTGTTCGAATGGTTCCTGCAATAGCAGAATATGAGCTTTTTGCTCAGTGGCTGTCACCAGGGCCTGTGTTGTTGCTGCCCGTGCGTGGTGCAGATTGATTTGAAGCACCTTAACGCCTCTCTTTGGTTTATTATCCATAATGAGTGCGTTCTTTTAGCAGAGCCAGTTCTCTGACAAGGCTTGGGCATTCCTTGTCTAGACTCGAGTGGCCTACATCCACTCGACGTCTGAATCTCTTGTTGTTTGCCAAGCAGTTAGTGCAGACCGGGCTATTGCTGCACTCTTGGCGCTTGTGCCCGGTTTCCCCACACCGGGCACATCTATCCTGCTCTTCGGTGCACCTTGACCTAAAGTGCCCGAACCCGTTACACCTGTAGCAACGGACCTCCCTCAGATATTCCCTTACTGAGTGGACGGTCCATCCCACTCCGAGTTTGCCTCGCTTCATTACTCTTTTGAAGGTCAGTGGGTCCGCCTCTGCTACCCAGTGGCGTTTCCCACCCTTCACCTTCAATGAGAACTTGAGCTGGAGGCTGCTCTCCTCCAACTCTGGGTTCTGTTCCGCGAGACATTGCTCGACCTCTTCCCTTGACAGGTTTCCGTCTATCCCGTAGACGATAAACCTTGGATTCCTCTTAGCTGGCAATCTGGACCGAAGGTTCTCCTTCGTCACTGCATTGCTCTTTAGCTCCGAATCCAGTTTCTCTATTTCTTTGGCGGAGGAGCATTCCACCATTACTCCTCCCCCATTCACCTTTCTAACTCCCTTAACCCCAATCTGGAGTTTGGCGGGGCAAATCTGTGTTTGCAGAACCGCCTTGACGTCTTCTGACGAGGGAGAACCCTTGTCTGTTGCGGGGTAAACGAGAAGCACGTGCCTCTTCTCGACCCTCTTGGGTGCCACCTTCTTGGCTACCTCCTTCTTCGCCGTTTTTTGCTTAGGGGCCGTATTCCCCTTGCCGGGCTTCGCTCGAGCCGCTTCGGCATATGTCTTTGGAGCCGCGCTAGCGTGCTCACTTCTTTCCTGGAGTCTCCCTTGGATGAGACTCATCTCTATCACTTGCTTGGTGCAAGCTGCTTGTAGCGAGTTCGCTACTTTCCTTATCTTGGTTCTGGTGTTAACCAGAACCTTGTTTGAAGGATTCTCTAGAATCCTCTCCAACTCTTGGAAG
This sequence comes from Macrothele yani, assembly GCA_039090855.1. Classification (NCBI taxonomy): domain Eukaryota; kingdom Metazoa; phylum Arthropoda; class Arachnida; order Araneae; family Macrothelidae; genus Macrothele; species Macrothele yani. The sequence continues at coordinate 106,543,484 of CM077004.1, read as the reverse complement.
AAGGAGTTGACTGCGCTTGCGAATTCCGACGGAATTTCTAAGTCGCAGTCTGCCTCAACGGGCTCACTTGGACCGGGGGTTGAAGCCCCCGTGTCCTCTGCCATCTCTCTACTCGGGTTGCTAACCGAGTGTAAGCCCTGGGACCTGTGTCCCTGGTCGGTCAGACTTAGTACGTTCGAAAGTCAGGTGCTCAGCGGTACCCTGGGGTTCTTTCCGCTGTAACCTGCACCTGACCCTGGTTGAGTGCGGGATTTGGACTGATCCGTAGATCAGTGGGACCAGCACGGCGACGACGTACCCGCGCGTTTGTCAGAGTTGCGCACCTTGCTTTGACCGAGGTTTGGACTTTGCCCTTACAAGGGCAGTTTTAACTAAGTCCAAACCCACTGCCTCGAAACCCTATTGTATATTCAGGGATCGAATTAAAAAAAGATTTTTGAGGGGAGCAATTCACTCCCCTCGCTCTGCTAGCAGAGTCTATCTAAATAGCAGTCGATTTGATTCGCAATCAATCACACGGTACTCACTCAACCAGCCTCTGACAACGGCCGGTCTAGTGTGGCCGTAAAACGACATTGGGTGAACGTGACCATCGTCGGCTGTCAAGAATCGTTTCACGCTGTAGGCGTGGAATAGTCTCGCAGGTGTCATCGCAATTCAGTGATGGAGCCTCAACAAGCATCAGCGTCCGGACTGTGCAGCGTACCCTGTACGATATGGGCTTTGGGAGCCGACGCCCAACTCGAGTCCCCTTGATGGATGTACGACACAGAGCTATGCGCCTCGCTTGGGCACTGCAACACCGCCTCTGGACACTTGATGACTGGAAACAAGTAGCCGTGTCTGACGAGTCGCCTTTACAACTGTTTCGGGAAGATGGAAGGATTCGTGTGTGGCGCAAACTCCATGAAGCCATGGATCCCGCCTGTCAACAGGGAACTGTACCGGCTGGTGGTGGGAGGGGGGTCCGTAATGGTATGGGGTGTGTTTAGCTGGACTTCACTGGGACCCCTTGTACGTCTACAAACGTCTGTGAGTGGCCGACACCATGTGCGCATCCTTTCTGACGAGGTACACCCGTTCATGTCCTGCATTCATGCTGATGGGCTGGGCCTGTTCCAACACGACAATGCACCTCCACACAAGTGTCGGGACGCCACGTTATGGTTAGAGGAGCATTCATCTGAGTTTGGGGTGTTGCCATTCCCACCCAAGTCCCCAGATCTGAACGTGATAGAACACATTTGGGATGCCATACAACACGCTATCGAACACAGGAATCAGAGACCTCTGAATACACCCGAATTGTGGAACGCTCTGCAGGAAGTATGGTGTGCATTGCCTGCAGCATATTTCCAGAAGCTATGGAGTCCATGCATGCCCCGTCGTATTTCTGCAGTCCTGCGCTCCCGTGGTGGACCTACCAAGTATTAGACTGGTGTACCAGTTTTTCTGGCACTTCAGTATACATAATCTGTAAATTTTACCTGAAATTCCACGCAAAGTTATATTCTGTAAATCTCGGGGAATTTTTAAAGCCAATATGAGTGGCAACCGTGATCTATGCTACGCCAGGTAACTGCTTGTATCCGAGCCAGAGGTGGTACTACAGCGTACGGACTTGTTCCACTCATGCAGTTGTTTTCCAAATAAAAGGCACAATTGCTCTGGAATTGCAGGGATTTCCTTTCCTATCCACATGCATTGCACATACCAATTTTCTTGTCAATTGAATGATCCCTGCTGAGTGCTTAGTTTTTTTTTTTTTTTTTTTTTTTGTTGTCTTTTTGGCAAAGAGTGTAGTATACACTAACAGACCTGCCAACTGTTACGATTTTATCGTATTTAGTACGATAAATCATGCTGCAGCACGCTAATGCGATTTTTTAGTCATGTGTGTGTCCCCCACATTTTTTCCCTTTTCGGAAAGATGTCGTTTGGTCCTGCAGACAAAAACGACATACCCAGAACTCTAGTAAACCACCTTGCAGACTCTCTATCATAGATGAAAGTTTTCCGCCTTTCAAAATTTCGGAAAACGGAAGTTAGGCGTAGTGAGGATTTCTTCCATAATCGTAATTTTTTTTTCTCGCGAAGGACGATGTACGTCGCAGAATTATTTTGTACTCATCCCCGTAGCAAAATCGCGGCGACGTACATCGCAGGTTTATTTTGTACTCATCCCCGTAGAACAATCGCGGCGAAAGCCGACGTACATCGCAGATTTATTTTGTACTCATCCCCGTAGCAAAATCGCGGCGACATACATCGCAGGTTTATTTTGTACTCATCCCCGTAGAACAATCGCGGCGAAAGCCGACGTACATCGCAGATTTATTTTGTACTCATCCCCGTAGAAGAATCGCGGTGACGTACATCGCAGGTTTATTTTGTACTCATCCCCGTAGAACAATCGCGGCGACAGCCGACGTACATCGCAGATTTATTTTGTACTCATCCCCGTAGAAGAATCGTGGTGACGTACATCGCAGATTCATTTTTTACTAATCCTCGTAGTAGAATCGCGGCGACGGCCGATGCACAACGCAGATTTATTTTGGTCTTGCAGCCAAAAACGACATCTCCAGAACCCCGTTAAACCATCTAGCAGACTCCCTAAAATGAAAGTTTTCCGCCTCTGAAATTTCCGAAAACGGAAGTTAGGCGGAGTGAGGATTTCTCCCGTAATCGTAATTTCTTTTCTTGCAATTAACAACATAAAAGTGTTTGCTGATTAGATTTAATTAGTTTCTCAATAAAATTTTGAAGTAGGGAAAAAATCCCTACATTCTCATCATCAAGAATTTATATAGCTGAAATAGGCTTCAAAAATATCAGTATGCGTCTTGTTACGATTTTTCTATCTGAGTGTTACATTTTTTGGTTCTGAGAGGTTGGCAGGTCTGCACTAACTAAGATGCCAATTTATTAGATACATCTGCCCCCGTCACATAAAACAGTACCTGAGCATGTACGGTATAAATCGTGCTGTTAATATTTAATTGATGGTTGGAATGGGCAAATGACTGATCTGAGTGACTTTGAGTATGCCATGATAGTGGGCTCCATGTGTGCTCATTTCAGCATCTCCTAAATGGTCATCCTCCTGGGCTATAATAGCACAGCCATAGCAAAGTTTTACTGTGAGTGATGTAACACATAAAAAAACTTCTAGTGATTGTCAAGCCTGCAGGTGAAAACAGCTGATTAGTCAGAGTGATCAAAGCAAACTGCAACACAGTCATCATCGATTGTAGCCCATTTTTGACATGATCCAATATGTGATGAGTTCTGAAATGACCCTCAGCATTCCAGTGTTGAATTTTGCAGTGATTTGCTGACTTGTGCATTGTCTGTTTGCTTACATGATTCTCGCCAGTGTCTTTTGACCTTTCTTATCCACCAGTTGATGGCTGAGAGTTTTTTCTACATGTCACACCATTTACAACTAAACTACAGTTCTGCATGAAAAGCCTACGAGAGTGGCTGTTTGGGAGATGGCCAAATCTGCATACCTCGTGCCAACTATTGTATTATATTCAAAAGCGCTCAGGTCACGCGGTTTTGACCATCTGGATACTCAATTGAACAGTAACTGATGCTTGATGAGCTTGTCTGCTTAATTTATACCACACACTGTGCTCAGATGCCGACTTAATGTAGGAGTTAGTCATTTATTAGGTGCACATGCACCTAATAGGCTGGCATCTTGGTGTGTGTGCAAACATTGATTGCCAAAAAGATACAAACCTTTATGTAGCATTTAGTAAAGCCATCTTTGTGAATGACAACAAGTGTAAACACTGCATAGATTCTCTGAGGTGCTTAAACTCATTTTGATCCAAAGATAGCCTTTCGTGCAGCAAAATATCATGCAACTCTGTAAATTTTGATGAAAATAGACATTGATGAGATAAACAGCTCTTTCAAGCATGCCCCACACATTTTCAATAGAATTGATATCAGGGGACTCTGGAGGCCATGGAGGTGATGGCAGTACTCCTTGTGCTAATCACACCATTCTTGTATTTGTGCATTGTAATCCATAAAGTAGCCATCCTCACATGCAGGAAGAAAATGTAACCTTGCAGGGTGCAATTGATCACAACACTCAGGTTTTCCCTGAATGTTATTTTATCAAGGGACTGAATCTGTACCAAGAGAACATTCCCCATAGCAATTTGCCATATCTAGATGCTTGGATTGTGTTCACAAGGCATTCCAGGTCTATCTGCCTCTGCCTCATGTGGTTATATTTGCCTAACTTTTTATATGTTGAATAGCAAAAAGTTCACTAAGCAATGGGAAACTATGTGTTTTCAGAGAAATTAAACTTAAGAAGTGATAATGTTGTTTTGAGGGTAAAATCAATCGACAGCAAAGTTGCAGCAACAAACTGCATCGGTGTAGCTTAGTTGGGAATGCAAGTTTTTGCCGCCCCGATGGCGCAGTGGTCTAAGCGATGGTCTCTGATCATTCGTCCGTAAGGGGTCCGGGTTCGAATCCCGGTGAGGCATTGATGTTGTGTTTGTCTTACGGCACTGACTCTCACTTCCCTGGAACCAGTGACCCTAAATTAGGGACGGGCGACTGCTTATAGCCCATTGAGTTGCTCACGGTGGTCATTAAACCTCCAATAAAAAAAAAGCATTCAGCTCCAGAACAGAAGAATGCAGGTTCGATTCACGCCACTGGCAAATGGCTTTTATGCTATAAACTATATTGACTTTTAACAAAATTGTAAAGAAAATCAGTGTTAGTAAAGATATTCAGAAATTCACGGTTTTTTATAAGCAATTTAGAAAACTATTAATTAAAACTAAAAATCAGAATGATACACCATTTTTAAACAGCATAAAATGGGATTGATAATGGCTGATGATGTTATATATAAAGTACTACATGCATTATGTAATAATGCATATTGTAATTTATAATTCATATTATTTTAAATGGCTACTGATTTTAATTTGATTTTAGTGCTTCATATATTTTCTGATTTTTCTTTGCTTGTTCCTGATTTTTGTTCACCTTCAAAATCACCCCTGCATTATTCATGCCAGAAATTTCTAGTAATGCTAAATCAGATGTTGCTCCAAAACACTTAAAATTTCACATTGGGTAACAACTGTGAGAAGAATACCAGTGAGGCTCCATAATTCCGTATCACAGCCATCACCTGGCTTAAGATTTTGGTGGGATAAATTTTGATATTGATACTCCTCATGGTTTTGGATAAAGGGCAAAGCACAGCATCTATCGAAAATTATTTACTGTACAGGGTACTTACCAAAAAAATATCTTGAATAGTTTCAGTTAGTGCGTAAAATTCTGTAATTGAATCTCTTGAAAACTTTGGTCATGCAGATAAATCAAAGACGACATATGAGGAGGCATATGTCGACATATGAGGAGGCATATGTCGATCAAGGAATGGAAAGCTGCTCTGGGAGGGGGGACTACTGATGCGTGCATCACAGCCTCTTGTAACCCAAAGCTGCAGATTAGATTGACTTAATTGATTGGTTTATCTGTGAATTATCCATTGATTTGATTTATACACTGATGGTGTTTATGTGTGAATTATCCATTGATTGGTTTATACACTGATGGTTTATCTGTGAATTATCCATTGGTTGGTTTATACATTGATTGACTTAATTGATTGGTTTAACCTTAAGATCCTCAAGGAATGGAAAACTGCTCTGGGGGACTAGTGATGCTTGCATCGCAGCCTCTTGTAACCTGAAGCTGTAGATTAGATTGACTTAATTGATTGGTTTATCTGTGAATTAACATCTCCCAGTCTTAAATATAGTAATATCTCTGATATCCTGCAAAGTTTCTTGGAAAGTGTACCACATAATGGAATTTTTTAATTTTCTTTCTTTGTCATGAGCAAGAGGCAGAGCATATATTTGAACGTACTACTGAAGCATCATGTAATGTTTGTAGATCAGACAATAGGAGTGGATTTCTTTCAACAACTCTAAAAGCATACAGCAAAATTCCCATCTTTGAACATAAAAGGAGATTACGTGCCACAATCAGAATATTCATAGGCCTCACAACAAGAATTACCTGCCTGTAGTTATGAGTATAATATTTATGTATTTCTTGAAGTTTTAGTAGTTTTGCCAAAGCTCTAGAAACTATTCTACCATGATAGGGAGATGGGGTGGCCTAGGAATAAACTCTAGGTACATCTGCTTTCTTGTTGCAATTTTTAAATCACCTCAGCTGAGTGAATCACATCACCAACTGCATATCAGGAGGTGAGATATTTAAGGAATTCAAAACATCCAACAGGAAAACAAATCTGATTAAATTCAATTTTGAAGTGGTACTACAGGATAACGACAATGACATGGGTTTCACTATAAAAAATAAAATGAAAAAAGGAAATTCAATTTTTAAAATTTTTATTAATACTTCCGAATCTTCTTAATAGTAAGTTCTATCCTCCAATGATTTCATAGTGTATATAGGTAGTATTTAGGTTTTTTTGTGGAGTCTTGTAGATTGGAATGCATCATATGTCATGAAAATTTGGTAATTTAAGAATTCTTAAATTGCTGTTTACTGTGGACTTTTGTGAAGCTTCCCAAGTTTAAATTAGGCCTTCTCTCATTTTGATAAAACATGATGTTATGTTTTTATGAAAAGGTGGTGAATATGGCATTTTGCTTGGGATTTCATCCTTAAATTTTTCCATGTCATGCATTAAATCATATCCATTCATTCTAAGGTAGTAAAATTTTGTATGAGTGTAACTTTTTGTTGTTATTTTTCATGTACATGTTCTTTAGCAGTTAGTCATTATTATTTGTCTGGATGATGCATCATGTTGTGTGGTTGGATCTTATTTTTCAATTTGTAGTCTTTAAAAATTCTTATGTTCAAAATTGTGGAATTAGTTTAAATATTTTTTGTTTTATTCATCTAAAAATATTTTCTCTAGAAAGGCTGAAAGCCTTGTTATACAACATGATATAGGAATTGTTCAAATATTTGCTAGCTTCCCTATGCTTACCCTAACATAAAAATTATTTGTTTATAAAAAAATTTCCTTGGTTTTTGCAAATTTGACATAGCTAAAACCCATACTTACTTGAGCTGTGATTTGTGTCAGCCCTTGAAAAAGCCACAATTGACAGCTGCAAAAATTTTCTGCAATCCTTCTGTCTTTTTATGAAGCAACTTCAACTAGATCTTTGATTTCCTTAAATTTTAAATCGGTCCATTTTTTTTGTTTTTTTTTTGTTGGGGTTTTCTTTAGAGAAAATCCTTTTCTGCAGCTTTTTATGCACATTTAGATTTTTTAAACTTTTGAGTTTTTTATTGGAATTATTTTAACTTTTTTTTTGTACACACACATATAGAAATGATTAATTGTCATACTGTATTTCATTTTCTGTGAAGCAGAGAATATGTTTCAGAGTAGAATAATACTCCTGAAGTTCACCACTCACTAGGAGCATTATTCAACTCTTTCCTAATAATTTTAAATGGCAGTGCTTGGTTCAGTTTTAAATTGCAAATACACGTAATCAGTAAATGAGACAAACTACCAGGAACTAAAAATATAATGCAGAATTATCAATTGCAAGAGTGACACACATTGCTCTGTGGGTGTGTTGATTATACAGTTACTTGAAAAGTACAGCATATTCCTGCATCACTCCTAATGTAATTTCACATCAGGTATAAGGATGGATATACTGTGTTATGCACATAAAAATAGTGTGTGTGAATCTATGTATGAGGTGCTCTAGAATTGGCAGAGAAGAGTCTATGGGATATTGGAGTAATTGCCACAGTACAGAATGAACAAGAACCTTTTCACAACCCCTTATGCAATTGGATTCACCTAGATCTGTCAAGGTCATTACCCCCTTTCAGAATGCAGTTTGCCCCTAACATCTGGACCATCAATGAAGTCATCAGTGCTTTGTGATCACCTGAATGTCAATTTTTTTGCATTCAGTTAATGAGGATGAACATCATGCCATGGCACAAACAAAATGAAAGTTCCACTATAATTCACAATATGTTATGACCGGCTGATTTATTGTGTTGCAAAAGTTTCATACTTGTGCGTTTGAATTGTATGGTCTGTTTTGTGATGTATAAGAGACTTATTCAAAGATGATACCACATCCAGCACACTTCAACTATGTGCACTAAGAAACAGTAAGCATATCCGTGCATTTATCAAGTAAAATAGCCTATGTTGATTCAGAAAGCAAATCTGCTCCATAATTATAACAAGCCAAAAGTTAGGCTTCTATTGTGTCGGTTCTGTTTAAGTTTGCTCACACACGGCTACCTACCTATGAAGTTATACTTCACTGTTCCTAAAACTTCTCTTTATCATTACTATAGGGTGCCCTTATCCTGATATTCTAGCTAGCAATTTCTAAGGGCTGTCAGATGCTACCTTTCTAAAATCCTCTACACCATGATTAATTGTTAAAAGTTCACCTGTAAGTCATCCAATTGTAATGAACAATTGGTGAAAATAACAAGAAAAACTCTTTCATGTAAACTGCTACTGCTGGTGCAAAAATTCAGCATAATACGGTTGTTTTTACTGTTCTAAATCTGTATACATTTTCACTTGAACTGAGCTCAGGTTCCTGTAAGCTAACGTACAATCTGCATTCTGACCGGCGCATTGCAAAACATTGACCACATTAGTCTCTAATTCTGCATTGACTTCCAGCATTTGCTCAACCCAAACATAACTGGCAAAAAATATATTAACTTAATATCTTTTATATCTTATTAATTTAAGCTTAACTTTCGAACGACTGCCACCGTTTTCTATTCTGCAAGCAGGGTCTGTTATTCAGAGGTTATACATTTCACTGTATTTAATTTTTATTAGTGTTTTAAACACAGACTTCTGAGCTGCATGTTAATCATGTTGCTAGGAGTAAAAATGAGTAATGATTTCAGTATTTTGTGTTAGAAAAAAGATTGTCTTTGAAATTATTCAGCATGTGTTGCAGAAATGAATATTAATGCCATGGAGCTCTGACTATGCATTGCACAAAGATTTAACAGTAAAAATCCATTTATGTTATCTCAGAAGTAAAGGGCCCTCCATGATATATGGCAAATCAGTCCTATTGTAGTACTTCAGTTCTCATTCATGCTTTTCCTGGAGAATAATGAAGACAATACATAAGAACTTGAATATGAATGCTGCATTTTTCATTTGCTACCAAGATGTACTTATCATCACTTTGTGTGTTAGAGAAGTAGCCATTTTTTTAAATGTCTCTGCATAAAAATAAAGCACCAAAATGTGTATATTTTGTGTCTGTATTTTAGCATTCACATATGTAATGAAAGAGGCCCGAGAGAATTTCTGTCTAAATTTTGTTAATGCATGGCTTTAGAAAAGGGCTAAGTATTTTTAGAAATGAAAATGCTGTTCATGTCTAGACACTTTTTTTATTTTATACATACTACAAGTGGTACAAATGATCAAGAACCTTAGAATTCAAGTGAATTTTGGTGCCAGGAAGCTCCCATTTCTATTGTAAAAGTGGTGCACATATTTAAATTCTGGTAAATTTCCAAGCCTGGCGTCACACCTCTTTCCTAGTTGTTCATTTAGAAAGTTCAAGAACTTTAGATTGTGTGTGCCATTAAAGGTTTTAGAGCATAGACAGTTACATCTCGTAAAAGGGGAACACACTTGTGTTTTAGTCCAACTATTTTTAAAAATTTCATTTAAAATATGGTGGTGTCTTGTCAGTGAACTGCATGTAACCTCATATAATGTGATTTGCAATTTATATAATGCCATCAGTTTGCTCTTTCATGTTGATTACTCTTTCATGTACTGATTTATTTATTATTTTACCTATGCTGATTAAAAGCATAGGCAAAATAATAAATAAATCAGTAATTAAGGCTCTAAGATGAAAGATGTTCATGTGCATTGATATTTGTGTTTCTCATTGTAGGTTGATCCATCAGCAGAAGATGAGACTTCTCGCCGAATAAAAGACACCCTCGGTGACTTCACACAAGTTCAGCATGTTCTCATCAATGATCCTAAACACCTCATTGGAATCTCCAGGTCAGCGCCAGCTCTTGCTAGAGATGATCATAGCAGTGGCTCGTGGGGCTCTCGTCAACAGCACTTATCATCATTGCGATCTGGGCAGGCACCTCGTGATTCGTCAGCCGTCAAAAAGCCGGTGGCCATTAATGGCACTCACAAGCATTACAATAGTAGTGTTCGTGCGGATAACGGTAAAACATCCCATACACCTGTAGCCAGACCTAGTGAAAAGAAAGCACCAGTGAGAAATAGGGCAGAAAATTTTAAAAATGCTTTCCACACAATTTCCAGTACTTCTATTCGTGTAGAGAAGGACAAGCCTCGTGACAAAAGCAAGGATAGTAATAGAACACGGGAGAGAGATCATCCGTCATATTCTGTTAATCCATCAAACCCTGTTACAGTCAATAATTGCAGCAATGTGACTGTAAATGTTGCAAATGTGTCAATTGCTAGTGATGCATTCAACAGTTGCAGCACACCTTTATCACTTATTGTTCACAATGGATCCCATCCCAATGGACTTGTGCGTGACAGTGAATGTGACTCCGGTAAAAGAACGCAGCCAAAACACACACTTTCAAAGCTCGCCATTCCTGTAAGTAATTTTCTGTTATATGTTTTATTAATGAATGCAAATTTTTCTACGTATGCAGTATTTATGATGTGCAAGTTGAAAGGATGTTATTCTTATGGTATTCTAGAATGCAATGTAACACAAAAAATGTTATTTAGAATACATTAAGAAGATTGCTTGTTTTGTATATTTTTTTATGCTACATTTTCCCCTACTTTTCATTCAGAAAGTGAATAAAGTTTGTGGGTGGATAGTGTGCAGCTGCTTTGACTAGTTTAATATGGATATTTACTGAGGTGCAATTTGCATCAGTTGTTTAGAAATGCTTTTTCTTGCATGTTGTGTTGGTTATGTAATGATATACATTTGTGCTTAGAAATTAAGAGATGGTTTAATTCACTGTTCTTTGTGTGTGCATGACAAATTTAAAAGTAAAAATTTCTCGAGGAAGAGCTACATAGGTGGTAGATAGTCAGTGGGGCAGCTCTAAAATTTTTTGTTTAGGAGAAGCTTAAAAGTAAACTGTTGGGGAGGGGGACTAGGGTTCTTGTTTTCAAGCTGTGTTTGCGTAAGAAGCATATTTATTTTTATTTAAGGTGGCTTGAGAAGGGGTGATGAAGATTATGGGGAGGCTGATGCCCCAGCTGCCATTGGTGGTAGCTGATGGTTGTCAAATGATAATGTACACAGTGCGGCAAAGAATTTTTAAGACTGGGTCTGTAAAATGAAATAGAAACAAGAAATTATAATTTGTTTTGGTTTGTTATTCAAAATAAGTCCCACCGGCTTCAATACCCTTGTTACAGCGATTTAATAATGATTCGAATGCCTGTTCCAGTTAACTTTGCGGAATTGCCTCCATAGCACGCGTCAAAGCTGTTTGTATGGTTGAAATATCATCAAAATAACACTCTTTTAACGTCATTTTAAGTTTTGGGAATAAAGGAGTCGCAGGGTGCTAAATCAGGCGAATACGGTGGATGATTCAACTCACAGACATTATTTTTCGCCAAAAATCTACGAACAAGAAGTGAGGTGTGACTGGGTGCATTATTGTGCAACAAACACCAACTGTTTTCATCCCGATATTCTGGACGAATTCTGCCCATCAAACGCCTCAGAACATTTAAATAAAACTCACCAGTAATTGTTTGTCCACTTGGAACAAATTCTTTGTGGATAATACCCTTACTATCGAATAATGTAATGAGCATTGTTTTGATTTTCGATGGAACTTTTCCTGTTTTTCTGGCTTGTGGTGAGTTTTTTGACTTCCATTCCGCACTTTGTCGCTTTGTTTTAGGATCATATTGAAAACACCATGGTTCATCACCTGTAACAATCAATTTTAAGAAGTTTGGATCATTTTCAGCGGCTGAAATGATGTCTCTGCAATGTACACTTCTCCTTGATTTTTGTTCATTGGTTAACGTGTGTGAAACAAATTTAGCACAGACTTTTGTTTTGCCCAAATCTTCATGCAGGATGGTTCAAATCGTTTCTTTGTTGATGTTTAAAGACTCTTCCACTATTCTTAGTGACGCACATCGATTGTTTGCCACAAAATCGCACACTTTTTCAATAATCTCAGGTGTCCTAGATGAACTTGGTCTTCCGGTATGCTTATCATCTTCTAGCGTATCTTTTCCGTCCAAAAAACGTTTTTGCCACTGGAAAACATTTAATCTACTTAAACAAAACTCACTGTAAACTTGTTTCATCATTTGGTACGTTTATGAGGCACTTTTACCAAGTTTTGCGTTAAATTTAATAACAGCCCTTTGTTCCATCTTAATAATTCAACATGAAAAATATTTTACTTCTCTAATGAACGACCGTTTCGTTTGAGTTACTTCAACAACTGTGCAGTACTTTTGGCAGAAAGCAAGCAGATGGTCACGGTTTATAACACATTCGCGATTACACTGGTAGCGCCACCGTAGGCTGAAATCTAGCGCCAGTCTTAAAAATTCTTTGACGCACTGTGTATGAGGATTTTTAACTAATTATCCAAGCTGGAACTGGGTTCAAGTGGTAGATAATGCATGGGTGGTGAGCTCATGGACCAAATCATCACCATGTCTATCTCCACCGGTGAATTCATCCCACAGCACATAGCAGTGATGCCACTGACCAGCATGGAATATATAAATGGCACTAGCAGAGCATATCAACTTGCCATTATGAATCCAGTGCAATGAATATAGTGAAGGACTTGGCTAAGTTTGAATGGGAAATGATTATTGGTATATGTGTGAGGGCATGGGGGAGCAGATGTCTTGTCTCAGGAGGCCTGCATTGTACTGGAATGCTCAAAGATCATGTCTCCCCTACCCACCAAATTCCCCCCAATTTGAATTTGCAGTGGAATGTAGCATTCACTTCTCCCTGCCAGTGCTACCAAACACTGGGATGTCATTCTGTCCAGTTGGTACAGAATACCTGAGGATACCTTCTGCAGGATAGTGGAGTTGATGCCATGCTAAGTGCATGTGGTTACTCCCAACACTGTGTTAAGTATACATGTGCTCATGTTATAGTTTGCCCTGTGGTGCTGAGTGAAGGTAATTAAACTCCAAAACAGAAAGAAGGAAAATGATGGCATTTCTATGCCAAAAAAATAATCTTACAAGATTCCATGTTCTTGGAAAATGAAAAATCAATTAATTTTCAGAATGTTTAATGGCATATTACTTTTTGGCATACTGATTTCTGCCAGTGGCATTTTCCAAGCTTCTCAAATGGATCACACCAGCTCAGCTACACTTCTGTCTTGCCCAGTGGAAGATCAGAATACAGCTGTGCACTGATGTGGAAAGGCAGCACACTGAAAACTAGAGCTATGTCATACAACTCTGCGGAGGTCATGACATATATATATATAATTTAAAAAAATTTTTGGTGGGCTTATTACTTGCATCTATGTCTTTGCAGAAACCCATTTCCAACTAGGTCTATGTGGAAGTAAGAAAATGCAGAGTTTTTGCTGGTCCTTGATAAAGCCAAGGCTCAGTATTCTCGACACTTTCCACATTCAGTTGTTTTATTTTATTTTTATTTTTTCTCTTTTTACTCACACCGGTAGATACATAACTTTTTCTATGTTGTACTTGGTATGAGTCAAAAAAATATTTTTTTTGCTTAGGTCTCTTCTTAATAGAATGTGAATTCTGAATTTTCATAACTGCTGCGTTGCGCGTTTTGATCTTCAGGTTATTTTGCAACTTTCGTTTTAAATTCAAAGTTTTTCCTTTGTATGTATATATATATATATAGTGGTGTTGGATTTATAATAAACAAGAAACTAAAGGATAAAGTTGTAGAAGTTGAAAGTTCCTCTGACAGAGCTGTACGACTTGTTATCCAACTCTCGAGAAGATACAAGGCTTAGATTATTCAAACTTATGCACCCACCACATGTCATCCTGAAGTAGAAATTGAAGAATTTTATGAGGAAATTCATCATCTAAATAATAAAGGTAAGCAGCACTTGAAGATAATTATGGGAGATTTCAATGCAAAAATAGGGCAACAGCAACAGAATGAAACTTCAGTAGGTAAATTCGGTCATGGCAACAGAAACCAGCGTGGAAATACTCTCGTTGAGTTTGCAGAGGCAGAAGGGTTTTTCATCTTGAACTCCTTTTTCAAGAAAAAGCCACACAGGAAATGGACATGGAGACATCCAAATGGGACGACAAGTGAAATTGATTTTACGTGTAACAAAAAATTCGTCATAGAAGACTGCAGTGTGCTAAACAAGTTCAACACAGGTAGTGACCATAGATTGGTGAGATGTAAGATGCACCACAACACTAAACTCGAACGTGGCAAGCTCATAAGACAAACAAAATATATTGACATAACCAACCTTAAAAAACACCATAATACCTTCAAGTTGGAACTGAAGAACAGATTCTCTGCGTTAGAAGGCCTAACATCGGAAGAAGTGGATATTTCTGAAGTTAACAGAAAAGTAACCAAAGCTCTTATGGAAACAGCAACAAAATTAGCTGGGTCTAAAAACAAGTTGCATGTGAACAAATTATCAGGAAAAATCAAAATGTTGATGCAAAAAAGAAGAGAGATGAGGACAACTAAAGAAGATGTGACTTCCAAAGTGGATTATATAGAGCTATGCAAGACAGTACGAAAAAGTATCACTGAAGGCGTAAGGAAATTCAACTGTGAACTAGTGAGGAAAGCAATTGAAAACAACCAAAGCCTAAAGATAGCAAAGGGACATCTCAGTAAGGGAAGAAAACAGATTATGGCACTGAGAAAAGAAGATGGTTCTGTAACAAGAAATAGAGGCGAAATTTTGACAAGAGTGAAAGATTTCTACTCCAAATTATATGAAAGGGATGATACATGTACTCCAGACATCATGAAAGGTACCAGTACCAGAGTTCTTCCAGTCCTCCCAGCAGAAGTTGCACATGCAATCAAGAACATGAAGCAGGGAAAAGCTCCAGGAGAAGATGGAATTACTGTAGACATCATACAAGAAGCAAGTGGAGAAATCGAAACAGTACTCGCCCAAATTTTCACTCGATGCCTTAATGAAGGGAAAATTCCTGAGGATTGGAACAACGCTACAATGATCCTGCTACATAAAAAAGGTGTCATTGAGGATCTAGGGAACTACAGACCTATCAGCCTCCTATCAGTGGTTTATAAAATCTTCACTAAAGTTCTTTCACACCGCTTGAAGGTAACACTGGACATGGCTCAACCGAGAGAACAAGCTGGATTCAGGAGTTGCTACAGCACAATAGATCATATCCACGTATTGAGAGAACTAATTGAAAGAGCGAGGGAATATGAACTTCCATTGTGCATGGCTTTTATCGATTATGAAAAAGCCTTTGATTTGGTGAAACCATCAGCAGTTACAATGGCTCTGAAAGCCTTCGGTATTGAAGATTCATACATTAATATTATTAATAACATCTATGAAAATGCAAGTGCAAAGATTCGGCTGTTTGAAAATACCACACACATAAAAATTGGAAAGGGAGTGAAACAAGGTGACACCATATCTCCGAAGCTCTTTAATGCCACATTGGAAAATGTCTTTCAATCACTGAACTGGGAAAACAAAGGGTTAAAGATTAATGGAGATTAATCTAAACCACCTTCGTTTTGCTGATGACGTAGTCATTTTTGCAACTACCCCATCAGAGCTGCAGAGTATGATCCAGGAACTTGCTGACAAGAGTAAAGAAGTTGGATTAAAAATGAACTTTCAGAAGGCAAAAGTGATGTACAATGGCTTTTACAAGAAATGAAGATTTATCGATTGATGGGGAAAAGCTGGAGATAACCAATACGTACATTTATCTCGGACAGCAGATATCAAGTGAGGGTCACATTGATGAAGAAATTTATCGGTGTACAAAACTTGCCTGGAGTGCGTTTGGAAAAAACAGTATAACTTTCAAGAGCAGTATGCCATTATGTCTTAAAAGAAAAGTGTTTGATCAATGCATCCTCCCAGTGCTTACGTATGGTGCAAAGACGTGGACCTTAACTAAAAGAGACATACAAAGGCTGCAGACAACTCAAAGAGGCATGGAGAGGTGCGTGGTTGGTGTAACCAAGAGAGATAAGAAGAGAAACTTGTGGATCCAAAAAATGACAAGAGTGGAAGACATCATGATCAGAGAGAGTTAAATCCCTGAACTGGCGGCAATGGGCTGGACATACTGCCAGAAGGACAGACCATCGATGGACAGCCGAAATTTTTGATTGGATTCCAAGGGACAGGAAAAGACCCAGAAAAGGACCGCATGGGAGATGGGTGGATGAAATTCGAAAGTATGCGGGAGTGACATGGAGGAGACTGGCACAAGACAGACCGTTGTGGAGGAACCTTGGGGAGACCTTCGTCCAGCAGTGGATTGATAATGGTTGATAATGATGATGATGATATATATCATCATATATATATATATATATATCATGATATATATATATATATATATATATATATATATATATCATTAACATTTCCTTTTTTAATTGCAATGTAAAATTTGGATTTCTTTTGCATTGTTTTTCAGGTTTAAATTCTCTCTCAAACGAACTTGGAATTTCGTTATAGCTGAAAATCATTTCTATTTATTATGTCACTCTCACAGCTTGAGTTCTCTTTAATCTTCTTCTCTCTGTTTAATAGTAACAGATGAAGAGCATGGGTCGGGCCATGAAGGTTAATGGATGCAAGCGAAATTGTTAACTAGTGCTAGGTCATGCTACTCTACGGAGGACATGACTTATATATATATTTTTTAAACTATTTTAGGTGGGAATGTTACTTGCATCTATGGCCTTGCAGAAACCCATTTCCAACTAGGTCTTTGTGGAAGTGAGAAAATGCAGAGTTTTTGCTGGTCCTTGATAAAGCCAAGGCTCAGTATTCTCGACACCTTCTACATTCAGTTGTTTTATTTTATTTTTTATCTTTTCTCCTTTTACTCACACAGGTAGATACATAACCTTTTCTATGTTGTACTAGGTGTGAATCAAAATTATATATGTATTTTTTTGCTTAGGTATCTTCTTTATAGAATGTGAATTCTGAATTTTCAAAACTGCTGCGTTGCGCGTTTTGATTTTCAGGTTATTTGGCACCCTTCGTTTTAAATTCTAAAATTTTTTCCTTAGTCTTCAGTTTTGCTCTTAAGTATGATATATATATATATATATATGTGCCTGTCTCCTCCATGTCACTCCCGCATACTTTCGAATTTCATCCACCCATCTCCCATGCGGTCTTTTTCTGGGTCTTTTCCTGTCCCTTGGAATCCAATCTAAAATTTCGGCTGTCCATCGATGGTCTGTCCTTCTGGCAAGTATGTCCAGCCCATTGCCATTTCAGGGATTTAACTCTGATCATGATGTCTTCCACTGTTGTCATTTTTCGGATCCACGTGTTCCTCTTCTTATCTCTCCTGGTTACACCAAGCATGCACCTCTCCATGCTGCTTTGAGTTGTCTGCAGCCTTTGTATGTCTCTTTTAGCTAAGGTCCACGTCTCTGCAGCATACGTAAGCACTGGAAGGATGCATTGATCAAACACTTTTCTTTTAAGACATAATGGCATATTGCTCTTGAAAATTATGCTGTTTCTTCCAAAAGCTCTCCATGCAAGTTTGATACGCCGATTAATTTCTTCACCAATGTGACCCTCACTTGATATCTGCTGTCCAAGGTAAACGTACGTGTCTGTTATCTCCAGCTTTTCTCCATCAATCGATAAATCTTCATTTCTTGTAAAAGCATTGTACATCACTTTTGTCTTCTGAAAGTTCATTTTTAATCCCACTTCTTTACTCTTGTCAGCAAGTTCCTGGATCATACTCTGTAGCTCTGATGGGGTAGTTGCAAAAATGACTGTCATCAGCAAAGCGAAGTAGGGTTAGATAATCTCCATTAATCTTTATCCCTTTGTTTTCCCAGTTCAGTGATTGAAAGACATTTTCCAATGTGGCATTAAAGAGCTTCGGAGATATGGTGTCACCTTGTCTCACCCCTTTTTCAATTTTTATGTGTGTGGTATTTTCAAACAGCTGAATCTTTGCACTTGCATTTTCATAGATGTTATTAATAATATTAATGTATGCATCTTCAATACCGCAGGATTTCAGAGCCATTGCAACTGCTGATGGTTTCACCGAATCAAAGGCTTTTTCATAATCGATAAAAGCCATGCACAATGGAAGTTCATATTCCCTCGCTCTTTCAATTAGTTCTCTCAGTACGTGGATATGATCTATTGTGCTGTAGCCACTCCTGAATCCAGCTTGTTCTCTCGGTTGAGCCATGTCCAGTGTCACCTTCAAGCGGTGTGAACGAACTTTAATGAAGATTTTATAAACCACTGATAGGAGGCTGATAGGTCTGTAGTTCCTGAGATCCTCAATGTCACCTTTTTATGTAGCAAGATCATAGTAGCGTTGTTCCAATCCTCAGGAATTTTCCCTTCATTAAGGCATCGAGTGAAAATTTGGGCGAGTACTGTTTCGATTTCTCCACTTGCTTCTTGTATGATGTCTACAGTAATTCCATCTTCTCCTGGAGCTTTTCCCTGCTTCATGTTCTTAATTGCATGTTCAACTTCTGCTGGAAGGACTGGAAGAACTCTGGTACTGGTACCTTTCATGATGTCTGGAGTACATGTATCATCCCTTTCATATAATTTGGAGTAGAAATCTTTCACTCTTGTCAAAATTTCGCCTCTATTTCTTGTTACAGAACCATCTTCTTTTCTCAGTGCCATAATCTGTTTTCTTCCCTTACTGAGATGTCCCTTTGCTATCTTTAGGCTTTGGTTGTTTTCAATTGCTTTCCTCACTAGTTCACAGTTGAATTTCCTTACGTCTTCAGTGATACTTTTTCGTACTGTCTTGCATAGCTCTATATATTCCACTTTGGAAGTCACATCTTCTTTAGTTGTCCTCATCACTCTTCTTTTTTGCATCAACATTTTGGTTTTTCCTGATAATTTGTTCACATGCAATTCGTTCTTTGACCCAGCTAATTTTGTTGCTGTTTCCATAAGAGCTTTGGTTACTTTTCTGTTAACTTCAGAAATATCCACTTCTTCCGATGTTAGGTCTTCTAAAGCAGAGAATCTGTTCTTCAGTTCCAATTTGAAGGTATTATGGTGTTTTTTAAGGTTGGTTATGTCAATACATTTTGTTTGTCTTATGAGCTTGCTACGTTCGAGTTCAGTGTTGAGGTGCATCTTACATCTCACCAATCTATGGTCACTGCCTGTGTTGAACTTGTTTAGCACACTGCAGTCTTCTATGACGAATTTTTTGTTACACATAATAAAATCAATTTCACTTGTCGTCCCATTTGGATGTCTCCATGTCCATTTCCTGTGTGGCTTTTTCTTGAAAAAGGAGTTCAAGATGAAAAACCCTTCTGCCTCTGCAAACTCTACGAGAGTATTTCCACGCTGGTTTCTGTTGCCGTGACCGAATTTACCTACTGAAGTTTCATTCTGTTGCCGTTGCCCTATTTTTGCATTGAAATCTCCCATAATTATCTTCAAGTGCTGCTTACCTTTATTATTTAGATCACGAATT
This sequence comes from Macrothele yani, assembly GCA_039090855.1. Lineage (NCBI taxonomy): Eukaryota > Metazoa > Arthropoda > Arachnida > Araneae > Macrothelidae > Macrothele > Macrothele yani. The sequence goes on along the minus strand of CM077004.1, from coordinate 106,523,725 downwards.
TCCTCATAAAATTCTTCAATTTCTTCTTTAGCATGACTTGTGGTGGGTGCATAAGTTTGAATAATCTGAGCCTGGTATCTTCTCGAGAGTTGGATAACGAGTCGTGCAGCTCTGTCAGAGGAACTTTCAACTTCTACAACTTTATCCTTCAGTTTCTTGTTTATTATAAATCCAACACCACTAGTTCTGCTGCCAGTATCTGTCCCACGATAGTAGAAGAGATGTCCACTTTTCAGTTCAATGAGATCTTCTCCTTTTCTCCTTACCTCACTTAGCCCGACGATGTCCCACTTGATCCTTTGTAGTTCCTCTTCCAATTCAAGAAGCCTTGAATCAGAAGATAGGGAGCGTCCGTTATACTTAGCCAAGGTCAGCATCAGATGGCAGCCTAGTCCGGTCCTCCGGGGATTCTTAGCACCCTCTGCCTTCATGTCGCACTGGCCGCTGCCTTGGCCAGGTACATTCCAGCTGCCGGAGACTGAGGGCCAAGATTTAAGTTGTGGAGTCATTTTGGAGGGGTTTGGCCATAACTCACCACGCTGGCCAAGCGGGTTGGTGAGTGTGGGATAGCATTTCCTCTAATCCCGATGGTATAGTTATACCGCTATTGGCGGTCGTCAGAGCCCCTTTAGTGGGAACAGGATGTACCACGAGAAGGCGGGGTTGACATTTGTCAAGTAGAGGCTGTGATGTTACGCATCACCTGACCTTACATCCCATATATATATAATATCATTGTCAACCATTATTAATCCACTGCTGGATGAAGGTATTCCCTAGTTTCTTCCACAATTTCTTCCACAATTGCCTGTCACTTCGTCATGCTTTCAAATTTTATCCATCCATTTTCCATGGGGTCTTCTTCTGTCCCTTGGAATTCAGTCTAAAATTTCAGTTGTCCATCGGTGGTCTGTTCTTCTGGCATCATGTCCAGCCTATTTCCATTTCAGTAATTTCATTCTGGTCATGATGTCATACACTCTTTGCATTTTCCTTATCCACAAGTTCCTCTTCTCATTTTTCCTGGTTACACCAAGCATGCATTCCCCCAGGCTACTTTGAGTTGTCTGCAGTCTTTGTATATCTTTTTTAGTTAAGGTCCATGTCTGTGCTCCATACGTAAGCACTGGCAGGATGCATTGATTAAACACTTTCCTTTTAAGACATAATGGCATACTGCTCTTAAAAATTGTACTGTTTCTTCCAAAAGCTCTCCATCCAAGTTTTATACAGTGATTAATTTCTTCATCAATGTGTCCCTCACTTGATATCTGCTGCCCAAGATGAACTATGAAAATGCAAGTGCAAAGGTTCGGATATACTTATATCTATATAAGGGTCGTTTGAGAAGTAAGTGGACTTTAGTCATTAGGATTCTAGAAGTGGTTTTTATTTGACATTCTCCATGGTTGTTGAGACAATGATCCCACAGATACACTAGCCTGTCAATGCCATTTCTGTAGAACTCTACGGATTGGCTGTGCAGCCATGAAGAAAATGCATTTTGCACTTCAACGTCCGACGCAAAGCACTTCCCCTTGTGGGCCCTCTTCATTGGGCCGAACACATGAAACTAACAGGACCATAAGTTGGAACTGTAGGGAGGGTGGGGTAGCACATCCCAGCCGAAACGTTGGATTGTTGTCAAGGTGTCAGCTGCGGTATGTGGCTTGGCATTTTCCTGCAAAAGGTGTCAGCTGCGTGTTTTCTTTTGCCACTCCAATAAACACTTTGGAACCCATGTGGCAGCAACTTTCCAATATCCCAGTTTCTCTGTGATAATGTGATGAACATGTTCTGTACTTATGCCTGTCGCCTCACTAATGAACTTCAAGTTTCTCGGTGATTTTGTAACACAATGTCATTCACTTTTGCATGTGTTTCGTCATCTGTCACCTGGATCGAACGGCCTGGACGTGGAAGGTCTGCTGCAGTGCTTCGTCTCCCTTCTCGGAATTCCTTGCACCAATTAAACACTGCCATACGTAGCAAAGTTTCATCGTCATACACCGCATTTAACCAACGATCAATCTCTGCTGGCTGCACACCTTCAGCACACAGGAACTGGATCACACACCGTTGTGCATATCAGGAGGAATCCATCGCTGCACTAATTCACATTTGAGCGTCGAACGTCTACCTGCGAACAAAACAGATGACAAACCATGAGCATATCACATGCGCAATAGACAAGTGTATCAGTAAACACAATAGGTTTTTCCTGAGTTCTACATATACCAAAATCACAGGCCCAGTCCAGTTACTTATCTTTAACCCTTATATATACACACACACAAATAGTTTGGGCTCACCTTAACACAGATATGTTTGCTCACCTAATAACTATTCATTATTGATAAGACAATGAAATTTCATTTTAAATTGCAGAAATTCTTCTGATTGAGCTGCCTTATCCCATGTAATTTTATTTTCTGGCAATCAGGGCAGCCTAAACTACTGTGAAATGAAATTTCACTTCATTAAATTCCTTTTGGGAAATCAACCTTTCTTTTGAAGAATCTGGTACATGTCAAGCATGCTTTTATCACTTTGCTGTGGAATCATAAGAGCAAAGCTTCACTCACTTTTTTATATTCGTACTTCATCATTTTTCTGTCATTCACTTGGTGGCCTAATTAGAGCATCAATTTTCTAACTCACTTTTTCTCTTCCAGTCACCAACTGTAACTTGCCTGACACAAAATTCAGATGGAATTTTTTTTATCATGAATTTGTCTTCATCTGGTCTTTTTTAAGACTTCAGATTTTTGCTGTGGCAGCTCAGTCACTAGATAATATCAATCTTGATCCTTGCTGGGTGATCTCCACATTTTTTCAAACACACAACATACACTTGAACATTATTGTGAACAACCCGAACCACATTTTCATATATCAGCCATCCACCAATTCCAGTATCCAAGATGCTGGATTACAGGAGTATGCCACAACTTCAGGTTTTTGTTCAGTTGAAAGAACCATTTTCTTTCCATTTTAAATTTGTGTTCCACAACAATAAAGTTATGTACATCATTAAGATCATCACAAAGAATTTGTTTTATGTTTATTTGAATATAAAGAAAGAGTGTGTTTTGCCAAACATCATTGAATCACAGTTTTGTCCACTTGTTGAGAATGCAGAGTGATAAGATCAAAGGTTACTTTCCCCACTAAGAGGAATGGCTGAAAGGTCATGTGTACCTACTGGGGGAAGTTTACCTTTGCCCTGTGCTACCTCATGAAGGTGGAAGGATACCATTTTTTTTCTTTTGTTGCTTTCATGCAGGGAGAACTCTTAAAGAAAAAAAAAGTTGTGAGTCAGCTAAGAAGAGAAGAAAGGAAAAACATTGCTGGATGCTAAATTAAAAGTGTATTCTTGTGAATTTCATGGTTCCGATCCTGATAATCTCATTGTATTTTAAAGGATTAGATAACTCTTCTGGGTTAAGTTTTGTGTGATGATTTCATTTTTTGACTCTTTGTGACCCCAAGGATGTCATTTAGCTATGTTGAATGACATTGGAACTCTCCTGTTAAGTAAATTGCAGGTCCACCCATGGCAGGCTTTGACTTTGCAGAATTTGTGGATTCATGATTTGCTTGGAAAATGCCATTTGGCCATAGATACAAATTGTTAAGGAATGAAGTGAGGAAGGATGAATTATCTTATTTGTTGTTTTTTATTCAAAATAAGCAAGGAATGAGTATTGGCATTCATTAATTTAGTCAGCACTTTTCTGAGGAAATAAGGAAATCAAATTTTTATCAAAAACTGTTGCATTCTTCAGAACATCATTACTTGTTGAAATTTCTGACATGAACATAATTTTGAACTTATTCCTTGTGCGTAGTACACCCTTTCAGTTATTGTGACATCACTGATTGTTTATTAATACCATGGAAGTATTTTTAAAATAGGCTAATTGTGTATTTCTGTGGTTTTTGATTTAATCCTTTACGTGTATGCCCACATTTATTGGCATTGTTATTACTTAACAGCATTATTTCATACTTTTATGATGTGATTATGACTGAAACATATTCTTATAAATGTTCCCCAAACATGGGAAAGCTCTGTGTATAGTTAAATTCTGTAGCTTTTTTACCTTTATTAGTACATAAATTTTTGATTAAGAAATTATATTTAGGTGCAGAAAAATGCTGATGCCCATATAGAACTGAAAAGCATTTTCCAGGTATGTATTAATGTGTATGGTTTCATAAATTCGAAGTTTTTGTGAAAGTTTTGAAAGAGATTATTGTAAAAATGAGTATAAAAAAATATTTTTCATTCTGTTGATGCACTACTTCTCTTATTACAGTTTCACTTTGCTGTTAGTTTCTGTTTTAGTAGCTCCTCTTTAGCTTAAGAAATCTTCATTTTTGTAATTGGTTTAAGACACTTAGTCTTTGTAAATAAATTAGTAGTAACATTTTGATGCTTTATGTTTGATTGTGGATACTGTGTCTTCAGTGTCAGTCAGCAGTGACAGATTCCCCAAACCAGTTGCTTGATCTTAAGTTATTACTCAGGCATTTTGTGGTTTAGAAATTTCATCATATGGTTCATATGTAGCACCAAGTGCTGTTTACTGTTTTTCCAAAATCATTTATTAGTATTCCAAAAAAATTCCTTTTTATTGAGATATTATGGAAATTCATGAAAAGTAATAAAATTAGCATAATTAAAAAGTTAATTTCTGAAATGTTGATGCTATTATGTGTAACAAGTTCCTAACATAGCAGCTGAAACTTTTATTTTCACTGGAGAGTCAAGATTTTTCACATCTCATGGTTTTCCAAAATTTCCTGTCAAGTATCTGAAATGTGCTTTTTCTCTTCTTCCCTGCACTTTAGTGAGGTTGGGGGGTGGGGATTGAATTCATACAAAATAATGGTTTTCTAAACTGTCTTGCTGTATGAGATTTTTGGGAAAACAGCAGTTTCATCCCCTTTTTTTAGCACATCTTATGAAAAATACGGTTTTTATAGCATTACTTTGTCCATCTGTCTGGCTATCTCTGCACCTATTACTCTATTAATCTGAAAAAAAAAAAAACAACATTTTCCATGGGAAAGCACAAATTATGTGAACAATGTTCCATACATTTGGGATTTTATAGATGCATAAATTTGCTGCATGGGGCCATAATTTAAATGCTATTGATTTTGATATCTAGTTGTTCCATAATCACTGGTTCTAAAAAATTTGACTGAAAATACCCCCCCCCCCCCCCTCCAAAGCACAATACGTTTTTGCTGTGAATACCATTTTGTGCATGTTTTGCTCAGATAATACAGTTTTTCCATGACTCGTGAACATGTAATTTAGGTATTTGTCGCTATTTCAGTTTCCAAATGGCTGATTTAAAATATTTTTACATCGTGTAATTTCCATTATGAGGAGCGTATTGCATATATTTTCTATTTTTTTTAAGAAACAGCTATGCAAGTAGGATGCATAAATGTGTACTTCTGCTTTAAGTGGTATCGCTGTTTCTAAACATCCGATTGAAAGAAATCATTTTTGGCAAGATCATTTGCTACAAGAAAAAAATGTGCATATATGCATTATGATTCGAAGGCTGCAGTAACCCTTAGGGAGCATAAACACAATTTCTGTTCCCCTTGCTATTTTTGCTTCTGTAAAAGTCATATTAGGGGGAGGGGGAGAATAACGACAAAACATATAATTTTTTCTACATTGAATAGCTGCAGAACTTTCCATTTCCATGCATATTCTGCTTTCCTGCTGGGTGCCGTAAGTATGTACATCACGATACAAGCCCTTCTGTAAGTCCCATCAGATTTTTCTTTTTCTTCCCCCCTCTTTTTCTCTCCTTTATATATATTTATAGTAGCTACTATTCACACGAAATATTTCCATATCGTCCTATTCTCATCTGGGCCACCCCCGGTAGCACAGTGGTCTAAGCGATGGCCTCTGATCATTTGTTCGAAAGGGGTCCAGGTTCGAATCTCGGTAAGGCATGGCTGTTGCATTTTTTTACGGCATTACTGCACTGGCTCTCTCCCTTTCCTGGAACCAGTGACTTAAAATTAGGGACGGACGACTGCTTATAGCCCATTGAGTTGCTCACAGTGGTCGTTGAACCTCCAATCAATAAAAAAAAAAAAAAATGTCCTCATCTGATGAAGCTTTGCCGCTAAGTGACTCAAATGTCACTTATTTCACTCCACGATGTCTCACTGCATCTAAATATTGTTGGATTGGAAAAATTCGTTCAACAGTGGCTAGCTGTACCCAGGATAAATAAATGTTTGATTTCTTCTTTTTTTTTTTCTTTTCTTTTCTTTTTTTTTTCCTAATGCCGTTTTCCCGGTAGATGGCATAATAAAGTATCTGTGTTTGGCACTACCCCACCCCCTTGTATTTAAAAGTACGCTTTGCAAAATTCATCTCGCATCGAATTAGTGAAACCTATCTCAAAGGAAAATTTGTGCACGTTTTATACTTTTTTCTTCTTTTCCAAAAGACTTGCTCATTGTCCCAAAAAGATTCTGTGACAGTGAACTTTTGTTTTACAAATATATGTTCAAACTTACGATTAAAAATCAAAACTTTTAGCTTGCTTTGCTGCAGAAAATTTGTCAAAAATTTAATTATAGTTTTTTATATTTCCCAAATGTGACCACTCTGAAGTCATCTGAAAGAAAAGTTCAGGATTTTAATCACATATTTTGTTTCCATTGTTTAATTTGCTTATTAAATGTACTGCATCGTATCGAAAACAATCTAAGTTTGTAAGTTAATGTCTTGCCGTTTAGTACTGTTTCCCCTAGCTCTCCTCTTATTGTACTGGTATTTTTGCACCCCCAATATTAATGGTTTACTCCGGTACATAGGCGCCGACTTATGAAAATTTCGAGGGGTGCTGAAATTTAAAAGGCAGGTACCGTTTTCAGTGTTGACATTTTAGATGTTTAAATGGACCTTGTCTTCAGTTTAAATGTAAACAAACCGATACATGATTTCATGAAAAAGATATTACTTTTTTTTTTATAGCAACCGAATTCTTGAACCCGTTTTAATTCTTCCGATTTAATTTTCTTTAATGTGCGCACAACAGCTCCTATATTTTTTTCTTTTGGACAAAATTTGAGCATTTTGTTGGGGATTACTACCAGAAAACCAAACCTGTTGCAAACGGCTGAGATTGGCAGTATATAGTCATTAGTCAAAACAGACAGTAGGCTAATAGCGATACCTCTGAAGAGCTCGCTCTAGCAGTAGCAAACAAACTGACGTGTTCAGTGTTGGAAACTGAACATGTTTCATAATCATTGCACTGTATTATTTTCTTTACTTGTTATTGTTAGCATTTAGTGTATAATGCAGCATATATCACAGTGAAATATTTGCTTTGATCAGCAAGTGTAACTTGGAAATCTCCACCCCCACCCCGCCATCATTCATCTTGCAGTCCATGTGAACCGGTTGTTATCGATTTGGCATATCACCCCTGTGTGGATTGATTGATATTACTATTGGTGACTGCTTATATGTTTTATATAAAGTTAGGGAGAAAAAAAAAGCCTCAACAGAATTATGTCAAACAATAACTTGCAACACCAAAAAAAAGAAAACCCTTCAAAATTATACTTTGATCATTCCGCGTCACCCCCAATCTGTCGCAGTCTCGCTGTGTGTCTTCTGCTCTCGGACGGTCATTGATTACTCCTGCTCTGACATTTCTGGCTTTATGACCATACCTAAGCTCATTGCGTGCATGGTGAGCTACTGACAACTTACTGGTGTGCAAGGAACATGATTGCGAAATAAAATAAAATAAAATCGGTAGCTTTAAACAATGAGGAAGGTGGGGTACCGTACAAACCATATCCCCCCCCAACCCCCACCCCGATTTCTCGCTTGCTTGGCTATCTTATTTCTTAAGTGTTTATTCGGTATCTTAGTTAAAACACGATTTTTTTTTTTAAGATGTTGATTTTATAGAAACCAAATACTGGTGCTATATTCCGATTATCTTTTAATTTTATGTAATGTGGAACTAAATATTTAAGTATGAATCCAGTACATATTACGAAAATTCGGAGGAATGCGAAGAAACAATTGAAAAATTGTTTCTTCTTTTTTCTGAAGAAACAATTGAAGCAATAAAAATTTGTTTTTCGGCGGAACTAGTTTTTGCTTTCCGCTTCCAAGAATGAGAGCTTGTTTGCCACGTAGTACTACCAGCTTTCGAGAGAGGGAGAAGCATCGCTCTCTGGTTTCTGTTGACTGAATATGACCCCTTGACCGGGCAAATACACAAACACAAATAAATGCGTGCAAGAATTCCAGTATTGCTTTCTGTTTTTAACTCCTGCTTCTTTTATTATATATGTACAGATTACGGGAGCTCTGTCTGTCAACATTTTTTGTTTTCTTTTTTCTTTTAAAAGCATGTCTGTGCATTTTCTTTTTTATCGCTTTTCGTAATTTGGCATGGTTGGCACTGCGATGATTCGAATTTTATTGAACATTGTAATTTAGAACCTGTATTGAGGCAGATGTGTTTGTGTAGATCGATGCAATTATAGAAATGAAAACATAATTGGAAACCGTAACGTGTTGTCAGCGCAACTTTTCTGATCCTTATTTCTACTCATTCAGAATTTTTTTTCCCCGTGATTTTTTTTTTTTACCTGTGTTATTATATTGGGAGGTCTTGTTGTTTACTACAGTGTCGTCTGACCTGTTTGCGCTTCGCGCTATGTGGATTACGTCAGTTTTGTTTGTTTTACTGGAAAAATGGCTGCGGAAAATTTAAGTAGAATAAACTGTCAATTCCCTTGCTACGTAGTGAGAAATTTGCGTGACCTAATATTCTGTTCATCATATCTATGGTTTTTTTTTTACTTTGAAAAATCACAAAACCGTGTTTCACTTCTGATCCTTGTCTCAATATTATCCACTTTCACCTGCGTAGCCGCGGTTAAGTGCTGCCCATTTATCATTTAAATATAAATTTTAATTCAACGGTTCACTCGAGCTTGGAAATTTCATATTGACCGAAATTCATTTTCCATGCTGTTAACATTATTAACAGTATTTGCTTTTATTGCAATATACAGAATTTGTTCGTTACAGTTGTAAACTATTATTAGTCTGTGGATTTTTTCAGATTTCGTAAAGCGGTGACGACGACATTGCATGGTGGGAAGGGGAGGGATGACGAATTGTTCTAGTATTTCCAAGTTCAAATCTAACAGAATCGTGCAACTGTATCAGTGATATGATTGTGCTTTTCAGAATTATAGCATGAATGTTTACCCTCTTTTGAATATTTTTAAACATTTTGCAGTAGAATCGACGCCGTTTGGTATTTGTGGGTTGTTTGTATTACAGCCTGCTGTCGTTGTTAATTTCATGGCGCAGGAGCCATCACCTTAGAGCGCCAAAGGCGTGATGAGGTACCAGAACTGAAAGTCTCAGGGCCCGGTGAACCAGCCGACATGTGCGTTTGTGTGTTTAGGGTTCCTCTTCCGCCCCCCTCCTACCATGTAGGACTTTTATACTGTCAGGATTTTAATGTGAACCTTAGCAGTGATGCATTCATGTGTAAATCTAGGGATACTTTAAACAAAAATATTTTCGAAATAAAATTTCAATACTAAGAAAAAGCTTAATTAGAACGATCCTGATGAAACTCCGTATGCAAGTACCTCAGGGCCGAATATCAAAACGTTGCGACCAATGACTAAACAGTGGCCCGCCACAGCGCATGGGAACCGCGTATCGAGGAGTGTATATCATAGCAAAGCTGGCACGCAGGAACATTGTGACAGCGGATTGTGGTTGCATTAACCGTCACGGACTGTGAGGATGCCTCGACATCGAATCCGTGCACAAGCGGTAGAGAGAGTTTGAAAGAGGACATATAATTGGGCCGAGAGAGGCCGTTTGATCAAGTGGCCGTATCGCCAGGCATTTGGGCCGGAGTGACGCGGTAATTGGACAATGTTGGCGCCAATTGGTCGAGGAGGGCACAACCCAGCGGCACGCGGGCAGTGGACCGGCGAGGGCAACGACAGAACGCTAGGATCCAGCGATTTGGCGATCCGCATGAACAGAACCTAATTCGTCGCCCTCATCTTTTTATTAAGATCTCTCAGTGGCCATGCGTCGTCTACAGGTACGAAAAATTCGTCGCCCTCATCTTTTTATTAAGATCTCTCAGTGGCCATGCGTCGTCTACAGGTACGAAAGTGTCCATCCGGACCGTTGCCGGACGACTTCCGGCACGGGGACTACATTCTAGGAGGCCACTCCGCTGTCTGCCACTGACCAGCGAACATCGCCGGCACCGGTTGCAGTGGTGCAGGGCCCGATCAAGGTACGATAGTGTCTGGTGACGTCGTGTTGTCTTCAGTGATGAGTCACGGTTTGTACTTGGCGCCGATGACCAGCGGATGCGTGTTTGGAGACGAGCTGGCCAGCGCACGGATCCTGCTTTTACCGTGGAACGGCATACTGTTCGCACAGCGGGTGTGATTGTTTAGGGAGCCATTTTCTACGATAGCCGGACACCCTTGGTAGTCCTCCTTACCACCCTCACGGCTCAACGGCACGTCGACGACATTCAAGGACCTGTTGTGTTTCCATTGCTGTCGTAGCATCACCGACCAATTTTTCAACAGGATCATGTCCAGCCACACACGGCACGGCACGGCTGCCTCCGTAATGTCGACACCCGTCCATGGCCATCCCGATCGCCCGGCCTCTTACCGATTAAAAAAAAATTTGGGACGCAACTACGCCCATCCGGAATGTCGGCGAAGTGGCCGCAATTCGGACACCATCTGGCATTCTATACCTTGGAACAGTATACGTGAACTGTATTCGTCTAGGCCACACCGGGTAACTTCTTGATCCGAGCCAGAGGTGGCGCTACAACGTGCTGACTTGTTCCACCCGTGTAGCTGTTTTATCCGAATAAATAGCCCAACTGCTCCGAAATTGCAATAATTTATTTTCCTATACATTGTACGTACCAATTTTAACATCTATTAGATGATTCCTTGTGGGTGCTTTTTTTTTTTTTTTTTTTTTTTTTTTATTTGCAAAGCGTGTATTTTAGTGAAATAATACACCGGATTCTAGGACCTGTTGTGTTTAAGATCTCTCCGTGGCCATGCTGGATATACTGGATGTTAGGAACCTTTCATTTGTTGTCCACGATTTCTTTGGGAGAACCTTTCTTGTCATAAAGCGACTGTTGGCTTAACTGAGCCAGTTTCACGGGAAAAAAAAAAAAAAAAAAATTAACATGATGGTTGTTGCACTTTATTATTGTAAATTCACGTGGACGAGCGCATACCTTCATGACTTGTGTGAGTGGAATTTATTTTCTATAACGGAGGATAAAACGCTTATATCAGAAATTAATTGTGAGGTGTGTGTGCGTGGAGGGAGCATCCCCAACGAAAAAAGAAAATTCTGTTGAACTTAACAGTATAAATTGTATTTTTTAATACATTTTTAAGCATAGCTTTAGCGGTAATGTCCTCGTCCTGTACCCTGCTGGCGCTCGTCCAACTCCTTTGCCGTTCAATAGTAAGTGTGCAGCAAAATAGTTAGTTAAAGCGGGGTTGTTTTTTTTTCCTTTCTGAATTTTCACTGAAACATTTCGCGAATAACTTTTTTTGTGTATGCCAAATACGAGGTCCGATCAAAAAGTTCCGAGACTAGGCCGATATACAACAAAGTACTTACGTTACTTAAGTCTGGCTATGATCTCCCTCAAAGTAGTTTCCTTGGGCACCGATACACCGCGGCCAGCGTTTTTGCCACTGTTGAAACGCTCCCTGGAAGTCCTGTTCGCGAATCGTGTCAAGCACCGTCTGCGATTCGCGCTGGATCTCGTCCACGGTTTCAAAACGACGATCCTTGAGCTTCAGCTTTGGGAACAGAAAGAAGTCGCAGGGGGCCAAATCCGGCGAGTAAGACGGGTGAGGAAGGGTAGTTATGCTGTTGCGGCTGCAAAACTGGCGTGTTGCTAACGCTCTGTGAGCTGCTGCGTTGTCGTGATGAAGCAGGAAATCATCCCTGAGCCATATTTCAGGTCGTTTGCGGCGAATGTCTTCCCTAAGACGCCACAGAACATCGCAGTAAAAAAGGGGCGGTGACGGTCTAGCCTTAGGGAACAAATTCACGATGCACAACTCCACAAATGCCGAAGAACGCGTTGAGCATGCTTTTGGTTGTGCTCCGGACCTGTTGAGCCTTCTGCGGTCGTGGTGATGCCGGGCTCTTTCACTGCGACGACTGTTGTTTGGTCTCCGGGTCGTAACCGTAGACCCAAGTCTCGTCCCCACTGATGACCCCCGACAGGAACGTTGGTTCATTCACCACCTGCTGACGCGAAGATCTTGACAGAGTTCGACACGGAGCGCCTTCTGTTCGGGTTTCAGAATCTTTGGCACAAACTTTGTAGTAATGCGGTGCATGTTCAAAACCGACGTCAGAATTTCTTGCACTGTTCCGTATGACACATTGACGATGGTAGCAATGTCTTGAAGGGTTCTCCTGCCGCCCCGGTAGCGCAGTGGTCTAAGGCGCTGGCCTCTGATCATTCGTCCGCAAGGGGTCCGGGTTCGAATCCCGGTCAGGCGTGGATGTTGTGTTTGTCTTACGGCACTGGCTCTCTCCCTTCCCTGGAACCAGTGACCCTAAATTAGGGACGGGCGACTGCTTATAGCCCATTGAGTTGCTCACGGTGGTCGTTAAACCTCCAATCAAAAAAAAAAAAAAAAAAGAAGGGTTCTCCGACGATCCTCATGCGCCAGTTCCCTAATTTTGTCCACATTTTCGGAGGTTTTGCTCGTGGACGGTCGCCCTGACCTGTCGTCGTCTTCCAGTGCCGTTCTGCCGCTCTTGAAGCGTATGTGCTACTCAAATACAGCTCGCGCGACTCATTGCCATAAGCTTGCCGCAACATTTCATGCGTCTCCTTTCCCGATTTGCCAAGTTTGACGCATAATTTGATGTTCGCTCGCTGCTCTAGTTTGCAGTCCATACCGAAATCGCAGCTGTGTTCTGCACGTGGTCACCAAATATCGTGTAGCACAGCTCCCGATGTTCACAGAACGACGCCACTCGGCACAATGACTCACGAAGGTCACTGCTCTCGAAAGCTGCTCTTGCATCTGCGTACTGTCATCTGTTTGCCGTACTTAGTCACGGAACTTTTTGATCGCACTACGTATCAAGCATTTAAATTTCTACAAGAACACAGATTGTTTCGTGTGTTGACGGACCTTACTGTGGAGATCCAGGGCCTATAAATTGCTTTTATGTGGTGTTTGCTACCGTACTGTGGAGATGTCTATGCCATACTGTGCGCAGTAGTTTGATGTGTGTATGTATCCAAATTCCTTTACCCAGCTTTGCTTTGGGCTCTGTTACTCAAAGTTTTTTTAACGAGGAAAAGTTTTTTTTTTCTGCAAAGATGGATATAAAAAGTATGTGCCCCCTCCCCCATTCTTTACCCATTCTGCACATATATTTTATTAAGATCTCTGTTTAGAAAAAATACGTTGATGCAAATTCAGATCAATAGTGTATAGAGAAGAAAAAAGATATGCAGGGCGATCGCATTTTATGCGAATTCGAAAAAGTTCTATGTAAAATTTTTTGTAAGTCTCCCATTGTACACAAAATAAAATAATAAATATCCCAAAAATTCAAAAAAAAAAAAAAAAAAGAATCGCATGTTTTCAATTTGCGTGAGCCGAGTGAATTATAAACTGTGTTTGCACTATTGTCACATGTTAGCGTTACTGTACTACAGATGGTAAATAGAAACGCGCAGCACCTTTTGTCAACGTGTATCGTATAAACTACGCTGTTGTATGTGCATCAGAATTTCTGTCAGTGATTGTGGTGATCAGTGAGCTGTTGTTTTAACATGCATTGTTATATTATCTATATATTTAAAACACAAGGCCGTCTCTTTCTACATTCCGCCAGCGCCACCCACTGGAGCGATTTTCATATGTTTTTTTTTTTTTTTTAATGAAAGATACTGTCCCACAGATTTGTCGTTGCTAATTTTTATTGTCATAAGTAATTTTTTTTTATGTTACCATGGCATTTTTTTTGTACATTCCGCCGCTCGTCATTCTGGAGTTTTTCTCGCTCTAGTACTTGCACCGCCATCTGCCTTTTTGCAGTGGTCGGACTTGGAACTAAGCCCTCCGGTATCAACTACGTAGTTGTAATTATCCGAATCTGTACAGTAGTTTTCGAGATTAATAAAAAAAAAAAATCCGTGTATTATCGTGAACTACTTGCTTTCACGTTGGGTGTGATCAGGTTGTATGTAAACAAAGCGGAACGATACACGGGAAATGAGCAGCTACTTCAAAGCAATCTGATTCGGTAGTACAGACAAAAATACTAAAAAATAATAATAAATAAACGAAATAGCCTATGTTCACCGGAAAGAAATAAGCTTCCCAACGGTGAAAGAATTATCCAAATCGGTTCAGTAGTTTACTTTCAAGATTACCTCAAACACACAAAGTTTCTCTCTTTATATATTATTAGTATCAGGCCGTTTCGTTTATCTATACTAATACTATGTCCACCGGAAAGAAGTAAGCTTCCCAACGGTGAAAGAATTATCCGAATCGGTTCAGTAGTTTTCGAGATAAGTAAAAAAAAAAATCCGTATATTATCGTGAACTTTCTTTCACGTTGGGTGTGATCAGGTTGTATGTAAACAAAGCTGAACGATACACGAGAAATCGGGAACTACTTGAAAGCGATCTGATTCGGCAGTACAGCCAAAAATAAGAAAAAATGAACGAAATATCATATGTCCACCGGAAAGAAATAAGCTTCCCAACGGTGAAAGAATTATCCAAAATAGTTCGGTAGTAACAAACTTTGTCTCTTTATATATTAGTCTAGATTATATAATGATACCTGAAAAAAAAATATGTTAAAACCAAACTGGCAAAATAAAATACACTTTTAACCCCATAGTGTAGTTATCTAGATAAGATATTATTTCCGGTCACTGAAAGAATGCCTCAATACTCTAATGAAAGCTCGTCAACGACGGGTAAACTTGTTTATACAATAATGAGGAACGTCATCGTTAAATTCTAATTCGAGTAGTTGGAAAAATTAATGGGAATATTACGAAAATTTTGCTGTTGATGACCCATCTTATACACTGCCCATTAATAATTCAACCGTTTATTATAGTTATGCTTTTTAAAACTATTCGTGGTATATGACAAGAAAAAATTTAAGTCACAGCTTTTTCAACCGTGCAATGGCACACGGGTTACGGACTAGAATTTTTTAAATTTTATATGCTTTAAAATTATCTTCCAAATAATCAAGAGGTAGCAATACCAAATCACCTGCGAAAAACGATGCAAAAACTCAATCGGTAATACATTTTCTTTAGCGAAAATCCATAATAGATTCTTTCTTCAGTGAAGATCCGTAATATAATAGATTCTTTCTTCAAAGGAAACAGACCGTCGTGATATTAGTGAGGAGATCGTCTCATTGAAAATTAATATGACAAATTCTCTCGAGGGGGAATTGATTGGATCGAAGATCGCATCGGCAAGGTATTCCAACGTACTGTAAAATTGTTTTTTTTACCAATTCATTTTTTTTTTGGCTGAGTATACTACATAAATTTATTACGTCGCCATAAAATTCATATTTATTCTTTATTTATTGTTCGTGAAAAGTGCTTAAAGGCTACAAATGGTTGTAGATTGATAGGTTCCGAGAACGCAGATTTTTGTTTTGTTTTTAGAAATCATTTCAGAACAATTTGCGCTTTGATTCTGAGAGAAAAGGAGAAATTGTTTTGCTTGATGATGGATCACTTTATTGCTACTGGTTGTATTCTGGCTGATTGTGTAAGAAATGAATGCGCAGTTCTGCTAGGTTCTAAGGCTGTGTTGAGAGGCAATGCCATCGGAAGCTCGTGATGTTCGTACCGCATAGCACGGAGTGCTTTTTGGCTGTTGAGAAAGTTGACTGAAGCAACTGTTAGCATGGGTACGATGCGGATCTGTCGCGTCGTTAATAGGGTGGTAATACGTAGTCCAGTGGCCTTGCGTAACACGGGTCACTACCTGGTGAACGGTTGACCTACAAACATTCGCCTTCGTTTGTTCCTGTTCGCATGTAGCGGCTCTAGTGACTCCAGTGAAGAATCCCGTTCCTTGACAGTGCAGGGCTTTTGTGTGTGTATGTATGTATTACTTGGATGCGACGTCATGAAACAGCGCAAAGAACACGAAAGAACTCACGTGGATGTATTGCGTCATGGGTTCTGCGCCTGTTGGTGGGATTTCCCCCTAATTTGGTTTTCATTCTTCAGATGTTTAATGATATGTTGGGAAATCACTTTTTGTCTTTGGAAATTAGCTAGAAACAGTGAATACAGACGACAGCAAAACAGTTGTTGGAAATATGCTGATTGCAAGAGTTGTTGCAGGGCATACGTGGGTGGTATAACTCATAAATAAGAGTTGACATTGGCGTGTATCTTCGCATGCTGGAAAAAGACGGTTTTAGCGATATTTACAACGGTAAATTCACTAAAGGAAAAGACAAAAAAGGGGGAAATGTTATAATGCTGATGTAACACGACCAATTTTCCACTACGTGTGAAACGAACTAAAGAATAGGGAAATATGTGAACATCATTTCTTTTTTCTTTCTTTCTTTTTCTTTTTTTTTTTTTTTTTTTTTTTTTGTTTCGAAGTTAACCTCAATAATATCAAACATGGGTGGATTGAGAGATTGTAACAGTTTAGGCAAAAGTCTGCAACTCACCCTTTGGGTTACATTCAAATCTAATTGTGAATATGACCAGAAAACCATTTAATATCTGTGAAAAATATAATTATAAAGAGCACAACCACCAATCAGCATTTTATTATGCTGCATAAATGGTAATTTTCATTCTTGGAACTGAACAATGCGAATAAAATTCATAATATATTTATTTTTATATGCATTTTTCAAAATCAGCATGTTAAAACAAGAGTTGATATTGTAATTAGAATAATAACATGTCCAATGTACAAACATTATATACCTTTTTGGGGTAAAATCAGAGCCTTTAAAAAGTTTTTGCTCTTGAAAAATACATGATAGGCTAAAACATTGCATATTTGAAAATTTTAAGCATAGTTAAATCATATTCAGTTTTAGAGGGGAATGGTGTCCAAAGCCTGAACTTGGGGCTCATGGAATCACTTTCATGTTGGCACTTCTTTTTGCACTCAATTCCCCCATTTTACAAAAGTAAAAGGTATGCATCAAAAGCGTGGGAAAATCTAAAAATACCTCTTCATGGACAGTGAGAAAATGTAGTTCTTTATTAAATTCTGAATGGTTGCTTCTGCGGTTCAATAAATTATACAGGGTGTCCATAAAGTATTTTCCACATTACAAAAATCAATAAAAAATGTATTACAGGTACAAAAAGGGATTGCACAACAATGATGGTGCACAAGTGTCAGTACACCTCCACATGGGTGCCATTTGTGGCCCAGAGGACATCTAAGTGATATTCAATTTTATGCCACGTTTTGTTTAAAATCTCAGCAGAGACAGAACCAATGACGTCCGTTATTCTACTCTTCAACGTCTTGACATCTGGAACACTGCAAGAGTAAACTTGGTCTTTCACATAACCCCATAGGAAAAAGTCTAGAGGGGTTATGTTGGGCGATTGAGGTGGCAGTGTCATGGGAGCATCACAGCCAATCTATCTGTCCAAAAATGTGCATTCAGGAACTCACGAATCATTATTGATCAATGTGATGGGGGCCTGTCTTGGAAATTAATCGAAGGTTAGAGTGCATGCAACTGAGGTACTACAAAAAGTTCCAGCATGTCGAGGTACACATTACATATTACTTTTACATTACATATCACATTACATATTATTATTTTCCACATTACAAAATCAATAAAAAATGTATTACAGGTACAAAAAGGGATTGCACAACAATGATGGTGCACAAGTGTCAGTACACCTCCACATGGGTGCCATTTGTGGCCCAGAGGACATCTAAGTGATATTCAATTTTATGCCATGTTTTGTTTAAAATCTCAGCAGAGACAGAACCAATGACGTCCGTTATTCTACTCTTCAACGTCTTGACATCTGGAACACTGCAAGAGTAAACTTGGTCTTTCACATAACCCCATAGGAAAAAGTCTAGAGGGGTTATGTTGGGCGATTGAGGTGGCAGTGTCATGGGAGCATCACAGCCAATCTATCTGTCCAAAAATGTGCATTCAGGAACTCACGAATCATTATTGATCAATGTGATGGGGGCCTGTCTTGGAAATTAATCGAAGGTTAGAGTGCATGCAACTGAGGTACTACAAAAAGTTCCAGCATGTCGAGGTACACATTACATATTACTTTGGGCTCTGTAAAAAAGAAGGGTCCGACGATTCTGTCGTGTATCAGGCTGCACCATATGTTCACTTTCGGGTTACCCCGCTGTTGTTCAATGACATAATGGGGATTTGCTCATCTCCAGATTCGCACATTGTGACTATTTACTGTACAAGAGACGTGGAATGTGGCTTCATCTGAGAAACAGACACAGTGTAGATAATCACTATAATGAGCTATGCGCTTCAACATCTCCGTTGCAAATGCAGCACAGCGAGGCTGGTCATTAAGCTGAAGAGCTTGAACAGTCTGTGCCTTATAAGTATACAGATGAAGATATTTGTGTAAAATTTTGTGAACCGTGGCACTGGGAATTCCAGTTTCCAGTGAAGCATGACAAATGGATTTCCTGGAGCTTCGAAGAAATGTCTCCTGGACAGCTGCAGTTGTCTCTTGTGTAACCGGTGGTCGTCCTGCTCGGAGGAGATCTCCAACACTACCTGTTGCTTTAAACTTTTTATACCAAGCTTTTATGCTTTTTTGGTCTGGTGGTGTCTGTTCTCTTTTCGGAAATGATGCTGGACAGTAACCGCCGATTTGGTCTCGTGAAACATTAACATGCAGGCCGCTTTTTCTTGCATTGAAGCCATCATCGATGAAATGCTCCTCTTATTCAGTAGTAGCACTCACCTAAAAAACAGAAAAAAACTTTTGAGTGCTACTGTAATTATTATGTTGCCAAACATTTTATTTTAACTTCCATAGATTTTTTTATAATAATTTTTGAAATGTGGGAAATACTTTATGGACACTGTGCATGTTAAATATAAAACCAGCAATGAAAGTGGATCCATTCCATATCAATTCAACACAGAAAAATAGCATTTTCAACCTGACCTTTTTGGATTTTATGAAACTTTGAAGATGTGGTGACATACACAAGAAATGAATGTATGCCAATTTTTAGCACAATAGCTTTTAAATTTCCTGCGATAGGAGGTCATAAAGTTCAAGAAATTTGCCAAATTTCAGTGTTTTACATGTCATAAAAGTATTCATAACTTCAAAACCACTCAAATGACTACCGTCTGTGCGCGATTAAAATAAGGGTAAAAAACCTATAAAACCTTTAATGACTATAACTTACATAAGACCTTTCGGATCGTAAAATACAAACCATCATCAGATGTTGCAAGTGCCAGTAATACACAAATATATATATACATAACAGGAACAGCCCTCAACTCAATTGGTGTGATCGCTGGGAGGAGTCAACATAATCCAAAATTTTATTGGATGATATTGTAGTTGTTGGAGTCTTAGAGTTGTTTGTACAGGAATTCCTCCGGGAACAATGGTGGGTATAATCAGGAAGTGCCGGTTCGTATTTTATGATCCGAAAGGTCTTATATAAGTTATAGCCATTATAGGTTTTTTACCCTTATTATAATCGTGCACAGATGGTAGTCATTTGAGTGGTTTTGATTGAATTGGCACGAATAGTTATTTAGACATATTCATAACTTATTGTAAAAGTATTCATAACTCAATTTCTTTTCATCACAGATTGATGAAGTTTGATTCTTTTAAAACCTCTTTTTACTAGCTTTAAAATGATATATTGCTTAATGCATAATTTTAGCATTTTAATTTCAAGGTCAGACAATTTAAAATTCGACCTTGAATTTTAAAAAATGGCATTTTGATTTTTTTTTAAATCAAATGTGAAATTACATGGTGATAATATGTAATATATTTCAGGGTGCTATTTAAAGTCATCCAAAGTTACAAATAATTGTTAAAATTATATATTTGGTAACTTACCATATATGACTGAAATGTGCATGTTCCACTGATCAATAGAGAAGCTTTATAATCTAGTCAACAAGCAGCATAAAAAAGAACTCGTATGCACTACATTTGGTGATGGGTTACTGTTGTTTATAAATCATTTTATGTAATATAACAATATGAAAACTTTCATATTAATATTTTAGCAGCTCAGTTTTAAACAAGGGTATGCGTTATTTGTTGAACTTGGGACTGATATCTAATTTTTAAATCTTTAGAAATTTATCACTTGTTCAACAATGACACTTTTATGTGGTAACTATTGAAGAAAACTATTTTTATGTAAAATAAAGAGCAAAGTTTGCATCAAGTGCATAACACGAAAATATTTTTGTGTGATGCTTTACATTATTTTGCAATGAGACTGCTCGCATCAAAATGGGAAACAATTGCATTTTGGTGAAATATAATCAGCATAAGCTTTCTCTGTCATTTTAATTCTGTTGAAAAAATTAAAATTTATTGCACTGGAAGTGTTCCCGAGTTTTTTCAGTATCTTCTTGTGAGATTTTGTCAATTCTTGCAGTTGCTGTCTTTTTTATCCACTTTTTGCAACATGTCAGGTCTTGACAAGTTTAAAATATCTTCTTTGAAGGGATATATATATATACATATATGAAGAGGAAGAGCCATGAAACAAAATTTTTACTTCATTCGTGTCTTCAAAGATATTAAAGACAAAGCCATTCCACAAGTGTTCTCTCAGACATGCCACAAAGACATATATCAGAAAGTACTATCTCACATTTATCAGAAGTAGCATATTTGATTTTGGTGACTAGAATTTGAATAAACCGGTATTCTGTTTTTCTCCACTGGGATAAAACAGTGGAGTTTGTGAGTGTTTAGTATTATTAATCTTGATGTCTTAAAATGTGACTTTAACAGGGCTGTAGTGGAGGGTATATGGCAGTATACGCCATATACCCTCTGCTTTTTTTGACAGAATAGCATATACCTTCAATGTCCATATTATCAACAGAACTTCAGTCTTGAACAACATCGCTGCCTAGAGCTGAGCATCTAATAAAAAGAACCATAAGAATTTTGGAGAGTTTCGGAGAAATTCCTGGGGAAAAAACTCCTTTAGCACTAGCAATGAACGAGGAATTATTATTTAAAAATATCCCATTGATTCCTAACAACAAAATTGTACCTATTAACCAAACCAGTTTATTCAAAACACGGTCGACAGGATGAAATCTAGACTGTTCAGATTCAAACAGTGAAAATGTACAACTTCTTAAAGATATTTCTTCATTAGAGCAAATAAATATTAAAACAGACTATGTGCGCTATGGAGAACTAGAAACAAGGTGAATCTGTAGATGTTTTAATGTTGATGAAATGCAAGCTATTCAGAGACTGAGAGAATATACTGAAAACATCCAAGTTGTACCAGAAAACTTAAAACCCCTCTTAAGAACGATTTCAACTCTGCCTTGTTAGACAGCTGAATGCGAACGAGGATTCAGTTTAATGAACAACATTATAACCAATCTGAGAGCATCTTTGTTAATCTCCAATGTATCTAACCTGATGTTCATAAATTCTAACTGACCGCCCATGAGCGATTTAATCCAAAAAAAAAATATGTAAAATCTTGGTTGGTGAATCATCGTTCAGCAACTGATAGATCAAGAGTTTCTTCTAGAGAAGAACAGTGTTACCTGTAAGGACTTATATCGTAAGGTTTTTTTTTTTTTTTTTGGATTGGAGGTTCAACTACCACCATGAGCAACTCAATGGGCTATAAGCAGTCGCCCGTCTCTAATTTAGGGTCACTGGTTCCAGGGAAGAGCCAGTGCAGTAAGACAACTGTCAACACAACATCCTTGCCTCACCGGGATTCGAATCCGGACCCCTTTCGGACGCATGATCAAAAGCCATCGCTTATACCAATGCGCCACCGGCTTTATAGGATATATTTCAATAAAAATGAAAATAATCTTGTGCATGCTATTCAACATGTCATAATTGACAGGAGAGAGGAGAAGATACTTTATTCATATCTGTAAGGGAGTTCATAGTCATAATTGTTAAAAAGGCACAGTACCCCCACGAGGGTACCGTGCCTTTTTTTTTTTTTTTTTTTCCATATAGTATAACCTGAATTTTTAGAATTTGCATATTTACGACTACAGCACTGGTCTGTAATAGCTTTTTTTTCAGCTACATACTGACTTTCACTGAGATATTCAAAACCTCTGGCTAGCATGCTTTTGGTTGCCCAGTCACTTAATTGATAGAGTGTCATAATCTGCATTGCTATGTGGCTTTCATAAACTTGCTTTACCTGCAAGACTTTCAAAATCAACAGCATCACAAGCACTGTAAATAGACAAAGGTATTGCTCTTTCCACATTTTGTGTAATTAACACACAACAACTGAAAATTCATTATCAAGACACAGCTGGGATCTTAGCCCAAATATCTCGATACCTTATGCTATGGTGGCCTACAATGCATGGTGCTATGTGTGTTTTTCTGTGAGCAACTGACTTCACCATAGATTGTTGGCCAGCGCAACATAAGGCGAAAGCACTTGGCTAGTTATTGAGAGATCCGAAGTAGGATTGCAGCGGTGTCCGGATAACAATTTTTCGGTTGCTGTGTGTTAAAGAAAATGTGGAAACAGTGATGACTTTGTATATTCACATTGTCTACACGTATTTGGAAGATTTTCACAATCATGAGCCCTATTACCATGGGATGTTTCATGAAAGTGCTGCTAAGCAACTGTTCCAAAATCTATTCATTGTAGCAAAAATTGATCAAATTTTATTTTTCTGTTCTTATATTGTACTGCTAATAATCCATCTGAGTAACAAAAAATGTCTTCTTAAAACTTTTATTGAGATGTGCAAGCAATGCTGGAAAAGATGAACTGCTACTACACTGTATTGCAAACTCTCCAAAATTATGCCATCATTTATATACTACACTGTGTTGCAAACTCTCCAAAATTATGCCATCATTTATATACTACACTGTGTTGCAAACTCTCCAAAATTATGCCATAATTTGTGCATTCAGTTTTTCCTGATTTTTTGCAATATGCAACAAATGGGTGAATTGTGGGTTGAAAATTATTACAATGGAATCCATGAGCAGAATCTTTAAACAGAAATTCGTAGAAAAATCAGATATTACCAAAAATTCTACAGTTTGCCAATGTGCTTTTAGTTTATTATGAAAAGCTGGGTGCGATTTAGCTATAAATAAATGTCTTAGGTGAACATTTTTTTCTTTTTTTCGAAAAAAAACCCCCATCAACATAACTACAAAATCATCATTGGTTTTTGTTAATGTACGTGTTGAACAATTTGTAGATATTCACTGCTTGTAAGTTATGTCATCAATTACATTAGAATCAAACAAATCATTGAAATTATTTTCAAATTTTTCAGTTCTTGGGCATTATTTGTATTCACCAAAAGAGTAAGCTGGTGAAGGTGATGCACGGATCATATTCAGTGTGCAGTCTTTTATATATTTGAATTTTTATCTTGCATCACTCCTGGCTGATAACTTTTCCATTTTATATCCAATTAGTATTAATTTGACATTTCAGTGAATAGTACATACACAAATGATGTGAATGTCACTTGTGCCAGCAAGAGCACAATTTTTGGGCCTTAATGCAAAAAACTTGGAAAATCCAATTTTCAGAGTAGGATATTTTGCCTTGAAAAATATGTATACTTCCTTCAAAGCAGAGCAACATAAGGAATGGAAGTTTTTGAAATTCACTAAAACAAAAATAAAAGTTAATGGGAAGTAGAAGATTTTTTTTTTCTAATGTAAGTAACGTTTAAAAAAAAATTAAACTTTTGGAGTTGGGGGTGGAAACCCCTGAGCAGCTCTAAGTTCCTAATTTTAAAATTCGAACTGAAACTTTATACTAAGGACAAATCTGATTTGCTTTTAGAAGGAAAGACCTCTAGCACACTGGCTAAAGCAGAGGTTCTTTTACTGTAAATAAAGCAATAATAAGAAATCTTATTTTAACTATTATCAAGAAAGTGAGGATTGAAAAGCTATTTATTTAACTATTATCAAGAAATTGAGCATTAAAAAGGTAAACATCGAACTCCCACCCAAATGTTGCATAATAAACTTTAATCCATGCATTGTAATTTTTAAAAATACAGGTAAGAATAGGTGTGATACATTTTGAAACTTATTGAAAACAAAATTTCTTTGTAACTTTAGAAATTGTTAGATTGCTACCCACTCCCAAAATTTTATAATATGCCAAGGATATCAAAAATAATTTTTTTGTTAATTTTTTTTTAATTGAAAGGGGAATTTTATGGTAAAATTTTTATTATACTAAAGCTTGTTTGATAAGTTTTCTATTTGCACCAGAATCAACTGGATAACGCATTTTTATCTCAAATTACTAAAACTTGAATAGTTATAAATTTTCAAAAAGTGCACAGAAATTCAAAATTTTGACCTTTGTTATTTTAAAAAATATCCAAAGAAAAATTCCAAAAAAATATTTTTACTTTACTACATAAGAACTACCTTCTCACCAATTTTTGTTAAAATCTGAGATGTCAAGGTTGAGTGCTGTGCTGATTTAGCACAGAATGACCCAATTACCATGATTTTTGGCATATTTTTATAAACAAAGGGCAATGAAATATTTTATAGTAATATTTTGAAGTGTACGAGTTCTGTGGTTTGTACTGACTCACATAAAAAGGTTGGTATGATCTTCAGAATTTAACATCTTACCTGAAATTCCTATACTATATCAATCAATGAAAATTGAGTGATGCCTTTTAGTTACATACAGTGTAGTGTAATTTGTGTTATGTGTCCCCTTGGGTGTACAATGGACAGATTTAGGCTGTACACAGTGGAGCAAAAGTGGTACAATATCATTGGATTGTTGTCTAGAAATGAGGATCTTTTAACAGGGAAGGATAGGTACGTCATGACACTGCAACAAAATTGTGATTATGATGGGCAAGGGTGTTCCAGTTTTGCGATGTATCGTTTCCTCCATTTCAAGGTCCTCCCATCTCCAGACAGCAATCCAATGATGTTGCATTGCTTGGGAATGCCCTTGGATACTTTTACCTCCTCAGTGTACAGTCTAAATTTTAAATTTGGCCATTGACCTCCTCTTTTTATGACCGATATATGTAGCAGACAAAAAATACTGCCCAACTTTGTAATAGACTTTTTTTCTGTGTCTTACCATATTATCGTAGTTCAGGAAGCTAAGTTCATGAATTTGCCATCATCACTGATATCAAGCTGATAACATCAGCTCCCTGGCACTTACACCAATCTTGTTAGTTCCTCATTGTTATGATCCTCCATTTACCTGTGAAGCTGTTGGCACACATCTTTACTGTACAGCCTGTATATCTCTGTAGGAATGTGAGAATTAGTGGTAGAACAAGTTCCTAAAATTTGGACCAACATTTTAGAAAACTGTGTGTGTGTGTGTCAGATGGGTTGCTTTCTGCTAGGTACATTCAGTATAGTTGCTTTTGGCATCATTTCAGCTCTTATGCAAATCTTATTTGAAAATCTCTTCTGTAGTAATTATGACCAAAATACTTCATGTGTTATCTATCATTTTTTATGTAAAGTTCTCTTGCTAGGTGGGTTCAACCTATATTTTTGCTTCTAGAGGTCCGATTAAAAAAATTCTTTAACATCAGTTTAATTTGAATTGTGTCCCATGTAGTCCACAACTTCCTGATTTCCTGTTGATTGTATGACAAAATATTTGTATCTGGAACTATTTCTGACTTAAAAGTTTGATTTGAAAAACTCTGTTTACAGACACAGTTAGGTGATAAGGTATTGTGGTTAAGATTAAATTACAATATCTCTATTTACTGAAGTTCCTCCATCTGGATGGCTGTAACCTTTATTAATACGAGTAATATCTATGCTTTTCCAACCTTTTCCAAGCGCTTAGTTTTCTCATTGAATAGATGATACGAGGGGTGTATGATAAGTTTCTGGATTTTTATTCCTATCGATTGCAGGAGAAAAATAGAAAATGCAGGATGCATAAATATGATACTCACGTGTATGTAATACAGTGAAACAAATAGTCAAAGTTACTTTTCAACGTCATCATCATCATCATTGTCAACCAATATCATAACAATGCTGGACAGGTCTCCCCAAGTTTCCTCCACAACGGTCTGTCTTGTGCCAGTCTCCTCC
Organism: Macrothele yani; assembly: GCA_039090855.1. NCBI lineage: Eukaryota > Metazoa > Arthropoda > Arachnida > Araneae > Macrothelidae > Macrothele > Macrothele yani. Next base: position 106,497,245 of record CM077004.1, on the reverse strand, counting down.
ATGTCACTCCCGCATACTTTCGAATTTCATCCACCCATCTCCCATGTGGTCTTCTTCTAGGTCTTTTCCTGTCCCTTGGAATCCAATCTAAAATTTCGGCTGTCCATCGATGGTCTGTCCTTCTGGCAGTATGTCCAGCCCATTGCCATTTCAGGGATTTAACTCTAATCATGATGTCTTCCACTCTTGTCATTTTTTGGATCCATGAGTTCCTCTTCTTATCTCTCCTGGTTATACCAAGCATGCACCTCTCCATGCTGCTTTGAGTTGTCTGCAGCCTTTATATGTCTCTTTTAGTTAAGGCCCACGTCTCTGCACCATACGTAAGCACTGGAAGGATCCATTGATCAAACACTTTTCTTTTAAGACATAATGGCATATTGCTCTTGAAAATTATGCTGTTTCTTCCAAAAGCTCTCCAGGCAAGTTTTGTACGCCTATTAATTTCTTCATCAATGTGACCCTCACTTGATATCTGCTGTCCAAGATAAACGTATATGTCTGTTATCTCCAGCTTTTCTCCATCAATCGATAAATCTTCATTTCTTGTAAAAGCACTGAACATCACTTTTGTCTTCTGAAAGTTCATTTTTAATCCCACTTCTTTACTCTTGTCAGCAAGTTCCTGGATCATACTCTGCAGCTCTGATGGGGTAGTTGCAAAAATGACTATGTCATCAGCAAAACGAAGGTGAGTTAGATAATCTCCATTAATCTTTATCCCTTTGTTTTCCCAGTTCAGTGATTGAAAGACATTTTCCAATGTGGCATTAAAGAGCTTCGGAGATATGGTGTCACCTTGTCTCACCCCTTTTTCAATTTTTATGTGTGTTGTATTTTCAAACAGCCGAATCTTTGCACTTGCATTTTCATAGATGTTATTAATAATATTAATGTATGCATCTTCAATACCGCAGGATTTCAGAGCCATTGTAACTGCTGATGGTTTCTCCGAATCAAAGGCTTTTTCATAATCGATAAAAGCCATCCGTGCACAATGGAAGTTCATATTCCCTCGCTCTTTCAATTGGTTCTCTCAGTACGTGGATATGATCTATTGTGCTGTAGCCACTCCTGAATCCAGCTTGTTCTCTCGGTTGAGCCATGTCCAGTGTTACCTTCAAGCGGTGTGAAATAACTTTAGTGAAGATTTTATAAACCACTGAGAGGAGGCTGATAGGTCTGTAGTTCTTGAGATCCTCAATGGCACCTTTTTTATGTAGCAGGATCATTGTAGCGTTGTTCCAATCCTCAGGAATCTTCCCTTCATTAAGGCATCGAGTGAAAATTTGGGCGAGTACTATTTCGATTTCTCCACTTGCTTCTTGTATGATGTCTACAGTAATTCCATCGTCTCCTGGAGCTTTTCCCTGCTTCATGTTCTTGATTGCATGTGCAACTTCTGCTGGAAGGACTGGAGGAACTCTGGTACTGGTACCTTTCATGATGTCTGGAGTACATGTATCATCCCTTTCATATAATTTGGAGTAGAAATCTTTCACTCTTGTCAAAATTTCGCCTCTATTTCTTGTTACAGAACCACCTTCTTAATCTATTTTCTTCCCTTACTGAGATGTCCCTTTGCTATCTTTAGGCTTTGGTTGTTTTCAATTGCTTTCCTCACTAGTTCACAGTTGAATTTCCTTACATCTTCAGTGATACTTTTTCATACTGTCTTGCATAGCTCTATATATTCCACTTTGGAAGTCACACCTTCTTTAGTTGTCCTCATCTCTCTTCTTTTTTGCATCAGCATTTTGGTTTTTCCTGATAATTTGTTCACATGCAACTTGTTCTTAGACTCAGCTAATTTTGTTGCTGTTTCCATAAGAGCTTTGGTTACTTTTCTGTTAACTTCCGAAATATCCACTTCTTCCGATGTTAAGCCTTCTAAAGCAGAGAATCTGTTCTTCAGTTCCAACTTGAAGGTTTTATGGCGGTTTTTAAGGTTGGTTATGTCAATACATTTTGTTTGTCTTATGAGCTTGCCACGTTCGAGTTTAGTGTTGAGGTGCATCTTACATCGCACCAATCTATGGTCACTACCTGTGTTGAACTTGTTCAGCACACTGCAGTCTTGGATGAATTTTTTGTTACACATAATAAAATCAATTTCACTTGTCATCCCATTTGGATGTCTCCATGTCCATTTCCTGTGTGGCTTTTTCTTGAAAAAGGAGTTCAAGATGAAAAACCCTTCTGCCTCTGCAAACTCTACGAGAGCATTTCCTTCGCCGATCAACAAGTCGATTCATTCCGGTAGCGAAGAAATCAGCAGGGGTGTTGCAAATCTATTGACGGACAGCCGCTCGCAGATCGTCTATGCTGTTATAGTGGTGGCCACGAAGACTATCCTTCAAGGGACTGTAAACATGAAAATCAGAAGGTGCCAAGTCCGAACTGTAAGCAGGGTGTGGAAGAATGGTCCACCACTGTTTCACCATTTCTGCTTGCACTGGTTTAGCAATGTGTGGGTAAGCATGATCATGCTGAAGCAACACTTGATTGTTTTTCAATGTTTGCCATTTGGTTTGGATGCACTGCGCAAGTTTTCTCAGTGTCTTCATATAGGCCTTCATATTTATTGTTTTTTTTTTTTGCCAAGCACTCAACCAGAAGGATACAGTGTTTGTCCCAGAAGACAGTAGCCATGACTTTGGACACCGACAAACCAACTTTGAACTTCTTTGATGGGAGCGAATTTGGAGGATACCTTTAATGTACAACTGCTATTGAAAGCTGCGACTATACTGTTTGTCATGTATCTTCTTGTTTAAGTATGTAGGTTGGGGTAGTTAAGTCCATATATTGACGTGCTAATATAAAATGAACATAACTGGTAAAGAATTTTTTACGTACTCTTAACATCTAACTATATCTAAAAAAAAAAAAAAAAAAAAGTCTTTACTAGTTATGTTCATTTTATATTTGCACATCAATATATGGACCTAACTACTACACCCTACATACTTAAACAAGAAGATACGTGACTATAGTATAGTCACAGTTTTCAATAGCAGTTAGCCACATAATTTTGCACCATATGCCATTTCGCGTATGGGAATAGAAGAATCGGATGATACCATTGCGTACTTTGCAGTTCGAACTGATGAATCCACATTTCATCGCCTGTGATTATGCATCCCAGGAATGCATCACCCTCCTCATTGTAGCACTGTGCCAGTTCATTGTAAATGTCTAGCTTTTGGTGTTTATGCACTGCTGTAAGCATTTGGGGTACCCATCTGGCACATATCTTCCTATAGTTGATATGTTCATGAATAATCTATCCAACTGATATCTAATAATAACTAATAATTTGTCTTTACTGATATCCAATTCCATGGCAATATTCTGAACATGAATGCGTGTCACCTTTAATCAAGTTGTCAACCCGTTTAATCGTTTCATCAATCACAACCATGTTAGGCCTACCTGATTGTGCCTCATCTTCAATGGTCTTGTGGCCAGCTTTGAACTTCATAACCCATTCATAAACACTGGAATGAGACATAGCCACATCACCATACACCGTCCTAAGTCTTCTCGTAATGTCCACAGCATTTACACCTTCTTTTGTTAAAAATTTCAGTATTGTTTGTTGCTCAAACTGAACACTTAATGTAGCCGCCATTGTTTTTGATTGGCAGTGCACCTAACATTAGTATCAAGCTGCTCCACTTTTACGGCACTTTACTGAAAATTAGTCATAGTAGTTTCACGCATACATACGATCATACACATGGTTTTGTATTGATAGGAATAAAAATCCAGATACTTATTGGACACCCTTGATACATCAGTATATTTGAAAACTTCATAAATCTTAGTATTTTGCCTATACGTGAGTACATAGATGATATTCTCATAATATGACAATCTTCCAGAAAATAGAAAATATTCTCATCTTATTTAATAGCTTTGATAGTTCTCAGAATTACACATTGGCCTCAATTTTCTGCAAACGGAAAAATCGCTACAAAATCGTGTAAAAAGCCTATCAATACTAATGATGTCATGGACTATCATTCCACTTCCATTAAATTTAATGTGGCTGCACAATTCCTGCATAAAAAGATGCACTGGGTTCTTCAAAAATTTCAATGTAACTCTGCAAAGAAGAATTAAAAGTTATACTTGCAGAAGATAATTAATTACCCCTCTACAGCAATTGAAAAAATATTTAATAAAAAACTCAAGTTGAAGTGAAATCAACCAAGCAGTGACATAAGCTAACTAGGAAAATTACTTCCCATAAAGGTTTAAATAAACAATTGGATAATTAGCAAAACATTCTTCCCTTTCATAAAGCAAAGAAAAAAAAAATCAATCTACAAGAAGTAGTATATAGTTTAAATTGTAATTGTGAGGAATAGGTAGGAGAAACTTCCAATGGGAAAAAAAAAAAAGACTAAGCGGCAACTTAGGATCTGTGTAGCAGAAGGTAAAACCACTATACAAATTGTCAGCAGACAAACAGGACTTGCCAGACGCATTTAGACCACTGGGTATTCAATTAACTGGGACTATAATAATTCTGTCACATTAGTAGCACATTGTAGAAAGGAAGTTGGAAGGGGGAGCTTTTTTAATTGGTTGTCTGGTAACTATAAGAAAGATTTTCATACCCTTCCCAGTGTTTTGTGATGCATAGTATGCCACTCTGCTACAATGTTGATTGACATAAAACAACAACAAAAAAACTGCAATAAGGGATATGAGCATGTTTATCCACTGTGTATCTAGAAACATTATTTAAATTATTCTCACATATCAAGGAAATCTTCAAGTGTTCAAAAACTGTATTATTAAACTTAAAATACCTTTAAATGCTTCTAGTGTGCTGTGGTTGAGATTTGTGGGAAGAAATGTATTCAACGGTACACCTGAAGATTTAGTTGCATTCTTTATGTTTGGTTTTTGTGTGCATGCAGACACATACATCTGATAAATAGTGAAAGTGCTTTGTATATCTTCCCTGTGAGTTGTCTTTTAAATCTGTCTTAAATAATATAGTTAATGTTTTTCTGTATTATTTATGTTGTTATCAAGAAAGATCCTTTGCATTCACCAAAGGGCTAAGTAGCTATTTGACTGAGCTGTGTTACATGAATTTTCGTACTAAACAAGGTGCAGCTTTTATTTCAATGGCAAAGCAATTGTAAAACTCAACATTTTTGAACACAGTCATGATTTATTTAAAATAAATTGATCACACTGTTTTAATGACATTATAAAATAAATTGTCATAGTGAAATGTGTTAAAAAATCGGAACTTTTTAGGTATCTGGTTTTGTAATAAATAGAATGTTGTAAAATCAATTGGTAAATTCTAGAAATCATATTGTGATGTTCATGGTCATTAAAGTAGGTAGAGTAAATTCAGTGAAAGAATCATTGGTAACTTTTTTGTCAGTTTTCGTGTCAGCTAATAGAAAAATGCTGTGTGTATGTTTGGTACGGTAATTGGATCATCACCAGGATTGAGTTCTAAATTTTGCGTGGCTGCCATGAGTCATTATTTCCCCAGAATTTCTGTAGTGCCTCTGATAGCTGTTTGTTCCTTATGCTGTTATGAAAATTATAGAGCCCAAAATATCTACATCCTCCGTATTCAGGAAAATTATTTGGTACTCGTATGTTGTTTTGTGTGTTAATATATCATACCTGTGAGTATTCACTTAGCAACCCATACAACATAATAGCAGTAAAAATAGAATCTGTTCTTCTATTTAAATTTCAGGAGATGAAAGAGGCTGTTCCTCCTCCTTTGACCGCTATCCATACGCCTAAAACTGAAGAAACTGGTTTCTCTTTTCCATTGGACAGCAGTGTGGTATGTTCTGATTTGCTCTAAACCATTCATACAGTGTTTAGCAATTATTGTATTCTAGTCAAAGCAACACAGTATGAAAAGCACGTTTTCTAGTGGTACTGCCATGGTTAGCAGATGGAACCAAGTTTCATTGTGTTATTATTATTAAATATAAAAAGATTCCAAAGTATTTGAGAAGTTTAGCTGGAGTCATTGATCATGCTCATGAAAATGTAATGTAAAAATGTATGCATATATTTACACAGGGGTTTGCACAGCACATGGAATCCTGGAAATGTCCTGGAATTTGATTTCCCATTTTTCCAGTCACGCAAAATCCTTGATTTTTTATATTTTTGCAAAAGGTCCAGGAATAGTCTTGAAATTGTTTCTTAAAATGAAAGAAAAAGTATGTATTGGTCAAAATTTTAGATAGATTGTGTCACTTTGTGCTAGCTGCCTGCAGTGTCTGCTCATGATGACATCACTTCCTTCTTCCGTGGAGTGTGGAGATGTGATGTCATCTCTTCCATCTCGTGTGACACTGTAGTGCAAGATATTTGAGTGACATATTTACAGCACATTGGTTTGGGGTATAGCATTTGAAGCCACAACAGTGTGTGGAAATCTTTCTCTTGTTCCAAGATGGCTCTTTGTTCTAGTATGCAGTTTCCTCACTGGAGGAGATTGATGTTTGACCTCCATGCCACCACTGTGCATAGATTGCTTTGTGTTTATTCACAGCAATTTTTATACAGGAAAGATGTAACACACACTGAAGAACCCATAGGACTTCATAAGAATTCTAAATGCATAGTAAATATCACCCAAATTTGCAAAATATAAAACAAAGCCCTATGATTCTATCAAAAATTTAAGCTCCTGAAATTTTTTGATGAACTCATGGAAAAGTACTGGAATTATTTCCTGTAAATGTGTACAAACCCTGTGTACAGAAATTCTGGAGCCTCCAAAATTTCTGTACAGGAAGGGCTTAGGGATGGCAATATGTTTGTAATGGAGATCTAAGGTACTTGTCTTGAAGCTACGTTTTCACAGCAGAATTGCTGTTTTTACCTAGTCTTGAAGCTACGTTTTCACAGCAGAATTACTGTTTTTACTTAGTCTTGAAGTTACGTTTTCATAGCAGGAATACTGTTTTTACTCAGATTGTGTATTGTAGATCGGAGTAGCTTCAGGGGAGAGGACTGATGGATATTAGCAGCCAAGCCACCTATTGGCACCGTCACTGCGTTTTCACAAAATGTTTTCATGATAACAGAATATTTGTCAACAATATATTTTGACATTTCCAAGTGTGCAAAACATAGACCAAAATTAAAAACATTTTAAAATAAGTCAAAGTGAACTGTGTCAGCTGCTTCCTTATTCACATGAACAGTTTTTTAGATCATGCCCTGTGTCATGAATCCTCTTCTGATCTCCCTTAAAATTTATTTTTATCATACTTATAAAGAATTAAGATTACTGTTTGAAGTGTTACTATCTTTGTAAAATTATTTTAATCTGAAGCACCATGTAATTATTATAATCTATGATACTGCTTGGGGTTTTTTCTCTAGGCTTCCAAGATTTTTCCTTCACATTTTTGGCAAATAAATAAGAACTTAATTTTATTTAGGATCATGTTAACTGAAGTAAAAAATGTACACACATTTTTGTGGTCAACATTGTGCAGTTGTGTAGTGCCATACAAGATTCATATGTACCCACTGGAGGTGTAACTAGGCATTTCTGTGCCCAGGGCAAACCACAAAACATCATGCCCCCTCCCCCTCCCCCAGTACAGTTTGAATGTTCCTCCCCTTAGAGGGTAACATTGGGGTCTGAGGTGGCTACCTTTATAAAAAGCAATACTGAATTCTTTAAGATAAAAATAATTTAGCATCAGAGATGTACAGGTGCTTGAAATGTTATAATTATGTATGTTGCATGAGTTCTTAGCATAGTGAAGCTACTTTTGTGTGTTGATTATGCAAAAATTTTTGTTATTTAATACTCACATGTATATACAATTTCAATTTTTCAAAATAACAAAACATAGCCACATTTCATTTTACACTGAATTTTATACTTTCTTTTCTTATTCTTTCTTGTACTTAATTGATAATTACTATATTTTTCTTTGTATAATCATCAGCATATAATCTGCAGACCATGAAATTAAGAAAAAGAAAAACAATTCCCTCGCTTCATCAGCGGCTGCACTTGAAAATCAGCAGGTCTTGAAAATTGGAGGGGAGGGGGTATCCATGCAATCTGTATCTGCGATGTTGATCTCAAACTGTAGTTTTGTGCAAAAGAGTTCTGACTCATGGGATGGTCCAGCAGTCCAAAGAAATAGGAGGGAAAGATTTCCTTTTTTAAAAAAAATAACAAATAACTCATTTTCAAATGCTTTTGTGTTATTTCAAGTGAATGAAGAGCAAAAATTTTGTGTTATTTCAGCATTACTGTAGTTCTGTAGTTAAACCTGACAGTTCCACAATTAGATTCTGTAGTATGCAGTTTCGTGGTTAGACCTGCAACACACCCATGAACACGTGTGACCCCCAGCACGTGATCACTCCAAGAGCAAATAATATCACCCTCATTGCGTTGTATTTTTTGTCAAAATGCTCGTAAGTAAAAAAAAAAAGAAAAAATCTTATTATTATATTGGATCTATCTTATTATTATATTGGATCTATCTTTGTATTGTGTAGTGTTTTTCTGTTATTAAAACATTTCTGATATTTTCCAAATCATACAACTTCTGACAGCCAAGACGCATTTTTTTCCTTTTTAAAAAGCAGCGTATTACCCATATTGGCGTATAATCTGCAGAACCTAAATTTATAACTTTTTAAACAGATAATCCACTGGTATGATGAAAAATATGCTAAGAATAAATGAAGGCTGTGCATTTCAGTGGCAATCAGGTTAGCCTTTTGGTGGAGTGAGGGATGGCTTTTGCCTGATTGCCCACTACCCTGACTGCCATTTTTTCACTGTAGTTTAACAACCTAATGCGTAGGTATTTTTTTATAGGGGTTGTGATACAGTGAATAAGGTATTTTGGAACAAAAGTGTCCTTTGTTATTCCAAACTGGAAAGGTACTTTACCCTGTATAATGTTTTGTAAGAAGTTTGGAAATGCTTGGGGGGGGGGGGGTGCAAAACTCACAATGGTTTCATACATTTTCTCAAACCTCACATCAAGAATATTCTGGATAGTGAATCCGAACTGGATGCTATTTAGGTCTGTAAAATACAGAAGAGGAAGGGGAGTGGTGTTTTTCCAACTGCTTTAGAGTTCAGTTCTTCAGTACCACATTAAACTGATAAAATGCAGCTTGCAATAATCATGGAGTAATCTTCAGAGAATTTTCGACAATGTGAATGATATCCATTCCTTGCAACATGCAAACAAACGCACCTTCATTTCTGAATATGAGCAATTAACATCTCCTGCACAATTTGAGGAAGAAATGCAAATTTTAAGCTGCCAGGACTACCAAAACTGGCAAAACATATTACAAGCTACTTAATTCTGTAAGTGGACAAATAACAAAGTATGGCATGAAAAAAATATACCAGAAACTGGTGCAAAAGTTTCAATTCCAATTTTAATCAGGTGTAAGCAATGATTTTTGCACCCTCTCCTGAGCTGTGCCAGGGGCAGCTGTGCCATCCATCTGCTGCACCCTAGTTACACCTCTGGTACCAATTGATGCAATAAGAATGAGAAGTAGTGTAGGAGTGTTCAAGTTTCAAAGACTGATAAATAATGGCAAGGGTAAAAGTTAAGATGGGGTAAGGAAAATATGTGCTGATGTTATGTTACCGGGCTGCTCACCAGGTTACTTTCAGTGCCTTGGTGCTTGTTGCATGAATTTGTCAGAAAATTAAGCAGTTCCAAGCTTTTAGCTCTAAAACAAAAACTTGATGTTCTGCAGTAGTGCTCTTTATTCAAAGCTGTATGTAGAGTAAGTCACATATAAGCTTTGTCCTGATTTCTTTATTGTTCTTTTTGTTATTTACACATTGATCTGTTCTTGCTTATTCTCTCGGGCATCTTCTTCAGTTACCTCACTGCCAAGTTTCTCTTTCTGAACTTAATTTCTGCTTTGATCTTCCATCTAGGCATCAGACATTCTCTATTTTCTCTCATCTTCCCTTCCTTTATCTGGGAACTGAAAAATGATCTTTCCTCAGATGAAGAATCCTTGAATCTGTCTGTCTGTCTGTCTCTCTCTCTCTCTCTCTCTCTCTCTCTCTCTCTCTCTCTCTCTCTCTCTCTCTCTCTCTCTCTCTCTGTCTCTCTCTCTCTCTCTCTCTCTCTCTCTCTCTCTCTCTCTCTGAGCTAAATGATATTAAGTTGCCTCTGTTGTTGCTTTTTCTCCCTTCTCTCAGAAAAATGCAAGTTTTGTCCCATAGTCCATCTTGTGTATTCTTCCTTTATTTGACCATCTGGCCAGTTGCTTGAATGCTCATTTATTACTACTTACCCTCTGTTAGAAATACCTCATTAAAACCTGAAGTTGTAAGAATGTGCTTGAAACTCTTCCTATGAGAGCTCTGACACTATAAAATCAATATACCACTAACTCACATAGTAGTAAAGTTATACGAAATGAACCTCATGGACAGCAAATTGTTTGGAGACGGCCAGCAGTAGTGTTTCCCTTGAACATCAGAAGTGTAGAGAGAGTGGCTCTCCCCTTCCTCATTAACATGGTTGACAGAAAACTAGTGAAAGGAGACCAACTCAATTTCGGCCCGAGAACTGGCAAAAAAGGAAAATCGTTTAAGATGGTTATTAATGTTATACACTGCTGGACAATTGCTAAGGACGGATCATAAACGGCTATATAGCGCATAAAAAGTAAGTGTGGTTGGATGCCAAGTGAAATAAAATAATGTCAGAATGCCAAGACATTACAAGAAAGACAATTTATTGTGCTCTGAAATCCAGAAGGCTTTGGAACGTGTTCAAGGGACAAATAGGCCATTTTGTGCAGAATACGTAAACGTGAAAAAATGCAATTACCGTCCGCAGGCGTTCCGGCGTAAGATGTCAATACGGGATATGGCCACCATGGAGGGCGATGCAAGATTCCACACGTCGTGTCATGCTTTGCACAACATTATCAAGCAGCTGTTGGGGTAATTTATCTCATTCCTCTGTCAGTGCACGGATGAGGGTGTCCTTGTTTATTGGAGGGCATTGGCGACCAGCAAGACTCCTCCCCAAAGCATCCCACACATTTTCAATGGGAATCAGATCTGGAGAACGTGCTGGCCATACGAGGCGTTGAATATCCTCGCTCTTAAGACACTTCTGGACAGCGACTGTTCGATGACATGTTGCGTTCTCGTCCATAAAAATGAATCTATCACCGACAGCACCACGGAACATGCGAACATGAGGTAGCAGAACATCATTAATGTATCGTTGGCCAGTCATAGTCCCAGTTGGAAGCACATAGAGGGACGTACGGCCATTGATCATGATACCAGCCCATACCATGACACTACATGTCGGATATCGGTCCCTTTCCTGTATGTTTGCTGGACAATATGCAGTACCACTATCACGCCAGATCAGTTGTCGTCGACAATCAGACGATAGACTGTATCTACTCTCATCTGAGAAGAGGACAGACAGCAGACCAGTCGTTATCAGTCCAATTGCGATGTTGATGGCACCATTGAAAACGGGCGGTACGGTGACGTATGGACAATGGGATGCACACAACAGGACGGCGGGCGTATAGTCCTCCTTCATGCAAACGTCTGGCGACAGTTTTTCGGGAGATCCGCTTGCCAGTAGCAGCCATAAACTGATTTGCTACCTCACTAGCTGTGCTGCGCCGGTGTCTTTTTGTCGATAGCACTATGTACCGATCTTCTGCAGGTGTCGTACTGCGAACACGACCTCCCCCGTGACGTTTGCTACACTCTCCATTTGTTTGAAATGATTTCCAAAGCCTTGAGACAACACTGTGGCTGACGTCGAACTCCCTGGCAACATCTGTTATTTTTCGCCCTTCTTCATTCTTGCCAATAATACTGCCACGCGTAAAATCATCTAGGTGATGTCGGGAAGACATACTCAAATTGCAAGTTCGTCAATTGATTCTTTCCCTTTCAACTCTGCGTTTGAACAACAACGGTCAATACGCGTCAAATCCTTTATATCTCTTATCAGCGCTATGACGTCACGAACAAGTCCGGCAATCCAAATTTGCATACGCACAACACGTCTTACTGTATCCCGCACTTATGCTAATTTCCACATTTTCCTGCCTTCCATTTTATGGTTGCTATCGTTGCTATTGTCATCCGTCCTTAGCAATTGTCCGGCAGTGTATTACCTTTCACAGAAATTAGGTATTTGAATAACTGAGTTCATAAAGAAATTGCTGCTATGTCATATAATTTTAAGATTTAATCTAGGGAATGATTTTTTTCCCTCTCCCCCACGAGAGGGTTTGTGTAATTAGTCTGTGAACGTGCTCATTATAAACCTAAAACTTTTGTACTTAAAATGCTCTCACAACCTGATCTACAGTTTTCTTTTGCTCTTATTGTATAATTGTTATGCCCATGTTCACTTGCCTTTTGTCACAGGTCACTTGTCCATTTATTCATCACTAGTGCTCTTTATAGTTGGTATAGCCAAGAGTCTGACTGTATTTCTCATTTTTTTGAACTCAGAAATTTCTTGCTATCTGGTGTATGTTTAAAGAAAATTAAAGGTTTAGAAAATATTCAAATTTTAGTCTGCTGTTGATAAACATCAAAATATCTAAATGGTGCCTTTAGGGAACTAAATTTAATTACTGATGTGTTTATTTATTCTCTCGAAAGACATGCTTACTGTGATTGAGAATTTAGTAGTATCAGATTTGTTTTAAAGTTTATCCCAGTTTACGAGCCTAGTGTAAATGAGATCATTCCTGAATTCCTAATTAAAGTTTCCTGGTATAAGACATAAAAAAATTCTGAATTCAATCTGCCATTTTAGTCTTCCATCATTTTGTGCTAAAAAATGTATTTGTGTAATCAATGTGTGGTTTGTGGTGATTGATAGATGTAGAGTGTGGGTTACTTTTGACATACATCATAGGTGTTTCTCTGAACTAAAGAAAAAAAAATGTGTGCCAACAAGTGAAAAAAATGTCAACAGTTTCGTTTTAATATTAATTAGCTTATAGAATTTCACAGAAGATATGTCATTTATTTGCCTTGATAGGAAATTTACATTGTTAGAAAAGTATGAAAGTAAAATTTGGAAGATAATCCCGTGAGAACAAAAAAAAAAAAGTCTGAAATATTTTATTTCACTCATTGAAAGTTTGTAAAATCATTAAAGAGTTTGTAAAATCCCAATAACTGACTCATATTTGTGTCAAAAAGGTGATGTTGATTTGTAGTGTCATACATCACTTTCCAAACACGTTTAATGCAGTCAAAGTGTAGTTTTTAATTCTTTCAAAAATATGTTCATCTTTTCCTTATCTTTAACTTTTTCATTTCAGGTATCCTATGACAAGCTGGAAGAACAATGTAAGTTTTAAATTTATTTGCAGTGTTTGCATGTAAATGTACACTGAATGCTCACCAAATTACAACCACCTCTATGCAAAGTGAATTGCGTCTGATACTAGTATACTGTAATGAGGACGGCATGTCCCCTGTCAGCTAAAGGGGTGAAAGGTTGGTGATTCAGTTGAGATTGAAGTTGTGAATGTGATGGGTAAAAACTAAGTATTTATTTAAGTTTACAAAGGAAAAATTGTGGTTGTACAAAGGGTTGGTGTGTTCATTTCGATAATGGCAACACTTGTTGGTTGTCCAAGGGCCTCCATGGTTTCAAGTGTACTGGAAATGGTGCCCAAATGGGGAAACAACCAACCAGCAATGAAATGTAGACTTCAGAGGTGAATGATGGGAGCTTCACCTTGTACAGGACAATCGGCTCAGCACAATTTTTCAGTTGACAGCCCAGCAATGTGGGTTAACCAGGAGCAGACTCTCTATATGTCTCTCTCTCTCCTAATAAGAATCATTTGCAATGAACAACTTTTCTGATGTCAACAACATATGGATTGGACAGCAGAAGATTGGAAGCAGGTGTGCTGGTCTGATGAATCATAATATGTACTCCATTCTGCGGATGGTCGAATCCATGTTTGGTATGAGGCTGTGATCTCTCGTGCATGGTATCAATTATCCAGACCAGTGAGGAGCAGATGTACAATATGGGGCATGTTTAGAGCATGAACTGGGACACCTGGTGCATGTGGACAAATGTAGGGATGCCAGCTACTACAGGGTGATCCTGTACACCCCCACATTGTTGTACCTCTACCCAGGGATAGATTCTCTGAGGGAAATAATATCGTACACGAGATACTTCTGCGAATTTGAGAAATTCTGCCTTTTCTGTTATGTGGGTCGTTCACAAGATCGATGCATAACTGGACAGAAGTTTGATTAAAGCTGGTGTCTATTTAAGGATCCACTGTGCACACACCCCACCCTGTCTCCCTTCTCATAGGGGGCGCGAATGGGGGTCATTTTCTGACAGTGGATGGATTTCCAAGCTTCGAAACTTTCGAAAACATAAGGTAAACACAGGGAAAATTTCCCACATAGTCGTAATTTCTTTTCTCGCGATGTTTCGTCTTCCCAGTGTTGTTAGTAGGTATCATTTTATTCCATAAATATTTGCATTTCAGCTTGAAAATGAAAAAATAATCATCATAATTCTGTCCAACTTACAAAAATGGAAGTTGGACAGAATTACAATTACGAGAGAAAATTCATCTCATACCCCCCCCCGATGATTCTTGTGCCTAGTATTGTTGTCAGTTATCATTTTATTCCATAAATATTTGGATTTCTGCCTGAAAATGTAGGATAAATTTCCAAAAACAGAAGTCAGATGAAGTGAAGATTTCTTCTGTAATTGTAATCCTCCACCCCTCCCGCAGTGGTGTTTCTTCTCTCCTGTGTTGTTGTTTTGCAGTATTTCCCCCTATAAATGTGTGCATTTAAGCTTTATAAGGGAGGGAAATTCCGAAAGCATAAGTGACGAATCAATTCTTATTAGTAGTTCTAATTCAGACTATTAAATAGCTCTGATCATGCTACTATTCTCTTTTACGTGCAATATTTCAAATTCACTTGTACAATAATCTAGCGGATACTGCTTACCTTGACATTCCTTGCTAGCGATGAAAAACATTTCACACACGTTTTTCCGGTTTTTGTTGATGTAATATCCTAATCTCATACAACGGACATTAGGACAATAACATCAACAAAAACCGGAAAAAACGTGTGTGAAAAGTTTTTCATCGCTAGCAAGGAATGCCAAGGTAAGCAGTATCCGCTAGATTATTGTATAAGTGACGAAGTTGGAAAATTGGTTAATAATCGATGCATAGTGATCAAAAGTATTCATCCTGTCAAAGTTACACTATTTACCTGAAATAATGAAAGCTTTGATATCAGCTTTCGTGGTCCTGAAGCTGAAAGTTCTTTCAGCATGACGGATGAAATTGTTATCTGAGGGCATAACGAGAAAAGAAAGTGAAAATGAAGAAATAGGAAAGAAAAGATGTCGGCAGAAAAAAATAATAATTGAGCAATAAATGCTGTACAGTGATAGAGTTAACAAAAGACAAATATGGCTGTGGAACTGTCTGAGAAGAAAGCAAGGCTTGCTTGCAAGAGGAAACTTGAGCTGATGTTCTAGCAAGTACAACAACCAAACAAGAAAACAACTGTGTTTGAAGTAATGTCTTCTAGAACCATTTTATTTTGTTTTGAGTTCAGTAATTTTATATTGTGAATACAGTGGTATGCTTTAGTTAAGTATTTACATAAATAAAGTACAGTGAACAATTCCATCCTGGCCATCCTGTTCACACTTTCTTGCTGCACATTCTAGTTTTTCACCCTGCTAAAAAGTTATGCCCCCCCTCCCGTCTCATGTATGTAATATCTCATCTCATCAGTCATGCCTCACACAAGAATGTTTTCACAAACACAGTGCTGATATGAGATATCGTGAATAGCCCACAAGCTCACCTGATCTCGGGCTACGGGTGGCCTAGTGGTCAATGTTTGTGACTGCCATGTAAAAGTTTCAGGATATATCCCAGGAAGGTATGAAGGCTTGAACCACTAAATATCCGCCATGCGTCGGATGTGCACATTCAGCTGTAGAACCCCGGATACTGGCATCCCGGTTATAAATGAAGGTGTCTTCCTCCCCACCTTTCTACCTTGTTTCTGTGTGGTTTTTCTGTTGGGCACTGTACCTCAAATCTCCTAGCTTTGTACTTCTAAGAGTTGTTTAAGACCTGGGGTCAGACACTCCCTTGCTAAAATACTCTATGAAAATCTCTAATCTCTGTCACCTGATATCAACCAAATTGAACTCCTGTGGGATGTTGTGTAATGCAAAGGAGGCAGTTGGCCACACCACCCAAGTACTTACTAAAACTGTGGAGCACAATAGAAACAGCTTGGTTGCAGATCCCCATACAACTGTACAGATACCTTGAGGTGTCAATGCCACACCTGATGGCCATTCTTTACATGTTATAGTTTTGATACAAAGAAGTACTAGTGAAATGAGAGAGAGAGAGAGAGAGAGAGAGAGAGAGAGAGAGAGAGAGAGAGAGAGAGAGAGAGAGAGAGAGAAGCCAGCTGTGTACTAAAAATGTTTCCACATATCTGAGAATATTGTGATTTGGGCCAATGTTTTTAAGAAGGAGATTGATTCCGTTACATTGTTAGAATATTTTTAGTCTGGAACTACAGTTCAGTATTTTTTGAGGTGTCATACAGGTGTTCTCTAGTTAGTTCATAGTTTTTCTTGTGGATGAGACTCTTTATGGAGATTTTCAAAATAATATTTAGATAGCATGCAAACTTATAAATTTCCTGTGTAAATCTTTATGAAATAAAATGATGGAAAGAATTACTTCATGTCAATAAAAAAGTAGATGAGTATTCTCACTGTAGTGTAGCAGCCTTGTTGTGGATTCTTCTGTTGTGAAATTTGTTAGATGACTAAAGTGAATACTTTTTTTTCTCATTTTTATGGAGCTGATAGAAGGATTTAAAAATCGTGCGTAGATAGTTTTGTTCCTTCTAGTGACGAAATGGTGTGTTGTTTTCTGTCATGATTAATACATTAGAATGCTACTGTCTTAAAAAAAATATTTAGTGTTGACTTTTTATTTTAGTTATCTCTCATGGGATATGTAGTCAAGTGCTGGAAATTGTTTGCCCCTGTGGTGAACTCTTTAGTTCAAAGGGTTCTCCACTTGCAAAAATCAATTTTTCTGCTGCTGGCTGCCCTTAGCCTTCAGTGCTTGTAGATAGTTGTAGACTTATTTACCTTGCAACTCCTAGTTGTTTGCATTGGGCTTACCTTGAGTCTGCAAGCTAGCCACAAAGAATGATTTCTGTTGTAGAAGCAAGCATGCTGGAACATTCTGTTCTGATTTGTTTACCTCTTTCTCTAGACAAATTGTTGTAGCCTATTTCTTTTTAAAAGTTAACTATTTCAAGCTACATCTATGAAGTGTTCAAAGGCACACAAATTGATAATTCATACATTTGATAATTTTAACAGGTATTTCAAAGAATGGAATTGGCACCCATCACTTGTTTTAGCTTCCATTCAATTGTTATATTTATGGATCAGTGTTTTGTGCTGCTGAAACTAAGTCATGCATCTGAATCTAAGTCTTTTAGGTCCTTTTAACATCAGTGCTTTACAGAGAGTAAGGATTTTCTAAAACAGAACTTTTAGTGCTCCACTTGAGTTCCAAATTTAGTTCTGCAGTTGTTTTAACGGCACACATGGTTGTTGGACCTGCATTTTCAGATCGAAGTTTAATGGTTATTTTTTTTCATATTGTTCCAGAGTGTTAGTTATGGAAATTCTGGGAGCACTCTCTGAAACTTGGTTCGGGGCATATGAGTGCCATGATTTTCCCTTTTGTAAACCCAGGTTAGAACAAGGGCAGTACTGAAAAACAATCAATATAGAATCAAGCCTGATAACCATTTTTTTCCCCTGGGAGAAAGGGAGGTGCATAGCAATACTTACATTGAGGAACCCAATCCATACTCTTTTGCATATGTCATCACCATTTTTGCCTACAAGAGGTAGTTACTCAGTGGCTGTGAAATTAAAGATCAACTGCTTGTGTCTTTTGAGTTGTGAGTCTTTGTATGAGTTGGCTGTTAAATTTGTTGTATATCCCTTTCTGGAAGCTAGTAACTTTAGATGAGGAATTTCCATCTCCTTTAGCCTTTAGATTAAAACCTACTGGGTATCAGAAAACTATTAAAAATAATAATAAACAAAATCAATCAGTGGCAAGTTGATTAGATGTAGGATCTCCACAGCCAGATGCAGTTGTAAAACCTATTTTTGGTCTTCCTTTTTTAACATATCTTCTTTTGTGGCACTCGGGAGACATGCCTGTGGTGAAAAACTGCTACAAGGAGAATGAGAGGGCATTTATGGCAGTATATTACTGGCAGAACTAGTGGTGTTGGATTTATAATAAACAAAAAACTGAAGGATAAAGTTGTAGAAGTTGAAAGTTCCTCTGACAAAGCTGCACGACTCGTTATCCAACTCTCGAGAAGATACCAGACTTAGATTATTCAAACTTATGCACCCACCACAAGTCATGCTGAAGAAGAAATTGAAGAATTTTATGAGGAAATTCGTGATCTAAATAATAAAGGTAAGCAGCACTTGAAGATAATTATGGGAGATTTCAATGCAAAAATAGGGCAACGGCAACAGAATGAAACTTCAGTAGGTAAATTCGGTCACGGCAACAGAAACCAGCGTGGAAATACTCTCGTAGAGTTTGCAGAGGCAGAAGGGTTTTTCATCTTGAACTCCTTTTTTAAGAAAAAGCCACACAAGAAATGGACATGGAGACATCCAAATGGGACGACAAGTGAAATTGATTTTATTATGTGTAACAAAAAATTCGTCATAGAAGACTGCAGTGTGCTAAACAAGTTCAACACAGGCAGTGACCATAGATTGGTGAGATGTAAGATGCACCTCAACACTAAACTCGAACGTAGCAAGCTCATAAGACAAACAAAATGTATTGACATATCCAACCTTAAAAAACACCATAATACCTTCAAATTGGAACTGAAGAACAGATTCTCTGCTTTAGAAGGCCTAACATTGGAAGAAGTGGATATTTCTGAAGTTAACAGAAAAGTAACCAAATCTCTTATGGAAACAGAAACAAAATTAGCTGGGTCTATGAACAAGTTGCATGTAAACAAATTATCAGGAAAAACCAAAATTTTGACACAAAAAAAAAAAAAAAAAAGAGAGAGAGAGAGATGACGACAACTAAAGAAGATGTGACTTCCAAAGTGGAATATATAAAGCTATGCAAGACAGTACGAAAAAGCATCACTGAAGACGTAAGAAAATTCAACTGTGTACTACTGAGGAAAGCAATTGAAAACAACCAAAGCCTAAAGATAGCAAAGGGACATCTCAGTAAGGGAAGAAAACAGATTATTGCACTGAGAAAAGAAGATGGTTCTGTAACAAGAAATAGAGGCAAAATTTTGACAAGAGTGAAAGATTTCTACTCCAAATTATATGAAAGGGATGATACATGTACTCCAGACATCATGAAAGGTACCAGTACCAGAGTTCTTCCAGTCCTCCCAGCAGAAGTTGCACATGCAATCAAGAACATGAAGCAGGGAAAAGCTCCAGGAGAAGATGAAATTACTGTAGACATCATACAAGAAGCAAGTGGAGAAATTGAAATATTACTCGCCCAAATTTTCACTCCATGCCTTAATGAAGGGAAGATTCCTGAGGATCGGAACAATGCTACAATGATCCTGCTACATAGAAAAGGTGACATTGAGGATCTCAGGAACTACAGATCTATCAGCCTCCTATCAGTGGTTTATTAAATCTTCACTAAAGTTCTTTCACACCGCTTGAAGGTAACGCTGGACATGACTCAACCGAGAGAACAAGCTGGATTCAGGAGTGCTACAGCACTATAGATCATATCCACGTACTGAGAGAACTAATTGAAAGAGCAAGGGAATATAAACTTCCGTTGTGCATGGCTTTTATTGATTATGAAAAGGCCTTTGATTTGTTGAAACCATCAGCAGTTACAATGGCTTTGAAATCCTGCAGTATTGAAGATGCATATATTAATGCATCCTTCCAGTGCTTACATATGGTGCAGAGATGTGGACCTTAACTAAAAGAGACATACAAAGGCTGCAGACAACTCAAAGAAGCATGGAGAGGTGCATGCTTGGTGTAACCAGGAGAGATAAGAGGAACTCGTGGATCAGAAAAATGACAAGAGTGAAAGACATCATGATCAGAGGTAAATCCCTGAAATGGCAATGGGCTGAACATACTGCCAGAAGGACAGACCATCGATGGACAGCCGAAATTTTAGATTGGATTCCAAGTGACAGGAAAAGACCCAGAAGAAGGCCACATGGGAGATGGGTGGATGAAATTCGAAAGTATGCGGGAGTACATGGAGGAGACTGGCACAAGACAGACCGTTGTGGAAGAAACTTGGGGAGACCTTCGTCCAGCAGTGGATTGATAATGGTTGACAATGATGATGAATCATTGATAATGATGAATGATTTTATGACCGTGGAACTTTTACTATACCATCACAGTTTTTTCTACTGCTCAAGTAAGCATTTGAATTCATATTGCTCAAGTTTAACACTTGAATTCACCTGTCAGATGCGATTCACTTTTTGTAAAATATTTAAGAATTAGTTTTTAATGCTGCATATCGGCTGGGCTGAAGAGTACTGGTCATGTGTTTCTGATTATCACAAACAGGTTGCAATACTTGCTGGATCCATTTTAGTATGGATGAATTTTTGCTTGTTCTGTCACTTAACCATTTTTATTCTAAATTGTCCCTCCCCCAGAAATTCAGTTTGTTTATCCTTTTACAGTCAGTGATCCATAATTTCTGAAAGACTGGTATTTACAATTATTATAAAACTTACTTTTTTGGTGTATCTTTTTCTAAGCAAGTGACTCAACGTTACACATATGATATTTGTGCAGATAGTTTCTTTATGGATTTTCCAGCATTTAAACAGTTTTGTGGTAGAACATTTAGGATTTCTACCTGCCTGTTGGTGTGTTTTCAGCTCCTTTCTTGGGCACACTTGCATGTATTCATTGCTTAATTATTTCTATCTTGCTGCTTCTTCCATTTGAAGGGATGGCAGTGTATTTTTTGAACCGAGCTTCAACTTTTGCATGCATATTACTTGCCCCTATCGCCATGAAAAACATTTTGCTGAAATACCTTTTGTTTTAATAGTTAATTGAATATAGAGCTTAGTTTTTGAAGCTACATTGGAAGCATGTTTTTCTTACATAGAAAGTTCCTCTGTGTGTTTAAAACAGATTACACAAACAGTGAAATTGATGTAATTCATAACTGGATTAGTGTGAATTACATCAATTATTCTTAACTGGATTATCTATTTTCAAACTGCCAGTTTCAATTTAGAGTTTTATCTTCCCAGTAAAGTATAACCACAATTTTAATTCTTAAAGGTTTCGTCTATTCTTATATTCGGTATTCTATTCATCTCATTCAGTATAAAATGAGATCAACTTTGGTGTAAATGTTCATTTTTGTGTTTATGTTATGTATACCAAAGTATCACGATTTTGGAACATTTTGGTATAAAATAAATACCTGAATTTGTTCACCAAAGATACATAGAAATCCAACCCTCTTTCCCCCTGCCCACAAACCAGGCCTTTAAAGGTAAAAATATAAAAATGAAGCGTGTGTTCATGTTCCTTGGAAAATCACATAAAATATTTCACCCAGGACAGGTGTTGTTAGGGGCCTTGCAAGTAATCCTACGCAGAGCTGTAACAGTGGGGGAAATTTTAATTATGTTTTTAACCATGAATTGATTGTTGTCATGATTTGGAATAACATAACAAAACAAGAAAAAAAAATGTAAACATACTAACCTCAGAATAACATTAGATATATTGATCTTTATTAATTAGTATCAAAACATTGATCATTTATGCAAGCTAGCTGTAAAGTAATGAATTACTTTCAGGTAGTTCTGTTCTTTCTCTGGGCATTAACATTTTACTTTGCTTTGTGTTTAAATATTAGATTATTTTCATTTGCTCTTTTTTAGTGCCATCTAATATAAAACTTAATTTAAAAAATGAAATCCAGTGAAGCATTTTTACCAGTTGTGAAAATTGAACTTTTTTACATGCATTAAAATAATGGTCATTGTTGAAGAAAAGTTTTAAGACATTTAAGCACTTGAACATTGTGAAGTTGATTGTGAAAGTGTCAACAAAAATTTTGCAAATCACTATTATCTATAAGGATGTCTAAAACATTCTTAATGGGTCACGAGGGACAATGTATGTATGTTTTCATCTATTAGATTAATAGTTATTGCATTATGTAATATACTAATAGAATAACACAATAATAAAGGTAGCAAGTAAGTATTTACGAAAATTTCATTAAAATAGGAGTTTGATAATGTTTTTGTAAAAATAAAACTAACAATTAGTCCTTTGTTAAAAAAAACAAGTATAAAATTATTAAAAATGTAAAATATCATAATCTAAATTGATCAATGATATTTTTACTAATTAATGTATGAAAGCCTGGCCTGTTTTGATTACATAAAAGCGAATGGACAGTCAGATGAAATAACAGGCTGAAAAGGTGGGAAAATTAATATATCAAGATGAGTTATTCTCATATTCTTGTGGGATTACTTGTACTTGTTTAATTAGAAATTTTGCAATTTGCCAATTAAGTGTGTAACAGCTTCTAAAGTCAGCTTTTTTTTTCTGTATTTTCTGTAGCACCCCTCCATCAGACACCTCCACCAGCAAAAAAAGCTACAGTTGCATCTACGTAAGTACCGTTTATATTTTATAATTATTGTATCTTGCATTATTGCAAAGTATCCCATTGAATGAGAAAATTAATAGGTAAGATTAGTTGTATTTGATTAACTAATCTGATGAATAATATCACCAGTCCAATTTTACTGGTTAAATTCTGAACATTTTTGTATCAGAATCAATAGCAGTGTCTTTTGTTCCCAATTGATACTTAATATTTCTATAAAGTGATAAAATTTTGAAATAATAAATCATTAACTATACTTTACTGGTTCCAGCACTCAGAATTTCATGAACATTTTTAACACAGTGAGCAACTGAATATAAATATACCTGTCCTAATAGGCAAATGAAACAAGGAAAAGTTTAGCTTTATAGAACAATATGTTATAAATGACTACCCTGCTGGTACAGATTTGCCATGATTTTCATTTTAGTTCTTGCATGTTCAGATGTAATAAATATAAGTCAAATGATATATTTACAAATCCTGGCTGTGATAAATATTTGTCATTTGAAACACCATTGTACACTCAGTAGACAAAACATTTAGAGATAGGGGGGATATACAGTTGATATGGACATCCCCAGCACAGAGGGGAACAGACCCAAAGTGAATGCAGGCGATAAATAGGCGGACATCAGGGTTTCCCAACAGTGTACCACAATTGGCGAACATGGGTAAACGTGGTGATCTGAGCTACTTTGTTCATGAACGTGTTGTCAGCACAAGACAAATGTGTCATTCTATTGCCCAAGTGGTAAGAACCCTAGGGTTCCCGAGAGCAACTGCATCAACGGCGTACCGCGAGTATACCATCAGAGAGCATACTAGTGCCCAGAGAGCAAGTGTTGGCCAACCAACGCCATTGATGACCCCGGTCATCAATGGCATATCCAGGTTTAAATGTCAGTGGCTCAAGCAGCATCAGTGAGTGAACAGTACTGTGCATGAGCCAACACCCTACTCATGGGCCACTGCTCTACTCACACGAACCAACACCCTACTCTGAGATAGTACACATGGACCAACACCCTACTCATGGTCCCTGGGCTGCAGGAACCAACACCCTACTAATGGGCCACTGTTGACTACTCGTAATTGGACTTTATGCCTCACCTGCTGCCGGGAACATCAAAACTAGATTAGATCTCTGCAGAGTGGCTTTGTGCTGTGTCGTCAGATGAACTCCCTTTTCAGCTGTACCGAGCCCTGTCCTGCCAGGTCAGCTCTGTGGTGGCTCTGTGATGGTTTGGGGAGCCTTCTTGTGGGACACATTAGGTTCCTTAGTGTGTCTGGAGAGGTCCTTAACATCTGTGAGCTAGCTGATTGCCTACATGCTTTCATGGCAGACAGTGTGTTCCAGCAGGACAATGCACCACCCCACTGGGCTGCAACCACCAAACCATGTCTCAAGGAACATTCATCTGAGTTTGGAACCATCCAGTGGTGCCAAAAGTCTCCAGATTTAAACCCTGTGAAAACTCTCTGGATACATCAGATCTGTGGATTGATTGTGGACCAACGTTTTAGGTGGAGTTATGGACAATGCTACAACGAGCATGGCTGGTGTTTCCTCTGGAAACTCTCTGGCATCTGGAGTTGATGTCGTCAGCATGTACAGGCTGTTATTCATTATAGAGTAAGGCCAACACACTATTATGTAGGTACCTCTGGTGTTTTACCTGTTGAGTGTATTACTAGATCAAAAATGCCAAATTAAGTATGCATTGCAAAGCATAATGTATTTACATTCCTAAAAATATATGTTCCATTAATTGTGATGAAACCTATGAAATCTTCACATAAAAGCCACAAAAAGAAAGTTTTTCCTCCATATGAAAAGCTCGGGAATTCCAAGACAAATCAATTTTCATGTTTTTGGAAGTCTTTACAACAGCATGCTGAAAAGTTAATTCTGCCATCTTTTTGCCAGAAATAGGTACCTAATTTAATGTTTTTAAACTAAAATCATGAGACAGTTTTCACACAGCTTGTAGCATAACTGGTTTCACTTTAGCATAATCATGTAAAACTTCCATCATGTTTTTGCCTGTATAGAAAAGAAATTTGTTATCTTGGAATTTAGGCATATGGTGAATATAGGCTACTAATGCTTAAATAAGAATCCACATTCCATCAGCATTAACTTTAGATGTCTGGATAACATTGTATGAGGTGAGGTGTATTTTTATCATCATGTGCTGTAAAATACTCATATGTGAAATGCATTGTGATTATTGTTCTAGTCATTAGTGTTTTGACTTCGGTACTGTATGTATTTATGGCAGATTGTAGATGCTTTAGGTTTGTACTGTGTTAGCAGTTTTCCCCAGTTTTATGCTGACAATATTCACTTGGCAGTATTTCACAACTAAACAGGCAGGGTTTTATTTATTTGTTTGTTGGTTTTTGTTGTTATCATCATCTCTGACAGAATTGTGAAATAGCACTTTTGCATTAGAAAGTTCCTTTAGCATTATTATATTGTGATGATTGTTTATGTTCTTTGATTTTATCAGAGAATATTGTTATAACAGCCTGAGCTAATGACTGAAACTCATAATACAAGGGTTGTACCAAAAGTAATGCAAAAGTAGGGATAACTTTTTATTAGCTGACAGAGGACGTTCAAATTACACATATTGGTAGAGTAACTCTTTCTCTATACAAAAGTACTATGCAACATAGTCTCCATCACAAGCGATGCATTTGCACCATCATTGAACACAACTCTCAAGTCCTCTTTGAAAAAATTCAAGTGTGGACTGTTGTACCCACTTCTTCACAGCCACTTTAACCTCGTCTGTGTCATCAAATCGTTGTCCCCAGAGACTGTCCTACATTGGACCGAACTGGTGGAAGTCTGAGGGCACCAGATCTGGGCTGTGCAGTGGATGAGGGACTACCGACCAGTCTAATTTGCTGATCGTCTGATGTGTTGCCAAAGATGTGTGTGGTCTCGCATTGTCGTGGTGAATGTGGATCCTTTTCAGATTCTTGTCCAGTCTCTTTTTCCTTATGGCTTCGCTAAGCTTCTTAAGTGTCTCAATGTACTGTTTGTTGGTCATGGTATGGCCACGTTCCAAAAATCAAGGGTGTCATCCCAAAAAACAGTCGCTATGGCTTTCTTTGCTGATTGCTGGCTCTTGAACTTCTGTTACACCTTGGTGAAGAGGTGTGATGCTAATCCATGGATTGATTCTTTGTTTCCGATCATAAAGATATGCCCACGTTTCATCCCCTGTCACCAGAACAGAAAGAAATGTGTGCTCATTGGCTTCAAATACTTCCAGCAGATCAGAGCAGACTTCCGCCCTTCTTTCCTTCAGATCGGGTGTCAACTGCCAAGATACCCACTTTGCACACGCTTTCCAATACCCTAAGTCTTCCACCATATTCTGTATGGCATCTGTGAGCTTGTTGACAACTGCACCACAGTGCAGTGGTGCAAAAAGCTTGCGGATTGTGACTCGTCTCTCCGCACGAATCAATTAATCCACTTGCTGATGATTCGTGTCAGTGGTCGCAGATGATGGTCTCCCACAACATGATTTGTCTTCCATGCTGGTTTTTTAAACTTCTTCATCCATCTGTGAACATTGCTCTTGTCAATGGTGTCATCTCCATAAACATTCTGTAGCCTTCTGTGGATGTCGGACAGCCTTCCTTCTTCAAAAACTCAGTGACGGCACATTGCTTCTGCTTGGAATCCATTATTTACCCGCAATGAAGAAGAAGCTTTACTATAGAGGAAGAGTTACTCTTCCAACATGCGCAATTTGAATGACCTCTGTCAGTTAATAAAAACGTTATGCTCACTTTTACATTACTTTCGGTACAACCCTCATAATTTCTTCAAAATTCAGTTAGCCATATAAAGCAGTTATTCATTTCTCTCCTGGATTAGTCATGATTGTTTCATGTGATCTGTCTTTCTATTTATTTATTTTTAACTTGCCTTCTTTCTGAATGTTCACTTTTTAAGGGAAACATCCCATGTAATTGTTGCTAACTTACTGCTGATGTTACTTATTTTTTTTTACTCCTTCTGACTTTGCCTTACACTCCTGCTCTGGGCAACTATGTGTTGTGAGCCTATCCTTAGTCTGGTCCCTATTCTTTCTCACATCATATCTTAATATATATATTTTCTAGCCTTCTTACTCATTCATATGTGTGCTCATCAGATTTAGTGGAAAAAAGAGAAATCCTGGTATTGAAGCATTATGCCTGTGCCCAGGCATAATGCTCATCTTTGGCTTCTTCCACATGGCAATGTGGGACTGCAAGTAGTCTTCTGTAGTCAGTGTTCTATGGATCATATGTTGCTAGCTCACCAAATAGTCTGTTAAATAGCATGGCTAGACAGTTGTGGATGCAGTGTGATTGTGACATTGAGGTTCAACTATTTTCTAGTGCAGTGACAGTTTGATTGATTCTAGTAATCAAAACGCAAGTTAACCTAGTCTGTAGGCAATGTTTCTTTTTATTTTGTAAACCCACTCCTCCCCTTCCCCCATTTTCCCCAGTATTTTGGAATGCACGATGTAAGGAGAATGAGTTTCTACGTATGGCAAATCTTACTTTCAATGCTTATCTGGAAAAATGAATTCCAAAGAAGCATGTGTTTAGTATTAGATATGCTGTTACATGTGAAATGATTCAGTGTAAACCAACATGCTGAGCCTTTTATTGTTGCTACATGTTTGTGTTTTTTTCTCATTTATGATGTAGAAAGCTAAGCTTACTATGCTGATGTTATTGTGTCAACAGAGGTCAGATGTTTGTTCCTAAGTCTTTGAAATTAGTCGCAATGCTCGTGTCCAGCTATTTCTGACTGTTAAAATTGTGCTCAAAATGCAATGAATAGCTGCTTCAGACAGCTACTGTGGAGTATGTGTGCTGTTTTGCTCTTACAGAGTTACCAGATATTTTTCTTGAGAAGTCATCTCAGACCAGGACTTTCCCCACTTTCTTTTGAATGACATATTAATTGAACTAAATTCAAGTGCCAAAATGTTCTTTTGCAACATTCTATTCAGGCAAAGTGGTATTCTTATGCTGTCATGTAACACTGTCCTTTCATTTTTTTGTTTGCCAGTGGTCTGTATCAGAATTTAATATTTTAAATATAAAATTTTCCATTACTCTCAGCAGTATTGCTACATTTAGTGTATTTGTGATCATCTATGTTATGAACTATTATGCCTTTTACTTTTAAGTGTTCGTGACTGAAATTCTGTTAAAGAATTCAATATAAAAAAAACTTAAATGTATGTGTACATTAGGATGATACTAACTCCTTTAGCCATCTGTTGTGATCTTGTATGTGACTATACTGTAGTGAAGTTCATGATATCTTGTGGTGTACAAAATTATTGATGTGTTCTTTGAATTTGTTTTGAGGGAAATTAATATGAAAACTGTTACACCCATTTCCATAGCTGGTACTAGTACCAAAGCCTGAAAAGTTCATACATGTTTGATGTTAGTTGTCCCCCCCTCCCCCCACGTTGAATGGCCAATTTACTATAGAGTATATGCAAATTACTTGTCTGAAAGTTCTTTCACCTTTGCTACCAAAAAATCTTGTTAATACTGGTATTATATTATTCATAGTAACACATTGTTTTAACTATCCCCCAACTTATCCATGGGTATTAATTAACTACAGTGGTGTGTGTGTGTACGTTCTGTTTCAATTTCAGTGATGTTAAGTGTCTACTTTTTCATAAATGCCAATGTGCTTGTATGTGCACATTGGTACTTATGAAAAAGTAGACATTTAAATCTCTATATTGAGAAAAAGACCTCTCTCATGCATTTCTTCAATGCCTGAACCACTAATAAATATTAGTTTGTTCGGGAAGTACACGAGCACTTTAATTGGTGTACATTTCACACACCAAGAGTGGCAGCACAGGCAATATCTGGTGACAGTGGAAGAACAGCTGTTTTGTTTTGTTTTTTTAAAAGCTTTGAGTCTTACTGCAGTATTCCAAGGGCATGGTCAGTGGCATAGGAACGCTTTTGATTTAGGGGGTACATGCCCATGAACCTTACAACTTAAGGATTAAGCCACTATGGATGACCCCTCCAAATTTTTTTGGAAAGGCGGGGGATATATTAGGGATGTGTTCTATCTTCTTGTTAATTTGCGTGCGTTTTTCTTTTTTTTTTACCAAAATATTGAGCAGGGACAAGTGAACATTATGATTAGTTAATTTCTACCTGCGAGGTTTGGAAAAAGGGAATTTTTCAGGAAATGTTTATATAAGTCTTTACAAAAATGAATTACATTTCTTATCATTTTTCTCTACATCAATAAAATAAAACTGCAGTAAGATAAAAAACTGCCCCTACCACTGAGATATTACTGTTGAAGTATTACGAAGTTTATATTTAAAGCATTGAGCGAAACATAGGTTGACAGTTGATATCAGAAACATATTGGTTTGATGCAAAGCTAAACAATGGTGGAAATATCAAGGGAGTGGAGTTCTGTGAGCAGCTTATGAAATCTGTAAAAGCTGCAGCTACAGACAGGGGTGTCCAGCCAAACAATATGATGGCATTTGCATGATGCGAGACTACGAGCGAGACTTTCAGCCTGGCACTGTTTCCTCACAGAACCCATTGTCAGGAATGGTGTAGAGAGAGAGGACACTGGAGTGTGAACTGGAGGAATGCGCTATTCACTGTCAAGTCTAGGTTATTTTTCTGTATGCAAGATGGCCGCACATTTGTATGGCGATGGCATCCTCAATGGTATGTAGAAGCATTTGCACTCGGCCTCCATACAATGCCAATGTGGTGGAGTGGAATCCTATATGGCAGCTAGACAACTGATCCATATTTCTGGCAATGTAGTGATGATGTCAGTTCTGTCATACAAATGATGTTATCACCAATTCTGTCACACGGCCTTTTCATGCCGCCATGGCTAGAATGTACCTGCCGGAGGACAATGCCCTTACGCACACTGCTTATGTTACAATGAACATTCTCCCATTGCAGAAGTGGTGACACCAGCCTCTCAGAACTAGGTAGGCTATTAGGGGGGCTAAGCATGATGGTAGGGGTGCTAAAAATTTTAAGTGTTTGGCAAAAATTCTGTTCATGTGGAGCTGATGGTATCTCAAGTTAAAAAAAATGTTTTCAGGTGAATATTGTATTTAGTATGGGAACCATGGATACGAATCCCCATGGCAAGTTACTATTTCTTTGCCATTTTAGCTTTTTTAGTTTGCAACCTCACAAGGAATATATATATGGATACAAGGTCAGGTGATGCGTAACATATCCCAGCCTCTCCTTGACAAATATCAACCCCGCCTTCTCGTGGTGCATCCTGTTCCCACTAACAGGGCTCTGACGACCGATGAATAGTGGTATAACATTTTTGGGATTAGAGAAAATGCTATCCCACACTCACCAACCCGCTTGGCCAGCATGGTGAGTTATGGCCAAACCCCCCTCCTTCCAAATATGCTTACACAATTTTAAACTTGGCCCTCAGTCTCCGGCAGCTGGAATGTACCTGGCCAAGGCAGCGGCCAGTGCGACATGAAAGCAGAGAGTACTGAAAATCACCGGAGGACCGGACTAGGCTGCCATCTGATGCTGACCTTGGCTACATTTAATGGATGCTCCCTATCTTCTGATTCAAGACTCCTTGAATTGGAGAAGGAACTCAAATCAACTGGGATATTGTGGGACTAAGCGAGATAAAGAAGAAAAGGAGAAGTGCTCGTTGAACTGAAAAGTGGACATCTCTTTTACTATCGTGGGACAGATACAGGCAGAACTAGTGGTGTTGGATTTATAATAAACAAAAGATTGAAGGATAATATTCTGGAAGTTGAAAGTTCCTCGGACAGGGCTGCACAACTCGTTATCCAACTCTCAAAATGATATCTGGCTCAGATTATTCAGGCTTGTGCACCCACCACAAGTCATCCTGAAGAAGAAATTGAAGAACTTTACGAGGAAATTAGAAAACTAAATAACAAAGGCAAACAGCACTTGAAGATCATTATGGGTGATTTCAATGCAAAAGTAGGGCAACAGCAACAGAACAAAACTTCGGTTGGTAAATTCGGTCATAGGAACAGAAATCAATGTGGAAATACTCTTTTAGAGTTTGCAGAGGCAGAAAGGTTTTTCATCATGAACTCCTTTTTCAAGAAAAAGCCACCCAGAAAATAGAAATGTAGGCATCCCAATGGATGGACAAGTGAAATTGATTTTATTATGTGTAACAAAAAATTCGTCATCGAAGACTCCAGTGTGCTAAACAAGTTCAACACAGGTAGTGACCATAGAATGTTGAGATGTAGGATGCACCTCAACACTAAAGTTGAACGTGGCAAGCTCATAAGACAAACAAAATGTATTGGCATAGCCAACCTTAAAAAAACATCACAATATCTTCAAGTTGTAACTGAGGAACAGATTCTCTGCTTTGGAAGGCCAAACATCAGAAAAAGTGGATATTTTTGAAGTTAACAGAGAACTCACCAAGGCTCTTATGGAAACAGCAACAAAAAATAGGTGGTACTAAGAACAAAGTTACATATGACAAAAAATTCAGGAAAAACAAAAATGTTGATGCAAAAGAGATGGGAGATGAGGACAAATAAAAACATAACTTCCAACGTGGAATATATAGAGCTATGCAAGACAGTGCGAAAAAATATCACTGAAGGCATAAGGAAATTCAACTGTGAACTAGTGAGAAAAGCAGTTGAAAACAACCAAAGCCTGAAGAGAGCAAAAGGACATCTCAGTAAGGAAAGAAAACAGGTTATGGCTCTGAGAAATGAAGATGGTACTGTAACAAGAAATAGAAGCAAAATTTTGACAAGGGTGAAAGATTTCTATTCAAAACTATATGAAAGGGATGACACATCTAATCCAGACATTACGACAGGTACCAGTACCAAAGTCCCTCCAATCCTCCCTGCAAAAGTTACATATGCAGTAAGAACATGAAACGGGGAAAAGCTTCAGGAGAAGATGGAATTACTGTGGACATTATACAAGAAGCAAGTGGAGAAATTGAAACTGCACTCGCCGAAGTTTTCACCAGATGTCTGAATGAAGGGAAGATTCCTGATGATTGGAATAATGCTTCAATGATCCTGCTACATAAAAAAAGGTGACATTGAGGATCTCAGGAACTACAGGCCTATCAGCCTCCTTTCAGTGGTTTATAAAATCTTCACTAAGGCTCTTTCACATCACTTGATGGTTACACTAGACATGACTCAACCAAGAGAACAAGCTGGATTGCAGAGTGGCTACAGCACTATAGATCATATCCACGTACTGAGAGAACTAATTGAAAGAACAAGAGAATATGAACTCCCATTATGCATAGCTTTTATTGATTATGAAAAGGCCTTCGATTCTGTGAAACCATCAGCAGTAACAATGGCTTTGAAATCCTGCAGTATTGAAGATGCATACATTAGCATTATTAATAACATCTATGAAAATGCAAGTGCAAAGGTTCGGATATTTGAGGATACGGCACAAATAAGAATTGGAAAGGAAGTGAGACAAAGTGACACCATATCTCCCAAGCTCTTTAATGCCACATTGCAAAATGTCTTTCAGTCATTGAACTGGGAAAACAAAGGGATAAAGATTAATGGAGATTACTTAACTCATCTTCGTTTTGCTGACGACGTAGTAATCTTTGCAACTACCTCTTCAGAGCTGCAGATTATCCAAGAACTTGCTGACAAGAGTAAAGCAGTGGGATTAAAAAATGAACTTTCAAAAGACAAAAGTGATGTACAATGCTTTTATAAGAGACCAAAATTTATCAATTGATGGAGAAAAGTTTGAGACAACTGATACCTACATTTATCTTGGGCAGCAGATATCAAGTGAGGGTCACATTGACAAAGAAAATAATTGGCATATAAAACTTGGATGGGGAGCTTTTGGAAGAAACAGTACAATTTTTAAGAGCAGTATGCCATTACGTCTTAAAAGAAAAGTGTTTAATCAATGCATCCTGCCAGTGCTTACGTATGGAGCAGAGACATGGACCTTAACTAAAACAGACATACAAAGACTGCGGACAACTCAAAGAAGCATGGAGAGATGCATGCTTGGTGTAACCAGGAAAGGTAAGAAGAGGAACTTGGGGATAAGGGAAATGACAGGAGTGGACGACATCATGACCAGAGTGAAATCACTGAAATGGCAGTGCGTTGGACATGTTGCCAGAAGAACGGATCACTGATGGACAACTGAAATTTTAGACTGGATTCCGAGGGACAAGAAAAGACCCAGAAGAAGACCCCATGGGAGATGGATGAAATTCGAAAGTTTGCTGGAGTGACATGGAGGAGACAGGCTCAAGACAGACAATTGTGGAAGAAACTTGGGGAGACCTTCATCCAGCAGTGGATTAATAATGCTGAAGTCGTTGACGAAATTCGTGCCAATAACACCAATTGCTAGAATGCCGTCGTTGCCTAGAATGCCGTTGATCTTATATCGTGCAACGACGGCATTCTAGCAATTGGTGGGATTAATAATGGTTGATCATGATGATATATATATAT
The DNA here is from genome assembly GCA_039090855.1 of Macrothele yani. Lineage (NCBI taxonomy): Eukaryota > Metazoa > Arthropoda > Arachnida > Araneae > Macrothelidae > Macrothele > Macrothele yani. Next base: position 106,463,829 of record CM077004.1, on the reverse strand, counting down.
TTATCACTCTCATTGTTTTAAACTGTAATTTAAATTAAAAAAATGGTGTGTTTCTACTACTCTCTTCGAAATTCTCTTCATTTCCCCTAAGTGCAAACACTAAATGTAACAAAGAATTCATTTTATATGTCTAACAAAATTTCAGTAAATTCAAATACATTTGTCCAAGTTCCCTTAGAACCTTAGGTGGTTGCTGTGGCACACCCAGGAATTCGTGTTAAGGGGAAGGGGGCTAGATGTATGTGTAGGTATGTGTGTATGCGCACACAGTATATATATATCATCATTGTCAACCATTATCAATCCACTGCTGGACGAAGGCCTCCCAAAATTTCCTCCACAACGGATATATATATATATATATATATATATATATATATATATATATATATATATATATATAGTGCATAAGACAGACAGATATACATTAGGTAGATAGATAAAAGAGTTGTCTTACGGGGCTTTAGGGGGTAGCTTATGCCCCGAAGCCCCTTCCCCCTGGGTTCGCCAGTGGGTGGTTGCACCTGCCAAATGTTCCAACTGCTTAAATATTTTGGAGGTGCTAAAGGGTGGACTCAAGAAAAAGTAAGGAGGCCTCGTTACTTCGCGCCACATTGCAGCCAAACTCACCAAATTTGTCGCCCATCGAGCATGTGTGGGACCTTATGGGTTACCATCTGCTTCCGGCAGCAGTCTCTCAACAGCTGCGTACGGAGATTTTCCCAGCTATATGTCAGTTCCTTCCTGGTGGTGTGATTTTCTTGTTGGAAGAGTGTATAGCTGAATTTAAAATCTTCCTAGTATTGTAAAAAACGAATTGCATAATGGGTAACACAGCTCAATGCACGAGTTTCTTATGAACATTTTATTTCATATTGCGTTGCCCATAGCGGAGCATGTCAAAGTATTACAGTATACTAGCGTATGCCTCAAATAGTCGTTATATCTATATCTCGAAATGACAATTTCCTCTGTACGAACGGACTCCATAACATCACTGATTCCTATCTCTACATTGTTACATCCGCCGCCCCCCTCCCCTCCTTTCGTTTTTTCTTCGACACTCTGTGTTGCAGGGCTGTGGTTCATAAAGTGTCCGCATGAGTAAACTGAACAAAAAATAACCAAACTAAAAATGGCAAGAAGTTTTGCGTATTTAGAGGAGTGGAATTTTTCGCTGGTGCCGGAGACAAAGGAAATGGGAAATCCGTGATCTTTCCGTCAGTTGGACAGAAGATGCTGTGTTATTGCGTAGTAATACAAATAATTTCACCATCATGTGTTTTGTTTTGCTTTGTACCTGTGTTTTCAAGCGGCGAGAGCTAGGGGGAGGGGGCGGATTTTGTGACGTACAAGGTAGCTGTTCGGAAAATGTACAGGAACGAAAACTTCTTAACCTGTTTTTGGCGTGTAATCTGGGCATGTAGCGCCATCTAGTTTTGATGACTGAATAAAGTAAACTTTCTTTAGCAGAGATATATTTTAAAATCATAAAAATGAACGATATGTATTTTATCGAATGAATTATTATAAAAATATGTGCTTTCTTTATTTAAAATATCAGCTTTTTCTTACGTTTGTTTCCAAAAATTATTGGTCTTGTAGCATTTTAACATTTTTCTTTTATAAAACATTTCCCGGTAGCGTGTGTTTTCCACGGACTTTCGCTGATGCTTTTATCAGACCTCGTTTGAGTGAGTTTTCAATTTAGGTCACATAACTTTGTGTGCTATCAAACATCTACACTTGTTCTTGGTTTAAATCATTAGGCAGTAGCAAAAAAATTTAAATAGAAACGTGTGTTGTTTATTTATATTGTGTACGTCGCTTAGTAAAATACGTTGAGTTCGCGAATACGTTTACCATTACGCTGTACTTATAGAAGTCTAGTGTTTATTATACACAGTTTTTTAGTGTTACGCCGTAACTGATGAATTAAGATTTTCGTTGGAAAGTGAGGAAGGAAAGTTCTCAGAATACTGAAGGAACATGGTGTCTGTCAATTGGATTTAGCGCAAACGTTGCATCGTGTGCACGTACAGAAAATACTGAACAGAAGTTTAGCGAAAAGTTTTAGTTTAGCGAAATTTCATAACAAGATTACGAGTTTGCAGCTAAATACGTAAACAAGCGTTATTTTCATGGGAACTAACAAGCTCAATTTTCTCGATAGGGCATTGAATCTTTCACATGAAAAAACTTATGGCTAATGTTTAAAGTAATACTGCTCAATTAATGTGTGTCCAGGTGGATACATTGCATATCTGATGTTAAACATTGAAAATTGCCACTCTCCCATTTGGGCGGGTTTTTTTTTTTTTTCATCTTGTGGCTGTTTAAACGTTCCGTTTCGTGTGAAAGAATTGTGTCACTTTGTGTCGTGCACTGGTGGTGGTGGGTGAATCATCGCACAAAGGCTCGTAAAGCATAAAATGCCGTGTCGATCTTCCAGCATAATTATATTGTATCAACGCAACCGGGAGAGAGGGAGCTTGAAACTTTATACCCAGAGGGCAAGTGGTCAGAGGTGTAGGTTTCTGGCTAGTTGTCCATCTTGGTTCGGGGTTCGAGTCACGATTGAGGCATGAGTGTGTGCAGTCTACTCTCCTTCCGTTGGGATCCAGTGGCCCTGAACTAGGAACAGATGATTGTTTATTGCCTTTAAAATTGGTCGTGCCGCCCCGGTGGCGCAGTGGTCTAAGGCGATGGCCTCTGATCATTCGTCCGAAAGGGGTCCGGGTTCAAATCCCGGTGAGGCATGGATGATGGATGTTGTGTTTTGTCTTACGGCACTGGCTCTCTCTCCCTTCCCTGGAACCAGTGACCCTAAATTAGGGACGGGCGACTGTTTATAGCCCATTGAGTTGCTCACGGTGGTCGTTAAACCTCCAATCAAAAAAAAAAAAAAAAATTGGTCGTTAAGCCCCGAAACAAACAAAAAGAAAACTTTTAAACCTTTCAGATATTGCCACGGTGCATGTCTCCTCTCCTGTGCCCTGGAGCGCACTATTATTACTCCAGCAGCAAGAGATCATTCCACTGAAATGTGCCAAGTGACGAGATCCGTACATACGGATTCTTATTTGTCTTCGTAGAATGAAGTGTACTGAAATCGGGCACTGGCCGATGGTTTGTGTCGTAATTTTAAACCAAAAATTGAATCCGAAAGTACTGGTAGCCCGCGAGGAAATATGAGAACTCCCATTAAGTTTAGATATTTTGCTTTTTTAAGGTGTTTCGTTTATAATGTTTCTCCTCTGAACGGTATCCTCCCTTGGGCCTGTTGCTCTTCGCTAGATATGTCCCAGTGACAAAAGACTAGGTGCTTATAGTTAGTAACTAATTTGTTCTCCTGTCTGTAAACACGCTGTTCATGCATTTATAAGTAGGATTCAAAGAATGTCCGTATTTAATTTTATTCTTTCGATATCTGGGCCTAGGGTGCGAAAACATGCTGAAAAGTTATGTACTCAGCTACATTGGAAGGTGCCTCCCCGGTGGCACAGTGGTCTAAGCGATTGCTTCTGATCATTCGTCCGAAATGGGTCCGGGTTCGAATCCCGGTAAGACATGGATGTTGTGTTTGTCTTACGGCGCTGGCTCTCTCCCTTCCCTGGAACCACTGGCCCTAAATTAGGGATGGGCGACTGCTTATAGCCCACTGAGTTGCTCACGGTAGTTGTTAAACCCCAATAAAAAAAGAAAAAAAAAACATTGAAAGGTAAAAATACAAAATTGATACGCACATTATATAGAATGAATGTTATTCTTTTCTTCAAAGGAGAGCCAATTTTTGGTTTTGTACGAATTCGTCAAATGATAATGGTGTGGAGAACTGATACGTTGAGTCCTGGCGCACTTTTAAGTTTTTATTGTGTGTGTGTGTGTGTGTGTGTGTGTGTGTGTGTGTGTTTTGCTTTGGTTGCTTTGTATGGCGTCTTGACCATCTGAAGCTAATAAGGAGTTGCCAGTCCACAATTTAGGGCCGCTTGTTCCAGGGAAGGGACAGAGCCAGTACCGTTGGACAAGCCCTCCGCTCGTGCGTTATCCGGTATTGGAACCCGGTCCAAACTCAGAGTATTAGCCAGAAACCCGAGCCTCGGTCACTACGGTGGGATGCCCTCAAAGCCCGTCCAGAATCGTACTAGTAAGTCGCCTCTTCTATCTTCTCTGCGGGGTATCATGGAACTTGTGCCCGCAGATACGATAATGACGATGATTACTTCCGAATGAACTTTTTTTTATTACGTTGTTAATAATAATGTTGGTTGTCCATGACACTTGAAGAGCAGGGGATCGTATGTACCATTCACAGTCCTGGGCGTCGAACCGAACAATTGTGCGACATTGTCAGCAATTTCATGGCTCCCAATTCCTTTTTCAGATGTTAATAGTAGTGCAGAAATATTTCTTTTTCTTGTCACTCTCTAAGCGACAGCATTCTGGAAGACTTTTTTTTTTTTTAGTCCTCGTTGACCTGATATTTTTTATAGTTAAAAGGTTGCCGTGGATACGAATATCTCAGTACGCGTTGTCCTAATGTAAGCATACCATTTACAGTAATGAGGTAGCAGTTATCGTGTTCAAAAGTACAAATTTTTCAAATCTCAATCTTTTGCTGCGCCTCACCTGTAGAGTTTTTCAGAACATATGGCGTAGTACAACATCATAAAATCTGGCTTTTTGCGATGCCATACTGTTTATATAGAGCACCACAAACGTATAAAAATGACGGAAGTGGGGTCTTGGAATAAAATACCCCCGAATAAAGTTTTGAGGCAATGCCCCCCATATTTTCAAGAAAAAACTGATGGTGGAGGTCTCTTTTCTCTCGCAAAATGTTGGATTTGAACTATCAGAAAAAAAATTGTTAAAATAGAGTAAGTAATTATTTTCCTTTATATATGAAGAAAAATAGTGACAAATATCTTTGTACTCAACAAAAAAAAAAAGTCTTCATACACCCCAAAAAACTAACGTTTTTGCAATATTTATACATGATTTTTTTTTATAAACTGCCGAAATTTAGAAATTCTGAAAAACATTCGTCATACGGCCAGAATTAAAAAAAGTCATGGCAGGCTTGACAGGCCACATGAACCAAGAAATGATACGCACGAGCAAAATTAGTTGCTGATTGTGCCTTCTTTCGTTTGTAGAACTTGTTGAAGCCAGTTACGCATTGAACTCGTCAAATTTTCGGTACCGTTTTTTTTTTTTTTTTTTTGTCTTTTTTTAATTCGTGCGAAAGAGATTGTTTTGACGCTTCCAGACCCGTAATCCCCAGTCTTCGATCTGCCGCCTGGGATGGTGATATTGTTGTGGAACATTGTGTTGCAATTTCTTATTGCCTTTTGAGATCCATAAATTTCGAAGCCACACTGTTTGCTTAATTTTCTTTAAATATATACCAGAAATGTCCGTTATCCCTTCGATGAAAACGTGTGTATCCCCTCCAGTTAAAATCTGTTTCTTATGCTTTATGGTAGGAATGAAATTTCAGATTTCGAGCTCATGAGCGCCAAAAACATTTAATTTACTCTTGTCAGTAAACAAGACCTTATTTGAAACTTCTGTGGGATTTTTAACAATCGTCATGTGTGCTTTTGTATGTAGCTGTAGTTACGACCCCCTCTTCTTCTTTAGTCGTGAATTGCCTCTGAAAATTCATTGTATGCATTCAGTGGTACCATGATGTTTCATGTCTTGGGCCATTTGTACAACAGATTTTGTCGCGCTTGCTTAGGGGGCTAAATCATGGACCATATAACTGCCATTCAAAGCAAGTTGACGGGTTTGCTGCGTGTTCGAACTCGAAAAATTGAGTCGTTTTGGATAAATCCTTTTAACACGGGATTATAAGAGCATGTTGATTACTACTACTTTTATTTTAACTTCGCTGAAAAGTTTGAAATTATAAAATTTAAAATTTTGCGCTTGAATTCCTAAATTCAGTAAGTATTTCCACGATTCCCCATTTTCTAAAAGCACATTTCGTTTTCGATTTACGTAACGCGTCATAAATTGTTAAATTTGATTTACTTAACGCATGATTAACGGGTAGGTAAATCGACTATACACGCAATTTTCATATGTGAAGTGACAATTTCGTTCCAAGAAATAATAAGTACTCAGTATGAAGACTCGTGAAATCGACGTTATCAGTTCTAATATTTTTTTCCGTACCTGTATATATAAAGAATTATACAGGCACGGAAAGAAAATGAACTACTGAAACTACGAAGTTTCAGTAGTTCATGCAAGTTTTGCATTTGACATATATTCATTGTGTAATAAAAACGCGATTTTCTTAGAAAAGTATGTCCGAAGATATTCAATCGTGAGTATATACATTGTTGAAGAACCTTTTTGCACCGTGAGTTTCGAAGTTAGGAAATTGATTTGTAGCAAATTTTAGGACAAGCAGTGTATCTATATATTTCTCTTAAGTGCTTCAACCCCGTAAAGTAGTGCGCTCCGTACATAAAATTCGCGTGAACCCGTTAGCAACAACTTAAGTTGTTTCCTTCAAGACACGCTAGAAAAATGATGACGCATAATTGCAGCTTTTCTTTCTCGGTAAATAAAACGCTCAGGATTAAGTTTGGATTAACGTTTCTTCACGTCCCTCACCCCTCAAAAAAGGGAAGAAGAAATAAGTGAAGTACATAGTTTGACAGTTTGAAGAAAAAATATGATTATGGTGGGAATACTATAAATAATAAAAAGGGATTTAAGAATAAAGTTGTTATCAAAAGGTGTAAACTTCAGTGCTTTTGAGGTGGCTGGGTAGAGGAGAGTGGTGCTGCGAGATCAGACTGTGGGGAGTTTATTGACCTGTCTCATGCTATTAGTCCATGTAAGTGAGCAGTGGAAAAGTATTTCATAAAACACACAAGGTGACGAACGCGTGTGTAGTTGTGTAATAGTGTTTCGCTACTTTCGATCTCTCTCGCTGATCATCCATCTTCGGCGCAGGTTCTGAACAGGAGGTACAGATGGACTGCGACTTAGACTTATTAAAATGTTATTTTCTATATGTGGCCACACAGGTTAAACAGTCTTGGCTCGGCCGTTAAAATTCTTGCTGCGAAAGTACTTTGCAGCGCGTGGTGGAGGGGAAAGTAGCTAGACAAGGGCAGCGACCTCTGTCGCACAAGGTTGTCAAATTTCAGCCACCGCGGATGCATGGCATTCTCACAGTTGCCATTCTGGCATTAGCCACAAAGTTAGATTGAGCTTACTTCTTACGACGTTTGGTCGTTGCAGAGTTACTGTTTGCAGTTACGTTTCGGTGTTTCTACATGTGTATTTTTGAAAAAAAAAGGAATAAGTTGCGGAATTACCACTGGTTTTTCAGTGTTTTAAATATGAACCACTAATAATATGGCCCTTCACAGGGCCGTAACTAGACTTCAGTTTCGGAGGGTGGGGGTAAAATACTCCACATCAAAAATACAATGTATCTATTTAATCTCTTAAAAACAAACTCTTTAGTTTAGTATATTGAGTATTATCGAGTAACGACACAAGAACTTACTCAGTATTAACAGAAAAACAAACTGAACTATATGAGACAGAGATCACATGAAAACAACAAGATTACACTGGACACAGGATGAAAGCAAGTATAGTCTGAAAACTGAAAATTATAAAAAAAAAAAATTTAAATCTCCGTCAGGAAGTGAATTTTAAAAATCCCGATAACGATAGATGAAGCCACTACACCAAGGGACTTTGACGTTGAATTGGCCGTCTAATAGCAACGATGGTAATTTTCGTGCACTTCTGAGGTTCCGAGTTTCTTCTGGGGATTCTGTGCTTGCAAAGCATCTCAAATTAGAGGCAGGAAACGCGCATTATACCAGTCTTTTAATTCAAAACCAACTTATCAACATTTGCGGAAACATTCAGGATACAATAGTAAAAAAATAAATGCTGCAAAATGTTTCACCGTGATGGGGGATGAAACCATGGACATTTCGAAGATTGAACAAGTGGCAGTATGGCTACGGAATGAAATCACTCACTGCGCTCTCGCATTTCTAAACACAACCCATCCCAGTCTGACATCTTAATGTTATAAAGAAACAATAAACTGATTCCAACTGACATTTTCTTTTTTCGTCTCTCTTAACACGATAAATAAATAAGCGATCTCAAAAATACCTGATAATAGAACAATTCCGATTAATAAAGTGCCAGACACAGAGATTCCTGTACTTCTTTACTGCTGACCAGTGGTTAAGTGAGAAAAAGAGTTTCCTGTACTTCTTTACTGCTGACCAGTGGTTATAGTGAGAAAAAAATGACCTTCTGAAGTAAAGTGTATCAAAGGAAATAACAAAAACAAATTTGTAAAAAAAAAACTAAAACTTGCCTAACAAAATTCCGGGAGGGGAAGTTTGGACCCTAAAAACGCCTCCCCTGGATACGGCCATGACCCTTCCCCCTCCAGAAAAGGGGAAAAAGAACATTAATTCATAACGTTAATAAAAATTAAGCTAATGCTACTCGTGTTCCTGATATTTGCACACATATAGCTTTACCAAAAACGATAGTTTCGTTTTCGACGTCTTGTGTTGTGTTGCAAATTTGGATCCACTTAAGCACCAATATGAGAGTTTGGGTGGAATTATAGCACTTGTGAACTGAATAAAACCATTGTTGCCGCCCTTATGGCCTAACGGTCTGAGTCCATCTCTGACCATTCGTCCGAGATGGACATGGGTGGTGTGTCTGTCTGCTGGAGCTGACTCTTTTTCCTGCCTAGAGCCAGTGGACCCAAATTAGGGACGCATATCTGCCAACTCTTCCGATTTTGGCAGGTCTTCCGATCTTTTATACATTCTTCCGACCAAACTCGCGTTCTTCTGCCGTTCGAAAAATTTCTGTGTTTTTTGCGAAAAATAACCTGTTTTATTAATTTTTGTAAATAAAAAAAGAAAAGTTGAAAAACGCAGCAATAACTTACTAGTAGTTATATAAATAGAGGATGAAGAATGGAACGCTCGAGAAAGTGCCACAAGAAATCTAAGACTGCCAGTTAAAATTTAATGGTCATCGATATTTTAGCATAATCTTACGCCATTCGAAATCGATTCAGCGGTTAATTTGTACGTGAGATTCTTCCGTAGATTCGCGGTCCCCCCCCTTTTTTTTGTCATTTTCGAGATCGATGCAAAAATTAAGAAATTTTCGGGGTATTAGTTGAGGCGGGGGTCGTATTCCGTCTGGGGAAGTTGTTTTGTCTTTTTAAACGTTCGGAAATTGAAGCTTAAACGGAGTGCAGATTTTTCCCGTAATCGTATTTCTCTCTTTCGCGCGATGTTGCTTCTGTTCAGTATTGCTGTTAAATATAATTTCATTGCATAATTTCAGCTTGAAATTGTAGGCAACGATTTCCGAAAACTGAAGTTAGGCCGCCCGAAAATTTCCCCGTAACCTTCCGCCACGAGATTCTTACGCTGATTCGAGGAATTCCGTCTTTTTTGTTATCATTTGGACCAAATTCACGAGATCGATGCACAACTGAACTGAAATTTTGGGAGGATTGGTTGAGGTGGGGGGGGGGTCTCCGTCGGAGGACGGAATTTCATCCTTCGAAAACGAAAATTAGACGGAGGTAAGATTTTTCCCGTAATCGTAATTTGTTTTCTTACGATGTTTCCTCTACCCAGTATTATTAGATATCATTTTATTCCATAAATATTTGTATTTCGGCTTGAAAATGTTGGATAAATTTCCGAAAACATAAGTCAGACGGAGCGAAGATTTCTTCAGTAATTGTATTTTTCTCCCCCGCGATGTGATTCCCACTCCTATGTAGTTGTTAAATGTCATCACCCTCATAAATGTGTGTGTGCATTTTAGCTTGAAAAAAGTGGGGAAATTTCCAAAAACGGAAGTGACAAAGTTTGGAAATTTGTAAGAATTGATGTATGGTGTTAAAAAAAAAAAAAAGTATTCATTCTCTGAAAATTACACCATTTATCTAAAATAGTGAAAGCTCTGATATCAGAATTCATGGTTCTCAGCTACAGTTCATGTTTTTAGTAAGCACAGGATACCTTTCAAAAATTACATTGCTTTTGGAGCACACTGCTCCAGTAATGATAAGAGAGAAAAATGGTGTGGATCGTCATTTGAAAGAACACCAAAGTGAAATAATAATTATAGGGTGTATTTGCCATTTAATTAATAATGCAAAAGAATTTTTTCGTTGGTTAAAAAAATCGCACAAAGTTTCGATCATTAATGTCAAGTGAATCGCTTGAGAGTTAATTAAATGCAAAAAAAAATTTACTTTGTTTTCAAAAAGAGTACTCCAAAGAATTCTTAAAAAAAGCCCAAAAGGCCACTGTAAAAAGTTTAGCTAACTGTTAAATTACTATAAATAAAAGTTCCCTTCAATAAAAACACACAAAAAAACAAAGGTAAGTGTCCTGTATTCCTTTTTTGTTTAAGCAGTATGAGTTCTAAATCACTTTATCGTGTGACAAATTGACGTAAAACAAATCTTCTGAATTTTTATACAATCTTCTGATTTTTTCAAAGCTGTCTCTGCATGTTCATTAAATTTAGTTGGCAGGTATCGGGACGGGCGACTGACTGCTTGCAGCCCCTTAGTTTCTCATGGTGGTCGTTAAACCCCAAAACGAGGAGGGGGTGGGGGTGGATTGTTCCCGAGGAAAGTGCTGCAGAAATGTTAAGGAAGTATGAATGTGTTCGTCTGTGGTTTAGATACCACAACGCAAGAACTCTTCCCAGGAAGAGTTCTAGCGAAGGAGAATTCAAACGTTCAGCCTCTCTAACCTCGTACGAAAATTGCGGAAAGGGGGGGGGGATTCTAATATATAGTAAAATAACTATGTGTGACTGCCAGAATGTGTTTATGCAAATAATTGGATGGAAGGAGAGGAGTTACCCGATGTGGAATGCCCAGGTCAACGCGATAACTAAAATGCTGTCAAGAAAAGTAGGGAAAAGTCGAAGCTCCATCGGTTCTCTAGACAGCAGTATGGAACGTTGTCTGGGAAAACGGATTCCAAGGAATGTTAGTGACCTGAGCCCTTTGAAATCTCTTATTTGAGAATCTTGCAGAAGAATAGATGAGGAATGGAATAAAGATCTTTGCGTTCAGCGTTGCCAGACTCCTGTAGGTTACATCCATTCGGTAAGTAATTAACAAAACACCTGCTTCTGATTTAGCCATTTTTATCAGCAAAAAGATCCAGATATTGTCCTAACAAATTCCTGTACTGTGAGCGCTGCTGTAAGAAAGCAGAATAGCATCACCCCGAATATTTGCCCGTTTTTGAACTGGGATGAGGTAACGAAAGAGGCCCAGATGTGTTCTTATTGTCGCATCGTATAAAATTGAGCAGTAGATGTGCCAAAGAAACGTTGAGATCATACTCACGATGCCGCTGGCGCGCGTACGTGTGTGTCTTACAAGAAAAGCAGGTTACCAGATTTTATTATTTGTGTATAGTTGTGCCATATGTACATGTTTGTATGGGAAAGAAAATGATGATCCTTTTTTTAAATTTTGAATTTATGCACTATCTTCTGCTTTGTATCCCTAGTTGTTTGGAAGTTCATTGCTGCTTGCACCTCAGTTGAATTTGTGGCGCAAACAGTTTTTATTGGAAATATTTATGAATGCCGTTGAAGAGATTGGGGCATTCAGAACTCGAGAGCATGAGTAAAGTTCTTTTCACAGCGTTTTATTGGAACCGGGAGCATTTTAAGGTGGGTATAATGTCCTGCTGCTGCAGCCGAAAAGTAGGCCAGAGAGAGTTATTTTTGGAACATGTTCTCCGCCATAGGCATTTTTCTCCTGGAGAGAATTCCCCCGCCCCTCCTCTCTCTCTCTCTCTCTGGCTTTCGGAAGACCATCTCGACCATAAAATTCCCATTTTACTATTCGTCCCATCGTTACTGCTTTATTTTTATTTAATTTTTATCATTTTTTAGATCCTTATTTTCAGTCCCCCCTCCCCCAAGAAAATAAAGAAAAAAGGAATAAAATAACTGTTTCCGAAAACGTTGACTTGTTGGGTATATGTGTAGTTGATTGCGTTGCATCCCAACGTCTTGAACACCTACTGGTAACAAAAATGGAACTCGTTTAAAGCCACGCGTCTGAAGAGTGTCTGCTTTGACAGTCCTTTTGCGGAAGTATTTTATGAATTTGGATTTAACTTTCGATTCGCAGTGAATGGTATTTAAGAACATCCTCCTCCTATGTATTTTTCTATGTGACGATTAACATCCTCTTAAAGCTGTATGTCATGTTTCTAACTTCTGACATTAAATTCTAACGTAGTGTTTAGCTCTGAAAATCTGACTGCATTTCGCACGTACCATATGCGCTGATTTGCGCATTTTTTCGTTTCAGTTTGCTGATTCCTCCTTGTACTGAAGATAATTCAACTGTTTTATCTTCTGGCAACGTATTTTTTATCCAGGTGCTCCTCCCCCATCCCCCCCGCTCTTATCATATTGAACATACGTTTAAATCTTACCTGACCTGAAGCTGTGAATACCTTCGTAGTAAGCTATGTATAGGGACAGTCGAGAAAAAGAATCCCTCAGGGGAACCTGAGGGATTTTTTTCCTCGACTTGTCCTCCAGAAAATTTTTTATAACTTGTAACTAATCTGAAAGATATCTGATACATCCGCACTAAATTTAATGAATTCTTTAGCCGATGTTAATTAATATACCTTCGATAGGAGTATAGCTTATTTACATATCCTCTGTGCACTGATTTAAACAACTGAAATATGTTATCTAACTGAGCACGTGTATTGCATTTACAGATCAGAATTCAAAACGGCAGTCCCCACACGAGTTTGTTTTTGTTTAGGTACTAATCGTAACAACAGAATTTTTACAGTTTTAGTCAATCCAGCTATATTTTTCCCTTTTTTTTTTTTTCGTAAAAAAATTTCCGTAGATAGTTTAGATAATAATTTAAAAGAATTTTGAGGCCCGGTGCATTGCACTCTGTTATATCCTGCCTTCCATCGCCACTGCATTTCAGTTATAGTGCGACGATTACTATGTACGAGCAAATGACTTTCGTTTTTCCGCATTCGTTCGTTTTGTGCAGTCTACTCACGGGCACTTGTGGTACAAGTTTTGTTGCATGTGGCATTTGACCTTGTAGAATCCACTTGTTCTGGGAGACCACAGCTGCTGTTCGTGGAGCTGTACGAATGCCATTTATGTATGTATGTATGTAAATCCGCATCAACACTCGCCATCAGCAAGTGAAGCGCTCTTTCCCTAGCTAAGATGTGAAGTTCAGGAATAAAAAATAATTGTCTACACTCTGCACTTAAAAAAAAAATCATCAGTTTCTCCTTCACATCAGTTTTCATGATTGTTTTGGTTTGGCTTTTTTTGTTTAATACTGTGTCACCACATGTGCGATGAAAAAGTTAATCAATCATGCCTAGATTTTTTTTTATGCTTTACTTGGGATTTTTTTCTCTGCTCAGTTTGCAGTTTTGCCTTTTAATCAGTATTTAAATTCTCAGTAATAATCTATCGTCATATAAACCACAAAGTATTTTAGCTTTATTAATTTTTAAGTACCGTATGTCTATATAAGCAATCAGGAATATCACAGTTGAAAAGTTAGCTATTTTTTAGCCGTAGTGATCAAGTCGGTTCCTCGGAATAAAAGTTTCAAGTGAGACTTTTCACAGATTATTTTCTTTGGCTTTCTGTGAACATTTCAGATAACTAGATGTGACTGAAAAATTCTTCTGCCTACCCACTAGCCGAATGGGCTTTCGGCCAGTCACAGAGTTCGGTCCTGAATGAGGCAAATGAGGCATGGATGTATGCAAATGAGGCTAGATGTGTGGTACGGCACAGCTTCTGTCCCTTCCCTTAATGTTAAACCATAAGAAAAAAAAAAAATATATATATATATCTTTAATATGAGAATGCCAGGGCACGCAGATAATTTTTTTAAGTTTTGTTAACTTTTTTTTTTTCTTTCTTTCTTTTTCCAAGGTGGGGGCCTTACTTGCTGTTATGGCGTTCTTTGTTTGGCGCTTCATTTTCCGGCGTTCTGGCCGTAGAAATGCGAAGTGTTATTTCGGAAGCTGTATACCAATAAACGTCACTTAATTCGCTTACCATTATGGCACCACAAAAATGGCACATCACTTCATTTTTCTGGCGTAGACATAAGCTAAAAGAAGAGAATGTTATAGCAGCAAATGTGCTGCCAAATTATAGAAAGAAAAAAGAAACTTTTTAAGTTTCATGTAAATGTAATGTGAATTATTTTTCTACGTGAAAGTGCTGTTAATATGCTAACGTAACTTCTTCGTATTTGTGAACATTTTTTTCTTCATTAGTCCGATAATGGTAAATGTTCATAACAATGCTGTGTGTCAAAGTTATAGCAGAGCTGATTATAATACATCCCATATATAAGTCTGAAGTGATAATACGTTTTATCGGCGTAAGAAATCAAAATTACAAATTGCCAAGCTTTCCCTCATCAACGGATGGCTTGTTCAAGGGTAATAGTGTAAAAGAAACGGAAATATTAGGACTATTACAATTTAAATATGAGACTGGTTTCACGAGACACATAAAGAATAATTAAATACGCAGCGTAGTGTGTTCTGAATGTGAAGTCACGGGACGTGTTAATTTGGTACGTGGCGGTTTTGAGGGTAAAAATCATTTAGGCCCTGGATCCAAATTTGTTGGCAACTCCAGGGTGGTGCCAATTGTCGTTGCAGGCTTCACGGCTGGTGATAATTTCCAGAGATTCTCAGAATATTGTTGCTGTTGGGTTAGAGTATGTGCTGGTTTTTTAATGCCTTCCGGTGTATATAGGAACGGTGGACTTGAAACACACTTCTCTAGATAGATCTACAGATGATCTTCCTTTCTTTGCGTCTCTTTTGTGTTCTCTGATTCTGGTTCCAAACGAGCTTTTTGTCATTCCGATGTAATAATATCTTTGCGTACCGTCAGGATATGACAGCGGTATAGCATAAACACCAGCTTCATTGGTGATCGGAGGGTACTCATACAAAACTATTCTCAGCATCATCAGAAAGACCAAGGACACGCTACGTAGAATATGCACTAATGCATCGACTCTACTGCAGTACTTTGGATCAATAGCATATATTTCAGGCGTTTCTTACATCCTGAAAAACGCCCTAAGAAAGATGAAACTCGGTGTGGGTATAAGGGCTCCAGTTATACAGCATACTTTCAAAATTCTGTGACAGACCTCCGATCACCAATGAAGCTGGTGTTTATGCCATACCGCTATCATACCCTGACTGTACGCAAAGATATTACATTGGAATGACAAACCGCTCGTTTAAAACCAGAATCAGAGAACACAAAAAAGGCGCAAAAGAAGGAAGATCATCTACAGCTTTATCTAGAGAAGTGTTTCATTTCCGCTGTTCCTATATGGGAAGGTATTAAAAAACTAGCCCCCTACTCTAACCCAAAAGCAACAGAATTCTGAGAATTTCTGGAAATTATCACCAGCCGTGAAGTCTGCGACAACAGCGTCTCCCTGGAGGTGCCAAAAATTTGGACCCAGTGCCTAAATGATTTTTCCCCTCAAAACCGCCACGTACCAAATTAACACATCCCGTGACTTCACAATCAGAACACACTGCGCTACTACGTATTTAATAATTATTTGTGTCTAGTGTAACCATTCTCATATTTAAATTGTAATCGTTCTGATATTTCTGTTTGTTTTACGCTATTAGCCTTGAACAAAGCCCTCCGTTGATGAGCGAAAGCTTGACAAATTGTAATTTTGATTTCTTACGCCGATAAAATGGATTATCACTTCAGTCAACGTTAATGTAAACAGAAATGTTTTGGGTTGCTATTGTAAGTTTATTTTACCTTTCAAGGCTTGCTCTGACACAAAGTCCGGGCGCGCTCATTTTTTACCGTACTTGAAAGCTATTAAGTAATGAACATTTAGTGTACTCGACAGATTTTTCTTTCCCTTTTCTCTCCGAAAGTGATGGTGTGAGTTCCTGAACTTAGATATATACACAATGCTTGTGTATGTAATATCTCTTAAATAGCGATATTACCGCGCCGCATAGGTAACAGCGGAGAAAAGAAATCATCTCCGTTTTGTTTTATAATGAAAAGTCTATAAGAATAACCATATTTTAGATTTTATGAATTTGGTGTGGATTTTTTAATGGTTCTGACATGCACATGAATGAAGTTGAGCCTATTTGGCCTCGAAAATTTTGACAAGGCTTCGCGTTCAAAATTTTTGCTGTTACTGCTAATAATCGAATAATCGTGTGCCGCGTTTTGTTTTACCAAGTCGTGTGATATATGCGAATTAGCAAGGATGCATTGGCTTCATTCAGTCTGAAGATTGACTTCGGAAATAAATCTGCTTACGGAGGGAGTGCTTTGTCTGTTGTCCCGATGTTTCGCGGAAGATCGGCTTGAGGGGCTCCTGAATCCATCCCTCCCTCCCTCCTGTCGCCACTCCCCCACTCGCACCCGTGCGGTGCGAACGGCCTTGTTTCCTTGCTCTGGCTGCTGTCACAAAAGCGTTAATACGGGACGTCCGTTATTCCAGTGATATCCGGTGTCTGCTCCTTCTGTATTAAAAGCTCTCCCTCCCATTACACCTCTCGCTGATTAACTTGTTCCGAGAGAGATCAACACTCCGATCCAATCGGTTCTTTCTTTGCGAAATTGATTCATAGCTGTGTTTTTTGTCAACGCCTGACAGTAGCTGCGAAGTACTGAGGCTACGCTGATATTATTCGCTTGAGAAATATTCAAATTCTGTTACAAATGTGGCGGGAATGTGTTCTTTTGCGTTTAGGCCAAACACAGTGGTGAAATCTGCGATAAAGACAAAAAAAAAAAAAACGCGCGCGCGCGACTAGCGTATTTATATTTATGCTGAGACATTAGCGATACTAATTGTGCCGAAGGCAAGTCAAACACCAATTTGAGGAACTAATGTGCTTGTGCGTGAGCGTGCAATTAGGAACTTGCACACATACACACACAAAAAAAAAAAAAAAAAAAAACGTGTAAAATTGAGTTCAAAAATGTCCATGTTTTGGGATTTAGCTATATTGTAACTTGCATGTAACGGAGTCTGTCCGGGCAACAAAAAAAAAAAAAAAATATTCAATACCGAAATTATTCACTGTAGACGGTCTGGAGCTTATCTTCGTTTTTAATCCCCCACTCCCTCCTTCTTTTCTAAATGTGCAAGGAAAAGTATATAATTTGAAAATTCTTTAGAGCAGAAAAGGGCAAAGCATTACTGATGTACGTATGGTCATGTATACTCAATTTGGTTCAAGGTTTTAGGAATCTGTAATATTAACGTAGTAGAGCGGTACAGAATTGCCGCACTTTTAACATTGGGTGCGTTTTTCGTGAGTACTTGAAGGGAAAATGATAGTGGAGGAAATTGCATGAAAAGTTGGCAGTCGTTTACCCAAGTAAACCGCGTAATTGTGTGATATTTAATGTATGTTAGCATTTTGTAATTACAGGAAACGCATGAAACAGAAAGGAAATTGCGAATTAATGAATCTCAGCTAGGAACAGGACAGTATCGTACTTCAAGCAGATTCATTAAGCAGGTGAATCATGTGTCTCAGAGAAATGTAGACAGGACGCTGTTTTCATGAGTCAGAATTTCTTCTGAGCCTTTTACTTGACAGAAATGTTAAGTTGCAGATTTTCTAATGTTATACATGAAGCTATTTCAAAACATTTTCCTCTCGAAGTTGGAATTTCTCGTGAGTTAGTGTCATGTTCATTGAACAGAAAAATCTGAAATATGACTGCATTCATTCATTATCATATTACATTTGTATACCGAAACGTATAGTCCGTCCAATTAAAGAAGAATCCGGAATCTCATTGACATCAATGAGCCTCTTGATTTTCTTTAGTTGGACAGACTTTATGGGTGTGCAGGCTGGTGAAGCACAACACATAAATTCAGACCATGAGAACGGAAATTTAAGAATGAAATAAAAGTGGATTATCCACAAAACTTTCTCCACCACTTTCGTTCCATTAACTGTGTCTGAGAAAATTCTACTCCTACCACTAACAGCCAATTTTACGGCACCAATCTTTTTTGTTTTTATAGGTCTTCCCGTTTGCCTTCAACCAACTACTTTCTTGTTTTATAGGTCTTCCTGTTTGCCTTCAACCAACTACTATAGGGTGTAACACCTGTCGTGGAAATCCATTCCATACAGCATGCATGTCTAAACCACCTAAGTATGCTTTCAGCTGGTTATTCCGGCATGTATGTCCTGTATGACTTCATGTGAAGAATATTGTTACGGAAATTTAATTCTAGACTTTAGGCAAAGATATTAAATCTCATCTCGCAACTTGTATTTCGTTTTAGCGCTCCTTTCCCTTTGTTTCCACGAAGCGTGAGAGAAATTTCGCTGTGTCACTCCTCTATGAAACATCGGAGACACGGTTTATTTAGAGACGACAGTTTGTCTCATTTTAGAGTATGCACTTTTGTATTTTGTAAAACAGATTAGTATTGTCATGCTTGTTTAATCCTTTTCCTTCATTAGTTTCAAAACAGCCGACTGAAAGCGCAAGCCTTCTTAATTTTTACCTTGGTGCTTTGTATTAGCCGATGCCGGCGTGTTTTTCCTATGGGGCTTCATGAGGCAAAGGGGTGAGTTTGATGGAAACAAGGGGGTGGGCTAGGAGACGACTTCTAGGATTTGAATAGGGGCAGTGGGAAGGAGGAGAGGAGAAAAGGCCTCGGGTACTGGGGAGCAGGTCTCAAGCTGACCCGGGGAGTAGAGGCTTTTCTCGGCAGGGCGAAAAAGGAAACTGGGGAAATGACCGAAGCAGGATTTAGGGAAGGAAGTTTGAGTTTCAGAGAAACAGGCAGGAAGAATCAGTGAGCTGATGGACAACCTTTCTTCGATTAAGTAAAGAATAAATGTTTTCAAGAGTTTTAAAAAGATTGCGAAAAATTGTTACTATTAGCTATATTATATTATCTTCAACCACCCAAGATTTCACAAGTTAACAATAACCACGTAACAAATTGTGGGGTCTTTTCTATTATTTGGTTTTTACAGCAAATAAAATGGTTTTACAGCAAACCATAAAATATATCCGAGTATTGCTGCTTGTGGCTTTTGTGTGTGATCCTGGGGAACGAGCTGCGCCTCGTGATAGCACCGCGTGACACTACGCTTACGTGGGCGCTGGCAAGCAGTAACGTTCAGTGAGCCATGAGTCTCACGCAAGAACAGAGAATCGCTTTGTTAGAAGTTTATTTTGCGAAACAATCTTACCAACGTTGCATCCAGCTCTTTCAAAGGAAGTTTCCTGATGCTTCTATACCAGGGAAAACAACTGTGTATGACCTTGTGAACCGGTTTCGCGAGACAGGCAGTGTTCAGGATAAGCCTAAAAGCGGCCGGCCGTCCGTGGTGACGACCACATTTCTGGAGAAAATTCAGGTTTCTTTGCAGCGCTCTTCACTTCGCCGGCTGTCTCAAGAGTTAGGGGCATCGTATTCAGTCTGCCAGAGGACTACTAAACGTCTAAAGCTACGGCCGTACAGAATTAGAGTAGTGCAAGAGCTACGTCCTTTGGATTCGGAAAAGCGTATTGCCTACTGCCAATGGTTTAAGAGTTTCACTCGCAACAATGTGACTAAACTGGCCAGCTGAACAACACCTTTTTCAGTGACTAGGCATGGTTTCATTTGAATGGTTATGTCAATAGCCAACACACTCGCATATGGGCTGCGGAGAATCCACACGTATTTCATGAGGTTGGACTTCACTGTCAGAAAGTTGGAGTGTGGTGCGCCACGTCTAGACGGCGAATTGTAGGGCCATTTTTTCGACACAACTGTAAATTCCGCTGTGTATGCACACATCATCCATTAATTTGTAGTGATGCTGGAAGAACACGAACGTTACTGTTGGTTTCAACAAGATAGAGCAACGTGCCATACATCAAACGACACAATGGAGATGTTCCGTGAGTTTTTCCACGATCGATTAATCTCAAAAAAAAAACTTTGGCCGCCTCGTTCACCAGACTTCTGAAAGACACAGTTTACCACAACAACCCTAAGACGGTACAGGACTAGCGAAACAACATCATTACAGCCGTGACGGACGTACCAGCCAACATGTGTCGTCGGGTGAATTTGTGTCTTCAACAGAATGGTGGTCAATTCTAGCGTCTATTGTAAAGTGGTTTTCATTACCTGTAAGTATGAGTGTCAATATAACAGTATGTAGAAACATTCTATAAAGAAGATACCTAAGCAAAAAAATACATATATAATTTTGACTCACACCTAGTACAACATAGAAAAGGTTATGTATTTACCTGTGTGATCAAAAGGAAAAAAGATAAAAAAATAAAATAAAACAACTGAATGTAGAAGGTGTCGAGAATACTGAGCCTTGGCTTTATCAAGGACCAGCAAAAACTCTGCATTTTCTCACTTCCACAAAGACCTAGTTGGAAATGGGTTTCTGCAAGGCCATAGATGCAAGTAACATTCCCACCTAAAATAGTTTAAAAAATATATATATAAGTCATGTCCTCCTTAGAGTTGCATGACCTAGCACTAGTTAACAATTTCGCTTGCATCCATTAACCTTCCTGGCCCGACCCATACTCTTCATCTGTTACTATTAAACAGAGAGAAGAAGATTAAAGAGAACTCAAGCTGTGAGAGTGACATAATAATTAGAAATGATTTTCAGCCATAACGAAATTCCAAGTTCGTTTGAGAGAGAATTTAAACCTGAAAAACAATGCAAAAGAAATCCAAATTTTACATTGCAATTAAAAAAGGAAATGTTAATTTATAACGAACAGATTTTTGAAAGAAAACTTGAGTCTAAAACCCCCTACTCTACAACTTATGACAGCACGAAAACGAGAATAAGTTAAAGATAATAATTAACTAAAGAAAACTTTGTGAAAGTTATATACCTTAAACAGTTAGTTGCAATATGTACAAAGTATTTCAGCAGTTATACATCACTATATTCGTGGTAGAAATGTTTGAATTCAGATTTCGGGGACTTTTGAATCACCCTGCATAAATTAATTATAAGACTACATGTGCCGTCGTCCAAACTGATGACCGAACGATTATGTCACAAGAAACAGTACAAGCGTTCTTGTGTAACTATCCTGTCAAGTTCCTGACTACCGCCACCAAACTACCATTCTCGCGTCTTTATAATAATGGAGTATTTCTGGTGCAGGGCAAGCAATCACTTTTACTCGCTAAAGCATTTACATGATCAAGTCATGTAAACGAACTTCTTCGTTACATTACCGGTGTAACGACCCTCGCTCCTTTCTAGCTCTTATTCAACATTGCCCCGATCCTGCGAGAGCCGTCACATAATTTTGTTTTGGTTCGTTCCGTAGTAGAATCACGCACTCGAAGAAAAATGGAATTCAGGTCCTTTTTTGTTTTTGTTTTTTTTGTTTAGCAATAACAAAAAAAAAAAAAACAGTTTATTCCGCTAAAACGATGTTCCTTGGGACTTATCTAGGGCTGGTTAATGGAATGATTCATTTGACTTCGTGCCCGTCCGTGTTATCGACACTAGGCCCGAACTTCGTGTTTCCCGTAAACTGACGTCGCTGCTATTGCCGACGCCGAAACTTCCGACCCAACCTCTCTCTCCAAAACTCTGGTCTCGTCTGTTTCGCTTCCACTACAAAAGGCAAAAGTGTTCGTTCTCTTAAAACTTCAGAAAAGCTCCACTATCGGATTTCCGAGTTAATCTCACCTACCTGGGGCTGCCTACCCACACCCTTAAGCTTGTGTTTCACTCCTTTACGCGCCCTTGAGATAACCCCATCGCCACACAACACAGGTACAATGCACTTCAAATACTTGTGTATTAAGTTGATAGTAATGTGGCTAATCGCGTTTATCTGGCAGCAACATACTTAAACATGCTGGTTTCGTCCGCTCTGCTCAAAAATGGCGTGAGCGAAAAAATTCCATGTGCGAATGAATATATACACACATATTTACAATTATTTTCTGATGACCCGGGGCTGGCGAATCTAACAATCGGTCGTAGCATACGTGTTTGTTGAGGTTAATGTACTGTAGCATTTTTCATTAATTCAGGTGTTCCTGAGGGATCGATTGTGTTACCTGCTCACATTTCCTTGTACGTCAGTGATCTCTCCTTTTCAGCTAATCCAGTTAGTAATTTTGCTAACTGGATTAGCTAACTAATAACAGTTCACTTATGCATATCAATTATTCTCGTAGTTCTACTAAACATTCACAGTTGCGCTGTAATATCTTCTCTCGAGTTATAATGTTGAGGCTATATTTGTTTCAGGGGAAGAATAATCGTGCTGAGTTTGGTTCTTGGGTAATTTAGCTCTTTGTTGTAAATAACAAAAGTGGTAAAGAATTTTCCTTCCGTTATCGTTCCAGACATTCTTTTAAAAGATGTTCTTCATCTGCCCTCGTGTTGAACATTTCCTTCACGTCCTTAACCACATCCCTTACACATCAAAATCTGTTACAAAAAAGCTTGGATTTCTCCATGACGCTGGGTGTTTTCGTTTGAACACTTTGCGGCCCTATTTAAATGTGCCAAAACCTGAGAATTCTGTGTCATTAAAAATGCACTAATTACCCCAGCTTTTTCATATTCTCACATTTAAGGTAATTTTTAACCAATCAATCAAAAAGGTTTACGTGCTGTGCAGAAAAAGTGTATTATCGGGTTGTTTGTTAGTCGTTAAGTGTCTGTCTCATAACAGAGTTGGGCATTCTCGGTAGCAGCTGTTATGACTTTAATGGGTCCTGTCAAGTTCCTCACTGCCACCACCAAACTACTGCAGTGTTGTCAGTACATGTCTTACGCCTTCAGTTTTTCGTTGCGGTATGGAAGTAGTCACCCCACACTGTATTCAGTTAAATACCAGTCTTGTATCAATCCTTGGCGTGTCAAAACCAGAGAATTCTGTATTATTAAAAATGCATTAATGTTTCTAAGTATTACAGCCTTCAGCTACTGAAATCAAGAAGAAGTAAACTTTTAAGCCATTATACAAAGTACTATGGGTGGGATGAGGAAATAAAAATCCATTCAAAGTGAGAACTGTCGACATGAAGGATGTTCTGGGCTGGTCATAGTCTCATAAAATGAACACCGGGTCAAGAGGGCCTTCAGAAAAGCATATTTGCTTCAGAGATGAATAGAGGTTCCTGTAGTGACGGATCAGCACCCTGTGGAACTCGCGTTTCATTTTATAATTTGAGGAGGGGGAAGAGGAATAATAATACTGTTAAATATCGATTGGTACTACATCAATAGATCTGAACGTTACGCAAAGTTAATCATCAGTCAGCGAAAGAAAATAAATATAAAGCTCTGTGCAAACCATAAGATCCAGTGTTTTTGGAATTGGTGATGCGATTTAATGAGCTGCCTAAATTGAATATGCTTGCTGAAATGGCTTCGTTTTCAGCCTCGAAAGATTTTTTTTTCCTTTGCTGAAAAGTTTTATGGCTAAGATCTGAATATATCAGTTTGTAATTGCAAAATGTGGATCCAGGAAAACTCCCACATTTTCTCGTGCTGCTGAGCTAAGTGCACAGGGCGGAAAACTTCCACACCGGAAAAGTGCTACACTTTCTCATGTAAGGAGATGTACACAATTTTGCGTTTCATTCCGAGATCATGTCAAAGTGTGGGAGTTTTCCTAGTTGACCAAAATGAAATGTAGCACTTTTCCTCGGGATATCAATGGGTATGTAAGATCGAAATGACACAAGGTTTTATGTAGAAGCTTTCTGACTCATTAAATCTTGAGTTATGATTTTAATATTTCACATGTGATAACAAGCAATAATGGCTAATCAACTGGGACTTAACGAATCGATCTTCTGGTGCTGAACTTTTTAGAAGTTTTTAAATTTACAACCTTCATATTCCGTATTTGTAAACATTTTATAAAACCTAATAAAAGGCACTCAACGGATTATTTCTCACTTATTTACAAGGCACCTAGGTCACGGGCCTTTTTAGAAGATTTTAAGTTACAACCTAGATATTTCGTATTTGAAAACATTTTGTAAGCCTAATGAAAGGCATTCAACGGATTATTTCTCACCTCTTCGCAAGGCATTTAGGCCGCAGGCCTTTTTAGAAAGACTTTAAAGTTACAACCTATATATTTAGTATTTGTAAGCATTTTATAACACAGGTGAGAAATAATCTGTTGATTGCCTTTCATTAAGTTTTTATAAACTGTTTACAAACACCAAATATCTAGGTTGTAACTTGAAATCTTCTAAAAAGGCCCGTGGCCTAGATGCTTTGTAAAGAGCTGAGAAATATTCTGTTGATTGCCTTCCAATTAGGTGTTATAAGACGTTTACAAATGCGAAAGATCTAGGTTGTAATTTAAAATCTCCCTAAAAAGGCCCGCGGCCTAAGTGCCTTGTAAAGAGCTGAGAAATAATCCATTGTGTGCTTTTATTAGATTTCATAAAATGATTACAAATACGAAATATCTAGGTTGTAACTTAAAATCTTCTAAAATGGCCTGTGGCATAGGTATCTTGCCAACACCAGAGGATCAATTCGTTAAGTCCCTGTTGATTAGCTTTTATTGCATGTTATGACAAATATTGAAATTATAACTCAAGATTTAGTGAGCCGGAAAGCTTCTACGTAAACCTTGTGTCATTATGATCTTACATACGCATTTATATACCTAGGAAAACTGGCACTTTCGTTTTGGTCAGCTAGGAAAACTCGCACGCTTTGACAAGGCCTTGGAACGAAACGCAATTTCTGCACGTCCCCTTACATGAGAAGGTGTAGGAGTTTTCTAGTGTGGGAATTTTCCGCCACCCGCAAAATGTTTCACTTTTCTTAAATATCGTAATTTCCAGCTCAAGGTTGTTGTTTTTTTCGCTCTGTTATGGCTCTTACTTAACTCGGTATATGTTTCCCATCCGTGGTTTAGATTAAAATTCCGCTCCTGAATTAGGCAACAGTTTTGTTCTTTCCAACCAACTGCTAATGAAATCAAACGCAAATAAACTACTACGTGTTCAGGAGTTGCACATTTTAAAATAGAGTTGATAATACTACTATGATTTTACTTTTTGCTCAGAGAATAAAAAGAAAGTCTGTGGATTCAGGTTTAAACAAAGTATGCTTGTTATGTGTAACCATGTGTGTTTCTTGCAAAAAATATTTTCCATGGTATAATGGTATTGCAAATGTGCTGTAGCAAATTATATGTAACATTAGTTGTTCGAAATAAAGTCACTGTCGGGGAAGGGGTGCAGCCTATTCGGTTCGTGCTACTGTTTCTTAAAACATCGACAGTTTGGTGGTACAGTTCGTCAAATTCAACGGTCAGGTAATCATAGTTGACATTCGCCAGTTCTGTACTGCGATTTCCTTCTCTTTCTCTCTAGTTGTTTCATCGAGGCACAATATTAATTTATGTTCGTGGAAGCCAGGTGACTTTGGGCCTGTGGATTGAGAACGATTTAAATCGAATGAATATTTCGAACGTAGGAGAAAGATCCATTCCCTTACAGTTCTACAAAATAGATCTTATAATTTTCTTCTCTCAGTTTTGATGAAATCTGATTATTTTGTTAGCGACTGTTACTAGAGGATAACATTTGAAAAGAGAGATCAGTAGTTTTCATAAAGTTTTGTTGATTACTAAACAAGTCATAACTTACAGTAGATTAAGTAAAATACATTTATAAAAGGTGCTGCGTTAGCACTGACGAATTAAATGTGTGTCTGAATTTGTTTAGTAATCAAACATCGCGTGATTATTTGTCTTTGTTATTATTAACATTTAGCACATAACGCATCATATGCCGCAGTGAAATTTTGACTAAGATACACAAGCGTGCCTTCAGTCCCTTTCCACCAATCATTATTCGCGTTGCAATGAATTCGAACCCATTGTTATCAATTTAGCTTTCACCGCTGGTCACAGGCATGTGAATTTTGTCAGAGAGAGAGAGAGAGAGAGAATGAGAAACTGACAATCTATGAGGCCCCATCCTGTATGTCTGAAGTAACCTCTGTGAAGAACTGCAAAAAACGCGAAACGAAGTAATCATCAAACGAAGTAATCATCTTTTGCGGAATTTATAATGTACATTAAAGTACTTGTACTAAAAATCCACCGAGTCATCGTATCGAATTTAATAAACGGGGTTTTTTTTTCTGCGAAATGCGTTTTAATTAGGAGTGTATCATAGTACATTTTAATACAAGCTGTGCTTGCATTTAATTCCACTTCCCACGCTTTCGACGCGCCTCGTGAAGACTGCTGCTATTTTTAATCCGTGATTTGCAATTCTGAATACATGTTATTCTCATGGGTGATTTAAATAAGCAGTTCGTCTATGAGGAGAGGAGCCGGTGGACGATTTTTCTTGCTCGGCCAGCGAACGAGCGTTGCCGAACGGATACTGGGTGTTTTCCCAGGAAATGCCATCGTGCCAATAGCTGTCGCGTTGTTGTGTACCTCGGGCGGCAAGTCACCCTATTTGTGCCGCTTTGTGGGAATGGAAGCTCCCAACGCTGTTGCTTGGTTACTGGCGTTGAGCTGCCGTGGTTAGTTGAGATTGAGAATAGAAGACGGGAGCAAACTCCTTCGTCGGTCGGTGCGCGCGCGCGCGCGTGTCTGTGTATGCACTACAGCCAGCTCTGAATAAACGAAAATGTAGTCTTCTTTCCCAGTAAGCATAGGCTGGCAAATGGACGTCGTAAGATTGTCACGTGTTACAGGAAGACCACCGTAACAACATTGTTTCTGTGGTAAGGCGCTTCTACCGCCCCCAAGCTGTTCGCGGGGGTGTATTTCTTCAACAGCTGTTGCCTTTTAACTCCCCCATCACCACCACCCTGTTTGATGCAGCAACTGGGATTTTTTACATGAAGGATGTTTGTCGACCGACTCCTCCTCCGCGTGAGGTGAAAGTTCGCGAGATTTTCCCCGCTACCATTGTTTTGGATACATTTATTTAGATTGTGTGTTCTAAGCAAAATCATGATTGCCACAGAGAATGCGATTTTGGATATTGTTATACTTTTATTAGACGCAGCTTGACAAAAGGAACTAAAATGGATTAAATAACCCTGTGCAACATTCCAGCAAGTTGCCCGAAATGATGTGAGTGTTCTTCCTTTTTGTAACTTCTGTTTTCATAACTTTAGGTAAAGAGTGGAGCAGTTCTCGAGTGGGTTAAACGCAGTATGTTTGACATTCGGACTAATGGAGTGAGTAAAAACGGAGTGGATTATATCGTTTTAATCTTCCGTACACTCAACGAAAAACGTGAAAATCGTAGTGAAAAGATTAGCTCTTATAATTCGATCATTTCATCAACTGGTGACACTAATATTGCTTCATCGAGCGGATGATGTAGCCCTAACAGATTAAAAATCCACCGCATTTCAATTTTTATGGGAGGGAGGAAGTGAAAAATCCGTAATTATTAGATTTAAGTGTATTTCTCCGTTTCAAAAGGTAGCGTAAAAAAATATTTCGGAATGAGGTTTGTTTGAACATCTACTGAATTGTACGCCAAGCAAAATTTTAACCAGATGGTTAACACCGTTACATCAATCTTTTCTAAATGTAAGGGAAGGCCCAAATTTTTAGTTTTCCCTTACATTTATTCTTTAATTTTTTGGCTCCAGTGCCATATGTTGTATGAGCCAAATCACCAATTATACCATGTCTAATAAGATGCAGGTCAGCGTATATTTTTCCATAGGCTCTCTGCATTAATGTTCCTTAAATTGTATTTTACGGAGCACCTTTGGTTCTCCCGGAGTATTCGTCAGGAAGAGTAAAAAACCCTTGAAAAATCTGCAGCATATTATCTGGAAAGAAAAAAATATCCGTAAGGGTTCCATATAAAACTATATGTATTATTCTTGGAGTTCCATTCTATGAGAAAGTTTAAGGAACGCTTCTCTGCTCCAATGGTTAAATATGTTAGTGCATTTGCCAAAACGTTGGAGAAAATGCAACTTTGCTCTCCCCAAAAAAGTAAGGTTAATGTCCCGAAATTCTTTAGTGAGACACAATTGCATCTATGAAAAAACACGATTTCCGCCACGTGTGTTGATGACAGCTCTGTAACTTTCTGTTACATATACCTGAACAACAAACAGTAGCATCATGGGAAAATTGCGGCTGGCTGGCTGTGCTGCTGGTCTGCTTTTAAAAGCAGAATAAGAGCTAAAAGTTCAATGGTTTAAAACATATATTTGTCGGAATAGTTGTGTAAGCTTTTCTCAAATCATTACGGCAAAACAAAATAGAGTTTTATCGTAGCGGTTTTAAATTTCAAATTCACATCAACAAACTAAGGATAGGTTTCGTGGCTTTAGCTATTGTTTGTTCTAATGCATTAAATTTGCAACCTTTCTTTTCCTTTGCTGGTGATTTTATTGTATTTAAATATTTGCTGTCCGTTTTAGTTTTCATTTTATCATCAGTCCTGTGTACAAAAGGTATTGGGCTTGCTCCACTCATTTTTTTCGGGGGAGAGGGGAAGTAAAAGGTGAATAGGATCGCAAGAAATAAATATATGTCCATTTTAAGATGCAATCAGAATTAGATTGTTCATTTAGTTAAATCTAATTCAGGCTCAGATGTGCGTCAATTAAAATTATTTTCAGAAAATCCGTATTAAAATATAACTAAAAACAGTACAGCGTGATACAAATACATGAAATAAAAAAGTTTAATCACCATTAGTAATGTTTCGAAATAAAACAAATCCGTTCAATCACCATTTTAAGATGCAATCAGAATAAGACTGGATTATTCATTTAGTTGAGTCTACTTCAAGCTCAGATGAGTGTCACATTAAATTATATTCGCAAAAGCCGTATTAAAATGTAACTGCAGAAACGGTAGCGTGATACAAATGTAGTAAAACCTTGCTTCAACAAATTTTCTTGGGGTTGAAGATAATGTAATTAAACAGAGAAAGATCGCTTTTGGATTGTTTTCACAAACATGTAGTGCAGCACATTCATTGTTTAGCTTCTCCTTGATCACGTGCACGACTGAGGTTTTATTCATGTGACCAGCGTTGCTCTCTTTACTACAGGGTGTCCCACTCGCTACTTCACCCAAGTTTTTATTAATAACATCATGAATAATTACAGTAATTGAGTGATATTTGTTAAGAACATACATTCATCTTTGGAAAACAGAACCATATCATAAGAGATGTTGAAAGTGTCCGCTCTGTGCATCGAGACAGACTTGAGTCCATATTTCGGAAAGTTCGCGCCAGTTGCTCCAGCGTAATCGCTGCCACTGCCTCGCATATGTTGTTCTTCAATGCCTGTTGGTGCGCTCGTTGTGACCTTGGACGTCGCGCATGTCAGGTTCCTGATTCCCCGGGGTTAGCTCAGTTGTTTGTTTGTTTGTCGCGAGGCTGATCGTATGCGTTAACGGGTGTCGTGGCAGATATGAACATGGCACTTCCGTACAATGAAAATTTTGTGTGAGGTCCGTACAAGCAAGCATTCCTCCATTGCGTCCCCAAATGGGAGAGGGAGGTAAACTGATCGTGTGTCACTTCCGTACAAATCATTCCCCTAATCCTTTCGCAAGGGGAAAGGGAGGCAAACTGTTCTTGTGTTACTTCCATACAAAGGGTGAGATTCATTATTTGTTAGTTTGTTCTTTTAAAATTATGCAGCACAGTGCTCTTGTTGCATCTGGAGATTTTATTTAAACAAAATGGATCTTGCAGTGTTGTCTGAAACATCAAAAGGCAAGCCTTGTGCTGTCTTCAATGATTTTTGATACCGCCAACATCGTAAAAACTTACTTTTCGTGTATTTCATCATATTAAAAAAAAAATTCAGCACCCCTCAATATGAAATCGTGGACAAACTTCAGAATCCATTCTTTTACAGTGTCGTTAATATTAACAGAGAAAACGTGATGAACCACACTCCCGGTCCAGGGTTTCCTTATATTTCAGCAACTGGCCAAAAGTCCACTACACAAAATGAAGGCATTTTGTAAATTAAAATAAATGCAAACAACAGACGTTGTTCACAAAGAAATGGGAGCAAAAATTTTACTTCGTTCTCAGGTTTACTGCAAAAAATTGGTAACTGAGGCTTTAAATACTGCTCCTAACACAAAGAAATGAGCCAGCCTTTCTCTTTCTAAAGCCCTGGTTCACACAAAGGGAGCAAGGTCAAAGATGATCCACAGGCATCTTCTGGGTACGAGAGAGTTAAATTCCTTTTTGTACGGAACTGACACAAAAACGGCAGGGTTGTAGGAAATCTCAAATATGATGGGTAATTAGCATTACATTTGTGCGGAAGTGCCGTGTCCGGATCTGCCAGTAAACCACGTTAACGATGTCGTCCTGGTTAACCGTATCCGAGCGTGTGTTTCTTGTCCGTATTTATTGGGTCGATAAGAAGTATCAATCAAATACGGATGTCTGATAGCACCAAGTAAACCATGTATTCTGCAACTGGTTAAGAAGCTGGAGACCCATGGAACATTACAAAACAGCCTAAATGGAAATCTTTCAGGCATTCGTGAACCAACTGCACTGGAGCGTCTTAGTAATCATCACGAATACTCATTTATGACTATCATAAATTTTTCAACATATAACATTTAATTTAAAAAACAGAAACAATACGATTCTTATGCCCTGCCGTCACTCCCTACAAATCAAAACAAACTCTCTCTCTCTCTCTCTCTCTCTCTCTCTCTCTCTCTCTCTCTCTCTCTCTCTCTCTCTCTCCACGCTCTTCACTCCGTCTGCTTGCTTCTGCTGTCGACCTCAAAGCTCTCCTGTCAGCTCTGACGTCAGCAATGGCGTCACTATCCAGGACTGGGAACGGCACAGCACCTTAAAGAGCTGACCACTGGATATTTTCAACAAGATGGGGCAACTTGCCGTACATCAGATGTGAGTTTGGCTGAAACTAAGTCATTCTTTGGAGATCACGTGATTTCTATAGGAATGTGGCCACCTCGATCTCCTGACCAAACGCCCCCTGATTTCTTTCTCTGTGGGTATCTCAAATCAGTGATGTTTCAAAACAAGCCGACAACCCTTGAAGCATTGAAGAACAACGTATGCCACAGGCAGTGATAGCGACAACGCGTGGGCAACTGGCGCGAACTTTCCGAAGTATGGAATCTCGTGTTCAACTCAGTCTCGATGCACAGGGCGGACACTTTCAACATTTCTGTTTTTTTTTTTTTTTTCATGAATGAAGGTATGTTCTTACCAAATATCTTTCAATTACTGTATTTATTCACGATGCTATTAATAAAGCTTTGGTTGAAGTAGCGAGTGGGACACCCTCTAGATGCAAAGACTTCACAGCTGGCTGTTCCGTGCTCATTTCAACGAGACACAACGATTTAATTCTCTAATATTTTTTTATTGAAATGATTATCATTTACAGCCTTTGGTTGTTGTGAGTTGCGTTCGTTCATTTCCCTCTTGCCTCGGCGCCAAAGAAAAACGTTCTGGAGATTTGTATCCAAAAGTTAAAGTTATTGAAATACACGAAGAAGTCAGTGTGAGGGTCAAGCATTTGAAAAAAAAAAAGTTCAGTGCCGTAAAAACATAAATTTATGACATTTTAAAGCGGAAAGACGAGATAACAGAGCAGTGGCATAAAGGTAGCGAACAGCTCAGCTCAGCAAAGAGAAAAATAAGAAAACCCGGAAATGAGCGAAAAAATTCTCCAATTTCAGGCTGCACGCTGCAAACACGAGCAAGAGATGTAGCTAAAAATTATTCAAAAGAGTCCTGTGCTTCTAATGAATGTTTTGAGAGTTTTCGAAAGCGGCACAACATTTCATTCAAGGAAATTTGGTGTGAAGCCACAGACGTGAACGAGAAAACAGTTTCCGATTGATTACGAAAATTATCGACATTCCTTGAAGGCTATGAACCTGGAAACATTATTAATGGTGATGAAACAGTTTTGTTTTTTCGGCCACTGCCGAATAAAACTTTGAAAGGCGATACTTGTACAGGAGGAAAAAGCTCCAAGGAACGCCTTACAAATTTTCTTTGTGCGTTTATGGCTGGGAAGATGGAAAAAACCATTAGTGATTGGCAAAGCCGCAAAACCACGATGCTTCAATATGTTGGATTTAAAAAAGCTTTACGT
Source organism: Macrothele yani (assembly GCA_039090855.1). Classification (NCBI taxonomy): domain Eukaryota; kingdom Metazoa; phylum Arthropoda; class Arachnida; order Araneae; family Macrothelidae; genus Macrothele; species Macrothele yani. The sequence goes on along the minus strand of CM077004.1, from coordinate 106,431,553 downwards.
GGAGTGGAAATCGAACGTGAAAGCCCGGATGACAGCTGAAATTACGGCCGAGTGGCTGACAAGTTTGAATTAAATGATGAAAAGGCAAAATAGGCGTACGTGTTCTTTTGTTTTTGGATAATGCAACATGCCATCTTCATTTTGGCCTATCAAATGTGGAACTTGCGTGATTTTCCACCAAACACAGCCAGCATTTGTCAGCCAATGGATCAAGGGATTATTCAATGTATCAAAATTCATTATCGAAAGCTTGTTATGCAATCGCTTCTTGCAAATATGGAATCCATACCCTCTTCTAGCGAACTAATGATATATCCATCAATGTTCTTGATGCTATTGGTTGGCTTGCAAAAGCATCACACGAGGTGTCGCTCGAAACGAATAAGTTGTGTTTGAAGAAAGCAAGATTTCCTTTGAAAGACTTCCACCAGACGTGTGTGGTGAAAGCACCGATGATTTGCAGGCAGTAAGTACTACACAGAGCCAGCTTTGTAACCGTCAGTGCAAAGATTATGTAAACATGGACAGCAACGTTGCGACCGAGCTCTGTAATAAAGATCTTCTTGATGGAATTATTGAGCGACATCAAATTGAAGAAAAAAACAATAGCAATGAGGATGATGACACAGAGGAGGTGGAATATAGGAACCACATCTAAACTAAAAACATATCATGAAGCATTGCAAAATATTCAGGATATATTGGAGATTTTGCACTTCTTCGAAATGTGTCTGAATTATTTTCAGTTAATAAGCAGCGCACGTGCTCTCATTGAGCGTCATATTGTAAGTGTTACTGTACAGAAATCAATGTTGGATTAAAAAGATAGAAGTTTGTGATTTTTCGTTGATTAAGTTACTTACGAAACCATACTTTAGCTTAAGTAATTAGTAATTATGTAGAATATGTTATTATCATGACGAAAATCAAATGTTTACATTTCACTGGCTTTTCATAACATATGCACCTGTGTAAAACGGAAAATTGTTCCAATCCGTTGTATTTCGTCTTATTCGGGTTTAATTGCCTTAAATTATAAAGCCATTCTGCTTACAAAAAATGTACGCGGCGTTAAGTACCTTGTCGGAAGTTGTTTCCATTATTTTATGATTTCTAGATGTTCTCCTTTCCTCTATCTACATCGTCTGTGCTGACGCTGCTGCTTGGGTTTCCGACGGTGGCAAATGTTCGGCATGTTTTCACTTCATTCTTCAGATTCCCAGTGTTTATAATTTTATTGATTCTGTTTCGCTTTGTTTTCATTGGAAAACATGTATTTTGACTCCCAGTTTTCGAAACATTCATCAGCTATTCGTTTATACGGCTGTTAGCTATTAAAAATAAGTAGCTGATACCTGATGTAAAGTTGTTGATTGAAATCGTACTGTAATGTTTTTTAACCAGACCTACGTTAAATTAGCATTGAAAGCTTGTGAAATGAAGGGGTGAACCCGAAGCAATCGAATCATCAATAAAGTAAATCATTTATGAAAATCAGAATTGTTAATGTGCAAAATACAAAACTCTTCTCGCGGAAGATTCACGTGATTTCGAGCGTGATCGGTTTCTATTTGTTTTCTATTAAAGTTGTCCATCGTAGTTCCTGTGGCCAACATTTATAATACATAGTTATTTAAGGGTTGTACCATGGCAGTGTTCGTACGGACCGATGCCGAGATAATATCAAGTTAATGTGTCCTTTCGCTTGAGCTCTGACCTCAAGGGCGTATATAGAATTTTTTCCGGGGGGGGGGGGGCTACCGAAAATGGAAGTTTTTGAAATCCATCAAGACAAATTAAAAGCTAATGAAAAATAAAAGAAAAACTTAAAGCATTATTTTCTATTGCAAGTTGCATTGTTATTAAATTAAATAATTTTTTCTAATGTAAATCGCATTTTAACGAAGAAATGAAACATTTTTGGAGGGGGCCAAGCACACACACCCTAAATACGCCCCTGTCTGACCTCTTCCTTTTTTTTCTCCCTTGACATTTTTTGACATTTTGCGTTTAAGAGGAATTGTCTCAAATGCACGGTATTATATCAGGCGCTGTCGTCGGATGTTTTACATGTGGTATGAGAACAAACACAACTTCTTAGTATCTTCAGCGGTTGATAACAGCGTAACATTACCATTCCACATTCACATGAATGTAATATTTAAATTATCCTTCGCGTAAATCATTACTCAAACTGATCAATTAATATGGCACCTTGAGGTAGTTCGTAGTCCATTTCTTTACGTGAAGTGTGTGAGACTATATGACTATGTCTGTTACTTTAGTGGTTTCCAAAAATGATGTAGGGATGTGTATGTAAACTACGTCGAGGAATAGTATTTTGCATAGCAGAATAGTTTGAAATTTTTAATTAATCCATAGGAGAATAATAATACTTGGCAAAAATTCCTAATACAGTATGTCTACGTAAAGGTCCGTTATGTGTAATTCTAATTTTTCTTTTAGTGTTCGAATTTCACAGCGATATGGTCCGGAAAAATGTGTATACACTGATGAGCAAAATGAATAATCTACAAAATCCTACATTCTGCGCGATTGGCAAAAGAAAATGCAATGAAATTCAATAGGAACTTCGAGACATTTTTGCAAACTTCCGAAATTGTGCAACATTTACGTATTGCAAAACTTCGCAATTAAATCATTAACAGGAAATATGCACCTGGGAACTGGAAGAGCAAAATAGGAGTTCTCCATTATCGTTGTCCGTAACAGTCAGTAAGGCGTAACGGATATACAGCGCTCGCAACGACTCCCCATACTATTAATGAGACTGACAATTAAGGGTTGTGGAATGAACTGCCACTCGTCTAAAAGGGGGTACTCTGAACACTAGATGCCGGCTGAAGTTCTGCAACTGGCCTTTCCAGGGCATCCCAGACACGCTCAATAAAAGTCATGTCCGGCGAATATGCTTGCCAATCCCTTCGGGCGATAATAAATTTTGTTTCTAGATACTCATCCACCAGTTGAGCTCGATGCGGTCTGGAGTTATCGTCCATCAGGAGGAAATCTGTGCCGGCGGCATCCATGAACAGACTGACTAATACAGGGATTCAAAATCTCATCTCTATGCCTCAGGTCGGTCACCGAGCCACTCTGAAAGATGTGCAAGACTTTGCAACCGTTTGTAATTATGCCTCCACAGACAAGAAAACTGGACTTTCCACGAATGTTTTATGGGCTGTCGCGAGTCCTTGGTTGACGCCAGCTGAGAGTATATCAGGAATGAGTACTTAAACTGCATCGTGACTTATCCGTGAAAAGCACGTGCACGTTTGTCCGACTCTATCTTAAACGCGTCCCTCTGGAGGAGGGAGTTTTGGGGAGAAAAAATCATGGGACTCCTCCAATTGAGACGTAAACTGTAAATGGAGTTATTCTCGTGCCAGTGGCTGCTTCGAACTCCGTGCTCAAACAGCAAGAAGACATCCCCACCTGTCATCTGGCGATGTCTTCTTGCTGTTAAGCCATATAGCGGCCTTCCGTAGCTGTGGTACCTCTGGGACGGCCTTGTCCTTGTCGACGACGAGCCTCTCCTGAACTAAGGTCCCGCCTCCATTGTCTTAGAGATGACCTTTTGTGGTATGTTTAACGCTTTGAGCAACTTCAACTAAAATGGACTTAACTTCCATCCTACCGATCACTCGCCACCGCTGTGAATCGTCCAAATGCTGACTTAAACATTTTCAATTCAATCTAACACCGTCCAACCTACTTAGAGAAGGAATAAGAGGTGCGATAAAAAGCGACCCGATATTACAGTCTTTATAACGCTGACCTGATTTGCATAATCTGCGCTAACAGTGACGACGTGCACATGGTTCCTACCTAGGTATCATAATGTTTTCATATTCGTCCACTTTCATTGGATTTCCACCCATACCCCGCGTGTTTATTGAGATTTTCTCAACTATCCTTTAATTTTGCACACCAGAGTATTATAGCCCAATATAAATTTATTATATACACAGTGTGCCCGTTAAATAGTGAGATTGATTTCTTACGGGACAGCCCTTTGAATAAAAGTAACAAACGTGTTTATAGTTTTGAACCTAGTGTGTGCTGTAATCGCAGAAGCAACGTCCGAGTCTGGTGACGCAGCAGTTTTCATGTGCCCACCGTTGAAGTAAGACTGTGTGAGTGGAGCGTGTCAGAAGTTGCGTAATGGAGCAAAGAGCTGTGATAAAATTTTACTGTAAATTAGGGAAAACTGTCACGGAAGTGTACGCCGATGACTGTCTGAGCCGTACGCAGATGTTCCACTGGATTTCAGCGTTTATAGATGGGAGCGAGTCTCTCGAAGATGAACCACGCACAGAACGTCTAGTTTCTGCACTGACAAATGGAAATGTGGTTAAGGCTAGCGAAATTGTTGCTCGCTACACGCGAATAACCACTAGGTTACTCGCGGAACAGCTTAGTGTCGGTAAGAAAACGGCCAGGGGGATCTTAGAAAAATATCTGCATAAGAGAAAGATTTGTTCGAGGTTTGTGCCGCACACATCAACGCACCCTGTGTGCTGACTGTGAAGTTATTTTTGGCGTCGAAGTCGATCTGTGTGATCGAACATCCACCCTACTTGCCAGATTTGGCTCCCGCAGACTTTTTCCTTTTCCCAAAAGTGAAGTTGCCGTGTAAGGGGAGCGCTTCAGCGACGTTGAGGACATCCAATGAGGTATGCCTAACAGACTAAAGAAGGTTCAGGACTCACCGCCCTTTCGAACATCTGTACGAAAGATATCACCGTTGTGTGGAGTTGTAGGGAGGTTATTTTGAATCTGTGTAAGTGACAATTAAAAATATAGTTTCTTGTTTTGATATAATTTTTGTCTCATTACTTAACGGGCACACTGTGTACTTGTTGCAAATATACACTATATTGACAAAAGTCACCGGGCACCCCTTCAAAAGCAAATGAACGGATCCGCTGCGTTGTTAAGATGCGCGGTACAGCTGCAAACGGTATAAAAACAAGCCTGCAGCTGACCGCGATCATATCGCACCGTGAGGTTGAGTGAAAATGTCGCGGCGGGAGAGAACTGACTTTGAGAAAGGAAATATTGTTGGGTGTTATATTAGTGGGTTGTCCATGAGAGAAACCGAGAAGCATTTACACATACCCAAATCAACTGTTTTGGATGTACTGAATAAGTGGAAGACATATGGCGTGCCTTAAGCAGCAAAACGTACCGGCAGACCAAAGAAAATCAGTGATAGAGGACGTCAGTATCTCAGGAGAGTAGTTACAGCTGATCAACGGAGCTGCACAAGACCTCAGTGTACAGATGACTAAAAATGTTGTAACCTTAGTTTAGTATGTACACGTACCATTCGAAGAGAACTTCATTCCATGGGTTACCGTGGTCGTGCGGCTGCTCCTAAGCCTTTCATCTCCACTCGGAATGCTACTCGTCGTTTAGCATGGTGTAAAGAACATTTATCGTGGACCGTAGATCAATGGAAACGGGTCCTATGGACTGATAAATCCAGATACACGATCCACCAGTCTGATGACCGTGTGTGGGTATGGCGGCAGCTGGGGGAACGCTATTTACCGCAGTGTACTGTTCCTACGGTCAAGTTTGGAGCTGGCAGTATACTCGTGTGGGGTTTTTTCGTGGTATGGTCCCGGCCCATTGGTTATCGTGGACAAACCTGTTAACCAGCACGTCTACCTCGATATTCTGGACAATTATGCCCTACCAACTCTGTGGCAATACTACGGAGCCGAGCCTTGTTGGTAACCAGCAGCATAATGCACCGAGCCATAAAGCAAGGACTGTTACGGCGTGGTTTGACGATAATTCCGTATCGTGTGTGGACTGGCTAGCACAGAGCCCTGATCTTAGTCCCATAGAGCATCTATGGAATGAATTAGAGCGCCACATAAGAAGTTTGGAACCAAAGCCTGTTACTACGCAACAGTTAGCGGCAGCATTATGTACTGAATGGAAGCGCATACCTATCGCTGTGTTCCAAAACCTTGTCGAAAGCATGTCTCGAAGGGTCAGTGCATGCGTTAAGGCCAAAGGTGGACGGCCGACACTGTACTAATGTATGTCAATAAATGCTGTGTTGTGTTTCTCTTCTTGGTGTCCGGTGACTTTTGTCAATATAGTGTATTCCATATATATTCTTAAGGCAGCCGACTGTCACAACTTCACTTCATCCATTTTAAGAGTAAGTCTATAAGACGCAAACACTCGACGTACACCACGAACAAATTAAAAAAAGGCGGGGGAGGAGGTAGGAGAGAGAATTATTCTAGTGAACCACTACGTTAATACTTCGAAGCGTTTTTTGCTTTGCAAACCGGTTCGAGATATCCGTTCGCATAAGAGCGTGTACAAGGAAAACGTGTGGCAGTCTGTGTTTCATGTTTTGTGAAATGTAGTCTTCACGCCGTCGCATCGCCCTTTTTGAAGGCTGTATTTAATTTAATAATAAAGGTTGTGGGGGAGTTTCGAGTTCTCAAGCGCCAAGGGTTGATTTCGCTGATGGTGGTTCTTTTAAGGAAATTGTTATTCATGTTGCGTCCGTGTAAGTTGCCCTTATGTGCTAGGGGTTATTTAATAATGTTCAAGGTGAATGATTTAGGAAACTCTGAATCCAGCTAAATAAACTTAAACTGTTACACGCCTATGATCAGTTCTGTTTATCCTGGCCTTCAAACTCACGTACGTATGTGTGAGATTCTCGATTGTTTTAAAGAAACTAAAGTTATCGATAGGTACCTTAGTGCGTTTAGGGGTTGTTGTTGGTATGGATATGTTTTAAATTATATCGTGTAGAGTTGAAGCTGATGTTAGATAACATCTTATAAATGTATTTTGAGATTTGTTATGATATTCTGTGTGTACAATATAACGGTTTTCCAAAAAGTAAAAAAAAAAATGTTCGAATATTCTTCTCTCTCTCTCTCTCTCTCTCTCTCTCCCCATTTCTTCCCCTAGGTAATAGTATCAGCTTATTGCCCTTTGAGAGTCTTATATACCCTAACATCTGATGCCGTAACTTCTGTATTTTACGTAGCCTATGTGTTTGTTTGGTATCTTGTCTAATACCTAACTCCCATCAGCCAGCAAGGGTAGTTCGCCCATGAAAATTACTTTGTTTCTTGCGAAAGCTATCCACTGAATTTAAATATATAGGTCTGTTAATTTCTGTCTTAATAATGAACTCAATTGTTGTCCTTTGACCAATTAATAAGGGCTTGTCAATAATAAGGGCCAAGAAGAATTTCTGAGAAATGATACCGTATTAAATCTGAGACATTATATAAGTGTGTTATTTTAAAAACAGGCTCCTCTTTTTGCCGCTCATCAAATGTATAGTGGAAATGTCGTTTGGATATCATGGTCCAAAATACACTCCAGTACAGTGCGGACGGGCAAAAACCGTAAACGGCCCTGGAAGGAAGTATATTTTAAGCGGGCCACTTTTCGAAAAACAATTATCAAGGTACCTCCCTCCGGGGAAAAAAAAATATTATGTCAGCATAATCGTTTACTGTTTAAACATCTTTTCAACACAAGACTACGAATCATTGTGGTTTTTTGTATTGAGGCAATAGCATTTAACGCCATTTTACCCATTTTCCTGGATAGCTCTCTGGTAAAATTGTGTGTAAGAAAAACAATTACTTCGTTGCTGAGAAGCAACAGACGTTGCCCGAGAGTGGCTGTAGAAGACTCTTCTGAATTTCACTGTGATAACTAGATAGAGAATGTGTGATAGTTTCTTCGGTTTTAAGGAAAACGAAACCCAAATGTGCTAAAAATTAATTTCTTTCTCAAGATTTACTTGTTAGTAATAAATTAAGAAAAAATCTCTTGAGAAAATTGAAAATGTTCAGAATTTCAGTGCAAATGTATAGCGAAAAAAAGTAACGAAGCCGACAGTTAATTTTTATCTAATTGCTTTCAATTTGGAGAAAGTCTTTTTGCTGTAGGTAAAACAGACTTCCCTTGTTTGTATGAAAAACCGTAGTGATAACGTAGCGATTATTTCAGAAACTATTAGAGAAACCAAAAAGTGAATACAACCTTTTTTTTGTAGGACATTTTGTAAGCTTCAATTTTGTAAATACTATTTTTGGGCTACGACCAACCGTTTTCGAGATATTCACGAAAAACCAAAAAAACGTACCTATTTTTCAAGATGGCGGCTAGAGCTCACCTCTGATTCGTCAGGACTTTTGATATAATCTTCACTAGATACCTATAAACAAGTGTGCCAAGTTTCAAAACTTTCATATTCATTTCATCTGAAAACCCTATTTTGACCGGACTATTAAGATATCTTACATTTTACTAAAAATTGACAATCAATCTGTTATTTGAAGGGTCCTATGTGGAATAGGTAGTTAGATTCATCGACGTGCTGTTTCTTCATTGTCTTTCGTCAGAGCATCTTTTTTATGAGCGCCTCCCATCATTTTTTAGTACGTCTTGTGTAAAAAAAGATGGTGACAAAGTTATCACTTTGTCCGTCCGTCCATACCTCAACAACTATTAATCCGATTTGAAAAATTGTTTTACATTTGGAATCTTGAAATGTGAGATTGATGACTCTTTCCGTTATTTTTTTTTTTTTTTTACTGTGCACAATTTCGGCACTAGAGGTCGTAAATGCAGATGATATCGAATTCAATATATTTTTTTACTCCCTATAGTTGCTTCTAAATATCCGATTAAAAATTCTTTCACCTTTCGATCCTATTTTAGGTACAGTCACTTTTCACGTAATGCATAGATTTTCCACTATGTAGGGATCGTGTAGGTAAATTGCGTTTTCCCCAATATCTCCGTTCCTATAACTCCGATTTGAAAAATTCTTCCTGCATCAGATACAGTTTCTGATGGGAAATGTTTTGCTTATAATTTCTAATTTTTGGTAAAGAATGGTTTGGTCACCAGGTGGCGTAAGCGTTTATTTTTGCTTCTGTGTATTTAAGAAAAAACTGAGCTTCTGAAAACTTTTTGAAACTATTCTTTTGTGGACTGATACCGCTAACCTCGGAAAACTTTTTCAGAGTAATTTCTTAAAATAATGCGTGGTTTTCCCGCTAGTGGGCGTAGCTGTATATCTTATTTCTTTCGATATCGAAAGAGATACCTCTGATTCTAAGAGTCTAATTTGAAAAACTTTCTTTGTTGGAGAGAGTTTCCGGTGCGAAATGTTACTCATATAATTTCTAATTTTTCATGTAATGCGTAACATTTGCCGTTAGGAGGCGTAAAGGTAAATTGCGTTTTCTTCGATGTCTCTGCTTCTAAAACTCCGATTTGAAAAATTCTTCCTGCATCAGATACAGCTCCTAATGGTAAACGTTTTGCATATAACTTCTAGTTTTTGGTAAATAATAGTTTGTCCAGCAGGTGGCGTAAGTGTTTATTTCTGACTAATGTGTTTGCAACAAAATAGGAGCTTCTGAAAACTCGATTGAAAAAATTTCTTTCATGGTCCGATAACGCTTACCTCGGAAAACTTTTTCACAATAATTTCTGCTTAAAATAATGAATGGTTTTCCCGCTAGGGGACTTAGATGTATATCTTATTTTTGTCGATATCTCTGCTTGTGAGGATCCGATTTGAAAATTTCTTTCTTTGTTGGAGAGCATTTCCGGAGCGAAAGGTCTCTCACATAATTTCAAATTTTTTTTAACGCACAAGAGTGCCACTAGAGGCTGCAGGTTCACGTTTTCGTTTATCGCAATATCTGCGAAACTAAAAACCCGATTTAAAAAAAAAAAACTTTTTCGATCAGATACTGCTAACTATGAATACACTGTGTGTGTATTTTCTTCCCAAATAGCTTATAATTTCGCCGCTAGGAGTTGCAAATGCTTAATCTGTTTTTCTCAATATTTCTGCTTCTAAATGTGCGATTTAAAAAATTCTTTCAATACCGGATGCCATTTACCTTGATTTTAATTTGAGGAGTTTTAGTTTTTTCGTGTTTGGTAGTGTTTGTGTACTTTTGTTTGTAGCTGTACCTTCCTAAAAACTCTATTGAAGACTGTTTTTTTCTTGCGTACCATTCGCTACGATAAATATGGGTAACATTATCCTCTTTAAATATTGCGCAGATTTTCCGCTAGGGGATGGAAAGGTCTAAACCTTTTCCTCGGACCTCTGCTTTCGAAAACCGTATTTAAAAAGTTCTTTTTCCTTAGCATAGTTTTTTTCCATGAAGAATATTTTTCGCTTATTTTCAACTTTTCGGTTATGCAAAATTTTTCAACTAATAGGCGTAGGTAGAATTATATCATGTTTCCTTCTATATTTCTTCTTTTAACTATTCGATTTGAAAATTTCTTGTTCTCTGATGCCTTCCTTCTGCTATGAGAATTTTTTTGTGCGCCATTTGTTAATTTTTAGTAACATACTTTTTAGCCGCTGGTGGTATTTAAGTAGTTGTTTCTATTTCTGGATGTTTTATTGATCGTAGAAATTCGGGTTTTTTTGTTGTTGTTTTTTCTGACTGCTTCCATTGACTATGAAATAACTTTGATAAATTTTATTCACGTCGGGAAGGATTCGAAAAACGTGCTCATTACAACCGAAAGTTCGGTGTCGGGCCACCTCCCCCCCTCTTTTCTAAAAGAATCATAGCCGTCACAAAACGTAGCGTGCCTCACGTGTTTGCGCATTTTGGATTCATTAAAAGAAAAATGACAGACTGACTGAAAAACATGAAAAAGTAGTTCCACATTGATTTAATTTTTTACGATTTTTTTATGCTTCTGGTTTCTTTGAACAATCACAATTTACTATAATTACTTCATTCATGTTTGCTTGCAAGAATCTTTACTTCACGTCCTTTGGAAATGTAACTGCCGATGTGTCAGGAACTGCAAGCTCTCACACAACATATTTTAGCGTCGTTCTTTTTCTTGTTTACTTAGTAAGTGCCTGCTAAACAGAGTTGCTGCCACGGAAATCTTGAGTATCATGGGAAAAGTTTGCATCACAAGAGTAAGAAAACTTACAAAACATTGTGGTCATGATAATAACCATCACTTGTAAGACAAATCGTCTTGAGAAGTGGAGATATTTTACAGTGGTGTGTGAAAGTATTGCGTCACCTGCAAAAACCGTGAATTTTTAAGTTAACTCTTTTTTTAACTAACTAATTTTCATAGTTATTTCATCGTTTTATGTCATGAGATGCGAAATTTAATGGAGATTTCAAAATGTAGTTTTTCTTGTAGCTACTTCTGTTCTTAAGATATGAAATAAAATATGGGGTTTGACAAACACATTTAAATTCACGTTAGCTGCGTGTCAGTTGTTACAGCCAATCATAGACATTCTTTTACCTGATTGGCTGCTTACTAATGCTATCGTAATCCTACTCCAGCCTTTATAAGGGTTGACTCCAAGGTTCTTTAACACACCGAGCCGCTGGAGGCCTAGTGGGCAACGTTCGTGACTGCCATGGAAAGGGCATCAGGTTCGATCCCAGGCAGGTACGAACGCTCGATCCACTAAATATCCGCCGTGCGTTGGATGGGCACGTTAACCCGTCGGACCCCGGGTACTGCCCCCCCGGTAATAAATAAGGGCGTCTTCCTCCCCCTTTCTACTTCGCTTCCGTGGCACTCCAGCCCAAATCTCTAGCTTCCTATTTCTAAGGGTTGTTTAACTGGGGTCAGTCACTCCCTTCCTAAAATCCTCTACATATGATCATATTCTTTAACACACCTTGGGTTGACTCAGAGCTACTAGAGCATTGTCTCCCTGGTGCGTCGGCGGCCGGGTGATGTCGTGGTTCTCTGTGATGTTGTGCGGTGTTTGGTTACCCTTGCTCCCCTTCCCCCGGACTGGTGTCAAGGTTCACAGTTTGAAAGATATATCACCCTCTCCTTTTACTCAATTTTTCTGCTTTTCCTTCGTATTGAGTTCACTTACTCAGATCCCCTAGCTTCCTATTTCTAAGGATAGTTTTAGACCTAGTGTCAGGCACTCCCTTCCTAAAACTTCTTCGAATATCGTTATCGTATCATACCGTACTAGAGTATTGTTCAATCCCCCTTCCCGGGGGGATACCCTTCCCGCCCTGGACTGGTATCGCGGTTCACTCGAAAGATATGCCCTCCTCCCCTTTCACTCATTGTTCTGTTTATCTTTCCTATTCAGTTCACTTACTCAGATCTCCTAGCTTCCTATTTCTAAGGGCAGTTTTAAACGTAGCGTACTAGAGCATGGTAGTGGCCGCTTTTTGTTCTTACTATGGAATAATTTGTGTACATTCTCAATAATGGTTAAAAGTGCGAAGTTGTCCACAGCGGACAGAGTAGAAATAGTTGTTCTGTATGAAGATTGTTATTCTTCAAGGCAAATCGCTGAAAGAGCTGGCTGTAATCAATCTACAATTATTAAGCTACTGAAGAAAGTAAAAGAAACTGGTCATATTGAAAATATGCGTCGCAGTGGAAGGTCCAGATCCACTACAACCAGGTAGGACAGAGTACTCAGAAAGCTAAGCTTGGCAGGCAGGAGATTCAATTCACCCGAATCACTTCAAAGATGGTCTGAAGTGACTGATGTTAGTGTTAGTACATCTACTGTTAAGAGGAGGCTACTTCACTATGACTTACGTGGCTGCAAAGGAAAGGCGTAAACCACGGTTAACTGCTGCAAAGGAAAGGCGTAAACCACGGTTAACTGCTGCAAAGGAAAGGCGTAAACCACGGTTAACTGCAAGTCAAAGACGGTGTTGACTTCAGTGAGCAAAACAGCATGTCTCATGGACAATCAAGCAATAAGAAAATGTTCTTTTCAGTGATGAATCAGAATTGTGTCTTAATGTGAATCAAAGTAGTGCCTACGGAAGGAGATCCAAGTATGAAGAATTCCATCCAAGTTGCTTAGTAACTGCTGTTAAGCGTCCGGTGAAAGTTGTGGTTTGGAGCTGCATGTGTGCACATGGAGTTGGGAACCTCCATATTGTCGATGGTACGGTAAATGACCAGAAATACATCTGGATATTAGAAAACAGGGATGCAAGGTCAGGTGATGCGTAACATCACAGCCTCTCCTTGACAAATGTCAACCCCGCCTTCTCGTGGTGCATCCTGTTCCCACTAAAGGGGCTCTGACGACCGCCCATAGCGGTATAACTATACCATCGGGATCAGAGGAAATTCTATCCCACACTCACCAACCCGCTTGGCCAGCGTGGTGAGTTATGGCCAAACCCCTCCAAAATGATTCCACAACTTAAATCTTGGCCCTCAGTCTCCGGCAGCTGGAATGTACCTGGCCAAGGCAGCGGCCAGTGCGACATGAAGGCAGAGGGTGCTAAGAATCCCCGGAGGACCGGACTAGGCTGCCATCTGATGCTGACCTTGGCTACTTACAATGGACGCTCCCTATCTTCTGATTCAAGGCTTCTTGAATTGGAAGAGGAACTACAAAGGATCAAGTGGGACATCGTGGGGCTAAGTGAGGTAAGGAGAAAAGGAGAAGATCTCATCGAACTGAAAAGTGGACATCTCTTCTACTATCGTGGGACAGATACTGGCAGAACTAGTGGTGTTGGATTTATAATAAACAAGAAACTGAAGGATAAAGTTGTAGAAGTTGAAAGTTCCTCTGACAGAGCTGCACGACTCGTTATCCAACTCTCGAGAAGATACCAGGCTCAGATTATTCAAACTTATGCACCCACCACAAGTCATCCTGAAGAAGAAATTGAAGAATTTTATGAGGAAATTTGTCATCTAAATAATAAAGGTAAGCAGCACTTGAAAATAATTATGGGAGATTTCAATGCAAAAATAGGGCAACGGCAACAGAATGAAAGTTCAGTAGGTAAATTCGGTCATGGCAACAGAAACCAGCGTGGAAATACTCTCGTTGAGTTTGCAGAGGCAGAAGGGTTTTCATCTTGAACTCCTTCTTCAAGAAAAAGCCACACAGGAAATGGACATGGAGACATCCAAATGGGACAACAAGTGAAATTGATTTTATTATGTGTAACAAAAAATTCGTCATAGAAGACTGCAGTGTGCTAAACAAGTTCAACACAGGTAGTGACCATAGATTGGTGAGATGTAAGATGCACCTCAACACTAAACTTGAACGTGGCAAGCTCATAAGACAAACAAAATCTATTGACATAACCAACCTTAAAAAACACCATAATACCTTCAAGTTAGAACTGAAGAACAGGTTCTCTGCTTTAGAAGGCCTAACATCGGAAGAAAGTGGACATCTCTGAAGTTAACAGAAAAGTAACCAAAGCTCTTATGGAAACAGCAACAAAATTAGCTGGGTCTAAGAACAAGTTGCATGTGAACAAATTATCAGGAAAAACCAAAATGTTGATGCAAAAGAAGAGAGATGAGGACAACTAAAGAAGATGTGACTTCCAAAGTGGAATATATAGAGCTATGCAAGACAGTAAGAAAAAGTATCATTGAAGACGTAAGGAAATTCAACTGTGAACTAGTGAGGAAAGCAATTGAAAGCAACCAAAGCCTAAAGATAGCAAAGGGACATCTCAGTAAGGGAAGAAAACAGATTATGGCACTGAGAAAAGAAGATGGTTCTGTAACAAGAAATAGAGGCGAAATTTTGACAAGAGTGAAAGATTTCTACTCCAAATTATATGAAAGGGATGATATATGCACTCCAGACATCATGAAAGATACCAGTACCAGAGTTCCTCCAGTCCTTCCAGCAGAAGTTGCACATGCAATCAAGAACATGAAGCGAGGAAAAGCTCCAGGAAGATGGAATTACTGTAGACATCATACAAGAAGCAAGTGGAGAAATCGAAACAGTACTCGCCCAAATTTTCACTCGATGCCTTAATGAAGAAAAGATTCCTGAGGATTGGAACACCGCTACAATGATCCTGCTACATAAGAAAGGTGACATTGAGGATCTCGGAAACTACAGACCTATCAGCCTCCTATCAGTAGTTTATAAAATCTTCACTAAAGTTCTTTCACACCGCTTGAAGGTAGCACTAGACATGGCTCAACCGAGAGAACAAGCTGGATTCAGGAGTGGCTACAGCACAATAGATCATATCCACGTGCTGAGAGAACTAATTGAAGAGCGAGGGAATATGAACTTCCATTGTGCATGGCTTTTATCGATTATGAAAAAGCCTTTGATTCGGTGAAACCATCAGCAGTTACAATGGCTCTGAAAACCTGCGGTATTGAAGATGCATACATTAATATTATTAATAACATCTATGAAAATGCAAGTGCAAAGATTAGGCTGTTTGAAAATACAACACACGTAAAAATTGGAAAGGGGAGTGAGACAAGGTGACACCATATCTCCGAAGCTCTTTAATGCCACATTGGAGGGTGTTTTTCAGTCGCTGAGCTGGGAAAACAAGGGGATAAAGATTAATGGAGATTATCTAACCCACCTTCGTTTTGCTGATGACGTAGTCATTTTGCAACTACCCCATCAGAGCTGCAGAGTATGATCCAGGAACTTGCTGACAAGAGTAAAGAAGTGGGATTAAAAATGAACTTTCAGAAGACAAAAGTGATGTTCAATGCTTTTACAAGAAATGAAGATTTATCGATTGATGGAGAAAAGCTGGAGATAACAGACACGTACGTTTATCTTGGACAGCAGATATCAAGTGAGGTCACATTGATGAAGAAATTAATCGGCGTACAAAACTTACCTGGAGAGCTTTTGGAAGAAACAGCATAATTTTCAAGAGCAATATGCCATTATGTCTTAAAAGAAAAGTGTTTGATCAATGCATCCTTCCAGTGCTTACGTATGGTGCAGAGACGTGGACCTTAACTAAAAGAGACATACAAAGGCTGCAGACAACTCAAAGAAGCATGGAGAGGTGCATGCTTGGTGTAACCAGGAGAGATAAGAAGAGGAACTCGTGGATCCGAAAAATGACAAGAGTGGAAGACATCATGATCAGAGTTAAATCCCTGAAATGGCAATGGGCTGGACATACTGCCAGAAGGACAGATCATCGATGGACAGCCGAAATTTTAGATTGGATTCCAAGGGACAGGAAAAGACCCAGAAGAAGACCACATAGGAGATGGGTGGATGAAATTCGAAAGTATGCAGGGGTGACATGGAGGAGACTGGCACAAGACAGACCGTTGTGGAGGAAACTTGGGGAGACCTTCGTCCAGCAGTGGATTGATAATGGTTGACAATGATGATGATGATTAGAAAACAAGAAGCTACCATCGTCTAGAAAACTTATGACCGCAGTTTTATTTTTCAAGATGACAATGCTCACTGTCATCGTTCTCAAGTAGTGAAAAAGTGGTTTCAGGAAAAAAAATGTTCAGCATCTTGATTGGCCACCACAGTCACCGAAGTTAAACCCGATCGAAATTTTTTTGGTTCAAAGTGTTGTATGAACTATCAAAAAAGAAGCCAACAACCAAAATTCAACTCATTGAAGATGTAATTCAAATTTGGAGGCGTATTGTTCAACCCAAAGTTTTACAAAACCTTGTTCACAGTATGCCAGCAAGATGCAAAGCTGTGATTAAAGGTAAAGGCTGGACAACAAAATATTAGGTACATTTTCTAATTTTGCATGATTATATTTGTTGTGACGCACATGAGATAAAGGCAGATAGCAGTGAGAGCACATGCCAGTGTAGTATAGTGGATTGCTCCGGAGCCGAGAGTTGCAGGTTCGAATCCTGCCCCTGGCATGACAATGATGGAGAAATTTACTTCGTCATATTGGCGCCCGAACTTCAAAAATTACCTGGCTCATAAGTTTCTCGCAATCGTGTCATGTTCTTTCCACACGGCGAGACAGGAAAAATGAGAATCCCTTGTTCAGTGCTTCAAAAAAAGAAATAAATCAATGTGGTGTTACGTTTCACACACCAAAACTTGTCAGGGATTTCTTAAATGAACGTTCTTCATGGATTGACTGCCTACAGAGACACATGCCCCCTCGGAGGGGGGTGACGTTCCTGCCCCGCAGACGCACATGAGATAAAGGCAGATAGCAGTGAGGAGCACATGTCAGTGTAGTATAGTGAATAGGACTCGGAGCCGCCCCGGTGGCGCAGTGGTCTAAGCGATGGCCTCTGGTCATTCGTCCGAACGGGGTCCGGGTTCGAATCCCGGTGAGGCATGGATGTTGTGTTTGTCTTACGGCACTGGCTCTCTCCCTTCCCTGGAGCCAGTGACCCAAAATTAGGGACGGGTGACTGCTTATGGTCCATTGAGTTGCTCACGGTGGTCGTTAAACCTGCAATCAAAAAAAAAAAAAAAGAAAAAGAAAAAGAAAAAAAAAGAAATAGGACTCGGAGCTCCGGAGCCGAGAGTTGCAGGTTCGAATCATGCCCCTGGCATAAAAATGATGGAAAAATTTACTTCGTCATTTTGTGTATTTTAAATGTTATTTCATTCCTTATGAATTACAAAAACGATTTATTGCTGTAAATCTAAGTATTGGATAAATGATCCTTTTCATAATAATTTCGACTTGGTCGTGATTTTTGTTACTACAGGAAAACATCTCCATTGAATTTCGCATCTAATGACATGTAAATGAGGAAATAACTATGGAAATAAGTTAAACAAGGAGTTAAACTTAAAAATTCACTGTTTTTGCAGGTGATGCAATACGCACAACACTATGTAAAATTCAAATTTACATGTACACCACGCAATGAGAAGGGGAGGCGAGTCATACGTGCAAGTTTTGATTGTACTTTCATGTAACTAGTATTAAAGAGTGTGTGTGTGATACGACTTGGGACTGGAGTTATCTTGCAAAATGCAGGAAATATGTTTACGCCGGCCACCGGAAAATCTAAAAGGAAAAAAAAGTTTAGATCATCATTCTGACGGTCCCATATATTGACCGCAATTTTTTTGAAATTCGATACATGATTGCAGGGATACCGCGTATCCACAGGGAAACAAGCGGGCTAAGTGGTACAGTCAAGCTATTCATTTTTGATACGCATTATTATGCTGACAAGAAAAGTGTGCTAAAATATGGTGGTTTAGTTGTTTTGTAAGTATTTAGCTTGTACATATTTTATGATTTGTTGTGAGCCCTATCCAGGTGCCTTTTTCTTTTGTAAGACAATATTTATTATTATGTCTGCCTATGGTAGAATGATCACGGTGTGGGTTCCTAGTGTGAGATCGAACTAGGTTCGAATCCTGGGTAGATATGGAGTGTCGTGTTTGTTCTTTCCCTCCCTCTCCACAGTGAGGAATTTGGCTGGTTGTTGGTACTTCTGGTTGGTTAGTCCATAAACTCGCATCTTATCCTGATGGATTTATAATGGAAACTTTTGCGGCTCCGACCTACCGGCCAGTGGAATTTTATTATTATGTACCCAGTGATGTTGAAATTTCCTAATTCAGAAGCGGTAGTTAGAATGCGATGAAAATCGCAGGTAGGATTGCTTAGCAGATAAGATAGACGTAAAGGTTCAAATTTATTTCACATACAGGCTGAATGTGCATCATCAATGAATACTTTGTAGTTTCCCTGGCGTCGCAGCATGGAGTAATATAGAAACATCGAATTGCATACAAGGCACAATCCACTAGGTCTCTCTTGCAGCCGGTTTCTGAAGTGACCTACCGTCTGCGCCGGTGGAGCATACTTTGTCTGCAGGTGCCCTGCAAAATCTCAAACATGTTCGATGGGCACCAAATCCGAGGACTTGGTTCACAAGGAAGTGTGTGGGTTGAGAAAGTCGTCGACATTTCTGGGTGCCATTAACGATACGTGGCTGGGCTATATTTTGCTGAAACCTACGGGGTATCGTAGATATGATGGGGTGCCCTCTGAACTTCAGACATAAATATCGCTGGGTCCGAGTATCTGAGAGTACACACCGTAGAAAATCGATCGGCAATCGTAACTTTCCGCACCTGAAATCCGTAATGCCCTCTCGGTATCATTTCCTCCTGCGGTGACAAGTGTACTGGAGCACTGACCTATATCATCTGCGGTGAGTGTATATAATAATTTCCTTACGTCCTGGACAAAACCAGAATTTTTTGGTTAATCTTACAAGATTTAATTCTTTTTTACTTTTATATTTTTGCTTACTTGTACGGCTACTTCGAAATGGAACCGCTTTTTCGTATGTTTGTTTTAGTGGGGGGGGGATAACGTGCTTATGGTTTCACTTATGTCAGTTCGTCTGTGTACATCATATCTTGTGTTCCTTGTAGTACGATTTGAAAAATTCCTCATACATTGCGGAGCTTGAACTGTGATAACGATCATTTTTGCTTATTGGTCTATTTCTGGTTCATTAATACCACACTAGGGAGCGGAAAAGCAAAGGATATTGCGTACCTGCCAACTCCTCCGGATTTTCCCGAAGTTTTCCGATTTTTTTATAGTCTTCTGGTTTTTCGACCGGAAGAACTTTTCTTCTGGATTTTAAAAGTTTCTGTATTTTTTTGCTAAAAATACCCCTATAAATAAAATATATAACGGAGATGGGAATTCTGCGTCAATGTGCGCCAGAACCCCCGTGCCCTGTCGTCATCGTCAGGACTTCGGCACAGTAAATTCTCCGTGCACACCGTTCCGCTTGACGCTGAATAAAATCATGCCGTGGGAAGAAAGATTCAGAGACTTCCCACAGCATGATCTTATTCAGTTACTATGGAAAGTACTGCGGATTTTACATAGTTACTATGGAAATCGTCGGTCCTCTACAGACGACGGAAAACGTCGAGTATGCTATGGAAATCGTCGGTCCGCTGCGAACGACAGAAAACATCGAGTATGCTATGGAAATCGAAAATCTCAGTGAAATAACGTTATTAAACATCTGCGTAAAGTTTATTTTCATGTTTTCAAGATCCTAACACTTGTTCATGGGTTCTAAAGACCACTGTGAGCTACTCGTAGTCTGTGTAGGCACTTATTACATTTACTGTAGGATTCCTATTGGTGTTTGAGGAAAACTAGAAACAGAAAAAATGTTAGCTCCACTTAGTGTTTCTCAACTTCAGAAGCAGGTCTTTGTCCCTGATAATGTTAAATAAAGCAGAAAAAAAACAGTGTAGGTTTGAAAAGAAAAAAATGTAGACACTAAAAGTGGCCAGGCACTTACTTCTTAAGGAATCAAAAACCAAAAATGTCCGATATCCTAGCACTTATTGGAGGGAGGGGAGACAAAGAGCAGCAAGAAAAAAATGAAATTCTGCGTAGGTAACCAAAAGGATAGAATTTTTTTCTTACTGACTTGTATCGACGGAGTGTTTCAAAATCTAGTAAATTATACATAATGGACTTCATTATTAATCTTTCCTTTCCTTTGTTTTGTTGAAGTGCAAATAAAACTTCGTGTGTGACTATTGCAAAACAAGATATACCGTTTTAGCTCTGTGTGGACATTTTATATTGCATAACAAACTAACGTCAGAAAAGCCTTCCTGATTATTATGCAATCTTCTGGATTTTTTTGGCAATCTGGTTTTTCATTAAATTTAGTTGGCAGCTGTGATATTGAATTCAGAGTATATTTTACCTTATGTCATTTTTCCTAAAAATTGGATTGAAAACGTCCTATTTTCCTTCTATACGTCGTATCCTGTGTGTATGTGGTCGCCGACATGTGTCCCCCTTCCCCCCCCCCACTCAACGTGCCTCGTGGAGTCAGTCCAGTGAGTTGCCCTCGAAACCAATAAGCAGAAATCAGTCATGGGGGGGGGGGGCACCTATTATCCTGCGATCTTCAGGATGTCTTTCCGTTTTTCAGATCAGATCATGTGTAGAGGATTTTAGGAAGGAAGTGTCTGACCCCAGGTCTTAAACAACCCTTAGAAATAGGAAGCTAGGAGATTCGGACTGCAGTGCCCGATAGGAAAGTGACACGGAAGTGATGTAGAAAGAGGGGAGGCGCCTTTATTTATTGCCGGGGGCCAGTATCCGGGGTCCGACGACTTAACGTTCCCATCCAACGCACGGCGGTTATTTAATGGTTCGAGCGTTCGTACCTGCCCGGAATCGAACCTGAGATTCCTCCGTGGCAGTCACGAACGTTGACTACTAGTCCAAATCCCGTTCTTCCTGTTCCCGCTGTGCCTTATATTGGGGCCATTGGTGGTTGTGAAATGGGAAGACCAAATTTTTTAAACGGAGAAAGGATCCCGTTTTGCCTTTTCCCATTCTGCCTTATATTGCGGCCATAAAACGGGGAAAAGTTACCTACTACAAGAATTTTCAATGGGATTCTACTGCCATTAGTAAGTCTTTTAAGGGGAATTCACTTGTTCAGTTTCAGAGCAGTTAGCTGCGTGCAAATCTGTGGATTAACTGATCCCACTCATGCGCGCTGAGTATTAATCCGATTCCAGCCATTTTTAACACATTCCATCCA
Source organism: Macrothele yani (assembly GCA_039090855.1). Taxonomy (NCBI): domain Eukaryota; kingdom Metazoa; phylum Arthropoda; class Arachnida; order Araneae; family Macrothelidae; genus Macrothele; species Macrothele yani. The sequence goes on along the minus strand of CM077004.1, from coordinate 106,410,175 downwards.
TACGGAGCATTTTCCCCCAGTGCGTTTATTAGTAAACGTTGGCCCCCACGGCGGTCCCTAAAAACAAACTTAAGATTTCGTCAGAATTGAAGGCTTTTGTGTGCGTATTAGCAGGCGTAAGTTTGGAAGAACATATGTTAAACCAGATGGAAATTTCCGGAAGAAATTGACAAATTTCTGGGAAAAGCGCTAAATCGAACAACATATTTTAAAGCACTCTAAGCATGGCCTTTTTTTAGTTTTGAAAATAGTTAAACATATATACAAGTTACGTTCCAAAAGTTTTCAGATCGGGCGCAACATGGCGGTACTGCCATTAGTAAGTCTTTACACTATGTGCTGTTATATTTGAATCTTCTAGCAATTTTGAGTGTATCTTCAGAATAGAAGAATTATGTGAGTGCTGTGTAATGCAATGTTAGCATTTCAGAATTAGTGTGTTGCGCTCTATTGTTTTTTATTAGCTTTTATTATCTGGCAAAGTGGACATTATTTCCTGGAAGTGGGCATTTTTTTTTCTTATTTTTGAAAACTGGGCATTTTTTCTGTGGCCAATATTTCTATGGGCGTTCTTTCGGCATAACCTGTCCCGCAGCCTAAACAGCTGAGTCTAAATAAAAACAAGTTAGTAAAATCATGCAATGCATTGATTATGATACGCTTTCCAACATACCACCAGAAATTCTTACTCAAGTTATGTGGATAATGGCTGTGGAATAAATCTCGCTCCTGTGTCCTGACCTTTGATCCCATTTCGATGATATTCAACAGAACCGGTTCACTATACCTCCGGAACAACATGATAAAGTTTTGGTCGCAATCCAAGCATTTTAGGTAAGTTTGATGCACACGGCCAATGGAATGGATCCCACTCCAGTGTCCTGATCTTTGAGACCATTTCGCCCATTTTCAATAGGGTTCGTCCCCAGTGGCTCCCTACCACATACAAAAATTTCATCGAAATCGAACCATTTTTACGCAGGTTATGACGCATAAGGGCAATGGAATATATCCCGCTCTTACTGCCTGACCTTTGACCCTATTTCGCCTATTTTCAATAGGGTTCGTGCCCAGGTGGTTCCCTACCACATACTAAAATTTCATCGATATCGAACCATATTTACGCATGTTATGACGCGTAAAGGCAATGCAATGGATCCCGCTTTTATGTCCTGACCTTTGACCCATTTCGCCCATTTTCAATAGGGTTCGTCCTCATGTGGTTCCTTACCACATACTAAACTTTCATCGAAATCGAATCATTTTTACGCAAGTTATGACGCGTAAGGGCAATGGAATAAATCCCGCTCTTATGCCCTGCCTGACCTTTGACCCCATTTCCAAAAGTGTTCGTGCCCAGGTGGTTCCCTACCACATACTAAAATTTCATCGAAATCGAACCATATTTACGCATGTTATGACGCATAAAGGCAATGGAATGGATCCCGCTTTTATGCCGTGACCTTTGACCCCATTCCGCCCATTTTCAATAGGGTTCGTCCCCAGGTGGTTCCTTACCACATACTAAAATTTGATCGAAATCGAACCATTTTTACGCAAGTTATGACGCATAAGGGCAATGGAATGGATCCAGCTTCTATGTCCTGACCTTTGACCCTGCTTCGCCCATTTTCAAGTGGGTTTGTCACCAGGTGGTCCCCTACCACATACTAAAATTTCGTCGAAATCGAACCATTTTCACGTGAGTTATCGTGCGGACGGACGGACGGACCGACAAAGCTGGAGCATATACGCTTCTTCTACCTACAACGGTTGGAAAGCGTAAAAAAACGAGTCAGTGAAATCATGCAATGCATTGATTATGATACGCTTTCCAACATACCAGAAATCATTACTCAATTTATGAGGATAATGGCTGTGGAATAAATCTCGCTCCTGTGCCCTGACCTTTGACCCCATTTCGATGATATTAAACAGAATTGGTTCAGTATACCTCCGGAACAACACGAAAACGTTTTGTCGTAATCGAAGCATCTTTACGTAAATTATGACGTACAAGGACAATGGAATGAATCCCGCTCCTATGTCCAGACCTTTGACCCCAGTTCACCCCTTTTCAGTACGGCTCGTCCCCGGGAGGTCCCCTAGCACATACTAAAATGTCATCGAAATCGAACACTTTTTTATTAAAGTTATTACGCATAAGGGCAACGGAATGGATCCAGCTCCGATGTCCTGACCTTTTACCCCATTTCACTCATTTTCAATAGGGTTCGTTCCCAGTTGATCCCCTATCATATACTGACATTTCATCGAAATCGAAGCATTTTTCTCAAGTTATGGCGCAGGGCAATGGAATGGATCCCGCTCCGCTGTCTTGAACGACCTTTGACCCCTATTTCACCCATTTTCAAAAGGGTTCGTCCCCAGGTGATCCCCTATCATAAACTGAAATTTCATCGAAATCGAACAATTTTTACAAGTTATGTCGCATAAGGGCAACGGAATGGATCCCGCTCCGATGTCCTGACCTTTGACCCTATTTCACCCATTTTCAATAGGGTTCGTCCCCAGGTGATCCCCTATCATAAACTGAAATTTCATCGAAATCGAACCATTTTTACAAGTTATGGCGCATAAGGGCAACGGAATGGATCCAGCTCCGATGTCCTGACCTTTGACCCTATTTCACCCATTTTCAACAGGGTTCGTCCCCAGGTGATCCCCTATCATATACTGAAATTTCACCGAAATCGAACCATATTTACGCAAGTTATGGCGCATAAGGACAATGGAATGGATCCCGCTCCTATGTCGTTAGCTTTGACCCCAGTGCGCCCATTTTCAATAGGGTTCGTCCTTATGTGGTCCCTTACCACATACCAAAATTTCACTGAAATCGAACCATATTTACGCAAGTAATGACGCATAAGGGTAATGGAATGAATATCGTTCCTATGTAGTGACCTTTGTCCCCATTAACCCCATTTTCAATAGGGTTCGTCCCCAGGTGTTTCCCTACCACATACTAAAATTTCATAGAAATCGAATGATTTTTATGCGAGTTATCGTGCGGACGGACGGACAAAGCTGGAGCATATACGCTTCTTCAACCTACGGTTGGAAAGCGTAAAAAATGAAATTATGCAAAATCTTAAATATAAAGCATAACATTGGTTGATGGGGCATCATTAAATACTGATTTAAAAGTAATTTTAAGGAAAGCAATCTGCATCTACACTGATGTCCAAAAATTAAGGTTCACTTATATTTTCATAACATAATTTTACTATAACAGGATGTGCCTGAAAATATTTTATTAAGAAGTAAGCAACGATGAAAACGGCACTTACACGCATAAATAAGCATGCGTTTGTACTAATTAACAGAGGAAATCGATTAAAGAACAAAACATACCATTTTCTGACATTGACTCATAGTAACTAAATTAACAGAAAAAAAAAATAGTAATTGTTCATGGATCATTTTAATAGGGTACATGACCACCCCTGACTGCACTGCATGATTGGCATCGGTGGCCAGGCTTTTCGCGAGATTGTCTGGAAGATCCTGAAGGAGGTTTACTCCATTCTTCTTTCAGCGCCATCATCAGGTCATTTTTGGTGCCAGGTGGGGATCGCGTTCAGCAATGCGCCTTCCCAGGGCGTCCCAAGAATTTTCGATGGGATTCAGGTCGGAGGTATTAATTACGCAGGCCACTCCATTCGGTCGCTGCCCTCGATCTCCAACAGTTCATCAACACATCATGCTCGATGAGAACGGATATTATTGTCCATAAAAACGAATTTCTTGCAGCACCACGAAGCGGCTGTACATGCTCTAAAATGATCTCACAATAACGCGGGGCATTCATTGACCCTTTCTCCAACACTAGCAGTTCTGCACGCCCGTTGATCATAATCCTAGACCAGACCAGACCAGACCAGACCAGACCATTACTCCAGCACTCCGGTAATGGTCAATTTCTATTAATGTTTCTGGCTGAATAGACAGTGTGGGTTTCTCGCCAGATATATTGCCGCTTAAAGTCTGACGATAAACAAAATCGACTTTCGTATGTGAACAGAACTTTGGCCCATTGCTTTTCATTCCATGTGGAGTGTTTACGACATCATCGATAGCGAGTTGTTTTGTGTGCTGGGGTCAACGGAAAACACTGTACGGGTTTTCAGGTATACAATCCGTAGTTATTGTATTCAAACGCCTTGCCATTGTTTGATGTGATATTTTTGCAGCCGTGCTTGATTCCATTCGTTTTGCTAACTTGCCAGAAGTTAGTTGGAGAGATCTTTTAGCAGTTACAACAAGAGAACGATACTGTGATGGATTAGTTTTGCGTGGTCGACCGCTACTGAACCTCCTGGTAGCTATTCCATGTTCAGAAAATTGTTTCCAGATCCGTAATACTACGCTCTGGGCAATTCCGAAACTCTTCGCTACATCTCTCGTTGTCCGTTCTTCTTCCAGTTTACCAACAATTCGCCCACTGGTAAAATCATCTAGATGAAATCTTTGAGGTTACTACAAGTCGCCGTAACAACAAAAAAGGCAAATCCCCACTTCAACACCTACAAAACAAACGATTTCTTCTCACTCGCACGCTTCAGCTTTTATTGCCGATAGCGCACACGTGATTCCTAAAAAATTGCAAATGACCAAACACTCTGACATACTTCTTACCTGTTTCGTCATATGACGTCAGAGTGTTTTGACCATTAACTAACGACTTGCGAGTCAGAAATTTAGCCTTTTGTCGTTGATCCTTAGTGTGTGTGTGTGTGTGTGTGTGTGTGTGTGTGTGTGTGTGTGTGTGTCACCGGAGGACTGGACTTAGGCTGCCATGTTATGTTGACCGTTGCTGCGTTTAACGGGCGATCTCTGTCTTCTGATTCAAGGCTCCTTGAATTGGAGGAGAAACTCCAAATGATCAAGTGAAACATGCTTTTACAAGAAATTAAGATAACCAATACCTACATTTACCTTGGACAACAGATATGAAGTGAAGTTCACATTGATGAAGAAATTGATCAGCGTATAAAACTTGGTTTGAGAGCTTTTGGAAGAAACTGTACAATTTTTAAGAGCAACGTGCCATTATGTCTTAAAAGAAAAGTGTTAATCAATACGTCCTTCCAGTGCTTACATGTGGAGCGGAGAACTGGACCTTAACTAAAAAAGACAACTGAAAGAAGTCTAGAGATAAGCATGCTTGATGTAACCAGGAAAAATAAGAGGAATTCGTGGGTAAATGGATTATGACAAGAGTGGAAGACGTCACGATCAGAGTAAAATCCCTGAAATGGCAATGAGCTGGACAAGTTGCCAGAAGAACGGACCACCGATGAACACTCGAAGCTTTAGGCTGGATACAAAAAAAAAAAAAAAACAGAAGACCGCGTGGGATATGGATGGATGATATTCGAAAGCCTGCCGTAGTAACATTAAAAAGACTGGCACAAGACAGGCAATTGTTGAAGAAAGTTAAAGAGACCTACCATTTTGCAGCACCACATTAAGAGAACATTTAAGGCAATGCAACTTGCTTTAGAGAACGCACAAATCAGTCAGTCAAATTTCATATACATACGCAAGATTCTTCCGCGGATTCGCGGAATTCCGCTTTTTTTTTTTTTTTTTTTTTTTTTTTTTGTGTCATCATTTGGTTTTCTCGAGATCGATGCCAAACTGAAAAGAAATTTTTTAGGATTAGTTGTGGTGGGGGTAGTTTTTTGGTCTGGGGATGATATTTCGTTTTTCAAAACTTCCGAAAACAGAAGTTAAACGGAGTGAAATTTGTTTCCGTAATCGTGATCTCATTTTCTCGCGATGTTTCTTTTGCGCAGTATTATTATTAGGCCTAAATATAAATTTAGTCTATAAATTATTAGCTTTTCAGCTTGAAAACGGAAGAAAAGTTCCGAAAACGGAATTTCACGCGAAAATTTCCCTACGATCTTCAGGCACGAAATTCTTAAGTGGATTCGAAGAATTCCGCCTTTTCCATCGTCATTTCGATGGTTCTGGAGATCGATGCAGAACTGAACAGAAATTTGGAAGGAATTGGTGGTGGTAGTGATGGTGGTGGGGTCGTTTCCCATCGATGGGCGGAGTTCCGACTTTGAAAACTTTTGGAAATGGAAGTTAGACAGCGTGTAGGTTTCTCCCGTAATCGTAATCCTTTTTTCTCTCTATGTTTTTTATACCCAGTAGTGTTGTTAGATATAATTTTATTCCATAAATACCTGTTTTGCAGCTCCAAAATGGAGGAAAACTTTCCTAAAACGGAAATTGGACAGAGCGTAGATTTTACTAATAATTATATATGTTTTTTTCTCCGCGATGTTACATTTATCCTGTTTTGATGTTACATGTAATATATATACGTATATACATATATTATGAATATAATAAATAAAAATTATGTTAAATTATCTTTGTGTGTGTGTTAAATTATATATATTATATGTTAAATTATGTATCATCATCATCATCAACCATTATCAATCCACTGCTGGACGAAGGTCTCCCGAAGTTTCTTCCACAACGGTCTGTCTTGTGCCAGTCTCCATGTTACTCCCGCATACTTTCAAATTCCATCCACCCATCTCCCATGTGGTCTTCTTCTGGTTCTTTTCCTGTCCCTTGGAATCCAATCTAAAATTTCGGCTGTCCATCGATGGTCTGTCCTTCTGGCAGTATGTCCAGCCCATTGCCATTTCAGGGATTTAACTCTGATCATGATGTCTTCCACTCTTGTCATTTTTCGGATCCACGAGTTCCTCTTCTTATCTCTCCTGGTTACACCAAGTATGCACCTCTCCATGCTTTTTTGAGTTGTCTGCAGCCTTTGTATGTCTCTTTTATAGTTAAGGTCCACGCCTCTGCACCATACGTAAGCACTGGAAGGATGCATTGATCAAACACTTTTCTTTTAAGACATATTGGCATACTGCTCTTCAAAATTATGCTGTTTCTTCCAAAAGCTCTTCAGGCCAGTTTTGTACGCCGATTAATTTCTTCATCAATGTGACCCTCACTTGAAATCTGGTGTCAAAGATAAACGTACGTGTCTGTTATCTCCAGCTTTTCTCCATCAATCGATAAATCTTCATTTCTTGTAAAAGCATTGAACATCACCTTTGTCTTCTGAAAGTTTATTTTTAATCCCACTTCTTTACTCTTGTCAGCAAGTTCCTGGATCATACTCTGCAGCTCTGATGGGGTAATTGCAAAAATGACTACATCATCAGCAAAACGAAGGGGGATTAGATAATCTCCATTAATCTTTATCCCTTTGTTTTACCAGTTCAGTGATTGAAAGACATTATCCAATGTGGCATTACAGAGCTTCGGAGATATGATGCCGCCTTGTCTCACTCCCTTTCCAATTTTTATGTGTATTGTATTTTCAAACAGCCGAATCTTTGCATTTTCATAGATGTTATTAATAATATTAATGTATGCATCTTCAATGCCGCAGGATTTCAGAGCCATTGTAACTTCTGATGGTTTCACCGAATCAAAGGCTTTTTCATAATCGATAAAAGTCATGCACAATGGAAGTTCATATTCCCTCGCTCTTTCAAGTAGTTCTCTCAGTACGTGGATATGATTTATTGTGCTGTAGCCACTCCTGAATCCAGCTTGTTCTCTCGGTTGAGGCATGTCCAGTGTTACCTTCAAGCGGTGTGAAAGAAATTTAGTGAAGATTTTATAAACCACTGATAGGAGGCTGATAGGTCTGTAGTTCCTGAGATCCTCAGTGTCGCCTTTTTAGCACGTCTTTTGTAAAAAAAGATCGTGCTTCTGTTATCGGTTTGTCCGTCCGTCTGTACCCACGGTATCTCTGCAACTATTAGTCCGATTTGAAAAATTCTTTTTGCATTCGGAAACTTGAAATATGCGAATGATGATCCTTTATTTCGTTTTTTTTTACGATGCATAATTTTGCCGCTAGGGGGCGTAAACGCAGATGATGTCGAATTCAAAATTACGTTTTAATCCACATATTTGCTTCTAAACATCCGATTGAAAAAAATTCTTTTACCTTTCAATTCCATTTATGTCGAAGAGTTTTAGTATAGTTTCATTTTCAAATTACGCATAGATTTTCCGCTAGGGGGCGTAACAGTAAATTACAAATTTTCCGATAACTCTTCTCCTAAAACTCCGATTTGAAAAATCTTTTTTTCAGCGGATACATCTTCTAATGGAAAATCTTTTGCATATAATTTCAAATTTTTGGTAAAGAATACTTTGGCCACCAGGGGGCGTAAGTGTTAATTTTTGCTTCTGACGTATTTGTCATAAAATCTGAGCTTCTAAAATATCGATTGGAAAAATTCTTTCGTGGACTGATGCCACTCACATCGATTAACCTTTTCGGAATATTTTCTTCCTAAAATATCTCAGTTTCTCCGCCAGGGGCGTAGATGTATATCTTGTTTTTGTCAATATCTCTACTTCTAGGAGTCAGATTTGAAAAATTCCTTCTTTGTTGGATAGTGTTTTCCATGTGACATGTTTTTCATATAATTTCAAAATTTTCAAGTAATTCATTGACTTTCCGCTACGGGGCGTAGAGGTAAATTGCGTTTCCCACTATATCTCTGTTTCTAAACCTCCGATTTGAAAAATTCTTGCTGCACCGGATACAGCTCCTGATGGGAAATCGTTTGCACATAATTTCTAATTTTTGTAAAAAAAATGGTTTGGTCACCAGGGGGCGTAAATCAGAATTTCCGCTTCTGATGTATTTGCAGCAAAATATGAGCTTCTAAATTCTCGATTAAAAAAAACGTCGTTTGTTGATCGATACTACTCATGTCGACAAACCTTTTAGGAACATTTTCTTCTTAAAATAGTGCATGGTTTCTACGCCAGGGGCGTAGATATATCTTATTTTTGTCAATATCTCTACTTCTAGGCGTTGGATTTGAAAAATTCCTTTTTTGTTGGATAGTGTTTCCAGTATGACATGCGCTTCGTATAATTTCAAAATTTTCAAGTAAATCATACACTTTCCGCTAGGGGGCGTATAGGTAAATTGCGTTTCCCACTATTTCTCTGCTTCTAAACCTCCGATTTAAAAAATTCCTTCTGCACCGGATACAGCTCCTGATGGGAAACCCTTTGCACATAATTTCTAATTTTTGTAAAAAAATAGTATGGCCACCAGGTAGCGTAAGTCTTAATTTCCGCTTCTGATGTATTTGCAGCAAAATATGAGCTTCTAAAATCTTGATTGAAAAAAAGTCTTTTGTTGACCGATGCTACTCATGTCGATAAACCTTTTAGGAACACTTTCTTCTTGAAATAATGCATGGTTTCTACGCCAGGGGCGTAGATGTATATCTTATTTTTGTCAATATCTCTACTTCTAAAAGTCCAATTTGAAAAATTCCTTCGTTGTTGGTTAGTGTTTCCGATGCAAAATGTTTTTCCTATAAATTCAAAAATTTCACGTCAGTCATTTAAGACTTTCCGCTAGGGCGCATATAGGTAAATTGCGTTTTCTGCTCCTAAAACTCCGATTTGAAAAATTCTTTCTGTATCGCATACAAGACCTGATGGATAATATTTTTCACATAATTTCTAATGCTTTGTAAAGAATGGTTTGGCTACCAGGTGTCATAAGTGTTAATTTCTGCTTCTGATGTATTTGTAGCAAAATCTCGGCTCCTAAAAACTCGAGTAAATTTTTTTTTCTTGGACCGATACCGCTCATATGGATAATCCTTTTGAGAATACTTTCTTCCTAAAATAATGCATGGTTTTCCCACCAGGGGACGTAAAGTCACATCTTATTTTTGTCGATAACTCTGTTTCTAAGAATTCGTAAGCTCAAGATTCCGTTTACACCAATATCTGAGGGATTAAAGACCCAATTGAAAAACTTCTTTCTTCCGTCAGATAGTATTGTTTTCCATACCGGTTCCATTGACTTTGAATAGCTTTGATAAATTTAATTTGCGTCAGAACGGATTCAAAAGACGTGCTTATTACACCCGAAAATGCGGTGTCATCTTTCTTGTTTATGTAGTAGGATCATTGTAGCGTTGTTCCAATCTTCAGGAATCTTCCCTTCATTTAAGGCATCGAGTGAAAATTTTGGCGAGTACTGTTTCGATTTCTCCACTTGCTTCTTGTATGATGTCTACAGTAATTCCATCTTCTCCTGGAGCTTTTCCCCGCTTCATGTTCTTGATTGCATGTGCAACTTCTACTGGGAGGACTGGAAGAACTCTGGTACTGGTACCTTTCATGATGTCTGGAGTACATGTATCATCCCTTTCATATAATTTGGAGTAGAAGTCTGTTTTTCACTCGTGTCAAAATTTCGCCTCTATTTCTTGTTAAGGAACCATCTTCTTTTCTCAGTGCCATAATCTGTTTTCTTCCCTTACTGAGATGTCCCTTTGCTATCTTTAGGCTTCGGTTGTTTTCAATTGCTTTCCTCCCTAGTTCACAGTTGAATTTCCTTACGTCTTCAGTGATACTTTTTCGTACTGTCTTTCATAGCTCTATATATTCCACTTTAGAAGTCACATCTTCTTTAGTTGTCCTCATCCCTCTTCTTTTTTGCATCAACATTTTGGTTTTTCCCGATAATTTGTTCACATGCAACTTGTTCTTAGACCCAGCTAATTTTGTTGCTGTTTCCATAAAAGCTTTGGTTACTTTTCTGTTAACTTCAGAGATGTCCACTTCTTCCGATGTTAGGCCTTCTAAAGCAGAGAATCTGTACTTCATTTCCAACTTGAAGGTATTATGGTGTTTTTTAAGGTTGGTTATGTCAATACATTTTGTTTGTCTTATGAGCTTGCCACGTTCGAGTTTAGTGTTGAGGTGCATCTTACATCTCACCAATCTATGGTCACTACCTGTGTTGAACTTGTTTAGCACACTGCAGTCTTCTATGACGAATTTTTTGTTACACATAATAAAATCAATTTCACTTGTCGTCCCATTTGGATGTCTCCATGTCCATTTCCTGTGTGGCTTTTTCTTGAAAAAGGAGTTCAAGATGAAAAACCCTTCTGCCTCTGCAAACTCAACGAGAGTATTTACACGCTGGTTTCTATTGCCGTGACCGAATTTACCTACTGAAGTTTCAATCTGTTGCCCTATTTTTGCATTGAAATCTCCCATAATTATCTTCAAGTGCTGCTTACCTTTATTATTTAGATGACGAATTTCCTCATAAAATTCTTCAATTTCTTCTTCAGGATGACTTGTGGTGGGTGCATAAATTTGAATAATCTGAACCTTGTATCTTCTCGAGAGTTGGATAACGAGTCGTGCAGCTCTGTCAGAGGAACTTTCAACTTCTACAACTTTATCCTTCAGTTTCTTGTTTATTATAAATCCAACACCACTAGTTCTGCCAGTATCTGCCCTACGCTAGTAGAAGAGATATCCAGTTTTCAGTTCAGTGAGATCTTCTCCTTTTCTCCTTACCTCACTTAGCCCAACGATGTCCCACTTGATCCTTTGTAGTTCCTCTTCCACTTCAAGAAGCCTTGAATCAGAGGGAGCGTCCATTATACGTAGCCAAGGCCAGCATCAGATGTCAGCCTAGTCCGGTCCTCCGGGGATTCTTAGCACCCTATGCCTTCATGCAGCACTGGCCGCTGCCTTGGCCAGGTACATTCCAGCTGCCGGAGACTGAGGTCCAAGATTTAAGTTGTGGAGTCATTTTGGAGGGTTTTGGCCATAACTCACCACGCTGGCCAAGCGGGTTGTTGAGTGTGGGATAGCATTTCCTCTAATCCCGATGGTATAGTTATACCGCTATTGGCGGTCGTCAGAGCCCCTTTAGTGGGACTACGATGCACCACGAGAAGGCGGGGTTGACATTTGTCAAGGAGAGGCTGTGATGTTGCGCATCACCTGACCTTACATCCCAAATTATATATATCATCATCATTGTCAACCATTATCAATCCACTGCTGGACGAAGGTCTCCCCAAGTTTCCTCCACAACGGACCACACGGGCGAGAAATAAGAACGTGCTGCGAAACAGCGTGAATATAGCGCTGCATGAGCGCTATATTCACGCTGATATATATATATATATATATATATATATATATATATATTCAGTATTCTTGCGTTAAATAGTCGTATTATTCCACCAACTTTAAATCAACGTAAATCTTTAGAAGGATGTGTTTAAATTTGCTTAAATCATCCAGCAATGAATTGATAATGGTTGTATATTATCACACACACACACACACACACACACACACACACACACACACACACACACACACACGCTCGCTCGCTCGCGGACAATGAAATTTGCACACCTAGAAGAAAGCATGTTACAACCGCGAAATTTTGCAACTAGCTAGAGTGCGTGCTGGTAAGCAAATGATACACGTTTGGTGCGATTGCACATGACCGCACACCCTGTGATGGCGCTGCAAGCACGAACCGGTAGCCTTATAAACCAGTGTGTAGTCGATGCCCCATGAAAGCGAAAAGCGCCGGCCGACGTAAGCAAGAGTACAGAGTGACAAGAATGCCGGGTAGACGCCAGAGACTTCGATTTACGCAACTTACGGATTTTGAGAGAGGCCTGATCATCGGGCTGAAAACCGCAGGTTGGTCGGCGCGCAGTATAGCACGCCACGCGGATCGTTTCCGACCATACCGTTCAACTGTGTTGGGAGCAGTGGACACGTGACGGCACTGCCACACGGCGGAGCGGCTCCGGACGGACCAGGAGGTCCGCCGGCCAAGAGCATCGGCGGATCGTGAGCCAGGCACGAACGGATCTCACGGAGACCCGGTCCACTATACATTCAGATGTAGCGGCTTCTGTGTGCCTACGAACCATTTCCTGACGTCTCGCGGAAGCGAATCTGGGATCCCAGCGCCCCTTAGGTGTGCTGCCATTAACACCGGAACATCGCCGGCTCCGTTTGCAGTGGTACCAGGCCAGAGCGAAGTGAAATGCCACAGACTGTAGACGTGTGGTGTTTAACGATGAGTGCCGCTTCATTTTGGAGACAGATGATCATCGTGTCTGGGTGTCGAGGTCTCCGGGACAAGTGAACAATCCCACCCTCGCTATTGTGCGCCACACCTCCCCCACTGCAGGCATTATGGTCTGGAGAGCCATCGCCAACGATAGCCGATCAGCTCTAGTAGTAGTACGTAAATCATTGACGGGCCAGCGATATGTTGATGGGATCCTACTGCCCCATGTGCTCCTGTTCCTGGCCAGGATTCCAGGTGCGCTACACCAGCAGGATAATGCCGGCCCGTGCGTTGCCCAGGACTGCCTACGTCATGTCCAGACACTTCTATGGCCTGCCCGCAACCCGGACATGTCCCCTATCGAGCATGTGTTCGGACCAGTTGAAACGCCGGCAGCCACCGTGCCGCACTATCCTGGATTTGGAGTACACGGCCCAACACGTGAGGGCCAGTCTGCCGCAGGACAACATCAGACGTCTGTTCGCCTCCATGCCGGATCGTATTGCAGCATGTATCGCCGCAAGAGGCTGTGCGGCGCGCTATTGAAGATGACCGGACTGCATGCCACAGCGCCCTCTGTGCATGGTGTGTATCATTCATCTGTATCATTACGCCCGTAAAATTTCAGTTCAATCCGATGCTTCTTCCTTCGTGGTGCGCAAATTTCATTGTCCGTGAGTATATTGCGAGTACCGGTTCCTGGAAAACGCCGGGTACCCGGTGAGTTAACGAAAAATTACCCGGCCGTATAATTCCATTGTTTGAACGGAAATGTGGAAATGTCTGCTGATAGAAGTAATTCATGTACTCATACGTATTATATCAATAGTAGTACAATGGTATAAATAGTCATTTTCTAACGCTTTTGCACTTAAGACTTATAGAGGATTTATTTACTTAGATCTTGGGAAGTATTTAGTTATTTACTGCTTAAAATACTAAGAAATAAGAAATGACATTTTAAAAACTGAACAATGCCCTTTTCTATTCCTGTTTTATAAGTTATCCGTGTAAAATGTTACAGGAAATTCAAATATAACAGCACATAGTGGAAATACTTCTGTACTAACGGCAGTAGCGCCATGTTGCGGCCAATCTGGAAACTTTTTTAACGTACCTTGTATATATGTTTAACTACCTGGCGGAAAGTGAAAAACGTACACCAAGAAGGAGAAGTCTGATACCAACGAAATTTATACAGCATAATAACGAAATACAGAGGATAACGTGATCAAAACATTATGGCAAAATACAGATGTATTTGCTGGTAAACTGAAAAATAACATTTCCATGTAACATGGTTAGTACGAGGTTGAACCGCCATGAACTGCGTCACACTGTGCAATTCTGGCATGGAGTGTGTCGTACAGATGTTGGATGTAAGTTTGGGGTATTGAGTTCCAAGCATCCTCAACCTGGACGCATAAATCGGGGATGGTCGTGGCTGGCCGTGGAGACCGGATAAATCGTTGTCCCGTAAAATCCCACACGTGCTCAATGGGGGACAAATCCGGTGAACGTGCAGGCCATGGAAGTTGTCTCACACCTTGAAGTGCATGTTGCGTTGCACGTGCCGTGTGTGGGCGTGCGTTATCTTGCTGGAAAACACCACGATGAACCGACCTTACAAATGGCACAACAACGTGCTGAATGATGTTGTTGATGTAGGAGGTGCTGTTTAACGTACCCGGTACAAACACTAGTTGTGTACAGGAGTGATAGCTGATCGCTCTCCACACCAGGAGACCAGGTGTAGGCTCTGTGTGTCGCTGGTGGATGCAAGAAGGGTGGAGACGCTCCCCTGTGCGTCTGCGAACACGCATACGGCCATCGGAGGCTCCCAAGCAGAATCTGCTTTCATCGCTGAACACGACAGTTCACCATTGCGTTCTCCAGTGCAGACGTTGGCGACACCACTGCAGCCGTTCCTGACGGTGGGCTGGAGTCAGAGGTACACATGCCAGAGGCACACGTGCACGTAGTCCTGCATCCAGTAGACGGTTGCGGATTGTTCGCACAGTCACCTCAGGTGCAACGGCAGCTCGGATTTGCATCGCAGTGGATGTTCTGCTTGACAACGCCGCTCTTCTTATGCGTCGATCGTTCCGCTCATCAGTCCGTCTGTGACTCCCGGTTCCACGTCTTCTCGTGTGGGAATGCTCCTCGGACCATCTACGCCACCATCGTACCACCACCGATACTTCCCGTCCAATTCGCTCCGCAATACGATGATACGACCACCCGGCCTCGCAGAGTCCGACTAGACGATCTCGCTCAAAGTCCGATAACTGCTGAAATCGTACACGTCTTCCTTGTCCAGGCATTGCAGCTTCTTCAGTCCCTTCGCACGTGTCCGTACGCCGACGGCTGATGACATTCACTTCGCCGTACTCCTTAAATACCACCGACGATAATTTGGCATATTATGCCGTGCTGTGGCGTAAGCGCTCACCGGTTAGTCTCGAAATTAACATCACACCTACGTAAACTCGACCCCATCAACATATGTAAATTTCATGATCGTCCGCCAATTCCTTCTTGGTGTTCTTTTTTCACTTTCCGCCAGTGTATTTTGAAAACTAAGAAAATTCCATGTTTGGAGTGCTTTAAAATATAATTTTTGAATAGGCGCTTTTTCCAGAAATTAGTCATTTTTTTCCGGAAAGTTCCATTTGGTGTCAGATTTTGTCTTCCAAACTTACACATGATAATACGCATACCTTCAATTCTGACGAAACCTTAGTGTGTCCTTAAGAACCGCCCTGGTGGCCAACTTTTACTTAAAAACTCCCAGGGAAAATTTGCTCCGCATGGATGGAATGTGTTGAAAATGGCTGATATCGGATTTACACTCAGAGCGCATGAGCGTTATCAGTTCATCCACAGATTTGCATGCCGCTAATTGCTCTGAAACCGAACAGGTGAATTCCTCTTAAAAGGTATACTTCTTCGTTGTACCAGGTAACGTTCTCCCATTTTATGGCCACAGTGTAAGGCAGGATGAGAAAAGTCAAAACGGGATCTTTTCTCCGTCTTAAAATTTGGTCTCCCCATTTTACAGCCACTAATGATCGGATCCTAATATAAGGCACAGCGGGAAAAGGCAAAACGGTATGAACCCTTTAAAACTACGGTTAAAATGATTGTCTTAGATAAGCCCTATGTGATATTATTATAAAATGATGAATATCGTTTGTATGGGGTTCTTAAATTGCTTCGGAGGTTATTTTGCTGTGAAACAGCTGGTTCGCTTATCGTTTGGGGATTATGTTACTAACCAATTTATCTAGCTTAACGTCTTGATAATTATTTTCTCGGCCCCTTGAAGTCACATTTCTTCTTACTCGGTGAAATACAGGTACCCGCGCGCTCAGTGTCATTCTGATGGCAGATTTGTGTGCGTGCCAGGATGTCTCATTCTAGTAATGTGTGTGTGTTAGCAATTTCAAATCTGGCAATCTTCTATCTATCTTCAAATCATATATATGTGTATATATAAATGCCATTAAATTTATTTCTGTTTTTCTTGTTAACTGCCTGTGATAGTATTGCTAGAGCGCATTCGTGTGATGTTCATCGTAGCTTGCGTAAACGTGACCTCTGTTGCTTAGCTGGGTTCTCTGTTTGAACTGCTTGCCAAGTGAAACAAGATTTTTTTTTTTTTTATATATATATATATTTAGCTAGGCTTTTTTTTTTTTTTTTTTTTTTGTTACAACAAACTTTAAGAGTGATGCAGTTGTACTACTTTCCTATGGATCTATTTGAATTAATTAATGGGGAATGAAAATTCTAGTTAGTATTAGTTTGTAAAAAAAAAAAAAAATCAACTAATTTGACAGTTTATTACAAACAATTGAGATTTCGCATTTTTTTCTTTTTGAAAGAGGAAAGGAATAGGATTTCCCATAGCAGGCTTTCCCGTTATTCATTTTCCTGACGGAGTTCCTGTTTTCCAGATGATACGGCAGCTTGAGGGTGTGTGTGTGTGTGTGTGTGTGTGTGTGTGTGTGTGTGTGTGTGTGTGTGTGTTTCAGAAAGAGAGAGAGAGATAGAGATCTAATTCAGTTGATGTGCTCATAATTGTGCTTTTGTTTGGAGATATGCGAATTTCTGTGAAAATATTAAAAAAGAAACCAATAAAAAATAAAATGTTTGCATGCTCTTGTACATAAAATATAAATGAGCACACGTGTACAAAAGTTATTGATTAAACCAAATGTGTGAGTAAGCCTGTTAGCACAGGAGTGTGTGCTTTCGGAAAGGACGAAATGCTTCAGAAACTTTCATAAGTGAAAGTTTAATTCATAAGCGAAAGTTTTCATAAGCCCTGCAATCGACGATATCTGCGGTCCTGATACACGTCACGGCCGCCGCCGTTAAATATCGTGTGGGAAACAACAACGCAACCAGTCGCATGCAAGATGCCGCGCTGTTCGGAGCTATCTGATTTCGAGAAAGGTGTAATCGTCGGGCATCACAGAAATGGCCGATCCATTCGTGACATATCCAGCGAGTTGAAGTACCCAAAATCGACAGTGGCCTACGTGATTGGCAAGTGGAAGATGAGAGGTGACTGTCGGAATGTGCCCCGACCCGGCAGACCCACAAAATTGGGAGTTAGAGACCAACGGGTGCTGGCCAGAGAAATTCGGAAGAACCGCACCAAATCGATGGGCCACATCCGCGAGGAGTTTCAACAGGCATCCGAGAGTGTTCTTTCGATGAATACCATCCGTAAGGAAGCCCATCTGCTCCGTTATCATGGACGTGCTGCCGCCCACAAGCCCTTGATCACCAAGTCCAATAGCGCTGCTCGGCTAACGTGGTGCAAATAACGTCGACAGTGGACCGTTGAACAGTGGAAACAGGTTCTCTGGAGCGACAAATCAAGGTTCACCCTCTACCGTTCCGATGGCAGGGTCTGGGTATTGGCGTCTGCCTGGAGAACGCCTCCTGCCGGAATGTATTGTGCCAACTGTGAAGTTCGACGGCGGTGGAATTATGCTATGGGGGTGTTTCTCCTGGTATGGCACGGGACCCTTGGTCGCAATTCCTGGTAGACTCAACGCCGAAACCTACTGCACCATTTTGGATGACCATGCGCTTCCTACGTTGAGGCAGTTTTATGGGGTGGACCCATGTTACTTTTCAGGATGACAATGCCACCTCTCATGTTGCGAGGTCCACGCTGGCTTGGTATGGTGACAATGGGGTTAATCGAATGGACTGGTCTGCGCAGAGCCCTGACCTTAACCCTATCGAGCACCTCTGGGACGAGTTGGAGCGTCGACTTAAGGATTGCCCCCACCGTCCGAAATTGGTGAAGGAACTGACCTGTCTTCTCCAAGCCGAGTGGAAAGAAAATACCGCTAGCCGTCATACAACGCCTGGTTGAGAGTATGCCCCGGAGAGTCGCAGATGTAATCGCCGCTCGTGGAGGCTCCACCAACTATTGAAGGTGAATAAACTTCGTTTTCCATTGCTATCACAGGTGTCCAATTACTTGTTGGTAGACAGTGTATTTCGTTGTATAATAATAATGAAAATTGAATTAGTTCAATTTTCATTACCTTTAGGAATTTGATGTAAATAATTGTATACTTGAATTAAGGCCTCATGAGCATAGTTTATTTGTTCATTTTTAATCCAACATGCAATGA
Organism: Macrothele yani; assembly: GCA_039090855.1. Lineage (NCBI taxonomy): Eukaryota > Metazoa > Arthropoda > Arachnida > Araneae > Macrothelidae > Macrothele > Macrothele yani. The sequence continues at coordinate 106,391,539 of CM077004.1, read as the reverse complement.
ATGTTATACTCATTTCTCTTAGTGTATGAACATTTTGCTTAGTTCCTTTGATCTGAAAAAGAGATGTAGTGCAAGAAGTCATAAATTTTCACTTTCTCTCGTTGTTGTGAACAGCGGTCCCTTTCATGATTGATGCATAACAGTACAGTTTCGCACGCTTTTTATTTTTCGCTGATTCCTCATTACAGCAACGGTGAGTTAAATAAAATACAACTAGCAGAAAGGCCTTAATACATTTTAATAGATATATTGGAAATTTGCATGTAAAAGCAACTGTCGCCCATTACGCAAGGAGTAACTGTAAGATTAAAAAAAAAAAAAAGAAAAAGCGGAAAGAAAAGAAACTAATTCCTGATCAGCAGTCTTTGTAGAAAGGACAAGCCTGTGTTTATTACGCTAATGTTCTTGTCTTTGATTTTTTATGGTGAAGGAGGGGTCAAAAGGTTCATATATCAAATAGGAAATAATTTTACATTTAATGAGTTTTCTGTTCTGTTAACTGCCTTGTGTTACATGTTTAGCCACAAAGCATATAAATCACGTTAATTAAAAACCCCTCCCATTCAAGCTCGTTATATTTGGTGTATTCTATTCTTTATTAATCTATGCGGTACTAGCATTCCTTTTATTTCGCTCTGTGAAAGTAGTTTGTTTTGAAAACTAATAATAGAATCGAAGCAAGGCAGTGTTTTGCGAGCAGGTTTGAAGTTATTTCAAAACGCAGGAAAATTACACCGCTTAATATGGAAATCGCAGCACCGAGACGGATTTGACGTATATTTCGAAAAATCACAGGACACGAAAGGGCTGACAAAGACATATAAACTATCAGTTAAGTGTACCAGGGTACGGCATTACAAGCAGCAACTGAACACGCAGCTGTTGTAGGTCCGCTACCGGAGGTTACCCATACGGTTTCATCCCATACTCGTTGGACAAGTTCGGTGAGCTTGGCGGACATGGGGCATAACACGAGTAGAGTGCGGACAGACATTGTCCCGTTGTGGAATAGCTTCCGGTGCAAAGAAATGTCATATGGCGGGATTGACGATGTCATGGGAGCATATAGACACGAGATGTCTTTGCTGCTATATCGGATCTAACCCCTCACCATTGTATCAGGTCTAGCCTTAAATCTTCTGCATTTCGTTGATAACGATGGCCCCATACGGATGTGCGGGCATCTAGCACGCCGAAACAGAACTGGACTCTTCCTTAAATAGCGCGTACTCCATTTTATAGTTAGTCTCTCTCTCTCTGTACTATTCTCGTGGACGGGGTTTGTTATGTCGCAACGACGAGAAGTTCTGGACTGCCTGTCTCGCCCTGCAGCCCTACGCCATGCAACGTCGTTTTAGGGCCGGAGTGGACACATCTGTATACCCGTAGTAGTTCGTAAGTCACGCTGCAGCTGCTTGGCCATCATAGTTTACGACTCACAAACAGCTCTTCTACGAAGTAGCTTGTGTTTCGTCATCTTGATCCCCTTCCTTCTCAATGAATCACTCGGTGCTCTCTGACACTCGTGACTCACAGCAGCATTGCACTCTGCTACCATGGCGCCGTGCCCATGCTCAGTCTCAGCTTATATTCAAGGGATTAGAATATAAGCTGAGACTGAGCTCTCCCATATCGACGATGTTCTACCGCTCAATAGTCATCAGTTGAATATAGGTGTCAATTCTGCTCATGCGCAAAATGGTCGGAACGTTTTCGACGAACACCGTCTACCTTAAACGTGTGCTTTACTATGAGGCGAGCCCATACGCATGCTATCTTTAAACAACGCTGAGCTGACATCCACGTGACCTGTTGCTGGGAAGCTTAACTGATCGTTTGCATATCTCACGTAGCCCTTCTTATATGCAATGGATTAGAATACTTTTCGGACAGAAATTCCAAAGAACAAACATCTCTGTAAATTCTTTCAGAGGTCGAATGACATTTATGGCTTTTAGGGTGCCGTGGTAAACACCTGGCTGACAAGCGACAGTCTCTCTTGAGAAAGCAATTTAAAAGAGTAATCCGTCTAAGTGGGCAGATATAAATGCATGTTTACCATACGATTATCAAAAGTTTTACGGTTAACAATGTGTCTAAGAAACTTGTTCTCTGCTATTTTGTATTAAACATTAGTTGGAGTGGTTAGGTCAGAAGGTGCATAGTTTTCCGCTTGTGAAGTGTTAACTAATTTTAACAGCTTATTTAGGAATTCATCAATGGAGATATTACCCAGTTTAAGTGATACGTTGCTAATCATCCGCTGACGAAGAATGTTTGATACGAATACATTTCTTAACATATTGGGTTGGAAAGAACGTAATGTCCGATGACGAGGTACCCGAAGTCGAAGCCCCGGCCACGGTGCACATTGGCTACTGAGATTGCGCAGCACACCGGCCTGATATCAGCAGGTAGGTGGCTTAAGTAAGTGGTAGCCGTCAGAAGTCGAAGAGTGCAAGCGCTAGCCAAAATGGAAGTGGAGGAGGAGCACATCCGCCATAACATGCTGTATGAGTTTCGTCGCGGTAGTACCCGGCAAGTGCTATAAGGAACATTACTAGTATGTACCCCAATGCCATATTACAACGTTAATGCTGTCGTTGGCTCGAAAGGTTTCGAGAGGGAAATTTTGACCTGTCAGACCGTCCCAAATCCGGAGGGCTCGCAACAGTGTATGTGGACATGCTGTGAATACCTTAGTGGAGACCGACCGGCGTGTGGCCACGCAGGAGTTGGCTGAACAGCTGGGGACCACCCACACGAGCATTATCACGCACCTGCATCAAATTCGGAAGGTGTACAAGTGGGAAGTGTGGGCACTCCATCAACTCACAGTTCAGCAGAAAGCAAATCGCACTAGTGCATGAGTTTCTCTGTTTGCTTGTGACCAAGTTGAACCGTTTTTGTACTGCATTGTGACAGGTGACGAGAAATGGGTCCTGTATGGTCACGTCTGCATCCGGAAACCGTGGTTGGACCCAAAACAGATGCCCATGTCGGCCCCAAAGCCGGCCCACACCCACGTAAGGTCCTGCTGTCTGTTTGGTGGGATATGTGGGGTGTCGTGTTTTTGAGCTGCTGCTGGACAACACCACTATCACCGCCAATGTGTACTGCCGTCAGCTCGACGATCTCTACTATCGCTCACTGACGGTTGTATATTCAGCAGTGCTGGTTGTATTGACATACAACCAGCACTGCTGAACCGCAAGGACGTCCTCTTGCAGCAGGATGGAGCGAGACCTCGCACAGCACACGTGGCCTGTCACAAGATCCTGGGCTGGGAGCTGCTGCCGCACCACCCTATTCACCGGACATTGTCCCCCAGAGACTACTACTTTTTCCGGTCGTTCCAGCATTTCCTGGACGGAGAGCGGTTCACTAACCGGGACGATGTCGAACGCGCACTCACTTCTTTGCGTCTAAGCCTCCACAATTCTACAGGAATGGAATCCAACAGCTGCCCAGATGATGGGAGCAGGTCTTGGCCAACGATGGCGACTACGTTTTGGACTGATTTGTACTTGTATATACGGTAATTAGTACTTTTCTGTTGCCTTGGATTTTCAGGCGTTATTTTCTTTCTGACCTAATAGTTGCATCTCTTATCAGTAAAAGTTTAGATGATATTTAGGTGTCCATCCGTGGCAGAGCATCTTGAAGTTATTTATTCAGTACAACTGAAAACGTGATTATAAAATTACCGTGTGTGGACAGTAAATATCTGTATAAAGTTTACCGTATGAATATACAGTAGGCACCGCTTAATGTGACCACAGTTAAATGTTATCAACCGCTTAATGTTATGGAATCGCGAAAACCCGAACGAACGTATTTACAACCATGTTAAAATCAACCATGTTAAAATCACCCGTTGTTATCAAAGCACCGCTTAATGTTATCAGAAATTTGACTCATACGTTTATCTCATACGGAACTCGTGTTCCTTGTCAAAACTTCCCTTACACACTTCGCTTGTGAAACAAAAATGTTTTTCCCTATGGCACCCAACGGACAGGATGATTATAGAAAAGCAACTCTGATAAGCGTGAAGACCCCCCCCACACACACACACCCAACGCATCGGGCATTTTTGGGAACAAAAGGGTTCAAAGCGTGTGCTAGTGATTCCTGGAATTTCCCTCCTCTGTCCTTCCCCGGTCTCCACAGTGACATAGGTCGGCCATCCGAGGGGTGGGGCAGTTAACCAGGGAGTGCAGCAGTCTCCTGTCTGCATTCACCTGTGTTCGCTCTGCTCTGTTTGCCGCGATAAAATACGCTGCTACTTAAATTGTTAAGGCACAATTTTTCCGTCTTTGAACGGCACATTTTTTTCGTCGTCTTTTTAGTTTCGATGTCTTCGACATGAAAAGATTTGACAATAAGTCAAACGAAAGAAATTTTGCAGAAGTTTGATGCTATGGGAAAATGCCCCCAACGAACTGCTGCAGCTACACTCTGAATTTCCCAGTTGTGTAAAATTCTGAAGTTAAGGGAGGAAAATGAATCGGCTGAGATAGAAAATAAGCAATTGCAGAGAAAACGAAAGCGATGTGGCAAAAGTGAAAATGTGGAAGAAGCACTTTTGCGTTGGTTTAAACAAGCCAGACCGCAAAATTCGCCAATTAGTCGAGGTCTTTTGAAAGTGAAAGCTATGAATTTCTCCGAGAAATTAGGGGAGACAGATTTTACGTTTTCAAAAGGTTGGCTGACGCGTTGGCAACATAGGAACAACATCGTCTTTAAAAAACTTTATGGCGAAAAGCAAGATGCTGATAAGCCCGCTGCGGACGTCTGGTTAGCATCAACCTTTCCTGAGCTTCTCAAGGAATTTTTACCAGAGGAAATATACAATACAGATGAAACGGGACTGTATTACAAAGCGCTTCCAGACCATACCTTGGATTTTAAAAGTTCTTCAAAGTCTGCAGGAAAGAAGCAGAAGGAGAGATTAACTGTTTTGTTAACCTGCCAACATGGCAGGTACGGACATGCGAGAAACCATTTGTTATTGGAAAGAACAAGAACCCGAGATGTTTTCGAGGAGTTAAACATTTACCAGTATCTGCATTTTTTGATGAAAAATTATCCATGAAGCGAATTACAATACATGGATGACTTCGCCGACATTCTCAAAGTTCATCAGAGAGTGAGATGTGGAATTAGAAATGAAAAAGATCCCGTTGATTCTCGATAATTGCACAGCGCATCCATGCGATCTTCAGCCAAGGAACATTAAAATGGTTTTTCTTGCCCTCAAACACGACATCTCGCATTCAGCCTCAAGATCAAGGCGTAATTAAAACAGTGAAAACCCTATACAGGCGAGAAATGAAAAGGAAAATCATTGAAGTAATTGATTCCAGCAATCAAGTTACGGCGGCGAAAATTACAAAAAAAATATCCGTACTAAATGCGCTGCATATTTTGGCAAGCACCCGAAAATGTGTGACCGCGAACTGTTTTGCTAAAGCAGGATTGCGAGACAAACGAGAAAATGAAATCACGGGAAAAAAGTGGTGATGAAGAGGATAGCGAGGAATTTCAGCAGTGGATAAACATTGATGAAAATTTATCCACGTGTGCACCCTTCACTGATGATGATATCGTTCATGAAATCATCAATGATCTGGTGGAAGATGAGGAAGAAAGTGAAGATGTTGAGATGCAGCCTAATACACCTCCAAAGACAAATGAAACTCGTGAGGCCTTCAGCGTTATACGTCGGTGTTTAGAATATAATGGTGCAACAACTGAAAATCATTAAGAGTTTTACTGTCTGCAAAACTTTATCGGCGAAAACTAGCGCCAGTAAAGCAAACAACAATTAACATGTTTTTTGGAAAAGTGTAAGATATCACAAAGGTATGTAAAAATATTTTTTTATGATTCATTTATGTACAGTATATCCTTCCTATTACGTATGATCCTTATTTTAAGCGAAAACAAAATGTACGATAAAATTCCAATAATATAATTACAAATTCGAAAAATATGTAAAGAATGGTCAATTGCAATACAGTGTATATTACACTACTTATAAATAAGGTAAAATTTTTCGATGACGCTTAATGTTATCAAATTACCAACGCACTGACGTGATCCCACTGTACTAGGTGTGATAGTTGGTCTATAAATTTACCGCATGTTAATTACTTATCGTAGGTTTGTAATGAAAAGCAATTTTTTTATTCCGCACTATGGCGTATTTAGTTTTCCCTCCTTATGTATTTACATATTTTGTCAATTTTTTTGTTCCTTTTCTGGGGAAAATTAAAGTATAACCTTAAACTCGATATGTTTTGTGCGGTGTTTTTTTCTGAGGAATTGATAGTACCAACGAAAACTGTTGTTTCTTTCACTATTCGCGTGGCTTTGAATTGAAGTAATCCAGAACACTGCAATTTTTTCAGCCTTTGTTAACTAGAAAAAATGATCTAGGTATGACGCATATTGGCTTCTAGGCAGAGCATTAGAAAAAGGAGGCATCCTTCAGTCAAAGTTCATTTGCTGTTCTACGTCTGCGGTAACTCACGAAGAAACTCCGGTTATTATTTTTTAAAATACTATATGAACTTCTTGCCCTGTTTTTATTGTATGTCAGCAGTAGACTAAGATCATACCGTAGCGATTGCACAATAAACAGATTTATTTTGGCAGTTTTAAGAAAAAAATTATTTCTATCGGATTGGTCGCCGAGTTTCTGCGTAGTGAGGATGCATTATTGTTTACTAGTTCACCTAATTTTCTTGATAACTTTTCGTCGTAAATTGGCAGGATGATGATTCACTTTGTCGTTTTCGACTTCTATTCTTATACCACCCAATCCTCTGTATCTTAATACTTTTGTCTGAGTACGAATGTCGAAAGATAGTATTCTGTTTATGGCGACGAGAAGGTACTCCCCACTCGTCCCCTACCTCGCGCAACTTAAAATTTTCCTTAGAGATAAAAATGCCATTTCACACAGTTCGTCAATTATTTCATGTCTCCCCAAAATAGTTTTCTGTGTATAGACCATTGGCCTTGCATACTGAATGATGCACTTACACTACTTCCCAGAACGTAAGTCTGTTGATGCAGTACCAATTCAAAACTACACGCAGGGTGGAGCCAAACAGTGGAAAGTTAATTTTCGCTAATTAATTAATATAGGCATTTGACGTGGACTAGGAACATCATAAACGTGGTAAGAGCGATGACCTCTGTTTGATGTTAATTTTCTTGTTGTAGACTTCGTTAGTCAGAAGTTCGGGGTAAAATGAAACAGATAACAAAATCTATTTACAGCACCCAACAATTCACTACTGTATCGCAATCAAAGAGAAAAAAATCAGAAAGGAAGAAATTTTTCTACCCAACTGAACTGTGCAAGAATTTTCTTATGAAATAACTGCACTCGCAGCTGGCTTACGTTTCTGCAGTACTGTGTGACCACTGAATGTGGCGGGGTGGACAAGCTATTGGGCAAACACACAACCATGCCTCATTCGAGACTCGAACTCGACCCTTACTTGGACGAATAATCGGATGCCAGTGCTTCAGACCACGTTGTTACTGGGGCGGTGACCCCCATTTTGCAACTCGTGAATTGCCTGGAGGAAGTCTCCTAGTGCACACCTGTCCGCTGCTGCATTAGTCTGGCTGTCTGTCAGACTACTGGAGTTGATTGCTTCGGTCGGGCGAATTGTGATCAGTGACGGATTGTTGTTTGATTTTAAGACGTATTACGTTTAGATATGCCCTGTGTGTACAGGAGAACAGTTCTGATAATTTTTACAGCGCCTATGGAGAGAGAGGTGACTTTCACATCGCAGAAGCATGAGCTAACCCCAGATTGTAAATTGAGGGAAACTTGTTTTCTTTTGGATGTAATATTGGTGATGGAAATAAAAGCAGGGTACTACAGACATGCTGCAATAGTTGTGTGACAAACCTTCAAAACTAGTTGAAGCGCAAAAAAATCAAACAATGGCTGTTATCAGGCTTGTTAGACGGAGAAGGCCAATTAATCAAATCTGTGTCTGTTACTTTTGCGTGATTCCTCTAGTCTAGCAAGGGATTCCCAAAAGCAAAAAGTGGACCTTGAGCTATGCAGTTATACCATTTGCTACTTGCCCGTCGCCTGACAATGAGATATGTGTATTTTCTCGTCCGGTATCCCCAGAATTATTTTCTTTAGAGTTTTATGAATAACCGTGTCGTGGCGTTTGTGAAACACCTAAGCCATCGACGTCAAGAGTTCGTGATTTGCAATGTAACACGGCGTCTTCTCAACCACACAGAATCATGCAGTGTGAATTTAAATGGCCTTGTCGGAGATTTTAAACTTTCGAAAAACAAGGCAGACCTGTTTGGGTCTAAACTCCGGCAATGGAATCTTCTTGGAGAAAATGTGTTACATTGGAATTTCATGCACACCAAAACTCTTTTGAATGTTCTTTTACGATGGATGGTTGTGGCCATATTTCCTGTTGTGCTATTAATAATCTAATAGCAGCTTCTGATATTACTCGTATATATAAGATAGAGGAGTGTTGATATGTTTCAAGTTTTGTTTAAAACCTTTCTTGTTACATAACGGTAATGTGCTGCTACCAATTCTAGTCAATCACGCTGTGCGTATGAAGGAAGCATACGAGAGCAGTGAAGGATCTTCCAGAATGTATGAATTGCAAGCATTAATAGTGACTTTAAAGGTTGTTGCTTTTTTTTTCTCCCCTCTTGTTTTATGTTTCGTTTGAGGGGTTAACTACCACCGTGAACAACTCGGTCGGCTATAAGTAATAGCTCGTTTGTAATTTGGGGCGGGTGAGACATGGATGGTGTATTTGTGCCGTAAGACAAACACACCATCCATGCCTCCTCCTCCGGTGTTCGAACCCTGACCCATCTGGGACGAATGATTGGAAGCCAAATCTTAGTACCACTCGGCCACTGAGGGTTCACGTCGTTTGCAGCACAGCACGGTTTCGCAAATTTTTGTTGCTCTCTGTGTGAATGGACAGCAGGGCAGGAGATCCTTATTTCAAAAGAGAATGGCTGCCCTTCCGGAAATCCTTAAAGCCGGAAGAAAAGAACGCGTTACAACAACCACGTATAGAAGAATTCCGCCTCTGCTTGTCAAATCATGTCTGATGAAAAACTTCGTTACAGCTTTGGGTCAAAATGGACCAGCGTATATCTAGCTTCCTGAGTGAGAAGTTCCCAAGAATCAATGAGCCAAAAATCAAGGAGTGTGGAAATATTAACACTATACTAGTGATTCGATTTCTGTCTAACTTCCTTCAAAAAGCCATCTGGTTGATGTGCGAAAGCTTGGTGCAGGATCTTGGGTGCGAATGGACCCTTCCACCACTTACCATAAGTGATGTGTTGGGTTCATGTCGGGCGCGCGTGATGGTCACACCATCCATCGGAATCGTCCACAATGCTCCTTGAACCAATTTTGGACAACTTTGGCCCCATGACATGATGCATTGTCCGCCTGGAAAATCCCATCGTTGTTGGGGTACATGAAGTCCACGAAGGGGTGCAAATGGTCACCCAGCAAAGCAACAAAGCGATTACCGGTTAATGACGTGTTGACGAGGACCCGAACCGTGCCATGTAAAGGAACCCCACACATGTATAGAACCACCGCTAGCTTGCACAGTGCCTTGTCGATAGCTTGTGTCCATGGCCCCATAGAGTCTGCTCCACACCCGAACCCTACCATCAACTCGTAACAACTAGTAGCGTGACGTCCACATGTTCCAGTCTTCCAGGGTCCAATTACAGTGTTCACGAGCCTAGGTAAGACACTGTGTCCGAAGTCGTGGTGTGCCGCCCCGGTGGCGCAGTGGTCTAAGGCGCTGGCCTCTGATCATTCGTCCAAAAGGGGTCCGGGTTCGAATCCCGTCAGGCATGGATGTTGTGTTTGTCTTACGGCACTGGCTCTCTCCCTTCCCTGGAACCAGTGACCCTAAATTAGGGACGGGCGACTGCTTATAGCCCATTGAGTTGCTCACGGTGGTCGTTAAACCTCCAATCAAAAAAAAAAAAAAAGAAGTCGTGGTGTTAACAAAGACACTCTGGTGGGTCTTCTGCTCCCATACCCCATGGACGTTAAATTACGCTGCACTGACCTGATGGGTATGTCTCTGGTACCTCCTGCATTGAATGTTGATGTTATTTGAGCCAGTGTCGCTTGTCTGTTAGCATGGACAATCCTAGTCAGACATCACTGGTCACGGTCATTCAGCACCTGTGGTCTGGCATTGCGCTGTCCATGGTGGGTAGTAAAGCCTTCCATTAGATATTCTCGGTACACACGCGACACCGTGGATCGAGTAATGTTGAATGTTCGCTCAACTTCAGAAATCGAATGTCCCATCCGTCTGGCTCCCAATAACATGCCTCGTTCAAACTCCGATAATTCACGTCGGCTTGCCATAATCCTACTGGCAGTTGTTCAACCTGACTCATGAGATTAGACCTCGCAACTGATAAAAATCGTGGCGTGCGTCGAAACCTTTATACGACGGCAACGCCAGTTAAAAATATTAGCATACTGCTATCTTATGACTTTTGGCACTTCAGTGTATGTGCTTAGCATGTTCGTGTACTATCCTTCTGCAGCACAACTTCGACTGTACTAGGCTCCTCTTTGCAAGTTTTCCAAAGGCCGTCAGTTGTTTTCGGGTCGTCTACTTTTGAGGGTTCGTTTAAGTAACCCGAAGCCGCAAAAATCCATGGCAGATGCATCTTGGGATTTGACGGGAATTGAGAAGAATAGTGTAGCGTGAATCCAGGTCTCAGCTTCCATCTTTCGCATGTATGCCACTGTGGACTTAGCCGTATGGCTGCAAACCTTGTCTTGGTGGATCCATACATTTGAAGACATAGCACCATATAAGGATGGAATTTCTTCGCGGTAAATTGGGTCGAGAATATTTGTCTGATAATAAGCTGCATTAATTTTTGCGATATTCGCGACCTTCTGCAGCTTTAACTTGCCATAATAGCAATAACCTGCCACCACCATAAATCCACGTGAAAAACTTTCTTTGCATTCACGTGCCCATTCCGGTTATGCCTTGTCACCCTTTTCTTGACAGTTTATTGCTCGTATTTTGTTTGTGTCACTAAGGTATGACCATGCTTCATCCAAAGTGACCACAAACTTCTCTCCGTCCCTTGTTAGATGTGTCTCATACAGTTTCCCGCAGTTCGTCATCCGCTCCGAAATGTAGCACTCAACGAGCTTGTGAACGTTAGGCTTAAACCACTTTACTAAGTATAGCTCAGATTTGATAATGCAGTTTATACAGAGGGTGGGCCGCCCCGGTGGCGCAGTGGTCTAAGCGATGGCCTCTGATCATTCGTCCGTAAGGGGTCCTGGTTCGAATCCCGCTGAGGCATGGATGTTGTGTTTGTCTTACGGCACTGGCTCTCTCCCTTCCCTGGCACCAGTGACCCTAAATTAGGGACGGGCGACTGCTTATAGCCCATTGAGTTGCCCACGGTGGTCGTTAAACCTCCATTAAAAAAAGAAGAAAAAAAAAAAAAAGAAAAAAATGCAGAGGGTGGGTCGAAATTTTTTCAATATTTGAATCACTTTGTCTTCATACGTACCTTTACGACGAAAGCTGACTAGCATTCAAAGTATAGACCATCATGTTGCACCGTCTTTAGTCATCTGTCTGCCAGTTCTCCGATTCCGCTGCGGTACCAGATCTTGTCCTTCGAGGCGAAGTACTCCTTCACTCCAGCTGCCACCTCCTCCTGGTTGTTGAAGTGCGGCCCGCGAAGGAAGTGGGCCATCGACCGGAACAAGTAATAATCCGATGGAATTTAAGTATATGATAGGGGATCACTGGGGACGAACCCTATTGGAAATTGGGTCAAAGATCAGGATATAGCAGGATCCATTCCATTGCCCTTATGTGTCATAACTTGCGTAAAAATGGTTCGATTTCGATGAAATTTTAGTATGTGGTAGGGGACAATCTGGGGACGAACCCTATTGAAAATGGGCGAAATGGAGTCAAAGGTCAGGACATAAGATTGGGATCCATTCCATTGCCCTTATGCGTTATAACTTACGTAAAAATGCTTCGATTGAGACAAAACTTTTTATGTTGTTCCGGAAGTATACTTTACCGGTTCTGTTGAATATCATCGAAATGGGGTCAAAAGTCGGGTCATAGGAGCGAGATTTATTCTGCAGCCATTATCCTCATAACTTGAGTAATAATTTCTGGTATGTTGGAAAGCGTATCATAATCAGTGCATTGCATGATTTTATTAACGTGTTTTCGCTTTCCAACCGTAGGTTGAAGAAGCGTATATGCTCCCGCGTTGTCCGTCCGTCCGTCCGCACGATAACTCGCGTAAAATTGGTTCGATTTCAAGGAAATTTTAGAATGTGGTAGGGGACCACGTTGGGGACGAGAACCCTATTGAAAATGGACGAAATGGGGTCAAAGGTCAGGCCATAGGAGAGGGATCCATTCCATAGCTCTTATGCGTCATAACTTGCGTAAAACTGATTTGATTTCGATGAAATTTTAGTATGTGGTAGGGGACCACCTGGGGACGAACCCTATTGAAAATGGGAGAAATGAGGTCAAATGTCAGGACACTGGAGAGGAATTCATTCCATCGCCCTTATGTGTCATAACGTACCTAAAAATGCTTCAATTGCGACAAAACTTTATCACGTTGTTCCGGAGGTATACTGAACCGGTTCTGTTGAATATCAGGAAAATGAGGTCAAAGGTCAAGACACAGGAGCGAGATTTATTCCACAGCCATTATCCTCATAACTTGACTAAAAATGCTTCTTTGCGACAAAACTGTAGTATGTTGTTCCGGAGGTATACGGAACCAATTCTGTTTAATATCATTGAAATGGGGTCAAAGTTCAGGGCACAGGAGCGAAATTTACTCCACAGCCATCATCCTCATTACCTGATTAAGACTGCTTCTATTGCGACAAAACTTTAGTATGTTGTTCCGGATATATACTGAACCAGTTCTGTGTAATATCTTCGAAATAGGGTCAAAGGTCAGGACACAGGAGCGAGATTTATTCCACAGCCATTATCCTCATAACTTGAGTAGTGATATCTGGTATGTTGGAAAGCGTGTCATAATCAGTTCATTGCATGATTTTACTAACTTGTTAGAAATCACACAACTAGTTTCTTTGCACCCTTTTTGGATTGCTGTATACAAATAACCTCCTTCGGAAAGGGCAACTACGAGGTATATACCCCTCCCAGAACGGAATCATTTGTGTTGGCGTCTTAACACTACGAAAGCAAAGTTACAAATGCTCTTAAAGCGGAAGGTTGCTACCACGATAAACATGGTTTAATCGTGACGCACACAATTCGCATATGACGCGCATTTTACTTTGTCAATATAAGCGTGAATCAAACTCTGTACATTCTCTCCACTCTCACTTGGATTATTTGTACGACGACGTTTCTTGGCGTAGAACTACTGGCGAGACGGGCGTTTATTTGTACCGAGTGAAAAACTTTCTCCTTATCAATAATAAAATATATAGAAGTTCACGCACATTCGCTTATTCCGTTAAGTATTTTCATGTACGTGGAATGTCATGCTATCCATGAACCGATTCTGTTCTCAATTGGTCAGCGGATTCGTAGATATTGTGACGCCAGTCCCTCAACACGTTTCCCCTATTTGATGTTCCAGTAATTTCCAGGAAGTCGAAATGAACGTATTTGTCCCAATTTTTATGTTGTAGGATTGGTGAATCATTGCTCCAGTTCGCGGGAATTCTGTATTTAATGAGTACGTTGTGTTTAGATAAAAGGAGTGTACGTTATTTTTGATTAAGCGTGCGAAATTTGTGTGACCACAATTTTTTGCTAATTGCTCCCCCTTGTATAAAATTAGTATTGCATTGCCATTGTAGGTCTACATAGTGGTGTACGTTTCGAGTGTGGGTGAAGTAATAAAGCGCATTTCGGTGAATGTGTGGGTGATGTGGGTGAAGTAATAAAGCGCATTTCGGTGAATGTTACGAGGGTACTAAGTTGTTGCTTTACTCAGTAATTTTATATTTTTACTTTTCATTTGAGATGCTGCCCATGATGTTCTAAAAAAATATTTCATTATGCATTTCCTAAAATATGACGATCTAAAGTTAGCTCACGCGTTAGAGAAATGTGGCGCCTTAGTTACAGGAAGCTGTTTTTCTGAAATCTTTACACTGCGAAAGACAACCTTTTTCGTTTTGATGTATATCATGCATGTAAAAGATTTTGTAAACGTATGTATAGTTAAATTCATTTTCCTATTTTATGTTATCAAGTACAGAACGTAAATAACTGAACGTAAAAAGCAAAAAAAAAAAAAAAAAAAAAGTTAGAGTGCACTGTAAAACTTTTTTGCAATTCACGAGCCACTCCCCGTGATTTCTTTCGCGAAGTTGCGAAGCATATTTCTGATACAGCCTTTCCGTAAAATGACTGAAAAAAACCTGAATTTTACGGATTTTTCGTACGCCAGGAAAATTCTGAATATTCTGAAACCTTTCAGCAATCCCTTTCGTACATTAAAGATAAAAAAGCTCCGTTCTCACTTTTTCCGTATACAGGGGTCGATCGCCACCTTCGCAATTTGCGAAAAAAATTCATTTTGGCGAAGGAAAAAGAGCTTTGGCGATTACCTATTTGTACTGTTATAACACTTTGGCAATAAAAAATTGAATTTGGCGAATAAATTGGCGAAAACTTTAAAAGCGCCAGCGCGACGCCTGCGTATATGACGAGAAATTTCCGGTAATAAGAGCGTTTCGTGTGAATACTTGAGGTTTGATTAACTATTAAATTTCAGTCGTTTGCCGAAGAATGTGGTATTGAAGTTCTGCTGCGATATCGGATATTGTGGATAGCATATCGTTTGAATTTTGGTTATTGTGGCACATGATATTGCTTCTTCTCTTCCTCATTTTGTTCACCAGCTATTATATATTGTGTTACTGTAAGAAACCGGGTACTTATGCATTATTGTACAGGTGATTGTACAATGTCTCTGTATGAGTTTTTGTGCCTCTTAAGACGAAAGCTATTATAGCTATCAAGAGTAAATTTTATATTTAGGAGTTTTGTGAAATAAAACGATATATTTCATCTTTTCTTAAAGATAAAAAATAATTGAAAGTTATTGTCAGTTTAAAAAAATCTCAAGTTTCAAAGCATTCTGTTGCTTCTTAAAATTACGATGAAAAAATACTTAATTTGTGATAAGCCCTCCTACAGAAAAAAATAAAATTATTACGTATCCGCTCAAAAAAATTATAAGTTACAACAGAAAATAAAATGGCTAAATCACTCACATTAATGACAAAGTAATAATAATAATAATAATAATAATAATAATAATCACGCAATTAATTTTATCGTGAACGTGATTCAGTTGTTCGAGTCTTTCTGGTTCAATGGTTAAGACCAGAGTTGGAAACGGGTCAAAAATTTCGGCGTCCCATAACTGGACCCGACCAGACCCGTAACTAACTCGGGCAAATCTGCTTTGAACTATAAATTCGAAACTCAATTTATATAT
The DNA here is from genome assembly GCA_039090855.1 of Macrothele yani. Taxonomy (NCBI): domain Eukaryota; kingdom Metazoa; phylum Arthropoda; class Arachnida; order Araneae; family Macrothelidae; genus Macrothele; species Macrothele yani. Next base: position 106,375,951 of record CM077004.1, on the reverse strand, counting down.
ATAAACGTAATATAGTATATATTCGTCCCAATAACTGCTCGATATTTAATAACTGAAGTCCTTTTTTAATAATAAAATTTGGTTACTTGCTAAATTTTAGTGCTTTTTTAGTGCCACTATTTTGCGTTATCCAGAAGTAATGGCACTATGACCGTGACCATGGAGTATATTACAAATGGGAGTCATTATTTACGATTACACATAAGTATTTTTTTTTTTTTTTTTTTGCATGTATGTAGATTGTTCACTCTTTCCACGCTTTGACGGAGGTGCACATACTTTCATATGGTCAGTTAGATTTTTTGTTCCATAATCTTTTATTACACCGACGATATCTTTCTTCGTAATTATACACTTTCCAGTTTTTGAACAACAAGCAAGACCAAACAATACATAATTATTCACCGGTCCCTCAATGAGACGAAACAATTTCCAGCATTCACTCTTCCCCTTGTGATTTTCAACAAGCACGTATTTGTTGGCCTCGACGCCTTTCTCAACCTCCTTATTTTTAAATCCATCCATATTAACAAATAAGGAGTTTATTTCGACGTGACATGTCATGGGAACGGGATGTTAGCACATCTGTTAAAAACCTCTGAATGCTCAATGTAAAAGATGCGATGTGAAAAGTAACTCTTAGTCATACAGTGAACTTCGCACGAAGAGAGTGAATCAGTTGAGAAGCAGGCGAATGTCTCTTCAATTTTACCTGAAACTTAAATCTCTCTCAGACCATCCTTTACACGATGCAGTTTTTCATCCCCAGCATGCTCGTTTGTTTCGAGATCCGTCCCTCGTGCATTCGAACCTTCGGTCTTCGTATGGCGGCCGTAGCTCGTGATGCAAGGCTCGACTTGTCACTCGTTGGAGAGACCAGGGGCTTTGAGGATCCCCCATGGCATCCTCTTGGTGTCATGGTTGATACCAGCTTTACATCTTTTGACAAGTCCTCAACCCCTACGTCAGTGTACCAGCAGCTCTTCGCTGAACACCGTTACGTCAATGCAGACTTTATTCCTGTTTTCACCGATGGATCTAAGGCGGCTGGTGTTGTTGGATCCGCCGCCGTCTGCGTTGACGAAGTTTCTGTTGCCCGCATTCCTACTGAGGCCACGGTGTTTTCGGCGGAGATGCATGCTGTGTATCTTGCACTTGTTCACGTGCAGGCGAGCTCTCATCAGCGTGCTATTGTGTAGACTGATTCGTTGAGTGTTGTGCAATCATTGTCATCTTTGGATTTCACTGGCCACCCACTTCTTTTTACCATACGGAGACTTCTGCGTTCTTTGCTCGAGGCTGATGTCCAGATTCGGTTCTGCTGGATTCCTGGGCATGTTGGGATCCCAGGGAACGAGTCTGCTGATGCTGCTGCTAGATCTGCCTCTTCTTTGGTCGTCACACCCTTGCCACTGTTCCACCGTGATTTTCGCTTTCTTGTTCACGATCATATCAGACGAACGTGGCGGGGTCTGTGGGACCAACAGGTGGAGAACAAACTGCACCGTGTTAAACCTATCCTTGGAGTCTGGAAATCATCGTGTCGCCGGAACCGTAGGGAAGAAGTTGCTCTTGCGCGTCTCCGCATTGGGCATTGTCACTTCACGCATAGCTATTTGCTCTGTGGCGACACTGCCCCGGTGTGTGAGACATGCGACTGTTTACTCACCGTCTCTCATGTTTTGTGCAGTTGTGTTCGTTTTCGTAATCATCGGTTTCACTACTTTCAGTCTCATCTGCTGGACGAAGGCGCAGCTACGCTTCAAAAGCTTTTGGGCGACCACTGCGACACTTTCGCAGTATTTTCCTAAAACAGATTAACGTTTTAAAACTTATTTAAAAAAAAAAAAAAACTATGATAATAATAATAGTAAAAATAAATAAATAATTAAAATATGTATATACACATATAGAATGTACCTGGCCAAGGCAGCGGCCAGTGCGACATAAAGGCAGAGGGTGCTAAGAATCCCCGGAGGACCGGACTAGGCTGCCATTTGATGCTGACCTTGGCTACCTACAACGGACGCTCCCTATCTTCTGATTCAAGGCTTCTTGAATTGGAAGAGGAACTACAAAGGATCAAGTGGGACATCGTCGGGCTGAGTGAGGTAAGGAGAAAAGGAGAAGATCTCATTGAACTGAAAAGTGGACATCTCTTCTATTATCGTGGGACAGATACTGGCAGAACTAGTGGTGTTGGATTTATAATAAACAAGAAACTGAAGGATAAAGTGGTAGAAGTTGAAAGTTCCTCTGACAGAGCTGCACGACTCGTTATCCAACTCTCGAGAAGATACCAGGCTCAGATTATTCAAACTTATGCACCCACCACAAGTCATCCTGAAGAAGAAATTGAAGAATTTTATGAGGAAATTCGTCATCTAAATAATAAAGGTCAGCAGCACTTGAAGATAATTATGGGAGATTTCAATGCAAAAATAGGGCACCGGCAACAGAATGAAACTTCAGTAGGTAAATTCGGTCACGGCAACAGAAACCAGCGTGGAAATACTCTCGTAGAGTTTGCAGAGGCAGAAGGATTTTTCATCTTGAATTCCTTTTTCAAGAAAAAGCCACACAGGAAATGGACATGGAGACATCCAATTGGGACGACAAGTGAAATTGATTTTATTATGTGTAACAAAAAAATTCGTCATCGAAGACTGCAGTGTGCTAAACAAGTTCAACACAGGTAGTGACCATAGATTGGTGAGATGTAAGATGCACCTCAACTCTAAACTGGAACGTGGCAAGCTCATAAGACAAACAAAATGTATTGACATAACCAACCTTAAAAAACACCATAATACTTTCAAGTTGGAACTGAAGAACAGATTCTCTGCTTTAGAAGGCCTAACATCGGAAGAAGTGGATATTTCGGAAGTTAACAGAAAAGTAACCAAAGCTCTTATGGAAACAGCAACAAAATTAGCTGGGTCTAAGAACAAGTTGCATGTAAACAAATTATCAGGAAAAACCAAAATGTTGATGCAAAAAGAAGACAGATGAGGACAACTAAAGAAGATGTGACTTCCAAAGTGGAATATATAGAGCTATGCAAGACAGCACGAAAAAGTATCACTGAAGACGTAAGGAAATTCAACTGTGAGCTAGTGAGGAAAGCAATTGAAAACAACCAAAGCCTAAAGATAGCAAAGGGACATCTCAGTAAGGGAAGAAAACAGATTATGGCTCTGAGAAAAGAAGATGGTTCTATAACAAGAAATAGAGGCAGAAATTTTGACAAGAGTGAAAGATTTCTACTCCAAATTATATGAAAGGGATGATACATGTACTCCAGACATCATGAAAGGTACCAGAGTTCTTCCAGTCCTCCCAGCAGAAGTTGCTCATGCAATCAAGAACATGAAGCGGGGAAAGCTCCAGGAGAAGATGGAATTACTATAGACATCATACAAGAAGCAAGTGGAGAAATCGAAACAGTACTCGCCCAAATTTTCACTCGATGCCTTAATGAAGGAAAGATTCCTGAGGATTGGAACAATGCTACAATGATCCTGCTACATAAAAAAGGTGACATTGAGGATCTCAGGAACTACAGACCTATCAGCCTCCTATCAGTGGTTTATAAAATCTTCACTAAAGTTCTTTCACACCGCTTGAAGGTAACACTGGACATGGCTCAACCGAGAGAACAAGCTGGATTCAGGAGTGGCTACAGCACAATAGATCATATCCATGTACTGAGAGAACTAATTGAAAGAGCGAGGGAATATGAACTTCCATTGTGCATGGCTTTTATCGATTATGAAAAAGCCTTTGATTCAGTGAAACCATCAGCAGTTACCACGGCTCTGAAATCCTGCGGT